>OX402563.1:5233222-10233222 GCA_948098915.1 Lampropteryx suffumata
TTTCAAGCCTGTGTGGGTGGTGGCAAGTGTTAGGCTTTAGTGTTCGTCAAACTATAGTAGCCATTATTATTATTGGTTGTTATCAACACCATATATGTAGATTAACCACCTCTTTTTCAACGTCGGAATAAAATGTGCCAATACAGCACCCAAATCCAAAACATCAACACCAGGGTAGCAGCAACAGAGCAAAGGTATACTACGCGGAGGGTGAGTGCAAGGGTAGGGATGGGGTGGAAGACCGCGCCCACTTATTGCACGGCTGAGCATCATGTTATGGACTAAGGAATCAGTAACAGGTGCATGTTAACCAGAACAAATGACGTATTTTCTGTCATTATTTTTCAAATTTTCACAATCAAAATTAATAGAGTTTTAGTTGATTATTGATGTAATTATGGCAATGACTATAGGAAATCCCATTACAACTTTTGAATCAAGTAGTTGAGTGCCCAGTGCCCTGTAAAGTGCAATTTCGATTCCCGCAGTTACTTGCATGTTCTTGAAAAAAAAAATCCGGGCTGGTTCATAGAATATTTACCATAGTCACTTAAGAAATACATGTACATAAGAAATTACATGTACATAAGAAATTCCTGCGTGGGGTTAAAAGCCTAGCAGCCCCACTTTCTAGCTTGCATCCGTCCCAAACTCACAGAACAAATACCAAATGTTCATGTTGTTCATTCAATACAGCACCCAGAAGCTTCGAATCCCAAAACAAACGTACCAGGATAACAGAGCCACAGTGGAGTATGCTTACTGTGACCATGGAGTAAAGAACAAGTGTGGTGGAGCATCAGTGGAGCGCAAAAGATTATATTTTTATACACGTGTCTTTGATACTCTTTGCTACGTGCCTTATTTTTGTATTTGTATTTGTAATTTGTCATCCAAATTATGACAGTTCTGATCGTTGCTTTTTGTTAAAATTAATTTATGCATAGTTCAATTGGTAAAATGTAGTGTTTTGTAAATTTCAAGATGTAGATTTCATTATTTTCTTACCTGCAACAATCATTTTTGTCAACTATCTCATTTTGCTACAAAAGACTGTCAAAATATTGACCCGTTCCTTAATTTTTATCACTACAACGCTGGCCTCAAAACCCAAAACATAGCTACCAGGGGACCAGAAATCAGAGGGAGTTGAATTGGACACATTCTCGCGAATGCGTAGAGCGTTAGTTTGCATCCAGCCCTATCTGTGTGAGAGGCTTAGGCGCTGCGCAAACGAAGACACTTTTTGTTGCCGACACGGCACACCATCACAGGGAACCGTAGTTGCTGTGTCTTGTGGCGGTGATCGGACACAGTCGCCCGATGCTACTACTGGTCACTGGTATAATTCGTTGCTTGTTTTCCGTCAGTACATTTGTAAGGAAATTTATTAATGTAGCTTGTGTCTTCACCTGACGACTTTTAGTTTCGAGTTGCTGACACCGAACACATTTTGATCGTCAATGAGTATGTGTTAAGTGGAAGCAACTTGACACAAAAAATATTTACGTTTGCGCAGGGAGTGGATGATTTCATACCGGTTCTATAGAAATTAAATATTCATCGGTATCTGGCACAAGACACAAAACTGTCCACGTTTGCGCTCTGCCTTATATTGTGCTTTTGGTATGGACGCCCCAGTACTCACTTCGTTAAGGGTGTGAGTGCGGGTATGAGAGAGTGTGCGTGTAAACGTGTGTGTGTGTGTGTGTGTGTGTGTGAGTGCACACGGTCTAGATTGTGCGAAAGTATGTAATATGTGGTAAAGATGTGAGAACGTGTGTGTGAGTGTGTGTCTGAAGGTATCGCCTATTGTTATTAGCAGTTGGTCCAAAGTGTTAGATGTTGAGTTAGTAAGGTTAGAGATAAGAAGTTGACTAATATTATATGGAATATATGGTCGTCTGTGTGGTCATACATAAGTGATTGTATGTTTTTGGTAGTCTTTGATTTGCATTCATTGACTGTTAAGTAGTGAATTTATATAGCCTAATTTATTTTCTGCAAATATATGGGGCTAGAAAGGAGCTATTTTTGTATGCAAATTTTGTCCTTATTCTTCTTCTTATCGTGTCACTAGTTATTTCGAACCAGTGTGGTGAAAGGGTTAACTTACCCCTCAGGGTCAGGCTTAAATCTTTTTGTGCACTTGGCACATGTCTTCGAACTTTTAACACGATGTTTTACTGCAGCAATTTGTCTCCGGTTTTATGTATAGATCTTTTAGGTAGGTAACAAGGTCTAAGTATCAAGTTGGTTGTTAGATATGGTTAAATAGGTTGACGGATTTAAGTCTCGCTAGGCTTGTTTATTATCTATAAGTACAATCATTTCTTGCCTGAAAATAAATGATTATTAATAGCGGCTGTAGAAGTGCAGTAGAAACGGCTACGATCGCTACGTGCTGCTTTCGTAGCAGCATGTAGCACGTAAGTTGCACTACGCCGTAGCGCGGGTTCGTAGCAATTCGTAACGAATAATTTGTAATAGCAGTTTGCAGAGACGCTCTTCAGTAAAACGTGACGTACTGATTATCAGATCGGTAGGACCTGATGGAATTCCATTAGTAAGCTCAAGTACCGTACGTACTGGCTTTCGAAGCGCTCGTGGCGCGAAGCAACGTTTAGTGCGGTCACAATTAGTACTTGGATAAAAAGAAAACTAGATTTTGAATATTTTCATAGTTTACAAAATAAGTAAGCTCAACTCTCCCAGCAAACTTTAAAGAAAAATTATTAGTTTGTCGCAAAAACATAAAACAACTACCAGGAGTTCAGAGGCAAAAACAAGTATAAGTTAAAAGTTTAAAGCGAGCGATAGTTGCAAGCATTGGTATGTGTGAGGTGAGTGAGGCCCAATCAATAATGCAATTTGTAATGCGTCTCCCTCTCAATTAGTTGTGCGAGGGAGAGTTAAAACTTTCGTTTAGTGAATGATAAGTTACACTACTCTAGCTGCTAACTCAAGCTAGCCGTAGCTCATATCGTAGCCACAATCTAAGTCTAGCCTTAAGCTTTGTATATATATTTTGAAATCATTGATTATTGCTTTAAATAATTTAAATTGCAATCAAATCAATAAATACCTATCAATTTGTTAAGTATCAAAATCTCACAGCTCCTAAATAAACCTGCAAGCAAACTAAAAAACCCAAAGGCTGTCGAGCGACGAAAGTAGGAACTTCTTAAACCAAAACATAGCTACCAGGATCGCATAAACGTATTGAAGGTGAGGGGGTGGTATAGTCCACTCTGGTCCATCCCTCCTAAAGTGCTATGCAAAATAAAATGCAGTTCACAGAAACTCTTTCATTTCGTTTACGAGGGCATAACGAATGAGTTGAGTAAGAGAGATGAATTTAGCTGATTCCGAATAATTATTTGGCGCTTATTGTTGCATATTTGAAGGCTTGTTAGCTATACCTACGTATAGAAATGGTATTATACAAACGCGTTAACCACTGTGCAAAAACAAGCACGTGCCAAATATATTTGACTGGCCTCTCAGAATAGTTGGTAGTAGCTCTGCCTTCTCCGCTGTAGGTAGTGTAGGTTGTAGGTTACATTGCTGCCCACTAAAAACATTTGTGCAATGAACATTGATGTTTGTTATGTGTCTGGATGCTGTAAAGTCTCATACGTATGTATTCAAAATATATTTAAGTATTCTATCAGTCGTCTGGATCAATTATCATAGCTATGCTTAGTTTGAGCTAGATCGTCTTGTGTGGATTGCACAAAGGTTTAGGGTCACTTACTGAGCATAAAATCACAAAATGTTGACAGATCCAGGTGGAGCTTCAAGCTCAAAGAAAAAAGTTTTTGGTCGATATCTCATAAACTATGCACCTTAGGGCAAACGTTATTATTGTAGAAAATAAAATTTCGCATCATTTATTCGCTCAATTTTTTTTGTAAACTTATCGTTTACGGATTTATAGCCCACTTAATAAACCGGTTTTTCTATCTCGGCTGATAACTTTTGTTTTGATTTTTTTTTCTAATATCCATACTTTTTGAGTAATACGACGTTTAATGTAGAAATGCCGACGCTCGACGGGTTACGCGGCACCCCAAAGGTTTTTTCTATAGCATGTAACCACAGAACAGAAAAGAGTTTTAAATGAATAAGTTGTGACTACAGGACGGGTATGGATAATTGAATTATATGTGTATTATGGTGCAATGTGATTTGAACGACGAGGAATCCCAAGAAAATTCTAGACGCCATTCCGCGTGACGTCTAGAATTGACAATTGACCACCGACTAAGACTCTAATAACAAACAAACTGACTATAAACTATAAACACTTGACACTGGCAAAATGGAGATTAGTATGTCACAGGCCATTAACAAAGAAGAAGAAAAAAATGTCGGGAAATCCAATTGACTTTGAGCTTTTACCAGCTTTAAGCGCGCGCCATCTAGCTTCAAGTGGTGATTCACACTACTTATCGCTAGATAGCCGCGAAATGTAGCAGTTTCTTTGCGGAAGATGGCGCGAAAGCAGTTTAGATTTTCAAAATCAAGTAGTTAGGTACTAAACTACTAAATAATACTTAAAAATAGTTTGCAACTATAACTCATTGGAAGTATTTGGTTGCTTCAGATCTTACTTCAGGATTGAATTCAATTCACATTAAAAACACCTCTTAGAGCAATTCTTGTATATATATATATAATCTAAATACGAAACCACTTCAAAGATTTTCATGATATTTAGTATGCAAGGGGTTTCGGGGGTAATAAATCGATCTAGCTAGGTTTTTTTTTTTTTTTTTTTCACGTGCTATATTTTTGCTAGGTTCATGTACTCGAGGAACTGTGTCAGTTTTAAGGTACTACTATTACATACCTCAAACATTAATTAATTCATATTAAAATCCTAACAGCACAATGAAATCATACTTGGATAAACAATTAATGGAATCAGTTATGGCGTCGATAAACGTATCAACATTTACCCATTGTGGTAGGTACACAGTCTCTATTGCCAGACGATATCCATTTGCGCGATAGCCACATTTGCTCGATCAAATCATTAGGCTTATTCAAATACCGTATATTAACGGAAATTAATGATTTGAATGATCTGATAAAGAAACGCGCATTGAAGCTTACCTTGTTAAATCGGTACAAAAATAAAGGGATTTTGGACCAGATTGTGACGTCTAACGAAAATTAGAAGCTATAATGGCAATCGTAAGCAAATACCACTAGGGCTGAACCTAGGTTAAACGCCGCAACAATGTTCTAAAGCGAAGCTTACCCTTACAAAAGTTATGGTAACTGTTTGGTCACTTCATGGCGAAATTCAATACAGTTTCAAGCAATAACGGCAGACATCTACTGTGCAGAACTGCGAACAATGATGGCAAAGCTCACAGTAATACAGCCTCGACTCGCTAACCGATCTTCACCTCATTGATCTTATTGCTCCAATATAACGTTCGAGAATCCGTTTTATCTACAGGACATGCAGTCGGAAACCATCCGTCTTTCTTCGTACTCGCCGGACTAATCGATCCGGCTCGATTTGACCTTTAAGTTTACTGCGTTAAGGTTCTTGTTTGTTAGGTGGGAAGGATTGTATTGAAATTACGAGTGCACGATACGATGGTTTATTGGAGACTGATTTTAATAGGCATGCTTTTTAAACGTTGCATAATATATACTTATTTTATATATATTTTAATTATTAAATAAATAAAGCCTCACCAGTCCCTTAATGATGTAATAAGTTACATCCAATGAAATTCTAAAATTATGGTTGTAATTATTTTTATACATATTTTAACGCTTTCACTAATGTTACATTAAAATTTTACAGCTCGAATGCAGCCTTCTAAATTATTATAACTATAAATTAGGTTAGGTGTTTTTTTTATTATTTAATTATATTTTTTGTAAACTAAGCACACTGTTGACTAATGTCGTCGTGAGTGTACACTACGCGTAATGTAATACACAATTTATACAAAAATTCTCGATTTGTGAAATCGGCTTTTTTACTCCCTGCTGTTGAGGACGGCAAAGTACGAGTACGAACATCTTAGAATCTGAAAGAGAAAACAATTTAGTTAGGTGAGTAATATTATTAAAAAGTAAAGGCTTACACCTGCATGGCATTGTTTGTTTGTTATTAGAGACTAAATTAGTTTAAATACTATTTAGCTTAATTTTTGTACTTCTGTACTAGCTATTGTAGGAAAAATTGGCACGTACCCAATATACTTAATGTATGGATTTGACTCTGACATAAATAGCTGAATAGATGTTCATAAATAGGTTTTTAACACTTATTGAATGGCAATCTGCGGAAATACTGATTTTTTTAAAATATCTACGAATGGATGGTTGCCGTTGTACTCGGTAAAAAAAAACTTGTGGGTAAAAAATTAAAAATAACCTATATTTCTAGTAATGCCGGGTTCTTTTATTAAGCAAGCATCAATTACTAAATGTTTCTGTAAAAATGGAAACAAATCGTTCCGATTTTCAGAGAAAACAGCTGATGGATGCTGCTTTATAGGAATCGTTAAGTAATCTTACTGCAACAAATGTCGGTCTGGACAACGGCACATAATGCCCCGCTTTAAAAATGATCGGTTTCATCATGCGTTCCATGGTAATCCACATGCCGCGAAGGTACATTATGTCTTGTTCGTACCACGGGCACTGGTACAGCCAATCCCTGAGAACTTCGCTCTGAAACAAGGTACAGAGCAACATAAAAGCGACCTCGTATACTTACCTATACCCACTCAACCAAAAGAGTCGTCCGTGAGTCGTGTTAATACTGCGTGAAGATGGCACGTCATTCGACAGAAATTTACTATGATTCTATTAGGCAAATTTTATTCAATAGGCATTTATGCTCATTTAGGCCAAATAAGTGCATAAACAGG
Organism: Lampropteryx suffumata; assembly: GCA_948098915.1. Lineage (NCBI taxonomy): Eukaryota > Metazoa > Arthropoda > Insecta > Lepidoptera > Geometridae > Lampropteryx > Lampropteryx suffumata. The sequence continues at coordinate 5,240,131 of OX402563.1, forward strand.
AGCCTTTTGAGGTCCACCTTACTCCTTTCACAACATTTGTTCGAAATAACTAGTTACAATATTAAGAGATAAAGAAGGCCAATTTGCTAAATAATGGTTCCGATTCTTCGACAGTTTTAGCTCCTAATAGTATCTGGATGTCATCTCAGTTTTGCCGCCAAGACCGTGTTTGACCAAAGTGAAGAAAGCTGTCTTACCCTAATAGTAAGCTCGTGACCGGTCCAGCAGTAGATGAACAGTTGAGACAGCATCGTCACCATGTAGTTCATCATTGATAGGAGCTGGACATTGTCGTTTTTAACCTGAAGAAATGATTACAGTACTCATAGCAATATTATACTGACTTTACCAAACATTGTACGCATTGTACATAAGTTTATAAAGCGAGCAAAGAGGCTTTCGGACACGAAAAGTGGCTTAAAACCATTACCCAACAACGGGTTATAGACTGACGAAATAATTAACTTTACCATTGTGATACGAAGAGCGATATTGCAAATGATGGCAACTGTCCCCATCAGCTGAAAGAAGATGTTGGCGTGAAATGTGTTCTCCACTGTTTCTATGTACCTGTAAACAGCATATACAAGTAAATAAATATTTTTTACTAATATATTATAACTAGGTAAGTACAAAGTTAGTAGAATAAAATAAACAAACATGCATATGAATAGATATTATCGGCTCTAGTTACAAACAGTAAAACTATAAAACAACGAAATAAGATCACCCTACTACAGCCTGATGTTGACGCACGCACTCAATTAACAACTTATTGTTGCTCCGAAGCAACTCGTCTCTCGTCGTTTTATTATTGGCAGTTGGAGCAGGGACTGATTGCACCTAAAACAAAAGAGAGTACATCGGAACACTGCTTTATGTCAGAACTTTTCCAGTAACGTTGAGGATTAGACTAGGTACTCTTATTTGCGAACTCCATCGCTGTTTCTGTGATTTGCAGTGACGTCAGCAAATACGGCACCCACGGTCTCTCCTGCCAATAGAGCTCTAGTAAATATATCCGCCATGCCTCCTTGAACGATATCGTGAATCATCAACGATCCTAGTAGGCTTGTACCTGTAGGTTTGGTACGCGATAATGGTTAGAGGCACGATGGCATGACTTTGAACCCCTGTGAAAGCGGATGAGCTCGTGTGGGATGTATTGACATGTTGGGAGCATCTCAATTGGGACAATTTCTAGGACTGAAGCGGCGGCGGAAATAGCTGTAAACACTAAGCGGCAGAAATACAAAAATAGTTTACAAAAATACATTTGTCGCCACTTATATAGAGGACCATGTGGGCCCAGTAGGTACTTAATTATCTGTTAAGAAAATAACACCACCATAAGTCAGCGCCACAGGCCACTCAGCGCGGTAATGCAGCCAGTGTTTTTGTAAAACTGTAAACCAATTGGTTAATAAAAACGTTTGAGACAGAGTGAGCTTACTTAGTCTCAAAACTACTCCAAAGAGAGCAAGGATAAGTCAAAAAAATACTTACCTGTTGTAGCTTGTCCATCACGACCTCCAGTTGTGCACATCCAAACATCATCATACATAGTGCCACGCTATCTACCGATATGAAAAGCAAGGCGCTGATGTAAATGGCACACATCTGATACAGGTACCCTAGCTCAAAGCCTGGTGAGCTGTCTGGAGTCACTGGCATCCTAAACAATAAAACAAATATTTTTTTCTGTGGTTTGAACAGTTAACTGACCTGTTCAACTTGATTGACCTTAAAGGTCATCTTGGCCGGTCATCACGAATAGTAATAATGATCATCAGCCTAAGTAGTTTCTTTTATTATCCATTAATATTTTTGTTTAATTTTCTGTTGTATTTCTGTTGAATTTAATATTGTGATATTAATATATTTTTTTATTAAATAATTTATTATAGAAACAATTACAGAAATGAACAGAGTAATATAAAATACATGTGAAACAGTTGAGCTATCTAAGGACCGTTTAAAACGATCCATAGATAGCTCAACTGATCCAGTTCTTTTTTCTTTTCTTTCTTTCTATGATGAGCTCTTAGTAATCCACTAGAGCCACTAGAGTCGGTTACCTAATCATACGAAAGTATTAATAGTATAGTCTTATAAATTGCACTAATAGAAAATTATCAGCCAGAAGACTCACTGCTGAATACAACTAACACTCCCCTTCATCTGCTATCCAAGTCTATCCAAGTGCAAGTATGTATGTAGATAGTTACTTACCATATCTTAAAAGGGAAAGATCTGCCAGAGCTGTGTAATAGCGGCACCAGTGCCCAGAGCGTACAGGTAGAGCACCCACTCACCAAAAAGAACATGCACAATTTTTTTATTCTTTGAGACAGCACGACTAAAATCCTAAAAAAAAAGTTTTCAAATTTGTGTTTCCAGTGGACGTTAATTATCATTAAGAAAAATGACGCAATGTCAGAAGTTTTTATAATAACGGTACATTACCCAGATCTATTTTCCAAAATAACGGTTGTTATTATGAATTATCTTAGCTTTATTATCAAACTTAAGTACTTTAGCACTTTTCTATTAGTCTTAATTTTATTGAGAAATGTTCTTTTTTATTGTTTTAGTTTTATGTAGATTTTATATTTTTTATTTTATTTCTCCTGGATTGTCCTCATTTTGTCTTGTCTTGTTTAAGTGTTATGTGATTTGTTTTATCATTATGTAGTTTGTGGAAATCGCTCATCTTATGCCTCTGGTCTCCCGCAATACAGGCTTGCCCTAGTGCGGGGACCATCAGTAATTTTGAAAACAATGTATTTTTATTTTTCTTGGTACATAAATGAATTTGTATTTGTATTTGTATTGTTTATTTGTTTATGTAAAAACATTAAAACAAGATATAAATAAGAAAAGGTTTTTCCTTCAGAAGCTTCGCTTACCTTTCCTGTTTTTCAGATTTAGGACTAAACACCTCACTTTCCATTAAATCTAATAGTAACTCCAGACACTTTTCATTGGCCATAAAAGCCGTCGTTTTATAACACACAGATGCCTGAGTGAACAGCAGGTGAGAGGCTTCGGCAACAGCCTCCATATCCCCCCAAACTCCTACGATATACACGACTTCTAACACGACGAAAGAGTATTGAGTGAACATGACGAAAACCATGTAGCTCTGCCATAAGAGGTTGCGTTTCGACCATTGCCATATCCCAAAGAATGATAAGATCTTTAGATGGCGATCTAAAAACCTAATCGTGTTTGTTTCCTTCATATCCTCGGCCATTTTTTTAGGTATCTTAGTTGAAGAGTTCTAAATTTCAGTTTCAGAAGAGCGTTTACTGAACGAATTTGGTAACACTATGTTCTAAGTTCAGACTAAATGTTCGCTTATATTATGGAACAAAGCCTGTATTTTCCATAATTACTTGTTCACAAATTCATTCGACGCCTCTAAATCGTTTTTAATCGGTAGGTAGGGTATAGGCACAACAAACAATTGAATAAAACAAGTATATCTGAAAGTTTTTTGAACGCATGTTTAATAAACGTATTAATGTATTTAACAACTAACCTATGAACCTACCAACCTAATTACATTGTGTAGAAAATGCGTGTGTTCGTTAGAGGTGTTATAGCCTTCTCTACGCTTCCTTTGCGTGATTAAGAACTGCAAAGTATGAATAGGAACAACGAAGAATCTGCAACAAAAAGAAGGACAACTATTATGTAAGTTTTTTGATCCTGTTTCTTCTTAGCGCGTCGGTTGCACTGACTAAAAGAGACAGAGACATCCTTGACTTATAACTTAGCCTCAGTGCGACGCTAAGTCAGCGAGTTGGCTTGCATCAGTTGGTTCCGATTCAAGCAGTTACCACCATTTTGTTGACGTCATCTTATGAATTCTACTCTTCTAGTAGGCACACGAACTTACTGAAACAAAGGTTGGTCTAGAAAGCCATATGAAGTAGCCAGCTTTGAAGATCACTGGTCGTCTCATACACTCCATAGCGGAACAAAGTTTCTTTCCGATATTCTTATCATTGTCGTACCAGGGGCAATCATACATGGAGTCACGAAGCTTCTCGCTCTGGAATCAGAATATTATTATCACGCAATGTATCTACCAGACGCCGTCAAATATTTATTTACGCGGTAGGCTATATTACTATTTTGGTCTGCAATGTGTTATTTTTAATTATTTACAATCAAGTGTATTGTGCCACTGACACTAAAGAAGCTTATAAAGGCTACTATGATGTTGTAATTATTAGTCTCACAGGGCCTTTTTAAATGTCAGATATTTACATAATATTAAACAATGGATATATATACGTATATATATGTGTGTATATATACGTAATGGAAATAAATATGTATTAAGAATAAACAGAAATAATTACAGAAATGTACAAAATAATATACAATAATATAAAATACACGTGAAACAGTTGAGCTATACTTATCTTAAGGACCGTTTACATTATTATTGGATGATCAAGCATAAACCAGTGCCTAGTTTTAACACTCGATACATCCCTAAAGTTCTCCGTAATTTTCCTTCAATCAATAACAGTAGGTAGTTACTGTACCTACTGCTCTGATTACTGTTGTATTTGAAGCAATTGTTTGTAATTGTCTAATTCTACTGCAACAGCCTAATACCATCTTATTATTTTCGCGATAATTTAGCTAAATTATCCATTGTTTAATATTCATAAGTACTCGGAATCGAGTTTAGGTTTCTGAGAAATGAAATAATTTCGCAGGTTCTACAGTAGCCACTATTTAATCTAAGGAAGCATTTATAAATTATAATCGAAATTTATAAATTATAAGTGATCGAAGAATAATCCATTGTCCAATCCAAGTTGTCCATTTGCAGGCTCAGACTAATTAAATCAATTTATTCGGTCTGAGTTTGCAGGACAGCTTTTAAGGGGCTGCGCAAACGTAGACACTTTTTGTTGCCGAAACGGCACACCATCACAGGGAACCGTAGTTGCTGTCTCCTGTAGCGGTGATCAGACACAGTCGGCCGTTGCTACTACTGGCCACTGGTACAATTCGTTGCTTGTTTTCCGTCAATGGACGTCGATGAAGATTTGCAATCGATGTCGATGGAAATTTGTTAATGTTGCTTGTGTCTTTAACTGATGACTTTTAGTTTCCAGTTACCGACACCGAACACCTTTTGATCGTCAACGATTTATAGTTAAGTGGGAGCAACTGAACACAAAAAATGTTTACGTATGCGCAGGGAGTGGATGATTTCATACTGGTTCTAAAGAAATCACATATTCATCGGTAGCTTGTATCTGACACAAGACACAAAAGTGTCCACGTTTGCGCCCTGCCTAAGCTGCACTAGTTTTTCAGCAATGGTTGTTGTATGGAATCTTTATCATTTCTATTTCATGTTTTTTACCGTTATTGTCAACTCGTTTCCGCACCAACATTACAGATACAGTTCCACCAGCATCACGATGAGATAAGTTAGAGTTGAGTAAAAATGTGCGGTGTTCGGAGGCTCCTAAAAACGTAGAAACCGGATGTAAATATTTTTTTTGTTAATTCGAGTTTGTTGGTGTCAAATCACGCTGTAACGACTAGATGAATTTTGGTGAAACTATTATTTATCATTGACCTGGACTACATATAGGATTCTTTTTATGTAAGTACCACGCTTGGAAATACCCGGGTAGAAGCTGAAGGGACCACAACTTCACATCTAGCTAATATTATAAACCTGAAAGTAACTCTGTCTGTCTGTCTGTTTGTTACGTTATATTTAGTAAATAACGATTACGATTATGACTAGCCTACTGTGTTGGGCAAAGGCCTCTTCTTGTTCTCTCTAGTCATCTCGGCCTCTTCTTGTTCTCTCTAGTCATTTAAGCCATTTGAACCCAAGCTCTGTCAAAGGTGTCGAGATCATCTCGCTATCTCTCTCAAATTAATAATAATGATGATTATGTATAATTCAGATCATATAGTTATTAAAATCAGAGATGTAAACATGATAATTAAAATTAAAATAATGAAGCTAATGAATGGGTTTAAATTGAATCATAAAAACTAAATGGTTTTAGATACGTACGACAGTGATGCGGTCCAACAACGCATATGATCATGATCCATCCACTCAAATGAATGAATATAGGGATGTGGAACATATCCTCCACTTGTTTTAAGAACCTTAAATTATAAATATAATATACTACGAATAACATCATCTAAATTAGGCCTCAAAAAGCTTGGCTCTTTGCTGCTCTGGATCGTAAATAGATACCTGTTTTTAGCCTGATGATGGCTAATGCATTCTGAAAGCAGTTGGTTGTTACGACTGATCAGCTCATTTTTGTCGCTTGCACTTATACCAGTCGATGGCACCTTTTGCATTTGAAAATAGAATGAATCCCTCCACCTAATTGTTTTTATTTATTATTTATTTATAAAATCCACAGCTCTTTAAAATTATATTCAGAAAACACACATAATATATAACTGACAGCCAATAACGGATTTACATTATGTATAAATAACATAAAATCCGTAAAAGTTTTTCAAGTTCAAAAGATTAATCAAGTCGATAGCCTCAAATCTAATAAGTATGTGCCCTTCTTGGGCACAAAAAATAGGTTATTGGTCGTTTACCCAAGTTTAACTGCAGCAGTCAAACAGTTTCTAGTGGTATCCATTTACCTAAGTATCTACTTACTCGTTGAGATATGGTCTCCTTATGCCACACATTCATCACTTACTCACCGCACTACACAAACTTCTCACATCATATAATGCGATTGATAACCAATTCATATTTTAAAATTTTATTTTGCTACCTTCTCCATAAGTTACAGGCGAGTTGAATACAAAATGTGGATTCAAATTGGTTTAAGTACGGCATAGCTACACTTTATTATATGAAGATCACACAAATATTATAAAGGCAAAATTTTGTGAGTGTGTGAGTGTGTATGTTTGTTACTTCTTCACGTCTAAACAGCTAGAGCGATATTAATAAAATTTGGTATGGAAAGACAACATAATGAACTCTCCCGTTCTGTCAGTCATAAAATTTTGTAAATTGATCTTTCCGATGCTCAAATTTAAATTATTTTGCTTCTAAAAATGTGAATATTACTTAATTATTTTTACTGTTAATACACAATTTCTTTCCCTAATAAATCGCGGGTTACATCGCAGGGCATAGCTAGTTAATTAATAACTGTGAATTACGATAAATAAATAAATAAAGTAACAAAGCAAACCGACAGTAGGTAATCATCGGACCCTGCTGAATTGTATCTTAACAAAAGCGTCCGTTCTGTCGCTTGCACAGTTCATCACAGACAGATTAGGTACTTTTTACTAATATTATAAATTCGAAAGAAATTTGTCTTCTTGTCTGTTCGTTTGTTACCTTATCACGGTACTTTAACGACTGAACGGATCTTTAATGAAATATGGTAAGAAAATAGTTTGTATTTATAATAGGAAAGCACATTATATAATGGAGGTAGGACTCGTGCGAAGCCGCTGCTGGCTAAAGATATAAACATCAAGAAATCGTCTTTGGAGACTCGGCGCGCTAAGTGTCATGCGAGCCATCTTAATATAAGTATCCTATTGTCTCCTATACCTTTTGAGTATTAATCATGATCATCTCAAGTTGAGCACACGTGAACATAATGACTCCGATGAACACCAAGTCAATGGCCAGGAATGACTGGCTATCATGAGCGCCTTGTACACATAGCCTAGCTCGTAGCCTGGCGATGTCTGCATGTTTCCTGGCATCCTGTCAAACAAGCATTAGAAACAGCATTTTGTGTAAATATAGGTATTTACAGTCCAAAGTAATTCGAAATCAAGGTGCTGACTATTTCACGTTTAACTTACCAAACACTAAACGGAAGGAGCTTTTGGGTTTTGTCCAGAAGAGGTACACCCATCCATTGCAAAAAGTTAATGACCGTAAATCATTTGAACCCTTCTTGAATGTCTGGACAGGATCCTACAAAATAAAGTTACACACGTACCAATAAATCATTCATGATAACGACCGCTGACAGAACTCTACTCCTGTATACTCGTAAGTAGGTACAGGTATCGGCTAAATGTTTATCTAGTTATGTCCTGAATGATGTAAGTTAATAGTTACTTCATCCAGGGGGCCAACCGCGGTAATTTTGAACATTTGAACTAAAGCTAAATCTAAACCAAAGTCAAAACATTATTTTTCACATATTTCGTACCGCGAAAATCACTATAAGGGAAACGATTTAGCTCTAATTTTGATTATACGTTGATCAAGCGTTGCGGGATCACGTTATTTAGGACAGTGCTTTCAAACGAATGTTTTTGATTTAGTACATCCTAGTAGTCTGTGGATAGAGTAATACACCTAGTATTTACACCTAGTTCCATATATAAATTTGTTCAATTGGTAAAATCAACGATTAAATTGTTCAGGAAGAATAGCGCGGTACCATTTTGAAATTCAGATTAACCATATCTAAACCTTTGGCAATACCAATCCGTTCAATGGCATCATCCGTTGACAAATAGCGCGATCGCCTTACATGACAAATATAATGAACGTAGGTGTTTTTTCTGTGTCTGGGTGCTAAAAAGTATCATAAGTATATGATTATAATTACCTATGTATGTGTGTTGTATCAGTTATGTGTTTCCCAAGCTTGTACTGCCTTCCTTAGTGTGGGACTAGATTGTATAGTGTGAATTGTTCAGCAATATTTATTTGTCTAGAATAGGTTTTAGGTCCTAGATAATACTTACGCATCATGCTTCTCAGACTGAGACACTAATGCTTTCGAATCCATAATCTCCAGCAATCTTCTAAATGTTTCCTTTCTTACCACAAAGTTTACTGCCTTAGAACACGTCGCAACATGGGTGAATAGTATATAAGAGCCTTCAGACATCATGTCAACATCACCCCAAACGAACAGCATGTGGATAAAGTTGCAAGCCAGAAAGCTGATATCAATAGCATGAATACACGTCGTGTAGATCTTGTAGACAGTACCACGGCGTGGCAGCAGCAGCATCCACATTCCAAAGATTGTTAAGGTAAATTTCACAGCCATAAGAACATCATTGCGTTGTGTTGGGTAGTCATGTTTATGTAGATTGGTAGATATAATACAATTTAATAAAATTCCGGTAATAAATTCAGCTACTCAAAACCTTCGGCCATGGATTAGGTTGATAGGTGATAGGTGATATTTTCATACGTACCTAATTACCTACCTAGGTACTATTATAGAGCTCGAAATGCTTTTCAAAACGCACTACAAATTAATACCAGATGAGAACCAGTTTAAGATACATTCCTGCAAAATCCTGCACCGGCTCCGGCGATTTACACTAATTGACGATCGAAATGTGTTCGGTGTCGGTAACTGGAAACTAAAAGTCGTCACAAGCAACATTAACAAATTTCCTTACAATTGAACTGACGAAAAACAAGCAACGAATTGTACCAGTGGTCAGTAGTAGCAACGGAAGACTGTGTCCAATCACCGCCACAAGACACAGCAACTACGGTTCCCTGTGAAGGTGTGCCGTTTCGGCAACAAAAAGTGTCTCCGTTTGCGCAGCGCCCAATTGGCACAGCAACTGGTCTCACGGCTCATTTGGTAGTAACTCTACCTTTTGAGGTTGTGGGTTCGATTCCCTCTCATGATAAACATCCGAGTGATGAACATAGGTACTTGTTCTATGTATGGGTGTTAGAAATTATCCTATTATGTATTTAAACATACCAATATTATATCAGTCATCTGGTCACCATAGTAGAAGCTATGCTTAGTTTGGGACTAGATAGTGTTGGGTGCATTGCCCACCAATATTTATTTCTATTTTATTTGTAACGTAGGTACTTACACGATGAAATAAAGTTACCAACATCTGTCTCCTGCACTATAAAAGAGGTGTGAAACGCGAGCCTGCTCCATGTAGGCAATTAAACCAAAGTAAAAGTTTTCTAACCTGCATTTAGATACGTACTATTAATGCAGTTTGAAAACGCTTTTCTTGGTTTTAAGTACCTACACCTAACTTTTCAAAGTTTCTTTGAGTCGGTCCTTTGTAATTAAGAAATCTAACAACCAACCTTCAATCTATCGTTTCTTCTGTAAATGTTTGATAGTTAAATTGTTATTCTGGGTTTTATATTATAAGATGGAATACCTACAATTCAGTTTATTCCATTCTATTTCATTCTATGTAGGTACATTCTCAGTCTATTCTCAGTATTCAGTAAATATATTCACGGAATACATGGTATAATATACATTAGATATAATTATTTATAGTAGAGCTGCATATATCAACCGAATACCTACATGCACGTGAATATGTTAGTTTATACATATTAATTTAATTTATAATATATTAATATCATGGATCCAAATAGGTACATATACCTAATGTCGCTATAAATAGATAAACTTCTGATCATTCCAATATAAAATGTCAAAACTTTAAATGAAAATAGTTGTCAACAAACTAGAAACAATGATCAATTAATAAATTAAATTGCTTCCTATTGCATAAGGGTCCCCTCAGCCCTAATACATCACTTGGCAATTTGTTGTAAATTTTGATAGCCATGGTATAACAGCTACGACTAAACAAATCAGTTTTATGTAGGTACAGGTATTGCTAATGGGTCTATATGTTTCCATATAGATAGATATAACTATGGATAGATAAGACTGTATGAAGTCAATCACCTGGTTTTTAATGCCATAATATTTTAACTTTGTTATTAGGATTGCATGACTCACACATTCAAAGGCTTTAGATAGATCACAGAATACGCCAACTGCATCGTGTGACTTCTCCCAGGCGTCAAATATATGATTTAAGAGCGCTTTACCTGCATTAGCTGTTGAACGACCTTTAGTAAATCCATATTGGTTATTATGCAGCAGGCCGTTAACGTTAAAATGTTATAATACCTGATTAAAATTATTTGTTTTTAAAACATAAAAAAAACCGACTTCATTTATATAGAAATACAAATTTTCGTTTAATTTGATTTAAAAACCAAACTACTGAACCGATTTTGATGAAATTTATATGGGAATAATCGGATACTTTTACTCAAAAAAAAGAAAAAACATTAAAAAATAACCGATTTTTTTAAGTCGGTTAAAAACTTATCTAGACACTAACAGAAACAAAAGTCTGCCTCAGAAGTGGGATGTAGTGACCAGCCTTCAGTACAAGAGGTCGGCGCATACGCATCATGGCAAATATTAGGTCCTGCATTAACCTTGGGCTTTGCTCATACCATATACACTTGTAAAGCACAGTGTGCAGTTCTTCACTCCGAAAATAAAAAAAATAATTCCGGAATTTATGGATATTTATTTCCAGTCCACATGATATGGATTACTAATTATAACATAATTAAGTAGATAAAATAAATAAATAAATATTGGTGGGCAATGCACCCAACACTATCTAGCCCCAGACTAAGCATAACTTGTATTATGGTGACCAGATGTCTGATAAAATGTATTCTAACTAACATTTTAAATCTGAAAGTAACTCTATCTGTCTGTTCTCTCTGTTCGTTACGTTTTCACGCCTAAACCGCTGATCCGATTTTGATGAATTTTAATATAGAAATAGATGGGACCTTGGAAAAGAACATAGGCTACTTTTAATGTAGGTACTACGTTTGTGAAGCCGCGGGCAGCAGCTAGTACTTATATATTTTTTAATACCCTCATATGATACTTTATAACACCGAGACACAGAACCAACACCTATCTTCATCACATCAATGTTTATCCTGGGAGAGAATCGAACCTACAGCAAAGAAGGCAGAACTACTACCAACTGAGCTGACAGGCCAGTCAGATACCAACCTATTGGCAAAGTAATATTGCAACATGATGCAATGCAAAAGCAATGATGAGTAGGTAATATCATTTCTTCGTTGAAAATGTGTTAGTTTAATCATAATAGAAAAATATTTATTGTGATTTATCTTAATTAGATCTCAAAATAATTATCTTTAGCTAACTAATGCACTTAAATCAAAAACTAGATCTAATTATAAAACTTACCGCCCAACTTGGGGCACAAGTATATACCACGTTGGGCGCCAAAATTTCATAATGTATCTAATTAAAATTGTCAAAGAAATAAAACTACGGGCCTTACTGTGGCAGAAATTTCATGACCGCACCAGCAGCACACGAAGAGTTGGCTGATCATCACTGATAGGCAGCTCAGTATAGAAAAAAAGTGCATACTTCTCCAGTCGACCTAAAAATTTAGATACATAGGTACGGTAGAAACAGGAAATGTTTAATCTCAGAATTACCTAATTGATATCGAACAATAGAAAAAAATAAACTAAATAGTAATATGTATATGCACTATTTACGCCTAAAATAGAACTAATTAATTAGGTAACAATAATGTCTATGATAGGATAGTTGAAAGGCGTGTAGTTTAATTAAAAACAACTAGTTACGACTAGAATCCGCAGTGCTGACATGCAAATCAGCCCAACGCTGCCCGTCAGTTGAAATAGCAGATAGGTATGATAAGCGTCTTCCACCAGCTTTGTAAATCTGAAACCAATTAGTAGTCGTAGCAGTAGTATTAACGTAGGCACCTATTGTACTTACCAACATTTATCAAAATTGCTGGCAACCATAAGACCTGCTTTTGCCATGAAGCAAACAGTATCATATTTACTAGTGACCAAGTAACCAGAACAAGTAACCAAGTACCCACCAAGGGATAGGGTACTTGGTTACATACCTACTATGGTGGTACACGGCTCCTACACCCCAGCATTCGTAGCATGGCAATTATTAAACATTCCTCCTAAAATCTTTCTTTGGCTTTATATACCTAACTATCATTTTATAACGGCGAACAATGAAACTTGTTCTTATTTCTCCCGTCAATTGCAAATGGGACAAACATTAAAGATCGTTCCGAATGTCTTTTTGTCTAATCTCGCGGGAGATAAATAGTGGTCTATACTATAGGGTCCATGCTAAGCAGGCATGGCACCATTTAAAAATGCTCCATGGTAATAATTTAGCCCACATCTCAGTTTCAAATGGCCAAATACGTAGTTTATATCTGATTAAAAACTTACGCCACCACAGCCTGGTGTTGTTTGATACATTCCATCAGTTTGTTGTAGTTTTCATCCAAAATGTCTCCTTTTACTTTTCCCTTTTGGTCCCATACGGTTTTGATCTGAAAGAAGGCTATTTTTGAATAACCTTCTACTTTGCGATAAAGAAGGAGCATCTATTGAGGAAGATTAGTACTAGTAGAAGTAGCTTCTGTTTTATCCCAGAACTCACGCTCAAAAGCTTATCCTTGATGATTTCGAACTGTGCGCATGCGAAGATCACGGACGATAGAGCTACACTGTCCACGGCAAAATACATGTAGGCACTCATGCAAATAGTCAGCAGTTGGAAGGCATATCCAAAGTGGTACTGCGGAGACTGATCAGGAGAAACAGGCATCCTGAAACAGAATACAATATTAAGTATATTAACTTTATGACCAGCTATGTTCCCAACCGATAATGGCCAACCCTTAAACGAATATGATGAATTGTATAACATTAATTAACACAGTTAAAGACCAATTACATTAATTTAAGAAAGGCTAAGAATAATAAGTGTGAAAATGACAAAAAGTTCATGAATTAATTCTAAAATTATAACGGTAACGTCTACATGAAATGTCAATGAAATGTTTAGTTAAAATAATTGCATAATGAACATCAGATTATGATATCAGATATCACACTCAGGACTAGCATCCAGGAGAGCATTGAGCGTGGCGAAGATACGCGGTTTGGGAGAATCGGATCATAGCACAGTGCGGTGCGGATCTAGCCCTGAAAAAATATTGTGGTCACAGCAACTCAAAAATCGGCTAAGTTCGAGTCGGAGTAAGAGCTCGCTCATGATTAATATAGTGCGTTCCTACAAATATGCTTACATAATATATGACGCCGGAACAATATTTTGTACAATTTATAGTTCCACGAGGGCAATGCCGTGTGGCGAACACTAGTAAATTAATAAACTTGTAAAATATTTGTTTGTTCGCTTACGAAAATAACAAAAGTAAATATGTATTTGATTGCACATCAACCTACTGAACTGATTTTGATGAAATGATTACAACTTAAAAGGTTATCAAATTAAATTAAAGTTTACGGTATGTAATATTTATGTCGCGAGACGACAAATAGGTCCTCGCTACTCTAAGGCTATCGTCTCGACCTCTCTTCAAAGATGCGGCTGACGATGGGGCACGCAGCTCTAGTAGATATTTACTTTTGATTTAAAGAGACCCAGATTGTAGTTTTTAGGAAAGACAGACGACGGTAAAGTATTCCAATCCTGTACGCATTATTAATGTGGAAGCAATGTGCTTTGTTCTTATGGGTAGCAGACTGATAAGGTATGGATGGTATTGAGCGGTACGTTTGCTTGTCCTGTTGTGAAAAGGAGATGGTGGAATTAGATCATGCAATTCCAGTGCACGTTCTCCGAAAATGTATTCTATAAAAGATCAAAAGGCAAGCAACTTTACGGCGGTGCCCGAGACCTACTCTCACTTAGTCTCTACGTTTACTAAGCCTTAATGCTTTACCTTAATGCTATAATGCCTTTATGTCTTTATAAATCCGTGTAAGTGAAACCTCCACGAGTTCGAGATGATCGTCTACAGTTACCGGTACATTTTGCTTGATTTTCGTTTTGCTTGCTTGCAAAGTTACGTTTCGGATGCGTTGAACTTAATTAAACTGATTGGCAGCGCCCCAAACGGACACGGCCAGTCAAATCTAGACGCATAAGTATCTCGTCTCTGTGTTCCTGAATGTCAGTTTTACTGGCTCATGCGTTGGCAAAGCATATCTCTAGAACAGTACTGTCGTTGATTACCCAATATACCCGATATACCCAATGATTCCGGGCATAAGCAGATCGTTTATGTGCAGTAAAAAAGGTTTGCAAAGAGCACTGACCCTTGAGGTACTCTGACATTAATTTCCAATCGATCAGAGGAGCATCCGTCAACAACTACTCGAATGGATCTATCCCACAAGAAGGCAGCAAGCCATGAGCAGAACTGAACTGGCAGTCCGTAAATTGGAAGCTTACCAATAAGTCTTGCCTTACCCATCTAGAATACATCCCAGATAATCTGCATCTAATAACACTACTTTTATGTAGTGTTGTATTCCTGTGGTGAGTAAGATTGCCGGAGCTCCTGAGGATGCGCTGTACTGACAGCGGGGGACCGGCGGTCCACATGATACGGTCATTGGTTAGTCTAGGCGCAGAGTGTCGACATAGCGGTCAGGAAGACCCGGTGAAACGGCTGACCGCTGGCCGACCGCAGGTTAGTTGAGTTCCCGAGCCCAGGCATCACTTAATCTCCACTCTAGGAGTCTGAACTGCCAACGTGTGTAAAGTCCCTGAGGTAGCAGTCGTGTCAGTGAAGGAAACCAGAGTGGACTCGGCTGCTGCAACAGGGGCATCGGGGGCCCTTCCGTACGCTGTGCCGACAAACTGCACCACCTATGCCGACCTTTGTCTTGTATTGCACTGTGCATTTGTCCCCTCAGCTGCCAACACAGTGAATCGTCTCAAACTTATTAAAATAAAAAAAATAAAAAATCTCCCCTAAAATGAAAAAGAAAAACTAAACCAGTGGCACCCCTTTCCACACAGGTGCAGGACACCTGCAGAACATCTGCAATATCAGGGGCATTCATGCAAATCTCAACGCAGTCCATCACCACCTGCAGACTGCGCAACCGACCTTGTTGTTTTTAACAGAAACGCAGATATCCTGCCCGGCCGATACATTGTACCTAATGTATCCCGGATACAAACTCGAACATTCATTTCTAAGACGTGCCGGCGTATGTATGTTTGTACGCCCGGGAGGATATCTGCTGTCGCCGGCTTCAGCATCTAGAAGACAGAGCTTTCGATATTATGGGTGCGTGTGGACTGCGGTGGCCACATGATCTTGGGGAACTTCAACGCCCACCACGTGGAGTAGCTAAGATATCGGTCCACTGACTACGCGGGGAGGTTTGCTCATGAATTCGCTCTAGCCTATGGATTCTCACAACTGGTACACTCTCTAGTGAGAATACCTAAGGTCTAAAGATGACTATAGTGAAACCACTTTTTAAAAAGGAAAACAAAGAACGTATGGAATTCTACAGGCCTATTGCTCTCATATCAATTTTTTCAAAAATATTCGAGAAGTTTTTTAATGGTGAAATTAATGACTATTTGGAAAAAAATAATATCTTATGTATTGAGCAAAAAGGTTTTCGCAGAAATAAAACCATTAATATGGCAATATACGATTTTTATAAGAACGTTGTTTGTCAAGTTGACAACCGAAATCCCGTTTGCACCATATTCTGTGATATGACTCAAGCATTTGATTATGTAGACCACAGTATTCTATGCAGTAAACTAGAAGCATATGGGATAAGAGGCAATGTTTTAGATTTAATGTGGTCATACCTATCGAATCGGAAACAAGTGACAAAAATCACAAGATTAAACTATAAAACAAAGTATGAGGTTACTTATAAATCCACTGCACGAGATATTTATTATGGTGTTCCTCAAGGAAGCGTACTTGGGCCACTTCTATTTATCATATATATAAATGACCTACCAAATAAACTTAATCACCCAATGACATTGTTTGCCGATGACAGTTCTGTGACTATAAAATGCAATGACATAAATAATTATAAATCTAATATAAATCAATCATTCACATCGATAATTACATGGCTTGATAATAATAATTTAAAAATAAACCTAAAAAAAACCCTTATAATGCATTTTAATCAAAGAAATAATAATCCATCTGACATTGATCTAATATTTCGAAATAATAAAATACAACAAGCAGATTCTGCACGATTCCTAGGCCTACAAATTGACCGAAAACTTAATTGGAAAAGCCATGTTGCGTATATAAGTAAGAAAATAAGCAGCTCGGCATATGCCTTATTTCGACTATCAATAACTGTAAATATAGAAACACTAATAATAGCGTATTACGGCCTAGTAGAATCAGTACTCAGGTACGGAATTATTTTCTGGGGGAATTCGACAGATAAAGAAACTGTTTTTAAAACGCAAAAACGTTGTCTACGAGCTATGTTTAAAATACGTGTGACAGATAGTTGCAGACCATTCTTCTTGAAACACAAAATTCTTACGCTTCCGTCCTTGTATATACTTGAGGTAGCATTGTTTGTGAGAAATAATCCCCACCTGTTTCCACTAATGTCCAACAATGTAAAACGAAACAGACGTGAGGATAATCTTTGTTTATTTGGATCCAAAACTGCATTGTTACATAAAAGTATAGTCTGTATGGCACCAATAATTTATAATAAAATACCAAAAAGCTACCAGAAACTTTGTGGTAATGAGTTTAAAAATAAATTAAAAAAATTACTAATTGAAAAATGCTATTATAATACTAACGAATTTATAAATGACAAATTTTAATTTCCTATGTAATTGTATTGTTTAATTTTATTGCTTGACATTATACTAATATTTCATATGTTATTTGATTCACTGTTTACACTAGAGCATGCCATTCTCTCGGTTTGCACACTGAAATCGGTAAAACATGTTGTGACATACTATTAATTTATCATCCTATCTACACATGTTTATGCAAATAAATAATCTTTATCTTTATCTTTATCTTTACCGAATATTGAGGACCATACGAGCTCATTACATGTCCGGACGGATATTCCATCTCAGTAGATGCACCTCTCGGTTCGTCCGACCACTGTCTAGTCCGTACTGAAGCCTCATGCACGCAGCCAGATCCACGACGGCCACGTAGCTTGCGTCGCATGTGGCAGTACATATCAGCAGATTGGGATGGATTGCGCGAATTATTCGCATAGTACCCGTGGAGGTAGCTTTGTTTCATGTCAGAAGATCCTGACTCTTGCGTATCCGCTGTCGTTGATCCTTACGTTCTTCTAGAACCCTGCAGCTTAAAACTCCTACTCATACAACTTGTTACTATGAGAGCACTTTTACCCTGCAGGCTGTGAAGCTTTGGAATTAACTCCCTGTCTCCATCCGGTATGCTACCTTACCTATCTTCAAAAACTTGGTATACCTACCATCATTATCTCACATAAGTCTATATATTTATTTATCAGGATATCTATTTAGTTTGTAAATTATTACGTATTTATTTTTATTTATGTACTTACATGTATTTAGTTATATAATTAATAATTAGTTTAATGTACGCCGTGCCGTCCACTCAACTTAATACAATCCTTTCCAACCAAAGGTTGCCAGGAAGAGATCGCTCTCAAGCGATATGGCCGCGCATTGTACCACCTTATTACATGTACTTTAACTAAATTGTAATATTCTGTTTTATTATAAAGATATATTCTATTCTATTCTATTGTAACCAAACTCACCACATGTCAAAAGGAAACTTCCTACTGCCAGCATCATCAAACAACGGCTTCAGCGCCCACATTCCGCACGTCAGCTGCGAGCTTACCATGAACGCTAGAAGGAACCTTTTGATCCGAATAGCCTGCAATTTCAAAATCCTTTAAAAGAACCTAAGTAACTACTTTAAAGTTGACAAAAAGATTTGTTTTAAGAGAGAAAAAAATACTTTTCGTGAGTTGCAGACTGTGGTTCAAAATAATCGGAATCCATCTGCCTTAGCAGTTCCTTCAACTTGTTCATATTCACCAAAAGCACGGTTACTTTGAAGCAGAGACAGGCCTGTGTGAACAGGAGGTATGATGCTTGAGATACAGCATCAAGGTCACCCCACACCTGGATAATGTAAATGCCTTGAAATATCAAGAACAGATACTGCAGGGTAATCATGGAAAATCTGTGGAGTTTTCGGATCAAACTCTCGGGTTCTGGAGCAACCCAGATCCCTAAAATCTTCATCACCAACTTTGCTCTATTCAGGTATAAGTTTTCAGAATTGAAAGCCATGTTTTGAAGCTTTGGAAATGTCTACAGTTTTACTCCAAAGTACATAATGACGAAATCTAAATAATTTTCATAAACGTTTGTCAACGTTTATCCACGAATATGTAGTTTGACGACATGATTATCTTAACTAGCTTCTAAATTATTGTTTTGTATGAATTATGAAACGATTGGTTCATAATTACCTACCTACTTCTTATCGTAGCACTAGTGATTTCGAACCATTGTGATGAGAGGATTGAAGTGTAATAAACAGGTTTCTTTTGTGCTCTTGGAAATGTTAGGTTTCACAGGATTCCTACTAATCTAAGCTAGCAATTCTTGTATATTATCTGAAACTCGTAAACGGCTCTAACGATTTTCATGAAATTTAGTGTGCATGGGATTTCGGGGGCGTTAAATTGATCTAGCTAGGTTTCATTTTTAGAAAGCGTCGTATATCCAAGTTTTGTACTGAACAAAGCTCGGTCATACAGGTTGTACTGGCTCAGCGTGTCTAGTACTGTTTGTAGTTGTCGTAACTGCCTAATTACAGGGTTTTATATTTAGTTTTAAGGATTTTAATTAAAAGATGCGTGTGCGTTCAAAAGATGACTAGGCGTATATATTCTCTATTACAAAGTTCGAGGATAGTAGTGGGAGGGAACAGTTAAAATAAACCAATAGCGGCCCTTAATTGGACCGTCACGTGACTCCAGTAAAACCACAGCAAGTGAGAACAATTCTATTCAACAGCTTAGCGTAAGCGCGAACATGCCGCTGGCCTTGAAAGAAGCAGCTTTCAACGTTCCTGGAGTACTATCATGCGTAGGTATCTAGAAGCAGAGGACATATCTTTGCGTAGCTACGTCGAACAACACCCGAAGCTGATTGTATGTCCGCCACTCTCGAAATGCCGTCCTTACCAGGAAAAGTAGCGATCACTCTGCCCATGTGCCATTTTAGTGGAGGCAAATTTGTGTCTTTGATCAACACAAGTGAGTTGACCTTTAATTCCTCTGTCTTACTGGTCCATTTAGTCCGCACCTGTAACTCAGACACATATTCTTTGGCCCAGCGGGTCCAAAAATGTTGGCGTATCTGCTCCACCCTCTGATAGCGATTCAGCCGATGCGCGGGAGTGTCACTGATGTCATCGGAGGCAGGCGCAGTCAGCGGTCGACCAACCAAAAAATGAGCAGGTGTCAAAGGAGTAAAATCATTGGGATCTGTAGAAAGAGGAGAAAGCGGTCGGGAATTAAGTACAGCTTCTATTTGTGATAACACTGTGTCAAATTCTTCAAAAGTCAGGTGTGCGTTTCCTACCACTCTGCGCAAGTGGTGTTTACATGACTTTACACCTGCCTCCCACAGACCACCAAAATGCGGAGAATAGGGTGGAATGAACTTGAATTTAATTTGTTGGTTAGTTGCATATTCAATAATACCAAGGCTACATTTGCGTAAAAAGTTCGAAAAATCGTTCATTAACCCTACAAAATTGCGACCATTGTCTGAAAATATTTCTATTGGTTTACCACGGCGAGACACGAATCGTTTTAAAGCTAACAAATATGCCTCAGTAGTGAGATCCCTGACTAGCTCCAAATGAATAGCACGCGTTACAAAGCATACAAATAGACAAATATATGCCTTTGTAGTTTTAGCTCCTCTATCTTTGCGGTTTAGTATGAGAACTGGCCCACAATAGTCCACTCCACATCGATTGAAAGGAAAAGATTGTGTTATCCTTTCTTTGGGTAAATTACCCATATAAGGCGTCAATATTTTACCTTTCATGCGCGTACATATAACACAAGCGTTAACAATACGCTTAGCTAGGTTCCTACCACCTATAGGCCACCACATTTCGCGTAAGTGGTATAGTAATAGTAATAGTATAGTAATGCATAGTAATGCCTGGCTTCCAGGGTGGAGAAGCTGCACGTGCTCATGACGAAACAATAACACTGTAAAATAATGTTTAGCGGATATTAAAATAGGGTGCATTTTACTATAACTAAAGTCATCTGAGTTTTCTAAACGTCCTCCTACTCGTATAATTTTATCTTTATCTAAAAATAAATTTAATTTTGTTAGATTATTTTTTCCTGTAATGCTGTCTGACCTACTCGTATTCAACAAATGATATTCGTTAGGATAATTTTCTATTTGAGACCATCGTACCAAAGCCTTTTCTGATTCATTCAACTCATCCACACTTAGGATGCCCGTGCGCTTATCAGTTTTATTACGAATGTTGTGTATGGATCGTAACATAAAGGCTACTGCGCGCTCCATACGCATATACTGTGAATATCTATCAAATTTAAACAATGACAAGGCAGGCGAGTCATGAGTCACTAAGGAAGATATTTGACCTAAGCTCAGGTAGATCCTCACACGTGACTTCATAATCTTTAAGTGTATAACTAGGATTGCGTAATAATTCCGGACCCTCCCACCATAAACTGGAAGAACAAAGATCTTCCAAGCTGGAACCTCGTGACGCGAGATCAGCGGGGTTTTCTGTACCACTCACGTGGCGCCAAAGAACTTCCCTCTTCAAATCGTGAATTTCTGATGTTCTATTTTGAACAAAAGTTTTTAGTTTATTTGGTGCCATATGCAACCACCCCAGAACTATGGTTGAGTCGGTCCAAAAAACGACATTATTAAATTTACAAGTTAGCGAACCGCGTAGTTTGTAAAGTAGTTTAGCACCAAGCAAGGCACCGCAAAGCTCAAGTCGCGGGATGCTCATAGGCTTAAGCGGTGCTACTTTAGCCTTCGAAGTAAGCAATCTTAATGATAATGTTTGATTCTGGTTTATTGTGCGAACGTAAACACAGGCGCCATACGCAGTCTGCGAGGCATCGCTAAATAGATGCAGTTCTATATAACTAGGTTGGGTACCTATAACGTGGCGAGGGATGCGAATAGTATTGAGGCATTGCAATGAAGTTACAAACCGGTTCCACGTTCGTGCGACGCTGCTTGGAACCGTGTCATCCCAACCTATTCTTAAAAGCCATAATTGTTGCAGCAGTACTTTAGCGATTATTATTGTGGGGCTAAGCAAGGGGGTCAAATATTTGAGAAATATTTGACAAAATAGATCTTTTAGCGACGGGATTATCGTCGTTTTGAAATTGCGTGTTGAAATAAAATTCATCGCGTGAATTGTTCCAGCAGTTCCAAAAGTTCTAAACCTAGCGTTTTAGAACTTGTATTTTCGTTGAATTTAATTTCTTTGAAATGTTTAGATAAAGCATCATCATCATCATCATCACATGGAAAATTGTACATCCACTTCTGGAGAGGAAAGCAACCTGCCTTCAGCGCGTCTCTGATGTCGATACATAGTTTTAGTAAGGATGATTTATTGTCACACCCTGTTAATAAATTGTCAACATAAAAATCATCCCTCACTACCCTTTGAACATCAGGGGATGATGATTCTGTTCCTAACTGCTTTAAGCATCTTACGCTTAGGAACGGTGCGGACGATGTCCCGTAAGTTACCGTATTTAAACGGTAAATGCCTAAAGGTTTCGATGAATCATCGCGCCATAAAATCATTTGTAAGTTGCGTTGGCTATTATCTACCCAGCAATTTCTGAACATTTTAGTGACGTCAGCGCTAACGACGAATTTATGATGTCTAAACCGTAACAGAATACAAATTAGATAACCTTGTATCGCAGGGCCTACCAATTGCAGATCGTTAAGCGATTTCCCAGAGGAAGAAGGCGCGCTAGCGTCGAAAACGACGCGCAACTTAGTAGTGGTGCTATGTTCCTTAGTGATGCGGCATGAAATAGCACGGGCTCTCGTAAGAATTTACCGGACTCATATGCCCCATGTCCTCATATTCTTTCATAAAATTTGCGTATAATAACTTATAATCAGGCGAACGCTGAGGGCGTTTTTCTGTGGCGATAAAGCGACGTTCAGCTTGAGTATAAGAATCGCCTCATGCACTACTAGGTGACTGTTTTAAAGGAATGCGCACACAGATCCGCCCTTCACGATCGCGTGTAGTAGTACGAAGGAAATGTTCCTCGCAGGCGCGTTCTTCCTCAGTCTGCGTATCCCTGGCACTAGGAAGCTCCTCAACCTCCCAGAACATACGTAGTTGCGTATCTATCGTATTACTTAAATTACAATTGATGCGTGTAATTTTATTGTGCGTCTGGTTAATAATAGGGCCGGAAATAATCCACCCTAGCTTAGTGTTCTGTAAGTAAGGGCCCGTGGGAAGCCTCAATTTACCTTCCCCTAATAAATCCCAAAACCTATCAGCACCTATTAATATATCTACTTTTCTAGAATCTAGAAACTGCGGATCTGCTAACCTTATGTTGTCTGGAATACAGAACTCTGCGCTTAGTTGACATAAGGTCGGCAACGCAGTCGTTATTTGAGATAATACAAAACAATTAATGCGTGTAGTGAATGTATTATCGAAATGCGACTTTATTTTTATGCTACATGATTCGGAACATTGTATCACTGAATTACCTACACCTCTAACTTCATGAGTGGACTGTAACAATGGCGCGTTTATTAAATTGCATAATGATTTTGATATAAAACACCCTTGACTTCCACTATCAAGCAGCGCGCGCGCCTGGTGATAAGCACCGTGTGTGTCGGCTACCTCGACAACAGCTGTTGACAGCAGAACTGTATGCACATATATAGATTTATAAATGTGCCTCGCCTCGCCTCGCGTTTGCATGTGTGCATTGTTTACGTGGATTGGGAGCGTACCTGTAGTAGATGGGGAGGGAAGGTCAGAGGAAGCCTGGGCTGCACTCGCAGTCACGACAGGCCTCTCGGCCGGAAAACTTGAATGAAATGCAACTGAGCTACTAGTGTTATCGCTATGAATCAGTGAATTATGTTTCTTGTCGCATTTCCTGCACGGCCCAAACATACCTAACATAACATAGTATTAGACGCGTGTCCGGAACGTAAACAATTTTCGCAAAGTTTATTCTCGCGTATTAACTTTAACTTGGATTCTAAATCACTATCTAGAAATTTCTGACACGAATAAAGCGGATGCATTCCGTTACATTTAGAACATTTATTATTATAACGAGGCTGACGGTCATGCGGTTTATTGGTTGAAACATTGCAGTGTGAATAAGGTTTTAAGGTTCGGGCAGTGAAGATTGCCCCTTGCTATGTGAAAGCTGCAATGTTTCTAGCATATCTGCTCTGTCTTTTAAGAATCCCATTAAATCACTCAGTTTAATATTGCGATTCGAATTATTTTCGCTTGCTAATAAAGTGCATTTAAAAGTCTCCCACTCGCGCTCAGTTGTCTTGTCTAACTTAGACACAATTATGTAGTTAAATTAGCGTATCTCAGGTATCAGTGGTTTCACCTAAGATTTTTAGTGCACGTAAATTCTTGAGTATTGTATCAATAAGTTTTCTAAGACAGGTGGGCGATTCTTTAGACAGTGCATTGATAGTAAACAACGCCTTTACGTGGTTGTGTACCAAAAGTCTACTATTATTGTACCTATTGAGCAATAATTCCCATGCAACGGTATAGTTATCTGAAGAAAATTCTAGTGAGCCTATAACCAACATAGCACAAAAGTTTCATTACTTAAAGTCAAAAAGGTAAAAGGTATTTACCTTTTTGACTTTAAGTAATGAAACTTTTGTACACCACTTATGTGCTTAGAGTTATGAACCAATGACAAGAAGGTGTCCCTAAACTCAAGCCAGTGCTCATACGATCAATCAAAGGTGGGCATGGAAATAGTAGGTAATTTTACAGATTGAGACTTACTATTATTGTTAGACTTATCGGAACAGTCAGTGACCTCATCACTGGTTAACATGGACTCCGCAAAAGCCAAGGTACTATAGTAGGAATTTTCAAACAATTCTCTGTTAGATAATTGATTAGGTATCTCGCTATCGCAAACACACTCTTCGATCCGGTTCGAAGGACCACATGTACTGGCTCAGCGTGTCTAGTACTGTTTGTAGTTGTCGTAACTACCTAATTACATGGTTCTATATTTAGTTTACAGGATTTTAATTAAAAGATGCGTGTGCGTTCAAAAGATGACAAGGCGTATATATTATATCTATTACGAAGTTCGAGGATAGTAGTGGGAGGGAACAGTTAAAATAAACCAATAGCGGCCCTTAATTGGACCGTCACGTGACACTCCAGTAAAACCACAGCAACTGAGAACAATTCTATTCAACAGCTTAGCGTAAACGCGAACACAGGTACTAATATTAATGCGAAAGTTTCTATAGATGTTTATACGTTCATGTTTTTTTTTGTGACTGAATCACGCAGTTGGCAGGTACTTAGTGGATGAACCGATTTATATAAAACTTGTTTGGATTTGTTTGGTTTGGAATAGCATTAGAGGCGACTTATCTAGTTATTCATTTCCTTACAAATATCATAAGAAACTTCTAAAATGTATTATGTGACTGTTTGTCAATTTGTTTGTTATAAATTAAAAAAAAATGAAAAACACACGTTAGTAATTAATGTGAATATAAAATCAATTCTCTAATGCAAAGTATATATGCTCCACAAAGTGGTCAATGAGGCAGCCTGTGATTTCAGCTTACCATGGATTTGTTGTATCTGATTTACGATATAGCATTATATTTAAAAGAGAAAATATTTTTAAGAAATTATAATAATACCAAAGTAAGCCGAGCTTGTTTTATGGGTACCACTATATGACTGATATACTACATATCGACGGTCCCACCAAATAAACGGGTAAAGGCTTTTGACGTAAATATTTTTTTTAGATTTTAGGATTTTTACGTTTAATATACACCTCCTAATTTTTTTTCAGAAACATTTATCAATAAAATTTAGGCACGTTACTGTGAATGTTAATTCTGCGGAAAATAAAAACGTAAAAGTGTATAAAAAGTGTGGTGTAATCGTAAAATTGTTTATTGTATTTCGGAGTTTGCCTATAGTAGGTAACTTTCTGTATAATTTTATTCATTTGTACTTTTTGATCTTCGTTTTTCTAAAGAATTTTACCAAAACATAATGAATACACTAAAACTGTGTATAGTTTGTTAACAATTCTAAAATGTATTATAAAGATATGTAATTTTTATTGCACACATTTTCTCGTTGTTTCTTTTTTATACCGATTTAGTAAAGGCATTTTATTGCCTATCAAAATTATCATATATTTCGTAAAAGATGGATGGACAATAGATAAATGCGAGGGGGGATCATCATCATCATCATATCAGCCACTGCTGAACATAGGCCTCCCCAATAGATTTCCAGGAAGAACGATTTTGAGCCCTCTCCATCCACCGACTTCCTGCGATATTTACAATGTCGTCCTACGCTTCGTTTTCCTGTCCTTGGTCGTCATTCGAGAACTTTTATTCCCCATCGGTTATCAGTTCTGCGAGCTATATGGCCTGCCTATTGCCACTTAAACTTGCAAATTTTTAGTGCTACGTTGCGGATTTTATCACGTAGTGAAACACCCAACATAGCTCTCTCCATAGCACGTTGCGCGACTCTGAGCTTGTGTATGAGGCCAATAGTTAGCGACCAAGTCTCAGTTCCATATGTCATCACTGGCAACACGCACTGATTATAATCTTGAGGCTCTGCGGTATCTGTGAGGAGAAGATGTGCCGTAATTTCCCGAACGCTGCCCATCCGAGTTGGATTCGTCGCCGTCGGCTGACCTCTTTGTCGAAGTTGGACTTGCCTAGTTGAATCGTCTGACCCAAGTAGACAAAATGGTCTATAACTTCGATTATATCGCTCCCAATATGTACCGGTATGGGTGCAACATGAGCATTTCACATGATTTTTGTCTTGCTCATGTTCATTTTAAGACCCACCTGTCGGGAGGCGATATTAAAGTCGCCGAACATTGTGCCAAGGTCTTCCAGCGATTCTGCCATGAGGACTATTCGTTGGCAAATTGAAGGTGAATAATGCGTTTGCCATTGATGTTGATACCATGTCTATGCCAGTACAAGTGCTTGAAAACATGCTCAAATCGACCTCTGTGGCGCAATGGGCTATGGTCCGACTGAGCCGCAGAAGGTTGCGAGTTCGATTCTCGCCGCGGGACAAATATATGTATGATCTGCAAGTATTTGTCTCGGGTCTGGGTGTTTCTATGTATAATATGTATGTATTTACAAAAGAAAAAAGTATTTAAGTAGTATATCAGTCATGTGGTACCCATAACACAAGCTCTGCTTATTTTGGGGCCAGATGATGCTGTGTGAAATGTCCGGGATTATTTATTTATTTATTTATTTTTATTTATAAATGCAGAGGGGAACAGTTTCAGAGAAATAACATCTCCCTGTCTCACCCCTTTATGCAATGAGATTGGATTCGTGCTCTGGTCCTGGAGGATGGAGGTCTTAGTGGGGGGGATGCATTGAGTCATTACATCACACAAGGTCAGAAGCGGTAAAACATGCAGGTTACATTTCTTGAGCTGACGCTCGTAACAGCAAAGCCACGGATACACGAACCAAGAAGAAGATTTAATCCTTTAATCAAGACGCCAAGTCCTTCAAGAAGGTGTTACAGAAGGCTCGTTTCTATCGAATTGGCCGTATGGGTGCCAAGCTTGCGACACATCCAGCTGGCAGGAAAATTCAAAAAAAAAAAACAAAATTCAATATTTATTTATTCAATAAAATCACAAGGACCACTTTGAATCGTCTTCTTACATGCTAGTGAATCTAGGTGCCGGTTCCTCCTAACCCCAGTTCAAGAAGAATCCGGCAAGAAACTTGTCTGGTCTTAACACTTTTTTGTATGATCCTTGACAATTTTGTTACGGATGCCGAGTCGAGTTGGAACTGATTCATCCCAAGCTTTTTTGTCATCTAAATAATCAGTCGCTTGGGACCTTGTTATAGAAGCGTACACATTGCCCTATAAAAGACTTATTAACTTTAGCGAGCCTAACAGTGAGAACAGCGAGTTTATCTTTATTTTTAGTGTTAATACTATGATTATCGCATTTTTTTTAAATAAATGAACATTTTTGTGCACATACATTAAATTTTCGTATATATACCTACTGACAAGGCACTGTCATAATATTAATTTCTTTAAACTTATTTCTAATTGATTCTCTAGGGCCCATGTTATAAATTGCACGAACAGCCCTCTTCTGCAACACAAAATATGGTGTTAATATCAGCAGCACTCCCCCACAACAGAATGCCACATAATGCTATGAAAGTAGCTGAAGTAAACGAGTCTAGCGGTATCTACGTTTGTAAAATGACGGATCTTTTTAACAGCGTATGCCGCAGAGCTGAGTCTCTTCGACAATTTATCTATGTGCGGGCCCCATTGCAGCTTATTATCTAAAGTAATGCCTAAGAACGACGACGAGATCGTGGAAGCGAACTTCAGCCGTCCTTATCTCCCTCTACTACTAAAACCAGATAAATCTCTAGCTCATAATGCAATCGAGAAAGCGAATCTCTTTGCTGCTCAATTTGCTGAAGCTTCACGTCTAGACACTTCTAACGAAACCTCACCTAGCTTTCTTCGATGCGAAGCGACAATGCAAGTAATTCACATCCATCAAAAATAAGTACTGAAAACGTTACGGAGTCGTGACATGAACAAAGCTAGTGGTCCGGATGGCATTTTGGCTGTAGTGTTGAAAACTTGTGCCCCTAAGTTGTCTTCCATACGCACAAGACTTTTTCCCCTATCTTAGAAAACTGGAATAGTCCTAAAATCCTGGAAGCTTGCTAATGTGCAACCTTTGCCCAAGAAAGGTAGTCGCGCTGACCCATTAAATTACCGCCCAATTTCGGTCACAGTAGGGATACTACGTGTCCTGAATACGAACGCCTTACATACCTTGAAGACGACGACCTACTCAGTGATCGACTATACGGTTTTCGACAAAGCGATCGACTAGGGTTCTTCTTGTGTATGTCACGCACATTTAGAGTGAGGCTATAGAGAAATATGGTGAAGCATTAGCTGTTTCACTTAACATCTCAAAGGCCTTTGATAAAGGTCTGGCACGCTAGCCTTATTGGTAAGCTTTCAGCCTACGGATTGCCAGTTCAGTTCTGCTCATGGCGTGCTGCCTTCTTGAGGGAAAGATCCATTCGCGAAGTTATTGACGGCTACTCGTCTGATAGATTGGCAATTAATGCCGGAGTACCTCAAGGGTCAGTGCTCTCGGCCACACTGTTTTTACTGCACATAAACGATCTGCTTATGCCCGTAATCTTTGGGTATGCAGACAGTTGTGGAGAGATACTTTGCCAACGCACGAGCCAGTAAAACTGACATTCAGAAAAACAGAGACGAGATGCATATGCGTCTCGATTTAACTCTCCAGGTCGTGTCCGATTGGGGCGATGCCAATCTAATTAAATTCAACGCCATCTAAAACGCCGCAAGTTAATCTCTTTTCGGCGTTCCCCGTTTTTCGAAATGTACCGGTGAAATGTAGAAGATCATCTCAAATTCTTGGGAGTTTTACTTACTCGGACTCTCAATTTTGGCTCCTATATAGGGTCCTAAGCCAAGACTGCTGCCATGAAGCTTGGAATTTCCAACAAGGTGAGGCGATATTTCAGCCAAACACCAGCTGGCAGGGTGATAAGTGAGCAGCTAAACGCTGAGACTAAGTTCCAGAGTCTCGAGCACCGGCGTAGATTTGCTTGCCTTTCGATCTTTATAGAATACATTTCGGAGAATGTGCCCAGGAAATGCACGATCTCATTCCACCATGTCCCTCTCACAACAGGACAGGCAGAGGTACCGCTCAACACCACCCATACCTTGTCAGTCTACCACCCTTAAAAACAAAGCGCTTTGCTTTTACATTTTTAATGCGTACAGCCAAGGATTGGAATGCTTTGCCGTCGTCTCGTCTTTCCTGAAAACTACAATCTGGGTTTCTTCAAGTCAAGAGTAAATAGGTATCTTCTAGACCTACGTGTCCGGTCGTCGACCGCATCATCGCTTTACATTAGGCGAGTTCGTGGTCAAACGTAGGTCTGTCTATGATAAAAAAAACATTGTCTTGGAGTGTCATCTTGTTTTCAGTAAAATTTGTGCTAAGAACCAAATGACTAACAATAAATGACTTATTTTAAACTTAATAAATAAATAAATAATAATAAAATAAATAAAATAAAAAGCCTTTTATTTCATGCAAATTTTACAGTTTTCGATAAGTACTAGAGTATGTAGAGTAAATAGTATTTATGTCTACTTACCTATTTTTTAATTTATTATTATTTTGTAAAAGATCGATTGTGTAATAGTTTTTTCTTTTTGTATATCAGTGATTTATTTTAAATTTTGTGGTTAAGTAGCTACTTATAATCTCTTTATTTCGTTATTGCACGAACCCCTGTGCAGATGAAGGTCTCCTCCAAAGATAGCCAATGGTCTCGGTTTTGAGCTATATGAAACCAGTTTAAGCCTGCTGTCTTCTTAATATCATTTTCCCAAAGAGATTACTTTTCCATTACTTATAGATTAATGTAAAGTATCCGGATGTCGCAATGACACATCGTCAAGTGTAAAACAACCTTAATTTGAACCTAGCTTATCAAATTCCGTTTTGTGGTATCAAACATTTTTCTATGGTAAGTTACTGAATAGGAATTGACGATGTGTCATAGCAACCGGGGTGCTGTCTTCGATGTTAATTAAATTACGGAATCACTATACAGGGCCGTGCTATAGTTGAAATAGTGCCAGATTGTATATTTTATTACAAAATGTGCCATTTAGGAATACGCGATTACAGTGTTTAATGTCGTACACAAAAGTGTTGCCAATTCTCGATACAAAAGCAGACAATACGACCACAAAATGAGTAGATTAAATCCTGGTCTTTGCAAGATTTAGAGTCCTCTGTCCAGCGGGATCTTTAGCGATAATAATGCTTAAATAATGTTGAATTCGAAAAATAATGCATCGTATTGATTATCTTGGTTTTATATCTATATATCCTTGTAACATGGAACCTGCCTTCCTGCCAGGGCGTCGGAACATCGATTTCAATATGTCGGAACAATAACATCGTGGAAAAGTTAGTCGAATTCAGTCGTATGAAGCCGAAGAATTGATAGTTACACTACACGACATGCCGGTCGTTACATAGTTTAAAACGAGTCGAAGCGTGGCTTGGAGAAGATTTTTGCATGATTATTGTCCCGACATATCGTTATTCGCTTTGCCGAGTGTGCCTGTATGTGTCGTGTGTCGTATCGTCTGTACGGTCGTGGCGGGTCGATTGGTTTCGTTGGTATCGTTAATCAATACATTAACGATACTGATATCGTTAATGTATCGATATCAGCGTAAATCTTCAAAGGTTTCAAATAGACGAAAACTAAGCGTAACACGCTTAGTATCTACATATTTTTCTAAAACTGTTGTGTATTAATTGATCCGAAGTTCAAGTCGACCAATAGTTAAAGCTTAATCAGAAAATAACGATATTTTGGTATTATCTTAGGGGATTTTAACTGATAGTTGACGGGTCTAAAAATCAACCTTGAACCTTTAGTAGGATCAATAAATTGTTTTTACACTTTTATATAACCTGTTTCAATAAAGAAACGAATCCCATATGGCGATATTAGGCGTCCTCTCACTCGCACAGTATTGTAAGTATTATATAAATCATCTGTCATAGTAGTTGTACTTTGCTTACTTTGGAGTTAGGTGAGAATGGTCCAGCAATATTTATTTTTATTATTTATTGCTATAAGTATCATGCGAGTGACAGGATATAACTAAACCTGTAATTAAAGATTCGTTTATTGAAACAGGTTTTATTCGATTATTCTACAGAAGCCGCGTATCCTAAAGATAAAAAAACATTGTGACAAAATAGCTAGAGTAAAACTGATTTTCTTAAGACAGCGATGTAGTTTAATGTAGCGTGTAGAGTAGATCAGAGATATTTTCACCCTCTTGTAATATAATATCAAAGTAAATTAGTAGTCGTCCTTAGGGTGGAGCTAACCGAAGCGGAGAGCGGAGATGTGTAAAGACGCCTAAGAGACAGTATTTTTTAAACTTTTGCGATCAGATTTTATATTGCTTAACAATATTTTGACTATCCTGTCAGCTCAATTGGTAGTAGCTCTGCCTTCTGCGCTGTAGGTTGAGGGTTCGATTCCCTCCCAGTATAAACATTTGTGTGAAGAGCATAGGTGTTTGTTCTGTGTCTGGATGTTATAAAGTATCATAAGTATGTATTTAAAAATATATAAGTATTCTATCAGTCATCTGGTCACCATAATACAAGCTATGCTTAGTTGTGGACTAGATGGTGTTGTGTGCATTTTCCAGCAATATTTATTTATTTATATATTTTATGTAAAGACCATCAGAATCAAGCATAATGGTCATGCACTATGACAATGCACTATTAAAGCGCCGTCACGAAAGACCAGCGTTATATGAACTTTTTAAACGCTTCTACGCTAACGAGCGATTTATCCGTCATGTTACTTACTTGTTTACCAATTTGTTGTGCTATCTGAACATTGAAATAAACTTTTCTTTAGATTTTTCGTTTGTCATTTAATGAGTAACATAGCTCTTATAAATAATTTAGTTTCTTGAGTTATTTCAGGCAAATCTTAGCGAAATTTTGATCAATAAACTGTCACTTCTAAGCACAAGTGTAGACATTTACATTATAGGTGTATTATTATGTTTTGTAAAATTATCCAAGAAAATTCCAGTAGATCGACAGCGACTTCGTGACGATATTATAACCGTCATCTAGACAGATGCCATAATCGAAAGAAAAAAAAAAGAAAATTCTTTCTTTTTCAGTGACCAACTTTAACACGACTCTCTCAGTTGATATTATACCTCTCCTATCCGCTCCGGTTATAGATTCCCAGTGTTATACCTAGTGTAGTGTTGCGGCTTGGTTTTATTAATTTATACACAAAAGTCATGACAAAGGTTTTCAGGAGGCATATTAGGTATCTCCGTCAACTGTTGGTAACATTCTCCCTGATGGGTCAATTACACGTAACGAGTAAAGTGAGTGCGCGAGTAGGTGTTACTGCACTCGGCCGAACATATCTCAAAGTGTTTACACTACCACTCTCACTTGCCGCTATAGCAGTGTTCACTGCTATAACGTTACATTCTATAAATCTATAATGGACCGATTAAAACAGTAAATGATAGTAGGCTGAATAAATTGACGCGGTCGAGTATGTTTTAATGCAATCGTCAAAGTGCCTCTGTACTTGTTGCGTGTAAGACTAAACATGGAATTTGAGTAATAAGATTCGATACTAATCAAGTACAGTTAATGGTTAAAACCACGCCGTAACAATCGCCTGTAGATATGCCTATATAATTTCTATAGAAGCTCGCCATACACTACCAGAATTTAGTGTACTTGTGGATGATGCGTTGTTAGCGGCTAAGAGTTCAATGTTATCAATATGATACGTAAATGTAGGTTTTATATTATAGTCTAGCCTATAGGTATATCAATAGATAGATAATGCAGGGAAGAGTTCAAGATATCGTTGTCAATAATTTTTTACTTGGTATGAACAGATTTATCAGAATACGTTACAAAAGTACGAGAATTTTACCAGTGCTAACGTCGTGTAGTTTCGACATTATATTGTTTGGTTTTACAACGGTGGTTATTCTGTTGTATCGGAAGATTAACTGAAAGTTTATTAAATACGTTCGATTTTGTTTGAATTCGAGTAGCATTTTTAAATGAGATCCTTAAATTTACAAAATTGAAGTATGATGTATGTGTTTTAGTTCGTTTTAGTTGTAAACAGCGACAAAACAAGGAAAAACAATCGAGTTAAAAGAACAAAATGACAACAAGACTTATTTTAAAACTATCATTTAGAAATGTTACGTTAATTAAGACATTGAACACCAAAGTCTAAATAAAATAGATCTTACGAAATTAGCCAATCCGGCAAAACAACAGAATCACTACCAATGTAATCTGTTCTTCGCTTTGGTGGGATGCGGACTGCATAGCGAAAATTATTTCTCTGAAACATATAGATCAATTTCACGACTTATGTAGGCCTGGTAGTGTATGTTAGCTTAGTAGCGGTATTCTTTGAAGAACATGACATAAGGCAATGTGCAATAGAAATGTTACATAGTAATTTGGAAATCTTAACCAAAAATCAGTTATAGTTTTTTTTATTGTTGGTTATTGTTATCAAAAAAAAGGGAAAGGATTTGTGTCCAGTAAAACGATTTTAAGAAATACTAACTAATTGAAATTAGTTTCCGTTGTTTTATGTTCATTCATTCTTATTGTTGAAGTTCGTATTCTAGTGTTATAAAACTTTTTAAAGTAAACCCTTTTAGTATGGGAAATGCCGCAAAGTTTTCGCATGAAATCATCGTTGCATTGCCGATTTCTTTATGCACTTAATTTTGTACTTTATTTTAAGAAAACTAAGCTTGAATGTCCGTTAAGACTGACATGAAAAATAGGGACAATAGGATCGCAAAATTATCGAACGTCAAAATAACTTTAAGGTGCAAGTAAATCAAAATGCTAAATACGCCTTTCTTGCTTTAGTGAGGTTCACATTCACACCGCATCGTGGAAGAAGGTGAATAAATATTCCCTTGTTAACTTGGCTCGAAGGACCATTTATTGAAAAACACGTTTTAGTTCAATGTATCACACATTATTTTTTAAAACTAAAACGTGTTTTCAAGCCTAATTATATCATACCAAGACAAATTGGTGACTATCAACAATGACACAAATGCAGACATATTTTATCGATAATTTTATTAATGATTTATCCATAAGTAATGCGCGAAAATATTTGTAAATCCGAGAAAATGAGCTTTTTAACATTGAATAATTGCGACTGACCGTTTCTTAATGAAATTAACTAATAATTCCAAGTATTTTAAGTGTTTTGATATTATTTTAAATGGTTTATTTCAAAATGAATCTTCAAGGATGTGGTGGATGGCTTTAATGCGCTAACCTTACGTGTATTATGCTTTGGGACAGTCGTGTACAAAACTTTATTCATAAAAACAAAAATCCGCAAATTTTATAAAGGTGCTTTTATATAATGTAAAATATAATAATACTTAGATTATTTAATATTGAAGAGACTCCTAGTTTTGTACATGACGTGAATGGGTAATTTATTTACTACATACTACTCAAGTTCAAGAAATACTTGTTGTTAATAAATACCTTTTGAAAGTCATTCTGCTGTTGCATTTCTATACTATAATTGTTGCTGTCCTTTTCTTATTGCACTGAAACAAAAGGGACAGCAATATTCTAAAGTATAGTAAGTTTAAAAAATGCAACAGTAAATGATGCAGTAACAAATAATACATAGTCGAAGTATAAATTAAGAGTTGGCAAAGTACTTACTATGTACTATTAAGTAAATAAAGCCTCTCCAGTCCTTTAAAGATATTTGAATAAGTTTAATGAAATTCTAAAATTATGGTTGTAATTATTTTTACACTTCGCTTTCCTATTGTTATTATATATTATAATTTAATTGCACGAATTTATCGACCTTCTAAATTAATGTAACCATAAGCTAGGTCTCATTGTTGGATGTTGAAACTGTATTTTTTAATGGTTTTCGTAAATTAAGCACACTTTTGCCTAATGTCGTCGTGAGTGTACGCTACGCGTAATGTGATACACAATTTATAAATAAATTATCGATTTGTGAGATCGGCTTTTTTTTACTTCCTGTTGTTGAGGACGGCGAAGTACGAGTACGACCATCTCAGAATCTGAAAAAGAAAACAATTTAGTTATGTAAGTAATAAATTAAAAAAGTAAAGGCTAACACCTGCATGACCTCTGTTTGTAAGTTATTAAGTACTACAATAGCTTAAATAATTTAATTTTTACGTCTGTGCTAGGATGTTGTAGGAAAAAGTACCTGAGTACGTGCCAATTTTACCTGGGTACGTATTTTGTTCATTTTTTTTCAATGTAAGTACATATTAAGAGTCGAATCCATACATTATACTGGTATAATGTATGGATTTGACTCTTAATATAATAATAATAATAATACCGTACATTTCACACAGCATCATCTGACCCCAAAGTAAGCAGAGCTTGTGTTTGGGTGACTGATATACTACTTATATACTTTTTTTGTAAATACATACATATTATACATAGTAACACCCAGACCCAGACAAATACTTGCAGCTCATAGAAACATTTGTCCCGCGGCGGGAATCGAACCCGCAACCTTTTGCGTCTCAGCCGGACCTAAGCCCACTGCGCCACAGAGATCGTCATAATATGCATGTAATATGTACCTACATAAAGCCTTAAAAAAAACTTATCTCCGTATGATAAGTTTTAGTTTAAGTTTTGTGGTTTACCTACTCTGAAAGAAAAAAAAAACTTGTGAGGTAAACCCTAGTTTCTAGAAAAGCCGGGTTCCTATTGCTATACCTACTAAGCAAACATCCATTTGTAAATGTTTCTGTAATAAAAAATGGAAACAGTTCGTTCTGATTTTTATGGAGAAATCAGCTGAAGGTGCTACTTTATAGGAATCGTTTAGAAATCTTACTGCAACAAAGGTCGGTCTGGACAACGGCACATAATGCCCCGCTGTAAAAATGATTGGTTTCATCATGCGTTCCATGGTAATCCTCATACTGCGAAGATACATTATGTCTTGTTCGTACCACGGGGTCTGGTACAGCCGATCCCTAAGAATTTCGCTCTGGAACAAGATACATAAAGGCGAATCTGTATACTTACCAAAAGCCACTCAACCAAAAGAGTCGTTGAGTCCTTGAGTCGTGTCAAACCTGCGTGAAGATGGCTCTTCATTCAACATAATTTTACCAAGATTCTGTTGGCAATTTTTTTTTGTTTTAAAATAATTTTTGATGTGAAACATCTATAGGCGAGGGTAAACCTGATTATTGACGTGGCGATACAGTAGTGGTGGTGGTGGCGACGCATCGCTATAACCAAACGCTTCTTACATATAGCGCTGTCACTGTCTGGGCCGGAGCGACGCATTTCGTATGAGTTGTCGACTTGTCGCGTTCTGCAGCTTATTTATCTAATAATAAAAAAGTATCTACCTGCGGCGTAATGTAGGTAGGTAGGTAAGTAATTTTTTTGAACAACTGCATTTCAAGAGAAGGTACATCATCATCATCATCATCATTATTATGCATAGGTTCTAGGCAAACTAAACAGCTAGGCTCACCTAGCTGTAGGAAGAACCTTCCGACACTTATTTTAGTTTTATTTACATGCCTACCTAAACCACCAAACAGCATAATATTGGTGGGCACTGTTTTAGAACAGTTTTATATATGACCTACGAAAATTGAAATGTTGCGATTTAAAAGAAATTTTTAAATATTTTTTTTGTAAGTATATAACGAAAATAAATGTTTATTAAATAAACTGTCATAATTTTCGGTACAAAATTCATAATATTGTATTTCTTCATCATGCCATATTTAGTTCCTGTCAAAATCTGTACTTTTATTACTTGACATCTGTATGCCTAAAAAGTGGCGTAGGGATTAAGCGTCTAGACGTTATCCTGTTTGGTTTACGTGTCATATCATAAAAGATACCAAACGTAAATTGAAACTACATGAGGCGTGCAAGCGTTCTGGTTGTGGGGATAAGTACAAAGCATTTTCAGACCTTCGTGCTGACCTGAAAACACGAGTGGCGTCCTCGTACATTAATCACACGATCCATAGATAATAATATAAGGCGTGATCCACGAAGATTCTGGCAGCACATATCTAGCTTGCGGTCAAAAGATGGGTTTGAACCTAATATAACTTACCTGGGTACTTCATTCTCAGGGCCAGAGGCCGCTGAGGCCTTTGCGAGTTACTTTGCCTGAAATACCCAAACTCGATGCTTCTAGAGCTGTTTCTCTCGATAGCGCCGTTAATAGTAACACCATCAATATTATCAGATTCACTGACGATGGCGTTTGTTGTGGTATAAAGAGGCTTAAACTAAGTAGTGCGATGGGCCCGGACCACATACCTTCTGCCATAGTCAAGGGTGCGGAAAAGCTATTGTGTGGACCACTTTGTCACATCTTCAACCTTGGACTTAAGTATGGAGTATATCCCCCACAGTGGAAGCTCTCCAGGGTTATTCCTATTCCCAAAAGCTCTAATAAGTCTAATGTTGAGGAGTATCGACCAATAGCAATCCTCTCTTCCCCCGCGAAAGTGTTTGAGAACATCTTGTGCAACGAACAAGCGAACAACACGGCTTTAGAAGCAAACGATCTGTAAACACTAATTTGTTACCAAGTTGATGTTCTTTATTTTGATTTCCGGAAGGCGTTTGATAGGGTTAATAACGACATTCTGCTTTCTAAGCTGACTGCCATAGGCTTCGCCCCGGGTCTTCTCCGGCTTCTGGCAGATTACCTCCGTGATCGTCAGCAGTTTGTCAGACTTGGCCTGTACGAGTCTCAACCTTATCACACGCGTTCCGGGGTCAGTCAGGGATCGATTCTTGGCCCTTTGCTATTTTTGTTAATGATCAATGACCTCCCGGCAGTGGTGTCGCATGCGAAGAGTTTACTATACGCTGATGACTTACAACTCTTTACAGAGGTTAGGTCTGAGGCTGATTGTCGAGCGCTGCAATGCGATGTCGATGCTATCTACGAGTGGAGTGTTCTTAACAAAATGAAGTTCAATGTAGACAATTGTTATGTGATGACTTTTGGTCGAATGTGGCACCCAATTTTTTTTGAATACAAGATTTGCAATGCCACTATAAAAAGAACGAACGCAATGAAGGATCTGGGCGTCACATTCGATCAACAGCTCACTTTTCACGATCACGTGCATATTTTAGTGAAAGAGTCATTTAGGCGACTAGGGTTGTCTTACGAAATGCTCGTGATTTTGGGAACGTACATGTAATTCGCCTAATCTTTTCGGCACTTGTTAGAAGCAAGTTAGAGAGCAGTGCTTGTGTGTGAAACCCGAACGAGGTCACATATACTCTCATGCTAGAAAAGGTTCAGAAAGCTTTTTTGCGGTACCTTTACAAGCGTCGCTATGGGTATTACCCATTCCTTTACCCCAACAAGTTCCTATAGGGATGCTTGGGGTATAACTCGCTGGAGGTAAGGCGCTCTTAGGACCAAATGACCACAGTCTGCAAAATCCTCTACAATAAAATTGACGCAGTGGATCTTAGTGGCGTACTGTGTCGGCTCTGCGTCCCAAACAATTATTGCCGGAGTCGGAAGCACAGATTGTTTGCCGTACCGTTGTGCTGGACGGTAGTTCGAGCTAACTCCTCCATCCCACGTGTTCTTACCGCGCTTAACGCTCTTTTAGGCATAAACCCTGACTGTGACCTTTTTGCTGATAGCTGGTCTAAAGTATTGACTGATTGTTTGTGTTTCTGTGAGCGTTCTTCTTAATATTGCTTCCGACATTTTGTATTTTTAAATTTTTATATATATTAGATTATTAATTGTAAAATTGTATTTAATTTATTTTGTCTCGATTTGATCATTATTGGTATTATTACTGTTTAATTGACTGTTTTATTATGTTTAATTAATGTAATTGGTATTGTGCCGTGTTAATTAAGGTAAATAAATAAATAAATTTATGCCTATTACTTGTACAAAATAATTTCGATGTTTCACATCTGCCAGCCGTCACGTGACGGCTCACATATTTTTTCTTTAGTTTTAGTTCCTAAAAGCATCTGGATTTCATATCTGTTTTGCCGCCAAGACACTGTCCTACCACAGTGAAGAAAGCTGTCTTACCCTAATAGTAAGCTCATGGCCGGTCCAGCAGTACATGAACATTTGAGACAGCTGCATCACCATGTAGCTCATCATTGATAGGAGCAGTACATTGTCGTTTTTAACCTGGAACGTTGAAAACAGGAGTTTGGTTTGTGCTCATAGCAATACCTTACTACCAAAACATTGTACCTACGCCGCTATTGAAGAGGGCAGAAATTGAAAAAAGAAGAAGACGCTTTCGCATACGAAATCATGGCATAGAGGAATTACCCAACGGGTTATATATAGACAAAATAATTAACTTTACCATAGCGATACGAAGAGCAATATTGCAAATTATGCCAACTGTCGCCATCAGCTGAAAGAAGATGTTGGCGTGAAATGTGTTCTCCACTGTTTCTATAAACCTGTAAAGATATACAAGTTAATAAATACTTAATTATTACTTAGTAGGTAAGTACCTACCTACGTGAATATAAGTAGAAAATAAACAAACATGTATATGCGTAGACATTACCAATTCTAGTTAGAAGTACTTATCGACGCTTAAAAACTTAACTAAACACCAGTATTTTATAATTGTGTTTGAAGCAAAATGATGCATCCAGAATTAACAGATGTATGACACATGGGTAAAATGATCGAATTAAAATACAAAAAACTTTCCTGCCAGGCAATTTTAACCATGGTACAAATTAAATAAGGTAAGTGTAGGCCTTTTATTTTGCACAAGTAACAAAGAATTTAGGTTTTTGTACACAAAATTAAAGACTCTCGAACAAAGGTTTTCGATGGATACCGTCATAATCAACATCAAAAGCCCTTGTAGTAATCTACAATCACAGAACATTATAAACTGTCGTTATAAATAACAAAGACATTTTATTTCTATTCATAGTATTTATTAGAAATTTCTAAATCTGTACATTATAGGTAAGTAATATACAATTTTAACGAAGAATAAAAATGCTGTCTAACTACTGTTACAAAAAATTCAAAGTTGGAATGGGTTTCTGAGACCTACCTATTCATTACTTAGTTTAATTATAAACCAAATTTTAATCAACCACATCACGTATTTAAGTTTCAGATCTGCCATCTTCAGCAGTCTTACACTATTATTACTTGGGAATTCAAAGTAGAACTACCTACAATACTAATAACAGTTTTTTCAGATATTCTTTACGCTTGATCTCTTGTTTCTGCGTTAGATGTACCTACTAACAAGTCTGTACGACGATCTCCCGAGAGTCCCAAAAAATGATCAAATACCTTCTGTTATTTTCAGGTTCAATATATTCAGTTATTTCTATTTTTTTCCAATACATAGGTTGGGTTTATAATTTTACCACCACTTCGGATTTTAAGTATTTTAAGTTCTTTATCTGGGTTATTTTCTGGTATGCCAATTCGGACTCAGAATAATCATCTGCTGGGACTGTATTCTGTTCCCCAGATAGAACTGCAGGTACAATTTCCAGGGTAGGACAAAATGAGCCACAATGAATTTCATCTATCAGTTAATCATCATTTATTGGGCCAGTTTTCTCAGAGTTATTGCCAGCAGTAAGAGTTTCAGAAGTATGCAACGGATGTTTTTAAAGGGCCTTCCTATGAAAGTGTATCACCCTGAAAAATTATAAAAACGATAATAAAAATAATAATATTTACCTATTACACATTGACTTTTTGTTTACTAAGTGTAAAAATATACCGGTTTATTAAAATCAAGTTTTTGCGAACTTTTTCCAATTGTTGTAGACTTTCATCTTTATTATTGTAAGTACGAGTATATCCTCGATATCTTGGCTTCTAGAAATGACGATTTTATTATTATTTGTTTCTATTAATTACTATTGAAAGAATAAATGATTTAATTATCTAACTAAGCAGTTACATTACCAAGGTCGAATCCCTGCTATCCACACCGGCGTTTGACATCTCACACAGCTCGCTTATGATGTTATGTACTCGCTTATTTCGATTAATTATGAATCTTAAACAATAAATTTAAATCAATACAAAATGCGCATTATAAATAATCTAACACATAAAATCTTTACATTGCACTTACCAAGTACAGTTCAAGCTACGCGATGACGCACTATGTCCGATGCGCGTGACTGCGCGGATTGCCTAAGCGACAGTTCGATGAAGACTTAATCATTATTTTGTATCATTATTTTGTTGTTTTTTGTTTATTTTTATAAGCAGTTGGAGCAGGGACTGATTTCACCTAAAACAAAACATAGTACACTTATCGGAACACTGATGACATCAATTTTCGTTAGTTAGATGGGGGTTAGATTAGGTGCCCCTATTTGTAATCCCCATTGCTGTTCCTGTGGCAGTGACGTCAGCAAATACGGCACCCACGGTCTCTCCTGCCAAAAGAGCGCTATGCCAGCTTAAACGATATTGTGTAACTGCTCTACTGCCACAATCAACGAGCCTAGTAGGTTTGGCACGCGATAATTGTGAGGGGTACAATGGCATGATCTTGATCCCCTGGGAAAGGGGACTTGTACGGGATGCCACATATTGCCACGGGCTCGCTTTCACATCTAAGTGTGACAATTTCTGCCAAGCCGCGGCGGATATAACTGAAAACTCTAAGCCGCGTAAATAGGTATTAGTGATTACATATATTTTCGTCTAGATTTCTGGGCCATGGGCGCCTAGAACCAGCTTCCAGAAGAGGACGGAGGTTCATAGTACTGTTTTTTTTTATTGTTTAAATTACTTGCTGACCCGGCGAACTTCGTACCGCCTAACAGTCAATGAATGTCGTGTTACCTATTAGCTGAACTTAATTTAGGCTATTATGAACGTAATACAATGATACAAATTAAATATTAAGGTTAGTATTTTATTATGATAAATAATACAGAAACATAATAAAAATTCAATAAAAATACAAAAATCAAGTACTTCAAACACGTGTCAACCAGACACAATATGATTGAATTAAACTATGTATTGTGTAGAATGGGATGCACTCGGAATTATTCTCTTTATTCAAGCATTTTATGATATACGACATTCTTTGTTTTGTTATCCGGTGCAAGAACAAATAAAGCGGGTGGTTTGCCGACACGTGAACGGTCCACGTACCATTGACAATTGACCATGAGAAAAACATGCATTTTCTAGATTGAGACCACAAATAGTCAATGATTGGGCCTGTGATTTGTTAATCGTCATGGCGAAGGCAAGACGAATCGAGATTTGAATGCGTTTAAACTCAAAGGGCGTATCCGTTGGGATCATCGGAATGAGAATTGGAATGAGAACTTCCTCATCTTTAAATTTTCCTTTGAGTCGCATGAATCACATTGCTCATTAGTTTTCTTATTACCAAACGCGTTCCATTGCATAGTTTTGGTGGTTTAAATTTATAAGCATGATGTCTACCGAGCCAACCTTCAGTTGTAAAATTGTGCGGTGGTAAACCAAGCAGTGGCTTCGTCTTCGTTTGTTACAAAGTCAATAGATTTGAATGAATGCAGAGTACCAATGATTTGATTCTGAATTATAAAGTTTAAGTCATCTACATCTTTATTTTTTGTCGCCAAAATTGCTCGCTCACTCAACTATTTGGTATTTTTGTGGTTAGCAATGATGTCCGGGAATACTTTAGTAATAAGCTCGTCTTTCAATAGACGAAATTGTTAAAATTTGGAGGTAATGAAATTAATCCGCTCAATATGTCGACAGGAACACGGACATTACTAATAGTCAGCAATTGCTTGGAGAAATCTTCAGCAGATAGATAGTTCAACAATGCAACTCTCATGTTTACTGACAGTTGAAGTTTCTTTATAGATTTGATACTTGGATTCTTCGTCTGTCATTTCATGGAGCACATGGCTCTGCTACAAAGGAACGCGCTTCACACCCTGAGACGCTTTAGACTTTATTTGCTGAAGAGAAAGCGCTAGTTAATAGTCGCCCTATTACACACGTTTCGTGTGACCCTAATTATCCTGAGGCCCTAACTCCTAATCATTTTTTGTTAGGTACATCATCGAACAACCCAGTATTCGGTAGGTACGACAACGACCACTTATGCCTA
Organism: Lampropteryx suffumata; assembly: GCA_948098915.1. Classification (NCBI taxonomy): domain Eukaryota; kingdom Metazoa; phylum Arthropoda; class Insecta; order Lepidoptera; family Geometridae; genus Lampropteryx; species Lampropteryx suffumata. Next base: position 5,284,084 of record OX402563.1, read on the forward strand.
CGTAAGCAGTGGCTCGTAGCACAGCGATTTACTGACATGTTTTGATAGATGGGTAAAGGAGTACCTACCTATGTTAATTCCTAGGCAGAAATGGCTTAGGGACCAATGAGCGTTGCGAGATGGAGACTATGTTTTGATTGTAGAACCTAATCTAGATCGCGGTTGTTGGCGGCATGGAGTGGTGAGTGTGACCCATGCAGGCGACGACGGCCGAGTGCGAGTAGTGGACGTACGCACTCGTACTGGGTTGGTGCGCCGTCCAGTAACGCGTGTCGCACTACTTGAACCATCAGAATAGTTAGTGCTGATTTGATTTTATTTTGTTTCGTTTTATATTCATTTAGCTTATTAAGTTTCAGCACTAAGAGGGTGGATTGTAGGCGACACAGGTTTAATGGCAATTTTAACGCTGAGAAAGCCGTACGGCATCCTTCTAACAATGTAGCCGCTATTCCAGAAGAAGCAGCTGCTACTGTAATTTCGAATCTCGCACGAACAGTGGCCAAAATCAATGACATCCCTGATGCAGATTTCTTGCAAATAAGAACTTCAAAGCTATCAGTTTGGTATTCAGCAAATATCCCTGAAGCACCGCAGAAGCGAGACAGCCCCTACATCAGCCTGAAAATATTATTGTACTGGATGCGTATGGTGGCGTATTTATGTCTACTGCAGACTTACCAGTACACTCAAAGTCACTTGAAATCGTACCTGGCAATGGAATGTCATGGGGAAGTAGCCACGTCTCTTGGACAGCCACCACATTTACATACGTTTTGTAAATCATGAAACGACCGCTTCACAGACTTATAATTATCATAAAATAGTTATCGGACTTTTTGTAGACAAAAGTTTAAAAAATGCACAGAACGCCTGAAAGTTATGCCACTGCCTAATTTATTAGTAACTGGCTGACCCGGCCACACGTTGTTGTAGCTCAGTAGTTCTACTACGTTGAACCAATATACGCTTACCTCCAAAATTATCAGTGTATCTTTACTATTTTATGCATGTATTTACAAATAAAGCTTTTTCTTGAATCACTCTATCTATTAAAAAAAACCGCATCAAAATCCATTGCGTAGTTTTGAAGATCTAAGCATACATAGGGGCAGACAGACAGCGGGAAGCGACTTTGTTTTATACTATGTAGTGATGCAGCTAGTGTTCTTGGAACTCTTGCACACAAACAAAATTTTAAATTTTCTTTGTAAATCATTATAATTTAGGTAGGTAAGCCGGTTTTGTTTTAGTTATAGATGACTGTAAACCAATTGGTAAATTATAGCTTTTGAAACAGAATGAGCCGACTTAGTCTCGAAACTACTCAAAATGGAGGATGAGTCAAGAAAATACTTACCTGTTGTAGCTTGTCCATCACGATTTCCAGTTGTGCACATCCAAACATCATCATGCATAGCGCCACGCTGTCTACCGATATTAAAAGAATGGCGCTGATGTTAATTGCACACATCTGATACAGGTACCCTAGCTCAAAGCCTGGTGAGCTGTCTGGAGACACTGGCATCCTAAACAAGAAATTAAAATTTGTTTTCTGTGATTTGAACAGATAGTTGCCTGTTAAATTTTATTGACAATAAAGCTCATTTCAGCTAGTCATCACGAGTAATGTTAACTAATGAACCATCAGTCTTAAGTAGGTACCTATAAGTATTTTTTCTTTTTATCTTTGTACATGTATATGCTATCTGAATGTGACACAAAATAATCTTTTCTTTCTTTCCTTCTTCCCTTCTATCATGAGCTCTACATAATACTATTAATCGCCACAAGAATCGATTACTTAATGATACGTAAGTAATAATAGTAGGTTATTATATGTAATATAGCAATAATAGCATAATATCAGCCTGAAGTCTCACTGCTGAATATATCTAATCATCCTTTTCACCTGGTATCTAAATATCAGTATGTAGTTAGGTAGGGTAGTTACTTACCATATCGAAAAAGGGAAAAATCTGCCAGAGCTGTGTAATAGCGGCACCAGTGCCCAGAGCGTACAGGTAGAGCACGCACTCACCAAAAAGAACATGCACAGATTTTTTATTTTTTGTGACAGCACGTATAAAGTCCTGAAAAAACAGTTTATTATAACAGCTTGAGCAGGAATTATCATCATGACATACCTTCTCTTAAATTATTACGGTACATTATCCAGCTTGATTTTCAAAACCACGAATATGTTATTATTTATTATTACACTTAGGTTTACTTTAGAACTAATTGAAGAATGTTCTTGTATTTTGCTTCTTTATTAAACCTAACAAGGTTTTAAGACGAATACGATATACCTACTACATATGTATTAACTTTTAAGTAAGATATAAATTGTTAAATAAATTAAGTTAGATAAAAAATGTTTTTCTTAGGTAGGTTCGTTTACCTTTTCTTACTCTCAGATTTAGGACTAAACACCTCACTTTCCATTAAATCTAATAGTAACTCCAGACACTTTTCATTGGCCATAAAAGCCGTCGTTTTATAACACACAGATGCCTCAGTGAGTAGCAGGTGAGAGGCTTCGGCAACAGCCTCCATATCCCCCCAAACCACTACGATATACACAACTCCAAAAACGACGACAGAGTATTGAATGAACATGATGAAAACCATGTAGCTCTGCCATAGAAGCTTTTGTTTCGACCATTGCCATATCCCAAAGAATGATAGGATTTTTACAGATCGATCTAAAAACATAATCGCGTTCGTTTCTCTCATATCCTCGGCAATTGTTTATATTATGTAGGTATGTATTCAAATTGAAGAGTTCAATTTTTTTGTCTCAGAAGAGCATTTACTAAACGAAAATTTGGTAACACTGTGTCCTAAGTTCGAACAAAAGACTCGTTTATACTACGGAACATACACTGTACTTTCCATAACTACTTGTTCACAAATTCATTCGGCGACGCCTCTAAATCGTTTTTAATCGGTATGTAACAAGCAACAGACAATTTGAATAGAACAAGTTTTAACTGAGAAAGTTTATTTTACATGCCTTAATGTGTTTTACAACTAAAGTAGGTACCTATTAACCTATTTACTTTGTGGAGTAGGTGCGTTTGCTTATTAAAAGTTCCAAAGCTTTACTCTTCTCTTTAGGTCTTTAGTTCTGTTTCTTCTTAGCAGTCGGTTGCAATTTCTAAACAACAGAGAAAGCAACAGAGACATCCTTGACTAATAGATAAGCCTCAGTGCGAAGCTTAATTTGGCGAGTTGGGTCAAATGAGTTTGTTATTATTCGGAGCAGTTAGCACCCGTTTTAGTGACGTCGTCATCTGAATTCTACTCATCTAGTAGGCACAAGGACTTACCGAAACAATGACGACCTCTGTGGCTCAGTGGGCTCAGGTCCGGCTGAGACGCAAAAGGTTGCGGGTTCGATTCCCGCCGCGAGACAATGATCTGCAAGTATTTGTCTCGAGTCTGGGTGTTTCTATGTATAAAATGTATGTATTTACAAAAAAAAGTATATAAGTAGTATATCAGTCATGTGATATCCATAACACAAGCTCTGCTTACTTTGGGGCCAGATGATGCTGTGTGGAATGTCCGGTATTATTATTATTATTATTATTATTAATGGTTGGTCTACAAAGCCATATGAAGTAGCCGGCTTTGAAAATCACTGGTCGTCTCATGGACTCCATAGCGATACACAGTGTCTTCCGAATTTCTTATCATTGTCGTACCAGGGGCACCAGGGACACGTCTTGCCCTGGAAGCAGAATACTATTTCCGCGATTTTTTTTTAAATTATCCAATGTTTTAGTATTTCAACACAGAACTGCTCATAAGTTTCAAAGAAATTAGAATATTTCGCAGGTTCTACAGTGACCGCTATTACCTACATCTACGAAAGGAACCCAATAAATTGTAAGCACTAGTTTTTAAGCAATCGGTGTTTGACACAACGTACGTCTTTACTATTTCTTTATGCAGTTTTTTACCGTTATGGTCAAGTCATTTCTGCACTAACAATACAGCCACAGTTGCACCACCATCACGATGAGATAGGAAAGAGTTGAGTTAAAATGTGTGGTGTTCGGAAGTTCCTAAAAACTTAGGAACCGGATGTCAATAAACTTTTTAGTTAATTGCAGTTTGTTTGTGTCTAAATCACGTTGCAACGACTAAAGGAATTTTGGTGAATCTAAGTATACAATACATATCGACGGGTAAAAGGCAAATTGACTCAAACGCCACTCGGGGCGATATTACATATTCGGAATCAGCTAATTTTTCTGCGTCGTTTGAGCCGGGTTTCGCGTTAATCGGAGCATATTTTTGTTGCTTGAGTCAATGTGAAAATTGGGGGTCATTTTGCTGTGCTAGAAGTCAAGCGACATCATTTTGACCTTTTTTTTTAAACGGGTCTTTTAACTCACTTTAAAAACGACTAACACTCAGTGTGCCTCTCACATAAGCCTTTTTGCCCTGAACACTTTATCGTAAACCAGCCTTTTAAACCATCATCATCATCTTCCTGCCCTTTTGCCACATTATGTGGGGTCGGCACAAAATGTGTTCTTCTTCCATTCTCCTCTATCAGCCGTCATCTCAACACTCACTCCTTTATTACTCATGTCATCCTTCACACAATCCATCCATCTTTTCTTTGGCCTACCTCTACTCGTAAATCCATCAACATTCATACCGAGCACTCTCCTAGTTACATGCCATTCTTCCCTTCTCATTACATGCCCATACCATGCTAGCCTGTTGCTCCTCATCTTTTCATTCACTGGCGCCACTTTCACACTTCCTCTTATGTACTCATTCTTCACTCTGTCCATTCGCGTCACTCCACACATCCACCTCAGCATTCGCATCTCAGCCACGTGCACCTTTTGTTCATCCATCCCTTTTGGTGCCCAACACTCAGATCCATACAATACGACAGGTCTTACGATCGTTTTATATATTTTCCCCTTAAGCTTAAGGGGCATACGTGGATCGCCAATTGTTCCTGAGACCTGTCGCCATTTCATCCATCCCGCATTTATTCGCATTTAAACCATTTTAACAAAATCAGAACAAAAAGACATTTAAACATAAAACACTAAGGTTTTTAAAAACGTACCTACGACAGTGATGCAATGAATAAATATGTGGGATGTGGAACATATCCTCCACTTGTTTTAAGAGCCTGCATAATACCTAAATAACCATAAATATTATTTACTACGAATAACATCATCCAAAACAAGCCTCAATAAGTTTCGCTCCTTGCTGTTCTGGACAATAGATACCTAATTAGATTGATCAGATCATTTGTCTAGCTTGCACTTAGGTATACCAGTCGACGGCACCTTTTAGATCTGAAAATGTAATGTATCCCTCCACACAATAATTAATATTTGCTATGTATTTATTTGTTGTACGCATCAAAACAACAAAAAAATTGTCGTTGTACAAATTGTTGTATCAAAACAATACCTACTACACGCTTACCTACCAACAAAGCAAACCACCGGCCGAAATGCACTTCTCGCGATTTTGTACCGAACATGAGATTTATAAAATAATACTCAACCTTGACTTATCGTCCAGCACTGGGCTTGACGGAATCAGCACAAAATCCGTTATATGCATTTCTGACATCCCACACTAACAAACTGAATTAATGATTGTTTCCAAGAAGGCTTCTGGATAGTTTAAAAATTGCAAAAGCCCTATTTACAAATCGGGAAGTAAATCCGACCCTGGAAATTACAGACCCGTATCAGTTTTACCTGCTATCACGAAGATATTTTAGAAAGTTATGTACAATCGGCTCGAGCATCACCTTACAAAAATAAACTTCTTATATGAGCATATCAGTACGGGTTTAGACCGAAGTCGAACACTTTGTCGGCAACTATCGATTTGATAACTAAAATTAAGGTAAATATAGACTTAAATATCATATGGTTTGGGAATATTTATAGACTTCAAAAAAAGGTTACGACACCATCAGCCACGATATACTTTTAAAAATACTTTGCGACTTAGGACTCAAAAATAGAGCACTAAAACTATTTGCATACCTAGCGGATTGGTACCAAGTCGTAAATAGTGAAAGTAGTCGTCAGAAAATAGCCTACGGAATTCCTGAAGGTTCCATAATCAGAACATTGGTTTTTCTTATTTATATTAATAAAATATTAACAAAATAGGGCTAAAAGGGCACATAACTTTATATGCCGACGATACCTGCCTATTCTACTTCCGAGTCCAAAGGTCCGAACCTCGGCGAACTGGTGAAAGATGCACAGGCGGACTTATTTAAATTTGACATCTGGTGTCAGAGCAAATTAATGACAGTCAACGCAAAGAAAACCTCTTGTATGATTTTCGCAGCAAAAAATAAAAAAATACCTCAATTCCCGACCCTTTCTATAGGTAATTCTATAATACATCGCTCGCGGCAAGAGAGATACCTAGGTCTAATACTTGACAACGGCCTAACCTGGCGACCTCATATTGAGTATGTGAGAACTAAATTAGTGTCGTTAACAGGTGCACTACGTAGGTCTGCGGGATGCGTTCCACGTAAAGTTCTGATGACTATCTACAATGCTCTAGCTAAATCTAACTTACAATACCTACTCGTATTACAAGTGTGGGGGACGGCAGCTGAATCGAATCTAAAAAACACTACAAATATCACAAAACAAGTAAATAAAAGTTCTTTACAAATATAACTACCTAACTAGTACACTTATTATTTACGAACAAGCCAACATTTTCAATATCAAATCATTATCAGGTTAGGCAAGTATTTACCTAACCTGCATCCTTGTTAAGAAAATACTAACTAATAAAATACATACATACGTAAATCGCATTAACAAATAAAACCTATACCTACAATCTAAGAAAAAGAAAAAAAAAATGAAACTAAGAAATCCTCGGACCAACCATGGAAAAAGAAACATTATGAAGGTGCGCAGTTATATAATAGCTTACCACATAGCATTAAGAACTGTTTATCCATGTTTATATTTAAGAAAAGACTTAAAGAATATATTTATGCAAACATTTATTAAGTTAACGGTACTAACCATTACCATAAAATCTTTAGATATTACAATAAGCAAACTAAAATAAATAAGATAATTAGTAAGTAAGATTAGTTAAGATAGTAAGTTTAAGATTTTTGTAATACTAGGTAGGTACTCATTTAAGTGAACATTGTTCTTTTGAAAAAAATAAATTCGTTAAACAGTAAACAGTAGGTATTATGCTTTGGGACAATCGTGTACAAAACATTATTCATAAAAATAAAAATCTGCAATTTTTATAAAGGAGCTTTTATATAATGTAAAATATATGAATACTTAGATTATTTAATACTAGCTGGTGCCCGCGACTTCGTCTGCGCAGGATTAGTACTTCGTGTAATACTAATGGTTTTTGCAGCGCACGCCAGAATAACTCGCAGGTGGCAGGTTTTTTTTCCTACTTACGTGACACTTATCATTATATTTTGGACAATTCACACAATAACTTTGTAAATTATAGTCTATGTGTAATTTTGATGTATAAGCTATATTATTGTAAAGTTTCATTAAAATACATTCAGTAGTTTTTGCGTGAAAGAGTAACAAACATACATACAAACTTTTGCATTTATAATATGAGTAGGAGTGAGATTGAAGAGACTCCTAGTTCTGTACATGGCGTGAATGGGTAATTTATTTACTACATAGTCCAAAGATTCAAGAAATACTTGTTGTTAATAAATAAATTCTGCTATTGCATTTCTAAACTATAATTGTTGATGTCATTTTCTTATTATACTGAAACGAAAGGGACAGCGATAGTCTAATATAGTTAGTTTAAAAAATGCAACAGTAAATGATGCTGTAACAAATAATAAGAAGTTGAACTAAAAATTAAGAATTGACAAAGTACTTACTATGTATTAAGTAAATAAAGCTTCTACAGTCCTCTAAAGATATCTAAATAAGTTACATTCAATGAAATTCTAAAGATATGGATATAATTATTTTTACACTTCGCATTCCCAATTGTTATTATATCATTTAATTGCACGAATTTATCGACCTTCTAAATTAATGTAACCGTAAGCTAGGTATCATTGTTGGATGTTGAAATTGTATTTTTTAATGGTTTTCGTAAACTAAGCACCTTTTTGCCCAATGTCGTCGTGAGTGTACGCTACGCGTAATGTGATACACAATTTATAAATAAATTATCGATTTGTGAGATCGGCTTTTTTTTACTCCCTGCTGTTGAGGACGGCGAAGTACGAGTACGACCATCTCAGAATCTGAAAAGGAAAACAATTTAGTTAGGTAAGTAATAAATTAAAAAGTACAGGCTTACACCTGCATGGCATCTGTTTGTAAATGATTAAAGACTAAAATAGTGTCGTGTTTTACGTCTGTGCTAGCTGTTGTAGGAAAAATCCAAACGAATATTTGTTAATGTTTTGAATATGTACATGAACATGAAGCCATTAATTAATGGTTAAAACCCTTAAGGCAATCTGCTGAAATAATGACCTCAGTTCTGTTGGCACCAACCTAACTAATTTTAGCTAAAATTAGGTTTAAAACTGTCAAATGAAACATTGGTATTCTGTTGGTACCTACCAAACGAATAGGTTTTACAAATTCTATGACTAAAGTAAACATATTTGAGACAATTCTTAATTTTATAAATGAACCAACTGAATTGCCACCACTATATAACTTTTAATACGGGTTGCGGTTGTACTCTGTAAGGATTAAAAAAATAACTTGTGGGTAAAAACGTAGTTTCTCGAAAAGCCGGGTTCCTATTGTAAGCAAAAATCCATTAGTAAATGTTTCTGTAAAAATGGAAACAATTCGTTCTGAATATTATTGAGAAATCCACTGAAGGTGATACTTTATAAGAAACGTTGAGTAATCTTACTGCAACAAATGTGGGTCTGGACAACGGCACATAATGCCCCACTTTAAAAATGATTGGTTTCATCATGCGTTCCATGGTAATCCACATGCCGCGAAGGTACATTATGTCTTGTTCGTACCACGGGCACTGGTACAGCCGATCCCTAAGAACTTCGCTCTGGAACAAGATACAGAGCAACATAAAGGCGAATTTGTATACTGACCTACAGCCACTCAACCAAAAGAGTCGTTGAGTCCTTCAGTCGTGTCAAACCTGCGTGAAGATGACTCGTCATTCGACATAATTTTACCAAGATTTTGTTGGTTAATTTTATTGTATAGTCTTAAAATAATTATTTTTAGTTTTAATTCCTAACAGCATCTGAAGTCCATTTCTGTTTTGCCGCCAAGACAGTGTTCTACCACAGTGAAGAAAGCTGTCTTACCCTAATAGTAAGCTCATGGCCGGTCCAGCAGTAGATGAACAGTTGAGACAGCTGCGTCACCATGTAGCTTATCATTGATAGGAGCAGGACATTGTCGTTTTTAACCTGGAACGTTGAAAACAAGAGTTTGGTTAGTGCTCATAGCAATACCTTACTGATTTTACCAAAACATTGTACCTACGCCGCTATTGAAGAGGGCACAAGTTTATAAAAAGAAGAAGACGCTTTTTACACGAAATAATGGTATAAAGCAATTACCCAATATTTTACTTTACCATAGTGATACGAAGAGCGATATTGCAAATCATGCCAACTGTCGCCATCAGCTGAAAGAAGATGTTGGCGTGAAATGTATTCTCCACTATTTCTATATACCTGCAAAGAAATAAAAGTTTTTAAACACTTTATTATCATTTAGTAGGATCATAGTTATAAAGTCAAAAGTAAACAGACATGCATATGAGTAGACATCACGACTCAAATTACCAGTACTTATTGATTCTCAGGTAAAAACAGTATAAATATATAATAAATAATAAGATCACCCCGCTACAGCCTGATGTTGACGCACGCACTCAATAAACAACTTATTGTTGCTCCTAAGCAACTCGTCTCTTGTCGTTTTATTATAAGCAGTTGGAGCAGGGACTGATTTCACCTAAAACAAAACAGAGTATTATCGGGACACTGTTTGATGACAGAACTTTTCGCGTTGGGTGTTAGATTAGGTGCCCCTATTTGTGAGCCCAATTGCTGTTCCTGTGGCAGTGACGTTAGCAAATACGGCACCTACGGTCGTCTCTCCTGCCAAAAGAGCGCTATCATGTGTATATTTCCACTATGCCAACTTAAACGATATCGTGAAACTGCTCTCACCACCATCAACGAGCCTTATAGGATTGGCATTGGCACGCGATAATGGTGAGGGGCCCAATGACATGATTTTGATCCCCTGGGAAAGGAGACTTGCTCTCGTATGGGATGCCACATGTGTTGCCACGCTGACTCGCTCTCACATCTCAGTGTGACAATTTCTACCAGTTGAAAACACTAAGCGGCGCAAATAGTCAAGTAGAGGCTATGGGACCATGGGGGCCCAGAACTCAATTATTAACTGGGTTCCAAGAAAAGTCGAAGGTTCTCACTCCTGTATTCATTTTTACATATATTTTATTTGTATATTTGTTAGGTACCTCATTTCTCTCTTTATATATCCGCCAAATGTGTTTTTTTTTATCCTGTACCATTTTGGAGGTCAACCCCTCATGGTCCCATAAAAGTTGAGTGAGGAGCTGATAATAGAAGACATGACAAAAATCTGAAACTCCTCTACGCTCTTTTAGGGATCGAAGTTGCTCGTCCTTAGGAGCATACTCTTAGTCACCCTACACGTGATCTCTGCCAAACGGGTAACAACTCTTCTGGTGATAAACTTCAGCCCCGGCTTGTCACCAGCTACCGGGCAAAACCAGTCCATGAAGCGGCAATGTCGTGTTTCCAACTGATGTCTAGTGCAGCCACCATGGAGTAGTAGTAGTTCTGAGTAGTTCTTGGTCTGGTCTCTGCCAGGGCGTGCCAGGGCTGCCAGGGGTTATGTGATCACAATAGCGCTAGTGTACAGGGAGGGTAGCGGGATCCAAAAGACGGTTCTCCGCGGGCCGACCGCAGGTTATAGCCCAAGTCGTGAGTTAGCCATTCATGAAAGGCTGCCCACTACCTTCGACCGGATGAGAGGACCCGATGACAATTCCTGAGGGGGCTCGGGGGAACCCACATTCTTTAGTCTAGTCCTTCGAATGTGCTTGAGCCTGTTATGTATCTCTTAGCCGGTAATCCAGTGCTTTTCTCAACTATGTCTTCCCCCCTTACCTGACACTATACCATATTATGAAAAGGTTACAAAATAATAATTCGTGCTTATTAATTTATTTTATTAACGTATTTATTGATTCGGTCCATCCAACACCATCTCGAGACCACTAAGCCACAATTATTGGTTCTCTCGGAGACGCAAATCCAATGCCCTTCTAAAACAACGTACCTCATTTACCCAGTCTATACACTGGAGCATAATTTTATGCCGAAAACTGGTATTTGTCTGTTTGCTCGGGATGACATAATATATTGTTTGTGCTTGGGTGACCTTGAAGAGCCCGATTTCTCGTTAATAATTTAGTGGATTTTGGAGATCTCCGCCGGATTATATATAGATATAGATATATATATAGATTATTATAGATCTCACTCTGGAGACCAGGCTGTTTAATTGCTTTATGTAATCCGGGATTTTTCTATCCGTGCCGTCCTTTTTAAAGATAGAATAAAGCCGCTCAATCGCAGTTGATAGTTGCTATTGGGACACTAGCAAGTATTTCATACTCGTTAGATACGATAAAAAGTGTAAATGATTTTACTTAATCTTGATTCTTCGGGATCTGTGGCCGCGACCTGATCCGCTTACGTCCGGTGGTATCTGTTGATACCCTGCTGCTGATGGTGGAGGTGGAGGTGGTCGCAAGCTGGCCTGGCTCAATTCTACTAGGTGGTAGCTGTTGCTGCCTTTTAATGTTGCCCACGTTGGTAGCTGATGAACACTTGATCTTCCTCACCTGCGTCTTAGAGTCACGTTTTACTTACGATTCACTGAGTCACTTACGAGGTTATATGTCAGTTTTAGAATTTAAAAAAGTTTGTACGGTCCGTACAACCTGGAAAATTGTGGGACTTATATCAGTAAAATTCTGTATTTAATTTAACTGATATATTGATATTGAACTTATGATAAATGATAATGAGACGCGCGGTTTGATAGGTTACCGATCGCGAACTGACCTGCTGAACGTAAACGGCGTAAACTGCTAAATTGGCTCAAATTAATTAGGTCAGTGTACGTGTAGATTTTGGTATCCGGTTTTCAGTTTCTTGTAATATAATAATTATTTGTTATAAAAATAACACCACTTTTAGTCAGCGCCACTAGGGACAAAAGGGTTGGTTTATTTCGTGCTCAAAGATTTTCATTGGATATTCAGCGCGGTAATGCAGCCAGTGTTCTTGGAACTTTTGCACATGAACAAAATTGTTTATTTTTTGTGTTAATCGTTATGTAAGCAGGTTTTTGTTTTAGTTATATAGATTGTAAATCAATTGGTGAATTAAAACTTTTGAAACAGAATGAGCTGACTTAGTCTCAAAACTACTCAAAATGAAGCAAGGATGAGTCAAGAAAATACTTACCTGTTGTAGCTTGTCCATCACAACATCCAGTTGTGCACATGCAAACATTATCATGCATAGTGCCACGCTGTCTACCGATGTTAAAAGCAAGGCGCTGATGTAAATTGCACACATCTGGTACAGGTACCCTAGCTCAAAGCCCGGTGAGCTGTCTGGAGACACTGGCATCCTGAACAATAAAGCAATTATTTTTTCTGTGATTTGAACAGACAATTGCCTGTTCAATTTTGTTGACTATAAAGCTCATTTTTGGTAGTCAACACGAGTAATGTTAATGATCACCAGACTTAAGTATAAGTATTTTTTATTGTTATATCTGTCTATACTTATATGCTATCTGAATGTGACACAAAATAAACTTTTCTTTCTTGCTTTCTTTCCTTCTATGATGAACATAATATTTGGTAATCGCCACCAGAGTCGGTTAAGTATTTAATCATATGAAAGTAATAATAGTAGGTTATTACATATAGCCATAACTAGCTGTTACCCGCGACTTCGTACGCGTATGCTTATAATCATTTTTTTAGTTTTGGAGGGAATGCATTCTGTGCGTCTAAAGAACATCTCATAAGCTTAATCCCCTATTTTACCCCCTTCAGGAAATATTTTGCAAAAACGTTGAAACACACATTTCTTTATTTCTTACCAAAAGCCTAAATATGAATTTTCAGATCCCTAACAAAAGGAAATATGAGTTGCCCAAACAGACTTTGATTCCTGATTTTACCCCTTCAAGGTGTTTTTTTGAGACAAAAAGTAGCCTATGTTCTTCCACCGAATGCAATACATCATCTTATCAAATTCCATCAAGATTTGTTCAGCCTAGCCGTGAAAACGTAACAAACAGACAGACAGAGACACTTTCGCATTTATAATATTAAGTATAGGTAGATAGCACAATATCAGCCTGAAGTCTCACTGCTGAATACATCTAATCATCCCCTTTCATCTGGTATCCAAATGTCAGTATATAGGTAGTATACTTACCATATCTTAAAAGGGAAAAATCTGCCAGCGCTGTGTAATAGCGGCACCAGGGCCCAGAGCGTACAGGTAGAGCACGCACTCACGAAAAAGAACATGCACAGATTTTTTATTCTTTGAGACAGCACGACTAAAGTCCTAAAAAAAGCAGTTTATGTGCTTCAGTGGACGTTCATTATCATCATGGAATAGCTTCTTTTAAAATATTGCACTTATTATAACGGTACACTATCCTGCTTGATTTCCCAAAACCACGGTTATGTTATTATTAAATATCTTAGCTTTATCATCAAACTTAAGTAGTTTAGCACTTTTCTATTAACTTTAATTTTATTGAAGAATGTTCTTGTTTTTTGCTTCTTTATCAAAACTGACAAGGTTTTAAGATTGGGTTTTAGTATATAATAAACTCCATATGTATTAACTTTAAAGCAAGATATAAATTGTTAAATAAATAATGTTAGATAAAATATGTTTTTCCTGAAGTATGTTCGTTTACCTTTTCTGCCTTTCGGATTTAGGAGTAAACACCTCACTTTCCATTAAATCCAATAGTAACTGCATACACTTTTCATTGGCCATAAAAGCTGTCGTTTTATAACACACAGATGCTTGATAGACCACCATGTGAGAGGCTTCAGCGACAACTTCCATATCTCCCCAAACCACTACAATATACACGATTTCAAACACGACGAGAGAGTATTGAATGAACATGATGAAAACCATGTAGCTCTGCCATAGGAGGTTTCGTTTCGACCATTGCCATATCCCAAAGAATGATAGGATTTGTACAGGTCGATCTAAAAACATAATCGCGTTCGTTTCTCTCATATCTTCGACAATTTTTATGTTATGTATGTATTTAAATTTAAGAGTTCAATTTTTTTGTCTCAGAAGAGCTTTTATTATACGAAAATTTGGTAACACTGTCCTAAGTTCGAACAAAGGGCTCGTTTATATTACGAAACATAGCCCGTATTTTTTATAATTACATGTTCACAAATTCATTCAACGCCTCTAAATCGTTTTTAATCGTTAGGTAGGATACAAGCAGCAGATAATTTGAATAGAACAGGTTTTAACTGAGAAAGTTTATTTTACATGCGTTAATGTGTTTTACAACTAAAGTAGGTACCTACTGACCTAATTACTTTGTGTAGAAGGTGCGTTTGCTTATTACAAGTTCCAAAACTTACTCTAGGTACGCTTTACTCTTTAGGTCTTTAGTTCTGTTTCTTCTTAGCACATCGGTTGCAATTTCTAAAAGCAACAGAGACATTCTTGACTAATAAATAAGCATCAGTGCGATGCTTCATTCCGCTAGTTGGGCCGAAAGAGTTGGTTACAATTCGAGCAGCGGGGCGATTATGGAATTCTGATACTATCAAAACTTTGATACTAATCGGTTTCGGAATTCCGGAAGGTTGATGTTGATTGTCATACAAGTTGTCATATGAATGGAAAACGGAACGTACGTAATAGTAATCCATGTTGTCAAAACTGGTTGTAATTACAATCAAACTAATGATTGAAATTATGCAGATTAATCGAAACTGATAGACATTGGTTGTGTCAAAAGTTCCATAAGGGCCCTGCTGATAGCATCTGTTTTAGTGACGTCGTCTTATGAATTCTACTCGTCTAGTAGACACAAGGACTTACCGAAACATGGTTGGTCTAGAAAGCCATATGAAGTAGCCAGCTTTGAAAATAACTGATCGACTTATCCACTAAATAGCGATACAGTGTCTTCTGAATTTCTTATCATTGTCGTTTATCTAATGTTTTAATATATCTACACAGAACCGCTCTTAAGTTTCTTAGAAATAAGAATATTTCGCAGATTCATCAGTGACCACTACTTCACCTTCTACGCGAGCAACCGAAATTAATTAATTATAAGTGATCGAAAATTGAAAATGTTTATTTTCAGGAACAGACCAATTAAATATATTTATTCGGTACTGAGCTTGCAGGACTGCTAATAAGCTGCACTAGTGTTTTAGCAATGGTTGTTGACACACTGTATGAAATCTTTACCATTTCTTTATAAAGTTTGTTAACGTTGTGGTCCACTCGTTTCCGCACCAACAATACAGATACAGACGCACCAGCATCATGATGGGATATGTTAGATTTAATTTAAAATATGCGGTGATCGGAGGCTTAATTACTTGCAGTTTGTTTGTGGCTTAATCACGCTGCAACGACTAAAGGGATTTTGGTGAAACTAGGTATGTATAAAATCATTAGTGACATGGAATGACTACTTTGTTAATTCAGAGTAATAGATTAATAGTGGGCTATTCTAATTATATCTGATCTGATCCTGGAACCTGAGCCAGCCGGAACTTGGAAGTCGTGGGCACGCTAGTGGAAGTTGAAGACAGCAAAACACCCAGTCAAAAGATCGGGAAAAGTGCAGTCTCTGGCACCACATTTGGCTAGTCACTATTTTGTCTGTAGTAAATTAAACAATATTTGTCATAAATTAATGTGAAATTAAGTGATATTGTAATAAAATATAATTTGGTATTATTATAAAAAAATATACACATAAAATACAAAAAAAAAATGTTATTAACAAAAAAACAAGAGCAAACAAAATATATATAAGTATATATAATAACATAATAAGTATACGAAAAAAATATAACCCATTTTATTCATAATTTAAGGTTAATAAAATATATATATATGAATATTGTATTGTATCCGTAATAATAAAAGTTTGAAGACGAGTATTCCAAATAAGAGCTAAAGACGTTCATTAACCCTAAGTAAAACACATCAACCAAACCAAAAAAAGGGTACGGACAACTACATAAAGCCGTTAAGAGGCTTCATAAAAAAAAATAGGGCCATGTTAATCGACAGATAGATTCAATTTAATTGAAATAAACTTAATTAATAGGTAAAATTCAGTGCATTAATAGGGGAACATCGCACTTGTCTAGTTGTCAGCAGGATGGTGTTGGAACTTGAAACTCTGCGCAGCAGTGAGGTTGCTTTTTTACTCATGCAGGCGGCAAACCCGTGTGTCCGTTGTGCCTTCTCGAACTTGCCGGAAGCGCTGCAGAACCGCGGGAGCCCTAACTACATCCTGAAGGCATTATTGTACTGAACGCGTCGGGTATTGACCGACTTTTGAGTGCATATGGACTACAGCCTGCTCATTTGAAAATGATAATTAAAATGAAGCGCTTCCAAACTTTTGGTTGTAATTTAAACTTCAAAAACTATAATAGTTTAAAAAAAAGTACGACATTGATGCGGAATCCAATAACGCATAAGATCATGATGCACCCACTCAACTGAATGAATATAGGGATGTAGAACATATCCTTCACTTGTTTTAGGAACCTGCAACCATAAATATTATTTACTACGAATAACAACATCCAAAACAAGCCTCAAAAAGCTCGCTCGCTCTTTGCTGCTCTGGATCGTATCGATCGATCTCGATCATAGCCTGATGATGGCTAGTGAATTCTGAAATCAGCTGGTTGTCGATTGATCCGCTCATTTATTTGGGGTGGTATACCTAATTCACCTGGGTGAACTAAGTACCTACACTATTTAGAGGACTTGATTCACCCAGGTCATTTCCGGCTGCATTATGTAAACCTTACAGTAGATTTAAATCACCTTCAATTATTTTTATCAAATCCGAGTATACTTTATGCACCTATAAAAATAATAATTGAGTGGTATAATGTCGACTTCCAAAAATAGTAAACTACCTACTCTATTTATTCCAACTTAGTTGTCGACAAGAAAAAAATATTTAATTTACCTAATTACCGATTGCCTCATAAGGAGAGTTATGTGTTTCGAGTAGTTATGAACGTAACAGGTGTGTATTTTTTAAAGTTGCAGTCGTGTTTTAGTGTTTTGCAGTTTTCAACTAGTTGAGTTGAGCCTTTTGGAGTGGAGACCCTGGGCCCGTGGGAAACAGGAGAACAGGAGGAGGAGAAAACGCATTTTCAAAATTATCTCATGGCGTCTGGTAGATACATTGCGTGACCCAAGAGCTGGCTCCTATCTGAACGCTGCCTACTGGCAGTGATCTGGATCAGTTGAGCTATCTATAGATCGTTTTAAAGGGTGTTTATATAGCTCAAATGTATTTTATATTATTTTGTACATTTCTGTGAGTAATATCTAAAGAAAATTGTGTAGGTAATTAAGCTAAGCATAGCTATGGGAACCAGATGACTGAATCCCCACTTATAATAAGAATGCGAAAGTAACTCTGTCTGTCTATATGTTTGTTACTAGCTCTGCCTTCTGCGCTGTAGGTTGAGAGTTCGATTCCCTCCCAGGATCAACATTTGTGTGATGAACATAGGTGTTTGTTCTGTGTCTGGGTGTTATAAAGTATAATAAGTAAGTATGTATTTAAAATAATATAAGTATTCTATCAGTCATCTAGTCACCATAATACAAGCTATGCTTAGTTTGGGACTCAATGGTATTGTGTGCATTGTCCAGCAATATTTATTTATTTATTTAATTGTTTAAAAAAATATATACCTTCCTTGAATATAATGTGGGTACAATACGCTACAGATGGTTTAGGTAGGTATGTAAATAAAACTTAAACAATTGTCGGAAGGTTAGGTAGTTACCTACGAGAAGACTACCTACTTTAATCTTCATACCTAGGTGAGCCTAGCTGTTTAGTTTGCCTAGAACCCACGCATAATAAATAATTCCCAAATAGTAGGTTCGTAATACCTACATACAAGTAACCAACATACTTTAATAATGATTGCTAGGTTTGCACTTACCTAGGTATGTACCTACTCTTGAAATTACATCACAGATAGATTTTACGAAATGCGTCGCTCCGGCCCAGACAGTGACAGTGCTATAATATGTTCTTACTTAAAGCGCTGTCACTGTCTGGGTTCAGCGTTTGGTTAACTTATAGAGAATATGCGAGCTCAATTGAACTTTGTTACGTCGCCGCAAGAGTCGCTATTTATATTCCATCATAGCGCGGCGAGGCGTCGCCACCGCCTGTATCGCCAGGCCAACAATTACGTTTACCCTTAGCCTATAGATGTTTCACATCAAAAAGGTTTTTCCTTCAGGAGCTTCGCTTACTTTTCCTGCCTTTCAGATTTAGGACTAAGCACCTCACTTTTCGTTAAATCTAATAGTAACTCCTGACCCTTTTCATTGGCCATAAAAGCCGTCGTTTTATAACACACAGATGCCTGAGTGAACCGCAGGTGAGAGGCTTCGGCAACAGCTTCCATATCCCCCCAAACTCCTACGATACACACGACTTCTAACACGACGAAAGAATATTGAGTGAACATGAGAAGCATGTAGGGCTGACATAAGAGGTTTCGTTTCGACCATTGCCATGTCCTGAAAAATGATAGGATCTTTAGATGGCGATCGATAGATGGCGAAAACGTAAGTTTTAAGTATCTAAAATGAAGAATTCTAATTTTCTGTTTTAGTAGAGCGTTTACTAAACACACATTTGGTAATACTATGTCTTAAGTTCAAACTATTGGCTCGCTTATATTACGAAACATAGCTTGTGTTTTCCATAATTACTTGCTCACAAATTTATTCAACGCCTCTAAGTCGGTAGGTAGGGTTTAGGCCTAACAAACAATTGAATAAAACAAGTTTTCTTTCAACTACGTAATAATGTTATCATTAATCACTACAAAACCGATCACAAAGGACGTATTTTTCGCTTATAATCAAAACCGTGCAGTAATATTATATGAAATCTGATTATTGCACTGTTTTTCATTATTGCACTGTTTTTTACTTTTTATTTTAGATATAAATTTACCACAGAGGTTTACGACCTACGTTTGACGACCTCTGTGGCGCAGTGGGCCAAGGTCTGGCTGAGACGCAGAAGGTTGCGGGTTCGATTCCCGCCACGGGACAAATGTTTGTATGCTCTGCAAGTATTTGTCTCGGGTCTGGGTGTTTCTATGTATAATATGTATGTATTTAAGAAAAAAAAATGTATTTAAGTACTATATCAGTCATAAGGTACCCATAACACAAGCTCTGCTTGCTTTGGGGCCAGATGATGCTGTGTGAAATGTCCGGTATGATTATTATTATTATTATTATTATTATTAATATCTCCCATTAAGTTTACTATAAAATGTTTGTATTCGATTAAAATAATAAAGGCTGATAATAAAAATCGGCTGAATAAAACCGACTTGGTAAAAAAAACAAATGGCGCGCATTTTGGACCATTGTAAAACTTTGATTCTTCATATTTTTAGTTTGAGTAGGTATACTTTATCACAGTAGGTCGATTGGTAGTTGAAAGAAAAGTAAATTACGCACCTCGCTAAAGAGAGTTATTAATGCACTCGTGTTAATTCAGTGCCCTCGCTTGCGATCGGGGACCAACACAACACTCGTGCATTAATAACTCACTTTGCGCTCGGTGCAACAACTATTAAACACTTGAAAGCTTATTGAACATGCGTTGAAAACCACAAACGTTTAAATACTGTCTTCTGTCTGTCTTATCTTCTATAGAGACGTTTATCATATAGCAAATCAATCCTCTGAACCATATTGCGTTTACAATAAGAGTCAGTTTAGCGAGTAAACTCTTTTGTGTTTGTTTTGTATTTTACGACTAAAGATACTTACCTATGTACCTACTAACCTACGAGTAATTACATTGTGTAGAAGATGCGTGTGCTCGTTAGAGGTGTCTCTACGCTTCCTTTGCCTGATTAAGAACGGCAAAATATGAATACGAACAACGAAGAATCTGCAACAAAAACTTATAAGTAATATTTTAATCCTGTTTCTTATTAGCGCGTCGGTTGCAATGACTAAAGGCGACACAAGACATCCTTGACTAATAAATAAGCCTCAGTGCGATGCTTAATGCGGTGAGTTGGGTCGCATGAATTGGTTCTTATTCGAGTAGTTGTACTACGTCATCCTATGAATTCTACTCATCTAGTAGACACAAGGACTTACCGAAACAAAGGTTGCTCTAGAAAGCCATATGAAATAGCCAGCTTTGAAGATCACTGGTCGTCTCATACACTCCATAGCGAAACACAGTTTCTTTCCGAATTTCTTATCATTGTCGTACCAGGGGCAATCATACATGGAGTCACGAAGCTTCTCGCTCTGGAATCAGAATATTATTTACATATTATTATCACGCAATGTATCAGCAGTCAGCAGCAGTCAGCAGTCAGCAGTCTTTACAGTTTCTTTATCAAGTTTTTACCGTTATAGTCAACTCGTTTCCGCACCAACAATACAGATACAGTTCCACCAGCATCAGGATGAAATAGGTTAGAGTTGAGTAAAAATGTGCGGTGTTCGGAGGCTCCTAAAAACGTAAAAACCGGATGTCAATATTTTTTTTTTGGTTAATTGCAGTTTGTTTGTGTTTCAATCACGCTGCAACGACTGGACGGAGTTTGGTGGGACTTGGTATAGATATAATCACCAGTAACCTGGATTAACATATAGGCTACTTTATTCGTAAGTACCACGCGTGCAATGCCGCGGGTAGAAGACGAAGGGACCACAACTTCACATTTTAAATAAATTACGATTATTTCAAATGTGATTTAAAAGAGGAGGCTATTGCCCGTACGTTATAAATACGTTCATAAATGTGAACTGTTGGGCAAAGGCCTCATTGTTCTCTCCAGTCATTTACTTTTGTTCTCCCCAGTCGGCTTTAAGCCATTTGGACGCAAGGTCTGTAAAAGGTGTCGAGATCATCCCGCTGTATCTCTCAAACTAATAACAGTAATGGTAATTCATTTTCTAAGTCAGATTAAATAGATTTATAGCGGGGTATTAAAATCATAGAGCTGCCTGTGTAAAAATGATAATTAAATTAAAATAATAAAGCGAGCGTTTACAAACATGAAATTGTTAAATCTGAATCATAAAAACGAAATGTTCTTAAAAACGTACAACAGTGATGCGGAATCCAACAACGCATATGATCATGATGCATCCACTCAATTGAATGAATATAGGGATGTGGAACATATCCTCCACTTGTTTTAGGAACCTGCAACCATAAATATTATTTACTACGAAAAAACATTAACTAAAATAAGCCTCTAAAAGCTCGTCGGTCCTCTGGATCGTACATAGATACCTGTTAATGGACTGATGATGGCTAATGCATTCTGAAAGCAGCTGGTTGTTACGATTGATCAGCTCATGTTTGTCGCTTTCACTTATGCCAGTTAACGGCACCTTTTGGATCTAAAAATGTAATGTATCAATTATTAATATTTACCATTAATTTGTCACATTTGAAATATAGTACATTTATTTACAGAAATGCGTGGCGTAGCCGCTAGCTGAAGCTAGTAGGGCTATAAACATCACGAAATCGTCTTTGGAGACTCAACGCGCTGAGTGTCATGCGAGGCATCTTATTTTAAGGATCCTTCTATCTCCTATACCTTTTGAGTATTAATCATGATCATCTCCAGTTGAGCACACGTGAACATAATGACTCCGATGAACACCAAGTCAATGGCCTGGAATGTTTGGGTGCTGTTCGCTATCATGAGCACCTGGTACACGTATCCTAGCTCGTAACCGGGAGATGACTGCATGTTTCCTGGCATCCTGTCAAACAAGCATTAGCAACAAAATTGTTTGATAGGCTTTTCTAGATTTTGAAGAATAACAGCCTAATATTGCAAAAATTTAAAAAGGCCCATACAATATTTGTTTTGCTATAATTAAATGGTGTTGGATTGGTTTGGAACAGAACATTCCTATAATGAATTACCTATTTTAAGAAAATTATAATATGGCAGATTATATGTAATGGATTTAAACCCCATTTATAAAGGATTATCCTTTTTTTAGGGAACCTGATTAGTCATTATTTACCTTACTAACTTCGGTGCGTGGTCACATGCACTTGGTCAATTTATTTATCTTTAGCAATGTCCAAAATATTTGCAATATATTTTAGTAAGTACCTGTGCCTAAGCACCTAAAGGTAGTGTAATCAAGCATAACGCAAGGTGCACTGCACCTCTAACTATTTATTAGCAGACTTACCAAACACTAAACGGAAGGAGTTTCTGAGTTTTGTCCACAAGAGGTATGCCAACCCATTGCAATAAGTTAATTAGAGTTGAAGATGCCACTGTTATGTAAATAATTTTAACCCTTTTGGAGTGCCTGGACAGGATCCTAAAAAATAAATTGTACATATCAGTCAATCATTAATTAAAGTGACCATTTATCGAACTTTGATCTTGTCTTCTCGTAAATTTGTAGGTAGATAGGTAATTGCGTATTTTTAATTTTGTTATTTATTATTATTATCTTGATTTTTTTCTAGGTCCTAGATAATACTCACGCATCATGCTTCTGAGACTGTGACGCTAATGATTTCGAATCCATAGTCTCCAGCAATCTTCTAAAGGTATCCTTTCTTACCACAAAGTTAACCGCCTTAGAACACGTCGCTACATGGGTGAATAGTAAATAAGACCCTTCAGACATCATGTCCACATCACCCCAAACGAACAGCATGTGGATAAAGTTGAAAACCAAAAAGCTGATATCGATAGCAATAAGACACGTAGTGTAGATCTTGTAAAGAGTATTACGGTGTGGCAGCATCCACATTCCAAAGATGGTTAAGGTAAGTTTTTGCAGCCCTAAGAACATCATGAAGGTGGATTGGTTACTCATGTTAATGTAGATGAATATGGAACGGTAGTGTCTCTGAAACTCAGCTATCTAAAACTTTCAGCCATAGAATAAATTGATAAGTGCAGGAGTTGGTATCATCATTAAACCTACCACTATCATTATCATTACATTATCTACTAAGGTATCATTACAGTACCTTATTTTATAAAGCATAATTTTTTTTTTGAAATTACACTACACGTTAACCCAGTTGTTTACTCTACCCTGCAAAACATTTCACCAGTGATAGCTATTTTTATTTTTTTTCGTGAAAACGAAAATAGATAAACGCCGGCTGCACTCACGAAAAAGCATGACTCATTGTCACGTTCCGCCTGAGCCGAGCGTGCAAGCGAGAGCGCGGAACTAGCGGTAGAGAGGCACGATCGGCTTAAGTACTGGTTTAACGCACTTACATTTTTCGATCGGTAAAATCCTTTGGTACACCACCGTGTTAAAACCTACGACCTTAGTGCTTTCATGAATTTGCATTATCTTTTCCTCGATTCTACATAAAAACCTGATTCAAAATTGAAGTTGTTCGCCTTAATTTCAGGATTGGCACAGGTAGTCAAACCAATTTGTATCGTGCCGTAGTAAGTAAGGTACCACTACTAAATAAAATAAATTTACCTACAACTGTCTCCTGACCTATAAAAGTGGTGTGAAAAGATTGCTGTTCCATGTATGCAATTAAACCAAAGTTATAGTAAATTATTCTAAGCCGCAATTACTCGTATGTTTAATTATTGCAGTTCGAAAATTAGTTTCTTGATTGTAGGTAGGCACTTACACTTAATTGCCATTCAACGTGGCAATGCCACCAGTATCTTGGGAACGCTGCTCTCTGTCAGTGATCTGGATCAGTGGAGCTATCTATAGATCGTTTTAAACGGTCCTTAGATAGCTCGACTGATTCGCATGTATTTTATATTATTCTGTACATTTCTGTAATTATAGCTGGAAATATCTATCACACATCTAAACAGCAGGGGTTCCCAAACTCATTTTGTCTACTGCCCACTACGAGAGTAAATTATTTTTTAGCGCCCCCATTTTTTCATTTACCTAAAAACCACTAAAACTTCAAATAAAATTAATTAATTGTTGTGAGCTATATAAGCGGAGATTAAACATTCATTCTAAACGAAACTTTTACTATAAGCCGCAAGAGTTAACTTGAGACCTGAGCGCAGTAGGTAGTACACAACAGCGTTCAGGTCTCAAGTTCTCTTGAGTTACTCTTACGGGCTACACCTGCCAATGAGAATGATTATTGAAACGCAACTTTATAGTATTCAGACAGAGTATCTTTTATTCAAAGTAAAGAAACATAATCGATTCATATATATAAAAACTAATGTGAAGGATGAATCTGATGCTGTTTAATAAGTTTGTTGATATTAGGTTCCAATTTACTCAAGAACAGCCGCAAGTCGTCACGTTCGGTAACATGCAAACGATTTCTCTTTTTAGTAAGCAACGTTGCCACAGCACTAAATCCACGTTCACACAAATATGACGATGGGAATGCTATCTATATGTAAAAGCAGTTTGGCTGCGAAAGCAGCAACGACATTTTTTGTTTTAATTAAATTTAGTTCATCGCTTCGCAGTTGGGAGGATTCATGTCGTTGAACAATTTATACAGGTCTGTCATGTAAGCTATATAGTTTTTTGATGTAATGAGCTTGTTGCATAATTCTGTATCTTTAGTTTCCAAGAACTCTATCACAGAGTCTAACAGGTTGTAAAATCGAGTCAGACAATTGCCTCGTGATAGCCAACGAACTTCAGTATGAAACAACAAACGGTTGAAATTTTCACAACACAAAGCTGATGAAATAATATATCATTCAAAGAGCTGTTGCGGATTTTATTGACTGCTTTGATGACATATTGCAGCGGTTGAAATAGTCGTTCACTTAAGTTTCTAGCAACCAAATGTTGTCTATGAATAACGCAATGTACAGAAAGGACCTCTGAAATTTTATTTTTTAAATACGCTATGAAGCCTGTCATAGCCGGAGCTCCATCTGTAGCAACTGATATAATATTTTTCAAGGGAATCTCTTTCTCATTACAAAACTATTCCAATGTATTGAATATGGTTTCGCCTTATGTATCGGTCTCAAAATTTCTAGCAAACAATAGTTCTTCACATATTTTCTCATCTCTAATAAACCTCACGTAAGACAGCAACAATGCTTCATTAGTTGGTAAAGTGGACTCATCGAGCTGAATTTGAAAATTGACTAGTCCTTAGATGATTGCACAATGATCCTTCAATGTTTTCAGCCATATCATCAATTCGTCTTTGCACAGAATTATTACTCAAAGGAATTTTTCGGATAAGATCTGCGGCCGGTTTATGAAGCACAGTAGTTATTACTTCCTCTATTGCTGGCAAAATTAACTCTTCTCCGATGTTGTGTGGTTTGCCTTTTTGAGCAATTAACAAAGAGATATTGTACGAAGCTCGAAGTCCCTCGTCATCTTGCTTAGCAGCCGCCGAAAATAGTTTTGCTACACTTGGCTGAGTATTATGCTTCTTCTCTAGGTCTTGAAAATATTCTACATTCTTGTCTTTCTTATCTGGAAGCATTATATTCATCTGATCTTGCAGTCTTGAAGGCTTCATCGCTCGCTTGCTCGCTTCTCGCTCAATCGTACTCAACAAGTAAGAACAAGTATTCTATGAACCAGCCGATTGATACAGGAATGCACAAATCGGGTTATTTAACAAAAACTTGTTAAAACAAGATTGCCCGCGGTCTATTATCTACGAAAATTAGCTATCTAGGAATACTAATAACTATTAAAATGCTAAAGTGTGTCTGTTGCCTTTTTATTTGTTTGTTTGTGTCTACATTTATTTCAAAACGGAGCGACCGATTGACATGATTTTCCTTTTATTTATTGAATAAAACAAGACAGATATATGAACTACGCGGAGAGAAATATCGAACAGAGTTTGAGCAATCTCTTAATTAATATTAGTTGATTTTCACAAGTTGTAGTCGAGAGTCGAGAACTCAGTCGGTGTCTAAGAGTCCTCCTAGCAAGATGAAATTACAAATCACCCCCAAGCCTACACAACGCCCCCATTTTTTTCTGGGTCTCTCACCGCCCCCCCTTTAGGCCTGCAGCGCCCACAAGGGGGCGTTATCGCCCACTTTGGGAGAGACTGCACTAAAGTAATTGCACATTGTGTATATAATTTCGTCGTTAACATTATTCAGTTATGTACAAATTTGAACATTATTACACTTACTATGTACTTACTCTTTTAATTTTAATATAATCATCATTACATTAGCCAATCTAAAGCACAATATTACTTATACTATTACACTTATATTATTTCATATTGTTTCAGATACGACGAGATAAACGCTGAATTCAATAAGGATTCATTTTTTTTTTTCTTCGCACATATGAGCAGGCTAAAGTCTAGAGACCATACTGCCTTGTCTTGCGTAAAATAATTTCATCCGTTTCAAGGGTAAATTTTATGTCTTTCGTAAGTTTCATAAACAATGTTTATGTATTCATCAAAATACTTTGATACATCTGAACGATTTTTTTTTTTTTTAACTTGAATAAGTATTTTATTTTGCTAATAATATTATAAAATAGTTATGTACATATTTATTATTGTAAGTAAAAGTTTATTTTTTTTTTGGTTTCCCATTTTTTGTTATTTTTTTTTAATAATTAATTACTATAATATTCTTTTACATTTATAATTATATTATCTATGTACATTTTGCACATTTTTATATATCTATTAAAATACTAAATAAAAACTTATACAACTCTATATAGGTTGACTCATTCTTAAGTAGCTCCAGAATACAACGCGGGACCAAATCAGGCTCACCATAAATTTGAAGGAGTCCATCTATCAGTACAAGGCGCTGAATACTGAATGATGGACAATCAAAAAATATATGATTTAATGATTGAACTTCTCGTGACTGACAATGCTCACAATCAGAAGAGTCAACCAGCTTTAAGCGATAGAGATGATAGTTCAAACGACAGTGACCAAAGCGCATTCGACAGATTGTAGAATGATTGTACAATTTTGATACCGAGTCGAGTTGGAGCAGATTCATCCCAAGCTTTTTTGTCTTCTAAATAATCAGATATTTTATAATATGCTTTAATATGCATTTTTTATTAGATAAAATAAAATTTTAAACATAGTTATAATAAAAGTTTAAACATAGATATTTTTTAATATGCGTTTATGTTTAATTACGTTTTTAAATTTGCCAATCGACAAATCTAACACGTCGCTTGGGACCTTGTTATAGAAGCGTACACATTGCCCTATAAAAGACTTATTAACTTTAGCGAGCCTAACAGTGGGAACAGCGAGTTTATCTTTATTTCTAGTGTTAATACTATGATTATCGCATTTTTTTTGAATAAATGAACATTTTTGTGCACATACATTAAATTTTCGTATATATACTGACAAATATGGTGTTAATATAATGCGGTAAATGTGCGCGCCGTGCCGGCAGGTCGAGTCCGCAAGCCTTCTCACTAATCGATCCGGCGCGATTTGACCTTTTATAATCACTGCTTTAAGGTTCTTATTTGTTTGGTGGGAAGATTGTATTAAAACTACGAGTGCACATTGAACCCATTATTCACATTATTCCCTTAAATGATGTAAAGTTTATACACGCGTCCGTCGCTTTTATTGAGTTTTAATTAGGTACCAAAAACTATACCCCACATGGTCCTTAGAGCCGAATAATCATATCAGCCTTTGATTATATTATATTATATTATATTATATTATATTGATATTGAAGAAGTTCACATTTGAAGGTATGGAGTGCAATTACATGGTACGGGATTGCGCGTCACTAATTTCCTACTATTTAGTTTGTCACAAAATGAGCAACAAAACAATAAGCACTTCAACGGTAACTCGGTTTGTTTCTTAAAACAAACTCAATCTTGGCATGAAATTTCAAAATTTCTAGCCCTACTTTCTTCTACAGTGCCGGCTAGCAGCGCGTATTTGAATTGAAACCGTATTGGAATTTTGTGCGATTCTAGATAGCTCTGCACTGATTATTTCAATGCGTCCATCCGACAACAGATGGAGCTATGTAGCGGACGCAACATTAATAGTGCTGATGAACTCTAATTCAATCATCCAAATATTTAACGTACGAAACTTCTCTTTTATATCTGTCAAAATCGTTACTATTGTTACAGTTGCTCTCAGAATCAAACTACATTACATTTATTTTGAACTCATAAGTAGATTTCAAAACTACCATCAATCGTCTTAGAACATAGATCCTGCTCGGATAATGCCGTAGATGTGGCTACTTATTGGTCAAATAGGATGTAACAACGATACGAAAGAAGAAGTAAGTGTTAGAACAAAATATGTAAATACACCGAAAAACAATGAGTCGCCGTCTGACAGTGACAGCGTGAACCCAAGCGAAGTAGGGAATTCTGTACCAGGCAACGAGCACAATGAAGGAGATTTCTCCCACAACTGCAATTTTCGGCCTTACGCCCCAGATCAATTTAATTTAATTGCAACTTTATATCAACTAGAACAAGAAACATTTTCCAATAACATGGGCGTGTTAATGGTATCACTACAGAATCAGTGACAATTGGGATAATTCTTCTTTAGTCATTATTGATCCCCTACAATCACACGTCACCATAAACGGTGTGCATGTACAATTATTACTAGTCTGTGTTTGTTTACGATGTAGGTGCCCCCCTACTACTACTACTACTATGCTACTTACTTGGTGTATACATTTAGTTGTCTGTCTGCTGTCAATCGTTGTCATCTCACGTGTTTCGGTGTGGCGATGTACCAGGCAGTCAGAACAGCATAGGAGCATTATGAATGTGTCGGCTCGGCACTGTCGGGCCATCGAGTGAGCGTCGTCGTATGAGAAAAGTCAAGCCTACGAGTGCAACGTGTGTGGTTGTAGGCTCTTGAAAGATGTATATTATCTTAGAATAAGCTAGGTATACCTAGTATGCATCAAACCTCAGAACGAAATAATCAATCTTTTTTTGTTTTTGCACTTGTTTTAGAAGTTATCTGTCATGATAATCGAGGGTTAACCGCCCGTTTTGTGTCCTCAAAATGATGTCAGACGTTGTCTCACGTGTTTTGGTGGGTCGTTGTACTAGGCAGACATAACTCCCAAAGTGATGTTCAGATGACGTCGTATATAAGGGGGAAGAGGTTCGTTTGATATCCGCAAGGTGGCCAAAAAATACAGCCCATATTTGTCATCGACATTTAGTCGAGTTTTAGATGAGAACACTAGTGGGATTTTTACAACTGCTGACTGTAAAAATATGTGCAGAAGCGAAGTCAAGTTTCTACCATGTGGTTGATTCTCAAGGCACCTAAGAGATGTTAAAATTATCGATTTCTTCTTCTTCTTCTTTGTTTATGGCATGTGACATAATAATGCCAATTTTGCCAGTGTCAAGTGTTTATGTTTGTTTATGGTCAATTTGTTTAATAAAGTCTTAGTCGATGGTCAATTGTAAATTTTAGACGTCACGCGGAATGGCGTCTAAAATTTTCTTGGGATTCCTCGTCGGTCACATCACATTGCATCACAACACACATTTAATTCAATTCTCCATACCCGTCCTGTAGTCACAATTTATTCATTAAAATTCCGCCATTATTACTGAATAAAACATGCAATAAAACGAATAAAACAATATTAAATTAGCAGAGCCGTGCTACTTCATGAAATGACAAACGAAGAATCAATTATCGATTTGATTATCTGTTAATCCATCCAATATCACAAAGACATAGCAAGTAGTATGTCACTTGACTTGCCTATGTAACTGTCAATGTCCTTACATCTGTCACCCTAACATTTGACGGATACATTCAGCATAATGACTCGCGCCATATTTTGGTTTTTTCTTTTTTCTGACGACCTCCGATGGCGATACATTGTGACCTCTTTATATTTGTATTTGAATAATAAGTTAATTAGTTCCTATTACTATTTGTGGCCAGTTTATTGTGAGTAATAAACGTAGGACAAAACAACAGAGCTGTTTCCTCATTTTCATCCGTAGATAAAAACCTCACCGGAACCTCACACATCTGTTCAACATCAGCAACAGGATGATTGTGTACACGCGCGTTAATCCCTCGCTTAATATAAAACCCTACACCTCCCCCTCTACCACGCTTCATGTGCAATGGGCGTGCTTTGTAACGGAACTTATAGCCCGGTATCTTTGGGGCTAGTGCCTCCATGCCATCCCTTATCCAAGACTCATTAATTGCCACAATATCACAATTCATGGTATCCATTGCAAAAATGAAATCACTGTGCCCAGTGTTCAATGATTGTGGATTATAAAGACCTAACTTAAACAATCTTGACTTAGAACCCATTAAAAATACTTAAACCTTTTTGTTTGCGTTGAATAAATGTGAAAGTATGGTGATTATAAGTACTTTTTAGTATTAATGAGAGGTTTTTCCTATATGTGATTGTAATTATATGACTGTTGTATTTTATAATATAATGATATAATGAGATTATCAGTATTACGTGACGATAATTTGTATTAGATTTAAAAAAACGAGATATATTAGTTATGATAGATACCTCATGTTTGAAATATTTAAATTCAGTATATATATGCAATATAATAATATAGTATATAGTATTTTCAGTAAATAATAATATTAAAGAATTCTGCGTTAGGCGTAGGTCAGTAGCGAGTTTGGCGGCTGCTGTAGCAGCAGCAGAACACAAAAGAAATAGCCAACCATAAACCACATTAACGCTATAGTTAGCTAGGCAAAATGGTAACACGGTCCACATTAAGTACATAAGCGTTACATAACCATTAGAACACATTTGACAAACATTATAGCACAAAGTTTTTATCAGAAGACCCAACCGCACTGTCTCCAAAAACCCTAACAAGATCTGCTTCCGATCGCAATCGATGACGTGGGGAATCCTCGCCTTGATGCTGCCGGGCATATACCCGACCGTCCTTCGACCAAATGAATCTCCATTTTAATCGCTGTCCGATTTCACGAGCTAAAACAATTAAATTAAAACATAAACCTGCTCCATGGTTAACGGACACAGTCAAAAAAATTATATCATGTAGAAATGAGGCACACGATAAATTTAGACGAACCAAATTAGAGAAAGATAAATTACAATATAAGGAACTAAAATCATTTGTGAAGGAAAGTATTTATAGGGAAACGCGTGCTTACTATGATTATTGTATTAATTCACAGGTAAAAAATGAAAAAAAGCTTTGGAAAAATCTAAAAAGAGAGGTTTTATCGAGTGCTAATGATGACGATTGTCTACCGCATATTTTTGACAACCCTTCTTAAATGTCCCAGGTGCCAATATCGTACCATTTTCGCAAGTAACATTTTTTGAATTTAATAAACATAAAGAAAATTTTTCGTTTTCGCTTGAACAAGTGTCTGAAGAAGAAGTTGCTAAGATACTTATATCTATTAAAACAAATGCGCGAGGTATTGACGGGTTGTCAATGGACATGATACTTCTGACGCTTCCCTTTACCTTGCCCTTAATAACCACTATTGTAAATAAGTCTATTCAAACGTCTACATTTCCTAGTCAGTGGAAGGTCGCGACGGTGAATCCTATACCAAAAATCCAAAACCCAAAAGACATCAAGGATCTGAGACCTATCAGCATTCTGCCAGTTCTCTCTAAAGTGGTTGAGAAAGTCGTTTATAACCAACTGAGTAAATATGTTGAATTAAACAGCTTACTACCTGATGTTCAGTCCGGTTTTCGTAAAGGAAGAGGGACCGCTACGGCTTTATTGGATGTAGTCGACAATGTACTAACTGAGGAGGATCAAGGATCTGGCACTGTATTGGTTCTGCTTGACTTCTCTCGAGCATTTGACTCATTGAACATACCTTTGTTACTCTCTAAGTTATCATATTATGGTGTAGATGCTCCCTCGGTTAAATGGTTTGATAGTTATTTAAGTAATCGATCCCAACTTGTGAAAATTAATCGTTCAAACGGGTCTCAGCTCTCATCATCCACCAAGACTATGAATCGAGGAGTTCCCCAGGGCTCTATCTTAGGTCCTTTACTTTTCATCATTTATAGTGCAGATATTTCCTGGCAAATTCAAAATTGTAAATTCCATCTTTATGCAGATGACGTGCAGTTATATCTGTCTATGAGTCCAAAGGATGTTACTTGCGCACTGGTTAAGCTAAATGAGGATCTGGATCGTATAGCTACCTGGTCTTGCAACAATGGCCTTGTATTGAACCCAACCAAATCTAAGTACATGATTCTTGGTTCTACTCGCCTGGTTGATGGTATTACTGCCCATAGTATAGATGTGAGCATTACCGGTCAGCGCATTGAACGAGTTGACGAAGCTAGGAACCTAGGATTAACATTTGACAGCTCGCTCCGTTTTGAAAGTCACATTTTGGGATTAGTCAAGTGTTGTTTCTTTAGGCTAAAACTGCTATATAGGATCAAAGTTTTCTTGAATGAGGACATTAGAATAAAAGCCTGTGAAGCTCTAATACTCTCAAAGCTTAACTACGGAGATCTTGTGTACGGGCCACGATTGACGGCGAGAACTTCCCGTCTTGTACAGAGAATCCAGAATGCCTGTTGTCGATTCTGCTATGATGTACCTC
This sequence comes from Lampropteryx suffumata, assembly GCA_948098915.1. NCBI lineage: Eukaryota > Metazoa > Arthropoda > Insecta > Lepidoptera > Geometridae > Lampropteryx > Lampropteryx suffumata. Next base: position 5,317,110 of record OX402563.1, read on the forward strand.
CGCGAACCCACATCACACCATATTTAAATCATTCATGTACCCTCAATATGGCTTCAAGGAGGGCTATGCATCTGGCAGTGTTGGTTCATGGCGTTATGACATCTGAAACCTCTATGCTAAGCTCAATCGTCGACGGAGTAAGTACAGCACAAGACCCACGAGGGACTTACTGCACTACTCTAAACATAAAACTGTGGCCTTTAGGGGCAGTTTCCGGTACCAGGCGACCAAGTGTTGGAATAACATACCACCACCACTTCGTCTGCTTAAATCTAAGTATTCTTTCAAAAAGAATTACAAAAACTATTTATTGAAGCAGCAGAAAACTGGGTTGTCTGGTACCCACACTTATGATGCACCCTTTGCTTGTTGATGACCATTTATGTATGTATGTTACGCGTTAGTTGGAAAGTTATAATGGATATTGCGTATGTGTATTGTATTGTAATTTTTTTTTTTTTTGTGTGTATATGTATAAGGCAGGCATAATAACCATTTCGTTTATGTTCATATTTGTTTATTTTCTTATATATTTCTTTTATTTCTGGCGTTTCGTAAGGTTGAGTGACTGGATCGAAGGTCTCGGCAGAATAACAGCGCTGACCTGTCATCCGACAGGGAAGCATAACGCTGAGTCGAGATCTTTTTGCTGCTGTAGCACATAGCACTGTTAGGTAGGTAAGTACGCAGAATAATTTTAAGCTATTTAAATGTCTTTTCTCCTTTTACTTTTTGATATGTGTCACTTCCTTTTTACCTAATTTTGTTACTCTTTGTTATTATTAATGTGTTTGTGTGCTTATTCAGTAAATAAACAAATGTCTAAACAAATGTCTAAATGTCTAAAGTGCTTCAAGTCGAAGAAGGACAAGACAAAACCAGAAGATTCATCACTTGTGGCCACCGTATATGTGGCCAAATCACAAGACTGTTGGCTGGTCGACTCCGGGTGCTCTGCGCATATGTGTAATAATAAGAGTTTCTTTGAAGAATTAAAAGACTGTAATAATCTTATATCTATCGCGGATGATGAGAAGCTAGAGTGTTTAGGAAAAGGTACCATTTACATTGAAACTGGAAACCTGGTAAGAAAACTTGTAAATGTTTTATATGTGCCTAAACTTTCTCATAATTTGTTGTCTGTCAGCTGTCTTACACAAAAGGGGTTCACTGTCTTATTTGAAGATTGGGGTTGTTTTATATATGAAAGGAGCAGTAAAGTCTCTGGTAATTTTAAATGCTTCAAAGGCCTCGCCCCAATAGCGCCCACAGAGCGCTCTCAGCGCCAGCGCCTCTCAGCATACACCGAGCCTTCTCCAAAAGTGTCCTGTTAAGACGTTCACTAACCCCGTTCTCAGATTTGTGTTTCATCAAATAACCAAAGCTCTTCCTGGTGTAGTCGTCAGTGATTGTATCCAGGTACTTCGCACCATTCCAGCTGCTCTCAGGTAATGGCCCACAAACAGCAGAATGGATCAACTCGAGGGACTGGGTAGCTCGCCTTACCTCTCCAACCGGAAACTGCTTGGCTGCCATCTTTCCCTCCAAACATGGCTCACATTCTTTCAGAACCTGCTCATTGTCAGTCTGAAACAGAACACCAGTTGCACTACCATTCTTTAACTTATACATACCCTGTATACTCAAACTGCCTTACCTCTTATGCCATAATTCAATTCAAGGGTCAACAACATTTTCATTTGGAACTTCCAAGAATTATAATTACAGATGCCTTCCAATTTCTCAATTTGTACACCTCCACTAGACATAGACATTGCTGCGCCGGCGCCAGGTACAATTACTCCAGTAGATAACCTCTCTTCCATGATGCACGCACACGTGCACTATGTGCGCACCTACTCTGTGCCTCGAGAAAAATCACCACAGTTTTTTCTTCTTTATAACTGGACATCAGTGTTGCAGTGTCTGGACTCCCATAACCTGTAGAAATGTGTGCAGAAGCGAAGTCAAGTTTCTACCATGTGGTTGATTCTCAAGGCACCTAAGAGAGACCTCGTGTGAGGTTCCGGTGAGGTTTTTATCTACGGCGGAAAATGAGGAAACAGCTCTGTTGTTGTGTCCCACTTTTATTACTCACAATAAACTGGCCACAAATAGTAATAGGAACTAATTAACTTATTATTAAAATACAAATATAAAGAGGTCACAATGTGTCTCCATCGGAGGTCGTCAGAAAAGAAAACAAGCCAAAATATGGCGCAAGTCATTATGCTGAATGTATCCGTCAAATGTTAGGGTGACAGATGTAAGGACATTGACAGTTACATATGCAAGTCAAGTGGCATACTACTTGCTATGCTTTGTGATATTGGATGGATTAGAGATTCTTCGTCGGTCATTTCATGGAGCAACATGGCTCTGCAAATTTAATATTTTTTACCCGTTTTATAGCATGTTTTATTCAGTAATCTTGGCGGAATTTTAATGGATAAATTGTGGCTGCGGGGCGGGTATGGATAATTGGATTGCATGTGTATTGTGGTGCAGTGTGATTTGAACGACGAGGAGTCCCAAGAAAATTCTAGACGCCATTCCGCGTGTCGTCTAGAATTGACAACTGACAATCGACTAAGACTTATATCAAACAAACTGACTATAAACTATAAACACTTGACATTGGCAGAATTGACATTAGTATGTCACAGGCCATTAACGAAGAAAAGAAGAAGATTGGATGGATTAACAGATAATCAAATCGATAAGCTAAATCAGAGCAATGTATGTGGTTCTAAAGAACGGAGCAAAACACTGGGTTGATTACTAATAGTCATCGATTGTGTTATAATGAAAAATATGTACGTGTGTTGTGTCTCCTATTCGTTTTCAAATAATTTCTGTTCATACGTCCATTCTAGAATACACTAGTCGAGTCAAGCTTACGAATAGGCGTGTATGGTACTAGGGTGGAAGGTTATATTATTCGTCAAAACACAAATAGTACAAATATGTTTGTTCAACAAGTGAGCAAAGGTATTTTTTGCTACGAGTGCCGGCTTGAACACATTTCTTGCTACAGATGAAAAGTTGTTTCACACGAAGGATTTTTTTTATGCCTCGTGCATATAATTGTGTGCTCACACTGTGCTCAGTGGTCTATATTGGAATCATTTCGCTACGCTCGTGATTAGATTCTAGACTACTTCGCTAGTTAGTGATTTAAAGTATTAAAATGGCGTATACGATACGCCACTGTGAAATTTTGCTGAGTGGTCAGTGGTCTATATTGGAATCATTTCGCTACGCTCGTGATTAGATTCTAGACTACTTCGCTAGATAGTGATTTAAAGTATTAAAATGGCGTATACGATACGCCACTGTAAAATTTTGCTGAGTGGTGTTCTTTTTTGCTGTCGCTTAATAATAATTATTTTGTACCTATGTTTAACTTTATGTGACGCAAAATAAATGTTTTATTATTATTATTATTAAAGTCAGACCAATGTAGACCACTGAGCATAGTGTGTGAATTAAAGGCACGAGGCATAAAAAAAATCCTTCGTGTGAAACAACTTTTCATCTGTAGCAAGAAATGTGTTTCTTGCCTATAACCTATAACACTCGTGATTTGTGATTTCAAGCCGGCACTCGCAGCAAAAAATACTTTGCTCACTTTGTTGAAAAAATAACTTATATTTTGTTAATTAAACTGTAGCTTATTAAAAAAAATCGAATAATGTTATCACAATTGAGGGTTACAATCCGCTAATTTTATGTGTAGCTACATGAACATGTACATCCTTAGTCGTTCGAGCACGTGTTTTGGTCGGGCATTGTACCAGGCGGACATGGCTCTAGAGGTAATGTTAGGTGATGTCGTGGAGGGTGGTAGGTGGATCGATTGAAAAGTGTCCCGAAAACAGAAAAAAAGAACGTGTCGCGGGACACGCGTTTAGAACGATGTCCTTTTTGTATACAGGGTTGGCATAATTAATCATTAACGTGGCAGGCTCTCATTCTCTCTACCCACCCCTCTCTTTAATTTTGATTATTGATGCAATAAATAACTATATTCATAAATTTATTTACAATATATACTTATTTATATGTTTTTAAAAGATTTTGTTTATCATACAAGAAATTTTGTATCACATATTTTTTCAATAAGCAAGATATATATATATAGCAAAGGCATTTGAAACTTTTTTACTGATATTCCAGTCTCCACTACAGAGTCTTTCAACTCTTCTCATGTAATAGCAGAATCATTGTTAAAAGATAGTTTACCTGAATGTGGCACACAATTTTACTTTGAACATGTGGACAAAAACGATATTATCAAGGCATTCAAACTGATTAATGTAAAAAAAAACCACTGATCTCTGGGGCATTTCTGTCAGTGTTATAAAACCACTAATTGACATTATTGCACCAGAGCTAGCTTTCATATTTAATCAATGTATTGACAGTGGAGTATTTCCTGATGAAACATAGCAAGATCATACGTCTATTCAAATCAGGTAGTCATTCCGATCCTAGTAGCTTCGTAAATGTAGGAAGCACTGATATTGATCAGTGCTTTCTACATTTAATAAAATATTTGAAAAACTTATACTAAACCAATTACAACGGCATTTTAATACCAACAATTTACTAGACAGTAAACAATTCGGATTTACAAAGGGGCGGTGTTAAGTTAATATCACATATTTTTAATATCTAAGAGGAATCGCGCGATGCCTTAGGTATTTCTTATCTGTCGAAAGTTTTTGATTGCGTTCACCATGAAACTCTAATCCGGAAACTACATCACTATGGTGTTAAGGGAGTTGCACTTAAGCTTCTCACATCCTATTTAAGGGACCGAATACAACGAGTAGATGTAAATGGAAAGCGTTCTCCGGGGTCAATAGTAAAAATGGGTGTACCACAAGGATCAATACTCGGGCCATTCTTGTTTTTAATTTATATAAATGATCTACCTAAACTTGTAAAGGATGATCACGAGATTGTACTGTTTGCTGATGACACGTCACTTTTATTTAAATTAAAGCGACGACTTAATAATTTTGACTATGTAACCAATGCAATCTCTAAAGTTGTAACTTGGTTTAATGTAAACAACTTACTAAACGTTATTACATAACGAGAAAAAAACGAAATGCATTCGTTTTATACTGCCCAATGTTAAACAGGTGAAAGCCAATCTAAAAATTAAAAACGAAAGCATAGTGTTTTTAGGCATTACTTTAGATAATAAGTTGCAATGGGACCTGCACATAGATAAATTTTCGAAGAACTCACCTCTGCGGCATACGCTGTTTAAAAGACCCATCATTTTACCGACATAGATACCGCTAGACTTGTTTACTTTAGCTTTTTTCATAGAATTATGTCTTATGGCATTCTGTTGTGGGGGAGTGCTGCTGATATTAACGCCATATTTGTGTTGCAAAAGAGAGATGTTCGTGCAGTTTATAACATGGGCCCCAGAGAATCACTTAGAAATAAGTTTAAAGAAATTAATATTATGAAAGTTGTATGTACGTGCACAAAAATGATCTTTTATTTTAAAAAAACATAGTATTAACACTAGAAATACAGATAAACTCGCTGTTCCCAACGTTAGGCTTGCTAAAGTTAATAAGTCTTTTATAGGTCAAAGTGTACCCTTCTATAACAAGGTCCCAAGCGACGTGTTAGATTTGTCGATTGGCAAATTTTAAAGTAATTAAACAGGAACTGGCTATTAAAGAATGTTATAATATATCTGATTATTTAGATGACGGATAACGGGAGATGGACAAAGGCGGTAACGCAATGGTGGCCAAGGGATGCTCAACGACCAAGAGGCAGACCACCCGCCCGATGGTCGAACGATATAGTCAGCGTTGTCGGGAACCATTGGATGAAACTTGCTAGGGATCGGAAAGAGTGGCATAATAAAGAGGAGGCCTATACCCAGCAGTGGGTGCAATCGGGTTGAAATGATGATGATTTAGATGACAGAAAAGCTTGGGATGAATCTGCTTCAACTCGACTCGGCATCTGTAACAAAATTGGCAAGGATCATACAAAAAAGTGCTAAGACCAGACGAGTTTCATGCCGGATTTTTCTTGAACTGGGTTTAGGAGGAACCGGCAACTAGATTCACTAGCATTTAAGAAGACGATTTAAAGTAGTCCTTGTGATTTTATTGAATAAAGAAAGTTTTGTATTTGTATTTGATTTCGCACAATATTACTCATAGCTACTTTGGTACAAACGGTTATTAACATAACAATGAATCGTAATGAGGTAACATATTTTAGATTAACCCTCAATCATTGAAATTATTATACATATATGGGAGATATATATATATGGGAAACTAGTTATCGGTCTCCTTCATTCTTTCTTTCTCTTTCGGTTTTTCGTAACGCGTTCCAATTTTTCTCGGTTCTCCTCGCTAACCTCCTCCGTTCCTGTCAGTCATTATTTCACGTGTTATGGTTAGGCATTGCACCAGGCAGACATTAATCCCAAGGTGGTGTTCAGATTCATCATCTAGGGCATAAAGAGCGGTAGACGGTTTGATTGAAAATTGTCCTAAAAACAAAACTCGCATTTATTCACCTTTACCTTGCTTAAATCAATTGCACAACACTCTGCTCACCAGATATTTAGTTAGGAAGTCGTGCACATAATATTTGAATGGTCACCCGTTAGTGGTATTCCCGCTAATGTCGAGCCCAGCTCAAATTAGCGCAATGGCTGCGGCTTACAAGTTTAGCTGGGAATTCAATTATCACGTCCATGCTATGCATAAATACCACAAGCCAAGTCAAGTCAAGCCTACGCACAGACCAGGCGTGTATGGTGGTAAGCTATATAGCATATTAATTATTAATATGCTGTAAATATTTATACCTAATTATTTATTCAGTATTAAAAAGATTATGTCTTCGGACTTGAGGGTTTATGATAACTCGTTTTATGTGTCGATGAACAGTCTCCTCAGTTCTCAGTCGTTGTCTCACGTGTTTTAGTTGGGCGTTGTACCAGGCAGACATGACTCAAAAGGTGATGTTCATTTGATATCCGCTAGTGATATTTTAACGACTGTCGAACTCAGCTATATCGGTGGCATTACTGTTGTTTAAAAAAATTACTGGCAACTCAATTGTTATGTGAATGCTTGACTAATTATCATCAAAACAATAGCCATTTTTATTGATTATAAACACCAAATAGACCACCTCTTTTTCAACATCGGATTAAAGTGTGCCAACGTAGCACCCGGACGCCTCTCAATTCAAAACATGAAGACCAGGGTAGCAGCAACGGAGCAAAGGTAGGATACTACGCGGAAGATGAGTGCAAGGGGGATGGGGTGGGTGACCACGCCCTCTTATTGCACTGCTGGGCACTCATGTGATGGAATAAGGAATCAGTAACAGGTGCTAGTGAACCCAAAGTTATCTTATCTATCCAATAGAGTCCAGAATCAATACTAGGAACAAAAACCAAATACTCATCCATAGGTTTTGACAAAAAAAAAATATAAGTCCTTTTTGGGGAACACGGTGCGTTTCTATAATAAGCTTCCTAAAATGTAACCTAAGTTGCCTATTTGGAAATTTAAAGCTTACATAAAAGGTTGTCTTTTGAATAAAGCGTATAATATAAATTACTATATTATTGATAGGAATGCATTGAGGCCATGCCCAATGTTGCTATGCCCTCAGACAGTTAACTGACACATTTGATTTGAACTCTCTTGTATCAGTTTTTCGTAGTTAAGGTACTTATAGTATAAGATGTATAATAATGTGATATAGTGCAAAAAGGCACTAGGACCAGGACGAGTTTCTTGCCGGTTCTTCTCGGGCTTGGGTTAGGAGGATTAGCACCTAAATTCACCTAGTATGTAAGACGTTTGAAAGTGACCCTTATGATTGTATTGAATAAAATATTTTGACTTGATTTGACTTTTGACTTTGACTTGAAACAAATGACATATTTTGAGTTACTCGTATCATATAGGTGATTCACTAAACAGTAATTTTCAAATTCAAACTTTCACGATCGGAATTTATAGTGTTTTAGTTCATTATTAATGTAAATAAAGGATAAACAATATCCTTACGGAATAAATTAATCTGACATCCCATGACGACTTTTGGGTTAAGTAATTCAGTGCCCAGTAACCTGTAAAGTGCAGTTGCGATTCCCGCAGTTGCTCGCATGTTCTGCAAATATTTATTCCGGGCTGGTTGAGGTAGGTTCATCGACTTACCCTGATACATTTTTTTCATAACAAATTCTTAGTTTGGGGTCAAGGCCCCTATTGTGTTTGCGTCCGTTCCAAACAAACTCAGACAGCCAAAACTGATTCGAAGCTGAAACCCAACAAAACAAAAAGGTAGTTCATGGTGTTTATTCAATAGGGCTTTGAATCCCAAAACATACGTACCAGGATAACAGAGCCGCAGTAGAGCCTGCATACTGTGATCATAGAGTATTCTAAAACAAGTGTAGTGGAGCCTCAGTGGAGCGCATGGAAGTATTTTTATGCACATGCCCTTTAAATTCTTTGCTTATAAATCCCTACTAATACTATAAATGCGAAAGTAACTCTGTCTGTCTGTCACGTTTTCATGCCTAAACCGCTGAACCGATTTTGATGAATTTTGGTATAGAGATAGATGGGACCTTGGAGAAGGACATTAGTAAATAATATTTTAACAAAGGAACAGAAGGTTGCGAATGCATTTAATAGTTTTTTCTTAGATATACCAAATATTGTGACCAAATCTTTAAACTCTTCAGCCTCCAGTGCTTCCGTTCTGTTAGAATCTTTTTTGCAAAATGTAAGGATGAGTTTAGTTTTAGCTATATCAACTATGCCAAGTACTGTAAAAGCATTCAATTCATTAATTAATATGAAATATACAGAAAATCTTTCGGAAATGTCTACAAAGGTGCTGGGTGTTTATCTTAGATATTGCACAATGTTTAGCTTATATTTTTAATAGATATATCGACGAGGGAGTTTTTCCCGATCTTATGAAACACATAGTCCTCAGTTATACGTCGTTGTCTCACGTGTTTTGGTCGGGCGTTGTACCAAGCAAACATGACTCTATAGGTGGTGTTCAGATGGTGTCGTAAATAGATTGGTTGAGGGACGATCATGTAGTAACGTGTCCTGAAAACACAGCCTATATTTTTAGGTTTTCGTTATCTTGCAAAAATCAACTGTACAATACTGTACTCGGTTACGAAGTCGCGCTCACAGCGCACAACATTTGGATGGGTGACCGCTAGTAGGTAGTGTCGTCAATGCTGAAAATAAGAATCATCAAGATAAGTCAAGCCTATATGTATAACACAAGCTCTGCTTATTTTGGGGCTAGATAATGTCGCCCCAAAGTAAGCAGTGTGAAATGTCCAGTATTATAATAATTATTAATTTTTAATTTGAAGCCTGTGTGGGTGGTGGCAAGTGTTAGGCTTTAGTGTTCGTCAAACTATAGTAGCCATTATTATTATTTGTTGTTATCAACACCATATATGTAGATTAACCACCTCTTTTTCAACGTCGGAATAAAATGTGCCGATACAGCACCCAAATCCAAAACATCAACACCAGGGTAGCAGCAACAGAGCAAAGGTAAACTACGCGGAGGGTGAGTGCATGAGTAGGGATGGGGTGGGAGACCACGCCCACTTATTGCACGGCTGAGTATCATGTTATGGACTAAGGAATCAGTAACAGGTGCATGTTAACCAGAACAAATGACGTATTTTCTGTCATTATTTTTAAAATTTTCACAATCAAAATTAATAGAATTTTAGTTGATTATTGATGTAATTATGGCAATGACTATAGGAAATCCCATTACAACTTTTGAATCCAGTAGTTGAGTGCCCAGTGCCCTGTAAAGTGCAATTTCGATTCCCGCAGTTGCTTGCATGTTCTTAAAAAAAAAAATCCGGGCTGGTTCATAGAATATTTATCATAGTCACTTTTGTACATAAGAAATTCCTGCGTGGGGTTAGAAGCCTAGCAGCCCCACTTTCTTGCTTGCGTCCGTCCCAAACTCACACAAAAAATACCAAATGTTCATGTTGTTCATTCAATACAGCACCCAGAAGCTTCGAATCCCAAAACATACGTACCAGGATAACAGAGCCACAGTGGAGTATGCTTACTGTGACCATGGAGTAAAGACCAAGTGTGGTGGAGCATCAGTGGAGCGCAAAAGATTATATTTTTATACACGTGTCTTTGATACTCTTTGCTACGTGCCTTATTTTTGTATTTGTAATTTGTCATCCAAATTATGACAGTGCTGATCGTTGCTTTTTGTTAAAATAAATTTATGCATAGTTCAATTAATAAAATGTAGTGTTTTGTAAATTTTAAGATGTAGATTTCATTATTTTCTTACCTGCAACAATTATTTTTGTCAACTATCTCATTTCGCTACAAAAGACTGACAAAATATTGACCCGTTCTTTAATTTTTATCACTACAACGCTGGCCTCAAAACCCAAAACATAGCTACCAGGGGACCAGAAATCAGAGGGAGTTGAATTGGACACATTCTCGCGAATGCTTAGAGCGTTAGTTTGCATCCAGCCTTATCTGTGTGAGTGGCTTAGACGCTGCGCAAACGAAGACACTTTTTGTTGCCGACACGGCACACCATCACAGGGAACCGTAGTTGCTGTGTCTTGTGGTGGTGATCGGACACAGTCGGTCGATGCTACTACTGGCCACTAGTATAATTCGTTGGTTGTTGTCCGTCAGTACATTTGTAAGGAAATTTATTAATGTTGCTTGTGTCTTCACCTGACGACTTTTAGTTTCGAGTTGCTGACGACGAACACATTTTGATCGTCAATGAGTATGTGTTAAGTGGAAGCAACTTGACACAAAAAATATTTACGTTTGCGCAGGGAGTGGATGATTTCATACTGGTTCTATAGAAATTAAATATTCATCGGTATCTGGAACAAGACACAAAACTGTCCAAGTTTGCGCTCTGCCTTATGTTGTGCTTTTGGTATGGACGCCCCAGTACTCACTTCGTTAAGGGTGTGAGTGCGGGTATGAGAGAGAGTGTGCGTGTAAGCGTGTGTGTGTGTGTGTGAGTGCACACGGTCTAGATTGTGCGAAAGTATGTAATATGTGGTAAAGATGTGAGAACGTGTGTGTGAGTGTGTGTCTGAAGGTATCGCCTATTGTTATTAGCAGTTGGTCCAAAGTGTTGGATGTTGAGTTAGTAAGGTAAGAAGAGATAAGAAGTTGACTAATAATATATGGAAAAAAAAAGTGCAGTACAAACGGCTACGTATCGCTACGTGCCGCTTTCGTAGCAGCATGTAGCACGTAAGTTGCGCTACGCCGTAGCGCGGATTCGTAGCAATTCGTAACGAATAATTTGTAATAGCAGTTTGCAGAGACGCTCTTCAGTAAAACGTGACGTACTGATTATCAGATCGGTAGGACCGACCTGATGGAATTCCATTAGTAAGCTCAAGTACCGTACGTACTGGCTTTTCGAAGCGCTCGTGGCGCGAAGCAACGTTTAGTACGGTCACAATTAGTACTTGGAGCTAAAAAGAAAACTAGATTTTGAAGTTTTTCATAGTTTACAAAATAAGTAAGCTCAACTCTCCCAGCAAACTTTAAAGAAAAATTATTAGTTTGTCGCAAAAACTTAAAACAACTACCAGGAGTTCAGAGGCAAAAACAAGTATAGGTTAAAAGTTTAAAGCGAGCGATAGTTGCAAGCATTGGTATGTGTGAGGTGAGTGAGGCCCAATCAATAATGCAATTTGTAATGCGTCTCCCTCTCAATCAGTTGTGCGAGGGAGAGTTAAAACTTTCGTTTAGTGAATGATAAGTTACACTACTCTAGCTGCTAACTCAAGCTAGCCGTAGCTCATATCGTAGCCACAATCTAAGTCTAGCCTTAAGATTTGTATATATATTTTGAAATCATTGATTATTGCTTTAAATAATTTAAATTGCAATCAAATAAATAAATACCTATCAATTTGTTAAGTATCAAAATCTCACAGCTCCTAAATAAACCTGCAAGCAAACTAAAAAACCCGAAGGCTGTCCAGCGACGAAAGTAGGAACTTCTTAAACCAAAACATAGCTACCAGGACCAAACATAGCTACCAGGATCGCATAAACGTATTGAAGGTGAGGGGGTGGTATAGTCCACTCTGGTCCATCCCTCCTAAAGTGCTATGCAAAATAAAATGCAGTTCACAGAAACTCTTTCATCTCGTTTACGAGGGCATAACGAATGAGTTGAGTAAGAGAGACGAATTTAGCCGATTCCGAATAATTAATTGGCGCTTATTGATGCATATTTGAAGGCTTGTTAGCTATACCTACGTATAGAAATGGTATTATACAAACTCGTTAACCACTGTGCAAAAACAAGCACGTGCTAAATATATTAGAATGGCCTCTCAGAATAGTTGGTAGTAGTTCTGCCTTCTCCGCTGTAGGTAGTGTAGGTTGTGGGTTACATTGCTGCCCACTACAAACATTTGTGCAATGAACATTGATGTTTGTTATGTGTCTGGGTGCTGTAAAGTATCATACGTATGTATTCAAAATATATTTAAGTATTCTATCAGTCATCTGGATCAATCATCATAGCTATGCTTAGTTTGAGCTAGATCGTCTTGTGTGGATTGCACAAAGGTTTAGGGTCACTTACTGAGCATAAAATCATAAAATGTTGACAGATCCAGGTAGAGCTTCAAGCGCCATCTTGAAAAAAGTGTTTGGTCGATATCTCATAAACTATGCACTTTAGGGCAAACGTTATTATTGTAGAAAATAAAATTTCGCATCATTTATTCGCTCAAATTTTTTTTGTAAACTTATCGTTTACGGATTTATAGCCTACTTAATGGGTCTTTAGTCGTTTCGCACCACAGGCGATTCGAACCGCGGTGCAAATCGCCCAAGTCCCCTTTTGAATGGGTTCCTTTACACCGCGGTGCGAATAGGCCAAACCTTTTTTTGAATTAGTCAATTCATACCGCAGAGAGTAACAATGCAGTTTTCATTTTGAATGGGTGAATTCTGATAAAAATAATGTAGTACAGTCATGCACAAAATAACAGCACAAGCAAAGTCATTCTTAAGTTACAAATTAATAACATAAGCCCACTAAGTATTTTTTTACTATGTGAACATCACCGCCACCTTAATAGGCTTAAAAAGGTGCCAATATGCGCACATACATTCCTAGAATCTCGGGTAAAAATGACCCTTTGTACAAAATAGACTTACCGGTCATGTAAAAAATAGATATAATAACCTGGAAACAAAAGCGATGATGTGTTGTGAAGTTTATATGTAAAGTATAAGTAAAAGTAAGTACATCTTATGATATTTATTTCAGGTCCAAGTGACCTAAAATTTGTTGATGGTAGGTGTAGGGATCGCAGCGCAGCTTAGCTAAGCAAAATATAAGCAATGCAATACTTCCCGCGCGCTGGATACCTCAGTCAACTCCCGACAAGCAGACGAATAATACATGTACCTACATGAATACGGAATAGACGCTGAGTGATTAACAACTAAGTATTTCATTTATAAAAATAACATTTCCAAAGTTAGGTAACCTTCTAAATAGACTTTGACATATATATCAGTACATTGGTGGTAAACATTTCCTTACATATTACGTACATATTTCTTTACATTGGTGACCTTCCGACGATGAACTTATGAACTTGTGAATTTAGAACTTTGGAACAAAAGTGAACATTAAAAGTGAGTAGTAGGTACATAGACTTATCGGGAGTGACTCCTCGCGCAGAATTAGTGTTCCGTAAACCGCGAGAAATATAACGGACACAATGACGAATCCAAATCAGGCTATGTCAACGGCACCTGCACCGGTTATCGCCACGCAACCGGTCAATGATTTGGCCAGCATCAGTGTATCGGCAAGGATACCTGAATTTTGGGTGGACATGCCAAGATTGTGGTTTGCCCAATTCGATTCAGTGATGGACCCGCAGAAGCAAGGAGACAGCGCAAAGTACAATATGGTGATCGCCAAACTGAGCAGAGATGCTCTACAACAAGTAGGTGACATCATATACGATCCGCCTAAAGAAAATAAGTTTGCCGCTATTAAAGCCAGATTACTGTCGGCTTACGAAGAGAGCGCAGAGAAGCAGTTTAATAAGCTGGTTGGGGAAATGGATCTAGGAACGCAACGTCCATCGCAACTGTTAAGAAGAATGTCTGCTTTAGCGTCCAACACGCAGGTTTCTACAGAAGCACTCAGACGGTTATGGATCGCGAGATTGCCGATGGCAGTTCGGACCGTATTATCGGTGGCGCAGAGCATGAAGTTAGATGACCTTGCTACGATGGCTGATAAGATCGTGGAAAATATACAGACAAGTGATATAGCTGCTATTGCATCAACTTCTACATCAGCACCGTTACCTGATTTACTATCACAGATGAGACAGATGACTCTAGAGATCCAGGAGCTGCGAAGAGAGGTAAACGAGGTCAGAGGCAGAAGCATGGGAAGAGGAAATTCATGGAATAGGAGCAGGTCCAGGTCGCAATCAAGAGGACCGAGAAGAACTCCTGAGAGCAAAGATTGGCTGTGCAAGTATCATTACCGATGGAAGAACCATGCGAAGTCGTGCGAAAAACCGTGCAACTGGAAGCAACCGGGAAACTCAGACAGATCGGGAAACTAGAGGCTGTGCAGTCCTATGCGGTGGGAGACTGCATAGCCACAACGGGAAACCATCGTTTGTGTGTCACAGATAGGGAAACAAGGACACGTTTTCTAGTGGATACAGGCGCAAACGTTTCCGTATTGCCAGTAAGTGAATATAAAGGTGAGCGTACATCGTGTAGCTATAAACTTTTTGCTGCGAATAACTCAGAAATAAAAACATATGGTGTAAAGACTCTAGAATTAAATTTAGGGTTACGCAGATCATTTAAATGGACTTTTATAATTTGTGATGTTAAACAGGCCATTTTAGGCGCAGATTTTATTGAATATTATAAATTAGTAGTAGATTTATACAGTAAGAAATTATTAGATAGGGTTACGAATTTGTGCACGATGGGATCCGTCATAAGGTACGACGAGCCGTCTATAAAAAGTATTCAGGATGATAATCCATATCGAGATATCTTAGAAGAGTATGCAGATATAACGAAGTTAGTCGCTTTTAGGGAAACCGCGTCACATTCAGTATGTCATCGCATTATTACCAATGGTCCGCCGGTTTTTGCGCGCCCCAGACCGCTACCGCCGGATCGGTACAGAAAGGTGAAGGATGAGTTTAAGGTGATGCAGGAAATGGGAATATGTAGACCAGGTAAGGGTGAATGGGCTAGTCCTCTCCATGTAGTACCTAAGAAGGATGGAAAAATTCGTCCTTGTGGTGACTATAGAGCACTTAATGCTGTCACTAAACGAGACCGATATCCAATACCTAGATTACAGAATTTTGCATATATGTTGCCAAAGAAAAAGTATTTTACACGTTTAGATTTAAATAGAGCTTATCATAATATACCTGTGGCAGAGGAAGACATCGAAAAAACAGCTATTACTACAATTTTTGGACTTTTTGAATTCCCACGTATGGGATTTGGATTAAAAAATGCCGCACAGACTTTTCAGAGGTTTATGGATCATCACGTATTAAAAGGTATCGAACATTTAGAAGATTCAAGCGACAATAGCGAGTCTACCTTATTTTGTTATATCGATGACGTTTTAATTGCATCAGAAAATGAAGGCATACATAGAAAACACGTGAGGGAATTGTTCAAAAGATTTAATGAAATGGGAATTACGATAAATTTAAGTAAATGTGTTTTTGGTAAGGAACAGGTAGAATTTTTAGGATATAGTGTATCGCAAGATGGAATCAGCCCGCTGCCAGTAAAAGTAAAGGCGATTACAGACTATCCGAGACCTGAAACAGTTGAAAAACTACGACGTTTCTTGGGTATGATCAATTTTTATAGGTCACATTTACCGAACGCAGTAGTACACCAGGCAGAACTTAATAAGTTTTTGCACAACGCCAAGAAGAAGGATAAGACACAAATAGTATGGGATCAGAAGAGCATAGAAGCTTTCGAAAATTGTAAGGTAAGTTTGAACAGTGCTATTACTTTGTCTCACCCTAGTGTAGACGCACCTTTATCGCTTATGACTGACGCGTCCGACACATGTGTTGGCGCAGTGCTACAACAACATATTGAAGGTAAGTGGTTACCATTAGGTTATTTTTCAAAAAAGTTATCGGATTCACAGATAAAGTACAGTACATACGATAAGGAACTATTAGCTATT
Organism: Lampropteryx suffumata; assembly: GCA_948098915.1. Taxonomy (NCBI): domain Eukaryota; kingdom Metazoa; phylum Arthropoda; class Insecta; order Lepidoptera; family Geometridae; genus Lampropteryx; species Lampropteryx suffumata. The sequence goes on from OX402563.1 coordinate 5,333,448, forward strand.
TATTTAGCTATGGTACATTTTAGAAACATGATCGAAGGACGACATGTAACCATTTTTACGGACCACAAACCACTTATTTATGCATTCACGAAGGTAGGAACGGATAAGGAAATTCCAAGAAGAGCCCGACAGCTACTGTATATTAGCGAATTTACCAGCGATATACAACACGTAAGCGGTTCTGACAACGTGGTAGCTGACGCGTTATCACGTGTAGAGAGTATTTTTTGCCCCACAGCAATAGATTACGACGAACTCGCTGTAGAGCAGGCACAGGAAAACGAAGCTCATGTTACATCCGCTCAAAACGGTAGGTTATTATTTAAGCGAATTGTTTTGCCTAACAGTAATATGAAAATATTATGCGAAGTTTCAACGAGCGATGCACGACCTTATTTAACTTCAAGATTTAGGAAAATTGCTTTCGACAGTGTTCACAATATTAGTCATCCTGGTATCCGAGCAACTCGTGAAATGATTACAAAAATATTTTTTTGGCCAGGGATGAATAAAGATATTAAAGTTTGGGCTAAGACATGTTTGGCTTGCCAGAAGTCAAAAGTTAATCGACACACAATATCAGAGCTAGCCAGTTTTCCTCCGTGCACAAGGTTCGAACACATTCATACAGATATCGTAGGTCCTCTACCTACTTCTAGGCACGGGCATCGTTACATTGTTACTATAATGGATCGTTTCACGCGTTGGCCTGAGGCTATACCAGTCTCAGACATATCAGCGGATACGGTTTCTAGAGTTATATTTGAGCATTGGATTTGTAGATTTGGTTGTCCAAGCAGGATTACCACAGATCAAGGACGCCAATTTGAGAGTGATCTTTTTAGTGCAATGATGAAATTAGTAGGGGTACAAAAGATCAGAACGACTCCATATCACCCTCAGAGCAACGGCTTGATAGAAAGATGGCATCGCTCGATGAAAAACGCATTAACATCCAGATTAACAGAAGGCATGGATTGGGTAGAAGAGTTACCAGTAGTCTTGTTAGGTTTACGAGCAGCCAGCAGAACAGATACTGGAGTATCTGCAGCAGAAATGGTTTATGGAGAAACAATCAGGCTCCCAGGTGATTTTTTTCAGGTAAGAAATAGTAGAGTTACAGACCAACATATTTTCTTAGAAAACTTACGTCAAACTATTAGCAAGCTGAGACCGCAGTCAGGAGCGGTAAGCGATTCGCGAAAAGTTTTTGTAAGCAAAGATTTAAAGACATGTACACATGCATTTATTCGGAACGATATGTTAAAAAAATCGTTATGTCCTACCTATGATGGCCCCTATCGCATTTTAAAAAGGAATGATAAAGTTTTTAAATTAAGTTTACCTAATAGAGATATTCATGTATCTATAAATAGAGTAAAGCCAGCCTACATGTTAAAAGAAGATAGTAGTGAATCTTTAGTAGATGGGAACTCTAAGTTAGTAACTAGCGCTAAGAGTAGCGAAATTAGTATTTTAAGAACGCCAACGCTTATAGAGCGTACCACACGCAGCGGTCGCCAGACAAAACCGCCAGTGCGATTTTTATTATAATAGTTTATGTAGCATTATATAATTGTGAAATCACTCAGTCATGAAAGGTAGGTAATCATTTTTTTTTGGTCATTTCAATCCGACAAACTGGAAGTAGAACACTTGATTTAAATACCTACATTTTTACTGCATATTTTTTGATAATCGTGGGTTATAATCAATCAAAAGAAGAAGAAAAAGTATTCATTACACAACAAGGATCCAGTAGTGTAGAACAAGTTGGGAATATAGAAATGAAACTAGAAATGTTTGGAATCATTATTATAATTGTAACCATAGCTCTAATATTACTTCTATTGTGTTTATGTAGAAAAAGTTGTTGTGAAGGTTTTAAGAAACGAGCTCGGAAAGAACTGATGGCAATATGGCCTATGGGACCAGTGGTAGCCCAGAACACTACTCCGACTCAACAGTCCGGAGTGATGCAGTCGCAGTATCAGAACCCATGTTAAGTAATCGGTATAAGCAGTGGTTAAGTAAACAAATAATTAAGTAGTTAAACATTTATTATGTATCAAAATTTAAGTATTTTTTGTTGATTTTTTATTGTGTAAAGCCTTATTGGGTAATTTTTGTTGATTTTTATTGTGAAACCTTGTAGGATAAAAAAAAAAATTTAATATAAATTCATTACTTTAATTGAACGGAACCCAAGTAATTATAAAGTAGATTCTATAAATAGACTAGCAACTTTGTAATGCAAGATCGCGTGCGTCATGACTACACAATAGTAGGTCACGCCCGCTATCTTTGCAACGCAGCACATTCCTGTGTGCCTCGCAGCATGAACTTGAACATTTTATAACTTGTATAGTTTTAAGTTGTAAAGACGATTTTTTGTGAAAAAATTTTTTTTGGAAGGGGATGATTGTAGGGATCGCATCGCAGCTTAGCTAAGCAAAATATAAGCAATGCAATACTTCCCGCGCGCTGGATACCTCAGTCAACTCCCGACAAGCAGACGAATAATACATGTACCTACATGAATACGGAATAGACGCTGAGTGATTAACAACTAAGTATTTCATTTATAAAAATAACATTTCCAAAGTTAGGTAACCTTCTAAATAGACTTTGACATATATATCAGTACATTGGTGGTAAACATTTCCTTACATATTACGTACATATTTCTTTACAGTAGGTAGTGAAAAGTTATAAATAATACATACATTTTATATAATATTGTAATAATATTATTGTATAAAAACATTATTTGAGATATTTTGTTGTTTTTATCGTTTTTTTATACACAGTTAAAAATATTTTGTAAACAAGATATGATATTCAAACAAAAAAAGTTCTCTTTGGTTAGTCTCTGAATTAAGCATAAATTTTTTTTGATCTTTAATAAGACTAGCTGACCTGCCCGCGATTATTAGAAAAAGATAATTTTCATTTAGAAATGCTTCGAAATGTGAAGTTTGTTGTCACTATTATGACAACAACAATATATCTTTAAATATCTACAGAACAATAATTTTTTCTTCGGGTAGCTAATATTGAGTAAAAATGTATGGTCGTTCATCTAATTTACATGGCCCAAGTCAACCAAGCACTGTAGACTTTCGAAAAACCAAGAGAGGGGGCCGAATGCTATGCCAAATGAAAATGAAATTCAATTTCTTGAAAACATCAGAATAATCAAGAAACGTTTTCACTAAATTTAACAATTTTATTATAATAATACTTAAGAATAATAAGTATTTATTTTTTAGGAGTAACGATTTTATTTTTTGATGTTGATGAATATGTAATTTAGTTTTAAAGTTTTTCAAAATATAGTGTTCATGGCTGTACTCCTATTTGATAATTTTTTTTTCGGACAAATAATATATAAGACTTTTATCAAATCAGTCATTCTAAGAAAAAGGTGTTTTTGAATTTTGTGCCTACAAAAATATATCAGTACATAGTATAAAACAAAGTCGTTTTCCGCTGTCTGTCTGTCCCTATGTAGGTATGCTTAGATCTTTAAAACTACGCAACGGATTTTAATGCGGGTTTTTTTTAATTGGTAGAGTGTTTCAAGAGGAAGGTTTATATGTATAATATATGCACAATATAGTAGAGAAACTCTGATAATTTTAGAGTTTTCTAATCACATTAGACATTCTGTAGTATATTTAGTATCAGCATTGCACCCGTGCGAAGTCGGGGCGAGTCGCTAGTCTAATATATCATAAATACTTCATCAAAAATTAAAATTATTACCTACTTTAATTAAAACTAAAAAAAAAATTACTTTTTTTACTTTAAATAATTTAATAATACCTATAATGTACTATAATGTATACCTAAATAATATATTAGGTATACACAGTAAAGAATTAAAAAACAATTATATTGTTTTAATAAACGAAAAAAAATATTTACGAATTGTTTGTGCCATTGTACCTTGATGGGCACTTTTTATTTTCAGTCATTATACAAATCAGTCTTTTGGGATTTCAGACATTATGGCAAAAAGACGTTTTAGGAATTTTTATTTCTGGAATATGTACATTTCAACATTCAGTCATACTAGACCCGACCCCTGTGATTAACAATAGTTAATTTTTAGTAAAATGTACAATGTTGATCAAGCTGTGATTTAAAACCGACCTTAATACTTTAAAAATGATACACCTGTTAAACAAATATAATTATTACATATTATCCTGCAATTTTTTGTATCACTATCCATTTTTCTTCTTACCTGTACAAATAAAAAATTTAAATCCTTAAATTTTTGATTCGTGTCTAATTTAGACTTACAAAATGAGTATCGATTCGTTTTTTCTCGTGGTTCGAAACGAACCAAAAGAATCTTGGGCGATTCGCATCGCCGTAACCACTGCGGTGCGAATGGCCCCATTCAGAAACAGTACTTGGGTTTTTGCACCGTTTGTGGTGCGAAACGACTAAAGACCCTACTTAATAAACCGGTTTTTCTATCTCGGCTGATAACTCTTAAAACATTGGATTAATCAAAAAAATGCATGCATGCTATCTATTTTTAAAGATCAATTTATTCTCTACAACTTTTCTTTTAATTTTTTTTCTAATATCCATACTTTTTGAGTAATACGACGTTTAATGTAAAAATGCCGACGCTCGACGGGTGACGCAGCACCCCAAAGGTTTTTTCTATAGCATGTAACCGTTTATTTTATATCTCTACACAAAGAAGGGACGAAAAGGTCTAGCGTTGGGAATAATATCTATATATTTGCCTGCCATTTCTAATAATAGATTATTAAATGGAAGGTTACAACTTACTGGTTTTTCAAATAAGGAAACAGGACATAAGAGGAAATTTTATTCTCTACAATAATCTTTTGCCCTAAAGTGTATAGTTTCTGAGATATCGGTTAAATACTTATTTTCAAGATGGCGCTTGAAGCTCCACCTGGATCTGTCAGCATTTTGTAATTGTATGCTCAGTAAGTGACCCTAAATCTTTTAAAAATAAATTTGGGTCGATATTTAGTGCGAGGTTGACCAAAAAAAACGACTGTTTTTACTGGCCTATTTGTTTAATATATATTTATGTATTTATAATGTTTGTACATGCCTATAACTACCAAAAACTAGCAAGACAGACATTGGAAAAGGAGTTGTTAAGATATAGGGTTCCAAAAGGGAGACAAAAAATGTAGTAAAGTTAATTAAAAAATTAAGAATCAAGTAAGATGTCATATAAAAGTGCTTTGTTTGTTGATTCCAATTTTGTTTTATTATTTTAGGATGAATAGTTTTAAAGAAACAACGTACAAGATACAAGATGAAAAACAAAGCCATTTAATTTGAGCTCCCTTTCGCTCACGTTTTGTTGACCTCATAGGTCAGAACTTAAATCGGGACTGGATGGTATTTTGATTTAATTTGAAATATTTGTGTTTCAGAAGTTTGTATAGTATTTTCAACCTAGTTTGTGTACAATAAAACATTGTATACAAACTAGGTAGGTATTTAGTTATGGAGGTAGCGAGGTGATCTGATGAAGGATCTATTCAACGGAACTCCTCAATAACCCTATTAAGCTAAAACTTCACATAAGTCAAATGTTCAACAATCAGCCAGTTGTACACAATTAACCATGCCTATAATTTTTGAATGCGATGTTACCGTTCTGCGACTTTTATCTAGTCGGACCTTGCTCGAGCCACCCGTCCCTCTTCGCTATCAGCAGAGGGCTAGCGCACGCGATGATTGAGTGCCGAGCGATTTTGTCAAAACATGTTCTAAAAGTTGAAAAAAAAACATGACTACTTTTTCCCAATGATCCCAATGATCTGTCGCCAAAGACATACACTTCACAAGGTGGTGGAGGTGGAGGTGGAGGTGGAGGAGGAGGTGGCGGTGGAGGTGGAGGAGGAGGTGGAGGTGGAGGTGGAGGTAATGGTGTTCGAGACGTGTTATCGAAATAACCAAAATAAAAATTCGCTTCTCTTTCTATGCGTCAAATTCAAAAGTATTTTATACAATAAAAGTATGACAAGGATCACTTTGAAACGTCTTCCATGTAAGGTGAAATTAGATACCTTCAAACCTATGCCCGAGAAGAGACATAGGTCCTAGCGCTTCTGTCTATAATCCTTTATAACTAGCTTAACTACAAAAAACTAAGGAACAGATATACATTGAAGACTACCGCGATACTGCAGTGTATCAGGTATGCTCGTGGAGACACACACCGATAGCTTCCATGCTATCATGCGAAAACGAGTGGCCTCGCTGATGGGCATTTTCAGGTACTGGAGCAATATGCATGTGCTGGCATGCAACGCAAACCCTTTGTATCGTATCGTGATTTAGAATCGTTTTTAAAATCGAATGCAATAAGTATAATATAAAATTGAACTTTTAGTAAAAACGGCCATTATGTGGTCCAGCAGTGGTCAGGCAGTGGTGCGTATATGTCACATTAAAGTTCAACTATAATGCAACTGAAGAGGTAAATATATACATACTTATTGACATGATTAATATTATTAACCAAATGAAATTATGAAATTACTTTCATTTAGGCTAACATTTTACTTATATGAATATGGTGTAGGTTGGTAATCGTAAAAACATAAATTAACGCAGTTATTATGACTAAAATAAGGATTTATCAAGGATTCAATCGAGAAGAATCAAGGATTTATAATTAAGGATTATTACCAAATGTTCCGTCAAAGTATGGTTGATTCGTCATAATGTCTGTTGAAACGGGCTTCAGGGCCATTCCACCACTGCACCAAACTCAAAACATAAGTACCAGGGATTCATAAATTGTCAGCGGTAAATGGGCTAACGAATCTATTTAAGTGAAAAAGAAAGTCGGCAAATCGGAAAGGGTTGTGCGAGAGGGAATTGTACAGTGCTTGCTGGCGGTTTGGCAAATTACAGTTGCTGCATCTAGCTACTTGTCTACTTATAATATTTTATGTTAGCCTAGTTGAAAACGCTTGTAACAAGCAAGACCGATAATGTCCGTCTCCTAGTCCTTCTATGGCCACTATGAAAGACAGAATGAGTGAATCACATTGGCTACTAGGATGCTAATGAAACAACATGAATGATTCAACAATCTTTTGATGATTGAATCTATGTTTTGTTTAAAAAGCAAGTTATCTTGCAAGAAATCGATAGGATACCATTCCACAGAATATATATCAATTAATTCATGTCATATGTATATCCCGTGCTACTTATGTTTGCCTAGTAGAAAACACTACAGCATAGCACGTGCTAAGACTGATCACCTCTGTTGTGCTGTGTGCCTGCTTTGGTTCAATCCATCTTGCATGCTTTTTTCGGACTGACTGGACAATATGCTGCTATGTTGTCTGGCAGCGTTACACTGTCTCTGTCGAGCGCTATCTGTGCTGTATGATATGGAAAATAATTTGTTTAATTCATTTCACCTAAAAATATTCATGAAACTGTACATAAGTTAAAACATATCGTCGAAGCAAGCATTGTATATAAAACATGAATTTACAATATTGATTGGATTTCTTCTAAGAATTGCTTAATTAAAATTAAATAATAATAATTCTTCGTACGATTGGCGCGAACGCAGAACCGTATTTTTAAAGCCCCTGAAGTAGCTGCGGCGCCTAGCAGAACCATCGTAACTCGAAACATTGCTACCAAGGTATCATAACAGGGAACCAGTGGATACGTACTAGTTTCATATATAACCTCACACCTCATAAAGGTGTGGGGAGGGAGGAGAGAACAGTGGGAGGGAAGTCCCCTTTATGGGGAAGTGACGTGCATGCAGTAAAATGCAGTATCTCTAGCGACGTATGTAGGCCTGGTACTAATGTTTTGGGTTTGGCTCAAACACAAAAAAAACGTTGCAAAATAGTGTGTTTTTTTGGTTAGGTAGATTAGCAGGATTAGATTATTAGTACCTGCAACGTACATGATTGTATTCTGGTATCATTGCAGAGTTAATACAGCAGTAAGTAGGTACTGATAATAACAGTGTGGTTTAAATATGAAATTGCCCTTCTAATGTACTGACACTTTGAATTTAAAATAACCCCGCATATTGTTGAATTTTTGAGTGAAACTATTTTCACACGATAACTATAATAATCTAAATTTAAAAGAAATATGACATATGATTGTTTGGCTTTAAAATTATTTGACGTTCAGCTTTAAAATGACGGGAAGGATTTTTCGTCTGTCATTTCATGGAGTAACATAGCTCTGCTAATTTAATATCTTTAACCCGTTTTATTGCATGTTTTAATTAGTATGGCGGAGTTTTAAATGAATAAGTTGTGACTACAGGACCTGTATGGATAATTGAATTATATGTGTATTATGGTGCAATGTGATTTGAACGACGAGGAATCCCAAGAAAATTCTAGACGCCATTCCGCGTGACGTCTAGAATTGACAATTGACCACCGACTAAGACTCTAATAACAAACAAACTGACTATAAACTATAAACACTTGACACTGGCAAAATGGAGATTAGTATGTCACAGGCCATTAACAAAGAAAAAGAAAAAAATGTCGGGAAATCCAATTGACTTTGAGCTTTTACCAGCTTTAAGCGCGTGATAGATTATTTAAACATGATATAAACATAATGTATAGCTGTGTATATGCTCCTGAATAAAATAAAGTAATAATACTGTAAAGCATTAAACATACTACAATTGTATTGTTTACTTTTATAATTTAACCTTGTTTTGCAAATAAAACTGTATTTTATACAATGTTTTGTCTGCAATATAATGTATTCATTCGAAGTTATTATTATGTGTACTATTTTTAGTGAAATTATTAGCAAAAACCACTTTTCTTGCTGGCTGTCGGCTGTCGGCTGTCGTGCGGCCGGCAGTGCCACTTGGTGAGCAGCCGTCGGACAGAGCGGAGCTCTCCCTCTTTGCAAGTTGTTAAAGCTAAGTACTTTAAATACTGTCTTACTAGTTTGGAAGACGAAATTATATTATTGAAATATTTTACGAGGTTACTTGTGTTTATTTAAAAAAATAAATCTAAACTGTAAAGCTTACGAGAAAATAAATTATTTGAAACTTGCTCTTTAGTATTTAATGAGGATCGGAATTTTATGATCAATTAATAAACAATTTTCAATATGAATAGATTATTTATTTATTATTTTATTAATACTTCTCTTACGCGCGCCATCTAGCTTCAAGTGGTGATTCACACTACTTATCGCTAGATAGCCGCGAAATGTAGCAGTTTCTCTGCGGAAGATGGCGCGAAAGCAGTTTAGATTTTCAAAATCAAGTAGGTAGGTACTAAACTACTAAATAATACTTAAAAATAGTTTGCAACTATAACTCATAGGAAGTATTTGGTTGCTTCAGATCTTACTTCAGGATTTAATTCAATTCACATTAAAAACACCTCTTAGAGCAATTCTTGTATATATATACATATATATATATAATCTAAATACGAAACGACTTCAAAGATTTTCATGATATTTAGTATGCAAGGGGTTTCGGGGGTAATAAATCGATCTAGCTAGGTTTTTTTAGAAAACGTCGTTTTATCCGTGTCTTATACCGAGCAAAGCTCGGTCATCCAGGTACTTATACGTCAAAACTTTCAAAACTTCACGTGCTATATTTTCGCTAGGTTCATGTACTCGAGGAACTGTGTCAGTTTTAAGGTACTAATATTACATACCTCAAATATTAATTAATTCATATTAAAATCCTAACACCACAATGAAATCATACTTGGATAAACAATTAATGGAATCAGTTATGGCGTCGATAAACGTATCAACATTTACCCATTGTGGTAGGTACACAGTCTCTGTTGCCAGACGATATCCATTTGCGCGATAGCCACATTTGCTCGATCAAATCATTAGGCTTATTCAAATACCGTATATTAACGGAGATTAATGATTTGAATGATCTGATAAAGAAACGCGCATTGAAGCTTACCTTGTTAAATCGGTACAAAAATAAAGGGATTTTGGACCAGATTGTGACGTCTAACGAAAATTAGATGCTATAATGGCAATCGTAAGCAAGTACCACTAGGGCTGAACACAGTTAAACGCCGCAACAATGTTCTAAAGCGAAGCTTACCCATACAAAAGTTATGGTAACTGTTTGGTCACTTCATGGCGAAATTCAATATAGTTTCAAGCAATAACGGCAGACATCTACTGTGCAGAACTGCGAACAATGATGGCAAAGCTCACAGTAATACAGCCTCGACTCGCTAACCGATCTTCACCTCATTGATCTTATTGCTCCAATATAACGTTCGAGAATCCGTTTTATCTACAGGACCTGCAGTCGGAAACCATCCGTCTTTCTTCATACTCGCCGGACTAATCGATCCGGCTCGATTTGACCTTTAAGTTTACTGCGTTAAGGTTCTTGTTTGTTAGGTGGGAAGGATTGTATTGAAATTACGAGTGCACGATACGATGGTTTATTGGAGACTGATTTTAATAGGCATGCTTTTTAAACGTTGCATAATATATATTTATTTTATATATATTTTAATTATTAAATAAATAAAGCCTCACCAGTCCCTTAAAGATGTAATAAGTTACATCCAATGAAATTCTAAAATTATGGTTGTAATTATTTTTATACACATTTTAACGCTTTCACTAATGTTACATTAAAATTTTACAGCTCGAATGCAGCCTTCTAAATAATTATAACTATAAATTAGGTTAGGTGTTTTTTTTATTATTTAATTATATTTTTTGTAAGCACACTGTTGACTAATGTCGTCGTGAGTGTACACTACGCGTAATGTAATACACAATATAAACAAAAATTCTCGATTTGTGAAATCGGCTTTTTTACTCCCTGCTGTTGAGGACGGCAAAGTACGAGTACGAACATCTTAGAATCTGAAAGAGAACACAATTTAGTTAGGTGAGTAATATTATTAAAAAGTAAAGGCTTACACCTGCATGGCATTGTTTGTTTGTTATTAGAGACTAAATTAGTTTAAATACTATTTAGCTTAATTTTTGTACTTCTGTACTAGCTGTTGTAGGAAAAATTGGCACGTACCCAATATACTTAATGTGTGGATTTGACTCTGACATAAATAGCTGAATAGATGTTCATAAATAGGTTTTTAACACTTATTGAATGGCAATCTGCGGAAATACTGATTTTTTTATAATATCTACGAATGTATGGTTGCCGTTGTACTCGGTAAAAAAAAAACTTGTGGGTAAAAAATAAAAAATAACCTATATTTCTAGTAATGCCGGGTTCTTTTATTAAGCAAGCATCAATTACTAAATGTTTCTGTAAAAATGGAAACAAATCGTTCCGATTTTCAGAGAAAACAGCTGATGGATGCTGCTTTATAGGAATCGTTAAGTAATCTTACTGCAACAAATGTCGGTCTGGACAACGGCACATAATGCCCCGCTTTAAAAATGATCGGTTTCATCATGCGTTCCATGGTAATCCACATGCCGCGAAGGTACATTATGTCTTGTTCGTACCACGGGCACTGGTACAGCCAATCCCTGAGAACTTCGCTCTGAAACAAGGTACAGAGCAACATAAAAGCGACCTCGTATACTTACCTATACCCACTCAACCAAAAGAGTCGTCCGTGAGTCGTGTTAATACTGCGTGAAGATGGCACGTCATTCGACTGAAATTTACCATGATTCTATTAGGCAAATTTTATTCAATAGGCATTTATGCTCATTTAGGCCAAATAAGTGCATAAACAGGAGCCTTTTGAGGTCCACCTTACTCCTTTCACAACATTTGTTCGAAATAACTAGTTACAATATTAAGAGATAAAGAAGGCCAATTTGCCAAATAATGGTTCCGATTCTTCGACAGTTTTAGCTCCTAATAGTATCTGGATGTCATCTCAGTTTTGCCGCCAAGACCGTGTTTGACCAAAGTGAAGAAAGCTGTCTTACCCTAATAGTAAGCTCGTGACCGGTCCAGCAGTAGATGAACAGTTGAGACAGCATCGTCACCATGTAGTTCATCATTGATAGGAGCTGGACATTGTCGTTTTTAACCTGAAGAAATGATTACAGTACTCATAGCAATATCTTACTGACTTTACCAAACATTGTACGCATTGTACATAAGTTTATAAAGCGAGCAAAGAGGCTTTCGGACACGAAAAGTGGCTTAAAACCATTACCCAACAACGGGTTATAGACTGACGAAATAATTAACTTTACCATAGTGATACGAAGAGCGATATTGCAAATGATGGCAACTGTCCCCATCAGCTGAAAGAAGATGTTGGCGTGAAATGTGTTCTCCACTGTTTCTATGTACATGTAAACATATACAAGTAAATAAATATTTTTTACTAATATATTATAACTAGGTAAAAACAAAGTTAGGAGAATAAAATAAACAAACATGCATATGAATAGATATTATCGGCTCTAGTTACAAACAGTAAAAATATAAAACAACGAAATAAGATCACCCTACTACAGCCTGATGTTGACGCACGCACTCAATTAACAATTTATTGTTGCTCCGAAGCAACTCGTCTCTCGTCGTTTTATTATTGGCAGTTGGAGCAGGGACTGATTGCACCTAAAACAAAAGAGAGTATATCGGAACACTGCTTTATGTTTATGTCAGAACTTTTCCAGTAACGTTGAGGATTAGACTAGGTACTCCAATTTGTGAACTCCATCGCTGTTTCTGTGACTTGCAGTGACGTCAGCAAATACGGCACCCACGGTCTCTCCTGCCAAAAGAGCTCTAGTAAATATATCCGCCATGCCTCCTTGAACGATATCGTGAATCATCAACGATCCTAGTAGGCTTGTACCTGTAGGTTTGGTACGCGATAATGGTAAGAGCACGATGGCATGACTTTGAACCCCTGGGAAAGCGGATGAGCTCGTGTGGGATGTATTGACATGTTGAGAGCATCTCAATTGGGACAATTTCTAGGACTGAAGCGGCGGCGGAAATAGCTGAAAACACTAAGCGGCACAAATACAAAAATAGTTATTACATTTGTTGCCACTTATATAGAGGACCATGTGGGCCCAGTAGGTACTTAATTATCTGTTAAGAAAATAACACCACCATAAGTCAGCGCCACAGGCCACTCAGCGCGGTAATGCAGCCAGTGTTTTTGTAAGACTGTAAACCAATTGGTTAATAAAAAAGTTTGAGACAGAGTGAGCTTACTTAGTCTCAAAACTACTCCAAAGAGAGCAAGGATAAGTCAAAAAAATACTTACCTGTTGTAGCTTGTCCATCACGACCTCCAGTTGTGCACATCCAAACATCATCATACATAGTGCCACGCTGTCTACCGATATGAAAAGCAAGGCGCTGATGTAAATGGCACACATCTGATACGGGTACCCTAGCTCAAAGCCTGGTGAGCTGTCTGGAGTCACTGGCATCCTAAACAATAAAACAAATATTTTTTCTGTGGTTTGAACAGTTAACTGACCTGTTCAACTTGATTGACTTTAAAGGTCATCTTGATCATCTTGATCATCAGCCTAAGTATTTTCTTTTATTATCCATTAATATATTTGTTTAATTTTCTGTTGTATTTCTGTTGAATTTAATATTGTGATATTAATATATATTTTTATTAAATAATTTATTATAAAAACAATTACAGATATGTACAGAATAATATAAAATACATGTGAAACAGTTGAGCTATCTAAGGACCGTTTAAAACGATCCATAGATAGCTCAACTGATCCAGTTCTTTCTTCTTTTCTTTTTTTCTATAATGAGCTCTTAGTAATCCACTAGAGCCACTAGAGTCGGTTACCTAATCATACGAAAGTATTAATAGTATAGTCTAATATATTGCACTAATAGAAAATTATCAGCCAGAAGACTCACTGCTGAATACAACTAACACTCCCCTTCATCTGCTACCCAAGTCTATCCAAGTGCAAGTATGTATGTAGATAGTTACTTACCATATCTTAAAAGGGAAAGATCTGCCAGCGCTGTGTAATAGCGGCACCAGTGCCCAGAGCGTACAGGTAGAGCACCCACTCACCAAAAAGAACATGCACAATTTTTTTATTCTTTGAGACAGCACGACTAAAATCCTAAAAAAAAAGTTTTCAAATTTGTGTTTCCAGTGGACGTTAATTATCATTAAGAAAAATGACGCAATGTCAGAAGTTTTTATAATAACGGTACATTACCCAGATCTATTTTCCAAAATAACGGTTGTTATTATGAATTATCTTAGCTTTATTATCAAACTTAAGTACTTTAGCACTTTTCTATTAGTCGTAATTTTATTGAGAAATGTTCTTCTTTATTGTTTTAGTTTTATGTAGATTTTATATTTTTTATTTTATTTCTCCTGGATTGTCCTCATTTTGTCTTGTCTTGTTTAAGTGTTATGTGATTTGTTTTATCATTATGTAGTTTGTGGAAATCGCTCATCTTATGCCTCTGGTCTCCCGCAATACAGGCTTGCCCTAGTGCGGGGACCATCAGTAATTTTGAAAACAATGTATTTTATTTTTCTTGGTACATAAATGAATTTGTATTTGTATTTATTTGTATTTGTATTGTTTATTTGTCTATGTAAAAACATTAAAACATGATATAAATAAGAAAAGGTTTTTCCTTCAGAAGCTTCGCTTACCTTTCCTGTTTTTCAGATTTAGGACTAAACACCTCACTTTCCATTAAATCTAATAGTAACTCCAGACACTTTTCATTGGCCATAAAAGCCGTCGTTTTATAACACACAGATGCCTGAGTGAACAGCAGGTGAGAGGCTTCGGCAACAGCCTCCATATCCCCCCAAACACCTACGATATACACGACTTCTAACACGACGAAAGAGTATTGAGTGAACATGACGAAAACCATGTAGCTCTGCCATAAGAGGTTGCGTTTCGACCATTGCCATATCCCAAAGAATGATAAGATCTTTAGATGGCGATCTAAAAACATAATCGTGTTCTTTTCCTTCATATCCTTGGCCATTTTTATAAGTATCTTAGTTGAAGAGTTTACTGAACGAATTTGGTAACACTATGTTCTAAGTTCAAACTAAATGTTCGCTTATATTATGGAACAAAGCCTGTATTTTCCATAATTACTTGTTCACAAATTCATTCGACGCCTCTAAATCGGTTTTAATCGGTAGGTAGGGTATAGGCACAACAAACAATTGAATAAAACAAGTTTATCTAAAAGTTTTTTGAACGCATGTTTAATAAACGTATTAATGTATTTAACAACTAACCTATGAACCTACCAACCTAATTACATTGTGTAGAAAATGCGTGTGTTTGTTAGAGGTGTTATAGCTTTCACTGTGCTTCCTTTGCGTGATTAAGAACTGCAAAGTATGAATAGGAACAACGAAGAATCTGCAACAAAAAGAAGGATAACTATTATGTAAGTTTTTTGATCCTGTTTCTTCTTAGCGCGTCGGTTGCACTGACTAAAAGAGACAGAAACATCCTTGACTTATAACTTGACTCAGTGCGACGCTAAGTCAGCGAGTTGGGTTGCATCAGTTGGTTCCGATTCGAGCAGTTACCATCCATTTTGTTGACGTCATCTTATGAATTCTACTCTTCTAGTAGGCACACGAACTTACTGAAACAAAGGTTGGTCTAGAAAGCCATATGAAGTAGCCAGCTTTGAAGATCACTGGTCGTCTCATACACTCCATAGCGGAACAAAGTTTCTTTCCGATATTCTTATCATTGTCGTACCAGGGGCAATCATACATGAAGTCACGAAGCTTCTCGCTCTGGAATCAGAATATTATTATCACGCAATGTATCTACCAGACGCCGTCAAATATTTATTTACGCGGTGGGCTATATTACTATTTAGGTCTGCAATGTGTTATTTTTAATTATTTACAATCAAGTGTGTTGTGCCACTGACACAAAAGAAGCTTATAAAGGCTACTATGATGTTGTAATTATTAGTCTCACAGGGCGTTTTTAAATGTCAGATATTTACATAATATTAAACAATGGATATATATATATATATTTATAAATATATATCATAACCATGATGTAAATATCTGAAATTTACTGACATATATATATATATATATACATATATATATATATAATACAATATATATTTATTTCCATTACGTATATATATGTGTGTGTATATATATACGTAATGGAAATAAATATGTATTAAGAATAAATAGAAATAATTACAGAAATGTAAAAAATAATATACAATAATATAAAATACACGTGAAACAGTTGAGCTATCTATATCTTAAGGACCGTTTACATAATTATTGGATGATCATGAATAAACCAGTGCCTAGTTTTAACACTCGATACATCCCTAAAGTTCTTTGTAATTTTCCTTCAATCAATAACAGTAGGTAGTTACTGTACCTACTGCTCTGATTACTGTTGTATTTGAAGCAATTGTTTGTAATTGTCTTATTCTACTGCAACAGCCTAATACCATCTTATTATTTTCGCGATAATTTAGCTAAATTATCCATTGTTTAATATTAATAAGTACACGGAATCGAGTTTAGGTTTCTGAGAAATGAAATAACTTCGCAGGTTCTACAGTGACCACTATTTAATCTAAGGAAGCATTTATAAATTATAAT
The DNA here is from genome assembly GCA_948098915.1 of Lampropteryx suffumata. Classification (NCBI taxonomy): domain Eukaryota; kingdom Metazoa; phylum Arthropoda; class Insecta; order Lepidoptera; family Geometridae; genus Lampropteryx; species Lampropteryx suffumata. The sequence continues at coordinate 5,350,079 of OX402563.1, forward strand.
CGAAATTTATAAATTATAAGTGATCGAAGAATAAAGTTGTCCATTTGCAGGCTCAGACTAATTAAATCAATTTATTCGGTCTGAGTTTGCAGGACAGCTTTTAAGGCGCTGCGCAAACGTAGACACTTTTTGTTGCCGAAACGGCACACCATCACAGGGAACCGTAGTTGCTGTCTCCTGTAGCGGTGATCAGACACAGTCGGCCGTTGCTACTACTGGCCACTGGTACAATTCGTTGCTTGTTTTCCGTCAATGGACGTCGATGAAGATTTGCAATCGATGTCGATGGAAATTTGTTAATGTTGCTTGTGTCTTTAACTGATGACTTTTAGTTTCCAGTTACCGACACCGAACACCTTTTGATCGTCAACGATTTATAGTTAAGTGGGAGCAACTGAACACAAAAAATGTTTACGTATGCGCAGGGAGTGGATGATTTCATACTGGTTCTAAAGAAATCACATATTCATCGGTAGCTTGTATCTGACACAAGACACAAAAGTGTCCACGTTTGCGCCCTGCCTAAGCTGCACTAGTTTTTCAGCAATGGTTGTTGTATGGAATCTTTATCATTTCTATTTCATGTTTTTTACCGTTATTGTCAACTCGTTTCCGCACCAACATTACAGATACAGTTCCACCAGCATCACGATGAGATAAGTTAGAGTTGAGTAAAAATGTGCGGTGTTCGGAGGCTCCTAAAAACGTAGAAACCGGATGTAAATATTTTTTTTGTTAATTCGAGTTTGTTGGTGTCAAATCACGCTGTAACGACTAGATGAATTTTGGTGAAACTATTATTCATCATTGACCTGGACTACTTAAAGGATTATTTTTATGTAAGTACCACGCTTGGAAATACCCGGGTAGAAGCTGAAGGGACCACAACTTCACATCTAGCTAATATTATAAACCTGAAAGTAACTCTGTCTGTCTGTCTGTTTGTTACGTTATATTTAGTAAATAACGATTACGATTATGACTAGCCTACTGTGTTGGGCAAAGGCCTCTTCTTGTTCTCTCTAGTCATCTCGGCCTCTTCTTGTTCTCTCTAGTCATTTAAGCCATTTGAACCCAAGCTCTGTCAAAGGTGTCGAGATCATCTCGCTATCTCTCTCAAATTAATAATAATAATGATTAGGTATAATTCAGATCATATAGTTATTAAAATCAGAGATGTAAACATTATAATAAAAATAAAAATAATGAAGCTAATGAATGGGTTTAAATTGAATCATAAAAACTAAATGGTTTTAGATACGTACGACAGTGATGCGGTCCAACAACGCATATGATCATGATCCATCCACTCAAATGAATGAATATAGGGATGTGAAACATATCCTCCACTTGTTTTAAGAACCTTAAATTATAAATATATACTACGAATAACATCATCTAAATTAGGCCTTAAAAAGCTTAGCTCTTTGCTGCTCTGGATCGTAAATAGATACCTGTTTGTAGCCTGATGATAGCTAATGCATTCTGAAAGCAGGTGGTTGTTACGACTGATCAGCTCATTTTTGTCGCTTGCACTTATACCAGTCGATGGCACCTTTTGCATCTGAAATAGAATGAATCCCTCCACCTAATTGTTTTTATTTATTATTTATTTATAAAATCCACAGCTCTTTAAAATTATATTCAGAAAACACACATAATATATAACTAACAGCCAATAACGGATTTACATTATGTATAAATAACATAAAATCCGAAAAAGTTTTTAAATCAAGATTAATCAAGTCGATAGCCTCAAATCTAATAAGTATGTGCCCTTCTTGGGCACAAAAAATAGGTTATTGGTTGTTTACCCAAGTTTAACTGCAGCAGTCAAACAGTTTCTAGTGGTATCCATTTACCTAAGTATCTACTTACTCGTTGAGATATGGTCTCCTTATGCCACACATTCATCACATACTCACCGCACTACACAAACTTCTCACATCATATAATGCGATTGATAACCAATTCATATTTTAAAATTTTATTTTGCTACCTACTCCATAAGTTACAGGCGAGTTAAATACAAAATGTGGATTCAAATACCGCGAAAATCACTATAAGGGAAACGATTTAGCTCTAATTTTGATTATACGTTGATCAAGCGTTGCGGGATCACGTTATTTAGGACAGTGCTTTCAAACGAATGTTTTTGATTTAGTACATCCTAGTAGTCTGTGGATAGAGTAATACTAGGTAGTTCCATATATAAATTTGTTCAGGAAGAATAGCGCGGTACCATTTTTAAATTCAGATTAACCATATCTAAACCTTTGGCAATACCAATCCGTTCAATGGCATCATCCGTTGACAAATAGCGCGATCGCCTTACATGACAAATATAATGAACATAGGTGTTTTTTCTGTGTATGGGTGCTAAAAAGTATCATAAGTATATGATTATAATTACCTATATATGTGTGTTGTATCAGTTATGTGTTTCCCAAGCTTGTACTGCCTTCCTTAGTGTGGGACTAGATTGTATAGTGTGAATTGTTCAGCAATATTTATTTGTCTAGAATAGGTTTTAGGTCCTAGATAATACATACGCATCATGCTTCTCAGACTGAGACACTAATGCTTTCGAATCCATAATCTCCAGCAATCTTCTAAATGTATCCTTTCTTACCACAAAGTTTACTGCCTTAGAACACGTCGCAACATGGGTGAATAGTATATAAGACCCTTCAGACATCATGTCAACATCACCCCAAACAAACAGCATGTGGATAAAGTTGCAAGCCAGAAAGCTGATATCAATAGCATGAATACACGTCGTGTAGATCTTGTAGACAGTATCACGGCGTAGCAGCATCCACATTCCAAAGATTGTTAAGGTAAATTTTACAGCCGTAAGAACATCATTGCGTTGTGTTGGGTAGTCATGTTTATATAGATTGGTAGATATAATACAATTTAATAAAATTCCGGTAATAAATTCAGCTACTCAAAACCTTCGGCCATGGATTAGGTTGATAGGTGATAGGTGATATTTTCATACGTACCTAATTACCTACCTAGGTACTATTATAGAGCTCGAAATGCTTTTCAAAACGCACTACAAATTAATACCAGATGAGAACCAGTTTAAGATACATTCCTGCAAAATCCTGCACCGGCTCCGGCGACTTACACTAATTGACGATCGAAATTTGTTCGGTGTCGGTAACTGGAAACTAAAAGTCGTCACAAGCAACATTAACAAATTTCCTTACAATTGTACTGACGGAAAACAAGCAACGAATTGTACCAGTGGTCAGTAGTAGCAACGGAAGACTGTGTCCAATCACCGCCACAAGACACAGCAACTACGGTTCCCTGTAATGGTGTGCCGTGTCGGCAACAAAAAGTGTCTTCGTTTGCGCAGCGCCCAATTGGCACAGCAACTGGTCTCACGGCTCATTTGGTAGTAACTCTACCTTTTGAGGTTGTGGGTTCGATTCCCTCTCATGATAAACATCCGAGTGATGAACATAGGTACTTGTTCTATGTATGGGTGTTATAAATTATCCTATTATGTATTTAAACATACAAATATTATATCAGTCATCTGGTCACCATAGTAGAAGCTATGCTTAGTTTGGGGCGAGATGGTGTTGTGTGCATTGTCCAGCAATATTTATTTCTATTTTATTTGTAACGTAGGTACTTACACGATGAAATAAAGTTACCAACATCTGTCTCCTGCACTATAAAAGAGGTGTGAAACGCGAGCCTGCTCCATGTAGGCAATTAAACCAAAGTAAAAGTTTTCTAACCTGCATTTAGATACGTATTATTAATGCAGTTAGAAAACGCTTTTCTTGGTTTTAAGTACCTACACCTAACTTTTCAAAGTTTCTTTGAGTCGGTCCTTTGTAATTAAGAAATCTAACAACCAACCTTCAATCTATCGTTTCTTCTGTAAATGTTTGATAGTTGATTTGTTATTCTGGGTTTTATATTATAAGATGGAATCATACCTACAATTCAGTTTATTTCATTCTATTCCATTCTATGTAGGTACATTCTCAGTCTATTCTCAGTATTCAGTAAATATATTCACGAAATACATGGTATAATATACATTAGATATAATTATTTATAGTAGAGCTGCATATATCAACCGAATACCTACATGCACGTGAATATGTTAGTTTATACATATTAATTTAATTTATAATATATTAATATCATGGAACCAAATAGGTACATATACCTAATGTCGCTATAAATACCTATTTGAAATAACTTCTGATCATTCCAATATAAAATGTCAAAACTTTAAATTTAAATAGTTGTCAAGAAACTAGAAACAATTATCAATTAATAAATTAAATTGCTTTCTATTGAATAAGGGTCCCCTCAGCCCTAATACATCACTTGGCAATTTGTTGTAAATTTTGATAGCCATGGTATAACAGTTACGACTAAACAAATCAGTTTATGTAGGTACAGGTATTGCTAATGGGTCTATATGTTTCCATATAGATAGATATAACTATGGATAGATAAGACTGTATAAAGTCAATCACCTGGTTTTTAATGCCATAATATTTTAACTTTGTTATTAGGATTGCATGACTCACACAGTCAAAGGCCTTAGATAGATCACAGAATACCCCAACTGCATCGTGTGACTTCTCCCAGGCGTCAAATATATGCTTTAAGAGCGCTTACCTGCATTAGCTGTTGAACGACCTTTAGTAAATCCATATTGGTTACTATGTAGCAGGCCGTTAACGTTAAAATGTTATAATACCTGATTTAAAATTATTTTTTCAAACATTTTACTATACTATAACTAGCGAGATCACTTTTACTTCCAGACTTAAACATAGGAATGAGTTTGCTGTGATTCATAAGATCGGGAAAACTCCTCCACCTATGGTTGCCCTATCACACCCTAGTATACTCCAGTCGTAAGCTATAACCTCCGAGTCCTCTACGAACATAATCGAACGCCTTGTTCATATCAAAGAATACTCATTTATGTCTCAGCCGTATATAGTTTACATTCTCAATCTAGGTAGTAGATATTAATGCAGGGTAAAAAATACTGCATTAGTTTAACACAAAGATATATTTTTGTAAGCTTCGTACATAGAGAAAGACGAAGAACGAAGCTGACACGAGACCGCCGAGGTGCGAATTACTGTGCTGGAGATAATCTTGGTAATACTGTGCTTGTACAATATGTCCGCCGATCTACCACACAACCATTAAGTAGGTAAAAGTGCCTGTGCTTGGCATCAAGTGCATGATGATTAAACTACTTAGTTTGGTTCAGCACAGCAAAATATGAATAAGACATGCGAAGAACCTGGAAATCAAATAATTCATTAAACGTTTTTAAAACATAAAAAAAACCGACTTCATTTATATAGAAATACAAAATTTCGTTTAATTTGATTTAAAAACCAAACTACTGAACCGATTTTGATGAAATTTATATGGGAATAATCGGAAACTTTTACTTAAAAAAAGAAAAAACATTAAAAAAATAACCGATTTTTTTAAGTCTGTTAAAAACTTATCTAGACACTAACAGAAACAAAAGTCTGCCTCAGAAGTGGGATGTAGTGACCAGCCTTCAGTACAAGAGGTCGGCGCATACGCATCATGGCAAATATTAGGTCCTGCTTGAACCTTGGGCTTTGCTCATACCATATACACTTGTAAAGCACAGTGTGCAGTTCTTCACTCTGAAATTAAAAAAAATAATTCCGGAATTTATGGATATTTATTTCCAGTCCACATGATATGGATTACTAATTCTAACATAATTAAGTGGATAAAAAAAAAAAAAAAATATTGGTGGGCAATGCACCCAACACTATCTAGCCCCAGACTAAGCATAGCTTGTATTATGGTGACCAGATGACTGATAACTTTACTGACTGATATATTTTTTAATACCCTCATATGATACTTTATAAACCGAGACACAGAACCAACACCTATATTCATCACATCAATGTTTATCCTGGGAGAGAATCGAACCTACAGCAAAGAAGGCAGAACTACTACCAACTGAGCTGACAGGCCAGTCAGATACCAACCTATTGGCAAAGTAATATTGCAACATGATGCAATGCAAAAGCAATGATGAGTAGGTAATATCATTTCTTCGTTGAAAATGTGTTAGTTTAATCATAATAAAAAAAAAAATATTGTGATTTATCTTAAATAATTATCTTTAGCTAACTAATGCACTTAAATCAAAAACTAGATCTAATTATAAAACTTACCGCCCAACTTGGGGCACAAGTATATACCACGTTGGGCGCCAAAATTTCATAATGTATCTAATTAAAATTGTCAAAGAAATAAAACTACGGGCCTTACTGTGGCAGAAAGTTCATGACCGCACCAGCAGCACACGAAGAGTTGGCTGATCATCACTGATAGGTAGCTCAGTATAGAAAAAAACTGCATACTTCTCCAGTCGACCTAAAAATTTAGATACATAGGTAAGGTAGAAACAGGAAATGTTTAATCTCAGAATTACCTAATTGATATCGAACAATAGAAAAAATAAACTAAATAGTAATAAGTATATGCACTATTTACGCCTAAAATAGAACTAATTAATTAGGTAACAATAATGTCTATGATAGGATAGTTGAAAGGCGTGTAGTTTAATTAAAAACAACTAGTTACGACTAGAATCCGCAGTGCTGACATGCAAATCAGCCCAACGCTGCCCGTCAGTTGAAATAGCAGATAGGTATGATAAGCGTCTTCCACCAGCTTTGTAAATCTGAAACCAATTAGTAGTTGTAGCAGTAGTATTAACGTAGGCACCTATTGTACTTACCAACATTTATCAAAAATTGCTGGCAACCATAAGACCTGCTTTTGCCATGAAGCAAACAGTATCATATTTACTAGTGACCAAGTAACCAGAACAAGTAACCAAGTACCCACCAAGGGATAGGGTACTTGGTTACATACCTACTATGGTGGTACACGGCTCCTACACCTCAGCATCCGTAGCATGGCAATTATTAAACATTCCTCCTAAAATCTTTCTTTGGCTTTATATACCTAACTATCATTTTATAACGGCGAACAATGAAACTTGTTCTTATTTCTCCCGTCAATTGCAAATAGGACAAACATTAAAGATCGTTCCGAATGTCTTTTTGTCTAATCTCGCGGGAGATAAATAGTGGTCTATACTATAGGGTCCATGCTAAGCAGGCATGGCACCATTTAAAAATGCTCCATGGTAATAATTTAGCCCACATCTCAGTTTCAAATGGCCAAATACGTAGTTTATATCTGATTAAAAACTTACGCCACCACAGCCTGGTGTTGTTTGATACATTCCATCAGTTTGTTGTAGTTTTCATCCAAAATGTCTCCTTTTACTTTTCCCTTTTGGTCCCATACGGTTTTGATCTGAAAGAAGGCTATTTTTGAATAACCTTCTACTTTGCGATAAAGAAGGAGCATATATTGAGGAAGATTAGTACTAGTAGAAGTAGCTTCTGTTTTATCCCAGAACTCACGCTCAAAAGCTTATCCTTGATGATTTCGAACTGTGCGCATGCGAAGATCACGGACGATAGAGCTACACTGTCCACGGCAAAATACATGTAGGCACTTATGCAAATAGTCAGCAGTTGGAAGGCATATCCAAAGTGGTACTGCGGAGACTGATCAGGAGAAACAGGCATCCTGAAACAGAATACAATATTAAGTATATTAACTTTATGACCAGCTATGTTCCCAACCGATAATGGCCAACCCTTAAACGAATATGATGAATTGTATAACATTAATTAACACAGTTAAAGACCAATTACATTAATTTAAGAAAGGCTAAGAATAATAAGTGTGAAAATGACAAAAAGTTCATGAATTAATTCTAAAATTATAACGGTAACTTCTACATGAAATGTCAATGAAATGTTAAAATAATTGCATAATGAACATCAGATTATGATATCAGATATCACACTCAGGACTAGCATCCAGGAGAGCATTGAGCGTGGCGAAGATACGCGGTTTGGGAGAATCGGATCATAGCACAGTGCGGTGCGGATCTAGCCCTGAAAAAATATTGTGGTCACAGCAACTCAAAAATCGGCCAAGTTCGAGTCGGAGTAAGAGCTCGCTCATGATTAATATAGTGCGTTCCTACAAATATGCTTACATAATATATGACGCCGGAACAATATTTTGTACAATTTATAGTTCCACGAGGGCAATGCCGTGTGGCGAACACTATTAAATTAATAAACTTGTAAAATATTTGTTTGTTCGCTTACGAAAATAACAAAAGTAAATATGTATTTGATTGCACATCAACCTACTGAACTGATTTTGATGAAATGTTTACAACTTCAAGGGTTATCAAATTAAATTAAAGTTTACGGTATGTAATATTTATGTCGCGAGACGTCATACTTTATATACTTACTTTTCCTCGCTACTCTAAGGCTATCGTCTCGACCTCTCTTCAAAGATGCGGCTGACGATGGGGCACGCAGCTCTAGTAGATATTTACTTTTGATTTAAAGAGACCCAGATTGTAGTTTTCAGGAAAGACAGACGACGGTAAAGTATTCCAATCCTGTACGCATTATTAATGTGGAAGCTATGTGCTTTGTTCTTAAGGGTAGCAGACTGATAAGGTATGGATGGTATTGAGCGGTACGTTTGCTTGTCCTGTTGTGAAAAGAAGATGGTGGAATTAGATCATGCAATTCCAGTGCACGTTCTCCGAAAATGTATACTATAGAAGATCAAAAGGCAAGCAACTTTACGGCGGTGCCCGAGACCTACTCTCACTTAGTCTCTTCGTTTACTTAGCTGCTTACCTTAATGCTATAATGCCTTAATGCTCTACACTCGATTGAATCCAAAGCAGCCAGCTGGTGTTTGGCTGAACCATCCCATAGGTGGCAGTAATATACCCGACCAGACTTGAGCTTGGACTCGATATAGGAGCCGAAATTTTAAATCCGTGTAAGTGAAACCTCCACGAGTTCGAGATGATCGTCTACAGTTACCGGTACATTTTGCTTGATTTTTGTTTTGCTTGCTTGCTTGCAAAGTTACGTTTCGGATGCGTCCCCAGCGCCCCAAACGGACACGGCCAGTCAAATCCAGACGCATAAGTATCTCGTCTCTGTGTTTCTGAATGTCAGTTTTATTGGCTCATGCGTTGGCAAAGCATATCTCTAGAATAGTACTGTCGTTTGCATACCCAATGATTCCGGGCATAAGCAGATCGTTTATGTGCAGTAAAAAAGGTTTGCAGAGAGCACTGACCCTTGAGGTACTCTGACATTAATTGCCAATCGATCAGACGAGCATCCGTCAACAACTACTCGAATGGATCTTTCCCTCAAGAAGTCAGCAAGCTATGAGCAGAACTGATTTGGCAATCCGTAAATTGGGAGCTTACCAATAAGGTTGGCGTGCCAGACCCTGTGCTTCACAGTGTTTCACAATGTGTCTCATGTTGCACGGCAGCATTCAGTTTATTTCTACCCATACATCGACATAATGTTTATTCCTTCCCGCACAGATAGGATGATACGTCTTGCCTTACCCATCTAGAATACATCCCAGATAATCTGCATCTAATAACACTACTTTTATGTAGTGTTGTATTCCTGTGGTGAGTAAGATTGCCGGAGCTCCTGAGGATGCGCTGTACTGACAGCGGGGGACCGGCGGTCCACATGATACGGTCATTGGTTAGTCTAGGCGCAGAGTGTCGACATAGCGGTCAGGAAGACCCGGTGAAACGGCTGACCGCTGGCCGACCGCAGGTTAGTTGAGTTCCCGAGCCCAGGCATCACTGAATCTCCACTCTGGGAGTCTGAACTGCCAACGTGTGTAAAGTCCCTGAGGTAGCAGTCGTGTCAGTGAAGGAAACCAGAGTGTACTCGGCTGCTGCAACAGGGGCATCGGGGGCCCTTCCGTACGCTGTGCCGACAAACTGCACCACCTATGCCGACCTTTGTCTTGTATTGCACTGTGCATTTGTCCCCTCAGCTGCCAACACAGTGAATCGTCTCAAACTTATTAAAATAAAAAAAATAAAAAATCTCCCCTAAAATGAAAAAGAAAAACTAAACCAGTGGCACCCCTTTCCACACAGGTGCAGGACACCTGCAGGACATCTGCAATATCAGGGGCATTCATGCAAATCTCAACGCAGTCCATCACCACCTGCAGACTGCACAACCGACCTTGTTGTTTTTAACAGAGACGCAGATATCCTGCCCGGCCGATACATTGTACCTAATGTATCCCGGATACAAACTCGAACATTCATTTCTAAGACGTGCCGGCGTATGTATGTTTGTACGCCCGGGAGGATATCTGCTGTCGCCGGCTTCAGCATCTAGAAGACAGATCTTTCGATATTATGGGTGCGTGTGGACTGCGGTGGCCACATGATCTTGGGGAACTTCAACGCCCACCACGTGGAGTAGCTAAGATATCGGTCCACTGACTACGCGGGGAGGTTTGCTCATGAATTCGCTCTGGCCTATGGATTCTCACAACTGGTACACTCTCTAATGATAATACCGAATATTGAGGACCATACGAGCTCATTACATGTCCGGACGGATATTCCATCTCAGTAGATGCACCTCTCGGTTCGTCCGACCACTGTCTAGTCCGTACTGAAGCCTCATGCACGCAGCCAGATCCACGACGGCCACGTAGCTTGCGTCGCATGTGGCAGTACATATCAGCAGATTGGGATGGATTGCGCGAATTATTCGCATAGTACCCGTGGAGGTAGCTTTGTTTCATGTCAGAAGATCCTGACTCTTGCGTATCCGCTGTCGTTGATCCTTACGTTCTTCTAGAACCCTGCAGCTTAAAACTCCTACTCATACAACTAGTTACTATGAGAGCTCTTTTACCCTGCAGGCTGTGAAGCTTTGGAATTAACTCCCTGTCTCCATCCGGTATGCTACCTTACCTATCTTCAAAAACTTGGTATACCTACCATCATTATCTCACATCAGTCTATCTATTTATTTATCAGGATATCTATTTAGTTTGTAAATTATTACGTATTTATTTTTATTTATGTACTTACATGTATTTAGTTATATAATTTATAATTAGTTTAATGTACGCCGTGCCGTCCACTCAACTTAATACAATCATTTCCAACCAAAGGTTGCCAGGAAGAGATCGCTCTCAAGCGATATGGCCGCGCATTGTACCACCTTATTACATGTACTTTAACTAAATTGTAATAATGTGTTTTATTATAAAGATATATTTTATTCTATTCTATTGTAACCAAACTCACCACATGTCAAAAGGAAACTTCCTACTGCCAGCATCATCAAACAACGGCTTCAGCGCCCACATTCCGCACGTCAGCTGCGAGCTTACCATGAACGCTAGAAGGAACCTTTTGATCCGAATAGCCTGCAATTTCAAAATCCTTTAAAATAACCTAAGTAACTACTTTAAAGTTGACAAAAATATTTGTTTTAAGAGAGAAAAAAATACTTTTCATGAGTTGCAGACTGTGGTTCAAAATAATCGGAATCCATCTGCCTTAGCAGTTCCTTCAACTTGTTCATATTCACCAAAAGCACGGTTACTTTGAAGCAGAGACAGGCCTGTGTGAACAGGAGGTATGATGCTTGAGATACAGCATCAAGGTCACCCCACACCTGGATAATGTAAATGCCTTGAAATATCAAGAACAGATACTGCAGGGTAATCATGGAAAATCTGTGGAGTTTTCGGATCAAACTCTCGGGTTCTGGAGGAACCCAGATCCCTAAAATCTTCATCACCAACTTTGCTCTATTCAGGTATAAGTTTTCAGAATTGAAAGCCATGTTTTGAAGCTTTGGAAATGTCTACAGTTTTACTCCAAAGTACATAATGACGAAATCTAAAATAATTTTCATAAACGTTTGTCAACGTTTATCCACGAATAAGTAGTTTGACGACATGATTATCTTAACTAGCTTCTAAATTATTGTTTTGTATGAATTATGAAACGATTGGTTCATAATTACCTACCTACTTCTTATCGTAGCACTAGTGATTTCGAACCAGTGTGATGAGAGGATTGAAGTGTATTAAACAGGTTTCTTTTGTGCTCTTGGAAATGTCAGGTTTCACAGGATTCCTACTAATCTAAACGAGCAATTCTTGTATATTATCTGAAACTCGGAAACGGCTCTAACGATTTTCATGAAATATAGTGTGCATGGGATTTCGGATATTTCAGGGGCGTTAAATTGATCTAGCTAGGTTTCATTTTTAGAAAGCGTCGTTTTATCCGTGTTTTGTACTGAACAAAGCTCGGTCATCCAGGTACTAATATTAATGCGAAAGTTTCTATAGATGTTTATACGTTCATGTTTTTTTTGTGACTGAATCACGCAGTTGGCAGGTACTTAGCGGATGAACCGATTTAGATAAAACTTGTGATGACTCTGTGATTTGGAATAGCATTAGCGGCGACTTATCTAGTTATCCATATCCTTACAAATATCATAAGAAAATTCTAAAATGTATTTTGTGACTGTTTGTCTGTTTATCAATTTGTTTGTTATAAATTTTAAAAAAATGGAAAACATACGTTAGTAATTAATGTAAAAATAAAATCAATTCTCTTAGGCAAAGTATATATGCTCCACAAAGTGGTCAATGAGGCAGCCTGTGATTACAGCTTACCATGGATTTGTTGAATCTGCTTTACGATATAGAATTATATTTAAAAGAGAAAATATTTTTATGTATTAAATAATAATACCAAAGTAAGCCGAGCTTGTGTTATGGGTACCACTAGGTATATGACTGATATACTACATATATACTTTGTTTTTATAAATACATAATATACATAGAAACATTTTTAAGTAAGGAGAAATGTGTCAGAGCCAACTACAAATTACAAAAACCTGAGAGCTGTAGGTAAACTTTACTTCACTCAACTGAACATTTAATTGTTCAGTTGAGTTAACATTTAAATGTTGCATTTACATTGCATTGTCTTTATATATAGGTATTATTTGAATTATTAGTTTTTCTAAAAAGTAATAATTTAATTTGGATCCTGAGGACATAATATGAAACTCAGGCTACCTCCACAACTGCGTTATTCAACAAACGCGTGTTAGTTATGGTTATTCGTATGTACAATCGTCTACCTACCTTAATTTTTATTAGATACTTCAAGCCCAGTGGTGTTTACAGGAGAGCTGATTTTTTTTATCAGAAAAGGCTTATTATTATTCTAGGTACATATTGTTACGAGCCGGGTTCTGATAAATTAAAAACCAGTCGGTTTTACCAAATTATAACAATAATTTCTAAGTAACCACACACAGAACTTAATCCACAGATTATACTACACTCGTGAGCAACCGAATCGAATCACCCCTACAAAATTTACAAAGTGTAACTTTTTTCCAAAATGACCTGAGTAATGCATATAGAATATATTTTTTTTTGAAAGCTTGATCTTTAAGCTTCAAAATTACACCATTATTTTGAAAATCTACACAGTATTTTTTTAATTAATCAGTTTTGAATGGAAACACAACAAAAGTGAAGTTAATTTAAGTTAACATAGGGCTAATCAAAATTAAAATAAAACAGAAAATTTATGTTTAATACTCTTCATTTATTTAATCAATATTTGGTGTTGCCTCCTCTAGCTCTAATAACACTTTGAAGGCGGTTTTTCATTGATTTAATAAGTTTTTTAATCAGTTCTTGAGGTAGCCTTTCCCACTCCTCTTCCAGCGCTATCTTTAGCTCTGCGATGCTTGTAGGCGCCGGATTTCTGGCTCGTACCCTCCGTTTGAGTTGGTCCCATACATGCTCAATCGGATTGAGATCAGGACTTAATGCTGGCCAGTCCATGGTCCGAATGCCAACTTCATCCATGAACTGACGAGTGATTCGTGCTGTATGACACCGGGCATTGTCATGCATTAACAGAAAGCCGTCCTCGATGAAGCCTTCATAAGGCAAGACATGATGCAGAAGAATGTCTTCCACATATCGCGCAGCAGTCAGACCGCCTCCTCGGCCTCCACCAGGGATGAAAACGAGCTCCGTTTTTCCTTCCAGCGAAATGCCCGCCCACATCATACACGAACCACCCCCGTAGGACACGGTTTCGGCAAAACAGCACTGCGCAAACCGCTCGCCTGGGCGCCTGTAGACCCGAGCTCTCCTATCACTGCCATGTAGACACACTCTGGTTTCGTCAGTGAACAGGACTGACCGCCATTGCTCAGCACTCCAATTAATGTGTTCGCGAGCAAATTCAAGGCGCGCTTGTCGGTGAGCTGTGGTCAATTTTGGGCCTCTGGCAGGCCGTCTTGGAACGAGGTTAGCTTCTTTTAATCTTCTTCTGATTGTCCATTGACTGACAGACACTCCTCGAACTTCTCTCAGCTGCTGCTGGACAGAAACACCGGTAAGATGGCGGTTTCTGAGACTCGTCGAAACGATAAAACGGTCGTCTCTCTCAGATGTTACCCGGCGCCGACTGGTATCTGGCGTCCTGGAGTAAGAACCAGTCTCTTGGAATCTTCTGTACACCCTAAACACAGCAGATTGACTCAGGTTTAGTCGACGAGCGACTTCTCGCTGGCTGAGATCCTGTTGCAGCAAAGCAACAACTTGAGCGGCTATTTCTGGTGTTGTATCCATAGTGGTTGTGAATCGGCGATCGTAACTTGCGTAGGTGTGTTCAGGTCAACGTCTGATGAGCGACTGATAAGTGTGCACTGCTTGCACGGGGGTTTTATAGGGGTTTGGAACGCGCCCGCACAGCTACTGCACAAAGCGCATTTTTGATGCTTGCACTGATACAGCGCTATTTTAAAAAGAACTGAACAAATTTAAATGATAGTAGTGTTATTTTAAAGCCTAAAAATTAAGCTTCCAAAAAATATACTATTTTATATGCATTACTAAAGTCATTTTGGAAAAAAGTTACATTTTGTAAATTTTGTAGGGGTGATTCGATTCGGTTGCTCACGAGTGTAGTATACTTCCTCGCACTTGCATTACTTGTTAAGCCTAGAATAGACTGACTGCATCCGTAAATTACCGCCGTATTTATATGAGCGCCAATTGCGTCGCGTAAAACCTCGACGCTAATCGAAGGTTTCTTTATAGGGAACACGGTGCGCTTCTATAATAAGCTTCCTGAAAAAAACTACCTATTAAGAAATTTAAAGCTTAGGTACATAAAAGGTACATAGTCTTTTGAAGAAATCGTATTATGATATAAATGACGATATTATTGATAAGAATGCATGGCCTCATGCATTCTTGCTCTGCCCTCGGACAGTTCACCGACACACTTGAAATGTATAAACTCTCATGATTGTATTCGTTTTTCGTAGTTAATGTTGGACCAGGACGAGTTTCTTGCCAGTTCTTTTCGGGCTTGGGTTAAGATAAATTGGCACCTAAATGCACCTAGTATGTAAGACGTTTAAAAGTGATCCTTGTGATTGTATTGAATAAAGTATCTTTTGACTTGACTTGACATGAGATATAGTTATCTCGTTCACTCCTATGCATTCGATACGCGTACTTCGTAGTGCATCTACTCTATACTAGATGGCACTGTGCTGAATATTTTATGCGTCCGACGGCCAACAGATAGAGGTATGTAGCGGGCGCCACAATGATTATTTAAATTAATAAAATATTGACATTAACGTTATTGTTTTAGAAGATTAACTTAGGTACCCACATTAATTTAATTTAACTGAAAGAATGTTTGTACCTACCTACTTATAATATACTTATATTATAATAAAATATTGCATGTGAACGCTTATTATAGCTGGTCTAAAATGTATCACAAAACAACTGTTACATATCTACCCATAATACGCAATAAATTAGGTACTTTGATTACAAAACTGCTGAACGGATTCTGATGAAAATTAGAATCTTCGGGACTGTATTATGGTACTATACGTACTTTTTATGTAGATACGTATCACGCGTGCGAAAACGCGGGCTGCTGCTGGTACCTACTACCTACCAGTGGTAGGTAGTGGTGGTAGTAGTGGTTGGTACTACCAAGAAAGTATAAAAGGTATTTACCTACCTATACCTATCTAGTCACTCGTTAGGACTCCTTTTCCCTCAGGATATGTAGCTTTTAAAACCTCTTTATTTTCTAGTGTTATCGAGTATCAGGGTTAGTAGGGTTTAAGTAGGGTTTTGCTGTGATATACCAGGACAAAATATTTGCACTACAGTTAAATAGATATGTAGGTAGGTACATCTATATATTTAGTTTCAGGTAAGTCCCTATGGGTGCTAGGGTGCTTATTCTTAGGCTTCGGAGTCGTTCGGAGAATATTACCCTAGAATGATACCCTTTCTGATATCCACGCCCCGTGTATTTATTAGCACTCCTCTTCAAGCATTTACAACTTGAAAGTTGTCTAGTAGTACCTTCGTTGAAGGTGAACTAGATAACTTTCAAAGATCTTTGAATTTTGTTCTGTTTGTAATAACCATCCGACCCACTGCAGAATCCGAACATAATTTTTATTTTTGACGTAAGCTATGATGTGTCCATCTCACGCTTACGTCAATTGAAGAAACGTCACTGATGTCAAACAATGGTTGCCCTGGTGTAGAAAGCTACTAATTTTAATCAATTTTAGATGTTTCCTTATAATAATGGTGCCTTTTTAATGCAATAATAGTAGCTCAAGACAATGGAGCAAGATATAGTTGAGTTCACATTACCGCCGGCCCCGCGGGGACTGTGCTTTGACCGCAACGACTTCGTGAAGGTATAAGTCGGCGACTTCCTCTAGATTATTGTTTATCATATAAATTGAATATGTTATTGCATTATTGGTATGTCTGGTGTGGTTTCAGTCTAATTTCTCAGTGGATAACTTCTTATCGGACCACCAAAATGTGGTTTCCTTGGAGTCGATGCGCGACGACTTAGGTGTTTATTTGAAAGTTTTGCGGCTGGCAATGATTGAACTCATCAATAAGGATTATGCGAATTTTGTCAATCTCTGCGCAACACTTATCGGATTCGATAAAGCAATATCTAAAATCCAAGTGCCCCTAGGACAATTGAACGAAGAAGTTGTGGTAAGATTAAAATTAGTTTCTTTAAGACACTGTTCAAGTAATCCAGTTTTACTTTCAAGTTCCAGCTTGCTAGTACATACTAATACAAACAAGTTCAAATTGATATCATTCCAAAAGTTCTGGACATTAAGTCAACCCAATAATAAAAAATATAGTAACATCAGACATCTTCAGATGAATTCTTTATAAATGTTGGTTTCAGAGTGTCAAACAATGTTTAGAAGATGCAATGAAAGAATTATCAATGTGGATGAGCCAACGACACACACTGCAGAAGAAGAAACAGTTTCTTAAATATTATAGCCAGACCATCAACAGTCTTAGAACATTAGAAAGCATACTAAGCAATATTTCTGATAAGAAAACAGATGAACAAGTGGGATTAGCAGACCGGGCCACTATGCAATACAATCAACTTAAATTCTCCATTGTGAAATGTGAGAGTTTAATCAAACCGGACCAAAAGTCACAGTTTAACGAATTTGACCAGAAGCTTGTACAAACATTAAATAAACTTCTGTTCCAGTTTTGGAATGATAGTGATGAAGAGAATCTACTCAAAACGCTCATAACACTGTCATCATTAGACCGTGTTGCGGAAACAGAGCTACTTTTACGCAAACAAGCCATAGGACCTTTGCTACAAGATATAATAAACGAGTCTGCGCTACAGAAAACTAAAGATGGACTAGAAGGAATCTATGATAGAATCTTATCTTTGCTGAACACAAAACTAAAACTTCTAATAGTTGCATCACAACATTCCAAGCTGACATTTCTTGTAAAAAAATATAGGTTTTTAGTAAACTGCTTTTGGTGCGAAGTAGAAAGTAGGTTAGAGGTGAATTTATCGTCAATTTTTGCACCTGGCAACCCACAGATATTCTACAGAAGGTACAACGAAAGCTTACAATTTGTGAGAAAAATAGAAGAACATTGTCCTGATGAAGAAACTGTAAAATTATTGAGAGCATCAGTTGAATACATAAGCTTTCAGAAAAGGTGGAACCTACCGGTTTACTTTCAGATCCGGTTCCAAGAAATAGCTGGTAAGTCAATATATATATATATATCTTATATCTAACTAATATTATAAATGTGAAAGTAACTCTTGCCTGTCTGTTTGTTACGTTTTCACACCTAAACCGCTGAACTGATTTTGATGAATTTCGGTATAGAGATAGCTACTTTTTATGTGCGTAACACGCGTAAAAAGCCGCGGGCAGCAGCTAGTAATATATATATTCAAATGTGTATGTCTGTCTGTCTGTCTGTACGTCTGCACCTTACCCTACCATGATACCTTTTCACAGCTAACTGGTTGAATCGATTTTAATGAAATTTGGTAAGCATATAGATTGTATCTAGGGGACGGATATAGGCAACTTTTTATGTAGGTACCACGCGTGCAGAGCAGCGGGCAGCAGCTAGTAATATATTTCATTCAAATCTGTACTAACTGGGTTCAGCTCAGTTGATAGTAACTCTTCCATCTGCGCTGTAGACTAGCTTTGATTCCCATCTAGGAAAAATATTGTGTGTAGAACATACATGTTTGTTTTGTGTCTGAGTGTTATAAGTGTATCATAGGTATTTATTGACAAGTATCTATATACACATTAATCATTATAGATTCGAAAGTGTCTCTTGTCTATTTGTTACATTTCAATGTTAAAAGGCTGAACGGATTTTGATAAAATTTGGTAAGGAGATTGTCAAAGTTTGTATGGGAACTTTTTAACGGGTGGTGTGATTTCTTCGAAACTTGGTTCGGATACTTAAAATTCATAATAAATAGACACGTGTTTCAGGGTTTTTCAAAATAACTCATAAAGGAGTAAATTGGGGTGTGAATGTTTGTATGGCAACTTTTTATAGGTGGTGGGTGTGTTTGAAACTTATCAATAAAATTCGGCAAGCAGATAAGCATCCTGGGGAAGGATTTAAGCTACAATTCATTTCAAAAAAATGCGGACTAAGTTGCGAGCAACAGCTAATATATAAAAACACATTTGCTGGACAACACTATAATCTTGTAATATTATATAATATAACTAGCTGCTGCCCGCGGCTTCGCACGCATGGTACCTACATCAAAAGTTGCCTATGTTCTTCTCCAAGGTCCCATCTATCTCTATACAAAAAATCATCAAAATCGGTACAGCGGTTTAGGCGTGAAAACGTAACAAACAGACACACAGAGTTGCTTTCGCATTTATAATATTAGTAGGATTGTTATTTTGATAGTAGATTGATATAACTGATTCTTTTTTATCTATATTGTTATAAACCCAATACCTATGCTAAAAAATAGAATTGACTGTGTCATGCCCTGTCTTATCAATTAGCGGTCTATACTTTTATTAAGTATTCTTAGCACGAATTTCGCTTCTATAGGTTTTGTTTAGTTACGATCTTCACTCATTATCAAACGAAGTCAAGGGTGATGACGTCATGCTCGTACATTAACTACATACAGATTAAATAATAGTTGCTGGCATCTGATTGCCTCTACCTATTTGTTTAACTTTGAATGTCTATAAATACCAGAATATATTACAATACTATATTGCTATAATTATAATTCGAATATTTATGTCGGTATATCTACGACTAGCGGTTGCTCGCGGCTTTGTCCGCATTTTTTTAAAAGGAATTGTAGCTTAAATTTAATTAGTCGCATCGTTTCCATCAGCTTGAACGGTCGCTTCGTAGTGGCTATCTCAATGTTGACCTAGATTATTCGCGTGAGTCAACGCGACGTAAAATGGCTAGTCCAAAAAGATCAGACACTATTGTGATTGACATTGTTCTTGCATATATACAATGCAAGCTGGATGTTATGGACCAGGTCAGTCTGACCCAAATCCTGACTTCCTACGCTGAAGCCCAGATCGCAGACGCCAAGAAGGTACTACACGATTTAGCGGCGACCATCATCCGCCTGATAACCAGGCAAAGGGAAGGGCGTGGCAAAAAGGACATCGAGGATATCTTCAAGGTGTTCCTGGAGACCGATCCCGATGACGTCCCGACGTTTGTTTGTCAAGACCTCACCTCTCTTCCGCCACTGACTTGGGACCACGTGGATGTTACGTGTGTCCTTAAACAGATAACACAGCTGAAGGCAGATGTCTCCAGCATCCAGGCGCAACCTCAACTTTCGGAGCAAACTGTGTCCGAGTTGAAGCTCGAAATTGTGGCATTGCGCAATGTAAATGCGGTGCCAGCTATTTCGCCGCAATCAGAGAAAAACGGTGCAATCCGAATATGCGACGCGGTGCAATCCGATGCCGGACTTCACCCGTCAGCAGTTATGAAGACGCGACGCTTTACACCGATACGCAGGTAAATGACCGACTGGCTTCGCTGACCTCGGCCCCCGGAACGTCAGCCCCGCAGTCTGAGTTACGCGCAGGTGTCCCGCCATCCTCAGCCGCGCCACGCCCGGCACCCAGCGCCGAGACGCACCGAATGAGTCAGGCACGGCCGAAGAAGCCTAGCGGTGGCTTGCATAAGGTCGACGATGAACGTCGACCGAAATCGACGAGCTCCGCTATCTGCTGGGCTCATTCTGCAAACGGTGGAGCCTACCGTCTCGGTTAGACCCGATCACTACCGGGGAGAGTATTCTCCAGTACGTGGACGAGAGAGGCCGATACCGGATCAGGGAGCCGCCTGCTGTACTTGTGCATGGCTTGAAGCGGTTAGAATCAAATAGAGAGACCAACTTCAAGTCGTATGTGCTCCGGGTAGCTGCCAAGTACTAGGACGTATTTCTCGCACCCGACTTCTGGTCAGCAGGAGTTGCCTACCGACGGTATAGGGAAGCACTGCTTACGAAGAAAGTGCCCTGACTTTTTGTGTAGGTAGTTCATAAGTTTATATGTATATATATGTTATTCTATGGGCCCTTGTTATTGTATTTCATACACATAATTTTGTTGCCTGAAATAAAATTTAATTTTATTTAAATCCTTCTCAAGGATGCTTTTTATCTCCTTGCCAAATTTTATTGATAAGTTTCAAACCAATCACACCCACCACCCATTAAAAAGTTTCCATATAATCATTCACACCCCATTTTACTCCTTTTTAAGAGTTATTTTGAAGAAACCTGAAACACGTGTCCATTTATTTTGCATTTTATTTATTCATATCAAGTTTCAAGCAAATCGCACCACGCGTTAAATAGTTTCATACATTCGTTTTCACCCCTTTTCACCCTCTTAGGGGTTGAATTTCAATAAATCCCTCCTTAGTGGGTGGTTTTGCTGTAAAAGGAAGCTACCTTCCGAATTTCAGCTTTCTAGCTTAGGCTCGGCGATGATGAATCAGTCAGTCAGTCAGGTTAAGCTCTTTTATAGGTATAGATAGATACCTGTTACTTTGTCTGTGTGAGATGACCGTCAACGGCTATTCAAACAGCTCTAAAAACTATTTGGATAACATTGTTGTTTCTGTTCCGACGTTCCATAATTTTAGTTGCACCACAGGTAAATACGAAGCCTCCCTCCAAAAAACCCCCACAATAGAACCAAATAACGGCTTTCTGCTAAAAGAGACCAAGAAATGCTGGTCGGCGCTACATGAATGCTGGTCGGACGGGATTTACATCGAGGCCCTGGCCCATAAATTCTGGAAGCTGTCACTGCAAGTTCTAGCGCGGTATGCTACTTGGGCGAGCGCGTATTGTACACAGGTAATTGACAAATTCATAATCTCCCTGTTCTTATCCCACGCTAAGTGAGGTCGCACACCTTTTAATCAATAACGACACAGGCCAGTGGTCATAAAATTCGGTGGTGGCATCATCACATCGCCCATTTCGTCTGTTTCTTCTGGAGCCGATGGCTTGCGCTAGCAGTACCTATACTATAACTTCTACGTAGCCTATATTTCTGCCATGCTCTACTCGGTAAATTCATCTACACAATGTAACACTTGTAACACTATCTACATATACCTACACAATGTAACATTTTTTAGGGATTCCCCTGAAGCAGTGTTCAAGTTGTCTTATGCGTCACATTTGTTTCAGAGAACCACACCCCCTAAATACGAATCGACGAATGTAAATAGAACCCTTGTAGAAAACAGTATTAGCATTTACGTTGATGTGCAGGCGCTAATTCAACGATTGCCGACATTCTTAGAACTGGTGCAAAGTAAATTAAACACCATAAACACCATAGACTTACTAAGAAAGAGCTTACAATCTTCAGAGGAAACATTACAAGGAACGAGAAAGAAAGTTAAAGAATGCATTGTTAATGAATTGTTTGACAATTTCAATGTGCAACTCAAACAAGTTAGCGATATTCCGAGATTGTACAGAAAGACGAATCGTAGCATACCAACGAGACCGTGCTCTTACATAGATGTGATCACGAACGCACTGAAAGAATTCAGCGAAGATGCTTCCAAAAGATTGGATAACGCGTTTGTAGTAGAACTCTTAGAGGCCTTGTTAAATGTTATGACTGTGTCGTAAGTATCTCTACCTAGTAATATGTAATCAATGAATCGAGGTCAAATTATAATTAGATGTTTCATTTTATAGGTACTACAAATATGTAGAAGATGTTCTAACGTCAGTGTACAAAACTGAGGATTCCTTGAGAAGACTGAAGCAGATTAGGGAAATGTCCCAGCAGAATAACGACAGTGCAGGCACCACAGATGGAGACAAAATCAGACTCCAGTTAAACGTGGACGTCATCTTTTACGGCAAACTAATAGAAATGTTAAAAATCAATGTACATAGTGTTCAGAAATATACAGAGTTATCTACTATGGTTACGGAAGCTGTTAAAAATATAGATATTAAATGATATAGCAATTTATATAGAACATGTGTTTTCTTTGAGTAAAAATCCAGTCTTCAACATAAACATGTATTTTGATCAGCTGAATAAAAATTGTATGATTTGAAAAAATAGAAACCATCCACTTATTACTTAAAAATAACAAGTTATATATCTTACTAACTAATACTATTTGTGTGGAACAAAGTACTTAAGGATTGTGTTCGGTTTAGGTTTGTTCGCGTTTCGCGGACTACTTCTTGTCACTCCAGCTGAGCTGGATGGGTTCTTCCACATTGCTTTGAGCTCTTGCTGCATTTCGTCCGGCAGCGCGCAAAACACCTCTTTATCTACGTAGCTGGGGCAGTCGTTGCAGGCGGTGTCATCAGACACGTCCTTCATCGAATCAGATGCATCAGACATATTGTCCCTCGCTGGACTAGCGCGAGGGGTCAATGATCGGTCGCGGGAGTTCAATCTTAACTCTGAAACTTTCTCTAACTCTTTTGAATTCAATCTGAGCTCTCCCACTTTCAATTTACTCGGCGACGCAACTTCTTCCTTCGCTAGGCATCGTCTTTTAGCTATCCAGTTAACCTTTTTAGGTTTTTTAGGGGACGGTTCGACTTCTGCATCTGAATGGTCAGTTGTTGTGCTACTACTCGGTGACACCGCCGAATAATCCATGGATGAGGCAGATGTGTCACCATCATTAGATAAATTAAGTACTGATTGGACGGAAATGTCATTCATCAAGTAGTTCACTATGGAACTTCTCCCTGTCATGCGTTCCTGAAATTTTGTGAAAGCAAGACCCACTAAAGTTAAATGGAATGGTTTAGTAAGATCTATCAGCTTGTTGAATAACTTCATAACTATTGTTAGGAGTTTCTGTTGGCCGGAGTCAGTTACTGTTAGCACACCGTTGGTTAGTGAAAAGATTGATGGAGATATTTGACTTTGTCTGGACTCCCTGTGACTGCTGAGTCGCTTGGCATCTTTTTTTCGCAGAGTAACCCTGAGAGAGACAGGGATGCGTCCATCTTCTCTGACCAAGACCAGTAGTCTTTGCAGTAGAGCTGAGAACTTATCTTCAACTTCACTTTTCACACTTACAGTCTTGAAACTATCCTCCAAGCCTATGCTAAGAGGCTTGCCAGACTGTTTCACAGGTGTGCCATCCTCTCCCAAACTCAAAGTTTTCAATCTAACAGCCATGTCGCTGCTGAAATGCTTTTTTAACTCTTCCAAGGGTGCTTCCTGGAGGTTCTTAACGGAGATGATTTTCTGAGAGATGAGAGTTTCAGTAGTTTTAGTGCCAATACTTGGAATGGAACGGACACTTGTTAGAGTTGACATAAAAATAGTTGCGTGCTCGGGGAATATAGTAGATTGGTCATTAGGCTTGTGTAATGGACAAATAAGTTTTGCTAACAACTTGTTGTGTGCAATACCAGTGCAAGTTGTGAAACCTAACTCATCATATATTTTCTTTCTAATTTCACTGGCTATTTGTGATGCTATCTTCAGTCTATTGTGGCAGCCACATGGGCATTCTATGCTTGGTTCGATGTAGATGTGGCCGGTGATTGTTACATTCTTTTCATTCAGAGTTTTTAACTTTTCCTGAATTATATTTGTGACATCAATAAAATTTTCATCCATACCCAACTTTTCCACAGGACATTTCCAACTCTGTAAAGCCGCGAAGATCTTATTGGAAGCCGTTCTGTAATCGTGCAGATCCTCACCATTCATCAAAGTTAAATTCGGGCATATTTTCAAGGCGTCCGATACGAGCATACACTTTTGAACGCCGTACTTCCTAGCTTCATAATTACTAGTTACGACGATGTTTTTCTGTTGAATACCAAGTGGAACGTTGCGGAGTTGGGGCTTTCGAAGCATCTCCACTTGAGCATAAAAACAGTCCACGTCCATGTGTATTATACTTTTGGGATGGTCACAGTCATTCTCATTATACGTAGAGCTGCTGGTATCCATGTTCCTACAATAAATAAACAAGACAGTCAGTTTAAATTGCAATAACTTAGTTTTACCTGTTACGAGGCAAACTAGCAAATTGTTAAAAAATCGCTCACTTGTCATCCATGGCTTTGTTGTATGTGGGTAGGGTAGAATGCGAGGCTCATTAATTAAGATAAGTTATAGAGAATGACTGCTTTTCTTTTATAAAAATCCAAAATATTGATATTTTTCTGTAGACAATCGCGACACATCAACAGAGTCAGTGTTGCCAGCCAAAAAAAACGTATTCATCCTTCTTTTTTTCCCGTTTTCGTTTTCCTTGGTAGGTACGTAGTGACGTTCCGATTTCGAAACAAGCAAAAACAGTTTTAGTCGAGTTTCAACGAATCGATTTCAGTAATAATTACGTTTTAAAAAATAAAAAAAAATCTACTTCATTATATGAAATTTGAGCCTATAATACTTTTTTAGTGGAAAGTAGATGTATTTTGTATTTATATAATAAGGCCAAATAAACTCACCGTTCCAATGAGACAGCGAGGTATCAAAGTACACAAAAACATCATCGATGTATACAATTTTTTGATTTTCGTTGATTTTTCAGCTCGACCAATTTTGTTAATGTTTTAATGGGACCACCTGTGAAGTATGCCCTTTCAAACAAAAAAGTATTTTCCAAATCCGTTCAAACGTTTTCGATTAATCAGTGAACATAACCACATAAAAAAAAAAATGATTTTGACGAATTGAGAACCTCCTCCTTTTTGATGAAGTCAGTTCAGTTCAGTTCTTGGTTAATGGCCTTTGTGGAAGGGGGGCCACAATTTTGCCAATGTCACGTTTTATGCTTGCCCTTTGCACGATGGAGGCCAGTAATTGAAGACTAGTGATCGGTGAAATTTTGTGACTACAAATCTATATCATCTGGAAACAAACAGAAACAACTCTAAACTAACTACATAACTATGATAACGAAATAATACATGTAATAATAATACAATATATTAATATATGTAGGAAAATACAGTGAATTTAAGATTACACTTTTATTTTATACCTATCTATATATTTACATAAAATATTTACAAAAGGGGTAAAAACTAGAGAGAGTAAACAATTTGATGAAGTCAGTTAATAAGAAGTCAACTATCTAGCAGTCAAAGTCACTTCGTGCATGTCAGTCAGTTTCCTGAATTTCCTGTCATGTCATGCGTCATGTTTACATTTTGAGTTTAGCAAAGTGGGTGTATTTTATGTTGAATACAAAATATTCTTTTGCAAAAGGCAGCTAATTACAGGAAATATAGATTATGACAACTTGAATAACTACGATGGAGGGATTGCCTTCGGGTGATATACCGGCAAAGTATCAGAAGTTGGCGTCGGAGTACTCCAAAGTGGGTATAGATCAGTAAGAACATTTTATTGCCGTGAAACACGAACGGTAATTTGATTCTTCCGTTGTTTCAGCTGCGAGTTCACGTGAAGGTGCTAAAGAAAGGCGTTTTGGACGAGCAGGCCAAGTCAAACGAGCTGCGAGAAACGTTAAAGGAACGGGAGAAGTCACTTAGAAAGGGGGAGTTGGAAATAGACTCACTTACATTTAGGAACCAGCAGCTGACGCGGCGAGTCTCTGTCCTTCAGGATGAACTTGAGGCTTTCCAGGTCTTTGTCCTAGTGTACTCTAGAATCTTATATTTGCTATTGCAGAATGCTTATTATTCTGAATGTATAAAGATTAGGTATCTCTATAAGTACCTATTTAATTTTGATTCACTAAGTCATTGTTACATCCTGTCTTTCAACACAAAGCTGTTCTAGATATTGTACAAGAGAATGATTTACATTGATCAATATAAATAGAGTATTCTGTCTATCATTGGTTGAACAAAGGAGTCTACATATTTCAAACTTGTTTTACATGGTTTGTTTTAACTGTCAAACCAAAATACTTAGTTATAATTTTAAAAAACATTAATTACAATTTTGTAGATAGGTACACTAAAATTGGGGACTGGCCCCACAGCTCAGTTGATAGTAACTTTGCCTTCTGTGCAGTAGGTTGTGGGTTTGAATCCCATCCAAGAACTACATGTTTGTATGATCTGCAAGTATTTGTTTATTATTATTATACATGGTTTGATCTATGTCTGAGTGTTGTAAAGTATTATAAGTAAGTATTTATCAGTTATCTAATTTAATAGAATGAGCTTTGCTTAGTATGGGACTTATAATATGAAGTATATATTTATTTTTTACAACTGTAAACTGAAAAAATATTACATGATCAGCGCTTATACTTGTATAATTATTATTTTTTTAGCTGAAACTAAATAAAAAATCCAAAAGTAAAAGTGATGGGAAACAGCCTTCCACCTGCAACCAAGCACCCCTGGACTCTGGTCTGCTGCAAGAAGAGTTACAAAAAAAGATTATTGAAAATGCCCAATTTGCTTCTCAGGTATGACCTATGTATTTTGTTCTCAAACAGTCTGCATAAACGCATTGTCAGTAGACTGGCCTGTCAGCTCAGTTGGTAGTCCCTCTGCGCTGTAGGTCGGGGTTTGATTCTCTCCTAGGACAAACATTTGTGTGATGTACATGAATAAATAATACATAATAATGTAAATAATACAGGACATTTCACACATTATCTAGCCTAAAAGTAAGCAGAGCTTGTGTTAGGGGAACCACATGACTGATATACTACTTATAAACTTTTTAAATTAAATATATACATATATACAACATAGCTTTTTCTTTGTTCTGTGTCTGCATGTTATAAATAAAATAAATAATAAATAAAAAATCATTTGTCTTTGTAGATAGGTACAAATGTGCAAATTCAGCATCTGCTGTTAATAGGTGGGTAATAGATAGGTATACCTACCTACACAGCACTGTTTTTCAATTTACCCTATTCGGATAGTTCTTCACCGAGAGTTAAGAGCAAGCAGGGTTACAGATTTAAAAAAGTACTATGTGTGTAATCAGATGTATTAAATTACATTTAATTAGGGTGTGTGTCTGTGTTGCGTGTGAGTGCGTGTGTGTGTGTGAGGGTGTGTGAGTGCGTGGGGGTGTGTGATGTTGTCATTTCGCATAATAGTATGTTGCTACATTTTATGAGTTCTTTATTTACCACAGTGTTTATGGGCTGTTTCTACATTGTGTTTTTGCCTAAATAGCAAGATGTTTTTTAGTTTTTGTTTAAATTTTCTGACGACGTCTGTGGCGCAATGGGCTAAGGTCCGACTGAGCCGCAGAAGGTTGCGAGTTCGATTCTCGCCGCGGGACAAATATTTGTATGATCTGCAAGTATTTGTCTCGGGTCTGGGTGTTTCTATGTATAATATGTATGTAATTACAAAAAAGAAAAAAGTATTTAAGTAGTATATCAGTCATGTGGTACCCATAACACAAGCTCTGCTTACTTTGGGGCCAGATGATGCTGTGTGAAATGTCCAGGATTATTTATTTATTATTTATAAGGATATTGGGCAGATTTTTTTCCGTAAAAGAGGTGGTAGATCATTCCAAATTTTAGAAGCCCGTTAAGTTGAAACAACCTTTAAACCTTGCCGTTTTGTGTTTGGGTATAACTAGAGTGTTGTTAAGTTTTGAACGGGTATTTATGAGATGTATGTCTTTGAACCATGTTAGTTTCTCAAATAAATATACAGGTTCCTTATTCCAGATAATTTTTTGGGTAGTGCATGCTAAGTGAATTTCTCGCATAAATTTCTATAAAATTTCTTTATATAGTATCATAAGTATGTATTTAAAAATATATGAGTATTCTATCAATCATCTTGTCACCATAATACAAGCTATGCTCTTTGAATGCTCTTTGAGTTCTTTGAATTGTCCACCAATATTATTTATTTCTTCTACCTTTCCATTCAAATTATGTGTATGTTACTGTATGACGTATTGTTGGTGATCCAATAGATATATTACATTGCAGTTATCGGACAAATCATTTGAAGTCTCCCAGCTAAAGGCATCTCTAGAAGACTACCATAAGCACATAGGCGAGAGTGAAAGCAAATATAAATGTGAGATAGCCAAATTACGAAACAAGAACCAGGAGTTACAGCTAGCTTTTGAGGATGTGCAGAAGGAACGGTTAATTGGCACCCCGAGTAAAGTTCACTTGGGGAGTCAGGCGGCCAGTTGTAATGGAGATTTCTTATCTGAAGGTGGTAGTTTGGTAAGTTGAAGAATATTTATTGCAATATTAAAGAAATGGTTTGTTTTTAGAGGAAAGTTCTCCATCGCATGTTACAGACTTTTTGGCTTATGAGAGCTAGGTAAAGAGAGTGTAAGATTTTGATCAACACCAAAACCCTAATTTATAAACGAAACTATCACGACGACTACAAGCTGTTGACTAATTTCACAAAGTCAGTCAACAATAAAATATTTTTATTCAATTCAATTACAAGGGCCACTTTGAAACTTCTTACATACTATACTAGGTTAATTTAGGTGTCAATTCCTCCTAACCTAAGTCCGAGAAACGAGCAAGAAACTCGTCCTGGCCTTGGCTCGTTTATTTGTATTATCCATCTTATAACTAGCTTAATTATGAAATACAAGATCACCCAAGCCCGAGAAGAACTGACAAGAAACGCGCCCTGGTCCTAGCGCTTTTTTGTATGATCTTGCTTATGATATTTTTGACGCAACAAAACTAAACAACCAAAAAAGTTCTGGAACCAAAACAGACGAAAAGTGTCATGGGACACCCGGTAGGAACGATGTTGAAAATCATACAAATGGTTATCTTGGGTAATAAAATTAATTAATATTATTTTTTGATTTTTGCCTAGTAATGTATTATAATCTTTCTTTTCCAGCTCGGTAGTGAAGATGCTCTGAGTTCTGTCGACGATTTGAATGTGAATGAGCAACTCAGTTTGAAGGCACATAGCTTAGAACAGGTATACTATACGCTGAGTCTTGTCATTGACCTTAATTATACAAGTATAAACAGTTAAATTATTGTTTCTCACGCATAGTTAAAAAACTAAGGCTGAAACAGTAAAATAAAGGCAGGTTTACACTGCGACAGTACAGCGAGTCAGTGACTGAACTCGTATGAACATTATGGTTCTGGCTTCGCCTTCCGACTCTGTCGTGGTCGAATCCGGTCGTGCACCAATCTATTTTTCTATTTGAAAAATATATGTGGTCTATTACTAGTACTCTCAAACGGCGAAGGAAAACGTCGTGAGTAAACCGGCATGTCGTAGAACCTAAAAAGTTCGAAAACATGCGCTAAGTGCACAAAAAAAAACACATAAGAAGTGCACTTAACTCCTTTCACCTGGTTCGAAATCAACCCAGTCCAGCGCTGACATCGTGCTTGCAAGTCAATGTTGTATAGTAGACATAATAGGCAGTATAATACAGTTAATACAGTAGGCGTTTTTTTCGGATCCAGTGGCTCTCCACGCCTCCCAAATCAGTCCACAGTGACTGACCTCACCTAAAAGTAAGATTTACCTAAATTACTTTTTCTCAACTTTTTTTTTTAACTCTTATTTCTTTCTCCTGCTGTTCTGTGTTCCTTTTTTTTACGCATTAGATAGTATCTGTAAGGTCAAAATAAGGTGTAAATAAACTAAATTGAATTGAATACGCATTAGGCAGTCTTAGTAATCGGCCCTGATTCTCCAGTTTCGCCGGAATAAGTAAAATTTTGTAAAATAGGATCTTATATTGTTTGTTTAAATGACAGCTTTAAAATAAGTTTAAATAGACTTTTTGTTCCTTGATTGAGTTGGTTTTTCAAAGTACATATATGTCTAAAATGAGCTAATAACAAGTCAACTTGGTAAATTTAAGAAGTGACATTTATAAATGTTCTAATTTAGTCTTTGCTGCTAACAGAATAAAATCGTTCGTATCTTACGAGATTTTAATAGTGTTAGTGCACGTCTTTCGTGCACTAACACTATTAAAATAAGCTTTTGAGACTTTCTTTCACCACACTGGTCCGTAATAACTGGCGAACGATAAGAAGAATAGAGTTAATATATATAAATAAATAAAGAATAGTGCAACTGTACTTAAATATCAGGAAAACGATAAACTCATAAATCATGGTAAATATCCCGTTTGTAGTGTCTATACGAAACCCAGTCAATGGATATGAAATTCGATGTGACTAGGTCCAGTCACTATCATCGTGTAAACCTGCCTCAATATAAACGTATACACAATACATCATTTGCTTTGCCTCATGCTGTTATATTTTTCAGGAAAATCAGAAGCTTCGTATGGAATACGGCATGCTTCAGTTAGAGAACGAGAGCCTTACTCTAGAAGTAGCGAAGCACGTGTCCGCTTCGCAGCGGAGGAGAGGCGACGGGCATGACTCTGGTGACTTTAACGTGTTTAGCGAAACTTCTATTGGTAGGTGGAGAACTTCGCGCTTAATTCGAGAACACTATAACCACTGTAGTAGTTGAAAGTTTAATGTAGTCTCCACGAATAAGTTTATATCAATAGCGACTCTTGCTATGACGAAACAAAGTGCAATTTAGCTCGCCCGTAGGCTCGTTGAAGGGCTAGAGATCT
The DNA here is from genome assembly GCA_948098915.1 of Lampropteryx suffumata. NCBI lineage: Eukaryota > Metazoa > Arthropoda > Insecta > Lepidoptera > Geometridae > Lampropteryx > Lampropteryx suffumata. The sequence continues at coordinate 5,381,563 of OX402563.1, forward strand.
GGATAAGCGTAAAAAATTGAATCGTTCCGTAGACTCGTTGAAGGGCCAGATTTGGCCACCTGCGCGAGCCGGGGCGTTGTTCAGAGAAAACATGATATTTTTTTAAAATATATCTAATACCTTTAAACAAGCAATACCTGTATGTATTTATATATTTGTCGACCTCTTTGGCGCAGTGGCCGAAAGCCTTCCTGAGGCGCAGAAGGTTGCGGGTTCGATTCCCGCCGCGGGACAAATGTTTGTATGATCTGCATATATTTGTTTCTGGTCTGGGTGTTTCCATGTATAATATGTAAGTATTTACAAAAAAAAAGTATATATAAGTAGTATATCAGTCATGTGGTACCCATAACACAAGCCCTGCTTACTTTGGGGCCAGATGATGCTGTGTGAAATGTACGGCATTATTTATTGAAAAATAATGCCGTATGGCATTATGCCGTATTATGGAAAATTGGTTTGTCCCGGGAAAAATCTTCAACGCGGTCGAAGCTGCGCGCAGACGGTTATGATATGTTATGATAATTTTACCTATGATTGAAATATTTAAGTTTTGACTTGTTATGTTTTTACTAGATGGCGAAGGTAGAGTGACTGGTCTACTAGGCAGTTTAGAAGTCCCATTCCTGTTGAGCCCCGAGGTGCAAGCGAGGGAGGAACGCATGAAGACTTACTTTAGAAGTAAGATTGGCGATCTCAAGGCCGAAAACGATGTAATTAGCAGCGCGACTGAACATTATTCCGTAGAGGTAAGTTTTTAACCCAATTTACATAAAGGAGGAGGTTCTCAATTAGTTTTTTTCTTGTTTTTACTGATTTTATGAAAAGTTTAGTTTTTAAATCGAAATAGCTGGAAAAAATATGTCATCCAAGTAAACAAAATTCGCTATTGCATATATTTATTTCCTGTGACTTTTTAGTGGTGTTTACGAATTTCGAAAAATGATAAAATACTGCGTTAAATAAAAACTTTTTCAACCGACTTCCAAAAGGTAATTCATGGAAATAAACTATTATATTGTACTTGAAAATATTATAATTTAAACGTGTTTTCTAACTTGGAATTGGAACGGTAGTAGTAAGACCGTAAACCGGGTTCCAACTTTATAGGACGTTTGTAGGAAAACAATTTTGTGTGTGTGTGTGTGTGTGTGTGTGTGTGTGTGTGTGTGTGTGTGTGTGTGTGTGTGTGTGAATGTTGTGTAGTGCCGTGTGTCGGTAAATTTTGAGTAATATATTAATACATAATACACAAGTTAGAAAACTGTAAAAAGTTTTCTAACTTGTGAAACTGTAGAAAACTGTTTCAGTTTCTTCATATGGTAATGCTATGCCTGTATCGTGGGTGCCATACGACGATTACAATATATGTGTGGTGCAAACTTGTGAATTTAAGGAAAATTTGGTTTAAATAAATGCGGAAAAGTTAAACTAGAATATGAGCGTTTATGTGTATGCGCGTGTGTGCGTATGTATGTGTGTGTGTATGGTGCTGAATACCACGGCACGTATGTATGTGTGTTAGTGACTAATATGGATTGTATTTTGAAAGTGAGAGTGCGCAGAGAGAGAGAGTCTGTGTTGAGAAGTCGTTATGAAACAACTTTTAGTAAATCTTCGGCATACAAAATATCTGCTATTCCATTACAGACTATAATCACCACCACTCAGTCCTCACTCATTTGTTTTTCTTCTTTGTTCTTGTTTTAGTCATTAATGTTTTTTTTTTATAAGACCGTTAAAAATTGATTAAGTCACATTCAAATATATTTATGTGCTTTAATATTCTAATAGTGATGTATTTTGCTTTTATCAATATTATTTATTAAATTATTTGACTCATTTGTACAAAATAGGATAAAATAGTTGACATTTGAAATCTAACTCAAGTCAAGTCAAAGTCAAAAGATGCTTTATTTAATACAATCACAAGGATCACTTTTAAACGTCTTACATACTAGGTGAATTTAGGTGCCAATTCACCATAACCCAAACCGAGAAGAATTGGCAAGAAACTCGTCTTGGTCCTAGCGCTTTTTTACATGATCCATCTTATAACTAACTATGAAATACTAATACAAGAGAGTTTATAAATTTCAAGTGTGTTGGTTAACTGCAGACTACAATTAATTAGTGTAGTCCTAGACCGTTCAAATTATTATTAATAAATAAATAAATATTATCATACAAACTAATTTTCGCAATCCGAGTTCGCGAACTTATTTGCCACGATAACTAAAATATAAAAAAAAAAAAATATTGTCTGGCTTTCAGTTGTTTTAGTTGTAAAGGTAAACGTGGAAAGTTAGAGTATATTTTGAATACGAATTCTGATCTACAGAATCTTCATCAGGACTCGTTGCCGCTTGTACTGGACTACGAAATTACATGTACTACAAGCAAGGAGCATGGTTTGGGTGGATGTGTGTGCGTGGGTGCGTGTATTTACACAGGAGCATGCTTTTGAGGCGTGGAATTAACTAACGAATTATATATGTGAAACGCAGCAGATTCAGCTTACAACATCAATGCTGTGTTTGCAGAGGCGACGGCTATTGAACTAACTGTGCGTTTTTAGTTCAATCGCTTTTGTAGTGAAATAATTAAAAAAAAAATGCCAAACATTGCACACAGCATCATCTGGCCCCAAAGTAAGCAGAGCTTGTGTTATGGGTACCACATGACTGAAAAAAACTATGCTACTTATATACTTTTTTGAATACATACATATTATACATAGAAAACGCTCAGACCTGAGACAAATACTTGCAGGTCATACAATCATTACCCCTGCTGCGCGAAGCGATCTCGCAACCTTTTGCGTCTCAGGCAAGACAGGCCTTCGCCCCCTGCGCCACAGAGGTCGTAAAGGACCTTAAAAAAAAACTTGTATATCAGTCATGAGGTACCCATAACACAAGCTCTGCTTACCTACAACTTTGTTTTAAAGATATGAATAGATTTAGATGATGACGATTTATAGAAAGATTAGGATACCTAACATCAATATTTTTTTATTTCTAGGCATTTTCACTGTATCTGGATTGATTTTAGAAGCTGCACTTGCTCCATTAATACCTACAACCTTGAAGTATTAAATTTTTTGTTTGGCTTCCAGTGTGATATGCTGCGACTTCGGCTTGATCAGATGGAACTGGACAAACTGACAGACGAGAACACAATACAGGATAAACATAACACTATTAGTCGATTGGTGAGTATATTTTATTACCACGACTTATCACTAAGACAAATTACAATATCTATACAGGGTGGAGCTCAATAACGACATTTACCGCTAATAAAGAGAGTGCCCTAATTCTTTTGTATTTTTTTTATGTTTTTATATATATGAGTCTTTAAGGTTTTATTCTATGGGCTTTTTTACATTTTCAAAAATCGGCCATGACTTTTGGTCGCGTCCAAATCGTCAGTCTTTTAAATAGGAGCTACTGGAGGGTTCACTTAACATCCCTTATCAATGTCTGACGCGCTCAATTTTTTTTCCTATTTTCTACGCCTTTGTACGGCCACCCCCACCATGGAAACCGGCAGATTAATTTTTCCGTTACCAGAAACGCGTGGGACGCATACACTATTAAAATCTGAAGCGCTCGAGTTTCTCTGGGACTGTTTTTTTTACATTTTTGAAAACCTGTTCACGCTCCACCAATCAGATTTTAGATGTTCTGAGTGTCCAATATGTCGTCATCGTCTCATACTGGCTAAACTGCTGCAAGGAAAATTATCACGATTGCTTGATTTGAGTAGAGCTTTATAGTATTATAATTGTTTTGCGAAGTAGATGGTTTTGAATTGTTTAGGTAGGTAGATAGATAGATAAACACTTTATTTTACACAAAGAGACAACAAAATTATTAGCAATACGTAATTGTACAATGGGCGGCCGTATCGCTAAAGCGACCTCTTCCAGGCAACTTTTGGATAGACAGGATAGACAAAAACAAAAAGTCTGCGGCGTACAAAAAGTTTTATATATCATCTAATACATAAAAATACGAAATATAAAAGAATAGAAATTGAAATCTGGTACCTGACCGCTGGTCACTTTTACCCCTACTGCCTTCGGAAGCCTTCACTGTGCGTGCCCCGACACGCGCTTGGATAATTTATTTACCTATGCTTGGCCGTCGATATTCCTATGAGGTAACAGTCGCTATTTTAATTCTATATTTACTTTTTAGGAGGAAGAACTTCATTCCACGTCCCATAACTATGAGGAACAGATGTCGGTGCTAACAGAACATGTGGCCGGCCTCAACGAGCAGTTGACGAAGCAGCATGATCAGATACAGCATCTCAAACACCAGATGAACACTAGGAAGAAATAACATAAACCAATATACAATATGAAAACATTAAAACCCTCCACAGACAGTCTTGTAAAACTAAGGCATCGGCACAGCTCAAACAGACTCATGGTATAACCTGTTTCAGTAAAAAGACATGTGAAGGCGGTACCCTGCGCAAATTATTAGACGCGTTTTGACGGTGTTCCAATCATAATGTTTTTACAGAAACAAACATAGAAATAAAAAAATATCATAATGTTTTATTTAGTTTATTCTCTACCTGTTATTGTAAGCTTCAATTTAAAAGGATGTCAATTTTATTGTGTATTTTAGACTTTGTGTCATAATGAAATTACAGAATTATGAATAACTTTATAAATAATTTGAAACGAAGAAGTTGAAAACAAAATATTGAAAATAAACACCATATATTTTATATTTTATTGATTATTAATTTAATTAACAAGATAGTCACTAACTAACTTCAAAAGAAGTCATTTCCTCATACAAAACGGTCATTCGCTGAGGAATCCGCCTTAAATAAAGAAACGTATCTTAAAACACTTCAAAAGGCGGTTTTAGTTCATGTCCTTTCACTTGCACTATACTAATATCAATATTATACGAGGGTGAGGATTAAAACTTCCATTTAATATGCGTTTATTTATTTTTCTCGGATTTGAGTTTAAAGAAATTGGCACCTAAATTCACATAGCGTGTAAAACGATTCAAAGTGATCCTTGTGATTGTATTCAATAAGTTGAATTTGTATTGAAACAGGTTATAGGTAGAATCTATAACGGACTATAGAGAGGGCGTGTACTCGGCAAAACAATAATCGATATATAGAGACAATCGTTCAAAACCATACAAAAGTTACATCGTTTCGATTCGTGTTGATAGAACAATCAACAAGAGACGATACGATTTGAATTTGAAAAAACAACCGTCATTTGTGACATTTTGACTCAATTTGAATGAGCGTCAACGATATTATTGTTCCGATAGATCGAAATTAGTTTACCGAGTAGACGACCATGAGTTGTTTTTATCTTGTCATTCAGTCACTACAGAGTACGTAAAAGTATGTAAAATTTTAGTAACGCTAACATAAAAAATGTGAATGTTTAGTGGATGTTTGTCACTTAATTACGGTAAATCCGATTTTGGACTAGAGTATTGGACCTGTAGCATTAAATTTACTTTTTATCTAGGTACCACGCGTGCGAAGCCGCGGACAGATGCTATAGGGCAATGTCACGTCCCTAACTCATGCCTTATCTTTAAGAACGAATCGAAGCACTATGAAAATGAGTATATTGTATTGTTTTATTCATATGTAAAAATGTTATCAATTTGAAATCTTTACGATATTTCACGTGTTTATTAAATTATACACTCATCCATTGGTGAATTGATTTTTTTTACCTGCTTTCTCATGACTAGTCATCATTTCCTAGGCAAATAACACAGGAGGCCTGAATTAGAATTTAACCAATTGGCTAGTGATTTTGTGAAAAATGATGTTAAAGTTATTACGTAAGGTTAACTTTGACTTAACGGCGACTTCTCATCGATTAAGATCGTTAAAACTTTGAAACGAACCATCGATCATAATCTTGCGTTTGTGCACCAGTTACTTATGTCATTGTTCTTTGTCTAGGTGTTTATAAAGTATCATAAGTATGTATTCTAAATATAAGTATTCTATTTTAATCATTTGATCACCATAGGCCACCATCTTTGTTAGTTTGGGGCTAGATGGTGTTGTGTGCATTGTCCACCAATATTTATTTATTTATTTGTCAGTAACGTTTCTCGTTCTGTGAAGTTAAGCCGCTGTCAAATCAAACTGAGCGGGAATTTATTCATCAAACCAATAGCTTCAGGGAATGTTTTTGGCCGTCTTCCGAAGCAAACATAGCGCTCTTATATTATTAATATCTTTATTTTTCCCAATTTATTTCGAGCTTTATTTATAAACTCGGGTGTGAAACATTATTATAAAAGTCACCATTTTATATAAAACTAGCTGTTGCCCACGACTTCGTCCGCATTTTGTTGTTGTTAATGTTTGTTTATATGTTTCAAACCAATCTCACCCACCAACCATTATAAAGTTCCCATACAAATTTTGACACCCTATTTTACCCCTTTGTAAATTTATTTTGAAAAATCCTGAACCACGTGTCCATTTATTTTGCATTTTAAGTATCCAAACCAAGTTTCTAAGAAATCAAACCACGCGTTTGAAAGTTTCATACATTAGTTTTCACTCTCTTAGGAGTTGAATTTCAAAAAATCCCGCCTTAGTAAGTGGTTTTCCTATAAAAGGAAGCTACCTGCCAAATTTCAGCTTTCTAGCTTCAGCGGTTTTGGCATGGCGATGATGATTCAGTCAGTCAGGTTAAGCTCTTTTATAGGTATAACAAATGACGAACGACAAGATCTTTGTGACATCATAAACACTTGACACTGGCAAAATTTCATTATTATAACGAGGAAGTACAATCGTCAGTGACAAATGGCGCAAAAACTTGAGATTGCCTTTGGTAATCAGTTCAGAAGTGGTTGGTTTCGAATTAATCGATGGGTAGACTTCATTGAGTCGAATTGTTAGTATTCCATTAACCTACAGTTCATGGCCCTAAGGTAACTACTTTTGTTTTCAAAATTACTTACGCAGCAAGTATTATTTTTTTGAATAATACCTACCACCTACCAGCTACAATATACTGTCGTCGTTGCCTTTGCAAACTCATGCGTATTAAAAATGTTTAAAATCACTCGTACATATTATTAAAATGTGAAAGGTATTGTATTTACCGGATTTTCATACAACTAATAAAAGTAAAGTATAATTATGTTTTGGTAAGTACCTATACAAATATTACCTGTAATTGTTAAGAGAAATAAATTATCTATAGTTTTTAATTCGTGTTTTTCTTATCTTACGGTATTCCAGTAGGGCAGATGCCAGAGAGTGCATTACGCTAGCAAAATGTTGACGGACAATTTAATGAAATTTCATGCAAAATTACACGAAACAGTGCTCAAACTATCTGCCCTAAAATACCCTAAAATTTGTCAATATTTTGCTAGCGTAATGCACTCCATGCCAGAACACCGATAAACATTAGACCATCCCTATATTACGTAACTCCCGACAGCTAGCAATAGATGTAAATTTCACAATAAGTAAATAAACAAAACAGTGCGCTGATATCTCTGCTATACCTAATCGTAATTTTGTAAGTATGTGGGTGACAAGCGAGTTATTGGCAGCAACTGGCTTCCGTAATAAGATTTTTTACAAAAAAAAAATATATTGTCACTACTTTCACTAGGTACTCTATGCTCCTATGCTTCTCTTATCTGTTCGGTCAGTATGAACTTAAATCTGTCAATAGAGTCGAGATCGTCTCGCCACCTTCTGTTGGGTCTGCCACGACAGTCTCGTTGTCTCAGGGTTCTAGAGTGGTGATTTTGGCTTACAGCTCATCCGGTATATGCCATACATGACTAGCCCAGCATCAATTAAGCTTCGCTACGTTCTGAGCTACATACGCAAGACGAAATAAATAAAAATACACACTTATATGCACAACTTTGTATTATAACGATAATCATAAGCACCTTATAATATATCATCTGTTATTATTATTTGTTTCTCAACAATTACATTATCGTTATAAATATTTATACAAAATTCTTTATCCATAGTTATATCAGCTCATCGCAAACTAAGAAATAAGCAACAGGTGAAGGATTGTTTTCGAAGCACTAGTTGTTGCTTTAAAATGATGATCTGTTTGAATGGAATAGAGCTTAGAATCATTTGCTCTAACACTGATAATCGAGTCGATTGATTTACGAAACTAGCGTCTATTGCATTGCAATAAACGTGTGGTTCTTACATTATCGAGCCAATAGCTATGCCGTTTTCTAAGCACTTTCATAATTTTATAGCAATGACGTCACGAATGATACACAACGAAGATATTTTTAATGATATTAGGTCAGAGGATACAGTTCAATAGTGAAATCTAACACGAAATTTAAAAATAAAGTTTTTGTTATATTATTTACTAACTAGATGGATATGAATGGATATACTTTGTACCCGAGTAGGGTTTACGTGTTACAATTGGTATACTACAATAGTTGCCAGACCATTTACCACCCTATCACTAAAAAATAAACGCTAAATTAAAATGCGATACGCCTTACCTTGTAAAAATAACTATAATTTCTTTGAAACTAGTGGACTAAAGACGTCGTGTCTTAGGTGTCTATCTAAATATAGTCATTTGATAAAATATAAACCGAAACAATTTAGGCCTGGAGCAAATCAGAGCTTCATAGCTCAAGCCCCGTTTCATCAATAACGTCTGCCTACAAATCTAAATCATCTAGCGATTTTATAATAACTGACTTACAAATGCATAGAAAACCCAAGAGTTATCAATGAAACCAGAATAAGCTATGAAGTTAGAATTATTTTCTCCTTATGCCAATAATTATTCCAGAACTCCCCGCTCTTCATTTGGTTATAAAATAAATTAACAATATCTTAGTTTTGATGTTATGGCTCTTGTATAAACATGATTTTTATTATTAATCTACGTACAAATTAAATTAATAGTGATTCTAAACCTACATCTCTATGTTGTTTGTGGTTCTGTGGAATGGTGCTTAAAATTAAAATTTATCTGGCAAGTCCAAGAGCTAATTCTCGTATTTTATTTGCATCAACCCTTTATTAAACATCTATTTATAAGCCTAAGCATATTATAACTTACGTAAAAAAGTTATTCAACAGTGAATCGGACGATATTTTAATGATTGATTGTTCACGTCTAATTATTCTGAATTCCTCGTCAATATCTCAATCATTATAATATACCCAATCCAAACATTTCCAAACACTATTTCACAATACAAATCTTCAAAAGAAGACCAATAAAGCCATTAGAAACATTCAAAAATCTATTCAACTCTTTGAACCATATTGAGGCGATATGAATAAACAAATTGCAAAACGAAATATCCCAGAAAAAAATAAAACTTTTGCTTTAAATAAACTTACTAAAAAAATAGACAAATAAGACATTTGGATTTATCAAGTTAATAAAGAAAGAGTATGCAAACCGGTTTGAGATATCCCTTCTATCATACAATCACATAATTATGTATATAACGTAGCATTCAAGTATGTTTTGTCCTTGTCATTCCAATGCCACATAATAAAGATAGCAACTGAGTTAAACAGGAAATACAAATGGTTTAAAAACTACAGTACCTAATGCTTTTTAGAAATGGGCCTATGCTCAGTTTATGGGACATCATCGTTCGCATTAGCATCTCAAACGCACCAAGGACATGTTCGGTTTAAAATAGCATCAAACCGCATGCTATTACTAAACATGCTTCAGTGTTTTGAATATGTGCGGATGCGGTTAAACATTGTTTAAAATCTACATATCGTAGCACTAATTACCCATTTTAACAACTTTATACATAAAACTCTATGAAGAAAACATAAAGGAGACTTTCACCCATCAGTTTAATAGCTAATTTTCCAGAAGGCATGTTTTGTTACCTAAAACTTTAATATAGGTCCTTCAATCAATAGTCAGCCATCTAAATACTTTGCTGAATGGATTTACCAACAAACAACAGCAACAGCTTTATAGTTTAAACTATTATTCATACGACCTTAATTATAAGCGTCTCTCAACTTCTGTCAAAAGTTCTTCGTTAATGTCATGTGACATAATGAAAATTTTTCCAGTGTCAAGTAGTTTGATTATAAAGTCTTTCGAATGTCGCTCGTCATTTGTCTATTCTAAACGTCATCGAACGGCTGTATAGAACTTTCTAGAGATTCCTCGTCGTTCAAATCACATTGCACCATAATACACTTATAATTATAATTGAATTGTCCATGCTTGTGCTATGAAGTCACATATTATTAAAATTCCGCTAAGATTACTGAATAAAACATGCAATAGCATGAGAAAATATAATTAAATAAGAAGTACTATGTTACTTTTATGAAATGACAAACGAAAAACCTTGTCCAGAGTTAATCACTGTTTAAATTAGTGCCATCTCTTTTTGTTAGTCACAAATAGTGAGAGGGCGAATCTTAAGCAGTTGAGGCGTTTATAAGTCAGGCCGATAATGTTCTCTATAAATGGGATATATTGATTCACGAGTATAGCTTTTACACGATATTTCAGGACAATGTTTGTATGATCTGCAAGTATTTGCGGGTCATAGTTTTAAAAAAAAAAGTATATTAGTCATGTGGTATTCAATACAAGCTCTGCTTACTTTGGGGCCAGATTATGTGTGAAATGTCCGGCATTATTTATTTATAATACAAAAACTGTCTGCCAATCCTACTAATATTATATCTTTTTATCAGGTTAAGAATCGCTATTTATAGAAATTGCAAAACGCAAGGATAGCGCGTTCTAATGTTGCCTGTGGTGACATCTATATTATTACAATCTACTCGCAAAGACTTCAGTTTCTCCGGAGATCGTGGCATAAGCATCTGTGTCGAAATATCAGAAAGGAAAGGTTATGAATCATTGTTAGTATATATCCCGATGATAGTGAAAATTAGACTAATCAGTGTTGTCAATTTCTGTTTTTTTCATTGTATGGCAAATTGAAGAACCTAGAACGACCTTTCAATAAATTCAAGTCCAGCTTAAACATTCAACTTATTCAACAACTAAAGGCAGACATCCGTGGATAACATCAACAAAATACACTACAAAATGTTACAATTATGTGTACTAACTAGTTACAATAATTATAGAGAACAGTTACTTAAATTTCGCATGAACAGCGTCCTTTCGCTAGTCTAATCCAAAGGGCACAATGAACTTAAGGTGGCTAAATATATTTGCAGCAGTCCATAATTTTCAGTTATTTTATTCAAAGCTTTTCTATAACTTTGTATATATAACACACTTATTTTATTTCTAGTAGTAACAGCCAATTGAAGTCACTCAAGAATTTTGCACTTTGATAAGTCCGAATATAGCATCACTGTATTCACCAATAATTGATCGCAATTGGTCGAATCTCCGTCTCTTATTAACATAGCACTGACCAAGTTTGTGGAGCATGACAACACCACTGGGCATTACGGTCACATTGGACATTGACCCACAAGACCCGGGTTCATCACATGGACTTTAACTAGTAACTTGATGCAAGATATCAAAGGTTCAAATTATAGATCCTCAGACCACAATTTGAATCTCTAAAGTTGAGAACTTTGTCTCGCGTAGACTCCTAATCTAGCAACGAGAACCTCCTAACCCTCCCGGTCTCACGTCATGAACCAAAGTCTCTCTTCATGAACCCCCAGTCTCACGTCATGAATCCTCAGTCTCACGTCATGAACCCTAGTCTCACGCCATGAACCTCCAGTCTCACGTCATGAATCCCCAGTCTCACGGCGTGAGTCCCCGGCGCCGAGGCCGCGGGTGGGCACAGAGGCGCGCGCTAGCATTGATTAACGTCCGGCGGAGTCGGCAAATAGGGGTCGGCTCTCTTGTGCTCAGTGAGAGCCTTCACGGTGGACGAGTCGGTGGGTAGATCAGACTTCTTACGGAGAAGCGGCTTGCTAGCGTTATACCCTTGCTTCCGAACCTGGGGATGAAAAACGAGTTATGACGTATAATGCATAATGTTAATTCCAATGAAATATATTATTAGGTAATACTCTTTCCCTCTGTGACAATATCAGGGAAGTCCTTATTTAAATTAAATTGTTTGAATAAAAATAATAAACAGAAATGGTTGCGGTATTAATAAAAAGAATAAGTCTTGTTTTAAGCTATAAAACTTTAATGATAGTATTTAGTATACAAAATAAATAAACTGTGTAAATGTAGGTAGCGATATTCTAAAAATACTCGACTGGAACTGTTTGATTTGTAATTAAACTAAGCATAGCTTGTATTATGGTAATAAATACTGAGTTTGGTACATTACCTCCTGCGTCTCAAGCTCTATCTGCTGGTAGCTGAGGTCGGGTTCGTCGGGAGATGCAGGCTCCGGACAGGCTGGGTTGGCGGCGGCACATGCTTCCAGTCGCTGCCAGATCTCTTCACGCTGCAATAGCCGCTCGCGTTCTCTGAAATATAAAGGAGAGTTCATCACACTAATATTAAAAATGCTAGATCAAAGAATCTAATAACAATAAGTAGAAATGCCGCGAATAGTTATAGCGAATGGTCGAATACCGATTAATCACTAATCCCTATGGTGAATAGTCGAATAACTCGCTAACATTATTAAAAAATGTATAATTTAAGGAATAAATATCTGAAGTTGGTATTCTGGGTATTCGAGGATTAGTCTGTAGAAAACCACTTTCTAAATACAATAGTTAATTATTCTTGTCGCGATGTACTTTAAATGCGCGACCATAGGATTAAGGTATCCACGTGAAAAGAAGCTCCCATCATCTTATCTCACTTTATGTTGGTTGCTCTGCCTTCTGCGCTGTAGGTTGTGGGTTCAATTCCCTCCCAAGAGGAGGAAGCCTGCGCCGGCGTGAGCGAGCTGCTGGCTTTCCTGGAGGACATCGGGTGGCTGGAGTAGCAGCCTCCACCCGTCACGCAAAAAGGGCCCACCTGAGGCCTAGTTGCGGAAAACAGTCCACACACCAAGTACCCTCCCAAGACACACATTTGTGTGACGAACAAAGATGTTTGCTCTGTCTGGATGGTTTTAGAACAAATCCGCTAGATTCCACATTCATCAGATCATTTATTTCTTCCGCATTCGTAAGATTTTTTCAACCTCTGACGAAACGATATTATTAATGATTCCTCATTCGACAGATTTCGCGTTTGTCATAAAGAAATTAATCATGATCGAAACCAGTTGGTTAGGTTATGTTAGAGTATAGAAAACAACGCTCAAGGCGAGCGAGCAAAGCGAGCGTGCCGCGGGAGCGGCCGCCGATGCGCCAGAATAATAAAGTTCGTCTGCATACATAACTCTGGCGAATGTGGAATCTGGCAGATGTGTCCTCAATCTTTGGATGTTATAGAGTATTTTATATAATGTATTTAAAAGTATTCTATAAGCCACCTGGTCACCATTATACAAGCTCTGCTTACTTTTCGGCTAGATGGTGTTGAATGTTATTTTAAATGAATATTTATTTATTACTAGCGACCCGCCCCGGCTTCGCACAGGTGCAATGCTGATACTAAATGTACTACAGAATGTATTTATATACAACGTTATCTAAGACAATAACATAACCTAAGTGATAGACATAAACCATCGCGGACTCTTTTGATTTATCTCGTAGGGTTCAGCCAGCGTTTGCGTTTGTTTGGGTCGCTAGTAAGTATTATATGAATCATCTGGATCCCATAGAACAAGCTATGCTAAGTGCCGACTGTCTTTATTATTTACTAGCTGGTGCCCGCGACTTCGTCTGCGCAGGATGTAATTCTAACGGTTTTTGCGGCGCTCGCCAGAATAGCTCGCAGATGGCAGAATTTGTTCCTACTTTCTTGACACTTGTCGTTATATTTTGGACAATTCACACAATATCTTTATAAATTATAGCCTATGTGTTATGCTGATGTATAAGCTATAATATTGTAACGTTTCATTAAAATCCATTTAGTAGTTTTTGCGTGAAAGAGTAACAAACATACATACAAACTTTCGCGTTTATAATATTAGTAAGGATGTATTTACCTTTGTTTCTCCTGCTTGTACTGCTGCGTGCATTCATCGAACAACTTCTGATTCATTTCCATGAATAGTTTAAGTGCGTTATAAACCAGCCCGTGGATAGTCTTGTTCCAATGGCTCTTTGTGTTCCGGTATAGTGATGGAAACATTATAGGCAGGATGTGTGTCGCGCTGTCTGATATTAGAGACATTATGTATTCGTTGTTCCAGTAGTAAAGCGCTCGCTCTGCAACCTGGAATGAGGACATTTTTATTTAAGACCAACAGAGTAGAATAGAATATATCTTTATTGTACACCTTATAATAATAAAACACAATATTACAATTTAATTAAAATAAAAGTATTTAAGTGGTACAATGGGCGGCCATATCGCTTGAGAGCGATCTCTTTCTGACAACCTTTGGATGGAAAGGATCGTATTAAGTTGAGTGGACGGCGCGGCGTACATTAAACTAATTATAAATTATATAAATAAATTAAATAAATAAATATTTAATTAATACTACATACATACACATAAATACAAATAAATACATAAAAACTTACAAACTAAGTGATACCTATGAGACTGATGTGAGATAATGATGGTATACCAAGTTTTTGAACATAGGTAAGGATTTAGCATACCGGATGGAGACAGGGAGTTCATTCCAAAGCTTCACAGCCTGCAGGGTAAAAGAGCTTCCATAGTAACAAGATGTATGAGAAGGAGTTTTAAGCTGCAGGGTTTCAGAAGAACGTAAGGATCGAGAATTGGAAAGATAGAGGAACTCAAAGCGTTCCTTAAGGTAAACTGGAGTAGAAGGAAGAAACATAACGGAGTAAAGAATAGAGAGGATGTGAGCATATTACAATAGCAACAACAACAGCATAATTACACTTCTAAAACTATCATGGTTTTGAACATAATATTTAATTTGAATTTATTAATAGAATAATTCATATGTTTATTGTGAAATTATTTGACATTGTATATTGATTAACAAGTTTTTATTTTATTTATTTTACTTGACATTACGTTTGATTTTTTTTTGACATTTAGACATTTGGCTTGACATTATGTAATTCGAAGTTATTAATTGAAGAATTTTATATGTTATTGTGTAATTTTTAATTTTTAGCTCATGTTTATTTATGGTATCTAGGTGTGTCTATGATTATTTTTATTGATTTAAATTCTTTTTTTTTACTATTGCATTAGGGGCCCCTGTAAAAATAGTGTAAGTATTTTTTATAAATAAATAAATAATTTTCACTGAAAACGGGATATTTACCATGATATATGAGTTTTTCTGCTTCCCGATATTTCGGCACAGTTACATGCACCATGATCAGGAGATAAACTGGGAAATATCGGGATGCAGAAAAACAAGCATAATTACAACTTTTTTATTTTATTTTTAAATTAAATTAATTAATTAATTAATGAATTAATTAATAATAGGGATTTTAATTTTATGGGTACCACATGACTGATATACTACTTGTATACTTTTATGCAAATACATACATATTATACATAGATACACCTTGACCCGAGACAAATACTTGCAGATCATACAAACTTTTGTCCCACGGAGGGAATCGAACCCGCAACCTTCTGCGTATGAGCCAAACCTTAGCCCACTATAAGTATAATATAAGTAGTATATCAGTCATATGGTACCCATAACACAAGCTCTGCTTACTTTGGGGCCAGATGATGCTGTGTTAAATATCTGGTATAAAAAAAAAATATCTGCTGTGTAAAATGTCCAGTAAAATAAAGAATATAATTCGTTCTTTCACACTACGCAAAAATAAAACATTATGGTTCAAAAAGGCACAAATGTTGTTACATGGTTGACACAAAACGTTCTTGAAACAAGATAATTTTCTTATACGAGTACAAAAGGTTGCCTGATAGAGTTCGCTATTAGCGATAACGTCGCCTCTTGCCAGTAAATATTAAAGTAATTGTTATTGTAATATTCCGTGTGGTAGTAAATAAAGAGTTAAAGTAAAGAAACATATATTGTGGTATGTCTACTGGAATAACATAGGTTATTCCATGCGGGTAAAAGCGGGGGCGGCAACTAGTGTGGTATAAACTGGAGTGGAAATAGAGAACCAATCATAGATTATAATTTCGCGGACAAACAATAAAATGTGTAACTGCGTTGATACGAGTACACCTACAAGAGCTAAGGACTCTTATAACATTACTATAACAGAGAGCACTGGTGCCTAAAGTAGTGGGTTTGAATTCAGTCGTGTACCAATGTTATTTTCCGATATATATCCCGATATTCCGAATAGCTCCGCTACATAGCTAAGGCGGACACATTAAATGCACTACAAAGTACGCGTAACTAATGTACAGGAGCGAACGAGATGGCTGTATCTCTCTCTTACAAGCACCAACGCGTTCCGATTCGTTCTCGAACGTTCGAGTAGAGCCTAGATTTTACGCGACGCGCTCACCGCTCATATAAAAGCAGCGGTAATGTGTGGATATTCTTGACATAACAGGTGATACAAGTGCGATAGTTTCGAGTTAGTTTAGAGCCATTTCATTAATGAGCCGGGTACTGATAAGTATCCGGCTCGTAACAGTACTCTCAAAGGTCGAATGAAAACAGCGTGGGGAAACCGGCATAACGAAGAACCTAAAAAGCTCGAAGGCATGGGCGAAGTGCACGAAAGGAGCCTCTGAGTTAATTAATCCTTTCACCACACTTGTTCGAAAAAACTAGTGACACGAGTAGAAGAAGATTACTACAACTACGATCCTACTAATATTATAAATGGGAAAGTTTGTTTTTATGATTGTTTGAGGCCAATCACGGCTGCACCGATTTGGAAGAAACTGTTATCTGTGTCACTTTCAAAACTTTCTTGAGTTGCACTATTCATTTTGCTGAGCTGAGTCGGACACCAATTTGTAACAGCACACTTGGACGATTGCGAGACACTCAATCTTTAGGTTAGTTTAGTTTAAGGTGTCTTTTTTGTTTTACTTTGTTTTAGAGATTAACTTTTTAAAGCGTTTTTTTTTTTCATTTTTTTTTTGTTTTCTATTTTTTTTGTTTTACTTTGTATTTATTTTAAGTGTACCGTCATATTGTTTTTTTTAAGTGTATGTTGTTACAAATCAATATATTTTCTTTCTTTCTTTTATTATGTTAACGGGTTTTACTCACGTTTTATTTTGTCGATGAAGATTCTCTGGACGAATCGAAACAGTGTCGGTGTATCCATCGACAAAATAATACGTGAGTAAAACCCGTTATCAAATGTAAAATTAATGTTATCTGTGATTTGGAATATAATAAAGCAATAGGCAATAGGCAACTTTTTGAGTAAGTACAACCCATACGAAAACGCAGGCGGAAGCTACTGTGCACTAAAGTACCTGAAAGTGTGGACTCGATACGCATTTCGCGAGCTGTTTGAACAGCGGGTCCATGATCTTCTGGAACTCTGCAGGCTCGATCACATCCAGGATTTCCTCCATTTCGTTCAGGAACATCACTTCTTTGGGAGAATGCGTCTTCGGCCAGTATTTCAATAATGCCCTGGTAAAGAAAGTTATCTTGGTTTCCGACCGTTTCTTTTGCAAAAAGTCGCTACTATCGGGTGTTTTTTTACCTACAGAAATTTGGCATAAAATGATGGTATAGATTTGTAATGCCACATACATAGATGAATGGGTGTAATTACGTTTTAATATAAATGAAGTCGGTTTTATTTTTAGTTTTTAAAAAGAAAACTGACTTCATTTATATAAGAATACGAAAATTCGTTTACTTGGATGATATATCTTTTCCAGCTATTTAGATTTGAAAACCGATTTTAATGAAATTTCTATCGAACCAAAGAGTTGGATATCAGATTCCAGGTGACACTGCAGCATCAGGTCAAGTTTATCACTTTCTTGCAATAGCAAACTCCTTACCAACTTTTACAGTTGGTGAGGAGTACAGCAATTGTCAGTTTTGATTGCAGCGTGAAACAAGAAACAAGTAATTTAATTTTCATTCGAGATTCAAGGAAGTTCCTACGATAAAGTCATAAAAAATAAACGAGCTGACGCATTTGGGTTTCAAGTTTGCACAGTTTTTTCCGAACTATAATAATTTCACGATCACACTAAAACAATATACATACTCGTAGTTGTAACAGCTCTAGATAAATATTTCATTCGTTCATTTTTTTTCCGATGTTAGACGAAAAATGCTGAGGCTCAGAGCTTAAATCGTAATACATAGGTTGCTTAACATACTAATACTTTGGAAACTTGAAAATACGAATTGTAAGTATATTATCATTCATCTAGTTTCATAATAAATTCTGTGCATACTTTGAAACTAGATGGCGCTGTGTGAAATATCCACCAATATCTTCGACCTCTGTGGCGCAGTGGACTACGGTCCGGCTGAGACGTAGAAGGTTGGGGGACAAATCTTTGTAATGATCTGCAAGTATTTATCTTGGGTCTGGGTGCTTCTATGTATAATATGTATGTATTTACTAAAAAAGTAATCAGTCATGTAGTAACACATAACACAAGCTCTGCTTACTTTGAGGGCAGATGATGTTGTGTGAAATGTCCAGTATTATTTATTTATTTGATCTTACCTAACTACGGGATCCGTTAACGAGGGGTCCTTTTCCAAGAACTGGACCACGCAATACGCCAACTGCGGATGATATACCGACAGAGATTTCGCTTTGTGCAATGGCAGAAGAACCTGAAAAGATGATCAAAACACCATTTAAATAAAACAATACTTGTACCCTCTCTTATTCATAAACAAGTTATTGAACTCATTAAGCTTAAATGTGTTTTTGCACATTTATGATTGTCTACGGGTCTGGGGTACCCTCTCTTATTCATAAACAAGTTATTCAACTCATTAAGCTTAAATGTGCTTTTGCATATTTATGATTGTCTACGGGTCTGGGGTACCCTCTCTTATTCATAAACAAGTTATTCAACTCATTAAGCTAAAATGTGTCTTTGCTCATTTATGATTGTCTACGGGTCTGGGGTACCCTCTCTTATTCATAAAAAAGTTATTGAACTCAATGTGCCTTTGCACGTTTATGATTGTCTCAAACCAAGACGAGTTTCTTGACCAGTTCTTCTCGGGCTTGGGTTAGGATGAATTGGCACCTAAATTCACCTAGTATGTAAGACGTTTCAAAGTGATCCTTGTGATTGTATTGAATAAAGTATCTTTTGACTTTGACTTTGATTTTTTTAATGTCACCCATTCTACAACATGAGCTGTTCATTTTCGGATTTGCATTCATAGAGCCTTGCCAACTACCAATGGCCTTTAAAATATAGCTGTACCAACTACCTATACTTATCTGTACATAATTTTAAGATTAAAAGTCTTGTTATTGGTGGCAATTCGGTTGGTTCATTTCTAAAATAAGGAATTGTTTAAAATATATTTAGTTAGTTAGCATTTGTTAAACCTATTCAGTTGGTACCATCTAACTAAATTAGGAACGCTTAATTAAGTTAGATAAAATTAAATTAGGATAAGTTGGTAGCAGCATAATACCAAAGGTTAATTTGACAGTTCAAAACCTAATTTTAGCTAAAATTAGTAAGGTTGGTGCCAACAGAATTGAGGCCAGTGAGTGTTTTTTTATGTGACATTGTAATTTGCAATGCAATGTAACGATTATAGTGAAATAAATATCTGAATCTGAATCTGTAAATCAAAAATAGTATAAGTAATATCAGTCATGTAGTATCCATATCACAAGCTCTGATTACTTTAGGGATAGATGGGCTAAGTAAAATGTCCGGCATTATTATTATTATTAGCCAGTCTCTTTCTGATCTAATGCAAACATTTTATATTAAACTTAATGGGAGATACTAAACCTCTGTATTAAATTTATATCTAAATAAAAAGTAAAAAACAGTGCAATAATGAGATTTCATATAACATTACTGCACTGTTTTGGTTCTAAGCAAAAAATACGTCCTGTGATCGGTTTTGTAGTGATTAATGATAACATTACCACGTAGTTGAAATAATTTTTTTTTAAAAACATGTGCAAATTCCACAAAGTGTGATATAAAGACAAAAAAAAGCTTAAGAGTACAATTAACTCACCTTTAATAAAAACATCTTATGTTCTTCCTTCAGCGGTAACGCGAATCCGTTGATGATGGAGCCGAGGATCTCTAGTAGCTCCGCTATGCCGTTATGGTGTTCCGTTTCGTATATAAATCTGCAATAATAAACGATAACAATAAATATTGGTGGACAATGTACAACACCATAGCCCCAAACTAAGCATAGCTTGTATTATGGTGACCAGACGACTGATAGAATACTTATGTATATAATTTTTTGATACAGTATTTCCAAATAGAGTTTCAAGGCTAAACATTCTTTATTTAATAAAATTACAAGGACCAATTTGAATTTACGTTATTTATTTCTTGACATGTACAAGAGCAAGGGGCATGGTTTGGGTTTGCGTGTATTTACATGAGGAGCACGACAAAACTCAGCTACTTTAACAAATACATGCACTTCCCTTCACTTTGATTGATCGCGGAACTCCGTCCTTATATTTATTTGGTCTGAGATAGAAACCCAACGTAATCTTGTCAAAATACTAATCCATCTTATCAAAACTAGTTCCAATTACAATTAAACCAATGATTAAAATAATGACTATTACTAATCGAAACTGATAAACATTCATGCCGACCTATGTGGCGCGGTGGGCCATTTGAGACGAGGATGTTACGATTTCCGCCGTGGGACAAATGTTTGTATGATCTGCAAGTATTTGTCTCGGGTAGTAAATATATCAGTCATTTGGTACAAGAAAAGCTCTGCTTACTTTGGGGTCAAATGATGTTGTAAAAATAAAAATACATTGATTGTGTCAAAACTTCCATAATCACCAGAAAGGAAGGACCATACTTTAACGGCACTTTAACTAATAACGTGATTATGATATAATCAGTAAGCCTATTGAAAATAGACATAATAATAAACATATTGAATAGCATAGCATAAACTATTGTTTCATCCACTGTGTGAGTACAAAGATATTTTTAAACAAGTTTAGTACCGTCATAAGTTGTTCATACTAGTACACGATATAACAGGTTCAGTTTAAGTAACGTGATTAAGTATAAAACTGCGTTTAAAAGAACATTTTAAAATAGGTATTACATAGTATTGTCAGGATGGGAGAGTATCGCATTAATTGCAGTAATTGGTCTTTGTTTGAGTGGGCGTTGGACACGTTTTTCCGCGTCGATTCATGTAAGAGTTGCGGTGTAGGTATTATCTATAGTGTATTACAAAAGATTGTTATCACGATGATCGATATAACTCGTTCGACAGCGATAGCGAAGCAATTTAGCGATGCTATTCCTTATTAGGCGAGATTGACGTTGGCTCTGTATTTTCGGTACACTAACTAAAGATTCGAAAAATGCGTAAGATTTCATTTTATTAACACCAAAGTCTGAATCAGAGTAACATTTTTATATTACGTCTGGGTCTGGGTGTTTCTATGTATAATAATGTATGTATTTCAAAAAAAGTATATAAGGAGTATATCAGTCATGTGGTACCCATAACACAAGCTCTGCTTACTTTGGGGCCATGATGCTGTGTGAAATGCCCCGTATTATTATTATTATTATTAAGTATACTAGCTGTCCCGCGACATCATCCGCGCGTTTTAAAAATTAATATCTAATTGTAAATCTAAACCATTCGCGAATCCACTTGAACACACACAAAAAAACACATCAAAATCGGTCGAGCCGCTTAGGAGGAGTTTAATTACAAACACACGCACAGAAGATTTATATGTGTAAAGATTCCTTTTTTTTCTTCTTCGTTAATGGCATGTGTCATGATGATGTAAATTTTGCCAATGTCAATAGTTTAGATTGTTTATAGTAAGACGTCACGAAATCGTACGTTGTCGTTCGTCATTTGTTATTTTAGTTTTCAAAAATGGTATTTTTATAAAATAATTATACAAATTATTCTCGCTCGAATCACAAAACTTTTATTCCAATTATTCGCAAAAGGTTGCGGGTTCGATTCTCGACGTGGGACAAATGTTTGTATGATCTGCAAGTATTTGTCTCGGGTCTGGGTGTTTTATGTATAATATGTATTAAAAAAAAAAGTATATAAGTAGTATATCAGTCATGTAGTACACATAACACAAGCTCTGCTTACTTTGAGGCCAGATGATGTTGTGTGAAATGTCCGGTATTATTATTATTATATTATTATTATTCCCACTCTAACTTTATTTGAATAAAACCACAAAAATTACAAATAAAACCCACAAAAAACATAAAAAAAAAAATAACATAGGAGCCGGAATGTTTACTTCGCAAAACGGCCAAAATTATCTTTCTTAAACATACTAAATTATATTTCTTAAACATACTAAATTATATTTCTTAAACATACTAAATTATCTTTCTTAAACATGTTTTAGCGCATTTTAGTCATCATATAAAGAGGTGTATAAAACTGCGGAAAATCAACTGAATAAAAAAATCTGATGTTAATTTAAACTTATATTAGAACTGTCATTTAAAAATGTTATTCTAATTTGGACTTTGGTGTAAGCAACATTAGGTCGTTTGTGTTTTAGGAAATGTTGAACTGAGCTGATAAGCCAGGCTTGTTTTAAAGAAATAAATTTCATTTCATTTCAATACAAGCGTACGTATCTATCTTCACTATGTAAATCACTCATTGGAGCCCTGAGGCAGCACGACAGCGTCGTGACAGACCCATAAAGAGATGACGACATGATCTCGACACCTTTGACAGAGCTTGGATTCAATTGGCTCAAAATCAAGATGACACCCTTTGTCATCTTGATTTTGAGCCTTTGCTTGGCAGCGGTCTTCTTCTTCTTATCGTGTCACTAGTTAGTTCTAACCAGTGTGGTGAAAAGATAAAGCGCGCCTCAGAGGCTCCTTTCGTGCACTTAGGTAAGCCTTAATGTCTCGACCTTGCCGACAGGACCCGCAGGTGAGACGAATCAGTACATGCGGTGTAGTTTGCACCGCAGTTTCGTTTGCAGGCAGGTGTTGGCAGTGGTGACTGTGTGACACTATGGGCTACTCTAAATCGTTATATCTGACTATAGCTGTTTCTAAATATATATGTAAGAAATTCACTATATACAGCCAGTCTAAAACAGTGTCACAAAAGTTACGCTCGCTTCGCTCACCGGTGATTAGTTTAATCTTGGTAGTTGCAAATACTTACTTATAAAACACATTATTAATCTGTTTTCTAATATAGGCGCGTAGCACAAGGAATTTTCCGTATATCCTATGTAACGTCGTCTTTAGGAAATCCCGCTCGCGTGGGTCTTCAGAGTCGAACAAGTCTAGCAACTGAAACAAAAGAAATACGTCAGAAGTACGAAGAGAAATAACATGCGATTTAATAATACCGGAGTGTTATTATCGGGATTCGGCGAATGTCTATGTTTCCATCGTATGTGTGGCAAATAATACGTATACCACAGTAAACAAACTCTCTTCGGAGGCCGCGGCCGCTGCCGAAACACGCTCGCTTAGCTCGCTCGCCTTTCGCGTTGTTTTATTCTTCATTATCTAACCAACTGGTTACAACTAACATCTTACTAACATAAATCATCATTAGCCTTAGTTCATCTGTTGAAGATGATTTAGGTGGCGTCAGTCAAGTTACAGAGCAGTTATTTGTAATTGAAAACTTTCGTTCATTGATCCACTTCAGCAAGCTGAGGTGGGTAAACATCCTCTCCACTCACGCAATTCTGCCTGGGATTATGTTTGATAGCACTGGCCTTCCCAGGTACCCACACTAACCTCTCGACCCTGCCGACAGGACCCGCAGGAAACACGAGGAATTTAATTAATAATTTTTGATTCGATTTTGATGATGTGTTCAAGTGGATTCGCCAATGGTTTAGATTTACAATGAGATATTAATTTTTAAAACGCGCGGATGATGTCGCGGTACAGCTAGTATACTTAATAATAATACCGGACATTTCACACAATATCATCTGGCCCCAAAGTAAGCACCACCATGTAAGCCCCAAAGTAAGTACCATGACTGATATACAACTTATATACTTTTTTTGTTGTAAATACATACATATTATACATAGAAACCACCAGACCTGAGACGAATACTTGCAGGTCATACAAACATTTGTCCCGCGGCGGGAATCGAACCCGTAACCTTTTGCGTCTCAGCCGGACCTAAGCCCACTGCGCCACAGAGATCGTCGTTAACATACATATGTGAAATGCGAAAACTATTTGATTATAATTTCTTGAATTTACCACAGATAACAAAACACAATATTTGCCGTGCTACTATTGACGTATTGGAAAAACATAATAATGCTCTCCTAGCAGTGCTTTCAACCTATGCAAATGCTTTCATAACCACGTGAGTTGTAGGTACATTTTGAAAATCAGTGTCGATGCGTTTATCGTGAATATAATAATTAAAAACAAGAGTATTTAAAATATATGCAAATGCTTTATTTTTAACCGACTTCAAAAAAGGAGAAGGTTCTCAATTCGTCGGAATATATTTTTTTATACATGTATGTTCACCTATTATTCAAAGACGCTTGATTTTGTTTCAAAAACCATACTTCCCAGGTCCCATTTAAATTTTGCCGAAATCGGTGAAGCTGTTTTCAAAAAATCTACAAAAACCTAAAAATTGTTTATATTCAATTAAGACGGTTTTCTTTTTAGTTTTTTAAACGTAATTATGGAAGTTAAACGTACGATTGTAAAAAAAACAACAATTAATTTACGCTACGAATATCGTCTCCTCAGGTCCTAAGTAATTCCCCTTGAGACAGATCCCTATAAATTACCACAACGCAGTTAATTAACAGATAAATAACGAGTAGAGGTGCGCCGGCTGATATTAATGTGCCATTAGTATTTCGGTGTTAAAGCGGAAAACACGGTAAATCAAAAATCTGAACGGCAAGGCAACATTCAAGTCCAATAATAGATCAACAGACGAATTGATTACCATTTGAAGTGGCGCCGAGGTGTAGACATCGGTCTTTGTTACTAAGACTTGGTAACATGAATACAAAATAACTTGCAGAAAATCTTTAAGAGAACTTGCTATTTTTAGCCGACTATAAGGAAGGCGGATATTCTTAATTCGGTTGTATTTTTCTTTTTATGTTTGTTACCACATAACTCAAGTCATTTATGAACTGATATGAAAAAATATTTTTACGTGAAATATACTCTCCGATTGGTCCCAAAGAAATTTCATCAAAATCGGTTCGATCGTTTCGTTTTTAAATCAAAATAACGGGAAAAAAAATTCCATCCAAGTATACGAAATTTCGTATTTCCTGTTACTTTCCAGTTGTGTTCCCAAAATTCAAAAAAGTATTAAGTACTTAAATGCGTAAAATAAATCTTCTTAAACCGACTTCAAAAAAAGGAAAATTTCAAAATTCAAATCTCAATTCGGTTGTTTTTTTTTATATTCAATGAAGTCTGTTGTCTTTTTAGTTTTCAAAATGTAATTTTTATTTACTTAGCTAGATGCTATAAATTAGCTAGTGAGTATTTAAAAGATAGATCCATAGTTTACTAGCCCTAAGATTCCGTGTTATGAGTGGCTACAAAAACAAAGCCATTCTTCTTGGCTTGACGCATTCTAGAAATTATTAATGTTCATACAAGACGACAAAAGAAAAGTTTAGACCTTTTATAAATCTTTATACTCCTAAGGAAAACATTTCTGAATACTTTTATGAAATGCTGCACGTCAACGAAAAGCACATCTTAAAAGTAATATGAGAACTCCTAAGTGCTTCTAGCTTCCTTTTATTCGACGAAACGTGAGCTTGTAAGATTCTTCATTTTCCAAATGTCGGACAGAGAGCGTGAAATAGATCTTTATTCATTGCAACGTTATGCAAACCGGTGAAACCAATTTTTAGAGTACCTTCGCGTAGTAACATTATATTATATTAACTAACATTATTTTCCTTTTCATGCTTTTTAGTAACTGAGTTTTAAGAATTGCTTTGTTTGTTTTTATCATCGATAAACCTACTTTTGACCACGAACTCGCCTGACGTTAAGCGACGATATGGCCGATAATGAGGCACTCAGGTCTAGAAGACACCTATTTACTCGAGACTTGAAGAGACCTTGATTGTAGTTTTCAGGAAAGACAGACGACGGCAAAGCATTCCAATCCTTGGCTGTACGCATTATAAATATGGAAGCAACGCGCTTTGTTCGTAAGAGTGGTAAACTGACATGGTATGGATAGTATTGAGCGGTTCGTCTACTTGTCCTGTTGTAAAAAGGAGATGGTTTGCTATTAACGTCTCTAAAATTCTGTCAAAAGTTAACTACGGCGTAATGTGCCCGTGACAGGTAAAGTTGCACCTCAGCACGCAGCAGGCTTATCTGCCTGCTGCAGTTGGTACGACATGTTAATGCATGCTTTCATTTCAAGTCGTGAATTGTTGACTTTTCAGTGTAATGGACCCATGGCCCGGTCCCAAGACCTCTTTACAATTAATAATAATAATAATAAGTAAATATTGGTGCACAATGCACAAAACGCCATCTAGCCCCAAACTTTTGTAGTATGGCGACCAGATGACTGATAGAATACTTATATATTTTAAATACATACTTATGATACTTTATAACACCCAAACACAGAACAAACACCTGTGTTCATCACACAAATGTTTACCCTGAGAGGGAATCGAACCCTCAACCAACAGCGCAGAAGGCGGAGCTACTACCAACTGAGCTGATAGGCCAGTCAAGTCATCGATCTTAAGGTACCGCGAAGTATCATCATTGGCCTTCGTTCATCTGTTGAAGATGATTTAGGTGGCGTAGAAAGATCAGTTCCAGTTCAGATCCATGAACGAAAGTTTTCAATTACAATTAACAGAGCAGTTTTTTGTAATTGAATACTTTTGTTCATGGATCCACTCCAGCAAGCTAAGGTGGGTGAAGTGACCTCCCCACTGACGTCACTCTGCCTGGGATTATGTTTGAAAGCGCAGGCATTCCTAGGTACTCACACTAAACTCTAGACCTTGCCAACAAAAAAGACGAATGCCCGCAGGAAAGACGAATCAGTACACGCGGTGTCCGTTCGGTTGCAGGTGCTTAACGGCTGGCACCGAGGCGGGCTTGTTTCAAGTTTTCCTTCTCTATTGCCAGCTCTTCTGTTAGTCAGCAGGGGTATAGTGTGTATATATAGTATACCGCAAAGTATAGTGTGTCGGTAACTGTTAAATGTTGACGTTGCCATAAATTGCTTGATGTTGTCGCGTGTCGTGTGCTTGAGATGAGCAATTTCAATTGTCCGTTTAAGCGTCTTTTCAGACATTATTATAAGTATGACGGTTATGATACAGCCGCAATGTTTTCAAAATATCGTAACCGGGATTGACAGTTGGAAGAGCGCCCAGTGAAGATGGAATTTCAGTGCATTTTAAATGTTTGGTGAAATATTTTCCAAGAAGCACACCTGTGTTGGTAACACGTGGTACATTAGCCAGTCAGCCATCAACGAAGGAGTCAACCAGCGAATTGACTCTTATCTCATGCCAAATGATGTTTTGGTTTTTTGCTATTGCCGACTTTAAACACAGCATTAACTTTAATGAGGATCAGTAAAGTTATAGCAAATTTAAATAAACTATCCACGTTATTCTTTATGACATAATAATGATATATCTTTTTGAATTTTCCAAATCGGACTGTTACTTACGAATATATTGAGTAAAGAACACCGTTAAAATCAATGTACGCGGGTGCGTGTGACGTCACTGGTACGTTCTGAGCGTAGCCATCTTACTTCACGATTCGATAACTGGCGGCGACCGTCCCTGTGACGTCACAGCTACAGCGGTGGCGACTCAGTGAACTTCGTTAGTAATTTCGTCATAGCTTCGTCAATTTTTGTCATAGAACAAAAATGTTTGCATTGTATGTTAAGGATTTGTTAGCTCTATAAATCTGCATTCTCAACTAAAAACGTTACGGATCCTCATTGTGTAAATTGTAGGTTACCTGTACAAGTATAATTACAAGAACTCCTTTTAACGTAACACCAGGCTAGTTAGAAGCCTTCCCTTCAAGGTCTTTTCCAATTTCAAATATTATTTATCAGTTACGCGAGAGTTTTGCCTATGTATTCAGATTACAATCGCTTATGCTGGAAAGGTAACCAAGAAATAACAACTGAAACTCATGCATGGAATAAAATGACAAGTTTAAGCTTCGAACTCACCTGTAGCACAAACTTTTGATCAATAAACTTCTTGGCCACATTCGGCTGGAAGTCTGGCGACTCTAGCAGCCGTAGAAAAAGCTCGTAGACTAGCTGTAGGTGTGGCCAGGCCGCCTCAAGTGTGGGCTCGTCCTCCTCGGGGTCGAACTCTGCGCCGTTGGGGTTGGAAGATGGCGGTAGCGTCCGGAACAGGTTTGTTGAGAACTGGACATTGGACAAGACATAATGTCAATCTTCTTTTTTTTATTGTGTCACTAGTTATTTTGAACCAGTGTGGTGAAAGGATTAAAGCGCACCTCAGAGGTAATTTTCGTGCACTATAATGTCAATAAAACTTGATATGAACACCATTAAATACAAGTGACCATACTGGCTAATCAATCCATCTAACCTAAAAAAGTTTAAAGACATGTTCCAAGTGTACGAAAGGAGTCTTTGAGGCGCACTTTGATCCTGGTTCGAAATAAGCAGTGGCACAATAACAAGAAGAATCCATCCATACAAATATTATAAATTCGAAATTGTCGGTCTGTCTGACTGTCTTTTTCACTTTCAAAAGTGTCTATCTTTTACCTTTTCACGGCTAAACGGATCTTAATAAAATTTGTTAAGGAGATAAAATTTAGCCTAAGTTCTTCTCTAAGATACTATCATCTTAGAGGAGAACTTAGGCTAAATTTTATTTAGGTACCATGCTTACAAAGCCGCGGGAAGAAGCTAGAAAAAATAGCTTTTTTAACTGTTTATCAACTAGACCAAATTCAAACAGGTATGGAAATACTACTCGTTTGATCGATGGCGTAGCGACTATGGCATCTCTGTATGAAAGAAGTGGTCGTGGGTTCAAGTTTAATCTGATTGAAGTTTAGTAATATGAGTTGCGAATAATCCGTGGAAAACTACAATAGTGGCGTAAATTGTTGAATCAAGATACCGACTGGTGCTTACCAGTTTTCGCTAGACCGTTTGATAATATTTAATCTTATCCTTATCCGTGAAAATTACAATAAGTACACGGTTAATTGAACACACACAAACACATTCAAAACATTAAACAGATGGACAAATATTTAGTACAATTCCGCCAATCTATTCCTAAAGATACCTCCAAAAGAAATTCAAATAAATTTCCAAAATTTTTGAATTTCTTTTGGAGGTAACTCTTTAGGAATAGATTGGCGGAATTGTACTAAATATTTGTCCATCTGTTTAATGTTTTGTAATGGATTTCCGCAAGGTCACGCCTGAATCAATTATCTACAACACATTCATTTAATTTCATTGATAGACCGAGTGACCCTGTGTTCTGATTCGTGGTTCTCCTGTCTAGTGACAGGACTGTTTAGTTTTGGTCGTCTAGCGAAGAAAACATTGCGCTTTTATTTTATTTATTTTTCTCGAGTTATTTCCGGTTTTATTAATAATTTGAGTGTTTTTATCAAAATAGAGCTAGAGTTATTGACTCAGGTGTGAATAATTTTCAATAAATTTAAATTAAGAATAGCGTGATTAACAAAAAAAATTCCTTGAAGCTTGTTTTCTCCAATGAAGGATTTTTTGTGCTTTTTAAGATATTAACGAGTCTTCTACTTTTACCAATATCTGTCATTAAAATATTATAACAATTGACATCAAGCACCCAAAATTTTTGTTAATTCTTAATTCAAATTTATTGAAAATTATATTCTGCGTTTTAGTTTGCTTTTCTATTAAAGCGTGTTTTTAGTTTTTTTAACTATTATTTATATTCTACTTTTTAGTTCGGTGTTATCTTCAAAGGCGTGTTTTTAAGTTTTAACAATAGGATTTGGAAAATCGCTAATCCTGAAAATCTTGATCAGGATAATGAGATCAGGACATTGTCATTTTATTATTGTGTGAATGTATTTAGTTCGTATTCTACCAAATAAGTATCTCTTTAATTTAATGTTTGTAACTCTCACTTTTTTTTGTTTTAACTGTTTGTATTTTTTGTTTATTTATGTATAAATGTCCCGCCCGTGATCCCTGAAAGGCCCAGTCTGAAAACCAGCGCTGTCTCCAATAGGAGTGGCATTAAAGCTGGAGATTGGACCTGTTTGGCACCACAAGCGAAAATGTACTCTTTTATAGTGTGTAATTTGGCCTACCTACTCTAATCATTCTCCTATTTGTTTCTCTATGCTTGTAACCTTTTTCGTGTTGTGTGTCAAATAAACTATTATTCTATTCTATTCTATTCTATTCTATGAGACAAACTATTTAAATTACTTATTGCATTGTCATCGGTCCTTGAAAACTGTGCAAATCAATCAGACGTTTTGAAGCGGGTGAATATCACGTTTAATGATTCCGTTAACATCAAGCTAATAAAAGCGTGTTAATAAAATAACATATGACGAATGACATGTCATACGTCTTTGTGAAATACTATAAACAATATAAAAAATTGTCACAGACAAAATTGACATTATTATGACTTAACGAAGAAGAAGACATCGTGGTCTTATTAGAAACTGTAATACGGATATTCTATGTGATATCAAATCGGTAGTAGGAGATATTGTAAGGACATCGTAATATCATAAATAAAACGCCACAATGGACAGAAAAGGACTTGAAAATACAGGGGGAGGCCTTTGTCCAGTTAGGGGTTTGTTTCTTAAAGCAACAACAATGAACCTTTCTCTAAACGGATGCTTTCTTTATTGGTCACGCAAGGCCCTTTCATGTCTTGAAATTCATACTTTTTATTAGACGATATTGTGAGTCTCTCAGCAACAAAAGTATAACAGTAGCGGTCAAGGGCAATACATTAATAAGTCATTATCATTAACCGACCACGTTTTATCAAGTCTACCCTTTTACCGGAATTAGTATTCAATATAAAAAATAATAATAGGTTGCAGAAATCTTTGGGGCCTAGATTATTTTTCTAAGATAAATAGATAGATAATTCCTTATTGATATACTACACAGAAAATTAAAAAAATATTTTTTTTACAATAAAAAGTAATACAATGGGCAGACTTATCGTTGATAGCGATCTCTGCCTGGTAACCTTTGGATAGACTGACCTATAAATAAACAGAGAAGGGGCATGTTGGTGTGGTGTTTATATATAATTATTAGCTGCTGCCCGCGGCTTCGCACGCGTGGTACCTACATAAATAGTAGCCTATGTTCGTCTCCAAGGTCCCATGTATCTCTATACCAAAATTCATCAAAATCGGTTCAGCGGTTTAGGCGTGAAAACGTAACAAACAGACAGATAGACCGAGTTATTTTCACATTTATAATATCAGTAGGGATATACTTACATTATCTGTAAATAAACTAAATACTGATATAAATAAATACATACATACACACACAATAGGTATAATAATAAACAGATAAAATCATAGCAAAAAGTGGGTATTATAAAGACTAGATGGTGCCCGCGACTTCGTCTGCGCAGGATTAGTACTTCGTGTAATTCTAGCGGTTTTTGCAGCGCACGCCAGAATAGCTCGCAGATGGCAGAATTTATCCTACTTACTTGGCACTTATCGTTATATTTTTGACAATTCACACAAATAAATTATAAATTATAAATTATAGCCTATGTGTTATTCTGATGTATAAGCTATATTATTGTAAAGTTTCATTCAAATCCATTCAGAAGTTTTTGCGTGAAAGAGTAACAAACATACATACAAACTTTCGAGTTTATAATATTAGTAAGGATATCCATAACACAGATATAACAAAACAGGTCCACAATTTGTAAAACGTACCAAATACTTAGCTCTAAGTACTTAATACCTTTGTGAGAAAAATTAAATAAATAAATTATTATTATAATAATTAGGTATAACACGACAAATAATGTTTCATGAAGATGGGGAGAGACTTGGCCTTTCTATAATATCAACTGGCAACGCGTTTGTTTTGGAACTCTATGCTTCAATGATCTGTTCGTTCAATCCTGCAGTGGCAAGTACAGAACTAGTAAGCGTTAAGCGTAAGCGCGTAACCTTCTAAACAACAGCAACGATATTACACAAGAGTCACAAATAATGTAACTTCCAACCAGCTAGGGCAAATCCTTACCATGCTGACGGCTTCCGGATAAATGGCCTCGGTAATAACACCCCGCTGCGACGTGACGTATTCCACCATCTCCAACAGTGCTGCCCTCTTGACTTCCTTCCATTTCAGGTCTGATAGGGGCTCGTCAGCGAAGTCGAAGAGTAAGCAGCACTGCCGGAGTTTTTGAATGAATAACTGTTCCCGTTCTGTGGCTGGTGCATCTGTGGACAAATAATATTAATTTAAATAAATAATATTGTGAAATAGAAGTAATCCGATTCCATTCATAAAAAACATCGCCGGATAATTCACATAGCATCATCTAACCTCTAAGTTAGCAGAGCTTGTGTTATGTATGGGTACTTAATTTTTTTGTAAATAAACACGTAGACCTGAAACAAACACTTGCAGATCATGCAAACATTTGTCCCGCGGCGGGAATAGCACCCGCAGCCTTCTGCGTCTCAGTCGGGCCTTGGCCCGATGCGCCAGAGGTCGTTGATGGAAGTTTGAAGACATAATGTCAAGTGGACGAAAAGAGCGGAATTCTGAGGCGCACTCTCACCACACTCAATCGAAAGAACTGGTAACACGATAAGGAACTAGTCGAAATGATGCAAATAAGAGTAGTCTTATAAACGATTATTATCCCGATATATCGTTAATCGATTTCAAGAGTAGGCCTCTGGCTTAGCTCCGATGTAGTTGGTTATCTTCGATACAACCTCCAATGTATCACAGATAGCCATTAGGATGAAACAGCGAATGCAGGCACCTCTACCCAGTCACTTAGTAGGGCTGTGGCTTTGTATTATTTATTTGAGCTTTGCTAGATTCAGTTATCTATATGAACGACGCCACTCCACGAGCACAACGATTCTGGGTATAACCTTATCTTGCGATATCATTGGACAGTATCTAACTTTAGCGGACGCCGTGCCAGCAAACTAGTTTCATTCTATCTACGTGCCTTGAAAGTTTTATAGCTGGTTTACTCCCGCAGAAGCTTCGGTATACAGGTGTAAAAAAACAACACATTAAAACAAAACCTTATCGTTTAGAATAGAATCATATGTTATATCAATTAATTCAAGTATTGACACCATGCACCCCACGCTTTTTTTTTAATGAAACATTTTTTTCTTACCTACATTTATTAAAATTATTTTCTATTTTTTTAGTTTGGTTTTCTATATAAAGCGTGTTTTTTAGTTTTTTTTAACTATTATTTATTTTCTACTTTTTAGTTTTAGGATAATCGTTTTTTTTTATATATTATTTTTTTTCTAATTATTGCATTGTCTTTGTCAGGTGTGCAAAATTAGAATGAAATCTGGCCGTTTAAAGTGGGTCAAAATCGCGCCCTTTTTTTTATTATTTTATTTTATTTTTATATTTTTTATTTTTTTTTCGAATTATTGCATTGTCATCGGTCTTTGACAGGTGTGCAAAATTAGAATGAAATCTGGCCGTTCAAAGTGGGTCAAAATCGTGTCCTAAGGAGTCGGTTACATACTAACATACTAACATACATACAAGTGAAACTAATATAAAGCGTATAAAAAAATTACAAACGCACTAGTGGCCACTACGATTTTCGAAGGTCCCTCTCGATTTCTCTGGGATGCCATCATCAGATCCTGGTTTCCTTATCATGGTACCACCCTTAGGAAATCTCCTTTCCAACAAAAAAAGAATCATCAAAATCGATTCATAAACGACGAGTTATCCGCGAACACACAAAACAAAATATATATATACGGTCGAATTGAGAAACGGTTAACAGAAGTCGGTTAAAAATGATAGTTTTTTACTTTAAAACCCAGCATTGCTTTGCATGCAACACTCAAGAGTATTGCTCAAATTTGTATTTGTTTAAGGTTTGCTTACATGTGGTAGCATTTTGATAGAAAGAGGCAGCTCGCGAGGGAGCCTTCTTTGTCTACCCTGTACAACGAATTACCAAAAGGACTGAGAAATTCAGCAAGAACTATTTTATCACCGAGTGGCCTTTATAAAGCCCGACGGAGTAATTACA
Source organism: Lampropteryx suffumata (assembly GCA_948098915.1). Taxonomy (NCBI): domain Eukaryota; kingdom Metazoa; phylum Arthropoda; class Insecta; order Lepidoptera; family Geometridae; genus Lampropteryx; species Lampropteryx suffumata. The sequence continues at coordinate 5,416,054 of OX402563.1, forward strand.
TAGGGCTGAGAGATGGATGTCGAGATAATACCCTTTAAAGTTATACCTACCTTTATCATTTTGGTGAGTACTACGTAGATATTCAACACCTTAAGGCAACAGTAAAAAAATGCTTTAATTTTGAATTGCGTTGAAGTTGCTTGCACCTTGTATAGACAGTAAAAGTCCCAGTTCTGTCTGGGAACGAAAAGGTGTGTTACATTAGCCAAATGCTAGTTAAATATTAAATATGCTGCGCCGTTAAAGTTATCGATCTGAATATCCATCGGTTTTCAAGTAATAATGGATGAGACTATGGGACTAGCAAATGCAACAACTGCGGTCCAGTTATATATCGGGCGGTGCATGTTACTGACTATCAAAGATTCTTACTGCTAGATTTATATGAGCTAGTAGCCAATTCTTCGAGTTCAGTGATAATGTCAATTCTGCCAGTCTCAAGTGTTTATAGTTTATAGTCGTTTGTTTGTTATTAGAGTCTTAGTCGATGGTCAATTGTCAATTCTAGACGTCACACGGAATGGCGTCTAGAATTTTCTTGGTATTCCTCGTCGTTCAAATCACATTGTCGTCGTTCACCACAATACACATATAATTCAATTATCCATACCCGTCCTGTAGTCACAATTTATTCATTAAAATTCCGCCAAGATTACAGAACAAAACATGCAATAAAACGGGTAAAAAATATCAAAGATTCGAAGAATCAATGATCCTTGTGATTGTATTGAATAAAGTTTCTTTTGACTTTGACAATCTTGATTTCTGGGAGAGTTAGAGCTGAAACAGACTATGTTTTCGAAAAAGGTTATTTTCTGATGGATATTATCGACAGAATGATGAAGGTAGAGTAGCTAGTCTATGGTGTTTATCAACTGATCAAGAGTGACAATGCTTACCACAATAGTAGTCCACCAGCAGGGTGAAAAGAGATTAAGTTTTCGAAAAAGGTTATTTTCTGATGGATATTATCGACAGGATGATGAACGTAGAGTAGCTAGTCTATGGTGTTTAACGACTGATCCAGAGTGCCAATGCCTACCACAATAGTAGTCCACTAGCAGGACGAAAAAAGATTAAATAATGCAGTTATAAAGACTAGTAATAACTTTATGAAATTTAATGAAGTTTCGTATTTTTCTCTTTCAATCTCCGTAATGAGAAGTAATAAATAACAATAAAATACAGAAATGGGGCTTGGCTGTTTCCATTCTAGCCATTTACAGGACTAGTATATAGTCGAGCTAGCAGAATCCCGTTCGCTATAAATCAGGGTGCTCCCCTCTCCGTGGCGATGAGTTGTCCCAAATACGTGCTTTGGGGAAACAACGCAGTTTTTAAATGGTTCAAAGATTCATTTGAATTTTTTCATTAATTTAAGTTTACCCAGTTCAGTCTTAGATTTAGAATGTGTTGTAGGATCAGTAAGATATAATTAGCTTACTGATTATGTCAGTAAGATACTGTATAAGAAAACGAGAAATGAGCGAACCTCTTTTAGTTTTTTAGTTTGTGCAGCAACAAAGTCCTTATCTATAGCTGGTTGCTATAGATATAAAAAGCTAAAACAAACACAAATGCGTATTTAGAGTGCTACATACATGCATATATTCTAGCTCTAACTGATATAATTCTAATATATGATAAGATACTATGAAATCAGTGATTATCAAAACTCGTGCCCATAAACTATTTCCTTTGACGATATTACTGCATAAGCAAGCACATATTATAATTATTACCTATAATGATGTACCTACCTAGATAATATATGTAGGTATGGTACCTATATAGATTAACTAGCTGGTGCCCGCGACTTTGTCTGCGAAGGATTAGTACCTCGTGTAACTCAAACGGGTTTTGCAGCGAACGCCAGAATAGCTTGCAGATGGCAGATATTTTTCCTACTTACTTGATACTTATCGTTGTATTTTGGACAATTCACACAATATCTTTATAAACTATAGACTATGTGTTATTCTGATGCATAAGCTTTATTATTGTAAAGTTTCATTAAAATCCATTCAGTAACTTTTGCGTGAAAAGAGTAACAAACAGATACAAACTTTCCCGTTTATAATATTAGTAAGGATGCCACATTAGCTACATATAATCTAGTATAACTATGTTTGTATATAAGGTTTACCCTGCCAATAGTAATTTGATGTTAGTCCATTAAAATGTTACATTTTTTAGGCCTTAGTGTGCATTTGTCAGAGGACGCAATTTTATTTTTTTAATGTGTAGGGGGGGTCAGTAGAAGCTTAAGTTCAAGTTTGTGGGGTCGGCACCCTTGTCCCCCGGCCGCCATCTTGGAAAAGGGGGTGCAAAGGGTTTTCGCGCTGTATCTCGTAAACTAGTTACCTTACAGAAAATTTAATCAAACATAAAATGTAGCAAATTAAATTTCCTACAATTTTATTTCTATTACTTTTTATCGTCAAGTGACCAACAAAAAAGTTATAAACAAAAATAAATGAAAATTTTGTTTGTTTGTTCTAGGTTTTACAGCGCTCCAAACTTAAACGGATTCTCGAATGCTCATAGGGATGCAATAAAAACTAAAAATTAGGCTTACTTTTCTATCTATATTTTTTTTATTCATACAATTTATTATGATCTTAACATTCCTATGCTATTATTGAACTATGTTTGACCCTTTTACCCACCACCTATGAGGTATAACATGGGCAAAGTCAAATTTATAAAAATTTAATGCATTTTTTAATGCATTTTTTGTCACTGTCTTAGCAAATCGTTTGTATCGCAGAGTGTCTAGAGTATCGTCTTTATTTCCGCCATATAAAAAGACGAAAAAACGTTCGCCAACAACACTGAGTAACGATGACTCGACTTTCTCACTCATAAATAATTTAGTTCCACTTGCTAACTCTGGATGCTTCTGCAAAATTTTTATAAATTTGACTTTGCCCATGTTATACCTCATAGGTGGTGGGTAAAAGGGTCAAACATAGTTCAATAATAGCATAGGAATGTTAAGATCATAATAAATTGTATGAATAAAAAAAATATAGATAGAAAAGTAAGCCTAATTTTTAGTTTTTATTGCATCCCTATGAGCATTCGAGAATCCGTTTAAGTTTGGAGCGCTGTAAAACCTAGAACAAACAAACAAAATTTTCATTTATTTTTGTTTATAACTTTTTTGTTGGTCACTTGACGATAAAAAGTAATAGAAATAAAATTGTAGGAAATTTAATTTGCTACATTTTATGTTTGATTAAATTTTCTGTAAGGTAACTAGTTTACGAGATACAGCGCGAAAACCCTTTGCACCCCCTTTTCCAAGATGGCGGCCGGGGGACAAGGGTGCCGACCCCACAAACTTGAACTTAAGCTTCTACTGACCCCCCCTACACATTAAAAAAATAAAATTGCGTCCTCTGACAAATGCATACCCAAATGTAACTTTTCAATGGACTATGTCATGTTCTAACTAATTATTTTACATGCATTGTTTTCTTGGCAGCTGGTGGATAATGGACTTTAGAAGCGGTATTAAAATTTAATGATGATAGTCAATAATTACAAGCAAGTTGAAGACTTGACACATTTGAAACAGAATTTTCTAGTTTTTGTACTTAGATTCTACTTTCCGACACAGCGTTTCTAAGTTTAGATTACCTTATAAATTCCGGTGATAAAGCAAGTTTTATTAATCAAAACATCACAATACGTTGAAGATATTATCACACAACTTGTCCTGATTCATCGTTTTCACAAGAGATGTTGATGTGTAAAGTTTGTATATGGCAAAATAATGTGTATATTACGCATGTGAGTGAGTTAATATCTCGTCTGGAAAAAATGTGGTCAGAAGAAACCGACAATAGTCGTAAAACCGCAACCCGACAGTGTATATAAACAGAGAGCGTATTGCGAGATAAGAAACATTGTACATGAGATGGGTACCGCAAGCATCTAAACAATGCCGACGGATAATTAAAAACATTAGTCAAAACCAGATTAAGCAATATTATCATAAACAGACAAACGACCTCGATTTGAATTTATCGTAACTTCCAAAAAAAAACTATTTCTATGGTAGTGGGTCACCTCGAAAATACCAAACATAAAATAATACAAATTCCTCAAATTGCTGCATGAATAATTTCAACGAAAAATTTAATGCAGGACTAGAACGTCGCATTCCATTTCCTATATCACGATAATGCCGACCACTGGCCGCGGATGCCGATCGGTCGATACTATTTCTGCAGCGTTTTCGCCCGAGCTTGCCTATGTACTTGTTTGTTTGATGGTCATTAGTTTTATCGTTACTGTATTGTTTCGCGTATGTGTGTATAGCCGTGCCTCTTCAAGGTTGCCAGATACAGGCGAGTGGGCGACTAAAAGGCTCGTCGTCGCGGTTAGTTCTGCGTCACGACAAAACAACTCGGGAACATTTTCTTCAAACGATCTGCGAACTCTTCAAATAATCTAACAGCTTCGATAGTCCGAAAATAGATGCGGCTATTTTGCATGCGGATACCGAAAGTTAGATAAACATCGAGGCGGTGAGTAAACATTGCGGGTCTGTTTTTCGGTGGAAAGGTAGACGCACGATGGTGTCGAGCCGGGCTCAGACTTCTTAGAGGTGTGAAGAACTTCTTCGAGAATTACCGACGCACCTTTCAGTTGGGGGAGCTGCACCATCAAGCTCTCCCTATCATTATTCGGAATCGGCTGAGGGCGCTCGGGTTCCACGGCGGGCGCGGCTGGGGGCGGCGGGCTGCGCGCGTACGGCGGCGACGGCGCCTTCTGCGGCGGAGCCGGGCCTTCCATGCCGGCGTCACCGGTGAACAGCGAGAAGCGGAAAGCGCGCGCGACGTCTGTCACGCTCTCGGAGCGCTTGGTGGCGGCCTGCGACGCGACGAGGTCGAGACCCGAGTGGAACGACGGGGACTTTGGGATGCCCAACGGCGAGACGACGCGACGCGGCTTCGTCTCAGCGGCGGTGAACATAGCGCGAGAGGGCGCGCGCGCGGCCGGCCCGGCGTGGACCATCGCAGGCGGCGGCCGGCAGCGGCATCCGAGCTGAGCCCGGCGGCGACTCCGGAACCGGTGCGAGCTGCGGGGGCACCCGGACTGCCACGCGCCTCGCGACGGACTTACACCGCGACACGTGCGCGCGCATCCAACTACCCCGCGCGCACACACCCCGCCACCCCTCCTCGCTCCGATACAACCTCCGCTAGGGTTACCGCGTCGTTTAGAAACACGAGATTTACATTATAATTTATGCTATCAGCTTTCTACCGAGGGCGCGATCCTAAATCTGTTTGCTTGGTATCGCAAACGTCTTCCGCGCGCGAGGACACAATAATTGGCACTGGTTTTACTTGTCGTAAATTGTAAATGTAGCCCTTATGTTTGTAATATGCCACTGGTTTCGCAATTTAGCAAAGTCAGGGGTCGGCAACACGACGCACGTATGTAATAAACGGTAAGCGAGCACCGTATTGCGAGAGAAGCAAATACGTAACGTTTCATAATACACAGCAGTAAAAAAAATAAAACGCCGATCAGCTGATAAGGTGATGATTGTATCTTTATTGTTTTAGATTGAGCCGTGAATGTATCATCAGTTGAATTGCAGCAAATATATGCGATCATACGAGTCTGTGTGGCCTGGGCCAGGCCATGTGTTAACCCAATTGCTGGGAAAGCAAAGCAGACGTATAAATTTGTAAATCGTTTACAAGTGGTAACGTGAGATTCTTGGCAATCGTAAGAAGACAAGGGACCACGCGACGGTCCAGTAAACTTCGAATGAGGGTTTGTTGGGAGCTTCCTTAGGGTATTGGGACTGTCAGCCCTCGCGATAGGAAAGGAGGCGCGTTTTGCTAGACGCATTCCACCTTCCCCCTGCACCATCGATCGTACAATTGACACCAAATTGTCCGTTTCACTTTCTAAGATTGACAGATTGATGAAACGTGACGTCACGGGAGGGGAATGGACTATGCTATGCGAATCCTTAATTCACGATATCAAATTCTTTTGTAAAGAAAATTAATTTTTCAGTGGTAAAGAATAATAATAACACAATAGTCTAAAAAATTGCCTTATTTTACATTGGTATATATAATTCGAATTAATGGATACCAATGGTGGTACTTTGTTCTTAAGTCCTTTGCGATTATAATTATTTTATGGGTTAAATAAAAATAAAATGAATGCCGGATAAATAAAGATAAATAAGGATATAAGTATCAAATCATTAGATCCCGAGATTAGGTAGTTCTTAAACTTTAGATCATGGAACATTTTTACTTTTGCTGTATTCTTTTAGAATATATTCTTCCCTTCCTCGCTTAAATTTAGAGTGAAAGTGACAGTGAAGTTACTGTCTATGTGCACGTATATATACTGTAAATAACACCCTTCAAATTCCTATTCTCTCCGAATAGCGGGTAAAGCTGTTCGTTGTCTCTGTGTCAGTAAGTCACGACTTTAATTCTTACATTGATACATTTATGAGACCAAATGAAAGTGATAGTGAGTTGTAGAAACCGATTGCCGAGGAATGTAACCGGAAGATGACGTGTTAGGAGATTAGAAGATATCTAGTTTAATCAGCAATGCACGATATACAACATGACCAGGTAGTAAAAGAAAAAAACAACCTCATTTTACATTTTGAAAAACACTGAGTTTACTCACGTATTATTTTGTCGATGAAGGCACCGACACTGTTTTGATTCATCTAGAGAATCTTCATCAGGGTGAGTTTGATAGGCGGTTCACCTGTAGTCGCTCGAGATTTTCAAAAGGTATAGTACAACTCACGAAAGTTTCAAAACTCACATGTCTAAATTTTACTAATAACCATTTTATCGAAGTATTTATTATTATCGTACTTCTTCTTATCGTGTCACTAGTTATTTCGAACCAGTGTGGTGAAAGGATTAAAGTGCGCCTCAGAGGCTCCTTTTGTGCACTTAGCACATGTCTGCCATTGGCCTCTATTCTGTTGGCACCAACCTAACTAATTTTAGCTCAAATTGGGTTTTGAACTGTCAAATAAAACTTTGGTATTCTGCTGCTACCAACGTAGGTATCCGAATTTAATCTTATCTAATTTAATTAAGCGTTCCTAATTTAATTTAGTAAGATGGCACCAACCGAATAGGCTTTACAATTGTTATGACTAACTAAAATATATTTTAGAGAATTCGTAACTTTAAAAATGAACCAACCGAATTGCCACCATTATCGTACTTATTTGAATTACAACAAAACGAATAGTCTACGTGATAGCTCAGGGTTAAGGACAGACAAACAGAGGAACCTAGCAAAATTATGAGGGTTCCTTGTTGTACGCAAGAGAAGAAGAAGAGAAAGAAAACGCTAACGTTTGTATATACATACGAGTATAGAGGTGGGTACATATTTTTTCATATATAATTCCATTGTAAGAACTGCTAATGCGAATACAAAAGCTGGTTGGAGTTACACGCTTGAGAAGGCACTAGGGTTGCCACTTACAATGTACTTACATGTTTTCCGACTAGCGTTGGCCTGGGGTTTTATACGCGGCGCGGCACATAGTGAAAAAGTAGAGCGTATTGCTATTCCAAGGTACAGATCAAATGTATTTACACATCCAAACATCTATATAAACTTTCGCGTTTATAATATTATTAAAAATGTAATTGTCCTATTCAGATCCTATTCAGACACCAGACTTTTTGTAAAGAATAGATGTCATCGACGATTTTTTACGTCTCACTTTTATCTAGCCTTTACAGTATCTGACAGGTCTCTGCGCTGTAGGCTGAGGGTTCGATTCCCTCCCAGGATAAATATTTCTGTGATGAACGTAGGTGTTTTTGATGTGTTTGGGTGTTGTTAAATATCATGCACATGTATTTAAAAATATATTAGGTATTATATTAGTCATCTGGCCATTAATACAAGGAGTTTGGAGCTAGCTGGTGTTGTGTGCAATGTTATGATTTATCTGACAAACATAAGTCAAAAGGTCGTAAGAACTTTGTGGCTTCCGAATATGAAGGATGCCTTCAATATATCAAGCCAACAGGTGTCCAACAAATACGCGCAGCAAAATCTCGTTACTAGGCTAAATGTCAAGAGCATTTTCGTGCCTAAGCTCCTGTCAGTTCCAGGGTAAGTAGCTGTTAAACATAAGCCAAGGTTAGGTAAAGAGATGAGAGTAGCTAGCCAATGAAATTAGTTGGTTCAATGGCAATGACCTATCACATCTGGCGTAATTATTTCCATTTTATACGGTACTAGCGACCCGCTCCGACTTCGCACGGGTGCAATGCTGATACTAAATATAACTACTACAAATGTGTTTATTTACGACATCACATTAGAAACCTCTAAAATTATCAGCATGTCTTTACTATATTCTGCGTTTATCTATATATATAAAAATATTATGTTGGTTTGTGTACGCTTCAAATACTCAAAAAGTTCTGCACCGATCGAGCTGAAATTTTAGCATGATATATAATCCGCATCAAGGATTGTTTTTATCTATTTTTTTTGTACCACAGCGAAACGTGGCGGGGTACAGCTAGTTATACATATAAACCTTTCTCTTGAATCACTCTATCTATTAAAAAGCATCAAACCGCATCAAAATCCATACATAGGGCAGACAGACAGCAGGCGACTTTGTTTTATACTATGTAGTGATGGAGGAGTTTATATCACATTCTGCTGGGTTTAATTTAGGGCTCATATTACTTGATTAGCGGGGTCTATTATTATTAGATATGAATAGTTATTATTAGAAATTATTAAGTTATTACAATTATTATTATACTTATGGATAGCCTCTCAGCTCAGAACGTAGTAAGCTCTGCCTTCTGCCCTGTATGTTGGTGGTTACATTCTCTCCCAAGACAAACATGTGTTGACATTAAAGTTTATTCTGTGTCTGGGTGTTATAAGGTATTATTTATATGTATTTAATCCTTACTAATATTATAAATGTGAAAGTAACTCTGTCTGTCTGTCTGTCTCGCTTTCACGCCAAAACTACTGATCCGATTTAAATGAAATTTGGTACACAGATAGTCTAAAGCCTGAGAATGGACATAGGCTACTTTTTATGTAGGTGCCACGATTGCGAAGCCGCGGGCAGCAGCTAGAAATATATAAGTATTCTATATATTACTATCTGCTACTATAAGTAGTCGTCTGGTCACCATAATACAAGCTATACTTAGTTTGGGTCTAGATGGTGTTATTTATTTATCGTAATATAGGATTTACAGTTATTAATTTAGTTTAATCTAATAAAGTGTAGATATGCCAAACATTAACCAATTTGAATCCACATTTTGATTATGTGCATTGTCGATAGATGTTTATTGTTAATTTCGAGTTCGACTTTAGAGCTTACTTATATACTTACTATAGGTATAGCATAACACAACAACAAGCAATGACTTACAGAGCACAAGCGCGTTTGCGGCAGATTACTTGATGTATCACCAAGCTGACGGTACCTATTCGATTTTGCTATTCAAGTTGATTTTAGTTTAAGCGCATGTTTGGTATATTAGATTTTATTTTATAGACACAAGTTATATTTCTTTGATCTTTAAGACGATTTAAACAACTGCATCACAGACATTATGCTTTCAATACATTATCTTGTATACAGCAAACTTCGCTTAATGTTTTGATAAACAGTACCTTCAGCGGGCCTAGCACGGCACGAGGAGAAATAGTCTTTCCCCCGTTTTTATCCACCTGTGGTGGACAGGTGGTGGTGTATTTCCACTGACAGGTGGATAAAAAGGTGGAAAGACTATTTCTCCTCGTGCCGTGCTAGGCGGGCTGGTCACTCTATATAACTGATAAGAGTTTTGCAGGATCGTTCGCATCGGTGAAAACAAATCCAATTTCGCCTGCGTTGATGCCGTTGGCTCCTAGACTATGTTTAATGAAAGACAGTGTTTTGGAACACAATCAGCTTCAGTTAGGCACACCGGCTTCGAAGTTACTACATTAACCCTACAAAGGTCACTTAAGCTAGTATGTTTCCAAGAAATCTTTAGAGCTTGGCTAGTAGCCAGTATTGAAAATCGTCGTCTTGAACGTCAAGAAAACGTATGAGGAGTTCGTGATTTATAAAATGGCTATAGAATTCTACTAATCAAATAATCGGAATGCATGTTATTCGTGACCTGGAAAAGCACCAGTATTTTTAATTCGTATTACAAACGATAAAAGCCTTATCTTTCCAAGGTTCAACCGGATCTAAGAAATGACGTCAGACTGTTTATACGAACTCAGTACCGTATTGATACAAGACAAAAAGAGCGTAACGCTATAACCAGCATTTCTAACGTCATTGAACAGGCACAACCACTTAAATACAGTACAAGTTGTGCTGCGGTTTTATTGAATTTGTAAGAAAGAATTTCGGGACAAAAGATATTATACTTTGCGAGACACACATCGAAGCGAACGACGAGTGTTACTCGAGTATTGGGTCGTTCAGAGTATGTCTACGCTCATTGTACGTTTCGCACACGAACTTGATCGTCGAGTCGTCGACCTATATTTAAGGAATCGTGATTCATAAAATTTTGAACAGGGATTTATTTTTTCTTCAGCTGAAGTTGCGTTCCGTTTCAGTTGCGATGAAATCTCTTTTTATTATATCATGACGTCAATATGGCGATCATCTCTACTGATCATGGTGATGTGATTTTAATTGGAGGTACCCAGCAATATCTATGCAGTCAAGCTGTTTTTATGTTGAGTATGTGATACAGACTGTACCTATCATATTGACGCACTGTATCATACAGTGCGTCTATATGTTGCTGCATTTCATTTCATTTTCATTTCAGTGCATTAATCAAAAAGTTTACAGCTCAAGACTATTTCAATAAAGACTCTAACATAACAGGGCTTCCAGTCGTAATTCTGTGAGTTCCCGACTTTCATAACTCATTCCCCCTGTATAAGGGTGCGGGCAAGCCTACGACACGCCACTCCAAATCGATTTATAAATTGAGCTTTATTACGCTGATTTTATAATCGATTATGGCTTAAATATTTATGAGTAACTACTCTATTACGGTAGCGAGCAGTTGTTTTCTGAAAGCCGTGATCCCTGATCCGCACGATATTTTTGTATAAGTTGGTATGTTTTTGTTTTATGCAAATATATTACATTCATTTCATTTTGTACAACTACTTAACTACAGTACTTATTCAACGTTCGCGCATCTGGTTATGTGCAATAATGCAGACCGAATATTTCAGCAATTTTCTGTGAAGCTTCGGATTGTTTACGTTTGTGCTCTACACAACAGAACTAGGGATATTAGTTTGGATATTTAGATTTATATTATACCGCCATTTTTGACAACTAAAGCAGTGTGATGTTTGGACGTGCCTCGGACTACCCAGAGATCTGAGGAAATGTCTATCAAGCTTGGGGAATACAGTCGTGAGAGACAAACAGTCAAACAGACTTTAAGAATTACTGTACATACGTGGGAACATGTGATCCAAAACGGATGAAAGCGATTGTTAAACATGATATTGATTTCAAATTAAAACTTAAATAACCTTAATAATATTCACAGGGATGCATTTTGGATCCCATTTTGTTTCTTGTCTATTTAAAAATCTACAATATTATTAAGAAACCCCGACAGGGTGCGTTTTATTAAATACAGCAACTACGATACGATACCTATGAATAATATACGGGGTAGCAGCAGAGAAAATGAGTTCACTTGAGTAACTCCGATATCACAGAGGAATTCATGCAGTAGCAAATGTAATGCTTTAGATTGTGCAAAGTTGTCACTTTTGATCTTCTTTAGTATTTAAATCGAAGTTACACGTGCACAACGTGCTTACACAAATCTACTCAATAAAGCGCTTTACTGCAGTAAAAACATGTGTCCTATCAACGAACGGTCAGGTGGATAATTTAGCAGACAATCAGAATCAAGTTTTTCCGCAGCAAACTTTTATTTGGAATGTGGTTTTTGGAATTGAAGTTTTCTTATTTACACTCATTGCTGTTTATTCGTAGACACTGGTAGACTTCACTGCATTGTCTTAGCTATGTCAATACAACATAGCTCGGAGCTCTGAATGGGGGCGGAAACGGCACGGCGCACAAAGGGACGAGGCAAAAAGCGGAGGCGGACACATGCCACTTTATACGGCGTTTAGTAGTCTTGGTGCCTCCAGGGCTCTTTAAAGTTAGCTTAAACTTTTCAATGTGGAATATAAGGAGGATTTAAAGTCTGCTCGGATTATCGACTTATGGCTTATAATGTGTCTGGTATTTAATTAGTACTGATCTGAAGTCCAGCTGACAGAGGTCGATCGAGCGAATGTTAAACGAACGCGTAAAATCTCATCCACAACCGGATTTGAACTTGAACCATGCCCTTTTGACCTGAAAGTGGGGTCGCCATCAATTATGGAAAAGGCATTTAAAGAACACTTAGGGATCTTCGAATGAAACGATGTAGTGGCTAATAATACAATAATAATAATAATAATAATAGCTAAGCTGAAACTGTTTAGTTAGCTGAACTAAAATGATTCACACCCTAAAATGTATTTTTTTTATTTTTGAAACTTTAACGGGGTTTTGAGTTTTAAGTCTTTATGCTAGTGCTGCCATCTATTATGATATTTGATAACTTACTTCATTATGAGTTTGTGATTTCATAAGCAACCCTCCCCCAGCCGCCGCTTGGGGTAGGGTAGAGAATTTAGTCTATATATAGCTTCATTCATCGAGTCTACAAATTACAAGTCGACTCGACTTGGAAGAAACCTGTCATGAGAAATTAATACGAAGCTAACGGCACTGAAACCCTAATAATATTATATACCTTCTTCTTATCGTGTTACTGGTTATTTCGAACCAGTGTGGTGAAAGGATTAAATATAATGTCGGACATTTTACACAATATCATCTGGCCCCAAAGTAAGCAGAGCTTGTGTTATGGGTACCACATGACTGATATACTACTTATATACTTACTTTTTTTACCCGCAACCTTTCGCATCTCAGCCGGGCCTTGGCCCACTGCGTCACAGAGGTCGTTGTATGTAGTATGTAATACTACATACTAATGGTGTTAGTAATATATACATATCTCAAAGTAGATTGTGTCACAATACTTCTTCAGCAACCTGGATACATTATACAAAATTAAGAAAAACCAAGTGAATTTAACTAGTAGTTCTGTGCGCTGTAGACCTCACGAACATTTTTTGATATTACTGATATGTAACTTTACGTTTTCAGCCCCCATACCAAAAATTTCAAAAACGGAATCGACAAAAAAAACTATGTAGTTATAGAACCTGCTTACAAAATTTCACGAGAATCGGTTGAGAAATGCGACCTGTAGAGGAGAACATCTGGACAGACGCCGGACATAGCTGAAACAGAGACACTCGCTACGCTCGGATCATATAAAAAAGCGCTAGGACCAAGACGAGTTTCTTGCCAATTCTTCTCGAGCTTGGGTTAGGATGAATTGGCACCTAAATTCACCTAGTATGTAAGACGTTTCAAAGTGATCCTTGTGATTGTATTCAATAAATCATCTTTTGACTTAACTTGACTCGGTCAATAAATTCTAGACATTCTAGACAGCGTATACTCGGTTTATTAGACGATAGATACTTAATCGACAATGGACTTTCAACGTATCCTAGTGCTACTTAATTTATTAGCGCTGCGGCTCGAGGAATCTGTCCTTATCGTGGTAATTTACGTTGATATATAGAAGCCCTGTGGGGCGATTATGGAACTTTGATACTATCAAAACATTGATACTAATACCTTTCAGTTACTCTTAAAGAATTAGTATTACGGATCGCTGCGATTTCTATCGGCTTCTATCGCTAGTTACAATGTGAAGTTGGTGTCAAACAATAACTCGACCAATTTACAAAGTACGATTGTGGTAAGAATCGTGTTTAGCGTACTAAGCATTTAAATACATCGCATATGATTGATTGAATTAATGCCTATTGCTAATCGAAATTGATAGTCATTGATGCCGATTACTAATCGAAACTGATAGACATTGATTGTATCAAGAGTTCCATAATCGCCCTACTGTGCTAATAATGGAATCTCTATTATGAGCTTTGAACTATATCGCTAAAAATAAACTACAATATCAATCAAACAATGCTGTATCTATATGTTTTGGGTTTTCGATGGCATTTGCAAAGCTCACGAGCAAGCAAAATACGACCCGACTGTTCAGTGGGTTTGGGGACCCTAATTTTCTGGATTTCAACTAGGTATAACCTTTGAGTGGGCGATATTTACAAACAATATACTAATCTACTTGGAAGTTATGGTATCATATAATTACATTTCAGAAACTAAAAAGAAACCAGACTTCATTGAATATAAAAAATATACAACCGAATTAAGAACCTCCTTTTTTTGAAGTCGGTTAAAAATGTTTTTATTATAAGCATTATCATTATCATTTTTAGAAATTGGTAAGCACCACTGGAAAGTCACAGGCAAAATACAAAATTTTGTTTACATGGATGATATACATTTTCCAGCTATTTTGATTTGAAACCAAGCTACTGAATAGATTTCAATGAAATTTGGAACCAATCGGAAAGTATATTCATCCACAAAAAAAAAAAAAACTGTTCATAAATGACGGAGCTTTGAGGTAACAAACATAAAAAGAAAACTAATTGAGAAACTCCTTTTTTAAAGTCGGTTAATAAAATATTGTACATAATTACGTTTTAAAAAATTTTAAAAGACAACCGACTTCATATGACATAATTAAAAAAAAGTCGAATTGAGAACCTCCTCCTTTTTGAAGTCGGTTAAAATTTGTTGGCCTGATATTGAGTTATTCGTCCATTTGTCGCGCACATACTTAATGCAAATTTAAGACTTATATGGTTTTCTCATGGATGCCATTGTCAGAACTGGACCATGGGGATGACATGCGACACAGGAAGCACCAGCTTTCAAATAAAAAAGTATCATCAAAATCGGTTCACCCAGTCGAAAGTTCTGAGGTAACAAACATAAAAAAAAAAAATTGAGGAACCTCCTCCATTTTTGAAGCCGGTTAAAAACCAGTCTAATCGCACTCAATTATAATTACGCTATTAGCAGCATCCTCATAGAGCTGAGCATAAACAATTGCTAGAAAAAACGGAACAATGCTAAGTCTTCAGAACATCAATGTCACATATTCACTAGGTACTATTTATAACTACAAAATGATGCTAAATTCTTCGTCTGTCATTTCATGGAGTAACATAGCTAATTTAATATTTTTTACCCGTTTTATTGCATGTTTTATTCAGTAATTTTGGCGGAATTTTTATGAATAATTTGTGACTACAAGGGTATGGATAATTGAATTATATGTGTATTGCGGTGCTGTGATTTGAACGACGAGGAATCCCAAGAAAATTCTAGACGCCATTCCGCGTGACGTCTAGAATTGACAATTGACCATCGACTAAAACTCTAATAACAAACAAACTGACTATAAACTATAAGCACTTGACACTGGCAAAATTGACATTAGTATGTCACAGGCCATTAACAAAGAAGAGGAAGAAACTATGCGAACGTCTCTCTTGAAACGGGATGTTTTATGATAAGTATTGTGTCTGTTCCTGCTGCTGGTAGAACAGGACTTTGACCACCTGAGAGTCTGTCAGAAACATTTACAAGCTTTATGTTGTAACAGATCAAACCACTTCCTATGTTTTCTGGAGCAAAAGTTCAACAAACTGTGCATTTTATGCATTTGACCTTGTTCGCACGCGATGAACAATGCTCGTACAAATTAGCCGATTTTGAGAGAACACTTAGATCAAATGTTCCCCTCGAATGAGAAACTATCACAAAAAAAAAATTAATCCGCTTACACATTTCACTTTGTTTAGTAATAATAATGCCGAACATTTCACACAGCACCATCTGGCCCTAAAGTAAGCAGAGCTTGTGTTATGGGTACCACATGTGACATTACTGATATACTTTTTTTTTTGTAAATACATACATATTATAAAATTAAACACCCAGACCCGAGACAAATATTAGCAGATAATACAAACATTTGTCCCGCTGCGGGAATCGAACCCGCAACCTTCTGCGTCTTATGCAGGCCTTGGCCCACTGCGCCACATAGGTCGTCAGTGTTTAGACGACGATTTAAAGTGATCTTTTTTTTATTTTAACTAATACAGATCTTTTGAATTTGAATGAAGGTTACACTGGGTTGCCATCGCGTATAATATCATCATAGTTATTCCGCAGTCGTCAACGGAAGCTTTTTGCACAATAAATAAAACATTTGGTAACTTTCATAACTTTTACGCCAGATCCTATAAATATGCCTTTGTGTCAGTAATACCATTGATGGTACAAGTGACACAACTTTGTATCCTTAGTACCATTAAAATAGATACTAGTTTTTACCGTGTATTTACTATTTTTCAAAAAAAAAAAAAAAGACGGAATTTTTCTAAAACAAACCTAACCTAACCTAAATGCCTGCGTAGCATCTGGACATATTCTCAGCTGGACAAGTTAGCAACTGGACAGAGTTATGTATCTAGACAGACGAACTATATTCTTCTGGCACTTCGGCGGCAGCTGCCGCGGCACGCTCGCTTTACTCGCTTGCCTTGCGGCTTGTTTTCTATACTCAAACATAAACCATCTAGGTTCGATCTGATTTAACTAAACAGTATATACACGGTATAAGTTAGCATCTATTTTAATGGTACTAAGGACACATAAAAGTATCACTAGTACCATTGATGGTACAAATCAATGGTACTATAGACACATCGTCATTAATATGGGTAGGCAATTTTACACAGCACCGTCTAGCCTTAAACTAAGCAAAGCTTGTACTATGGGAACTAGATGACTGATAAAATAATTAAATACACATACTTTTAAATATGATACTTAATACTTAAGTCGGTAGTTGGCCTTCTGTGCAGTATGTAGGTACGATTACCTCTCAGGACAAACATTTGTGTGATATGTATATGTATGTTCTGTGTTTGAGTGTTCTATCAGTCATCTGTGGGGCGATTATGGAACTTTGATACTATGAAAACATTGATACTAATAGCTTTCAGTGACTATTGATGAATCGGTATTACAGATCGCTGCGATTTCTATCGGCTTCTATCGCTAGTTACAATGTGAAGTTGGTGTCAAACTATAATTCGACCAATTTACAAAGTACGATTGTGGTAGGAACCGTGTTTAGCGTACTAAGCATTTAAATACATCTTGTAAGATTGATTGAAATAATGCCTATTGCTAATCGAAATTGATAGACATTGATGCCGATTGGTAATCCAAACTGATAGACATTGATTGTATCAAGAGTTGCATAATCGCCCTACAGGTCACTATAATACATGCTTACTTTGGGGCCAGGTGGTGTGGTGGACATAATCCACCAATATTATTTATATTATATTTATCTAATACCTTTAAGCGAGCAATTCTTGTATATATGTATGTATATATAATCTGAATCTCGAAAACGGTACCTACGATTTTCATGAAATTTAGTATGCCGGGGGTTTCAGGGGCGAAAAATCGATCTTGTTAGGTTTCATTTTAAGAAAACGTCGTTGTATCCGTGTTATAAAACGAAAGCTCGGTAGGTACTTATATTTATCACTCAAATATTTGTCCTGGTTAGGGATCGGAACCACAACCTGTATAACGCAGATGGTAGATTTACAACCACCGGAGCTGTGAGCTGTAAGTAAAATAATTAAGTACTTACATAATAACGTACTGGTAGTACTGACATTAATGACAGGCCTTAATTCAGTTGTTTCGCTAGAGAAACTAATTTTTTTAGTGACACTTCCTAAATTAACGTATAACTGACATGTTTTAGCTCAATTTAGTCATCATGTAAGGAGGTGTTGATTAAAACTGCGATTATTTTCCTCAGTAAATTGAGTAAATTTTAAATTGAGCTAATAATACATTATTTTCAATAAAGGAATTAATTGGAATAACAATATTTTAACTTATTTTAGAACTGTGATTTAAAATCTCTAAATTGAACTTTATTGGTAGCAAAATACGGTCGTCCATATTTTACAAAATTTTTGCTAGTCCGGCGAAACAACAGAATTGCCAGCAATACCATTTGATAACATTGCGTAATACCGCATCTAGGATAACTAGTGTAGGGATAAGCGGTCGGGCACGTTCACCATAGGTCTAGCTACTAGATTTACTATGTAATGTAGCCTAGACAAGACACAGTGCTGTTGTTGCTATAGATTTATGTACGCACGTTCGAGTATGTTTTTCACGCAGATGCATAACACGTGTCGAATATCTATCGAGTACTTATGGGAATGTTTCCTGTATTCAGGTAGGTTTGTACATACTATTTGTATTGCTTTTATTGGTACTGATACAGACGACCAGGGCGCCTTCTGCGATATTTAAGACACTTCAGTTTTATTGTCCCTTGCTCGCTACAGTTTGTCCTTGCCAGTCTTCTCAAAGAATATAACTTACATCACTAAGGTCAACCTTCATTAGCGCCTCGCCGTGTCAGTGTAGCGAACGCATTAGTCTAATTAGCAAAGATCTCATTTTCCAAGCTTACATAAAAACCACGCAAACGTAGAAAACAATGTAGAGTAGAAATAGAATTGAACACAGAATTGCTGAGATCAAACTAGTAATTTAAATTAGCGATGAAATATGGGCTAAGTCCGTAATGAAATAAGTATCGTACTTAGTACAAGATGTGCAATGTATCTTTTTTGACTACTCTGTCAGCTCAGTTGGTGGTAGCTCTACCTTTTGTTGTGTAGGTTGCGGGTTAAAATGCTTCCCAGACAAATATTTGTGTTATGAACATAAATAAATAATTCCGGACATTTCATACAGCATCATCATCAAGCAGAGCTTGTGGTTTGGTTACCACATGACTGATATACTACTTATATACTTTTTTTTTTGTAGATACATACATATTACATACAAGTATTTGTCTCGAGTCTGGGTGTTTTTCTATGTATAATGTGTATGTAATTACAATAAAGAATATAATATCCAACATTATTTATTATATTTATTTCTCGTTTGGGGCTAGATGACGTTGTGTGCATTACCAACAATAATTTATTATTTTATATTAATACGTGAAGTAAAAACTTTGAACCCCTTTTTACAAAAAATGCACGGACGGAGGAGTATGCAATTTCGCACACTTTAAGTTTATATAGAGAAGGAGTGCAAAATGCTAATATAGTTTTTTAATTATGCTAAAATACATTATTAATTAATTAATTATGGTCGAGTTTCGACCAGTGGGCTACCACTAGTAATAATAATAATGCCGCACATTTCACACAGCATCAACTGGCCCCAAAGTAAGCAGAGCTTGTGTTATGGGTACCACATGACTGATATACTACTTGTATACTTTTTTTGGAAGTAATATTAGAATTCTAGTTATGTTAATTATGTTCCATCGCGTCTTTATCTAATGATAACAAATTCAACGGTAAAGGTGCCGACAAAATTACTATAATTTAATATACCACGTTACCGCTGGCACAGCAATTTGATAATAAACGATGGCGTGGAAAAAATGAGCCAACAACCGCCAAGAAATCACTAGCAGTGGAGGCAATTTGTTCTAGAAACGGTTATTTGAGATTTGTAGTGAAAATTTGCTGTGTAAACGCAAATTGAGGGTTATCAACATGTCTTAGAAATATAAGGTTGTCTAAAACATGTCCGAAATTATTATTATTATTATTTCTATATTTAAAAAATAATACTTGCATAATGTACATACCTAGGGGTGAGACAGGGAGATGTTATTTCTCCGAAACTGTTCATCCGAAACGTTCCTCTGCATTGGAGGATGTTTTCAAGCTCCTGCACTGGCATCGACATGGTATCAACATCAATGGCGAACACATCACTCACCTTCGATTTGCCGACGATATAGTCCTCATGGCAGAATCGTTGAAAGACCTTGGCACAATGCTCAGCGGCCTTAATATCGTCTCCCAACAGGTGGGTCTTAAAATGAACATGAGTAAGACATTGTCATGTCAAATGCTCATGTTGCACCCGTACCGGTATATGTTGAGAGCGATATAATCAAAGTTGTAGACCATTATGTCTATTTGGGTCAGACGATTCAACTAGGCAAGTCCAACTTCGACAAAGAGGTCATCCGACGAATCCAACACGGACGGGCAGCGTTCGGGAAATTACGGCACATCTTCTCGTCACAGATACCGCAGAGCCTCAAGACGAAAGTCTACAATCAGTGCGTGTTGCAAGTGATGACTTATGGAACTGAAACTTGTCGCTAACTATAGGCCTTATACACAAGCTCAAAGTCGCGCAATGTGCTATGGAGAGAGCTATGTTGGGTGTTTCACTACGTGATAAAATCAGCAACGAGGTAAACCGTAGAAGAACCAAAGTCACCGACACAGCACTTAAAATATGCAAGGTGAAGTAGCAATGGGCAGGCCATATAGCTCGCAGAACCGATAATCGTTGGGGAATAAAAGTTCTCGAATGGCGACCAAGGACAGGAAAACGAAGCGTAGGACGACCCCCCATCCGATGGACTGATGACATTGTAAAAAACGCGGGAAATCAGTGGATGGAGGGCTCAAAATCGTTCTTCCTGGAAATTTATTGGGGAGGCCTATGTTCAGCAGTGGACTTCTAGAGGCTGATATGATTATGATGATGATGATGATGATGATGATGATGTACATAAAAGCACCCAGACCCGAATCAAATAGGTATTTGTCCCGCGACGGGAATCGAACCTGCAATCTTCAGCGTCTCAGATGAGAAGTCGTCTGTTTTTTATACAGTATTTGTCCGCCGCTATTTCTTTATTTTATCGTATAAAGAAACGAGAAGATGTGTAAAACAGGCCTTTTTACAAGGCAAAACACATCAAGGGTTCGTAGAATTGGATTACCCTTACGCGAAAGAACCATTTCCTTTTGCAAATAGCTTTCGATCAAGAACTAGATAGACTTACGTGCCTTATTGCCTTATTGTGATCCCATTCATTTAAATGTATTGCTTTGAAATTACTCGCATACATAGATTTTTATTACCTTTAATATTGTTGTCTGTTTTAATTATAGTTAGTTGTATTCGGTTTAATTGTAATATAATTGGTACGAGAACCGGCTCGTACCAATTTTTAATATCCTGTACAACATGAACGCCATATAAACTTTAAACTTAAACTAAATCGCTTGGTAAGACGCCTACCTTCTAACCCTTTGGTTGGTTGCGAGTGGTTGATTAATATGTAACAGTCGATTGAATACTTAATAAAATCTAATATTTTTTCAAACAGTACTTACACAATAAAACGTTCATTTACATAAGTAACCTTGGTTTTATTTTTCATCAATATTAATTTTTTATTGTTATTTTGAAAAGGAAGACATTTCATTTGGAGTATTTATTAAGTCGTTCCTACTTCTGTTTGCACCGGTGCCGGTGGTTGAGAACACTAGCATTCGACGCATGCGCAATGACTTTATAGCGTCGTACAACTGGCAATCGCTATCCTCGTCTGACTAATGAAGTCACGCGCTAACTCTCTTTCACTCAACCTTAAATATATACCAACTCTAACAGCCAGCAAGCCTTATTTGCGGCCAGATTTCATTAAGCAACCGTATATCATAATACACAGAAAAAATATAGCTTTAAATTGATATATAAATAATAAATGTACGTTATGAACGTATATATGTATAAAAACCATACCTATTTACATCTGGCTGCGAAAAGGAGCGGCAAAGTGCATAACGGCAACCGTGATTTTTCACAACCGTGATGTGTACATTAAATTTAGATAGCCTCTCTTCGTAACTTAGACCTGAACGATCTGGTTGTATGCGATAAATTATCATTTTGAGACATTTTCTTTGAATTCTTTCAATATTATTCGAATGAATTATATAGTTAAGTGACCATATCGGGCTGCCGTATTCTAGAACAGATCTCACAAGAGTATTGAAAAGATATAGAATACTACGAGGCTTTTTGAAACCCTTTGTAGATCTTAAGACAAAACCTAGAAGTTGGTTGGCTTTGGATGTGATATGTTGATAATGCGCACGAAAAGTGAGTTTATCATCGAACAAAATTCCCAAATCTTTAGCAACGTAGGACCGGTGCAGTACACGACCTTCGATTTTATAGTAATTTATATTTTTATTGCGCTTATTAGTGAATGATATTACGAAACACTTGTCAATGTTTAAGTACATATGGTTAATTTTACACCATTGGGATATAGTGTTTAGATCCTTTTGTATAAGTTCACAATCGGTATCTTTAGAAATGACGTTAAATATTTTTAAATCATCAGCATACAAAAGACAATGAGAAGTTAAGCGCTCAATCAGGTCATTTATAAAAAATAGAAAAAGAAGAGGCCCCAAATGGGATCCTTGTGGGACTCCGGAAGACACCGTCAAAGGTGAGGAAACAAAACCCTTCAATGCCACAAGCTGACTTCTATTGTCAAGGTAAGAGCATACCCAACGATATAAGCTACCATGGACACCATTTAAATAGAGTTTCTGACAAAGCAGTTTATGACTAACTTTGCCAAAGGCTTTTGAAAAGTCCGTGTATATTGAATCGACTTTGCCACACTTGGCAAATGCTTGACAAAGGTAGGTTTTGTATTCCAGAAAATTGCTAATCGTCGACCTATTTTCTACAAAGCCGTGTTGTGCATCAGAGAGAACTGGTTTAATATGACTATAAAGATGATTATACACTAATGACTCCAGCAATTTAGCGAAACAGGACAAAATACTTATGGGGCGATAATTTTCGCAACTTGATTTATCACCACTTTTATAGATTGGAATGATATGAGCAGTTTTCCAACGCTTTGATCCTGATTCTGATCCACATCAGAAAAAGCAAGCAAAATATGCCAATCTATTAAGCGTAACTCAGATCTAATCTTGTCAACATCACACTTAGAGAAGTTCAGTTTTTTGGTATTACAACGTTTAGGACATTTGGATACTTATAATATGGGTATTTCAATACTGATAACTGGGTGATGTTTATCCAAAAGACTCAAACAAACGAGCCTCACCAACCGACACATTATCAAGATCAGAAAGCACCAGATCCAATAAACGACCGTTAGCGTTTGTGACTTTGTTAAATTGTTTTAAATTACAAAGACCCAACAATTCATTTAAAAGATTAAATTTTTTACTAGGTGCAGCCAAAACATCATTTGAAAAATTTGTTAGCTCAGTGTTCAGAATAACAGAGTGATAATCAGGGGTATTAAAGTCTCCTATCAATAGAAAGTGATCGTCAGGAAAATCATTCGATATTAATTTTTGGCAGTGAGTATAAAATTCTTCGATTTTATCGTATCCTATATCAGGACGTAAGTAGCATACACATACATTTAAACGAGGAGAGTCACGAACCTTAGGAATTATAGTTAACCAGATATCATCCACGACACTATCCCAAGATGTCTGACGGACAATTTCATGTTTTTTAAGAACAGCTAACAAAACGCCACCTCCCTCAAGCTTTTGAGATGAGGCATCTATGCGATCCCTTTTGAAAATATTATCACGGTCATCTACAACTTCATTATCAAAAACACTTTCATTCAGATTTGTTTCCGTCAAGCATACAATGTCATAGTTAAAATTTAGGAGATTCAAATAAAATTGTGATAATTTACTACGAATACAATTAACGTTTTGGTAAAAAACTAAAACCATTATGAGAATTACACAAAATAATGTAAGTTATAGAAAGAAAAATAATAAATGGAAATATCAATAGAAATAGAAAAAGAAATCTATTACTCGCGACTTAACTTATTTCAAGTTTCTTGATTTTTAATTAAAATGGCAGGACACTTTTCGTCTCTACGTATATAAATTTGACCAAAACGCACCCTAAAATTTGTAATTTTTATCTTTACAAAACTTTCTTGCTAAACTATGAAGCTGTTTAGCTTCTGGAGACAAATGCTCAGACAGGTATATTCTTGAGGTAGCAGTAGCTCCACTAATTCCAATGTGATTGAGACATAGCTTATCGCCTGAGTGAGCCTTATTGGAACGAGTCGTCGCAGAAAGGATTACATCACGAAGACGCTGCGAAGAAAGGGTGACAAGATTATTCCGGGGTCTCTTTGAATCAGTATTCATCTTAGCAACTCGACGACATGCCTTGATGTCACCTTCGGAGACCACAACCTGCAGGCACTCACACAGTTTCGTAAGCAATAGGTCCTCATTCTTGCTTTCCGGCACCTCATGTATCTCTCGTGAGAGCTTCTCCACCGTAGTTAGGCGGTTTTGAAGCTTGGAAATGGCGTCTTGAGTTTTAGATACCTCTGACTCAAGCTCCTTGATCAGCTTGTCTTTATCAGCTATTTCCGACTTCATCTCTTTATGTTCTGCAGAGATAAAGTCTGTAGTACTTGTAAAGTCGAGCATCACCTTCTCAATAGGGTCTCAATCCCAGAGTTATGTTTGACACTAAACTAAAACAATGAATGTAATGAAATGAAATGTAATGACACCTAAATGTAACAAAATAAGTGCAATAAACATTTTATTTCATTTAGGAAATTATAATTTTAATTTTTTAATCCATCTATTTAATTCACCTAGCATGTAAGACAATCCAAAGTGATGCTTGTAATTTGTATTGAGTGAACTGATATCAATTTGAATTTCAAACATGCAATATTAATAAATGATAATTTTCAGGTGTTGTCGTAGAACCGTGTGGGTGCGGCAAAAATCTTAATAAATGATAATTTTGAGGTGTTGTTGCAGAACCGTGTAGGTGCGGCAAAAATCTTAGGTTCTGACTCTACGTGTCAATATTGAGATAAACAATCTACGTTGAATGAAAACTTGACACGGCTTCTAGCTTGCCAAAAGCAAATCAATCAATCAGTCGTGTCGTGGGACAGATGAAAGATGACGAACGCTGACTATAGGACGAAGAGCAAGGCCGTTCTGAATGTAAACAGCTTTTATTTTTATGGAAGGAACAGGTAAATAGAGTCTACATTTGGATGGCATAACGTTCAATGTATTGCAAGTTAAACTCTGTATCCTATTATCACATCAAACAGAATCCCAGGCAGAGTGACGTCAGTGGAAAGGAAACTTCACCCACCTCAGTCTGCTGGAGATCCATCCATGAAGGAAAGTTTTCAATTACAATTAACTGCTCTGTAACTTTACTGACGCCACCTAAATCATCTTCAGATGAACGAAGGCAGTTAATTATGTGATCATCATTGAATGATTACATAATTAACTAGTAGGTATGACTTACGCTTACACGTACGCTTAAATATGATCTGTCCTTGTCGTTCTAATGTCAAAGAAAAGAGATGG
The DNA here is from genome assembly GCA_948098915.1 of Lampropteryx suffumata. Taxonomy (NCBI): domain Eukaryota; kingdom Metazoa; phylum Arthropoda; class Insecta; order Lepidoptera; family Geometridae; genus Lampropteryx; species Lampropteryx suffumata. The sequence continues at coordinate 5,441,551 of OX402563.1, forward strand.
CAATAGATTTAAACATGTGTTGTTTAAATTAGCTAGTGTGAGTTTATACGATAGAGCAGCTTCATTATAAAGCAATAGTTTTGTGATATCTGAAATATTTGAAAATCCGAAAACAATCGTAAACTTCATAAACCAGGAATTGTGCCTCCCTTCAACTATGGGGCTCCATAGTTAAGTCCAACTCCAACTGCTAAGTTCATAGAAGTACTTCCACTAAACGAGTATAAAGAGTTGCAAGTTGCAAGGCAAATAAACCAGTTTTCAGTGAAGTTGTTTCTTAGTCAAAGAAAGGCTATGACTATTTCCGTTTCGATCAACTATTTATTTTTCTACCCTTAACCCGTAGGCTCGTTGAACGCCATTGACGCCATTTTAAATACCTGTCACACCTGTGATAATCTAAGAGACATTAAAGGATCGAAAGGCCGCAAGCGCCGAGTTAAAAAGTGTAAGGCAGCCATTAAGGTCCCGTTGACTTGTAACACTTTGACACCACACAACCAACCAAACCAAATAGTAAGTAAATCATAAGTATCCAAAGCATGGTTTCTCTAGTGAGCACGTCACAACACAAACATTAAATTAAATACATGTAGGTACCTTTGATAGGCGGCAGTTTTACCAACTCCTGGTTGTGGTTGTGTACGTTGAACCTGCTGGAACCATGTCTCTTGGGCTGGCCGTTCCATCCGGGCGGGCAAGGGCTTTCAGACGCCCGGGGGATAATAGCCGAGGGGGGCGGGGGGCCTGTCGCTAACGATGACAGCTGCTTTTCAGGATGGTTCTGTGACAAAAGAAATAGAAGCTAAAATATGTTCAGTTCAGAATTTTGAAACCACGGTTTCGGGGGTTTATTAACTCAATTTCAAGGAGTTAAGGATGACTTCATCCATCACATTATGATTTTCACTTCAGGTTGCCAGATGTGGTATCACCAGCTCTAAAATAATCGTATCATTTAAATTGCACATCTGGCAGCCCTGTTTTCATTCTGTTAAGGAGTGTTTTCGTATTAAGGGTAAAGCCGTCGGTTAAAGTTTCTTGAGACGATTTTTTTTAGGCACCTTAAGGAGCTTAAGACAATAACGAAGATGTTTTAAAATAAACCGTGCCAGCACGGCACTGATTGTTTTTATATGTAACAGAATACATCTCGCGAATGGTACGATTTAAAGCCATAGGGCCCGGGATGTTCCGGGAAAATAACACCTGTATTATTCTACAATTAGGTATCTTTAGAGCGTTTTCAACGCTCTGTTTTGAAAGCGGAGGTTTCTGGAAACCTCGTTTTCTCACCGCTTGTCGACGTCTCAAGCAGAATTCGAGGTTAAAATTGTATTAAATTAAATTGTTAAGTAATAAGAGCATTGCTGGTTTATTGATAGAAAAATTCCTGCATTCTTAAGGTCGTAAACACTGAAATTGCAAAAGTTTGTGTGGATGTTTATATTTTTGTTTATGGCTCAATCGAATTAAATGAAACTCGATATAGATGTACCCTCTAAGTCTTATTCACATAATTAGCTAGCGTGGCGTTAATGTATAGTCTGTTCTTGTCATTATAGTGTCAATGAACAAAGCTGGCAACAGATTTAAACAAGATAATCCATTACAAAACATTAAACAGATGGACAAATATTTAGTACGATTTCGCCAATCTATTATTTTCTCAAAAATAAATACGACACGTGTTTCACCTGAAGACAAGTCTTAGTCCAACGATTGGCGGTCTATCTGCAGAGCAGAGTGTTTTTTCATCAAAGTGCGAAGCGAGTCAGGTGATGATGCCTCGTGGAGAGGCGAAACACGTGTCGTATTTATTTTTGAGAAAGGAATAGATTGGCGGAATAGTACTAAATATTTGTCCATCTGTTTAATGTTTTGTAATTGAAGTCAGGTGTTCCTGAAGATACCTTATGGAGAGGCGAAACACGTGTCGTATTTATTTTGAGAAAGGAATAGATTGGCGGAAGAGTACTAAATATTTATCCAACTGTTTAAGTTTTAAACAACTCATTAGCTATGCGATTATAAGATACACTCTGTGACCTGAAATAGCATATAGATTAAATTTTATGTAAGTACCACAGGTACAAAGCCGCGCACAGAAGCCAGTTTGAAATATATATGCGTGCTTGATCCCACATTCATGGTTTAACCAAATTGTATGAAATGTTGGTTTTTGTCGAGAATAATTTTTGACTTATCCCTGGCTTTTATTTAATACCCCCTTTCAGTATCAATTGTATTACTGTGCCTTGTTTGGAAGTAATGAAAGGAAAACTTTTTCAACCTGCAGTACTAAACACAAGTTGGTTTCTTGCTGGATTCTTGAACTGGGGTTAAGAGGAACCGGCACCTAGATTTACCTAGCATGATAATAAGACGATTCGAAATGTTCCTTGTGTAAGATTTTCATTCTTTAAAGTTTTTTAATGGCAAACGAAAAAAACCACACTAACACCCGCCTGAGAAGCAAAAGGTTGCATGTTCGATTCCCGCCGCGGGACAAATAATAAATAAATAATAAATAATCCCGGACATTTCACACAGCATCATCTGGCCCCAAAGTAAGCAGAGCTTGTGTTATGATAACCACATGACTGATACTTATATACTTTTTTTGAAAATACGTACATATTATTTACATAATGTTTGTATGATCTGAAAGTATTTGTCTCGCTCGGGTCTGGGTGTTTCTATGTTTACCATAATATGTCACATGATTACATGCGGCAGCATTATGCTCGACTGAGTACCATTTCACCACACATGTTGATACTACTCGTAGATACCAGGAAATTCATTTAATCTTTATTATTGTAATTGTTGTTTTGTTAACTTCGTATTTTGTTTTTTTTTTATTTTGAGACTGTTTAAATGTTTTAAATGTTTTCTATTCTATTTTTAAAACTAGGGTTTTTTTATTGAGGTTATTTAAGATATAGATGTTTAGGCACACGCCCAAGTTTGGCTTGTGTTTTGTTTCGTGACAGGTTGCAAGCATATAGAGGTTGATAACAATTACTAATCGAACTAAAACACATACTTAAGCCCCTACCCTACCTCAAAACTGCTCAATCTCTCACGTTTGATCCTGTGTATCAATAAAAGTATTGAATCAATAATTTTGATATTAATATATAGTAAAGTTGAAGATATATACTAAGTCTTATGTGATGTGAAAACACTAAGTATTCCTAAAAATTTACTCGATAGAAAAAAATCACAAACATCCCTCCGAAATTTACAAATAAACCGCAGTAGTCGATGAATACTTTACCTGAGCTAAAGAAACTTTGTATATAAACTCAACTTAGTACAACACGTGTACTATGTGTTTTAATTTAAAATTATGTTCTGATATATTGTGTGCGTCCCCAGTCACGCCGCACTGATTCAGTTGTGCTCCGGCATTCGAACGGAGAACCCGCGTCGCTCGCTCTCACGTCTGCCTCGATACGTTCCTAAGAAATTAGAAGTAAAGTGTGTTTAGTTTTTAAAATAGGAAAATACCGGAACAAGAAAAAAGAGGCGTGATTGGAGAAAGGAAACTTCTAAACATATGAATAAAATATTGAAGTAAGTACCTACCTAAGTCATAAATGTGTTATATATACCTAAGTAGGCATTTTGGTTTACATCCACCTATTCTGAGTCTGATTATGTTTTGTTGACATGAAACATGATTAGAATAATGAAGTAAGTACCTACCTACCTACCTAATCTATACTAATATTATAAGGAGGTAAAGTTGGTATGTTATGGGTAATCTCTGAAACTACTGAACAGATTTCGAAAATTTTTTCACTGGTAGAACGCTACACAATCCCTGAGTAGGTACTATAGTAAGATAGGGATATATACTATAGTATATATCCCTGAGTGGTGAGTGCGTAGTATCTTATGCGGGTAGGTATCTATCATGTCTATCTATCTAGCTCTCGAGCAAAGCCGCGAACGAAAACATGTGAGTCATAAAATGTAGGTAAGTATCTACTTTGAATTCGGTTCGGATTATTATTGTAATAAGTACTTATGTAAGTATCTAAGTAGACCTGATATGTAATAATTTGTATCTACCTAAATATTATGTACCTTCATATATTTTTCATTTTCAGAAATAAACAAATATTACTTACTCGATACTGACTGCAATAAATAAATTGTACAGGACGTGTAGCCGTGCCCGTAGGTATCACCTAGCTAAGTTTAGATAGCTAAATGTTTTCACACATAGGGTAAGCTAAGGTACTTTGGTACCTATTTCGGTTCGCACCTAATTATTTTGAGTCTAATTATTGTAATGGGTAAGTAAAGTAGATATACCTGTAGCGCAATCATTTTGTACCTATACCTATACACTACATTCATTTTTCCTTTTTAGAAATATACTTATATTGCCTACTGACTGCAATAAAGAAAATATACCAGACCTGGAGCCGTGCCCGTAAATATCACCTTTTCAAAAATAGGGTAAGCACAGGTTTTTTGGCTTTACCAACTTAGGAATGAATTAAATTGCAACAATACAAATTTTATTGGTTATCCTCATATCTGATATTAGGCAGAATGGGACGTCCCAGTAAGTTCCCAGGGTCACATAATATTTTAGTCGTAAGAACAAAATATAAGTAAATCCTATTTTGTTACAGAATGCAAATACCAACAAAACACATAAATGCCATTAGTTCCATAAATGCAAACGAACCTCCAGATTTTACGACGTTACGAACTATGGAATTGTGAGTTTATATTTATCTTAAACTAGCGACCCGCCCCGGCTTCGCACGGGTGCAATGCTGATACTAATTATACTACAGAATGGTTATCCCTAAGAGATAGACATATACCATCGCGGACTTTTTTGTAATCCTTTTAGGTGTACAATACTGTAGTAAATTATTTTGATCTATCTCGTAGGGTTCAGCCAGCGTTTGCAATGTAAGCGCAAAAAAATAGTTTATTTACGACACCACAATAGAAACCAATGAAATTATCAGTGTTTCTCTACTATATTATGCATGTATTATACATAACATTCCTCTTGAATTACTCTATCTATTAAAAAACCGCATCAAAATTTGCACTGACACTAAATTTAATGGTATATCATATTTTACATTTACAGACTTCCAGAAACATTAACTGCAGATCTACACTACAGTATGAATCTGACGACGATACTACTTGGTTATTGCAAACATTTACGTATTTTTGAAATATATGGTGTAATCTCGAATATATCGCAGCACTAGCACTAGAGTCTAGACTAGATTAGACTAAAGTGGCGGCAAAAATACTGCATTGTACAAAATATGTAATAACTCTACAACCAAACCATATTTTATCATTCTGTAAAAAACAATGTACTGATAGATATATTACCTATCTATCAGGCATAAAAATAACGTGTTTAGTCAAATACTATATTTTATAATAAATAGTTTAGTAATAAATCACTTCGAAATCAGTAGCATGGCAACGAACTTTTTCCCGCCTTATCTAGAAGTTATTACTATGTATTTCTTACAATTGATTATCCAAAAATACTTATAATGAGCAGAATAAACAGTTTTTGTAATAATAAACACCCCTTACCATCGATAAATCCAGTAAATCCACCATCAAATGAGTCGAATCACAATCAAAGGTCACTGCACTCACACAGACCGGGAACCGGAATATATCAAAGAACGTAACTCAGTAAACTTCTCCATACAAAAGTAGACTGTAAACATGTAAATTTATTTTTATAATCAAATGGGGCGAGCGCGGCCGCCCGTGACCGCTCGGGAGTTTACGAGAGTTTACGCGCCATATCTAAAAGTTATTACTATGTATTTTATTATCCAAAAATACTTATAATGAGCATAATAAACAGTTTTTGTAATAATAAACACCCCTTACTATCGATAAATCCAGTAAAACTCACTATTTCTCTCACACACGGTTCACGGACCTGCCACCGAGCAACGCGAAATTCAACTGACGATGAAAGACTGAACGATGACAGACTACGTAATATTTTTTGCTCAGAATGTAGATAATATATCAAAGAAAACTCAGTAAACTTCTCCATACAAAAGTAGACTGTAAACGTGTGAAATAAGGTCCTTATTCAAATGGGCGAGCGCGGCCAGATATGGTCTCTCGGGGTTTGACGGAATTTCTTGGCGCGAACGGCGCGACCATATATGGTCTCTCGGGGATTGAGAAGTTAAATGGGTACCTACCTTAATTCTACGTGTTTTTTCTTATAACGCTGTCGTGTGTTACATCCACGAAGTTTGAATAACATAAGTATTTATTATGAATGTGGGTATTTCAGGTACGGAATAAGCTATTATGATGGCGAAGCAGAAAGCAATTTTTCTATGGATGGACGAAGAATCATCGATTTAAATTATTTTTGAAATCCCTTCAAACAATATGTAATCACAACAAAGCGTTTGGATGTGCATTTAGTAATGTCCACATTATTGGAGAAAAAAGAAAAGAACTATTTTCAAAATACACGTTGAAATGCAATATGTGCAATGTAACATTTAGTCTTGACTATGGATTGTCCATCTTTCACTCAAAAAGATTTATGATAAAGTTCAAAATCAGATATAGGATGATTGCCGAAGCACAGCTGTGAGTGTTATGAAGGCGGCTGGAATTCGGGAACGTGATGCTGCAATTGCGCAAGGGCGTGTAATTAAAAACGGCATTGCTTGTATAGACGTCACTGCCGATGGTGCCTGGAGTAAACGCTCTTACAACACATTTTTTTCTGGAGTATTGTTCATTGGAGTAAAATACATGCTACCTGAGCTGTGCGATGCCAGACATATTCCAAGCATGCCTATTAGAGATATAATAATGCATTTTATGCCATTAAAGTCCCTTTTTAACCGGCTTCAAAAAAGGAGGTTACTCAATATCGAATTGAGTAACCTCCTTTTTCGTATATTTTTTTTTATGTGTGTTCGCGGATAACTTCGTCATTTATGAACCGATTTTGATGATTCTTTTTTTGTTGGAAAGGAGTTATCCCAAGGGTGGTACCATGATAAGGAAACCAGGATCTGATGATGGCATCCCAGAGAAATCGAGGGGAACTTTCAAAAATCGTAGTGGCGACTAGTGCGTTTGTTTATTTTTTATTAGAGTATTTTAAAGCACTACTAATTAATGAAGGTTTGGAGTCGATCTGATGATGGAGCCGAAAGACAGTCAAGGGAACTCCTCAACGATTTACAGCAATTACCTGGTGTTTGGGCTTGATTAATTTGTATTGATGAGAACTGTACACCTAGATGGGTTGTGTGTGACTGTCATTAGGGGTCTGATGATGATGTCAAGGAAACTCCTCAACGTTTTACAGTAGCTACCTTGTGTAGGTATATACATGAAGTCGGTTTTCTTTTTAGTTTTTAAAACGTTATTATGCTGTTGTTGTTCTGTTTGTTACTAATTCTTCAATTGAATCATTTGTTTCCATACCTATGTAGGTAGCTACTTAAAAGTACAATACTGTTCTTTCTCGAATTAACTAAAAAAATGCTGAAATACTTATGATCTTATTTTGTTCAAAACCAAGATCCAAGTCCAAGACCGATAAGGAGATTTTAAATTAGAATATACATTTTAAATGACAGTTCTTAATTTGACTAAACTGATGTGTGATCGACGTTCTTTAGGTTATTTTAAAAGCCATGTGATTTGGTGCTGACTTAAATTACGGAAAATGGAGAAAAATCTATTTAATTTAGAAAAAAAACTATATTAGGTTTTTTAAAAAAGATACTCGGTTATGTTGCATTGTATACATATTGACTTACTAAATTATTATGTATGTTGATATGTTTATGTAGTATTTGTATGTCAATATATATATATATATATCAACATACAAACTTACATAATAATACATACATATTGAATACAATGCAATATAACCGAGTATTTTTAAAAAAAAAAGCTAATATTGTTTTTTTTTTAAATTGAATTGATTTTCCACCATTTTCCATAATTTAAGTCAGCACCAATTCACGTGGCTTTTAAAATAAGGTACAGAACCTAGATAAGCTAGATAACCTACATAGGTTATCTAATAATATATAATATATAATAATAATAGCACTAAAATTATTAATTTTAGTGCTAAGAATAAAAAGTGTACGAATGCTCCCACTCTACCCTACGGTCAGCGCGTGACCTCTGACGTCATGAACTCGTGCGACAAGTGCGAGTGAGATAGTTGCGTATGCGCGGCGGGCGGCTACACCGGCCAGGCCGTGAAATTTGGATTCGAGCTGGCGCTGTGTAGGCTCTTAAGTAGGAGCCTAATGAAAAGAGAGCAGTATTGTAGCAACTTGGGATTACTTTCATCCGTGATTATAATTCGAGGAACATCAAGGCGCAAACAGGGTTGATAAAGATATATGAGCTTTATTATCCTGCTACGAGACCTTACTTTGGTGGATCATAAAAGTGATGTAATAAAAACGTTCTCACATAGCTCAGAAAAACCGTGGGTGAAAATAAACACATATTTTCCAAAAAAAAATATTTTTACTTTACTTTTTCATGATTGCATTATTATGAAATATAACCATTTACAAACACTGTTAAAAACTGCTAATAGCTAACATAATAGCTAGCACAGCACTTAAGTATGTTTTGTCCTTGTCTTTATAATGTCAAGTAAAAGAGATGGCATATCAGTTAAACAATTGTACAGGTACAGGACAATACAGGTATTAGCTTATTAACACACACTAGCTTATGCTAGTGTGCGCTATGACCTGTATTGACTGCATCTAATTTCGTAAAAAGGTTTTAAATTAATAAAACTTGAAATTTTAACTTCCTTTAAGTTTTGATCCATATAATAACCGATGAAAACTATGCTCATCAATCAAGTTCCAAATAAAGTTTATATTGCATCAAAAAACAATAAGCACGTATTATAAGATGGGAACTGAAAAGTTGGTCAAGGACTGCAGTGTAGATGGACAATAGCGGTAAAATGAACTCATTTCTATGCCCTTGTTAAGGGACGTTTACACTTACAATTGAAATTGCTCAATCCTGTCTGGAAGTATCCATTATGCTGCGCATTATGATAACTACTTACTTGCCAATTATGGCAATATGTAGTAATTGAGTCACTATACCTTACCTAATACTTAGAATTTCAATTAAAACTAGTTGCTCTTAACAGAAATAATTACAGAAATGTACAGAACTATATACAATAATAATAATACTTAATACCGGACATTTCACACAGCATCATCTGGCCCCAAAGTAAGCAGAGCTTGTGTTATGGGTACCACATGACTGATATACTACTTATATACATTTTTTTTGTAAATACATACATATTATACATAGAAACACCCAGACCCAAATTAAATACTTATCATACAAACATTTGTCCCGCGGCGGAAATCGAACCCGCAATCTTTTGCGTCTCAGCTGGACCTAAGCCCACTGCACCACAGAGGTCGCCAATATAAAATAAAATACACGTGAAAAAGTTGAGTTATAGCTCAACTGATCCAGATCACTGCCAGAGGGCAGCGTTTCCAAGATACTGGCGGCATTGAATGGCAATGCTTATATACGCTGAGCCAGATAGGAACCAGCTCTTGGGTCACCTTTTTTAAAACGCGGTGGGCTGTTGTTCCCCACAGGCCCAGGGTCTCGACTCCAAAAGGCTCAAATATGTAGGCCTTATCCAAACCGGCATATTTGAGCTTAATTGATTCATGCTAGTTAAAACAAGTATATATATAAAAAATCTAATAAAAAACAACTTTAATAAAACATCTATCTATTACCTATATATTTAAATAAACACGGGTGTTGCTCACGTGTTATTTTGTCGATGGAAGCACCGACACTGTTTCAATTCATCTAAAGAATCTTCATCATGGTGAGTTTGATCTGCGGTAGATACGCTCGTTGTCGCTCGAGTTCATGGTGGTAAACTCGACAAAATAATACGTGAGTAAAACCCATATTTATCAAAAAGTATAGAATAACCATTTTACACATTGTGACCATTTTAATAAGCCCAAACACGATAGCTTTGCAGTGTGTTGGTGAGTTGGCTGAATATTTCAGGTGATACGGCAGCACCAGGTCAAGGTCAAGCTCTAATCCAAAACATATTGACCTTCTTGAAAGTGTACACTAAGATACCACTACGAAAAAACTACGAGGAAAGACTCTCATTACGCTTAATACTCTTGAGGACGCCTTCGAGGAGATATTATTGAGAATTATAAGATTATGTCCTATCAGTCATCATCATCATCATACCAGCCTTTAGGAAGTCCACTGCTGGACATAGGCCTCCCCAATTGATTTCCAGGAAGAACGATTTCTCTCCATCCACCGACTTCCTGCGATATTTACAATGTCGTCAGTCCATCGGGTGGGGGGTCGTCCTACGCTTCGTTTTCCTGTCCTTGGTCGCCATTCGAGAACTTTTACTCCCCAACGGTTATCAGTTCTGCGAGCTATATGGCCTGCCTATTGCCACTTCAACTTGCAAACTTTGAGTGCTATGTCGGTGATTTTGGTTCTTCTACGGATTTCCTCGTTGCGGATTTTATCACGTAGTGAAACACCCAACATAGCTCTCTCCATAGCTCGTTGCGCGACTCTGAGCTTGTGTATGAGGCCAATAGTTAGCGACCAAGTCTCAGTTCCATATGTCATCACTGGCAACACGCACTGATTAAAGACTTTCGTCTTGAGGCTCTGCGGTATCTGTGACGAGAAGATGTGCCGTAATTTCCCGAACGCTGCCCATCCGAGTTGGATTCGTCGGCTGACCTCTTTGTCGAAATTGGACTTGCCTAGTTGAATCGTCTGACCCAAATAGACATAATGGTCTACAACTTCGATTATATCGCTCTCAACATGTGCCGGTACGGGTGCAACGTGAGCATTTGACATGATTTTTGTCTTGCTCATGTTCATTTTAAGACCCACTTGTTTAGAGACGATATTGAGATGGCTGAGCATTGCGCCAAGGTCTTCCAGCGATTCTGCCATGATGACTATATCGTCGGCAAATCGAAGGTGAGTGATGCGTTCGCCGTTGATGTTGATACCATATCTATGCCAGTACAAGAGCTTGAAAACATCCTCCAATGCAGATGTGAACAGTTTCGGAGAAATAACATCTCCCTGTCTCACCCCTTTATGCAATGGGATTGGATTCGTGCTCTGGTCCTGGAGTCGGATAGACGTATGGATGTGGTCTATGGTGCTAAAGCCTTTTCGGAACCCGGCTTGTTCGGGAGGCTGGAAGTCGTCAAACCTACGAGCGAGACGATTAGTTACTACTCTCGAAAACAGCTTATAGACATGGCTCAACAGCGAGATGGGCCTGTAATTCTTTAAGAGGGTGCTATGCCCTTTCTTAAAGAACAGTACCACCACGCTCCTGTTTCACGCCTCTGGCGTAGTTCTCTCGAGGATGACGGAGTTGAACAGCTTCTGGAGGACCTTAAGTACCGGTGTTCCACCCGCTCTTAGAAGCTCTGTCGTTATTCCGTCTTCCCCCGGTGCCTTGTTGTTCTTAAGCTGCTTGAGAGCCGTTCGGATCTCGTATAGGCTGACGTCCGGAATGTCTTCAGTACTATCAGACTTCAGTCTTCAGACCTATCAGTACAACCTGCCAAATATTAATGACATCTTGAGAAGAAAAGATGATCAGAGACCGTCACGTGGCCACCAGTTAAAACTCATTCGTGACCCGCATCACTTCTTTAGCAACAGAGTGGTCCACAATCAGAATGCACTACCAGATGCCGTTGTGACTGCTACCTCTGTCAATACGTAAACAAACTCGACAAGGCTACGAACTAACAAATCCGTGCTTAAAAAGATTAACCAATAATTAAAGACTATTTCAACACTGTGTGATATAGACATATCAGCTATAGTTGCTCGTCTATCATCCATAAATAAATAAATTAAATAAATCAATAATTTTAAAACTATCGGACATGTGGAATTTGCTCTATCTCTTCATCAACTAGAAAAGCTGATATCTTCAAATGCCTAAAGAGATTTTCTTAAATCATAGCTTAGCACTCTTGATCAAGACACCTTTCAAAACAAAACCAAACCAACAAAAAAAACTAATAAGATTCTACAGACAGATAACACAGATACACACTTTGAACTTATAACACCCCTCTGTTTTGGCACGCTTACACGGGCAATTTCTTGAGCAATCAATGTTGCCACTGCCATAAATCGCTTGACGTTGTCATGACGTCATAGTCATATAGGATTGAGCTATTTCAATTAACTAAGACATAAGTGCCATTTATTAATGTTGGGATGCAACAAAGCTCGTAAAACACTCACACACTAAATATAACAATAATTTCTGAGTTTTAAACGTAAATTTGCCGCAGTGCCTTTGTTGATCTAAGATTATCCACCATGTTACCACAAACTAAATACCTACTGATGATGATAATCATATAATTTTTAATCTTTTGGAATTGAAGACAATCTAGTAAAACCTATTTATATGAAAAACTAAGCCAATAGACAACTGTGCACTTGCATGTTGCGCTGCATATGCAATTCGTACAATACTGGACTGGATTGGACTCTTATTAAAAATAACGACTTCTAAGCTTAATATTTATCAATTGTCTGATACTAAGAAAGCTTCTCAACTTTAAAAGACGTATCAAAAGATAGGTCGAAACACGAAACGAAACGTTCCAACTATATACCACAAAATGGGGTAGTAAAAAGAAACCAACAGTACATTACAAGCGTCGCATAAACAAGACAAAATTTTTGTCAAATTCATCTCGGACTTGGAGTAGGAGGAATTGAACACCTAAAGTCAAGCCTGTAAAACGATTCAGTGATTCTTGTGATTGTATAAAAGCAGTTTTGAATTTCAATTTATGAACACATGAATATAACATGACGGAAATTCCCATTGGCAACGGCGGAGGACTTGATTTGACTCAGCATTTCTGTTGGCAGGGAATTGCAAACAGATGGTACGCAACGATATCGAAGTGTGTATTGCCTTCAACCAATCAATTGTGATTAGCAATTTGATTGAAAATAACGGAACGTTATTTGTCTAAGGAAAACGTTGGTGGTTTCCGTTTCAATTCATAATTTCCTTTTAATGCAATTGGAAGGTGAAATGCAATGAGAACCTTCTGGCACTACGTAAAATGTTTACGAATGCAGAATGCTCTACCAAGATGTATTATCTATAGAAGCTTAAAGGCTCTTTTTATGAAAGTGTGTTCGAAGCCGCGGACAGAACCAGTGTATTTTGTATTCTCATAAATCCTCAGTAGGTTTTGGGTTTAATGTTTTTATACTACCTATACTATACTACCCACGTTTATGTCGCAGCATATCGATCGCTCAACATGGAAAACATATTGAATAATGAATCCAACCGATCCTCGAATGTCAAGGTTTAGGGTTACGTAGATGTATTGTCAGTGGAGCTGGTATAATCGATACCGCAATTTGCGACTTGATTTTGTAAATGGCAGTCGCAACTCCTGTTTCAGACTCAGTGGAAAATACCGTGTAATGTTTTGAAAACCAAAGACCTTAGAGACATAGAGACACAGAGACATGGCTATAGAGAATGCGGTTGAGGTGACCACCTGGCCACGATCAAAATGAAGCGTTGATGCTTCATTATGCTATAAGAAAAAACTAGAGATTAATCCTGAATTTAGGACAAAGCTATGTGTGATCTCATTGTGATATTCTATATAAGGAAGACATATAATTTTAACCCTTCAATTATATAGAGGTTTGATCATCCAGTCAGTCTTTTATTCTTGATCATGCTCATTTCAAAGACAAGTTTTTCTTTAGGCTACCACGTGAAGGAATACCTTACGATTTGTATAATCTATACTAATATTATAAAGAGGAAAGATTTGATTGTTTGTTTGTTTGTATTGAATAGGCTCCGAAACTACTGAACCGATTTGAAAAATTCTTTTACCGTTGGAAAGCTACACTATCCTCGGGTGACATAGGCTACTTTTTATCCCGGGAAAAATCTTCAACGCAGGCGAAGCTGCGCACGGACAGCTAGTGTTCAATAAAACTTATATTTTAGAAACCTTTACAGTCTAACCTCGGAGCTGAATTACGTAATACTACGCAGCCGCTACTTGAATAACATAATGACGCATAAATAAACATTGTATTTGACAGAAAAGGTACTTTGAAGGTTGTTTTCAGCAGTTTTTTAACACTGTAGAAAATTTATAAAAAAACTACATTTTGTTTTCAAAGAGACAGCATTATATTACACTTCCAAGTCGAGATTCAAGATCAAGTAGCTGTGTAATTTAAGCCTATTCTTCTTCTTCTTCTTCTCATGGTGTCACTGGTAAGCATTGGTTTCAAAACAGTGTGATGAAAGGATTTAAGAAGCCTGCAAGGCTTTTTTCATGCACTTGGCATGTGTCTTCGAACTTTTCAGGTTCTAGGACATCCTTAAGACGATTTCTTTTAACGATTGAGATTTATGATGTAGGAAGTTACACATAAACACACACATGCTTCTCTCGGCCTTCATTATAATTACGAGTCAAGAATAGACAAGCCGCTGTCAAGATAAAACTAAGCCTACTCTACCTGATAGCCAATCCTACAAACGCTTGTAATTGATGAGGGTATTTAACCCCAGGTCCAGGAACCAAACCAATCATGTCTTATTTGATCATGAACAAAGCCTCTACTGTACAAGATTAGAACTTGGTAGAAACGACATTTCTGGTAAGACAGCTATTTAATGTTCAGTTTATTTCAGAGCGATGAACCTTACTATTGTGATAGAATTATAGCACTTAAATAATAGTTAAAGGGACTTAAACCAAAGTTTCTTTTTGAATTTGATGTAATAGAAGTAGGTAAAACTCAATGCGTGAAGGACGTTGAATAGTGTCGAGCGTGATTTGTTTGTACCAATGGCCAACGAACTCGTAGCAAATTGTATAGGAATGCCCTTGTGGGTACGTTCAATGATTGCTGTGGAAAATGAAGAAAACTTTGCTATAACAACCGGTATATTAAAAGTAAATAGAAAAGACGTATTAGCCATTATAAAGAAATACGTACTGCCAAGTTAAATATAAAAGTCGAGAATTTATAGCTGAGTTTATATTTGGTTGCAAAAAATAAAGATTTATGTAGTTGCCGAAGATTTTGCGTGGAAACAAACCTCAAAAATATCTTGTGTTTGTTTAGATTCGAAGCAAAATTAGATCTCGGTAAAGCCCGACCCTGAGCTCTTTCTTGTTGTAAAACGAGCGTCAGAGATACGTAGACAGATGTCATCGAAACGCTGCGTTGCAGGGTTTCGATTCAATTCATTGAAATCAGTTTGTTCGCAGGTCAAGAACTGAAATGGTTGACTGTAGACTGTTACTGGTAAATGCTACAGCAAAAATGTACAAATTCTAAACTCCGTTCTAAAGTTACCTAAGAATACCGTCAACAATTTAGAAAGAAATATAACATACAGGGGAAGGCACTATTTGCTGATAATACTTCTTTTTAACTCTTTTCGTTTAAGCGCAATGATTAAGCATATTTATATGTAGCTTGACCCTAATGGAGCGAGTGTGCCGTTGCGTATGAAAAGCAAATGGCCTAGACTTGCGGATGGCGCGGAACCGTTACCTCGAACTTGTGTCTATCTTCAATCGTCATGTAACACTTGACAGGAACGGGTTTTACATTACGATATTGAGTTCATATCAGAGGGTTTATAAAAAGATTGCCACTGTCACAGCGTTGTTTTTCGATTAGGCCATATGACATTAATAATACGCTGCAACGAGTTCAGTACTTTTCTACATGAGACATTATAATAAAGTTAAGAACCATAAAGAAGTGTTAAAAACCATGAGAACAATATATCAGAGTATAGGAGAGTTGAGACAATTTCCATTTAATTACTTATCTACTGAAAACCTAATGACTCGTAGTAAATTCACTTATCGAATATTTTTTTAACAAGAAACTACGTTCATCGCAAACTTACCGTAACCGGCGAGCGATTTCTTCGTCTCCGGAACATTGACGACAATGATTGAGTGGCCATGTTAGCCGAGGTTGCCGCAGACATTAACATTTTACACAAACTTCATCAGAAATAACAGAACACGGTTTCACTATTCCACTTTGCACAACAAAACTACACAAGTTCGGTACAACACAGTAAGTTTTAATTGCACCCAAACATTAGCAAGCAGAGAGGACTGGCACGTTAGACAGACGGTACGTAATGAAAGTCAGAAACAATAAACTTTAACTATAACACCACATTAAAAGTTCCACGGCGCGCTTGGGCGATATTTAGCGGGAAACAGAACACCTACCTATCACTTCTTTGTTTGGGCAAAAGATAACTTTCTATATAGCTACAATTTTATAGACACTGATACTTACGAATATCGAATGATGTAAATTACCGATATGAAATGGCGCAAGAAACTCTTGCATAAAATCAGTATCCTACAAAATATGGATTCAATTTTCAATACTGAACACATACGAGTACAACAATACTGAACCTTATCAGACAGACATAGAACACGCATGAGATTTTAACAAGCCGTTTATTGCATATTAATTTATTACTATTCTAACCCACTGACTTTGAATTTATAAAACTTTTACTGACATAGTTTGTTCTCGGTTGAGATAATCGCGTACGTGCGTCTTTAAAATCTAGAATGACATCACTGGCGTAAACCATGCTAAAATTAAAATAGTGCAGTTTTACAACAGTGCCTCGAAAAACTGTTTACTTTCAAACTATATTACATTACACGTATTATACACTAATAAATCATACGTTAGTACTTTGTATTCCTTGTCGGTGTTTTAGGTGTACTGACGTGGTTCTTGTACAAAAATCAATAGTCAACTACCTGACAACGGAATCGGATTTCTAAATGGTATATTGTTGAATTATAGTAGTTTCCTACAATTAAACGTAAAATGGCGGCGGCACAGGTTACGTTATTAAAATTAACAAACGTTTCGCCTGGTTGCATAAATCATTAGTTCAATAGACATTGGTAATTAATCTGCATAATTATTACGAAAATTGATACCAAGACTCATCACACTAAGTTGGGAAAGTTTCTGACTGTTAGTTTTTACTTATTCACGCTCAAATGGATTTGAATGAAACTTCACTCGTGGAAATAAAGAGCTTGTGAGTGTGAAAAATCCAACCGGGATTTTACTGTCTTTAGAAAGAAAGGACACTCCTTCACTGCTCATGTGCTAACACGGCTCTCCAGTAATTCTGACCTATACGATCTTCTTTTTCTCGTGTCACTAGCTCCTTCGAACCTGTGAAAGTGAAAAGACTAAAGTGTGAATGAGGGGCTCCTTGCGTGCACTTGGCACATATCTTCGAACTATGAGGAGTATTAAAATGCACGTGAGAGGCTCCTTTTGTGTACTTGGTACATATCTTCGGACTATGAGGAGTATCCAAGTGCGTATGAGAGGCTCCTTTCGTGCACTTGGCACATATCTTCGAACTATGAGGAGTATTAAAACGCACGTGAGATGCTCCTTTTGTGGACTTAGTACATATCTTCGGACTATGACGAGTATCAAAGTGCGAATGAGAGGCTCCTTTCGAGCACTTGGCACATGTCTTCGAACTATGAGAAGTATTAAAGTGCACGTGAGAGGCTCCTTTTGTGTACTTAGTACATATCTTCGGACTATGAGGAATATCAAAGTGCGTATGAGAGGGTACTATCGTACACTTGGCACATGTCTTCGGACTATGAGGAGTATCAAAGTGCGTATGAGAGGCTCCTTTCGTGCACTTGGCATATATCTTCGAACTATGAGGAGTATCCAAGTGCGTATGAGAGGCTACTCTATCGTGCACTTGGCACATGTCTTCGGACTATGAGGAGTATCGTGCGTATGAGAGACTCCTTTCGTGAATTTGGCACATGTATTCGGAAAAAGAAGATAGAGTTGTAGTGACTTTACTAGAGGGCCCCATTTCAACATTTCAACGCTACTTGACGACGACCAAAGTCAATCGAAGTAGATATCAGATTCGTTAGAAACAAACAACCACATCGATACCCGTTATTTTTGCAGTTTAGAAACATTCATGACTATGAATTGCTCTCATTTCCGAAATGTTTCTAGATTGATAGTTTTTTACGATTTCTAGGATTATTAAAAGCTAGATCCATACGGTAAATTAAAGGAAACGAGCAGTGGCCTCCCACGCGATATAATTTTATTATGAGCTAGTCAGCCTGCGTATAATATTCAAAATATTTACATTGAGGCAAATGATAAATAAGACATTTTTTTATTTCAAACTGCTTATGGTTAGAAGTTATTTTTAAGCATATGTTTGAATTTGTGTTGCTCAGCTATGTAATATTTAGAGATACATAATGTGCGAAAGGATTAATTTGGAACTTTTTTGAGTTGACACGACCGAAATCGATTCTGAGATACTTACAATAAATAATAAATAAATAACAATAAATAGTACATTTCACACAGCATCATCTCGCCGGGTAAGCAGAGCTTGTGTTATGGGTAACACATGACTGATATACTTACTACGTACATACTTTTTTTTTGTAAATACATAACTTATTATACTTAGAAACACCCAGACCCGAGACAAATACTTGCAGATCATGCAAACATTTGTCCTGCGGCGGGAAACGAATACGCAACCTTCTGTGTCTCAGCGGGACCTTAGACATTAGGTAGACGACCTATAGGCAAATGCTTACACGAATTAAAAAATACAATCATATGAAGGCTTACAAAGGTAAACGTAGAAGAACGCTTTCATCCAAAAGTTGTCACCCAGCCTCACCGGACGGAGAAAGTGGTTTTAGGTTGGGCAAAATAATAAATGCAACAAATGTCTATAAAATAAATATCCACGTGTAATGACGTCTTGACGTCGAACGTCGACGACATTTATTAACCAATGGCCAGTATTTTTTGGATTCGTTCTTGTTTATCGACGGACGAATGACCCACAGCGGAGTTGTATATTTTAAAAGCCATCTCCACTCCAGTTCAGAGGGCACTTTCTTTATAACAACCGGAAAATGGCAATGTAGATATAGTACCAGCGCTACAAAAATAGTTTGGTTCTATGTGGGTATATTGAACGTGGTGCTGATTGAAACAAGTGGTTATGAAACGAATATGATAGAAGATAATAAAATTATGATTATAAATTTTAAAAACCTGAAAAGTGATAGGTAGTACTCGAGCATGCGTAATTGACACTTCGAAACTTGAATAGTACATGTCAAAAATACGTGTGTGGGTCGCTTATTTACTTACGGTAAAACCAATTATCATCCACTTAACAAACTATAAATTACGTTACTCATCTATCATAAAGCTCTATCGAACCGAGAATCGAGAAACAAAAACCTGCTTCTTGTATCAAGGTTCATTTAGGCAATCTTATTATTGTCGCTAAGTACAATAATTAAGCAATACTAAGCCCAATTCCGGTAAAAAAAATGTTATTAAACGGATTTTTCTATGAAAAGATGAACGGGCTATTCTTTACTCGTAAAAAAATTTCAGACGGCTGTTACTGGCATAAATACTCATAGAATGCCTGAGTAAAGTGTTTAAAATATGCCTAGAGAAAAAAGCAGTTATAAAAAGAATGCACGAAGAGTTGCACATGATGTCAAGCGAAGCAAACCTTTAGCTGTAGGGAAGGTTTTATTTGATCAATTGATTGTCACGTTCAACTGGGTCAGACAGAAATAGATGGATCAACAATGGAGGGCCACGAAACGCTCTTAGCGAATCGCGTCGCTCTGCAATTCGCTAATTCGCTGGTATTCTGTGTCGTCAGTATAAGTACGAGTTCCGCTACATCCAGACCCAGAAGGTATTTTTAGTGGTCTCGCAGTAGTAAACCAACGGACACTCTCGCTCGGCAATAGCCACACATAACTGCGAATTCGCGTCGCATCGCAAATATCTGCGAACAAGTTCCTGCAATGCAGCGTCGTATCGCATCGCATCGCGGTTTTGTGTGGGAGCCCTAAAATTACTTCACTACGTCTACTCGTAGGTCTTGAGTGTACTGGGTCAAAAAAACAAGTGTCAGTTGACGAATCATGAGGTACAGTGCGAGTTTGCGGGTCACACCATACCATCACTGGTGTTTATTAAGGACACACCGCTGGAGACTGTTAGCGGTAATTGAAAACCATTAATCTAAACGTTATCCAACTAATATATATGCGAATGTTTGGTTCTTTGTATGATTTTTTGTGGCTTGTGGGTTTGAGTAAAATTTGATATTAGATGTAGTTTGTGACTTGGAATTTTTTTTCAAAAAACATTGTAAAAAAAACTTTGTACCCTTTTTCAAAAAAAATTGCGCGGACGGAGGAGTATGAAATTTCGCACACTTATAGTTTATATAGAGGAGTGCAGAATGCTAATTTATGCATAAAAAATACATTCATTATTAATTAATTATGGTCGAATTTCGACGACCACTAGTATAATGTATTAATTAATAAATTTATACATTTCACACATCATCAACTGACCCAAATTAAACAGAGCTTGTGTTATGGGTACCACTTAACTGATATAAGTACCTACTACTTATATACTTTTTTTTGTAAACACAATCATGTTATACATAAAAACACCCATACCCGAGACAATCACTTCCAGATCATACAAGCATTTGTCCTACTGCGGGACTCGAACCCGCCACCTTTTGCGTCTCAGCCGAGCTTTGGCCCGCTGCGCCACAGAGGTCGCCTTTTATATATAAGCTATTTATGTAGGCACCACGCGTGTGAAGCCATGGACAGTAGCTAGTAGTAAATACATTAACTACTCTGAAATGAAGAAAAAAAGGCATTGATATTTACTAATGAGTAGGTTATGAATGCTGTTTGAGTCTGAAGGTGCTGTATCAGCCTAAAGGTTGGACCACAGCTAATAATAGATAATAATAATAATAACTTTATTGAGAACACTAAAAACTAAATAATAAATTTAAGCTCTAGTGCATATACAAAAATTAATAGTGTCCTGCAATCGGCGGTCTTCTTAAGACAAAAAGCTATATCATTTATATGTTAAAGTGTACCCTTCTATAACAAGGTCCCAAGCGACGTGTTAGATTTGTAGATTGGCAAATTTAAAAGTAATTAAACAGGAACGGTCTATTAAAGAATGTTATAATATATCTGATTATTTAGATGACAAAAAAACTTGGGATGAATCTGCTCCAACTCGACTCGGCCTCCGTAACAAAATTGGCAAGGATCATTCAAAAACTTGTTAAGACCAGACGAGTTACTTGCCGGATTCTTCTTGAACTGGGGTTAGGAGGAACCGGCACCTAGATTCACTAGCAAGTTAAGAAGACGATTCAAAGTGGTCCTTGTGATTTTATTGAATATTAAAAGTTTTGTATTTGTACTTCTCGTGGTTACGATTTCTACCAGACAACCGTAATGATAAGACAAGTGACAGAGATATACATTAAAATTATCATAATAACGTACTAGGTATAGGTAGGTACCACTATGCAAAGAGCACAAAATAGCATTCTAGAAAGTTATCAAATTTTCCATGGATCATTATGACCATTGAGATGCATAGTAAACTTATGTCACACAGTCGCTGATGAAGTAACGCATCATGACACGCATGATGCCTTTAGATGAGTGCATCTAAAGCATCTAACTACTTTTTCAATCAGGGCGGTTATAAATGTATCGAACATTTATAACCGCCCTGATTGAAAAACAGTGCTGCTTTGCATGGTATCTTTTACCATGCAAGGCAGCATTATGCTGAGTTTAGTCGGGCGATTATGTAACTCTGATATTATCAAAACATTGATACTAACAGCTTTGCTGTTGATGAATTGGTATTACGGAAGGTTGATGTTTAACACATGCTATCATACGCGTATTAATGGTTTTAGGACACATCCGCCAGATTCCACATTCGTCAGATCATATATTTCTTCCGCATTCGTCCGACCTTTTCAACCTCTGACGAAACGATATTATTAATGATTCCTCATTCGATGATTCGACAGATTTCGCGTTTGTCATAAAGAAGTTAATCAGATCGAAACCAGTTTGTTAGGTTATGTTAGAGTATAGAAAACAGCGCGCAAGGCGAGCGAGCAAAGCGAGCGCTTCTTCAGAAGCCGACGAAGCGCCAGAAGAATATAGTTCGTCTGTCTAGTTACATATCTCTGGCGAATGTGTCTTCATTCGTTTTCCTTATTCGTCATCAATGACCAAACTGAACTAACATTCAAATAATATTTTTGAATTATGGCGAATGTGGAATCTGGCCGATGTGTTTTAAATCTATGAATGGACACGTACCGTACGTAATACTCAAACTATTGAATAAAATAATGCCTATTACTATTTGAAATTGATAGACATTGATTGTATCATAAGTTCCATAATCGCCATACAGGACCTGTTTGTACATGCGGAGCGGTACTAGTTGGGTCAACGAATGGCCTTCTCTAAAGTATTTGGGGATAGGTAATCTATTCTGTTTGTTCGTTTTTAGGTTATTTTATGTAGGTATACCTGTTTACACTGTAAGCAATTTATGTGAAGTTATCATTGTACCTGTCTACTGTTTTGTTCTGTGCTGTCAAATAAACTCTACTCTTTCTTTCTTTTTTAATAGCTGCATCACAGTCGCTCTTGTGAGACTACTATAGTTATTATCGAACATTATTAATAGTTAGTACCTGGATGAAAACATGGTAGTACCTGTAGACCGAGCTTTTCTCGATATAAAACGCGGATAAAACGACGTTTTCTAAAAATGAAACCTAGCTAGACTGATGTATGATGTATGGCCCCCGAAACCCCCTGCATACTAATTTTCATGAAAATCGTTGGAGCCGTTTCCGAGATTCAGATTATATGTACATATAGTCCGTGTGAGACGCAAAAGGTTGCGGGTTCGATTCCCGCCGCGGGACAAATGTTTTTATTATCTGCAAGTATTTGACTCGGGTCTGGGTGTTTCATGTATAATATGTACGTATTTACAAAAAAAAGTATATAAGTATATGGGCATTTCTCCACTAAATGGAAAATCGCTGTCCCAAGCTAATTTTATGTAGTAAATCTTAATATTTCTCAGTTTTTTGTATCAATACCGACATAGTATTAAATATTCTTGGCACGCCACAGTTTATTTAGTAATTTAATAATGAAATATTCGAATAAATGAACCTCAAACGTCTTAAAACACAGTCCCCTGGTACGTCCCTTTTCCAGAATCGCAAATCTTGTTACAAATATTATGTTTTTTGCTGTCGATAATTGAATAAAAAATGTCCAAATGCATTAACAAAAACGGTAAGCATCTTTATACATCACAATTATATTTTTACAATAGAATTTTAATCAAGATATCTATGTGCGAATGCTGTCCTCAAATTATTAAAACAGTCCCCTGTTAAAACTTTAAAACCGTGCTGCAGTCAAATTTAGTTTTGGCGCGAAGCATTTAGATCGTGAAACGGAACGCAATCAGTTTGAAGTTCGTTCGGTTGTGTAGCGAAGCGAGGAGCGCCATTTTGTTTAGTGCTACTACTGCGTCAGCTGGTGAACCACGCGTCTCGGCCGTTAGTGAAAACAGTCCACTGGTAAGCCTTTTTTTTGCTATTTTAAGAGTTCTAATAACGACAATTTGTTTAAAATAATTGATCATCTAGTATGTAGCCACATCTGTTTCGTTTATCTGAATATTTTTAAATGATATTGTTTTATTAAGTATTCATGTAAAAATGACAGTCCCCTGGCCAACAGTCCCCTGTCATTTCATAGCACAGGGGACTGTTCATACAACAGAGGACTGTTTTCATAGGTTTTGACCATTAAAAGTATTGTCTCTTTCGTAGGTATTATCTCAAAATGCCACCGAAAAAGAAGCCACCCAAAACAAGAGAAGAAATACTAGAACAAAAACGTATAGCTGAGCGTTTGAGATATCAAAGACTTAAAAATGACCCTAAAAAAAAAGAAGAATTAAAAGAAAAAGAAAGGCGGAAATATCAAAAGAAAAAAGAGAAAGGCAAAAGAAAATTAGTTAAAGATATGAGTCGTCGTGAGCATAAGGCTGTAAAAAAGGTTTGGAAAGAGCATTGTTCTAAGTATCGTGCAACAAAAAAAGTCATGAAAGACATAACAAATACTTTTCCAAGGGAAAATACACCTGATTCAGAGGATCCCGCAGAAGAACACCAGGCACCTTTAAGATCAACAGAAAGTGAATTAGTTAAAGCTAGAAAGAAAAATGCCAAAAAGAATCGCGAAAGGGTACTGAAAGAAAAAGACCTTATGATTCAAGAATACAAACGGAAAATGGAAAAGTATAAAAAGAGGTTACAGCGGTTGGAAATGAAGGCCAATAATAACAGTAAAAATGAAGAGACACCTAACACAAAACTAACAAGAATGTGTGATACTCCAGAAACTCGAAGAGATGTTGTTAAAAAGGCACTTTTTGGGGAAGTATTGAATAAACAATTAAAAGAGAATTATGCAGGTTTAAAAACGCAAAAAGAGAAAGATATTTTTGGGAAAGTAGTATCTGGTTCAATCGTAAAAAAATATAAGTTATGGAGGGTTCAAAATAGTGCTGTATCATACAAGAGACTTCATAAATCCAAAAATACTTCTCTATTACCAATGAAACGCACTCGTCTAGCGTCCATTTCGAAAGAACATTTGAAGACGGTGCAAAACTTCTATGAAAATGATGATAATAGTCGAATTGGTGCAGGAAAACGGGAATGTGTGACCAGAAACGGAGTCAAACAACAAAAAAGATATTTATTAGATACAATATCCAATTTATACAAGAAATTTCAGAAAAATAACTGTGGTCTAATCAGTTACCAGACTTTCTGTCGTTTACGTCCTTTCTGGGTGGTGACACCTAAGATAAGCGAACGGGATACATGCCTCTGCATCAAACATGCTAATATTGATATGAAATTGACTGCATTGCATTGTCGAAAAATTCTGCGTTACGATAATCACAATAAATTGCTTGAAAACACTTGCTGCGACCGCTATGATGAGCAATGTTTATCTCGGGAATGCCTGCGTTGTCTCAACAAGAATCCCGATTACGAAGAATATGATGTTACAAAGCCTATATCGTTTAAAAAATGGATAGCTGAAAAACAAGATTACAAGGATCCTAAGTTGAATAAAGTACGATCTATAACAAAATATGTAAAAAGAAATCTAACGGTTCTTCCGGGTGAGCTGATTCAAGAACTGCATGAAGAATTGGATGCGTATTATAAGCACGAAAGAAACATATTGCATCAGTACAAAGCCTTAAGGGAGTTAAAAGAAAATCTTAATGATAACGAAGTTGCAATACTTATGGACTTTTCAGAGAATTACTGTACTAAGTATAATGAAGAAATACAGGCTTATCATTTTGGAGGGTCTAGGCTTCAGCTCAGTCTTCACACTGTAGTAGTTTACACAAAAGACTCTCTGAAATCCTATTGTACTGTTTCGCAAAACACCGCACATTCACCAGCTGCTATATGGGAACACTTGAAGCCAATTTTCAAAACATTATCAATGCATATTACCTGCATCCATTTTATAAGCGACGGACCTGTTACACAGTATCGAAACAAAACTATGTTCCATATATTAGCTACAAGGCTTCATGTAGAGGTTCCAAATATACAAAAGTTTTCCTGGAACTTTTCGGAGAGTGGCCATGGCAAGGGTGCCGCAGATGGTGTTGGAGCTACGTGCAAGAGGACCGCAGATGCCATTGTTGCTGCAGGAGGTGACATTGACAGTTTGGAATCTTTTATTGAATCTGTGCAACAAAGATGTCCTGCAATTACAATGTATGCGATTGACGATGATGCAATTAATAATATGACTAAAGGTATTCAGAAAGACGCCAAGAATTTGAAAAGTTTCGATGGTACCCTCAAAATCCATCAGATTAAGGGTAAAATATCACGATGCTCTTTGGGATTACCGAAAGGTGCTGAGAAACTGATAATGAAAAGTTTAAGCTGCTCTTGTGAAGAAGAGTGTCAGCACTTTAATATAGGAGTTATGAACTACCAAGTGACGAAACTACACGTTGAGGACGTTTACACAGACTCAGAATCCGAAAGCGAATCCAGGCTAGTCCATAACTGGCCGGATAGTAAAATTGTTACAGAAACTGAAATTTTGTTTGACAATATCAAAACTGATTTTGAGAATAGTGCAGGGCCCAGTACAATCAACCAACAGCAGTACAACAGTGGTGATTACGTTCTAGTCAAGTTTAACGCCAGAAACACAGAATATCGTTATGCTGCTGTTATCACTCAAGTTGATAATGAGGAAGGCGAACTAACAGTTACTTTTATGAAAATTTGTGATAATAAGGGCCACAAGTTTAGAATGGATGAAAATGATATTTCTGATGTCAGTTTTGACCAAATATTGCAGAAGTTACCAGATCCAGATCTACGTCTAAAAGGGAGAACATTATTTTATTATTTTCCTGTTTGTGTACCGGTGTTTGAGAAAAAATAGTTCATTTAAATATTTTTCTGTTGCTGCCTTTTTTACTACTGCTAATTAATTGTACTACCAGTAGTACTGTTTCTTTGTTTATTCTCTTTGAATTTTTTAGGTTCTGTCTTTTCGCCGAAATATTATTCCCAAATGTTTTTTTTGCCAAACTAATTTCCCTACTCACAATTTTTTTTGGAACCATATTTTTTCGGAACTCATAAATTAAATCTAACTTAACCTACTGTGTTCTATAAAACCACAAGATAATTAAGTTTTTTTTTACTTCCGGAAACAATTGAGACTTGGGAAATGAAACTATTGAAAAATGAATAAAATTTCTGCGAAAAGGCAGGATACCATATTTTTAATTATTATAAAGACTGACTTTGGTATAATTTGGTACAATTTAGTCTTAAAAATACTGTTGATTAAGAAGTTGATTTTTTAAAGTTTAATGCAACTGTTATTTTATTAGTCACTATAATAAGTAAGATTTGTTTTAATACTGTTCATTTAAATATTAAAAAATTACATAGTTTATGAATGGCAAATGAAAATAAACACTTTTTTTACTTAAACTAATTGTTTTGGTCCATATAACATTCCCCTGGATGGTTATAACAGTCCCCTGTCACGGATTTGCAAAAAATCGTCCATAACTCAAAAATCAAGAGGAAAATGTGTGGGCTTTTTTAAGATATATATTTAATTTACTATTGCCCTTGATTTTATTAACAAACATTCTCAACATTTAATAAAATTACTTCAAGACAGTCTTGTATGGACGAATTTCCAATTAGCAGAGAAACACCCATATCAGACATGTGGTACCCATAACACAAGCTCTGCTTACTTTGGGGCCAGATGATGCTGTGTGGAATGTCCGGTATTATTATTACTATTATATATAATCTGTGACGTGGAGACCTCTGTGGCACAGTGGGCCAAGATCTGGCTGAGACGCAGAAGATTGCGGGTTCGATTCCCGCCGCGGGACAAATACTTGTATGATCTGCAAGTATCTGTCTCGAGTCTGGGTGTTTCTATGGGTAGTATATCAGTAATGTGGTACCCATAACACAAGCTAAGCTTACTTTGGGCCAGATTATGCTGTGTTAAATGTCCGGCATTATTATTATACTAGGTGCTGCCCGCGGCTTCGCGCGCGTTGTACCTACATAAAAAGTAGCCTATGTCCTTCTCCAAGGTCCCATCTATCTCTGTACCAAAATTCAATAAAATCGGTTCAGCTGTTTAGGTGTGAAAACGTCACAGACAGACAGGCAGAGTTACTTTCGCATTTATAATATTAAGTAGGGATATAAATGTTTCAATCTGAAAACCAGAGCCACTTCCGTGCCTGGAGGTAGGTACATACTGAGATTGAATTTTATTTAGCCAAAGACTGGTTCGCGGGAAGTGCTAATTTTTACGCATAGTTGATTTTTATTTGTTTGTGTATGTGTTTGTATAAATTTCCCCTTGGGGCCTATTTTTAGTCCGTTTTCCGCTCATGTGTTCTCTTATGTTTTGTGTGTGCTAAATAAATGTGTTTCTTTTCTTTTCAATATTTTTATTTACTTTCCTTGAATCACTTAAAAAACAGCATCAAAATCCGTTCCATAGTTTTAAAGATCTAAGCATACATAGGGACAGACAGACAGCGGGAAGCGACTTTGTTTTATACTATGTAGTGATAGTGATGATTTTTTATTTATTTATATATTTAACTGTTAAAGTTGAGCACCAATAACCGCTTTTTGTTCATGTTAGTCAATCAAAACAAAGGTAGAATCGAAAACTGCCGTAGTGATAAACTTTGACAAGCAAAAATACCTAAATTTATTATATCTGCAAACCATGGTCTTGAACACAATTACAATTCTAAATTGCACCCAAGCGAAGCCGGGGCGGGTCACTAGTTTATTAATACTCAATAAAGCCACTTAGCACTCCTTTGAAAAAACACACAAAAAATGCAACATTTAAATGAAATACTCAACAAACTTGAGAACAATTAAACACAAAATACGAGTGTGCACTTTACAACAATCTCAGAATACCAAAATGTCATATCAAATGAGAAACGAGACCAATGTGATATTTGTATTTGATAAGGTTCATTATCATGATACAAAAACTTAAGCAAACAGAGAGCCAAGTACTTTATTAGCATCTCTATGGCATCAGTTATAAAGTTTATTTTTAAAATGTTAGTTATCCCTTGCTGTTTTGAGCCTTAGTGAATATTTGTTTGAACACATGTACATATAGGTACTTATATGTAATTATATATTAATTTAGCTATATATAACTAATATTTCTTTATATCATTATAATACACCTATAGATAAAAAATATTCAAATTGGTCTAGTCATTTTTATGTTTTTGCCAGACCAATGTACATACACCAATACAGAATCCGAAAAATAAAAATCCTATATTGGTTATTATGTATGGGAATTGCTACTTAATTTATTTTAATAGATGTTTATTTAATAGACTGAATTATCGTTTGACAATCAAATCAATTTAGGGTGATAAGAAGTTCACCGGGTCATCTTGTATTTATTATAATAACGTTTTAAAAACTAAAAAGAAAACTTCAAAACTTCATTGAATACATAAAAAAATACAACCAAATTGAGAATCTCCTCCTTTTTTGGAGTTGGTTAAACAAGTTTATATTTTAGGCTTTTTAGCACTATCATTTTTCGAAATTTGTAAACACTACTGGATAGTCACAGGAGAGCAAAATACGGGAATGCAAAATACGAAATTTTGTATACATGATGACATACTTTTTCCAGCACGGATATACCTATGAGGTAACAAACATAAAAAAAGAGGTACTTACTTAGTAAGTTTAAAATTATTTAAAATATTTATATTATTATGATGTGACAAAAAATTTACGGTTTTCGCAATTTTTCCTTTTTCTGTGCTATAAGACGTTGCTTTGTACCAAATTTCAAGATTCTGAGTTCACGGGAAGTACCCTGTAGGTAGGTTTTGATTCCCTTGCGAGTGTCGAAAATTTGCAGAAATTTGCGGCATAACCGGCTGTAACTTTTGATTGCGTTGGCTTAAGGTGGGTCCACATTTGTGACATTTCAACGCACCGTGGCTCCGTAGCTGTAACAGTTACGCGTAACAAAAACATAAATGTGGACGGTTTTTGTCACGCGGACATGTGACACGACCTAGTGTCACGCAGCGATCCACCCAGAACACCACATATGAAGGCACGAACATTTCGCCGTAACATAAAATTTGTGGCTTGACACGCACACATGAACGCGTAACATTTGTAGCGAGTGTGGACGGTGTTTTTGTACTGTCACGCTCCGATGTCACGTGTCACGAGCCGATCCCTCGGAAGGCAGTTTTTTCAAAGGATTTTCTGTCCTTGTCCGGGTTAATGCAACCGTCCACACTTTTGTCTTTGCTACGCGTAGCAGACACGCGGCAATTATTTTTTGTCACTGCACTGGTCATGGATCGGCTCGGCGCGCGAGCCGGTGCGCTGCGGTGTGCCTTCCCGCATCCCGCACCCCGCTGACGTCGGGTGATTAGTGCTGTGCATCACTTCACTTGCATCAGTGTGTTGTTGCGTGTATTCGTTGCAACTTGCAACTACAAGTGTGCCCATACGTGGTTATTTTTTTTTTATGAATATGCAGTGGACTCTGGCCAATCGAAGATTGGTATAATTTTTTTGTATCTTGGGGCCAATTAGATTGATTAGATATTCAAAATCTTCTGGCGCTATTCTAGTGAAGTTTTTGTATTTTCCGCTTATTCGTTGAAAATGTAAATCTTCCAGTAATGTATTTCCGCCATGACTATTTCTTTTCTTAAAAATCTCGAGTTGCCACCATCGCCTGAGTTTCTTCTGTCTTCTTTTTCTTAAAGCGCAAAGATATATAAATGATGCACTAGCACAAGCTAAATAGTAATTTGCTAACGATAACTCTGTCGCTACTGCAGACGACGACGCCGCGGCCACGAGCACAACCCTAAAAGACACGGAAAAACGACACGATCTCTCAAAATGTTACAGTCCTGTAGGGCGATTATGGAACTCTAATTACAATCAATGTCTATCAGAAATCTATGAAAACTGATAGAAATTGATTGTAATTAGAGTTCCATAATCGCGGGCAGCAGCTAGCTAGCAGTAGTATATCAATCATCTGGTACCCATAACACAAGGTCTGCTTACTTTGGGGCTAGATGATGCTGTGTGAAATGTCTGGTATTATTTATTTATTTAGTACAATAGTACAATATAGTATGAATTGTGTGCATGACTTGGTTTAGATATCGTAGAGAGCATCCTCTGGAGCATGTAGAGGAGAAAAGGCTGATACCAGATTAGCAAGCCATCGTACTTGTACACAGCTTGATAGCAGTTGATTCAAATACATTGGAGCAATTGGAAGCAAATAGACCAACTTAAAGTTGTACAAAAGTCAAATCAAAAGATACTTTATTAAATACAATCACAACAATCACTTTGAAACGTCTTACATACTAGGTGAATTTTGGTGCCAATTTATCCTAACCCAAGCCGAGAAGAACTGGCAAGAAACTCGTACATAGAAAAATAGAAAATAGAAAAATATTTATTACACACCACATATAACAAATGGATACAGTTTCATTAAAAATAAATGAGTTGTTGCTACCTATCGTCTTATTTCTATACATGGAGTGTCGAACTTACTCTAATTATTACATGGACCAGGTAACTACCAAGTACAAGAATGTATTCCTTGACTCAACTTCAGGACAGCTGCAGTTGTTAACTGACAGTATAGGAAAACACCGTTAATAAAGAAAGTGCTCTTTTATATATTTTTTTGTGTGTGTTAGTATGTAGGGTCTGTAAGTATTTATTATAAGTTGTTTGAAATTAAGATTTTTGTATCGAATACCTTTAAACAAGCAATTCTTGTATATATATGTATTATATATATATAATCTGAATCTCTGAAACAGCTGCAACAATTTTCATGAAATTTACTATGCAGAGGGTTTCAGGGGCGATAAATTAATCTAGCTAGGTTTCATTTTTAGAAAACATATTTTATCCGTGTTTTATCCAGTCATCCAGGAATTAATTACTATTATAGAGCTTCATATTATCTACATACCACATAGGCAAAGCCGTGGGCAGAAGTATGTCAAAATTGTTCAAGAAAGGAAAGTGTTTGGCAACAGGGTTCAATGAATGAACCAGCAGTTATCTTTGGCAGTTATTATGTTCAAAGATTAAAAGATTGGTCAAGAAACTAGGCCAATTAATTACTTAGTGGATATTGTTGGACAATTTTCAGAATTATATATACCTAATTAAAATAATAATAAGAACTTTTTGATTATTAAATCATTTAATAAACATTTATTTACAGAAATGCATAGAATAATAATAATAATAATTAAATATTTACAATTCACACCATATCATCTATGATATGGAGTGAATTGTAAATATTGTCCACTAGTCCCAAATTAAGCATAGCTTGTATTTTGGTGACCAGATGACTGATAGAATACAATAATGTATTTTACAATACATACTTATGATACTTTATTTCACCAAGACACAGAACAAACACCTATGTTCATCACACAAATGTTTATTCCTGGGAAACCCTCAACCTACAGGTCTGAAGGCAGAGCTACTACCAACTGCACTGACAGGCAAGTATGAATTATATTCAATACTATGATTTCTTACTATCTGTAGATGGTTTAACTGGTCTGGCAATGATCTGGATCAGTAGGATAAACAGTAATAAGTTTATATGATGATTCCAAGAATTCATATTTGATCTCAAGTGAATGCTATTAATTTTTAAAGCTAATCAATGATTTAATTTATCAAATCGAGAATCAAATAACTGTACTACTACAGGTAAGGTGCATTGTTAGTACAAGATATAGAGAATGCTAGATTTATGTAAGTTAAAGGGTTATGTCAATGTGCCACAGCATCTGAAGTGATCAGGTATACCGCATCTTCTCATCCATGATCCAAAATAAACAGTAGTGGTGCCACTCTAGTCATCTAATGGTATGCATGAAACAAATCCTATGTTCCAATAACACTCATTCCAACATCTACAGACACAGCTGTTGGAAGGGGGGTAGGTCGGATGTTTGCAATATGTAGATAGAAACTCACTATGTCTGTGGTAAACACAGATTACAAAATTGCTTTTATTAGAGCAACTATAACATAATGATGCTAGTTGTAGTGACAACGATGGCGAACCACTTCGTGATATCAATCGACACACAAGCCGCGCTGGGAGATATGAAGATTATCTACAAATTAAATTAGAAACTCACCTCGGATTCACCGTCGCCATTCTTGTTTTTATCAACTTTGGTCTTCATCGCCTTCCCTAAACAACGGCTTGCACAAAAATTCAGTCACTGTTCACTACCGATGGTCTTGTCAGATTCACAAGTGAACTGCGATATTATCACACGTAAATTATGCAGGATCGCGATCGCGTGCTTACCATAAAACTAACTGACATGGCATAGTAGCGCGACCGTCCGACAGAGTTTATGGTAAAATGCCGACAACTGTTATTGCAGTAACTCAATTGATGAATGCTGCCGTAGCAAACTGATTTTCCCAATAACTTCTTGACCTTTTTTGCAATGTTTAGTAAACTTTTTAGGATTTTTTGAGTAAGATGAGCAAATAGGTATCTTGTTTGTACATTCGCAATATTTTTTTGATGCATGGACGTTCACTTCACTTCACACATCACACGGGTACGTCACGCATGACACTCGACAGTTTACAATTATCTAGTTGTCAATGTCAAATAGCATTAGCGTTTCCTGATTGGTGGTTGTTGATTGGTTTGGTCACATGACCGAGGGCTTTTATAAGTAGTGATGCGCTAGTGTATTACTATTGTGTTGGCAAAATCGATACTTTCTGTCAAAACAAACGAGCAACACAGGTACGAGATAACCTTACTACGGTTCAAGTGACCAAAACGTGAACTAAATGAGTACCTACCTAGGTATATCCATTTCATAAAAAAAGACCTGAATTCAAATTGAAATTCAAGTTTATATACCTACACCTTATTTTAACATGACAGATACTATCATCATCATCATCATCATTGGCCTACGTTCATCTGTTGAAGATGAATTAGGTGGCGTCAGTAAAGTTACAGAGCAGTTGATTGCAATTGAAAACCTTCGTTCATGGATCCACTCCAGCAAGCTGGGGTGGGTGAAGTTTCCTCTCCACTGACGTCATGCCTGGGATTTGGGATTTGGGATTTGGGGTTTGATTTGGCATTCCAGTGCTAAATGACTAAATTGAGCAGAGTGATACGGACCCAACTAAGGTCCCGTAAATGTATAAAATAAATAATAGATGGTTGGTACATATAAGTAATCATAACACTATTAGTAACATTATTATAATTCATATATTTTATAAGCTAACAAAATTATAAAAATATATACACGGTAAAAATATGTTAGGTAGTATGTTAGTAGGTTCGATCTATTTGTCTTCTGTTGCTCACGTGTCTATTTTTTCTTTTCTCCTACTCCTTTTTTTTTCGCAACTACTTTATACGGTCCAAGCTGTTTGCGAACTAGCAAGCCACGCCACCATGCTTGCACTATGATAGCAGAGTTAGTCATTTTCTCGCGATATAGTCGAGCTTTTTCCCGTTCATCCTTGAAGTGGACCCAGTCCTTCATCAACTGATCATGTTTTTCAATCTGAAATATTTAATTAATATTGTAGTTTAGTTTTATTAAATACGTATTATAATTACAGTGGTAATTAAAATTAACCGTGGTGGTTCCGGATTAAAATAGGATCCCTGACTGATGATGTCACTGAGGACCGACGAGAAGTTGATAGAGCTGGAAGAAGTAGTTAATAAGTTGCACTGGGATATTATAGGGTTATCAGAAGTCCGAAGAGAGTGAGAGGACACGATAATTCTAAATTCCGGCAACTTATTCTACTATCGGGAGGGCGATCAACTATCTCAGCACGTTATCGGGTTTCTCGTCCACAAATCCCTCGTTAACAACATTGCAAAGATCGAAAGTGTGTCGAGCAAGGTGGTATACCTTATACTCAGAATAATCAAACGGTATTCGTTTAAGGTCATACAGGTGTACGCACCTCACTCGGAACGTCCAGACGATGAAGTGGAGGCTATGTATGACGACATTTCAAATGCCATGCAAGCCTCGAAAACACACTTTACGGTTGTGATGGGGGCTTTAACACGCGGCTCGGTGTGAAGAATGGCGATGAACTGAGGGGCAATTTGGATTTGGACAGCGGAACCAACGGGGTCAGCGATTGGCCGACTTCATGGGAAAGGAGGGACTATTTATGATGAACTTCTTTTTCAAGAAGCGGTCGTTAACAAAATGGACGTGGCTTCACCCCGGTGGATACAAACGCGAGATAGATTTCATCATGACGACCAAGAAGCAATATTTAATGATGTCTCAGTGATCAACAGGATCAAAACCGGTTGTGATCACCGCATGGTCAGAGGCTCATTAAATCTTAATGTAAAGCTGGAAAAATGAAATCTGATGAAACCTACTCTTCGCCCAAGTCCAAGTCCAGCCCAAATTTAAAACCCTGAGATCTTTCAGTTGGAACTCCAAAATCGCTTCCAATGCCTCGCCGAATGCGGATCCGTGGACGAAATAAATGGCGGTCTAGTGGAAATTGTCCATGCCGTTGGGTCAATGTTTTGTAAAACCCAGCGCAAAGGTAGAACCCAAAAAATCTCTGAGCACACTCTAAAAGTCATGGCAGAACGTATGTGAACATGTAACATGTAACATGTGAAGAACTGCAGTCTTCAGTGTACATCTCGAAATACAGCTCGCTCAATAAACAGATCTCTAAGTCTATACGACGCAATTGGCGTCTCTTTAATACGTGTAGTATAAAGAACGCAATAGAGCGCAACCAAGGCTTCAAAGTGTTCGCGAGAGATCTGTCTATTGGGCAAAGTCTGTTGACGAAGCTGAAGACCGACAGTGGCAGTATCATTTCCTCTAAGCCAGAAGTTTTACGAGAGCTCGAGAAGTTCTATGGACAACTGTACACCTGATCGCTCAGCGACCTTAACATCGTCTCTCAACAGGTGGGTCTTGAAATGAACATGAGCAAGACAAAAATCATGTCAAATGCTCATGTTGCACCCGTACCGGTACATGTTGAGAGCGATATAATCGAAGTTGTAGACCATTATGTCTATTTGGGTCAGACGATTCAACTAGGCAAGTCCAACTTCGACAAAGAGATGGGCAACGTTCGGGAAATAACGGCACATCTTCTCGTCACAGATACCGCAGAAGACGAAAGTCTACAATCAGTGTGTGTTGCCAGTGATGACATATGGAACTGAGACTTGATCGCTACCTATTAGCATCATACACAAGCTCAGAGTCCCGTGCTATGGAGAGAGCTATGTTGGGTGTTTCACTACGTGTTAAAATCCGCAACGAGGAAATCCGAAGAAGAACCAAAGTCACCGACATATCACTCAAAATTTGCAAGTTGAAGTGGCAATGGGCAGGCCATAAAGCTCGCAGAACTGATAACCGTTGGGGAATAAGAGCTCTCGAATGGCGACCAAGGACAAGAAATCGAAGCGTAGGACGACACCCCACCCGATGGACTGATGACATTGTAAAGATTGCGGGAAATCGGTGGATTGAGAGGGCTCAAAATCGTTCTTCCTGGAAATCTATTGGGGAGGCCTATGTTCAGCACTGGACTTCTAGGGGCTGATATGATGATGATCATGATGATGATTATTACAGTTTTGACGAAAATTAGGAATCTACATGAAGCTAGAATAATATTTTTCTTTTACTATAGGTAGCTACTTACAGTATGTTCGAGGCCCAATCTTTTGTCCAACATATTTTGGTAGTCAAACTTTTTCATATGAATTTTCAAATCAATTGCTTCCATATCTTTATCATACTTGTTCATCCAATCTTCTACCATTTGAAGTTTTTCCTGTGGGTAGTTCAAAATTATTTTTATGCCATTATGTATTGTATGTATTGGTTATCCTCTGTAGTAACCTAGTTACCTAGAACTAGGTTACTACAGAGGATGTGTTTGTCAATAAACGTCAACAATTATCATGAAAAATATTTTTGCCATTTTTGCAAGATAACTTGACATAAGATTATGTGAGAAAACCACTTGAAATTCCCTTTCAATAAATACAAGACCCGAGAAAAAAATATAAGAACTTAACACACTAGAAATACGTACAGTTTTGTCCAGACTTAGAAAAGGTTTCCACACCCACAAAAATAAAACTGCTATGGGCCCTGATGAAATGTCTGCTCATTAATTAAATAAGTACTTGTATAATACAGTTCTATGTACCAACTCATATTTCAAACATAATGAACAATATTATCAAGATGGATCACGGCGAATTGCCTCAATCAAAGTTTGATCAGTAAAATAATGATTTTTCAATAATAGCCAGAAGGCCTTATTTTTTTGTTAGAAAAACATTTTTACAACATGGGTTTATCCAGGACGGTCAACTGCTACAATTTTACAGTGTTGTATCGGGGAGTTAGCGACGCGATATGTTCGTGGCACCGACCCCCAAACTATGTCACGTTAGCTGGTCTGCCCGTCATGCTGCACTTTATGTAACCTCTGCGCAGTCACTAAAAATACCATAGGTGGTGCTAAACACTGATAGCGTAAACTTTAGATCATTAACATTATATCAATAGGTACCATTACCATTAGATCATTATTTGTATTATCAACATGATGAAGAAGAAGAGTCTGGAGAAGAAGTATTTACATGTGGACCAAAGTCGTTCCCGTCTAAACGCCAACTTACTAATGTTACTTATCTACCTAGACTTTGAGAAAGCTTTTGATAGGGTACCTATTAAATGGCTTGTGACAAAGCTGAAACGCTTTGGTATCCAAGGCAAGTTGCTAAGATAGATAAAATAACTCTTTGTCAGATAGGATCTTCTGAGTTCGAGTAGGAATGGCATATTTTAGGCCTTTTATGGTACTTAATGGAGATCGTCCTTATTGCCAGATGTCATAAATATCATGTGAAGTTCAGTGCTAGCCCATAATGTTATCCAAAATTACTTAAGTATCTATAACACATTGTATTGTACATTGAACTGGTGCATTAATAAAATAAAAATATGAAAGTTTACTGTGTTACATTTTAGATACAAAAACCCAAGATATAACTAAAGCGTATTTCAGATATGAAACCCTTATTTTCGAGATGATAGATAGAAATCTATCATGAATATACTTTGAACGAGTCCAAAGTACCTAGAGCAACGCAAATTTTGCCATTTCTCAAAAATCATACCTACGAGCAACATGGATTAATAACATTGAAAATACGTAGACCTCGCAGTGACTCGATTGAAACCTACAAAATACCTATTACCTAAATAACAACAAAAAGTAAAGACCAACTTAAAGCTTTATAGCAGCATAAAGTCTGATGCTTGTAATCACAAATACTGTCAGTTTACTTCACTAATATTAAGTACCTAGACTTGTTCGGGGAAAGCGAGGAAATGTTTTTAAAAAAATATAAAATAATTGAATTAAAATTATTTAATATTAACGAAACGATACATGAAGTGGTCACAGACAGAATGACCAGACGATCTCTAGTTTATCTTACTGTACGAGTAGTATGTTTTGCTACGTCAGCCGTCTGGGCCGGCGACCATGCGTAAGCATGTGGTGAACTTACACTATTTATTTATTTTATATTATTCATAAACATAAATACCTATTATATATCTTACATACTATTACTTACCTAGTATAATACATTTACCACAATATTTATATATTTATCTAACAAATCATTTCGCATATTAAATAGTTCCGAGCGCCCGCTCGCTGTTGTAGTATGGAAACAAGAATTCTAAATATAGATACCTACAAAGTGCCGGCTCAGCTATACGGCCGGCCGGCGGTTGCCCGTGCGCCGCCACCCGCCATTACAAAACCAGTCTCGAACTACCTATTGCCCGCGGAGCCCGCGCTCCTGTGCTCCGCTCATACCTGTGGCGATCTATTTTGCTTGTCAATTTAATGTTTATTTCTACTATTGCTTGTGCCTATTGAACTGTATTTCTACTTCCAAGCTATCTACCTCTCTGCCTTTTCCGCCTTCTATATTTTATGTGGTGTTTGTGATATAATAAACAATCTTGTGTGTTCTGTGAACTGGACTTATTTATACCAATACGGACCACCTTACCTAGCCAGGTACCTACCTACATACTAGGAATATACCTACCATCACCCCATAAGCATTATTGGGAATGGGAAACAAACATTGTTAGTGCTTAATTAGCTATAAAAGGATCGGTTAATTGGTTCAGGCAATGTAACTCCTCCCTCCGTAAGTTCGAGATTATCTGAAGGATGAGGATTATCTCGAGTCTTTTCCCTAATACAAAAGTTTTAAATCCAAAAAATAAGAGACATAACTAATAAAACGCAAAACACAAAATTTCCTATGCTAACACTCTTATAATCTAAAGCACTATCGTGGTTTTTATTATCACTGATAATTTCACTTTCACTGTTCTTCAGGAACTGGACATCAGTAAGGTCGATACCGTTGAGATCGACAGGTTTCTTCTGCATGTACGATGGGCTGACCAATATTTTGGGCAAGTTGACAACTGGAAGTTTTGTATATGCTATATCTTTTCTTTGGCGTTGGTGTCTTTTAAGCTTTAATTCCTTTATATTGATTTGACAATCATCATCTAAAGTTAACAGATGAGTTCCACTTATGGGTTCTTGTGTAATCTCGTCTTCGCAGTACCTGGTAAGTAATGTTTCTGGTTTCACGTAGATGATCCAGGGATTTGGCTGTATGAGTTCTGCTTTTACATCATTGATTGTAACAGGAACCGGATGACAACTCGAGATATTTGTAGAAAATTTCATAAGCTCGGTAATACAATCGTCTTCGATTAGCGGTAATGCGTCGTTCTCGAAACATAAGAAGCGGGATTCATAAACTCCGCGGCAAGGCTGGGAGAGCGGCGTTATTTTCAACCCTTTCACCAGTACGTAAGGAAATTTAGGCAGGATAAGAGAGGTAAGGTCATTGATTGTATCATGGATAGGTAAAGGAATCAATTTAATTTTCTAATCAAAGGAATATGCATAATGAGTTTTATCTGATTTTGTTTTATGTACGCTTTTATCTCTATACACTGCTCTATTTTTACAACGTTTTCAGTCTTAACTGGAAACACTAATCTATTAGTTTTCTCAATTTCCTTTAATAATAATACTAATTCATCTGTGTCTACGATTGATTGATGTAACAGTTTAATTTTAGCAAAAGCAATAGCCGTTTCAATCTCATTCAGCCTTATGTAGTGTCTGAAAGTTATGTATAAAAACGTTATAGATGTGAATAATTTTATTACTAGTTTGAGATAACTTTGATTCATTTAAATTAGGTTTAATATCTTCAATACTCTCTTCAATCTGAATGAAATTGTTTATAGTAGAGTACGCTATTTTTGTTTTGTTTTTTATTTACTTCTTGAATTAACTTTTCGTACATCACAGCGTCGTCATTGTCAAGATTACCTGTGATCGTTTTGATCAATGAACCGATAGGGTTTATAAAACCACGCTTAGCTCTTACCGATGGAATCAATTGCTTATACTTTACTATAGTTATATTGATAATGTAATCTGTTTGTGACTGTACTTCGATAAAGTCTATATCAAAAGCTTTGGTGTCGAAACAGCTTTGTACTTGTCCTTTAAGTCTTACATAGCTACCTATATTTAACTCTAGTTCCTTGTGAAGAAACCTTATATCTAAAATCTTAATAACAGTCCATGTATCATGGCTAACGACAGCGTGACCTTCCTTTACAAGTAGCAGTCCCGGGTTCTTGTCAATCGGCTGCAGATGAAGGGCCTGGCTTCGGATCACTTGGACCACCAGAAGAATTAACCTGTGGAGGGCGCTTTATGTCTTTAATGGGAACTTTAGTATTCCGGTTATGTGTTATAACTGGTACAACGTTCCTTTCTGTAGCTCCGGTAACCTGAGCTTTCTGAAAACGCAGTTTATTTTTGCTGCGTCTAGTATTGACTCCTTTAATGAATCCTGTATCGCCTACATCTGTCGAATTTTTTTCCCCCACTACGTTTCTCTATTACGGCTTTCTTTTTATCGATTATTTTATCTGTTAAATACTCATATAAATGTTTCGTTCTTTTTTCCGTGTTCTTTTACCAATTGTTGAGTAAACTGTTTATTAAAATCGACATAAAACGCGCTATTAGATTCGGTATGGCCGAAAACTACTTCAAATGGAGTAAGACCTGTGGTAGAGTGGATCGTATGGTTATATGACATTACTGCATAACTCATGACTGATGCAGCTTCAGTTATCTTTTGTTCATATTTGGCGATTCTATATATCTCTATAATAGTAGAGTGGAATCTTTCAACTATTCCCATAGAGTTGGGATTATGAGGAGTACCAATATGAAGTTCGATCTTATAAAATGATAACATTTCTTTCATGAGAGTGTTGTTGAATTCAGTACCAGGGTCTGAACTGATTCTACTAGGAGTTCCATACAAGGAGAAGTATTTTATCAGAGCCCGAACAGCTTCAGGGGTAGACTTAGTGCTGACCTCAAATGCTTGACCTAGCTTGCTGAAGGCGTCAACTATTGTGAGATAATGTTTTCCATCTATTGAGAAAGTGTCCATGAATAACTCTTGGAATGGTTTAATTTGAGTCTGTGATAGTTGTAATTCAGGTTTTAATGGTTTACGACCATACTTCATTATTTTTAAAGAGTTACCTCAATTTGGTGATATCCGCTAGCAAGATCTATTGTGCTAAAATACTGAGATCTGCCTATTTTATCTAACAGATCGGTAATATTAGGCAACGGGTACTTATCGTCGACTGTGATTTCATTTAGGCGTCGATAATCGATCACCATTCTAAATTTCTTTTCACCAGATGCGTCTATTATTTGTGGTACCAGGTGAACTGGTGCACTCCAAGGTGAGTGAGAATCTTCAATTACGTTGTCTGCTAAAAGTTTATCTACTTGATTTTGAATTTCTTGATTAATAACAGGCGGATGTCGATAAGGCCGTATATAGATCGGGTCTTCATTGGTCGTTCTAATGTTATGTTTCACTTGGTTCGTGAAGGTCAATAGTATATTATCGCAATAAAATATATCACGATATTCTTGACACAATCTGAAAATACTATCACGCTCCTCTTTGTTCATGTGTTCTAAACGCAATTTTCTCAAATTTTCTTTCAATACTTCATCAATCATACATTAACCTTTACAAAAATTACCTTACATTCCTCATTTTCAAATATCGTAACATCGAATGGTTGCTTGAACGTGATAACAGCTTTCACATCGGATGTATTTTGAATAACTGTTTCTGCAAAATAGTTCTCACACTTGACAAGAGCGGTAGGCATACGAACGCCCTTTTGAAATTGTAAATAATCTAAAAACGCATCTCCGTGTTGTAAGTTCGTGGGAATCCTAACTCTTGTTTCAGATCGTGGTGCTACGTAGATTTCATACGGTGGATTGTAAATGCTCGGTATTCTCGCGTTGTGTGTTAGTAACACTTGCGTTACGCATATCGATATTGGCTCCTAACTTCGATAAAAGATCAGATCCTATTAAACCGTCATAGCGTCCGTCTACATCATAAACGTAAAATTTATGAGCCAGTGCGCTCCTAAAGGTTTTTAACAATGGTATGTGTATTACTTCATTGTGCATGCTCTGGGCATGTGTGCTGACTACTGTGAACGGCTCGTAGTATTTGAACTCGCTAAAACATTCGT
Organism: Lampropteryx suffumata; assembly: GCA_948098915.1. NCBI lineage: Eukaryota > Metazoa > Arthropoda > Insecta > Lepidoptera > Geometridae > Lampropteryx > Lampropteryx suffumata. The sequence continues at coordinate 5,484,181 of OX402563.1, forward strand.
TGGCTTTAACAGGGCTTATAGAAGATCTACTACTACCAGTATCAATGAGAAACTTTGATCTTATTTCAGGTATAACGACGTGAGGTAGTTTTAAAATACTATCGCAATAATTTTTAACTAATTACCTCACCGCATCCTTCGAGGCTATCTCCTGAAAAATCGGACTTACGGTGTCCGAACTGATGTTTACCGGCTGTACGGAATTTGTTTCATCGTGATTGGCCGTGTAATAGGACTCATCAGAAGGGTACTCTACATTCTCGTTTACATTAAAATCATAGTCATACACGTTTGTATAGTCGGGGTTATAGTCTTCGCAAAGTGGAGGATCATTTATAAAATATAAATCATCCGCTACCATATTTTGTCTAATCGGCGCTGTGCGCATTGTAACGTCAGACTCTTGTAACCTAGGTTCCTGTACCTGCTGTTTCGGTACACCAAATTTATTTTGGTTGAAAGGTTGGTTCTGAATACCGAACTTATAACCTTGCTGTTGGGGTATGCTAAATTTATAACCTTGGTGTTGCGGGATACCAAACTTATAACCTTGGTGTTGTGGAATACCAAACTTATAACTGCCGTGTTGGAATGGGGCACGTTGCGTAATAGGCTGGCCGAAAGTACGCTGGGGCTGTGTCCCGTATCTAAAACTTTGCGTGGGCGGCGCGTACCAATTGCTGTATAAAGTTTGGACGGAATCCATTCGGATTTTGTGGAATACCGAATTTAAAATTATTTGGCACAGAGTTGAGCGCTGGTTTAAAACCTTGAGCGACAGGTAAAGGTTTCTGTGTAATCTGTGTATTTTGATAGTTTGATGAACTATGAGTTTGTTTTAATAATTTATTTTTAGCATCATATTGGAACTTGAAATTAACCTCCTCGGTTACTATGCCTAAGGCGTGTTCCAAGGTAGAGCAACTTTTAAGGCGTACGATTTGAATCATATCCTCTGGTAAGTTATACAAAAACACGTTTAACGCAGTGTTATTATAAACTATAATTTTCGCTGCTTTGATTCATTCATCTGTAAGTCCATTCACTTTAGCAAACAATGAACTACGGATGTTCTGAATTATATGACAAAACTGTATGTTTCGTTTTGTTTAGCTTTATAGATTCTAGCTCGATTGCTATTCATTCTTCCGATCGAGGTTCACCAAAATATTAGGTAAGTAAATCTTTTAATGCAGCGTATGTTTTTTTTCGCGGGTAGATGTGAAACTACATACATTGTCCTAAAACTTATTTATATTCTAAAAATAGAAAACAGTTTAATTAGTGAATTTTTAATGCAGAAACTTATATATTAGTATTACATACCTGCCATAAAGTGTTATCCAAACCCCATAATAAACATTACACTTATTATACTAGAAATACAATTTTGTTGAGTTGGCACTAAGATGGAGGAACTAAAAAATTCAATGACGGAAATGGTAGAATCCTTCAGCCAGAGAATGCAGCAGTATGAAGCGGGGCTGCAGAGGGGTGCACCTTCTACCATCTCAGGTCTAGCAGCTGAATTTGCCGATTTTAAGACACTTATCACCGGGGCACTTCGGGCGTTACAGCTACAGATTGAGTTTGTGTCCAAGGAAATTGACCGTCTTGAGATGCGAGGGCGCCGCAAAATCCTCTTGCTTCACGGAGTGGTAGAGCAGCCGAAGGAGGATGTCTCACAGGTACTTGTAAAAACTGTAACCGAGCAGCTCAAGCTGAGTGGCTTCACCGAGAGTGATATCAGCCGATGTCACAGAATGGGCCGGGTCACATCAGATCGCCCGAGGCCTATTTTCTTTAAGCTTCGTGATGCGTCGTTGCGGAGTAAGGTCTGGTCAACCAAGACCAGCCTCAAGGGCTCGGGCATTACTATGTCTGAGTTTCTGACGAAGGCACGGCATGGTGCGTTTATGGCTGCGCGTGAGCGTTACGGTGTCACCAAATGCTGGAGGATGGACGGTACAGTCTATGTTATGGGAGCGGTTATAGGTTATAACGTTATAGGGTACGCTGTATCAAGGACCTCAACTCCGTAGTGGGACCGCAAGCAGAGGTCTCAAAGCCGGGACCATCGAAGGAAATCTCAAAGCCGAGACGAAAGAGAACGTAACATCATCTATTTTCAGCTCGTAACTTCCTTTTTGATGTATTTAACTGACCAGAAAATTAATAAAGGGTAGGCAGGCAGATCACTGAAATACCGTACCTAACTTGTCTTTTCTTGCTTGAATAACTTTTATCTATTATTTTTAACCCGCAATTTTTTTTTTTTTTTTTGCTCATATTAGCAGGCTAAAGTCTAAAGACCATACTGCCTTGTCTTGCGTAAAATAATTTCATCCGTTTCAAGGGTAAATTTTATGTCTTTCGTAAGTTTCATAAACAATGTTTATGTATTCATCAAAATACTTTGATACATCTGAACGATTTTTTTTTTAACTTGAATAAGTATTTTATTTTGCTAATAATATTATAAAATAGTTATGTACATATTTATTATTGTAAATAAAAGTTTTTTTTTTTTGGTTTCCCATTTTTTGTTATTTTTTTTTAATAATTAATTACTATAATATTCTTTTACATTTATAATTATATTATCTATGTACATTTTGCACATTTTTATATATCTATTAATATACTAAATAAAAACTTATACAACTCTATATAGGTTGACTCATTCTTAAGTAGCTCCAGAATACAACGCGGGACCAAATCAGGCTCACCAAAAATTTGGAGGAGTCCATCTATCAGTACAAGGCGCTGAATACTGAATGATGGACAATCAAAAAATATATGATTTAATGATTGAACTTCTCGTGACTGACAATGCTCACAATCAGAAGAGTCAACCAGCTTTAAGCGATAGAGATGATAGTTCAAACGACAGTGACCAAAGCGCATTCGACAGATTGTAGAATAAAATTTTCTATTTAAGAAAATCTTACTCTTACAAAACCACGGTATGGAATCAATCTGGATCAATCATCGAGAGTTGCATACCAGGAACCTTTATTTTCGACTTGCGTATAGTGATACGAATGTCTTCCCCATGCATGACACATCCGTTGTTTTAGGAGGCTTACAACGTCTGTGTATGGTAACAAGACATCTGCATCACCACCGCTTTCAATATTAGATGATATGGTATTTGAAAACTTAACTATCGTATTAGCTAGATAATCTGCTTTTTCATTTCCTTCAACACCTTTATGTGAAGGCACCCACACGAAGCTAACATTAATATTTAAATCAAATAACTCCACCCATAGCTGTTTTATTAAGTAAATGATGTAATTAGTGTCAGCATGCAATTTGTTATTTGCCAGGTTTTTTAGAACACTCATGCTGTCACTAACAACAACCCATTTATTGTGTCCCAAGTTACGATTTTTAATAAGTTTTAAAGCGCTCAAGATAGCAACAGCTTCAACTGTGAAAATACTAGCGAATTTATCCATTTTATGACCAACACCAATATTCAAAGACGATTCAAATATGGCAAAAGACGCAGCGTTATCGTTTTTGGCTCCATCCGTATAGACAAACTTGTGATCTGTCCATTTAGACAGCATTGTGCACACTTCTTCTTTACTTGACAAAGCATTATCAATAACTACATTAATTTCTGGGAATTTACTATCAAAAGATCCTTCATAGCAAGGTAAGGTATGATTTGCCTGATATATATTTAAATTTTGAAGAAATTGTTTAAAACTCTGAAAGCCCTGAAGCATAAAAAAAGATTTAAAAACCCCTTGGGCTCCGGACAGATTAGTCAAAAGACTATTGCCAGAAACACAGTGAAGTTTTAATATAAACCTTTCTTTTAGGTAATTCAAACGAATATTAATTGGTGGAAGCCTGCATTCAATCTGCATAGCATTGATAGGAGTACTCCTAAATGCCCCTGGAACCTCTAAACGCAAACATTTATTTTGAAATATATTAATTCTATTTACAATTTGGACATCGGCAGCATAACAAACGAAGCCATATTCAAAATGACTAAGAACTAAAGATTTGTACAATGTTGATAAAATCTTTGGATCTGCTCCCCAATAAGAGCCTGACAAAGACTTTATTACATTGTGAGCTTTTTGAGCTTTGCAAATGATTTGTTTAGAGTAATTATTCCAGGATAAGTTATGGGAGAATAATACTCCCAAGAACTTAACTTCAAACTTAACACTGGCAAAGGTGCATTTTTATAATAAATCGCTGGCAAGTTATTAGATTTTTTTCCAAAAACCACTACCTTAGACTTCGACGAATTAACATCAAGATCTAAATAAGAAAAGTATTTTTCAAGTTTTGTCAATGCGTCATTGACAATTTTTTGCTACAGGAGCTAAATCTGCTCCCGACGCATAAACAACCAAATCATCTGCAAATTGAAGATTTTTAACATGTGAACCTAATATTAAATTTAAACGAAATATATACAAAATGAAAATTAAGGGTGACAGAATGCCACCCTGACATACACCTACAGAAGAATATCTTGGACAATAGAGATGTTTATTGTATTTTACAAAAACTTCTCGATCTGAGAAAAAACATTGGATCCAATTTATAATTTTTTCAGAAATTCCTAGTAATAGCAGTTCTTGGCAAAGAATTTCAATATTGACGCTATTAAAAGCGCCTGAAATGTCAAAGAAAACAGCGACAAGATGATTGTTTGCAGCCAAGGAATGACATATATCAAGTTGTAATTGACAAATACTCTCCCGAGCAGAACGATTTCTACGAAAACCGAACTGATTGGAAGGTAAAAGTTTGTGATGTTCTACATAAAATTCCAAACGTTGCTTTAGCAATTGCTCAAAAATTTTACCGACACATGAAGTGAGCGCAATAGGACGATAAGATTCAGGGCATAATTTGGGTTTATTGGGTTTCAAAATTGGTACTAAACAGTCAGTTTTCCAATTGTGAGGTACTATATTATTTTGCCAAAGTAAATTTAAAATTTGGAGAAAAATTGTCAAAACAGTTTCTATTCATTTTCTTAAAGATTATAAATGGTACTCCATCAAGACCAAAAGCAGTATCCCTCCTAGAGAAAATGGCAGAAGTTAATTCACTATATGAAAAAGAGTCTACAAGAAAGCTATTATTAGAATTTAAATTATTTGAATTAAGTGTTTTCGATTTAGGTAGTACAAAATTAGGAGTATATTTGAATAAAAAATCACAAATCCATGAGTCGTCTTCATTATTGAATAGGTTTATAGTAAGATTTATTAAATTTACGCATGAACTTCCATACAACGGTTAATGGAGTGCATCGATTGAAAGTTTCACAAAGAGAGACCCAGCTTTTTTGTCGTTCTATTTTTATTGTAAGTTTTTTTGTGAGCTCGCAGTCTCTTGAACTCCAAATAGCTTTCTTCTGTTGGATTAAATTTAAAATTTAAATATGCTTCTTTGGATTTCAAAACAGCTGCTGAGCATTTTTCATTCCACCAAGGCAGATAAGGTTTTTTACCAGGTTTATTAACACATGACTGTTGACTGTCAGTGTCAGTGACATTGACAACAGAAGAATTTCTGCTTACAATAGACCTATCAACGGCCGTACGCAATACTTTACAAAAATCTAAATAGGAATCTTGCGGACATTCAGTATCCACTATAAAATCAACCAACATTTTATCCATGCAACTACTAAACATTTTCCAATCTGTAAGTTTGTAATTTGGATAGATTGGTAAATGTCTCAAATTATGACAACTAGGATCCGAACCAGTCATATTGTTATTCAATAAAACTTTAATTATTACAGGAAGATGATAGCTTGTGCCGACTGGGCTATCATAAAGAGACTAGTCACAATGTAGCGCCAATGATGGCGAAACCAACGACAAATCTAATGCGTGTTCGGACGCCAGGACAACGAACCAATCGTCGTTGGTAGACCATCATTTAACAAAACTAAGTTATTGTCGTCAATCACTTCCAAAACATCTCTACCACGAGGAGAGTCAGAACTGCAACCCCAGAAAATATTTGAAAAAGGCGGGAACCTCGAAAGTGGAAAGGCGCGAACTCTCGAAATCTTTTTGTAATTTAATTGTAATCTCTGTAAATATATAATTTTTTCGTTGTAAATAAAATACAAAGCTAGTGCTGGTACCGGTAAGCCATGGGGAAAAAGAGGAAGAGGTGTGAGGTGAGAGGTGGTGTGGTGTGACCACCATCCCAAAAAAAAATATAAATTGGATCCAATGTTTTTTCTCAGATCGAGAAGTTTTTGTAAAATACAATAAACATCTCTATTGTCCAAGATATTCTTCTGTAGGTGTATGTCAGGGTGGCATTCTGTCACCCTTAATTTTCATTTTGTATATATTTCGTTTAAATTTAATATTAGGTTCACATGTTAAAAATCTTCAATTTGCAGATGATTTGGTTGTTTATGCGTCGGGAGCAGATTTAGCTCCTGTAGCAAGAAATTGTCAATGACGCATTGACAAAACTTGAAAAATACTTTTCTTATTTAGATCTTGATGTTAATTCGTCGAAGTCTAAGGTAGTGGTTTTTGGAAAAAAATCTAATAACTTGCCAGCGATTTATTATAAAAATGCACCTTTGCCAGTGTTGAGCTTTCTCTTATCATGACTTAGTGTATCTTTCCTACGAAATTCGCCCTCCTAAAGCCAAACCCAAAATAATTCTGCAGCGAAATTTTAGCGTCATGGATATAGATAAACTGCAAAATGATGCGGATGTTATAAACTGGTCCCAACTTATAGAAGAATCTTCTGTTGTTGAAAAAGTTGAAATATTTAACTCTGTCCTTACTCAATTATTTGACAAACATGCGCCACTTAGACCAATCAAGCTGAAGCACTTGCCGGCACCGTGTTTAACAGCTGAAATTAAAACTTGAATGCATAAAAAGTTGGTAGCGAAGGCTAAGCTCAAGTGTACACGGACTACAACAAGGAAAAATACATTGATTGTAGAAATCGCTGCAATAGAGCGTTTCGAGACGCACAACGCCGTTATATCCATAATTCCGTCGAGGATTCTGATCCTGCCAAGGTTTGGAAATTTCTCAGGTCACATGGAATTGGAAAATCACGACAACTTGATAAAATCTCACAACATTTTAACATAGATTCTTTAAATCAGCACTTTACTTCATGTTCCCATTTTGATGGATACACCAAATCAAAAACATTGCTAAATCTTTCATCTACTCCAATTCCTGACTATTCATCATTTCATTTTAATCAATTCACTGATTGTGATGTTAAGAAGAGCATAGCATCTATTTCGTCTAAATCTATTAGAAACGATGGCATAAGTCGGAATATGATAATCCCCATCCTCGACCAAATAGTCCCCGTGATCTGTCACATTCTTAATTACTCTACCTCCACAGGAGTATTCCCTATTTACTGGAAAGAAGCACAGGTTACTCCTCTTCCAAAAAAATCCAACCCAGCTTCATTCTCCGAGTTCCGTCCAATTTCTATACTTCCTTTCCTATCCAAAGTCCTAGAACGCCTTGTACATCAGCAAATGAGTATTTTCCTATCCAGAAACAATCTTCTTAATCCCTTCCAATCCGGTTTCCGTTCTGGTCACAGTACTGTTTCAGCATTAGTTAAGATGATGATATACGTGATGGCATGGATAATGGGAAAGTAACTGTCCGATCTTTGCTAGATTTCAGCTATGCTTTCAACAATGTTGACTATGACATTCTCCTAAGTATCCTCTGCTCTCTTAACATATCTCCAACAGTGGTTGAATGGTTTCGTAGTTACCTGTACGGGCGTCGGCAACGTATACGGATTGATGACACTTACTCATCGTGGTGTAATATATCAGCTGGCGTTCCTCAGGGCGGCGTTTTATCACCTCTTCTTTTCGCAATTTTTATAAACTCAATCTCCCAACATTTAACTTCATCGTACTACTTCTATGCAGACGATCTACAAATCTACACGCAGGCTCCTGTTGCGTTTTTGCCTGGTGTTATTAAAATAATCAATCAAGACCTTGGTCGTATTTTAGATTGGAGTAGTGCTTACGGTCTTAAGATTAATCCTATGAAAACGCAAGCAATCGTCATTGGAAGTTCACGGATGGTGTCTAGAATTGATTGGTCTAGCCTTCCAAAAATTATTTTTGATGGAGTTCACATACAGCAGAGTGAGACGGTGAAAAATTTAGGTGTTCTTATGGACAGAAATCTGTCATGGGAACCACAGCTAACTGAAGTCAGCCGTAAAACTTTTGCCTCAGCTGGTTCTATTCGGAGGCTGCACAACTTCCTTCCAACTGCCGCCTAAAATTTCGCTTGCACAGTCACTTCTTCTTCCAATACTTGACTATGCCGATGCCTCTTATCTAGACCTAACTGAACAGCAACTCGACAAGCTTGTGCACCTTCAAAATCTCTCCATTCGATTTTTTTTTGGCTTGCGCAAGTACGATCATGTCTCGGACTTCCGCAAAAAGCTAAAATGGTTGCCAATCCGCCTTCGTCGGAATACGCACTTTCTAATTTATTATATAATATCCTTTTCAATCCCACGACACCAGAACGATTCCAATTTCTACACCTCTCCCACTCTCGATCCTTACGCTCCTCTGACACTCTTCTTTTCGCAATACCTGTCCACACTTCTTCCTACTATGCTAATTCCTTCACAGTACAAGCTGTTCAACTATGGAACGCACTGCCTAAGGCTATTAGATGCGCCAAATCACTTGATTGTTTTAAAACTATGGTCAGGGAACACTATTTGTCCTGTCATTAAACTGTTGCTTGATTCTTTATGTCATTTTAGATTTAGGTTTGTTTATGTATGTATTATATATATTTTTGTATAAGTATCTATCTTTTTCTTATCCTGCAAAATTGTATGTACACGTTATCTTAATTATAAATCTCTTAATATTATAATCATCACCCTTTTTTAAGCTACATTCTGTTCAATCCATCCTAAGGTTGTCTGGCAGAGATCGCTACATAGCGATAAGACCGCCCATTGTACTACCGACTAGCAAAACATTGTTATTTTTGTTTCTACTTGTATATTTGGTGTGCAATAAAGTATTATCTATCTATCTATCTATGTGCAAATATTCGGATGGTCACTTAGTAGAGTCACGGCTCTACCAGTAAGTCTGCTAGAAATATCATGAAATAGATATAAACTATGCGCTGCGTTTCCACTAATCGCGCTTCCACTTATTTGTCCACTTACATTTGTTTATAAATAAATTCAATAAATTTTCGTCCCCGTCATATTTAGGGACAAGCGATAAGGTTTCCTTAGGAATAGCCTTAATATCCATTTTTAAAATACTACTTTTACTATTACTATACTGATTTACCAATTTAAGTGCAAACCAGTTTGCCTATTTAAGTGCGACTTAATATTACTTAAGACTAATACGAATTAATTACGATTAACAGATCTGCCTATTTAAGTGCAAATCAATTTCCCAATTTTCATGCAAACAAAATCAGATAAACGCAACTAATAAGCTCGACAATTTAAGTTCGAGAAAGGAAGGTAGAAAAGACACAGGAATATACAATACAGGAAGTGAAAAGGTTTACTCACAAGCTGCTCGATCCCATGTCCTCCTTAAACCGCACTTTGACACTTCACTTCTTTCACACTCTTTTACCGTTCGAGAGTCGTAATTTATTTGGTTCGTTTATTTCCACGTCCGCGTATAGTCGGTTTTCATACGGATTTCAATTTTCGCGACACCGATTTTGGGGTTTTCACGAGCGAAGAAAATCTGGGAAAATCGAGGAAAATCCTGTCGGCTGCGCCAGACTTGTTCGGGGAAAGCGAGAAAATGTTTTTAAAAAAATATAAAATAATTAAATTAAAATAATTTAATATTAACGAAACGATACCATGAAGTGGTCAAAGACAGAATGACCAGACGATCTTTAGTTTATCTTACTGTACGAGTAGTATGTTTTGCTACGTCAGTCGTCTGGGCCGGCGACCATGCGTAAGCATTATTGGGAATGGGAAACAAACATTGTAAGTGCATAATTAGCTATATATATGGATCGGTTAATTGGTTCAGGCAATGTAACTACCTATTGTCCGTTCACCGTAAGTTGTCCCCTGCCGTGATGTTGGCACTATTGATTGTCAATCTGTTGTTGTCTAATTCCACCCAATCAAGTGGAATCTCGCGTCGCCGCCATGACAGGTTAGTAAACTAGGGATAACAGCTTCCGATACAATGCCTTTAGTATGGGTAATTAGAATTTACTGACATAACTAATTAAATTATAAACGCGATGACTGCATGAATAATATTACTAGTAAATTCATAATTGATCTAAGAAATGACAGCAGCATAGATTCGGATACGACAAATGTGATGACGTTTATGCAAGTGACATTGATATGTCTGGAATCGTTCCTTTCGACCATAATTACTATAAGAAAAAATAAAACTATGTGTGCAATTCACACGTGGTAGGTGAAACCTTCAAAAAACAAACGTATAATACGTACACGTATACAAAACACCACGGTTGTTGTGATGCCTATTTTCAAGCTTTGTACTACGCATGCGCGCACAAACGCGTAATAATAAACACGTATAGTGCTTCCTATCTCATTATCTCCCACGTTAAATCTTATGAATATAAGTGTCTGTCTCTTTTCACTGTCGCTTTTTCGTTTCATCGACTTTCAAACCACAACGATGCTAAAGAATTTTCACTTCAAAAATAAATCAATAAATAATTTAAAATTTAAATTGTGTCATCATTTACAATCTTACTAGTCTTATAACTGTAAATTATTAAAAAATATGCAAGTAAAACATTTTAATTTGTGTATGTACCTAACATACAAGGTTAGATAATGTTGCCGGCATACACGAAGCACCAAGTGGGGTAAACACCTACTACATATATTGTTGGCAGCACCTTAGGCAATTCAGCCAATTCCCAAGGCACATCTTACGGTGAACGGTCTATACTTATTCGCTTACATTAATTGCTATGTTCGTTAATAGCTCAACCTCCGTATGAACTCTCTGTTCATAATCAGTCCTTTGTTTGTTATATTCAATTGTCTCTGAATGTGTGATCTCCGTAGAATGTATGGTCTGGATGTGTTGTTCAGTGCGCGCTCTTTGCCAGCCAACAGTGTATCTGCTTTGGGTTTCAAAGGTCAGAACTGAATCCTTAAAAATGATGTAAAGTATTACTGTGATTATTGCAATCAATAAATAGTCTTATTACTTACATGCCTATGAGCTACTAGGTAAACAAGCAATGCAGTTTTTATCTAGGTACCTCAAGTAGAGTTTTTAATTCGACAATCTTTATATCCGCATCATAAATTACGGATTTAATATGATTTCTCTGTTGCCTCAACTGCTTGCTCAATTCTTTCCAAATACTGCAATTTCGAACCAGTATGAATAATGGGTTTGGTAAGCTATACCTATATGTAAGTAGGAACTAGGTAGGTCTCAATTTACACAACATTACACCTAGCTCATAGAGAAACCTGTCTTACATTTTGTTCTTAATTTCATTTTCAGATATGGTTATACGATATTCATCCTTTGTCAAAATAGCATTAACAAAATCCTCAAGGGCTTTACAGCTTTTGTTCAGAGACAGGTCCACGTAGGTTGCTGTTATCACGTCTGCGGCATACTTCCTGCAAAAAAACAGGACAAATGGTAAATTACTAATAGGTAAGTAGAGATCACCACAAGTATCACCGATCCGATCTGTTGGTCAACCAGTGCATAATGAAAAGAACGCAAGCTTAGACAGAGCGAACGTCTCGTTACATACTTGCGCGCTCTCCGCCATACAATGCCAGTACCTTGACTGATTGCACGATTAGTTGCCCTCACAGTGCGCGGATGAGTCCAAGTTGATGTAAAAATACCCGCACAATTAAAATATTGCAATAAGTATTTCTTTCCACACATTGTAACAATTATGTTTAGGTTAGACGATCTCTACTTACATTACAAACTACAAGCAATGAGTGGGATGTAAAGGGGATACTAAATATCTATGCCCTCTAACTTAAGCCCAAATGCATCCTGCTTATCAATGAACGAGGCTCTGACAACCGACAATGGCAGTATAACCATTCAAAATGATGTAACTGATTAAGCAGACTGTGATGAGCAGCAGCACTCGCGCAAAGAGTTGCGACTCGATGGCACGTTCTAGGTCTATGTTAGTCTGTAGAGAGAGAGGACACCTTCATCCTGGAATCTGGCTAACTTTTGTATTTCAGAGAGAGACAAGGGTTTCTTAGGGTGGCGTTGGGCATCGGGTCCATAGAACCTTAGCTGACACCGTTGTAGAAATGTCCAATGTGTCAATAAGGGTAGCATAATTAAGCTGCCCGGGAGGTACACTCTCAAGGTCGTGCAGGTATATGCACCGACGTCATCACACTCTAACGAAGATATAGAGATCCCAACAAAAACAAAGGTGAAAAGGGGGCCATGTTCGGGAAGTAGCAGTTCCTTAAATCATAACTTTATGAATGTACAATGCTATTCAATTTATTTAAAAGAAAATTTGTCACGTTTACTGATACCTATTGAAATTTATATTAGCATGTTTTTAGATGGTGTTACGACTGAGCTTCTGAAGGTTGGAAGAAACCCGTGGAAGGAACTTCACGAGGTATTTAATGCTGTCCATTTCACTTCGAGAATTCATGTCATTCTGTTTTTCAAGAAGGGTGCCCAAACAAAACCCTTTTAAAAATTCTGAGCCATATATACCTGTTATATATATATAAGTCATACATATAATATATAAGCTGTTTTTAACAGACTTAATAAAATGGAGGTTACTCAATTCGATTCGTATAATTATATATATTTTTTTTATGTGTGTTCGCGGATAACTTCGTTGTTTATGAACTGATTTTGATGATTCTTTTTTTGTTGGAAAGGAGTTATCCCAAGGGTGGTACCATGATAAGGAAACCAGGATCTGATGATGGCATCCCAGAGAAATCGAGGGGCGAAAATCGTAGTGGCGAGTAGTGCGTTTGTTAATTTTTAATGAGAGTATTTTAAAGCACTACTATTTAATGAAGGTCTGGATTCGATCTGATGATGGAGCCGAAAGACAGTTGAGAGAACCTCGACCTCGGTCCTCAACGATTTACAGCAATTACCTGGTGTTTGGGCTTGATTCATTTGTATTGATGAGAACTGTACACCTAGATGGGTTGTGACTGTCATTAGGGGTCTGATGATGAAGACGAAGGACAGTCAAGGGAACTCCTCAACGTTTTACAGCAGCTATGTATATATATGAAGTCGGTTGTCTTTTTATTTTTTAAAACGTAATTATCATAGATCATCATGAACCATCTTACGCGAAGACTTGACAAGTAACATCCGCCAGAACAGAGTGAGTTGGCTACGGCACCATAGACCACATCCATACAGTGTGGCAGGTTATACAGAAGACTGCAGAGTATAATTAGCCCCTGTGTTTAGCCTTTGTCGAAACCTGGTCTGTTCAGGACTCTCTACAACGTAGCCAAACCGATTAGCAGTACACCATGGTTAGGAGATACCTTTATGAAGTCGAACCAGTACAGTTGCTCCAAATAGGTAGAAACAATTTCGACAAAGAAGTTAAGAGCGTTATGAGACAACTGGGCGGGCTAAAACCAAAAGTTATTAATGAATGCGTCCTGCCAGTAATGACATACGGAGCCGAAACTAGGCCACTCACTGTGCGACTTGTCCACCAGTTCAAGGTCGCAAAGCGAGCTATGGAGAGAGCTATGAGCAAGAAAGTTTCTCTTATGGATCAAATCCGGAACGAAGTTATTTGTCATAGATCCATGGTCACCGACATAGATCAGCGAAATTAACAAGCTGAAGTGGTAGTTAGTAGATCTTATATGGGGTAGAACCGATAGCCGTTGGGGCAGGCTGGTTCTTGAGTGGAGGTCGCGTGTCGGCAAATGTTGAGCACTCTGTAGCTTGGTGGGGCGATAATATTCGTCGCGTCCAAGGCCGCTGTCTTAGAAGGAATTGGAAGAACTGAAAATTGAGCTCAGTGGCGTGCCATGGGATAGGCCTATCTCCAGCAGTTGAGTGACACGGGCTGATAATGAAGCAACAGGTTAGGTAAGCACGTAGTTACATAAGCAAAATTAAATTTAACATAGGTAACCTGTCAAAATCGAGTTTGTTGATTTGGTATTCGTCGCACCCAAGGTTATTAGGATCAATTCCCTCAAGCTCATCAATAGACGGAGGTTGATCTATAGCATACTTCTTCCATAGCAGGTTTTTCCAATCGGAGAAGGCTTTAATTATTCTTAGTTCATTGTTACATTCATCTAAAAAATATAATACTCATTTGGATTTTGCCTTATATTGTAATACTTAGGTAGGTACTTGCAATCAGTGCATATAGATATCAACTCCATGCAGATAGGTAGGTACTACAATAATATTTCAGTGGGATGTAGGCAGGAAGATGATGTAGTAGCGCACCTAGTATACGCAGTTGTGTAATGGTGTCTTCTAAAATACATCCAAACAGAGACGCTTGCAAGTATGGTAAACTGAAAGGAAAAGTTAAGTTAGCTTTGGGCGTTGTTCCTACATAATATTATAAAAATTTTTGTCGTGCGTTAGTCTCACAAATCTCGAAAATGGCTAGACCGATTTGAATATTTTTTTTTGTTATACTCAATAGTGAGGATCAAATAAATGTATGTAGTACTAAGTTCAGCAGGTCATCAACTTGTAGATTATAATAAAAATTGGAGTACGTCGTATAAACGCTTAAATCTTCATCTTCATCCTCTTGGCTAATGCTTTTACTGGAGCATTTTATTGTTTTCGGTAGAGAAAGTTTTAACGGCAGTGAGTTTTCCTGTAAGTAATAAATGATAAATATGTATAAATAAATATCACTATAAAATAATGCTTGTACCTATAAGTTTAATAGCGCCGGGGAAAGTGGAAAAGTGCTTTGCGCAAGTGTACATTAGCGTTCGCGCATAAATTTTACTAAGGATAGGTGATTTGGAAGCAGGTGGACAGATGAACAGCAAATACCAAATATACCGCATTCAAAAACTAGTTTTAGGTTATTGAAATCCATATTTAAATTATATAAGATCTGAAATTACCAACGATTTAATTTGTCTGTTTCTAATAAAACAATTCACATCGTACCCCATTTTATTCTTACATTTTTTTAGCATTCATAGTTAAAACATTTTTTCGGCACCTTACTCACTACTACGCAAAAAAGTGATTATCGAATGCATTGCAAGTATGCGTAAAAAATATGTAAATCTACTTGTAGCAATTTGAAGATTATTATTTTTATAAACATAAACATTATATTTTTGTAAAGGTCCTATATTATTTTATTGTTTTCGAAGTATCTTAAGTTTTCTAAGTAAAATGCTTAACATTTTTTTATATGTATTTTTAATTAATATTATCCTATTCTACTAAACTGCTGATTATCGTACCTATTTGCATAAACTGCAATGATATGCTACAGTAATCCGAACTAAATTGGGTGATGCGTTACTAATCGATTTGATCGATTGTAAGATGCAAGCACTATTTAAAAATAGACAAACTTAATGTCAGGTTGGCCATTGCCATTGGATAATTTAATGTTGTACGTTGGTTGACTGACATTGACATCACATGTTTTTATGACGGATGATTAAAAGAGTGGGCCTTGTGACACTATGAAGTCGATGTACAGTCCGTAAGAGTGAAATCAAATAACGAGGAACTAAAATTTACTGAAAATTGACAACTCCTTTTGAGTGTCAAGTCAGTGACCAGTGTGGCAGCTATAGTGAATTTGTTACTAGATTTTGATAAATAGACTTACCCGTAGAACAGAGTTCGATGTGATCATAGAGCCAAAAAGATATAAATAGCTAGACGAGATAAGGAGCTCGTGCTCCACGGAAGTTCGTTTTTATTTTTGTATCACAATAGTTTCGGAAATATAAAATCGATTACCTACCTAACGTTCTATTTGACATTAGTTGGTTCCGCATAACAACGAATGGAGTGATAGGCTAGGGCATTGTAACAACATACGATGTCTCACGATGTCTCACAACATAAGTTTCGATGACAAGTCTCACCATTAGTTACACAAGTCAACAACTTCTCTAACGTCTACTGAAAACCATCAACTCTGCAGATCGGACTTTATTCTGTGGATGTGCAGAAGTATTGTCATGCGTACCTACCTACTTTTACAAATTATATTTAGATATTCAAAACTTTAAGCATTCAAAAGGTTTGTTGATATAATTATACAATTTTCATCCCCCCAATGATAATAATGTCGATTCCATTTTCATATATTAGACAGTATTTAAAAGTTAGGTAGTTGCGGAAAAATAATTTCCGGAAAGCTTACCTACAGTTTTTATTGCTTGGATTAACCAGAATCATTTTCCGCTAGCGGCAACACACACAACGCATTCTCGGACAAGTGTTTTGTACCTATTTGTTTGTTTAGTTGAGTCACAGATAACATAATACTATAGGTACTAGTGTTGAGTTGATGTTTATGTTACCATATTGTATTGTAAACAATAGTGGCACCCTTCAGACCAGAAAGAGTAGACGAGTAGAGCATAAGTTCTACTCCTTCTGGTCGGACTGTAGGTATGTATTGATAAAATTAGAGATGAATTTGAATTTGAATTTGACCTTGTGTATTTTTTGATATTGGTATTTGTTGACGGTTGACCATCATACAGTAGTGTCCAGTCCACAGAACCATGTTACTAGGCACTCCGATGCCTAGTATAGATGGAATCACATAGGCGCACGCACTAGCATTAATTTCCGCAGCACCCCGCGGATCTATCGCACAAGATATCGCGATGAATTGGCGGCAGAAAACGCGATTAGTGAAAAAATCGCAGAGCACGGCGGAAAAAGCTGCTATGGGCTGAAATAACCGCAGGTAGCAGAAAAATCAATGGTTGGCCGCCACCAGCTAGTCCATGCTGTCGCCGTGCTAAAAGATTTATTGCAAAAAAAAATGTTTTCCGGAATCACATGCGTAATAGAGTAACCTAAGTATACAATTTAGCATTGACTAAGCACTAAGTAGGTATATCTTTTCAAACATGGTTTACGCAGGGCTGGTTTTCAGTCAATCCATTCGCTCGAAATTAGGAGACAGTCCATCAATCAAAAATTATTATTGTGTGTTTTGCGAGCGCAGCAGTGACGACTGACGACTGCAACACGATAGGTATAGGTTCTAGTTCTACCTAAGTACAGATAAAATATTTACTTAGCCTAAAATCTATAAAAAAATATTAAATATTTAATTATATATTACTTTATATGTTCCTAGGTAAGTACTTAGGTACTATATCAAAAAAAGTACGTAGGTACCATGTATATCAGTCATCTGGTAGGTACCTATAACTAAAGCTCTGCTTACTTATGAGCTCTGCTTTAATTATGATGATGCTATTTGAAATATCCGGCATTATTTATTGTAAATGTTAGCTTAGGATCCTACGATTTTAGGGGAGACCGGGGACTAAAGTAACAGTTTGCATTCCATGCCAGATTTCTAGTTAGTAATAACATTTTTGATAAAAAAATTATAGCCATATTAAACTGTCGTTTATGGTCTATATATAATATGGACATTATAATCTAGTATGTCTTGGTTTCTGAAAATTATTAGGCTGTAAAAAGAAACGGAGATTGTTACTTTCGACCCATGGATCAGGGCGTAAAGTAACACCGTATAAGTTCTCTCCTATGTTACAATAACAATAAAAAAACCTCAACGTTAAATCAAATTATTTAAAACGACAGTATAATTTAAGCGATGTTAGAGTAAAACATTCCGAGTTCCTTTGTAAAGGTTACATTTTTGATTCACAAGCTTCTAAACGTTGTAATATTTTCTCTTTATTCTGCAATTGAGAAACACTTTCACTTCTCGGAACACATTTTAACGCACGTAACGAGTCCTTGACCTTGACAAAACAGATGAAAAATACTGACTGTAATTTACGCGCACTAATCACCATAGTAGGCGAGGAAGAAAGCAGGTATGTGGGCTGGCGGGGTGCATTGGATCCTTACAAAAACACTGCGCGTCGTTCTAACCGGCCGATTTATTCGTTTTAAGCAGTTGGTCGCTTAAACCGGAGTCGTCGTACTAAACAGATTGTGTTCATAGTAGATACGTCTATATAGAACCTAAGTTGTGTTTGCATATCCGTTGCTAAAAACGGTTAGCCGTTAATACGAAGTTGTAATAGGCGAATTCCACTGCATAATGCAATGTACCTTTGAACTTTTTATAGGTATTAATACAAGTAGTTAAAGTGATCAGTTGTTTATTTTATTATCGCATCCTACTTAGCTAGTACCCTAAACAGACCGAGATGCTTCAGCTTCAACGACACGTACAAAAAATGCATATAATGGCCTCAATTCTGTTGGCACCAAACTAACTAATTTTAGTTAAAATTAGGTTTAGAACTGTCAAATTAACCTTTGGTATTCTACTGCTACCAACTTATCAAAAAAAAAAAAAATATAATTTTATCTAACTTAATTACTTAAGTGTTCCTAATTTAGTTAGATGGTACCAACCGAATAGGTTTTACAAATGCTATGACTAACTAAATATATTTTAGACAATTCCTAATTTTAGAAATGAACCAACCGAATTGCCACCAATGTGTAGCTTAAATTTGCGTTGAGATCCTTGGTATCTCAATGGGAATACAGTTAACAGTTTATTGTGATGGTGATTTTACAAATCGTTAGTCTCGTGGACTACAAGTGATGATGACGTCACTTTCTCTCACTCCCATTAATCTCCAGGGCTACTTGTCTCCGATTCTACTTGGTTTACAAGTAGACTTTATAGATAGTCTTAAATACTTGTAATATTTTTAATACTATTATTTTCCTGATTATAGCAATTATGTAATTCAATTCAATAAAACTTTATTCAATAAAATCACAAAGACCACTTTGAATCGTCTTTTTACATGCTAGTGAATCTAGGTGCCGGTTCCTCCTAACCCCAGTTCAAGAAGAATCCGGCAAGAAACTTGTCTGGTCTTAGCACTTTTTTGTATGATCCTTGACAATTGCCCTATAAAAGAAAGCGTACACATTGCCCTATAAAAGACTTTAGCGAGCCTAACAGGGGGAACAGCGAGTTTATCTATATTTCTAGTGTTAATACTATGATTATCGCATTTTTTTTTAAATAAATTAACATCGTTGTGCACATGCATTAAATTTTTGTATATATATATACATTACATTTTCGTATAATATACAAACCTAGCAATAGATCTCTAAAACCAGTGGAGGGTAGATACTATCAAAACTATACCTATTGTGATTTCATTTACAGACGTCATCCCATACACATTATGCAGTTCGTGCGATACGGTGGCTTACTGATGAAGCTACAGTTAATCTAGTTTATTTCAGTTACTTCCATAGTTTTATGTCATACGGCATCATTCTCTGGGGGAAAGCAGCGGATATTATTAAAATATTTGTAATTCATAAAAGGGCAATACGTGCCATTTATAAAATGAAACCACGAGAATCTTTGAGAGAAATATTCAAAGAAATTAATATTCTCACAACAGCTTCATAATATATATTTGAAAATTTGTTCAGCAAAATAGTGACCTTCATAGAATCAACACTAGGAATAGACATAAATTATACATCCCTAGGTTTCGACTAGAAAAAGTAAATAAGTCCTTTATGGGGAACACGGTGCGCTTCTATAATAAGCTTCCTGAAAATGCTACTAAACTAAACTAACTATTAAGAAATTTAAAGCATACATAAAAGGTAGTCTTTTGAAGAATGCTTATTATAATATAGATGACTATATTATTGATAAGGATGCATGGCCTCATATCGCTTCGCCGTCAGACAGTTAAACGACACACTTGAAATGTATAAACTCTCTTGTATTAGTATTTCGTAGTTAAGGTAGTTATAAAATGGATCATATGAAAAAGCGCTAGGACCAAGACGAGTTTCTTGCCAATTCTTCTCGGGCTTGGGTTAGGTTGAATTGGCACCTAAATTCACCTAGTATGTAAGACGTTTCAAAGTGATCCTTGTGATTGTATTGAATAAAGTATCCTTTGACTTTGACACCTTACATAATAGTTTAGAAGCCATCGATATCCACAAACTCACATTGATACAACTCCAATAAGCGGTCATCCTAAACACTTGTCGCATTGTCAGCAAGTTCTTATTCATCGACCAATGAAATCAACGGTTTTTCGTTTGGCCAAAAGCCCGCGAAAAACGTAAATTCCTCGCCTTACGAGAGAAAACAAATGAAAAGCATAAATAATAATAAAAATACTCGTATCATAATCACAACTACTAATCAGTTTCAATGTTTCATTTATCTAATTCGAAATCCATTCAAGATCTCGAAAATGCCGAGATCGAATTTCTGATCCCTCGAGATCTCGACTTAGCGATCTCGCCTCGAGATTGTAATCCCTACTGCACTGCCAGACTGAGGATAGAGGGGAGGGCAAAAGATTAAAACGATTCATTAGCTACCTACTGTGTTTTTTTTATTATTAGCAATGCTGATATTAATTATACTACAGAATGGTTATCCCTAAGAGATAGCTATATACCATCGCGGACTTTTTTGTTGACCTTTTGAGGGTGTACAATACTGTAGTACATTATTTTGATCTACCTCGTAGGGTTCAGACAGCGTTTGCAATGTAAGCGCAAAAATATGAGTTTATTTACCACACCACATTGAAAACCTCTAAAATTATCAGTGTTTATCTACTATAATCTACTATCTACTATTATGCATGTATTATACATATAAACCTTCCTCTTGAATTATTCTATCTATTAAAAAAACTGCATCAAATCCGTTGCGTAGTTTTAAAGATCTAAGCATACATAGGGACAGACAGACAGCGGGAAGCGACTTTGTTTAATACTATGTAATTATATTATATTATATGAAGTATAACATTTTAAACGAGCGAATGTAAATAAATAAATATCAAAACATTATAGAGTATTGTACTTAACATAGGTATCTGATGAAGTGAAGAATAAAAGACCTGAGCTTATTTAATGTAGATTATCAAAATAAACTTACCTTCGGGATAATATCTTCTGATTTCCCCTGAGGGAATGTTATGGGGGTACGACTCCGTGCCATATCACCGACGACACTTTTCACACGGCTTTGAGCCATGGCCAATGAATATTAGGTACCTAGGTGTCTAAGTATTTCATAAGGTACCTAAACGGAATTCTGTATTAAATAAATTAAAATTCTCCTTATCTCCGTGTAAAAAATTGCTTAAAAAAATTAAATATGATGAAAACTGACAAATCGATTTGGTCGAATTATTTTGACAGTTTTTGTCTTTGATTTTACATTTTATAGACCCCTTGGCAATATTGTACCTAGGATTATAAAGGTTTCACTGTAAATAATAGATAGTAACACAATTATCTATCAATCTAATAATAATAATAAAACTTTATTGAGAACACTACAAAAGAAATATGAAATTTAAGCCTTAGTGCAAATACATAAATTAATTAATAGTGTCCTGCAATCGGCGGTCTTACCGTGGTTACGATTTCTACCAGATACCGTAATCTAAGTATCTAATACCTTTAAACAATAGCAATTCTTGTACTTATATATGTATATATCATCTGAATCTGGAAAGGGCTCCAACGATTTTCATGAATTTAGTATTCAGGGGGTTTTAGGGGTGATAAAACGATCTAGCTAGATTTCATTTAAAAAACGTCGTTTATACAGATCAAAGCTAGGTCATCTAGGTGATCAGTAATTAATGCACCATTTACCTACTTACATACCCTTCTCGATAGGAGGGAATCGTAAACTGCAGTAGAACCGGTTTAGTACATTTGGGGATCTAGTAGGTATACATTACTTAGATAATGGGTCGATAAACAACACGTTACGAGTAGGTACAGTGCCGAGACAGTGCCCTCCCGAGTGCTCGATTGTATGAACACTTTGACGAGTGCTCGGTTCGGCTCAGGGTGTATTAGATAATACTCATCGACTCGGCCTAGTATTGTTTTACTGTTCCGCCATTCTGTATCGATTGGTAACTTGTAATCGTTTAAAGCTACGATAAATTTGATATGTGAAAACTTTTAATTGGTCTATGGTTATATATAGTTCGTAGTTATTAAGAAACTGTTTGTTCTATTGTAAAAATAAAATAAAACATTATAACAAAAAATTAAACCGAAAAAACTGAAAAGCAAAAAATAATGAACCTTTTTTAATTAACCTTAATAACTAAGTTCTTAAGAGCCCGTCGAAGCTCGCTCGCAACTTCAATTCGAGGCGCGTGCAAAAATCGCTCCGAATATTTCTATCTCTGTTTAAATGATGTAAGCGCGCGCGGGGCGTGGGAGAGGCGCGGGACGCGGTACTACAATACCTAAATACAACCGTAGTGACCTGCTTGTGTGTGTGTGTGTGAGTAGGTGTAGGTAAGTAGGTATTCTTCTGTCATTTATAATTGAAGTCATTGACAATTCGAAGGCGGTAAATAAATAAAATACAAGCTTCTGCTGCGGCTTCGCACGCCTTAAAAGTAAGTAACAGGTATTTTAATCTTCCTACATCTATGCAAAGTTTCAAACCAAGGGCCGTGTTAGTCGTGGAAGGTTGCGGGTTGGATTCTCGCTTCGGGACAAATGTTTGTATGACAAATGTTTCTATGATCTGCAATTATTTGTCTAGGGTCTGGGTGTTTCTATGTATTAGATGTATATATTTACAAAAAAAAACATGTGTGCAATTCACACGTGGTAGAAGTGAAACGTTCAAAAATTTTAGAACCACGAAAATAAGAAACACTGTATAATGCTTCCTATCTCATTTTCTCCCACGTTAAATCTTATGAATTTATGTGTCTGTTTCTTTTTAGTTTCATCGACTTTCAAATCACAACGATGCTAAGGAAGTTTTCACTTCAAAAGTAAATAAAATATTATTAATAATAGCCCAAGCGGGAATTTTGGACGATTTGGGGATTTTACTCGAGCGCGGCAGAAATATAGGTTTTATATAGGGTCGAACGTCTTAGGGCAGCCAATCAGAATAGTAAAAAAAAATTTATCCGATTTAGGTAATGTAAGTTATTTACATACCGAAAAGTATGCGTTTCAATATTTTGACAATTTGAGCGTGACATAAGGAAATGAGAGAGTCACAAAGTTGCCCAAAAAAACCTTATCTGGACATTCTCAAGCGCGGTTATATTTTTTTTTTATTTTGAAGGAATTAGTCACGAATCACTGAAATAACATAACCTGCAGATTTGCACGAGCCGTAGTAGCTAAGATCATTAATAAAGTGTAGTGCATGCAGTCGCTGAGAACTATGTACATTTATTTCCCACTTCGCGTCACTCTGCACACCTTATTATTATCAGATTTCCATACAAAAACATAATAATAATGATGATGATGATGATGATGATGATGATGATGATGATGATGATGATGATGATGATGATGATAATTATGATGATGATGATGATGATGATGATGATGATGATGATGATGATGATGATGATGACAAACAACAAGGCAAATGTCAATCCAAGTCAGTGGCACAGGTCAATAGAATTCACGTACCGTGTAAGTCCGAGCGATCACACAACCGAAGTGGCTCCACCCCGTGCGTGCGCGATAGCAATATTAGCCGTTCAAAAGTGGTATGAATTTCGTTGTGTATCTTAATACCAAAAATTTTAGCGAAAACATTCTATTATACTGAATATAATAATATAATAATATAATATATAATATAATAATATATAATACTGAAAGCTAAAGTATTCTTCACATAGTAATGTTATTCTGTAACTAGACAATATAAGCTATGGTCCTTGACAAAGAACACGTAAGATGTTGTTGTTTTTAATACGAAACCAATAGGAAGAAAACTTGTCAATTTTAGCAAAAATGCAAAATGCGATTGGCTCTTATTTCATTTTTGATAAGTAATTCGAAATAAAAACTATCCAGAAACCTAGATAAATACTATTTAAATACAAATAATACAACAATATAGTGTAAATATGCTTGAGTTACAAATCATTTTGTTATTACGTTTGTAGGGGCCATTCGTACTCCGCTGGCCTCTTAAACTAATGTAAGTATACCTTACAGTTTGAATTTCAAATTTTTGCGGTGGGATGGTTTGAAATTTTTTTTCTGTGAATAGTTAGATTTTTGCTTGTTAAAGTAATATTTTGGACCCAGTTTTGGGATAAACAACTGTAATTAATTACGGACTATACAGTAAATAATAATTTGGTGTAGTTGTGCGCGGTCCAAAAAATGGATGCGACCGAGGTCGTCCCTAGGCCTCGGTCCGGAGGAAACAGTTCTATGAGTGAAGAAGAAATAATAGTGCAGGCAATTTTTGATGAAAACCAACAATGTGAGAAATCATTTGTGGAGGAGTCACGGCGGCCGGTCAAACGAGCGAGGAGCAACAATAGGAGTGATGGGTTGGAATGTGATGATAATGAAGAATTTACTCGCGTAGAAAAAAAGTCGTCGTGCGGCTAGAAAATCTCAAGCGTTGGTTGTGAAGGGTACCAATGAATTGAATATTAACTGCTTTGAAGTATGCATCTCGTCATACAATATGCTGCCAAAACAAATTAGGCTTGCTATGTTACTGAAAGCTAAAGGAATAACTAATGCAACGAAAATAAAATACAAGAGTCCGTACAGAGTGATTATTAATATTGAAAATTAAGAGGACGCAAATAAATTAGTCTCATGTAAAACATTTATGGAGTCAGGATACAGATGCTACTTGACCAGCGAGGTTAGCATTACTTATGGTGTCGTGAAATATCTGGAACTCGACGTAAAAGAGGAAGATTTGATGGAGTCATTGCAATGCGAATACAAGATCGTGTCGGTGAAAAGACTAAAGAGAATGTCGGAGGATGGTGAATTGGTCAGTAGCGAGACCGTGCGTTTTGGTTTCGAGGGCTCTACTTTGCCTTCCTATGTACTTGGATATGGTTGCAGATTCAAGGTAGATCACACATTCCCGGTGACGCAGTGCGCCTCATGCTGGAAGTACGGCCATTTAACGAAACAGTGTTCTACCAAAAAGAGTATTTGTCTAAAATGCGGTGCAGGACATGCGAACTGTGAAACGACGGAGCATTGATGCGTCAACTGCAAAGGCGAGCACATGTCACTTAGTTAGTCATGTCCTGTTTATTTGAAAGAGAGAAAAGTCAGGTCTAGTATGTGTCAAGAAAACTGCACATATAAAGTTGCGTTATCGAGCTACAAAGAAAATAAGACACACAAGTTTGATAACTTTTTTAACAGTCCTCCTGTATTTGGGTTTGGTAATGAATCAAATGCCCGAACGTGTTATGAACCCGTTAGACCAACTATGTCTTATAGTCAAGGTGTTGGTGCGAAAGTGACGCAAAGAGATGCTCCAATTCACCTGGACAAGTCGGACTTTTTACGAAGTAATGTTGGAGGACAGTTGAGTGATGAAGAATCAAAAGATAGCAGCGAGGAAATTTGGGTAAGCAACAACAGCAAGAGACCTAAGAACGGAAGAAAAAATAAAAACAGGAAGGAAAAGAAACATGAAAAAGTATCATCGTGCCCCGCTGAAGGCTTTCTGGGCCCATCGACAGCTGCGCAGTCAGGTGAGAAGTCACACTTAGTAGCGATAAAAAGAAAAAGATAGATTTTACTAGTATATTTAGAAAAGCAAAAGACATTGTGTTTTCAAGCATAAGTTTTGAAGAAAAAATAAGTCAGGTGTTGAAGTTACTTTTTGAAGAATTAATGTCTTTTATAATGCAGATGGTGAGCCGTGGTGATATCCTAACAAAACTATTAGGTCTCTTTTATGATGGATAACACCATTTCCAATGTAACAGCGTCAGGGCGTCAGGCCCTGTGGATTCCGTTGTGCAATTTTTAAATATTGCACAATGGAACTCGCAGAGCTTGATCCCTAAAAAATAAGAGCTCAAGAGCTCGAGCTATTACTCTGTCAAGAAAAAATAGGTATTTGTTTACTGAGCGAAACGTGGCTTGATTCTGATACTTGTTTGCGAATAAGAAATTATAGCGTATTTAGACAAGATAGATGTGATTCATATGGAGGCGTAGCTATATTGGTTCATAGGTCGATTAAAGCTCAAAATATAAGTTCTGTAAATATAAGTAACGGAGGTATAGAGATTTTATGTTTAAAAATTTTAAACTGTTAGTATTTAGAGTAAGTTGTATCGGTTTACTGCCCTTCAAATGTAAGAACTTCACAATGCGACTGGGATAGCATTTTTTCAAGATTTTCGTCTTAATCGATAGTGGCTGGGGATTTCAATGGTCATCATACTAATTGGTCTTGTAAAACTGATACTAGGGGACTACAATTACTTGATTCTTCTTTAGAGTATAATTATGTATCACTTAACAGCGGGGAGTACACCAGAGTACAATTAGTTAACGATCAGCTACAGGAATCCGCACCGGATATAACATTCGTCACTTCCGATGTAGCTGTTTATTTTGAGTAACACGGGAGAACTTAGGTAGTGATCATTTAGTGATTAAATATTCTCTTTTGTACCAAGATTCGCGTCGGTTTGTTGAGCGCCGTAACTATAAACTAGCTGATTGGCAGTTGTATCAGGAGATATTAAACTGTAGTTTTAGGGACATAGTATGCGAGACTGACATTCAATCAAGTTATGATTTATTTATTTAAAAGGTGAATAATGCAGCAAAAGAGAGTATTCTTATGATTAAACATTGTTTAAATTTCGTACAATCTTTTCAGCCTAAACCATACTGGTGTCCGGCGATAATCTCTTCCTATAGCTCAACGTCGGTTAGCCTTGAAAACATTTAGACGCAATCCTACTCCCGATAATCTCGATAAATTAAAATCAAAGATAGCTGAAGCACAAAGAGTGCATAGGTGGGCTAAGTCAGCAAGTTGGCAACGTTTCTGCGGAACGGTAGATGAAAACACATCAGCCTCAGATATGTGGCGCCGTATGCGCTGGATGAAGGGTCTACGCACAAATTACGTACACGCTCCTAGTGATAAGAAAGATGAACTTTTATGTAGTTTAACTCCTGATTTTGTTCAACCTCGTTTACCGGTTTTTACTTCTAATAACATTCATTTAGACAAAGAGTTTTCAATTCAAGAGTTTTAAAATTGAAAGATACGGCCCCTGGTGAAGACAATATTACGTACTCAATGGTATATTATCTCCCTCTGGAAGTTAAGTCATTCTTGCTTCAAGTATTTAATCTTATATTTATACATTCTCAAGTTCCAGAACAATGGCGTAGTATTCAAGTGGTTCCTATAACCAAACCTAATCCTAATCCTAATTTAATCCCAAAGTTTAGACCTATTTCACTAATATCCTGTATTTGTAAATTATTTTATTTAATGCTATCTAAACGAATTGAATGGTTTGTAGAAAAACAAATAGTTTTAGCTCCAGCTACGAGTGGATTTCGAAAATATCAATCATGTATAGATTGCCTAGTCCGTCTGGTTACACAAATACAGATAGGTTTTCGAAGGACATACCTACGCTTGCAGTTTTCTTAGATGTTGAAAGTGCCTATAGTAATATTTTGACGGACCAACTTGTTATTATGCTTGATAGTCTAAATATTGGATCCCGTACTTGTAAATATTTGTGGTCCTTTTTAAGCAATAGATTTTTGTAAATAAAAGATGATGATCATGTTGAACCCATGGCTAGATGAACTGGCAGAGGTTTGGCACTAGGTGATCCTCTCTCTCCTCTTTTATTTAATATTGCTACTCATAAAATTTGCATAGAATATGAGAACGTTCAAATATTGCAGTACGCTGATGACTTTGTTTTTTACACACAAAATAACAGTTCTGATTTAAATGAGATTTACCTTCAAAGAGCTGTAAATAGTGCTGTTATAAAGTTAGCAGAGTTGGGTTTAGAAGTATCCCCAACAAAAACCCAATGCTGTAGTTTCAGGAGAGGAAGAAAAATTTATAGAGTCAACCTTTCTATTAATAATAATAATGTTACGGCAGTTTCAATTATAAAATACTTAGGCATTTGGTTAGATAAATCTTTATTGTGGAGCAAACATATACATGAAAATCGCGACAAAACAATGAGGATGATAGGTCTGCTAAAAGTTTTAGCTGGTGCCTCATGGGGTTTGCAGCCCAAACATCTGCGCCGGTTATACATTGCTTTGATTTGCAGTAGAATAGATTATGGGTGCGTTGTCTACGATACCGATACGATACTGCTAAGACGCACCTGTCAAAATTTGATAAGATACAGAATATGGCTATAAGAGTTATTGGAGGATTCGTAAGAATCACACCTATACATGTTATGGAATGCGAGGTGTGTTTACAACCTTTCCAGTTTAGACGACAATACCTTGCTACTAAATATTGCCTTTAAGTCCAGTCGTTCTCTAATAATATCACCATCACTTTATTTAATAAATTGTTAAACCTAGGCCAGCGAAAGAAACCCTTACTTATCTCAATTTATGAAGAAACTAGATTAGAAATCATCAAGACTAGTAATCCATTAAATATGTTTTCGTTGAATACTTGGGTATCGAATATTAATTTAGATTTTATTGAGACTATTGTAGATGGGATTGATCAGGCTAAAAATCAATATGATGACAATGTATTAAAATCCATTACACTAGTAATGCTAAATGAAAGTATAGCTGGCATAAATTGTTTACTGACGGGTCTAAAGTAGGTAGTGGTGCTGGAGCTGCCTTTTATGATCCCAGTCGCAATGTGAAGGAAAAGTACAAGGTTACATCGGAGAATAACACTATTATGTCGGTGGAGCTTTTTGCAATTTCAGAAGCGTTATCATATGCGTTGACTCTAGATTATAATAAAGTAGTTACTTTAAGAAACAGTCGAAGTGCTACAACACATTGCAAGGTGCACCTCCGGTGCACGAGGGGCGTCTGTAGCGTATAGTATACTAAAGAAGGTGATGTTCTTGCGAAGTAATGATATGAATTTGAGGTTGCAATGGGTTCCATCACACATTGGTGTTCAGGGCAACGAAGAGGTAGATAAGTTGGCTAAGGAAGCAATATCAGTAGGAGCAGAAACGTACATTGTATCTGAATATACAGAAGTGTTGATTAAATATAAATACAAAATTTTTGAGAGATGGAAAATGCATTATTTGACAATATCAGAGTTTAAAGGAATTTGGTATAGAATTATACAATGTGAACCTTTTCGTGTACCCTGGTTTGCGAACAGTAAACTTAAGAGATGTCTGATTGTAACAGCTCACAGGCTGCGCTCAGGGCATATTCCACTGGCAAAGTTCAATCATCTTATGAAAATTTCAGACTCTCCCAAATGTTGTGGAGTTATAGAAGATATTCATCATCTGCTAGTGGAATGTGGCCGGAGGCAGTCTCTAAGATCGCTGATGAGTAGTCAGTATGATCTGAATTTGTTAGATGTAGGCGCATTTCAAAGTGTTTTATCTGCCCCGTTATCCGAGGCGGCTAAGACACTTTTTACAATGGTGTTTAACTTAATTAAGTCTTAGTTAGTAAAATTCAATCTGTAACAGGGCTGACATAGTCGCTAAGCGACTCCAAGTCCTTTGAAAAATAAAAGATATTAAAAAATTTACGTAAAGCGTGATCTTTACGTTATTATTTAACTAGCTTGTTGGCGACTCAAAATTACTAAGGTATACTTTTTTTTTAATATCTTTTATTTTTCATTTAAGATTTTTTTCTGTTTTTTCGGCAGCTTAATTTTTTGTACTATCTTTTATTTTATAATTTATTGTGGCTATAATCTACTAATTACTACATGCTTAATCATTGATTACTATTAAAATAGCTTTACTTTAGCTATTATAGATTACAATCAGTGAGTGGATAATCAATCATCCCCTGTTTTCCTACCCTTAGGGTACTTTTTTAGGGCACAAAAGGACAAACATAATACTTCGGTCTCTTTTGTTCTTTCCTCTTCCTACATGTCGGTTCAGTATGAGAAAGACAATATCAGCAAAGTGGCGCGAGTGTCATAAACAAGTCGCTACGCGTTTACTTGTACAGAGACACAAACCTTAAAAGTCGACATATGAGTGATTCAAAGGTATGTAGAATTTAATATGTTTAATAGAATAACGACCTTTTTAGTAAATAGGTATATTTAACACTAAAATATTTTCTGTCAGCTTTGACTCATTTGTTATTGAGTCACTATTTAACTGAAAGCATCAACTAAATTAGAACACAAACTTAATAAAGCCTTTCTTGTAGTAAAATGTATGTCTATGGTACTGACTTACGATTGCGTCAATTTTTTAACAAATATGGTTATATTTTTATTGACTGTTTTAGAAATGGGTCTGCCTTGTTATAAACATTGCTGTATATTCTGTGAGATAGGTTACCTACTTTATGTTATTTGTATTCATAATACCTACTGTTTCAGATAACTCAATAGTAATTTGCATTGCTAAGTTAAGCTGTGTTGTATTATGCATGCGCTAATGTCATGAAAATGAAGAGAAGAGCAGATTTTATTTTAGAAAAACCAGTCTTAAATAATCAGAGACAGGTTATTTATATTTAGATTTTATTTATTTTTTCAACAGCTGTTACTTTGGACAATTGAGCTTAAACACATACCTAACTTATTTTTAGGAAAACAATGACAACTGTGCTCACGCAGACAACATTATTTATTGTAGTGACCTGGTAAGTAGGTTTGTCATGTTAGTATATTTTTAAATATTTTTTAAATATTTTTAAATAACTTCTTCAATGCTTTCAGAATGCACCTGATAAAGAAAATATATTTTCGAGTTCATCATCAATAGCACGTAGGTATACGTAGTCCCTAAATAATAGAAACCACTCCTGACAGATCCATCCCAAATTATTTGAACACGTTTTTTCTGTACATTAAAGTCACTGTAGAGGTAATATTTTTAATACTTTTTCACATTATTATATTAACTCTTGTTTTTAGGCACAAACGCTCAATGAAAAACCCAAAGATGCAGTAGAAATTTCAGCTTTTGAGAGCGCTCCACTACCAGATCAAATATCTTAGGATAGTTCATCTTCCACATCCAGCACCAGCAGCACTTCAGGCGATGATACTGTAAATAACTCTAATGTTCAAACAAACGCGATCCTAGGTGACCCTTCAACATCAAGATTAACTGATGGCATCTTAAAAATCAAACCATCAGTCACCTATCAACTCCAACGAAAGTGATGTGGATTTGAGCGACTCACCCCAACTTATAGGCACGATAGATCTCGGTCTTTATTTGGTAATCTAGACCTAGATTACCTAATAGTGCATTTTATTTCACCGTCAATAATACTAAAATTCGGGTTTGTAAGACGTTTTCCTTAATACGTTAAGAATATGAGACCGTCAGGATAGATAAATAAAAAAGAAAACTGCACCGCAAGGTTTTAAAAGTTTAAAAGGTTGATAAAGTTATCTTTATCAAGAAAACCTTGCAGTTTTCGGTAACAATAATAAGAAAAAAGCGGTAAGAAAAATGTGCTTGCTTCTATTATTAAAGGCAAGCCTACGATTTGCAAGCTGTTATGATTTTTTCATTGATTTAAATAATATACAGGTAAAAAGGGGCAAACAATTTTAATGAAAATAAACATAAAGATACTGTGTCATGGTTAAGGTTAAGGTTCTAAAATTTTGTAACTATGAAGGTTTCTCTTTTAACTATAAGACATCGTACACTCTAAGTGAGTTCACTATTGTAAACATGAGAAACAAACGAAAGAAAATGATGATCGCAGAAGAAGTAACGTTGACCATAGTATTTCGAAATAGACCGGGGTTAAGTGAACATAAGAAAAAAGACTTCCGAGATCTCGTTGCCGAATAATGTATTCCAAATTACTATGCAGACTTTTTTAACAGTATACTCTGATTGTTTTATTAGTTTGCAAAATATTTTACTAATCACATAGATGTCTGTAATTGTTTTTGAGAGTTGATTAGTTACTTTATGTTAAAGTTGTTTTTTCGTAGTAAGTAGTTACTTCGTATTGTTGATAGAAAGAGTTTAGGTATTAAAACACACCCTAAATATAAGTACTGTCAAGGTGAATAATGTTTAACTTTATTTTTAGTATTATATTTTTACAATATTTTACATGCCTAATTACTAAGTACCTGATTGTGATACTATGTACAAACTCGTAAGAAAAACATATATAAATAATTATTATTGTGTGCTCGGAGTTTATTTATCACAAACTGTTTCGTACACTTGAGAAAATACATTTTTTGTTCCTATTACAATAATAAGTACAATTTAACCAAGAATTTGATAGTACCTCGCTGAGCGTAATTGATTAATGCGTATTATTCTTTTTATAGTTAGTCTGTGTACTAATATTTTGGTTTTTACTAAAATGTTTTGAATAAACAGTGTTCTCGATTATTTTTTTATTCCAATATCCAGTATTGTGTCCAATATTTACCTACTATGTTTATTGTTACAGTGACCTGTTCAGGAATGTAACAACATAATGACAAATTTATTCAGAATTACAGAGACGCAAAATAAAAAAAAGTAATTAAAAGAAAATTGGTTTCAATATTATATAGACTCAAAAGAGTACCTAATTAAAAAAACTAAAAAATAAAATAGAAATAACACTCGGATTTAAAATTGTTTTTTTGAAATGTGTAGTCAACAAGCTGAACTATAATATAAAATTAAAATTCGCAAAAGCTTAACTAAGTATTAATCGTTATAACTACTTTTCTTATTAAACCAGCAGACCATCGGAACTTTATTCGACGATTCCCAAAAACTTAGTTTTTTGCGTTGAGTCACTATAATTCTAAAGGTGCGATATATACAAATACAAATATACAAAAAGGTTTACTGCTAAAAAATATTTTACAAGATCATTTACACAGTTTATACAGTTCTGGGAGTCATTTAGCAATTGGAGTAGACTCAGCACTATAACTGCGCAAACATGGTTTACGCAGGGCTGGTTTTCAGTCTACCCATTAGCTCGAACTTAGGGGACAGTCGAGCAATAAAAATGATAGTAACAGCGGAAAAATCATACTCAAATAAACAACAAAAAGAGTATAGAAATAAACTATTATAAATATATAGACTATTTAATAAAAATAAAAAAATTAAAAACTTTTTACTGCGTATTGCTGCGTGTGAGTGAGTGTGTGTTAGGTATGTTATGTGGAAGAAGGCATTTTAATACCTCCAGTCTCGTAAGAGCCTGATTGGCCAAGCTGCCTCCTCGTGTCTAGTGTATGTGTGGTATGTTGTGTGTGAGTAGGTGTGTATGCGACTAATTTTTAAAAGTAAAGGTTGCTTCAAACATCTTCTTATTTCGGTTAATTATAACTTCTTTATACTTACACTTAAAAGATTGGTACTCATTTTACTTTATAAAGTAGGCGGGATGTTGTTCCAAATTTTCGTTGCACTATATTTGAAACAACCTTAAAATTTTGTGGTCTTATGTTTTGGTGTCGACAAAGCCAGCAGGAGTTTACTTCGGGTATTTCGGGAGTGTATGTCCTTTACCCAGGTCAACTTTTCGAAGAGATACGTAGGCTTCCTGTTCCAGACTACCTTTTGAACAGTGCAAGCCAGATGGAGTTCTCTACGAGACTTCATGTTCAATATGTTATTATGGATAAGGTAAGGGGTGACGTGTTCTCTCCGAGGTATATAGAAGCAGAATCTAGCACATGCGTTCTGCACCCGTTGAATAGCATTTTCTGTTTTAGTATAAAGCCTAGGCCCATATAATGTGCTGCAGTAATTAAAAGGTGACAGAACTAATAGGTTGCATAGCAAAACTCTTACTTCTTTTGAAATATTTTTCCGTATACCATACAAGACCTTCAGTTTGTAAAAAGCTGTCCAGACTTTTTCACTTATGTGCTTTTCAAATCTTAACTCGCTATCAAAGATAAGTCCTAGATTCCTAGCTTCGGACTCAATGGGTATATTAACATTTTCAATTGTTACCGACGGGTGATGACAACGTTCTCTTGCAATTTGAGATTTTGTACCAAGAATTAAAGTTTTAGATTTTATAGGGTTCAGGATTAGCGAGTTTCGCTTAGCCCATCCAAAAATCTCCTCCATGTCACAATTGATTAAGCCCAGAGCCTCAGTTGTTTGAACCGCATTGAAGGAGTAATATATCTGCGTATCGTCCGTATAAAGATGATTCTGAGAGTTTTTTATATAGTTAGGCAGATCAGCGGTAAAAATGGAGAATAACAACGGGCTTAAAATTTCCAAGAGACAGGGAACCTACTCATCTCAATCGAACGATTAACGATAGCCGTTATGACTGGTAGAGTTTCCGAGAGGGTAATTTTAATTATATCGGCATTGGTACCATCACGTCCTGTTGCATTTGAGCGAATACTAAGAATTATTTTACTAATTAAATTTGAGTCTAAGAGTTCTAAAGAAAAAACATCACTTGTGGCTTTGTTATGTTTGAAAAACTGTAGAGTATTGTTATCTATACTTCCATCACTGGGTAAGGTTAAAAAATGTTTATTTATTAGATTAGGATCGTTCAGTAAATCCGGAATGATTCCTGTGTTTTTATGTATAGTTTTAGTACTTTTTAATATTGCCACATTTTCTTAGGCTGCCGAATGTTTTGATTTACATAAACTGTAAAGAACGCTGTCTTTTCTCTTTATAAGGCACCCACAACTAGATTTTTTAAACTTTTATAATAGGCTTTAGACGACGAAGTTTTCTTAATATACGACCTAGCAAGTGCTTTGTCTCTTAGCGACATCATAAACCTTATCGTATCAGCAATCCAGGGCTTTGGGTATTCTTTTCTTCTTTTACGTTTGATGGGAGCATGCTTATCAAATATGAAGATTAGGTATTCAGTAAGCTTATTAACCATTTCTTCAGGGTCAGACATATCCAAGACTTCTGACCATGGAACAGATTTAAGGTCATAATCAAACAAATCAATATTTATGTTTCTTAAAGCACGAGTATATATAAAACAAGATGTTGTCTTTGGTTTTCTAATATTAAACTCACACAAAATAAAAGCATGGTTGCTTATTAGTACATTGTGAATTACGGTCTTTTTTTTTATTAATCGGTTAATCGGCCTTTCTCGTTGGCTCTTTCACTAGCTGTTCAACATTCCTTTGTGTACAGAAGGCTAACACTTCCTTAGTTCGTGTATCGGATTTTAGCAGATCTACGTTAAAATCCGACAGAAGGCATAGGTGAGTACAATGGGCAAAAATATCAAGCGATTCGTTAAGGGCGTCTAGGGCTGGGGGGCTGGGTTACTTTGACATTTTCGGGTCTATATGCAGTACCTATGGCCATTCTTGCACCGGGCAAAGCGAGCTCCAACCACAACTGTTCCAGCTCGGAATCAGGGTGAGCGATTACCCGTGCTCGCAAGCCTTTGCGTATATAAAACCCGACTCCACCACCTCTAGATTTGCGACTCCTATGTTTAAAAACGTATCCGGATAGATCAGGTGCGTTCTCCGCACCATCTACAATCCATGTTTCGTTTATTGCCAGTATATCTGGCGTGTATGTAACCATGGTAGCCTCCAGCTCATCCCTGCCTGTGTTAAGCGATCTAACATTTAAAAGACCTAGTTTCAGACAGGATTTAACAGAGCCATTATTTAGCAGTTGTTCACTTATATGAGTAATTAAATATATTTGAGCGTTATGGTGTGTGTAATGTGTAGTGTGATGTTGCGTTTGGTTTGACTCCAAAAGCAGTTCAATAGCAGTAAAAAACATATCATTAAGACAATTAATAACCCACTCTAGACTATGATTAACGTTAATAACAACTAAGAAAAAAATATATGGTAAAGACAATATAATAATAAAAAGTGATTTGACTAAGTACAGCTCGGTGACCAATCCTAAAAAGCACCACGTAATTGCAACTAAACATCTAAGATAATTTAGATCATAATGGTGCCAGCTATCATAAATATTATAAAGGGCGGTTTCCTCGAAAAGCCTTACAATAAACTTCTTATTTAAAAACTCTATCAAAATCGTTTTCCCCGCGAATCGCAGTCTTCCCGTCGGCTCTCCTAACCAGGACTCTCCTATCTCTAGTCCAAGCATACATCCAGTCATGCTGCTTGCATAGAGCACGTGCTTTTACAAAGAGTATACGGTTCTCCTTTGTCAGCCTCTCGTTGACATAGATAGCCCGTGGAATTCCAGCCACTTCCAAATCACTCGTTTTTAAGTGGCAACGCGCACGTGCAGCGTTTAGTACTTGCTGGTGTACCACACGACGAGCCAGACGAATCACTATAGGGCGTGCCATAGACCTGCTATCCTGTTCAACGCGAGGAGGACCCGCCGTACCTCCACGATGTCCTGCTCATCCATTTTCATTTCCATATACGCGTTGACTTGAGAACCTCCTTCTTTTCGTCGGTTAAAAAATAGAATGGAGAATGGATATTGTGTTACAATCTATAAATACGAGTAAATTAGTCAAGAGCATGTGACCAAGCACAGGGAATGCTTCCGAAGTCAGTAAGAATAAGTCTACTAGTGGTCAGGTCCTAAACCGAATAAAAAACTATCTAGTTAGCAAAATAAAATAATTTAATCTGGTTTTTAAATAAAATAATTTAATAAGTTTAATAAGGGCTCGCCTGTGTACATGCCATATAATAAGTATGTTTCAAAATGTGCTCAAAGTGTGTGTACAATAAAGAATAAAGAAGTTTTTTTTAAGTTTGCAAATCAGGCTGATAATGGCTGGTTTACACGGGTTTCGTAGCTAAGTGCTTAGTACTTGTCATTAATACTAAGTCCCAATGTGTAAACTGAGAGATTAGTGCTTAGTATTAGTGTTTGTGAATAGTGCAAGTGAATAGAAATCGATTCTATTTAATAACTAAGCGACAAGTCGATACCTGACCGCGTGTGGTCGCTTGCTGACCTTGTGTAAACAACTCGACAAGTGAGTCAGAACAAATTGTACCGGGCAATAAAATACGTGTTTGTTTGTTGACTGTATTCTCCTGGAGCTTCGGTCGGATCTAGCTCTTTTAATAGAAGAGCAGAATGGCCCCGTTTATCTCCGTTTACCACTGTCATGTCGTATTTTTTAATGCTCGTCTTTCAAGCTCTTCGATCATATTTGAGATAATTTTGTTTGAATAATGTTTATATACACTGCGCAGAATCAGGCGACGTCGTTCCATTCCGAATATCTGGTCACTAATACCTTCTACTAGCTCCAACGTGTAAACGGTTACTTCTCAATTGTCATATTGGGGCTTAGTGTTGTGACAAGTACTAAGCACTTAGCTACGACGCCCGTGTAAACCAGCCATAATCTACATTCGCGAGCTTTAAACTGAAATCGCTTCATCGCGAGTTGATCAAGACATTTACTTACAATTTCTGTCCAATCGCTATGATGCGATTCCAGTTTAAAATTCGCGTGAGTGAGTGTAAAGCCTAACCAGCCGTGATAAATTTCCTTATAGTTTCAGCTTGTACAATTATGTAACAATTTTGAAAACTGTTATTTAGGTTACGTATGTCTGCAGACATACAGACAAAGACATACAGACAGGCAGAAGGAAACAGAACCTTAATTTTTTTTGTTTCTTTTTTTCTGTTTTTAGTGGTTAAATCAAAATAAATTATCCTGGCTCCAATTGGAGACTTTGGATAAAATACTCTCGATTTTTGACACAAGTTGTTCGCGACTTACTTCGACAACAGAACGAGGGATGTTTGCACGACCCGTGTAAAATGCACCACCTGTGCTGTTGTCTTCATATGCTGTCAAAAAACAACATATCCTTATGCAGCAGAAACGGCGTCGGAGATAGCACGGAGTCTTGCGAGCATCTATTGCTTTGTTTTCAGAGCAACTGCCATCAACAACGGCTCGGATGCTACGCAAGCCGTAAGAAGCTAGCAAACCATTTGTATAAACCCTCGGGCAGTCCGTAAGCTGGCAACTTCGATAGAAAGCTCGGTGCTAGATCCTGTCAAACGGCTTGGCTATGTCTAGGCAGACTGCAAATGCCTCACCTTGACTCTTCAATGGCTTAAGCCCATTGGTGTGTGAGATGTAGGTTCCTTGTGGACTTATGACCCCTAATACGTTCATGTAGGTACAAGAAAAGCAAAAAAAATAAACTAAGTTAAACATAATATATTTATCAAAAATTAAAATAATCTAAAAAGCTACTTCTTCTTCTTAGCCGCGACTATCTCAATTCTCTTGGTTGGTTTGTAGGGTCCGAGCTGCAAACGCACTAGAAGACCGCGCCACCACGCTTGCACGGTCAATGCTGCATTGGTCATCTTCTCGCGGTACAGGCGTGCCTTCTCGCGCTCCTCCTTGAAGTGCACCCATTCCTTTGTCAGCTTCTCGTGCTTCGAGAACTGTGGACCATGAGATGTATTTAGTTTTTTTTATACAACCGGCAAAGAATCATGGGTACTTGCAGAACCAAACGATTAGTTACGTATAGGCATTTATGAATGTATGTAACAAAGACTTCACAAGCGCTTTACCGTCTCCCCTGGCATAGTTCCCATTGCCTTTTTAACCTAAGAACCATTGATTCATATACTGGTAGAATATCTTCCACTGTGGTTGCTTTATGAGTACAACACTACAATGTGTTGTTTTTGCCACTACAATGTTTGTCTAGCTAGTCAGTGTATAATGTCTGAATCAATAACATTTGCACTGTCATAGTTTCCAAGATGAAAAAAAACAAATTGCTTGTGTACCGTGTCTTCTAGCTCCATCCTATAGTCAAGCTTGTTCTGATAACTGTTCTTCTTGATTTGTATTCTGAGATCTATCTTCTCCATATCTTTGTCGTATTTATTCATCCAGCTTTCAACCGATTCAAGTTTCTCCTGAAATGGTAAATATGTATTGGTACATAAGAAGCAGATTTTAGAAACTTAAAATTGGTTAAAAGCAATAGATTTTTACGTTAATAATAATATTGTTCAATAGCTCCAGTTCAGAGTGTACTCTCTGTTCCTGTTCAAACTTCGACTTGTAATACTCAATGATGACGAGTGGGTTGGCTTCCATAAGATGGATTGTGTGGCGGTGTTGTTCTGTGCGCGCCATTTGCCAGTTGGTGATGAGACGGCTGCGGATTTCTGAAGACATAGCTGAATCCTGGATGTAAACACATTAATATTATAGAAAATCCATGTCAAAGCTATCTAAGCACCCATAGACACCTTCTTCGCATAACAAATGCATCAAGAGTAGTATTATTACTTCGATGCATGAATATTCAATAGTCAATATAATTTATACCTATAAAAGAGCTTAACCTGACTGACTGACTGACTGATTCATCATCGTCGAGCCTAAACCACTGAAGCTAGAAAGCTAAATTCAGAAAGGTAGCTTCCTTTTACAGTAAAACCACCCACTAAGGCGGGATTTTTTGAAATTCAACTCCTAAGAGGGTGAAAAGGGGGTGAAAACAAATGTATGAAACTTTTTAACGCGTGGTGCGATTTGCTTGATTTTTTTTTTTTTTTGTTATATTAGTGCACAATATTTATCATACTCTAAATAATATTACAATCTAGCCAAATAAGCTAATGAGTAATTTTGCTTTGACATAGTTTTATAAAATAAATTATACCTAAGAATGTGTCCAATAGCACTTTTCTTACAGTCTCTAGTTAAGGGGAAGACACTTTTTTCTTGTGTTTTATATAGTTACTTATCACTTCACTATTGTTAAACTACACTAACTCAAACGGTTTTTTCCGTTTGAGCCTTCTTACAATGTCCGTGATGTCGAGAAGCTGGATTGCCTCGACGTTCACATAGTGATGAAGCCTCTGTTCGTGAGCTTCTGCATACTTTTGTATCACCGTATCAACGAACTCTATTCTAAGGTCTCTATGGAGATCGTCATTTCTTATGTACCCGGGGGCATTCACTATTTCCCTTAGAACTTTATTTTGGAATCCTTGGATTATACGGATATTGCTCTTTTTGGTACAGCCCCACAGCTGTATGCCATAGGTCCATATTGGCATCAGGACTTGCTTGTACAGTAATAACTTATTGTGTACTGACAGAGCGGAGTTTCGTCCAAGCAGCCAGTACATCTTTTTTAAGCGTATTTCTAGAACAACTCTTTTCTTCTTGACGTGTGCTTTCCAGCGCAGTTTAGCGTCAAGAGTCATTCCTAAATACTTTGCTGTATTTTCGTAAGGTATAACCTTATTGTTTATATATATTGGACAGTAGTTTTCTTTCATATTTGTAAAATTTATATGAACTGATTTTGTTTCATTTAGATTGATACGCCATTTCTTTGTCCAGTTATGGATTTTATTGACAGCTACTTGAACCTTGTCTGCGGCTTCTGCGTGAGTGCTTCCAAAAGCCATTATAGCTGTGTCGTCAGCAAAGGTTGCGATGGTGTTGGTTTTAGTTCAGGAATATCACAGGTGTATAGCAAGTACAGGACCGGGCCCAACACACTTCCCTGCGGTACTCCAGCTTTAATTTCTTTTATATCCGAATAGGCATTGTCTTGCCTTACTCTAAATACTCTATTTGTTATATACGATTCAAGTATGTCTGCGTATGATTTTGGTAACATTTGTCTCAGTTTTATTACAAGACCTTCATGCCACACCTTATCAAAAGCCTGTGCTACATCTAAAAAGATGGTAGAACAGACTTTTTTATCTTCTAGAGCTCTTTCTATCAGATTGGTGATTCGGTGTACTTGGTCTATCGTTGAGTGCTTTTCCCGGAATCCGAACCGATGCTCTGGGATAAGATTATTTGCTTCTATAATAGGTTTGAGCCTTTTTAGTAATAACTTTTCGAACAGTTTGGACATTATTGGTAGCAAAGAAATTGGCCTATATGATGTTGTGTCATGAAGTGGTTTTCCTG
The DNA here is from genome assembly GCA_948098915.1 of Lampropteryx suffumata. NCBI lineage: Eukaryota > Metazoa > Arthropoda > Insecta > Lepidoptera > Geometridae > Lampropteryx > Lampropteryx suffumata. The sequence continues at coordinate 5,525,348 of OX402563.1, forward strand.
GCTTGGCTATCATGATTACTTCCGCAACTTTCCATAAGTCTGGTACGTATTTAAGCCTCAGCGCGGCATTAAGAAGATTGGTTAGCTTAATCAAAGCCTTTCTTGGGAGGTTATGAAGTATTTCTCCTGATATTAGGTCAAATCCAGGGGATTTCTTTGGATTTATATTCCGTCTTATTTCTCGCTCTACTTCTTTTGGTTCTTTTGAAATTTGATATGAATAAATAAAATACAAAATAAATGGACACGTACTTCAGGATTTTTCAAAATAACCTTCATAAAGGAGTAATATGGGGTGTGAATGTTTGTATGGAAACTTTTTAATAAGTGGTGGGTGTGATTGGTTTGAAACTTATAAATAAAATTTGGCAAGGAAATAAAAAGCATCCTTAAATCCTTTTCAAGCTACAATTTCTTTCAAAATACGGACGAAGTCGCGAGCAACAGTGGCAGACATAAAGTAGGTTCGAACTCGATGGACTAACTTGAACTTGGGACTTAAGCTGCACTATCAGCAAATCAGTGTCGTAATTGGCAGATTTGATGTGGTTCCTCTGCTGCCGCAACTGTTTCATCAGTTCTTTTTGAGCCCTTGAAAACATTGCTTATGTAAGTACTTAGGAATGTAACTATTTTAGTGTAAGTTAAATCATAAAGCATCCACCGTGTTCGTGCTACGGGGTTTTAGAACTGTTTTCTCTTGGACCCTTGATTGTTCTTAGTCCCGTACCGATTTCTACATACCAAAGTAAAAATTACACTAAACCCAAAAAAATGGTATCACCAAACCTCTATTTAGAAGTCTGTTTAAAATATGTAGTTTCATCGAATAGTTGGATTAAAATATTACTCTTTGTTCTTGGCTTCTTCTAGAAATATAAACGCGTAATGATTTTTGCGGTTCAACACGTCAGCGATGCTATTCGACAGGGCCATGTACGTCCGACTCAGCGTGAGGTCTAGATAGGTATCCACCAGCGACTTGTACATGAATTTCCTGTGGAAGAACAATGCATGAAATTTACCTTATCGTGAGGTTATTGATTGGTGTGGAAACTGGTGATCCCAATCGGCAAATATAAATCACTCCGGGCGTGCACTCCAAGGGATGAAGATGAATAATGCACGCTCAGTTTTCGTTCATGTAAAAGCCTTAGAGGAATGATGGATAGGGGTGCATTGCCCAAGCTAAAAAAATACACGGCAAACCTGAGAACGGTAGTGCAATGTGCTGATTTTTAATTTTATATATTTTTTCTCAACAGCGTAAGTACTTCTCTACCTTCTTACCATTAATATACAAAAAAAAATATTAAAACGTGTTATTCCATCATCACAGTGGCCTGTCCTGAACCAAATTCCGCTCATAAAATACCTTCCCCTGCAAATACATTCGTAATCGATTTTGTAATCATTAAATTATAATACATTCGATCAAATAAAACTACTTTTGTTTGTTCATCTTATTTCTCATGGATTTGACAGGCAGTTAACTTTTGTCTGGAAAAAGTTATCATTTCAGAGGACAGTAAGTTTTAGTAGAATAACCACGTCAACATTGCGTTGTTACGCCCCCCTCACCTTTCCTCACTGCGGATCAGTCCGGCTCAAGCTCTCGACGCGAACGCACCGGTCCCAACGTCTTGCGGTTTCCCGCCAAAAAAGTAAGTTTATCATTTTAGTGATATGAGGACAAAAATAGTTTCATTTCGGTGGTTGTTATAACTCGTGTTAGATTCGTTTAATTTGTTTCAAAATTGTGTATTAAATTTGCCGTAACTGCTGTTTTCATATTGTTTTAATAATTTTATTTCGGAGTTAAATGTAGAACTAACCTCTATTTTATCATGTCAGTGTTATCATTTCAGTGGATTCGGTGGACTGTTATACCAATTACAGTCCACCGGAATGAAATTTATCTCTGAAATGATAAAACCATAAAGTTTTAGAGATCCTTGTGTCAAATACAAAGTCATAGTTATGTAATTTACTTTTACCTAGAGTGTAGATAAGATTATTCGGAAGTACATCTTGATAAATACGGGCTTTACTCACGTATTATTTTGTCTATGGAGGCACCGATAGTGCTATTGTCAGTGCTGTATGTTTGACGGTTCCCAATGTTGTGGGCACGAGTGGCGAAGTCGAAGAGCCAGTACTAGCACTAAATTTGTTACCGCCTGCCGTGACAACGTTTCCGCCTCTACCCGCATGCACGACTCACGCCGCAAGATACCTCACCCGCAGTGCGAACCGTGAACTCGAACGGCAACGAGCGGACCGCGGATCAAACTCACCCTGATGAAGATTCTCTAGATAAATCGAAACAATGTCGGTGCCTCCATCGACAAAATAATACGTGAGTAAAGCCCGTGTTTATCAAAATGTATAGTACAACTCACGAAAGTTTTGAAAGTGAATTATTCGGAAGTATTTGCTGTGTAATATTTGTGTTTAAGATATATAATAATATCCGTCTATGTATTTAGTACATGTATATACTTTAGATACACATTTGGTCGGCTCAACGATAATGTGATGAGTGTGTGAGTCACCACAGAGTAGATTATTATACCTACTAATTGCTAACAAAATAATTATTTCGAGGGTTTACCTTCACTATAAGTCACTTACCCTTATGTTTTTATCATTTATTATGAGTAAAACAAAATTTCAAAATTTTAACAGATATAACATGAGAGATATGTGGTGATGAGAAATTGCCTGTGAGAGTGTGTGTCTGAGTCGATGCAAGCGAAAGGGTCCAGTGTGTGTGCGCGTGGTGTGTCTGAAGGTATAGTATTTTATAGATACTTAGTACATGTGTATGTCTGTGGATATGAGACAGAAGAAAATTGAAAAGCGTGTATTTTGATTTTAGGATGCCGCGGCCTAAGCAACAGACTAGAGAAGAAAGGTTGGAATAAAGGAGGTTGTATGAAAGAAAAAGAAAAGAGAGAATTAAGAGCAATGCAGTCTCACGCGAAGAGTTTTTGAGAAAAGACAGAGAAAGGTATGCCAGAAGAAAAGCAGCGGGATTAATTGTTTCAAGACATGAAATGACCTAAAACCCTAAAAAATTCAAAAAGAAGAAAAAACAAAATAAGTGCTGCTGCTTATTACGAAAGAAAAAAAAATAGAGCAGCTCCAGCTCCTGTAACGGCTCGTGCTAACCCTCTGGATGAGGTAATTGGGGATCTCGTTGAAGATGAGTCCCATAAATCTTTACCAAATCAAAGTGATAATAATAGTCCTGGACTAAGCACTTCCTGTCACAGTTCCTTCTTGCCTTCTTTACGGCGCAGCTTACGATTGAACAGCAATAGTATTAGTACGAACATCCAAATTCAACGTTCTAGTACTACAGAAGCTAGAAGCTTTCATAGGGTATACACAAGCAGTCCACGACAAACCCCGCTATCAACGTATCAAAATTTTGTAGATATTGACTATAGCAATCCTGGTCCAAGCACTTCTCGTCAAGGCAATCCAGCTTCGTTTCCGGGCTGCTTGCCGATGAATAGCGATAGTACAATCGGTTCCAATATTCAACATCATATTGATGAAAATGTAGTAACTGGCACTCATTGTGTACAACGAAGTGGCGTACAACGAATAACATGTCCATCAAATCTAAGTAGTATCGAGTCAACATTATGCCCCAACAGCCCTGTTTCAGACTTGTCAATTACATCTGTGGAATTCAAGCGAGGACTTCAAGACAAATTTCGAAAATATCAAAGAACTAAAACTAAGTTAATAACAGAATTACAAAACAAATTATTACAGGTCTCTAAGGTAAAATAAATGTTCAAAAAAAGGTGTAACGGGTAGTCCGTTACACCTTTATTAAAGCAATTCTATAATTTTGAAGAAAAGTACCCAAAAAGGAGAAAAACCAGCAGTAAAAGTCATAAAACCTGATATGGAAAAAAATCGCACTCTCGGGAGGGTTGTGAAATTTTTAGAAGACGATGAAAATTCAACACTGTGTCATGGAAAAAATTACACCTTATCTAGACACTAAAAAACAAAAGAGACTATTGACAGACACACTTAAAAATTTATACTTTTTAAAATTTGGAATCAGGAGAACCACCGATAAGATATTCAACATTTTCAAGAATGAAGCCTTTCTGAGTCACTCAACCAAATGTGAATGCACGAAATACATGCCTATGTGAAGAGCACGAAAATATGAAACTTTTGATTGAGTCTATGAAGAGAAACCGCCTTATCAAAGAAAATACAATATCCGGCGTTTTAAGTAGCCTATGTTGTAGTAAAGGTAACATTGATTGTTTCCAAAGAATATGCTCAAGCTGTAAAAATAGACACATTGATTACCAAGAGTTTAATAATGAAGTGAACATAGTGTATTGGGATTGGGATTGGGAGAAGAATAAAAGCATATACGACAAAAATAATGTGGAAAAATCTGCTATTAAAGTTGAAAAGATAAGGCGTTGGGTGAAACCACTAGATTTAATAAAAAAAATTGAAGATAGCCTGAAACCATTCCTTAAACACAGCGTCAATAATAAAAATCAAAATCAAGCTTTTAAAAGAAAATATGACTAAGGAAGACTGTATTATACATATTGATTTCAGTGAAAATTATAATGCCAAATATGGATCCGAAATTCAATCCCTTCATTTTGGTGCTAGCAGACAACAGCTCACTTTGCATACTGTCGTAATATATTTCAAGCTCGACAACGAAACTTGCAAACCTCAGTAATTTTGTACTGTAAGTACCTCTTTGAGGCATGATGCTGCTGCAGTATGGGCACACCTCATTCCTGTTTTGCGCTCAACAACAACTGCAACAACACTACAACTGCTCCTCTGGTTCGTAATCTTTACATTATTTCTGACTCACCATCTACGCAATACAGGAATAAAAATATATTATATATAATAACTCAGTTATCCTCCTATTGTCCGATGCTGACCCACATAATTTGGAACTATTGTGAGTGTGGTCATGGAAAAAGCGCAGCAGATTGAGTGGGTGGAGTAATAAAGAGAACGCTAGATAAACAAGTCATATCATCATATCAACATGACATTACCAATATTGAATCACTGGTACAAAACCTACAGTGTTATGTTAAAGGTGTGATGAAACAGTTGAAGATTATCAGGTGACAGAAAAAGATCATGCGAAGAAGCGAAGCGAAGAAGAAATCATGATTACAGCCAATAAGAGAAAAGTAAAAAGATTATCTTTGTCTTCGTCCTCTTTTGATTTGGATATATTTTGAATTTTGTTATTGTTTATTTGGTTATTTAAATATTTGCTGTCATTTAATGGCATGACTTGTTTTAGGTAGTAAGTTAAACTTATTAAAGAAGACTGATGACTAAAATAATTATAGTAAAGACGTGCTGTGGTGTGATAATTAAAGAAGACTTGTTTAGTAAGTACATATCTATATTAAAAACCTATATTTATAGTCATAAAAAGAGGCTGATTAGTGAATTTGATAATTAATTGTGTGATTTAAAGTAAGATGATCAAAAATTAATCTTTTTAAGCTACATACTTGAATCTACTCGTAAATACGTACCTAGAAAAACTGTTTTATTGGAGTAACTATAATTCGCAATTATGTATAAGTAGTTAGGTACAACAATACTCTGTTGGTTTTTTTTCTATTTAGATATGTAATGTACGTTTCTTTATTGTTGTAGTAATTTAAGAATAACGTGATCTCAATTTCAGGTTTCTGTTATGTTTCATACGTTATAATGTAAAAGGATTAAAAGTACTAAGCTATTACTACTAAGATATTTTTATAATGTTTCTTATTCATTTATTGTGTTTTAAAATATAAGAGTTGATTTAATTTTATAAGTTTTACTTATATAGGTACCTGTAGAAACACTATTCTCGTTTCGTTACAATTTAACTAAATTATACCTAGCATTTTCCTCTTAGTTCAATAGGTAGATAGATGTATTACTATTAATGGCATAACTTACAAATGCAGTCATCATATTAATCAGAAACTTTAAGCTTTCTAATCGCGCTTCGTTCACTCTTTTGAAAATATATCAAGTTAATTAGTATTAGTTCATAAATAAACAAAAATATTTATTTATGGTTACCGGCATTTACGATAAAGTTTTCCAACATTTTCGCTCAACAACAACCAGAAAAATTACGAAAGGTTATAAAAGTAAAGAAACAATTCATTCATATCATAATAAACATTACACTAATATCATTCCTTGAAGTTATTGTAACCTCAAAGAATTACCAAAAACTTGAAATTATTTACAAGACTTGCAAAATTATCGAAACAACATAACCATCAGACCACAGACTAGTACGGGCTTGTTTAAATTTAAATGATACAGTAACTGTAATATTAAATATTACAGTAACTGTAATATTTAATATGTATCCGTATGTTTTCCTGTCTTTTTTAACAGTTAAAAAATACAGGAAAACATACGGATACAGGAACAACGAACTACTACCATCAGAGAAGTCTAATTTCCAGAGTATGATTTAAGACATCGATAAGAGTTCAAGTTTACAAAATAAATAACGGAATATTATAGACACAATAAAACGAGTATGGAAAATCTGTTAAAAAGAGAAAAAGTAGAATCTTGTAAGTAGAAATTTAGTTCAGATATAAAAAAAGTGAATACAAGGGAGAAAAGAACTAATAAACAAAGAAAACAAAACTAAACTCGAAAAATAAAAGTTGACAAAACTATACCAACAAATAATGAAATAAAAAATTGGGACTCAAACTAGACGGAATTTAAGAAGAAATTAAAACAAAGGATCAGTCAAAAGGGCACAAAACAGATAAAGTCATTAAAATAATGGATACCATCCTTAAGGATGTTTTAAAACATAACGACAATAAAATAACTACAAACCGAGAAGTAATAATAGACATAGCCACCGATTACTACAAACTGGTACGAACTAACTTTACTCTCCGTAGTCGGTTACAAAAGGGTTTATCCTAGGCGCCGAGCTCATCTACCAATCTGGCGCGCGGGTGATGTGCCTCTTTATTGAAAACGGAGATTAACAAGCGATAAAAAAACTTTAAATCTACAAAGAGCCCTGGAGAAGATGGTATTCCGAGTGACGCCTTGAAAGCAATTATAGAACCAATTACACCCATCCTGACGGATCTCTTTATAATGATTTTAATCGATGTTCTATATGTCAGGAATGGGAGAACTCTATTATTACCCAGCTTTACAAAAAAACAGCCATTTAGATACTGGAAAATACAGACCAATCAGTTTGTTGCAACCGATTTACAAGCTGTTCACAAGCGCCTTGCTAAAAAGAATACGAATCACTCTAGAACCAAGAGAGCAAGCAGGTTTTAGATCTAAATACTTACTCAACAATAGACAATATCATTATTTACTCTGACACAGGTGATCGAGCGATACAAGGGATATTATAAGCCTAAGGATAATATATTGTCTTCATAGATTACTCCAAAGCTTTGGATACCAACTCACACGGAGCACTGTGGAGAACTCTAAAAACACAAGAAGTTGCGAGAAAATATATTAACATCTTAACATAAATAGACAATCGAAGCAAAGCAACAGTAAAAATAGATAAAATAGGAAAACCAATTGACATAAAACAAGGCGTCAAACAAGCTGATCCCATTTCTCCCAACCTTTTCACAGTCTTCTTGCAGATGACATTGTTTTAATTAGCGAAAGCCATGACAGTCTTGATCCAAACCTTAAATACCGAAAGTTGCAACTGCGGGCATCAAATGAATGCTGACAAAACATGCTTGATAACAACAAGTGCTAAAATAGCTTTTCAAGGTCAGGATGTAAAATATGTTGATGACAAAAAGCAAATTCTTTGTACCCCTTTTTACGAAAATAGCGCGGACGGAGGGGTATGAAATTTCGCACACTTATAATTTATATAGATAAGGAGTGCAGATGCTATTTTTTTATGCATAAAAAATACATTAACTATTAGTTAATTATGTTCGAATTTCGACCAGTGGGCGACCACTAGTTCTTATTAATCTTTCATTTTCCATCGCTTAAACTTTATTTTGAAAAAACGCTAAAGCTTGCTATCTCGATATTGCACGGATTACATTTTTAACCATAGAGCTAGGCATTTTATATGCTTCAATTCCCGCATGCACAAAGACGTAACTGTTGAGATTAGCGTGCGCATACTGACTTACACTGAAGTAAAATAAATAAATAAATTATACCGGACCTCTCACACAGCATCATCTGGCCCCAAAGTAAGAAGAGCTTGTGTTATGGGTACCAACATGACTGATATACTACTTATATACTTTTTTTTTGAAGTGCTTGTTCATGTAGGAACGCGCGGGCGCGGCGGCGGGTTCGGGCACGGTAGACGTGGCGAGCTAGCTAGTTCTAGCTTGAACAGCACTAATAAATTCTTCTGTATTGAATGACATGATGAAAACGTGCTATCGTTTCGAGCGACAAGTTCAAACTGGTTGAATTTACCTGACGTCGCGAGTGAATCGCGCGCTCCGCCGCTAGTTCGACGTAAACACACACAAACAACGTCACGCGTTGATATTGCCGCGCGCCGCGCGCGCCAGACGCCAGACTACTTAGACCGCACGTGCGTGTCGTAAGTGAAAACTTGGATATTACCTACGTCATGTTTGATATTTTGTGACCGCGGCCGCGAGTCAACGTGGGCAAGCACTAAAGCTTAACTCGTTACAAACCTGTCATGAGCCAGCTTCTTTAGTTTAAACTCTTCTTTGCCAAGGTCCTTCGGATCAATCCCTTCCAGCTCGTCTTTGAGAGCCGGTTGCTTGATGCTATACTTTATTCCACGGAGTTTGGGTATCTCTGTCATTATCTTCAATAAGCGACATTCGTTATTGCATTCCCCTAAAGATTAATAATAGCATTAAACACAAAATTTTATGTCTCTTAAGCATATAAAATAGCTGTATCAAAGGTTTTTCTTATAGTCAAAGTCTAGACATTGACATAAGAATGACAAGGACATACCTACTACCTATTTATTAAACGTGAGCTAATAGTGTGAGTATAGGGTAGAGGGAAAGACGCATGGCATATAGGGTCACATGTGAAATTTTCTAACAATAATTACGTTTTAAAAACTAAAAAGAAAACTGACTTCATTGAATATTATTATTTTTATTTTATTTTTTCATTTCGGAAAACCAAACCAATCCGATTTTGATGAAATTTCTATGGGACTAATTGGTAAGAATAAACTTTCACATAAAACAATATATTTTCAAACCGGATCATAAGTAATACACATAAAAATATATTTAAAAAATACAACCGAATTGAGAATACCTCATTTTTTGAGGTCGATTAAAAACAAAAGCACTGATTTTAGACTTACGAGTTCGTATACACCAACATAATTTCCATAATTCCCGACGCGGGACAAATTTTTGTATGATCTGCAAACTATTTGTCTCGGGTCTGGATTTTGCTAATTAAAATATGTATGTATGTAGATGCATTTACAAAAAGGTATATAAGTAGGTAGTATTCATTCATGTGGTACCCATAACTCAAGCTCCGCTTACTTGGGGCCAATGATGCTGTGTGAAATGTCCGGGATAATTTATTATTATTTATTAATATCATAATCAAAGATCTCACCCAAAATGCGTATCTGTGCGATGGTGTCTTCTAAAACTGAGGCATACAACGACGCTATGAAATGCTTCAACCTGCATAATATTTTAATAAGTGATTAACACCCCAATCATAAAAAACATACAACAATCCGTAGAAAACTAATTTCTAAACACTTTTTTTTCCTGTCATGACTTCTACTGGGACTTCTAACTTCTGTAGGTACGTTAAGGGTTAAATAAGATCGATTTAATGTAGTAGGGAAACCTGCTATTTTCCAATTTCTCCTTTTCTATAATCCAGGATTCCTGAAATATATAACAAGATAGATTATTATACACGAAACGCTTTGTACACCCTAGTCGCAGTTTATAAATAACAAATACCTGTGCGTCTCAGGACGCCCGACAGAAGTGATAACTTAAACTAATCTAACTAGCGCTGTGGGTTCGAGTGAGAGGGGAGGAGCCTGCTTACCACTGCCGTATGCATGAGAGAAAGGGAAGCCAGACAGATTGGTGCCGTAACGCGTTACGTAACGAAGCGGTTTACCCGCCCATAAGAAGTTATCACTTCAAAAATTTACCTACATATGCCGAATATTTCACACAGCATTGGCCCAAAAGTAAGCAGAGCTTGTTATGGGTACCACATGACCGTGTAATACTTTTATTTTTCCTTTATTCATAGAACCACCTAGACCCGAGGCAAATACTTGCAGATCATTCAAACATTTGTCCCGCGGCGGAAATCTAACCCAGAACCTTCTATGTCTTAGCCGGGCTGGCCCACTGCGCTAAGTGAAGTCAAATCAAGTCAAAATATACTTTATTCAATACAATCACAAGGATCACTTTGAAACGTCTTACTATAGATCTATGGATATCTATAGATTAGAGGTCACTTTACATAGTACCAACCGTTATTGAAGCACTCGAGATTAAATTATGGTAAAGCATGAATTAGGTGTAAATTAACATGAAAGTTAATTTAACGATTCGTAAGCAAGTGCTCTGCTGAACACCCGGATGCCCCCAGTGGTACGACGGATAAATTCGAATGCTGTTTCGTTGTAACTAAAGAGGCACAACGAAGCATTCGGATTTTAGAATTTCGAAAAATGTTTAGTGGGGACATTTTTGATTTACCAGTCGTATGTATGTTTTGGACACACCGCTTAAAATTGCAATAAAATAATTGTTATAAATTTATGATAAAATATTTTTCATTTCATCATTTCAACCCCACCAAAAAAACATCATAATTGGTGATGTACGTCTTAGTTAATATGTTGAAGATAACTTAGGTGGCGTCAGTCAAGTTACAGAGCAGTTATTTGTAATTGAAAACATCCGTTCATGGATCCACTCCAGTAAGCTGAGGTGGGTGAAGTTTCCTCTCTTCTGACGCCACTCTGCCTGGGATTCTGTTTGATAGCGCAGGCCTTCCCAGGTACCCACACTAACCTCCCGACCTTGCTGACAGAACCCGCAGGAAAGAAGAGTAAGTACTTGCGGTGTCGGTTCGGTTGCAGGTGCATAACGGCTGGCACCGAGCCGGGTTTGTTTCAAATTTTCCTTCTCTTTTGCTAGCTCTTCTGTTAGACAGCAGGGGGAAATTACCCCCCAATAATTTAAAGACTATCGCAGACTCTATCATCAGTCTCCAATCATCGGGGATCAGTTCCACGTAGAAATCTTCACTCGTAGTGTTATTCAGTTCAGCGAAAAATACCAACCCGATTTTACAATAGCATAATAGCAGCGACATTATATAATGTAGTGTAGAAATGTGTTTATGTTTAGAAATACTACATTGTTTGAAGTGCTCTGTCTGAAGTACTTTGCATGCAAGTAGAACAATCTTCATGTGTAACCTTAGCAGTAATAGTAAAATGGTGCCATTCATAAAATTACAGAATGTGTACACCACCTAACCACCAGATGAGCACTACGGATCGTGCAAAATTCACCCGTTCTCCCATCACGGGCGTAGCACTTGGACGTAGAAAATGGTTCACGATGATCGCAAAAACTGAATTTGCGGTATCCATTTATAACAGAGTTTGTGTTTGTGAACACTACCTTTTGGCACTAGCGGAAGCAGTGATCCCTCGCGTCTACTTAAACAAGTGCAAACTTAGCAGCAAAACTGGTCCAAGGGTCTTATCACAGAACTGTACTTTGCGCTAGCAGAAATAACTGTAAACTTATTGAAGACCTTTTTGAATAAATATTTTTATTTATTTTTATTTTATAGAGAACGCAAAATTTTTATTTTTGTATTCCCCCACCATGCTTCCACTATAGATACCTCACCTAGCCTTACCTTATATTCGGCTATGTTTTTATCAGATTTGCCTTGAGCGTTTAATGGAAGGCAAGGGTCGAGAGAGAATTTTTTTAAGCAAAGAAGACGCGACATTGCGAATTCTTAGATCAAAATTATCTATCGTATAATAAAAACATAAAGTAAAAACATGCAAAATATAAGGCACCAAATTGTTAAAAACTAAAGAGAATATCAATTGTAGACAGTTGACAGATCCTCTCATAAATATTATTACGCTTTTTTTCTTTGGAATAGTCTCGTTGGTAAATAAATTCAATGAGTACATAATACTATTGCTTGTGGCATGCGTAAGTATCTTGCGTATATGCGTACATAGTTTCTGGTTGTTGCCATAGGGTTCAATATATCATAATATCATCATAGGGTGATACTACAAGGTATTGGTTGGAGGTAGAGAGCAGAGTTCATAGATGAAGATCCAAAAAATTGTTTTAATTTCGATAAATCTTATATTTTAAATTATAATAATATGAATCTTTCTCTTTTCATGAAATTTTCGATGACTTTTTGACAAATATGTGGTTCACCGTTATCATCTCACTGATAACGCGTTGGATCTCGGCCTTCAGCTCAGGATTATTTTCTGGTTTATTCGCATAAACCCCAATTTACCGCCATAAACCGTCATACCATAATACGCTATAAACCGCCATACCATACCATAAACCACCGTGCGCTTTATTCGCAGAAATCGTACGGCGTTAAATCCCATGATCTTGGTGGCCAGTTGACGTATGAATTTCATGAGATGATTTGGTCTGGAAATCGTTCCTGCAATAAATCAATTGTTTCATGGGCGGTGTAGCAGGTGGCACCGTCCTGTTAAAACCACATCCAGATCCATACTATCCAGTTGAGGCCACAAAAACTCCGTTATCATATTCCTGTAATCAATGCCGAATACAGTCACTGCAACTCCTACCTGATCAAAAAAGTAAGGTCTAATCGCCTGACCGAAATCCTACTCTACTACTCTTCGAGTTGGGGACACATTAGGTGCACTCTCTCGACCGAAGTTTGCGAGAAGTCTCAACGTAACTTTCTCAATTTATGTAATGAGTGCTCACAATAATAACACGTTCTTCTTTTGTGTAAATAGTGCACTCTTATTGAGTCATTTGGTCACCTTATTGTCTTATTGATGTTTGTTTTGTACCTGGGTGTTATACAGTGTCAGAAGTATGCATTTAAAAATATAAAAGTATTCTAACAGTTATCTGGTTCCCATAGTAGGTACATGCTATGCTTAATTTGGGGCTAGATGGTGTTGCGTGGATTGTTCACCATCTTTAAATGGTGAATGGTAAAGTGAACGGTACTAGTAGGATGCTAATGATGAGTCAATTTGAACTCAAAATTTGAAAGATTTTTAATAATAATAATTATAAATCATTTATTTCGGACCCAAAATCCATAGACCACAATACAATACTTACGATACAATACAATTTCAAAATGAAAATTTAAATAAAATAAAACATTATTGTAGGTCTGTCTTAGACAGACTATTGAGCCACCAGCGATGATACCGGTTTCAGCATCATCATCCAGTGGCCCATAATACTGGAGCGGAGGTCCTGCACCACGGTGGCCAGCACGCTGTTTTGGAGCTACGGCGCATGGGGCCCACTAGGGATGCGACCCGCTTGCGCATGATTGCGTGGAACCCATCCACGTGCGCATCCGCGAACATACCTGATGCGCTACAGTACCGCGGCAGACCCAACAACATCCTGAAGCCATTATTGTACTGGACGCGTAAGGCGTTGTAGGCTTTTTGTGTATATCCGGCCCACAGACTGCAAGTGTAGAAAGAAGTACAATACGCCCTAAAGAGTGTTATTTTGACTGGCGCTGTACAATGTGCGAATCTACGAGCCACCATATTACACCTCACCGACAACGATCAACATCTACATTATCTGACATATCCTCAGTGACCCAGTGACCCAGGTATTTAAAATGTTTGACCCAGCTGAAAGGAGTACCGTAAAGCGAGACCGGAGGTACAGAGTAGCTCTTCATACCGGCTTTGAAGTGAAGCAACTCACTCATTTTTACATTATACCTGAGCCTATGGGCCGCTGCGTATGTTTCACAAACCTTTAATAACTGTTTCAGGGCACTGATTATGGGCTCAGTAGAACCATATCATCTGCGTAGCTGATATTATTTACACTATTTCCATGGATAGAACAACCTATCTTGGTACTATTGAGCTCAGCAATCAGCTGATTGGTGTACAAATTAAAAAGCTTTGGAGAGGTAATCTTCCCTGCCTCACCCCGCACTTCAACCTGTACTTCTCAGAGTGCAAGCCTGACCACCTAACCATGTTTTTCTGATTTAAGTACCAGAACTTAAAAACATTTATGAGATACTGGGCATTGTGGTATCTTTCACCAGCTTATCCCACAGGATGTCACAAGAAACCAGGTCAAATGCCTTAGGCAGATCCAGAAAACAGGCATATATTGGTGTCTTCTTGCTGGTATAGTATTGGACAGTATGCTTGAGGTACGGCATCGCAGTTTCAGTGGAGAGACCGTGTTTAAACCCAAACTGCTCATCTCGAATATTCAAGTGCTCTATTATGTGTTTGTCAAGAATACTGTCCAACACTTTCGCAACCACCGTGGCTAGAGATATGGGCCTGTAATTGGACACATCCGAGGCATCGCCGGTTTTGTTCTTGATGACAGGAATGACAATGGTTTTCATGAGCTCTTCCGGTAAGTAAGAGTGGCCTATGCAGAGATTGAAAAGCATAGCCAGTACCCTGGGCAGGTGAGCACCAGCATGTTGCAGGTGCTCTATAATGAGTCCATCATGACAAGGGGATTTTCCCCACGCAATACCAAAATATAAATCCAAATAAATACAAAGCTAAAATTAATTGTTATAAAAATTTCAAAAATAAAGGTACACAATTACGAAAAAGTGAAAATAGAAAAGAAAATACTAACTAAATTTAATTGTTATCAAAATTACAAAAAATAAAATGAAACAAAAAAACATACACAATCACACCCACACTTTGACATACCAACCTTTTCATTTAAAAGTTGGAGAACCTTTCGTTTGAAACCGCATTTGCTGGTGTGGAATATATCAATGTCACTATAGTAGATTGTTGCACCGAGCGCAAAGTGAGTTATTAATGCACGAGTGTTTTGTTGGTGCCCGAGCGCAAGCGAGGGCACTGAATTAAACGAGTGCATTAATTACTCTCTTTAGCAAGGTGCGCAATTAACTTTTCTTTCAACTACCATATGAAAAATTAAAGTTTTACAATGGTACAAAATACGCGCCATTTGTTTTTTTTGCACCTAGTCGGTTTTATTCAGCCGATATTTATTATCAGCCAGTATGTTTTTGATCGAATGCAAACATTTTATATTAAACCGCCGCCACAAGCTGCGTAGAATTCTTCCTCGACGATCCGGTGCTTCCTACCTAGGTAGATAGGAATCCTTCTAGCCTGCCTGTTCCGGGTCTTCTTTGTTCCTATTTCGCCCAGCCTACTCAGGGTGGACTTCAAGGAGGTTTCAATAAAACACTTTTTCTTTCTTGAAATATTCCAGGTTCGTGTGCACTGTGCGACGCCGCTTCGGTGAGTGACGGTTGCGTGGAAATGCGCGAAAATTTATAGAGCGATCGCATGGTGCAACGAAGTAGTGGCGCATAAAGCGTTTTATTAACATAAGTAGGTACGAACATTCAATATAGGTAGGTATAAAGTTACATAGACAAGTTCTTATTATAAACTAAGTAAGTACTAGATAATTCCTATATACAATTGTTATTTTTAGGTAAATAGGTATGGTATGCTAGGTAATTTCTAAGTAAGTTATACATTTATTTAAGTAAGTGGTTTCTAAATTTAAATGTTACTTTTAAGTATGGTATAGATCCCTGTTGAAATGTACGCTATTTATTATATTTATGAAATCTATAGGTAGCGGTGTCCGGATGTTTATTGATGATTGTCAACAGTTCTCCCCCCCGTGCGAGGATGTGGGCTGAGCACGTCAGCTGTTGTTGGTCGTTGACTTATATGGATGAGTCTTGACGTTGGACGTCTCAGGACACCGGCTGTAGTTCTTACGTCCACGGTACGTATTCTATGGTCGGGACCGGGATAGGTAGGTATGTATTACTTCGCCTCTGGGCCATACTCCTCGTGGTAGTGATGCGTCTGCTATGATAACTATATCACCTGGGACTGGGTCAGTGAACTCTTTGGTCCCATGGAGCGGTCTTGGAGCAATAGTGGGTAAGTATTCTGTAAGCCAGCGTTTCCAAAACATGTCGGTCAGTCGTTGAGCGGTTCTCCAAGTGGCGGGTCCGATAAAGTCGCGGTCGTCGAACTCTCCAAGGGTTGTTGTACCGTTTGACCTGCCGATTAAGAAGTGATTTGGGGTCAAACTTTCGGGTTCATCTGGATTTAGATTAACATCGGTAAGTGGGCGTGAGTTTATCAAATGTTCCGCTTCTAACAATAAGGTATGTAGAATTTCTTCGCGCGGTTGACGAGATGTGAGTGTAGCCGTCAGGGCGGTTTTTACGGTGCGTACGAGTCTTTCCCATGCACCTCCCATGTGTGGGGCTCCAGCAGTATACGTTTCCACACTATTGCTCTTTCTTCAGCTGCCTTTTGTAATTCTTTGTCCGCTCCGATGAAGTTAGTTCCATTGTCGCTGTAAATGATTTTTGGCATTCCTCTGCGCGCTATAAAGCGTCGTAGCGTCAGTATCATGCTGTCAGCGCTTAACGTCGTGGCTATTTCTAAGTGGATGGCGCGTGTAGTGAGACATGTATAGAGTGCTACCCAACGCTTCTCTTGTCTTCTACCGACGGTTATATTAACGGGTCCAAAATAATTCACTCTTTCTAATAATAATTCTTCATTCATTCTTTCTTTCTTTTCTTTTTAACATTTATCTTTTCGAAATATTTTGGATTTGTTTAAATAAAATCTTGCTGAGTAGACAATTTTTATCAAACTTGCCGCGCTAGCATATCGACTTATCAGATAGAGACAGATGACAATTTTTCATTTTATTTTGTAAATCTGTCTGCGTTACTGTCAGTGTAAGTGTCAGTATCACGTAAAATGGTGTTGTATAGAACGAGAGCATAGACCTTAACAATACGTTTTCATTCAGACGGCGCAATTTTACTACCGTATCTGTGGATAATAAATAAACCATGGTCTTTCTTCTTGTACTAGCTGGTCTTTGGTTAGTACTACGTTTTGTAATAAGAACACATTTTGATACTCGGACCAACTTTGTTACCGTAACAAACCTAGACTAGACTAGACAATAGTCTTGGTTCATCATTTCCCATCATACCGTTTATCTTTTTCATCATGCCTTTTATCTTTTTCATCGTTCCGTTTATCTTTCTCATCGTGGCGCTTGTCTCTCTCATCGTGGCGTTTATCTTTTTCATCAGTACGTCGTTCCTTGTCTTTACCATCGCGTTTTTTGGGATCTTTTTTACTTGGGCTCTTCGACCGATCACCATCCTTTTTTGGTGATAATATCGAATAGTATCGATTATAGTTTGACCAGATTAGTAGTTCCACGTTTACGACAAATAATAATCATACGCCGCCCGCACACAAAAGTGGCGGTGCGCCGGGTACACTCGGCGCACACGTCTACTACTTACTTATATTCTTTTTTTTTTTGTAAATACCTACATACATATTATACATAGCTTGTATTATGGTGACTAGATGACTGATGGAATTAAAGATTCCCAAATAAATTCTCAAATAGTAAGTACGTATACGTAATACCTACATACAAGTACCCAACATACTCTAATAATGATTGCTGGGTTTTCATTGACCTATGTACCTACCTACCTACCTACTCTTGAAATGCATTTGTTAATTGTTAATTGCGGCAAAAAAAGTTTTTCCTTCACGTGCCTTTTTAACTTTTTCAATAAGAATAAGTAGTTAAGTAGTTCTTATTAAATTTCTTAAATTTCTTAAATAATTTCTTAAATTTTCTTTAATTTCTTAAATTTCTTAAATAAAGTAGTTCTTATTCAAAAAGTATAATTACGTTTTTAAAACTAAAAAGAAACCGACTTCATTGAATGAAATTTGAGCCTATAATACATTTTTAGTGGAAAGTAGATGTATTTTGTATATAATATACAATATGGGTAGGCCAAATAAACGCACCGCTCCAATGAGACAGCGAGGTATCGAAGTACATGAAAATATCATTGATGTATACAATTTTTAGACTTTCGTTGATTTTTCAGCTCGAACGATTATGATTAAATTTATATGGGACCACCTGTAAATACCCTTTCAAACAAAAAATAATTTTCCAAATCGGTTCAGCCGTTTTTGAGTAATCGGTTAACAAACAAAAAAAAAAGATTCCGACAAATTGAGAACCTCCTTCTTTTTGATAAAGTCGGTTAAAAAGAATGCTTTGCATCCATGATAACTTTGCGTAACTTAATACCATTGATTAGATATTCAGACTTCGTAGGATTTTTTTCCGAGGATATAATACCTATGAGACATATGAGATTTATATTCATATTCATAATGATCTTTTTGACATCATCAGTATCAACCTTCACATGGGAATCAGCGGTTGTGACTTCAGTATTGAGCACCTGCACACGCTTGGTTGACAAACTTGGCTCAACCTTAAATTGATCAATGAAGATATTATAATAATAATAATAATTCCGGACATTTCACACAGCATCATCTGGCCCCAAAGTAAGCAGAGCTTGTGTTATGGGTACCACATGACTGATATACCTACTACTTATATACTTTTTTTTTTAAATACATACTTACATATTATACATAGAAACACCCAGACCCGAGACAAATACTTGCAGATCATACAAACATTTGTCCCGCAACGGGAATCGAACCCGCAACCTTTTGCGTCTCAGCCGGACCTAAGCCCAGCAATACATTGGCTATACATTGCGGATCAGACACACTACTCACACTACCAGGCAGAACCACAGAACAGAAAAAACGATAGAAGTAGTAAGTAGGCGGGGCCCGCGTAACACCTAGTATGCGGAATACCGCGCACTACAAGCTTCGCTCACTTCCGTCGTGTTTGAAGTTTCTCAGGGTAAAGGTAACTCAAAAAATCATAAAAAAATATAAAATGCTGTATTGTGCTGTCCTGGAGTGCAAAAATGATAGCCAAACAAAAATTTAACAAAAGGGGGCATATCATATCCCCGGTAAGTATTATTTTATTGTTTTAAACGGTTTTATTTAAGTTTTGTTTAAAATGCAAAACCGTCAAACAAAAAGACTATGAATCATACCGTTTAAGGTAGCGTTTCTCTTAAACCTCATCTTTCGCTATTCAATTAGGGATGTAACCCTAAAAAAACTGAAGAATGTGTTATCGAAAACTTCATCATGTAAATAGTTACCCCTATTAAAAGGTTTAAATATTCTAGGTCATTGTTTTTTTTGTTTTAATTATGACTTTATTCTAAATGTATTTACCATACGGTGTCCAGTGGTTAGTTAAGATGAAAATAACAGAAGTATTTTGTAGAAATAAACTTCTGGTTTCATTTTTCCCAAGGCACCAAACATAAAAAAAAATGGATTGATGCAACTCGGAAACAAAATTGGTTTCTACAAAAACAAGTACAATTTGCTCAGACCACTTTAAGGACCAAGATTTTGTATTTAAAAAAGTGGAAATAAATACATGGTTGACACAGCTATACAGACTTTAAAAATTTTGTTTTTCAGGTTATTATATTGTTTATATTCATGACGTTTTATTATAATTAATTAAATTCATTTATATTGTGATTACGTAATATCGAAATCTAATAAAACGTATTAAAATTTACAGACACAAAATTTATCAGCAGAACCTTCCTGAACGCCAAAGAAACACAAGCGTGTGATTGTGTTAAAATATAGAAAAGCTGTTTATTTGGCCCACCACAAATATAACCTGACGTACCCATCGTATTCGTATTTTGATATCCATCAGTAGGTAGGTATAATAATCGATATCGATACATTCGTCTTGTATCCTTTGGCACATCACTAAGGAAATAGCTATGTTTAGTGGGCAATCAAATAACAGTCATTGCATTATCAATTATATTTCTTGTTGTCAGAGACTAAAACAAAAATCTTTCGCAAAAGCGTCATCTCTTGGTAAGTAGACTTGCATTTTAGTACTGTTTAATTCATTGCGTTTTGAACCTTGTTCTGATGGATCTAAGGTTTTATATCAATAACATTTGTTTTATGGTTTGGTCCTTTTTAACGTTCTTTTTCAGCCAATTATAACTTTTATTTCTAAGTGTGTTTGTTTCTACATGTGTGAGTTTTAACTACACTGGTTTTCCTTATAAAAAGTTATCATGCTATTTCTATTGTTCTTTCTGTTCTGTGGGCAGAACACTTGATGGGGATAGTTTTTTGGTATGTTTCCAAAAGCTGGTGAAATATTTAGAGACGTGATGTGTAGCTAATATGTCCATATTAATTTTATTTTGATTGTTCTGACACCATTTTAATTTACTCCTAAAAACCTTTCTGGTCTCAACCATATGTCTGTAAACAGGCCCAATAGGTGGCTTTCCATACATGAGCCATGTATGATAGGCCAAACGGGCCCCCTCATGAGTGTGTTTGTGCGTGTGTGTGTGTTTGTTGTGTTTTCCCGCCATTTTGTTTTACAATTACAATACAATTTTGTTTCCTTCTACATTACGTCCTACTATGCTCTAAGATTTTTCTACGGTGCTGCATTGTACCAAGATAATTTCAACGATCCACGGCCCGTGACATTGATAATGTCATCCCTCCAACTCACACTGCCGGGCGATCCACTCTTCGGCCACTATACAGTCGTTGCCTTCCTCCACCTGTCATGACCTTGCCTTGCAATGTGTCCTACCCAACTTCATTATTGGCCCATAATCTGATTTCCGATCTTGAACCTTAATTCGTCTTCGGATTTATCATCTATCTAATCAGAGTCATTATAACTACGCTACGGCCCTTACGCTAAAGGCAATATAATACGCAACCTGCTACTGACGGGAGCAAGTTAGTCAAACAAATATATGCATACAAAATGTTTATTTCTTTTGAAGTAGATATTAGGTACTTCAGTAGGTACTATTTTCACTTTTTTTCACTTGTTTCACTATTTTTACTCTTCTTAGCTTTCTGATGTTTCTTTAAGGGTTTGTAGGGTCCGAGTTGCAAGCGCACTAGAAGGCCGCGCCACCACGCTTGCACGGCCAAGGCCGCGTGGTTCATCTTCTCGCGGTACAGGCGTGCCTTCTCGCGCTCCTCCTTGAAGTGCACCCATTCTTCTATCAGCTTGTTATGCTCCGAGAACTGCCAACCAAAAGTAGTCCTTAATTCGAGCTCAATTATAAACTATTTCTTTATTTTGTAGTTTGCATTATAAGGTAATGTATTTTTTTAAAACCATTGATCCCTGCACCCTTTTAAAGAACACATCCTACCTCTCGGTTGAAGGTTGAAGATTTTGCTTTGCTATATATGTTAGCGAGTCAGGATTTTGATTCTTTATATAGTAGTGGTTCTGTGAGCTGTAACCTCGCGAACAATTTTCGAAATGACTGAAATATACTTACTTACTTACTTACTTTTTTACGTTTTCAACCCCCATGTCTCCCGCTATTTTGAAACAAGTAGCCTATGTCTTTCTCCATGGTCCTATCTATCTCTATACCAAAGTTCATCAAAATCGGTTAAGCGGTTTAGGCGTGAAAACGTAACGGACATGACGAACAGAGTTACTTTTGCTTTTATAATATTAGTAGGGATCCGTATGTTGCGTTTTCAGGAAGTTTATTATGGACGCACCATGTTCCCCATATAGGACCAATTCACTTTTACTAATCGAAACATTTTCACTATTTTGCAGAAATTTAGAGAGCATTTGCAGAAATGCAGAGTCTATAATAAATATTCTAATATATATTGGGAAGCTACTGTGAGAATGTCAATTTCTTTATTGTACCTATATCTTGAGGGAATTATATATTGAAAATATCGGTATGCCCAAAAATAAATGTGTTTACCTCTATGACTTTTTGTCCTGTAAATTATATAGGACAGGACAGTTTTATGGTATATTCTGTGACTGCTTATTTGGTTGCTGTCAACTCCTGTTTGTTCAGAGACTTTTTACCCAATTCTTTACGTTCTGGGTTTTAGAGCCTGATCCCACAGTAGTGAGAGAGTAATCACTCTTTTTGCAATGCTGACCACTCCAGACACTTCCAGGTCAAATTTCGTTCAGTGAAAGGTGTCAAGGTGTTTTGCGTATAAGGTAGAAACCTTTTACTTACATGTTTTTTTCATAACTCGTAACTTTTTTTACAAAAAGTATGTAGGATAGGTTAAGAGCTTACACAACGCCAGCTCGAATCCAAATTTCACGGCCTGGCCGGTGTAGCCGCCCGCACCGCGCCGCGCAACTATCTCACTCGCACGAGTCGCACGAGTTTATTACGCGTGACGTCAGAGGTCACGCGTTGACCGTAGAGTAGAGTGGGAGCATTCGTATACTTTTTATTCTTAGCTCTTACTAATCTATATTGATTATATTTTTTGAAGCAAGGTAAATCAACTCAACTGGTACATATGTACCTTTTCTTAATAAGTATGTGGGTAGTTCGTTATCTAAGTATAACGCTAATGTATGCAGCATTAGAAACTAGACGGTGACTTTTCCAAAATACCAGGCTAAATTACTAAAATTAGGTGTAGTTGGGTCGGTAAGTACCGTGTCCTCAAGCTGCATCCTTTCCTCATAAGTGACCAAATGGTTGTTCTTCATTATTTGTATCCTGAGATCCATCTTCTCCATGTCCGTCTCGTATTTGTTCATCCATGCTTCCACCTGTTCCAGTTTTTCCTGTAATATTACAGGAAAAATTAAAACTAAACTAAAATTATATTGTCGTTTTAGTTTAGTTTTAGTTTAGCACATTTTTTTAAAGGGGTTGAAGAAGAAAAAGAAGCAAAAGCTAACTCAAATCATGTTTAATCAATATTATTCAAGAGGACCACTTTGAACCCTATTTCAAGCTTCTTAAGCCAAGTAAGAGAAGAATTAGACAACTAAAATGATCATGTTTTTTTGTGGACAATGCTCACAACGCCATTTAGCCCCAAACCAAGCATCTAATCAATAATAAGGTTTTAAAAACTAAAAAAACAACCGACTTTATTGGATACAATTTCAGAGCATAAAATTATTTTATTTTGAAATTTTTAGGGGAAAGTAGATGTATTTTGTTTATATATGATATGGGTAGACCAACTAAACGCACTGCAGGTATCGAAAATATCATCGATGTACACAATTTTTAGATTTTTGTTGATTTTTTAAAAACCGCTTGACCGATTTCGATAAAATTTACCCCTTGAAACAAAAAAAAATCGAATCGGTTCAGGCGTCTCTGAGTATTCGGTGAACATACATAAAAAAAGATTCCCACGAAGATAACCTCCTCCTTTTTGATGAAGTCGGTTAAAAAATCAAATCAAATAATAATTTATTGAACTTAAGGACGTATTAACAAATATCAATGGTTTTTGGGTACCATTTAATGAACCAGGAATCACAACTGTAGAGATAACATGGTATAAAACTAAAGATAATATATTCATTTCTAAAAATAGCGAATAAAAACTGGGCAGTCCTTTTTTTGGGCAACATTTTCACATAAATATGTTTTTACCATTGCAAGAAACGCTAAATATATCGAAAAATGGTGTCTGGATAGGAGGTACATAAATAGCTAAATCTGCTGCATATTTTTACATGAAAATATTAACAAAGTGTGGCCTATACAGTCTTCTATCCGTCTTGCTTATTATTTTGTACCCAAATAAATTACTTTTTAGTTTATGAGAAAGAATAGACAATAAAAAACGCACTATAATTTCTCCATACATTTTTCAAGCAGAGCGCATTGCTAGTTAGCTACCTACTCTGTAACATTTTGTTTGTTCGCCATTCCGCGCTCAGACGCGCTCATGGAAGCACGGGTGTATCGCATTTTTGCAAATAGTTAGAGCGACAAAGTTCTAAATTAGGACTGTGCATGTTGTGTACTGTGGCTGGATAAAGTTGATACTTTTTTGGACCGAAATAAAAGTAAGTATGTACTACCTACCTACTATAAGTGCATCTACGTTGCTTTGATTAGGAAAAGCAGTGTTCTATAAAAAAGTGATAACTACATAGCACTTTTTTTGGTTATTCTTTATCACTTTTTTATGGAAAATCGATATGCATATTACTATCGGGGTTTTTGAGGATGCTGATTATGAATATGATATGCATTTTGGAATTCAAGTTGGCGGATATTAATTTTTTATGGAAAATCAATATGCATATAACGATCGGGGTTTTTGAGGTTGCTGATTACGAATATGATATTCATTTGGAAATCAAGATGGCGGATATATCTTTTTTATGGAAAATCAATATGCATATTACCATCGCACATTTTGAGGGTGCTTATGTCGAATATGATATTCATTTTGGAATCCAAGATGGCGGTTATCACTTTTTTTAATGGAAAATCAATACTAATGCGAGTGTGGTGATTACAAAGGGTAGTGATGGAAAATAAAGTTTTGTTTTTATCATAGATGCCACGAATTCGGAAATTTGGACATAAAACCAGAAAACTTTCAAAAGGAAGAAATAAAACTAATGCAGTTTTTTGTTAGTATTCTTTATTCCAAGAAATTATCTTTTTTTTTCCATCAGGAATTATTATGAATTAGGTAATTTAATCTAATGAATGAATTTTTGTGAACAGAGAAAGCAGCCAAGAAGTTTCCGTAGACGATGAGCAGCATGAAATTTCAATCGTAAATCTTTTTTACAATTATTATTAGTAATTTTGTTTTATTATACTTATATTGTCTTTTTTTACTTCAGGATCAGGAATGTGCAGAAAAAGAATATAGACCGAGAGGGAGAAGAATCATTGAAATGAATTACCTATTTGAGCAGCTAATCCATATAGGTAGCCACACTTCTCTTTTTGATTGCGGCGTGAAGTATCTTAGCATACTTGATGAATAAAGATCTGGCCTTCATTCTAAATTTAAACTTCATTGAAAAACTTGTGGTGAAGTTTCAGCTTGAAACGGTTCGCAAAGTCCAGAGTAGAATGGATATAAATGAGGAAGTTGTAGCAGGAATTATATCTACTGGTGCAGGATACACCCAGCTTAATACTGTTATTGTTCATGCTGACATCCCACAAATACCTCTGCGGCTGTATGAAACAACGCACAATCAAATTTGCCAATGGTGGGAAAAAACAGCGAAACATTGTATGGCCAGGGAAAGAAGAGATTGAAGAAGCGAAACGTATTGGAAATGTTTCATCCCAAGGAACGCCGATGATAGCAGTAATAGCAGACGCATGTTGGAGTAAACGTTCATACGGTACAAACTATAATGCTTCTTCTGGCGCTGCGGCAATTGTTGGCCAGCACAGTAAACAAGTTCTTTACTGTGGCGTGAAAAACAAATACTGTGCCACATGCTTCCGATCAACGAACAAAGGAATTAAGCCACCAGATCATACATGCTTCAAGAACTTTAGTGGTCCTTCGACTGCGATGGAAGCTGCTATAATAACCGAAGGTTTAAACGTTCCTTGCCTGATCATGGACTTATTTATTCTCATTTGATTGCTGATGAGGACGCCAGTACATACGCTTGCATTAGTTATGCTCGACCTTATCCAGAAATAACAGTCGGTAAAGTAGAATGCAAGAACCACCTGCTGCGGAATTATTGCAAAGCTCTCCTAGGACTTTCAACCAACACAGTATACCACATCCGAGCGAGAAAACTTGTAAAAGAAAAATATTTCCGGTTACGTTGGGGAGTTGACTCCTGTATAAAACACTGGAGCAATCAAAAAATCCCTTTCACGGAAAAAGTTGAAAATATAAAAAAAGACATACAAAATGGGCCATATCATATATTTGGTGACCACAGCAACTGTCCATCATATTTCTGCACCGATAGCCTAAAAAATCTAACAATGATAATTTTGTCCAAGAATTGCAAGCTTATGGAATTTTCCAAAAAATTATAGATTTGGCCCATAGACTTTCCTTGCATTCCTACAGTTTTGCGTATAATGTAACTAACAATTTGGTTAAAAGTTTTAATGCAAGAGTTGCAAAATATGTGGGAGGCAAAAGAGTGAACTATGCATCAAAAGGCTCTTATAGCGGTCGATGCGCAGCAGCTGTTATTTCTTTCAATACTGGTACTTTTTAATCGTATGTTCACAAATTCATCTTTCGTACTGATGCTAATCCAGAAATATATCAGCTAGAAAAAAGACGTAAAGAAAAAAACTTTAAAAGGAGAAATATTAAAAAGAAGAAAGTGATTAAATTTGTAACCACGAATGATGCTCACTATGGTGAAATATGCCAGAAACCTGACATGGATATTAATGAATATGCTACAGCGAAAAATCGTTTTTTCAAAACGTTAGAACTGTCTACTGAGGAGAAGAATATCATTGAGAGGAGCACAGTATTGCAAAGTGCTAGCCCGCTCTGGCTAGAAACCAGAAGAAAACTATTAACCGCTTCCTGGTTTGCCACAGTCTGCAAGCGGCGTGCAGGCACTAACTGTGCTCCCCTAATTAAACAAATTCTTTATGGAAAAGACTTAAGTCATGCGCCTTCCATAAAACACGGCAAGAATAACGAGAATATAGCGCTTCGGGATTTAGAAAAGACGTTAAACGTTAATATTCTAGAGTGTGGATTGCACATTGACAAAGAATTTCCATATCTGGAAGCTACTCCAGACGGCAAATGCAGACATGGCATTGTAGAAGTGAAGTGTCCATCATCCGCTTACAATTTAGAGCCTGAAGAAGCAATCAAACAAAAGAAAATTTACTTGTGGAAGTACAAATCTGATGTTTACACAGTGAATAAAAAAATCAAGTGGTACTACCAGGTTCAGGGCCAATTACGAGTAACTGATCAAAATATGTGTGTATTTGCTGTTTGGACTGGTGACGGTAAAATAAAATATGAATTCGTAAAAAAGAGACGACCAGTTCTGGAAGGAAAACATGGAGGGGCATTTAGTAAAATTCTACAATAACTGTTTACTTCCTGAACTTGCTGACCCTCGTTATTCGAGGTCTATGGATCTTCGAGATCAAAGCTCACACACAAGCAAAAACATCTTAACAGAAAAACTAAATACATAAAAACATTACTTTATGAAAATTATAAAAAATTATATACTACATAACCCTGAAGTTTGGTTTATTAATAAATAAATAAATATTACAGGACATTAATTTCATAAAGTGCCATCTATCCGCAAACTAAGCCAGAGCTTGGATTATGGGAACTAGATTACGGATAAAATACTTATATACTTTTATTTTGTAAATATATACTTATGATACATATAACATCTAAACACAAAACAAACATCTATGTTAGGTATTGCACAATGGGTGGGAATCGAACCCACAACCTACAGCGCAGAAGGCAGAGTTACTAGCAACTGAGCTGTGTGGCGTGTTTATTGTGTATTGGTTTATTATTAGTAATAAAAAAAATATAAAACATATTTCATTTCTTTACCTACCTAACCTTGAAGTATCAAGATTTGTTAGTTAATGTATAAAATCGAGCGTAAGGCGGCTTCAATGTGTGCGTTGGCACTTTGCTGTAGTGTGCTAGCGCAGAAAGCTAAATTTGAGAGTGTCAAAAATGTAATCACGTCCTTAAATAATTAGTTAGTTACAAGATAACTTATAATGCTAATAAAAAACGTGTGCGTCTCGTAACGCCCGACAGAAGTGATAAGTTAAACTAATCTAAGTCGCGCTGTGGGTTAGAGTGAGAGAGGAGGATCCTGCCTACCGCAGCCGTATGCGTGAGAGAAAGGGAAGCCAGACAGACTTGTGCCATAACGAGTTACGTAACGAAGCGGTTTACCCTACCATAAGAAGTTATCACTTCAATAAAATATTGGTGCGCTAGGAGGGGAACTGGATTATCTGTATCCCGGTTCCCAGCACCCTCCTCCAGCCTCAGATTAAAGTAGGTGTAAGTATAGTATTGACGTTGTATAGTGAAGACTTCTCTGGCACATAGGGATAAGGTCCGAGACCTTATCCCTGAGACTGAGACGCACTGTTACAGTTACGGGTTTGATTCCCGCCGCGGGACAAATGCTTGTATGATCTGCAAGTATTTGTATCGGGTCTGGGTGTTTCTAGGTATAATTATAATAATACTAGACATTTAACACAGCATAACCCCAAAGTAAGCAGAGCTTGTGTTATGGGTACCACATGACTGATATACTACTTAAATAAGTTTTTTTTGTAAATACATACATATTATACATAGAAACACGCAGACTTAAGACAAATACTTGCAGATCATACAAAAATTTGTCCCACGGCGGGAGTTGAACCCGCAACCTTTTGCGTCTCAGCCGGACCTTAGCCCACTGCGCCTTAAAGGCCAGATGGCGTAATGTGCATTGTGCATTAATATTATTTAAAAAAGATATCACAAAATAACTAACATTGATAGTTAAGCTGATCAGTAGCTCTACTTCAGAATGTACCCTCTGCTCCTGATCTATTTTCATCTTTTGATCCTCGATGCCCAATAGCGGATTTAACTCCTTATCCTTAATGGCTTGGTGGTGTTGCTCAGAGCGTGCCCTCTGCCATTTGCTGATGTAGCGGCTGCGGGTTTCTGCTTTTAGTTCTGCATCCTAAAAAATAAAAGTTAACATCAAAATCAAATTTAAAATTTTAGCCAATGGAAGAATCACTGAATTTTCTTATTAGGTGACTTAAGATTTAGGTGCCGTATGTCATTGACTCAAAGGCAGTAGAGAAGCCAGAGTATATGGATCCATAAACAAGTCCCACTCAGGGTGACTAAATTCTGTTTACTAAGGTGAGTTTTGAGTACCTAAATGCTGGCTCCTCCTATTTACATATGTAATTATAAGTACGAGCTGATAGTATTTAGGACCAGATAGTTCTACTAGATAGTAAATGGCTGCGGGCAAGTGTTAAAAACTAAAGATGTTAAACGGGTTAATAAAAATGAAGTACTATTCCGCCAATCTAATTCCCAACACGATGCAGACACCTCCCTTCCGCTCGCAGTTGAAAATCTCATTTTAACTAGCGACGGAGCAACAAGTCTGCAGAGCAGAGCTTTTGTCAAGGTGTGTAGCGAGTTAAGTTTTCCTGAGAAGGCCTCGTGGAGGTGAAACACGTGTCAAATTTCTTTCTGAGGTTGCATGTGTGGATGGTGTGTGCTAACCTTTGCATGGCTTTTCAACTGCGGGCGGGAGGTGCATGCGTCTGCATCTTGTCTAACTCATTGGGAATAGATTGGAGGAATAGTACTAAATATTTATTCATCCGTTTAATGTTTTGTAATGGATTTCCGCAAAGTCACGCCTGTATCAATTATTTAACCAAAGATGTCATACTTATATATGCAGTAGCGTAATATTTCATCACAATGTTTTACTAAGCACTAGACAGAAAGAACTACTCAACATGGGTCGATTATACGAAACGAGTACAGCGACGAGACAGCGAGAGACGGCAGAGTGTTCTGTCGAGTGAATGAACACCGACGGACGAGTGCTCGGCCAAGTGTATAAAACACCTATTCGTCCCCCTCACTCTCACGGCTTTGTATCATTTTACTGCCTCGCCACTGTATCTACTGGATCCGTATCATCGACCCAAACAGATACTAACCTCAACTTCGGACCTCAGACGGTCTATCATCAAACTCGTGTCATAGCTGCTGGATTTAATGTGGATCCTCTGCAGCCGCAGCCGCCTGGCTAGGTCTTTCAGAGTTCTAAAAATATACTATAAATACTTAGAAAGCTGTTTAAGACATGAAATAGATGCGATGGAATGTAGCGCCTTTCATTTTATTAGGCTAAGCTCTGCACAAGTCTGCACTACAAGTCTGCAGAGTCTTCGTGTTTTTTCGTAACAGTGCGGAGCGAGTCGATTGTTTCTGAGCGTGCCTCGTAGAGAGGCTAAACTCGTGTCGAATTTATTTTTGTGGTTGCATGTGTGGATGGTGTGCGCTTACCTTTTACTAACGCTTTGCATGGCTTTTCATTTGCGGGAGGGAGGGAGGTGCATGCGTCTGCTTAGTGTCTAGCTCATAAGGAATTAATTCACGGAATAGCATTAAATATTTGTCCATCTGTTTAATGTCTTGTAATGAATATCCGCAAAGTCACGTCTAAATCAATTATCTACGCGGTAGAAGTAACATTAAACCGTTGCTTGTTGTATATGTATGTAGAATACCTGCGGGATTGTGTATATCGCACAACAAAATCACCCCGCTTGTAGCCAGTTAATCTCGTCGGGAGTGGTCTGAGTAAAGTGGACAGTTAATATCTTACAAATGAAATGTTAGCTTGATGTGTTGTGTTACATCTAAACAAAGGAATTAAGTTATCTACATTCTATGCTTGGCTTCATCTTGAGCTAGGGTGATGTTATTTTTCTCTTGGTCCAACACCACCGAAATACTCTTGATCAGAGATCTATAGGACCGGTTCAACGAGAGATCCAGATAAGTGTTCATCAGGGTATCCGAAACATAATTCCTGTGGAGGATAAATTATGGAACCGTCATTTATTACTCACGTAAATGCGCTTGCAATTATTGATGTCTTGAGTACGAAAAGCTATGTAATTCCATAGTAAAGGTCTACTGTGCAAAATAAACTTACCTTTATTGGACGCACCCTCGAAAAATTTTAGTCTTTAATGTAAGTTCCTACATAGCTTACTAACTCTTTATTTTCACCTTTTCAGATCGTACCTAATCGGATTATGAGTTGACTAAAATGAACTGAATGACTGAATTTTGCATATGGTACTTATTTCTTCGCACACATTGAATCAACTGCTAGTGGAGGGGCGTTGATTTTAAGGCTAGGCGATCTCACATCACTTTAGGCTCCGTCCGAAATTCAACGCAGCCCTGATCCTCCCAAGTACAGCATCATGCTCAGACGGCGACCTATTTGCCCCACACAACAATCTTAGCTTTTATTTTATTATTATACCTATATATTTTTCATAACTGTGTACCTAAGTGCCCTAGAGTTTTAGGACACATCCACCAGATTCCACATTCGTCAGATCATTTATTTCTTCCGCATTCGTCAGTTTTTTTTCAACCTCTGACGAAACGATATTATTCATGATTCCTCATTCGACAGATTTCGCGTTTGTATCGAAACCAGTTGGTTAGGTTATGTTATAGTATAGAAAACAACGCGCAAGGCGAGCGAGCAAAGCGAGTGAACCGCGGCAGCGGCCGCCGAAGCCCCAGAAGAATATAGTTCGTCTGTCTAGATACATAACTCTGGCTAATGTGTCTTCATTCGTTTTTCTTTTTCGACATCAATGACCAAACTGAACTAAAGTTAAAATATTTTTGATTTATGGCGAATATGGAATCTGGCGGATGTGTCCTAAATCGCCCTAGATGCTGGGTTAAATAAAAACATTTTCGTTCTTCTTTCTTTCTATCTCTATTATTTTTACTCATATCAGATGGGTGGCAAGATATCTTCAAAGATAAATAATTATGTATCAAATAGTAATTTAGTAATTATATAGGTTTGTGCGTAGATATCTTGGAAGCTAAGATATTATATGACTATATGACTGTGGAGGGTCGGTGTGACGTGTAGAGGGTCGGCTGTGATGATTTCTCTTACTTCTTATATCATCTGTAGTTTATGTTTTAAACGAACCTGTCGCTGACCAGCTTAGTTAGTTTATATTTTTCGTTGCCAAGTTCCTTGATATTCACCCCTTCGAGCTCGTCTACCACGGTTGGCTGTTGGATGCTATACTTCTTAGCGCGTAGTAGCACATTGTCTGATATCGCCTTCGTTATACAAAGTTCATAGTTGCATTCTCCTGAATGCATTTATAAAATCAAGTTAAGACAAAATCATAAATGTATAATCACTTTTGCCAAGCGCGAGAACTCGCTACTAGCTAAGCTACTCGCGCTTGGCAAAATAATAGGATATAGATAGGTATCCTATTAATAAGTCTTGATTGAGATTTGGGGGTCTATTCTTTACATGGGTTTAGCCTACCTTCCTTAGTAGATGCGATAAAGAATTCCCGAAATTCAACATCTAGGTAAGGAGTGCCACAGAAAGTTAAAGTTTGTGTAAAAATAGCATCACCCTCGTATTCCACGACCTACAAGTCACTGCAAGTTTCACTAGAATAGTTGATGTATCCAGCGTAAGGCAGAGGCAGTGCCACAGCATTGAAAACATTTGAAACGAATGTTTTAGTTATAACTCAGGAACCTATCCTACATTTAGTGGAACACAAATGTTTTATTTGGTCTTTGAAGGTGCGATTTGCGCGTTTCCTAGGAAGGGATAATGCACTGCACAATGCGAACTATCCTGATGAGTATCTGTGGCGACAACAAGACACATTTCTGCTAAGTACATATCGGACTGAGCTTTTAGAATTAAGCAAGAAGATGCTTACTCTGACATTAAAGAGATACAAGCTGGGGTACCACAGGGTAGTGTATTAGGACCAGTCCTGTACCAGACTTTTAAACACCAGTGTCATACCCCAATTAGAAGATAGCACCATCGCAACCTTTGCTTAAGACACTGCCATAATGGCTGTTGGAAGCACTTTTTCAGAAGCAGCAGAGAAGATTCAAGTTGCTGTTAACCAAATCCATGAATGGACAAAGAAACGCAGAATAAAACTTAATGAATCCAAATATGTATATTCACATAAACTTTAGCAACAAGAAACATCAATACAACCATACTACCATAAGGTATAAATTAACCATATGCGCATACCATACGAAAACATGGTCAAGAATGTGGGTATAGCGTTTGACGCAAAGCTACGCTGGAAGGATCATGTCAAGAAGAAAAATACGAATTGGAGCTTCGCTACAAACATATGTACCTACTGGTTGCTTGAAAGACAAGCAGCCCCGTCAGTATAAAACAAAATTACAATTTACAAACAATTCTTAATGCCAGTATGGACTTATGGTATTCAGCTGTGGGGTTGTACCAAAAAAAGTAACATTCTAATTAATAACGATTTCAAAATAAGGTACTAAGGGACATCGTGAATGCACCTTGGTATGTAATAAACGAAGATAACTGAACAAACTCACACTGAGGTAGATTCTCTAGACTAGATGAATGGAAAACGTGTCGGTGCTTTCATCGACAAAATTAATGATGGGTAAATACCTAGTAGGTACAACTCTCGAATGCCGTTATCGTTCCAGGATGGCATCCACATATTGCTTCCACATTTATAATGCGAGCAGGCAAGGATTGGAATGCTTTGCCGTCATCTGTCTTTCCTGAAAACTACAATCTAGGTCTCTTCAAGTCTCGAGTAAATAGGTGTCTTCTAGACTTTCGTGCCCCATCGTTGGCCATGTCGTCTCGTGTCGTCTAACGTAGGTTCATCGAAGATAAAAAAAAATCGGGTTGCACTCCGGGAGTGCGGACAGAAGTGAAAACTTATTTTGGCGCGTTAGAGTTTAGTAATAAATCACTTCAAAATCATTAATTATGGCGACTGCCAATCAAATACTGAACGAACACAGATGATGCAATATTTTTTATTCAGGAAGTAGATAATATCATCAAAGAACCTAACTCAGTAAACTTCTCCATACAAAAGTAGACTGTAATCATGTGAATTAAGGTTTATAATCAAATGCGTCTCGCCCCGTCTCGCTCGTAACGGTATCGCGAATCCAGAGGTTTTACCTCATCTAAAAATATGCGTACCGCGCTAAAAGAAGTTTTCACTTCAAAAACTATTGTCAATGTGGATTTTATCAGCTCAATGTTATTTCTGCTTTAAAATGTATAACATACTAAATAATCTCACCTAGAATGCGTATTGCTGTCATAGTGTCCTCCAATATTGAAGCGTACATTGACGCAACCATATACAGTAACCTGGAATATGAAAATGTCCTACAGAAGGCGAAATCCACGTTGCTACGATGGAACAAAGTGCAATTGAGCTCGCACAAGCACTTAGGAAGTCCCTACATTATATTTACCTATATAGATAGTGCCTCTTTTTCTACCGTGTAACTCTATCTAGTCTGGCACGGCCGGCACTACAAATTTGCCCAATAGGTCGAGTGCGCCATTGTACCTACTTGTAACTCCATACCGAAAGTCTGGAGTACGCCTAGCCTGATACTTTGTACCCCTTTTTACGAAAATATATTAATACGTGAAGCAAAAGCTTTGTACTCCTTTTTACGAAAATTGTGTAGGTTATGAAATTTCGTACACTTAGGGGGTCGCCGACACGAACTAGCGCCGCGTCGAGGCGCAGGCGCCCAAGCGGCGCGCCGCTTCTACGTTTTCTGGAATGTATGGCAGTGCACTCACATACTGGAGTCGCGGCACGGGTGAAATGCAGGCGGCGCGGAGTCGAGGCGGGGACGCGGCGCAAGCGTCTTGCCCGTCCGCGCCGCGACTCCGCCATAAGGTCATTTCGTTTCGTGCGTAGCTACGTTGAGACGGGTAAGTCCAGCGTCCGCGTTACAGTCATTACCTACTACAATGGCACTCGTACAAGTCTTTAATTTAAATAGGAAAAAACTTGGATACACCCATATTTGAGACATTGTGATAGAAGAGGAGCATTCAGAGCTACACGTGACTTATGACAGTATCCCGACAAGTTTAAAAAGTTTTATGGTTTATCACATGGTACCTTCGGTAACACTAGGTAGGTAACAACACTTTTAACAGTAAATAATCAATATATATGGAAGTTATCACAAAATTTACTTTTTATTTTTCCTATTTAAATTAATGACTTGAATGAGTGCAACTATGTCTTCATCTTCTGACGACGACATGTTAAATAAATATGGAATGTGTGAAGGAAGCATAGCCGCCTGCGCCGCGACTCCACGTAGAGACGACGTTTCGCCCGTGCCGCGACGCCGCGCCGCCGCGCGGCGTCCGCGCCTCGACTTACCAGTGAGCGACGAGCGTATGGCAGTGCGCTCACATACTGGAGTCGCGGCGCGGGCGAGATGCAGGCGGCGCGGAGTCGAGGCGGGGACGGGCAAGACTCTGCCGCTATTTTGTCATTTCGTTTCGTGCGTAGCTACGTTTAGACGGGTAAGTCCAGTGTCCGCGTTACAGTCATGACTACAATGGCACTCGTACAAGTCTTTAATTTAAATAGGAAAAAAACTTGGATACACCCATATTTGAGACATTGTGACAGAAGATATCCTGACAAGTTTAAAAAGTTTTATGGAATATCACATGGTACCTTCGGGTTACTGTTGGAAAAAACGAAAATAAACATTAGGTATATAGGTAACACTTTCAACAGTAAATAATCAATATATATGGAAGTTATCACAAAATTTGCTTTTTATTTGTAACAGAGGCGGGTGAATCAATAGCCTTGAATAAGTGCAACTATGTCTTCATCTTCTGATAACTACATGTTAAATAAATATGGAATGTGTGAAGGAAGCATAGCCGCCTGCGCCTCGACTCCACGTAAAGATAAGATAAGAGTTTATTCAATAACAATTTTTACATTGTGTCTGAAATGCCTAAAAACATTATAATAATATAAAAGAGTAGCATGTATGTAAAATAAGTACAAATAATCACATTTTTCTTAATTTAAAGTCATCAACTGTATAGAAGCACCCCTCCAACAAAAGCTTTATCAATGCAGACTTAAATGTAGTGGGACTTTCTATGATTTTCATAGCCAAAGGAAGAGAGTTGTACAGTGTAACGGCCTGATATCTACAACCATGCCTAACAATATTTTACTTCGGACACAGTGGGGTCGCAAGATCTTTTCTTCTTGTATTTAGTCTTGTAACTCTTTGTGCTTGTGTTTCATACTTTGACGGATGTCTGATAATGTCCATAAGAGTTACAAGGATATATAGGCTAGGTAGAGTCAAAATATGGAGTTCCATAAAATGATTTCTACATGATTCCCATGGTGGTATGCGTACCATGGTACGTATTGCACGTTTCTGAATTGTAAAAGCTCTATTCATAATGTAGTCATAGCTGTTACCCCAAAATTTTACACTATATCTCAGTTTTGACTTCACAAGAGCATAATAGGTCGTTTTCAGTTGTTCCATACATACTTCGTCTCTAAGACTCCATAATGCGTAACAAGCCGAACTAATTGCGTTCTCTATTGCCTCTAGCTCAGGTTTCCAGTTTAAAAATTGGTCAATATGGACTCCAAGGAATTTAATGCTATCCACAAACACCACTTTAACTCCATTACTGAAAGTTTGAATTAAGTATATCTTGCTCACGTGCGGTAGATCTAAACAAAATAGCACTTGTTTTAGCAATGTTAAGTTTTAGAGGCGACGCTTCGCCCGTGCCGCGTCGCCCCGCGGCGACCGCGCCTCGTCTTACCAGTGAGCGACGCGCCTTATAGTTTATATAGAGAAGAAGTGCATAATGCATTTTTTCTTAAAGATTTCTTTTTTTAATTTAAATTAATTATGGTCGAATTTCGAGCAGTGGGCGACCACTAGTAATAATTAACAGATAGATAATATGACTATCTTCACTGTGGAATTGAATGTAACCTATCTTTTCCCGGAAACATTATAAGAAAAACACAGGAAGTTAATACGTAGGTCTACATTTGTGCATGGCCAGTATTATCTGGATGGAAGACCGCAATACTATTTCCGAGGTCTTTCGTGCTTCGAAAGGGACGGTAATCTGCTGATTATATTGCCTGTTATAATCTGTTATCCGCCTGTAAAACGACTATTAGCTCCAACCTGAGTTAGCCACTGACTGATACGAAGTATGTACCTAGCTAAGTAGTGGCTCTGTGAGCTGTAGACCTCGCGAAAATTTTTCAAAATAACTTTACGTTTTCAACCTCCATATCTCAGCCATTTTGTAAAAATTCCAAAAACTGAATCAATCAAAAAATTCTATGGTAGTTATAGAACCCGCTCACAAAATTTCACGAGAATCGCTTGAGAAATGCGACCTGTAGAAGCGAAAATCCGGACAGACGCCGGCCGGACAGACGCCGCCGGCCGGAAAGACGCCGACCGGACATACGAAAGCATTTTCGCCTAAGCTGAAACGGAGACACTCGTTCGCGCTTTGTGCTCGCTCGATCAACTAGGAATCTACTCGTAGTAGCAGGCAAGGAGATCTCCGCACTTTTGGTACGCGTATTCAAGTACACTAGCAAACCTAACTTGTTGGTAAAATTCGATGAGAAGTGCCGCGCCAGATAAAATAGAGTTAGGTAGGTACGCGACAGAAAGAAAGGCACTATGTAGGTAAATATAATGCTATGCACTAGGCGCCTGTATGAGCTGAAACGATCTGTGTTGCGTCATAAGAGTCGCTATTTATATAAATGTTTTCTTAGAGCCAGCCTTATGTAGGTATGTATTTGCTCCAAATTCCTGCCAAATACGAGAGTAGGTACAGAGGCCCTATTCGTTAAGACTCGCCTATTTTCGTGTGGTCTTCATTTTGCGTCGGTATTTAGTGCCCGAATCAAAGGGTCCACGTGTAATTTTGTATTTGCGACACTGTCTCGTGTGGAGGGAGTGTCTCGCGCAAACAAAAATTCACGCTGCCTTCAGTCCACCACATCCATTTTATCAACGAAAATGTCTACAATTTGGCTTTATTCTGTACGAGTACCGGATGGACAACTGCGCTAGCATGAATGTGGAGAGCCCCTCTCGGTCTCGTCCAGTCTCGGCAAGACCCGAGACAGAGATCTCTCAATGAGAATGTAGGTATAGTTTTCTGTGGTAGTAGTTTAGTTCTACACTTACCTATATTGGTATCTGTAAGCATCACTGGTTAAATTGTCAATGTAATCCTAAAAATAAAACAAATGATCAAAGAAAGCAATAGTAACTTCAGCCGGGCGATTGGAACTCTGATACTATCAAAACATTGATACTAACAGCACCTAGAGAAAGAAGAGAATAGTTGGTCTGTCTAGATACATAACTCCGGCGAATGTGTCTTCATTCGTTTTCCTTATTCGTCATCAATTACCAATCTGAACTAAAATTAAAATATTTTTGATATATGGCGAATGTGGAATTTGGCGGATGTGGCCCAAATCGAACAAACACCTATGTTAATTACTCAAATGTTTATCTTGGGAGGGAATCGAACCCTCAACTTACAGCGCAGAAGCCAAAGCTACTAACAACTGAGCTGACATGATAGGTCAGTCGAAAATATATAACCGAAGATTGGCGCTCAGAGAGACATACTAGCGGTCTTATGATTGCAATAGGTCGATGACGATGATAACCAAAAGGACAGGACAACACCGCTATTGATGTTTCGTGTCTTTATTAAACCAGGTCTTATATAAACTTAGATATGTAGGTACATTAAGAGAATAAGTAAGTATTCATTCATACCTTTGTAAAAAATCTTAAACCAGGCAAAAATTCTGGAATTTCGAGGTTATCACGACTTTCATGAGAGGCGCTGGTAGCTCTGCTGCGAGGATGAGGCAGAATCATTGGGAACATGTTATCCATGATACCCAAATAAAAATATATAGAAAACAATACAAAATATATATATAAATAAAACGTTATCGAAAACACTAAATAAAAAGATCCAAAATAAAATAAAATAAACACAAAAAGTAAACCTATCAAAATAATGATTTTTATAAATAATACTCTTTGTTTTATGTCATGACAACATTTTTAATAAAACCTTATGTATCGTGATCACAACTTACTAGGATGCTAACGCATATCGAGATAATTATTATATAATTAAAACGTGAAGCAAAAACTTTGTACCCCTCTTTACGAAAATTGAGCGGACTGAGGAGCATGGAATTTCGCACACCTATAGTTTATTATACATAAAGAAGGAGTGCAGACAGAAATATAATATTATTTATAAAGTATAGGTGCATAAAAATACATCAATTATGAATTAAATTTATGTTCGAATTTCATTCGTGGGTGATTTCAATTCTTCTTTCATAAATTCTTAAGAAAACTGTTATTTAGTTTACTAGTTGTTTCGGCGGTCCGATAAAAATATAGTCTTCATCGTTTGTCATTTCATAAAGTAACATAGCACTTCTAAATTAATTATTTTTCTCGTGCTATTGCATGTTTATTAGCCATCTTAGCGGAATTTTAATCAATAAATTGTGACTTCATAGCTTAAGTACGGGCAGTTGAATTATACCTAATTGTATAATGGTGCAATGTGATTTAAACGACGAGGAATCCCTAGAAGGTCTAAGACGGCTATACTGCGATGACGTTTAGAATAGACAAATGACGACATTCTACTAAGACTTTATAATCAAACAATCACTTGACATTTACATCAATTGACATCATTATGACACATGCCATTTTCGAAGAAGAAAAGATTTGGAGATAAATAGCATCCATATACTTTTACTTTTTCTGCCCGCGCCTTCGAGCGCTTGGTAGGACCATACCTTCATAAGAACTAGTACATAATTATTCAGAGGTCACAGACTACGTGTCTATCTTCTTCTTCTTCTTTATTTATGGCATGTGACATAATAATGTCAATTTTGCCAGTGTCAAGTGTTTATAGTCAATTTGTTAGTCTTAGTCGATGGTCAATTGTCAATTCTAGACAGCACGCGGAATGGCCGTCTAAAATTTTCTTGGGATTCCTCGTCGTTCAAATCACATTGCACCATAATACACAGTTAATTCAATTGTTCATACTTGTCCCACGTAGTCACACCTTATTCATTAAAATACCTACCTACCGCTAAGATTACTGAATAAAATATGCTATAAAACCTTTGATTAAACAAATAAGCGGAAGATAGGTGACTCGCCTCTAGCGGATGGACCGCTTAAATTAGGTCTCCGTCGCCTAATTGCTCTCAGTCGCAAGAGCATTGCGCGCGCGAGACGTGAAGATACTCTTTTATTATTTTAAGCAGGATAAACGTTACTAAAATGCCTCCGAGTGCTTTAATGCGTTGTACAAACCAAATCTCATGGAATCACTTTGCACTCGTAAGTACACGAAAACTTGAAATTTATGATATTTGTAAATTAGCATAATGTTTTGATCGCCATTTTGCAGAGCAAGATAGAAATATACGATACTTTTATGTGCGACAAGTTAACAGTATGATCACGCACGTGCTGCCGAGCGAAAGCGCCCGCAGCCCGCGAATTGTTTTCGCAATAGCGTCAGCACAAGAATATCAAAACATGTAAGGGCTTTTATAAAAAAAAATATTACCTACCTAAAAATATTTTTTAGTGTTCATGTATTACTTTAATGTAGATAAATTAAATAGTTGTCATGTTACGAGTACATGTAAAAAAAAATAACAATTTATGTTAGTCCAAACACTAGTGTGTTTGTTAAAACGTTTGATTTTATAATGTTAAAGCGTTCCGTGTTTGTTTGTTTTCTAGGTTTCCTGGGGATGTACTTGTGAGACATAAATGGCTTCTTGTAGTTCGTAAACAAAGGCAAAGGTCATTCAGGTTCTTATTATTTATGTGTAGTATAAGGTACTACCTACATATTCTTAGGTTGGCCTAAGATTTACTTAATTGAGATTTTATAAAAACGAATAAACACTAAAAAACATTTTCATTATTTGTTTGTACATTTGTTTTTTTGTTGACCCTACTTACGCCAAAACGCTTTGTTTTTATCAAAAATCGTGGATATTCAGGTAGGTAAATGCTATCTTATTTTGCTCTATATAATTATAATTTTCTGCTGATACTCCTTGGTAGTCATTGTCACGGACGCGACTCGACCCGAAGTATGCCGGTGACGCACGACAGTGGTCTCGCTAGAGCTACTGTCGAAACAAATCGATTTGTCTCTGTCGTTCAGTAGTGTTCAACGTAAAATGGAATTACAGCTGTGTGTGTGTTTATGCATGTGGTTGTGTATCATGCCTATTTATTTATTTATTTATTTATTTAGTTGTACCAACAAAGTATACACCAAAACATACACGAAAAAAAACATACCAGTTCCAAAAAAGAGTTAAGTGCTACCTTAATTACAGATACAAACCGCAATGCAAATATAAAACATCAATGCCTAAAAATTCAAAAAAATAATAGTTTACATGCATACAAAAGCTTGAAAAGTAGATAATTTTACGCTGAATAAAAATACCTAAGATAAAATTAATATTAGAAATATATAAATTTAAATTACACAACAAAAAAAAAAGAAACATTTATGAACATCAAGATTTAAGAAAACACTCCAATATTTTCCTAAAGCTATACAGGCTGTTAGAAAAAATATCAATTTCCTGATGCTTATCCACATTACCCGTCCTCATAGACTTGTCCCTCACAGAAATAATAGTT
This sequence comes from Lampropteryx suffumata, assembly GCA_948098915.1. Lineage (NCBI taxonomy): Eukaryota > Metazoa > Arthropoda > Insecta > Lepidoptera > Geometridae > Lampropteryx > Lampropteryx suffumata. The sequence continues at coordinate 5,566,923 of OX402563.1, forward strand.
TTCTTATTGTGTATAGCGTTATATGCTTTAGTTATTCTATTTAAAGGAGAATAAAGACCCAAGTTGGAACGTGCTGATTTTTGGACAAAAAGTCTGTAACTCATCGCCCTGGGTAATCCTCTCGGAACAGACAAAATTAATTTTGATAGGAGGTAAGAACTATCAATATAATTGTTAACCAGCTTGTATAAAAACATGTTGTCAAGCAATTTCCGACGACAAACTAGAGAATCCATATTGAAATGTCTTAGTCGTTCCTCATAGCTTGGTAATTTTTTAGCTAAATTACAACTGTAAGATAAGTGCCATAAAAACCTTTTTTGCACACTTTCCAAACGTTTATTGTAAATGTCGTAATGTGGGTTCCACACAACACTGCAGTATTCTAAAGAGCTACGCACTAGAGCGTTATAAATAGTTATTTTGGTCATAGATTTTCGGAAATCCCTACAATTACGCAATACAAATCCCAAGGTCCTCAAACTTTTTTTTACGATATTATCAATATGTACATTAAATCGCAATTTGTTATCGAGGGTGACACCAAGATCACGAATATTTTCAACCTCGGACAGCAGGTCATTATTTATGTAGTATGACCTAGAAGCAACAACTTTTTTTCTAGTGAAACGAATCACTTGACATTTTTGTGTATTCAGGCTCATGCCGTTCAGATCACACCAAGAGACCAAACTGTCGAGATCCTTTTGAAGAAGTAGAACATCTTCGGCAGAATTAACCCTTCGAAAGATTTTTAAATCATCAGCGAACATATAAAACTTCGAATTTTTGAAACAACTACCAATATCATTTATGAAAACGTTAAAAAACAGTGGGCCAAGATGTGACCCTTGGGGGACACCTGAGAGGGTGTCGAAAGGTTTAGAAGAATAACCTCCCGCTACAACTTCCGATTTTCTATCAGCCAAATAAGATCTACACCAGTTGAGAAAAATGCCGGCTACACCAAACGACGAAAGCTTCATGATCAGCATATCATGGTTAACTTTATCGAAGGCTTTGCTGAAATCAGTGTAAATTGCGTCCAATGTGTATCCATGATCAACATCTACCACAAGGTCATCGACAAAGGACATTAAGTTAGTTGCTGTAGACCTAGCCTTTATGAATCCATGCTGTTCAAGAGACATAGTTTGCTTGAGGTGCCACGTTAAAATTGGATATATAAGCATTTCGAAAACTTTAGCAAAAATAGGTATCAGAGAAATAGGTCGATAGTTATTGACCTTGCTAGAATCACCGCTCTTGAACAGTGGCAGTATAAGTGACTTCTTCCAAATAGCAGGAAAAACACCAGAACTCAAGGATTTATTGAAAATAATGCATAGAGGCAAAGCCAATGCGCTAGCACATTTAACAACAAAAATAGATGGTATACCATCAGAACCTGCTCCCTTCCGAGAGTCAAGTCTTTTTAACACCCTAAAAACATGATCCTTGGTTACTGATATGTCTGGCAAAAAGTTAGTTGTGTATGCGCAAGACTCGCGATGCCCACTATGTACAGGTTGATAGCCCGTGGTGTACGTACACTGAAGAAAATTGTTCCGCAAACAGGTCACAGATTTCGGTGCCACTATTTGCAATACGTTCATCAGAAGACATATGGGAAGGAAAAGTAGTGCTACCCCCCTTTTTATGCTTAATAAAAGTCCAAATTAATATAGGGTTGGACATCAAAGATGATTCCAAATGCTCCAAGTAACCAGTATAATTAAGCTCATGAAGTTTGGCACAGCGGTTTCTTAGAAGTTCGAAGGTAATTGCGTCACGCGGGTTCCCATATGTACGGTATTTTATTCTATATTTATGTTTTTCTTTAAGCGATCTAACTAATGCAGTAGAAAACCACACCGGACATTTACAATTTGTTTTGGGTTTTGATTTGGGTACATGCAAAGCTATTGTTGACCTGAGATGATGGTAAAAAACTTCAACCATATCATCTGCAGTCCTGCAAGCTGTTAATTCATCCTCCCAATGGACATTGTGTAGATCAATTATGATTTTGTCAAAGTCCGCCTTGTAGAAGTGATATTTAGAGTCGCATTTCGGTGTTAGGTTATCAGCACATTCAATAGGGACATAAAATATCAAAGGAGGATGTAATGGGTCAATTACACTAAGTGGGTTTGTGCAGACTTCAAACCGGGCCAAAGACAGAGAACTAAGTATTAGGTCAAGGGTCTTATTCTTAACATTCAAGCTCGAATTATATTGACAAAGGCTATTAAGAGACATGAAGTCAAGTAACATGTTATGCAGTTGACTACCTGACCTGTGCGCTGTGAGTTCAAGCGATTGCGTTTTGATCCAGGTCATACCACTCAAATTGAAGTCCCCTAAGATGATAGTGTCACCATTGTGATTATCTAGACTGCGATTAGAATTTTCAAGAAATCTTTCCAAAATTAAGAGCTTAATAGGCGGGGGTAAGTAAACACAACAGATATATACAAATGCGGGTGTAGTACTCGCGTCACGAACCTCCAATTTAACCCAAAGGTCCTCGCAGTCTGATTCCAGTTCAAATAGACGTTGGGACTTGTATCGCTTAGAAATTGCAATCAACACACCACCTCCCTCCCTATCACAATGAAAACCACGACGCTCACGATCACGCCTGTACAAAACATACCGGTCATCAAAAATTTCGTTATCCAGGATACTGCCATTTAACCATGTCTCTGAAAAAGCTATTACATCATAATCGCAACACACAATGTTTTTAAAAAGATTTACAGTTTTTGTCCTTAGACCTCTGATATTCTGATAATAACAATTTAGATTAGTAGACACGCCCTTTAGTAGTGTTATGGCAAATATAGCGTCATTTATGAAAAATTACTTAACATTCCTATATTTTTGACATGAACAAAGTTAGACACTTCATTTTTGCGCATGAAGATTCGCCCATCGCGCACCCAAACAAATTTGTACTTTAACTCCCTCGCTTTGCTGCGGGCCGCGGCATGGAGAGTTTTGTTCTCTGCAGTGAGGTGCTCAACGACGTAGATGGCCCTCTTCTTGTCAGCTCCAATTCCCAGGTGGCTTGTATTTAGTTTGTCGTCTTGGTTGTAGGTACTTGTTAAATTTGCTAGTGGCTGCGAGAAACTCGTCGCGCAACCGGGGACTGCTAAACTTTACAAGAATAGAGCGAGGGCGGGGGCTAGCGCTGTTCATTTTAGCCAACCTTGCGCAGTAGTGGATGTTAGCCTCGCTGATAGGGCATTTAATTGTTTTACCCAGCTGCTGAATGGTATTGACAAGGTTTTCTTGTTTATGTTCAGGAACGCATTGAATTTCAACATTAGAAGACCGTGACTGCTGGTCTAACTGCGCCAGTCGAGACGATAGAGTCTGACAAGTCTCACGTAGGGCTTTATTTTCTTCCTTCATGCTGTCTAAGGCTACAGACTGATCCACTTGTATCGCTTGGATTTTCTGCAATTCGTCACTGTAGTGGGTCATTGAGGCTTCAAGAGACGTAACAACATTCCGAATTTCAGTGAGTTGTGGAATGAATTGGTACCTAATCTCACTGACGAATGAATGGACGTGCCCCATCTTCCGCTAATTTGTTTTCATCAAAGTATAGGTAAAACGAGTAAGAAATATTTAATTAGCAGAGCTATGTTACTTCATGAAATGATAAACGAAGAATCCTTCTTCTTCTTATTTTGTTGGCGCCTGCGACTTTATTTTCTTCTTTTCTTTCTGTAATGTCACGTCAAGTCAAGTGATTGTTTGTTAGTCTTGGTCGATGGTCGATAGATTGGATTTTTTTAAGTCAGTTAAAAATACGATTTTTTGAGGCTTGTATGTTTCAAACCTTCAAACCTATTTATTTTATGATTCTATTGCGATCACAAACTATAGGATGTTGCGATACAAGCAAGATTATGGCGAGACAACATTTACCTATATCACTCTTAGTTTTTGTTTTTCAACATCAGACGGTGAAGTGTTTTTCGACGTTTGGTATGTATGGAAAGATAATCGATTTACTTTAAATAATATAAACTTTATTTCAGGCAACAAAATCTTGTGTATAAAATCAATGATATTATATATAATTAGTAAAACCTCATTGTATAAAATACAATAACAAGGGCCCATAGAAAATAAATACTTACCTTATAGACTAACATAATTACATACATATAAACTTATGAACTATATAAAAAGTCAGGGCACTTTCTTCGTTAGCGGTGCTTCTCTATACCGTCGGTAGACAACTCCTGCTGACCAGAAGTCGGGTGCGAGAAATACGTCCTTGTACTTGGCAGCTACCCGGAGCACATACGACTTGAAGTTGGTCTCTCAATTTGATTCTTACCGCTTTAAGCCATGCACAAGTACGGCGGGCGGCTCCCTGATCCCTTTCAAGGTATGCTTCCGTCTATCGTCTTAACGTAGTAGGTACTATCTAATACCTTTGAACGAGCAAATCTTGAATATATGTATATCTATAACTATAAAAGAGCTTAACCTGACTTACTCACTCATCATCGCCAAGCCGAAACCGCTGAAGCTAGAATGCTGAAATTTGGAAAGTAGCTTCCTTTTACAGCAAAACCACCCACTAAGGCGGGGTTTTTTCAATCCCTAAGAAAGTGAAGTGGGGTGAAAACGAATGTATGAAACTTTTTAACGCGTAGTGAGATTTGCTTGAAACTTGATATGAATAAATAAAATGCAAAATAAATGGACACGTGTTTCAGGATTTTTTCAAAATAACCTTAACTAAGGGGTAAAATGGGGTCTCAAAGTTTGTATGGGAACTTTTTAACGGGTGGTGTGATTTCTCAGAAACTTGGTTTTGAAACATTAAATGCAAAATAACCCTCATAAAGGAGTAAAATGAGGTGTGAATGTTTGTATGGAAACTTTTTAATGGGTTGTCAGGTTTGTAACTCATCAATAAAAGAAAGATGGCAAGAAGATAAATTGCATCCTGGGAAAGGATTTAATATACAATTACTTTCAAAAAAAAGTCGCGAGCAACAGCTAATATATATATATAATCTGAATCACTGAAACGGCTCCAACGATTTTCATGAAATATAGTAGGTACACAGGGCGTTTCGGGCGATAAATTGATCTAGCTAGGTTTCATTAAAAAAAACCGTCATTTTGTCCGTGTTTTATACCGAGCAAAGCTCGGTCATCCAGGTACTTTAAATAAAAGATGCATTCAATTTTTGAAATTTTAATACCAGACTCTGTCCAAAAAATAATTTATGACTTAAATAATACAAGTCGTTTGGTCTTATGTTTCTCTAATTTCAGACAAATGACTCTTAAACTGATACGGAACACGAAACCGACTTATTGTTACCTAACTTTTGTTATCCGAGCTGCAATCTGTCAAAACAAACTATGCATAACAAATATACTTTGGCCTAACGAGATGGCAATCTAATTTTCTTCCGATAAAACAAGCCACTACTTTCTCAATACTCGTAAGGTGTGACTTTCTTTATGTAATTTTAGTTTACTCTCGCGGTGCAGAAATCGTTGTTACAGGGCTCATACTACTCTTACACAGGCATTAAAAGTAAAACACTGATTTCCGAAGCTTAAATAAAAAAATTGAAAGTTACACAATGGTGATAATTCTGTTGTTTCAATGGACTAATGAAACATTTCGTATAATACAAATGATATAGCACCATGTTTGAATGAGTGTAACATTTTTGACAATGACAGTTTAAATTTACTAAATTCACAAATTAGTTCATTTCAGTGGCCCTGTAAATTTATATTAAACAAAACTGCGGAAAACTTTAGGAAAATCAATACAATGAATCAATAAATTATAATTAATAAATTGTAAGGTGTATTTTTCAGTTTTGTAATTTGTACGAAGAATACAAGAAAAATCTAGATGACTATTCCACGATGACGTATAGAATTGACTGCAAGTATGTGACGTTTATAAAACAAAACCACTTGACAAAATTGACATCAAGAAGAAGTCATTATAGTAAGAAAATGAGGAAGAAGAGGAAGATATCGGTGTTGAATAAAACTGCAGAAAATCCTAGTTAAAAATAAAAAAAAAACTGAACATTTAATTTATTTACAAAATGTCTCGCTGTCCTAGGGCTAGATTTTGGCCCACTGCTCATCTGGCATGCGACAGACATGACCAGCCCAGCTCCACTTAAGCTTCGCAACGTTCCGAACTACATCAGCAATTTGGGTTATCGAGCGATGAGTTGACTCAAATCCGAGATGACTGGAGAGATCAAGGGGAGGGTTTTGCCCAGTGAGACACAATGGGCTAATCGCAATCGTAAAACCTGTAATTTAATTTCAACGAATTCAGACTCAGGCGATCATTCTTGTGAAACAAAAGAATCGGTAACATTATTGGAGGTTATGGTATTCAGTAAGCCGATACGGCTATTGAAAAATAGCAAAAGCCATATCATTTGTAAATATGGCTGTATGTAAAATTTTATATTAGAAGACGTGTCGGTGTCGTGTATTAGAAACAGCATTAAATTTGATAAAGCAATAAAACTTTTAGCTATATAACGTAATAACATCACTCATGTTTTATTCTATGACTAAATTACAATAGGAAAGTTATCTTATTATAGTTCAATGAAATCTGTATAAAATTCAATACTATACACAGTCCGTTACGCATAGATTTATTTTATATTTACAACACGCGTTATTCAATAACATACTCTATAATAATGGTACAGAGGTGCATTTTGTAAATACGTCCAATCTCTGTCCATTGAGAAGTTTCATTGTTAGATGAGCTTCTATATTTGGTTGTGACTCTATTGTTTCGGACTAACTAAGTTTATGTGAAAGATCTTATTTTGTATGCACTAAGGTCTGAATTAGAGAATCAGTTTTAGGAGAATTCTTGAATCTAAGATATTGAAGTTTTTTAATTACTTTAGTTGTAAATTGGTGTTGAATAAAATTAGTCAAACCAATTAATTCAGGATCAGAATTCAAATATGTTTTAAAATTTAAAAAGAAAACCGACTTCATTTATACTAAAATACGAAATTCCGTTTACTTGGACATATTTTATCTAGCTATTTTAATTAAAAAACTAAACAACCAGACCGATTTTAATGAAATTTCTATGGAATCAATAGGAAAGTATATACATACATAAAAAATCATTTTTTCAAATTTTCATAAATAACGGAGTTATAGGGTAACAAACATAAAAAAACAATACAACCGAATTGAGAAAATTAAAAATTCTCGAAATAGAGTTACTATAATTTGGACTTTGGTGTCCAAAAAATAAGATCATGTATTTTACGAAGTCCGGCGAAACAGCAGAATCACTACCATTTTATCGAGTCACCAAACATGACAAGTTTTTGCAGTTGATGCAAATATATTCTGAACAACCGAACAAGCTATCTCGTGCCTCATTCGGTCGGTTTCCCGCACGTCATAGTCAAATGTCGATATGGATAATTTGAATAATTTTAATTTTAATTCGGTATAATTTAATCGTCCCTAGTCAGGGTAAAGTAACTGCTATTGCGGTTACTGTCATGTTGCAGCAAAGTCTGTGTACTTCAAACTTCCATACGCTAATCGCGATTCATCGATTCAGAATCGATGCATCATCGATACAGTAATTGAACAATCTTTGCATGCTTTAGCGATTATATTTTGAACTCTATCACGGGATTATTGAAGTTCAAAATGACCAGTCAAGTGCTCTAAGCCTGTACAGAAGCGATGCAGCGTCGATTCAGGGCGTCTACTTTGCGATCCGACATCGATATAACGAAACGATAAACTCGTTGAAATGCACGTCGAATTTAGTCGAATGGACAGTTATTTCGTTGTCGTTTAGTTGTCAAAAGTAATGTCGGTCGTTCTTTTGTTTAAATTGAGTCGAAACGATGTACCTAGCTAAGAGTAGGGTTTTGCACGATTATTGACCCGTAATATCGTTAATCGATTTCAAGAGTAGGCCCCCAGACTCGATGCAGCATCGATAGTGATTCAAGAAACTTTGCATGCTTTAGCGATTGTATTTTGAACTGCGGGATTATTGAAATTCAAAATAAGTCACGTGCTCGAAGCGTGAAGAAAATGCCTCATTTAATAATAGTGCTAAAAGAAATTCGTTTTTGATATTTGTCTAAGCTACTGGTATAAATCATTTGGATCACAATCCGAGCGGGAAATAATATTCAGAGCGCGTATAGTTTGTTCGTACATATATTTTTTTTTACTCTGTCTAATCCATTTAGAAATACTGAAACATTTCTGTACAAATCTCAATTTATGGTTTAACCCGATCCGACTTCCGCTTGTGAGTAAGGTTTATAGTCGTGCTTCGACTAGAAACTAGGAACGGTCGAATTTGGACCTTCATGCCTTAGTAATAGAGTCTCTAGAGTAAGCCTGTGGTGACACATACGGGCAGTGTGTCACTTACTCGCATGTTTGATGCGTTGCTCTTCTGGAAATAAAGAAAAATGTTTTTATGAAATAATGCAATCAGACAAATAAATAATGCATTTCAGCTTTCATGCAGCATCATCAGTAGGGCGATTATGGAACTTCGATACTATCAAACCATTGAAACTAATAGCTTTCAGTTACTATTGATGAATTGGTATTACGGATCGGTGCGATTTCTATCGGCTTCTATCGCTAGTTACAATGTGAAGTTGGTGTTAAACTATAACTCGACCAATTTACAAAGTACGATTGTGGTAGCAACCGTGTTTAGCGTACTAAGCATTCAAATACATCGTATATGATTGATTAAAATAATGCCTATTGCTAATCGAAATTGATAGACATTGATGCCGATTGCTAATCGAAACGGATAGACATTGATTGTATCAAGAGTTGCAATCGCCCTACTGGTCCCCAAGTAAGCAGAGCTTGTGTTATGGGTACCACATGACTAATAATATACTACTTACAAATATAATGTTATATAGTATATATATATTTGACGACCTCTGTGACGCAGTGGGCCAAGGGCCCGGCCCTTGGCCGGGCCCTTGACCCAAAACGCAAAAGGTTTCGGGTTCTATTCACGCCGCGGGACAAATGTCTGTATGATCTGCAAATATTTATCTCGAGTCTAGGTGTTTCGTTGTAATCTATAATCTGTATGTATGTATGTATGTACTTAAAAAAACTATATATATAGTATTTCAGTAGTGTGGTACCCATAACACAAGCTCTGCTTACTTTGGGGCCAGATGATGCTGTGTAAAATGACCGGGATTATTTATTTATTTATTATTTTATTATTATTCACAAATAAACCAAACAAATACTAGAATAAAATATTCCAAGTAAAAGTGCAAATTTTACTTTGAATAACTGCACATTTAATAATTGTATGTTTTAAATGTTTGAGAAGATGAATTAAACAATGTTTTCATTAACTGGAATTTATATTTTGAGTAGTTATATTTTATCACGGTAGATTGGTAGTTGAAATAAAAGTAGATTACGCACCTTGCGAAAGTGAATAATTAATGCACTCGTGTTAATTTAGTGCCAACATAACAATCGTGCATTCATAACTCACTTTGCGCTCGATGCAACAATCTACTATAGTAGGGGTTCACCTTTAGCTGTCATGTTGCATAAACAGACAGTACCTACTAAGATAACTATAGCTATCGTATTCACATTGCAAAACTCCGCAGTTTCTCTGGGGATTGCCCGAACGCAATGAGGAAAATGCACGAGTTTCTAAGATATACGAACTCGAAGACTATTTTGGTACAATATAATGTTGCATATTATATGATATTATGATAGAAAGAAAGAAAGAAAAACATTTATTCAGCACACACGAAAAACATACAAGAACACAAGAGCGGAAAACAGACTAAAAATAAGCTACAAGAGAAAATTGATACAAACACCATGATAGCTAGAGGCAGTACTAATGTAAGTTCTATAATAACTAACGAACCGATTTTGATGATATTTCTATGGGACCAATCGAAAAGAATATATTTTTAGGTAAACATTTTTTTTCAAATCGATATATAAATCAGAGTTATAAAATGCCGTGCCGTGAAATGAACTGGATATGTGCGACATCGATGTATTAGGATTGTCTTCGGGCACATACACTTTTATTAGTGATGCGCACGGTACTTTGTCGTGGTTAGATCATGTTGTAACTACTGAGGCTGCCAGAAAGTCGATTATGCACATTAAGATTAACTATAGCTTCTCATGGTCGGATCACTTTGCCTTAGAAATAATCTGTAACCTAAGTGTTATAAGGTCAAAATTAGAAGAGGTTAAATCGATACAAAATTTTGTTATTTGGGGTGAAAGGGACCATTTACAAAAGAACAATTATAGAGAATTATGTACATCCAAGCTTCGAAATGTGAACTTCCCTCCCGAGTTCAGAAGCTGTGCAGACTATCACTGTGATATGGTGGAACACAAACTTATTTAAAACAGTCTGTATAATGAAATTGTTATTATACTTTGTGAGTCGGCTAGTACATGTAGTGGTTTTGCTGCTAATAATAGGAATCGTAGAGGAAATTATCATGTTACAGGCTGGAATAAATATGTAGCTTAAGCTCATAGGGAGGCTCGGTTTTGGTTATAGGAGTGGAGATCAGTTGGAAAACCTCTGTGTGCGTCAACGTACCAAAAAATGCGAGATACGCGGTGTAACTTTCAATCCAAACTAAAATGGTGTAAAATAATGAGACCCAAATAAAAATGGACATTATTGCTACACAACATAATTCTAAACATTTTGGAAAGTTTTGGAAAGAGACCAACAAGCTGAACCCAAGACCGAGTGTTCCAGTGAGCGTGGAGGGCATTAGTGATCCCGTCCAAATTGCCAATATGTTTAAAGACCATTTTAGGGTACAATCTCCACTGGGACCTGCAACTGCAGAGCCAAGTAAGGAGGGGGTGCACGGGGGGAAAGGATCATGCTTATCACTGCGAAGGAGGTGACGCGGGTGGTGAAAGACATGAAGCGAGGAAAATCCCCAGGCCACGACTCACTGAGCATTGAACACCTGCAAAATGCAGGTGTACATCTGCCAAGGGTGCTCGCCATGGTCCTCACCCTCTGCGTCAGCCATTCGCATTTGCCAGAAGATATGTTAAGGACTGTAGTTGTACCTATTATTAAAAACAAGAATGGAGACGCATCTAGCATATGCAACTACAGACCCATATCCCTGGCAGCTGTGGTGGCAAAGGTACTGGACGGTGTGATTGATGTGCATCTAAGCCAACATGTAAACCTGCATGACGCCCAGTTCGGTTTTAGGAACGGGCTGTCTACTGAAGCTGCAGTACTAAGCCTCAAACACACCGTCGAGTACTACACCAGCAGAAGCACGCCTGTCTACGCCTGCTTTCTCGATTTATCGAAAGCGTTCGATCTGGTAGCGTATGACAGGTTGTGGCAGAAGCTGTCAAATGATACCAATCTTCCTCGTGAGCTTATATCACTTCTCAAATACTGGTATGGCAACCAGAGTAACCTTGTAAGATGGTCGGGATCGCTATCTGATGTGTACGGGTTGGAATGTGGGGTGCGACAGGGCGGGTTGAGCTCGCCCCGACTTTTCAACCTATATACAGACCGTCTGATTCGTGAGCTCAGCGGCGCTCAGGTCGGCTGCTCTATTGATGGTGTCTTGGTCAATAACATTAGCTACGCCGATGATATGGTGCTGCTGAGCCCATCAATCAGTGCTCTCAGAAAACTGCTCGAGATCTGTGAGATATATGCGGAGGCTCACGGGCTCAGATACAATGCAAGCAAAAGTGAACTAATGGTCTTTAAATCAGGCTCTAAAACATATACCACCATCCCACCGGTAATCCTGAACGGCAGAGAGCTGAAGAGAGTAGCTTGCTTTATGTATTTGGGCCATTGGGTAACCGAGTCTCTCAAAGATGATATGGACATGGACAGGGGACGCAGGGCATTATCCATTAGAGCGAACATGCTGGCCCGTAGGTTTGCGCGCTGCACCAGGCAGGTAAAAACAACGCTTTTCAGAGCTTACTGCCAGGCGTTTTATACGTGCAGCCTTTGGGTCAAGCACACCAAAAAGTCTTGGGATGCCCTGCGGATCCAGTACAACAACTCGTTCAGGGTGCTGAGGGGGCTGCCGCGCTTTTGCAGCGCGTCAGGAATGTTTGCTGACGCACGAGTAGACGGATTCGCGGCGATATTGCGCTAAAGATCTGCGTCCCTGATGCGCCGGGTGCGCGACAGCTCCATAATTTTAATTATAATCAAATATGGACACTTTAATTATTTTTTGTAACTAATTTATAATGTAATGTTGTCTGAAATAAACGTAATGAATGAATGAATGAATTAAGTAACAAACATAAAAAAAAAACAACCGAATTGAGAACGTCTACGAACAACTTTTTTTTTAAGTCGGTTAAAAATGGATGACTATTTGACATTTTCGAGATAGGTTGGTTTATCTCGAAGGTTGAAGGATTTGGGGGACCAACAAAAGGACGAATAACGTTAAAGAAAAAAAGTTCAATTACCATACTTTCTGAGAGCTTCCTTTCTTTCTTGAGCGTCGAAGTACCATAAAGTAATAGCGTATCTGAAATGAATAAAGAAAACGGTCAAGGGCCAAGGTATGTCTAAAGGGTACCGTACATCCTTATCTACCTACTTTTTTCACAAGCATAGACAAAAAAACACAAACGTAGTTAAAAAAAATCATACAAGTACAATTTCATTGCCTCTAGAGCTCGGAATCTGGTTTTTGCTCACCTCGAACAAATTATTAGTATAACTATTCAACAAGGTAACGTTGCCAGCGTTGGGCACTTTACCTGCGGTCAGTGAACTGAATTCTGTTTTTTATCTATAAGTAATTGTATATTATTCTGTACATTTCAGTAATTCAATTAGTAACAAGTAATTCAATTAGTTAAAAGTACAATGAATTTTTAATGTCATTCAACTACTTTTAACGGTTGTGTATTATCCTTTATTTGTGGTTTTTTTTTAACAAATTTCATGATTCTAAGCCAACGGAAAGTACCCAATACTAATACCCAATAGGTTTTGACGTACTAGCTATTGAATGAATTGAATATTATGTATGAATCTCATAATCCAGGTATCGCGAGATATATTTAGAACGATAGCGAGTTCTATTTTTTCCTATGGCGCCATCTAGTATATAATATGATCGTTAAAGCTAAAAAGAGAAAAGTTACTCATAAAATAGAAGGTGCTATAGTGCCTCACCTAGTACCATAAGCCGGCTGGACTTCATGAGGGTTCCTTCTATCTGACCAGAAGAACAGCATCCGATCGAAGATAGGCTCTATATCCGCCACCTGGTTCGTACCCTCAGGGAATACCCTGGAAGTTTTATAAGATAGATAAAGATACGGGATCTATTTTGTAAACATTTATGCTGAAACCTTCAGCATAAATGTTTACAAGTTACTGGTTTGACCTTGTCTTTATATTGTCAATGAATAATGGATACAGAAGACAGATTTAAAGAACACTTTTGTTAAAATGTCTCTGGGAGATATACCCATGATATCTTATTACATGGCATCTACTCTGCAAACCGATATCGATATATCGAAACGATAAAGCGTTGAGGTGTACTCCGAATACAGTCGAAATGCCAGTTAATCTGTTTGTCAAATTCAAATTATCGATTCGTCGTTGTGGAGGATTACGACATCGATTGTGAAAAGTGATGTAGCTAAGAGCGATATATCGTTAATCGATTTCAAGAGTAGTCCCCAAGGTTTGTTTCGTAATAATAGCATAGAACGGGTATACTTTATTAGCTTTAACTGTAGAGAAGCCAATGCCAGGATCACAGCCAATTTGTCACCTTTACAATTAAGACAGGTCTCTATCGTTTTGATTCTAAATTCGGAGTTTTTCATCATGTTTTAGTTAGTTTGAGGCAAGGGTGTAGAGTTTAGTGACAGACTAACGATATTCGCGATCAAGTGTGATATCTCCGTATGTCTCGTGTATCACTGCGACATTAATGAACTTCTCTAAGTTCAGTAATATCGCAGTGATACACGAACATTGTCTAACTCTACATGTTACAGGAAATTACTGCCATAATAAAGTACAGTCTAACTCCTGGTGCCTAGAACTCATAGAAGCAGTATTGAACTTTTGATTAAAACATACTTTTCTATTTTCTATCGGCTAGAAATAGAGGAAAAAATAGAGTTTTACCTGAGCAGTCCTCCACAGCGTTTGATGTCCCAGTCGAGATTCAGATAGTATATCGCAGTGATACATCGACCATCATTGTTAGGGTTGTCGACGTGTTTGACGTAGTGACTGCCTGAACCGGGGTAGCATGCTACCATTGCCTACAGAAGAAATGGTGAAGTCAGAAAATGTTACAAAAATATATATTTTCAGTGTATTTAAGCATAATTGAATGTTAAGCCTGGTGTTAGTAAGTTTGAGGCAGGCGTGTCCTGGTGGATTCTTTAATTGGTTACTGCCTCCATATGAGATAAGAGTATGCTATTGCAAAGGGGTGACACATTAAGAAAATATATTTGATTTGACAACACATTACAGAGCGGATAAGTAAAAAAAAAAGGTAACAATATAGATACAAAAACCAACAAAATTGATAAATTAAAAACAATGAGCTATAATAATAAAATCTACGTCGCGTAGCTAATTAGGAACCATCATGCCAGACCAGGAACCTACGAACCAAGTAGGTACTAGGCTAGGCACCAACTAGTCCTGTGTGCCGGTGGATTAAGCATGCGCACTGTACCGTTGACAACATATAACATACCAGTAGTCTGAAACGGTGAAGGAAAACATCGTGACGAAAGCGGCATGTTTTAGAACCTAAAGTCATGTTCCAAGTGCACGAAAGGAGCCTGTGAGGCGCACTTTAACCCTTTCACCACACTGGTTCAGAACTATTGACACGATAAAAAGAAGAACATAGAACCGTACGACAGACACAAACCACTTGTGGAGTTTACAGAGCTGCGATATAATTCGAATATAATTTTAGCTAAAATTAGGTTTAGAACTGTTCATTTGACAGTTTGGTACTTTGGTATTCTGTTGCTACCAACTTATCCTAATTTAATTTTATCTAATTTAATTAAGCGTTCCTAATTTAGTTAGATTGTACCAACCGAATAGGTATTACAAATGCTATGACTAACTAAATATATTTTAGACAATTCCTAATTCGAAATGAACCAACCGAATTGCCACCATTGTGTGAACTGCCTAGCAATATTTAATTACACGGACACGTGCGCGAGTATGTTTGCGTACGTATCAGAATTTTAGCTTAAGCTTTAAAGGAGATGCTCAGCTTTTACGTTCTCAGATAACGACAGACTCCACTTTAGACCACGTTAACCACGTTAGTTCATATAACATACGATTTGGATGGCTAAAACTAAGATGTCGAAACCAAACTCGTTTATAGCTTAAGTAGAACTTTAAGTAGAAGTTTTATCGGACCAATCGGGAAGTATATCCTAAGATATTATCAAATCGGTTCATAAATGAATTCAAAAATAAAAAATATACAACCGAACTGAGTACTTCCTCCTTTTTTGAAGTTGAAAATGGACCGAAGATGAGTTAAATTAAATTTGACAACAAAGTTAAATTTGATTTTATACTAATCTGAAGCACTGTAGAAGAATCTGAAGAAATTTCCTATTATAATCTATTTACACATCAAAAATATTGGTGTGTCGTAATTAATGGTCAAGCGGCTTTCTGCTGGCGGGGGAAATTGCGACTGAGCCAAAAATAAAAATAAAAGTTAAGTAAAAGTCCCCTCGATGTCGAGTTATCGGCCATTTTGGATAATTAAAAAATCTAATTTTTTAACACTTTTTTAATGCCATTTCCAGAAATTATGGAATTTCTTCAATCTGTTTTTTACAAATTAATCTTGAATACCTGTATTATTAAATGTCTTACTATTTTAACCCTCGAAATTATGCGCAAAACAATATGGCGGGAGAAGTTTCTCTGTTTACCGAAAATTGGTGGTGCTGTGTGAATTCTACACCATTATATATATAATTTACAATTACGTATCTGTTATATGAATTATATCTGGGCAGATCGGCTGATTTATTGTAAACTGTAATAAAGTTATTGCAAGATAAAACACCATTGGCTATTGTGTTTCTGTCCATTGTATTCTGTGATGTGATGTCACTCTAGAAAAGGAATTTAGCTCTGTTTTAACAAATATAAAGGTAAGGACTAAGGACAGAATATTCTCACGTACGCAATGTGACACATACGTTTACGCATAGCAGGTATGCGACGTATTATTATTATTGACAGGCCTGTCAGCTGACAGTAGCTCTGCATTCTGCGTTTGTAGGTTGAGGGTTTGATTCCTCGGACAAACATTTGTGTGATGAACACAGGTGTTTGTCCTGTGTCTGCGTGTAAAAAAGTATCATAAGTATGTATTTAAAAATATATAAATATTCCATCCGTCATCTGTTGGGCGATTATGGAAATCTTGATATAATCTAAAGGGTCTTCGGTTCGGTCGTCCGAACTTTGACAGTTGGTAGCGGCCATCTTGTTGAAGCTACATCTGTCAAATCTGAATGCGCTGAATGGGCACTGGAGCAGTTAGCAACTGACCGTAATTTTCACATAAAAATTATCTTCAGCGATGAGGCCCATTTCTGGATGGGTACAAACAAAATTGTCGAATTTGGGACGATACCAATCCACATGAGATCCAAGAGCGTCCAATGCATCCCGAAAAAGTTACAGTTTGGTGTGGGTTTTGGGCTGGCGGCGTCATCGGGCCATATTTCTATGGGAACAACATTGGCCAGGCCATCACTGTCAACGGCGAGCGCTATAGGTCGATGATTACCAACTTTTTTTGGCATGAACTGGATCATCTGAACACCAACGACAACACAAAAATGACAATAAAGACAAATGTGGTTTCAACAAGACGGCGCTATGTGCCACACATCTCAAGCCACATTGAATATTCTGCATGAGAGATTTGAGGGCATGGTCATCTCACGTGGAGCTGATGTGAACTGGCCACCGAGATCTTGTGACTTAACACCGCTAGACTTTTACTTGTGGGGTTTTCTTAAGTCGCAGGTTTATGTGAATAAACCACAAATCACAGCGGCTCTCAAAGCCAACATAACCTATGCCATAAGTCAAATTCAGCCTGATTTATGCGTCATGGAAAATTGGATATCTCGCATGCGCTCCACCCAGAGAAGCCGTGGCGGACATTTGAATGATGTCATATTCCACACATAATGGCATCACTACATCTTTCAAATAAATTAATAGTTTCGATAATATATCACACACACTTTGTTTTATTTAAATCTAAAGATAGGACACGCTTAATGAAAGACCCTATATGTCTATCAGTTTGGATTAGCAATCGGCATCAATGTCTATCAATTTCGATTAGCAATAGGCACTATTTCAATCAATCATATACTATGTATTCAAATGCTTAGTACGCTAAACACGGTTTCTAGCACAATCGTACTTTGTAAATTGGTCGAGTTATAGTTTGACACCAACTTCACATTGTAACTAGCGATAGAAGCCGATAGAAATCGCAGCGATCCGTAATACCAATTCATCAATGGTAACTGAAAGCTATTAGTATCAATGTTTTGATAGTATCAAAGTTCCATAATCGCCCCACTGGTCACCATAATACAAGCTATGCTTAGTTTAGGGCTAGATGGTGTTGTGTGCATTGTCCACTAATATCATTGATTCATTATAATGATGTCTAGTCTGTCAACCCAGTTGGTGCTCTGCCTTCTGCACTGTAGGTTGAGGGTTCGATTCCCTTCCAGGAGACACATTTTTTGTGTGATGAACAAAGATGTTTGCTTTTTGTGTCTGGGTGTGATAAAGTATCCTATGTATGTATTTAAAATTATATAAGTATTCTATCGGCCATCTGGTCAACATATTACAAGCTATGCTTAGCTTGGGGCTAGATGGTGTTGTGTGCATTGTCCAATACCATTATTTATTGGATTTATTGACCAATATTTATTTATTTATTATGATATCCGGATGTTTCAATTTGTCTGAATAGAAACATAGGTACTAGCGAATAGTGATGCAAATGCCTTTAATCGTAGACGTTTCAGTGTACTAAAAATAGACATTCTACTATTTCTTATGGAAATGTTAAAATGTTTCAAATATTTCATGAGTTGTACTATACATTTTGATAAACACGTGTTTTACTCACGTATTATTTTGTCGATGGAAGCACCGACACTGTTCGCACTCAACCTCAACTCAACCTTGCCGAACCGTGAACTCGACCGGCAACGAGCGGACCGCGGATCAAACTCACCCTGATGAAGATTCTCTAGATTAATTGAAACAGTGCCGGTACCTCTATCGACAATTTTTTTATCAAATTGTATGTTAGAATTATTGTCGATGAGTTTGATTTCTCCACAGTGTGTTCGAAAGCGATATTATTATATTCTATTGCCCATATATTAAAATGTAAATTTGCAATCAGCACGTCGGTCATACAGGCCTCTTCAAACAGGTGAGTCGGCAGACAAACACAAGAACCGTCACGTATATTTGCTAAGCAACATGAGTTACAATAGAAATGTTATCTTACATTCTTGTGTAAGAAAGGGCTAAGTACTAGTAATACTGAGAAAATAATACTAGGTATAATGAAATATATATATTACCGGACAATTACAATAACACCAGTCCTTTTTATATTGCCTAAATAAATTGTAACTATTTAAACACACATAATCATAATGCACCTATTGTTTATTACTATGTTCCTACTTATTATATTACTATTAAACTTATTACTTACTAGCTACCCGCCCCAGCTTCGCACAGGTGCAATGCTGATACTAAATATACTACAGAATGGTTTAGCCAGCGCTTGCAATATAAGCGCAAAAAACTTTTTATTTACGACATCACATTAGAAACCTCTAGAATTATCCGTGTTTCTCTACTATATTATGCATGTATCATACATATAAACCTTCCTCTTGAATCACTCTATCTTTAAAAAAAGACCGCATTAAAATCCGTAGGATACAAAGGGACAGACAGACAGCGGAAAACGACTTTGTTTTATACTATGTAATGATTTCAATATCAAAAAGGTATATCTAATACGGTTGTCCCTAACAGTAAAAGCTGACTTCGAGGACGACGAGGAATCCCGAGAAAGTCCCAGATGGCCATTCCGCGATGACGTTCAGAATAGACAAATGACCATCGACTATAAGTAACCAAAAATCACTTAACATTGGCAAAATTGTCAACAAGACAGATGCCATTATAGGAAGACCGACCCGCCCCGGCTTCGCACGGGTGCAATGCTTATACTAAATATACTACAGAATGTCTAATGTGATGTGTGAAATGTGAAATTATCAGTGTTTCTCTACTATTTTATGCATGTTTTATACGTATAAACCTTCCTCTTGAATAGCTCTATCTATTAAAAAAACCGCATCAAAATCCGTTGCGTTATTTTAAAGATCTAAGCATACATAGAGACAGACAGACAGCGGGAAGCGACTTTGTTTTATACTATGTACTTAGTGATATATAATTATGTAATATTATTATAAATTATTCTATCAGTCCTCTGGTTCCATAGTACAAGATATGCTTATAGTTTGGGGCTATATGGTATTGTGTCAATAAAATTCTCCACCAATATTTATAGAGATCAAAACGTTGCGAAGCTGGGCTGGTCATGTCTGTCAAATTAACACTCAGTGGAGCCCTGAGACAGCGAGACGACGCGCCGTGGCAGACCAAATGTAAATAATAACTAAAAAATAAAATAAAAACAAGCTTTATATACAAAACCAAACCAAAAAATAGGAAATAAATTTTAATAATTGAAGTAAGAAAAAAATGATTTATTAAAAAAAAAGCGTGGGGTGCATGGTGTTCATAGTTATAAATATTTCATTGACAGATATGAGAAGAAGGATTATCATTTCGATAATATTTTAAAAGGCACCCCACGCTTTTTTTTTTATAAAACTATTTTTACTTAAGTACTTACATTTATTAAAATTTATTTTCCATTTTTTAGTTTGGTTTTCTATATAGCTTGTTTTTTAGTTTTTTTAAACTATTATTTATTTTCTACTTTTGAGTTTTAGGATAATCGGTTTTTTTTTATTCGAATTATTACATTGTCATCGGTCTTTGACAGGTGTGCAAAATTTGAGTGAAATCTGGCCGTTTAAAATGGGTCAAAATCGCGTCCTAAGGAGTCGGTTACAAACATACAAACATACATACAAGTGAAGCTAATATAAAGCGTATAAAAAGAGCTGGCGCGATGATCTCGACACATTCGACAGAGCTTGGGTTCAATTAGCTCAATACCGAGATGACGGAGAGATCAAGGGGAGGCCTTTGTCCAGCAGTTGGACACAATGTGTTAATCGTAATCGTAATTTAGCTCAACAACATAATTATTATGATAAGGATGAAAAGAAAGTACAACTACATAATGACGAGAAGCGTACAAAAAAATATCAATAGGTAACAATTTCAAGGCTCGAAAATAAAAATTCCATATTTTATGGATTAACGACTGATTGTCCTCAAAATCCTTGTGATGTCTGCCTACGTGTGAAGTTGCACATGTAAATAAACCACAACCACATGTTAATAAAAATAAACCTACTAATTTGAAGCCTATAGAAGGATTTGACTATTCTGTGGTAGGTAATCGGTTTTCCCTATAAGTACTAAATGTAGGTAGACAAACGCCTAAACGATACCTACCTACCTACTTTATCATAATGCTATTGATAGCAGTAATGTAAGTACTTACGTAATTAATTAAGATCTGTAAATTTTTCTACTGTTGTAAAACATTTCATTCAGATAGAATGAAATGTTTTTATAACTACTTACAATGATAACCTATTTATACTTAACCGTGTGTATTTTTTTCAGATACCGTGAGTGTTATGTGTCGAAATCGTGATCGAGTTGTTAGTGACAGTGAATTCAGTGGTATGGGTAATATTGGCAGTAAAAGACTGGGAATGAGGGTAGACCGTTTTGTTCCCCAATAAGATCCACCCGCAGACTTCAATTTATCTCGTGATCATGCAATTGTGCCGAAATATCGGGAAGCAGAAAAACTCACATATTATGGTAAATATCCCGTTGCAAATTATTACCATTATTCGCATAATTTTCACTATAAACGAGATATTTCATTATAACCGACACCGAACATTGCCTAAAACTCATCAACTCACAAATCAACTGCACTTGTTAGGCCAGTGCGTTAATTTTTCGGAATTTAACCGAGCTGATGAAAATCTCAACCTCATAATAATATCACTAAAAATAAATAATAGGTTAATAAAACTAAAAAACTAAAAAATAGAAAATAAATTTTAATAAATGTAAGTAAGAAAAAAATGTTTTATTTAAAAAAAAGCGTGAGGTGCTTTTTAAGATATTATCGAAATGATAATCCTTCTTCTCATATCTGTCAATGAAATATTTATAACTATTGACACCATGCACCCCACGCTTTTTTTTAAATAAATCATTTTTTCTTGCCTACATTTTATTAAAACTTATTTTCTATTTTTTAGTTTAGTTTTCTATATAAAGCGTAATTTTTCGTTTGTTTTTTAAACTATTATTTATTTTCTACTTTTTAGTTTTAGGATAATAGGTTTTTTGTTTTTTTAATTGTTATTCGAATTATTGCATTGTCATCGGTCTTTGACAGGTGTGCAAAATTTGAATGAAATCTGGCCGTTTAAAGTGGGTCAAAATCGCATCCTAAGGAGTCGGTTACAAACATACAAGTGGAGCTAATATAAAGCGTATAAAAACGGTATTGTTTACTATGATATACGAGTCTTTTTGTTCTCGATACAGGCTCAGTTGCATGCGCTATGGTTACGGGAGTAACATACACACTTAGCCTTAACGCGCACTGTAAATTATTACGCCGATTGCGCACTGTAGAACACGGAATCAGACAGGCGTACGCACTAGCGGACCACGTAAAACCCGCGTTAAAAAGGCCATACTTGAAAATTTACATGGAATAGCGCGGTTTAAACCGCGCGGATTAATTGACTAGTGTGTGCTAGGCCTTAATAATTGTGTTGTACAGCGTTATCAGCTAGGGTAACCAGCAATGCATTCTTATAACCATCCATTTACCACACTTGTTCGAAATAACAAGTACTTAGCATGATAAAAAGAAGAATACCCAGTTTCTGAAGCGCATAGTACCTAGGTAGGTACCTATCAGTGAAATATACTAGTGGCTCTGTGAGCTGTAGACCGAGCGAACATTTTTCCAAATGACTGAATTAAAACTTTTTTACGTTTTCAACCTCAATATCTCTGCCATTTTGAAAAAAAAACCAAAAACTGAATCGTCAAAAAATTCTAACTAAGTATATAGGTAGTTATAGATCCTGCTCACAAAACTTCACGAAAAACGGTTGAGAAATGCGACCTGTAAGGAGCATCCGGACAGAGAAACATACGAAATCATTATTGCCTGAGCTGAAACGGAGACACTCGTTCGCGCTTCGCGCTCGCTCGGTCAAATAACAAAGCTAAGATTACTAAAACTACGCTTAATAGGCATTTGATTAACAATACTTTATATATTATATCGTAAAGCTATTAATAAAATCATTATATAACATAAAATTTCGTCACCGCATACCGGAATGCTAATTAAGTACTTTATTCATAAATAGTTCAAACCGTTGGTACCTAATTACTAAATAAGTAAGCTACCGATTCGGAGAACTGTAAGTGTTTTCAATGTAGGTGACCATGGTTTTGTCATCTTACAAGAAGCAGAAAAGAGAAATGGACGAAAGATGTAACTGAGTGGTTCCAGAGAGAAGGAAAAAGAGCCAGAAGAAGACCATTAAAAAGGCAAAATGACTTCGAAACGATAGCGGGTATGGAGCAGATAAGCGCACGATCGTAGACTATGGAAAAATCTTTTCAACAAAAAATTTTGTCAAATTTAAAATTTTATTAAATGTAAAATTGTGTGAAGTAAAACAATGTAAGTACCTACCTACTTACCTTCCTAGATACCGATGTTTAAACTTTACTTTTATGATCTTTATAATCAATAGAAAACTAGCCATGAGATTGTTTTAGACTATTCTAGACGATATTGAAATTGAACTATGTTTTGTATGACTTATCAAATGCCTAGGTTTTTTAGCATAAATCAGTCAAGGGCGAATCTACTGAACCTAGCACAATGATATTTTATGTTCAACTAAACCTCTTTACGAGGCATCACAGTAACCGCAAATAAGATAGAATAGCCAGACGTGGGTAATTATTTTATTATTGCACGTTACGATTACGTTTCGATAGCGAGGTATTTCCAAAACCATGATCCCAGACGAATCACCTGAGAGCTGCCAAAACTAAGACCGAAAGACTGCTGAAAGATCTACGCCAGTTCGCGCGATAAACATTCGTTTGTAAACAAAGCGTGGGAATCCGTACGCGAATGTTTAGTATCTTGCCTCTCGCTCTGGCTCGTAAGGTTCGAGCGGGACGGCTGTTTGCGTAAGCATTCTTACAAATGTTTACAGTGGCGCCCCCCATCCACTCTGTCGCCATGCCGCAAGTCACGTACGCAGGCCCGTCACCGCGCATGCGCGAGGCCCGCCTCATTTATTTTGGTTTTTATCGTAGAAACCAACGATTTGTATTGATATAAATTCGCGAATGATAACGCTATCGCTATCGGTGAGATTTGCTATTTTTGCTGATTTCGGTCGGATGTTTTAGGTCAATAATACCTATAAAATGAGAATGATAAGATTGCTAACCAAGTTACTCATACCTACGTGATGCTCGTAGTTTCAATACCTAAACCAACAAAATGTAGGTAGGTACCTACCTACCTAGGTAGGTTTTATTAATTACGCTATAAATGCTTGATAGGGTTTGTAGGTAGGTATGGATAATTAAATATCTAAATTATGTGAGTATTTTCTTTAGCAAAATTGCATATTATACTACCTACTTACTACCGTATCTTTAGGTACCTACCTACTTATACTATTATAGGTACGTATAGGAAATGAAATTAAGTAAGTAAGTAGGGAATTGTACGTCTTTATTCTCAGAATTAAAAGGCATTAGAATCAAGAAATTCTATTTAGTCGTACCTACTTGAGACACTAACCCTTTGATAGGTTATGTAGAGTAGGTGGGTATGACATAAAAATGAGGTGAGAGGTAGGTATTTAAAAATATTAAAGACCAATAATTTATAATCTATTATTGATCGAAAATATAATCATGAATGGAATTTCGAAGATAACGAAAAATAGTAGGTATGTAAACAAGTACAATTCATTTTACCTATTAAAATAGTATAAGTTAAGTAAGGTAAATGTGGGCAAGTCCGGCATAGTTTTCTAAAATGTAATTTCAATTTAATTTTAAAAATCGAGATACGTTTTCTCAAGTAACTTGAGTAAGTAGTCGGAAAATATTGCTAATATATTTATCTATCTATAATGGTCTAAAAAGAAAATAAATTGTTATTATCTTAAGAGTAAAAGCATTTTTTTTTAACTCGGCGTGTAGACGGACTTCCCAAGCAGTTTGAGGTAAGTCCGTCTAGTAGCAATAAAATCGTAACTTGTGAGCCAATATTTATGAAAACAGTATCGAACGGATGCAAAACTGCCGTTGAAATAGTATGTGTTAAATGTTTGTCCTTAAGGTATACTTTTCAAGAAAAATAACATTATTTAAATTAAGGGCAAGACCGGCATATCTTTGGTGACGACGTACTTTCAGTGATTGTAAACATTTTCACGAAGTACTTACTTAAGTATTTTTTTATAAATAAAACTCAAATTTATAACCAAGATTCTTTCTTATAAGTAAGAAATTGAAAATTATAACTACAAAATTAACCATAAATTTCCTCATAATCATTGAAGGTGTTAGAAATTCATTAAAATTCTGGCATAACCTCTCAACTTACATTTTAACTCAAAATTAAACCAACAAAATGTAGGTAGGTACCTACCTACCTAGGTATGTTTCATTAATTACGCTATAAATGCTTGTTATGGTTTGTAGGTAGGTATCGATAATTAAATATATAAATTATCTGAGTATTTTCTTTAGCAAAATTGCATATTAAACTACCTACATTTAACTCAAAATTGCGGCGCACTATAAATTTATGTTTAATGGCAACGTGCACCATCATTTTGAGCTAAAAATTATAACGCGCAAGTATCGTAAACGTAAAGTATGGTACTAAGTTTCGTATGCTCAAAGATTCGAACCCGTATTGGAGCAGGCATTGAAAAATTGAAAATTGAACAATTGTTTATTTTTCAGTAGCCAAACATTACAATTAGCTTAAAATTTACAAAATTAATAAGAAAAGAGTTTAGTCTTATTAGTTTGCGTTATTTCTATAAACTAATTCCTAATTTTATTATATCTATAAATAAATAAATTAATTCTATAAGTTTCGTGCTTTCAAAATATACCTACGTTTTAAGGACAGTTATACGTAATGCTAGTCCTACTGCAAACATTCCAGTCCATATTTTTTCAATCACAGTTACACTTTGTATTATAGGTAGGCACTGTCTATAATAATTCAAAAAATATGAGCTACTGAAAAGGTTGACAATATCTGATATTGAGGCAAGACCGGCATGTGACGGACTTGCCTTATCCATGGTAGACGGACTTCCCAACTATAACATTTTAAAGTTAGATTTTTTCTGTCGGTAATAATTACGAAATTAATGCGTTAATAATGTATCTAACACCAGAAATCAATTCACGGAACTGTAAATGTAAATAACGTTATAACAGACACTCGAAAATCTCCTTGAATTTTTCGACCCTTTTTTTATTTTTCGACGAAACGTCACACTCCAGCTTCATGTAAAACACGCGCAAAAAATGCATGTCAAATTACTTCCAACATA
Organism: Lampropteryx suffumata; assembly: GCA_948098915.1. NCBI lineage: Eukaryota > Metazoa > Arthropoda > Insecta > Lepidoptera > Geometridae > Lampropteryx > Lampropteryx suffumata. The sequence goes on from OX402563.1 coordinate 5,593,008, forward strand.
AAGATATTAACGACATCTATGATACCCAGTTCAAACTAGCTCCATAATACTGTTTCAACGACCGAGTTATAGGGCTCCAGCTATTCAATAAAAAAACTAAAAAACACGCTTTATATTACTTTTATTACTTACATTTATTAAAATTTATTTTCTATTTTTTAGTTTGGTTTTCTATATAAAGCGTGTTTTTTAGTTTTTTAAACTAAGGTTTTTTAACCATTCGAATGTTGCAATTTTTTTTTTACTATCATTAAATTGTTGGCAAACTTAAAATTTTGTTAGAGCTTTGTATAAAAGAAAGGTTTATAAATAGATATTCCACAAAACTCGTAAAAAAACACAGCCGTTACACCACCGTACACCGTTACAATGATAAGCCACAAAACTCGTAAAAAACACAGCCGTTGACCAGAATTTACAATACAAGTTGCCGGGGGTAAGTCCGGATCCTTAAAAAAACTCATTTTACCTACCTTTTCATATCCAAGTGAACGGAACACGTACTGACGGTCCGAGCGACTGGCAACGACTCATAGGATGAGCACAACAAAATGCCATTGCAGGCAATATTTACAACAATCAAAAAATAGCCTACATTAGGGAGATATTCGATTTATTCGATCTTACCCCTGATCCGATCTTACCCTGGAACACCTTATTATTTATTTTCTACTTTTTAGTTTTAGGATAACCGGATATTTTAATTTTATTTTTAAATGTTTTTTTTAATGTTTTTTCGAATTATTGCATTGTCATCGGTCTTTGACAGGTGTGCAAAATTTGAATGAAATCTGGCCGTTTAAAGTGGGTCAAAATCAAATACAAACATACATACAAGTGAAGCTAATATAAAGCGTATAAAAAATAGAAGTTATTGCCGCTAGACGGACTTAGGGCCTAGACGGACTTCCCCACGAATGCTTATTGTAAGTAGGTAAGTACTTACAATAAGCATTCGTAGTGACCTTAATAAAATACCTATCCTAGAAGTGTCATTACTTACTTCAAACTCGTACCTACTACAATACCTATACATTATAATTAAACACTTCACTATGTCCCTTGGACAACACTTTTTCCCACTAAATGTGTTAGGTATTATTAAACATATAAGGTAAATTTTTAAAATGGGTGCTATCCTGTCGCTACACTGGTTGTTTTAACACCTTTGTATCAACAACAAATTGCAATAACATCAGGACCATTACGTTTTAAAAACTAATAGGAAAACTGACTTCAATGAATATAAAAAATATCATCGACGTATAAAATTTTTGATGATTTTATAAAAACCGTTCGACCGATTTCGATAAAATTTTAATGGGGTCCCATTTAAATTTTATCGACCTGTAACGTACGAGGCCTGGGAAGTAGGTAGGTATACCCTTTCAAACAAAATATAATATTCCATTCAGTTCAGGCGACTTTGAGCAATTGGCGAAGATACAAAAAAAAAGATTCAGATGACTTGAGAACCTCCTCTTTTTTCGAAGTTGGTTAAAAATTCAGGTAAATTTAGTGACGAAAACATTATTGAATGATTTGGTACAAGTTGTTGATAAAAACATAAAACTATGTAGGTAAATGTGTTAATTTGAAAGACTCAATATGAATGACTTTCTATCATGCATATAACCGTTGTAATGTAATATTTATTCAAGGCTAGGGATAAACATATCGGGGTCAATTGAGTTTTCATTTTGTAGCACCAAATTTGCCAGAAGCTAAAACGTTCTGGGTCTTAAACATCTAATGGATTTCGCAAATTTCGTCCAATCTTAGAATACTTAGTCAAAATCTAAAATGATCAAATACTTGATTCGTCAAATTCTTATCATATCACGGATTTGATATGCTAAGAATTTGACGAATTGTTACTCAAGCACGCTTTGGTACAGTCAAGAAGAAAAGGAAATCATAGGCATATTTAATATTATTTTATAACTCAATACAAACATTTGGTTTTGTCGGAATAATTAAATAAGAAATTACGTTACTTTACATTACTACAACTTTATAATACATTTGCCGGAAAAATCTATGAAATTTTATAGGTAATAATTGAATTTTTTATTTTTCTTGTTTCATTTTGTTATTTTCTTTTGTTTTTATTGAGTTCAAAAAATGTGCATTAGTTATGATTAGATTTGGATAGCGAGCACGTGTCTCTTTTCATAAATAGTGTTCACATTACACCTGTGACTACCATGTTTCCATCAGTGAAAACCTTTAATTGGCTCTCTGTTTTTTTTTTTCTAGTTTTATGTTGTATTTTTAGCTGGTTTTCCAGATATAAATAAATAATTTAATAGTAAATTCAAAATTAAACATTTAATGTTTAATATTACAGCTATGCTAAGAACTGAATAAACTAGTTTCCAGCGCTTCGGCGGCCGCTGCCGCGGAGCGCTCGCTTTGCTCGCTCGCCTCGCGCGCCTCGTTTGTTTTCTATAATATAACCTAACTTACTGGTTTCAATCGTTTCTTGTTTCATTTGACACTTTTCTGTTCGATCTTGCAATAACTAGATAAATCACGTATTGGACGAATCGCGAAATTGAAGACCTCTGTAGCGCAGTGGGCTTAGGTCCGGCTGAGACGCAGAAAGTTGCGGGTTCGATTCCCGCCGCCGGACAAATGTTTGTATGATCGGCAAGTATTTGTCTCGGGTCTGGGTGTTTCTATGTATAATATGTATGTATTTACAAAAAAAAAGTATATAAGTAGTATATCAGTCATGTGGTACCCATAACACAAGCTCTGCTTACTTTGGGGCCAGATGATGCTGTGTGAAATATCCGGGATTATTTATTTATTTATTTATTATTATTTATATTAAGATTTTGACTTTTGTAGTATGTTTTTTTTTACAATACACACAACACCATCTAGCTCCAAACTAAGCATAGCTTGTATTATGGTGACTGGTAACTCCTGATACAATCAATTTCTATCAGTTTCGATTAGCAATAGATATTATTTCAATCAATCATATACGATGTATTTAAATGCTTAGTACGCTAAAGACGGTTCCTACTACAATAGTACTTTGTAAATTGATCGAGTTACAGTTTGACACCAACTTCACATTGTAACTAGCGATAGAAGCCGATAGAAAAGCGATCCGTAATACAAATTTGTGAATAGTAACTGAAAGCTATTATTATCAATGTTTGATAGTATCAAAGTTCCATAATCGCCCAACAGGTGACTAATAGAGTACTTATATATTTTACTTAAATACATGCTTAGAATACTTTATAAACCCAGATACAGAACAAACACTATGTTTATCAGATAAATAATTGTTCTGGGAGGGAATCGAACCCTCAACCTACAGCGCAGAAGGCAGAGCTGAGCTGAGCTGAGCTGAGCTAAACTGAGCTGGGAGGCCAGGTAATATAACGAGTGTCTGCGCAAGCATCTACAGTATAGTCCAAGGTAAAGGAAGCAAGAAAACGAGAACTATTAAGATTTTAATAATATCTGCCATCTGCGAAGTTTGGCGCTCCGGTTACAAATTTAACTAACTTAGGTTAGTAGTTTCAGTTGTGTAAGGATTAATATCATGACACGAATGTGATCATCTTTCGATCTACCCGTGTTTTTATTGACTAATTTGGACACAATGCGGTTATTATGACCCAACTATTATATGGGTAACTTATTGTAGTTTCTTGTGGGTAATGATGAGTGCAGCGCGCGCCAAATAATTACTTTCAAAAGCAAATTTTTGATACCTCGGGTTATATTATTGCAATTTTGGAAGAGTTCGAGTTTTATGAAAATAAAATACTACTCAGATAATGCAGCTTTCAATAGGTTAAAGAATTTGTATTGTTATTAAGTTTATCCATTACAAACAAACATTGTATCGGCTTGAGCGGCTGATTCAAACTATATTGGCAGACTTCTTGACTATACATTTTAAAAGAGCTGGTTACAAAACTGAACATAATTACACAAATTTCACCAAATATATATATCATTTTAAGTCCTTCCGCACCCACTATAGGCAGGCAGCGCGTTTTTACAATAACAGAGAGAGAGGGAGAGAGAAGTATCTTCTTTCTTTGTCTTTCAATTTAAACTAATAGATAAGCCGCAAGTTAAAACCATTACAACTTTGAGAGAAAGTGATGACTATTTTAAACCTAATTTTATAATAACACATAAAAGAATATTAAATGTATTTTAAAGTTTCTAATAACTAATAAAATACAATTCATAAATAACATGCAATTCATAACCCAATAACCTAATAACCCTAGTACCAATCTAAAAAATGTCTAACGCGCCAAAATAAGTTTTCACTTCTGTCGGCACTCCCGGAGTGCAAGCCGTATTTTTTTTGTTTATATTAGTTTAAGGTATTGATTTCAAAAGCTGAGTCAGCTGTTCCTAATGCGGTTAGAGTCAATACCACAGTTTGATTGATAGTAGAGCTATTCGCCGAAACTTTGTGAATGGAGTGTCGTAACGTAAGCGGTTAGGCAACGGTACATAATTGCAACCTTTGCTGGCCAAAACACAATTAAGTAGTTAAGTTTCATCATCATGTGGTTTCTATAAATGATATCGTAGCCATTCTGAAATAACTGGACAAGGCAATAGTAATTGGTTACTATTTAAGTTAGAGAATCTAATATTATAAACGCGAAAGTTTGTATGTATGGATGTTTGTTACTCTTTCACGTAAACTACTGAATGGATTTTAATGAAACTTTACAATAATATAGCTTATACATCATAATAACAATTTATAAAGATATAAAGATATTGTGAGAATTGTCTAAAATATAACCATAAGTGTCAGGTAAGTAGAAAAAAATTCTGCCACCTGCGAGTTATTCTGGCGTGCGCTGCAAAAACTGTTAGAATTACACGTAGTACTAATCCTGCGCAAACGATGTCGCGGGCACCAGCTAGTCTTATATACATTTTATAAAGATTGAACAAAGAAGTGTCTCCCAGGTAGAGAAATAAAGGATAAACTTAATCATAGCAATAGTACTTAGAGAAAATGTGTCGCCAGCAATAGAAATCACTATCCGGTTAAAAATCCATCTCAAACAGCGACACAAATGTTCCTTTGATATTTTCATTTCATGGATCATGGATCATGGATTTCTTAAATTTGAGCTTGGTCAGGTATTTTAATGTATTTTACCTTCGTCCTGCCATTGATGATGTAGTCACCCATCTTTCCATTATCTGCCATCTTGTTCGCCTGCAGTATGATGTTGTCTACCTGAAAATAAGCAGTATCTATTAATAGTGCTGTAGAAATGAGTGTAATACCTGTACCCACGACATCTTCATGTTGTTCAAAGCTGGAAACTAGAACCTGGGGTCCAGTTAGATCCAGCTAATCACGCCTTTTTGAAGTGAAAACTTCTTTTAGCGCGGTACGCATATTTTTAGATGAGGTAAAACCTCTGGATTCATGACACCGTTACCGTCTGGGGTGAGACGCAGCCGGCTGCCGCGCTCGCCCCATTTGATTATAAACCTTTATTCACATGTTTACAGATTACTTTTGTATGGAGAAGTTTACTGAGTTAGGTTCTTTGATATATTATCTACATTCTGAACAAGAAATATTGCATCATCTGTGTTCGTTCAGTATTTGATTAGCAGTCTCCATAATTACTGATTTTGAAGTGATTTATTACTAAACTCTAACGCGCCAAAATAAGTTTTCACTTCTGTCGGCACTCCCGGATTGTAAGCCGATTTTTTTTTGTTATAGGTCAATTTGGTATCAACCTTCTTGTATGATCAAAAGGCCTATATGAATTGGCTTAGAATCTACTACTCGCTTAGAGGTTACTACGCGATGCAAATCACATATTTGCAGTTCACCTTTTGACTCATCAGTGGTTTTCTAGGGGTATGCGTGTCATAAATAATGAGTACACTAGGTGCATTGAGACCTTGTTAGGTGCATCTGGTGCTATATGTATGTTTGTTATTTTCCGCGTCATTTGTTGGCATTGGTCATACAATCTCTGTTTTTCTGTATTCATTTCTTTGGTATTGTCTTCAAATGGTGGTTCGTTAAAAATGCCTACAGCTTGTATGTTGGCAGCGCTAAATTGGAAAATATCTACATTTTAAATATTTAATCTCGATAATAAATTAATGTCTATTTCCCTTGGTCACGGCATCACGCGTGAACGCTAAACCAATTTCGCTAGTTCTTTTTTTTTGAATGTTTTATCAAAGAAAGTAGCGTGGAAAATTAGAAAATTTAAGAAAACTAAACGACGAAGTTTCATACATTCGTTTTCACCCCTTTTCACCCTCTTAGGAATTGAATTTCAATAAATCCCGCCTTAGTGATTGGTTTTGCTGTAAAAGGAAGCTTCTTTCCAAGTTTCAGCTTTCTAGCTTCAGCGGTTTCGGCTCGGCGATGATGAATCAGTCAGTCAGTCAGGTTAAGCTCTTTTATAGGTAAAGATATAAAAGATATAAAGAATTCGAATTCAATATTCATAGTTAAGACAGGACAACGTCTATCTGGTCAGCTAGTATTGATAAACAAAGATCATGAAATAAAAATTAACGTGCCGCTGGACTCGCGTTTGGAACGAAGTCCCCTTCGTATGCAGGGTTGGCAAAATTAATCATTAACGTGCCAGGCTCTCATTCTCTCTACCCACCCCTCTCTATAATTTTGATTATTGATGCAATCCCCCTTCATTCTCTCTTTCTCTTACTGTTTTTCGTAGTGTTACATTTTTTCTCTGCCATTTGGCGGAGAAAAAATTCCAAATGGCAAATCCATTAAGTAATTTGCCATTTGGCAACTTCGCTCCAACTACCCAAAAAGCCCTTCCACAGTTATTGTTGTCTGTAGGAATGATAGAGTCATGTTAGTAACCTTCAAGGTCACCAATCCTCAGTGCTGTGCAAAAATGTAGGTGAACATCGGCGCCAGTCTATCAGTTTATCGTTCATTATCTGCTGATATTATAAGATTGGCAACGAGCCACTTGTGTTATTCTGTTTACGGAATAATTGCAACGACGTAAAATCAAGGATTTTAGTCATAGAATTGCATAGTAAAGTGACCTAGAGGTTCTCAGAGGTTTGATCAGAAATGGCTAATGACTTAACATTTGGAAGGCTTTAGGAAACTTTACTCAGCAGACCAATTAATAATGAATTATTTAGGTTTTAAAACCTAAAAAGAAAACAGACTTCATTGAATTAAATTAGCCCATAAAAATACAACCGAATTGAGCACCTCCTACTTTTTTTGAAGCCGGTTAAAAAAGTTTTTATTTTACGCTTTATAGAACTTTTCAATTTTTCGAAATTCCGCCACTGGAATGTCACAGGACAGCAAATTATCAAAATTTCGTTTCATCCAAGATACATAACATATTTTTCAGTTTTTTTATTTAAAAACCTAACTACTGAACCGATTTTTATGTAATTATGGGCCTAATCGGGAAGTATATCTTTTCACAATAAATTTTTTTTTTTCAAATCAAGTGAATGTTTGAGTGTTTCAATTCAACCTACGAGTCTAGTATTTATTCATACCCGCTGGTATAAGACGAGTATGAAATGTTTTTGGATGCAAAGTAAAACGGTTGGTCTACCGAAAACACCGGTGTTGTGGTAATGCAGTATAAACATCCTCATTCCGCGGGTTAGTTACTATCAGCATTGTTCACCTACTGCGTCTTTTGTGACGGATTTCCGTATAGTTTGAAACGACGTTTTATACGAGTCTTTCTGTGCTGGACTAAGAGTTTCAGCAAAATATTCGTTAGGGGGAAGCTAAACTTCTGATCTATGGGCTCCCACACAAAACCGCGATGCGATGCGATACGACGCCGGCCGTCGCATCGCAGGAACTTGTTCATCTCGTAGATATTTGCGATGCGATGCGAATTCGCAGTTATGTGTGTAAGCCCTAATACCTGAGTAGCCTGACTTTTAGATACACGAAGCCTGCCATCAGGACACGAATACTTACAGCAAATAATAGCCACTACATAGTATAAAACAAAGTCGCTTCCCACTGTCTGTCTGTCCCTATGTAAGCTTAGATCTTTAAAACTACGCAACGGATTTTGATGCGGTTTTTTTTAATAGATAGGGTGGTTCAAGAGGAAGGTTTATATGTAAAATACATGTATAATATAGTAGAGAAACACTGATCATTTTAGAGGTTTCTAATGGAATGTCGTAAATAAACACATTTTTTGCGCTTAAATTGCAAACGTTCGTGCAAAACATTCTGTCGTATATTTAGTATCGGCATTGCACCCGTGCGAAGCCGGGGCGGGTCCCTAGTGCTTAATAATGTAAATTTATATCACAAGGAATAATAGATTATTTTTATCAAAACAGCTCTCTTTAAAGAAACTGTAATCGCTTTCAATATGGCAGGGTCGATAATCTTGAAGCGTGCCTACGTCATAATGTATTCTAGGTTTGTTTGTTTGGAAACAATTGTGATATCAAGGTATTTTTTATGTCTGGTGAGGAATTTCATATATCAATACAACATATTAGTGTTTTAGGTATTTGTAATTGTCATTTTCTGCGGCTTTGTGTCTAGCTTGAGAGCTTAGTGCCCCCTACAAAACACGAGTCTTATGACTACCTATATCGGCGGCCTGGTAGAACTTTTTGAGTGCCTTAGTGCCTACTACCAATGTAAACGAGTGTCCTATCGGAGGCCTGGTACAACTTTTGTTTCTAAAACGATCTTTGAGTTATTCGTTGCAAAATGAAAATCATTACTTAAACCCACGTGTTAGGTACCTATATAAAAATAAACCTATATCCTTCAGCCGTTTGGCCGTGAAAACTTTTTCAAATTTATAATATTTATTATTATTTTGAAGTGAAAACTTTTTTAGCAAGTGATCTGAAAGTCGATGAAACGAAAAAGCGACAGTAAAAAGAGACAGACACATAAATTTTAACATAAGATTTAACGTGGGAGAAAATGAGATAGGAAGCATTACTATACGTGTTTAGTATTACGCGTTTGTGCGCGCATGCGTAGTACAAAGCTTGAGAAAAGGCACCACAACAACCGTGGTGTTTTGTATACGTGTTATACGTTTGTTTTTTGAAGGTTTCACTTCTACCACGTGTGAAATGCACTTATGTTTTTTTAATTACTATTACTTACTAAAAAAAGTAACTTTAAGTATAGGTATTATTAAAAAAAGTAACTACTATTTTACAATAATTGGACATGGATTGACCAATGGCAAACCGTAGCTAGTTTTTTAAAACAATAGTGTTTTGCAATACATGCTCATATTGCAAGGGTGAAACCAATTGATAGGCGTTTTATAGCTACAAGTACTCCAATACAACAGCTACTGATATAGGTACTGTATCGAAATAAACAAAAGATTTCCATGAGTTTTCCGTAACGTATCGAATATCGGCGTACATGACTGAATACACGTGTCTAGCAAGTTCATGTCCACGCCCTTCACAGCCGGCCGGCGGGCGGGCGAGCCCTCACAATAATGACTAGTAGGTACCTAGGTAGGTAACTAGACAAGTATTCATTCAGAGTGCGTAGAAAGAAAGTAATAAATCCATCAAACAACTGATTTCTTTACTCATTTAACAGGCTTTTAGGGGTTTAGTGGTAAACCACATAAAAAACATAAGTCAGTAGGGTCAATTATAATTGCTAGACTGCTGTACAATAATAAAATGAATAATGCCGCACATTTCAAATAGCATCATCTGGCCCGAAAGTAAGAAGAGCTTCTGTTACGGTACCACATGACTGATATTTACATACGTTTTTTTTTGTTTTTCTTTATTTTTGACCTTCACATTATACAAAGAAATACTTAGACCCTAGACAATTACTTGCAGATTACACAAACATTTATCTCGCGGCGAGAATCGAACCCGCAACCTTATGCGTCTCAGCCTGGACTTGGCCGAGTACGCTACAGAGGTCGTCAAACGCAAGGCATTGACATCTGAGTGCCTCCATGGTTCAGAAAGCTATTTAAAATGTTGGTCCTGGTTTCAACCATCATTTGGGTGACCTAAACATACCTACTTTGGGGCTAGATGATGCTGTGTGAAATGTCCAGCATTATTATTACAAATGTTTGTATGATCTGCAAGTATTTGTCTCGGGTCTGGTTGTTTCTATGTATAATATGTACTTATGTATTTACAAAAAAAAGTAGATATATACTTATGTAGTAGTAGGTACATCAGTCATGTGGTACCCATAACAAAAGCTCTGCTTACTTTTGGGCCAGATGATGCTGTGTGTAATATCCAGCATTAATTATTTATTATTTATTATAATAGGTACTCACTTGGCTAATCAGCTGTTTGATGTAATAACAGTGCTCCTCTTTGCCATCAATCCATGTGATGAGGTCGCTTCGTATTGTATGTGCAACTTTTCTCGAAGGTTTTGATGCTAGCTGCCCTTTCTGCGGGTGAAAACTAGGTATGAGCTATTTACATATATCAGATAGTCACAATCAAATACTGGTACTAAATACATCCAGGGAGACTTGCGTCGGGAGCTTTCTAGAGAACATCAGGTGGCTGGAGTAGCAGCCTCCAACTGTCACACAAAAGAGGCGCATCAGAGACCTAATTGCTGAAACACGTCCCACCCCAAGTACCAAGTACGTGGTACTGAATTAATACCAAGAAACTTTATTTTCCTTTTCCATCTACCCCTTATAATTCCATCCCTTAAACCAAACCAAATCTCTCCAAACCCAAATATCCAAAGAACTCCAGATAGGAACAAAAGACGTTTATTAACCCAAGCAAAATACATCAACCAAACCTAAAAAAGGGTACAGACGCTAAGTCCATAGAAAACTACATAGTGCTGTTTCGAGACTGCAAATAAAAATATCCAAATCGACCATTGATACCTCCTTTTTTTTATTCCCCTCTATCATCCAGCTGTCATTATAGCCCAACTTGCAGAGTGGCCCTTATTGAATTCTCGCATGGTGTTGCCAGTGACTTCTTTCTACAAACCTACATTTAGTAATGATATTGTAGAGTTAATTCTACTGAAATAGATCGAACCATACACTGTGGTATAGTAATTTGGCTATAGAATCACAAATTCATAACAAGAGACATTAGTTCTTAGTACCAACATGCTACTTTCACATATTATTAAGTAGGAACCACTTGCAGCATGACATTCTAGCAATATCTATAAAGTTAAGTTCTAAGAGGCCAGTACCTGGATGGGTGACAAGTGGCATTTTCTGGGTAGACTATGAACATAGTAACCAGAGTTAATCACTGCCTTTAATATAATTACATAATTGCATTTTAAAAATCTAAAAAGACAACCGACTTCATGTATAAAAAGGCAAAATATCAAAATTTTGTTTAATCTAAGTGGATGAAATATATTTTAAGTTTTTTAAAAACCTTACTACCAAACCGATTTTTATGAAATTTATATGGGACCAATTGGGAATGTATATCCTTTCACATGAAATAGATTTTTTCAAACCGGTTCATAAATGACGGAGTTACGAGGTAACAAATATAAAAAAAAATACAGTTGAATTGTGAACAAACATGATATGTGTTGATGGGGATCAATTCCATAATCTACATAAACTACAGATCTCCCATAATCTATCAGAGTTGCTATCAATTGAGCTGAGAGGTCAGTCAAAGTAGTAGGAAGTAGCTATGTCACTTATTTTATTTTATAATAATTCTACTTACTGAGAATATTCCAGAATTATACATTTGTAAAACTTCATTTAACACTAACTGTCCTTTTTCTCTACCAAGGAAATTGTTTAATACACACACACCATACTGGGTCATATCTCTTATCACTTGTTGGCATAAATTATACCAAGGATCACTTGGGTCCATGAAGTAACTGTTAGGACTATAGCTGAAAGGTGCTGCACTGCCTTTCAATGAAGCCTCAGGGTACTCCTTCATCCGGGATGGTGGCTCTGTTGCGTACATGGGTAACACAGGCATCTTTACCTCTTCAGTTCTATTCACAGCCCTCAAGACATTAGTTGTTCCAGCAGAGCTAAACTCTACTGTACTCAACTGCTGTGCTGTCTCATTTAGTATCTCCTGTTCTGAAGACCCCTCATATGTAATAGCACTTTCTACAGTTAATTCTTTATTAGTATACACAACCCTAGATATAACACTACTATCGGTAACCACTTTATTGTTCGCAATCTGTTTATGGTTTTCCGATGAGTTATGTTTACTAACATCCGTACTACCCTCTTTCACTTTTTCCCTGGGTTTTGAACTAGTTTTTTTGGGTGGTCGTAATGCACTTTCACTGGCCTCGTTCGCTGTTTCCCGTTTTGAATAATCTATGATGCCGGATTTCTTTTCTTCACCTTTTACAGCACGTTCTTGTATGACTGTTCTGTAACCATCAGAGTAATTATTGTTGATCTTCGGTTCCTTCGGTGACTTGGCTGCACACTCACTTTTATGCTTTCTCCAGTCTTGTCGCTGATGTTCTGTGTTACAATAGTATACTTTGAGACATCGCGCGCATCTCAAGGAACTTTTCACATTACAAACCGCGCAGCAAGTGAGTTCACCGCCCTGATCCATTCTGAAATAAATAAATTCTTTCGACTCTCGCTCGAGCAAGAGGGCCGGCCCACTTGTCAAATATCGAAATGTCAATCGAAATGTCAACTGAAATGTCAGTTATGTCGACACACATTGACACTGACAGTAATGCACAGATGAGAAGAATGGGGAGGTACACTGACTTTTTATCCCGATAGATGTCGCCTCATCGACAATACCTTACTTTGACATTTTGGTTGCCAAATTGCATGTAAACAAATTTGTGATTTTGCATATTTATTAACAAGCCCGCGACTTCTTGCGCATTTTTTTAAACACCCCATTGACACCCCATTTTACCCCATTGTTAGGGTTATTTTGAAAAATCCTGATACCCCATGTATCAGGATTTTTCAAAATAGGATTAGGAATAGAATAGGATTTTTCAATTTATTTTGCAATTTTATTTATTCGTAGGTACCAAATTTCAAGCAAATCGCACCACGCGTTAAACGCGATTCGTTTAAGAATCCTTTTTTTTATTTCTATCTTTTTTTTATATCTTTTTTTCTTTTTTTTTTATATCTTTTTTTTATGTATGTTCACCTATAGGTGAATACATAAAAAAAAGATATAATAAATAAATGTAATATTTTAATAATAATTGCTTCAGGCGTCTTTGAGTAATAACTCAAAGACGCCTGAACCAATTATTATTAAAATAGCACAATTTTTAGAGTTTTGTATAAGTGCCCTTTGAAACAAAAAAAATATTTTCTAAGTCGATCGTTCTTTCTGTTCTGTGTTGCCCACAGTGAAATCATCTCTAATCCGTCATCGCAAATGCCTAATAATTGCCAATAAGCCAATCTCTAGACATAATTACCTATCCCAATCTCAAACTATGTTAGAAAGTTTATTTACTTTTATTATAAATATTGTCCTGCATATAAAAAAAAAAAACCCGGACATTTCAAACAGCATCATCTGGCCCCAAAGTAAGCAGAGCTTGTGTCATGGGTACCACATGGCTGATATACTACTTATATACTTTAAAAAAAAAAAAAAACATACTTATTATACATAAAAACACCTAGACCCGAGACAAATACTTGCAGATCGTACAAACATTTGTCCCACGGCGGGAATCAAACCCGCAACCTTCTGCGTCTCAGCCAGACCTTAGCCGACTGCGCCACAGAGGTTGTCAAATATATAATATAATAATATCGTCTCTTTCTCCATTATTAATGGATAATCGTTGTACTTTAGTGGAACACCAAAAATATTCGACCCAAAAAACATAAACTGATCGACCGTCAGTCATTGGCCGTCTCGGAGACATGGCTGAGGTTTGGAACCTGTTTTCAGATATCTGGTTTCTTCTGCCTCTAGGACGACTTGCACTACATGTCGTTCTAGAGTCGTCCTTGTAATGCGTCCCCTTTCCATTTCCCAAATCTCCCTTCTTACTTTTCCCGTGATATCAACGTAGTTGGTATAAGATCTATGAATATTTTCCTTGTTTCGATCTATGTGCCTCACTCTAACTCTTTGTTACTTGCTGATGTACTACCCACTTGTCCTATCTTCTATTCCTTCTTCCATGGTGATAATGGGAAATTTAAACAGCCATAATACTGTATGCTTTTTCTGATTTGTTTGGTCTCTCACTCCTAGGAATTTTAGACTAGTCAATAAAGGTATAATAGCAATATAATAGCCTTCTCAATGAAGGTTCGTCTACACGAAAAGCCGAAAAGTGCTGCGGGTCTTTCATTTTGTTCTTCTTTGGTTCCCTACCTCGAAAGGAAAAAACGGAACCCTTATAGGATTACTTTGTTGTCCGTTCGTCTGTCTGTCAAGACCCTTTTCTCAGGAACGTGTGGAGGTATCAAGCTGAAATTTATGGCAAATACTCAGGTCTACTGTCCCTTAAAGCTGTGAAAAAATCAAACTTCTAAGCCAACGCAATCAAAAGATACACCCGTTTATGCCGCAAATTTTCGACACTCGCAAGAAATCAAAAACCTACAGGATACTTCCCGTGAACTCAGAATCTTGAAATTTGGTATGAAGCAACGTCTGCAGAGCCGAGTGTTTTTTCGTCGGGGTGCGAAGTGAGTCAAGTGTTTCTGAGAATGCATCGTGGAGAGGCGAAAACCGTGTTGAATTTCTTTTGGAGGTTGCATGTGTAGATTGTGTGTGCTTACCTTTTACTAACGCTTTGCATGGCTTTTCAATAGCGGGCGGGAGGGAGGTGCATGCGTCTGCATCGTGTCTAACTCTTTGGCAATAGATTGGCGGAATAGTACTAAATATTTGTTTTGGAGTACCTACCTTATTCTTGTAAAACAAAGTCTTCTGAAAAAAATAAGATAGGTAGGTACCTAATATTTGAACTCGTAAATTCATTTTTTGAATCCATTATCATCTGTTAAGGCTAAGTTAAGAGAATATTTTATTAAAAATTGGTTAGAGTTCAAATTTGGGCTTAAACAAATAACGCCGGACATTTTCACACAGCATCATCTGGCCCCAAAGTAAGCAGAGTTATGGGTACCACATGACTGATATTCTTCTTATATACTTTTTTTGTTGTAATTACATACATATCATACATAGAAACATCTAGACAACAATAAAAACACCTAACAAGATCAGAGACAAATACTTGCAGATCATACAAACATTAATCCCGCGGCGAGAATCGAACCCGCAACCTTTTGCGTCTCAGCAGGGCTATGGCCGACTGCGTCACAGAGGTCGTCAGAGGTTTAGGAAGGGCATAAGTACTTCCGACAACCTGAGCCTTTTTATAACATATACCTAATCACATTGCATTTAAAGAGAAAAAATCCTTTACTTAATTTTTTCTCAATATAGCGTCAGCTTGTAATAACGTTCTGCTTCCAATACTCAGGAATAAGCTTATTTAGCTACGAATCCCCAAGAAATTGGTTCGTTTATAATCCAATTCTCGCTCTGCAAAAAGCCTGGATCTCATAATTCTAGGACTGAAGACACGACACAAATTGATCTCTGAGGTTCACCTCCAAAGTCTTGCCAAAATTGCAGGTTTTAGCTGAATCCTTTGTAGTATATAGTATAGTAGTAAGTATTCGTTGATGGTCTTCCCCGACGCTTACTTTCGCTGCCGAAAATAATGCCGTTCTGCGACATTATTTTCGGCAGCGAAAGACCTTTGTAGCTCGAAGTGATCTTTGACAATTTTCTCGAGTACACTAAAGGTTTTACTTACTGGTAAATCACACAGATCACACATCAACTCGTAACATGCCACGCCAACATGAGTCACTAACACTTTGCTATAAACAGTTGAATTCGTTTACAATACGCTTGTATGTAGGTAGTACACAGTATTAATAAGGAGTAGCAATAGCCTATATTCTTCTGGCGCTTCGGGGCGCTGCCGCGGCACGCTCGCTTTGCTCGCTCGCCTTGCGCGTTGTTTTCTATACCTAAACATAACATAACCAACTGGTTCCGATCTGATTTAACTAAAAAGTTAATACACGGTACATTAATATCTATTTTAATGGTACTAAGGACACATAGTAGTATCGATAGTACCATTGATGGTACAAAGGACACATAGTAGTATCACTAATACCGTTGATGGAACGAATCAATGGTACCTACTATCAGTAGCGGCGTTAGGGTAGGGCGCGGTTGGGCGATCGCCCAGGGCGCCGGATAAAAGGGGCGCCGCTGGTGCCCCTTTGTATCCTAGCGCTCATAGTTCGAGGTTTACTTGTAAATTCCCTAAATTAAGTCAGAAATCATATCACACGCAAAGAAAACAAAATATTATTCTATTATAGCTGACTGTACTCCAGACATTAGTCATGTAGAAGAAGTATCGCTGACATTACAATTTGTTGATTTATCTGAAAATAATAAAATATCAGAAAAAGAGCTTGGAAAGAAAATTTCTTGGAATTTATACCTGTCAATGAGTCAACTGGTGAAAGACTGACTGAAGTTACTATCAATGTTTTAAATAAATACGGACTGGAATTGAGTGATTGTAGAGGTCAGGGTTATGACAACGGGGCGAATATGAAAGGAAAATATATTGGGATTCAAAGGAGCATTCTCAACATAAACCCCTTAGCTGTTAATGTACCGTGTGTCTGTCATAGCTACAATCTAGTACTATGCGATGCCGTGTTTGGGATACCTCAGAGGTTGTTCACATTTTCAGCTTCTTTTCATCGATGGAAAATTCTAACCGATCACTTGGGACTATATATTATAAAAAAGCTCAGTGTCACACGTTGGGAGGCAAGAATAAGCAGTGTTTAACAGTCCGTTATCAAATTAGTGCCATCCATGATACTGTAATTACTTTGGCCATTGAAACTCAGACCACTGATATTCAAGTGTCTCATGAGGCTACTTCTCTAGCTGAACAGCTTAAAGATTTCAGCATTATAGTTTCATTGGTTGTTTGGTAAAACATATTTTTTCAAATACCGTAAGTAAATCTCTACAATTAACAGTCATGGATCTCGGTAAATGTACAGAAATGTTAAAAAAATTATGCAATTTCTTGGAAGACTATAGAAATACAGGCTTTAAAAGCGATATTTAACTGCAAAGGAACTGGCCAAAGAACTAGAAATTCGACCTGTGTTTAGAGCTACAATAAGAATTCGATGTTTTAAGCGTCAAGCTGGTGAAATAGCACGCCATGACACTATAAATTCTCCAAAAAAAAATTGAGGTTTAATTTTTCAACTGTCTTTTCGACACCACATTAATTTCAGTCAATGAATGGTTCGAACAGTTAAATGAGTACTTGGAATCATGGTCTTTTTTGTACAATATTAAACTGATTCCGGAAAAACCAGACCTTGTCAAACTCTGTAGTGATCTCCAACTTCTCAATCCCCGAGCGGTCGGATACGACCGCGCACGTGGCGCCAAACTTTTCCGTAAAACCCCAAGCGGTCGTATCCGACCGCGGTCACCCATTTGAATAAAGACCTTATTCTAAACGTTTACAGACTACTTTTGTATGGAGAAGTTTACTGAGTTACGTTCTTTGATATATTATCTACATTCTGAGCAAAAAATATTACGTAGTCTGTCATCGTTCAGTCTTTCATCGTCAGTTGAATTTCGCGTTGCTCGGTGGCAGGTCCGTGAACCGTGTGTGAGAGAAATAGTGAGTTTTACTGGATTTATCGATAGTAAGGGGTGTTTATTATTACAAAAACGGTTTATTATGCTCATTATAAGTATTTTTGGATAATAAAATACATAGTAATAACTTTTAGATATGGCGCGTAAACTCCCGTAAACTCCCGAGCGGTCACGGGCGGCCGCGCTTGCCCCATTTGATAATAAAAATAAATTTACATGTTTACAGTCTACTTTTGTATGGAGAAGTTTACTGAGTTACGTTCTTTGATATATTGTCTACATTCTGAACAACAAATATAGCATAATCAGTGTTCGTTTAGTATTTTATGTGTTTTCGCGTTTCGCGCGTGAGTGAGTGTGAGTGCAGTAACCTTTGATTGTGTTTTGACTTATTTGATGGTGGATTTACTGGATTTATCGATGGTAAGGGGTGTTTATTATTACAAAAACTGTTTATTCTGCTCATTATAAGTATTTTTGGATAATCAATTGTAAGAAATACATAGTAATAACTTCTAGATAAGGCGGGAAAAAGTTCGTTGCCATGCTACTGATTTCGAAGTGATTTATTACTAAACTATTTATTATAAAATATAGTATTTGACTAAACACGTTATTTTTATGCCTGATAGATAGGTAATATATCTATTAGTACATTGTTTTTTACAGAATGATAAAATATGGTTTGGTTGTAGAGTTATTACATATTTTGTACAATGCAGTATTTTTGCCGCCACTTTAGTCTAGTCTAGTCTAGTTTAGACTCTAGTGCTAGTGCTGCCAAAATTTTGAACTCTATTTTGTCCGTGATTGAATTAATTGTAGACTCTAAATCAGACATAGATGGTTGTATGTTGTGTGATGAACTCGTAAGTCTGATATCCTTTTTGCCTGATCAGAATGTCATCCTTTGATCGCAACTTATCAAGAACTGTATTCAAATGTATGGATAGCATTGCGAATATTATTGACTATATCTGTAACAGTTGCTAGTGGGGAGAGGAGTTTTTCAAAGCTTCAGCTTTGAAAAACTGATAAAAACCTATCTTCGATCAACAATATCTCAATTTAGATTAGATTAACAAACTTAGCAACTTTGTTAATTGAAAACGAAATTGCTGAAAACATCGACTTCAATCTTATAGGAAAGTAAATTTTAATACGCTGATAAAAAGGCCAGAAAAGTAAAATTTTATTAGTTTTTTTCTAATAAACGGTTATTTTTTATAAAAATAATTAATTCTTTTAATAAATGGTTATTTCATTATATCCTTTCCTTTTTTTAGTATGGGTTGGAATTGCAGTTGTAGCGCCGTAGAAATCTCGCCCAGGGCGCTGGAAGTGTTAAAACCGGCACTGCCTACTATAGACACAGTGTCGATTTCTTAGTTAGCACTAGCAGTTTTACCGCCGCCTACGGCTATTTCCGCCAACCACAGTTTTTCCCGCAGCGTGGATTTTTGCATCAACCATGGTTTTATTCGCCAATTCATGGCGGTTTTAAGAGCCCTGCGAAGCTCGCTCGCAACTTCAATTCGAGGCGCGTGCATAAATCGCTCCGTATAATCTCTATCTCTGTTTAAATGATGTAAGCGCGCGCGGGGCGCGGAAGAGGCGCGGGACGCGGTACTACAATACCTAAATACAACCGTAGGGACGTGCTTGTGTGTGTATATTTCTGTCATTGATCATTGATGTCATTGACAACTTGAAGGCGGTAGGTAAATAAAATACAAGCTTCTGTCTGCGGCTTCGCACGCCTTTTTCTCAGATAAAAGTAGGTAACATATACAAAGGTATTTTAATCTTTCTACATCTATGCAAAGTTTCGACCGAGAGGACGACCTCTGAGGGGCAGTGTACCAAAGGCCGTGTGATGATGATGATGATGATGATGATGATGATGATGATGATGATGATGATGATGATGATGATGATGATGACGATGACGATGACGATGACGATGACGATGACGATGACGATGACGATGACGATGACGATGACGATGACGATGACGATGACGATGACGATGACGATGACGATGACGATGACGATGACGATGACGATGACGATGACGATGACGATGACGATGACGATGACGATGACGATGACGATGACGATGACGATGACGATGACGATGACGATGACGATGACGATGACGATGACGATGACGATGACGATGACGATGACGATGACGATGACGATGACGATGACGATGACGATGACGAGGACGATGACGATGACGACGACGATGACGATGATGATGACGATGACGATGAAAATTAAACCTTCTTTATTTAATTATGAAATTAATGGAGTAAAACTAGTTAAAGAGACATCAGTCAGAGATTTAGGAGTATTGATGGCCGCTAAACTATTATTTTCGGATCACATCACAAGTGTTGTCAGTAGGGCATATAAAAGTTTAGGGTTTATCCTAAGAGTGAGTCGCCCCTTCTCAGACGTAAGTTGTCTCAAAATCTTGTATAACTGTTATGTTAGAAGCATTCTTGAATACTGCAGTATTATTTGGCATCCTCAGTACAGAACATATCAGTCAGAATGTTGAGATTATACAGAATAAGTTTATTAAGCACTTAAACTATCGTTGTTTCCAAAGATTTAAAGACTATGAAGAATCATGTAGTCATCATAAACTCACAACCTTAGAGGATCGTCGCAGACTGACTGATATGTTGTTCCTGCATGGCTTACGCAATGGATACATTGACTGCTCAGAATTAATATCAAAAACCTTAGCCTTTTGGCGTCCTAGAATTAGAACAAGACACACTAATTTGTTTGCACTTTCGCGTTCTCGTACCAATTATGCTCAAAATTCACTTGTAAGTAGAATGCACAGAACCTATAACAAAAGCTTCAAATCTGTCGATTTTTTTCACAGCAGTAAGAGTGTTTTTAGGCGAGAGATAGGTGGTTTGCTGAGAGATGTTAACTAGTAAGTTTAATATTAGTGTATTGAGTAAATATATAGTGTCTATGTTATGTACCTACTTATAAAATGATAATGTGTACATAGTGTAGTATAATTTTCTACTTTTTATCAAAAACAAAAACACATACACTCACAAACACTATTCAAATCAGGTAGTCATTCCGATCCTAGTAACTTTAGGCCTATATCAGTACTTTCTACATTTAGTAAAATATTTGAAAAACTTATACTAAACCAATTACAACGGCATTTTAATACCAACAATTTACTAGACAGTAAACAATTCGGATTTACAAAGGGACGCTCAACGACTGATGCCGGTGTTGAGTTAATATCACATATTTTTGATATCTGGGAGGAATCACGCGATGCCTTAGGTATTTTTTGTGATCTGTCGAAAGCTTTTGATTGCGTTCACCTTGAAACTCTAATCAGCAAACTACACCACTATGGTGTTAAGGGAGTTTCACTTAAGCTTCTCACATTCTACTTAACTGACCGAACACAACGAGTAGATGTAAATGGAAAGCGTTCTCCGGGGTCAATGGTAAAAATGGGTGTACCACAAGGATCAATACTCGGGCCATTCTTGTTTTTAATTTATATAAATGATCTACCTAAACTTGTAAAGGATGATCACGAGATTGTACTGTTTGCTGATGACACGTCACTTTTATTTAAATTAAAGCGACGACTTACTAATCTTGACGATGTAAACAATGCAATCTCTAAAGTTGTAACATGGTTACAACTTTAGAGATTATTACTTATTACTTAACGAGAAAAAAACGAAATGCATTCGTTTTATACTGCCCAACGTTAAACAGGTGAATGCTAATGTAAAAATTAAAAACGAAACGATAGATCTCGTCGACACCACAGTGTTCTTAGGCATTACTTTAGATAATAAGCTGCAATGGGGCCCGCACATAGATAAATTGTCGAAGAGACTCAGCTCTGCGGCATACGCTGTAAAAAACAAAGGCAAAGTCGTAGTAGTATGTAAAGGGGTAGGTTATTATTTCCAAACAACAAGGCAAATCTCAATCCAAGTCAGTGGCACAGGTCAATAGAATACACGTACCGTGTAAATACACGTTGCATTAGCGAGTGTGTGCGTAGCTGTCCGAGCGATCACACAACCGAAGAGTCAACGTCCCCGGCCCCGCCCCGTGCGTGCGCGATTGCAATATTACCCGTTCAAAGTGGTATGAATTTGTTTGTGTTCCTTAATACCAAAAATTATGACTGAAAACAATTGGTATTCTTCATAACGTAATGTTATTCTGTAACTAGACAATATAAACTATGGTCCTTGACAAACAACACGTAAGATATTGTTGATTTTAATACGAAACAAATAGGAAAAAAACTTGTCAATTTTAGCATAAAATGTGCAAAATGCGATTGGCTCTTTTTTCATTTTTGATAAGTAATTCGAGATAAAAACTATCCAGGAACCTAGATAAATAATATTTAAATACAAATAATACAACAATATAGTGGAAATGTACTTAAGTTACAAATCATTTTGGTATAACGTTTGTAGGGGCCATTCGTCCTCCGCTGACCTCTTAATAACTATACATTAGTATACCTGTTATATTGTATATTTGTATATATAAGCGGGGAGCTGTAAAAATTTGCGTTCGTATGCTTCCACAGAGAAGTAGAGAAAAATCGTCCCAGATTGATTTAATACCTACAGTATAATAGAAAAGCGAATAACACAATAACTTCAATAGTTAAAAAAAACATGCAATATTTTTTATAAAATTTATTGTTATTTTCTAGCAAAATAAAATATAGTAAGTACTTATATTTAGGTAGTGTGCGAATAAATTCACTTTTATTAAGTTCTATTGATTTTTGCAGATGAAAAAGACTTATATTAGTTTTAAAATTGAATGAATTAAGTAGGTAGGTACGTATTGCTTACGTACTAATAAAATAAACGTACTCACTACCCAAGGTAAAAATAAAAACAAATTCGAGTAAACATGTGTAAATGATGATTGGTGCTATATAATGCATGATTCTAAAAAGACTAGATTAGTTCTACGTTGAGTCACAGTCACACCAGTTATCTAACTTCCTCTCACGAGACTCAACAATGGAAACTAAAAGATAAATTAAACACAATGATATAAACTTAAGTACAACAATAAAACCAGCTAAAAATAAAAAAAAGCAAAAATGTTCACTACCTTCTGAAAATTTATTCTCTACAAAAAAATAATGATTAAGTACTTAGGTAGGTAGGTACTTAAGTAAAGAAAACATAGTGGATATAATAAGGTTTGATTATAATCTATATGTTTAAGGTTTAATTATGAAAGCAAATACTTACTTAAGTATTCAAATTGATCCTTGCATATATACAGGGGTAAATACAGATTAAAAACGAAAAGTTTGAAGAATTTAGGTACTTAACTACTAACTAATTAACTCGATTGGTTACTAACATAAATATAATTTTATAATAGCCACAGTCACTATTTAATTAAAGATCAAAACATAAATTCTTGCAGAGAGGACATATCGATGATGTCAATATGTCCTCGCTCGCATTTGTTGATCAAAAATGGCTGCGTCGCCGTGTATTACTTAGATACTTATTATAATCAATAGGTACATCAATAATTAAGTAAACAGGTAAAACTACAAACGACATTTTCGAAATAATCACTGCCCGTTACTTTTACCTTTGTTCTTAAAGAACTACGTTTTTAAAGAACTAGATATTAATATGTACCACTACGGACCACTTCCTCTAATGCCAGGTTCCTATTAAGTATATTGAAAAAGATCTGGTGGCTACCACTTCCGTTAACCTTTGTATGAGAAAGAACATGGTCCGTTTTGCTTTTCATAAATAAATCAACTGACGAATTTATTTAATAAGAATCAGGCATAAGACGGACCCAGACAAAACTAGGGCATATTCTACACGTATTCTAGATAATAGATAGGGTAACGACTCGTGAAAAAAACTACACTGATTTCTCTACTTACCCAATATTACTTTGGACCCTATATTGTTTTAATATACCTGTAAGTACACACAACATTCAAAGGGATAGGTAGTACAGTTTTATACAATATTGGTCTCTTCATTCCCGAGTCATCATAGTCAAGCGAAGGAAAATGTTTGTACGATTATATAAGAAATTATGAACATACCTATCACTTAAAAACAGTCTGAAGTATTAGGCATTATTATATAATACTAAAGTACATAAGTAGGTACATAAAATTTAATCTAGCAATACTTTTTTGGACTCAACCATGAAGCTATTAACCAGTAGAGAGAAAAGTCTTTCAAACTCGCGAGTTCTCGTCCTGGTTCTGTGGAGGCACTGGAGGCGGTGGTGCATGCAGTACCCTTGCAAGTTCCGCCTTCTCATCAGCAGATAGCACATAGACAGGTGGTGCTGGAGGCAGGAACCGTTCTGCCTTCTGAGGCTCGCGTTGTAACCTCGCTCGGTAAAGCATCACGAGTACACAGAGAACACTGATTATGAACGCTGAGGTTGCTGTCAGGACTATTAATGCTGTGTGGTAGGATGTAGCTGCTGATACCTTCGAAAATAAAAGATTCAAAATGTATTAAATTGTAACCTTGTATATAAATAAATGGACAAATATTTAGTACTATTCCGAGACTCAAACGTTAGTCTCGCCTAACGTTTGTCGAAGCAACAATTCTGCAGAGCAGAGTGGTTGTTCGTCAGGGTGCGGAGTGAGTCAAGTGTTCCTGAAGATGCCTCGTGGAGAGACGAAGCACGTGTTAAATTTATTTTTGAGGTTGCATGTGTGGATTGTGTGTGCTTACCTTTTACTAGCGCTTTGTATGGCTTTTCAATTGTGGGCGGGAGGGATGTGTCTAACTCATTTTGAATAGATTGGCAGAATAGTACCAAATATTTGTCCATCTATTTAATGTTTTGTAATGGATTTCCGCAAAGTCACGCCTGAATCAATTATCTAACCTAATATTTACAAAAGTAAGTTGAAAGACTGCAACCCTGGTGATGAAGTTTCTAAAAAACAAAAGCATGCTCACGACTACATCTCTGGGCTTGGTAGACCTCGGATATTTAGTTACTTAGGTCTTTGAAGATGTCTAAACAAGGTAGTCTGAGGCACAACCAAACATAATATTTGACACATGCCCACGTTAGCAGAATAGTTAATATTCCGTACCTAGCAGATTGTAAGCCTAATACCGCTTTTAGGTATAGTATGACAATGACAACACACGTTTTTTTTAGGTTCTAGAATATTCCAGTTTCCTTACAATATTTACTGTCGCCGTTTTAGAGCACTGGTATTAGCAATTCGAAAGGAAAAATCAATTAGTGCCAGACCAGGTTCAAATCTAAGACCAGAATCGGAAGATAAGTGTGCTTCCACCACATCACCAGTGGTGGAAGCACGCTTATCTTCCGGCCCAAAAAACACTCTTTACCTACTTAACCCACGCAGATAACTTACCGTGGATTCACTTAGGATCTCTCGCTGATGAAGTGCAGGCGATGGATGTGGAGCCAGCCTGTATTCGCTGTGGATCACATCGGTTCTTAGGAATCCGGAATCTTCTGTCTTGCTCCCGGCTAATTTCTCTTGTTTAACCTGAAACATTATTTAATCAAACTCTAGATCTGCCATAAAAACTTCGTTAGTTGTAGATACGAATGCAAAAGAAAAATATCAGCTTTAAAATATTTGGTTAAGGTCACGTGCCTGATATAAAAAACGGCCAATTGAAACTATGTAACCGAGGTAATCCAGTCACAAATCGTTCCGCATCTCAGTCTTCCACCGCGCTGCGCTACAAATTCAAACTTACCAAGTTCTCAATATGGTAGACAATGTCTACAGCCCCTGGGCCAGGCAAAGCAGCTCTCAGTCTCACAACGCCAGAGTCTTTGGAGACCGCGACAGGAACTCGCGCTCCGAGTGCGGCCAGTCTCACTGCCAACGCACCGCGCGCTTTCTCAGCTTCCTCGCTCTTAGCGCCGACCATTTCCAGCTCTAGTATCGCTGATTCGATTCGTGTTTTTTCTATTGATGCAACAAATAAATGGACGTGAATTACCTTCTTCTTCTTCTTCTTTTATACCTTTTTCAAATTTGTGACGCTAGTAGCTACGC
The DNA here is from genome assembly GCA_948098915.1 of Lampropteryx suffumata. Classification (NCBI taxonomy): domain Eukaryota; kingdom Metazoa; phylum Arthropoda; class Insecta; order Lepidoptera; family Geometridae; genus Lampropteryx; species Lampropteryx suffumata. The sequence continues at coordinate 5,618,866 of OX402563.1, forward strand.
TAGTAGCTGTGCTAGTACTGGGTACTACGGCTACTTTTGTCAGTCAGTTGCCAAATCTGTTGAGAAAGTTAATAGGCTGCCCAAAGGCCACCGTCTGGCTTAACCCTTTTAAAAAGCTGGGAACGACAGCTAAACGTGGCATTTTCATCTAAGCGCTTCCTCCGTAACACGGAAGCGCTTAGTTGAAAATGCCACTGTGGTGCCACTGAAGTAAATGCTGGCATATTTACTGCTGGTACAGACCACAGCTTTGCTAAACTAATGCCAACGCTAGTAACTAAATAAACCGGAAACTATTTCAGTAACTATATACGTTAATAACTTAGCTAATAAAATAATAATAAATAAAATAATAAAGGTAAGTATTTCAGTAGGTAACTAATACATCAGTAACTATACATTTTGATAAACACGGGCTTTACTCGAGCGGACCGCGGATCAAACTCACCCTGATGAAGATTCTGTAGATGAATCGAAACAGTGTCGGTGCCTCCATCGACAAAATAATACGTGAGTAAAACCCGTGTTTACGAAAATGTATCAGTAACGTATCAGTAATATTAAACGTATAAAGCACCCCAGTAACGAAGTCAGTAACTAGTTCAGTAACTAAGTGCACTAGTAACTTGTTTAGTTATCTACTGCATTGTTATCATACTGATGAATCTTACCGCAAGGATCAGGGCCAGGTGTGTCCGGCACCAGCGGTACATGCTGGCGCCGCAGTCCAGCCGCATCGACACACCAACAACGTCCGCGCGAGCACTGACGCGGCGAGAACGACCCGTCAGATAAGCAACGTGGCTGGTGGCCATCTGCTCCTGTGGGTAATACGAATAACAATTTAATAAAAATCTGTGTTCAATTTAGTTTAGACCATTATAGCGTAGTGAATAGGTTGCTTTAATTACTACTATTGTTTAAACTGTGAGCTCATTTTGTTTTGTTGAAACACTTCTATGTGTGCTAAGTAGATACTGTTTTTCTCTAAGTACCCGCTCTAATATCATTATTACAAAACACTTGACTCATCTATGCTATTACCTACGTCTATGACAATATTATTACGCTAAACATAAAAACACAAAACTCCTTTTCAATTTTCTGTTCTTGCCCAGTATCTAAAAATGTACCTACTGCAACCTGAAGTGCTTTGGTATAAATAGGTATACCAAGGTCTTATCAACAAACTACTATGTAGGTAGGAGGTGCCTACTAACTGTAAACCGGTTGACGATCTGCGCAAATCCATAGGTGTCGTGTGGGATATACCTACGAAAATAAATTCTCAGATTTTGCGTTGTCTGTTTGCATATAAACCCACAAATGTGTGGGACGGTTATTTATAGATGTTCTGCCATTACTGAAGAACCGGGGGGTAAGAAGAATCAAGGCCTGTAGATACCAACGTACCTAAGTACTTAGCGAAATAACATTGAAATATATAGAAACCTTCAAAAATTAAGAAATAGGCATAAAATATGACATTCCTACATGTTACCCACTTTGCCTGTTGGAATAAAACTTACCATTCTCAATCTCTTCTTGCATTAACTGGCACTTCGTTTTAAAAACGACCTTTTCCAAATCGACCTCTAACGGCATCTCTACCCGCCTCGTGGTGTCAGCTGATTTAGGTTCAACGACCTCCGTGACCAGAACTCCGTCGTACTGAGCCTCTTTGAGAAGCTCTCGGCCTTCGGATTCTTCGAACTCATCATCGTCATCGCTTTCGAACTCGTCTATCCTGTACGCCGTCATCTGTCTGATCAGTTCTTCTAAAACTGGAAGAGAATGGTGAAAATAAGAGTCAGTTAGACACCCGAAATTCAAGTAGCCAAATTCTGATGACGGAGAATTTATGAAGTCTTTAGCCAGGAACGACAGCTTATCGTGGGTTCCGAAACACAGACGTGCTCAACTGTCAATACCACTATCAGTCACTGGTGAAAATTTAAATCAGTTATCAGAGTTTACCTACTTACAAAGGACACGAAATTTTCGAAATTCCAATGGTCAATTTCTGATGATGAGTTAATCTTAGCCGAGACAATATTGTTGCCTTCAAAGCCCCAAAGTGTTGTGAATTTCACTTAGGTCACACCTCCAGCGATGACTAAATGTCGGACATTTTACATAGCATCATCTGGTGGCCCAGAGCTTGTGTTATGGGTACCACATGACTGATATACCTACTACTTATATATATGTCGCCGCGGCGTTCCTACGCCTCGTGAAACAATGCGTCATCGATTTATATTTAATTTGCAAGGAACTTAATTTAATGGAATGAGGTCTTAAAAACCCTGATTCATTATTTTAGCGCCAGGTTCATTCATTACTTCGTAATGATTGAATGTTTTATCAAATTGTTAATTGTTTTGACTACAAAAGTGATGATGACGCTTAGAAGGAAGTTAATTTATTATTATAAGCGAATTTGGTTTTAATTGCTTTCTTAATTCTTTAATAATTTAAAATCAATTTATGGAATTTATTTCGAATTATTTGAGTACTGTTTAAATTATCGGAAATACTTTTAAGGTAATTTTCAGTAATTATTTTTATTAAGGTTTTTGTTTTGCAAATCCTGTAAATAAGTTTCAATAATTAAGAAATGATTTTTAGAATTCATTAACACATTATTAATTAAAATGTTAATACGTTTCTGCACCATCTTTTGTATCATGAACGGAAGTGTGAAAAAAAAAACAAGAAGATGGCGACAGGCGATGGTTGGTGAGTCGAAAAAAAAGACTCACTTGCCTTCCGACCTGGAAACCGAATAGAACTGTAAGTGAACTCAGAGATATTTCAAATAAAATAATTTGATTATTATTTGTCTTCGTTTTGTTATATTTTCAATAAAATTACTGTAATATTTTTGGTGTTTTCGTTTGATGGTTCAAAAATTAAATATCTAGGGTAGGTAGGTAAATCAATGCTTGCGATGGCAGTACCGATGACCGAGAAATAAGGTTAACGGTACTGCGCGCTAAGATCTTTAATAACCTTCTTTTTCGATATCAGAAGTGGGATCGCCACAGCAATCCCCTATTCTGCCCCGGTCATAACTATTTTTCAGATCCTGACGCCATCAATCGCATGTTCCAAGCTTGCATCATGAGCGAACCCGGGCCTGATGTACCAGAGCCGAGCGCTATGGTCGTGGGCGTGCATGGAAACCCGAGGCCGCCACCGACGCTGACCACCCAGCCAGCCACGGGCTCGCGTACAATAGATGCATCGCAGCTGAGCGCACCGCCGACGAGTGCACCCACGGATCTGGTACCACATCATGTCGGTAATGTACCACCCGAATTTTTCTTAAACATGATGACGATGATGCAAAGTATGAGCGAACGACTGCTGAAGCAGCAGTCTTGTGACAAAGTTAAGATAACTGATGTTTTCTTACCCTCATACGATCCGGACTGTAACGTTGGCGTTCGTGAGTGGTGCAAACATATTTCCACAGCCAAAAGTACGTACAACCTTAGTGATTACGATATTCGCATGAAAGTTACTAGCTTGCTGAAAGGTCGTGCTAAAATATGGGCTGATAACTGGCTCGTGACTACATCAACCTGGGACGAACTGCAGCAAATTATTATAACTACGTTTGAACCCGAAAGCCGGTACTCGCGAGACGTACTTAAATTTAGGGAGCACTGTTACGACTCGTCTAAGGACATCACAGAATTCCTAACACAGTCTTGGATTCTGTGGAGGCGCGTGACCAAGGACAAACTAGAGAGTGATGCTGTAGAAGCGGTGATTGGAATAGTAAGTGACGAACGCCTTAGAATAGAGTTAATGAATGCCAGAGCTACCTCTGTGCCCGAATTGATCTCAGTTGCCTCCTCTATTCGTGTGAAACGCCCAAACACTCATAATTCCAATCTGCCAGTGCCAAAACGTTCTCGGTTTTCTTTAGATAATCGAACCAACCCTCCATTTTGTACTCATTGTAAAAAACTTGGTCATACCTACATTAACTGTCGCAGTAAAACCAACGATTCGAATGCACAGCCAACCGCAAAAACCCCCTCGCCATCCGACTTCTAAGTTCAGTGATAGGCATTGTACATTCTGCGGTAAACCTGGTCATACTATAGACACGTGTTTCCGCCGAGAAAAACAAATTACGTCAAATATAAATACGTTGACTAGCAAAGGTACTAGCTTAAACACAATGCGTATGCGCGTTGGTAATATCGAGGTGGATACCGTGTTTGACAGTGGCGCCGAATGCTCAGTTATGCGCGAATCTACCGCGAATAAATTACCAGGGCGCAGGTGTCATGTGGTTACTTATTTAAGAGGAATAGGCCCATTCGCGGTTATATCCATGACTACATTGACAACAATATGTGTTATTGACCATATCAACGTCGAGATACTGTTCAATGTCTTACCAGACTACGAAATGACATCAGATGTCCTAATCGGTGCAGATTTGCTACGTAAAAGTGGTTTAAGTGTTATCGTAACCCAAGATAGCGCGAAATTGATTTCCCTACCGAGTGTTATGCACATACAATCTAGAAGCCCTTTATTTGATCAAATAGATCATGGTTTGACCAACGAAATGGAGATTTCGCAACTGTTCGCATTGCTTAACAAATACTCTGATCTTTTCACGCGTGGTTTTACAAAATCTCGTGTTAGTACGGGTGAGCTGGAAATTCGTTTGAAAAACAAAGATAAGTTTGTCGAGCGAAGGCCCTATAGATTGAGCCCGGTCGAGCGTGAAAAGGTCAAAGTAATTGTGAACGAACTGATTGATAACAATATTGTGCGTGAAAGCAAATCTCCATATTCGAGTCCGATCATTCTAGTAAAAAAGAAAAATGGCGACGACCGTATGTGCGTAGACTATCGAGAGCTGAACTCTAACACCGTACGCGACCATTATCCTCTTCCATTAATTGCCGATCAGATAGATCAACTCGCAGGTGGGAAATACTACACCACACTGGATATGGCATCTGGTTTCCACCAGATCCCAATTTCTCCAGATTCAATTGAAAAGACGGCCTTTGTAACGCCAGACGGGCTTTACGAATATTTAACTATGCCGTTTGGTCTGTGTAATGCCCCCTCAGTCTATCAAAGATGCATAAATCGCGCTCTAGGACCCCTCTTAAGCCCAGGTAGCGGTGATAAAAATCATAATGATAGTGTAGCCCAGGTTTACATAGATGACGTCATAAGTAAAAGTCGCTGTTTCTCCTCTGGACTAGCGTATCTGGAAAGAATTTTGATCGCCCTACGTGATTCAGGATTTTCTATAAACATCGATAAATGTCTATTTTTCAAGCGCTCCATAGAGTACCTCGGTAACGTAATTGAAGATGGTCAGGTTCGCCCCGGTCCCAAAAAGATTGAAGCCTTGGTGAAGGCTCCAGTTCCGACTACCGTTAAACAAGTTCGCCAATTCAACGGCTTGGCAGGGTATTTCCGTCGGTTTATTCCCGATTTTGCTCGCGTTATGGCACCCCTGTATGATTTGACCAAACTGGGTACTAAGTGGCAATGGACTCATGATCACGAAAAGGCACGTCAGAAAATCATCCAGCACCTCACCTCTGCGCCTGTCCTAACGATATTTCAAGAAGGTGAGCCTATTGAACTATTTACTGATGCTAGTAGTCTTGGATTCGGAGCGATACTTGTCCAGATCATCAAAGGCCGGCAGCACGTGGTAGCTTATTTCAGCATGCGCACAACGGACATAGAAAGTAGGTACCATTCCTACGAACTGGAGACTCTTGCCGTGGTCCGAGCTATCAAACACTTTCGGCACTTCCTCTATGGACGCAAGTTCAAAGTGGTCACGGACTGCAATGCGTTGAAGGCATCAAAGCATAAACGAGACCTGCTGCCACGCATTCATAGATGGTGGGCGTATCTTCAAAATTTTGAATTTGACATAGAATACAGGAAGGGCGAGCGCATGCAGCACGCTGATTTCCTGAGCCGTAACCCGGATCCTCTAACCGTAAATATGATTACAAACAATCTAGATTGGCTCAACATAGAGCAACGTCGCGACGCCCAGCTACGGCCAATCATAGATAGCCTGCACAATGGAGACAATGTTCCTGGCTATCATCTTGAAGGTAATGTGCTCAAACATAAAAGAAATGACTCTATCTTAGGTACACAAACGCTGACTGTAGTGCCTAAAGCGTTTCAGTGGAGCCTTATAAATACATTCCATACCGCTCTGAAACATCCAGGCTGGGAAAAGACCCTGCACAAAACCAGAGAAACTTATCATTTTGAAAAAATGAGCACCACCGTTCGAGACTTTGTCGACAACTGTGTTGTCTGTAGGACTTCCAAACATACATCTGGAGCTACCCAAGTACAATTGCACCCGATTACGAAGCCAACAACGCCATTTGAAGTCATACATATGGACATAACTGGTAAGCTTGGCACTTCCAATAATCAGGAATACGTCGTAGTTACGATAGACTCTTATACCAAATATGTGTTACTACGTCATACTAACGATAAAAGTCAACACAGCTCTCTTGCCGCACTGAAACAAGTCATTCATCTGTTTGGAGCTCCTCGTCAGATCATCGTGGACGGTGGGCGTGAGTTCCTAGGAGAATACCAAAGCTATTGCAACAGGTTTGGTATTGAGATTCACGCCATATCACCAGGCGTAAGTCGAGCAAACGGACAGATAGAGCGCGTCATGACAACCTTAAAGAACGGACTTGTCATGATAAAAAATTATGATACCCCCGAATGGCACACGGCTTTGGAGAGTCTTCAGCTTGCATTGAACTGCACGGTTCATCGAACTACAGGTACTGCTCCACTTACACTTCTCACACGACGTCGAAACTGCGTGCCACCAGAGTTGCTAAATTTGGTTAACTTTGAGAACGAATCAATAGATATTGATGCACTGGAAAGACATGTCCAACTTAAAATGACCGAACTATCTGCAAAAGATAAATTGAAGTTTGACAGAGGCCGTGCGAAAGTACACAATTTCCAACGAGGAGAATTTGTATTGATAAAAAACAACCCTAGAAATCAGACCTCTTGATCTCAAGTTTAGCGTGCCTTATGAAGTTCACAGGGTGCTAGAGAACGACCGCTACCTCGTGAAGAAGGTTGTGGGTCACCATGGGCGCCCTCGAAAAGTAGCGCACGACCAGCTTCGCCGCGCCCCGCAACCTGGTGCCGGGCTGCAGGCGGCCGTGTCGCCAGCAGGGGAACCTCGGGCTGGCCCCTCGGGCATCACGCACTCAGCGGCTGCTCTTCCACGAGCAACGCAAGACGCTGACTAGCGAAATTTGATCAGGAAACGTTACTCCCGGTGAGAACTTTTCATAATAAATTACCGATTACATACTAACAAAAAGATTAAAAAAAAAAAAAAAAAAAAAAAAAAAATGGTAACTTAAAAGATGCTTACGACGTATGGAGCCGTCCGATAGCCAGACATTGTAATTACAATTGACGAGTTCAAATTGTAAACCTATCCTACAAAGAAATATAGTCCCCTGTGTACCACGGCGTTCATGACCGCCCAGAGCACAGCATCGACCTAGCCTATCATCCTTAACCCTGACTATGATCCAAACCTGACAGATCCCAATAAAATAAAAAAAAAAAAAAAAAGGTACTGTTGTCATGTGGAATGAGCAGTACTCACAGTTACCATGATAAAAGATACTGTTGTCATGTGGAATGAGCAGTACACATAATTACCATGATGAAAGATGCTGTTGTCGTGTGGAATGAGCAGTACACATACTTACTCGTGCCGTGATAAAATATACTGTTGTCTATGGAATGAGCAGTACACATAATTAGCATGATAAAAGATGCTGTTGTCGTGTGGAATGAGCAGTACACATACTAACTAACCTCATAACATTATTAAGCTCTGCGCGGCACGTTAAGTAACATTAATAAATGTGTTGCACAATAATTCAATTCTAATTAATAAATAGTATGGGTTTACTGTGGAAGTACCTATGCATATTATAATTACATTTTATAAATATTATGGTAGGTTTACTGTGGAAGTACCTACCTAGCCTCAAAATGGCACTATTTCTAATTTTCAGAAAATACCTACCCGGACCAATGCAGAGCACGCATTGCATATCAGAATGGCAGTGTCGCCGCGGCGTTCCTACGCCTCGTGAAACAATGCGTCATCATCGATTTATATTTAATTTGCAAGGAACTTAATTTAATGGAATGAGGTCTTAAAAACCCTGATTCATTATTTTAGCGCCAGGTTCATTCATTACTTCGTAATGATTGAATGTTTTATCAAATTGTTAATTGTTTTGACTACAAAAGTGATGATGACGCTTAGAAGGAAGTTAATTTATTATTATAAGCGAATTTGGTTTTAATTGCTTTCTTAATTCTTTAATAATTTAAAATCAATTTATGGAATTTATTTCGAATTATTTGAGTACTGTTTAAATTATCGGAAATACTTTTAAGGTAATTTTCAGTAATTATTTTTATTAAGGTTTTTGTTTTGCAAATCCTGTAAATAAGTTTCAATAATTAAGAAATGATTTTTAGAATTCATTAACACATTATTAATTAAAATGTTAATACGTTTCTGCACCATCTTTTGTATCATGAACGGAAGTGTGAAAAAAAAAACAAGAAGATGGCGACAGGCGATGGTTGGTGAGTCGAAAAAAAAGACTCACTTGCCTTCCGACCTGGAAACCGAATAGAACTGTAAGTGAACTCGGAGATATTTCAAATAAAATAATTTGATTATTATTTGTCTTCGTTTTGTTATATTTTCAATAAAATTACTGTAATATTTTTGGTGTTTTCGTTTGATGGTTCAAAAATTAAATATCTAGGGTAGGTAGGTAAATCAATGCTTGCAATGGCAGTACCGATGACCGAGAAATAAGGTTAACGGTACTGCGCGCTAAGATCTATAATAACCTTCTTTTTCGATATATATTTTTTGTAAATATATACATATTATACATAGAAACACCCAGACCCGAGACAAATACTTACAGATTATACAAACATTAGTCCCGCGGCAGGAATCGAACCCGCAACTTTCTGCGTTTCAGCAGGACCTTGGCCCACTACGCCACAGAGGTCGTCAGATTATAATCAGATACTCAGTTACCTTCATCAGCTTTGGCGCGTTCGTCGAGGGGGTCTCTGCGCACCCACTTCCTCGCCTGTCTGAAGTTGCAGGAAGGCTTGGCGCCGCGGACCAACGACCCCTTCAGCGGCTCGCCTCGAGCGCTCACGCACCAACACACATCTGACAAAGCATATTTCAACTGTAAAAGAAGTGAAATAAAACCTAGGAAAACTCCCTGAATATCGGTACTACCTTTGGACTTAACCAAGACGTCAATGACCTCAATACGAGATAATACTGGCTTGTCCAAGAACTTATATTCGAAAGACATATTAGTTCACAAATCCCCACAAATCCGCATTGGGCCGCATGAATTATTACCCTTATACTCCCAAAACTAGATCAGTGTACTAAGCCGTGGAACACTAAGAACCGAAGTTTTATTTATATGTGCAAAATGCACTTACAACAACCTATAATGTTGGGTAATCTATATACCGTTGCAAACTTTGATGAAAACAAATAAGCGAAAGATGAGGCATGTTCATTCATTCGTCAGTGAAATTATAGGCATGATGCACAACCACATGTACAAACACTCACACAGCTGTAGTTCTATTTTACGTTGAACACTACTGAACGACAGAGACAAATCGATTTGTTTCGACAGTAGCGCGAGCGAGACCACTGTGGTGCGTCACCGGCATACTTCGGGTCGAGTCGTGTCCGTGACACTGACTACCAAGGAGCGTCAGCAGACAGATTATAATTATTAGGCCAGTCAAAATAGCATTCAACTTTGCACTAAATTTCCGATCCAAATTGTTTTTTTTATAAGTAAAGGTTTAGGATCACTTACTGAGCATTAAATCACAAAATGCTGACAGATCCAGGTGACGCTTCAAGCGCTATCTTGAAAAAACGTTTTTGGCCGATATCTCAGAAACTATGCACTTTAGTGCAAAAATTATGGAGACCATTATTGTAGAGAATAAAATTTCGCATCTTTTGTTTACAGTTAACTTTTTTGTAAAACTTACCGTTTACGATTTATGGCCCATTTAATGAACCGGCTTTTCTATCGCGGCCGATACCTTTTGAAATATCAGATAAACATTATAAAATCAAATGATTTAACAAACACACTAGTGTTTGTACTAACATAAATTCTTAATTTTTTTTACATATACCTACTCGTAACATGACAACTATTTAATTTATCTACATTAAAGTAATAAATGAACACCAAACAATATTTTTAGGTGGGTAATATTTTTTTTATATAAAAGTCTTTACATGTTCTTGTGCTAACGCTACTGCGAAAACAATACGCGGGCCACGGGCGCTTTCGCTCGGCACCACGTGCATGATCATACTTAACTTGTCGCACATAAAAGTATCGTATATTTCTATCTCGCTCTGCAAAATGGCGATCAAAACAATAAGCTAATTTATCAATATCATAAGAAATTTCATGTTTTTGTGTACTTAAGAGTAAAAAGTGATTCAATGAGATTTGTTTTTTCTATTGGAATGATTGGTACAACGCTTAGAAGCACACGAAGGCAATGTTTATCCCGCTTAAAATAATAAAAGAGTATCTTCACGTCTCACGCGCGCGATGTCTTGCGACTGAGAGAAATTGTGTCTCGGTGTCCTAATTTAAGCGGTCCATGCGCTAGAGACGCGTCACCCATCTTCCGCTTATTTGTTTTCATCAAAGGTTGCAAACGAAATGTCGATGTCGGTACACATTTCAGACTGTAGGGAAGCGTCACCAAGCCAAGATCTTAGAGACACTGCCACGGCTCATGCCACGTTTAATGGCAATACTGATGCTGGAAATAATCGTATTCAACATACCAATATGCGACATGCACTGGACAGACTCCCATGCCCCGCTCGCGTCGCAGACCGGTATAAACGTGCCCTTGCCATACTTCTGCGCAGCTTGCTCGTTCTTCTCGCGCAGTCTTTCGCATGGACTTAATACTGGAATACAAGTGAAATACATTATTGATGATCACGGGTCCATCGTGAACTCGCACGGTGAGACAAGTTGACGATTTTGTGGAAAAGCTTTGTCGACAGTGCTCTTAAGCGACAAGAGAACACATCGTTTTTCCTCACGAGGTTTTCCCTTGTCCTGTCTCAACCAATATGTCTCCGTGGAAGTGGTTCGATAAGCTTTCTACCCTTCCATTTGACTTAACTAAACATCTATCAGCTAATAATTACCATGCGATTAAAATAAATGTGCGGATTCAGCTGTGTGATGTTATTTAATCGGTCGTCCCTATTGTCATCAGGGAGATAGATATTGACTAATGTAAGACACAAAATACTTGTAAATAAAATATTAAGACATGCCTTCTTTGATGCTTTGTTCAGTCTTCCTTTGGGACATAGCGACTATTCCACCTGCTGCTGTTTTAAATTAATTTCCAGTTAATAATTTGTTATCGCTTAATTCAAAGGAGTAAAACTTGGTTTTGGAAGGTTTGCCACTAACCACTTCTATTAGTCACACTGTCTATTGGTAAAGTTAATAGCTAAAAAGCCCGTGGCCAGGGCACAGTTATCTATTGCCTATTGATTCCAGGCATCACAGCGATGTTTATGATCAGGAAGATACTCGTAGATGACATTCACTATTTCACTTTTTAAGTTTTCGTGAGTTGTACAAAACAGTTCCAACTCATCCTGATGAAGATTCTCTAGATGAATAGATACAAGGTCGGTGTCTCCATCGACAAAATAATACGTGGGTAAAACCAGTGTTTATCAAAATGATCATTCATTTTTTTACCATTTCACTCGGTTTTATTGGCTTGCAAAAGAATCCTGGTCACTCTGACTGACTGGAAGTTCTGACTGACTGACAGACATAGGTTCAATGCACAGCTTAATTAAGTAGCTCGTCGTAGAGACTTACAATTTGGACTATTATATTTTCAGGAAATTTAGAGTTACTTCGCGCTGGTAACACTTTGCAGCACTAACCAGGACACACAGTGTTGCACTCCTCTTTGCTGCGGAAGTTGTTGTGGTTGCCGGAGCAGCCATGGTAGCGGAACCTCTCGCACCGGTTCTTCTCGTGGTTGAAGTGCCATCGCGTCGTGTTCAGGATCTCGCCCGATGAGCAGGCGCCCTCGTCTTTGCTCTCGAAGCAGACCGAACCTGAGATGTGGGTATTTTATAGGCTTGGTTTTTTGATAGTTTAAGACCGGCAAACTATATCATGTTGAATACAGTACCCTAGCACGAGCACTGTAAATAATAGTTTGACTCCATAGAAAAATACATTGTAGTTTTTAATGACTTATTTGTCTTCTCTTCTTATCTTCAAGAAAACGGTTGTCTACACTCCAAGGGTTATTTTCCTTTTCTAAAAACAATACCTGGATTTGGCCACTAGCTCACATGGGTAGGTGGCGATTTGGTTGACAGACTCATCTTGGTTACAGAGATAAAAATAGATACCATACACCCATAGTACGAGTATAGATACTCTTACTTTGTTTACATACCTCTATACCATGAGACACATAAACACGGGTTTTCCCAAGGAAGAGTCAACGGTGACAAGCTAGAAATGAGAGCATATGAGGTTCCAAGTAGCTACTCACGTGGCTTAGCACAGCAAACCGAAGGCCTAGAGTCATGCGGGGCGAAGCGACAGGCATGCGTCGAGGGGCAGGCGGCTGCACTCGGGCCGCACACAAGCGCCCCGGAGGCGTCAGGCGCCTGGAGAGGCTCCACTCCGTCAGGGCATTGAGGGGCTGGCGAACAGCGAGCCAAAGATGGACAAGCTTCCTCCTAAAGAGTAAAAAGTAAAATACAAATGAAAAATCACAGTTCATACACATGTTAACCCTTTGAGTGTCATAATATAAATAGTATGTTTGTTTGTAAGTGTGATTGTTTTAGTTTTTTTTTATAGCGACGGACTTTTTGCAGACATTAAGCTTAAGCTCATTAATTTTGATGAATAACTTACGCAAATGGCATCATTATCTCACCCGAAAACGGTATATTTCGGGTGAGATGAAGACCTCACCTGCGAGAAATATGCATCTCACTTTCTGAACATTAGTTCCCAGTATTTTTTGGCGCTAGTTTGAATCCATACCAGTGCTTCCACCGGTTTCTATGAAAACCAATCACAATACAACAAATGCCTTCTTGGCTTCATGGTATGCATATTTATATACTTCACAAACCTCACAATCCAAAGGCACCAATTCACATGTCTCATCAGCTCTGCACTTGGCTTCAGCGCAAGGGTCCTTGCAGTCACAAGTCAGGCAACCCTGCTCGTCCAGGTCTCGCCCATGGGGACAGATCACCTCCTCGTTGCAGCCAGGGTCGGGGCATTGGGACGGAGTCTCGCAGTTCGGGGTGGAGTTCGTAGATCGGGTTCCGGGCATCTAAAATACAAAGCATCTAGTTTGTAATAAAGGACTTATTAAATATTATAAACTAGCTGTCCGCAGCTTCGCCTGCGTTGAAAGTTTTTCACGGGTTAAAAAGTAGCCTATGTCACCCGGGGATAGTGTAGCTTTCCAACGGTAAAAGATTTTTTCAAATCGGTCCAGTAAGTTCGGAGCATATTCAATTCAAAAAAACAAACAATCAAATCTATCCTCTTTATAATATTAGTATAGATATGAAAGTTTATGTGGATGTTTGTATAATTTTATTGTATGTGACTCAATCATGTGTCAACGACTCGACGTTTTAGATAAAACTTGGTATAGATGTAGTCTGTGAGCTGGAATGGTATGTAGGTTACGTTTTATGTAGACACGCGGGCGGAAGCTAACCATCAATAAAAGCTGGATTTTCCTAGCAGCTATGCATTTGGATGGCTCATCAGCGTTCACTGTTTGTTTTACATGAAGTAATTACCTGGTAGAGGGCTACTAGTACTTTCATATTGACTTGCTTGATATTAAACTCTTAATCTCGATAGCCTTATCACCAAAATGTATGTCCTCGTCGGTGTCGGCTATAGCGACTGTGATAATGACGTAATTACAGGCAAAATTAGTTCTAGCTTAAAACTAACCACCTGAATGCAGACCTCAGACAAAGCCTAACTTAAAAGAGTATCACTAAACAGGTGGTAACTATTAAGTGGTAGTAACTGGAATATCCACTGTCTAAGTAAATACAAGCGTCAAATCCACTAACCTCATTGCCAACAGCGTCAACACACCAGCATGTCTTGTCGGAGCCGCGGCATTGCACCGACTCGAAGGCGCCATCTACTTTGCACTTCGGCACCCACGCCCAAGCTGGAGGGTTTCCACTCTCAGCCGCTGTGTGGAGCGCTAGGGCTCTGGAAGATGCAAACTTTTTAATGAAATTTTGTCATAAGGCTTTGTAAAAAAGATGCAGTTGCTTGATGCTAGGTAGCACAGTATTGGTTGACGTCTTTAGTATGAATTCAGTGTTGTAGCTGCGTAGCAAAGTTTTTGTCGCATCAACCACATCAATATTAGGTCTAAAATTACGAAATGACGTCATCATCTCACCCGAAAACACTTATCCTACGCTATGTGGTGTTTGCACACCATGTTTTCTTCTTGTTTATACTTGGTCCTACCGCTCGGTGAAGGTGGACGGGCGCTTTGCGTAAGTGTACAATGGCGCATAGAATTATTTTTTAGCGGAGAGGTGGTTGAGCAGCTGGCGAGTGAAATTGTAACAACAAAATATCTTTTTAATTTATAATTTATATTAATAACTTATTTTTAGCAGTTACATCGAAAACCATTTTTCTAGCTTGCCTAGATAACATTAGGCACTTTTACTTTCAGCATCTTTGTTGCTACGGATCTCAGCTATACATGTATTTCAATACTACCTACCTACCTTTTGGCACTAGCTTGCAGTGATCCCTCGCGTCTACATACAGGTGCAAACTTAGAGCGAGGAATCCAGTAATCCACTGGTCCAATGATTATAAGTAACACAACAATGGCTTGCGATACATATACCATCAATAACGGTACCTAACTTTTTTTGTTTTCGAAGACGTTTTTGATTAAATATTATAAGTAAGTATACGTAAATAAAAATAAATATTGGTGGACAATGCACACAAACCATCTAGCCCCAAACCAGACCAGATGACCAATTTACATAAATACCTTTAAATACATACTTGATACTTTATAACACCCAGACACAACAAACACCTATGCTCATCAACCAAATGTTTTTCCGACGAAACAAGCCCTAAACCTACAGCGCAGAATGCAGATCTACAAACCAACTGAGCTGACCGGCCAGTTAGTCAATAATTAAATAGATATGTAAATAGTGAATATAATTATATTACATTGTACACCTAGGCGAGAAAGTGCCCAATTCCTATCGAGTATGTGATTTCAGAACACACCTTAAAACATACGAGGTAAGAATCGCACTTTCTCCCGAGTGATACTTAGTGCTCTGCTCTATACTACACCTACGAGGAAATACAATTACCAAACCCAAATTCAAATTTCGAAGAAATTCCCGCGCATGCCTTTTTTACTTGGGTTCTGTTTTCAAAATATTGTTCGGAAATCGGAAGATGAATAAATCATTTGGCGGACTTGGAGTAATAACTCTTTGTCGTTTGACCTATAATGAAAATAATCATAGCTACCGGCTGATCTATGAAGAAATAAAAAAAAAAAATACGACGTTAGAAATGGATTACCATACACTTTTCTCTCCCGCTAAACGCGTTAGAATAGAAATGAAATTCCATAAACATTTCCGTCCCGCATTTTAATAGGCCTGAAATGATGTACTTTCTAAGTTATATGTATTTGGAAAAGGAATAGGCAAGTTTCTCAGTAGGTGTGGTATATATATATATATAAATAGTGTAAGTTTTACCTCCGTTGCTGACAAGCGCTATGGTGCACGGTGGTAGTACAAGCCGTGCCGCAGCCGGTTGCACAGCAGCGCTCGTCCGCACCGCATTCGCCGTCCGAACGACACGCGAACTCGCATGAACCCGTCGCTGGGACTAGATACGGACACTGCCCTGCCTTCTTTGGTAAACCTGTAAGTATTCAAACGGAGAGGGCCGTTCAAACTATGGAGTGCAATCCACAAGAACTGCAGTCAAAGTGAAATTTCAATAGATCAATAGATAGCTGAACTGACAATGCTTAAATGTCGGGCACGGGATCTTCTATCAGATGTTCAGAAATCATTTTGAATTATTGTAACCGGTTCATTATTGGTACACAGTACGACATCTAAGTCATTGATACAAAAAAAAATATTTTTTTCACCTTTTGATTAATTCGCAGCGCATTTTTTCGCGCTTTTCCGTAGAACATGGAATCAGGAACCCACACGCACTAGCAGAAATTTCCTCGACTACCGCTGGCAACTTTATTGCGGTTTTAATTAATAATTAATTTATAATAATATAAAACCGCGGTAGGCGGGAAAAACTGCAAGGCACAGCGGAAAAAATCCCCCTTGTGCGTGCTACCCCGAATTCACCTACGGCGAAATTTTTTTGTCGAAAATATTCGTTGCGGAATAATCTGCCGTGCGCGCTAGGTAGGAAGTATTAAAATGCTTACATGCAGGTACAGGGGGGCAGTAGTCGGCATCGCAGGCAACGTCGACAGTCGCGCATGCGCGTCCGACTGGGCAGGCGACGCCGGCGCACGGGTCGCGGCAGCGGCACGTGGGGCAGCGCTCTGCACTCAGCTCGAAGCCGTAGTCACAGCCCATACGGCAGGTTAGCTCCAGGCATGACAGTTCAGTCCTGACCCTGGGATTGAACAGCATTTCATAATACTTATCCCAAATACAACTAAACGAGTTTGATCTTATGCACGGTTAAGTTTAGATTTTAATAATTTTATGTGAACGTAGGTCGTAGGTTTTTGTGATTGATTGAACATTAGCAATATATGGTGAGCTATCATGAAAGAGACATGATATCTACTGCACATGATGACAAGTACATTTAAAGAAACACGGGCTCACGCATTTTGACACTGTTCGCGCTCACGTTCGCGAGTGCGAGCGTGAGCAAGCTATCCTCGGATCAAACTCACCCTGATAAAGATTCTCTAGATGAATCGAAACAGTGTCGATGACTCCATCGACAAAATACTACGTGAGTAAAAGCGTGCGTGAAAAGCGTGAAAAGTACGGTTTTCAAAAAGTATACTCACGAAAGTTTCAAAAGTGAAATGATGACGAGTGCTGGAAATCAAGTGAATAGAGCCCTACACACCTTTATCAGAAATTATCCAAAAAAGCATGTCTAGCGGTGCATGATAAAGTATTTGTACCGACACTAATAGTAAAAGTTAAGTGCAGAAAAGCATAATATCAAAGTATAAGCAGTTAAAGTGGCTTTTTGAAGTATGTGTGGTTTAACTTACAAATTGTGTGTTATAAGAGCGTTGTGGAGTGAAAGAAGAGGTATTCATGAAGATTGAGAAAGGTATGTTAAGATAGTTTAGGCATGTAGAGAGGATGGTCGAAAGAATATTGATGAAACGGGTGCTGACGCGAGTGTGACTGAAGAAACTGGAAAGGCAAGACTTCGGCGTACTTAGACCCAACTGAGGATGTGTAAGAGAAAAGCCAGGGTAAGAGTACCCTAAACCAACGCACATGTATGAGAGTGAATGAAGCAAATATCTAATAAATTTATTAGAATCACATCAAGTAGGAATTAGTAGTCTCTGCCTACCCCGTTGGGAAACAGGCGCGATTATTACGTATGTATCTACTTATCAGGATAGGGTTCGCAGTGTTCATTCGGGAGTAAACTAGTAATCTAGCTGAATAATTAGATGGCTAAAAATGATGAGAGCTAACACGGCTGGTCAACTTGCACAAGATGTATGTTAAGCATAGAGTTTAAAAATCAACATGAAACCAACCTATCTATAAAGTAAAATATTCTTATGAAAAAAAATCACAAACTGTCTAAGATTTCAAAATTGTAAACATACTTATTACAATCTACCGTCGACGCGTTCCTAGTGCTAGTTTCCGGTATCTCAGTCCCGAAGGAGTCGACGCACCAGCACCTGTCCTTTGCGCACTGCTGGGGTGAGAACGTGCCGTCTTGCTCGCATGTGGGACCAGGTAGAGCAAGCTTCATGCCGTCTACTGTGCCTTCCATCTTCTCGTCAAAATCGCGGAGATATTCGCACACTGAGAAAGATAAGTTATAAAGGTAACACCTGACAAGTTCTTCTGATCTGTCCCTTACTATGAGTACGTAGACAAAAGATTTGTATATGGATTAAAGATGTGGCATTTGATCAAACAAAAATTCACTTCTTTCTTCTACTCTCACTCCAGTTGGAAGCCCGTTCTCTACGGTGATCATGCTGGGATTTCATCTTTTTTGGGATGATAGGATCAATACAACATTTGTTAGTTATTGCCATTCAACGAGGTAATGCCGCCAGTATCTTGGGAATACTGCGCTTTGGCAGTGATCTGGATCAGATGTGCTATTTAAATATCGTTTCAAACAGTCCTTAAATAGCTCTTATTTTCAACATGTATTTTGTATAATCATACTTATTTTATTGTACATTTCTGTAAGTAAATATACCTACGAGTTCATAGTTAAGTCTGCTGGGAGATGTTAAAGGTTGTGTCAATATTTTCTAGAGGGAAATATGATTATTTCTGTAAACAGTGTTTTTTCTTGGTACTTCTTGAATGCAGATCGGCTATGAAAACTTCTCTGCAAATGATGCCGAAAGAGCTTTACGTACTGAGAATGGATGAGGAACAGGGGAGAATAAACCCTGAAGATCTGTCGGCTCTTTTGGAATCTTCAATTTTACAATTAACACTAATGTAAACTTACTTGTCGGAGTGTCATCGACTCTGTCTGTCTGTAGACGCATCTTCGCCGGGTCTATGCAGATGGGTCCGCAGTCAGCAGTGGAGCAGCAGACGAGGTCATTGTCACAGTCGCCTTCAGGACAGCTGATTGTGGCGTTGAGGCTGCACAGTGCCTCTGCCTCCGCTCCGCAGGATTCTAAGTTAATCTGGAAAAGTTGATTGGAATGTTTGTCTGAAGCATTGTTGGGTTAGTGGTTAAGTTGAAGTAGTGGGTAGGTATGCTATGAGTATGATCATAAAATTATCCTAAAAACTGATTATAAATACTAGTATTGAATACATAGGCTATAATTTTTTTTCTTCATCGTTTAAGAGCAACTAGATCAAGATCCAATCTACCTCGATTGGATCATCATCATCACCCACAACCATTACACCATACCAAGTGGGTACCAATACCTTATAGACCTTTTTTTGTTAGGCCATTCCTTGCGGTCTTCAGCCTCATCTCCAGGTCCGGATTGTGTCGTTAGCAAGTCAATCTTATTATAATCAATAACGTGTCAAACAACGAAAGCATTAGAAAAAAAAATGGAGAATCTTTGCGTGTTTTTACCTCCACAACCTCATCAGTTGAGTTGTCATATCTGGTATCGGGGCAGCACAAAGCAGCGCTGTTTCGCCGAGCCAACGTACACAAGTGATCAGATGGACAATCGCTATCAGCTCCACAGGCTACTAAGGAGCCACTGTTATCTGTTGCTGGGGTCCCGACTTCACAAGGGTTCTCGTAGGACACTCTTGGTCGACCTGAAAGATGAAAGTTTTGCAAATATAGGTATTGAAAACATATACCTCTTAATTATATTATCATGAGAGAGTGAAAATTGTGAAAGATTCGTTTCAGCTCGGACGTATTCCATATGATACTGCTTAAAATAAAGGTCACAGTGTCAAAAAAAATCGAGTTCAGCTTAATATTGAACTGTGTATTAAATGTTGACTTACCAGTAAACAGTGCATTTACTACCGGTAGGTAGTAAATTAATAATAATTGACTACCTACCGGTAGTACAAATTACATGGCATTATAAATACTCACACACAGGATATCCAGTACATAGCTCCCCCATACACTCCGAATCCTTAACCCTGACACATTCCTCTTCATCTTTACAAGGGTATCCAGCACAGGGGTCATCGCATTCACAGGTAGGGCAGCCATCAGTCCCGATCTTGTACCCGTATTCACAAATGCCGGCGCAAAGAGCCCGGGCACAGGCGGTGAGGGAACGAGCACCGGTGCGAGCTGGGAGGGGGGAAGCGGAACAGTGGACTGATGCGGATGGACCCATGGAGCCACGGAGTTTATTGCCTTCAGCGTCTACACACCTGTGAAGAAGAGGAAAAAACTGTCAACAAAAACATGAAGTAGCTAACTAGAAGTACATTTTGAAGTAGCTTGGAACTAAGTTTTACGGTTGATCTATTCTAAAAACTCTAGAAAGTGGCACGTTTTCCAAATTTGCTACTTTTTTTCGAATATAATAGATATTATAAAGATTTATTGACAATTCACACAACACCATTTAGCCATATAGCATATGACGGAATAATTGTATTTCTTTAAAAACATACATAAGATACTTTATATCACCCAGGTACAGAACAAATATCTATGTGCATCATACAAATATTTGTCCTGAGAGGAAATTGAACCCTCGACATACAGTTCGGACGGCAAAGCTTAGCCAACTGAGCTGCTATCGATGTTTAAAAGGGATTTTTTAAGAAGGACAGAAAAGAGTGTTAGGGAGCAATAGGGACATAAACTGACCAGCACACCAATCCGTTCCTTGAGCACTGCCTTGACACAAACGCCCCATCATTGGCACACTGAGGCACATAACCTCTCCCTTCTCTCTCACTGACCACCAATAACTCAGCAAGCATCTTCTGCTGCGTACACATTGTTACGTTATTCGGAAGGATACAATGTTTTCCGCATTCACCACCATCGCAGCACTTCTGCATCGATGGGCATTCGAGGTCGTGGGCGCAGGGTGTTCCGCAGTCCAAGTCTGAGGTGGAGGGTGCGGGGCAGGTGCCGGCCTTTCGGAGTTCAAGGGAAGCTGGGCAGCAGACTCCGTAGTCGTTTCCTTCAAAAGCGAATGTGAATTTACAGACCTACTCCCTCAAACTCTGCCAGTCGAATTTATACAGAAACTTATGTAATATAGTTCCAACTGGCTTTAATCATGAAGCCTTTTAAATGAATACTCGTAGAAGTGGCGGAATTATATCGCTGCAGTTAAATGGTGGTTAGAGGTGAATCAAAGATAAATCAATCATCAGTTGAATAATTTTCGGCTAGACATGGCATTTTATTACTATGGTGATTATTAAGGGCAGATCAATTTAGGCTCATCAATCCAGCAGCTCTTACCGGACTCTACAAGGCATCTGTACAACGGTGGGCAGTTAGGTTTTCCAGGGTCTGTTCCGCAGAGGAAAGGTCTTGAAGTTTCCGATATCAACAGAGGGTCCCCAACAGGGCAGATGTTTGATAGACTTCTTCCTCTTTTACCTGAAAAAAATAGGCAACTTTGTTGTGACAAAAGTGCGTGTGTATTATATAGTTAGTTTATATCGGAGTTGCGTGAAGTCTCTGCAATTTATGGTAGCATTTCATGAGATTTAGATGGTAATTAGGTGAATTGGGTCGACGTTTATGACTATTATGCCGTTTAATGGTGTAAAATTTGCCAGCGTGATTACGGTGATGTCTCTGGCTGGTACGATGCAGAAAGCTGTACTTTGCCACGAAATGATACTGGTACAACTATGATTGCACTGCGTAGTAATCATAGCAGCAAAGGTAATTGAGATAATGGGTCATCGACTCTGAAATTGCAGCAATTATGCATCAGCTACGGAATGTAGCTAGACTGTGCATCACCCGCATTATATACTTAAGTATGGTATTTTTATTTTGTAATTTACAATGAATGTTGTCATTCATAATGTGGAACCAACAAACATGTCTGACAAGATTTTACTGTTTTAGGGTAACAATTTTTGAGCTCAACATTTATTTTAGGTTTTTAGAAACTTACAAGTAGGAACAGGCGGGCAAGGCGGTCTTAAACAGGGTGTCTCTTCCAGTTGACACGACAGTTGCCCAGGACAAGTTACCCCTACACAAGGGTCTCTACATTTACACATGGGGCATCCTTGGGCATCAAGCTCAAAGCCAAGCGGGCACAGCATCCTGCAAGTGTGGGCCGCACACGGCGCTGACCGTGTGCAGTTGACTAGACCTGCTGCTGGCGCTCTCGTGCCTGGAACCTGAATAAGTTGATTAAGTATAGTCGTATGTGTCAGTGGCTACATCCGGTAATAAACAGACAAAAAGACGGAAACAATTTCAAATTTATAATATTAGTTTTATAGTAGACAGTACTAGTAGAAATTCTAATCTCTACTCAAATCGTTTAAGATGTCAAAGGGGATAGTCAGAGACACGTCACGAGTTAACGAAAGCCTCCATAATGGCCTAACTATTTTTGGAAACTGAGACGGGGTCCTGAGTAGCAAGACTAACCATACTACACGTACATCTTGTAATAGGCCATTTACCATACATCGTACCAGACCGTCCGATCCAGCATTCCGGGACTTGGAAGCCTTGGATGAAAAAGCTTTATGTTCGCCAATGGATATCCAAGCTAATACTGTAGGCTCCAAGGTCTCACCTCATATCCAGCTTGGTCAACGCACCAGCAAGAACTGACAATCTCGTTGTCGCATTGGATCTCCTCAAACTCGCCATCTGTGACTTTGCACCGAGGACTTCTCATGGACGGTAGCTTTCCTCGGCCTCCCCGGCTGTTCTCAGCGGCTAGCGCGCGGGATATGCGCTCTGTTGAGAGCTTTATGTTTTCGCAACCTGGGAATTACACGTTGGTTTATAATTACTGGCTCTTCTAGGATAAAAGAATAATTGGCTAGAATCTAGCAAACTAGATGAAGCATATACATGGTCTAATATTTGCTTCATCTAAGTAGTTTTCTAGATTCTAGACAATTATTCTTATTCTTATTGTATTACTAGTTATTTAGAACCAGTGTGTAGAAAGGAATAAAGTCCTAACGTGCACTTAAATACCAAGTAGCCCATTAGCTATTTGCTATAAAGAACCATTCAAAGAAATATCGGAAATTAAAGATTTAGAGCTGTGTCTCCAGAAATTATGGGCACGCTCTATGGGTATAGATCTTGGAGAATGTCTTCAGGGTGTGCCTCTTAAAGGCACAATGCCACTTAGTTCTTAGAGAAGATCGGAGGAGATTGGTTACCTATATTATAATTATGATGATGATATGCAATATATTAGGAATAACTTTCTTACCAGTAAACAGTGGGTCTACACAGACACGCCCACATGAAGACCGGCAGCATATTTTCTCTCCGCACTCATCGTCAGAACTGCATGGTGAAGCCCGAGCTGGACAGGAACTCTCTACTGCTGGACATCGTCCTTGAAGCTCTGCGATTGCTGAAAATAATTCATTCATTTGCCTAGCCGTTATATTTTAGTCGTTCAATGACAGGTTGCTGTAACCTTTGAGACAAAGAACTGGCGTTGTGAAAACATTACGTCTCAAAGAATTTTTTTGTCACAGAGTACTTTTAAGTCCATACTGGAACACTTTCCGGTAAAGCTGTATTTTTCTAAGAAAATGAATGACCAAACAGCAACATAAATTTAAAGATGAAAGTCCCAGTAGCAAATACTCAGCTACTCAGGTTCTTATCGTTTTGAGCTAATTATTTGTGAGAGGCCATATAGTTTCATACACAAAAGACATCAACGTACAATACCGAGTATGTTTTAAATTAATAACTAACGACGTAGGTGTATGGATAGGCTCTACGATGCTGACTCATTGCGTAAGTATCTATTCATGGTTTAGCAACCCACATACTATTTGTGTCATCGCTACATCATAGACTATGGCCGCTTCTTTATTGGAAGACCCGGCTCCGGCCCAGCACCGACAATAAAAGCTGTTGATGCATAATTCTATGAAATTGTCTGGTCCGTCACTGACATGTCGGTGCCGGTGCCTATGCTGGCATGTCGTCGGTCCGGCTTCGTCTTTATGTACTTTGTACACATGCAAGTTTCCATGTGAGTGTACGAATGGTGGCGTCTCACGTCCTACTGTTATCAAGCTGTCGTGTCGAGTTGTAACGTGATGTCCAGATGATAAATGTAGATGTCGATCTACATTTTGTGATCTCCGTGGCGATCTCTCTCGATCGATTCTCTTTGTAGGCGCAGTGGGCTAAGGTCCGGCTGAGACGCAAAGGTTACGGATTCCCGCCGTGGGACAAATATTTATATGATCTGCAAGTATTTGTATCTGGGTGTTTCTATGTATAATATGTATGTATTTACAAAAAAAAAAGTATATAAGTAGTATATCAGTCATGTGGTCAGCCATAACACAAGCTCTGCTTACTTTGGGGCCAGATGATGCTGTGTGAATTGTCCGGTATTATTATTATATCTCGTTGTCGGGCTGTGTAGTTAAAGAACCGTCCCATCTATGAGATATACGATGCACAAGAAGCGTATTATACGACAAAGTAGGGTAACTAAAAACTGTTACAGATATAAGAATTGGAATGTATAATAATAACTGCCAAAATCATGGTTTAGGTGGTCATCTCTTGGTAATGGGACTTACCATGAGGCAAAAGCATAATCACGCATAAAAGCGCCGTCCTCACCGCAGTACCCCCCATAGCAGCATTACACACTCGACCTCTGTAACAAACGAAAGTGAAATTAAAATGAGCATATTAGAAGAATTGGGTAAGTCACGACTTTGATCTCTATGGTTCATCATGATATTTAAGATTTACCAACAATGTAATCCCCAGACTGGTAGACAGACAGCCTTTAATCCCAGATTATTATCTATATAAAAACAAAAATGCTTATATTTGTGTTTCTTTGTTTTGGACAAACTCGAAACAACTTAACCGATTAAAAAAACCTGTTACTTATTAAATTACTATTACAATACTAGAAAAAAAATATGTTTACGCTATACCAGTATTCTCAAACGATGAAGGAAAACATCGTAAGGAAACTGGAATGTTGTGCCTTAATTAAACGTTTGATGACATGTATCTCGAAAGGAGCATCTGAGGCGCACTTTAATCCTTTCATCACACTGGTTCGAAATAACTGGTAACACGATAAAAAAAAAGAATGAATTAATGATATTACACACAACGCCATTTAGCCCAAAACTAAGCAATGCTGTGTAATAGAGGTAGTTCTATGGAGCCAGAATGATGACAGAACTTACTATATATTCTAGGCATTTATACTACTGGGTGTCCTGGAACTAGTATAATATCGGGATATTATTATGGAGTAAACATTATGTCCATTTATTTTTATATTTTGGGCAATTCTTGGCACTTACGAAAACAAATATTCTACAACTTTTTTTAAATGTTAAAATAAGAAATCTTAGAAATTTTACCCCATATCTGTTCATGTTCATGGTCGGATTCACCTCGTTACGACTTAAAATACTATTTCCGGAACAGCCTGTATATATTCTAGTCTGGAGATTGTAGATTGTCTGGTTCTGGAGATTGTACGCACGTTGCAGTGAAAAGTAGGGCAAAATTACAATCTAGATGCGGATGACAATAATATAAATTACGATAACTTTCGTATGAGTTAGTGGCCGACTGACGACGGCGTTAATATCCCTCTCAAAGGCGTTCATCATGACCTAATATATTTCGAAACAAGACTAAGAATAATATAAAGTTTTCATATAATGTCATCAACTTTATAGAAGCACCTCTCCAAATGCTTTATCAATACAGACTTTAAAGTAGTAAGATTTTTATAATTTGCATAGCCAATGGAGCGTTGTACAGAGTGAAGGCCTGTAATGTACAACTTAATAATATTTAACTTCAGAAATAGTGGGGCCTCAAGATCTGTTCTTTGAATGCCGAGAACGTTAGCTAAACGTGACTCCAGAAGCAGAAACACTCAGGGAAAAATTACACCGCGGTCACCCAGTATTAAGCTCACGCGTTACTTAGGTAACTTCGTTGATACGTCAAGGACTTTATTTATTACAACAGGACGCTGGCGTTGTTGTAGACATGTCTAACTATAATGTGTTTTACGTAGATATGTACCTATATATTAATTAATAACAAAACTCCTGATATTATGAAGCAATGTGTGACTATCATCAGTAAAACCCAGTCGATTGGCAACCCAGACGCGCCGAGTCATACAAATTGTTTCCACACTGTAAATGGCGTTCAACCTTGCGGCAAATCAAATCAGTTTCTACAACAGACGAGCAGAAAATATTAATTAGTTTGGGCCAGTGCTGGTATTTATTGTATCTGTAAATAGGTACTAAATTTAAGTACTAAATTTAAGTAAGTATAACAAATAATAACAAACAATTACCTACACTTAATTAGTATTATTTCTGCTAGCCGATTATGGAATTCTGATATTATCAAAACATTGATACTAACAGCTATCAGTTACTATTGATGAATTGGTATACGGAAGGTTGATGCTGATTGTAACACATAGGTACTGTCATATGAATAGAAACTGAGATAGAAAACAAACCAATCCATAAAATAATGCCTATAGATAACCCATATAGTCCAGAATCCAAAGAGTTCCAAAATCCTTATGCTGATCATATTGTAAGTACCTACCCTATCTGTCACCACTTGTGTGTGGCTCTAAGAAATCCACGACACAAAAATAAAACACAAAATAATTTGATTCAAAATTTAATATGTACAAAATTAATTGTAGGCAGATCATGGAGTGTTTCGATTTTTATTTAACTCAATGAAGTAGGTAGGTTATTTTTGTGTGTGTGCTTATGTACATACCGGTTTCGATACTATTTCTATAATATTTTATTTAGGTAATACGAAACCAAACTCCGGCGGAAACTCCCGAAGCATCGAGTTTCCCGCGACCACGGTTATTGCAACATAATCGAAACGTCGTCGTCGGGAATAAATTGTAAGGTAATACGCCATAAAAACTTTTTAACTACTTAAACAATATCAATTCTGTTCGCGTAAGTTAAAATAAATACTAATACAACAAAACAAAAATAAATAATAAAATAAAATTATTATAATTTTGAATATGGTCAATGGTAAAGATATCTCTACATATCCGTTGTCTGTCTGTCCCTATGTATGCTTAGATTTTTAAAACTACGCAACGGATTTTGATGCTGTTTTTTTTTAATAAATAGAATGATTTAAGAGGAAGGTTTATATATATAATACGTGCATAATATAGTAGAGAAACACTTATAATTTTAGAGGCTCACATTAGAAGCCTCTGTCGTAAATAAACACATTTTTTTGCGCTTACATTGCAAACGCTGGCTGAACCCTACGAGATAGATCAAAATAATGTACTACAGTATTGCACACCTTAAAAAGGTCTACAAAAAAGTCCGCGATGGTATATGTCTATCTCTTAGGTTATGTAATTCTCTTACATAACGTTGTATATAAAGACATTATGTAGTAGGTATATTTAGTATTAGCATTGCGCCCGTGCGAAGCCGGGGCGGGTCGCTAGTTTACATAAAGTATAGTCCAAATTCAGTCATACTGTTTTGACGACGAGTATGTATATTAGGTTGGTAGATTTAAACATCTAGTACCTACTACGTAGTATTGTGAACAAAATATTGCGGTGAGCGAATCACCGATTCTTGTACCGAAGTAGGTAAGTAAGTGATTTATGCGATTATGTGCGTATGCATATGTCCTTGCTCTACTTCTTAGAACCAAATGCGGGCTTTCTCGTGCAGTCTATCATGACCA
This sequence comes from Lampropteryx suffumata, assembly GCA_948098915.1. Lineage (NCBI taxonomy): Eukaryota > Metazoa > Arthropoda > Insecta > Lepidoptera > Geometridae > Lampropteryx > Lampropteryx suffumata. The sequence goes on from OX402563.1 coordinate 5,646,771, forward strand.
TGATATAATTTAATAATTACATAAAGCGAGTTCTAAATACATATATATTCTCCATACTTGTTGTTGTTGTTGTTTTTAGCCCGTACTGTCCCACTGCTGGGCCTGCTGCTGCCTCCTTTAGAGTTTTCCATTGGTTTCGGTCCAACGCCATTGTCTCCATACTTATCCCTACTAATATTATAAATGCGCAAGTAACTCTGTCTGTCTGTCTGTCTGTTTGTTACGTTTTCACGCCTAAACCGCTGAACCGTTTTTGATGAAATTTAGTATAGAGATAGATGGGATCTTGGAGAAGGATATATATGCTATTTTCTATGTAGGTACCACGCGCGCGAAGCCGCGGGCAGCAGCTACTAGGTATATAAATTAAAAATGTCTCTGTCCGTCTGCCTATCTTTCTATCTGTCTGTCTGTTTTTCTGTGCATGACAATCTTTCTATAATTAATCTTTATAACTTTCATCTAATTTTTACTTATTTCACTGCCTACACTGTTTTTATTCCCACGGATTCTTTAAGTATTTTATGATAATTCACTGATGTAATACAAACAAAACCGTCTTTAGCATGTTAATTTATCACTTTCACCTATTAGATAAGCTTTAGCGTGCTTGTTGGTCATTGACCACTGTTTACTGTGCCTTATCGTATTGAAAATACTAAAAACTTAAAAAAATAGTTTTATCAGTTTCTTTTAAACAATTTCTAAGAATAATAACATAGATTATAGGTTCTAGTATAACACGGCAGGACAACATCAAAAAAGTTACGATAAAGTTGTCAAGATTTACGTATCCATTAAAGGAGCAAAAAAACACAAATGCAAAAACTGCAATTTGTATTTATTATGTTTACGCTCATGCCTGGCTTCACTACTGCATCGAATTTAGGGTAACAGCACCGACGAAACAATATTTCTGTTACAAAATAAATGTATAAAAATACTCGTAATTCTAAGTTTAGAATGGAAAGCTGTAGACCGCGTTTTAAAAAAGAAAACATTTTAACATTAATTTGTATCTATATAAAGATAACATATAACATCAAAAGATGTTTGTAATTTTGTAAAAAAATCTATAACCCTGTTCCCACTATACTCAAGACCCCAAAACGTGTCTAAAACCACGAAATAGGCTAGCCCGACCTAACTCAACATTACAAATTATATATTATATTCTTGACCATAATGCAATGTGAAAATATATAACAAAATTCCTGATAGCACTAAACATGATATGTCAAAAAATTCATAAATAGTTTTTATTCATTGCAAGAATTATAAATAGACTCCTAGATTTTCATAGTTTAATTTTAAGATAAACAATTCTATAAGATACACATTGATAGATCTATAGTATGTTTAAGAAATATTATAGGAAATAACTAAGTTATGTTAAAGTCATACGTTTTATTAATCAATTATTAGTTAATAAAGTAGGCAATCAGTTGGCTACCAAAATATAAATAAACAAAATAGTGAAATATTGCAAGGCTTATGTTTGACACTAAAACAATGTATAATCTATATAATCTATACAAGCTAAAGAGCTTAACCTGACTGACTGACTGACTAACTGATTCATCATCGCTGAGCCCAATCCGCTGAAGCTAGAAAGCTGAAATTTGGAAGGTAGCTTTCTTTTATAGTAAAATGGGGTGTCAAAGTTTGTATGGGACCTTTTTAACGGGTGGTGTGATTTCTTTGAAACTTGGTTTCGATACTTAAAATGCAAAATAAATGGACACGTGTTCCAGGATTTATCAAAATAACCCTCATAAAGGAGTAAAATGAGGAGTGAATGTTTGTATGGAAACTTTTTAATGGGTGGTCAGGTTTGAAACTTATCAATAAAATTTGGCTACAATTCCTTTAAAAAAATGCGGACGAAGTCGCGAGCAGTAGCTAGCAACAATATAAGTGCAATAAACATTTTCTATTACGATTTCTATTACCATTTATATTCTGAAAACAGCCGAATAGATTTCAAAACTTCTAGCTTGCACATCTACATCCGATGTCTGCAAGTAATTCCCAGTCTTGCCCAACACAAAGAAACTCTAAGAAACTTTGTCTTAAGTGTTCGTTCATATTCATAACTATTTTAGTTTAACTTGGAAGTCGTGCAATGCTTGAGACAGCCATCTTTAAAGTTTGTTGAACTTTTTAGTCTGATGCTACCAGTTTTAATCATCAGAACACTTGGCGTTGGCGTTGGCACCGACGAAAATCTTGACAAAATTTATAATAAGAATATAATATAAAAAAACTAACCAATCAGAATCAAAATATCTTTTCAGTTATATAAAACAGACAATGTTATTCCTAACTCTTTTAAAAACAAGCGTTTGATAAATAGTTTCAAGTCATAATACCAACATAGAAGATAATAATAATAATAATATCGGACATTTCACACAGCATCATCTGGCCCCAAAGTAAGCAGAGCTTGTGTTACTTGTGATACTTTAGCTATGGGTATGTAATCATTAGCCTCTTTCACGGTAGTGGGATAACAAGGTTCTATTGAGTTGAACTAAAATAACGAAAACATTATGACATACATTTATGTACCTATGCACTTCAAGTTAGGAGTGAGTGAACTCGGTGACGTGAGCGCACTGTGACGCAACCCAGCAGCCGGCCGGCATGACGGGTGAAAGGCGTTGATAATGCGGCCACTATAATTTGTTACCGTCTTCGATGTGTTCTTAAGGTTAATAAAGTAACTGAACTGAATTATATAGATATATAGTCTAATATAGACTAATTATATAGTCTTAAGAAGTCTACAGTACTCTGAATCAAGAGACTCAAGTTTCGATAGAATTTATAGACTCCTTGGCTTTCGCCTTTGTTTACGCCGAAACTGTCAAATATCTAGGTCTGCATGCACACTGCTTGCTATGATTATTTTCTCGTTCAAATTTATCTTCTCTATTTTGTACGTCTTTTAAACCAAATTCAAATATGGTATTTGGGACACATTTTGTAACCAACAAAATGTTTTAAAAGCAAAGCAGGGTGTTTTGACCTCATAATCCCGTATCCTAAATCTTTGGATCTACTTCCTTTCATGATTGGGCAAGAAAAAGACTAGCTGATGGATTTAATACCAATAGTAAGGTACCTACTATGGTTGGATCAGTGACTAAAGAGACTAATAAAAGGATCGAGGTGTTGAAAGGTCAATATTCCAGTAAAATGTCTTCGAAGTTTTGCGTCAGGAAACTTATAAAGCTTGTCTGGCTTTCTTGTAAATAGGTGCCTAAGTAACGAACTGTTAAACATCCTCTTCTTTATACGAGATTTTTACCATGTTGAACCCTTAATTTACCTGTTAGGTCCCAGGGACTACGTGCAAAGTTTCATTTTAGCCTAAAAACATAAAAACTGCGGTTTTATTTTCACGCGTCTCATTTCTTAATGCTAAAATATACTTACAAAAAATGATTAATAATAATATGATTTTCTATTTTCCATTTTTTCAGCACATTTGCATACGCCACGAATGAAACTTGTTTTTTAAACCATGATTGTTTTAAAAGTTGTATCTTATATAGGTATTTACTAGATAGGTCTAGTCATAGAGCTAATCACTTGGTTCTGCTGTGCGTAACTGTGTTTATTGTAAATGTTCACCAGAATCTGTTTGACCAAAATATTACTTATTATGTCATATTTTGTCTTCACTTCAAGAAAACCTGTGCTTGACGAATACGTTGTTTATCCTGCCGCTCTTCAACATGACGTAATCTTTTGATTGGAAATGTAAACCAACGTATTCATGTTATTGTTTACCAGTTGGTATAGTACATTATTATGTCTATAGATCTCTTGAATTAATAACTGAGATCTCTTGAATTTAACCATGAACTACCATATATGAATCGCGCACCATGCCATGTACCTATATTGTATTAGATTTACGACTCTATAATTTAAGTAATAGAGGTTGCTTCTTTACAACATCAGCGTTCAAAATATAAGTACCTTGATATACGACACCCATAATGACAGCTCGTTCTTAACCTGTTGAACAAATCACCAGGCTTTACCACAAGCGCTTCGTAAAGTCACATAATACAATTTTATAACCAAAACGTGTTGTAGAAAGTGAAACGCCAACGTCGAATGCAAACGATGACAAATCGTTGTCGTGATTTTCACTCGGAGTTTCTACACCGCTGTTATTCACGCAATTTAGGCTTGGACAATGTCTACTGTGGGTTATCTAATTGGATTAAAACTGAGCTACACTAGGCATCCTCAACACACACTGTGAGTGAAATTATATCTCTCGCATCTAAGAAATCATAACCACCAAACGCATCTAACTTAACCTAACCTATAACATAAATCAAATGATTTCTGTTGTACACAGAAGAAAGAAAGCAAAATTCAAATCACTGGTATGAATTTATATACAACTAGCTGCTGCCCACGGCTTCGCACGCGTGGTACCTACTTCAAAAGTAGCCTATGTTCATCCCCCGAATGCAATACATCTTTTTACCAAATTTCATCAAAATCCGTTAAGCCGTGAAAAAGTAACAAACAGACAGAGAGACTTTTGCATTAATAATATTACCTATATAGAATATAGATGAAAACACAAAATTATCAGTAATGACTAAAACTAAAACAAAAAAGAGAAAAACAAATGAGTTATAGGACTGAGTGGTGGTGAAACGGCCCACAGCTCAGCATAATGCTACTGCCTGTTGCCATACTGCATCGCTTGTCTTTCGCCGAAGCTAATGATGACTACACTAGAGCAGTATTATTGCCTAGACTGAAAAACAGCTGTGGATGTTTGACAGAATTCATGCAATCTTAATGTCATCAACATTAGCAACATGCCGGTATACCCCAGTAATATATTTTAATCTATCGCGTTCAGAATTCATATTGTTTTAGTAGTTATCAGGTATTTTAGTACTCGGCGGCAACTCCCTATGCACCCAGTCAGCCCGCAACCACTGTTTTTGCAACATAACTAAAACATCGAAAATAAATTATAAGGTAATCTTTGTAATACGCGATACATGCACTAACCCCTCTACTTGTAAGCGTCTCTCAACTTCTTCTCGAAAGTTCTTCTCCTTTTTTTGAAGTGATAACTTTTTATGGGAGGGTAAACCGCTTCGTTACGTAACGCGTTACGGCGCCAGTATGTTTGGTTTCCCTTTCTCTCACGCATACGGCAGCGGTAAGCAGGCTCCTCCTCTTTCACTCTAACCCATAGTGCTAGTTAGATTAGTTTAAGTTTTCACTTTTGTCCCCTTCTCTGTTTATTTATAGTCCAGTCTATCCAACGATTGCCTGATAGAGATCGCTATTAGCGATAAGGCCGCCCATTGTATTGCCTTAAATAAGTTAAGTTATTGTTATTGTAATATTCTGTGTGGTAGTCAATAACGAGTTTTCTATCTACGAGTATCTATCTATCTATCTCGGGCATCCCAAGACGCACACGTTTTATATCTATATTTGCATATGCTTTGTTGACAAATTTAGCCAGTGTCTAGTGATTGTTTGGTTAAAAAATCTTAGTCGATTGACATTTGTCTATTCTGAACGTCATCGCGGAATGGCTGTCTAATACTTTCTCGGAATTCCTCGTCGTTCAAATCACATTGCAACATATTACACTTATAATTCAATGGTTCATACCGGTGCTACGGAGTCACATATTGATTTATACTAGTGGTTGCCCAGTGGTCGAAATTTGACCATAATTATAAGTTTGAACGTTATTAAGGTTGTATTGTCAAAGAATACTCCTACTCATAGATTTCGCAGAGGCTACACTGTTGATTTGCCTATTTTTTTCAAACAAATCATATGAAATTTCGATCCAAAAACCAATATTTATTAAAATAACGAATACCTCTTATTTTTTTTTATTGAAACAAAAAAACATGAGATAAAAAAAATGCAGTCGACTTACCTACATAATTATTTACTTAGATATTTACTTACTTGCATATTTACTTACGTACTTACATATTTACTTACTTACTTACATACATATTTCGATAATTTAATTAATGATAGAAAACTTCTCTGTAAACGATGTTTTTTGTTTTTTATTATTTGATGCGCATTCATGTTCCATTGACTAATTCTTCCTTTGTATTTAAGTTTCTGATCAGCAAAACGATACAGTTAACTTTCAATACTAACTTATGTGGTGGTAAACCACTAACAGTCAAAGAATTTATAAACTCTACCGGATATTTATTGATGGCACTGTCTTATGGCACTAATTTGTGTATCACAAATTATTTTATCATAGCTATGATATGTTCGCTGTTCTCCAGGAATTTCATTAAGTATATCAGTATTAATCAAAGTACAATCATCATTTGTAGGTGCTAAAATAACTGAGTTTAAAATATTTTCTGACAGTATGTTTTAATTTAACTTAATACTTAATTTGACCACAGACTTTAACAATAAACAAATAAGTATATACAAAAGAGTATCTATGCTCATGTGCTCTTATACTCATATTATGCTCATATATAACTAATTAATATATTGTAATAGGTAAATGAATTTATTATGGTTATGTTTGACATTCAATAAGACTTTAGCCAAAAACAAAAAAGTATGTACAAAAGAGTATCTATGCTCATCTGCTCTTATACTCGTATTATGCTCATATATATGTGTGCGTGTCAAATATATGATAGTGTGTGTGTAATGTTTTTTTTATTGATTTAATGTATTTTTATGCATAACTAAAAAAATATTAGCATTCTGCACTTCTTCTCTATATAAACTATACACATAGTGACAGGACAAATCTTAAGAAGTGTTTAGACTGTGTTTAAGTTGGGAGGCGTTTATAAGTAAGGCCGTAAAACAATATACACAGGTAATCTCCGAATAGATGGAAAATATACTACCTCTACATAAAATAATTACATTTTAAAAACTAAAAAGAAAACCGACTTTATTGAATAAAATTTAAGCCTATAATACATTTTTAGTAGAAAGTTGATGTATTTTTTATATAATATATATATAATATGGGTAGGCCAATGAAACAGCGAAGTGTCGAAGTACACGAAAACATCATCGATGTATACAATTTTTAGATTTTCGTTGATATTTCAGCTCGGCCTATTTTGATAAAATTTAAATGGGGACGGGCCACCTGTGAAGTATACCCTTTCAAACAAAAAAAGAATTTTCCAAATCGGTTCAGGCGTTTTCGAAAGAGATTCCGCGGAATTGAGACCCTCCTCCTTTTTGATGAAGTCAGTTAATAACATTCAACTAAGGTAACAAAAGCTGGATAGTGTTAAACAAGTCACAATTCCTAATAAGGGGTATATGTACAAATAGAGCTACTAAAACCATGATATTGATCTCAAACAGAGGATAGTTTCAAAGGCAATTTAAAGTACAGGCGATTAGGCCGAGCCGCATATCCGATGAACCAAAAACGGCGTTGTAATAGTTTGAAAGGTCATCAAGATTTAAGAGCTTAGAAGATTTAGTTGAGGTGGTGGGTGGTATATGCCTTTTGGCTACTTCGGAAGCTTCCGCTATCCACACCAATATCCTACCGAGTTTTGTAGCGTAGGTAGGTACCCATTTTGTATAGTTATTATTTTATTATGTTTATATCATTTACCACCTAACTTTTAAGTCTTTTTAGTGTTGTGTCAAATTTTTTTTTAAATCATTTCATCCTCATAGTGCGTTTAGTTGAGTTGTTGATTGTTGATTGCTGTATCAACCAAAAAATAATGATAAATTAGCCTTTGTGACGTAACTTAGTACTAAGTAGTAAAGCAAATACCGGAAGCAATGTATTTCCCCTGAAACACGAATACAAAGGTAAAGACAACTTCATAATTTCTTGTTTGATTGTTTCATATGCCTCAAGAACTTTATAAAAATCGTGATAATATTTAACCTTATTGGCAAAGTTTTTGTAAAATAAAGTGCCTAAGTTTTTGGAAGGAAAGTCCATTATTTACTTTAATCGGTTCTTAGGAACATGAAGCACGTATTGGCCGCTATACAGGCTTTTTTGATGGAAATGAGAATGTAATCGGGTTTGCAGTAATTACTTTAAAAGATTTACTGCTAGAGTGTCTAGCTTGCAAAATAAATTTGATAGATATAGTTGCAGGCGGGGTCTCTATACAGTGGCGGATTTACTAACTTCCCAATTTCCAAGCATAGGATGTTAAAATTTCTCCGACTCTTACATTTGACAGGTTTTAATTGAAGCAAATGTTAGGACCGTGTTTTTTAAGTCGTTGTGAGCCGCGAACTGAGTGTTTTAAAATAGAATATATAAGTTTGTGACACAGTTGAATGTGCCTAATGAAAGGGAAGAAAGAAAAGTCACCAGAAATATGTCATCTACACTGCAAAAGAAAACCGACATACAAAAATATTTTTGCACAACACTATCTAGGTGACGCTGTGTGGATTAATTATCAACATATGTATGTTTATTTATAATTTAAATTTCAGTTAAAATTATACATAAAAAATCATTTATCAGATTAGCCGCCCCTTAAATTTACTGCCCCCTAGGCATCATTAATTTAACATCACATCATTATATGGGGGCATTTGGGGAAATCACATCATACGGTCAATTTAAAACATTTTGGTGAGATCCGTTCACATCGGGAGATGCCTATTGTGGCTATACTACCTATACTGCCTCTTCTAAGCTAAGAATACTCCTTGGTCGTGTTAAATACTGGATATTGCCTTACTAAGCTAAGAATACTTATTGGTCGTGTTAAGTTGGAGCTGTCATACTAATCTGTGGTTGCGGTTTCACTCGCCAGTCGCTACCGTATGAGTCAGGCAAGAGAAAGTGCTCGCCTATTAGTATGGACAGATTACATGTCATTTGACAAGTTAATTAACTATAGCCTCGCACCGTGTGGTCATGTGCAACTTGAGACCGACTTTTCCTAAGGCGGCGTCTGGCATTCGAAACACCATTTTTAAGTGTGTTAGAGTTCATCTATTTTACAGAGTCCTTAGCCATGACATTTATTACATTGATATAAGATTTAAAATACAATAACTCACCGGACTACGTGAAGTAGAATAACCTTTAACAGCGTTTTAACAGCGTTCAAAACGTGACTTTAATCATAATAAATCAAATAAGAGGTTTCAAAAAGTTAAGAGGAGAGAGTTTTAGTTTGTTTATGTTTTTTCTATAAGTGTAACCTGCAAGTAAAAATTACGTAATCTTTAGAAGATTTTAAATATTTAATATAGACCATATTTTTCATAATTAAATTACAGAATTAATAATAACATTAATGACAAATTAAATCGAGAAAATTTAAGACATACCATTTGTAAATACATACCATTATTTAAATATATAAAAATCTATTGCCGTTCGTTAGTCTGGCAAAACTTGAAAATGGTTCAGCCGATTTGAATAGCTTTTTTGCTGTTTTGTGAAGCGAACGAAACAGATACAGTTTACGGGGCGATTCATTCATTCGGGGTGGTTTTATATCAGGAAAACCCCAAAGGACCAGCCGAAAATTTTTAAATATCGAAATTTTATGTTTTGTGATATTCATTTTAGGGAGTACGAAGTTCATCGGTTCATCTAGATTTTTTATAATTATTATTTAAAAAGATAGTTACTTAATAATGGTCAAAAAGACTTTACTATATTACTTTACTTTTATTTTATTTTAGAATGTTTAGAAAACTTACAGCTAGGAATATAATCAGTAGATACATGTGGGATGCATGTACACTGATGGCCAATTACAAGTTTCCACTGATGGATAGAGAGGAGATTATAAATTTAACAGTTTTGTGGACGGACTTAATAAATAATAATAATAAACATCAAAACAATAACAATTAAGTATGGTTACTTAAAATTTAGAGAAACGTTTTATGTAGTATTAATAAACTATGTCCGTCTGTCTATCTATGTTTTACCAACAACAGTGTCAGGAAACAGTGTAGCATCCCACTCACAACATGAGTTATGTTATGGGAAAGGAGTATGCAGCCGTCTCAGATTGCTAACCCCGCTTCCTGTTGGCTCTGCTTGTTATTAATTGCCTACATTATCTTTTAACGTAACATTTTGTTCTTATATTGTAATTACAAGTATTTTCAGTCCACAAAAGTCATACAAACAGTAGATAGATAGAAAGATAACTCTTTATTGCTATACCATACAGAAAAATACAAAATAATTATTTTACAATAAAAGGCAATACAATAGACGGCCTTATCGCTAACAGCGATCTTTGCCAGTCAACCTTTGGATGGATTGGACTATAAATAAACAGAGAAGGGGCATGTTGGTTTGGTGTGTATACCTGTATAATTCTATGCTCACATAATCTTTAAATAAACTAAATATAATACTGATATAAATAAATACATACATACACAATACGTATAATAATCCTAATCCTAATAATATTATAAATGTGAATGTAAGTTTGTTTGTTACGCTTTCACGCGAAAACTACTTAACTGATCATCATGAAACTTTGTACACATATTCTTGGAGGTATTAGAAGTAACATAGAAAACTTTATTAAAAAAATATATTTTACGAAATATATGGCAAAACAACATATGCCGGGTCAGCTAGTAAACACATAAAATCATAGCACAAAAGTGGGTATCATATAAGATATCAACAATACAGAAATAATCAGGTATAACAGCACGACAAATAGTCTTTCATGGCCATGTTATTGAAGATTATTAACCCAACAAGTCTCGAAGCCCGTCTAGAACAATAGAAAACCAATTGTTTTATTTCAATGGTTTTCAAGTAGCTAGAGCAGATAGGTAACTTAGCATAGGTTTTATAGCATTTAATTCGTAATAATGTGTCAGAAGTCTATGCTCAGTTCTTCGCCTGAGTCTTGTTCAGAAATACGGATCCTAGATCCCAATGTAATTGTACGTAGGTAAGGTTTCTATATTGTTACAAAATGTTATACTTCTTTTGTTAATAATAATAATAATAATAACCGGACATTTCACATAGCATCATTTGGCCCCAAAGTAAGCCGAGCTTGTGTTATGGGTACCACATGACTGATATACTTATATACTTTTTTTTTTTTGTAAATATATACGTTTTATACATAGAAACACCTTGACCCCAGACAAATACTTGCAGATCTTACAAGCATTTGTCCCGCGGCGGGAATCGAATCCGCAACCTTTTGCGTCTCAGCCGGACCTAAGCCCACTGCGCCACAGAGGTCGTCAAACTCTAAGTAATGTTGTTACTAGACAAAATTACTTAGAGTAGGTATCTAATCCTATAATCATTGTTATTTGCTAGAGTTACTTTAAAGAACGTTTTTATATCATTTTAATGTCAATAGAGATGGCAATAGATTTAATCAACACATTAGCTAATGAAAGATTATAAGATATACCTATTATAATTATGAATAGCTATAAATAAATAAACAAATATATAATCCAAGACATTTCACACAGCATAATCTTGCCCTAAAGAAAGCTTGTGTTATGGGTACCACGTGACTGATAAACTACTTAGATTCTTTTGTTACTTTTTTGTAAATACATAGAAAAACACCTAGACTCGAGACAAATACATGCACATCATACAAACATTTGTCCCGGGAATCGGGCCCGCAACCGCTTGCGTCTCAGGCAAGCCTTCGCCCACTGCGCAACAGGAGTTACAATTAAATCATGTTGGGTAGTTTGAATGGGTCAGTTATATGGGAATTGCCTTATGAAACTATTTGAATGGGTCAGTTATATGGGAATTGCCTTATGAAACTATTTGAATGGGTCAGTTATATGGGAATTGCCTTATGAAACTATTTGAATGGGTCAGTTATATGGGAATTGCCTTATGAAACTATTTGAATGGGTCAGTTATATGGGAATTGCCTTATGAAAACTATTTGAATGGGTCAGTTATATGGGAATTGCCTTATGAAAACTATTTGAATGGGTCAGTTATATGGGAATTGCCTTATGAAACTATTTGAATGGGTCAGTTATATGGGAATTGCCTTATGAAACTATTTGAATGGGTCAGTTATATGGGAATTGCCTTATGAAACTATTTGAGGATACACCAACAAAGTGAATATTTCGATGTTGTAAAGATGAAGAAATCGTACCGACACAAAACTGTACGCAATCCAATATACAAGTAACATTGTGTAAGCCGTGGCAAGGATATCCGCTTGTATCAGCATCCGGGATGGAAAAGTGGTTCTATCCCTTTATCTACCTACATAATTTGATTTGCTTACACCCCCCATTGCACCCCTTTAGGGATTTAAAGCGATTTTAGATTTCCAAGGGTTTCATTGAACATGTCGAGAGCACTGGTTGTCTAGTGGTTGTCCGTCTTCCGATCCTAAGGGGTTCGAATCCAGTCACGCTCTAACTCATTTTTGAGATCGAAAAATGTATGTCTCTAGTACTAGTACTCCTAAACGGTAAAATAATAATAATAATGCCGGACATTTCACACAACATCATCTGGCCCCAAAGTAATCAGAGCTTGTGTTATGGGTGCCACATTACTAATAATACACTATTTATATACTTGTTTTTAAAACACATATTATTATAGTATACATAGAACCAGACCCGAGACAAATACTTACAGATCATACAAACATTTGTCTCACGGCGGGAATCGAGCCCGCAACCTTTAACCTTTTGCGTCTCAGCCGGACCTTGGCCCATTCAGCCACAGAGTCGACACACAAAAGTAAACATAGTGAGGAAACCGGCATGTCGTAAGACCAAGAGTTCGAAGACATGTGCCAAGTGCACGAAAGAAGCCTTTGGGGCGCACGTTAATCCTTTCACCACACTTGTACGAAATAACTAGCTTCACAATATGAAGATTCAACATGGCAAACGAACAGAGTAGCGAGGATAACTATGTATAAATAATAGTAAGAAAAAAAGTTAAAACGCTTTTCTACAATGAAATTTTTTTTTTGTTATTCACACTTAATTTAAATTTATTGAAAATTATTTACTACTTTTTAGTTAGCTTTTCTATTAAAGCGTGTCTTTTTTAAACTATTATATATTTTCAAATTTTTATTTCGGTCTTATCTACAAAAGCGTGTTTTTTAGTTCTAACAATCGGATTTGGAAAATCGCTAATACTGAAAGTCCTGATCAGGATAATAAGACTAACTAAAAAACATTAAATAGATAAACAAATATTTAGTACGATTCCGTCAATCTATTCCCAATGAGTTAGACTCAATGCAGACGCATGCATGGAAATATTTAATGTTTTGTAACAGATTTCCGCAAAGTCACGACTGAATCAATTAGGTATCTATTTTGGGACAAACTATTAAAATATAACTATTAAAATTATTGCATTGTCATCAATCTTTGATAGGTGTGCAAAGTTTCAAATCAACCCGACATTTTGAATGGGGTGAAAATCACGTTCAAAGATTCCGTTACATAGAAGGATAGATACATACATACCAAGTTAATAGAAGCGTGTTAAAAAGGTTAATTTACCCCAGATTACTAACTACATCTAGGTTCTATTTTCCGGACGTTATCGTTTAAGAGAACGTAGATCTAATTTATATCTAGTGTTTATAAATACGGAGTTGTTTGTAAAATACGATATCCAACTAGACGATCTCGCGGCGAGACGTGAGTCGATTGCTCCGAGCCTACCAGAGCCGCAGCCAGATGGGATTCGAAGAATTCTAACTCGTGTAATGTAGAGTCTCTTTTTGTGGCTTTAATACCGTGTAGGTCTGGTTAAGTATTGGATTAAGATAGTTACATTACATATTTTGTGCGAGCAAATAAATAAATGAATAAGTAAATTGGTAAATTCTGTTTAAATTCACAAATAAATTCCATAACAGTACTTACACTGATCAGATTATTCATTGTACCTATCTACATAATATAATAGTACATTATGGTACTAGTGCGTAATGTTGGTGATTACCGCTGAGGCGCCATTGAGACCCGAGCCGTTAGGTGAGGGTCTTAAGAGAGCCGAGGACGGTAATCATCAATACACACGTGTATCATACGACGTTTTTCAACACACTTGTGAATAAAATAACAATAAAAACTCATTTTATTTAGTAGATAAAAAGTTTAATTTCAACAGTGAAAACGAGTTGTGAAAAATGATTCGCTATGGCGGGAAAAATTAATCAGTTTTCCTATGCGCGCGCATTGCGATCAGCCACAGACTAAAGGGATGAGGTTTTTTTTTTATTTTCCGCGCATAGGGTTTGCGCCTATTCTGCCACGTGCAAAATGGGGAATTTAAAGTTTTCTTTTATTACAGAGAAAACAAAATTTATATTTGAGTGAAAGTTTTATTTATTAAACACGTACGAGTTAAAATTATCTATTTAAATAAGAAGTTGCATGAAATAAGCAAGCAATAGGAACATTAATTTATTTGTTCTATTAAACACGATCTTTTTTTGGAATAAAAACTTTTTAAGAACAAAGCACCTCACCCAATAAAATTAAAAAAAAAAACTATAACTCACTAGTGAGTTATAGCAATGAAAAAGTCACAGTTTGATTATGGGTGTCATTATGTGCCTAATTGCGGTGACCATAGAGCTACTTTATGAGCAAGTGTGTTGAAATAGTACATTATGGTACTAGTGTGTAATGTTGGTGATTACCGCTGAGGCACCATTGAGACCCGAGCCGTTAGGTGAGGGTCTTAAGAGAGCCGAGGACGGTATTCATCAATACACACGTGTATCATACGACGTTTTTCAACACACTTGTGAATAAAATAACAATAAAAACTCTTCAACAGTGAAAAAGAGTTGTGGAAAATGATTCGCTATGGCGGGAAAAATTAATCAGTTTTCCTATGCGCGCGCATTGCGATCAGCCACAGACTAAAGGGATGAGGTATTTTTTTATTTTCCGTGCATAGGGTTTGCGCCTATACTGCCACGTACAAAATGGGGAATTTAAAGTTTTTTTTTATTACAGAGAAAACAACATTTATATTTGAGTGAAAGTTTTATTTATTAAACACGTACGAGTTAAAATTATCTATTTAAATAATAAGTTGCATGAAATTAGCAAGCAATAGGAACATTAATTTATTTGTTCTATTAAACACAAATAAATCATTTTTTGAATAAAAACTTTTTTAAGAACAAAGCACCTCAACCAATAAAATAAAAAAAAAAACTATAATTCACTAGTGAGTTATAGCAATGAAAAAGTCACAGTTTGATTATGAGTGTCATTCTGTGCCTAATTGCGGTGACCATAGAGCCACTTTATGAGCAAGTGTGTTGAAAAAAATATTATCTCAATTAAAGTATGTAACATCATAAACATTTCACAATTAATGTGAATATAATTTGTAGAAATTTAATAAACACAAAAAACCATACATTTTGATAAACACGGGCTTTACTCACGTATTATTTTGTCGATGGAGACACCGACACTGTTTCGATTCATCTAAAGAATCTTTATCAGGGTGAGTTTAATCCGCGGTCCGCTCGTTGCCGCTGTTTATCAAAATGTATACCTACAACTCAAGAACGTTTTGAAAATTTAAGCCTTATTAATATAACAGGTATATTTTCTAAGGTAATCAATGTTATGTTAGTATAATGTATAATTTAATTAAAGCCTGTCATTTAATTATAAATCAATATGTACAGTACTAGGTACAATTTAAGCTTTCTTTAATTGTTATTCTACTTCTTATGTACTACTTCTTATATTCTTATTATTATATTATTATATTCTACTTCTTCTTCTACTAGTTATTATAAACCAGTGTGAACCCGAGGCTCGGGCACCTGGCACATGGTCTTTAAAAATTAAATTTATATAATTACTAGCGACCCGCCCCGGCTTCGCACAGGTGCAATACTGATACTAAATATACTACAGAATGTAGTTAATTATATGTCAATTTCTCAAGTTATGTTATTCTCTTAGATAACGTTGTATATGAAGTATATGAAGTAACGTTGTATATGAAGTATACAACGTTATCTAAGAGAATAACATAACTTGAGAAATTGACATATACCATCGTGGACCTTTTTTAGACCGTTTTAAGGTGTACAATACTGTAGTACATTATTTTGATCTATCGCATAGGGTTCAGCCAATGTTTGCAATGTAAGCGCAAAAAATGTGTTTATTTACGACATCACATTAGAAACCTCCAAAATTATCAGTGATTCTCTATTATATTATGCATGTATTATACATATAAACATTCCTCTCGAATCACTCTATCTATTAAAAAATCCACATTAAAATCCGTTGCGTAGTTTTAAAGATCTAAGCATGTATGCTTAGACTTATGTATAAGGACAGACAGTCAGCGGGAAGCGACTTTGTTTTATACTATGTAGTGCTATTTATGCCTGGGATTTTTGCTGGTCTATAGAACATAGTTATGAATACAACGGCCTATTGGGTCTATTGGAGAAGGTATTATTTTACCCTTCTACCCCATGAAAAAACGTGCGAATCGCGTCTCGTCTATGCAGTTGTTTTTGACAAAATTATCGACGCTGGAATCGTGCCTAGACTGAACTCGATCAGAATACCAATAAGTAAAATATGTAGTTTTGACTTTACAATATATATTGGTTAAAGATTTCGCGAAAGGTTATCATAAATTAAAGTAAATCAAACCTAAAATACTACGCATAAATGAATACGTTTTACTAGCACCTTACCATTATCATGGCCTAACCGGCCACTGGAAAGCTATTGACTATTAACTATGACGGCGTGATTTCTTAAGATGTTTTCCTTACCAATTGGTGTCCACTGTCACACCATAAAATAAGTTTATAATATATATTTCTAAAATCTTGAACCCTGGAACACTTTCTAGCTACGACTCTGGCCTAAACCTAGTATGCTGTATGCATACAGCAGGCCCCCGTGGGATTTTATAAAGACTTCCTCACGACTATATAGTTCGTGTTTCGCAACCTACATATAAACTATCTATTTTCATGAATATGTTAAGTACCTTAAGTACCTTAACTGTGAAGTCATTGAATACCAAGCGTAATAGGTCGATTACATGTTATCGAGTACAGTGGTAGGACAGTAAAACTACAATAGGCCGAGAAAGTCGAGGTGAGAGAGTAGATGTTTAAGGATTCGGCCGACCACTCGTTAACGTGTTCATACGACTGAGCACTAGTCGACAATCTGTTTATAACTATGGCGAGACAGTTATACATAAACGAAAATGTTTCCATTGAAAAATTGTACGATTGCAAAAAATCTGCTAATCGTGATTACCTAAGTCTCAACCTATTTGCTAAAATTATATAGTTTCTTACAGTGTGCAAGGCCGAGAGAGTAGAGGTGAGAGAGTAGATGTTTAAGCATTCAACGAACTGTCTCGCCATAGTACTCATTAGGAGACAGCAAAATTTTTGCAATCGCACAATTTTTCAACTGAAATATTTTTGTTTAGGTTTAGACGAATCAAAATCGATCTTTCGATCGACAGCGATGCCAAAAAATCACACGGATAAAATGATTGGCGCGATGCAAAATGTAATAAAATAACGTTATTGGTAGTAGTTTCGCTTTGGTATTCAAATTACCGCGGTTGGCCCCCAGATTGAGTTTGTTGGTTTTTTAATTAAAGAAGAGGCATGAAATGATTACATTTTGGGCCTTACGTCATTGACATAAATGTTACCGAACGACTTTATTGAAAATACGTAGTTGGGTAGGTATTCCAATTAGAGGTTAATCTGTAAGCTGCAATAAATAACAATGGCGTGAGAATTGCAGTAGGTATAACCTCGAATGTAGGCTGCCAAATCCGCCTGTTCTATTCACTGCATCGAACTAAGTAATCGCAAGAATGATACACGTTTAAAACCGCGCTTACTGTAATATGCAAGGCGCTAGAGAAATTATATATCTCTATAAATATAAATGAATATCGGTGGACACTTCACACAGCACCATGAAAAGCTTACTTGTGCTATGGGCACTAGATAACAGATATAATTAATTATAATGTATATTAAAACTAGCTTGTTCCCGCGGTTTCGCACGCGTGTCTCAACAAATAAAGTAGCTCGTCCGTCTCTAAAATACAATCTGTCTGCTTACCAAATTACATAAAGATCCGTTTAGCCGTTTAGTCGTGAAAAGGTTACATACAAACATACAGATAGGCAGAGACACTTCTAAATTTATATATTAGTATGGATAGAAACGGGGTACTCCACCCTGACACAGAACCATCATCTATGTTCATGACACGTTTGTGCAGGGTTGATATTTGAACCGTTCAGAGCAGAACTACTACCAACTGAGCTGCAAGGTATCAATAGAACCGTAATCCATTATAATTGGAAGCCCCAACCGCTTCCAATAGTTCATGTAGCTTTATACCTCCTCAGGAAACGTTATACGGCCTATTCATATGACATAAAGTCAAAGTCAAAACATAGTTTATTCAATACAATCACAAGGATCACTTTTTAAACGTCTTACGTACTTTTTACGTACATAAACATGTTAATTTTTAAGACATAAGGCATATGTTACAAACAACATCAATTCCGTAATAACATAAATAAAAACAAATAAAAGCAATAATATGTTCGTGTCAAAATTCTATAATCACAGGGCTGATGCAGTATTTTGACAAACAGGCCGATACCGACGTCCGAAACACGTGTAGACCTTTCGGAGGATTAAACT
This sequence comes from Lampropteryx suffumata, assembly GCA_948098915.1. Taxonomy (NCBI): domain Eukaryota; kingdom Metazoa; phylum Arthropoda; class Insecta; order Lepidoptera; family Geometridae; genus Lampropteryx; species Lampropteryx suffumata. The sequence continues at coordinate 5,665,524 of OX402563.1, forward strand.
GATATGTCTGTCTCTCCGAGCGGAAAATAAAGAACTTGCAATATTTTGCGTAGGTTACCCTCAACTATCGTAGAAAGAACTTCACTTTGATACATTATAGCCACAAAACTTCTGAGAAACTATTTCAAATCGAACGCAACGGATAGTTTTTTCCCGATGACGCGAGAATTTCTCACCGAGATCCGTGTGTAGGTCACTGAACGCAGTTGCACTAACGGATCGAATCGCGCGACAATCTCCAAGTGCCAAGGCTTTACTTTACTAGCTTTTGTACGTAATTTGCTCTTGTACGTAACTAGATAAAACAAATCACGTGGGCATAATGATTCTCGAATAGTATGAACAAGCGTTTGGCGTTCCGTTTCTTTTGTAGAGCGTGCTATAAAACAAAAAGGTTGTTACGAACAGATAATTAATCATTTTTACTAGGTAAGAACCTCATTAGAAAGCAACAGGTATTTCAGGTCTTCATCATAATATTGGGTAAGTTATCGTTTTCATTCCTCTTTTAACCGACTTTATCAAAAAGGAGGAGGTTCTCAATTCGTCGGAATCTTTTTTTTTATGTATGTTACCGATTACTCGAAAACGGCTGAACCGATTTGAAAAATTCTTTTTTGTTTGAAAGGGTATACTTCACATATAAATTTTATCAAAATCGGTCGAGCTGAAAAATCAACGAAAATCTAAAATATGTATACATCGATGATGTTTTCATGTACTTCGATACCTCGCTGTCTCATTGGAGCGGTGCGTTTATTTGGCCTAACCCATATTATATATATACAAAATACATCTACTTTCCACTAAAAATGTATTATAGGCTCAAATTTCACTCAATGAAGTCGGTTTCTTTTTAGTTTTTAAAACGTAATTATAAAACAACATGTTTGGAATTGTGTGCTAGCAAAACCATTCTTATATTACTTAAGGTTTAAGCTTAAGGCTTATTAAAAAACGATATTTTTAGCTGTAAATAGATTGTTTAGAGTATATGTAATACATCATATGTGATATATGTAATACAGTGCATCGTATATAATTGTGCAACTCGTGTCATCAAACACACAAGAACAACGCGCGTTTCCCAGAATTTCATACTATAGCTAATACAAAACAGGTAGTGCACGAGTAGAACAGTGGACCGGCCCGTTACCGGTACCGTCGAACTAATGAGCAACAGGGTTATGTCTTCACGGTCCGCCGACTGCGATCAATGAAATTACTATCATCGTTTTCATATCATAAGTGCGGCTGATTTTGACATACCTCGTATGTCAAAAAATCGTATTATGTTCTCCTGGTGCGGGTTTGTTTTGCAAGATGCAAGATTTGCAAATACTTGCTGTTAGTTTATTATTATTATTATAGTTTGGTATTCGTAGTTTGTGATATCTAACAGTGATATGACGACGACTTAGGCTACGATTTAGCCTTTTCAAAAGTTTTTAGGTCATAAATGGGGGCTTTGGGTGGGCTATAAAGTCAACAGAGGCACAGACCAAAATTAGAAACAGATCGACACAATCATTGTAATATAGAGTCAGGTAAACTATGCGACTGTTCGTGGTTCTAAAACCCTAAATGACACACACAAAGACACATCACAAGTTAACTTGTCATCAAAACTTAGAGATAACTGGGACGATGTACGTTTATCATTCTAAGTTGTGCTTGTAAAGTGCAAGGTTGTCCTTGCCATTATAATATCGTACGGAACCCTCGTTGCGCGAGTCCGACTCGCACTTGGCCGATTTTTTTGTCTGTTCAGGTAGATTCGAGAATGGTTTAGATTTTCATTTTTTTCTCTTTTTAAAACACGTGGATGAAGTCGCAAACTGGGCAACTAGTATATAATAAAATCACAAGAACGTCTTTCATACTACTGTGGTATAAATAATTAGGTAATTAATATTGGTGGACAAAGCACACAACACCATCTAGCCATAATCTAAGCATAGTTTAAGCCTGGTTATGGTGACCAAAGTTCCTATAATTAAGGACTTACCAATGATTGCAATGAAAACACGAAGGAAAATCAATTATTTCTGAATGCAATGCCGTTTCAAGCAAGACTTAAGGCACGGGCTTGTATTTAAATCGACTCTTTTAGAGGCAAAATACTGAAAGCAGTAAGGCATGGACATTTTAATGAGTATCGAGTTTTTAATTGTTTTAGAAGTCCTTTGAGTACAACAACACAAAAGACTGTACTGTACGTACAACTCGACTTTTCTCTTCTAACAATTTTTTGTAGCTCTAAAAACATGTGCATTTTAAATATGCAAGAACAAAGGCGTTCAAAACTTCAAATTAATGAAGAAAACCCCAGATATATTCATACTTTAATCTCTGTATTTTCTTTATAAATTGTTTTTATAAGCATTTTATTCTCCCGAGCAGGATCCCTTACAAATCCCGGCTTTGTCTCGAACGATGCTATAAAATAGGTATTAAAATTAATAAGAGCTTTTGCAAAAGCTGTATTGTTGTTTACATGCGATTTTTTTAACCTCTGTTTCTAAAGGTCTTAAAACGATCTTAAAACTTAAAAAATACTTAGATATCGTTCTACTGAATTTTGCTATAGTATAACTATACCGATGAAAGAGCTTACTCTGACTCACTAACTGATTGTCCATTGCTGAACCACAACGCAACCGCGTAAACTAGAAAGCTAAAAATTGATACATACCTATTCCTTTCACTAAGGAGAGGGTTTTGCGAAATTTGACCCTTGAAGGGATGAAAAGCGGTAAAAACGTTTGTATGGGACAATTATGTCCAATTTGCTTAAATAAAATATTAAATAAAACATTAAATAGACAGATAATAGATTCAGGCGTGACTTTGCGGAAATCCATTACGAAACATTAAATAGATGGACAAATATTTAGTACTATTCCGCCAATCTATTCCCAATGAGTTAGACACGATGCAGACGCATGCACCTCCCTCCCGCCCGCAATTGAAAATCCATGCAAAGTGATTTGAGATATTTAGAAAGTCATTGACTGATTAACCATTAAAAAAATTACAAACTGCACTTTTCACGAAAGTTATTGACTGACTAAAAATTTCAAAAATTACAAACTGCTCTATGTGGGTACTTATAAAATCAATTTAACGCGTGCAAAGTCGCGGGTAACAGCTGTACTTATTTATAGCTGTTACTTTTGTTTAATGTATAATATTTAGGTATAAACAAAAAAAAAGTATATAAGTAGTATATCAGTCATGTGATACCCATAACACAAGCTCTGCTTACTTCGGGGCCAAATAATGCTGTGTGAAATGTACAATATTAAAAAAAAAATGTTCCTAGCCAACAAAGTTCTATATGTTTAGACAATACATTAACATAAAACGCGCAATGTCTACATAATTTTCAAGTTTAAAAACATAAATTCAGAATTTTCTAAGAAAAGTTATATAAGAATGAAAATTCTATACCTACAACAACTGGGGATTTTCTCTTGCAATATGTACCTAACTGTCAATGAAGGAAATAACATCGTAAAATCTATGCTTCTAATAAATCTATGCTCTGATAAAACTTTTGTTTGATTCTTTTTTTCACGTGATAACCTCTTATAAATCGATGAACGCCGGCTGATTGAAAGATTGTCACGTTGCGCCTGAGCCGAGCGTGCAAGCTAGAGCGCGGAACAAGCGGATAAAGAGGCACGATCGGCCTAAGCGTTCGGCTTGTGTCGCATCTTAATAGGTTAAAAGTCTGCAAATTTTCATAAATGTTTTCTTATGACGTTATCACGTAAAGTTATCGTCCGTAAACCGACTTTACAGACAACCATTTTTCTGTTCTTTGGTGCTACAGAAAATGCTTTATATTTGCCAGTATTGCTTTTTTTAACCAACATGAATGCTTTCAAACTTTGCATTTTATTTTATAGTCGAAAACGAGCGCAAACGCGACCAAAACAAACTTTTTACGACCAAGTCAGCACCTTTGGCGTTGAATTTTAAAAATGCGTTGAGAAGGGAATGTGCTTGCTAAAAATTGTATACACTTGACCCGATTGTTACAATGCTTTGGAGCTACAGGCTCGCATTTAGCAAAGTGCAAAGGAGAATAGGTTCTTACTGACATATTCTGTTGTTTCGCCGGACTAGCTAAAATTATCTAAAATATAGACTACCTTATTTTGCTACCTATAAAGTTCAAATTAGAGTACCTATTTTAAATCACAGTTCTAAAATAAGTTAAAATTAGTTTTTGTTTTACTACTATAATTTGTATTCTACTTAATTCCTTTATTGAAAATAATGTATAGAAGTGTTGATAACACTGCGGAAAATAACCGCAGTTTTAATCAACACCTCTTTACGTGATTACTAAATTGAGCTAAAACACGTCAGATATACGTTAATTTTGTAAATTTAAAAATTGACACTAAAAATGTTATTCTAATTCAGACTTGAATGCAAACAAAATAAAATCGTTTTTAGTTCTAGTCTAGTCTAGTTTAGTAATTTTGTAAAATTAGCCAATGAATTGTGTAAAATTAACCAATGTTAAATGTTCATCTTTCGACCTAAGAGTCATCAATTTTCTAAACCTCCTCTAGATTGCTAAGTGCAGAGCTGTCGAAGAACCACTTCCACGATTGCCCATCGACCCCATTGTTGCCAGCCAACTGACAGAGGTACCTTGTTAGTTAACTTGGCATGAGGACAAGGCTGGATTTCACCAACATAACCTATGGTTATATTTTTTTTAATAGGTTAGTATGTCTTTATAATTGCATCTTATAATGTACCGACAAAATACAAACGCCATTTTTTTCAATTACCATGTTCTTATCGTATCACTAGTTAATTTGAAACAGTGTGGTGAAAGGATTAAAGTGTCTGCGAACTTTTTTTTTCTTAATGTTTTTTTAGAAAAAAAAAATGTTTTCTTATAAATAAACTTTTTTTTTCTTAATGTTTTTTTAGAAAAAAAAATGTTTTCCTACACCTTTTGAGAAATTCAAAAGTCAAAAGATACTTTATTCAATACAATCACAAGGATCACTTGGAACTTACATACTAGGTGAATTTAGGTGTCAATTCATCCTAACCCAAGCCCGAGAAGAACTGGCAAGAAACTCGTCTTGGTCCTAGCGCTTTTTTACATGATCCATCTTATAACTACCTTAACTACGAAATACTTAATACAAGAGAGTTTATACATTTCAAGTATGTCGGTTAACTGTCTGAGAGTACTAGTAAAGCGCAAGTACATTTTTCAAACAGGGTAATCTATTGGTGCACGACCGGATGCGAACGAACTACCGCAGGATCGGAAGACAAAGCCTACAATTAGATCAAGTGCTCTCCACACTTACGATGAACTTTTGTATTTATCCTAACCCTAAAAGGCACCTTCATCTGTATGTCAATCTGTAGGGCTATTATGGAACTCTAATTACAATCAATGTCTATCGAAACGTCAAATTTGTCAAACAAATGATTGAAATTACGCCGAAAACTGATAGACATTGATTGTAATTAGAGTTCCATAATCGCCCTACTGGTGCAAGGTCTGCCAAAGGTCGAGATCACCACAACATCTTTGCAGTTGGTAAACACAACAAGCAAATAAATATACAACAAATACTATAACAGCAAATATTAAACAAGCAAATAATAAAAACCTTAAAACATCTAGTGCCTTATTATATTTTAATTATACCTTCGTTATTGAAGAATTGATGATAGGTAATAGCGATTGATTATTCAATAGAAGCCTACCAAATATAATACGTATGACTCAGTTAGTACAATACAATCATGACACACATACAGAGGGATGGACGCTATGTCATGTCACATAACTCTGCAATATCTAAGAGACAATAGTCTTGGATGGTAGCCAGTGAATAAATTATCGGAGGAACAGATATTCAGATATTCACAACGGAATTAAGCGATAGCCAAGAATATGTTTTCTGGATTGAGAGCTGGTTACGTTGAGGCGTAGATAAGAAAGACGTCTAGACAAGTCCAATTCTTATTAGAATAAGACCATGTGTACTGACTGACTCAGGTTAACAGAGTCTAAACCATTCATCATCATCGTCTACAGTCTGACTTAACACACTGCTGGGCAAAAGCGCCTCTTTTTAAAAGAAGGTGGTTCTCAATTCGTTTGTATTTTTTTATATTTTTTGTTACCTCTTAGCTCCGTCATTTATGAACCGATTTGAAAAAATACTTTTTTATGTGAAAGGATATACTTTCCGATTGGCCCTATAGAAATTTGATCAAAATAAGTTTAGTAGTTTGGATTTAAAATCAAAATAGCTGGAGAAAATATGTCATCCAAGTAAACGAAATCTCGTATTTTTATATAAATGAAATCGGTTTTCTTTTTAGTTTTAAAATGTTAATATGTATGTGCTATTCTTTTTGATCCTGTGCCAGCCTCATCCAGGTCAGCCCAGACTAAACTGCTGGACCAATCCAAACTTCTGCTGGACTGTTAGCTCAGTTGGTAGTAAATCTGCCTTCTGCATTGTAGGTTGAGGGTTCTATTTCCTCCCGAAACAAAAAATTCTGTAATGAATATAGGTGTTTGTTCTGTGTCTGAATTGTTATAAAGTATCATAATGTATGTTTAAAAATGTACTCTATCAGTTATCTGATCACCATAATACAAGCTATTTTTAGTTTGGGACTATATAATATTGTGTGAATTATCCACTACATTCATGTATTTATTATTATTCTCCAAATAAGCAGGAAAATGTTTCTTTTTAATTCTGTGGTTAAATCGCAGGTACATGATTTAAGTAGAACGAATGCTATCAACAGCCTTAAATCTGTTCGCTGTAACTGCAAATCCATTTGAGTCTGCAAAATTAATGCGAGCTCGTATAATTTCATGATAGCTTTAATTTATTAGCAAACGGAGCCGGGCGACCAGGGAAGAACCATTAATCAGGAAAATTCTCAGGCCTATAGCTCGGACTTCCTCCAATAAGTTTAAGGAATAAGTTCTAGTAAAGACATCTTAAATACCGTGCTTCGTAGGCACATTTAGCACGGTCATAAGTTGTGAAGCCATGATAGAAACCTTCCCCTATTCACACATAGAGTTGGCCACTTCAGTGTCACTAGTAATTTCGAAACAGTGTGGTGAAAGAATTAAAGTCCACCTCAGAAGATCCTCGTGCACTCAGCACATGTCTTAAAACTATATAGGTTCTACGACATGCCGGTTTCATCATGACGTTTGAGAATTCTGGTAAAGCGCACATTGATGCACGACCAGATTCGAATCCAGGATCGGAAGGCTAGACCACTACCACTAGACCACCAGTAATCTCTGATTCATATGAAGAAATAGTAATACTTTTTTTTTTAAAAGGTATTACAGTTTATTTACAGAAATATTTACAGTAATGTACAAAATAATATACAATAATATAAAATACACGTGAAATAGTAATTCTAGTTTTATTCCTTTTTGAATCCAACTTTTGCGGATCTATTTCTTTAAGAAACATTAATGTATGTTGCTGTCTGTAGTACTAGTAATATAACATAAGCCCGTCCTTTGGTGATGAAGTTCAGCTGCTCAAAGTTATCCTTCACTAACGTAGGCGTACTGTCTCCTATTTCACCAATCTAAGTTGATTTACTGATCTCATGAGGCTACTTGGCAAGGTCTAACGGCACATTCATGTATATATCGGTGATCCAACGTTGTTCGCTAACATTGTAGAAAATTTACATGTAAAGGATGTATCTCTACATAAACAGTAGTCTATGTTATGTTTATATAGATTACATTCAAGATATATTTAGCCGTCAAAATATAAACATACTTTCGAATTTATAATCTCAGTACCTATGGATATGTAAATGGCGTAGCGTAGAGTATATTCCGGTTGTTCTCACGATAAAATTATGTATTTAAGCCAGTTTGTATTAATTTAATAGCTGAGGTGGTCAGTAGGTCATGCGGATGTAGATGGACCGGTTTGCGAGTGCGACCGGGCTTTTGGTGCATCCTTGAAGCTTTCGTGCATCACCAACAAAGGGAATCAGTAGAAATGTTTTTGACCCATTTCATTACAATGTCTTAATACAAACTCGGGAATAATCATACAAAGTTACAAGTTATTAATTCACATTAATTGGTTATTGGTTATAAGCACTACCATCATTTAATATTAGCATCTTATTAGATCCTACAACATTTCGAGTTACAATTTGTCTGCGGTTGGGTGAGCGGTGCTACGCCCCTCATCGGTGCCAGTGTGATACAGCGATCGACCAGCTTGGTCTCCACAGGTTATCGTGTTCTAGGGCCGCCGGTAGGATTGCCCGCCACGCAAGTCTAACGATGTCATTCGTCGGGCACTTTCCAGCGTCAACGTACCAGCTGTTCTCGAACCGAAAGGCCTAATACATGATGATGGTAAGAGACCCGACGGTATGACTCTTTTCCCTTGGGAGATGGGTAAGCCATTAGTGTGGGATGCTAAATAAAAATCATACAAAAAAGATCTAGGACCAGGGCGGGTATCTTGTCAATTCTTCTCTGACTTAGGTTAGGAGGAATTAACACCTAGTATGTATGACTTTTCAAAGTGATCCTTGAGATTGTATTGAATAAAAATATTTTAAACTTGACTTTGATCGTACTCAGTGGACCTAAATGATCTGAAGAGTTGTCCATGCATGAGAATAGACATGAGAATATTGTTACCAGTGTTTTTATAAAAAAGGCAGACTCGTAAAAAAGTGAAATAAGTAAACCGCTTTCAATGGATATCTCAAATTAGGGTCCTAATGCGTAAACCCAACAGAAGATTGGCGTCGCGTAAACGTAAGCCGATTTAGCCGACCCTATGTAAATTCGGTATTTATTTACTTATTCATTTTAATTTCAGCTGCTGTGTTCAACGGATTATGTCCTCAAAGCTAGATACCAGACTAACTAACTAGATGGATGTAGTAGTACATACTATGTATTCGTATGAGTTAGTAACTATCTCTGGTAGAGGAGTTAAAACGCCACTCAAATTATATCCAAATAGATAAATAAATGAATAAATAATTTCGGACATTTCACAGAGCATCATCTGGCCCCAAAGTAAGCAGAGCTTGTGTTATGTACCACATGACTGATATTCTTACTACTTATATACTTTTATTTTGTAAATTCATATTAATATACATATATATTCATACGACCAGACCCGAGACAATTACTTGCAGCACATACAAACATTCAGAGTCGCGCAACGTGCAATGGAGAGAGCTAAAATTTGCAAGTTGAAGTGGCAATGGGCAGGCCATATAGCTCGCAGAACTGATAACCGTTGGGGAATAAAAGTTCTCGAATGGCGACCAAGGACTGGAAAACGAAGCGTAGACATTGTAAAGATCGCAGGAAGTCGGTGGATGGAGAGGGTTCAAAATAGTTCTTCCTGGAAATCTATTGGGGATGCCTATGTTCAGCAGTAGACTTCATAAAGGCTGATATGATAATGATGATGATGATGATGATGATATATTTGTTAAAGAACCTTTCGTTTTCTCTAACGAAATCCAGCAAATCCGAACATCCAGCTTGATGTATGTAAAGGCCTGTCAGCGTTAGTACTCAATCATGATTCAATTTCTGAAAAGCAGGGACCAAAAGCACTCTTAGCACGGAAGCGCTCAGTGAAAATGTCCCCCATGTACAGACTTTGCAGAGGGTTGCTTAACTTTGTTGATTTGTTAGGAACCGCAAAGTAAGCCACGCCGATATATTACCTTCTGTCTTTATGCTCTATCCCCCTTGAGGGACAGTTGGGAAAAAAAGTTTTCCTTCTTTTTGCAACAGGAGGATAGACAACGGCTGGTGATATTTTTTGTTTGTTCCGTACATTGCCATAGAGATATCATCTTTACTTCTTCAAATGTGTCTTAAATACAACTGTACAAAAAATTGTGGAATTCTCTCCCTCACGATATCAGCGCCAGTCCCTCGCTTGGCATCTTCAAGCGAAACGTCAAAGAAAAAATTTCTTGTAAGTATTTTTGTTAATATTTGTCTTGTATTTATGTACAATGTTAAATATTTACTGATAACCGTTGGGGAATAAAAATAAAAGTTCAAGTAAAAGGAACTACGCGTAGGACGACCCACCACCCGATGGACTGATGACATTGTAAAGATCGCGGGAAATCGGTGGATGGAGAGGGCTCAAAATCGTTCCTCCTGGAAATCTATTGGGGAGGCCTATGTTCAACAGTGGACTTCTAGGGGCTGATAATGATGATGATGATTAAATATTTACATATTTTATGTTACTTTATGCATACGTAGTTTATGTAGGTATTATTATATTGTTTAAGATGATTATATAGTTTATGAAATTACATTTTTAAGTCTTTAAGTTTACTAGTTTTTACTTGTTGTGCTTGTACTTTTATTATTTGTGTTCTCTTTCTACCTTTTGTACATTTCTTTCCCACCATTCGTTTATAATATAATAGCTGGAACCGCCGCGACTTTGCTCGCGCGTTTGTACGAGAAACCATCGAGTTTATAATATAGTATTATTCATATCAAGTTTCAAGCAAATCGCACCACCCTTTCACCCTCTTAGGGGTTGAATTTTAATAATTCCCGCCTTTGGAAGGTAGCTGCCTTTTATAGCAAAACTACCCAAGTTTTCCAAATTTTAGCGTTTTAGCTTCAGCGGTTTCGACTCGGCCATGATGAACCAGTCAGTCAGGTTAACCTCTTTTATGGGTATAGATTAATTTCCCAAGGTTTTCTGGATGAGAACTCTTTTTAGGGTTAAGCTCGCCTTCGTATATGCCATATGTTAGTTCATGTATAAAAATATGTTCAATATGTGTATAAAGAATAAAGAAAAAAAATTATAAAAAAATATTACATAATTGAACAGCTAAATTGGCCAGTAGGTTCATAGATGCAATGTGCTACAAACCCTATCAACCAACCGACAATAGTGTTGTATTCGGCTGAATGGAAACGGGTCAGTTCCGCTCCAGTGCTCTGCCAAAATGTAGTGGAAGAGATAATAAGGAGTTTTCGGCAAAAAAAAATGGGTAGATATTTTATTGTTTATCTATCTAATACCTTTAAACGAGCAATTCTTGTATATATGTATACTAACAGCTGCCCGCGGCTTCGCACGCGTGGTACCTACATAAAAAGTAACCTATGTTCTTCTCCAAGGTCCCATCTAGCTCTATCTAAAAATTCATAATGATCCGTTCAGCCGTTTAGCCGTGAAAACGTAACAAACAGACAGAGACACTTTCGTATTTATAATATACTAGCTGGTGCCCGCGACTTCATCTGCGTGGGATTAGTACTTCGTGTTATTCTAACGATTTTTGCAGCGCACGCCAGAATAGAGTAAGTAACTAGGTAATAAAGTTAACAAGTTCAGTCAGAAACAAAGCGATTTTATATTTCAAGTAACATAAAAAACCTAAGTGCTACTTCCCATTCACTTTCTACACACAAGTAATTGGTATTTAATTATATTCTAGCCATTTAAACTTGTAGAGATACCTACGCTCGATATACACCAAATCTAATTCAAATCTCTCGTTTCAAATACAGCTTCATGGGACTACAGGATGAAAGAAATTGTAGTACTATACATTTTGATAAACACGGGCTTTACTCACGTATTATTTTGTCCATGGAGGCACCAACACTGATTCGATTCATCTAGAGAATCTTCATCAGGGTGAGTTTGATCCGCGGTCCGCTCGTTGCCGCTCGAGTTCACGGTTCGCACTAAACTGCACACGGTTCGGTGTGCAGTACAGCCTCCATCGACAAAATAATACGTGAGTAAAGTCCGTGTTTATCAAAATTTATAGAAATTGTTGTGTTTATCCGCTTTCTTTGTAATTACTTATCTGTGCAACAAATAGCTCTTGGCGTGATATAAAGCAGGGAGGTGTTGATAAGACCGTTGGTTGGTTTAATATCACACCGTGTTACACTAACACCGCAGTCCTCGTTCAGAAGTCGCACTAGATCCATGTTCTGATGACCTTGCTACAGTTATATTAAAATGTACAGTTCCAGCGAACTAATTAAAAGTGACATGGTAGGGTAAAAAGTTCAAAATAAAATACTTTTTTTGGTCAGTGTTGTTTTGGATAATGTGAAATAATGTTCACGTAGCCATCCGAGTTTTTCGTAACAAATGGGGCTACGGGGTGCCGTTATCTGACTGCAGAAAAGCATAACCGTGGTTCGTATTTTACTCGTAAAAAAATACCTATATAAAAAGTTCAATCAATTGAATTTATAATTCGGGAGTTACAACAAACATAAATTAAAAATAAAAGTAATACAACCGAATTGAGAACATCCTTCTTTTAAAGTCGATTCATAAAAACCTATTTTAAAATAGAGTAAATAAGTAAGGTACCTACTGACCTTGGATATTGATATAAAGGTGTTTAATTGAAACAATTGGTTTACCGTGACCTTGCGCGGCCATAGATTTATGTAAGCAGCTGATTAAACAAACTGCAAACAAAATTAACTTTTGAAAATGGAAAACCCAATCGTCCTATGAGAGTTTTTATCGTGCCGGGACTGTAGTGAGCATCCAAGGTTGAATATTATTCATGTAGATTGGAACATTGGAACAAAGGTCCGTCGAATGGGGAGAAGCAGTAGACTTACTCGTACCTACAACCTATATTAATTGAATGGCAGAGAAATCGTTCCAAGGACGTCTGTGTTTGATTCTCTAATTTGTGTTGGTTCTTTTGTAAGGTATCTTTGTAAGGGTGGGAAAGACATGTGTTTAACGCTCGCTAAATATCTTGCTACCTTAACAGGAGTTAAACTTTTTTTTATTTAATAAGAAGATAATGATAAATTAGATAATTTTGTTTTTCTTTAATTCCTAATTGTATGTATGTAGGTATATTGAGATATTTTAATATTCATAAAAAGATAGTTACATTAAAAACTAACCTCATTTCTCATACTGTATTAGTTAAAGTGACGTTAAAGTATGGCCACAGACCATAATACCACTCTAATATCAATAAAAAAGATGGTAACTATGCTACATTAGTGTAGAATAGTTAATAATAATAATCCCGGACATATCACACAGCATCATCTGGCCCTAATGTATGCAGACCTTGTGTTATGGGTACCTATTACATGACTGATATACTACTTATATACGTTTTTTTTGTAAATACATACATATTATACATAGAAAGACCCAGACCTGAGACAAATATTTGCAGATCATGCAAACATTTGTCCCGCGGCGGGAATCGAACCCGCCACCTTCTGCGTCTCAGCCGGGCCTTAGCCCACTGCGCCACATAGTTGACATCTTAGAAAGACTCTAGAAAGACTATTAGTACTCGTGTATTTACTTATCTATTTATTAATCATAACGTCGTAATATGTAGCTACAAACCGTAGTTAAATATATATGTAGTTGTAAAAGCAGCGCGGCAAAAGCAAACATTCCATTCCGCCATTATAACCAACTGCGAACTAACTAATATTAATCACAATAATACAAAATGTTTATAAGTTCACGACAAAGTGGGAGTGAGGAAGGAAGTTTAGTCTGCAACGAGCTTAAAGAACAACGAAAGCTTTTGTGCTACGCTCGCACAACGCTGCTACGCTTGCACTACACAGCTGCGCTCGAAATACGAAGCTATGCTTATACTACGATGCTACGCTCGCACTACGATGCCACGAGTAAGGCACGTGAAGTATCACTACGTAGCTACGCGTATACCACGAGTAAGGCACGTGAAGTCTCACTACGTAGCTACGCGTATACTACGATGCTACGCTCGCACTACGATGCCACGAATTAAGCAAGTGAAGTGCGACCTTGTGAATAGTTTCGGCATTTCTTTGGTTTGGTTTCTATATTTTATGTTCAGACCAAGCGTATTACCGCAGTCAACTTTAATAAAGAAAATTTGGTTTAAAACTAAAAACTTGTACGCTTACACTACGATACTACGATCGTAATACGATGTAACGCGCGTCTATATTGCTACGCTCACACTACGCAGCTAAATTTGGACTACGCAGCTACATTTGGACTACATAGCTACGCTTGCTCTACGCTGCTACAGCCACACTACGGTACTATGTTTAAACTTTTTTTGTAAAATAGCTGCCGTCACCAGGAGGATTTGTAAACTCCGCAATTCGGGTTATACGAACAAATGTTTAAGTGAGTTTCCGAACTGCGTGCCGTCTCTATGAATGCGTCTTTAGTTTCTCTCTGCACCTAAAACTTCGACTCACGGCAGTTAGGCACGCGATGGAAAGCGTGACCTTAGGCTGTGCTTTTAATTGTGATCAGTTTTGGCATTTCCTTGCCTTTAAAAAGGAAGTAGGCATTTAATCAACAAAAAAAGAGTTCACGATTCGACGCGTTTATTTTATGTTAATACCTGGTTTCACCTGGTGCTATCTACTGCAAGAGTCCGTAATGTTGGAAACTATCAGTCACAGATATTATGCCTCCATGCAGTCATCATCATTGGCCTTCTTTCATCTGTTAATGATGATTGAAGACTGACGACCTCTGTGGCGCAGTGGGCTTAGGTCCGGCTGAGACGCAAAAGGTTGCGGGTTCGATCCCCGCCGCGGGACAAATGCTTGTTTGATCTGCAAGTATTCGTCTCGGGTCTGGGTGTTTCTATGTATAATATTTATGTATTTACAAAAAAAAAGTATATAAGTAGTATATCAGTCATGTGGTACCAATAACACAAGCTCTGCTTACTTTGGGGCCAGATGATGCTGTGTGAAATGTCCGGTTATTATTATTATTTAGGTGGCGTCAGTCAAGTTACAGAGCAGTTATTTGTAATTGAAAACATTCGTTCATTGATCCACTCTAGCAAGCTGAGGTGGGTGAAGTTTCCTCTCTACTGACGTCACTCTCTCTGGGATTCTGTTTAATAGTGCAGGCCTTCCCAGGTACCCACAATAACGGCTCCATGCAGTAGTATGCTAGCATTACTGTGTTTAGGTTTCAAGGGCTCAGAAGCAATGTAATTATTACTGGGTGAATAGACGAATTTAGAGAGAAGAATTTATGTCTAGATCCTGTAATGTGCGTGTGTTAACTCATGGTTATTGCAAGCGTCATAGGTTACGATAAACAATTACTATCAGGTGTTTTCGAGTGCTCAGAACTTCAAATGTAAAACTAAGATCGTACGAATAGTTGCAGTGATAATCAAACTAACATTCTCTAGTCTCAGTTATACAGCGGTCTACAGAAAACCCTTAGAAAAATTGACGTTTTGTCGCTAATGAGCTTCGAAGAGCCATTAGATGGCAATTTGGCATACTCGCAGAATGCTAACATTAACTTTACTCAAGGGCAAACTCATGGTCGTGTAAGTCTGTGGAATGCACGCGACTTTGCTTTTGTATTCTTACTTTAACCTCCTTATTTCTTATTATTCTCTTAATTCCTTTTCGTATTTCGTATGATTTTTTCAGCTTACATATTTATATACATTCTATTAGTATAATATAAATATGCCAGACATTTGACACAGCATTATTTAGTCCCAAAGTAAGCAGATCTTGTATTATGGAAACCACAAGACTAATATACAACTTAAATACTATTTTTGTTGTAAATACATATTACACATAGAAAAACACGCAGATCATACAAACATTTGACCCGCATCGAACCTTCAGCGTCTCAGGCGGGTCTTCCCAAATGGTTTTACCCAAAGCTCTTGAAAAGCTTGTTTCGCCTACCTAGCTGTCTATGGACTGACTGATAATCAACACTCAGCCATTATCAGAGGTCCCTTCGTCTAAAGGATTCCTGAAATTCAGCCTCAAAGGGGAGAATGTGTTGAAACTGTTACGAAAATATCGTTGCGGGTAGTTCTAATATGTAGTATGTAGGTAAAGCAAAAACAAACATGTTCACACTCAGCACTATAATCCAGGCTTGGTAGACACCTCTTTAGACGTTTAGTTACATAGATCTTTTCCCAATGGCACGTCCAAATATTTTTGCACAGTAATTAGTATTCTGTACAAAACAGGTTGCAAACCCGTCGCCGTTAGTAGATAGTTAGTTTAGAACAGGGTAAAATCCCTAAGATTACAAGCCAGAAGCGGTGGCAATACTCGTCACATCATGGTGTCCGTTTTTAGGGAAGACGGCTACTGTTCCACGCAATGTGTCCCTGTACACCGATAACAGAACTGGAACAAGCAAGTTTAGCCGACAGCGTCCCTGAAAGCCTTTGTGATATTTTAAGCACCCAATTGCTTTGGGACAAGCTACACGTCATCGCAGGCTTTTGGCTTTGACAATTTTGAGTGTCAAGAAGACACACCAGCATGAATTTATATTAAGCCGGCTGTACACATTGGGGCAAGGTGCTGGGCCAAGGTATTGGGACATCGTGTAGAGATCTACTTGTAGGTAGTTGGAGGCCAACACTGGCCGAATAGCGTCGGTTTTTCGTGCACACATCAAAGGATCTTGGCGCGCTCCGTAATTTGTATTCACACCTTGACGTCTTAGTTTCTTCTTTTGCGTCATTTATTTTCACTTTCACAGTCACTCGTCTTTGCTGCGCATTTGGGTAATAATGAAACGTACTGTATAAATAAATTGCCCAAAATAATATTCCACGTCTTTCTTTATAGCTCCAATGCAGAATGATCAATCTGTAAACCTTTGGGGCCCGATATTTTGGCCCAACATACTGGCCCAGCAACTTAGCTCGAAGTGTAAAGCGGCCATTAAGTATTATCAAACTCGCGAATTCTATCTTTTCAGCATTCTTAGATTTTCAGCATTTTAGAGCATTCTATGTTTTCCATCCAACTCACGCTGGTTCACTATTACTGATTACTGAGAGTGCCCTTTGTCATAATTAAACGATACTAAAGGCTTGTGGGATAGGTACGTGTAATTTAGCCGTTCCCAAACCAAGGAAGTTAAGCAACGCTATACGAAGTTGGTACCTGGTAAGGTGACGGCGGTGCCATTTACATCTGAGTGCTATAAGTCAAAAAAGCTTTTCAAAAACTTCTGCCATGACAGAGGCATTTGAGTGGCTTAGTAACTACATAACTACACCAGATTTGGCAACTGACTTAACGAAAGTTAGTAGTATCAAAAACCCTACTAGTTCTAAGCGTGGGATGCCACATAAGCAGAGTTGTCAAGAATAAAGAATGTTAACGAAAGAAAGTCAAGCAAATCTATGCTCTGCGGTTTGAGAATACGATACAGAGCCTTAAATAATGTGAAAGCTCGCTCGAGAGTTATCGTACCGCATTGAGCGTTCAGTGTATGTGAACAATGTACCTACATAAGTTTCTGGCGATGTTTCAACACTATCATACTATCCTTGGAACCCACGCGTTTAAGCAATGCTTTCTAAACCTGCGACTCGCGACTCGCGACAAATGCACGCGACGGGACATCCATTCTCGTGGAGCCTTTGTAGAGCTTTTTGTCTACAAAAACTGCATTGAGGATTCGTTACTCTACAATAATTTTACATGAGTGATAGTCGTATAATAAATAATGGTGGGTAATTCATAGCAATTTCTAGCCCCAAACTAGGGCTTTAATCGTCGTACTACTAAATAAGAAGAGAGGCTACTAAATGAGGCCAGTCCAAAAAACTAAAGAGTATTGTAAAAGATTCATGATGACGCGTGGTTCCAGTCCAGACCTTTATATGCATGGACAATGAAATACCATGGCATTGACGTTGTATTATGACAACCTTTTACAGCATACTATCAGTTTATACGCATGTACTCTTAAGATATTTTTGACAAGATTTTCTCCGTTAAATTGTAGCATTCTTCTTAATTGTAGCAACAGTTCAATGTTCAATAGAGGAAATCTTATCAACAATAACATTGACACTTGGACGAAGTCGGCCAAATTTGGAGATTTAGACATCGGGTTAATTCGGAGCTTGTGGTGTTTACTAAAATGGTGATTTCGTAAAATCAAAATAAGAATGTCAGGAGTGCATTATCCTGACTATAAGTATTTACAAGAATAGTATACTAGCTTCTGCCCGCTACTTTGCACGCATAGTGCATACATAAAAAGTAGCCTTTGTCCGTTCCTAAGGTACAATCTACCCAAATCCATACCAAAATTTATTGATGCAAAAAATAAAGTTCTGTTGATCCGATCGCTACCAAACTTTACAAGATAACCCCCTAGGTCAATCTGATGATTTCCTAAAAATTTTATCGAAATCGGTGCAGCCGTTTCAGAGTCTATAGAGAATACACATACACACATTGCTTATTATAGATACAGATAGAAGTTATTATATCAGTCATCAGACTTTTAGCATAGTTTGTACAATGGGTAAATTACACGTAACGAGTACAGTGGCGAGACAGTAAAATGATACTAAGCCGGGAGAGTCGAGGTGGGAGACTAAGTATTTATTCACTCGGGCACTTATCGAAGTGTTCACGACCGAGCATTCTGCCGAGGGCACTGTTTAGATGGCACGGTTTAGCTATGTTTAGATGGGACTAGATAATGTCGTGTCAATTGTCCATCAATATTTACAATATTATTATTATTAATGTTTGAGTAGTTAAATAATAAATAAATACATATTGCTGGACAATGCACACAAAACCTTCTAGTCCCAAACTAAGCATAGCTTGTATTATGGTGACTAGATGACTGATAGAATACTTATCTATTATTAAATACATACTTATGATACTTTATAACACCCAGGCACAGAACAAACACCTATGTTCTGCACACAAATGTTTAATGTTCAATTCCCTGGGAGGGAATCGAACCCTAAAACTAAAGTTAACTGGTATTTATTGCGTATTGCAAAATAACCGAAACGTCGTGAATAAATTAAAAGATTACACGTTAACTACAAAAACATTATGAATTCTAATGTTTAAAGTTTAAAAAGAAAAGAAAGAAAGTTTAAAAATACGATTTATACTACTTTAAAATTCAGTATTATTGTAAAACAAAAGTAAGTACCTACAACTCAAGTGCCAGTTATAATAATAATCAAAAAAAAACTGGAAGTGAAAACTTATTTTGGCGCGTTAGAGTTTAGTAATAAATCACTTCAAAATCAGTAATTATGGTGGCTGCCAATCAAATACTGAACGAACACAGATGATGCAATATTTTTTGTTCAGAATGTAGATAATATATCAAAGAACCTAACTTAGTAAACTTCTCCATACAAAAGTAGACTTTAAACATGTGAATTAGGGTTTATAATCAAATGGGGCGAGCGCGGCAGCCGGCTGCGTCTCGACCCAGACGTTAACGGTGACGCGAATCCAGAGGTTTTACCTCATCTAAAAATATGCGTACCGCGCTAAAAGAAGTTTTCACTTCAAAAATATCAAATTAGCTGTCATAATACGATTACGACCGTCAAAATACCATCACCGTGTCTAAAGAAGCCAGAGCTATAGGAAAGTGGCCTAGCCCTAGAGCGTGCCGTAAAAATAGAGCACAAAGCATTGTTTCCACCATCCACTCCCACAGATGAAAGAACAAGAGCACCGAGAAACAAACGCGGCGATGGCTTTGTGCTTATCTACTTCATGCTACTTGACCTCCGCTACTGATATGTCTTGAGAAAACATCCTACTGCCTAATCTTTAAAAGTGATCTAACGTTTTTGAATGAGCAGACTCGAGGGTCTCAGATTAGACCCGGGAAACGTATTCAAGGTATCATTCGGGTATAACACAGAAAGAGAGGTTTAAACTAGGTCTTTATTACATTAAAAAAGACCAGTACCTACTACACGGCAACTTCATAGGTAGAAAGTTTAAGGGAAGTAGAAAAGTCCACTGTGCTTAAGCAACGAACATGTGGGCCTATTGCTTGTTTTATAGTTAAGAATTAATGCATATTGATACTAAGTGCAAAGCTTCCAATTCTCGACAAAATCTCATATTAAGGATACTCTAGCCAGCGGCACAAACGCGTCAGTGCGCAGTTAATATACATGCTATTTCACCTGGCATTGTGTGAGAATATAAACGTACTCGAAGGATAGAGAAGACAAGGATAGTATATGAGTATGATGATTTCTAATCATATGTTTAGACTAATTTGTCTTGAACGACGAAAGTCTTGATATATATAAAACAACCGTGTAAGTATCATAAACAAACTTTTGGCTCAAAACTTATTAATTTATTCTCTAAATAGAGTTGTTTGTGCTCTATAAATAAATTATATTTGTGTTGGAATCATTTTGGAATTTGCGTCCGTCCGAATTTGCGTCCGCAGCTAGGTGTAAATAAATGTCATTTATTTAAACCCAAAGCTGCGCTAAACTCAGTATTGAATACGATTTTTTGTAGCTTGTATTTTTCAAACCCATTACAATGATATAAGGATTATGACAAGACAAATAAATAGATAAATAAAAATGCTTGAGTGTCGTGGAACACTCGGTTGGAACGAAGTTCCTATCGTAGTATAATAAATTTTAGTTTATTGATAAACGTATTATGTTATTTATTAACAAATACAAATGAATGATTTGTATTTGTTAATCAAAATTAAGATAAAGAGGAAATTTCGTAATTAATAAAAAATTTCGAGTTGTGAAAATAAACATTTAACTGTACATCATTCAATTCATCTAATTCATTCGTTCATCTAATTAATTCAGTCGTGTCACCCTATGGATAACCGTCTACACTAAAGAAAGGGTCATGACGGAAATTCGTGACGGAAATATTATTTTTTTCGTCTAGTCATTCGCCAAGTCCGTACCGTGCGATAAAAACTGCTGCGATTCCTCGCTGTCTCATTGGAGCGGTGCGTTTATTTGGCCTACCTATATATTATACAAGTATATACAAAATACATCTACTTTCCACTTAAATTGTATTTTAGGCTCAAATTTCATTCAATGAAGTCGGTTTTTTTTTTAGTTTTTAAAACGTAATTATTGATATTCAACATCAAACGAAAGATAAACAGCAACTAGCTGATTTGATGTATTAATACTAAAATTTACAAAGAAAATTATTATTATTATTATTATTATTATTATTATTATTATTATTATTATTATTATTATTATTCACTAGCTATCTAATGAGTATGACTAATGAGTGTGCGAATAATAGTCGTTAATGGTCAGCGGTCAGCGTGTAAACACCAAAACTGCTAATTGCTTTATAATTTGGGCACTGATAACGATAATGCACACTATAGCTTTGGTGCTGACATAGACAGAGAAAATGACACCCATTTATTAGGGTTCTATAGCCAAATGGCAAAAATCTGAACCCATATGGTTTCGTCATGTCTGTCTGTCTGTATGTCTGTCTGTCTGTCTGTCTGTCCGTCCGTATGTCACAGCCACTTTTTTCCGAAACTATAAGAGTTATACTGTTGATTTTCACACGAAAATAGAAAAAAAACTATAAATTTTGGGGGTTCCCCATACTTAGAACTGAAACTCAAACATTTTTTTTCACGAAACCCATACGTGTGGGTTTTTTTTGTTTTTGTTCAGAATGTAAATAATATATCAAAGAACATAACTCAGTAAACTTCTCCATACAAAAGTAGACTGTAGACATGTGAATTAAGGTTTATAATCAAATGGGGCGAGCGCGGCAGCCCTGCGTCTCGGTAACGGTGACGCGAGTCCAGAGGTCTTACCTCATCTAAAAATATGCGTACCGCGATAAAAGAAGTTTTCACTTCAAAATATTTTCAATAATTTTAAACTTACTACCCCTTTGTTAAGATCTAGAAGAACATTTTTTTGCAATAAAAATACCATAACTATGACTCGATTGTCGTGATGGGTGAACTTTCACTTATATACTTTTACTACAGGTTTGTACGGAACCCTCTGTGCGCGAGTCCGACTCGCACTTGGCCGGTTTTATTTTATTTTGATACGGTTTTTTTAATAGATATAGTGATTCAAGAGAAAGGTTTATATGTATAACACATGCATAATATAGTAGAGAAAAACTGATAATTTTAGATGTATCAAATCACATTAGACATTCTGTAGTATATTTATATTTATTATCAGCATTGCACCCGTGCAAAGCCGGGGCGGTTCGCTAGTCGGTAATAAACTGAATTTAAATTTTAATATTGTGTTAGTAGTTAGTTCCCTAAGCTTCGAGTCAGCCTGGTACCACATAAATGTTTTCAACAGAACCAAAACGTCCGGAATAAATTAAAATAAATGATCTATGGATAGGTCTTCAAAAATGATATTGAGGTTTCTAAAATAATTTTTTTCTAAACTGAATAGTTTGCGCGAGAGACACTTCCTAAGTGGTAAAATGTGTCCCCCCCCCCCTGTAACTTCTAATATAAGAGAATGATAAAACTAAAACTTAAAATATATGATGTACATTATCATGCAAACTTCCACCGAAAATTGGTTTGAACGAGATCTAGTAAGTAGTTTTTTTAATACGTCATAAACCGTAAATATAAAAAACCTAATTAAAAAAAAATACACTATTATTAAATCATCGATCAAAGTTACAACGAACTACAAGAACTTTTATATTATGTTACTTGCTGCTACGGAACCCTTCATAGGCGAGTCCGGCTCGCACTTGGCCGCTTTTTTGTTACTCAATCAAACAAAATGGGTTGACGCTTCTATAATAAGCTTCCTGAAAATGCTATTCAACTAGCTATTATGAAATTTAAAGCATAAAGAAATTTAATGAAGGGTAGTCTTTTCAAGAAAGCGTATTATAATATAAATGTGAAATAAACTCTCTTGTATTCGTTTTTCGTAGTTAAGGAACTAAGAACTTTTTAGTTACGGATAGCTACGAAAAACTAAAAAAAAAAAAATGGATCATGCAAAAAAGCGAGGACCAGGACGAGTTTCTTGCCGGTTCTTCTCGAGCTTGAGTTAGGAGGAATTGGCACCTAAATTCAACTTGTAGGTATGTAAGACGTTTCAAAGTGATCCTTGTGATTGTATTGAATAAAGTATCTTTTGACTTTTGACTTCTGTAGCGCAGTGAGCTAAAGTCCGGGTGAGACGCAAAAGGTTGCGGGTCAAATGTTTGTAAGATCTGCAAGTATTTGTCTCGGGTCTGGGTGTTTCTATGTATAATTTATGAATTTCGAAAAAAATGTATATAAGTAGTATACAAATACAAATTTATTTATTTGGAGCAAAAATAACAAGGTAACATTAAAACATATGCAAACGATACCGACCGCAAAAGTATAAAACTGTGGCGCAGGCAGTAGCGCCCACCCCTAATCAATTCCAAAATTGACAACATTTTTATGAGGTTAAAAGTTTACATTCAAAAAGTAAAATTAGGTAAGCAGTATATATTTAATGTAAATAGTCATTAAATGTATATAAAATGTAATTTAATGTTTCGCTGGGATGTGTATAGATTGGGTATATTATGTTCCAGTATATCAGTCAAGTGGTACCCATAACACAAGCTCTGCATACTTTGGGGACAGATGATGCAGTGTGAAATGTCCGGAATTATTTATTTAATATATAAACGGAATAGAGGTTTTAATGTGTGCCAAAGTAACAAAGAGGTCTCGACTCAGCATAATATACCTCGCCACTGTGAGGTATTCTGTCGAAACCTTCAGCCAAAAGACTCTGTAAAATAGTTGGAATGCTGTATAGATATAATAATGAGTAAAAAGAGTATACAATTTAACAATTTAAGTATACAATTAAATGATGTCACATATACGTGAGATATAATATTTATTTACTATGTCCTTCTCCAAGGTCCCATCTATACCAAAATTCATGAAAATCGGTTTAGCGGCTTAGGCGAGAAAACGTAACAAACAGACAGACAGACAGAGTTACTTTCACATTTATAATATTAGTTATAAATGCGAAAGTAACTCTGATCATAATGATGTATATTTAATATACCTATTGAATGTGCCGAGGACCTCAAAAGGCGCAAATGTGCCGATCTCGGTAAGGCCTACTATATTGAACCTTTTGGAGTTGAGACCCTAGGCCCGTGGGTAACAGGAGCCCACGTTTTCAAAATTATTTTACGGTATAATTACATTGCGTGACCCAAGAGCTGGCCCCTATCTGGCCTAGCGTATTGGCATTGCCATTCAACTTGGCAATGCTGCGAGTGTCTTGGGAACGCTGCCCTCTGGCAGTGATCTGGATCAGTTAAGCTATCTATATAGCTACAAATCATTTTTAACAGTCATTTGATAACCTCAACTGTTTCAGATGTACATTTTGATAAACATGAGCTGTACTAACGTATTATTTTGTCGATGGAGGCACCGACACTGTTTCGATTCATCTAGAGAATCTTCATCAGGGCCTTCGCACAGTTCACGGTGCGAATCGTGAGCTCGAGCAGCAACGAGCGGACCGCGAATCAAACACCCTGATGAAGATTTTTTAGATGAATCGAAATGTGTCGGTGCCTCCATCGACAGAATAATACGTAAAGCCCGTGTTTATCAAAATGTACAACTCATGAAAGTTTTGAATATGTTTCACATGTATTTTATAAAATAGCCTATCCCCCTTAATAATGCTGTAGCACCCACTATTTTCATTAAATCAGGTAGGTGTTATCGATTGAGCACAAATATTAACATCAATCTGATGGATTTAGTGCTATTCTATAAGAAGCACCTTTAATTTGGCCTGGCGTTTATTAGTAAGAAGCAATATAAGAAAAAACTATGTGCTTATGATTCACACCCGTCCGCTTCCGCCTCCGCTCGTGCACTATGACCGATGCCATTTCAACGAGCTCTTTCAGTTTACTCAAGTAAATAAATACTTGTAGGCCGGTAACTGCACGTTAATTGGAAAAGGTTTAATTTTACAACAAATTTGAGAGTACTCTTAAAAGTAAATTCAAATTTACAGCGTAGAGAAAAACGCTAGTGCATTTTTGAAAACCTACGCATATGGTGTTCGGGAAAACGAATATCTTGCGTATAAAAGTTTCAGCAAGCAGGTATTCCCCCGGGACTAGGTATAACCTTTACATGTACAGTCGACTGTACAGGAATGTATACATTTCTTAACTTTGAAACGTAACAAATTTTTTTTTTTTTTTTTTTAGAATCTTTGGAACTTTTGTTGTTCCTACATTGTAGAGACGTATACTAAAGGCTAATTAAAATCATTTTATCTTATGTTACTCTATTAAAAGTTTTCACAATAAGTTAGATAAGTATAGAAAACAGAGGATAAACGACATCTATATATTAATACGTGAAGCAAAAACTTTATACCCCTTTTTACGAAAATTGCGCGGACGGAGATGTATGAAATTTTACAAACTTATAGTTAATATAGAGGAGTGTAGAATGCTAATATTATTTTTAAATTATGCATGAAAAATACATTAATTATTAATCAATTATGGTCGAATTGTAGTGTAGTGTAGTTAACAATAGATATACAAATATATTAAATAAAATATATACAACAATAACTTCAAATAAAAAAACTTAATTATGGTTTACACGGGTCAGAGTATTTATCCATTCTTTTTTAAGCATGGCGTCATCATTTAGAATGTTTTGATATGTATACAGTCCAGTGCTGACTGTCCCTATACAAAACTAAAAAGTAAGTAGTTCTAAGTCACATCTAAGGCGCGTTCACTTTAGTAAGTCCCTTTGACAGATCCTCGGGATCCTACACAACGAAATGTCATTACATTACAGACTTGATTCTCCTTGAAGTCCTTGAGAACATGTGATT
This sequence comes from Lampropteryx suffumata, assembly GCA_948098915.1. Lineage (NCBI taxonomy): Eukaryota > Metazoa > Arthropoda > Insecta > Lepidoptera > Geometridae > Lampropteryx > Lampropteryx suffumata. The sequence continues at coordinate 5,691,321 of OX402563.1, forward strand.
CTTACAATAAATAACCAGTGTTTACCCACCGCCCACCTCATGAGACCACCTGGGTGATCCGTTGAAAGTTTTTTTTTCAAACGGCTCACCTTTGTTCACCTGGGTGATCCTTGGGAAATATTTAGTTTCTACCGTCCACCTTGTTATCAAAACTCTTCAGATTTTAAGTGCATAGAGATTATCTATGATTATATATGATATTCTTCTGGCGCTTCGGCGGCCGCTGCCGTGGCACGCTCGCTACGCTCGCTCGCCTTGCGCGTTGTTTTCTATACTCTTACATAACCTAACCAACTGGTTTCGATCTGATTAACTTCTGAGGTGTACCGTCACCAATATAAAGTTAGGCGCGTTCAAATTTAACCTGAGAGCCGTTGTAAAAAAAACTTTCAACGGTTCACCCGGATGGTCTCAGGGAGGTGGACGGTGGGTAAGCACCTTAAATAACGTAGCGAACATTTAAATAGACACTGAAGTTTTTATTTATAATAACTAATTAACTAATTCTCGGAATCTAGGAATAATATATTTAAGTTTTAAAAACTAAAAAGAAAACCGACTTCATTTGCATAAAAATACGATATTCGTTAATTTGGATGACATATTTTTTCCAGGTATTTTGATTTAAAAACCAAACTATTGAACCGAGTTTGATGAAATTGGCACCAATCGGAAGATATATCCTTTCTCATAATAAAATAATTATTCAAATCGGTTCATACATGACGCAGTTATGTCGTAACAAACAAAAGTAAAACAAAAGAAAAACAACCGTCAATTTAGTTGTTTTTGGTTTTAACTTTATCCTTTTCTGAAGTCGTTTAAAAATAAAAAAAATGGTGGACAATGTACACAAAACCGTCTAGCCCCAAAACAATCTAGCCCCAAACTAAGCATGCACTATGGGATCTAGATGACTGATAGAATACTTATCTATATTAAAATACATACTAAAAAAGTATATATATGGTATATGGTATAATAGTAATTTAATAAAATAATAATAAATAATCCCGAACATTTCACACAGCATCCTCTGGCACCAAGGTAAGCAGAGCTTGTGTTATGGGTACCAAACATGACTGATATAAGTACTACTTATATACTTTTTTTTTTTAAAAACATACATTATGATACATAGAAACACCCAGACCCGAGACAAATACTTGTAGATTATACAAATATTTGTCCCGCGGTGGGAATTGAACCCGCAAGCTTCTGCGTCTCAGCCAGACCTTAGCCCACTGCACCACAGAAGTCGTAATATATTGAATATACTTTTTTAAGGTAACTTACTTTTTATTTATTTACTAGCTTTTGGTCGCGGTTTTGCACGCGTGGTTTCTATATAAAAAGAGCCCTACGTCCGTCCCCAAGATACAATTTCTCTGTTAAACGAATTTCATCAAGATCTGTTCAGCTATGAAAAGATAACATTCAAACAGACAGACAAAAGTACTTTTGAATTTATTAATATGGTAATATGAATGGATAGGTGTTTACTTATTAATTAAATCAGGTAGGTATATAAGGTCCAGAATTTAGATAAACTATGAAAAATGTTGATTATTCCATTGTTCAAATGGATCACGTACTAACGTACCGAGGTAGGTATCTATTTTTGGAAAAAACATAAATGATATCCTCGATAGCTTTTTTCCAATCCAAAATAATAAACAACATAGGAGTCATATCATTGCTCATTTATTAAGACGGTACCCACAGTCAATTATATCATGTATGGGAAAAAAAACTTATTTTCCCGCTATTTAGTAGCTATCTATTTAGAACCCTCTAAGGCGCAAATTAATACTCTTACTACACTGGTTCTAAATAACTTAATTCTATACTTTTTTTCTTTTTAAATAATGCAGGACATTTCACACAATGTCATTGGCTCCAAAGTAAAGCTTACTTAAGCTCTGGGAAGGATTAATAGCACGATATGGTATAGGTACTTATAATTATTAATATTATAATTTTGCATATTTTGCCTTCAACTTCCACGTTTTATATTGTTTTAAAAGTTATTGTAAATTATGTAATATAACTATTATATACTCAATAATCATTTTCTAAAGTTGAAATTGTTTAAACTTGCAGCTTACACGAATAATAATAGAATAAACTAATTAAAACATTTTCTGTTCAACTCCTTATATGCTTTTGATAAATCGCGATTTGCGCGCCGTCAAAGTGAGGTAAGGTCTTTTGCTCAGGGTACCGCCTTAAGTCCCTTATCCTACTCCAGCACCCCACTCGTTTAATCCTCAAACAGGTCATTGAGCAACTCACCCAAGCTTTCAATGTACAAAACGGGCGAGATGATGCCATGTCTCGTACATTTGCAGAAACATTATTTTGTATTCAGTTCGGATATGTTTTTCTGTCATTCTGTAATGTGTCTCAGTAAAAATTGTGTAACATATTTGTTGAATATCTTGTGAGGCTCTCTTGTAGACAGGACAAAGGAATGTTACCACATGAGGTTAAAGGGCGTCGGCGCATCGCGATGAATACCAAAGTGTGCGGTTGGGCTGGCATTCTTTGACGTTTGAATCCTGTGAATTTTAGTTTTATGGGTATAACCCTTGAAGGTACGGAGCAACGAATTAAACTTATATTAAACAAAGCTACGAAGCTTATAATTGGCGTTTATTATTTTATATACAACTAGATGCTGCCCGCGGCTTCGCACGCGTGGTACCTATATAAAAGTAGCCTCCTTCTCCAAGGTCTCATCCATCTCTATACCAAAATTCATCAACATCGGTTAAGCGGTTTAGGCATGAAAATATGACAGATAGAAAGTTATTTTCAAATTTGTAATATTAGTAAGGATAGTAAGGATTGGTTTTACAATTTCAATACAATTGTTAATTGGCTTTTATTAATTTCTGTATTAGGTAATAATAATTACTAGTGGTCGCCCACTGGCTGAAATTCGACTTCGATTAATTGATAATTAATGTATTTTTCTTTGCATAATTTAAAAAAAATATTAGCATTCTGCACTCCTTCTCTATATAAACTATAAGTGTGAGAAATTTCATACTCCTCCGCCCGCGCCGTTTTCGTAAAAAGGGATACAAAGTTTTTGCTTCACGCATTAACATAATAATTCTGTGAAACACACAGAATCAGAGAATCAGAGTTCACAGAATCAGTCTCAATGCACACAACACCATCTAGACTCAAACTAAGCATAGCTTGTATTACGCTAAGGAGCGATAAGACCGCCCATTGTACAACCGTGTAGCTAAACATTGTTTCTTCTAACAGTCTAATGTACATTTTGATCAACACGGATTATAATGTATATAAGTCATCTGGGATAGATAATGTCGATAATGTCGATCGAGTTCACGGTTCGCACTCACCGTGTGCGAACCGTGAACTCGGCAACTCACGGGCCGCGGATCAAACTCTTCCTGATGAAGATTCTATCGAAACAGTGTCGATGCCTCCATCAACAAAATAATACGTGAGTAAAGCCCGTGTTTATCAAAATGTATTATACAACTCACGAATGTTTTGACAGTAATGTATTTGTGGTGTGCAATATAGTATTTTCTATTCCTTTCTGTTCTACGGTGCCCAGATGACTTATATACTTAAGTATATATTTATTAATAAATACATGTGATACTATAACACCCAGACGCAGAACAAACACTTGTGTTCATCAGACAATCTCTAGTCCTGGGAGGGAGAATCCCTAAACCTGCACAGAAGGCAGAGCTGACCAATTGAGCTGACAGGCCAGTCTACGTACCGAATGTTATTTTCTTATTAGCCACTAAGCAGTCCTGTTACAAAAACAGTTAATTGGAAACTAGAGCTAAAACGTTCAGTTTTGTTCTTACAATAAATACCTAATAATTTAGAGTCGAGTCCTTGGGCCCGTGGGGAACAGGAGCCCAACACGTTTTCAAAATTATTTCACGTCTGGTAGAAATATTGCGTTACCCAAGAGTTAACTCATATTTGGCTCAGCATATTAGCATTGCCTAATTGACGACCTCTGTGGCGCAGTGGGCTAAGATACGGCTGAGACGTAGAAGGTTGCAGGTTCGATTCCCGCCGCGGGACAAATGGTTATCTAATCTGCATCTAATAGCTCAACTGTTTCACATGTATCTATATTATTTTATATTATTCTGTACAATTCTGTAATTATTTCTGTAATTTTTCCGATACTTTAAAAAATAAATAACCAAACTCAAAACGTAATTAGATTAGCCAGGTAGCCAGGTAGGCGTTTCGTTTTAATTACCTTCATTCCATTTCCAACAGCAAGCGGTTCGCGTGGAAATTACACATTACACAAGCGATATGTAGCTGAAATAATAATGAACGTTGATTCAATCTTGATCGCTCTGAAATTAACGTAATAATTTAATTATGTATATACAACCTTCTGAAGAGCAACTCGGTTATATACCTATAAGAAAAATGTTTTGATTACAATTAACTGACCTACGAAAACGTGTATGCTATATGTGTAGATAATAATAATAAATAAATAATAAATAATCCCGGACATTTCACACAACATCTGGCCCCAAAGTAAGCAGAGCTTGTGTTATGGGTACCACACGACTGATATACTACTTATATACTTTTTTTTTTGTAAATACATACATATTATACATAGAAACACCCAGACCCGAGACAAATACTTGCAGATCGTACAAACATTTGTCCCGCGGCGGGAATCGAACCCGCAACCTTCTGCGTCTCAGCCGGGTCTTAGCCAACTGCGCCACAGAGGTCGTCAATAATAACTAGTGGTCGCCTACTGGTCGAAATTCGACCATAATTAATTAATAATTAATGTATTTCTTATGCATCATTTAAAAAAAATATTAGCATTCTGCACTCCTTCTCTATATAAACTACCTATAAGTGCGAAATTTTATGTGCTAAAATTTATATGCAATTTTCATAAAAAGGAGTACTTAAAAAGTGTTTGCTTCACGTATTAATATATAATAATAATAATGCCGGACATTTCACACAGCATCATCTGGCCCTAAAGTAAGCAGAGCTTGGGTTATGGGTACCACATGACTGATATAGGTACTACTTATACTCTTTTTTTTTGTAAATACCTACATACATATTATTATATATAGAAACACCCAGACCCAGTAGATATATCGTGCATGCAAAGATTTCAGTTGCTAAAGGGTCAAACGAATAACTTTACCTATAAATTGTAATAGAGGATATTGCACACAACAGTATCTAGCCTCAAATTAAGCATAGCTTTAGTTATGGATAACTGATAGAATACTTAGGTACCTATATTTATTTTATTTGTCTCGGATCTGGGTGTTTCTAAAATAAAATAAGGTTTATAAGTAGTATATCAGTCATGTGGTACCCTTAACACAAGCTAAGTATGCTTACTTTGGGCTCAGATGAAGCTGTGTGAAATGTCCGGCAATACCTTCTACTATTATAACACGTGAAGCAAAAACTATGTACCCTTTTATTACGAAAATTACGCGGATGGAGTATGAAATTTTGCACAATTATAGCTTATATAGAGTGCAGAATGCTAATAAAAGAATGTTTTTTTTTAATTATGCTAAAAAAATACATTAATTGTTAATTAATTAGGTATGGTCGAGTTTCGAACAGTAGGCGACCAATAGTTACTATTAATATATATATTTTTAAATACATACAGAATCCTTTTTAATACCTAGACACGGAACCAATATATTTATCTCACAAATATTTGTTCTGGAATCGATAATACCTATAAGTAGTTATCACATAGGTACCTACACTTACGGAAAAGTATGTTAACAAGGTAACTTCAAGTACAGTTAAAAATGTATATGATGTGTGCCCATAACTGTATCTAAACTGTTTAAGTATATCTGAGTACATAATAATGTAGAAATATTTAGAAAATTCTCTTTGTCGTCATTATTTATCGCGTTAGCCGTGCGTGTCCATCGCGATATCCATCCTGCATCTCGACTCGCGTTCAAAACCACGCACGTCAAATAACTTTCACATTTTTGCGCCGACCGTCTCGGCCAACAGTTCGCAAAGAAAAAACAACTTTTCCGATAACTCAATGAACGCAAAGCCCATTCACAAAACAAATAAAGTTCTAACCAAACGCGCGAAAAAGTTTTAACGTAAAGTGCACAAACCTGGGGAAAATCCTTTGCCGCTCCAGATTTGCTGTTGTTAATCCACGGTTATTGGCACTATCACTGCACTTACTGCACTATCACTCGCGGACGATTCACAGCACGGGTGGCGCGTGCGTGCTCGGTGCTCGAAGGTATCGCAAAGACTGGCGAGCGATCGCGCGCTCGCCTCCGCTGAAATCAAGGCCATGCAAAACGCTGCTCCCATTTCCCTCCATAGAAAGTGTTTGTATCCGTGATCCGTGCCCCTTTCGGGCAGGTGGGAGAAAGCACCCAAAAACTGATTCTGAGTCATCGAGATGATTCGCTTTAGGCATCTATTTTAGTTAATGGAGACTTCGAGAGACGAAAGTGATACAACCGGTTATGGCACGGAAATTGAAGAGTCAGATCAAACACTTAAAACTTATTATTATTGTTGCGAGATATTTTATTTGAAATCGCGGATATTGAAGTAATGAAAACCAAACAAAACGTTAATAAATCATTGGCTGTTGGTATAATTTCCCGTCTGTTATTTATAAGTCCCAGGCGAGCCGAGAAAGCTTTGTGGAAATAATAATATAATATTGTTTCCATAAGGCTTTATTATTTGGAAAGATTATGTTACATATTTCATCTAATTTGCTATTATTGGTTTAGCTGTTATACCTTTTAGTTACTTTTAAAAAATAAATAATGCTGGACATTTCACACAGCATCATCTGGCCCCAAAGTAAGCAGAGCTTGTGTTATGGGTACCACATGACCGCTGTATTACTTATATATTTTTAAAATAAATATATACATATTAGGTTGGGGAAAAAGTCTTTTTGCATTATAGTATGTATGAACTTGTAATAAAATCTCTTTGGCTATACAATTTTTATGTGGCTGGTTTTCGTATCATTAAAAGTTTAAATTTTAAAGAACATAATTCCAAATTCAAATTAGGAAAATGTGTGATTTTTGTTTGTTTTTCGCACTGTCGAGATGAGTGAATCTAATGAAGAAATTCGATACATTTTAAAATTTTACTACACAGAAGGTAAAAAATGCAACGCAAGCCTCGAAAAAAATTTGCGATGTTTATGGACCTAGTGCAGTGTTTGTGAGAGTAGCACAAATTTGGTTTAAGCGTTTTCAATCCGGAAATTTTGATGTCAAAGATGCACGTCGCTCTGGTCGCCCTATTACGGATAAAATGGATGCCATTTTTGAAAACGTGGAGCAAGATCAGCATATCAGCAGTTACGACGTAGCTGAAGAACTGGGACTTGACCACAAAACAGTTTTGGAAAGCTCGATATTTGGGTACCTCACGAGCTCACTGAAAGAAACCTAATGAACCGTATACTCATTTGTGATTCTTTATTACGACGTAATGAAACCGAACCATTTTTGAAGAAGCTGATAACTGATGAAAAGTGGATCATGTACGACAAGAACGTGCAAAGAAGGTCTTGGTCAAAGGCCGGTTAGGCTTCACAGACTGTGGCAAAACCCGGGTTAACTCGCAACAAGGTGATACTGTGTGTGTGGTGGAATTGGAAGGGCATTATTCATTATGAGCTGTTACCACCAGGCAGGACCATCGATTCTGAACTCTACTGCGAACAACTGATGAGATTAAAGCAAGAAGTTGAGAGAAAGCGGCCGGAATTAATCAACAAAAGGGGTGTGGTTTTTCATCATGATAACGCTACACCACACACATCTTTAGCCACTCAGCAAAAATTAAGAGAGTTTGGCTGGGAGGTGTTAATGCCACCGCCGTATAGGTCTGACCTTGCACCTTCAGATTTCCAGCTGTTTCGGTCTCTTCAGAATTCTTTAGGCAGTGTCAGGTTAACATCCCGAGAGGATTGCCAAAACCACTTGTCGCGGTATTTTGATCAGAAGTCTCAAAATTTCTATAGCAATGGGAGCATGTCCCTACCTACAAGATCGCAAAAAGTTATTGAACAAAATGGTACCTACATATTTTAGTTAAATGTAAATAAACTATTTTAAAAAATGTTTTGAATTTCTTAATCTTAAAAAATGCGAAGAAACTTTTTCCCCAACCTATTATTATATATAGAAACATCCAACCCGAGACAAATACTTGCAGATCACACAAACATGTATCTCGCGGCGGGAATCGAACCCGCAACCTTCTGCGTTCTGCCGTTCTGCCGGACCTTGGCCCACTGCGCCACAGAGGTCGTCATACTCGTATCTGCATGCCAACCACTGCCCATTCGGCACACACTATTCGGCTATTCATGGCTGTAAACCCGTTCTTTGCCCTGTACTGTAAACTGTAAATGTTTCTTGTGGACTTTAAAACCTTCAAAGTGTTTTAAGGTTTCAAAGTCCACAAGAAACACTTACAGTTTCACTATGTCTGTCTATCTGTCTGTACGCCCCTAATCAGAGTTCTCGCTTGCAGACTATTCTTAGGGGGATGAATATTAGCTATGAAAGTAATAAAACTACAAAGTCATGAAATATAAACTTTGAATAAATGTTTTTGCATGTATATTTTTTTTAATTTAACTTAGGTTTAGTAGGTATCTTATACAGATACTAGTTCGATAAATATTAAGCTCATAATAAACATTATTCATAGTTCATTGTACACCCCTCTACGGGCTAAATCGCTGCTGGGGGTGTAGGGTGGGGGTCTAACCTGTAAAATTTTCATAATAGTAAGCATAAAATTATAACGGCTTGTACGGCTTTACAAGATCATGAGGAAGAGCCTGATTTGTAAACACAAAAAAAATTGAAAACTTATAGTTTTCAATTTTTTTTGTGTTTACATACTAAATTATATAATTTTGCTAAACTAAAAAACACGCTTTATATAGAAAACCAAACTAAAAAATGGAAAATAAATTTTAATAAATGTAAGTATAAGTAAGAAAAAAGTTTTATTAAAAAAAAAGCGTGGGACGCATGGTGTCAATAGTTATAAATATTTCATTGACAGATATGAGAAGAAGGACTATCATTTCGATAATATCTTAAAAAGCAACCCACGCTTTTTTTTTAAAAACATTTTTGTCTTACTTACGAGTAAACTTATATTTATTAAAATTTGTTTTCTATTTTTTAGTTTGGTTTTCTATATAAAGCGTGTTTTTTAGTTTTTTTTGACTATTATTTATTTTCTACTTTTTAGTTTTAGGATAATCGGTTTTTTTTTCTAATTTTTTTTCGAATTATTGCATTGTCATCGGTCTTTGACAGGTGTGCAAAATTTTAATGAAATCTGGCCGTTTAAAGTGTGTCAAAATCGCGTCCTAAGGAGTCGGTTACAAACATACAAACATACATACAAGTGAAGCTAATATAAAGCGAATAAATAGTGGGGCAGTCTTTGGGTACTGCCGATAGAAGTGAAAATCAAGTAACTTGTGAACTGTATCGTCGAGCTATTAGATTATTATGTTTGAATTATTTTTGGTTTGTAAAGAAGTGTTAGCCAATTTAGACTTGAATCCTTGATCATAAACACTTCTTTATAAAAAAAAAAAATTCGAAAATATTAATCTAATATTGTTATATTGTAGCTCATGGGAAGCGTGCGGTAAAGATGACGCGAGTCTCACGCTTTTTTTCACCCAAAAAGTACACATATATACACAGCATACATATATGTAGCTTATCGAAAGCGTTCGGTGACGATGACGCGTGTTCCATGATTTTTGCTCACCCAAAAAGTGCTCAACGCGCCTAAAGAAGTTCCGAAAATTTCCGAAGTTTTTAAAATGATAAAAAAATATTAGAATTCTATCTATCTATAGATAGATAGTTACGGTAAGGCTCGCTTTTTAAGACAAATACCTTAATGTTAAAAGTTACTGTACGTTCTCGTACAATCCTTATCCTTACTAATATTATAAACGTGAAATATTGTATGTATGTTTGTTACTCTTTCACGCAAAAACTACTGAATGGATTTTAATGAAACTATACAATAATATAGCTTGTACATCAGAATAACACATAGGCTATAATTTATAAAGATACTGTGTGAATTGTCAAAAATATAATGATAAGTGTCAAGAAAGTAGGAAAAAAATCTGCCATCTTCGAGCTATTCTGGCGTACGCTTCAAAAACCGATAGAATTACAAGAAGTCCTAATCCTGCGTAGACGAAGTCACGGGCACCAGCTAGTAATGTTATGATATAAAGCACGATTCGCTACGTATAGGTAGGCATGGTAAGGCTCGCTAATTGTAAATAGTTGCGGCTCGCTACGCTTGCAAGTTACACTAGGGTAGTTGTTTGTAATATAGGCAAATATAGGGTACCTCTTTGTGAATAGTAAGATCTCACTTCAATCGGTAAATAGGATATGTACTGTGTTCTCTTAGCTGCTTCTATTTATTATAATTTTATGTGGGTAAATTGAAGTCAAGGTACCCCTTTACTTAAATAATGACTTTATATTAAATTAGCGGCTGCCCTTGGCTTGGCACGCATGGTATAAAAAAGCCTATGCCCTCCTCCAAGGTCTCATATATCTCTATACCAAAATTCATCGAAATCGGTTAATCGGTTTAGGCGTGAAAACGTAATAAATAGAGTTACATTCACATTTATAATATTAGTAAGATTGGTTGAGTTGGGAAGACATCGAATAATAATCAATACCCAATTATACTCTATCTACTCACTTACGTAGAGGTTGCGGGTAACAGTAAGATACTCGTATATATATTACTAGCTGGTGCCCGCGACTTCGTCTGCGCAGGATTAATACTTCGTGTAATTCTAACGGTTTTTGCAGCGCACGCCAGAAGCGTCAGAGCTCGCAGATGGCAGATTTTTTCCTACTTACTTGACACTTATCGTTATATTTTGGACAATTCACAAAATCTATACTAATATTATAAATATGAAAGTATCTTTGTCTGTCTGTCTGTCTGTCTGTTTGTTACGTTTTCATGCCTAAACCGCTGAACCGATTTTGATGAATTTTGATATAGAGATAAATGGGATCTTGAACTATAGCCTATGTGGTATTCTGATGTATAAGCTATATTATTGACGACCTCTGTGGCGCAGTGGACGAAGGTCCGGCTAAGACGCAGAAGGGACAAATGTGTGTATGAACTACAGTATTTGTCTCGGGTCTGGGTGTTTCTATGTATAATATGTATTTAAAAAAAAAAGTAGTATATCAGTCATGTGGTACCATAACACAAGCTCTGCTTACTTTGGAGCCAGATGACGCTGCGTGAAATGTCCAAAATTATTTATTTTTTATTATTTATTGTAAAGTTTCATTAAAACCTATTCAGTAGTTTTTGCGTGAAAGAGTAACAAACATCCATACACACAAACTTTCGCGGCGTTTATAATATTAGTAAGGATTATACGGGCATCGCGAAATCTCAGTTCGGGGCGAACTGCTAGTGGTTAAGTCGGTCACCTAAGTACCTATTCAACTTCGATCCATTACAACGAACCGGATACTGCGTGAGTAGCGTTAGTGTTTCAAACCATGTAATTTATTATAGGTAAGGGTATTTAGTTCGAAGAACAAACAGTACAGGCGTGGCTCCTATTCAGAGAGTTATCGAAGAGACTGGTGGACAAGACCAATGATCAAAGAGCTGGTGATTACGTCGGACAAAGGATTAGTATGGCAATTCAATGAGGTAACGTTGCCAGACTTTTGGGCACTTTACCTTCGGTCAGTGAACTGAATTCTGTTTTTATCTTTATGTCATTGTATATTATTCTGTATATTTCAATTTTAGTTGTAGAATTAATAAAATAATACATATTTACATAATTAAATCTTACAATATAACAGTACAATGAAACTTATAAACAAAATCATTTAAATAGTACATAAATCCAGTCAAGTTTCCAATAAGCAAAGCTTACAAAACGCGATGATAAAGTGGTAATTTTAAAAGAAAATAGGTATTTTTTTTAAATAACTATTTCCTACGATCGTAAGACCTGTTGTATTGTATGGATCTGAGTGTTGGGCAACAAAAGGGACGGATGAACAAAAGGTGAACGTATCTGAGATGCGAATGCTGAGATGGATGTGTGGAGTGACGCGAATGAACAGAGTAAGGAATGAGTACATAAGAGGAAGTGTGAAAGTGGCGCCAGTGAATGAAAAGATGAGGAGCAACAGGCTAGCATGGTATGGGCATGTAATGAGAAGGGAAGAATGGCATGTAACTCGGAGAGTGCTTGGTATGAATGTTGATGGTTTTTCGAGTAGAGGTAGGCCTACGGAAAGATGGATGGATTGTGTGAAGGATGCCATGAGTAAGAAAGAAGTGAGTATTGAGATGACGGCTGATAGAGGCGAATGGAAAAAGAACACATGTTGTGCCGACCCCACATTATGTGGGAAAAGGGCAGGAAAAAAAAGTGATTTAAATATTATACTAGTCACAACTAGAATCTTTATATCTAAAAAAAAAATTAAATATAAAGATCGCAGTTGTTCGCTGATGGCGTGTTTAAATTTGGAAAGGAACCTCTCCCTGTCTCCCCAAAATATCTAACATACAAAACAAACCGTTATTAAATTTCACAGAACGGTTAATGAAAGTGTTTAAGGCGTAATTTGGTATTAGGTATGTATGTATTATAAAGGTAGGTAACTTCGCCTAATTGATACCCTGCTTTTGAAACCCAGGATTATACCTACTCAATTTAACGTAGCGGTTATAATTATTGAAAAGCCTCGAGCATTATTAATTATTTAAGTAAGGTGGCTAAAAGGGCCTGCCTACTAAACAGTCTGATTGTGGTAGTAAATCTAACATAATAGAGCCTACGCACTTGGCAGCCAATTACAAGTTCAATTTCAGTTTTCCCGTGTCGAGTTCTTTTTTTTTCTTCGATAATATCATGTCAATTTTACCAGTGTCAAGTGTTTATATCGTTATAAGTCACGTATCTTGTTGTTCGTCATTTGTTATTTTATACATGTTTTTAAATATAAAATCATTATACAAATTATTTTTGCTCAAATCACAATAAAACACTAAACTTTTATTTAATTATTTACGCCCAATAACTTTAAGCTTTATTGAAATAAAAACAACAATATTTCAAATAAAACCGGAACGAACTCGAGGAAAATCAATAATATAAAAGCGCTATGTTTGCTTCGCAAGACAGCCAAAAATCATTCCTTCTTCTTCCTTTGATTGTATCTGTCTTGATGACGATTTTGCAATTGTCAAGTGGTTTTTTTTTAATGATAATATCGTCACAAAGTTTTAGTCGAACGACATTACATCTATTCAAAACGTCATCGCGGAATGGCCACCTAGAATTAACTCGGATTGCTCATCGTACAAATCACGATAAACAGTAATAATAATAATTATAATAATGCCGGACATTCCACACAGCATCATCTGGCCCCAAAGTAAGCAGAGCTTGTGTTATGGGTACCACATGACTGATATACTACTTATATACTTTTTTTTTGTAAATAGATACATATTATACATAACAGTACACTTATAATTCAAGTACCGCCACTTGTGCTAAGAAGTTACAATTTATTGATTAAAATTCCGCTAAGATTACCCAACATTACTTCATGATTTATGAAGCAACACGAGAAAATCTAATTAATTATATGAGCTATGTTGACGACCTCTGTGGCGCAGTGGGCTTAGGTCCGGCTGAGAAGCAAAAGGTTGCGGGTTCGATTCCCGCCGCGGGACAAATGTTTGTATGGTCTGCAAATATTTGTCTCTCTGTAGGTGTTTCTATGTATAATAAATAGATATGTATTTAAAAAAGAAATAAGGTAAGTAGTATATCAGTCATGTGGTACCCATAACACAAGATCTGCTTACTTAGGGGCCAGATGATGCTGTGTGGAATGTCCGGTATTATTATTATTATTATTATGTTACTTCGTGAAATGTCAAATGAAGAATCCTACTGTCGAGCTGTCGAACCTGTTTGTACATTTTTTTCTATACTCCTATAATGACATCTGTCTTGATGACAATTTTGCCAGTGTCAAGTGATTGTTTGGTTATATGGTAGATCGTCATTTGTCTATGTTAAACGTCATCGCGGAATAGCCGCCTAGAATTTTCTCGGGATTCCATGTCGTTCAAATCACATTGCAACATTGCAACACTTATAATTCTTTTGTCCATACTAGTGCTATGAAGTCACAATTTATTTAAGCACTCGAAATCAGCCGTGTTCCAAACTTCAACCGAACAAAGGTGGGTTTCTTTCTCCAGCCTGGAAACCTTGTCTGCACGGAACGTATTACAGTAACGATTTGGAACCGGTTAGTGATAGTGTCAGTGCTGTATGTTTGACGGTTCCCAATGTTGTGAGCACGAGTGGCGAAGTCGAAGAGCCAGTACTAGCACCAAATTTGTTACCGCCTGCCGTGACAATGTTTCCACCTCTACCCGCACGTACGACTCGCGCCGCAAGATACCTCACCCGCAGTGCGAACCGTGAGCTCGAGCGGCAACGAGCGGACCGCGGATCAAACTCACCCTGATGAAGATTCTCTAGATGAATCGAAACAATGTCGGTGCCTCCATCGACAAAATAATACGTGAGTAAAGCCCGTGTTTGTCAAAATGTAAAAAATAATTAATTCAAAAGTGCAATGTCACTTCATGAAAATTAAATGACAGACGAAGATATCAACCTGCTGGTATTACGTCAATTGGTGAACTACCAAAACCATTGACTGCTATTAGTTAGGCTGCCTTGTGAACAAGGTCTTCTAATAAAATTTTATCGCCTTATGTTCCCACCATTTAATTAAAAGCCAAATACTTTATGTAGGGGTACCAACCTACATCAGCTTTTGAATTTTCATCACGAACCCTTTGTGGTCTAAGAATTCTGAACTTAACCCTAAATTGTTTCAAAATTCTTCCAAACTTGCAACCATGCGCCCTTGGCAAAAGTTTGTTAGTTAACGTCAACTAACTTTCGCATTCTAATAATTTATACCTACAAAATAACTTTCGAAACAGAAATGTACACAATAAATACTATAGTACATTAGGTATTCACCTTGTTTCAAACGATCTTCTAATAGAAAACTCAACTGATTGAGGTCACTGCCAGGATACAGCGTCCCTAGGATTATAACTACAATTTGACTCACCCAGCCATCATTTGTTGGATGAGAGTATCGAAAAATATGAAATACTAGTTGGTGCCTGCGATTTCGTCTGCGCAGGATTAGTACTTCGTGTAATTCGGTTTTTGCAGCGCACGGCAGAATAGCTTGCAGGTGGCATATTTTTTTCCCACTTACTTGACACTTATCGATAGATTTTGGACAATTCACACAATATCTTTATGAATAGGCCTATGTGTTATTCTGATGTATAAGCTATATTATTGTAAAGTTTCATTAAAATCCATCTAGTAGGTAGTTTTTGCGTGAAAGAGTAACAACATACATACATACAAACATTCGCGTTTATAATATTAGTAAGATAAATTAAATTTGCCAAGCTCGTATTGGACCATGTTCAATAAAGGTTTCCGAAGTCATTAGGGATAGAAATAACCAGTTGTCAAGTCCTTAAGCAGTTCAATGTAGTTACCAGAACAAAGAAACGGACACTGCCTTCTACTCGTATCAAATAAATGTCCACTTTAAATATTCATATTTGAAAGAAAGAAAGAAAATACATTTATTTGTACCAACATACACATAAAAAAAACAATATGAAGGTACATTCTAAATAAAAACAAAGAAAAACAGAAAAATACAGAAACTAAAGATTGAGTGTCTTGCAATCATCCAAGTGTGCTGTTACGAATTGGTGTCCGACTCAGCATTATGTTGCGTTATACAGTCGGAACTATACAACGCAACGCTGATCTTCCGTCGACACCAGGAGAGTGAGCTACGGGTAAATTATACAATCAAATATTTCAATAAAATTTTCAAATATTTTATTAACATACAATATTAATCAAATGAATGTCTGTGTCGAAAATCTGTTCAAGAAATCTCTAAACATCTTTCAAAGACCTTTCCGTAAATAACCCTTTTTTTTCTACATGACGAGGTAGAAAAATATAAAAAAAACACTACAATACCATGTAGTTGAGGGGTAGGTACCCACTAAACTAATGCAACAAACAAAACTACAAAACTAATGCTCCCAGAGCATTAGTTTTGTCATAATTACATTTAGGACGGTAATACATATTAGTGGCTCTGTTATGAAAAGTTACAAAATAAAACATTGATAAAATGGTTTTTTGATTAGGGACGGATAGATAGACAGACAGACGGACATACCGAAACTATAAGAGGTCCTTTTAAACTTCGGAAGACAAGAAAGGACTTCAATAGAGTGTTTTTAACGTGATATTAATACAATTTTGTATAATATAATAATTTTGTAAATATAGTATAATAATGTATAATGTTGTTGGGTTGATCTGTGGATTACGGCTTGGCAAACCATGTAAATACTAGCTGATACCCGCGGCTTAGCACGCGTGGTACCTACATAAAATGTAAACTATGTCTATCTCCGAGGTCCCATCTATCTCTATATTAAAATTAATCAAAATCGGTTCAGCGCAGCGGTTTAAACGTTACAGCCAGACAGAGTTACTTTCACATTTATAATATTTTTATAGATGTACGACACGAGCGATACAGTATTCTTTTTTAAAGATTAACTTTACACAACACAAAAACTGATACAGGCAGAGAGAAACAAACCAATAAGTACATGATCAGAGTAGGTAGCCTATTAAAGAAATAGATTGTTGATTATTTTTTCGACTGAGGGACTGTTTCGTCTGCACCTATTTTTGACACGATAAGCTCTTCATAGCCTGACTTGTAGTCATGTCTGTATAGAACTACGTAAGCTCTTTTTTTTCTTGATTCTAAAACATTCAACTTTATTTTTTATGTCGGACATTTCACACATCATCGTCTGGCCCCAAAGTAAGCAGAGCTAGAGTTATGGGTACCATCATGACTGATAAACTACATACATACTATATTTTTGAAATACATACTTATTAGACATAGAAACACCTAGACCCGAGACAAAAACCTGCAAATCATGCAACTACATTTAAATTAACATTTCAAACTATATAGTTATTGCTGGTAATAAAGCTTAATTTTACTACAGTTTTTAATTATCATTAAAGGCTTATGAAATGGTCAAGCCTTCCTTCTCAATCAAATTTAGAGGTGTGGAACGGGAGGTGCTAATTTTTGAAGCTATCTGACACATTTATGGAGCAGGAATTATATTACCGGGTTAAAAGCGATTGGTCGCCGAGCAAACTGGTCACTATTAAACATTCAGGGAAAATTGGTCAACAGTCTCATTATTTTAATATTTAAAGCGGACATTAGACTTTGAACCTTTGCTACTAAGAGTCCATAAACTCTTTTGAAACAAAAAGGTGACAAATCATTCATCAAGCTAAAATTACCGTCATTAGCTCTCTCACAGAGAGGTTGTCGGCCGCTCAGATGACGTAATAGATGAACCATTGTGTCTTTGTGGATCAAGCTCACCCTTATGCAGAGTCTGATCCTATCTGATCCTAGGAGACCTTTCTGTATGTTTTGTTTCTGAATATTTAACTATTGGAAATCAAAACAAATATTGTTCAATTTGAAATATGCCAAGAATGTGGAAATTATGTGTTAAACAATGATTTTTTTAACTATTGGTCAAATAAATACGCCTTAAAAACTAAAAAGACAACCGACTTCAGAATATAAAAGCAAAACATCTAAGTTTCGTTTCATCCAAGTAAATGACATATTTTTTCAGTATTTTTTTTTAAACCCTAACTACTGAACTGATTTTTATGAAATTTATATTGCACCATTCGGGAAATATGTTCTTTCACATGAAATCAGATTTTTTAAATGGGTTTATAATTGACTGAGTTATGAGGTAACAAACATAAAAAAACAGTAGAAAAAAGTAAAATCGGAGGAGGAGGAGGAGGAGGAGGAGGAAAAAAGGAGGAGGTTATCACCTCCTCCTTTTTTAAGTCGGTTAAAAAGTGCAGGTTTTTGGCCCTAAGTTGATGATAAATAATTAATAAATATTGCTGAACAATGCACACAACACCAGCTAGCCCCAATCTAAGCATAATGTAGCTTTTATTATGGTGACTAGTAGACTGATAGATTATATATTTACTTATATATTTTTAAATACATACTTATGATACTTTATAACAAACACACAGACACAGAACAAACATCTATGTTCTTCACACAAATGTTTATCCTTGTAAGGGAATCGAACCCTCAACCTACAGCGCAGAAGGTAGAGCTACTACCAATTGAGCTGACAGGCCAGTCAAACGCCAAAAGACTTCTAACAGTAATATAAAGTAGGTAACATATATTTATTATTTACCTACTCAAGAATAATGTTGAATTACGTAAGTATTTTTATTTATCTAAAGGCTTTTCGCGTAGGTAACATATTTATCTCAATTGTTATGGAGTACAATAAGATGTTACAAGATTTTAGATACCAAGTAAACCTATGATGCGAGAACCACCGTACCATGCTTTCTCGATTGGAATTCACCTAAGGAGAGTATGTAGAAAATTATGAGTTTCTGTCAATTTTGCGATCGAGTTGAGCGTGGGGTTTAACTATGAAAATTCAATCAGGCGCTTATTTTATTGTAGAAAAACCCCAAGCTAAGCTGATATTAATAAAACTTCAATCGAGATACCATAATATATTTATAGCTCAATACCCATTTTACTGATTGACTGATCAACTCTTTATAAGTTGTTTACCTAAAAAACGGTTTCTTGCGGGTCTGTAACAGGTTATATCGTGAGCTTTAATAACGTAGAACTAGTTAAATCTGATAACCTCACTTTTCCTAGTCCTTGTTACCTTCGCGATTTAAAAAAAAATACATACAAAACACTTGCATGTCATGCTGTTTTGTGATCACGTCATATAGTAAAAGTATAAACTCCAAAATATTATAATTATAATTTGTACGACGAGACCAATATGTACCTAAAGACTATACAAGGTCCATAAAGGTTTTATTATATCTTTTTTGATAATAAGAGATTTCACAAATCATAAATCAGATGTATGAAACCCTTCCGCAATAAGTTGAATTTTGCTGACGTGACGTCACGTCACGTCACGTCACGTCATTCAAAATTAGTTTTGAATAGAATACCGCCACCTTCACTCCATCGTCCGTGACGTCCATTATGTTATCCCTTGTGCAGGTGTAAGGCCACAAGGGGCAGACGAGTAGATGTAATATCGTTTGGATGGGAGCTCCGCAGTCGCATTGGGTACAAGCAGAGTCACGATAACCCTATCTGCACATGCTTTCTGTACAGCGGCCGACTGGGGTCCGCAGTCGGTTTATAGACTTCCAAAGTGAACATGGAAGATCACGTCTAGGGGGCAGGTGTTCCTGCGATCTAAGGTAGGGTGTTGCTAGATGGATGGGTGGTATCATTCTTCCAGAACTTGATCTTAAGAGTGGCTGGGTGTTTTTCGGCCACTGTAGTGTTAGCTAAACTATAAATAACCTCTAACATAAATTTAAACCATACATTTTATGAGATTAAAGTTTGTAGTTTTGATTGTTATTTTGCTAATATGGAATTTTCTTCAAAATTACTAAACCGATTCTAATTAAATATTCATTTTTATATAGTTAAATTCTCGGGCATGCTTTCAGTAGTGTTATAATTATAATATACCGTGATATATATTTCTTATTAAGTTGCGCGGACAAAATCGCGGGCAGGACAGCTTGTAAGTTTATATAATAGGTTTAACTATGACGTTGCCGTATATAATACGGCATATTTCATGATTTTTTTCTTTGATTTACGAAAAGTTCAAATTTACCCAGTAAAAAAATTTAATCTACGAAAAATTTATGATCAGTCATAATTTTGTTGTAACAAAACGATGCGAAAAAATGTTATATAGCCATTTTCTTAAATATTTTTTTTTAATAATTGAGGACTGGCGTCAATGGCATTTCAAAATCAAAGATGGCGGCCGTTGCTTTTTCTAGTTAATTTTTTTATTTTTTTTATTTTTTTATTTTATTTATTAAACAAAATCCACAGCTCTTAGTAAACAATATTACTTAATCTAACGCATTTATCCTAAAGCCAATAACGGATTTACATTTTATGTTTATCACCTATAATTAAGAAGACTAAGTCACTAACCAAACCAAACATTAAACGATCACGGGTACCAATTTTAACGTTTTACATGGTTTTAAAAAAAAAATACGACATTGTTTGTTGTAAAAAAATTATGGGCTTTTCCCAAAACATACCATGAAACCAAACCTTATAAATACAATAAAATTTAAAGTATGTGGCCCCTTGCTCGATACTTTAACTTGGTGGTTTAATAATAATATACATTGATGGGTGATTCAAAATCGAGAACCCTCAGTAAAATATTAGCTCTATCGATCATTCTCGCGTCTTGAGGACCTGATTGATGAAGGGCCCTTGTGCTACTCTTGAAGACTGCCCGGCCAGGATCTGTCTGCTGTTAGATGGATCTGTCATTGTCACGTCATGTACACACGTACCTCTACAAGATTTTCCTACTCAAAGAGAACGCTGTCACGGGTAATAGAATTTACTCAATCCAGGGCAAGTCTTGTTTTAGGGCAATTTATGACGTCACGACAACATTAAGCAATTTACGACAAGGACAACATTGTAGGAAATTACTAAATATCTAAGTAAGTACACTTTTATACAAACATAACTAATAGCTTAATAATAACTAATAGCTTAATAATGTAAATAAATAAATAATATAAAATACATGTGAAATAGTTGAGATACCTAAGAGCTGTTAGAACAAGCTAGAGGTTGTGGAAAGAAATTGGTTGCGATGCCACGTTTAATGGCAATGCTAATACGCTAAGCCAGCTCATGTGATGTTTCTACCTGACGAAATGAAATAATTTTGAAAACGCGATGGGCTCTTGTCCCCCACGGCACGGGCCTAGTGTCTCGACTCTAAATAGCTCAAAAAAAACCGACATACTTGCGTCTTTTGAAGTCATCGGCACATGTAGCAAACTGTATAGAGATATCGCCATATCATACCTTGCGATATTGAGCAATTTAGGTAAACTAATTACTCCAGATTGATATAACAAGTTGCCAAGAAATAATTGTCCACAAAATTGCCGGTGTAGTACATACATCGTTTTCTTATCGTGGGACTTACGATCAAGGCGGATAGAAGCGTGCAAGCGATAGAGTGACGTGGTTCGCGCTTGGTCAATTTATGAGCTTTGGGCCAAGGGTAAGTAATAAATGAGCTGCGAGGGTGAGGTCATCCGATAGTCAAGTTGTCTACTTTATGTCTTCGTAAAATGCCTAGGGGCTAAAATGTTACTCAAGTAGCCCTAGATTCTATGTCAAAAATATTTAGTGTAATGTTCCAAAATTACATTTTTATCTTAACTAGTGGTCGCCCATTGGTCGAAATTCGACATTAAATTTAATGTATTTTTTAATGCATAATTAAAAAAAAAATTGAATAGAGAAGGAGTGCAGCATTCTCTATATAAACTATAAGTGTGCGAAAATTTAAACTCCTCCGTCCGCGCAATTTTCGCAAAAAGGGGTTGCAAAGTTTTTTGCTTATATAGATTTTTACGGAACCGAAATCTGACAAGGAACCATTATGGTTTCACCGTGTCCTTCAGTCTGTCTGTCTGTCGGTCCTTACCTTATCAAAATTTACACGATAATACTTATTAGAGGCCACTACAACGTTTCGAAATAAAATCAAGTGCACAATTGTGTGGCTTAGGTAGGTCTTTTATAGATATTAGTTTTATAAATTTCAAGCTTTAACCTGCGACGCGGGAGGTTGCGATAAAATCAAATCAAAAGAAAAGGAACATCCCTAGTAGTTTCTGTTCGTAATCGCGTCGAGATTCAAGTGTTATTACTGTATACATCTCAAGCTCTTTGGTTTTGTTTACATAATTAGACAGCATAGGTTTGTTCTTTGGATTTTATTAGAGTACCTTTTCATTTATTTTTAATAACCCAGCCTACAACGTGGTTTCCTAAGTTTAAACTTGTAATACGAATATAATATTTGACTAAACACTTTATTTGGATGCCTGATAGATAGCAGAGGAGAGTACTCCTTTCTTAGAAGAGTAGAATCAACGCTAAGCCTGGGGGTCTAGACAAACACCACTTTCTGTTGGCGTTCACGCCTGCGGAAAGATCAAATTGTATGAAAATGACATTAGCTTGTGATAAGTCACGTGACTGATGCTAAGTTGGTAGACAAAATCCCGTTGTCCGCATGCGGAAAAGTTTGCATTCGTCTGGTTTCGTCTGGACATGTTTAGACATACCACACACAGGGAAAGGACTAAATGTTTTCGAACCACAGTTAGTATAGGTACCTACTATTGGTGTACAATTGTACTTTTTATTTGATTGAATTATTGTACTCTGTGTTTTCTTTTATTTTTATGTTTTTTACTTACTGCTGCTGCTTACGAAATGCTTGTTTCTACTGTATTTTCAATTTCCATGTGTGTATATGTACCAAATAAATATTTATTCTATTCTATTATATTCTTTAAATAAGAAATATATCAATTAGTACATTGTTGTTTACAGAATAATAAAATATGGTCTGGTTGTAGAGTTATAACATAAAACATATTTTGTACAATGCTGTCATATATTTTTTACATTTTGATGTCGATAATGAAGAGTTAAATTGTTCATTATTGATAGAGTGCCATGAAAGCTACTTATAAAATTATTTTTATTTTGATAAACTAGTGGAACCAAAGCAATTCAAAACCATCTATTTTGAATTGCTTTGGTTCCACTAGCTGTTCTAATGACATCGAAAGCCCCACTTTGCTTTATGCGCTTGGCCAATATATTTAAAAACATATTCAATTTGTTGATATGGATACTGTACACTTATCCCAGGATTTGATGGTAGTTAAAGCAACATTTACCAATTTTTTTAAACTTAGTATACCATCACTATCTCTCGTCACTCTCATAAATATATTTATATTTTGTAAGTATTTATGTATTAATGTTTAAGTATTGTTTAAGTATATATATATATATATATATATATTTATACATATATATATATAATAATAATAATAATAATCATCCCGGACATTACACACAGCATCATCTGGCCCCATACTAAGCAGAGCTTGTATTATGGGTACCACATGACTGATATACTACTTATATACTTTTTTTTTTTGTAAATACATACATATTATACATAGAAACACCCAGACCTGAGACAAAAACTGCAGATCATACAAACATTTGTCCCGCGGCGGGAATCGAACCCGCAACCTTCTGCGTCTCAGTCAGACCTTAGCCCATTGCGCCACAGAGGTCGTCAATATATACATAATGTTTAAGTAGGTATTTTTTATTTATGTTTATGTATATTTTTGTAGGTTTATATTCTGAAAACACACAATATTTGTTTAATGTACGCCGTGACGTCTATTCTAATTAATACATTCCTTTCCATACAAAGGTTGCCAGGAAGAGATCGCTCTCAAGCGATATGGCCGCCCATTGTACCACTTAAATATTCTTACCATGTTAAAATTGTTATTTTGTATTATGATTTTTAAGGTGTACAATAAAGTTATATTTTATTATATTTTATTCATTTGAACTAGGACTGTTAGGTAGGTACAACTCAGGTCTTAAATGTCTATAATACTGTATACTTGATTGAAAAAAACACAATAACTCACAAGTTTGTGTAACTACTGGATTTTCTAACCATACCAGAAACTGCCCTGTAAATATGGATGGAAAACTATATTAACTAGCCAAGTGCGAATCGCACTACTCCTAAAGTCTTCTTTTCTTCCTATAATGGCATCTATCTTGTCAAAAATGTTGCTAGTGTCAAGTGATGTTTGATATAAAGTCTTGGTCGATGGTGAATTGTCAATTCTAAACGTCATCGCGAAATGTCTGTCTAGAACTTTCTCGGGATTCCTGTGGTTCAAATCACATTGCAACAAAATACAATTATAATCCAATTGTCAATACTTGTTACGACAAGGTGTACATAGGTGTACAATGTACATAGGTGGACGGGTATGGTGTAATCACAATTTATTTCTTAAAATTCCGCTAAGATTACTGAATAAAACATGTAATAAAACATATATATATTTAATATTTTATACTCGTTTTAATGCATGTTCTATTCAGTAATCCTTACGGAATTTTAATGAATAAATCGTGACTACAGGACGGGTATGGACAATTGAATTGTATGTATATTGTGGTGCAATGTGATTTGATCGACGAGGAATCCCAAGAAAATTTTAGACGGCCATTCCGCGTTACGTTTAGAATTGACAATTGATTGATTATAAACAAATATAAACACTTGGCAAAATTGACATTATTATATCACATGTCATAAATCTGCTATCTATTTGCTATCTGCTGGGCTCACTCTGCATACGGTGGAGCTTACCGTGTCGATTTATGTGTCTCGGTTAGACCCGACCACTACGAGAGTATTCTCCGGTACGTGGACGAGAGAAGCCGATGCCGGATCAGGGAGCCACCCGCTGTACTTGTACATGGCTTGAAGCGGTTAGAATCAAATAGAGAGACCAACTTCAAGTCGTATGTGCTCCGGGTAGTTGCCAAGTACAAGGACGTTTTCTCGCACCCGACTTCTGGTCAGCAGGAGTTGTCTACCGAAGGTATAGGGAAGCACCGCTTACGAAGAAAGTGCCCTGACTTTTTGTGTAGTTCATAAGTTTATATGTATATATATGTTAGTCTCTATGGTATTTATTTTCTATGGGTCCTTGTTATTGTATTTCATACACGTAATTTTGTTGCCTGAAATAAAATTTAATTTATTTATTTATAAACAAAGAAAAAGAGAAAAAGGTTCCTAGCTACTTTAACTTACTTTTCTTACAAACTTTTATTTCTACTTTTCTTTCATATTCTCACCGTACGATTACTAAGTACTTACTTACTTTTATTAGTTACATAAGATGTCCGTGTCCACCGATGTTGTCATGGTTAACATCAAGCGGATATTACCCAACTATTTTCCCCACTTACACTAAGCGATGTTCGTTCCACGAGGTCGCGGGTTCTGTCCCGGAGGTGCGGAGTCA
The DNA here is from genome assembly GCA_948098915.1 of Lampropteryx suffumata. NCBI lineage: Eukaryota > Metazoa > Arthropoda > Insecta > Lepidoptera > Geometridae > Lampropteryx > Lampropteryx suffumata. The sequence goes on from OX402563.1 coordinate 5,716,696, forward strand.
TCGTTCGAGGCCGATTGCGCCTCGCCTACATTTCTTTGACTCACAAAAAATATTAACTTTGATTTAGTACAATAACAAAGCTCTGTTGAGTCGTTTATACCTACTTTTATTAAATCTTATCATTATCACAGTGTAAGGCATAACTTTTTAATAATTTTTGCAAAAGTTACTTTACTAGGTATCTACCTCTGTTTGTAGATCAGATGTCTCACTGTTGAATATCCATAATTTATGAATAAATACATGATTTGATGCTGATAAAGACGACTGCGATAGTCCTCGAATTATTAGGGATTAGTCCCTCTGCTGACTAACAGAAGAGCTAACAACAGAGAAGGAAAACTTGAAACACCGCACCGCACCGCAACACCGAACCGACACCGCATGTACCGATTCGTCTTTCCTGCGGGTCCTATCGGCAAGGTCGAGAGCTTACATTAAGGCTTACCTAAGTGCACGAAAGGAGCCTTTCATCCTTTCACCACACTGGTTAGAAATAACTAGTGACACGATAAGAAGAAAAATAAATAAATATAAATAGAACTAACAGAGGTTTTTTGAAAATCAATATCCATGAAGAAGGTGCATGCTGTCTTTTATTTTGTATCACAATTCTCATCAACATTTTTTTTCGATTGTACAGAGAGTCTAAAAATTAAAAATTAATTGAGTTTGGCGATTTGTCTACTCGAGCCTGTGGTTGGAGTTTTTATTTCTAGTACCAGTGACAACTTAACAAGGCTAGCAATTAATATCAGAAAGTGTGTACATAGTTGGGTAGAGTATGTATGTAATATTATCTGTTTTGTACTAAACTGTTTTGTACTTGAGTGGCGTTGGTAAAATGAAAAGTTGAGGAAGAATGATATGGGTGTGTCTCCATGTCATTGGTTCAGCAGTAGATCAAATTCGGCTCTGAAGTGTAGTAGATGTGCGCCGTGATGACTCCACCCTCTGTTAAATCGTATAAGCACTTCGGGCCGCTCGAGACGATCGCCTGCAAAATAATCATACTTCATGCTCCCGCCAAATGCTATGCAAAAAATACTGTACAATACACATGCTTGCTTGCATCATAGAGTATCATAAATTAATACAATTTGGTGTAACACAACATCCTTCAATAGTCAGCGGGCTTATGCAATGCGAGCTGGCATTGTGCTGGTCTAAGTATACCAAATTTTTACGACCTTTGTGACGCAATGGGCCAAGGTCCTGTTGAGACGCAGAAGGTTGTGGGTTCGATTCCCGTCGCGGGACGGATAAGAATAGTGATAGTGATCACCCTGATAGTAATCAGGACACAAACCAATATAATTCCATCTAGTTACAAACTACAAGAATTAGTATGGAACTATCATATATTTTTAAGATACAGCAATCCTTATCGAAAACTGACCTGAACAGCTATTTTATTCGGTCTCTCGAACCAATCCCGTTCATTGGCCGGCTGATGCATTTTCCCGAAGGTCATCATGCAGCAGCCAATCGTATCCTGTTTCTCGCCGTTGTCCCCATGCACCAACAGGAACCAAGGACTTATCTGTTCGGCCGTGCATTGCGTTGTCTCTGACATGTTGTGGTAGTAATGGGTTCCTTTAAAATAACGAAATAATGTAATGCCTAAATATTTTATGCATTTTTCTGAAAATAAAAATATTATTTTCTATTTGGGGTCTCCGTATAAAAATGACGTATTGATCTTTAAAATTTAATCGAATCGTCTCCTAACACAGCATTGATGTTGCGAGGTGAATTGTGCTTCGTTAGTTCCACGTCGTCGAAACTCATGTTCAAAAATGATTCTATATTTCCATCTTTACCTTTGAAACTGAATATAAAAACAATTGACCGTCAAACAATCAAATGTCAAAACTATTTTAAATTTAGAATATTATGGTTTCCATTTGAAAAAAGCTGTACCTACTCTTAAAAACGAAACCATGAAGGATTAATTTTAATTCAAAGTGTCAGTACATTAGACTGGTAATTTCGTTAATAACCCCGTATTAAATATATATCCTTACTAGCTGTCTCGCTCGACTTCGTCTGTCACAATAAATAACATTTTATAGCACTCTATTAGGGAATATATTATTAGAATCGGTTAATCGGTAGTTTCAAAGATAACCAACCCTCTACCTACTAGCAAAATATCAAACAAAATTACAAACTTTAATTTCATAAATTTTATTATAGACCAACATCACTTCTTTGTAGAGTAATTTGACTGTCTGAAAAGTATTAACTGTACAAGTTTTCATTCCCCATTGTCCCGTTGCTTATTTGTTGTAGTTTATAATGATATAATGGACTCCAAGATTATAATGTAATAAAGGTATTCATAAATCAGACACCGGCAATGAGTTTTACTCCTTAGAAATGTATTTATCTTGTGTTTGCAAAGTAAGTCGTTATCGTTGTCCCGTTGCTTATAATACATCAGTAGTTTATAACGTTGCAGACTTCAATTGAAATTAACCGGAAAATTGACCGCAAGTAATCAGTTTTACTTCTTATTAGAGTGCTTATATGACGTTGCTTAAAAGTATATATTTTGCCTACATAGTTTGATACTCTGTTTTCTTATTTTGTATTCTTATCTTATATATATTTGTAGATTATAACGGTTGGGACAAACAGACGCCAGTAACAGTTCCATCCACTCCTTAGCCACAACTCTTTATAACAAACTTTGTGATACCCCATTGTGTTGCTGCTTATGATTCAATGAATAGTTTAAATTGTTCCGGACAAATTATAATGATCCGTCAAATGATTCAAGTGACATTAAATTATTATAAAGAAAAACAGACTTAGTAAAGTGCTTATATCCGTTATCGTTACAAACATTTCAAATGGTAGTGTGTTTTAACTAAAGGTGGACCGATATACCAATGATTATTTTATTTTTTGTTTTGACGTGATAACGTCTTATAAATAGATGAACGCCGGCTACACGCACGAAAAAGCATGACTCATTGTCACGTTCCGCCTGAGCGTGTAAGCGAGAGCGCGGAACAAGTCAGTGGCACGACCGGCCTAAGCGCTCGGCTTGTGACAAATATTTATTTAACGTATTTCGTTTTCCCATGACTTTCCAGTTGTGTTTGCGAATTTCAAAAAATGATAAATTACTTCTTCTTCTTATCGTGTCACTAGTTATTTCTAGGGGAGTAAGGGGAGATCAGTAATTACATCATCCGGCCCAAATGTCAACCTCACCTGCACGAGACGGTGGCCCGTAGGGCCACCGCGGTGCTCCCTGCTAGATAACGAACGAGGCTCTGGCGACCGAACAATGGCGGTATACACCACACCCCTAGTCGGACAACCGGCTAGAAGAGGCTACAGTGGCCTTGGCGTCTAAATAACGCCTAAAACTCCTGATGCAGAAGGCAACGGGAAACCACTGCATTACTCTCCCAAGAAAGTCGTCATGAAAGGAAAATGCGAGATGAGTGGCGTAGAATTGTCAAGCGAGCCACAACAGCCCCCTGAAGTGACGACCACGACCACTCTGTCAAGATTGTAACGACAAAGAAGAAGTTATTTCTAACCAGTGTGGTGAAAGGATTAAAGTGCGCCTCAGAGGCTCCTTTCGTGCACTTAGGTAAGCCTTCATGAAAGCTCTCGATCTTGCCTACAGGACCCGCATAAATCACTTAAATACATAGAATAAAAACTTTTTAACCGACTTCATAGGAAGAGTTTTTTAATTCGTCTGTATTTTTATGGTCTTAAATTTCATTCAATGAAGTCGGTTTTCTTTTTAGTTTTTAAAACTTTATTTTGTAAGATAGTGACAAATAGTGACGGCAAATCTTAAACAGTGTTTTGGTAGTGTTCAAGGTGAGAGGTGTTTATAAGCAAGGCGGGAAGTGCATGTTTGTAGGACATTTTAAGGTCAAATATAGTCTTATTATTAATTATTTATAGATTATAGTTCACTTACCCATCCAATAAATGCAAGACTGTTGTGTGAACACACCTTCTTCCCTGATTTTCGTGCCGTTAGCAGACATTGTCATCATTTTCCCATGGACACCAGTAGCGTAGACGAAACCTTCTTGCAAAACTACTGATTTGTTGATAGATGCAATACGATCAGCGGGACTTTTGTTTAGTGTCACTGCAAATGTTCAGAAGCAAATGGCTCGTATAAGCAAATCGCCTCTAGGTATTACGTATTTCTGTAGTGCTTGATACATTTTGGGACAAAATATCCCGAAATATGAATTATATCCTGAATATGGATTTATTTTCTCCTTAAAATTATAACAATCTATTGCATACCAACAATATAAATTCTAAAGCGTCTCTGTACCTGTTAACTGCTATACCTGTTAATTTTTGCCTCTATACTAACAATATAAATTCTAAATCGTCTCTGTCATCATCTTCCTGCCTGCAACATGTGTTCTTCTTCCATTCTCCTCTATCAGTCTTCATCTCAACACTCACTCCTTTCTTACTCTCTTTTCTTACTAAAGCGTCTCTGTATGCCTGTTAATTTTTGTCTCTATACTAACAATATCAATTCTAAAGCGTATCTGTATGCCTGTGAATTTTTGCCTCCATACTAACAATATAAATTCTAAAGCGTCTCTGTATGCCTGTTAATTTTTGCCTCTATACTAACAATATAAATTCTAAAGCGTATCTGTATGCCTGTGAATTTTTGCATCTATACTAACAATATAAATTCTGAAGCGTCTCTGTATGCCTGTTAATTTTTGCCTCTATACTAACAAAATAAAAATTCTAAAGCGTCTCTGTAGGCCTGTTAATTTTTCCATCTATACTAACAATATATATTCTAAAGCGTCTCTGTATGCCTGTTAATTTTTCACGATTAAATGGCTGAGCGAATCTCGAAGAAATTTGGAAAGGAAATAAATTGTGTCATGGAAACAAACAGAGGCTAATTTTTATGATTATATGAAAATATATGATTATACGATTATAATATAAATATATGATAACATAAATATATGAATATATTTATATTCATATATTTATGTCGGTCGACAGACGGTCGAGACGGTCTCTGTGGCGCAGTGGGCTAAGATCCGGCTGAGACGCAGAAGGTTGCGGGTTCGATTTCCGCCGCGCGACAAATGTTTGTATGATCTGCAAGTATTTGTCTCGGGTCTGGGTGTTTCTATGTTATAATATGTATTGAAGTATATAAGTAGTGTATCAGTCATGTGGTACACATAACACAAGCTCTGCTTACATTGGGGCCGGATGATGAAAATAATCCCGGACATTTTACACAGCATCATCTGGCATCATCAATCATTTATATATGATTTATATAAAACGAATTATATAAATTATAACTGATTGAACTTAAAAAGATAGCATGTTACAATATTAAGACGATCTTTATACATATACGATGCATAATATTGACTAACATCTTAGCTCAGTTGGTAATAGCTCTGCCTTCTGCACTGTATGTTGTGGGTTCAATTTTCTCCAGGGACAAAAATTCGTGTGATGAACATACATGTTTGTTCTGTGTCTAGGTTTTTAAAAAAAATATATATTCAAAAGATATTTATCTATAAGTATTTTATTAGTCATGTGGTTTATAATCATAGTATAACTTATTCTAAGTTTGGGGGAAATGTGTCAGTGTCCCACAACGATGTGTCCAAAACATCAAATACCAACTAAAACATGTATGTTACAAGCATGTTCCTAATTAAATGTCCCTGGACATGTTCTTAAGAGACATGTCTTGTGATATTTGTTCTCTCGCGTTACATTATGTCTCGATCCCATATCTCTCGATTCATAACTTACATGCAGACATGAAATATTGCGTTATGGCGTATAAATCCTCTTCAATTCCATTAATTTTGGTTCTCCAGTTAGTCCATCCGTTTACGTTCATATCGTAAACTTGTCCGGTGAAGTTCCTTTTGTTAATCTGTAATAGTAGATTGATGAGATAAAGAATCAAAGTTTTACAATGGTACAAAATGCGCGCCATTTGTTTTTTTTTCACCAAGTAGGTTTTATTCAGCCGATTTTTATTATCAGCTAGTATCTTTTTGATCTAATGCTAACTCTTATATTAATCTTAATGGGAGATATTAAACCTCTGTGGTAAATTTTTATTATACTTATCTAAATAAAAAGTAAGAAACAGTGCAATAATGTAAAACAGTGCAATAATGAGATTTCATACAACATTACTGCACTGTTTTGGTTCTAAGCAAAAAAGACGTCCTTTGTGATCGGTTTTGTAGTGATAAAATTACTGCGTAGTTGAAAGAAAATATATTTTTTAAACTTGAATACCGCAAGAGGGGATAATAATGTCAAGGAGTTAAAATGTCAAAAATAGTTATTTGTTCAATAAGTGAGCAAAGTAATTTTGTTGTTAGTGCTGACTTTAAGTCGGAAACTAGCGAGTGATTCTAATATATACAACTGAGCATAGTTAGTTATTCAAAGGCACGCAATAAAAAACAGTTGCTCTCGTGTGATACAACTTTACAACAACGGTAGAGGAGATCCATCACAAGAAAAGTGTTGTAGGTTATGAGTAAGACAATATTGAACTACAAAGTAACAATATTAATGTTTACAAGTATTTATTTTAAATATTACGTATTTACGTAAGTACAGTAGTACAATAAACTTAAATTTCAATAAATAACACAACATTTTGTGCAATGTATTAAATGTGTTAAATGAGTCTCAGAACGAACCATCGCTATTAATTTTTTCAGTGCCTTGTAATTCTAATAGGTGTATTTCGAAATTTAAATTAACTTTCCCTAAAAAAATGCTTTTTGCTGCGAGTGTTTTGTGCTGGAGAGGTGAATATAATCAAAATTAGTGGAGTCGCGTTAACCATTGCAACATTGCAATGGATCTTAAGAAGTGAAAGTAAGTAATCGTTTAATTCGCACGATCAAGCTAGGATTAAACCTAGTAAAGTAAATCAAAAATTACGGTTCATGTAACAAAGTTCTGCTAAGATTTTCCAATAAAACATTAAATAACACGAGCCAAACTAATTACTCTCTATCTTAATAACACACTAACTAATGTAAACCTGTTGCCATGTCAAGTGTTTATATGGTAATGTAATGTAATGTCACAAAGTCGTATCTTGTCGTTCGTCATTCGTTATTTTAAATAAAATGGTGTCTTTTCATATATAATAGTTATTCGAATTAGTTTTGCTCGAATCACAAAGAAACAAAACTTTTATTATTCAACTAGCTGTCCGCGCGCAGCTTCCCTCGCGTTGAAGATTTTTCCCGGGAAAAAACAAATTTCCCGGGATAAAAAGTTGCTTATGTCACCCGGGGATAGTGTAGCTTTCCAACGGTAAAATAATTTTTTAAATCGGTCCAGTAGTTTCAGAGCTTATTCAATTCAAACAAACAAACAATCCAATTTTTCCTCTTTATAATATTAGTATATTAGGTTGGGGAAAAAGTCTTTTCACATTATAGTATGTATGAACTCGTAATAAAATCTCTTTGGCTATACTATTTGTATCTGGCTGGTTTTGGTATCATTAAAAGTTTAAATTTTAAAGAACATAATTCCAAATTCAAATTAGGAAAATGTGTGATTTTTATTTGTTTTTCGTACTGTCAAGATGAGTGAATCTAATGAAGAAATTCGATACATTTTAAAATTTTACTACAAAAAAGTTAAAAATGCAACGCAAGCCTCGAAAAAAATTAGCGATGTTTATGGACCTAGTGCAGTGTCTGTGAGAGTAGCACAAATTTGGTTTAAGCGTTTTCAATCCGGAAATTTTGATGTCAAAGATGCACGTCGCTCAGCGGGCCTAGCACGGCACGAGGAGAAATAGTCTTTCCACCTTTTTATCCACCTGTCAGTGGAAATACACCACCACCTGTCCACCACAGGTGGATAAAAACGGGGGAAAGACTATTTCTCCTCGTGCCGTGCTAGGCCCGCTGGTCGCCCTATTACGGATAAAATGGAAGCCATTTTTGAAAAAGTGGAGCAAGATCGGCATATCAGTGGTTACGACGTAGCTGAAGAACTGGGAATTGACAAAACAGTTTTGGCGCATTTGAAAAAAACTGGGTACACAAAAAGGCTCGATATTTAGGTACCTCACGAGCTCACTAAAAGAAATCTAATGAACCGTGTACTCATTTGTGATTCTTTATTACGACGTAATTAAACCGAACCATTTTTGAAGAAGCTGATAACTGGTGATAAAAAGTGGATCACGTACGACAAGAACGTGCGAAAAAGGTCGTGGTCAAAGGCCGGCCAGGCTTCACAGACTGTGGCGAAACCCGGGTTAACTCGCAACAAGGTCATGCTGTGTGTGCGGTGGGATTGAAAGGGCATTATTCATTATGAGCTGTTACCACCAGGCAGGACCATCGATTCTGAGCTCTACTGCGAACAACTGATGAGATTAAAGCAAGAAGTTTTTTTTTTTACCAAGAAAAGAAGAAGAAGAATTGAAAATTGAAAAGAAGTTGAAGAAATGCAAAAAGCGCCCGGAATTAATCAACAGAAACGTTGTGGTTTTTCATCATGATAACGCTAGACCTCACACATCTTTAGCCACTCAGCAAAAATTAAGAGAGTTTGGCTGGGAGGTGTTAATGTATCCGCCGTATAGTCCTGACCTTGCACCTTCAGATTTCCACCTGTTTTGGTCTCTTCAGAATTCTTTAGGCAGTGTCAGGTTAACATCACGAGAGGACTGCCAAAACCACTTGTCGCGGTATTTTGATCAGAAGTCCCAAAATTTCTATAGCAATGGGATCATGTCTCTACCTACAAGATGGCAAAAAGTTATTGAACAAAATGGTACCTACATACTTTAGTTAAATGTAAATAAACTATATTAAAAAACGTCTTGAATTTTCTTAAAAATGCGAAGAAACTTTTTCCCCAACCTATTAGATTAATCACACCCGAGTCAATAACTCTAGCATTATATTAATATAAACAACAAAATCACTAATAAAACCCGAAATAACTCGAGATAAATAAATAATATAAAATCGCAATGATTGCTTCACGAGACGGCCAAAAATAAACTTTAGCGGTCTTATTTCAAAAAAATACAATAGTCTAGGTTTAAGACCTTCTAGTCTAGGTTTGTTGCGGTAACAAAGTTGGTCAGAGTATCAAAATGTGTTCTTATTGACGACCTCTGTGGCGCAGTGGGCTAAGGTCTGGCTGAGACGCAGAAGGGTGCGGGTTCGATTCCCGCCGCGGGACAAATGTTTGTATGATCTGCAAGTATTTGTCTCGGGTCTGGGTGTTTCTATGTATTTACAAAAAAAAAAGTATATAGGTAGTATATCAGTCATGTGGTACCCGTAACACAAGCTCTGCTTACTTTGGAGCTAGATGATGTTGTGGAAATGTCCGGGATTATTTTATTTATTTATTTATTTACAAAACGTAGAACTAACCAAAGACTAGAAGAAGAAAGACCATGGTTTAATTATTATCCACAGATAAGGTAGTAAATTTGCGTCGTCTGAATGAAAACGTGTTGTTTTAGTCTATGGTTTCGTTCTACAAAACACCATTTTTGGTGATACTGACACTTACACTGACAATAACGCAGACAGTTTTACAAAATAAAATTAAAAACTTCATCTGTCTCTGTCTGATACGTGGATAGGTAAGTATGATAACGCGCGAAGTTTGAAAAAGTTGCCTGCTCAGCAAGAGTTTATTTAAACAAATCCAAATTTTTGTTTTTGTTATTGAGAAGAAGTACATTATTATGTCCTACCATGGCCTGTATGATGCGATATTCATTTCATGCTTATTTTTTTAGATTATGTGAACTAGCACCTAGATCTTTAAAATCCATCAGATCGTTGTTAACAACCATTTTTGAAATTCGCACGAAAGGAACCTCTGAGGCGCAATTTAATCCTTTCACCACACTGGTTAGAAATAACTAGTGACACGATAAGAAGAATAACCATTTTCGAAACGCAAACCGAAAAAACATCAATGGGCTAAATCTGAACAACGGATATTGATTGATATAATTTTGAGATTATGTTTAGTACCAACGGTTCAAAGATATACTAGGGGTCGCGTGGGTTTATCTTTAGTACCATAGATGTTACTTCGTTTTGTATAAGCTTTGGATTAGACCCTGGTTTATCAGCAGGTTTAAACCTAGACTTTCTTTAGTATTCGTTTTGGAATAAGGCAGTAGTAGAAGTAAATCACGAGAAATAATTTCTGAAGTTAATTGATTGAAAGTCAGTATTCTGTCAGAACTGTTATTCAACTTCAATGTTACTTTGACAAGATTCGATGCAAGATCGTGTGGAGTTTTTTTCGTCTATTCCCATTAGTTCAGTTGTCCAGTTCAGTTGACTCAACTAGTGAGATTTCTTTTCTCGTTTGTTCAGTCGACTGGACTAGTGAGATTTCTTTTCCCGTTTGTTCAGTTCAGAAATAGAAAAAATTATTAGGTAGGTATCTCTAACATAACCTAACCAACTGGTTTCGATTTCTGTGCTAAAATGAATGAACTATATTCTTCTGGCGCTTTGGCGGCCGCTGCCGCGGCACGCTCGCTTCGCTGGCTCGCCTTGCGCGCTAACATAACCTAACCAACTGGTTTCGATTTCTTTTATTAATAATAATAAATGTAACAAGGTGCAAAAGCTAGTCTTATTTTCAACTGAACAAACGAGATAAGAAATCTCACTAGTTCAGTCAACTGAACTGGACAACTGAACTAGTGGGAATAGACTGCTTTTTTTTACCAACCCATGTGCTTTACTTTACATTGCTTTCGGTTGGAACAAGGTGTTATTTAAAATATGTTAAATCATCATATCAGCCTTCATGAAGCCTTCATGAAGCTGAACATAGGCCTCCCCAATAGATTTCCAGGAAGAACGATTTTGATCCCTATCCATCCACCGACTTCCTGCGATCTATACAATGACAGAAAAACGAAACGTAGGACGACCCGATGGACTGATGACATTATGTTAAATAAAGCTTGGTTTATACCTCATTATCAAAGTTAACTCATTTCAGTTTTTTTTGTATTCGGATTTTTAAGAGTTCCAAAGATTTACAAGGAACTCTCATAGTTACGGACATTGCTATGTTAGTCCGCCTTTTCGGCTCTAATAGTGCATAGCTAACTGTTAGCACTACGAGCTGATATAAAATCACAGGTTAATTCATACTTCATATATATGATGTTCTTATGCTCTTCATATAAGTTATGATAAGAAAGCAAGTACTTTGTACTCTTTATTATTATACTAAGCACATATCACTAAAGTAAGTCGTATTTTCTCCACTTACCGCAATCTGCACGCCAGCCACATAGTCGCTGTAACGTTCGTAAAGAGCGCATACATTGCATCTCTCATAGCACAGCATACGAAGTTGTTTGTAGATATCTGGGCCAGAGGGCATATCGTCTTTCACGTACCAACCTTCTTTTAACGCCTGAGTGGAGTTCATTGGAATCCGAAAGAAAAACGATCTGCCAGGGTCTAGTCCGACGCTAAACTTTACTGAAACATAAAAAAACACCACGCATCTGTCATCCGTCGCGCTATAGAACCTTAAGTCCTTATTCAAGATTCCTCGCTTGTCATTTCATGAAGTAACTTTTAAACTAGTTACTTGTCCTAATGTTCGTAATGTATATACGAGTGTGTTTCTGTTACCCGCAATATCTGTGTAAGTATGTTTATAGAGTGTATCTGGGTTTTAATTATGGCTGTATTTCCTAAAGTACCTCAACCCATTAAAATTCCTACTCCGATACATTAATTCTCCCACTTAAAATAAGAGACGAACACAGTACAGTACCATTCTAACGGCTGAAACAAGCTCGAATGATTCACAAAGAGACTGATTACGTAACTAACGAGCGAAGAGAGCCGCATTTTTTTTTATTAACAAGCCTTTCCTTGCTTTCCTATCTATAGAAATAAAACTATACTCTTTAGTATTATTTCAGGAAACGCAATGTAGCTTTTAAAAGTTATAGGCGAGCAAAGCGAGCTCATTAATGACACAGCATTTTATTCTATCACATTTTACATGACCTTAAAGTAACTAAAAGTAGCCAGCGAAGCAAGCCATAGTATTTTTGCATTATTAACTTTTACCTACCCACCCCATACGCATAGAAAGTGAAGCCGAGTTTTTATTTGGTTATTTCGATAAACCTTGAAAGACATCCCCTATTTTTGTATTTTTAGTGTTCCGTACCTCGAAAGGAAAAAACGGAACCCTTATAGGATCACTTTGTTGTCCGTCCGTCCGTCTGTCTGTCAAGACCCTTTTTTTCTGGAACGCGTGGAAGTATCAAGCTGAAATTTATATCAAATACTCAGGTCTACTGTCCCTTAAAGCTGTGAAAAAATCAAACTTCTAAGCCAACGAAATCAAAAGATACAGCCGTTTATGCCCCAAATTTCCTACAATTTTCGACACTCGCAAAGGAATCAAAACCTACAGGGTACTTCCCGTGAACTCAGAATCTTGAAATTTGGTACGAAGCAACCTCTTATAGTTATAGCACAGATAAAGGGAAAATTGCTAAATCCGTAATTTTTTTGTTACATCATATAATAAAAATATTTGTAATAATTTTAAACTTACTACCCCTTTCCTCATGAACGCGTAGAGGTATAAAATTGAAATTAATATCAATTACTCAGGTCTAATAATACCTCTAAGCTGTAACAAAATAAAACTTCTATGTCAACGCAATCGACATTAATGAATTATGTGTTTGTAGGTTTATTGGCTTTTAAATCTCTATCTTAACCTGGAGAACGACTCCTAGCATAGACTGGACTTCTATATAGTGATACAAGTCCGGCTCTACAGATCTTCCAAATAATTATCGTCCTACTTCACTAATCTGAGTATTTTTCAAGTTATTAAAAAAAAGTTCAATGTAGGGCTTGTATCACTTGTCGTTTTATGAGAGAGACAAATTGGCTTTAGACGGGGCCGATCGATTGACAGAGCTTTGTCTCTCATACTGTCGTATTGTGGCCTCATGTCTAGATAAAAATGAGAGTTGTGTGGGAGTATATCTATTTATAGTATTTATATTTGTCCACCAGTATTATTATTAAAATGATCTATAGATAGCTCAACTGATCCAGATCACTGCCAGTGGGCAGAGGGCATTGCCACGTTGAATGGCAAAGCTAATACGCTGAGCCAGATAGGAACCAGCTCTTGGGTCACGCAATGTGTTTACCAGGCGCCATGAAATAATTTTGAAACGCGGTGGGCTCCTGTTCCCCACAGTCCCAGGGTTCGACTTCGACGGTCGGTTCAAATATTTAGGCCTTATCCAAACCGGCATATTTGCGCCTTTCGAGGTCCTCGGCCCATTTAGCCGCCGCACCAGCTCTAACGGAAGTCTAACGAGTCTAAGAAGTACTAACATCTGTCGGGGACTTCCCATAATGTTTTCTTTTAAATTTAAATTCCACATTTAGATTGTTCTCATAGTCATCATTTTGACAGTTTTAACTGTTTCACTTTCTTCTGTTTGATGTAAGTTATGTTGTTGTCAATGAAAATATATATATTATAGCAACATAACTTACTTACTAACTTACATAGCAACATAAACTTACTTTATTTTTTTGTATTTATCCGGTCTTTGATTTACTGTTTTAAAATGATCCGAAACTGAATTATAATATTAAAATTGAAGGGCATAAACTTGCAAAAAATTTAGTGCACCGTCGCAAACAGTTGCTTGGTTGCATTGTGCATAAATACGGGCGACGGCCTGAATACAGAGCTCAATAAAACCTAAATATTTTTAGGTCGAGCGCCATCTGCGCTTGCCAAAAGTCCGTGTAACGCTGTTACGGGTTGACAGACAACCTTACACGGTAGTACAATGGGCGGTCTTATCGCTAGATAGCGATCTCTGCCAGACAACCTTTGGATGGATAGAAATCAACATAGCTGAATATGGGGTGATGAAAATACTATAAGTCGTTTTGATACCTAAAACTATGAAATCAATGAAGCGGGACAGGTACTTAGTTCACCCGAAACGTAAGTCATAGAGCATGAGCTAAATTTTATCTACTAGCGCCTTGACAACTAGGACGCGCAATACACACTGATGCTTTGCCTGGAGTAAAACTGGGGGTTGATTCACGATCGACAATAATTGTTACCGAATTGATAAATTCTATAGTTCGGGCCAAAAAATATCTAATATATCCATTTACGATTCCCTTCGTACAAGAACATTGTCAATAAACTCTATATTGTTTATATTTCTAACCAATCATACAGCCAAATAACTAAATACACCGAAACAGGAAGTCTTTATCTCCAGTAGATAGATATCAAAATTCAGCAACAACAAAATTCAATGCACTAGGTGAATTTAGGTGCCAATTCATCCTAACCCAAGCTTGATAAGAACCGGCAAGAAACTCTTCCTGGTCCTAGCGCTTTTTTGCATGATCCATCTTATAACCAGGTACTTTAACTATTATATATTTAAGTTAGTGTGGTTTCGAGACAGCAAAAAAAACAACGAAAACCGAATACAAGATAGTTAATACATTTCAAATGTAACTGTTGTAAATGTAACATGTCAAATGTAACGGTTAACTGTCTGAGATCAGAAACCGCTACAGAAAACATAGTTGACATAATTAAGCAAAATTATCGCAGAAATACGCATCATTATAACTTTCTTGCAGAACAAATTTACATACTTTAAAATTAATAAAATTATGACATGAAGCATGATGAAGCAAAAACTTTGTACCCCTTTTTACGAAAATTACGGACGGAGTAGTATAAAATTTCGCACACTTAGTGCTTGGCCAGATTGCAAACGAGGGCGCGGGGCGGGCGCGGGGCGGGCGCGGCGCGACAAACTCCAACATAACAACTTCATTTGAATGTCCATAGTGGACACCCGAGTGCGGTGCAAACGCAGCAAGCGGCGCGGGCTACTTGGCGCGGGAAGCGCACGGGCAACTCTCGCCATAGCTCGTTCATACAGGTGGCCTCAGTGAGAGCGGGAGCGTGGATCTCAAACTGGTTTGAGCTAACCGCGCGCGTTCTTGTGATGGCGTCTTTACAAATTAATATAGAAGAATTAATAAGTCCTATTCAAGCACGACCTACGCTGTGGATGTCGAAACAACGTCAATACAAAAACATAAAAGTTAATTTATGATTGTAGAAGAAAAAAAAACAAAAAACTTCGGAAGTGTCTCTCGCAATTTTTGCATTTCATTTATAAATTGCCATTTAATGTAAGAATTTTCCATTAAAAAAATGTCTTCTTCATCCACATTATATTTTGACAAACACTGGACATGAATGAGAACACTCAGAACGAAGCCGCGATCCACTGCGGACAGGCACAAACGCGCGCGTTGCCGCACCCGCTCCGCTGCCCGCCCCGCGCTGCCAGTCTGGCCAAGCACTTATAGTTTATATAGAGAAGGAGTGCAGAATGCTAATATTTTTTTTATTATGCATAAAAAATACATTAATTATTAATTATTTATGGTCTAAAATCGACCAGTGGGCGACCACTAGTTATTTATAATTGTTTAAGTATCAAATAACTTACAAGCGATTCCATGTGGAAGGGTAGCTCTCGACAATGGAGATGCTGCAACAAAAACGAATTAATTTATTATCCAGCACTTAAAGAAAAATCCTAACTTTTAGGATTTATTTATTATTTACTCGTTAATCACGTGAAATAATTTCTATAATTTAATGAAGATGGGTTTACGTTTAGTCTCTTTGGATTAGCAAGATCTAAATAGTATAACAATATATATTATGATACTATTTAGATAGTATGGTTGGAAGCATGTTCTATACATACCCATGCCACCCGTCGCCAAGGCCACAACCAGAGTACACACGACTACGAATTCCTTCATGGTATGTAATAAGATACCAATGCTCCTCTAACTGATGAAGCAAAGTGAAGACCTCTGACATACTCGGTCCAATTTATACCAATTTTTCCGTGTTTTAATTAAAACATTTATTACAATCTGGGTAAATAGCCATTGTAATAGCAGCATTTCAAATATTTGAACAAGTAAGGTAGTGGGTAAATTTTACATTTAATTTAAAAATGTTATACTATGGTTCAAACAAAATACTTTTAATACTGTAAGTGTTACAGGGTAGCTGAGATGTGCCACTTTAAAACATGATATACACTCGAGAGCATAGAAAACGCACACCCCAATACATTTTCATTTTGACCGCAAATCAATTTTAAATTATCTTTTTTAAATTAAATTTTGTTTGCAAAAACAACTTAAAATAAATTAGAGGTTACACTCTGTAGAGATAAACTACCCTTACTGATAGTGATAATTGATAATGATATAGTAGACGGGAACGGAGGAAAGAAAACAACCGAACCGGCCGAGTGGATTATTGGCACTAATTTATTATTGCTGTCATAGTCAAAAGGTAAAATGCTAGTCTTATAAAATGTTACGCTAAGCTGTACATCTTGCCTATTTCAAGAAAACAAGCAGGACATATATTAAATTAATAATGCAACATATTATAGAATCGGTATTCTAAAGCGTCGCGGCGTCGCAAGCGACCTCCCTTTGTCATCTAGGCTGGCTGCTCGGTGGCACGGGTGCGGCGGTGCCGGTAGGTGCAACGGTGGCGCAGCTGTAATGACGATAGCGGTGGCGTTGTCTGACATGTTTGCACTCGAAGGTTGCGATTCTTGCATCCTTGACACTTGTCTGTGTTTTCGCCAGTAGTACCCTGCAATGCTAGTCACAAGTCCTATTACAATTAGTACTAAATATGTTATGGCATAATGGTGGACGTCATGAATACTAAGTTGAGTTACTGAATCCATCTTCAATTGTTCCAGGTCAGTTTTCAACTTTGTATAAATCTCATCATGAGTTTTCGGCTGAAAGGTCAGGTTGTCGGAGCCAAAGGTGCTGTTGAGCACAGTGTTCAAGATGGATATTTCTGGTGTCATGATTTTAGTTCCAGGCATATGAATCTCACTCAGAAAGTTAGTATGAGAATGTATAGTAAACGTATCACCCTTGACGGTGCAGCCGTGACCTAGGGTAAGAATTCCATTTCCAGTCATGCTTTTCAATTCCATGCCAGTGGAATGAAATATGCGTAGTTTGCATTCGTTGCAACATGATTAAAACTAGCTATTTCGCGAGTGTAACTTGATCCACTTGTCGGCTGTGCATTTGGAGAGATGGGAAGCGCAGGGTGACTCCTTGATTGTCTTATCGGTGTTTATGAGTTTCATATTACACATTGACGATTTCGAGTTCAATTCGTAAATCGGTTCGTCTAATGAGCATAGAAGGCTATTTCTTTCAGTGCTTATGCAATTTTGTAGGTTAGTTTCGGATAATAAAATTGCCGTATCTTTCTTCAGGTTGAATGGCGATGTATGGTTAGGCTGATATGACGTAAAGATTGTTGTCTCCATTTTTTTGAGGAACCGTAATAATTTTGTCCAATTCATAGGGCTCAATACTGACTAGTAGTCTAGTCAATCTAGACCAAAAATGAGAGTGAAGGTACATAAAGTCGAAACAAGCTGAAAATCAGTAAAATTCTGCAAAACATAATTATAAATAATATTTAAAAGTTCCCCATCATTCCCGTGTATGGGAAAAAAAATATTCAAGGTCAAAGATAAAAAAAATAAGTTTTTCACGATTTTCAGCAAAACGGTAAGTTTTATCATAAAAGTATCTTAAACAAAAATTGTAGATCATAAAATTATCTATGAAAAATGTATCAATACTTTTTTTCCTACGAGCCACCGTTTCTGAGATATAACGATTCAAAAATATTTAAAAGTTGTTATCGTCTCTCAAAAACTCAAAAAAAAAACTCATTTTTTTGACCTTTGACTTTGAATACATTTTTTTCCATGCACGGGAATGATGGGGAACTCTTAAATATTATTTATAATTATGTTTTGAACAATTTTACTGATTTTCAGCTTGTTGGGACTTTATGCACTTTCGAATGTCTAAATTGACCGGACTATAGCGGAATCTTCACCTCGATGATAAGATAGTTTTCTACAATTCTTGTAAAAACTTTAAGTAATTTATATAAATGCTGTATGTCTTCAGTTGGTAACTTCAGATCTCCATGTAAATACGTGTTTGTTTTATTAGCTGTTCGGGTGAAAAAAGGTGAGCGTTGATCTGGCCATGTGAAATGTCGGTTATCTCATTGATTAAGATAACAAAGATATCTTAATAGAATAGATTTGTCAAGATAACACTCGCCGCCAGAGCTAAATAGGTCTTAAAGAATCCATTTTCAATATCTAAACGTTCTAGACCCACTCTGCTAGGGTTAGATTTTGCATACGTTGATTAATAAAAGGTAGTTGTCTGTTCATTATTTCTTCATTTCGTCTAATAATGTTATATTCCGCTTCTACAACAAGGGTCTGATTCTTAATTAATGTCTGAAGATGATTTTCATTAGAGTTTTTTTTTTCTGTCGGCCTTATATTGTTGAGCTAAGTCATCATCTAGTATTCCAAATAGCGAGTGCGCCACATAACCGATCCCATTAATTAGTCCTTATTTCTGACGTTTGTTATTGTTATGATATTTGAGTAAACTGTTGTAATGTTCTATTTCATTAAGTTCATGCTGCAGTTGTAATTAGACGCTGTAGTACTGATTATCGACTTGACTCAGTGAATTTAGGTATGTGACGTATTGTCGTATGTCTGATAGTCCTCGCCAGTAGGTTGTCATGTTGTAATAGATGATCAACTTCCATTCGTTTCTGATGTGCTTTAGTTCTGGTACTTTGTCGAAATAAAAACATTGTTCATTTTGCAGGGTCGTGATATTATATGGAGTTATTTGCTGTACACTCGGCGATAGAAAGGTCATGAGAAATAACAAAGATAAGGTTATGACAGACCGTTCTTCCTTCGTCGTGTTTCTTGCTTAATTTGATCGGTGTCAGTTGGTTGTTGAACCTGTGTAACTGTTCCAGAAGGTTGTTGTGTTATATCGTCACTAATAAGTAAAGTGATGAGTTTGTTGACAGGACGTTTGATTTAGCTGTTTTGGGTTTTTAGTGAGACGACTTGAACATATCCGTCCTTGCCAGGGTGCGTTTCTTGAACTCGCCCGATTTCCCACTTTCCCGGTGGTTGATTATCTTCTTTGATGATTACAATGTCATTAACTTCCATGTTTTTTGATGGTGTCTTCCATTTAGACCTTGTTTGAAGTTGTTGTAAGTATTCGGGAGACCACTTCTTCCAGATATTCTTAATCATGGCTTGAATGAGGTGCCAGCGAATCGGTAGGTTAATTATGTCTGGGTCTGTTTGGGGTCGGGATAACAAGGAATCTCCAATCAAAAAATGCCCAGGTATCAGGCTGTCATTTTCTTGGTCTTCTGTCAACGGGCCAAGAGGTCGTGAATTGATGCACGCCTCAATCTGATAAAGCAAGGTGATAAACTCTTCTTCTGAATGATCCAATAATTGTTGCGAATAAATGATAGCGTAAGTCGCGGTTCGCCGTGGAATGTCGTGATATGTGCCTGATTTATAATAAGTTCGGTCAATCGACTGTGCGACGACAAAATTACAGGGTTTTTCGATGTGTAGTTGATAGATGCATTCTGTAACCTTCCCCAACTCTTAAAATGTCGTTATTGTCCAGGAATGGGTTTCAACTTAATAAGCGGCTTGTGTTTGGCACGTGTCTAGATTTTTTCAACCACATAATGTCGTCTTTAAATTCAATTTCTTGAACAAGCAATAGCCTGTATGTAGCTCTGTAGTTTTAATGCATACGTTTTCAATTCCCATGCGCTTTGCTTATTTTGCGATCGGCTGATGAAGCGTTTTATCCAACCTACTACTCGACTGACCTTTGTAATAAAGCTGTTATTCTTTAATAATTAGGTTACAATATCATGTTCTACTTGTTTTAAGGCTGCGGTCACGTATGCCTTTTTTACCTCGATAGTGAACTGTCTATTTTTTGAAGAGTGAAAATACGGCTTGGGATCAAGCGTCTCAAGCCATTGTGGCCCTCTCCACCATATTAGATGTTCTTGTAGGATGTCAGTAGTCCTCGCTTAGCTGTCGTTCCTATGCCTGATACCGATGCGCTGTAGTGTTGTCTTGGCAAACCCAAAAGCTGGGCTGCATGTTCTGATATTAAGGATATTTGAGATCCTTGATCTAGTAAAGCTCTCAATAAAACGTAAGTATTGTCCGCAGCTTTCACTTGTAACGATACGGTTGTCAATAAAATTTCCTCATCGTCAGCTGCAACGTGATTCACATTATGTTGCACATAGATAAATTGTCGAAGAGGCTCAGCTCTGCGGCATACGCTGTTAAAAAGATCCGTCATTTTACCGACGTAAATACCGCTAGGCTCGTTTACTTCAGCTACTTTCATAGCATTATGTCTTATGGCATTCTGTTGTGGGGGAGTACTGCTGATATTAACACTATATTTGTTTTGCAGAAGAGGGCTGTTTGTGCAATTTATAACATGGGCCCCAGAGAATCACTTAGAAATAAGTTTAAAGAAATTAATATTATGACAGTGCCTTGTCAGTATATAATACGAAAATTTAATGTATGTGCACAAAAATTTCCATTTATTTAAAAAAAATTGCGATAATCATAATATTAACACTAGAAAAAAGATAATCTCGCTGTTCCCACTGTTAGGCTCGCTAATAAGTCTTTTATAGGGCAATGTGTACGCTTCTATAACAACGTCCCAAGCGACGTGTTAGATTTGTCGATTGGCAAATTTAGAAACGTAATTAAACAGAAACTGTCTATTCAAGCATATTATTAAATATCTGATTATTTAGATGACAAAAAAGCTTGGGATGAATCTGCTCAACTCGACTCGGCATCCGTAACAAAATTGTCAAGGATCATACAAAAAAGTGTTAAGACCAGACAAGTTTCTTGCCGGATTCTTCTTGAACTGGGGTTAGGAGGAACCGGCACCTAGATTCACTAGCATGTAAGAAGACGATTCAAAGTGGTCCTTGTGATTTTATCGAATAAAGAGATTTTGAATTTTGATTTGTTTTTTTAAATTTTGTTGCTTATTATCACTAAGTGACTTGTTCCGATTCGCATATGACGTCGTGGGTAACGAACTTGATGTAAATGTCAGTGGTATCATTTAAAATTGAACCAGGTCATCGTGTATTACTGAGTTATGATATTCATCACGATATTTGCAGCGTTTGTTTGACGTGCATGGTTTGCCATTATGTTTATATAAACAATTTTTGCAGATGTCTTGCTTCGTAATCGTTCCTAATTCGGATGTCATGTTTAAGAATCTTTTACACTGGTACAAATCATGCTCTGCGGCACAAAGTGGACATTTAAGTGCAAAAGTGGCCACTGCCTTATAATTGTGCCCTCTGAACTTCGAATGTTTTGGAGTGGATTTGTAGCTTGATTTTTGATATGGTTGATAGATAGGTTTCTGTTCTGTTAGCTCCTTTTCTTTTTTAGTTATAGGTTCCAGGGCTATGAATTTTCCTTCTATAAAGTTTATAATCTCTTCAAATGATGGTAAATCTCGAGGTGACTTGCGTGCCTCTTTATAATCGCAGTATGTCACCGCATCCAATTTTTTGGCAATCAGATGTACTAGGAGTGGATCCCACGTTGTCGTGTCTATTCCAAGATTATGTATCGCGTGTATACACTCCATGGTAGTGTCGTAGAGGCGCTTTAACTCGTAAGACGCCTGTTTGTTTAAAGTAGGTTGACTCAGAAATGTCTCAATATGGTTGGTAAGAAGAGCTTGTACCTATGAGTCAGAATTTCCCAGGCCGTATCGTAGTTTTCGGCTGATACTGTCAAATGCTGGACGATTCTCTCCGCTTCGTTTTTCAGTTTGCCCTTAAGGTAATGCATTTTCTGTGCTTTACTAAGGCCATTATTGTTGTGAATAGTCTCACTAAACAAATCGAAGAAAGTTGGCCATTGCCGGTACAGTCCAGCAAAAACAGGAATTTCAACTCTAGGTGTCGATTGCTCTAAATGCATCGATGAACTAAGCTTTCGATTCAGACCCCTTGATGTCACTGAACGAGATCTCTAGTTGACAAAATTCTTCCTCATATGTCTTATTGTTAATTTGTAAAATATTGTAAAATATTGTCGATGCGTAGATGTAATTCATCAATCATCCGCCAACGGTGCTGAAGATCCTTAAGTTGATCCTCAATCTCCCATCTTTCGTCAGTGTTGGCAATATTGATACGCTTGTAAACGCGATTGAAAGCTCTAAAGTATGTTCGCTGTTGTGACAGTAATTCTTCTACTGGATCGCTCGAATCCGTACCTACAATTCCCTTATCAATGTCCAAAATGTTAAACATGCTCTTCTTTTCGCCTCTAGGAATATTCATAAGACCCTCTGGATCTCCCGCGGACGTTGTAGGAACCGCCACCTTCTCTAATGTTTGTCGTATGGATTCATAGAACTCCCTTATTTTTTCAAAAAAAATATTTGTAAAATATTCATGATTTTTGTCTGGATAGTCTGTCAAAATTTTGTCATTCTGCTCAAAATCACCCCATAACTGATCAAGAGCAGTCACACGTACCTGCATGTACTCACTCGTCTTCCTCTTAGAACTATCCTTGTCAAAGTTAGTCTTGATCCGCTTCAGCTCCGCTATAAGTTCACTTTGACGCGTGAACAACAAAATGTTCTATTATCATAGGGGATTCCGGAGTTTGACCCTTTAGTAGACGATATAGAAATGTGGATAAATGTTGTAGAAGCCAATTCTAGCGCTTTCAGCTGGTCCGATCGTGTCTTACAATATCAAGCTTTACAAAAATTACGGAATACCGCAAACACATGGTATGATACGCTTCAAAAGAATATGACACGATGGACTACCTGGAAGTGGAAGGACTGAAATATACTTTACTAGATACATTCCAAATTAAGCGTAATAAATATGTACAGTTTGCTCAAAGAGTTGGTTCAAGCTAAACCTACAGATGGCCAATCGTTATATGAATTTCATTTTCAACATAAAGGCAAGATTGATAAAACGAGGTTAGCTTTTTCTGAACAGGATATTATTTCACTTATAGTAGGATCTATTGGTGACAAAAATATAAGCTCTGCGGCAGAAGCCGGTAACTTTAAATATTGCGATGACTTGGCTTCATTCTTGCACGGAAAAATTTACTCGGAACTGGAACAAAAGTCAGTTTAAAAACATGCTAACTTGCCATCTAAAAGCTCGGTTAGTATACCCTATTGTAATGTGGATAAGAAGACGGAAAGTTTTTCAAACTTAAATGTAGGATCATATAAATTTGGAAATAATTCGAATATAACTTGTTTTCGCTGTGGCGAACCTGGTCATAAAAAGACTAGCTGCAGTCAAAAGGATAATGTTAAATGCAACTCATGTAATCGGTTTGGTCATTTGGAACTTGCGTGTAGAGCTAAGCCAAAGCTTAAGATAGAAAAGAATAGTGAAGTTAAGTTAATAGCCACACCTACCTCAAAGATAAATTTTATAAGGAGGTTGAACTGAACGGATGTAAAAGACAGGCTTACATTGATATGGGTAGCAGCTGTTCTTATTATTACTTCTTCTTTGGCATCAAAACTCTCGCCTTTTCAGCTAAATGCACCGGTTGTATTAACGAGGTTCAAAGTAGATTCTTGCTCCCAAGTTACCCAGGGTGTAAAAGTTGATCTTGGGGTTGATACAGCGGAACTAAACATTACGCTTTACATTTGTGATGAGCTAGCAGGTTGTCCCATTTTGATTGGTAGGAATTTTACAGAAGACAAAAGAACTATATATGCTCGTATTGGAAACATTTTATTTTTTCGCCCTTTAGGTAGTAACCAAGTAGCTTAGAATCGTCATTATTTAACTCCGACTCTGTATAACACATTTCTCTGTTAAACGAAATATTTTCCAAATACCCGAAAGTGATATCTAAAGATTTAGAAACATTAGGGCCGTTGATGGAATAGCAGAGTGGAAGGCACTCATTGTAAAATTGATTCGAGTTCATAGAGTAATGTAAACATATAGACCTAATGTGTTCACTCTGTTTTCAGCAATTGCACCTGACTATTACGTTATCCAGGGACGGATGCGTGCGCAGGACGGCCGAATGTTGTCGCTGCAGCAAACATTTCCAGGGTTTATTTAAAAATCTGTTTCCGTATCCGTTTTGAAGAAATAGCTAAGAATTTATGGTGTAATAATAGTTAAGAATTCAATATTTCTAATTAATTGTAAAAATAATAATTTAACTCTTATTTATTTTGTAACTGTTATTTCTGGTAAATTGTAGTTAAATTAAAAATAAATTAGTAGAATGATTGGTGGTAGTACTTTGGTTGCTATGCCATATTTTAGTTGGAAAACATCCGGTAAAAATATGGTGGGGTGACAGTCAGACCAGCGAAGGCATTCCGATCTGGAGCGCAGCAAAGTGAACACCTCTCTAGTCTATTGTAAAATATACGGTATATCTACTCGTGGCTAAGTATGTATTCGATAGGTTGTAATTATGGTCAAGTATTTAAAGTTTATTATAACGTTTGTAGAGCTGATAATGATTTTGTACTGATTAAAATAAGTACTATTAAAATATTTATTATTCCGTTTCATTTTAGAGATAATTTACAGTATCTGTTATATACAATAGTTCTGGCTTCATGTTTGCATCTAAAAAAATTACATTTACTAAAATGTCATTTTTTAGATGACAAATTTAATTTGGCTCACTGTGTTCATCTGTGGTACACAATTAACCAGAGGGGGTTTTGCTACATTCAACCATGGTTGTACACATTTAACCACACCGTATTATGGATTTAAATAATTATACAATAATAACACCATTTATTACAACATCTAGACTTGTTCGGGGAAAGCGAGGAAATGTTTTTAAAAAATATAAAATAATTGAATTAAGATTATTTAATATTAACGAAACGATACATGAAGTGGTCAAAGACAGAATGACCAGACAATCTCTAGTTTATCTTACTGTGGTTTTGCTACATCAGCCGTCTGGGCCGGCGACCATGCGTAAGCATTATTAGGAATGAGAAATAAACATTGTAAGTGCTTAATTGGCTATAAATATGGATTGGTTAATTGGTTCAGGCAATGTAACTCCTCCCTCCGTAAGTTCGAGATTATCTGAAGGATGAGGATTATCTCGAGTCTTTTCCCTAATACAAAAGTTTCTAATCCTATTTTTAAATCCAAAAAACAAAAGACATATAACTAATAAAACGCAAAACACAAAATTTCCTATGCTAACACTCTTATAATCTAAAGCACTATCGTGATTTTTATTATCACTGATAATTTCACTTTCACAGTTCTTTAATAAGTAATTCAGGAACTGGACATCAGTAAGGTCGATACCGTTGAGATCGACAGGTTTCTTCTGCATGTCAGATGGGCTGACCAATATTTTGGGCAAGTTGACAACTGGAAGTTTTGTATATGCTATATCTTTTCCTTGGCGTTGGTGTCTTTTAAGCTTTATTTCCTTTATATTGATTTGACAATCATCATCTAAAGTTAACAGATGAGTTCCACTTATGGGTTCTTGTGTAATCTCGTCTTCGCAGTACCTGGTAAGTAATGTTTCGGTTTTCACGTAGATGATCCAGCGATTTGGCTGTATGAGTTCTGCTTTTACATCATTGATTGTAACAGGAACCGGATGACAACTCGAGATATTTGTAGAAAATTTCATAAGCTCGGTAATACAATCATCTTCGATTAGCGGTAATGCGTCGTTCTCGAAACATAAGAAGCGGGATTCATCAACTTCGCGGCAAGGCTGGGAGAGCGGCGTTATTTTCAACCCTTTCACCAGTACGTAAGGATATTTGGGCAGGATAAGAGAGGTAAGGTCATTGATTGTGTCATGGATAGGTAAGGGAATCAATTTAATGTAATTAAATTCCTCATTCCTAATCAAAGGAATATGCATAATGAGTTTTATCTGATTTTGTTTTATGTACGCTTTCATCTCTATACACTGCTCTATTTTTACAACGTTTTCAGTCTTAACTGGAAACACTAATCTATTAGTTTTCTCAATCTCCTTTAATAATAATACTAATTCATCTGTGTCTACGATTGATTGGTGTAACAATTTAATTTTAGCAAAAGCAATAGCCGTTTCAATCTCATTCAGCCTTATGTAGAGTGTCTGAAAGTTATGTATAAAAACGTTATAGATGTGAATAATTTTATTACTAGTTTGAGATAACTTTGATTCATTTAAACTGCGTTTAATATCTTCAATACTCTCTTCAATCTGAATGAAATTGTTTATAGTAGAGTTCGCTATTTTTGTGGTAATCATTTCAGTAACGATTGTAATTTTCTTGTTTATTGCGTCTTGTTTTGTCTTTACTTCATGAATTAACTTTTCGTACATCACAGCGTCGTCATTGTCAAGATTACCTGTGATCGTCTTGATCAATGAACCGATAGGGTTTATAAAACCACGCTTAGCTCTTACCGATGGAATCAATTGTTTATACTTATCTATAGTTATATTCATAATGTAATCTGTTTGTGACTGTACTTCGATAAAGTCTATATCAAAAGCTTTGGTCTCGAAACAGCTTTGTACTTGTCCTTTAAGTCTTACATAGCTACCTATATTTAACTCTAGTTCTTGGTGAAGAAATCTTATATCTAAAATCTTAATAACAGTCCATGTATCATGGCTAACGACAGCTTGACCTTCCTTTACAGGTAGCAGTCCCGGGTTCTTGTCAATCGGCTGCAGATGAAGGGCCTGGCTTCGGATCACTTGGACCACCAGAAGAATTAACCTGTGGAGGGCGCTTTATGTCTTTAATGGGAACTTTAGTATTCCGGTTATGTGTTATAACTGGTACAACGTTCCTTTCTATAGCTCCGGTAACCTGAGCTTTCTGAAATCGCGGTTTATCTTTGCTGCGTCTATTATTGACTCCTTTAATGAATACTGTATCGCCTATATCTATGTCGAAATCTTTTTCTCCACCACGTTTCTCTATAACGGCTTTCTTTTTATCGATTATTCTATCTGTTAAATACTCATATAAATGCTTAGTTCTTCTTACGTGTTCTTTTACCAATTGTTGAGTAAACTGTTTATTAAAATCTACATAAAACGCGCTATTAGATTCGGTATGGCCGAAAACTACTTCAAATGGAGTGAGACCTGTGGTAGAGTGGATCGTATGGTTATATGACATTACTGCATAACTCATGACTGATGCAGCGTCAGTTATCTTTTGTTCATATTTGGCGATTCGATATATCTCTATAATAGTAGAGTGGAATCTTTCAACTATTCCCATAGAGTTGGGATTATGAGGGGTACCAATATGAAGTTCGATCTTATAAAATGATAACATTTCTTTCATGAGAGTGTTGTTGAATTCAGTACCAGGGTCTGAACTGATTCTACTAGGAGTTCCATACAAGGAGAAGTATTTTATCAGAGCCCGAACAGCTTCAGGGGTAGACTTAGTGCTGATCTCAAATGCTTGACCTAGTTTGCTGAAGGCGTCAACTATTGTGAGATAATGTTTTCCATCAATTGAGAAAGTGTCCATGAATAACTCTTGGAATGGTTTAATTTGAGTCTGTGATAGTTGTAATTCAGGTTTTAATGGTTTACGATCATACTTCATTTTTTTACAGAGTTCGCACGCATTTAAGATGCTGGCCACCGTCTGGTCCATATTATTCCAATAAAATGTACGTCTTAAATGTACGAGCGTTTCCTTAATTCCCCTGTGACTATTTTTTCCTACATGGTATTTAAGTACAATGTCTCGCTGCTCAGCTTCACTATCTACATAAATTACTCTCTTGGTACACTCGTAAAATTTCACAGTTCCTTTCTGAAATAGAAATATGGAGGCCTCTGAAAACTGTTTGCGATGTAAAGGGTCTTCAAAATAAAAGAAATATTTAATTTTAGGCCTAATATATCCTTTCAGGAACCTTTTAATAAGGTCTGGGTTATTTAAAGGTAAGTGGATCTCTAATACCTTTTGTTTGTTCCTAGATAAATCTTTAACCGATAACTCGTCTCTGTTCCAGCTATGAACGAGGATCTGGTTTGGCTTACTATCTACGGCTTCTTGAAGAATAAGCATACCATCTGTATCCAGATCAAGAGCTGAATGGACCGTGCCTATGCTGTCCTTTCTTCCTTCAGATGCAGATGCAGTGGTACTACCCAATGATGGAATTGAGTAGTGCGATCGTCTACCGTTACCAGCTATTGATGTATTACTTTTCTCTGAATCGGATGAGATTACTATCGTAGGTGGCGTTCGCTCACGTGGCGAAGAGGCGCGAGAGGTGCTGTTAAGTTCTTTACTCAATCGTGTAATTTCCTCAGTTAAATCTATAATATGACGTTCTAATTTTTGTTCTTTCTTATCCAAATTAACCTTCATTGAAATATCGTCGTTATCTCCTAATGCGTTAATTCTAACCCGTGACAAAGCGTCAGCGTTGCAATTTTGCTTTCCTGCTTTATGTTTAATATCGTAATCGAATTCGGACAAACGTAATTTCCATCGTGTTAATTTACTGTTAGGTTCAGTTATAGATTTGATCCAAGTTAGTGGTCTATGGTCCGTATAAATTAAGAACTTCCTGCCGTACAAATACGGTCGGAAATGTTTTGTAGCCCATACTATGGCTAGAAGCTCTTTTTCTATCGTACTGTACCGCGTTTCTGCGTCGTTTAAAGTACGACTTGCGTATGCTATTGGCTTATCGGTACCTATAGGTCCCTGTGATAAGACAGCTCCGATCGCAAAGTTAGATGCGTCCGTTGTAAGGACGAATGGTTTGGTAAAATCGGGAAACTGTAAGAGCGGTGCATTGGTCAAAAGCTCTTTGCATTTTTCAAATGCGTTTATGTATTCTTGTTTAGTGCTATCAATTTTATTTTTCTTTTTTAGACATGAAGTTAATGGTTGTGTAAGCTTAGCAAAATCCTTAATAAATTTCCGGTAATAACCTACTAAACCAAGAAAACTCTTTATTTCAGTAGACGTTTTTGGTAATGGAAAGTTCTGAACTGCTTTAATCTTGTCGTTATTAGGCATAAGGCCATTTTTGGTGATGTTATGACCAAGATAAAGGACTTCCTTTCTTAAAAATTCACATTTGTCTAGTGTTACTTTTAAATTAGTTTCTCTGAGTCGATTAAATATTTTACGTAGTTTCTCAACGTGTTCCTCTAAGCTAGATGAAAATACTATGATGTCGTCAAGATAAACTAAGCAATGGATACCCTGAAGACCTCGTAGCACATTATCCATGGCCCTTTGAAACGTTGCAGGGGCCGTCTTTAAGCCAAACGGCATCCGTTTAAACTCATAATGGCCTGATTGTGTCGTAAAGGCAGTTTTAGATCTATCTGCCTCATTTACCTCAATTTGGTGATAACCGCTAGCAAGATCTATTGTGCTAAAATACTGGGATCTGCCTATTTTATCAAACAGATCGGTAATATTAGGCAACGGGTACTTATCGTCGACTGTGATTTCATTTAGGCGTCGATAATCGATCACCATTCTAAATTTATTTTCACCAGATGCGTCTATTTTTTTTGGTACCAGGTGAACTGGTGCACTCCAAGGTGAGTGAGAATCTGCAATTACGTTGTCTGCTAAAAGTTTATCTACTTGATTTTGAATTTCTTGATTAATAACAGGCGGATGTCGATAAGGCCGTATATAGATCGGGTCTTCGTTGGTCGTTCTAATATTATGTTTCACTTGGTTCGTGAAGGACAATGGTATTTTATCGCTATAAAATATATCACGATATTCTTGACACAACCTGAAAATACTTTCACGCTCCTCTGTATTCATGTGTTCTAAACGCAATTTTCTCAAATTTTCTTTCAATACTTTATCAATCATACATTCGTCTTTCACAAAATTTACCTTACATTCCTCATTTTCAAATATCGTAACATCGAAAGGTTCCTTGAACGTGATAACAGCTTTCACATTGGATGTATTTTGAATAACTGTTTCTGCAAAATAGTTCTCACACTTGACAAGAGCGGTAGGCATACGAACGCCTTTTTGGAATTGTAAATAATCTAAAATCGCATCTCCGTGTTGTAAGTTCGTGGGAATCCTAACTCTAGTTTCAGATCGTGGTGCTACATAGATTTCATACGGTGGATTGTAAATAATCGGTATGCTCGCGTTGTGAGTTAGTAACACTTGGTTACGCATATCGATATTTGCTCCTAACTTCGATAAAAGATCAGATCCTATTAAACCGTCATAGCGTCCGTCAACATCATAAACGTAAAATTTATGAGCCAGTGCGCTCCTAAAGGTTTTTAACAATGGTATGTGTATTACTTCATTGTGCATGCTCTGGGCATGTGTGCTGATTACTGTGAACGGCTCGTAGTATTTGAATTCGCTAAAAAATTCGTTGGCTTTAACAGGGCTTATAAAAGATCTACTACTACCAGTATCAATGAGAAACTTTGATCTTATTTCTGGTATAACGACGTGAGGTAGTTTTAGAATACTATCGCAATAATTTAAACTAATTACCTCACCGCATCCTTCGAGGCTATCTCCTGAAAAATCGGACTTATAGTTTCCGAACTGATGTTTTCCGGGTTGATGTTTTCCGGCTGTACGGAATTGGTTTCATCGTGATTGGCCATGTAATAGCACTCATCAGAAGGGTACTCTACATTCTCGTTTACATAGTCATATACGTTTGTATAGTCGGAGTTATAGTCTTCGCAAAATGGAGGATCATTTATAAAATACAAATCATCCGCTACCATATTTTGTCTTATCGGCGCTGTGCGCATTGTAACGTCAGACTCTTGTAACCTAGGTTCCTGTACCTGCTGTTTCGGTACACCAAATTTATTTTGGTTGAAAGGTTGGTTCTGAATGCCGAACTTATTACCTTGCTGTTGGGGTATGCCTAATTTATATCCTTGCTGTTGCGGGATACCAAATTTATAACCTTGGTGTTGTGGAATACCAAACTTATAACCGCCGTGTTGGAATGGGGCGCGTTACGTAATAGGCTGGCCGAAAGTACGCTGGGGCTATGTCCCGTATCTAAAACTTTGCGTGGGCGGCGCGTACCTCAATTGTTGTATAAAGTTTGGACGGAATCCATTCGGATTTTGTGGAATACCGAATTTAAAATTATTTGGCACAGAGTCGAGCGCTGGTTTAAAACCTTGAGCGACCGGTAAAGGTTTCTGTGTATTTTGATAGTTTGATGAACTATGAGTTTGTTTTAATAATTTATTTTTAGCATCGTATTGGAACTTGAAATTAACCTCCTCGGTTACTATGCTTAAGGCGTGTTCCAAGGTAGAGCAACTTTTAAGGCGTACGATTCGAATCATATCCTCTGGTAAGTTATACAAAAACACGTTTAACGCAGTGTTATTATAAACTATCATTTTCGCTGCTTTAATTCCTTCATCGGTAAGTCTATTCACTTTAGCAAATAATGAACTACGGACGTTCTGAATTCTATGACAAAACTGGATGTACGTTTCGTTTTGCTTTAGCTTTAGAGATTCTAGCTCGATTGCTATACATTCTTCCGATCGAGGGTCACCAAAATGTTGGGTAAGTAAATCTTTCAATACCGCATATGTACAGATATTCGGATGGTCACTTAGTAGAGTCGCGGCTCTACCAGTAAGTCTGCTAGAAATAGCATGAAATAGATACAAACTCTGCGCTGCGTTTCCGCTAATCGCGCTTCCACTTATCACATACTCGCATTTGTTTAGAAATAAATTTAAATATATTTTCGTCCCCGTCATATTTAGGGATAAGCGATAAGGTTTCCTTAGGAATAGCCTTAATTTCCATTTTTAAAATATTAATTTTTACTATTACTATACTGATTTACCAATATAAGTGTAAACTAGTTTGCCTATTTAAGTGCGACTTAATATTACTTATGACTAATACGAATTAATTACGATTAACAGATCTGCCTATTTAAGTGCAAATCAATTTGCCAATTTTAATGCAAACAAAATCAGATAAACGCAACTAATAAGCTCGACAATTTAAGTTCGAGAAAGGAAGGTGGAAAAGACACAGGAATATACAATACAGGAAGTGAAAAGGTTTACTCACAAGCTGCTCGATCCCATGTCCTCCTGAAACCGCACTTTGACACTTCACTTCTTTCACACGCTTTTACCGTTCGAGAGTCGTAATTTATTTGGTTCGTTTATTTCCACGTCCGCGTATAGTCGGTTTTCATACGGATTTCAATTTTCGCGACACCGATTTTGGGGTTTTCACGAGCGAAGAAAATCCGGGAAAATCGTGGAAAATCCACAAGGCTGCGCCAGACTTGTTCGGGGAAAGCGAGGAAATGTTTTTAAAAAATATAAAATAATTGAATTAAGATTATTTAATATTAACGAAACGATACATGAAGTGGTCAAAGACAGAATGACCAGACAATCTCTAGTTTATCTTACTGTGGTTTTGCTACATCAGCCGTCTGGGCCGGCGACCATGCGTAAGCATTATTAGGAATGAGAAATAAACATTGTAAGTGCTTAATTGGCTATAAATATGGATTGGTTAATTGGTTCAGGCAATGTAACTATCTACTTTTTATTTAATCTACGCAAAATTAACAAAACAAGTAATGTTCCTAGTCTTCATTCTGTCTTCAGTGCCCATTATTGTTGCCGGCCGATGATCCACTCTGGCTTTAAATTCTCCTTCATCTTCAGATGATTGTAAAAGTTCGTAAATTTTAGCTTTCTTTTTATTTTCAATGTCTTCTTTTGGATAAAACCATAAGTTATACTTTTTTTTTCTTTAACCTATATGGTCTTATTACAAAAATATACAATAGTCTAGGTTTAAACCAAGACCTTCTAGTCTAGGTTTGTTGCGGTAACAAAGTTGGTCCGAGTATCAAAATGTGTTTTTATTATAAAACGTAGTACTAACCAAAGACCAGCTAGTACAAGAAGAAAGACCATGGTTTATTTATTATCCACAGATAAGGTAGTAAAATTGCGCCGTCTGAATGTAAACGTATTGTTAAGGTCTATGCTCTCGTTCTATACAACACCATTTTATGCGATACTGACACTTACACTGACAGTAACGCAGACAGATTTACAAAATAAAATGAAAAATTGTCATCTGTCTCTATCTGATAAGTCGATATGCTAGCGCGGCAAGTTTGATAACAATTGTCTCTCAGCAAGATTTTATTTAAACAAATCCAAAACATTTCGAAAAGATAAATGTTAAAAAGAAAAGATAGAATGAAAGAATGGAAAAATATAACAATCAAGTAAGTAATTAGTAAGTAGGTAGGTACATAAGTACTTTTTATTTAAGTACTTACCTACCTACTCGTTTTTGTTATTGTAAATATTTACATTATTATGTCCTACCATGGCCTGTGTGATGCGATATTCATTTCATGTGGTGGGGGTGAAAAGCCACCATCACCATCTCCCGAGGATCTGGCAGTAATGGCTATTGCTCCTCACGACTTTGCCGTAAAAATAAATGACTATAACAGTGATGCAGTACCAGTGGTAAATACAATTTCTGACATTTTGCCTATTTGAGGCATCATGAAATCAATATTTATATACTGTTAGTAATCTCAGCTATCTTTTATTTATTTACTTACCTAAATATTTTACCTGCCGATCCCTACCACAACAAGAGTATCAACTGCTGGACCTGGGCTGCATCATCATTGAGGACAGTTTCAAACCCAATGTAGAGAGAGAGATTGAAGATCAAGGTAAAATATACTATT
Organism: Lampropteryx suffumata; assembly: GCA_948098915.1. NCBI lineage: Eukaryota > Metazoa > Arthropoda > Insecta > Lepidoptera > Geometridae > Lampropteryx > Lampropteryx suffumata. Next base: position 5,750,641 of record OX402563.1, read on the forward strand.
AAAACATATGAATACAATATATCTCCTTACCAAATTTCATCAAGATTCATTCACCCATGAAAACATAACAAACAAGCATACAAACATACAGAGAGAGAAGAAAATAATTAATTCTGTTTTTTATTGTTATTCCAATAAACATTTTTCTTTATGTTTTTAGTGACATCAAGCAAACACCCCATCGATAAAAGCAGCTCTGCCACCAAAAGGAAGAACTCCTATATCTAAATAGGTAGATCACCATTTAATTATCATGAATCATGCATGAGCCACTGGTACACCTAGGCCTTTTAATTTAACTTTCAGGTCAAATGCTTTTGTGGACGCCCACCCTACTTTTTGTGTATAGTCGTATTGCTTCATACATTTTTATGTAACTAATTATTATTTACAGAACTGAAGAAATGCGCCACAATATTATAACAAGTAATATAGAGTTCAAAAACAAACAAATCAAAATGATGGAAGTTGAACATGAAAACAATAAAAAAATTGCAGAGTTAAAAATAAAAAACTATAACTGGAAATAGCTTTATTAGAATTACAGTACAAAAAAAATACATCTAATATAGAATACATTGTACCTATAGTATAAGTTCCTAACCTACCTTCATATTACTATAGATACATATTGTAAAAAATATTATATACTATTATTAAAAATGAGTTTCAATAAACTGCCTTCTCCTAATATTTCCCCTTATCGTGTTAGGAATATATCTCTGTATTTCTAATGGTTCCCGTGATGTTTGGTCATTGCTATTCTTCTCACCGGGAAACAGGTCTTACCTTATATCAATATAATAGCAATATTGTGAAGCATGGCACATGCAATAATTGTTTTTTTAAGCAGGCAGCGAAACCTGTTTCCATGGTGTTCCGGGTACGGATGTGGCATCAATTGTAGTTTTGTTCTTGCATAGTTGTGGGGTTCAAACCTATAATTCAAACTAAAATCTTCGTCATGTAATTGAAATGGGACATCGTGTCCGATAATGTTGCTGACGGAATGTCTCCAGCATATCCAAAGCACCTAGATCTTCTAAATCCATCAGATTGTTGTTATCAACCATTTTCGAAACGCAAACCGAAAAAACAACAAAGGAATAAATCCAAACAACGGATATGGTTTGACATTTATTTGATTGATTTAATTTTGAGGTTATGTTTAGTACCAAAGATTCAAAGATAAACTAGGGATCTCGTGGGTTTATCTTTAGTACCATAGATGTTACAGTATCTAGAGAAAAACTTCGTTTTGTAATGAGCTTTGGTTTAGACCCTGGTTTATCAGCAGGTTTAAACCTAGACTATCTTTAGTCTTCGTTTTGGAATAAGGCCGATAGTGTTCCACTGCTGAGCAAAGGTTAGGTTTAAAGTTTAAAGTAATTTTTTTTACAATACAGGTTTTACTTAACGGTCTTAATTTGTTTTTTGTTTTCTTTTTTCTGCCATAAAGATATAGCAGTTTTTTTGCTGTCAATATCATGAACTACAGGGGTGAAATAAACTTGCTACTTGAGGAAGGAGTGGTTGTCTGTCTTGATATCGGCTAAAAGATGATTGAATAACCGGTGTTGGAGCTGGCAATTTTGGTGACTACTGGCGTTAGATCATTGCCTCTACAAGCCTCTGTCTTTCGCAGTGATAACTCAAAAATTTTTTTTAACGATTGTGGCTATTCGACCTGATATTGGAGTTTTTTAATTCATTCAAAATTCAATATCACTTTATTTAATACAATCACAAGGACCACTTTGAATCGTCTTCTTACATGCTAGTGAATCTAGGTGCCGGTTCCTCCTAACCCCAGTTCAAGAAGAATCCGGCAAGAAACTTGTCTGGTCTTAACACTTTTTTGTATGGCCCTTGACAATTTTTTCACGGATGCCGAGTCGAGTTGGAGCAGATTCATCCCAAGCTTTTTTGTCATCGAAATAATCAGATATTTTATATTATGCTTTAATAGACAGTTTCTGTTTAATAACGTTTTTAAATTTGCCAATCGACAAATTTCACACCTTGCTTGGGACCTTGTTATAAAAGCGTACACATTACCCTATAAAAAACTTAGTAACTTTAGGGAGCCTAACAGTGGGCACAGCGAGTTTATCTTTATTTCTAGTGTTAATACTATGATTATCGCATTTTTTCTGAATAAGTGAACATTTTTGTGCACATACATTAAATTTTCTTATATATACTGACAAGGCACTGTCATAATATTAATTTCTTTAAACTTATCTCTAAGTGATTCTCTGGGGCCCATGTTATAAATTGCACGAACAGCCCTCTTCTGCAACACAAATATGGTGTTAATATCAGCAGCACTCCCCCACAACAAAATGCCATAAGACATAATGCTATGAAAGTAACTGAAGTAAACGAGTCTAGCGGTATCTACGTCTGTAAAATGACGGATCTTTTTAACAGCGTATGCGGCAGAGCTGAGTCTCTTCGACAATTTATCTATGTGCGGGCCCCATTGCAGCTTATTATCTAAAGTAATGCCTAGGAACACTGTGGTGTCGACGACTACTATCTTTTCGTTATTAATTTTTACATTAGCTTTCACCTGTTTAACGTCGGGCAGTATAAAACAGTGATAATACAGATGTTTATGAATATGAATTTGAAAAAAAACATTATTTTTTTATTAAAACAATTGAATAAACTTTACAATAAAACAAAACACGTTAAATAGCCAAATTTCCAATGATAAATGTAATCTGAAAGAAAAAAAGGCGGGAACCTCGAAAGTGGAAAGGCGCGAACTCTCGAAAACTTTTTGTAATTTTGTAAAATCTCTGTAAGTATTTAATTTTTTTTCGTTCTAAATAAAATACAAGGCTAGTGCTGGTATCGGTAAGCCATGGGGAAAAAGAGGAAGAGGTGTGAGCAGCCTCCACCTCCGGATGAAGACCGGTCGGAAGGGTTGACCTCAGACTCCGACTCGGTCAAATCTCCACAAGCTGATGAAGTCAAAAAAACCAGTATGGAAAGGGCTAAGGACAGGTATGAGACTTATAAAGTTCAAGGATACATACGAAAATACCCGGATAATTCCAACAAGTCGGGCGCATTCATCGTATTCCTGCCGCACACTGATGACGGTGTTGCTTTTAATGACCGTGACCGCTTAAAACTTTCCGAAGCATTGCGTGAACATTGTGTCTCTGGAGTTTTACATCTGAGGTCAATAAATAAGTACAAGATTGGAAAAACATAGCAAAGTCATAACTGTTCTACAGCTATCACTAAAAGCCACCATCCCAGCAGGCGACACGGAGGTAACAGGTGTTCCCACTGAGATGTCAAATAAGCAAATTTTTTCGCTTATTGGCAGCTCCAAAAATATAATACAGGTCAGAAGATTTATGCGTAGGGTGCGAGGTGAGGGTAGTGTCTCGTTCCAGCCAACCCAAGCGGTTGCTGTTACATTCGCGTCGACTCAGCTCCCCGAATATGTATACTTGGAATCTTGGCGACATGAAGTGAAATCATACATACCCCCTGTAAAACAGTGCTTAAAGTGCATGCGGTACGGCCACATTGCTAAGTTTTGTCGCAACACAGTGGTCTGCAGCATCTGCTCCGGCACGCACAATTTCAAAAGCTGTAGTACTGAAACTGCAAAATGCTCAAACTGCGGTGGCAATTACATCGCAATATCTGCTGCTTGCCCTATTAAAAAACAGAAGGTAGAAGAAAATAAAATAAAATCTCGATCTGCCACATACTCGGAACTTTTCGACTCTAAGTCTTTCCCAGCACTGTCAGCTAGGACACTTGATGTACAGGTTAATAATCTCATGAAATCTGAAGTTTTTATTAATATTTTAATAAAAACAATAACTAAAATTATAACAAACAAAGATGTCACCATAAATTCAGGATCTATTAGAGAGACCTTAAAAAAAAAGTAACAAGTTTACCTTCAACATCATAATGGATTTTTTAAATATTATTCAATGGAATGCACAAAGTCTAAACAGTTACAAACATATATTTACAAACTTCTTTTATTAAAATAACATTCATATTGCAATTATTTCTGAAACATGGTTTAAACCATACCAAACTTTCAAAATAAAACATTATAACATTGAACGTAGGTAATGATTGTGGAAACAATCATAATGGTGTAGCTATTCTAATTCACAATATTATCGCATATTCTAAAGTCAACACGTTTTTTGATGACTCACTACAAAGATTTGTATTAAAGTAACAATTAATAAGAAAGTCATAAGCATAGTCAGTTTTTATAGCCCAACAAAATGTATTCCAGCCTTTAGTAAAAGCAAATTTGACGCACTAATCAAGTCTATTCCTGGTCCATTCATATTTGCAAGAGACTTCAATGCACAACATACCTCCTGGGGTTGCAGTTCTGACTCTCCTCGTGGTAGAGATGTTTTGGAAGTGATTGACGACAATAACTTAGTTTTGTTAAATGATGGTCTACCAACGACGATTGGTTTGTTAACCTGGCGTCCGAACGCATTAGATTTGTCGTTGGTTTCGCCATCATTGGCGCTACAGTGTGACTGGTCTGTTTATGATAGCCCAGTTGGCACAAGCTATCATCTTCCTGTAATAATTAAAGTTTTAGTGAATAACAATATCACTGGTTCGGATCCTAGTTGTCATAATTTGAGACATTTACCTATCCAAATTACAAACATATAGATTGGAAAATGTTTAGTAGTTGCATGGATATAATGTTGGTTGATTTTGTATTGGATACTGAATGTCCGCAAGATTCTTATTTAGATTTCTGCAAAGCGTACGCAATAGCGTACGGCCGTTGATAGATCTGTTGTAAGCAGAAATTCTTCTACTGACAGTCAGCAGTTATGTGTAAATAAACCTGGTAAAAAACCTTATCTGCCTTGGTGGAATAAAAAATGTTCAGCAGCCGTTTTGCAATCCAAAGAAGCATATATAAATTTTAAATTCAATCCAACAGAAGAAAGCTATTTGGAGTTCAAGAGACTGCGAGCTCACAAAAAACTTACAATAAAAATAGAACGACAAAAAAGCTGGGTCTCTCTTTGTGAAACTTTCAATCGATGCACTCCATTAACCGTTGTATGGAAGTTCATGCGTAAATTTAATAAATCTTATTTAAAACCCTATTTATTATGAAGACGACTCATGGATTTGTGATTTTTTATCAAAATATACTCCTGATTTTTTTCTACCTGAATCGAAAACACTTAATTCTAATAATTTAAATTCTAATAATAGCTTTCTTGTAGACTCTTTTTCATATAGTGAATTAACTTCTGCCATTTTCTCTCTCATACTGCTTTTGGTCTTGATGGAGTACCTTATTATAATCTTTAAGAAAATGAATAGAAACTGTTTGACAATTTTTCTCCAAATTTTAAATTTACTTTGGCAAAATAATATACTACCTCACAATTGGAAAACTGACTGTTTAGTACCAATTTTAAAACCTAATAAACTCAAATTATGCCCTTAATCATATGGTCCTATTAAGCTCATTTCATGTGTCGGTAAAATTTTTAAGCAACTGCTAAAGCAACGTTTGGAACTTTATGTAAAACATCACAAACTTTTACCTTCCAATCAGTTCGGCTTTTGTAGAAATCATTCTGCTCGGAAGAGTATTTGTCAATTACAATTTGATACATGTAATTCCTTGGCTGTAAGCAAACATCTTGTCGCTGTTTTCTTCGACATTTCACGTGCTTTTAATAGCGTCAATATTGAAATTTTTGTCAAGAACTGCTATTAATTTCTGCATTCCTGAAAAAAATATAAATTGGATCCAATGTTTTTTTCAGATCGAGAAGATTTTGTAAAATACAATAAACATCTCTATGGTCCAAGATGTTCTTCTGTAGGTGTATATCGGGGTGGCATCCTGTCACCCTTAATTTTCATTTTGTATATACGTCGTTTAAATTTAAATCTTAGGTTCACATGTTAAAAAGCTTTAATTTGCAGATGACTTGGTTGTTTATGCGTCGGGAGCAGATTTAGCTCATGGAGTTGAAATTGTCAATGACGCATTGACAAAACTTGAAAAATACTTTTCTTATCTAGATCTTGATTTGACGACCTCTGTGCCGCAGTGGGCTAAGTTCCGGCCGAGACGCAGAAGGTTGCGGGTTCGATTCCCGCCGCGGGACAAATGTTTGTATGATCTGCAAGTATTTGTTTCGGGTATGGGTGTTTCTATGTATAATATGTATGTATTTACAAAAAATCAAGTATATAAGTAGTATATCAGTCATGTGGGACCAATAACACAAGCTCTGCTTACTTTGGGGCCAGATGATGCTGTGTGAAATGTCCGGGATTATTTGTTTTAATTTATTTGATGTTAATCCGTCGAAGTCTAAGGTTTTTGGGAAAAAGTCTAATAATTTGCCAGCGATTTATTACAAAAATTCACCTTTGCCAGTGTCTTTTGAAGTTAAGTTCTTGGAAGTATTATTCTCCCATGAAACTTCATTGTGTTTCTGGCAATAATCTTTTGACTAATCTGTCCGGAGCCTAATAGGTTTTTAAATCTTTTTTTATGCTTCAGGGCTTTCAGAGTTTTAAACAATTTCTTCAAAATTTAAATATATATCAATCTAATCATTCTTTGCCTTGCTATGAAGGATCTTTTAATAGTAAATTCCTAGAAATTAATGTGTGTTTAGAAGAAGTGTGCACAATGCTGTCTGAATGGACAGATCACAAGTTTGTCTATACGTCGTATTCGTTGACATATTTGAACCGTCTTTGAATATTGGTGTTGGTCATAAAATTGATAAAATAGATATGTTTTCACAGCTGAAGCTGTTGCAATCTTGAGCGCTTTAAAACATATTAAAAATCGTAACTTGGGACACAATAAATGGGTTGTTGTTAGTGACAGTGTTCTAAAAACCTGGCAAATAACAAATTGCATGCTGACACTAATTACATCATTTACTTAATAAAACAGCTATGGGTGGAGTTATTTTATTTAAATGTTAATGTTAGCTTCGTGTGGGGTGCCTTCACATAAAGGTGTTGAAGGAAATGAAAAAGCAGATTATCTAGCTAATACGATAGTTAAGTTTGCAAATATCATATCATCTAATATTGAAAGCGGTGATGATGCAGATGTTTTGTTACCATACAAATACGTTGTAAGTTTTTTAAAACAACGGATGTATCATGCATGGGGGAGACATTCGTACAATACGCTAGTCAAAAATAAAGGTTCCTGGTATGCTACTCTAGATGTCCAGATTGATTCCGTACCGTGGTTTTGTAAGATTAAGATTTTCTTAAATAGAAAATTTTATTCTACAATCTGTCGAATGCACTTTGGTCACTGTCGTTTGAACTATCATCTCTATCGCTTAAAGCTGGTTGACTCTTCTGATTGTGAGCATTGTCAGTCACGAGAATTTCAATCATTGAATCATATATTTTTGATTGTCCATCATTCAGTATTCAGTGCCTTGTACTGATAGATGGACTCCTCCAAATTTATGGTGAGCCTGATTTGGTCCCACGTTGTATTTAGGAGCTACTTAAAAATAAATTAACCTATATGGAGTTGTATAAGTTTTTATCTAGTACCTTAATAGATATATAAAAATGTGTAAAATGTACATACCTAATATAATTATAAGTGTAAAAGAATATTACACTAATTAATTATTTTAAAAAAATATCAAAAAATGGGAAAAAGAAAAAACTTTTATGTACAATATTTTTTTTTTTTTTATTAACCTATACTTTCCCACTGCTGGGCAAAGGTCTCCCCCAATTCCTTCCATTGGTCCCTGTCCCTGGCCATTTTCCACCAGCCTTTCTCGAAGGCATCGAGATCGTCACGCCCATCTGCAGGTACCCATTGTGTGACGAGCTCTGCCCATCTGTCTGCACTCATACGGCTGACGTGCCCCGCCCAACTTCATTTTAATTTGGCGGTCTTGTCTCCGACATCTGCGATCCCGGTCTTTGTGCGCAAAGTTGTATTGCGGACTCTGTCTGTCCTCTTCACCCCTAGCACACTACGCTCCATTGCTCGTTGGCAGATCTTGAGTTTGGATTCGGTTAAAGACCATGTTTGTGCACCATAGGTAAGAACGGGCAATATACACATATCAATGAGTTTTCGCTTTAGAGACAGAGGATGGTTTCCCTTCATTAGCGATTTCATGGACCAGAAGCTCCTCCAGGCGTTTTCGACACGTCGTCCAACTTCTTTGTCTTGCCTGTTTTGGAAGGAGACTATCTGGCTCAGATATATATCATCAGACTCATCGACGTTTTGTATATCTTGCTCATCTACCTTGATTTTCTGTTGGGTGCTATTGGTCATTATTTGTGTCTTTAACTGATTCATCATGAGTCCAACCTCTAGGCTTGCTCTGCTTAGATCTTCAAGCATAGTTTGGAGTTCTGATGCAGTTGGGGCGAAAATCACAATATCATCGGCGAAGCGCAAGTTTGTATGCTTCTTGTCTCCGATAGATATTCCTTTATTAGACCAAGATCGAGTCAGTGTTTTGAAAATCTCTTGTAAAGTGCTTGTAAATAGTTTTGGAGAGAGCGGGTCACCTTGTTTAACTCCCTTATCAATTGTAAAATGGGGTCCAGAGCTTGTGAGTTTTATATTGGCTGTACTGTTATTGTAAATTATTTTTATAAGGTCTATGTATGTTTTATTAATGTGTTGATTTTCAAGAGCTGTAAAAATAGCAGAATGTTTAATACTGTCAAAAGCCTTCGTGTATGTACAATACTACATAATAATAATAATAAATAATGCCGGACATTTCACACAGCATCATCTGGCCCCAAAGTAAGCATAAGTTGTGTTATGGGTACCTCATGACTGATATACTACTTAAATACTTATAAATATAAATATGTACATAACTATTTTATAATATTATTAGCAAAATAATCGTACCTATTAAATATGTACTTACATCATTGTATGTAAAAATAACTCGACACAAGAGAAGGAAACAAAAAATACTTATTCAAGTAAAAAAAAAATCGTTCAGATGTATCCAAGTATTTTGATGAATACATACATTGTTTATGAAACTTACGAAAGACATAAAATTTACCCTTGAAACGGATATAATTATATTACGCAAAAAAAGGCTGTATGGTCTTTAGACTTAAGCTTCATCAAATGAGCGAAAAAAAAATGTTAACTAAAATCAAAATTTTTATGTTCAAAGCTAGAAGGGTTTGAACCTGCGTGCTACTGGATGGCACTATTACATATACTTTGAGGGGCATACCAATTAATGCTTCTGTCTGTACCCATCTTGGTATGTAATGTTTTTCAGTTGAGATTACCTGTGGGTTGACTAACTAGATCCAGTGGTTTGAGCCAGATTATTTTACCTCGACATAAACACGGCCTTCATTTGCATAGTAAAGAATGAAGTACTGAATATTTGGTTTTCCTGTGAAACCTTTTTTTTTCAAGCACACTGCTCTGATTGTGACTGGCCTGTCAGCTCTATTGGTAGTAGCTCTGCCTTCTGCACTGTAAGTTGAGGGTTTGATTCCCTCCCAGGATGAACATTTGTGTGTAGAACATAGGTGTTTGTTCTGTGTCTGGGTGTTATAAAGTATCATAAGTATGTATTTAAAAATATATAAGTATTATAGCAGTCATCTAGTCACCATAATATAAGCTATGCTTAGTTTGGGATTAGATGGTATTGTGTACATTGTCCAGCAATATTTATTATTATTTTATGTATTATTTATTATTCTAGTAGGTGTTTAGCTATGGCCAACTTTTGTGTTTCCACATTTTTGACCGCCCCAATTCTGTTCTTTCACTCGACAAGCTATGTTACGTTTTATTTGGCCGATCTAAGAATTCCCACAGCTGCAGTCAATCTTGTACACTCCTGGTGTTTCAAGAGAAATCTTGTCTTAAGGTGAGTGCAGATAGTGTGAGATCTCCTTTAAAGAAACGAAAATCGTTTTTATGGACAATTTGTTCAAAAATATGTTGCAAAACAAAAACAACAACTGATTTGTTAAAAGCCCTTGTCAGCTTAGCAACGAAATATCTCTCAGAGCTGCTGTTTTGTAATGATCCAAACCAAGTATTAGAGTTATTAATAAATAAAATTAAAGATTCCTTAGAAGAAAACACCAAAACCATAAAACTGCCATGTAGTAAACGTACTATTCAACCATAGATCACCACTGGAATCCTGCGTCTGCGTTGCAGAAATAGAAATAAACTCCAAAGAAAAGTCCGCTTGGATCCTCATAATGAAATTCTAAAAATTTGTTAAAAACGATATCAAAACTTCTGTAAGAACTTGATAAAAAAACTGAAGCGCTGCTATGAAAGAAAGCAATTAGACATTTCTCCGAAAAATACAAAAAATCTGTGGAAAAATATCAAAACAATAACACATTTAAAACAATCCAAATCAGATAATACTCATTTATTAAAATTTAAAAATTCCTCTATCGAATCCGTCAGTAATATCATTAGTTTTTTGCTAATACCGGGAAAATGTTGGTGAGAGTATCGTGCCAGACTCTAAATTAATAAATCAATCTGAACTAAAAACGGATCACATACAGCTCAATTCTGTTGTCCTCTTAGAAACTAACCCAAAGGAAATATATGATGTTCTAATGGGCCTTAAAACGGAAAGCGCTCCTGGCTGGGACAATATTCTTACCAGCTTTTTAAAGCTTGCTAATAAAGATGTTGTTCCGGTTATTTGTCATTTGCTTCAATAACGCAATTTTTCCTCAGTTGTTGAAGCAATCCATCATTACCCCTGTGTTTAAGAGTGGCTGTGTAGATGATGTGAACAACTATAGGCCAATTTCTGTATTACCAGCTATTTCTAAAATACTGGAAAAAGTAATAAACTCAAGATTAATGAAGTACCTAAATTAATACCAGTTATTATCGAACTGACAATATGGCTTTAGAAGAGGAAGGTCTACAGAAGACGCTGTGGTAGCGCTTAGTTTATTGTGGATCAAGTCGATCGGGGACGAAAATGCCTCGGTGTATATCTGGACTTAAAAAAGGCTTTTGACTCCGTCCATATTCCAAACCTAGTAGAAAAGCTAGAACATATTGGTATCCGAGATAAACCTCTGGCGTTATTTAAAGACTACCTAAGTGACCGGAAACAGAGGGTTAAGATTGGCCAATACACCAGCGCAGTTTCTAGTATTTCTTATGGGGTCCCTCAAGGAAGTGTCTTAGGATCAACATTATTTCTCATTTATATAAATAGTTTGTGCAATCTCAAAATAAGTGAAGCAAATATATTTTCTTATGCTGATGATACTGCTGTTGTTTTCTCTGGTTAATCATGGACGAAAGTTCTCATAACGACTGTAATTGTTCCATCCTAAATAAAGTAACTAAAACTAAATAATTGGGTGTCGTAATAGATCAAAAGTTAACATGGTATTTACAAATTGAAGCACTCACTACAAAAAATCGAAAATTAATATGGATTTTTAAAATTCTAAGATATGTGGCTCCAGAGATGTTACTGAATAGAATATACTGTGATACTGTGTCCCGGTTTGGGGCGGCGCCACTAAAATAATTTTTTTTTAGAGGTTGAAAGAGCACTAGATATAAAATTCTAGATATTTATCTAAAACAGTATTACGAGTGTAGGAAGATGTTATCTAATTGGTTGAAAACAAAAACTTATGAGGAAATTGAAATTCTTCTGTTGTGACCTGTTTGTGACCTAATTTATAAACTATTTATAATAGATTATTACATAACAGGGCAATCCAAACTACTTCCCAACATAATAATTACCAAATTTTATATAACCACTTATTTTATATTTTATATATTTTTTTATATGATATTTTAAAATTAACATATAATATTATATAATTATTATAATATTTAAACTGTGACAACTAATGGACAAAGGAGCCCGTGTATATACACAATCACGTAAGATATTACATTGCCTTTATTTACTTATTTATTTTACAATAGGTACGAATACTGGGCTCCTTTTTCCATTAGTTGTCACAGTTTAAATGATAACATGTCATAACAAACTATCATGCATATTTTTGGAGTACTATTTAGTTAGGTGTAACTGAACATTTACAAATTGATGTAAAAAGTGTAGTTCTGTTAGTTTTTATTGTTATTGGAACATTTATTTTTGTATTAGTTTTTTTTCTTTTATTAACTACATTAATTAAGTACCTACTTACCTTATTTTAGTTTAGTATAAGTGACATTCTGTAACATTATATAATGGATATAGAAGAGCGGGGTTTTCTAACACAAGTATTTTATACTTGAAAGAAAACCTCATCCTTATTTTTATTATAATATTTTGGCTACAGAAAATAAACATTTTATCATTTTTAGGGTTGCGTACCTCGAAAGGAAAAAACGGAACCCTTATAGGACCACTTTGTTGTCCGTCCGTCTGTCCGTCTGTCTGTCAAGATACTTTTTCTCAGGAACGCGTGGAGGTATCAAGCTGAAATTTATATCAAATACTCAAGTCTACTGTCCCTTAAAGCTGTGAAAAAATCAAACTTCTAAGCCAACGCAATCAAAAGATACAGCCGTTTATGCCGCAAATTTTCGACACTCGCAAGAAATCAAAAACCTAAAGGATACTTCCCGTGAACTCAGAATCTTGAAATTTGGTACGAAGCAACGTCTTATAGCACAGATAAAGGAAAAATTGCGATAACCGTACATTTTTAGTTACATCATATAATAAAAATATTTTTAATAATTTTAAACTTACTACCTCTTTTCTCATGAACGCGTAAAGGTATTAAATTGAAATTCGTATAAAACACTCAGGTCTATAATACCTTTAAGCTGTAACAAAATCAAATTTCTATGTCAACGCAATCAAGAGAAACAGCAATTTAAGTCGCATATATTCAAACTCGCAACTCGCAAGGGAATCAAAACCTACAGGGTACTTCCCGTGAACTCAGAATCTTGAAATTTGGTACGAAGCAACGTTTTATAGCACAGATAAAGGATAAATTGCGATAGCCGTACATTTTTAGTTACATCATACAGATGTAACTAAAAATGTACGGCATAATATACAATAACATAAAATACACGTGAAACAGTTGAGCTAACTAAGGACCGTTTAAAACGATCTATAGATAGCTCAACTGATCCAGATCACTGCCAGAGAGCAGCGTTCCCAAGATACTGGCGGCATTATTGACGACCTCTGTGGCGCAGGGGGCTGAGGTCCAGCATAGACGCAGAAGGTTGCGGGTTCGATTCCTGCCACGGGATAAATGTTTGTATGATCTGCAAGTATTTGTCTCGGGTCTGGGTTCTTCTATGTATAATATGTATGTATTAACAAAAAAAAGTATATAAGTACCTAGTAAATCTATCATATTGTACGCATAACACAAGCTCTGCTTACTTTGGGCCTAGATGGTGCTGTGTAAAATGACCAGGATTATTTATTTTATTTATTTATTACCACGTTGAATGGCAATGCTAACACGCTGGGCCAGATAGGAGCCAGCTCTTGGGTCACGCAGTGTATCTACCAGACGCCGTGAAATAATTTTGAAAACGCGGTGGGCACCTTTTCCCCACGGGCCTAGGGTCTCGACTCCAAAAGGCTCAAATATGTAGGCCTTATTTAAACCAGCATATTTGCGGTTTTTGAGGTCCTCGGCACATTCAGCCGCCGCACCAGCCCTAACGGAAGTCCCCGACAGATGGGATGCGGCCAGGGTGTCTACGCAAGTAGCATCCCACACTAATGGCCTACCCATCTCCCAAGGGACAAGATTCATACCATCAGGCCTCTTACCATCATCACGTATCAGACCGTTGGGTACGGGAACAGCTAGTACGTTGACGCTGGTGGGTGCCCGACGAATGATATCGTTAAGACTGGCGTGGCGGGCAATCCTACCGGCGGCCCTATAACACGATAACCCATGGAGACCAAGCTGGTCAACTGCTGTACCATACTGGCACAGATGAGGGGCGCAGCACCGCGCACCTAACCGCAGACAAATTGCATCTCGAAATGTTGTAGGATCTAATGAAGATGATGGTAGTGCTTGTAAATAATGTCCAGACTCCCATTTCGAAACGGCTAGGAGACGGGCGCAATTTACGGAGCTTGAGCATGTTTCTAACAGATGATTCCATGTAAGCTCACATAGAGGCCCGTCCTATTACCAAAATACGAATAAATTTATTGCAAAACTGAAATGTATGTGTACATTGTTTAGTGGTGCTTAAGTTATGTATAAATTAGGTCACGTTATACAATTAGTGATCATAATTGTCATAATGCACTATGAATGATGGAACAAACCTCCCGTGCTAGTTTGTAATTGCGTTTGATGACGTTTCTTGTTGTGGTTTTGTGTTCCAAATAACCTAAAACTTACGATTCATATATAATAAAATTGTGTTATTCAAGGAAATACTATGCTGTAGCTGCGCCGACCGCACGCCTTGTTGGAACAAAAGAATATTTTATAACTATTAATTAGTAAAACTTATTTGCATCAGCAAATATTACAAATAACCTTGTAACGTTCCAATTATTTGTACAAGTGCTTTACTAACCTACCTACTTCTGTTGATTGTGTCACCAGAAATGTCGTCAGTAGATAACATGTGGCCTATGGAAGTTCTCACATTCCTTCATGAAAAAGTAGAGTCCTGTCCTTCAAATAGCTAAATCGATTTTAGCCATTTGAAGAACATTGGGGCTGCATGTGTGGATTGTGTGTGCTTGCCTTTTACTAACGCTTTGCATGGCTTTTCAACTGCGGGCGGGAGGGAGGTGCATACGTCTGCATCGTGTCTAACACTTTGGGAATAGATTGGCGGAATAGTACTAAATGTTTGTCTATCTATTTAATGATTTTTAAAGTCAAAAGAAAAAGAAAATTCAATACTAAAAATAAAAAAACAAATTAGGTCAAAAAACATTACAAAATTTACAGTATTTATTAACCAACTACAAAAAAGGAGGAAGTTCTCAATTCGACTGGTTTTTTAATGCTTGTTACTTCATAACTCCGTTATTTATTAACTAATTTGAAAAAAAACTGATTTCATGTGCAAGGATATACTTCCCGATTGTTCTCATAATTTCATAAAAAAGATTCGTAAAAATCGGTTTGGTTTTTAAATCGAAAAAACTTAAAAAAATAATGTCATTCACTTGGATGAAACGAAGTTTTGATATTTTGCTCGTGGCCGGGTCAGCTAGTACTAAATATACTACAGAATGTCTAATGTGATTTGATACCTCTAAAATTATCAGTGTTTCTCTACTATATTATGCATGTATTATACATAGAAACCTTTCTCTTGAATCACTATATCTATTAATGAAAACCGCATTAAAATCCGTTGCGTAGTTTTAAAGTTCTAAGCATACATAGGGACAGACAGACAGCGGGAAAAGACTTTGTTTTATACTATATAATAGTGATAGTGATGAAGAACTTCAACTTCAATTTTAATGTTATGATGGCCAGTATTCTTTTTTCTATGGTTATGTTCAAAAGTTATATATCCCATAATAAAGTTTCCAAAACAATACACACTTTTGGAAAACGGACTGAATTTTTTTATTATTTTTCTGTTTTTCGGCAAGACGTTTCGTTTCACACAGTCACATGAGTCACAGTTCTTTGTAATGGACACTTTATTATAAATACTTACGGGTATTTATCGCGTTTATTTACCTATTTTTCCCGACGTTTCGACAGGTTTACACTCTGTCGTGGTCACGGGATGACGGGATGAATGGACACTTTGTTTTTAAAATTAATGGCGCGACGTGTTGAGCTTCAAGGCGTTTGTGCGCTAGTATGAAACGGAACGTTTATTAACTACTCAAGATGGCATCCGGTGTCAGTGACGTTCATCTAGAGTGGCCAATATGGCGACTGCGATTTGGTTTGTGATTTCGGATTAGAATTTTTCAAAATACTCGACAATCCGAATTTTGCTATTGCTATATAATATTGCTATGTAATCGACTCGAAATCTTTATTTTTTTATGTTTTAATATACAGGTACGATTTCGATCGAGTCTAACGTACTTCTAGACGAAATTATTAATATAGATGATGAAATTACCATGTAATGAAAATACCATGAAAATACTATGTGTACAGATACTTTGAATTAAAATTAAACCTTCATGGTGTGTTTTTCGGAGTCAATATTTTTTCAAAAGATAACTACAATATTCTCGAGAATATTTGATTTGACATTTGATTGTTTTTTTTTTATATTTTGGCTTTCAATTATTTTATATTCATCTTCAAAGGTAAAGATTGAACATTGAACATTGAAAATTAGAGTCATTTTTGAATACGAATTTCGAAATGGAACTAACACAGCAGATTCAGCTCGCAAGATCAATGCTGTGTTTGGAGACGAATCTTTTTCGTAAATGTTTCAGTACAAATGGAAATGTTTTTCCTTAAGCCTTTTCCTTTTCCTTAAAAATAAAAAACGTTTATTTCTAGCAAAACTTGATTAATATTTAGGCAATAAAGTATTTCGTTATTTCAAAGATACCTACTCTTCTATTACTACAACATGTCAGAGAAAACGCAATGCACGACTGAACAAATTAGTCCTTGGTTCCTGTTGGTGGATAGTATCGACGCCCAGAATCAGGATACGATGGGCTGCTGCATGATGACCTTCGGGAAATTGCATCAGCCGGCTCATCAACGGGATTGGTTCGATAACCCGAATAAATAAGCTGTACAGGTCTGTTTTCGATAAGCATTGCTGGTGTTTGAGATAGATTTTACTTCACTCTTAAGGGAAAAACACTCAATGAGTTAAAATATGCTTTGTCACCTTAGCCCGCACGCTTCTTCCCCACTGACCAACTAAATTGCTCAACTGCATCAAGTTGAGCAGTCGGTAATACCCACGGCTCAGCTGGTAATTTCTCAATTATGAACAGTTGAGCATTGGGTAATACCCTTTGATCAACTAAAACTAGACTGCTCAACTAAATTGCTCAATTAGTTGAGCAGTTGAGCAGTAGGTCATAGTTGGTATTACCGATTATTTTATGCTCTATAGCTCAAATATTTTTTGCTCAACTTAGTTGATCAGTAGGTCATCATTTTTTCTTCTAGTCTAAAAAAATTCTTAAGTCCACGGATCATTCATGTCCAAAAAATAACAATCATATACTATAGTAGAAAGAGATAACCTTAAGAAGGTAGCAATCTGTTCTGATCTCCCGATTCCTCAATTGTATGAAGAGGCGATACTACGGATGAAAAATGATGGGCATAAAAAGGAGATCATAGATAGTATACGTCTGTCGAGCATCAAACATGGTCTTTATGATGCTAGATATAAGTCGGTCGGAACTTCAAAGAGCATTTTCAATAATATACACGAGATCAATGAGCCAAAAAAATATTTCGAATTCTTTTTTGTTGATTTTCATGACGATCAAACGCGAATTTTGGTGTTTTTTTCTCCTGGAAATAAAGAACAGCTTAAAAATGTGTCAGAATTTTTTTTCGATGAAACTTTTAGCAGCTGCCCCGATCCTTTTACCCAACTATTTACTAAACATGGGTATATGGGCAGTTTGCCGGAATCAATGATGTTAAGCCATTTATATTTGCGTTAATGGCCGACAAAAAACAGAGAAGATATAGATATTTTAAAATCGCAATTACCAGAACTGAATATTGAAAAACATCACTGCGATTTTGAGGTTGGGATGATGAATAGGGCCATAACCGCAATAGCCATAATAATATGGATAGGGCAAATAAACGCACCGCTTCAATGAGACAGCGAGGTATCGAGGTACATGAAAACATCATCGATGTATACAATTTTTAGATTTTCGTTTATTTTTCAGCTCGACCGATTTTGATAAAATTTATATGGGACCACCTGTGAAGTATACCCTTTCAAACAAAAAAATAATTTTCCAAATCGGTTCAGCCGTTTTTGAGTAATCGGTGAACATACATAACGAATTGAGAACCTCCTCCTTTTTGATAAAGTCGGTTAAAAATAAGTTACATTCAATATAAGTATAAGTTTCAATAATATATATAATGTAACAAAGATATAAATAGATTAAAACAAACTTACTTAAAATAAATAAATACTAACATGTAAATCAGTATCATATTGTTTGATCCTGTTGTCGGCTAAATACCATAACATTATGTCCAGTGATGACTTTGGTATACGTCGTTTTCAAACGTATGTATACGTACGTATGTATGTAAACGTATGTAAACGTATACGTTTTCAACCCTACCTCCAGGGTAATCGAGTTGTATTATGTAGGATGAGCTCGAAATGAGATAATGCATGACTGTAAGCAGGAAATTTACTTTCTGAAATAGTAATAAATAGATCTCTTAAATCTAAAAACAGGGTACCATGGTTGTGTTGGTCAGAGAGGCAGCTTTATCTGCGATGGTTTTTCTTAATGTTTTCAAAATAACTATATTTACGAAAAGTATAAAAAATTGCGACCAGGAAGTAGTTCATAAGTCCACGGTAAACGGGTCGGGATCTATTTACGAGAACTGTAAGTTGTAATTTTTTATTTATTCTACATGCAACTAAATAAGTTTCTGGGTGACTTAAGTGAGTTTTTAAAACATTAAACGCGCCATCAGCCAGCTCCCATTATATGTCAGGATGTAATGTGCGTATAATCAACATTTGCAACGTAGTTATCGTTAGAATTTATTTAGGAGGCGAAAACAAATAGTTTCCTATTTTCGCATAAGTAACACAATTCTCTAGTTATATGGGTAAGATGAGGATATTGAATCCCCTCCATCCGTGAAACATCTTCAGAGCTATATAATTGATTCGAGGTAATTAATATGGTATTGCCGCATTCAGTTTGATATACTCGTCGGTTCGCCATTGCAAATCGCCCCGCCGCCCTTGTAGTTGAGGCGTCAGTAAAAATTTTGGTACGGTAGTATTGACGACCTCTGTGTCGCAGTTGGCTAAGACCCGGCTGAGACGCAGAAAGTTGCGGGTTCGATTCCCGCCGCGGGAAAAATGTTTGTACGATCTGCAAGTATTTGTCTCGGGTCTGGGTGTTTCTAAGTATAATATGTATGTATTTACGAAAAAAAAAGTATATAAGTAGTATATCAGTCATGTGGTCAGTCATATCACCCATAACACAAGCTCTGCTTACTTTGGGGCAAGATGATGTTGTGTGAAATGTCCGGGATTATTTATTTATTTATTTATTGGATCCAAATCGTATGCTACTCGATGTTATTTGGCCACCAATTTAAATCAGGATTAATCGAATCAGGTAAATCCATTAATTATTTGTAATCATCCTGATCATTTAAATTAAGGTACCTACACCTTTCCATTTCCTTAGTGTGCACAGACATATTCCACACCTGGGCAAGCTGATACCAATGTACTCGTACCACGTACCTAACGTAAAAGTTGTGTCAATACCCAATTCTTATCAGTGCATCAAACTCACAAAACTATTACTATTCGATTTTTAATTTTAAACCTCTTCTGATTATGTTAACTCAGCAAATTGTAATGTGAATCAATAGACATCTTTAAGTATTTAAAAAACATTGAGGGTGCAATATAACTTTCTTCTCTGTTAATAAATAATCCGAGAGACATCAATAACTCTTTTGTCAAACAACAGATTGATAATTTTTTGACAAGCGTTAGTAGGTATATCCAATAATAACGTTTTAAAAACTAAAAAGAAAACCGACTTCAACATCATCATCATATCAGCCTTTATAAAGTCTATTGCTGGACATAGGCTTCCCCAATAGATTTCCAGGAAGAACAATTTTGAGCCCTCTTCATCCACCGACTTCCTGCGATCTTTACAATGTCGTCAGTCCATCGGGTGGGTGGGTCGTCCTACGCTTCGTTTTCCTGTCCTTGGTCGCTGAACCGATTTGAAAAATTATTATTTTGTTTGAAAGAGTGGTCGTTGTGTTGACAGGTGGTCCCATATAAATTTTATCAAAATCGGTCGAGCTGAAAAATCTTCAGGAAGCTTATTATAGAAGCGCACCGTGTTCCTCATAAATGACTTATTAACTTTTTCTAGTCGAAACCTAGGGATGTATAATTTATGTTTATTCCTAGTGTTGATCTTATGAAGGTCACTATTTTGCTGAATCCCATCTCTATTTTATGTGTGTATAACACATTTTTATATATATATTGTGAAGCTATTGTGAGAATATTAATTTCTTTGAATATTTCTCTCAAAGATTCTCGTGGTTTCATTTTATAAATGGCACGTATTGCCCTTTTTTGAATTACAAATATTTTACCAATATCAGTTGCTTTCCCCAGAGAATGATGCCGTATGACATAACACTATGGAAGTAACTGAAATAAACTAGTCTAGCTGTAGCTTCATCAGTAAGCCACCGTATCGCACGAACTGCATATGCAGCGGAACTAAGCCTACCAGCAAGCGTTTCAATTTGTGGTCCCCACTGTAGTTTTGCATCAATATTAAGACCTAGGAAGATCGTGGAATTTACAAGATTCATTGTATGATCATTTATTTCAATGTTGGACGGGCTATGAATAACATTTGGCAAAGTGAATTTGATACATTTAGTTTTTTTTTTAAGCAAAAGATTAAAGATTTAAAAATAACAGACGTATCGTCTGCAAATAAAACTATATCACAAATATTTTTACAAAAAAGGTAAATCGTTAACGTATACTAGGAATAAAAAAGGGCCT
Source organism: Lampropteryx suffumata (assembly GCA_948098915.1). Lineage (NCBI taxonomy): Eukaryota > Metazoa > Arthropoda > Insecta > Lepidoptera > Geometridae > Lampropteryx > Lampropteryx suffumata. The sequence continues at coordinate 5,771,429 of OX402563.1, forward strand.
AGTATCGATCCCTGAGGTACCCCTATATCAATAATTGATCCCAAAGACCTCCCACCACGCACGTCTACTTTCTGGACTCTATTGGATAGATAAGACTGTATGAGGTCAATCGCCTGGTTTTTAATGCCATGATATTTTAACTTTGTGATTAGGGTTGCATGACTCATACAGTCAAAGGCCTTAGATAGATCGCAGAATACCCCAACTGCATCCTGTGACTTCTCCCAGGCCTCAAATATATGCTTTAAGAGCGCTATACCTGCATCAGCTGTTGATAGACCTTTAGTAAATCCGTATTGATTACTATGTAGCAGGCCGTTAACGATAAAGTGGTATAATAACTGACTAAGAATTATTTTTTCAAAGATTTTACTTAAAGCAGGTAATATCGATATCGGTCTATAATTAGCGAGATCACCTTCACTTCCAGACTTAAACATAGGAATGAGTTTACTGTGTTTCATGAGATCGGGAAAAACTCCCTCGTCGATACATCTATTAAAAAAATAAGCTAAACATGGTGCAATATCTAAGATAATGACACCCAGCACCTTTGTAGACATTCCCCAAAGATCTTCTGTATTTTTTATATTAATTAACTTGAATGCTTTTACAATACTAGCCTCGTTAATGTAGCTAAAACTAAACTCATTCTTACATTTTGCAACACTAGATTCTAATAGAACGGAAGCTCTGGAGGCTGAAGAGTTTAACGATTTGGTCACTATTTTTGGTATATCTGAGAAAAAACTACCAAATGAATTCGCAACATCCTGTTCTTTAGTCAAAATTGTACCATTTATATTTAATTTGAACTGTATATTGCGAGCCCTTGATTTACCTGTTTCATTATTAATTAATTTCCAAGTTGCTTTTATTTTATTTGTTGAATTTTCTATTATTTTTCTCAAAAACAGTGACTTAGCCGCATGACGAACTTTTTTGAAGACTTTTGAGTTATTCCTAACCTATAAGATAAAATCATCTGGATCATCTAACATTGTCTCTCTGATAGCATATAACTCATACAATGTATTCCTACTTCTATAAATACCCGGTGTAGCCCAGTCGACAAATCTAGCACAATTTTTTGTTTTGCATGTTTTTACTGTAAATATATCAGCATGTTCTTTAATTATTAAATTAGACAATGTGGTGAAAAGATCATTTGGATCATCGATGCATGGTACAAGGGAAACTTTGTGTTCAATTCTACTTTGAAATGTTTTGATGCGGCTCTCTGTAATAGGTCGGTGAGTAAAGTTCTGAGCTTCAACCATACGATCACAAGAAAAGGTGGCGCAGGGACCGTAATGGTCAGAACTAAAATGTTTTAGTACACACTTATGAACTGGTGTGCAACTGCAATAAATGTTATCTAGACAAGTGGCTGTTGTTAGTGTCACTCTTGTAGGTTCATCAAAAAGAGGACTTAAATTGAAACACTTAAATAGTTTCAGTTTTTAAAACGTAATTATTTACATAATGTTATAATTGCACATAATTGTTAACATTATTAGTAGCATGTGGCTTTTTTATTTAAATTTTTATTGTATTCTGTGTATTGTGTGCCATGTCTATACTTGTTTCATCATCATTGGCCTTCGTTCATCTGTTGAAGATGGTTTAGGTGGCGTCAGTAAAGTTACAGAGCAGTTAATTGTAATTGAAAACTTTCGTTCATGGGTCCACTCGAGCAAGCTGAGGTGGGTGAAGTTTCCTCTCTACTGACATCACTCTGCCTGGGATTCAGTTTGATAGCGCAGGCCTTCCCAGGTACCCACACCAACCTCTCGACCTTGCCAATAAGACCCGCAGGAAAGACGAATGAGTACATGCGGTGTCGGTTCGGTGCAGGTGCATAACGGCTGGCACTGAGCCGGGCTTGTTTCAAGTGTTCCTTCTCTATTGCCAGCTCTTCTGTTAGTCCGCAGGGGGACTAACCCCCAATAATTTGAAGACTATTGGTGTCGGCTTCATCATCAGTCTCCAAGCAACACTCATCTGGGATCAGTTCCACGTAGAAATCCAGACTCGCAGTGTTATATAGTTATATAGAAAATTACCAACCTGATTTTACAGTCAGATGCGGGTGCTGAGCCATTTTTAATGATCCTCAGCTGATGGTTATGGAGTACAACGGATGGTTAAAGTAAAAAGTAAAATATGAATATAATATAATATAAAACTTATAAAATAAAATGTATTATTGTAAAAAAAAACTTGTTTAACTTGTTTAACTTTTGTAAGTTTAACCACGTAATTTTTATGATGCGTCAGTTCTAAAAGTTTTTTACTGTCTACACAACAGCGAGGGCAGTCAGTATGGTACTTTAAATAAATGTAGTTCCGCTCTTTTGCTAGTTTTGGTTCCATTAGTTAGTAAGCTTATCCTTATAAATATATTTCTAAAGGGTGTGTTCCGCTTAAGATTGCCACAGCCTAAATATAACAAGGCCTGGAATGTCAATTATGTTTTAGACCGTTTGATTACATGGTACCCGAATAATAAATTTCCTCTTGATAATATTTCAAAGTTGCAAGGCTCTTACAACAGCACATCGTATCTAAACGCTGTATCAAATTAACGTTAAGAATATTGAGATTTTATCAGATCGAATTGTCATAATTAAAAAATCCTGAGTTAATGAAAACCTCAAGGCCACGCTGTAATCAAACAGTGTTGAACTCACCTTTCTTTAGTGAAAGGCCAACAGTGTGTAATAATAATAATAATATTTATTGAGCACAATTTAAATATAAGTTATTATAACTATTTAAAAACTGGTTTTAAATGTAATAACAAAAACATAACTATTATCAAAAGGCCTCAGATGCCTAATCTAGGCTAAAAGCCTGTCCGATAGACATCTGCGCCCCCCCATTATGCATTACACAGAAAATTACATTAATTATTGTTGCAAATAGGTAATTCTATAGTAATATATAATACAATTTAGATAACGTGCCAAAATGGTAACTAAAGATAAAAGTGAAATTAAATTGTGTGTGTGCATGTGCGCGTATGCGTGTGTGTATATGTGTGTCTGTGCGTGTGTGTTTGTGTGTGTGTGTAGGTGTGTAGGTATGTTTGTGCGTATGTGTATGTGTGTAAGAGGATGTGCTAGAGTAAATGAGGATGTGTGTGTACGTGATTATTACATACATGCACCGTTATTTTAAGATAGTTAAAATAACATAGATAGTGTCCTGCTAAGGCTTTGTTAGGATTTGTAGAACGAACTGCATCTTTAAGAACATCAGATTATGTATTATCAATTAATAAAACCCATAAATCTGTAGGAAGTCCATCAGTCGATGGTAAAAATGTACACTGATCGAGTGTGGAATCAATTCTAGAACATAGTGCGCATAGCACACGCCATGCCGCCACCTCGCGCACTCGCCGCACTCGCTTAGTGTCAACATTGATATCGTCAGTAAAACAGCCGGTTGGAGCGATCGCTCAACAACTTTTGTTTGTTTTTATCAAAGAGTAATTGTTAATGATGACGAACTATCTGTAGCTCGTACGATAATTTAATGAAAATAGTGTAATACTAGTGAAGAACTAGAAGAGTTCTATCCCAATTACACTAGCGCCTAGTCCGAATAGATTAGGGAGTCCCGCCCACCAGGCGTATTGTACACACTCCCTAATAATAGTAGGGAATACATCAATAATTAAGTGCTGAGTTGTGGCGCTGATCTACGCGATATAACGAGTAGTTAAATATATATATTGTATAAGAATAAATATAATTACGTTTTAATAAACTAAAAAGAAAACCGACTTCGTTGGATATAATTAGAGACCATAAATTTTTTAACTGAAAGTTGATGTATTTTGTTTATACCTATTTATATAATATAGGTAGCCCAACTAAATGCACTGATCTGCACTGCACGCAACCAAAATATCATCTATGTAAGTATACTTTATAGTATAAATTATAGATTTTTGTTGATATTTTAAAAACCGATTGACCGATTTCGATAAAATTTAAAAGGGACCACCCTTTAAAACAATAAAAAAAAATCGGTTTGTGTGTCTTTGAGTAATCGGTGAACATACACTAATCCATTTGGACTAAGGAGCTAGTGTTATTAGGTTAGAACTTCACTTGTTTGTTTAATTATTAATTATTTTGGCTTTTCTTATTTCCATTAGACCCAGTATTGAAAGCCTTGGAAAGATCCAGAAAAACTCCCACACAACTCTTGTTTTTATCTGGCTCCGTCAGTCGATCGGCCCTGTCTAAAACCAAATTGTCTCTCAGATAAAATGGCATGTGATTTAAGGATTTTAAGAAGCCGTACATTGACAAATTTTCCCAATAACTTGGAAAATACTCCGAGCAGTGATATAAGACGGTAATTGTTTGGAAGATCTCTAGAGCCGGACTCCGCTTGCGTCACCGTGGGTACTTAGGTACCCAGTTTTAAAAAAAGCTCAAAAACAACGCGGGTATTAAAGTACCCAACTTTGAATTTCGCGGTCTCTTAGCATAATCTCTTCTATCCTGCTCATTCTAATTAGAATAGCCATAAGAAACGAGTTTCGTCCTATTCTCACTTCCTTTACCTTCAAGTTCATGTATGCCAACCTACCAAACAATTCATTTAGACTATGGAAAAATATCATGAAATTAGTCGATGGTTACGGTTTGTTTCGCGAATGAGGTAGTACCTGATTGCGGCTTATTTTGTAATTTAAAATAGTTTCTGTGTTCTTTTGAGTGATTACAACGCAAGATAAACTCAGTAAGTATGGGAACTTGGCTTTAGTATCTGGACACAAGAATTGGAGGGTGAAAATACTCAAATCTGGTAGGGTTTTGCTTCCTGATTACATATTTACACTTTTAACTTGCGGAAATCCTTAGTTTTCGAGAAAATAAAACATTTCTAACCTCAAATCTGATAAAATGTGAAAAAAAATGTAAAAATTGACAGATAATAACAAATAAATTTGTCGTATTTGTCTGTGTTGTGCAAAATTGATGCGAATGAAACGTAAAAAAAATATTACAAACCACTAGGTAGGTTATGGTTGGAGTATAGAAAAAAACGCGCAAGGCGAGCGAGCGTAGCGAGCGTGCCGCTGCTAATATTTTTACTATTCATGTAAGATTTGTATAAAAATAAGAATTATGCGTCAGCGAGAAAAAACCGCGATACAAACAAATATTTTTATGTGGTTTAAAAGCTTGTAAATAAATATTTTTGTACGATGGAATGTTTTGTTTTATTTCTTTCTGCTTCTGATTGTACCTATTTACACATTTGAAACACCTGAAACATAGTTTACCCTTTTATTTTTAAATTAGAAATCATTGTATACAAAATGGTATATTTTTTGTTAAGTTGTAAGCTTTGAACCATTTTATTTCGTAATATGGCTTCGCACTCATACAAATTATGTGTAGCACCGACTCAGCCTTAACAAAAAATATGAACACAAGTAGGGTCTAATTCCAATGAGTTGAGTCGTAAATAGCCTCTAAGTGCCAGATGTCGAACCGCGCGCTGGCCAAAAAAATTAAAGGTTTGCGCGTGGTGATTTTACGGCATGGGGAGCGCGCGGATCCGGTGACGCACGCGGAGGTATCACTTTAGCCACTTTCCTGATATCTGGAAAAACTCCGGTATACCAACACTAACACCTACACACATCCATATGATACCTACAAACACATACGCACACCACACACAACAGATAAGCTCATATTCTATACTTCTCATATACTTTAATAACTTCATATATATTTGTACCAAAATTTATTTTACGCGTAAATTCCCAGGATCGAACCACATTTTATAATCGTTGAAATGGCCCCCACTATTACTGGAATATACTAGTGTAGGGACCATCGACAACTTCTTTCACTAAAATACAAAATACCTGTGACTAAGCTCCGTATGAGACAGGTAATAAGTTTCTAGTTTGATTAGTAAACATTTTAATAGGTTGGGGAAAAAGTTTCATCGCATTGTTTTAAGAAAATACAAAACATTTTTTATATAGTTTATTTACATTTAACTAAAGTAGGTATGTAGGTACCATTTTGTTCGATAATATTTTGCCTTCTTGTAGGTAGGGACATGATCCCATTGCTATAGAAATTTTGGGTCTTCTGATCAAAATACCGCGACAAGTGGTTTTGGCAGTCCTCTCGTGATGTTAACCTGACACTGCCTAAAGAATTTTGAGGAGACCGAAACAGGTAGAAATCTGAAGGTGCAAGGTCAGGACTATACGGCGGATGCATTAACACCTCCCAGCCAAACTCTCTTAATTTTTGCTGAGTGGCTAAAGATGTGTGAGGTCTAGCGTTATCATGATGAAAAACCACACCCCTTCTGTTGATTAATTCCGGCCGCTTTCTCTCAACTTCTTGCTTTAATCTCATCAGTTGTTCGTAGTAGAGTTCAGAATCGATGGCCCTACCTGGTGGTAACAGATCATAATGAATAATTCCCTTCCAATCCCACCACACACACAGCATCACCTTGTTGCGAGTTAACCCGGGTTTCGCCACAGTCTGTGAAGCCTGACCGGCCTTTGACCACGACCTTTTTCGCACGTTCTTGTCGTACGTAACCCACTTTTGATCACCAGTTATCAGCTTCTTCAAAAATGGTTCGTTTTCATTACGTCGTAATAAAGAATCACAAATGAGTACACGGTTCATTAGGTTTCTTTCAGTGAGCTCGTGAGGTACCCAAATACCGAGCTTTTTTGTGTACCCAGTTTTTTTCAAATGTGCCAAAACTGTTTTGTGGTCCCAGTTCTTCAGCTACGTCGTAACTACTGATATGCCGATCTTGTTCCACTTTTTCAAAAATGGCATCCATTTTATCCGTAATAGGGCAACCAGAGCGACGTGCATCTTTGACATCAAAATTTCCGGATTGAAAACGCTTAAACCAAATTTGTGCTACTCTCACAGACACTGCACTAGGTCCATAAACATCGCAATTTTTTTTCGAGGCTTGCGTTGCATTTTTACCTTTTTTGTAGTAAAATTTTAAAATGTATCGAATTTCTTCATTAGATTCACTCATCTTGACAGTACAAAAAACAAATAAAAATCACACATTTTCCTAATATGAATTTGAAATTATGTTCTTTAAAATTTAAACATTTAATGATACCAAAACCAGCCAGATACAAATAGTATAACCAAAGAGATTTTATTACAAGTTCATACATACTATAATGCGAAAAGACTTTTTCCCCAACCTAATATTATAATTTATTTTTTATATGCCTTTCTAGGAAATGGCAACTTATTCGGGAGATTTTTTTTTCGCATCTTTGTAATTGTTTTCATCAACCTAACAAAGTTTGTAAGATGTTTTTTTTTTGTTTTGTTTGTTAAAACATACATGATGTGTTAACATGTACATTATCTAGTATATTTACTAAAGACCTTAGTATGTATTAACAAAAAAAAATTGTTGTCTGTAAAGTCGGTTTACGGACGATAATTTGACGTGACAACGTCATCACAAGCCGAACGCTTAGGCCGCTCGTTCCTCTCTATCACTTGTTCCACGCTCTCGCTTGCACGCTCGGCTCAGGCGGAAGCTGTAAATTTTTCGTGCGTGCAGCCGGCGTTCATCGATTTATAACGGAAACGTTATCACGTCAAAAACATTACCACACCAGTCTTTCAGCTAGCTAGTTTATATTGGTTTTCGACAACTTATCAGTTTTCTGAAGGTCGCTCTCCTTCAGGGGGAGCCTCATCAGATCAACTCCGGTAACCCAGATCGAGTCATCTTGTAATGTCGAGTTGTTCTCCACTGTCGGCCCTCCGCCGGCTTTCAGGCAATCTGAATAGAGTGTTCAAGTGACTAACTGTAGTCACAATAAAATAGACATAGTGCATATCAGTACGCAGCAAGCTTTACTTTTTTCAGGTCTAAAGGGCACTGAAGCAAGTGAGATTACTGGGTAAAAAGCCAAAATAACTTATGTCTAGGGTAAGTTAGTCTTCCTGGTATTATAAGCGTCTTATGTTATCATCTGCTTCAATTTAGTGTTGTCTTTGAAGTATGTTTTGTGCTATATTTCTACCTACTTCTTAAAGTGCTTATTATTTTCAGGTATTGATGTTTTGGATTAATTCGATGGGTATCGTAGTTTTCTCTAGGTTGCCGATAATTTTAATTTCTTCTTAACGCAGAATAGCGTTACGCTATTCTTATTTACCTGTATGAGTTGCTTATCGGGTTTTTTCTTCAAGTTTTTTTAATAATCTGCTGCGTTGTTTCTATAACATAGGTATATGGTATTTAGTGACACATCGTATGTTGATTTTTTGGCTTTTTGTTGCAACTTGTGTCGAAATCTTTATCTTACCTTACTCATCTTACCGTAAATAATAATATTATTAGCAATATTGTGCAAGTGCAAGGTAACGACTAGAACATAAATCTACGACTTAAACTGCCATTTTAGATATGTTTCTTTATTAAAACAGGTTATTTATATTTCTTTATTTTTAACGTGTGTATCTATTATTATATACACACGTTAAAAAATAAAGAAGAAATATTGTGTGTATTGCGTAGGTATCAATGTTTGTCAAAATTTGGCTTTGCAAACCATTTTCGCTCTCATGTCTAGACGTGATCATGTCCAGACCTTATAAGGTCTGGAGCTTATAAGGTCTGGACATCTGGACTTTAAGGTTCACCGTTGATGGATACGTCAAGGAGGACATCAACATCATCTTTAATGTATGTGTGTAGACACACACATACAGACGTTTGTGGCATCTGAGCACCTGACTTGGGTATCTTGACTTGATCAAGTGGTAATTTTTATAATTAAAGAAAATATATTATGTTCAGCCATTTGAATAATTATCAGCCCTTTGAGTTAATAAAAGGACTACTAACTGTTAACTGATCAACTTCTACAGGTTTGCTGGATTTAAAATTCGGTGTCTGTTACTTCAATGATAATTGCAAGATTATTTTTGGTCTAATTAAAATGATCTCAATAAATTTATTTTAGATAAATATTTTTATTTTGTCATTGGGTTTTTTATTTAAACTTTAAATAGATGGACAAATATTTAGTACTATTCCGCCAATCTATTCCCAATGAGTAAGACACGATGCAGACGCATGCACCTCCCTCCCGCCCGCAATTGAAAAGCCATGCAAATCGTTAGTAAATGGTTAATGTACACAATCATCAAACCATTTATTTAATGTTTTATAATGGATTTCCGCAAGGTCACGTCAACTATTTAATTTAAACTTGTTTATGCATTCTTGGTTTTTTGGTTCAAACTTGGTTATGGTAGATACTCAAGAAATTTAACCATCACTAATCTTACACTATCAAATAGGAGAGGACACAGAACCATAAAAAAAATGGGCTGACATCTTAGGGATCAAATTATGTTGTGGATTTGTTATGAAGGTATTGCACCTGGACGGTAGTAGTACTGCGAGGCAGTCCAGAGGACCTGAGCTGGCTCGTCTCCAGCGGCCGGTGCGTGCCACTTCACGAACCTCTGCTCAGGCTTCAGGACAGGGTCTACGGAATTCAACGGGAACTGAAAAAAATATATAATCATTATTATTTCACAAAGCAGTTTGTATGAGGCACACCGAATTCACAAACCTTTTATGGTATTAAGACGGTCAATGGGGTGACACAAGTAAAACTTTTTGTAGATGGCAGTACGAGCCCTAGTACCTTGTTTACATTTGGTAAATTTTTCTGTGAACATGTTATTTGCAGGTTCTAGTGTTTGCTGGTGAAATATATTATATACTCGTTATTTACGGTAGCTCAACTTAAAGTTGAGCTCCGTCTAAGGACATTTTTGTGAGGGACACATGAAAGTTTTAAAACATTTGAGGTTCGTTTTGACAGTCTAGAGCGCAACACTGTGGCATTAAAATAATGATTTGAAAATCAATATTTTGTTTTCAAACACAAACACAAGAAAAAGTAAGGTTTTTGACATTTCAAAATAAGGTAATAGCTATGATGGTGACACCTATCGGGATCGAAGAGAAGTGTATCTACCCTCCCCATTCCTTTGCCCCGGACTCATCCATAACAGTTGTACTGTCATTCAATTCTGCACGGTACTGAATTTCACTCACTATCTAAATATCCAAATAGTTATTTCGTCTAATTTCACCATCGCATTTCGCCCAGTCATGTTATTTATCCGTCTATTATAATGGTATCTAATCTGTTATTCTTCCCATGCATAGTTATACATAGTTTTTATATCTGTGTTATAGGTAAGTAAGGCTGTCCAGGCACTACTGCCTCCTGCAGTCTGTCAGCGACAAGTCTATTCTGGTCTAGACGCTATATAAATCGTCTATATAGAATTTTTGTGTTTTATACAGCGGCTTATGGAACTTTTTAATCCAAAAACGCTGTCTGCAGCGCCTTATCAACTTGTAACTAATACCTACCGCTGGATTAATACTTACATTATTTTGCTGTGTATTTATTTAATTTGCCTCACCGCGATCTGTAATCCAGAAATGTAACCAGCGTTGTTATACACAGGACACACTATTCTGCCCGGGCACAATACATCTTCAGATTCCTAATGGTGCCTTTGGGTCGCTTTGTCAAACACCATCCCTTCTGATGTACCTCAGAGACGGTCCGAGGTATACCATACAGGTATTCGACGTCGATCTTCTCGTTTGAATAGCCGACTTTAACTAGAAAGCACAAATATTTATTTGAATTTCTTTATTGATCGAGCTAGTGAAGATCTCAGTGGAACGATTTGGCTTTGTATTTTGTACGTTTGTATGTTTGTGCTTGTACGATTACACCTGAAGTAACACACACACAAAAGAACGGAAAAAAGACAAAAAAAACAACAATATAAATACCTACAACCATGCGTAAAAAATTGCTCTTCCCGCGAACCAATCATAGTGTAGCCAAAAAGCTTTATTCTTTACATGTGCTATTTCCAGGCATTATTTATTGTTTGACGATGTAGGGAACCCCTACATTATATTGGCACAACACAATACTCGTACATACCTAACACTACATAATAAATTACACATAAAACATAAACAAATTAATTCACAAGCATAGTCAGGCAAAACCCGTAGTATGCGCCAGGCGAGTCGCAACCGCATTCCTGAGCCGCAAGGCGCAGTAAATACCTACCGATGCGCGCGCGGCGACCGACGGCGCTGCGCCGCGCCTCCAGTCGAGAGAAAGCTTTCTACCGCGATACTGTCTTGCGCTTCCGCTTACCTTTAGACCACCAGCTCTTAATTTCTACCTGTGCTTATTTCTACTTCATTTCTTCTATACTTGTGTGATTGTGAACTATCGAACTATCTGTGTAAACCTGCCTAGTGTCTTACCAAATAAAAGGATTGTTTCAACTTATCCTGCACGGTGTGGACTACATCATTTACGCTGCATCCCACTAAACAACATTATAAAGGTAATCCTAAAGTACCAACCACAGACGATAACTTTCGAACAGTTGATTCCATCTGCATAAAATTATAGTTATGGTAGGTTGACAGAGTAGAGTTGAAATATGTGCTGGTAACTTATTGAATCTATAAAGAAACGCTCTCATAGCCTTTGGTTGATTCACGATAGCTTGTCAAATGAAACCGAAGAGCAACGCTCTTAACAACTCCGCTTAATGCTTAAGCGACAGTGTGAGCGCTTATCAAACGAATCCGAAGGGCAAATCAGTAAATAATAATAATCATAATATAATAATTCCGGATATTTCACACAGCATCATTTGGCCCCAAAGCAAGCAGAGCTTGTGACTGACACAAATAAATACATACATTTTATACATAGAAACACCCAGACCCGAGACATATACTTGCAGATCATACAAATATTAGTCCCGCAGCGGGAATCAAACAACCTTCTGCGTATTAGCCGGACCTTAGCTTACAAAATACTGTAAGGTGGGCGGCCTCGTATTCGGATGAGTACAGATTGAATTGTGGGGTCAGACAGGGGGGTATAACTTCACCAAAGCTATTCAGCATGTATGTCAATAAGTTGATCGTTAGACTCAGTAGAGCCAAAATCGGTTGCTCAATTCATGGTGTCAGTGTAAATAACATAAGCTATGCAGAGATATGGTTCTACTGAATCCATCGATTAACGCTCTCAGATAATTTTTGAACACTTTTGAGTCATACGCAGCGGCCCATGGACTCAGGTATAATAATAAAAAGAGTGAGCTAATTCTATTTAAAGCTGGTAACAAAAGACTCTGTACTGTCAGTTGAGCTGAAAGGAGCTCCTGTTAACTGGGTGAAACAATTCAAGTACCTGGGTCACTGGAATACCGACGATATTTCTACACGTGCAGTCTGTGGGCTATGTATACACAAAAATCCTACAATGCCCTACGGATCCAATACAACAACGGTTTCAGGATGCTGTTGAGGCTGTCGTGGTTTTGTGTCGCTTCAGGGATATTTGCAGACGCGCGCACTGATGACTTCTTTGCAATTATGCGAAAAAGAACTGAATCCTTGATGCGCCGCATACGTGGGGGCACCCCCAGCCTTCTGGCCATTGTTAACGAAAAACTCTGCTCAGGCTACATGAAACACTGGTTGTGGTGGTGTGTGTGGTTAGTTGTTACTAACATAGGTAAAATATGGATCAATGGTCTGAAATAAACATGTATTATTATTATTATTATTATTAATCCATTGCGCCACAGAGGTCGTCAAATATTTAGAAAAAAAATATTGATAATTTTTGCAGACGTTCCATGTACTGTTTGTTATAAATACATACCAGCATACCATTGATTTTAAGTTGGGCTATTACTGTTCATTTACCTCCATTTCCTCCCGTGGATGTTGTAAAAGGCGACTAAGGGCACACAACTATGGCAAAACCCCCCAATAAATGATAGACACAATCAGAAGACGCCCCCAGTTCCCGGCAGTTCCGCTATTCCTGGCATAGGTGTCGGCCACGGTAACGGCGGAATAAGTAGTAAATAAGTTGCACTGGGATATTATAGGGTTATCAGAAGTCCGAAGAGAGGGAGAGGACACGATAATCCTAAATTCCGGCAACTTATTCTACTACCGGGAGGGCGATCAACTTTCTCCGCACGGTGTCGGATTTCTCGTCCACAAATCCCTCGTTAACAACATTGTAAAGATCGAAAGCGTATCCAGCAGGGCGGTATACCTTATACTCAGAATAACCAAACGGTATTCGCTTAAGGTCATACAGGTGTACGCACCTCACTCGAAATGTCCAGACGATGAAGTGGAGGCTATGTATGATGATATTTCAAATGCCATGCAAGCCTAGAAAACACACTTTACGGTTGTGATGGGGGACTTCAATGCGCGGCTAGGTGTGAGGAATGGCGATGAACTGAGAGTAGGGCAATTTGGATTTGGACAGCGGAACCAACGGTTTCAGCGATTGGCCGACTTCATGGAAAAGGAGGGACTCTTTATGATGAACTCCTTTTTCAAGAAGCGGTCGTCCAGGAAATGGACGTGGCTTCACCCCGGTGGACACAAACGCGAGATAGATTTCATCATGACTACAAAAAAGCAAATACTTAATGATGTCTCAGTGATTAACAGGGTCAAAACCGGCAGTGATTACCGAATGGTTAGAGGCTCATTAAATCTTAACGTAAAGCTAGTAAGGTCCCGTCTGATGAAATCTACTCTTCGCCCAAGTCCTGCCTAAATCCAAAACCCCGAGAGCTGTCAGTTGGAACTCCAAGATCGCTTCCAATGCCTCGCCGAACGCGGATCCGTGGATGAAATAAATGACGAGCTGGTGAAAATTGTCCATACCGTTGGGTCAAAGTTCTGTTAAACCCAGCGCAAAGGTAGAACCCAAAATCTCTCTGAGCAAACTTTAAAACTCATAGCAGAATGTAGCGAAATGAAACTGCAGTCTTTAGTGGACATGTCGAAATACAGTACGCTCAATAAACAGATCTCTATGTTTATGCGACGCGATATGCGTCTCTATAATAATTCTAATATAAAGAACTCAATAGAGCGCAACCAAGGCTCCAAAGAGTTTGCGAGAGATCTGTCTATTGGACAAAGCCTGTTGACGAAGCTGATAACCGACAGTGGCAGGGTCGTTTCCTCAAAGCCAGAGGTTTTACGAGAGCTCAAGAAGTTCTATGGACAACTGTACACTTCATCGCAAAGCCCTGCTACAAGCACGACTAGCGATGCAAGAGCCCGCCTAACCCGACACTACACTGAAGACATTCCGGACGTCAGCCTTTACGAGATCCGAATGGCTCTCATGCATCTTAAGAACAACAAGGCACCGGGGGAAGACGGAATAACGACAGAGCTTCTGAGAGCGGGTAGAACACCGGTACTTAAGGAATATACTTCCTCCAGAAGCTGTTCAACTCCGTCATTTTCGAGGAAACTACGCCAGAGGCGGGATACAGGAGCGTGGTGGTACTGTTAAGAAAGGGGATAACACCCTCTTAAAGAATTACAGGCCCATCTCGCTGTTGACATGTCTATAAGCTGTTTTCGAGAGTAGTTACTAATCGTCTTGCTCGTAGTTTGACGACTTCCAGCCTCCCGAACAAGCCGGGTTCTGAAAAGGCTTTAACACCATAGACCACATCCATACGCTCCGGCAGGTTATACAGAAGACCGAAGAGTATAACCGGCCACTTTGTTTAGCGTTTGTGGACTATGAGAAAGCCTTTGATTCTGTCGAAACCTGGGCAGTGTTGCAGTCACTCCAACGGTGCCAAATCGACTATCGGTATATCGAAGTGTTGAAATGTCTGTACAGTAACTCCACCATGTCTATCCGACTCCAGGACCAGAGCACGAATCCAATCCCATTGCATAAAGGAGAGACAGGGAGATGTTATTTCTCCGAAACTGTTCACCTCTGCATTGGAGGATGTTTTTAAGCTCTTGTACTGGCATAGACATGGTATCAACATCAATGGCGAACGCCTCACTCACCTTCAATTTGCCGACGATATAGTCCTCATGGCAGAATCGCTGGAACACCTAGGCACAATGCTCAGCGACCTCAATATCGTCTCCCAACAGGTGGGTCTTAAAATGAATATGAACAAGACAAAAATCATGTCAAATGCTTATGTTGCACCCGTACCGGTACATGTTGGGAGCGATATAATCGAAGTTGTAGACCATTATGTCTATTTGGGTCAGACGATTTAACTAGGCAAGTCCAATTTCGACAAAGAGGTCAGCCGACGAATCCAGCTCGGATGGGCAGCGTTCGGGAAATTAAGGCACATATTCTCGTCACAGATACCGCAGAGCCGAAAGTCTACTACTAGTGCGTGTTTCCAGTGATGACATATGGAACTGAGACTTGGTCCCTGACTATTGGCCTCATACATAAGCTCAGAGTCACGCAACGTGCAATGGAGAGAGCTATGTTGGGTGTTTCACTACGTGATAAAATCCGCAACGAGGAAATCCGTAGAAAAACCAAAGTCACCGACGTAGCGCTCAAAATTTGCAAGTTGAAGTGGCAATGGGCAGGCCATATAGCTCGCAGAACTGATAACCGTTGGGGAGTAAAAGTTCTCGAATGGCGACCAAGGACAGGAAAACGAAGCGTAGGACGACCCCCCACCCGATGGACTGACGACATTGTAAAGATCGGAGGAAGTCGGTGGATGGAGAGGGCTCAAAATCGTTCTTCCTGGAAATCTATTGGGGAGACCTATGTCCAGCAGTGGACTTCATAGAGGCTGTGATGATTACTGTTCATAAGTGACAAAGCAACAATCTCGACAAAGCCGTGATAGACGTAGAAAAAGAACATTTTGCTAAGGGTCAGATTTATGTCCACCCTTTATATTAAATGATTGTTTTATTATAGAATAATAAAAAAATAATAAAATAAAGGTTGATATTTGACTGTAATATCGCTAAATTGCGCTGCTATTGCTTACATCTGTTTCGGAGTTAGGAATATTCAGGAGTTGAGACAGAGTGGCGAAAGGGATAGGGGAAACCACCGTCTCGTCAAAGAGGGTGTATTGGTTGAAGTGAGCAGGAGCTTAGCGTGTATTAACCTTGTTGGGAGTTGGCGAAATCTGTCAACTTCTGGCAGGGCGGCGCAACTTTGCGAGTAAGTGTCGTCGATGCACCCAGCAGACTTATAAGGAAGAACGTTTGCCGACGTCCCGCCGAACGGTGTTCGCAGTTTCTTTTAGTTTTATGTGCGACCGAGCAGAGCACTGAGTCGGTGGGAAGTAAGTGAGGGATTCCGGCTATCCATTCGCGGGCTCCCGGAAGGCGTCAATTAACACGTGTGACGTGATCTGCCGTGAGCACCGGGATAGTACGCAAGGGTGGCTTGTCACTCCTGGGATGGGCAGCCGTAGCACATTGCGAGAGTAACACCGGCGCGTTTCTATTGTGATTCTAGAGCCCCTTGACAAGCATTGAAGCTGGTCGCCGGGGAGTTTTAGTAGGTCTATCTATGTATATATACAAATATATACAAACTAGTATAATTACTATGGACCTTTAATATTAGCTTACTATGTGACTTACTATGTAGTATACGAAAGCTCGCCCTTCCTTAAACGAACAATAGATGAACTAATGGTTATATAACAGGCGTGCGCGGGCATCGTTGAGGCGAACAATATCTTTATTTGACGTTTTATGGCAGGTTATCGTAAAACTCTGATGATCATCTGAAATTTCCATGTTTCGAAAGCTAAGGTAGAGTCTACAAAAAATCTTACCTCTGAGTCCATCGTATTGGTAGACACCTGAAACAAGAAATGATCGGTTATTTAACACACAATAATATCCTGTGAGATAAGATAAGCTATTGCACTGCACTCGGATTTCAGAAACAACTTCTATCTAATTGACCGAGCGAGCCCGAAGCGTGAACGAGTGTCTCCGTTTCAGCTTAGGCAAAATGCTTTCGTATGTTTGTCTGTCCGGCCGGCGTCTGTCCGGATGTTCTCTCTACATGTCGCATTTCTCAACCGATTCTCGTGAAATTTTGTGAACAGGTTCTATATAGATTTTTTTGTCAATTCAGATTTTGGAAATTTTTCAAAATGGCGGAGATGAAACGTATCAAAAGTGAGGATTGAAAACGTAAAAAAAGTTATACATCAGTCATTTCGAAAAATGATCGCAAGGTCTACACTCCACAGAGCAGAACAAAGAGTTCTATTATCTGTAGGTATTTTAAGTACCTTACATTGTGTATTGTGGTATGGACTTACCCTCACTCCCCACCGCCAAAGCAACAAGGATACTAAGAGCTACCCCGTTCATCGTTTCCTGCTACTGGTAATATGATAACCTCAGCCACGTCAGGCCTATTTATATCCATAGTATACAAACATTTTGAATATTTATTCAGCTTTCGTCGAATAAGTAATTCAATAATAAGTTTACACGTTTTATTAAATAATTACAGAAATTTACAGAATAATTTCCAATAATATTAAATACCTACAAAACAGCTATCTAAGGACCGTTTAAAACGATCTATAGATAGCTCAACTAATCCCTGCCACAACAATGTTTATTGAAGGCAGCGTTCCCTTCAATAAACATACGTTACATGCGTCAATTCAATAATAAGTAATAGGTAATTAAAAACATATTTAAATATAGATTTAAAAATGTTGAATTAAGATTAAAGTCTCCATCTATTACGCGTATAACATCAAGCTTTAATAATTATATATTTTCAAATATTTTATTTCACGTTACGAGTCTGGGTGTTCTAAAGTATCATAAGTATGTATTTAATTTGGTCACTATACAACTATACAAGATATGCTTAGTTTGGGGATAGATGGTGTAGTGTGCATTGACAACCAATATTTATTTATTTATTTTATTTTAAATACATCTGGGTGTTACCCAGATACAGAACAAACACCTATGCAAATCACACAATTTTTTATCCTGGGAGGGAATCGAATCACAACCTACAATGCAGAAGGCAGAGCTACTCTCAACTGCGCTACAAGGCCAGTCAGGTCAGATGATTGAGAAACGGAGGATTTCATTTCATCTTGTGTTTTACTTGTTACTTGATTAAAAGGTTGAGTTTCTTGAAACATTTGAAGTTTAATCTTTAGAATAATCACTATGTCAGTGAGATCTGCCATCTCTTTAGAAATATTGACGACCTCTGTAGCGCAGTGGGCTAAGGTCCGGCTGAGACGCAGAAGGTTGCGGGTTCGGTTCCCGCCGCGGGACAAATGTTTGTATGATCTGCAAGTATTTGTCTCAGGTCTGGGTGTTTCTATGTATAATATGTATGTATTTACAAAAAAAACGGGTTGCACTCCGGGAGTGCCAACAGAAGTGAAAACTTATTTTGGCGCATTAGAGTTCACTTCAAATCACTTCAAAATCAGTTTGACTGCCAATCTAATACTGAACGAACACAGATGATGCAATATTTTTTGTTTAGAATGTAGATAATGTATCAAAGAACCTAACTCAGTAAACTTCTCCATACAAAAGTAGACTGTAAACATGTGAATTAAGGTTTATAATCAAATGGGGCGAGCGCGGCAGCCCTGCGTCTCGCCCCACACGGTAACGGTGTCGCAAATCCAGAGGTTTTACCTCATCTACAAATATGCGTACCGCGCTAAAAGAAGTTTTCACTTCAAAAACTTATTTAAGTAGTATATCAGTCATGTGGTACCCATAACACAAGCTCTGCTTACTTTTGGGCCAGATGATTGTGTAAAAAAAAAATGTAGATTGACTGGATCTGTAACTTTATATATTAGGTAGGATAAACGCTCATCCATTATGCGTTCCAATTAATCCCGCACCACTGTTCTCAAGTTGTCTATATAATAATTACGTTTTAAAAACTAAAAAGAAACCGACTTCATTGAATAAAATTTGAGCCTTTAATACATTTTTAGTGGAAAGTAGATGTATTTAGTATATATATAATATGGGTAGCGCAAATAAACGCAACGCTCCAATGAGACAGCGAGGTATGAAAGTACATGAAAACATCATCGATGTATACAATTTTTAGATTTTCGTTAATTTTTCAGCTCGACCGATTTTGATAAAATTTATATAGGACCACCTGTGAAGACAAAAAAAGAATTTTCCAAATCGGTTCAGCCGATTTCGAGTAATCGGTGAACATACATAAAAAAAATAAAAAATAAAAAGATTCCGACGAATTGAGAACCTCCTCCTTTTTGATAAAGTCGGTTAAAAATAACCTTCAATGTATCAATCATCCAGCATCAATCATCATCCACTTTCACCTCTGTCTAAGTTTAAAGTCGTAATAGTATAAAATTTAACGTTCTCTATGTCACAGCAATTCCTGATCGCGGTCCTTTATATCACCATCAGTTCAGTTCAGTTCAGATCAGTTGTTTAACTGTCTCCAACAGTGATACATCCATTGCTGTTCAACACACTCCTTTCGACTACCCGACCTTCAAGGGAACTGACCTGGGTTGCCAGAGAATCGATCTTTCGATCGCATTCATCAATTCTCACATTCAGACTATCCATAGTGCCAATACAATGCCTCTATTTGGAGACGCGTGGCTTACATCTCTTCATTGACTAATTTGATATAGCGATTGTATATCTGTTCTTGCTGTTGTTTCACTGTGCACTGCATCTTCATCTAATAGCTCCAGAGAACTTACCGCTGCGGCACCCCTATTTCTATTCACGCCCTCATACCTGCAAATACCGAGGTGTGTGTGTTGTCAGTTTTGAGGTGTTAGCTTATACGTAGTACACATTTCTATTTAGCTTTGATAACACACTGGATATCGTAGTGATGTTCATATAATATAAATAAATATTGGAGGACATTGCACAAATTACGTAAGCCACAACCGATGGTTTTAAAAAAAACCAAAAGACTTTTAAAATAAATTATTTTAAAGGGTTACAAAATTACTTAAAATATTCTAAGTCTAAAATCTAATGTACGAAGCTACGTTCGGTCGATGCAAGTACCGAGTGTAGATTGACGACACCTGCCATTGTTTCCGAGGCTCTGCAATTCTAGGTAAAGATGGAAATGCTGAATCGACGTTCGTACTGTACCGGTCGAACAATATACTTAATGCAACGCTGCAGTGCAAGTCGGCAGATTAGGTACATAGATAGTATGTAACATCTCCACCCTCAGAGCAGCAACTATTTGAGAACGTTGAGCGAAAATGATGCTGGGTTGGATCTCCGATCCCGTGGTCCCTCAGGAATGGCATAAGGGTGTTCCGTTTTATTTTCTTCTTTCTCGCTTGATGATTTTGCTTCAATAGTTAGCGTAGTACGTCTCACGTACGATTATAACGATGGTAAGTGCGGCTGCACCGAATAGAAACGCGTAGAAAGAAAACGTTGTATGATATAATGTTCCATCTATGGATTTCCGTTGGACTGGATGCTGCAATAATATCTTATCTTCCGTATGATGTAGTCCTTTTAGATTGATAGAGCTGAGTTTAAGATGAGGGATGCTGACATTGTCCTCTGTGCTGTAGTTTGCAGGAATTTCAGTGATCTTTAGCGGCTGTCCTTTGACTTGATCATTGATGTTCACTATAGTGAATTCTTCAGTTCGTAGAGAACATTTTTGAGGTATAGTAGCAAGGTAACTTCCTGATAAGGTTATATATTCTTGGCGTCCGCAGTGTAGTTCTGCTTTCGTAGGGCTTCGAAAGATTAGTGTGTAGTGTTGGTCATCTAACTGCTCCTTTGTAAGAGTGATCTTCGTTGGCTGGCATGATTTGTCTAAAGATTGGTTGATGACAAGATTCTGGATGCAATCTGGATGGTCGCGAGCGTGATGATTGATGTTAGCTTCGCAGAGATGATGACGATTGAACTTCGGGCATTCTTCCTCCATGTACATGAAAGCTTTAATATGCGATATGGTGGAATAAAGGTCAGGTTATGTTGGTTAGGAACGATAGAGAGTTTAAATAAATTGAAATCGTTTGAAGAGACTATCGGGAATTTAAATATTATTACTATTCTTTTGTTACAAAAATATGAACCTGGTTTTATTATAGTATTCTCGTAGGTCGTCATCTATTATTTCCTTATAACTATAGATAGTCCTAAGCTTATTTATCATATTTCCTAAGTTATCTATTCCTAACATACTTTGATGAGTGCTCGATGCATGTACAAAAGCTAAAATATTTTCTATCCTAGTTAATTCTAAAGATAAATCATCTGTGTTTTCACTGATGATAGCAAGAAGCTGCGCAAACTTTGCGTATTTAAGACTACTCTCGGCGTAAGCTTTACCATCTAAGATTAATTCTAAAGTATTATTTATCTTCGCCTGGTTTTCTGCAATATTCGCTATTAATAACGTATTTTGCGACATCCACTCTTTATTCATGCTAATATGTTCATTAAACTCAGACAACATCTTATGTTCATTACTTTCTAAGACTCTAATAGCAGTATTACAGCGTTCAGCATTGGAATGGTCTAAGTTACCAGTAACGCTTTTGATTATAGACCATAGACCATCAATTAAACCTCTTTTAATACGGTAGTTTGGCTCTAAGCTTTTTAACTGAAAATCTATTTTAGATAACTTTTTAATGAGATAGTCAATTTGTAGTTCGTATAAAGCAAGAGTTTGATTGTCCAATTTAGTTTTAAAATAGTCTAGTTGGTCATGAATGGAGTCAAGTTGGTTTTCTAAGTCCGTTAGTTCTATGTACTGAATAAAGGAATTATAGTGAGTGATCAGTTTGGCTTGCCCAAGGTTGAAAGGTAGGATTCCGGGTTATTATCAAGACTTTCAAGTCCTATCTCCAGTGCCAGCGTCATTGGGAGTATGAGTAATAGTGGAATCCTGCAACAATTTATTATTCTTAGGTAACCACTTAAGACGGTTTTTGGCAATGGGTCCTTTCTTTTTAGACGTGTAGATATGGATCGGAAGATCAGCAAGGACAGTATTCTGGGTATATCTTGGTGCTAACTTTTGCCTTGCAGCAAAAGGGTTTTTTAACAAATACCTGCTGATATGGTTCATACTCTACTTCCGGCTCACGATTCTTATTCCTACTATCCATTATTTTTGTACGGTCTGTTGTAGTGACTTGGTTAATTAATTCATAAACTGTCTTCATCTGATCTCGATGCGTTATAATATATTGTTGCATCAGATGTTGAGTGAGATCGACATCTAAAGGAACTCTAGGATCAAAATGTCCTCTAACGATATCATGAGGTCTACACTTAGAAAGCTATGAACTGAGCTATTATAAACCAGTATCGCGTAAGGCATTTGGTTAACTGTTGGTTCGCCTTTTTGTTTTATCTTTAAAATGCGCAAATGCTCTAATAAGGTTGAATGAAATCTCTCTATAATACCGTTATCGTTAGGTGAGTTAGCGAGGGTCCTATGGTGATTTATTTTATGAAGTCGTATGAATTCCGCGAACAGTTGATTTGTAAACTCAGTTCCATTGTCAGTCACTATAGCCAAGGAGAGTTCATGGTGCGTGCAGTAAGTCAGTAGTCCCTGCAGAATGCTGACTGCTGTACCATCTCGTAAGTGATACGCTTGTCCATACTTCGAGAAGGAGTCTACAAAAGTCAAGTACTTTTCACATTGTGCCGTAAACAGGTCCATGTGAACTATCTCAAAGGGCTTTGTGGCTGGTGGTATAATATTAAACTGTGGTCTGATCGGGTTTCTGTCGTATTTAGTCTGGCCACATACTGAACATTCGTTAATGTATTTAGTTATTTCGTCCTTCATCTTCGGCCAATAGTAGCGCCGCGATAAAGCTAAATAGCAATCACTTATGCCCCTGTGGTTCGTTTTACCTTCATGATAATGCTTTATAACCTCCTGTTGTCTCAGGTATTCCTTTACGATATATGGTATTCTAACTCAGTCTTTGCTAAGACCAGGTTCATAGAAGAGCTCTTAAAATGCTTTTGAATGATCGGAAGGATCGCATACATTCCTAGAGTTGGGGTGATCTTAAGAACAGTTTTAACCTTTGGGTTAACATACTCTTTTATGGCGTTAATTACATCTTGCTCTAAAAATGATTCTGAAACTTGTATGAAAGTACGAGTGTGTGTGTCGAATGTTTTTGTCGCTGTCGTACGTCATTTAATGTCGCCTACAATGGTGAAACAAATCTGTCAATGGAACTTATTTAAAGATTCATCAGTTATCGGGATCTCAAGTGTTGGATTTTCAACGCTTGTATGTGCGGTAGCTGTTGAAGATCCTGATCGTTGTGATTGAGCATGTTGAACCACTAACGAGTCAATTTCCGAGAGGAATGATTCTACTTCTTCATTGTTAATTTCTACACGAGATAAAGCGTCTGCATTAGTATTAGCCTTGACTGGTTTGTGCTTTATTTCATAATCGTATTCACTTAGTTTTAGTCTCCATCTAGTTAGTTTAGAATTGAGTTCTTTGATGTTCATGGCCCACTGCAAAGGTCTGTGATCAGTGAGGATCAAAAATTTGCGACCGTTTAGATATGGTTTGAAGTACTTAGTGGCCCACACTATAGCTAAAAGTTCCTTTTCTATTGTGAAATAATTAAGTTCGCTCTCGTTTAATGTCCTAGACGCATAACAGATCGGCTTGTCGGATCCAATTGGTCCTTGAGATAGCACGGCTTCTAAGGCTACGTTTGAGGCGTCTGTCGTCAGAATAAAGTTTTTGTTAAAGTTAGGGTATTGAAGTATTGGGTCGTTAGTCAATAGCTTCTTACATTTATCTTGTTAGATTTCTTAAGACATTTAGTCATAGGCTTAGTCGTTTTGGCAAAATCGGGTATAAACTTCCTATAATATCCTAGAAGTCCTAAAAATTGCTTTATTTCTTTGGTAGTTTTTGGTAATGGATATTTTTCAATAGCCGCAATTTTGTCTGGGTTAGGTTTGATACCTTCGCTACTGATAATATGACCAAGATAAGCAGTCTCCAACTGTAAAAATTCGGATTTGTCCATTTGAATTTTAAAGTTGGACTCTCTCAATCTATTGAACACTTTTTCGAGATTATTCATGTGTTCTTGCAAAGATGTACTAAAAACGATTATATCGTCGAGATAAACGAGGCAGATCTCGTTTTGCAGTCCTCTCAGAACGTTATCCATAACCCTTTGGAAGGTTGATGGTGAGTTCTTGAGCCCCATGGGCATGCGAAGATATTCAAAATGGCCATGCTCTACGCCTCTCAGTCACTAAGCAGCAAAATAGCAAAATTTTGGCAGCACTAGTGCTAGAGTCTAGACTAGACCTAGGTCGCGGCAAATATACTGCATTGTACTAAATATGTAATAACTCTACAACCAAAGCATATTTTATCATTCTGTAAAAACAATGTACTAATAGATATATTACCTATCTATCAGGCATAAAAATAACGTATTTAGTCAAATACAATATTTTATAATACATAGTTTAGTAATAAATCACTTCGAAATCAGTAGCATGGCAACGAACTTTTTCCCGCCTTATCTAGAAGTTATTACTATGTATTTCTTACAATTGATTATCCAAAAATACTTATAATGACCAGAATAAACAGTTTTTGTAATAATAAACACCCCTTACCATCGATAAATCCAGTAAATAATCACAAACAAAACACAATCAAAGTTCATAGAACTCACATAGTCCAGCGTGAAACGCGAATGAACATAAAATACTGAACGAGAACAGATGTTACAATGTTTTTTGTTCAGAATGTAGATAATATATCAAAGAACGAAACTCAGTAAACTTCTCCATACAAATGTAGACTGTAGACATGTAAATTTATTTTTATAATCAAATGGGGCGAGCGCGGCAGCCCGTTACCGTTCGGGAGTTTACGCGCCATATCTAAAAGTTATTACTATGTATTGACTATGTATTTTATTATCCAAAAATACTTATAATGAGCAGAATAAAGAGTTTTTGTAATAATAAACACCCCTTACTATCGATAAATCCAGTAAAACTCATTATTTCTCACACACACGGTTCACTGAACTGCCACCGAGCAACACGAAATTCAACTGCCAATGAAATATTAGACGATGACAGATTACGCAATATTTATTGTTCAAAATGTAGATAATATATCAAAGAACGTAACTCAGTAAACTTCTCCATGCAAAAGTAGACTGTAAACATGTGAATTAAGGTTTTTAATCAAATGGGCGAGCGCGGTATCCGGCTACCGCTCGGGGTTTTACGGAATGTATTGCGCGATTGCCGCAGTAGCCGGCTACCGCTTAGTGATAGACAGAGGCTGTCTTTGGTATATCCTCAGAGATCATTTCTACCTGGTAGAAACCTGATGCCAAATCTAAGGTAGTGAAATACTGGCACCTACCAAGTTTATCTAAAACGTCTGTGATGTTGGGGATCGGATATTTATCGTCTATGATCTTATCATTCAGTTTGCGAAAATCTACGACTAATCTCCATTTTTATTTGCCGGAGGCATCAGATTTCTTTGGAACTACCCAGATAGGTGAGCTCCATGCAGAATCCGATGGTCGTATAATACCTTGTTCTAACATCTTCGTAATCTGGTCCCTAACTTCTTGTCGATGTATGAAAGGATATCTGTAACTTTTCGTATAGACAGGTAGTTCGTCTGTTGTCTTAATATTGTGCTTAATTTTGTTCGTAAAAGTCAAAGCTTCTCCTTCGATATAAAATACGTCAGCGTAACGCGCGCACAATGTCTGTAAATTAGCCTTCTTTTCAATGTTTAAATGATTCATTCGAAGCTTAGATAAAACACTTTTAACTCGACACGGGTCTTGTTCAGTGCGTGCGCACTCGATATTACAGACAACCCGCGTTGGTTGGTCAAACGAGATAACTATGTCTTTGTCTGTCATGTTCTCTAACTCTACAATTCCGGTTGTGTCAGTCACAGTGGTAGCACAGTCATGAATGATACAATTACACATCAGTTGTTCAGTCACAAATACGTCACCGTCAGGATATTCGATTAGAATATTAACTAACATAGACGTATGGGCATGAATAATTTCCCGTTGGTTAGTTTTTCTACATTGGTAACGAGATAATGGTATAATAGCATGCTCGGTTAACAAAATGTTATTCTTCAATAATAAATCGAGACCCATTAAACCATCGAAGTGATTGTGGAATTTATAAACGAATAGTTTAATGTTAGTTTGCTCGCCAAATTCTATAAACTGAGGTATTGTGATCGAATGGTCATGGATACTCGTTACCCGTGAATTAGTGACCTCAAAAGGATCAAAATCATTTGCAATGTGTGGAAAGAATTCGTCAACCGCCTCGGGACTTATGAAAGATTTATTTACCCCGGTGTCTACAAGTAATTTAAGTAACGGATGAGATGTCTGTATATAACATAATTCTTTCTTAGACTGTAAATTAAACTCTATTTTGGTTCGTTGTTGGAACAACCCTTGGTAAAATCCTGCTCTTTTTGGCTAATAGACGGTTGCGCGAGGTCAATTGCATTTGAGCTCGATGGTACATCGTCGTGATGCTGGGGTTCGTTCTGGGGATCATAATAATACTCAGGGACAATTTGGTAGTCATAGTAATTGTCAAAGTCAATAATTGAGTATTCAGTTAGATCGCCGTAATAGTCATAGTAATTGTCGTAATCGCCTACCTCATTAAAGTTCATCTCCCTAGATTTAAAATAGTTTGTTGGAGGAGGATTGCCAAACTTTCGCCAATCGTGGCCCTGAATAGTGGGAGGAAGGGCCTTGGACACAAAATGACTAACCCCGCTCATTGGTGTCGGTCACTGGCTCTATACATTCTTAGGGGAAAATCTAAAACCTCCGTACTGGGCGTTATAATTTTGGTGGGGGTGCCCGGAACATTTGTTGCGTACGCGATGGTTGCATAGGAATTCGCTGTGGGGGTTGGTGAAATTGAAAAGCAAGACGCCAAGGCTGCTGCTGAGGAAGATGTGTCTGCGCGGGCATCGCCATTGGCATTGGTCTCTGCCAATTTGGAGCACCAGAATTAAATCCCTTCGCTATAGAATCATTAGGAACTAGGGACGGTACCTTTGATGATGACTGCCCTGGCGTAGCTGGGTTACGCCACTCAGGAATATATTCATTACTATGCTGTAGGTACATGACATTAAATTATTCCAGAACAAATTCCAAAGCCATTTCGATAGTCGGTGGTCTCATACACTGTATACGAGACCCCAAACCGCGCACGTACGACTGCATTTGCGATACAAGTCGCGCTTTACCTCAACGGTGGTAGGCAGACACTCGTGCAGGGTAACGTACGTCATAATCGTACTAAAAAGGTTTTGGCATTTGTCATAAAATTCCTGTGGGGAATCGTTGCCTTGGAAAACCAGAGATAAGTCATTATAGAGAGCGGTTTCATTTCTTTGATCGGCAAAATTATTAACTAAAGCGTTTCAAATCCCTAACCAGGTATCTGGTATGCCATTCGCGTTTATTGTCCTTGCCGCAGGACCGGTCACTTTATTTAATATACCATTTAAAGGACACAAATTATTTAACTCATATCCTGCCTCAGTTTTTATGTATTGCGTTAAAAGCTGATCGCAGATTCTAATAAACCTTGTCAGAATATTTGGGTTCCCATCAAATTCTGGGACCATGCGTAGAGCCTTAAAGATGTGATCTGGTTCGTTAGACATAATTTCATCACTTGTTTCACTTATCGTATTTAAACTACCTAATTTTCTATGGCTATCTAACTTGCTATTCCTATGAATCCGTCTTGATGAGACAGATTCCTCCCCGCGTTTTCTTGGATGGAAAATGGTTGGAAAGGAGGCTAAACTTATAACAAAGTTTCAAAGTACTCACATTTGGTTTTCTCTCTGCACTGACTGCTAAGTGCCCTCGGTTGCGTGCCCGTAGATTCTGGATACCTCGATGAAGTCCTTGAAAGCACGAACAGTGGTCTGTTCGTCTGGAACCGATTTGTGGACCCTGGCCGAATAAAGCACTGCTTCGAAGTATCCTACCGGCTGCGCCAATTACGTATGCCACAACCGATGGTTTTAAAAAAAACCAAAAGACTTTTAAAATAATTTATTTTAAAGAGTTACAAAATTACGTAAAATATTCTGTCTAAAATCTAATGTACGAAGCTACGTTCGGTCGATGTAAGTACTGAGTGTAGAATGACGACACCTGCCATTGTTTCCGAGGCTCCGCAGTTCTAGGTAAAGATGGAAATGCTGAATCGGCGTTCGTACTGTACCGGTCGAACAATATACTTAATGCAACGCTGCAGTGCAAGTCGGCAGATTAGGTACATAGTTAGTATGTAACACACACAATACCATCGAACCTCTAAAATTAAGCATAACTTGTATTATGATCACAACATGACTGATAGAATACATATATTTTTAATACAACACAGAATATGAAACTCATATATGATATAACTTTTTAAACTTTAAACTTTTAATCATAAAGTGCCAATACGCTATAGGAGAGGAACTAACAAAATACCTGTTGCGCCCTAAAAACATCCAGCCACCTAAACTGTATGGTCTACCTAAGTGCATAAACAGAATGCTCCGCTGCGACCCATCGTTAGTCAGATTGACTCACCTACTTACGAGTTGGCGAAGCATGTAGCGGGTGTGTTGCAACCTTCTGTAGGCCTGACATCATCTTTCGTGAAAGACTCACGTCACTTCATACAGATTCTTCAGCAGACAACGGTTGATGAGAGTGAGGTGATGGTTAGTTTTGATGTGGAATCCCTCTTTACAAACGTCCCTATAGCCGACTGTATGAAGGTGATAGAGACTACAGAGAAATGGTATCCCAGCAGAATATGCCAAGCTTTTATACCATATTCTGGCCACAAACTATTTCTTGTATAGGGAAAATTACTACCTACAAATTGATGGTGTTGCCATGGGAAGTCCCGTCGCTCCCGTAGTGGCCAATATATGGATGGAGTATTTTGAGAACCTAGCTATATGCTCTGCCCCCTTGCCAATGAAGTTGTGGAAAAGGTACGTTGATGATGTTTTCTGTATTATAAGAGGCAATAAACATGAGATTGAACTCCTTTTGGAATACCTAAATGGCGTACATACCAAGATACGGTTTACGTTTGAAATGGAAAGTGATCGAAGCTTGGGTTTCCTGGACGTGATGGTACAGATTCGTGATGATGGTAATTTAGGCTATTCGGTTTATAGGAAGCCGACCCATACGGATCGATATCTCCATGCTGATTCACACCATCACCCTCGGCAGCTTAACTCGGTTGTAATGTCTCTCACGAACCGTGCTTTCGACCTATGTGATGAGTAATCTATAAAGAGTGAGCTAGCTCATGTTCAGCATGTCCTACGTAAAAATGGATATAAGCTTCGATTTTTTCCAGTTAGACAAAGGCCTAAACCCCACAGATGTATAGTAGAACGAAAATCTGCTTTTCTACCGTACATTAAAGGAGTGACGGACAAAATTGCGAAAACCCTGCAAAAATTGTCCATAAAAACAATTTTTACTCCTTTAAAGAAGATCTCACACTACCTGCGCTCACCTAAAGATAAGATTCCTCTTCAAACACCAGGAGTGTACAAGATTGACTGCAGCTGTGGGAGCTCTTACATCGGCCAAACAAAACGTACCATAGCTTGTCGAGTGACAGAACACATCCGGGCGGTCAAAAATATGGACACACAAAAGTCGGCCAAAGCTACACATCTATTAGAATCTGGCTCAAACCACTGGATCGAGTTACACAATCCACAGGTAATCTCAACTGAAAAACATTACATCCCAAGATTGGTACAAGAGGCAATAGAGATTACCAAACACAAGAATTTCAATCGAGAAGACGGTTTTCAATTGTCTGGAGCCTGGAACCCTGTGGTGAGGATGTGTGGAAATCGTAAAAGTGAGGTACCAGTTATGCGTCCAGATACCGTGAGTGTTGTGTGTCGTAATCATGATCGAGTTGTTAGTGACAGTGAAACCGGTAGTAGGGGTAATGTTCGCAGTAAAATACTGAGAAAGAGGGTAGACCGTTTTGTCTGCCAAAAACATCCACCCGCAAAGACTTCAGTTTATCTCGTGATCATGGCGCATGCAACTGTGCCGAAATATAGAGAAGCAGAAAAACTCATATATTAAAATAAATATCGGGTAAATATCCCGTTTTGAGTGAAAATTATACACATATATGATATTTTATAAAACACAGAAAAAAAAGTTGGTGCAGTTTTAAGATGCTCCTCTTTTCAATTGGGGTAAGACAACCCGCACATTCTATTTCGATCGCGATTATATAGGTGGTTGGAAGAAACAAAAAAGAATTCTGGCTTCTGGCTGGCTTCTCCGAAATTTTTGCACTAGCAGTGCAAACATTTCGAAGAAGCCAGTTTCGATCTTCCCGACTGCAGCGCGCCAATCGTACTGCTATGCAGCTACACCAGACTAGCGACAAGTGAAGGTACAAAATCAGGTGGTATCAGGTGAAGCGTAGGTATACAGGTCACACTGTACATACGGTAATGAGGTGAATGACAGACAAGAACAATGATGGGTACGACACGTATTCAAGGTTAAAACTCAACCGTTTCTGTTAATATTCGTACAATTCAATCAATCACAGTTCAATCACAATCACCTTAGCGTGGAATACTGTTACATACACCAATTGATAGGCAATTTCGTAAGAATTTACACTGATGTTTGGTCCGCTGCACATAAACTGTCTAAACTTCCAAGTAATCCATACTAATATTATAAATGCGAATGTGTATTTGTCTGTCTGTTTGTTACGTTTTCACAGCTTAACGGCTGAGCGGATCTTGATGGAGTTTGGTAAAAAGATGTACTGCATTTGAAGAAAAACATAGGCTACTTTTTGTCTCAAAAAACAATCTTGCAGGGCGTAAAATAGGGGATGAAAGTTTTTATCCACTCATATTTCCTTCAGATCCCTAGAAAAAATAATATTTAGGCTTTTGGTAAGAAATCCTATACTAATATTATAAATGCGAAAGTAACTCTGTCTGTCTGCTATCTGTTACGTTTTCACGCCTTATCCGCTGATCCGACTTTAATGAATTTTGGAATAGAGATAGCTGGGACCTTGGAGAAGTACATTGGAGAAGGTTACATTTTATGGAGATACCAAGCGTGCAAAGCCGCGGGCAGCTGCTAGTGATTTATAAAACAAAGTTCAAGTTAACAGACGTGTGGTCAGTCCCTAACTCGCTGAACTCGTCACTCCATAATAGAGTTATGTATTAGGACGTAGGATGTATTAGGACTACCTGAATGTCTGAGGTTCTGTGAGAAGTCTGTTTGAGTGTGTAGATGCTTACTTTCATACAAGTTATTATATTTATTATCACTTAAGGTTTCTATTATTGTCCTTTTTTTATTAATGTTATTGACATGTTCATACTAGTTAATAATAAATAAATAAATAAATACATTATATGGAAGCGCTTTGTTCGTAAGGGTGGTAGGCTGACAAGGTATGGATGGTATTGAGCGGTGCGTCTGTTTGTCCTGTTGTGAAAAGGAGATGGTGGAATTAGATCATGTAATTTCTGGGAACATTCTCCGAGTGTATCCTATAAAAGATCAAAAGGCAAGCAACTTTACGACGGTGCTCGAGACTCTGGAACTTAGCGATAAACTGTTCACCCATCATCCTCAATGTTCTACGCTCGATCGAGTCCAAAGCAGCCAGCTGGTGTTTGGCTGAACCATCCCATAGATGACAGCAATATTCCATACCCGACCGGACTTGAGCTTTATATAAAGTGGAAAGCTGTCCAGGTGTGAAGTATCGCCTCACCTTGTTGAAAATGCCAAGCTTCATGGCAGCAGTCTTGGCCTTGGACTCGATTGTGGTCGCTGATAAGAAAATATGTAATTAGTAAAATGTACAATGTCAAATTACTTATTTAAAAAAATTAAGGTTAAGTCAAGTCAAAGTCAAAAGATACTTTATTCAATACAATCACAAGGATCACTTAAAAAGGATCAATGTTACAATGTGGATGTAAGAATGATTGATGTAATTCGCTGATCGTAAACCTAAAGTAGCTTAAGGACGACGGAAATGTTTTTGCAGGACAAACGACTATCTTGTTGAGAAAACATTTGCATCTTTGGTTTGCATCTTTCAAATCAATGTTAACCATGTAAGATAAATATGATATTAGTCTAGAAGCTAACTAGTCTAGTCTAGAGTCTCTTTTAACGTCTTGAACAACATCTTGGAACTTTTTATTCAGTGAATAAGTCATTAGATTTTCTACGATTAATCGTATTCTCATAGTATAAATCCAATAGAATTTAGTATTTACTGATAATATTTTTTCCCATGTCCTTCTCAATGAGAGAGGTCAAATCCGTCAGCTCTGAAATTCCCAATCAGAGGAAATTTTGGGCTGCCTCTAGACGTTTGTCTCGATTTCGTGTTGATTCAACACAGACGCTATTTCAGGATTAAATTTTGGTGCTTTGACCAATTTTCAATTTCAGATACACATATTTAATCCTTTTGTTTCTTATTCAAGCTTTCACGCAGAATACGACTCCAACATTCAGAGATTTCATCTTGAATTTTTGGACCAAAAGTTTCTGGTTTCTCTTTGTTTCACTCAATACATCTAGAATCCAGAACAAGAAATACGGAAGAAATTTAGAAGTTGATATTCTGGATGTATTTACATCAATTAATACATCAATTAAACATTATTTTCCGCTGGGTGATCAGACGAAAGATTAGGAACGCAGCTGGTCACTAATGAACTCGTCCCTTGAGGTTTCAGAATGCTTATTTACCTGATGGTGGTGACGTGAGAATGCCTCATGGTAGCCTAGCGGCCTAACCTAGCCGAGAAAAAATTTACAAAAATGCGTTACGAAAAACCGTATAAGAAAGAAAGAATGACGGAGACCGATAACTAGTCTAGTAGTAAGTATAAATATTTGTATGTATGTATATATATATATATATATTTATAATTATATAGATAGCATCAATAATCAAATTAAAGAGAGGGGTGGGTACAGAGAATGAGATTTATTTGGTCTGAGGTTTCTATTCATATCAGCATGTATGACAATCAACATCAACCTTCCGTAACACCAATTCATCAATAAAGTAACTGACAGCGATTAGTATCAGGGATTTGATAGTATCAGAATTATATAAGCGACCTGCTGTTCTCAGCGAAAATCTGACAATGCACATGCCACACAAGAAATTCGCGCATTTGATGGGCGAAAGTTGCATTACCTTATTGTTAAATATGCGATAAACCAGAATATCTGTGTCATGTACTGATGGAATGTGTCCGGAAACAAGCCGGACGGCAGAGAGTTCTCATTGAGTTAGAAATATTGGAAAATATTGGAATTTCTCATATCATCGTATCTTTTCCTAACCTAAATGTAGCCTAACTGGCAATCTACCTACAAGTACATTGCGTACATGTCTGCTTGTTAATTGTACGGTTGAGGAGCAAGTTGCGTGTTTAATTATTCCTTTGCAACTATAGGTATGCGCATTCGATTATCGATCTCTATCAATCGATATCGATTCTATTCGATCATCCTAGTGCGAGTAGATACGTAAATTATTAGACGTTTGAGTTTTATTACATTATGTTGAGATTTTAATTGTTATGTTGATGATATAATTAATTAATAGAAATTGTAAAATCAACATCCTACTAATATTATAAATG
The DNA here is from genome assembly GCA_948098915.1 of Lampropteryx suffumata. Taxonomy (NCBI): domain Eukaryota; kingdom Metazoa; phylum Arthropoda; class Insecta; order Lepidoptera; family Geometridae; genus Lampropteryx; species Lampropteryx suffumata. The sequence continues at coordinate 5,805,213 of OX402563.1, forward strand.
CGAAAGTAACTCTGTCTGTCTGTCTGTTACGTTTTCACGCCTAAACCGATGAACCGATTTTGATGAATTTCGGTATAGAGTAGTAGTAGGTATAGATTGGACCTTGAAGAAGGACATAGGCTACTTTTAATGTAGGTTCCACGCGCGCGAAGCCGCGGTCAGCACCTAGTAAACTATATATAAGACAATGATAACATTTGTTTATTTTGCTGACAACAAAAATGTAGGTACCTAATACAATTTCAATAATCCCTGATTTATTTCAAAGTTACCTAGAAATAAATCAGTAATTAAGCTTAAATTAAATAGATATGTTCCGTGGGGGCTTAAAGGAGCCACTCGAGGTAATTCCCAAAGTTTAATGAGTGCCCCTGCATCCTGGTGTTCAATATTGTAAGGAAGTAACATTAAGGGAGTAAAATCACGGGTTTTCCACCAATATTATTGTAAGATAGTCCTCCAACAAAATAAAACAAAAATATATTCCTTGTACATATATTCCCACACTATTCGCTGACACAAGCAAGAACGTAATATTTAAGTAGTTCTATGCTTTACTAGTAGTTAGGAACGCAAATTTGGTGTCATCCCCTAAGGGCGCTCAGCCGCCATCGCCGCTCCAAGCTGCGCTAACGAGGGTGCAGTGTCAGGATCCTTGGAGTCACTACGCCTGAAATTAAATGGTTTATTTACCAACCCAAATATTACATAAACTAAGGTGTGATCTACATCTACAACTATACCATAACTGTAATGGTATAATAAGGCCCAAGTTTGTCAGTTATTAACATTATGAGCCCATATTATGGAACTCGCAATAGACGTGAATTGCACGATTTTTGTATGCTAATATATCAACTATATGCGTATGTTCAGCTGAAGGTGGTCGACAGACCAGTAAGGGGCAACGGCTAGCTTTTTTTTATTGCTGTCGTGTTGCTATTGTATTTAGTACTTAGTATGCCAGCAAATATATGTTTTTTTGACCTAGCGAAGCGACGTCTTGTCTACGTTTCAGCTTAGGCGAAAATGCTTTCGTATGTCCGGCGTCTGTCCGGATGTTCTCCTCTACAGGTCGCATTTCTCAACCGATTCTCCCGAAATTTTGTGAGCAGGTTCTATAACTAATAGGTTGGCGAAAAAGTTTCTTCGCATTTTTTAAGAAAATTCAAAACATTTTTTAATATAGTTTATGTACATTTAACTAAAGTATGTAGGTACATGATCCCATTGCTAAAGAAATTTTGGGACTTCCGATCAAAATACCGCGACAAGTGGTTTTGGCAGTCCTCTCATGATGTTAACCTGACACTGCCTACAGAATTCTGAGGAGACCGAAACAGGTGGAAATCAGAAGGTCAGGACTATACGGCGGTGGCATTAACACCTCCCAACCAAACTCTCTTAATTTTTGCTGAGTGACTAAAGATGTGTGAGGTCTAGCGTTATCATGATGAAAAACCACACCCCTTCTGGTGGTTGATTAATTCCGGCCGCTTTCTGTCAACTTCTTGCATTAATCTCATCAATTGTTCGCAGTAGAGGTCAGAATCGATGGTCCTGCCTGGTGGCTCATAATAAATAATTTTTTTTTTAAATGCGCCAAAACTGTTTGGTGGTCAATTCCCAGTTCTTCAGCTACGTCGTAACTACTGATATGCCGATCTTGATCCACTTTTTCAAAAATGCCATCCATTATATCCGTAATAGGGCGACCAGAGCGACGTGCATCTTTGACATCAAAATTTCCGGATTGAAAACGCTTAAACCAAATTTGTGCTACTCTCACAGAAACTGCACCAGGTCCATAAACATCGCAAATTTTTTTGTCGTAAAATTTTAAAATGTATCGAATTTCTTCATTAGATTCACTCATCTTGACAGTACGAAAAACAACTAAAAATCCCACATTTTCCTAATTTGAATTTGGAATTATGTTCTTTAAAATTTAAACTTTTAATGATACCAAAGCCAGATACAAACAGTATAGCCAAAGAGATTTTATTACAAGTTCATACATACTATAATGCGAAAAGACTTTTCCCCCAACCCAATATATAGTTTTTTTGTTAATTAATTTTTTGGAAGTTTTTCAAAATAGTGGAGATATGGGGAGAAACGTAAAAAAAGTTATTTAGCAGTCATTTCGAAAAATGATCGCAAAGTCTTCAGTTCACAGAACCACTAGTTTATGTGAAGTGTTAAGTGTTTATGCTGAGTGTCATTGATACCAGTTTCCTTACCCATTAGTGAAATAGACAAACTGGGATCCGCTGTTATTAGACACTTTACTTACTCGCAAGTGATACGCCACGGCTCATTGATGTAGTAGATATGTAGGGAAAGCACGCCGTAATTCTCGTTTAGTGCTAAGAAGCACTCCGGAGCGTCAGGTAACGTGAGCTGGTGGAATAGAAAAGTAATAATAACATCTTTAACGTTTATTATTCTGAATGGAAGACGTCGAGGGTAATTCCAATACCTAAAAGCTCCATTATAAATCTCAGCTGCAAGTTAGAGAAGACGTCAACTTAAGGAGTAAATGATGATTCTTGAATATTGTAGACATTATTTTCACTCAAAACGGGATATTTACCATGATATATGAGTTTTTCTGCTTCTCGATATTTCGGCACAGTTGCATGCGCCATGATCACGAGATAAACAAAAAAAAATGTTAAATTGTTTAAAAAGTTATATTGTAGACATTATTTCATAATGTACTATATATTTGTCAACACTCATTCATCATGAAATCTCAGACACCACTGAACGGATTGGAATGACATTTGGTATGCAGCTTCCTCCAGGGCCGCAGGTGCTCGCGAAAACCGCGATTATGCTTGTAATTTTTCCGAAAGATTCATTCGTTCAATTTATTATTATCTTGCTACTTTTTATCTACCACGTGGGCAAAGCCGCGGGAAACAGCTAGTCAATTCGAAACTAATAAATATGAAGAAAATATATTGAAAACACATACTCTATATTTTTTACTATTATTCTTTCATTTTACTAGCAGATAGCCATTATAGAGTTAAAACTAATATAAATTTTTAGCATACAAAAGTTAATTTGTTGTGGGCATCGACTTAACCCATGCTCGCTCATATGCAACGGCTCCGTCAAAAAAAGTTTTCTTGCAACTGTCTCGGTCCTTTGCCTGCTTCTTTCACTATGTATGGATCGATAACTAATAAACTACTTATATTTGTATATACATATTATACCTAGTCGGTTCATAAGTTTTGTTATTTTTAACCCTATTATTTTTAAATTTCGAATACAGAATCAGAAATCTTTTATTGATTTTGAGCTTTATAAAAATAAAAAATAAATTCACTTATTAACCGACTTTATCAAAAAGGAGGAGGTTCTCAATTCGTCGGAATCTTTTTTTTTTTTAATGTATGTTCACCGATTACTCGAAAACGGCTGGACCGATTTGGAAAATTCTTTTTTTGTTTGAAAGGGTGGTCCCATATAAATTTTATCAAAATCGGTCGAGCTGAAAAATCAACGAATGTCTAAAAATTGGATGTTTTCATGTACTTCGATATCTCGCTGTCTCATTGGAGCGGTGCGTTTATTTGGCCTACCCAAATCATATATATACATAATTACGTTTTAAAAACTAAAAAGAAACCGACTTCATTGAATGAAATTTGAGCCTATAATACATTTTTAGTGGAAAGTAGATGTATTTTTAACCGCCTTTATAAAAAAAGAGGAGGTTCTCAATTCGTCGGAATCTTCATACCTCGCTGTCTCATTGGAGCGTTGCGAGACAGCGAGGTATCGAAGTACATAAAAACATCATCGATGTATACAATTTTTAGATTTTCGTTTAGTTTTCAGTTCGACCGATTTTGATAAAATTTATATGGGACCACCTGTGAAGTATACCCTTTCAAACAAAAAAGATTTTTCCAAATCGGTTCAGCCGTTTTCGAGTAATCGGTGAACATAAATAAAAAAAATAAAAAAAAAAAGATTCTGACGAATTGAGAACCTCCTCCTTTTTGATAAAGTCAGTTAAAAATATGGCAGCATTTAGAGGAGAAAGTCTGCGCTAAGCCTCATCAAAATTTGGAATCTCTCCGTGCATCTCTGGTTAAAGTAGCGGCAGAAATAGACATGAATGTGGTGAGTGCTGCAATCGACGACTGGCCGCGTCGGCTAAGAGCCTGTATTCAAAATCGGAGTGGTAATTTTGAATGATATTAATAAAATTGTATTCTACATTTATTTATCTTTCTTTTCATATACAACTGTAAAACAATAATTACGTTTTAAAAACTAAAAGAAACCGACTTCATTGAATGAAATTTGAGCCTATAATACATTTTTAGTGGAAAGTAGATGTATTTTGTATATTATAATATGGGTAGGCCAAATAAACGCAACGCTCCAATGAGACAGCGAGGTTTGAAAATACATGAAAACATCATCGATGTAAGCAATTTTTGGATTTTCTTTTATTTTTCAGCTCGACCGATTTTGATAAAATTTATATGGGACCACCTGTGAAACCTTTCAAACAAAAAAAGAATTTTCCAAATCGGTTCACCCGTTTTCGAGTAATCGGTGAACAAACATAAAAAAAATAAAAAAAATAAAAAATTCGATGAATTGAGAACCTCCTCCTTTTTGATAAAGTCGGTTAATAAACACAATTTATATGATTTATTCAGTTAAATGTTTGTGACAGAATTTATGACCTGACTAGGTACATAGAAATACATTCAGATCCAGAATATTTACAGAACATTTGTCCTTAACCGTGTTAGTTAAAGTCAATATCTATATATTCAACCATATTGAACTATATATTTGTTACATGCTATGACAGAAAAGCTAGCAGCACGTCCAGTCAGAAGCAGATGCTCTGAAATCGAACATACAGGAGGAGGCACCCAGCTGTATGCTGTTCGCAAACGACATTGTTCGTGTCGCATCTTCTTATTTTCACAGAAAAAATACCTAACTGATCTTAAGATATTAAGTACGTACTTTAGTGAAAGCTCTGCTTTTGCCAACAGTCTCGTAATACTCTCGATCTTTCTTCGGGTTCTGAACGAGTGGCTTTTGTCCGAAGGCCTGAAAACCGCAGCCTATCATCTGGCCGTTCTTCACCATCCCGAACCACGGCAGAAAGTCGTCACACTGATAATCTTTCACCGCTTTGTAGTAATAGTGAGTACCTAGGGTTAAAGTACCAAATTAGATTACTGAACATTCGCGCTCGTGCACCTAAATACCTAAAAGTGATGCCAATTTGCTAATTCCAGGCCACAGATTACCATCTATTGTATGATCATATAGCGTGGCGTTAATGGTCTGCACTTTTGACATTCTAATGTTAATATACATCTTATAACTACCTTAACTACGAAAAACTAATGCAAGAGTTTTTATACATTTCAAATGTGTCGGTTAACTGTCTGAGGGCAGAGCCACACGAGGCCATGGATTCTTATCAAAAATATAATCATTTATATTATAATACGCTTTCTTCAAAAGACAGCCCTTTATGTAAGCTTTAAATTTCTTAATAGGTAGGTTAGTTAAATTATCAGGAAGCTTATTATAGAAGCGCACCGTGTTCCCCTTATAGGACTTATTTACTTTTTCTAGTCGAAACCTTGGAATGTATAATATGTTTCTGTTCCTCGTATTGATTCTATGAAGATCACTATTTTGCTTAAATCAATCTCTATTTTTATACGCTTTATATTAGCTTCACTTGTATGTATGTTTGTATGTAACCGACTCCTTAGGACGCAATTTTGAGGCCACTTTATAAGGCCAGATTTCATTCAAATTTTGCACACCTGTCAAAGACCGATGACAATGCAATAATTCGAAAAAAAAAATAAAAAAAAACATAAAAATAATATTAAAATATCCGGTTATCCTAAAACCAAAAAATTTGAAAATAAATAATAGTTAAAAAAAACTAAACTTACATACATTTATTAAAATTTATTTTCTTTTTTTTAGTTTGGTTTTCTATATAAAGCGTGTTTTTTAGTTTTTTGAACTATTATTTATTATGAATGTATAGCAAAGTTTCATATATATATTGTGAAGCTATTGTGAGAATATTAATTTCATTAAATATTTATCTCAAAGACTCTCGCGGTTTCATTCTATAAATGGCACGGATTGCCCTTTTTTGAATTACAAATATTTTTCAATATCTGCTGCTTTTCCCCAGAGAATGATGCCATATGACATAACACTATGGAAGTAGCTTAAATAAACTAGTCTAGCTGTAGCCTCATCAGTAAGCCAACGTATAACACGAACTGCATATGCAGCGGAACTAAGCTTACCAGCAAGAATTTCAATTTGTAGTCCTCACTATAGTATTGCATCAATACCTAAGAAGAACGTGGAATCTACAAGATTAATTGCCTCCCCATTAATTTCAATGTTGGTCGGGCTGTGATTATAATAATAATATAATATAAATTTTATTTCAGGCAACAAAATTTGTATATAGTTGTGGTCATACAATTAAGTAAGATTTGAAGTTATAGAAGTTTTTTATTTAAATCGTGTCATACACAGAGATGTGTGCCTTCTGAGAAGCAACTAGTTATGTTATAAAATAGCCACATTAATAGAGCAACGTGGCTTAGGAATAAAGAATAAAATCGCAAACTATTTTTTTTCACATATTATTTATTTTACCACGTAACACATTTAAATAGTACTGAAGCTGGACAAATAATTAAGAACGATTTATTAAACTGCTCGGGAATTGTTTTGTATGACACTTACATTTAAAAAATCACATAACACAATCACACAATTAAGTTCCAGTAGAACGTCTTCATCATAAGGTTTCATACAGGTCCATTGTTTCTTCCAGTATATTTTTGTATTGGAACTGATCCACGTTACCTTCTATCAAACTTACAGGTCCAACACCATGTCCATAAAAGTACCCCCAAATTTTCACATTGCCACCACCGTGCTTTAATGTAACTTTCGTGTACTTAGGGTCGAATGCTGTATTCGGGGGACGTCGTAAATATCGTTTTTCATCAAAACATACTCTGTTTATTTTCGTTTCGTCAGAAAAAAGTAAATTTTTCCACTGTCGCACAGTCCAGTTTTCATACTTTCTCGCATATGCAAGCCGGGCTTGTCTGTGGCAAAGTTTCAACATGGGTACCTTTCTTGCTATCCCACCGTGCAATTTTTCTTCTATCAAACGTCTTCGAATAGTGCGTGCTGAGATTGCTGAAGGGTTGTTTTCACCAAAATATTCTTTTCTCAGCTCATTGGACCCTTTAAAAGGATTTTGTTTTGCCATACGAACGACGTTTCGGTCATCTCGAGGAGTTGTTTTTCTCTGTTTAGGTACACGTGGAACATTCAAAGTAGTTTGATTCGTAGCAAAATGCTTTACAGCCTGGAAAACCATCGTTTTTGAACATTGCAGATGGCTATCTTTTTATAAGACCAATTCTTCCGGCAAAGTTTTATTATTACTTACCTTGTAGATTTATCACAACATTAATTTTTTCCCATTGTTTTTTCATAAGAAGCAATCACTTTTAATCTTTAACAGCACTAAATGGCACCAAAATTATACAAACAGTAACAAATCGACTGACTGTTCTCTATTTATATAATGAATAAAGGTATAAACTATTTAGCGTTCTTAATAACGTAGTGTAAAAAGTTTGTCTATTTATTTTGAGCTTATCATGTGTATCATTGAATACAGTGGTTTTATGGAAAAGTCTTACGATACCGAGAGAAATAAAAAAATTGCATGCAATTAGTTTTGCGTCTTAGTTTGAAAAAATCTTCCCTTTATATCAGCGCTCTTAATTATATGACCACCACTGTACATAATTTTGTTGCCTGAATAATATATGTGTATATATACAATAACAAGGGCCCATAAAAAATAAATACCTTATAGACTAAAATATAATAATAATATAAAATATTAATATTATAAATAATAATATAAACTTTTTGTGACTTCACAAAAAGTTAGGGCACTTTCATCGTAAACGGTGCTTCCCTATACCGTCGGTAGACAACTCCTGCTGACCAGAAGTCGGGTTCGAGAAATACGTCTTTGTACTTAGCAGCTACCCGGAGCACGTACGACTTGAAGTTGGTCTCTCTATTTGATTCTAACCGCTTCAAGCTATGCACAAGTACATCGGGCGGCTTCCTGATCCGGCATCGGCCTCCCTCGTCCACGTACCCGAGAATACTCTCCCCGGTAGTACCGTCTGCAGAGTGAGCCCAGCAGATAGCGGAGCGGTACCTCGCCGATTTGTGGACGATTTCGGTCGACGTTTCTTCTCCACGACAGTGAAGCCTTCATCGTCGACCTTATGCAAGCCACCGCTAAGCTTCTTCGGCCGTACTTGACTCATTCGGTGCTTCTCGGCGCTGTGCGCCGGGCGCGGTGGCTAAGACTGGCGGGACGTCTGCGCGTAACTCTTCTTCTGCTGGCGAGCTGGCGGCGCGGCAGCCGGAGAGGCGCGGAGAGCAGTGGGGGGCGCAGAAATCGCAGGCTGCGGGGCTGAGGTTCTGGGAGCCGAGGTCAGCGGAGCCGGTCGGTTATCTACCAGCGAATCGGTGTCAAGCGTTGCGTCTTCATAACTGCTCATAGGTGAAGTCCGGCATTGGATTGCACCGCGTCGCATATTTACGGTTTGCGCTGATTGCGTCGAAATTGCTGGCACTGCATTTACATTGCGCAATGCCACGATTTCGAGCTTCAACTCGGACACAGTTTGCTCTGAAATTTGAAGTTGCACCTGGATGCTGGAGACATCTGCATTCAGCTGCATTATCTGCTTAAGGACACACGTGACATTTACGTAGTCCCAGGTCACTGGAGGAAGAGAGATGAGGTTTTGACAAACAAACGTTGGGACGTCATCGGGATCGGTCTCCAGGAACACCTTGAAGATCTCCTCGATGTTATTTTTGCCACGCCCTGCTCTTTGCCTATTTATCAGGCGGATGGTGGTCGCCGCTGTGTCGTGGAGTACCTTTTTGGCGTCTGCGATTTGGGCTTCAGTGTAGCTGGATGTCACGATTTGGGTCAGACTGACCTAATCCATAACATCCAACTTGCATTGTATGAATGCAAGAACAGTGTTAATGACAATCGTGTCTGATCTTTTTGGACTAGTCATTTTACGTCACGTTGAATTACGCCGATAATCTAGGTCAACATTGAGATACACTACGAAGCGACCGTTCAGGTTGACATAAACAATGCGAATGTCGTGTACTGTATCAAATTCAGATGTATCACATTCAGTTGATATATTTAGTTTTTTTAGCATTTAGTAAAAGATTATTTACAGTGAACCAGTAAAGAACTAACGATTCATGAAGTATCATAGCACTTCTGACGACCTCTGAAGCGCAGTGGGCTTAGGTCCGGCTGAGACGCCAAAAGGTTGCGGGTTCGATTCCCGCCGCGGGACAAATTTTTGTATGATCTGCAAGTATTTGTCTTGGGTCTGGGTGTGTCTATGTATAATATGTATGTATTTACAAAAATAAAGTATATAAGTAGTATATCAGTCATGTGGTACCCATAACACAAGCTCTGCTTACTTTGGGGCCAGATGATATTGTGTGAAATGTCTCGGATTACTTATTTATTCATTTCTCAATTAACATTCTTTTCTTGTTTTACTGCATGTTTTATTCAGTAGTCTTAGCGGAATTTTAATGAATAAATTGTGACTACATAGGACAAGTATGGACAATTGAATTAAAAGTGTATTATGATGAAATGTGATTTGAGCGAAGAGGAATCCCGAGAAAGTTCTAGACGGCCATTACACGTTGATGCTTAGAATTGACAATTGACCATCGACTAAGACTTTATTAACAAATAAACACTTGACGCTGGCAATTGTCGACAAGACTACTAATATGTATTTATAATATAGACCCTACATCTATCAAAGAGAAGATCAAAGAGAAGCTTGCTGTTACGTCGTATGAGGTCAAGGAGGCTGCTTTGGAGAAGAGTACATGGAGAAATTTGCACCAGTTACGTCAATTTGAGAAAAGCTCTTAAATATAGAAACAGTCTGTTTGCACCCACTACTAGTCTCCACTTTATTACGCCGGTATTTCCAATTACTAGTCTTATTCAATTGTTTACGATAACTTACCCATAGCAGGAAGACAATTCTGTTTCACCATGTCTGTTTTTTCAAGTTCCGTCTCTTTAAGGGGGAGCCTCATCAGGTTGCCATTGTACCAGCTGACCCAGATCGCGTCATCTTGTAATGTCGAGTTGTTCTGCACTCTAGGCCCTCCGCCAGCTCTTAGGGAATCTGAAGAAGGTATTTAAGTGGCCAATTGTTGTCAAAATAACCAATATTTTTAACCGACTTTATCAACAAGGAGGAGGTTCTCAATTCGTCAGTTTTTTTTTATGTATGTTTACCGATTACTCGAAAACGGCTGAACCGATTTGGAAAATTCTTTTTTTGTTTGAAAGGGTATACTTCACAGGTGGTCCCATATAAATTTTATCAAAATCGGTTAAGCTGAAATATAAACGAAAATCTAAAAATTGAAAAATTAAAATTAAAATTATACATCGATGATGTTTTCATGTACTTTCATACCTCGCTGTCTCGTTGGAGCGTTGGCCTACCATTTGGCCACCGTTGGCCGTTGGCCACCAATTTTTCAAATATTTGGCCTACCCATATTATATATATACAAAATACATCTACTTTCCACTAAAAATGTACTATAGGCTCAAACTTCATTCAATGAAGTCGGTTTCTTTTTAGTTTTTAAAACGTAATTATTATAATTAAGTAGCTACCTCGGTAGATACTCAAGAAATCTATGTACCACAGGATCTTATATTTTGTTGATTTGTTTCTTAGGTTAGGTTGTGTGTACCTGGACGGTAATAGTATTGCGAGGCAGCCCATAAGTCCTGCGCTGGCTCGTTTTTGGTAGCTGGGGCGTGCCACTTCTCGAACCCCCGCTCAGGATTCAGTACAGTGTCTATGGATTCCGCAGGGAACTGAAAAACACGATTATAAACATTATTATTTTCAAAAAATCTCCTAGGAGGCACACTGAAATCCAAATAAAACGAAACTCATAACACTAAATTAAAAAAAAAGCACAACCAAAATGTGAAACAAAACTATATCTGTCGATCTTTCGGATACTGCCAGAGAAACAATAGAGGCAAAACGCTTTTTAACACAAACATGACGCTTATTATAATAAGCACAAAGTGAATAGCACAAAAACATTATACAAAATGTATCGGAAATAAAAGTGAACGTGTAAATCATCAGCTAGTAAAAAAGAAAGGAAATTAATTATATATATTCATTTAAGACAGGAGTGCAGTAAGTAAACAACGTTTCATTAAAATTTTCAGCAGACTACAGCATCATACGAATACAAGATTTACAATATTAAGGAACAGAATCAAGTTTGACCATAAGTGCAAGAATTATACACTTAGGTACGGAGGTACAGTAATACCTATGTGTATAATTCTGCATCCTTAATATATCAATCCCACAATATCTGCAATTTAAACCTATATCGAGAAGATTCCTAAAACTAAAGCATTGTCAAACAGAGACCAAAATCCCTTATACTCATATGTAGAAATCGGATCTTGCAATATCCCCATTCCTTTGACATATTGTTCGACATATTGGAAGCGATTGCTGAGGTACTATCAAACCATTTAGGTGTCATATATGATCAAACCCATAGAAACTTAGTTTTGATAGAAGTAGCGGAATAAATGTAAGTTATATCGAAACGAACGCCCAGAAAAAATAGTACCCATAGCCTTACTTACCGCTATCTGTAGTCCAGCAATGTAGCCAGCATTGTTATATAGAGGACACACCATTCTGCCCGGGGCACAATACATCTTCAAATTCGTAATACTGCCCTTGGGCCGCTTCGTCAGACCCCATCCCTTCTTCTGTACTTCCCTGACGGTCCGAGGTATGCCGTACAAGTATTCCACGTCGACTTTCTCGTTTGAAAAGCCGACTTTTACTAAAATAATACAGTCAAGTTAAATACAAATCGCCCCTGAGAGGGTTACAGTACTTATACGAACCAATTTTTTTAACTATTTTTTTTTTACCATCATAGGTACAATTCAGGACACCGTTAAAAACTATGAATGCACCGAACAATCCTCTTACGAAAAGATAAACGGAGTAGAAGGACAATTCACTATGTATTAAAAAATATATAGAAAATATCTCCCACAGTCATATAAGTTAGAATCGCAAACATTTTTTTATGTAATTTTACTACAAATTTACAGTTTTCCGATTTTTCTTTACTTGTACTGCGAGACCTTGTCTCTCGTCTATATAATTCCTCTAGATCAACGGGTTACCATGTACCCTGTAGGTTTTGATTTACGGTGATCCTCTTAATATGCGGCATAAGTGACGTTATTTTTTACCGCTCCAAGCCGTAACCCTAATTTATTTGATACTAATTCCAATTCAACACGTGTTTTCGAAATAAAAGGTAAAGACACATACACATATAGACAGATTGACAGAGAAATGGACATCGAAGTGATCCTTTAGGGTTTCCCTTTGAGGTACATAATCCACAAGAACAAGGACGGTTTAGTATTACTTTATATCATAAAGTTAAATATTTCAAACTACTTCTAGGTAGGAATTTAAGTGATCATGTATTTTGTGCAACCGGCGTAAATTATGCAGTCGCTGTTCCTCAAAGTAGCTTGTATCACGCAACAGGGACCACAATCACAGAAGGTACATAGTTCCAATCGAGTTACAGTTCGCCGCTGTCTAACGAACAACTGATGAACTGAAAGTTAAATTAACGGCGCACGTAGATGATTAATCGTCGTTGCATCATCGGTAGGCGGGTTAATGATGAACAATAGTTTTGTAGTTACGATTACGAAGGATTGTTTGGACGTCTTGTGGCAGTTTATGCCAACTGTTAATAATTTAATGTGTTTTTGAAAAAAAAGTAATTCAATACTGGACTGGTTTCACAGCTCAGTTGAAGTAGCTCTGCCTTCTGCGCTGTAGGTTCGATTTTCTCCAGGACATGTGTGCGATGAACATTGATGTTTGTTCTATGTCTGGGTTCTAAAAATATGATATCTGTGTACCATTGCACCATGTCCCATTACCAGTACAAGCTTTGCTTAGTTTATGGCTAGATTGTGCTGTTAATTGTCGGTAATACTTTTTCTTAAAACTCAGAGGATCATCTAAACGTGGGCAAAAATAATGAACAATAAAATTACCTCTGAGTCCATCGTACTGATAGACACCTGAAACAAGGAATTATCGATCATATTACACACAATATAAAGTCATGTAAGTAAGGTAAGCTATTGCAGCGGTAGCTCGTGGATTTCACAAGTAACTTTAAACAAAGTCTATTTCTTTATATGACACCATTATAAGCACCTATACCTGGCAGATCTGAAAAGGGCTTATCCTCATCCCTCATAGTCAAAGCAACCAGGATACTAAGTAAATAAATAAATAAATAAATCTTTATTCATTATCTTAGAGCTAAGTTACAACAGGTAAAATAATATTTATTATTACAGTATAATACTTATTATGTAACTATACCTAGGTAACTGTTTACAATATGCCCTTTCAGAAAGAAGACCCGAAACCCACAGACGGGCCACGTGGTCATGAGGGTGCCCACCAACATGTGGAAGCGCTTGATCGATGCAGGGTCTTTTATGATCGACCTGCAGCGAGTGACGGTTGCGGACCAGTCGCCATTAATCCAGTGCTCAATGTGCCTGGGTTACGGGCATGGGCGACGGTTCTGCAAGGATACCGTCGAAAAGTGCAGCCACTGTGGGGGGCCCCACATGAGATCCGCGTGTGAGGCCTGGACTTCGGGTGAGCAAGCCAATTGTACAAACTGTGTGCACACCAACCAGCCCAGAGCCGACCACAACGCATTCAGCAATGAATGCGTGGTCAGGAAGAAATGGGAGGCTCTGGCCCGATCCACAGTGGCATATTGCTGAGGTGGTCCCGGGCACAGTATCAATGACAAAAAGGAAAAACGCAAAGGGGCAATACGTACACCGCACAACGCAAACACACCATAGAAATGATAACTTGTTCCCTTTTCATGAGAAAAGGGCACAGTTTCAGCGCGACAATAACACTAAACAGATACACAACGTAGACACACCAGACACATTATGCCACACATTAGAGTCATACACAAACGCAGAAACACAGACGTGCGGGGTAAGTATCCCCATAACAGAGGCACATTGCATGGTCCACATACCGTGGAAGACCAAAGGACTGAGGAACGAAAACGTACTATGCATTTCGGCAATTAGAGTAGCTAGTACTCGAATATGCTGAAACGTATTTTGAGCAATACGCTTTTAGCATTAAATTGTATTAGCTGTGATAACCTGTTAGAATAAGTATAGTATAAGTAAGATAGTCAAGTTTTAATCGTTCTCTGTGATATTTATATAGTGTTAGACATTAAGTAGGATAGCAAGTGGTATATAATAGCACTGTATTTAAAAATGTATATCTAAATCCTGCTTTTATGTCAAATTTTATGTGTCAATTTATTTAAGACATGTGTCGCCCCATGTGGGTCTGAGTGTTTATAGTAATTTTAACCCTATATTGACAAACAATGACTCTGATTATGTCAGAGGATATCACGCACAGGGGTTAGGGTTTTAGTCGGTAAGAGTCCGACATAACCCGCAAGGGTATCCATGAGGATTTCCCCCCCCCCCCTAAGGCAAAAAAAAAAAATAATAATAATAATGATATATGCCCGAACTAGGAAAACCTGTGTCTCGGGCTGGATAGGACTAACAATATTAACTTATAGGTATGTATATAAACAAAAAAAATTTAAACTTATGTGATAAAATAAAATAAACAAGGTTACAATATAAATGGTGATATAAGTTCATGTAAAAGACAAACAAAGCGAAAACCTAATTTAAACATAATGGTAGGTAGAATGTTTAAAACATTACCTATCTTACTACAGCCAACAACTCCTCAGTTTCTACGTAAGATAGACATGATAACGCATGTTGTAGGGTTATTTTACAATTAGTAAAATTCATTGCATAGATGCCTAGTTTACGATTAAGTCTTTTATACACGAAATGCCCGAAGAATACAAAAAATCTAGAGACGAAAGCATGTTTTAGTGGGATGCTATTAGTACGAATATCATAACGTCTATTGTCAATATTTGCAGCACAATAAGGAAGGGGTCTATGTTGTCTTAGAGCAAGGTTTAGTATAAATAGCTGTCGAACTGTTAGCACTTTACAGGACTTATATAATAGATTAGTAGGAAAAAGGAAAGGTAGGTGGCTACCTTTAGAATAGCTCTTTGAGCTCTTTCTGCAGCTAATATAAATGTTTTAAAAGTTCCGCCCCATGACGTAATACAATACGACATTATTGTTTGACATAAAGCAAGATACACATTCAAAACTAGCTTTGAATCTGCAATACATCGTAACGTCTTAAATACATATATTAGTTTTCGGATTCTATTGCTCAAAACTTTTATGTGCGATTTGAACGATAGATTTTCGTCTATTATAACGCCAAGGTACTTAATATTACTAGCGTTGGAAATGGCGGGGCAGCGACATAAATAATTGTCAATTACGTGGTTACATTGATGTACTTGTTCTACTTATTTGTGCAGCTTGTGATTTCCGCATCGTGAAGTTTAGGTATTTTGTTTTATCAGCATTTAGTGTTAGTAGGTGCCCTTGAAGCCAGTTATTTACAATATAAAACTTCCGAGTCCGTACTAGCTGAAAAAAGTAGAGCAGTGTCGTCAGCATAAGATATAATTTTACCGTGAGCTAGATGTAGGTTACATAAGTCATTAATGTAAATTAAAAAAAGAGTACTTCCCAATATACTTCCTTGTGGAACGCCAAAGGAAGTATTTTCCAAATCTGAGCTCACAACACTTGTCTATTTTTACGCATTGGCTTCGACCGCTCAAATAGCTGGTGAACAGATTGAGCTGGTTGCCTCGAATTCCCATCCTTTCTAACTTGTTGAGTAAGATAGGGATAGAGACAGTGTCGAATGCTTTTGCAAGGTCTAGAAATATACCTATTGTCTTGTTGCCTCTGTCAAGTTCCCTCACGATATAATCAGTAACCTGGTGAACAGCGTCAGCAGTAGACAGTTTAGATCTAAACCCAAATTGATTATCAGACAGAAGAGCCTTACTTTCTAAATAATGAACCAATCTATTGTTTATTATTTTCTCTAATATTTTTGAAATGGAGGGGAGTATGGCTATCGGTCTGTAGTTTGATATGTCTGTCTTGCTACCTGATTTATAAACGGAACTATAACAGCTTTTTTTAAACATTTGAGAAATATTCCCTCTTGCAGGCATTTTTGGAAGGCAAAAGTGAGTGGTGGGGCTAAGATG
This sequence comes from Lampropteryx suffumata, assembly GCA_948098915.1. NCBI lineage: Eukaryota > Metazoa > Arthropoda > Insecta > Lepidoptera > Geometridae > Lampropteryx > Lampropteryx suffumata. Next base: position 5,821,725 of record OX402563.1, read on the forward strand.
TGTTTGTAGTATTTTAGTAAAAATATTATCCCAGCCTGTGGCACATTCATCTTTTAACCCCATCAAAATTCGTTCAACTTCCTGAATGTTACAATCTAATAACACAAAGGACTTTGAGTAAGTCTTAATACTAGCTGTTTGGGAAGCCGATGGTTTGGTTTGAATTAGCTCTCGTTTACCCACATTAACAAAGAAATCGTTAGCATGATTGGCTGCCGAAAGCGGGGAGTGATGTAATAAATTTGATGTCGAATCACGTTGCTTTGTTGTACAAGTGGCATTTTTAGCCACTTTAAGCCTTTTCTAGTGATGTTTTATCATATTCGCACTTTATTTTTTTAAGGAGATCATTACAGATATTGCGATACCGTCTGTATGTAATTTGAGCTGTTAAATTATTTGGACATGATCTGGCATTCATGTGTAGCTTGTCTCGATGTCTCATACAGCGAAGGAGCCCGGGGGTAATCCATGGCTTAATATTAAGGTTTTTTTTTCTTATTTTTACAATTCTAGTATTGGAACGTAGTACCTGCTGAATGATGCTAAATGTGACATACAAGAGTCTACATCAGCTGAATTGTAAATAGAATCAAAATTAATCGTACGTAAATCGATTCCCAATTTATTATAATCTAGTTTTGATGTAAATCATTCATGCTTGTAATTAGGCAGCTTTAGGCTAAGTGTTAGTAAAGCGGCAGAGAAATTAGTCACTAGGGCGATTACTGGCAACTTAGTTTTAAACATAATATATATGGTCTATGCATGAGCCACTTTGAAATGTTGGTAGACTGTGAGCTGGAAGTAAGCCGTGAAACGAGCAGCGGTTTAGGTACTCCTGCGCTGCCTCTTCACAAAACCCTGGGCGTATATTAATATTTATGTCACCAACTACTGCAATATTTTTAAATGTCGATAGAGTTTGGAGATAAAAGTGCAATGAGTCAAGAAAAGAGTCCGTATTATTAAATGAAGGTGATCTATACTATTACAGCTATAATCGCAAAACTGGCATCTATTTTTACCAACAGACAGGTACAGTCCTTGATGTTTAATTCTTCGACAGTAACATAATTTAAAGTATTTCTTGCATAAATTACTACTCCATCGTTTTGATTATGGCTTGTTTTGGTATAATGAGTTCTATAGCGTTCCAATAAAGGCAGGTTGTTCTTATGAACAGCAAGCCAACATTCAGTTAGAACGATTATGTCACATTCGACATTAAGCCTTTGCAAAAAAATACTGAAATTGTAAAAAAAATTGTTGATACTGCGAATGTTTTGGGTTAGTAATGTAATTGAGTTGCAGCAAGCAGCAATATGCTGTTTGCAGTTTTCAACATCACATGTCCGTGACTCGGAAACTGAGAAATTATCAAGGTCGTTAATTAATCCATCAGTCATGATTATCTAAAATTAAGGTAAAACTAAACAATAGCATGGCGCTCTTAGGCGCCTTCACAATCAATCGAGTTAATGTACCTTTGCACGGCTAACTTTTTGGCTGGGCAGTATAAGTCACCTGTCTTGTGACTACTGGGCTTTTTGAAGCGAAGGCAGGTTGCGCATTGAGCTGGTGCCGCTGTCTTTGGACACTCATTGAACTGATGACCTAGTTCACCGCAGTGTCCGCAAGTGTAGGCCTCTGCTTTACATGTCTTCGCTGCATGCCCGAATTGTTGGCATTTGAAGCACCGTGTCACCAACGTGAAGTCTCTTACAGGACAGGAAGACCAATTCACGAAAACACGATTTTGGGTCATAAGGCACTTTCGAATTAGTGCTACTGTCTTCATCGTTTTCCGCGACTATGAAATCATTATACCTCATTATATCATTATACCTAAACCTACCTGGCAAATCTGATAAGAACTTACCCTCACTCCCCACCGCCAAAGCAACCAGGATACTAAGAGCTACTGCCTTCATCCTTTTCCGCGACTTTATAACCCGCCTTTGCCACGCCAAGCCAATTTATATTCGAATTATTTATATATCCATACACCGTAATTATTTACGCAGCTGTCGGTGAATAAATAATCCATTTTCCCATTTACATTTTCGCATGTATATGTATAATATTCTACTGTACGTGTGTATGTCACTGAACTCCTAAACGGCTGGACCGATTTGAATGATTTTTTTTGTATGCCTTTGGGTGGCGCTCTGGATTTTAATTTTGTGTGAAGATTCACAAATCAGCCTGGCAGATGGCGCTGCCGTCAGTACAATTAGAATTTAATTTTTCTTTTTGAAACGCGTGGACGAAGTCGCGAACGGGACTGCTAGTTTCTTTATATTTTACTGAATAGGTACTTTTGAATATTAAACGTATATTGCATTCTACAGAGTGATTCAGAATGGTGGAACTACAGTCATGACTTTTAAAAATAATACTCCAATGTTTTTGCTGTTAGGTAAATTTATCAAAATCATCATTGATCTATTGCAGTCCACTGCTAGACTTACGGTTCTCCTAAGGTGCGCTACTGAGCCTGATTTTTGGCTTTTAATTTCCATGTCCTGCCAGCTGTCTGAGACATCAACATTGATTATATCTCCTAAACGATGATAAATAATCATTGTTATTGTAAGATAGGTTGTGCCGTATTTTAAGATGAGCAATTCATTCAATTCGAGCAATTTCATTCTCCTCTCTCCCTGCCTAGCCATCGTTGGCGTGTGCAGATACATGAGTTGTACCTCGTCACGGTAATTTTAATAAACTGGTACACAACAAAAGGTTTATAAATCCTCGACAACACCTGCCACTAATTTCCACGTTGTCCTTCTAGCGAACAAATGAAGATACATGCAGCCTGCCCTGTTCTGAAATGCAATGCGCCTTTAATTTGATACCATTATTTTACTTTCCCCAATGGAAGAATACTTACAGGTCGTGCTCATCTTGCGGACGTTGTTGAGTCACCGAACAAAAATGTAGTGGTTTATATGTACATATTAACGACTGAGCTAAATCAAATCAATAACTATGTTACTTCGTTTATTCGCAGTTGTTAAACATCAGAACTACTTAAATTTACAAAAATGTGGGTAGTATGAAAATCGTGCGTAGTTTGAAACTTTGAGCGCAGAAGTCATAAATGGGTTTTACATTCATTTATTAAGTTCGTCGTTCACTTGTCTAGCATTAGCACTATGTCTTAGATAGCGCCTAAAAGTTGGAGAATCGTTTTTATACTAAAAACATTGAATTATGTGCGAGTCTGATTTAGGTGGAGGAGACAGTTTACCTAGATAAAAACGTCATTGTAAGTAGTCCTTCACCAAAATAAAACATGGGTATTCCTTGTAGATATATTCCTTGTATTGTAGAGATATTATTTCACTATTCGCCAGCGACACAAGATAGCGAGCAATATTTAAGTACCTACCTAACTATTTATCTATGCTACTGGTTTGGGAATTAAATATATTGGGAAATAAGAATTTTTGGTGCCATCCTCTAAGTAGATTGCGACGCTGCCGCTGCCAGCTGCGCCCTCGAGGGTGCAGTGTCAGGATTCTTGGAGTCTTTACGCCTGAAATGATGAAATTTTTAATACCTTATTATAAATGTGAAGTTTGAGTGGATGTTTAATGCATGTTTGTTTATTGTCATGCACAAATGCCTGATCCTATTTGGCTAGATTTCTATTTAGTATAGGTATAGATTTGAACCTGGAATATCGTGTAAGGCTAATTTCCACACGCAGAAACAGAAGCTAGAGACCACTATGATGGTAGACTTCTTTCATTGTATTTTTTGTATTCATTCCATCTTAGTTCGAACAGTTGGCTTTTCCGGTGGCGGAGTAGGTATATATGAATATGCCACACAAGTTAGTTTTTTGTATGTGAAGTGTTGACATGTGTTAGGTATTCTTAATTGCCGTTTCTTTCCTCATAAAGATATACAGTAGGATCGAAGTTGAAAATCATAAAAATTGATAAAGTCAATGCTAAGGTTCCTCACTGCGCAATAGTTATTTAGCACTAAAAAAATATTTCAAGGTTCAAACTAGGGCAAAACAGAGGTTGTCAACTGCACAGCTACCGTGATTAACAAGTGTGCAAAATAACTCAACTGCTTGTAGGTGTAGTCGTCATAGATTCGTATTTAAATTTGGAATTTGGTGTAGGTTGAATATATTTTGGTTTATCGCACATTGGCAAGGTATTTGCAACGTGTGATATTCAACTTGTTATGTATCAGTTTGAATATTTTGCATATTATAAGAATTTGCTGTTATTAGGTAGTTATATAGAAACATTACTCACTCGCAAGAGATATCCCACGAGTCATTGATGTAGTAGATGTGTATGGATAGCAGGCCATAGGTCTCGTGCAGTTTTATATAACAGTCCGGAGCATCGGGGATCGTGGACTGGTGGCATTAAAAGGCAGTCAGTGGCAATTTAATATGGATAGGATAGCAAAACTGTTGCTATCATATTACAAACAATAAAAAACAATAAATCATATTACACTGAAATGAAAGGTCATCAAAATCACTACAAATGAATTGAACCGTTAAATAATACTGATTACATTTTGTATGGTATGACAGTATGGGCTAGGCTGAACAAGGTTGTATCATTCGTTAGTCAGTCAGGGATTTTTAGTATGAAAAAGGAGACGATTCTCGTTTTCATAAAAAAATCAATAGACAATTTCGGATAATTTTAAATATCCGAAATTGTTTATTGATTTTTAAAAGAATCAAGCTTAATAAATTAATTAGGTATGTATTAACATATTACCTGTTTGATAAATAATCTTAGATGGCTGCTTAAATTTAAAACATGTCCGAAACGGGTTATACATACTTTGATAATAGATCTGGTTTTGGGGATGTCCTCGAAATACTGTCGCTGTTTTTCCGGGTTATGGAGGGTTGGTTTCTGGCCGAAGGTTTGAAAGCCACAGCCGATCAGCTGGCCGTCCTTCACCAGCCCAAACCATGGCAGAAGGTCCTCACACTGGTAGCTTTCCTCCGCCCTGTAGTAGTAGTGGGTACCTAGTTTTTGGTTTATAAGCACTGAATTATTGACTCGAATGCATTCAGAACGTTAGGCAAAGCTCGTCACCCATTGGGTACCCGATAGTAAGAGACGACGCGGCAGACCCAGGAAAAGATGGCGAGACGATCTAGATGCATACGAGCCAAATTGGCGAACTGTGGCCTTTGGAGCGCAAAGAGTGGAAGGTAAAGGGGGAGACCTTTGCCCAGCAGTGGGACACTATAGGTCAAAGAAAAAAAAAAGCACAGAATTATTAAGTACCTACTATTTCCAGCCCAGAGCTTTGCACGCGTGATACCTACGTAGGTCTTAACATTCTATATTTATCACATCACATCACATTTTTGTATTTCGAAGTAGAAAAAAAACGTGATACATTAATATCATAACATACGTTTCAAATATCTAAATAAAATATACTAGATAAGTATACCTTTTAGGTATACTAGGCATCTTACATCAAATATTAATAAAAGCGAAGTTCCTAAATATGTGGGCCATGTAGGACTGACTGTCATACTGACACTTGCAATCAAAATCAGGCAACAACGAAAGCGCACTACGGTCAAATTAACTAAATAGCGGTTGCTTCTGAAATACTTTTCTGAAATTATTTTTACTTTATAATTCCTCCCGACATTGAACTCATTTGACTCAGCTGATGACACTGTAGACCTGTTTTACGGTGATTCTTAGAACTCAGTTAACTAATAAGCGAATGCGGGAATGGCTAACATTAGACACTGGCTAGACAAAAATCCCCTAACACTCAATCCTAATAAAAACTTTACTATGCAACTCGTTCCGCTAACTAGGCTCATCCAACGACATCGCACTTACCCATAGCAGGAATACAGTTCTGTTTCTTCATAACTGTTTCCTTAAGTTCGCTCTCTTTCAGGGGGAGCCTCATCAGATCGACCCCGCTGACCCAGACTGCGTCATCTTGTAATGTCGAGTTGTTCCCCACTGTCGGTCCTCCACCGGTTCTCAGGGAATCTGAAGAGAGGGATCAAGTGGACAACTGTACTCTCAGTAAAATGTTATTTTTATAGTAAATTATGGTCAAAATTTACAGGGAATTCAGGAACTAGTATTTTAAGCCTGAACGAGGAGATTCCGACCATGAAAATTAACAGTACAAATCCTAAGAATTATTATTTTCAGATTTCCATACAAAAACATTCAAGAAATAAAATTGACAACCCTTATTATTTTGTCAAAAAATTTTCTAAGTGCGTTACCTACCTACCTACATCGTTTCGCATGAGTTCAAATTGCTTGCTAAGCTAGGCTAGATAGGTACCTAGGTTGGTGTGTGTAGGTATCTATTGACGTAGGTACTTACATTACATACTGACTGCGGTATTCACACAAGCCATGGTGTTTCGTTTGTAGCACAATACTAAGTAGATATTTATTTAGTAACTAGGTACTTACCTATTTATCCAGCAGCGGCTAATCCAATTACCTATTCGTCTCTTGCAAAACAATGTTTTTAATTTTAAAGTAAAAGAAGCAACAGATTACATACCGTTTAATGTCTTGTCTGAGTTAAGTAGGCGGATCCGTAAAATTTTGAAAATTGACAATAACAAACACCACTTTACCCGATTAGTAGATACCAATTCTAGGTACTACTTAGCTATCCAACACAAATCACTTATGATTGAGTTAAAAAAACTCGTAAAAAAAACACACAATGGTCACATGAATGGTTCAATGTGCCAAGCATTGTCCTTAGTTCGACGCGGCACCAACACACACCTCATTACTGTAACCCTACACGACGTCATGATGATAACTCGAAACGGAACTCTTAACAGGAACTAGGAAGGTGACAGCACGACGTACAACAAATCACTGAGCAAAAATCAATTCAAAAGCAAAATAAAATCCTTTGAAATTGCCGACAATTTTGTAGGGTTCATTTATGATGTGAAAATTCAAACCTATCACAATGATGACATTCATGTTGGTAAATACTACTTTGGTTCTTAGTGAAGTTAATTTGCTTAGTTTATTCTGTAGTCATGCCACTGCTTCTTTCTTGGTCACTGAATCCTTTAACCACTCTAGTTCTGTCACCATTAATCACTAGACTCATGTTAAGGCTACATACAGAAAAAAACCAGTGACAAAACAAATTAATTCAACACAGAGTGACCAAGAAAAAACCAATGACAGAATAAATAAATAAATTAATGAATAAAATAAATAAAGTCTTAATCGGAACAACGACTACCTACGGAACCAATTTCTGACAAAATAAAAAATGCCGGCTTATTACAAAGGTAGACTATTTTTGGAATTAGCCGAGATTGATTATTTATTATGTGGATTGAACTCTTCTGATTGGTTGTCGGTTTTGTTTGACACCTTTGATAAAAAGCCGCGAAGTCACAGAGTCGCACAAAGAGGTGGACAGATAAAACTATGGGAAAATATGGGGTAGACAAGATTTTTCATAAAAATTCAAATTATTAGATACCTAGCCTAGAAATGTTAATAAGAAATCTATCTACCTACCTAGAAAAATGTTGTAGGTTGGGTACCTAATGCTTTGAATTTTTATGAAGATCTACCTACCTACTTACGAAAAATGTTGGTTAGATACCTACCTACCCAATGCTTTAAATTTCTATGAAGTTGTTTTAATAAAGAGTTGTGAACATGTTATCATCATCATCATCATAAAAAAATCCTGTTTGGTTTCAAATTTTTGTTGTCAACAAATATTAATTAATGCAATAAATCCGAAAATTTTATAGAAGAATAAACAAGATTCTTATAAAAATTGCAGCTGATCTCAACAAGAACACAAAAATTTACTTTCTTCTCAGAGGCATCACAATGTAGGCAACTTTTATGTTTGTGCTGCGTGAACTCAAACGATACTTCATTTTGGGGTCACGCTCAGAGTTCAATAAACAGCTGATTTTAGGGACGTTACCATTTGTAGTAAGTGCAGTTTTGAAGCAAACTTTGCTGCTCATTTCTTCAATGAAAAACATTGAACTTATAAAAGAGATAAAACAAATGTTGTTCTCGAAAGTATCGAGAATCGGCCCACCTCGGCATAACATACTAGTTCCGGGAGACCCTGTATAAGTACATTTTTAGCAGGTACTCAAGAAGTCTATCCATCACTGATCTTAGAATATGTTTTATGAGTGTTTTCACTATTATCCACTAGGAGGGGAGAGGGCATAGAATATTAAAACAATTCTGTGATCGCAACGTTAAGGTTCGAATTATGTTGTGGATTTGTGTCTAGGTAGTGTGTTGAATTTGTACTGCACCTGGACGGAAGTAGTACTGCGAGGCAGTCCAGAAGACCTGAGCCGGCTCGTCTCCAGCCGCCGGAGCATGCCACTTTACGAACCTCTGCTCAGGCTTCAGAACAGGGTCTACTGATTCAAACGGGAACTGAAAACAAAAGCATCATTTTTGACAAATAAACTCTTGTGAGGCACATTTAAAATACTATTTTTTTTATATATTTGGTAACGAGACGGTCATTTCAATTGCCCTGAACCTGTCTATAATCGTTGCAGTGTCATTCTCACTGAGTATTTCATCAGTAGTATACTGATCTTCTCGATATCATCATCAAAAACAGTATTTTTGTCTCATTTGGCAGAGTCATTTATCTAATAACTATAACTTATCCGTCTGTTATTATGTTATCTTGCCTTAGTTTCTTTCCATGCACAATATTTGTTGACTGTGCTATGTTTAACTATAGCCTGTTAAGCACGACAACGTCCTTCAGTCTGTCAGCGACAGGGCCATTCTAGTCTAGACGCTGCATAAATCATCTCCAATATTATAGAGCGGCAGGCGGAACTTTTTACTTACAGGTGTCACGCTGTTTGTAGTACCTTATCTACTTCATCTTTAAATAGCTGGATAAGTTCTTATTATTTTGTTGTACCTATACCCTTACCGCGATTTGTAGTCCAGCAACGTAGCCAGCATTGTTATACAGGGAACACACCATCCTGGTTGGAGCACAATACATCATCAGATTTATAATGGTGCCTTTGGGCCGCTCCGTCAGACTCCATCCTTTCTCCTGTACTTCAGACACAGTCCGAGGTATGCCGTACAAGTATTCGACGTCGATCTTCTCGTTTGAATAGCCGAATTTAACTAGAAAATACAAAGACCATTTTTAATCACTTTATTGGAGCGAGCGATCGAGTGAGCAAAGTGAACGAAGATCTAATAGGAAACTTGGACGATTTGGCTTTACATATGTTTGTGTATTCGTACATTTTTACCATGCGTTATGTTTGTTTCTTCGGCGATAAATTTCGAAAAGTTGTTCAAATCTGCATGAAATTTGTTAGGAAGGTCGAATGTTTGGAATTGAGCAATGAGCTCGTTACCAAATTTCTTGAACCATAAAGAGATTGATAAGATAATATGAAGTGCCAAAAGAAAGAAGAACAAAAAAATGTAATACAAATGAGTCAAGTGCAATGTCATAGAAAATTATTTGTTTTAACATTACAAAATGATTTCATTTTCAATCTAGGAGGTACGGGTTTTAAGATATAACGTTAAAAAATACCATTTTAATTTAAGCTCTCATTCACAAAAGTTTCGTTAACTTAATAGGTATGAGTTTAAAACGGTCAATTTCTGATTTAGTTTGAAATATTCCCGTTTTAGAAGTTGCTTATAAGTATTTTCTTGATTAAAAATTTGTACACAGCTACTTTGGGTACAGAGTCCTGTTCAACGGAACTCCCCTGGTGTTCCGTCTATGCAATTTCTAAAAGAATAAGAGAATGTAAAATGCCAGTGTTTGGGCTCATATTAATCGCACTTAAATAATGAAAGCTTACATTAAATAAATACGAGTAGGTACTTTTTGTCTTTTTTGTACGTACCTATGTACCTCATAGATAAATTTGCCTACTTATAAACATCATATTTATCATCTTATGTATATACAAATAAATTATCTTTAGCCTTAATACTACAACGTAAAATCCTGAGGGTCATCTGAATCGACCAAAAGGCAAGGTAGAGTCTACAAACAATCTTACCTCTGAGTCCATCGTATTGATAGACACCTGAAACAAGAAATGATCGGTTATTTTACACCTAATATAATGTCCTGTGTGGAAATCTATTACAAAGGCAGCTCCCAGATTTCACAAGCAACTTCATGCTGATTCATCTGAATCATTATATATAGGGTCTTTCATTAAGCGTGTCCTTTCTATCTTTAAATTTAAATAAAACAAAGTGTGTGTGATATATTATCGAAATTATTTATTTATTTGAAAGATGTAGTGATGCCATTATGTGTGGAATATGACATCATTCAAATGTCCGCCACGGCTTCTCTGGGTGGAGCGCATGCGAGATATCCAATTTTCCATGACTTTTGCGCATAAATCAGGCTGAATTTGACGTATGGCATAGGTTATGTTGGCTTTGAGGGCCGCTGTGATTTGTGGTTTATTCACATACCCACAAATCATCTGCGACTTAAGAAAACCCCACAAGAAAAAGTCTAGCGGGGTTAAGTCACAAGATCTCGGTGGCCAGTTCACATCAGCTCCACGTGAGATGACCATGCCCTCAAATCTCTCATGCAGAATATTCAATGTGGCATGAGCTGTGTGGCACGTAGCGCCGTCTTGTTGAAACTACATGTCGTTGGTGTTCAAATGATCCAGTTCATGCCAAAAAAAGTTGGTAATCATCGACCTATAGCGCTCGCCGTTGACAGTGATGGCCTGGCCAATGTTGTTCTCAAAGAAATATGGCCCGATGACGCCGCCAGCCCAAAACCCACACCAAACTGTAACTTTTTCGATCTTGGATCTCATGTGGATTGGTATTGTCCCAAATTCGACAATTTTGTTTGTTTACGTACCCATTCATCCAGAAATGGGCCTCATCGCTGAAGATAATTTTTCTGTGAAAATTACGGTCGGTTGCTAACTGCTCCAGTGCCCATTCAGCGAACACACGTCGTTGTCTATGGTCGTTTACTTACAATTCCTGGGTGAGTTGAATTTTATACGGGTACAGGCCTAAGTCACGACGCAAAATTCGCCAAGTTGTGGTCTGTGAAAGGCCGAGTTCTTGTGAGCGACGCGAAATCGACTGCCTCGGATTCTCCTGCACACTCTCACGGACAGCGACGATGTTTACGGCAGACCTTGCGTTTCATTGACGTACGGGTGTTGGTCGATCATTTACCGACCCAGTGGACTCAAATTTATCCACCACACGACGAATAGTCCTCTCGGTAGGACGTAATCGTCCTACCGAGCGACCGTAAAATGGGTGAAGCGCGCGGTGCGTTGCCCGAACAGAACACTCATTTTGATAAAACAAAAAACATAATGAATAAATTACAACCAATTTGACAAATGTAGCTTCAACAAGATGGCCGCTACCAACTGTCAAAGTTCGGACGTGTCTATTGGAAGACCCTTTATATATCTATACCTGCTATATTTTATAATGACTTACCTTCACTCCCCACAGCCAAGGCAACCAAGATACTAAGAGCTACTCCACTCATCGTTTCCTGCGACTGGTGGTATAATAGCCTCTGCCACGTCAGGCTTATTTATATCCATATTATACCTACATTATATATTCAGATTTTGGTGAATAAGTAATTCAACAGGTTCATTTTAGCATTTCTACTTATTTTACTGTACTTACTGAATACATTTGAATATTAAATGCATATTAATTATCTACAGAGTGATTCCTAAATACGAAAATACAGTCATGACTACTGATAAAATACATTTTTAATTATAAAATGTATAGATTTTACACGACCTATTGTGTAAAATCCAGGGCTGCAGGACGTAGGTATCAAAAAAATAAGGTAAGTAATTTGATAGGTTCTTACGAGATTTCTATATGACAACCTCAGACCAAAGTAGACGAAGCTAGAAACGTTTGGAACATTGGTTGCCTTAATTCGCTTTCCTCAAGAACCTTACGGCCTAACAGCAGTGTATCGTTTAATTACAAGACCAATATGATGTTAGACTTCTTTCATTGTATTTTTTGTATTCATTCCATCTTCGTTCGAACAGTGGGGTTTTCCAGTGACGGAGTATATATGAATATGCTACAATGTTAGTTTTTTGTATGTGAAGTGTTATGTGACGTGTATTAAGTATTCTTAATTGCCGTTTCTTTTCTCATACAGGTATACAGTAGGAACGAAGTTGTGTGACTGGCTCCTATGTGAGCTAACATGGAATCATCTGTGAGAAACATGCTCAAGATCAGATCTTACACGTCTCCTAGCTGTTTTGAAATGCGATTCAGGACATTAGCTACAATTGGTACTATTAAATTAAACATTGGCACCCTATACATCCTACGACCTTTTGAATTGTTGTCAAATGGGACAATTGCCATTTACAAAATTAAATCAATTCACAGTAAACAAGTTAAAAACAAACGAAGTACGTTATTGTAAATTATTATGGTTTAAGTTCAATCAAAAATCGACGAAGTATCGTCTGCAAATAAAACTACTTATGTCATAAATATCTTTTACAAAAAATATTAGGTTGGGGAAAAAGTCTTTTCGCATTATAGTATGTATGAACTTGTAACTGGCTGGTTTTGGTATCATTAAAATTTTAAATTAGGAAAATGTGTGATTTTTTAAACTCTTAGTTTTAAGTTTAAACAGCAAATAAATATTTTTAATTTTTTTTTCATTAAAAATATAAGCTTAACACGAAACAATATCAAAGATAATGAAACCCAGTACCTTTGTAGATATTCCCCATAGATCTTCCGTATTTTGTATAATTCTATAACTTTGTTTTATACAGTCTTCTTCTTATCGTGTCAATAGTTCGTTTTTCACATTTTGCAACGTTAGATTCTAAGAGACTGAAAGCTTTGAAAGAAACTACTAGTTTTGGTAATTTTCCTTCTAATTTCATAATATATCATAATATCATTACTTTTTTTAAATAATTATATTGATTTTGTTTCGGGTACACCGAAACAGCAGCATAGCGGGTGAGGGGGGGGGGACGACGACGACACGTCACTGTATTCCATCAAAATTGACTTGTATTTATCAATCAAATACCTGTATCGAAAAACTATTCAAGAAACCTCGTAATATCTTCAAAATGCCTAAAGCCCAATAGCCGGGTTCACACCGGACGATCCACAGTTCTCTGCTCCGATTAGCCGAGTAATATGTTTAAGCGCAAATTTTCATTACGATAAGACTAATAGTCTACGAGATAGAACTCTCCTTAGAGGCGGACAGACAGACAGTTATGGCGCAACTAAAATGGACTTGTTTGAGTTCTAAACCTTAAAAATACTTGGTGATACCAAATGTAACACCGATTTGAACGAGGAATCCTAAATACAGTGGGATTGCTTAAGGTATTTTTAAGCAATCCCAATGTATTTTATTTAATTAACCTTGAAATATAAATTTGCACTTGAGTAAATAACCTTCCTCGAACCACGTAAGTACTCAATTACACAATACATATATCAATACCGAATACGATTTAAATTATCTATAGAATTTTTGTTTTTTCAGTATTAAAGGTAGTTCTACGTACTTGGAAAACTTTTGTCATCATCATGGTTCTTTTACTATTGGTTACAATTACTAGTTCAATTCAATTTAAGATAAATCAGATTAAACAACGAACATTGTTGACGAAATGATCTCTTATGTCTACTCGTTCGTATTCATCTAGAGGATTGTGTAGTTCTGCAACCTTCTTTTGCTGGAATGATCTGCCACTGCCGATCATACCCTGAAATCCTCATACACCTTCACCTTTAAGCTTAAGCAGTATCTTCTTCATGCCCAAAAATCTTCTTATAAGAATTGCCTGGTAGACGTAGTATTTTTCTTCTCAGGTAAACCTTGAGGCTATGCCCGATCAGCTAGATAGGCATTCCAGTCCAGCACTGGGCTCCACTATACTATCCTTCCACTCCTCCAGCACTTATTTTGTTTTTTACGTATCTATACCTATAATAGAGCTTAACCTGACTGACTGACTGATTCATCATCGCCGAGCCGAAGCCGCTGAAGCTAGAAAGCTGAAATTTGGATGGTTCCATTTATAGCAAAAGCACCCATTAAGGCGGGATTTTTTTTTAATTCAACCCCTAAGAGGGTGAAAAGGGGTGAAAACGAATGTATGAATTTTTTTAACGCGTAGTGCAATTTGCTTGAAACTTGATATAAATAAATAAAATGAAAAATAAATGGACGTGTTTCAGGATTTTTCAAAATAACCCTAACAAAGGGTAATCGGGTGTCAACGATTGTATGGGAACAACGGGTGGTGAGATTTCATAGAAACTTGGTTTGGATACTTAAAATGCACAATAAATGGACACGTGTTTCAGCATTTTTCAAAATAACTCTCATAAAGGAGTAAAATAAGGTGTGAATGTTTGTATAGAAACTTTTTAATGGGTGGTGAATGTGATTGGTTTTAAACTTTTCAATAAAATTTGGCAAGGAGATAAATTGCATCCTGGGGAAGGATTTAAGCTCCAATTCCTTTCAAAAAATATGCGGACGAAGTCGCGAGTAACAGCTAGTTTTTTATAAAATGGTGTTTTTCATTTAAAATAATTATACGGTTTATTTTTGCTCGAATCACAAAGAAACTCAAAGCTTTTATTCCAATCATTCACACCCGAGTCAACAACTCTAGATCTATTCAAATAAAAACACCAAAATTACTAATTAAACCGAAAGTAACTAGAGAAAATAAAGAATCTAGAGCACAATGTTTGCTTCGCAGGACGACCAAACATAATCAACGAACAACCATACTTTGGTGCATCAAAGTTTGAATTTCAACAACATTTTCATATAACACTTCTTTACTAAATTGATTTATGACATGGATTTGAGCTCACCTTAGTCATCGTGTAAAAAAATGTTGAATAAAACTGCGGAAAATCCTAATATAATAATTTCAATAAAGATATAAAATTACAATTTTAACTTATTTTTGAACTGTTATTTAAACTAATTTGGACTTTGGCTGCAGCAAAATAAGATCGTTCGTATTTTCGGAAATTTTAGCTAGTTTGGCGAAACTAAGGAATCACGAGCATTAAAGAACTAAGTAGGTAGTAAGAAAAAGTAACCATATTAGAAACCAGTCAGTTTTAATATAACTTATTTATAAGTAAAGACATCTTTATTATGTTGTTTTGCTTCTGTGGTGTTGAGCGATCAGCATACAACACATTTCACATTTATTTGAAAACAACTAACAACACCTTATGTTAAAATACAATCCCAGTGCAATGGTCAATCTCATAATAACATATTAACTATTGGTGCCTTAAAATCTGTTATCAGGATAGACCAAACTTTAACGTGACATTTACTAGTTATATGCTTATGAGATAGACTAGTGTTTCTGTAATTTCAACTTATGTAAAATGTGTGTGAAATGTCTGACATTATTTATTATTTATAACACTGGACCGAAACCAGTACATTATTTGCATCCTACTGATATTACAAATGTGAATGTAAGTTTGTTTACGCTTTCACGCGAAAACTACCTAACGGAGGTATTAGAAGTAACATAGGTAGGATACATAGGATACATTTTATGAAAAAAAATTTTTTACGAAAGATTTTTATATGGCAAAACAACGTTTGCCAGGTCAGTTAGTAATACTATAAATGCGAAAGGTACTCTGTCTGTCTGACTGCTTGTTACGTTTTCACGCCTAAACCACTGACCAGATTTTGATGAAGTTTGGTATAGAGATCATATATCTCTATACAAACTTCATCAAAAAAAGACTTTGGAGAAGGACATGGGCTACTTTTTATGTAGGTACCACGCGTGCGAAGTACGCGGGCAACATCTAGTACATTATAAACTAATATTCTCTAAAAGTTATCCTTGATCTATGAGAAATACATTTCTTTAACCATAAACATCCGATTAGCGGGCATCAGCCAGTAATCGATCTCTGCCCACACTTATATAATACCACGCTCCTTCTACTACTCAGTATATTTGTCTCGGGTCTTTTCTATGTATAATATGTATGTATATAAAAAATAAAATATATATAAATCTATACCTATAAAAGAGCTTAACCTGACTGATTTATCATCGCCGAGCCGAAACTGCTGAAGCTAGAAAGCTGACATTTGGAAGGTAGCTTCCGTTTACAGCAAAACCACCCACTAAGGCGGGATTTTTTTAAATTCAATTGCTAAGAAGGTGAAAAGGGGTGAATGTATGAAACTTTTTAACGCGTGGTGCGATTTGCTTGAAACATGATATATGAATAAATAAAATGCAAAATAAATTGACACTTGTTTCAGGATTTTTCAAAATAACCCTAAGAAAAAGGTAAATGGGGTGTAAAATTTTTTATGGGAGCTTTTTAACGGGTGGTGTGATTTCTTAGAAATTTAGTTTGGATACTTAAAATGCAAAATAAATGGACCGGTGTTTCAGGATTTTTCAAAATAACCCTCATAAAGGTGTAAAATGAGGTGTGAATGTTTGTATGGACACTTTTTAATGGGTGGTGGGTGTGATTGGTTTGAAACTTATGATTAAAATTTGGCAAGGAGATAAATTGCATCCTGGGGAAGGATTTAAGCTACAATTCCTTTAAAAAAAACGAGTGGTGGTGAGTGTGATTGGTTTGAAACTTATCAATAAAATTTGGCAAGGAGATAAATTGCATCCTGGGGAAGGATTTAAGCTACAATTCCTTTAAAAAAAAAAACGAGTGGTGGTGAGTGTGATTGGTTTGAAACTTATCAATAAAATTTGGCGAGGAGATAAATTGCATCCTGGGGAAAGATTTAAGCTCCAATTCCTTTCAAAAAAATATGCGATCGAAGTCGCAAGCAACAGCTATTGTAGTATATAAGTCATGTGGTACCCAGAACACAAGCTCTGCTTACTTAGGTGCCAGATAATGCTGTGTGAAATATTCGGCATTATTTATTATTAGGTATTATAATATTTCTCGTAAATACAAGTCTGTAAATACAGGTGGCCGACTGCGGTTATTTTGCACGTTGAACTAAAGCTAAACCAAAGGGAAAACGTTTATTTTTGCAATATTTCGTACCGCGCTAATCACTATAACGGAAATGATTTAGCTCTAATTAGGATTATACGTTGATCAAACGTTGCGGGATCGCATTATTTTTGACAGTGCTTTCAAACTAACGTTTTTGATTTCGCTTTCTGGTAGTCTGTGCATAGAGTAGTAATAACTATCTAGTAGCTATACGTATAAATTTGTTCGATTTATAAAATCAACGAACAAATCGTTCAGGAAGTACCTACCACTTTGACATTAAGATTTGCCATATCCAAACCTTTGCCAAAATTAATCTGTTTAATAGCAATTACGTTGACAAATAGCGCGATCGCCCTACTTCTTTTTCTTCTCGTGTCGATTCTTCAGTCGTTATAAGGTTTAAGCGTAGTTGGTGGCGATCTCAATCGCACTCACTGTGGCCGCGATAAGGTCCACCCTTGTGCAATTATTTGGACATCGCCCTACAGGTAGGAGGTTGCAGACAGGGTGTGGTTTTACCATAGATTATAGAAGTTTGCGGTGCCGTTGAATGTATGATAAAAGGGCAGAGGAAAAAGGCACAGGATCGGAAAACAACAAGACTTATTTTTTAAGACATCACAAATCAGTAAAAAAGAAACGTTTTCAAATTTGCCGCCTCTAAAATAAGCCCTTCAGCCCTAGAGCCCTAGTAGAGTAAGCAGAACTTGTGTTATGGAAACCACATGACTAATATACACCGTATAAACAAGTCGTTACGTAATTATGTACATATTATACATGGAAAAACACCCAGACCCGAGACAAATACTTAAAGATTTAAATATAATCTAGAAACTTACAATTAAAAAGGTCACTAAAATTTTTCAGCTTAAACATAGAATAAAAAAATCCGAACATCCATCGCTGTGTATATGTTTTAGCGATGTATAGAACTAGCCGGAAATGAGCTTCAAGAATCCATCTCCTATCTGATTTGCAAATCTGTAGCCGGTGAAGGCCAGCCGATTCTTCAAGGGTGCAGGTTCGATGGAGTCACCTGATCTGAAATGGGTAAATAATAATAATTAGGATAGATACCTAATATTTGATTTCAGACAATTTAAAGTAGTCCATAATAATAATACAAACAAACAAACAAAACATTCTTTATTTAAGAAAATCACAAGGACCACTTTGAATCGTCTTCTTACATGCTAGTGAATCTAGATGCCGGTTCCACCTAACCCCAGTTCAAGAAGAATCCGACAAGAAACTCGTCTGAGTTTAACACTTTATTGTATGATCCTTGCCAATTTTGTTACGGATGCCGAGTCGAGTTGGAGCTGATTTATCCTAAGCGATGACAAGAAAGCCCATTAACCAAATGTATAGACAGTTTCTGTTTTGTTAAGTTTTAAATTTGCCAATCGACAAATCTAACATTCTGGTTATAGTGACGAAACCTCTTGGACAGGCACATGTTAATAAATAGTTACAACTAATTTTCCACGCCTATTACTCAATAAAATTACTACTACTATTATTTTCTATACCAACACTCAAAACTTTGACAAAGGGGATTATTTGGAGGATGGAATCTGTGCAACCAGTATCCAACCCCTAGCTTCTGTTAAACTCGGTAGTTACTTTTTCTAATTATAATAATAATATTATTATTATTATGATAAGACAACATATTTATATGATAATACAACAAGGTCCAAATGTTTAGTAAAACTTAAAGTTAGGGGTTAGTACTCAATGACTAAAAGAGATGTCTTTTTTGTGAACTTCCACATCAGAGGACATTCAAAATTGTTTGCAATAACTTTCAGAATGCCGTAGCTGCTCCCGCGCACTCGACTGAGCAGTGAGGCAGTCTTTTTCCGCCAGATGGCGTCAAACATATCTGTTCGTGCATCATTATTATAGCTTTAACGATTTTAATGAAACTGATAAGTGGACATGGAATAAAATCTATGCCACTTTTACACGTACCACACGGGCAAAACCACAGATAGTTTATAATATTTGTAGGATAGGTAGTGTACTTACTCGCACTTGATCTTCCACGGCTCATTCACGTAGTAGATATGTATGGAGAGCAGGCCAAATTTCTTATACATGTCTAGGTAGCACTTAGGGGCGTGAGGCACTGCAAGCTGACGAGAAAACACAGGTTTTACTTTAAAAAATATGTAGCAATTCTTATATAATACTTACTACTACATGGGCAAAGAACATTTATTTTTATTACCTATTTTGATTTAAAAACCAAACTACAAAACTGATTTTAATAAAATGTATATGGAACTAATCAGAAAGTATATCCTTTCACATTAAAAAAAAAAAAAACAAATTGTTTCATAAATGACGTTGAAATGAGTTATGAGATAACAAACGTAACGTAAAACGTAAATAAACGTAATAAAAAAAACCGAATTGAGTAACTTCTTCTTTTTCGAAGTTAAAAATTACTTGTGGTCAACACAGTCTAGTTATCGGTACTAGAAACAAAATATAATAATTTACTAGCCGTGATATATATTTTTTGTTATTTGTCATTTTAGCTACTACGAGTATTTTGATAATTACATTCTATGCTTAGTTTGGGGCTAAATAGTTTATGTCCGTGTTCCAACAATATTTATTTTATTACCTTAACCGGAGCCGCGCTTCTAGGCACCTCCTCGAACCACTGGCGGAACTTAGTAGTGGGAGGCCGGCCAAAGGTCTGAAAACCAACGCCGATCACCTCTCCCTTAGACACCATCGCAAACCACGGGAGGAGGTTATCACACTGACTTTCCTTCGTCATGTTGTAGTAGTAATGGGTACCTGGAATGAACCAAAGTTGTAAATAGTATTATTATGACTGGATTCACCAGCTCAATTATTGGTAGCTTTGTCTTCTGTCTTTCTGTTTTTAATAAAAACAGACAGATTATAAACAGATTTTTCGATGTAACCGTATTGACATGTATTACAATACAAGTCAATATGGTTACATCGAAAAATAAAGAAATTTTTCAATATGAGGTCCGAGTTGGAACTAGCGAAGCAGATACAGCTCGCAACATTAATACGCTGTGCGTAGTTTAATCGCAGTGGAAACATCTATAAGAAAGAAGACCACCGAAAAAGGCCAGTCACTAAGGTAAATAACGCTGAATTGAAAGTGATAGTGGAAGCGAATCCATACCTAAATACCAAGAAAATAACGGCATGTTTGGGGGTTTAACGTTAGCTTACCCACAATACTGACCCAGTTGCACCAAATCGGTAAAATAAAAAAACATGAAAAATGGTTGCCTCATGATTTGACTGATCGGAGTGTGACGTGCGCTGTACACTTACTCTAGTAGTAGCTTTACGATAATTGTAATCAAACAACGCAATGGCTGACCTCAGGTCAAAAGCCGCAACAATGCCCTAATGCGAAGCTTACCCATAGAAAGGCTATGGTATAGAAATCATATCATATCATATGCACGCCATGTGACTACAAAACAGGTAGTTATATGGCGCCATATATCTGCGCCACATATATGCATGCCATGTGACTACCAAACAGGTAGTCATATGGCGTGCATATGACGGTAAGAAATAACCAAAATCTACTGGCACTTGCAATACTAGACGTAAACGCGCGTTGCCGATTCCAAGACTGTTCTTTTGTCTATTCGCCCAGTAATTTCACTAGATCCAGTGTCCTTCAAACGAGATCACAATACTGCGTGCACACCACTACTTGGAGGCAGAATATCTCTTAGAAACGGCTAAGTTAGCTATGCCATGAGCGTTACTTCTAATGGATATAGAACACAAAATAAACTGACCCATGTTAGGAATACAGTTCTGTTTCTTGAAGGGTGTGTTCTTAAGGTCAGCCTCCTTGAGAGGTATCTTCATTAGCTTGCCGTTGGTTTCGGGGCCGGTTGTGACCCAGACGCCGCCATCTTGTAATGTTGCGCCGTTCTCAACTGTGGGGCCGGCGCCGGCTTTCAGCGATTCTAAAAGTTAGAATATAACATCCCTGTAATACAATAATTACTTCGTGTCTCTCAGTTTCTGCGCTGAGGGATAAAAGGATGAACTTGCACGAAAGATAGTGATGAGGAGATAGTATGAGGATAATTTCTAATCATATAATTACATTAGACTGGTTTCTACATAAAAAGACAGCATAAAATCCATGAACAGACTTTTGGCTCGAGGGTTCTCATTAAAAAACTACTGAATGTATCTCTTCAAAATAAAGTTATCTGAGCGATTGAATTTATAAACTAGGTATGCTTGTATTAGAATCATTTTGCGTACCTACTCCGTAATTTAGTATAGTTTTATAAATTGGGATAAACAAAAAAATGTGTTCAAAGGCCTCAAAAAATCGTATTTTAACACGGTTTTAAACGCAACTATGGGCGTAAATAAAAAACTTACAGAGTACGCGAACTGCAAAATGATTCCGATACAATCATATTTTATAAATTCATGAGCTCAAACCTTATTGGACTTTTGGATAGATGCCGGATTACATTGACCGTTTTGCGGAATAAACATTGTGCTTTTATATTACCTATTTATTATTCCCGAGTTATTTCGGTTTTTATTTGTAGTGATTTGTAGTGATTTTATTCAAATAAAGCCAGTTATTGACTCGGGTGTGAATAATTAGAATGAAATTTTGTATTTGTTTGTGATTCGAGCAAAAATAATCCGTATAATCTACTATACTAATATTATAAAGAGGAAAGATATGATTGTTCGTTTGTTTGAATTGAATAAGCTCTGAAACTACTGGACCGATTTGAAAAAATCTTTTACCGTTGGAAAGCTACACTACCCCCGAATGACATAGGCTTTTTATCCCGGGAAAATTGGTTTGCCCCGGGAAAAATCTTCAACGCGGGCGAAGCTGCGCGCGGACAGCTAGTTATTTTATAAAGATACCACTTTTTATAAAATAACAAACGATGAACGGCTACATATACGACTTTGTGACATCTTACTATAAACAATCTAAACACTTGACAAAATTGTCATCATATGACACATGCCATTAACGAAGAAGAAGAAGAAGAAGAATGGATTGATGCCATTTTTGAAGGAAGAAAAAGAAAGAGAAAGGACTCTGTAGAATGGCGTGGCGGGGAGGTGGTGTGTGGTGTTGAGATGGATTGTGAGCAAATACTAGGTCTCTGTCGTTGTGTTATCGTCATTATATCATTATGCAATTGTCCAGTAAAAGTCTTGCTAAAATGCGAAACCCTTGTGTATTATTGGATGTCCGAACCTGGAGCAGTTTGACCCACATGAAAGACGAGTCAAGAGTCCCCGAAGGCTATAAGAGACACCTTCGAGGCGTATCAGCCGACATATATAATTTTGAAATAGAGGGAACGCTTGTTGCAAAAGCATGTCCCAGGGAGACTGGTAAGTAGGTCATCATCATCATCATATCAGCCTTTAGGAAGTCCCCAATCTCCCCAATTGATTTCCAGGAAGAACGATTTTGAGCCCTCTCCATCCACCGACTTCCTGCGATCTTTACAATGTCGTCAGTCCATCGGGTGGGGGGTCGTCCTACGCTTCATTTTCCTGTCCTTGGGAGTCATTCGAGAATTTTTACTCCCCAACGGTTATCAGTTCTGCGAGCTATATGGCCTGCCCGTTGCCACTTCAACTTGCAAATTTTGAGTGCTATGTCGGTGACTTTGGTTCTTCTACGGATTTCCTCGTTGCGGATTTTATCACGTAGTGAAACACCCAACATAGCTCTCTCCATAGCTCGTTGCGCGACTCTAAGCTTGTGTATGAGGCCAATAGTTAGCCAATAGGTAAGTAGGTAGGTACTTATAACTCCGGGTAGGTATTATAGCGTATGGGTGGAACGATGTACCTGCAGAGACGAAATACTGAGTAGAAATCCAGTAGTAATGGGACGGTTCGCTGTCGGTTCGGGGGGCGGTCCACTTAAAGAAACTCTTCTCAAGATGCAGGTCCGATGTGTCTATCGTTGCGTCTGGAAGCTATAAAAAAACCACCAATAAGTAAGTAGATCAATGTTTTTAAGGTTCCGGAAATACCTCAAAAAGAAAAAGGAACCCTCATAAGGCTAACTTTGCTAAGGCTAACTTTAACCCTCTTTCTCAGGAACGCGTAGAGGTATTAATGAATGAAAATGAAAATGTTAATGAATATCATATGCATGTGTCTATCGTATATCGAATGAAAAATAGCGCAGTGTATACGATATACTACGTCACGGTCATGAACGTTTATAATCTTAAACAATTTTCTTTATGTAATTTAACTATAAATAAACTGTCTTTGGATTTTCCTTCACTTGCACTGTGTGAAGTAATATTGTTACGGCGATCGTCGTGATCGTGAGTTACGGCGTCGTCGACATAATATACGGCATATGAACCGTATTTTTTAATTGCCTTGACTTATTTTTTTTCGATCTCTAAAGGACACCTGTATTTGATATTCATTTACATTGTGTATAGGTAGGTTTAAAGTATACCTAGGTAGGTATACTTTTCTACTACCAACCTATACACAGCAGTGATGATGAATTTGCCTTTGCTTAGTAAGCCTAGCGATTTAACAAATTTTGTACGTATCTAATAAGGCAATAAACAATTTTTTATCATTTCAAAATTATTTCATGGCGTCTGGTACCTAGATACATTGCGTGACCCAAGAGCTGACTTATATCTGACTCAGCGTAATAGCATTGCCATCAACCAGTACTGATACCCAAGATACTGCAATGCCGCCAGTATCTTGGGAACGCTGCCAGAGTGAGCTGGATCAAATGATCTATTAGACCGTTTTAAACGGTCCTTAGATAGCTCATCTGTTTCACGTGTATTTTATATTACCGTATATTATCTACTGTAATTATTTCTGTAGTGGTTAATAAGGAAATTTTTTATTTATTTATATCAATGTATGGTAACATTTTTCAACAATAAAGCTAATTGTCCTTCAATCCAACTAATATTTTCGTTAGAGCAATGCTCATTTATAGTTTGTGTAGTGTTTGTTCGAGGCAACTGCCTTGAATTGGACTAATGGATCCATGATCGTAAAAAAGGAGGTAGGTAAGATAGGTACAATAACCCTCTCAGGCGCGACTTTAAGTAAATACTTACATAATATTCGCATACGAGTAATTTCTAGTTCAACCTGACTTTACATACATAAATGGGTTAGTGCGCTGTTAGATCATAATGGTGTTTACCAAGTATTCAACTTACCTATTGTTCTAGCTGCAGCCCTAGAATGTGATTGCCTAATACCTTCCTAATGCACACAAAACAAGGCCAAGTGCACGTTCTCAACAAACGGTGTTGTGTTATCAAGTGCTCACTAGATTCCTATTTCTAATACAATTCAGTAGCTGAATGGGTTCTGTTCTATAAACCATTGCTTGATAATCATTATCATTAACTAAACCTACGTTGCTATCCGGCTCGAAGGACCATAGAATTTACACACAAAGAGTTTTGGTGTGAATCGCGAATCGAATAGGGTAGATCCTTAAGTTCTTGTAGTAATAATTACGTTTTAAAAACTAAACGGTTTAAAAAGAAAACCGACTCCATTTAATATATTTTTTTTTAGTAAAGGAAAGTAAATGTATTTTGTTTATATTAATGGGTAAACGAAAATACCATCGATGTAGGTGTTCAATTTTTCGATTTAAAAACAGCTCGACCGATTTCGATAAAATTTAAATGGGAGCACCCTTTGCAAAAAACAAAAAAATATTTTTGAAATCGGTTAACACACGTACATAAAAAAAAAGATTCCGTCGAATTAATTACTCCTTCTTTTTTTAAGTCGGTTAAAAAAATGTGACGGCAGTAAACTATCTCAATTCTCAATCATTTTTCTTTGATCTCAAGCATGTAATGCGTAAATGTAATCCACATGGGTGTGCGTAGATATCTACACTCGTCAGTTATACGCTCAAGAGCACATGATTTGAGCACAGTAAATAAATTGAACAAACGCTTTTGGAAATTACCTCGCAATTGCCAAGCAATTTCCTTTATATAATAGCTTAGACCAGAGGATGATAGGAGTTGAATCACGTTGCACAGCACTACTTTTTTGGTTAATCATCATCCACATTAACCCACTGCTGGCCTATCTTAGTTAGTTTATATATTTATCATGACAGTGCCTTGTCAGTATATATACAAAAATATAGTGTTCACATTTTTTTTTGTTTTTTTTTTAATTTGCGATAATCATAGTATTAATACTAGAAGTAAGGAAACTAGCTGTTCCCACAGTTGGTCCGCTAAAGTTAATAAGACGTGTTAGATTTGTCGATTGGCAAATTTAAGAACGTAATAAAACAGAAACTGTCTATTAAAGCATATTATAAAATATCAGATTATTTAGATGACTAAAAAGCTTGGAATGAATCTGCTCCAACTCGACTCTGCATTCGTAACAAAATTGGCAAGGATCATACAAAAAAGTGCTAAGACCAAACGAGTTTCTTGCTGGAGTCTTCTTGAACTGGGGTTAGGAGGAACTTGCACCTAGATCACTAGCATGTTAGAAGATTCTATCCTTGGGATTTTATTGAATAAAGAATGTTTTGTTAGTTAAAGAGCATTGTTTTAATGGTGTAGATGCTCTTAAAGAACGGATTTTCCAAAATGCATGAAAAATCAGCATCTGCTTTCATTAAAATTACATTAATTTCTTTACAATTACAAAATTCTGAAACTTTGCTCTAGCATGCTTTGATACAATTGCTAATATAACGGCTGTTCTAAATTTGTATGTGGACTATATGACGCGTGATGCGGTTTGCTTTAAATTTGTTTCTTGTTGGCGGCAATTTTCCGCATCTTTATAATTTTAAAGTTTGGGACATTACAAAATATTTACGCCGTTTAACCAACGGGACAACGGGGTAACAAAGCTTGTGGGGAAAATATTTATTTTTAGACGGGATAATCACTTTACGAATAAGCGAATGAAACTGATTGCTGACGTTGGATTTTCTCGATCATTATAATTTAAGTCTGAATCATTAGAAACTAAGTACAATACTGGAACTGATAACTGGTGTCTGTTTATTCTGATGGTGATAATATTGGATTTCGGACCATTCAATAATTATACAAAATAAGCCAAGGGATAACGCGGGGCATCGAACCCTGTAGAGCAAATACATACGTTATGTTAGTAGGTGTTTTTCCGGATCATTATAATTTGAAAGTCCGCATCAATATGAACTATGCCGAATAAACCACGGGACAACAGTGAATAAAGACCTGCACAGAACATATTTACTTTACAGACACAGTCTAAGCATTTTACTAAGTTTTGTCTGTACCTACTAAATTATAATCATAATAATAATGCTGGAAATT
Source organism: Lampropteryx suffumata (assembly GCA_948098915.1). NCBI lineage: Eukaryota > Metazoa > Arthropoda > Insecta > Lepidoptera > Geometridae > Lampropteryx > Lampropteryx suffumata. The sequence goes on from OX402563.1 coordinate 5,848,240, forward strand.
TAACACGGCATCATCTGGCCCCAAAGTAAGCATGGGTTTTTTATTTTTATGGGTACCTCGTGACTGATATACTATTAATCTATTTTTTTTTTTGTATATACTTATATACGAGTATTATACATAGAAACACCCAGACCAGAGACAAATACTTGCAGATCATACAAACATTTCCCGCAGCCTTCAGTTTAGTTGGTGATTTTGTGAGTTTAGTAGATGTAGATTAGTTATCTTTGGAAGTACTAAAACGTTTCGAATTTTTTACCGTTTTATTGTTATATATTTTTGTATTCAAAACGCGCGGACGAATCGCGTGCGAGACAGCTAATCCCTTAATAAATCGTTTCTCAAGTGATGCTTTCTAGAAATGTCGCACAATAACGCGTGATTCGATGACCCTGCAGCAACCACTCAGATAAATTAGATAAACGGCGGCAATGGCCGACACAATGGGCCAAGGAAACCAAGAACCTCTTAATGTGCAGAAATTACCACAACTGCTTGAGTTATTTGCCACTGCAATGCAGGTTTTTAAGGTGTTCCATAAGGCCTGCCTGATCTGGTCTGAATCGATTTGAGCAGTTGGTAGTAAATCTGCCTTTTGCTTTTGGGTTTAATCCATCCAAGGCCAAGATTTATGGGCTGAATGTTCGTTCGGTATCTGAGTGATAAAACGCATCCTAGTAATATTTACTACCTACTTTTTATGAATCACTTTCAAAATTTTCGTGAATTGTACTATACATTTCGATGAACACGGGCTTTACTCACGTATTATTTTGTCGATGGAAGCACCGACACTGCTTCGAACCGTGCGAACCGGGAACTCGACCGGCAACGAGCGAACCACGGATCAAAATCTACCTGATGAAGATTCTCTAAATTACTTTAGATTAATCTAAACAGTGTCGGTGCCTCCATCGACAAAATAATACGTAAGTAAAGCCCGTGTTTATCAAAATGTATATTTATGAATCATTTTAGTCATCTGGATTCCATATCACAAGCTTTGCATCGTTTAGGGCTGATGCTGTGTGAATGGTCCAATAGTATTTGTGATCAGCTTTTTATTGGGCCATGATAAGCCTGATAATTACACAATAGGTATCTTGAGATAGCTTACCCCTATCTGCAAACCAGCAACGAACCCCGCGGTGTCGTACAGAGGACACACCACCCTGCCGCCCGGAGGACAGTACATCCTCAACTCCTTCATGGGGCCGTCTGGCCGCTCTGTCCGTATCCAGCCTTCAACAGCCTCCACCTCGTGGATTGTCAGAGGTATTTTGAAGAAGTATTTCATGTCGGCTAGCGCGTCTGACCAGCCGAATGTAACTAGGAAATTCGTTTTATATTATAAGTTTGGCATCGCAGCTCTGTTGGTTAGTATATGTACCTGTTCTGTGATGTGGGTTCGATTCCCTCTCTGGATATAAACGTGTTTGGACTGAATATAGGTGTTTGTTCTGTGTCCTGATGTTATAAAGTAACTTATGTATGTGTTTACAAGTACAATAAGTATTTTATCAGTCATTTGGTTTAAACGTCGTCTATTTTATTGCAACGCCCGTGCTGTAACATACTGGAGTCGGTGCGATAATGATTCTTATGGGTGACTAAGGTTATTTGCATTACTGAGCGCGACTAACGTCCCCATACATCCGGCATGTGAAGTTCTCAAGGTGGGAATATCTCTGTTCTGTGGTCCTATCTTCTTCGTCCAATCGTGTCTCTATTTCAAACCAATATCTTGTAAGGATTAAGTGCACCTCAGATGCTCCTTTCATGGCACATGTGACCTTACCAGGGTTTTACAATAGTAAAAATTTCTAGAGAGAAAAACGGGAAAATTAAGTACCTGGTAAAATTTAAAAAAAACTAAGTGTGTCTGAGTCAGTGGCGATTATAAATAAATAAATAGTATTCAAGACCATACCTCGAAGTCCATCATAATTTATACCTGAAACAATACGTAAAATAAGATAATTTTAATGAGATAATTTTGACTACCTGCTAATGTAACTATGTAACTATTTAATTATTAAGTATATGATTTTGTATGATTTGCTAATATTTGTTTCGGTTCTGTGTGTATGTTTGTATGTATAATATGTATGTAAAACAAAGTTTATAAGTAGTAGTAGTAGTAGTAGTAGTAGTAGTAGTAGTAGTAGTAGTAGTAGTATCAGTCATGTGGTACCCATAACACAAGCTCTGCTTACTTTGAGGCCAGATGATGCTGTGTGAAATGTCCGGGATTATTTATTTATTATTAGATACAATAATACTAGTAGGTAGTAGTAGTAGTAATAGTAGGTTGGGGGTTCGATTCCTTTCCAGGATATATATTTGTGTGATGAAAATAGGTGGCTGTTCTGTTTCTAGGAATTATAAAGTATCATACATCTAATACCTTTAAACGAGAAATTCTTGTATATTCTTGTATATTATAATAATACATATAATCTGAATCTCGGAAAGGCTACAATGATTTTCATGTGATTTAGTATACAGGGGGTTTCGGGGGCGGTAAATCGATCTAGCTAGGTAAAATTTTTGGAAAACGTCTTTTTATCCGTGTTTTATACCAAGCAAGGTTCGGTCATCCAGGTACTTTATAATTATAAGTGTTCTGTCAGTCATCTGCCGGGCGATTATGGAATTCTGATACTAGCAAAAGTTTGATACTAATCGTTTTCAGTTACTATTGATGAATTGGTATTACGGAAGTTTGATGTTGATTGTTATACATGCTGTCATATAAATAGAAACCTCAGACCAAATAAATATAAAGACGGAGGACCGCGGTCAACTAAAATAAAGGCTCTAAACCGTGCTTTCATGTATAAACCCGCACCCACAAACATACATACACGGACACTGTGTCCTTGCTCTTAGTACCATGTCACGTCGTTTTTAATCGTAGTCGTCGTCAATAAACCTTTTTCAAAACCATCGCGCTTTAGGTCAAGTGCGTTCGATAGTATTATACAAATTTCTCCTCCAACTGAAGATTTATATATAAAAAATGGTTTTATTTCAAGTAAAACGTGATTCTGTGACACTTTTTGTCACAGAATGTGTTAAAGTTTTTTTGTAAGAGGTTTTCTAGACGACGCGACGACATGTCAGAAGACTTAATAGTAAAAGTATGTTTTGCTATACTAAAAACAAGGATCACAGTTTGGGTCGATGGGTGCGCGTATTTAAATAGAGGAGCATGGTTTTGTGGCTTCACTTTGGTTACTCACGGCCTTTTGTCTTTATATTTATTTGGTCTGAGATAGAAATCGAAAGTACGTAATAGTAATCCATCTTGTCAAAACTGGTTCCAATTACAATCAAGCTAATGATTTAAATTATGCCGATTGCTAATCAAAACGAATAGACATTGATTCTGTCAAAAGTTCCATAATCGCCATACTGGTCACCATGATACAAGCTATGCCTAGTTTAGGGCTAGATGGCGTTGTGTGCATAATCCACCAATATTGACATCTACAAATATAAAACAAAGTCGTGTTAGTTACACCATTTATAACTCTGTAACGGTAGGACTGATTTGCATGATTTTACATTTGTTGTAATTGACTCCGAATAGCAGTCATATAAAACAAATAAAAATTTATAAAAAAGGGTACAAGTAAAGATTTAAAGTTCACTTTGATACAACTTTTGGCGACGTTCGGTTTGTTAGGGTATGAGAGTTGCCATTGTGCGAGCATTAACAATTGTGTCATATAGAAGCAGAGTCATGCATAATGTTTATTCTGATATATTTTTATTTTTAAAACGCGCGGATGAAGTCGCGACAGTAGGGCGATCGCGCAATTTGTCAACGTAATTGCCATTTAAAGGGGATTCTTCATCTGTCATTTCATGGAGTAACATAGCTCTGCTAATTTAATATTTTTTACCTGTTTTATTGCATGTTTTATTCAGTAATCTTGGCGGAATTTAATGAATAAATTGTGACTACAGGACGGGTATGGATAATTGAATTATATGTGTATTGTGGTACAATGTGATTTGAACGACGAGGAATCCCAAGAAAATTCTAGACGCCATTCCGCGTGACGTCTAGAATTGACAATTGACCATCGACTAAGACTCTAATAACAAACAAACTGACTATAAACTATAAAACACTTGACATTGGCAATTTGACATTAGTATGTCACAGGCCATTGACAAAGAAGGTTTTGGCAAAGGTTTGGATATGGCTTATCTGAATGTCAAAATGGTACCACGCTATTCTTTCTGAACGATTTAATCGTTGATTTTACCAATCGAACAAATTTATATATGGAACTAGCTAGTATTACTCTATGCACAGACTACTAGGATGTACTAACTCGAAATCGTTCGTTTCAAAGCACTATAAAAAATAACGCGATCCCGCTTATGTAAATATCTGTGTTATTCGTAATATAAATAAATATTGGTGGACAATGCACATAACACCAACTAGCCCCAAACTAATCATAGCTTGTTATATGGTGATTGGTAGAATAGGTAGGTACTTATATATTTTTAAATACTTTTATAAAATTCAAAATTCAAAATAACTTTATTCACAATCACAAGGACCACTTTGAATCGTCTTCTTATATGCTAGTGAATCTAGGTGCCGGTTCCTCCTAACCCCAGTTCAAGAAGAATCCGGCAAGAAACTTGTCTGGTCTTAACACTTTTTTGTATGATCCTTGACAATTTTGTTACGGATGCCGAGTCGAGTTATATATGCTTATAATATTTAATATTATATTATATAATGTTTAATATGCTTTATAACACCAAGACACAAAACTAACGTCTATGTTCGTCAAACAAATGTGTATCGTGGGAGGGAATCGAATCCTCAACCTACAGTGCAGAAGGCAGAGCAACTGATCTGACAATATTTGTGAGAGAAATAAAAATTAATAATAATAATAAGTTTTATTTCAAAAAAAACTTTATCAGTTGTCTTAAGTTACTTAGATCTAAATACAGACACTGAACATTTGTCGCCTTAGCCTGTAAAGTCTTGACATTGACTCCTCATTCTAACTAAGTATTGTTTACTTGTAAATATTTATTACTATTATTTTAATTAATGTGGGCTAGTCATTTTCAATTTCACCCACTAAGTGATCATCATTAATTATATACATTAGAAAGTGTCTTTAACTGGCTGTCTGATGGTATGTTCCTCTTTTCACGGCTGAACGGCTGAATTGGTTTAGATAGAATTTCGTAACCAGATAGATTGTATCTTATAATAATAATACCGGACATTGCACACAGCATCACCTGACCCCAAAGTAAGCAGAGCTTGTGTTATGGGTACCACATGACTGATACCTACTTACATTATTTTTTTTTGTTTTTTGTAAATACATACATATTATACATAGAAACACGCAAACCGGAGACAAATACTTGCAGATCATACAAAAATTTTCCTCGCGGCTCGAATCGAACCCGTATCCTTCTGCGTCTCAGCCGGACCTTGGCCCACTGCGCCACCGAGATCGTCTTAATAAATAAACACAATGAAAGAAGAATGACAGAATGAAAGATAATAACGTTTTAAAAACTAAAAAGACAACCGACTTCATGTACTTATATAAAAAATCTCAAGGACGTATCAAATTTTTAGATTTTTGTTGATTATTTAAAAACCGTTCGACTGATTTCGATATAATTTAAATGGGACCACCTGGAAAGTATTCCGACGAATTGAGAACCTCCTCCTTTTTTGAAGTCGGTTAAAAAGTGTTTTATGTCACACTCAGATAGCACTGAGCCAACGATTAGATGAGACTCCACGTTGAGAAAACGGACTTAGATTCTTAGGACATGGACCATCCACTATCCACCTTAGCGGAGCGGAAATAATCAACCAATATATTGTTACTAGCTTCTCCACACGGCTTCTCACTCGTGGTATCTACATAAAAACCAGCCTTTGTCTTTCCCCAAGACACAATCTATCTGCGTACCAAATTTCATAAGAATCTGTTTAACCATTTAGCCGTGAAAGGTAAAAAACTAACCGACAGGAAATATATTTACAACCAGATATCTTGAGGACACTTTATGATTTTATAATATTCTTAAGTATAATATTATATTCTGAATAGGTTTTTTTTTCCTCACTAATGACTCTAATGCCTTAAATTAACATATTGGACCGAGAGTTTTTATAATGTTTATAGTAGCATGAATATCGAAACTGAAACTGAAACAAACTTACAGTGAATATCTATATCTATATATTAATACGTGAAGCAAAAATTTGTACCCCTTTTTACTAAAATTGCGCGGACGGAGGAGTATGAAATTTCGCACACTTATAGTTTATAGAAGGAGTGCAGAATGCTAATATTTTTTTAAGTTATGCATAAAAAAATACATTAAATTTAATAATGGTCGAATTTCGACTAATGGGCAACCACTAGTTATAATAAAATGAACTTACCATTAAAATTAAAAAAAATTCAAAAATGTTTATTTAGGAACATGTAACATTTGCTTATAAAACAATTAGAAAAACGATGGTATCTGCAGAAGTTAGAAAAACTGTGTCGCAGACACCAACGCCCGCCTCCGTTTACAAAGATTTAGGTGTTCCAACTAACAGTATGGGTCAGTTAGTGTGTCTATGAGTTAGTGTGTGCGTGTTTGTATGTGTTTATGCCAGTGTGTGTGTGTTAATTAAATTACGTGACAACATATTTGTGAGTAAAATAAAAAGAAATATTTATTATTAAATATTATTTATTATTGTATTATTATTAATTTTATTAATATGAGCTAGCCATTTTCATCATCCATCATCAAATATATACATCAGAAAGTGTCTCTATCTGGCTATCTGTAGGTATGTTCCCCTTTTCACGGCTGAACGGCTGAATGGATCTAGATAGAATTTCGTAACCAGATAGATTGTATCTTATACTAATAATAATAATAATACCGGACATTTCACACAGCATCATCTGGCCCCAAAGTAAGCAGAGCTTGTGTTATGGGTACCACATGACTGATATACTACTTATATACTTTTATTTTGTAAATACATACATATTATACATACATGGAAACACCCAGACCCGAGACAAGTACTTGCCGATTATACAAACATTTGTCCCGCGGCGGGAATCGAACCCGCAACCTTTTGCGTCTCAGCGGGGCTTAAGCCCACTGCGCCACAGAGGTCGTCATAGGGAAAACATAAGCAATATTTTATGTAGGTACCACGCTTTTGTTATATAGTACCTGGATGACCGCTTTGCTCGGTATAAAACACGTATAAAACGACGTTTTCTAAAAATGAAACCTACCTAGATCGATTTATCGCCCCAAAACCCCCTGCATACCTACTAAATTTAATGAAAATCATTGGAGCCGTTTCCGAGATTCTGATCATATATACAAGAATTGCTCGTTTAAAGGTATTAGATAGATATAACGATTATGTTACAGCAAAGAAGATAATATAGTATAATATAATATAGTATACATACCACTGACAGCTACAGCTGAAAGCAGACAGAGAACAGCTCTCATAATCTCCAGCTCCAGATTGTTTATAAGCTTCACAAATATTAACGAATATTATTGAAATAGGGACTTCTTACAACAAGGAGCTTGCTAGGACGCACAGTTCAACGCTACTGAGGCCGTCCGGCACAATCAAGTGTATAGTGGACAATGGTTTGTTGGAGTGCCTCTGTTAACCGATGACGCATTGCCAGCTAACACAGGGTTGACACATACTTGTTTCAATTTAAATACAATACTTTCTTAATTTGGAAGATCAAGATATTATTAATTTTTTTATTTAAACAAAATACATCTTAGAATCTATGCCTTAACTTATAAATAATCCTTACCTACAATAAAAGATTAACATTTTTTAGTTGTGATATAATATAAAGCGACCGTTTTACTAAGTACATATCTACTTTAATTAACCGACTTCAAATAAAGGAGGAGGTTCTTAATTCGTCGGAATCTTTTTTTTTTATCAATTACCACCGATTACTCAAAGACGCCTGAACCAATTTGGAAAATTCTTTTCTTGTTTCGATTTTAAATTTTTATTTTTATTTTTTTTTTGAAATCGAGCGGTTTTTAAAAAATCAACGAAAATCAAAAAATTTTATATATTTATGATAAGTATTTTTTATACACCTATATGTAGTAGGCTTTCTTTTTGGTTTTTAAAATTAACACTATTAAATATGCGATAGTCTTGTAGGTAAGCGTGTGTGAAGTATACGACTCTTTAAAAAAAACGATACATTAGAAAAACAACACAAAGTTCATCCAAAACCATGACTATCATTTGTTTTTGTTGTCGGTGAAAATGAAAGGAATAAACGAAGAATATGAAAGGTTAAGTTTACAGTTATAAAAAGATAATTTTCACCCATCTAGGTAGCTTTAACAAAAGTAAAGTAGGTGTAGAGGAAAATTGCACGGTGATCATGCAGTGACTGATAGAGTATAATTACGTTTTAAAAACTAAAAAGAGAACCGACTTCATTGAATATAAAAAATATTATCGATGTATTATCATTGATTTTATAGAAACCGCTCGACCGATTTCGATAATATATAAATTGAACCACCTGAGAAGTATACCCTTTGAAACAAAAAAAGAATTTTCCAAATCGGCTCAGTCTTCTTAGAGTAATCGGTGAACACACATAAAAAAACTATTCCGACGAATTAAGAACCTTCCTTTATTAAGTCGGTTAAAAAGAGTTTAGTAAGACTAAACGACCGAAACGAACTGTACCGGGTATAAATTGTATGTCACTGATAACAGTAAATAGTTTAAAAATGTCACCAGTTCATTTAAATTCAGTTATGTGTTGGTGGTGTTAATCGTTAGCCAATTTTATGACAAAATACCTTCACCAGTATTTTTTGAAAGGACGTTTCTTGAAAGGACGTTTGGTTTTCTAATTGAAGCTTTATTAGTGCAGAGTTTATGTATGTTCACCGATTACTTGATAATTACGTTTTAAAAACCAAAAAGAAACCGACTTCATTGAATGAAATTTGAGCCTACAATACATTTTTAGTGGAGAGTAGATGTATTTTTAACCGACTTTATCAAAAAAGAGGAGGTTCTAAATTCGTCGGAATCTTTTTTTTTTATGTATGTTCACCGATTACTCGAAAACGGCTGAACCGATTTGAAAAATTCTATTTTTGTTTAAAAGGGTAAGGGTTAGTCACAGGTCCCATATAAATTTTGCCAAAATCGGTCGAGCTGAAAATTCAACGAAAATCTAAAAATTGTATACATCGATGATGTTTTCATGTACTTCGATACCTCGCTGTCTCATTGGAGCGCTGCGTTTATTTGGCCTACCCATATTATATATATACAAAATACATCTACTTTCTACTAAAAATGTATTATAGCCTCAAATTTCATTCAATGAAGTCGGTTTCTTTTTAGTTTTTAAAACGTAATTATTGGTTATATTTTATCTGTAACTTTTCTGTGTTAGCTGTATGTTTTCAAATTCTAAATAAAATCTGCAAATATTGTCATATCATGTGGTTCCCATAACACAAGCTCTGCTTACTTTGGGGCTAGATGATGCTGTGTAAAATGCCCGGCATTAGTTATAATATAATGATTGGAGATAAAGTGAAACCGTCTATCTTCTTCTTCGTAAATGGCAATGTGTCACAATAATGTCAATGTTGCCAAAGTGTTTATATTATAGATAGTCACAAAGTCGTATCTTGTCATTTGTGATTTGTTATTTTATACAAAATAGTGTATTTTATATAAAACAACTATACCTACGGACTATTTTTACTTGAATCACAAAGAAAAACAAAGCTCATTATTATGACACATGCCATTAACGAAGAAAAAGATGTATGGTGTCACAAAGTCGTATCTTGTCGTTATTCATTTATTATTAAATATAAAATGGTGTCTTTTATATAAAACAAGTATACCTACGGACTATTTTTACTCACAAAGAATCACAAAGAAACACAAAACTCATTATTATGACACATGCCATTAATAAACGAAGAAGATGTAGGATGTAACCATGTCGTATACCTATTGTCGTTCGTCATTTGTTATTTCATGTGAAACAGTGTCTTTTCGTATAAAATAATTAGGTATATGTATTATTTTTGCTAGAATCACAAAGCTTTTATTCCCATAATACTTACCCGAGTCAATAACTATAGCTCTATTTAATTAAAAACACTAAAATTACTAATAAAACCTAATAAAATTCTGCCCGATAATTCACAATAGATTGGCTTAACGCTATTATTTATGAATACTTGTCTAAATTTTAGTGAATTTCATTTAATTTGTTTCTTCAATTCACCGTCTCTTTCATGGGCATCGTGTAATTTCTCATAATCTATAGGCTACGGAAAATCTATTGCCGCCATACGCGATAACTCGTCGGCTTCACATTGTCTGTACCTTGTATGTGTTCTATCGAGGTACAAAATTGCATCATAAAATCTAAGTGTCGAATTCGTCTTGGCGTGTAATTTTTACCAACAGTATTTCTCTTCAATTAATGAACTATTGGTTTATGGTCCGTATATACCGTGAGCGATCTGCCTTCGATTGGGGGTCTAAAATGTTTTATAGCCATGTAGATTGCCAATAATTCTCGATCGTATGAACTGTAACGCTGTTGGGCATCACTTAGCTTGTTAGAAAAAAAACCCAAAGGTGTATCTCTTTATTTCTGCAGTAGTACTGCGCCAGGGCAAGTATTTGAACAATCTGTCATCAATGCAATGGGCGCATCAGCTGATAGAAATGTCAAAGTAATTGCGCTTTGTATGTTATGTTTACATTGTTCGAATGCCGCTATGGAATCGTCTGTCCATGGTATCAAACTTTTATCTTTTTTTTTTGACATTGTGTAGAAATATATTTATATTTCATGTCATTTAGAAAATTCCTATCAAGGCAGAGATGTCAATATTTAGAAGGGAACAAGCTTTGATGAAAACAAATTAGCGGTTTTCATCAAAGCCGCTAATTTGTTTTCATCAAAGGGAAGAAGGGATTTTGTTTTGGCGTCTTGCAAAGCGCTCTTATTTTATTTATTTTTCTATTTTTATCTTTTTGTTTCCGGTTTTAGTTTCAATTATAGTATTTTTATTTTAAAATAGCTAGAGTTACTCGGGTGTGAATAATTGAAATAAAAATGGGGAACTGCTCAGGATATCTTCAAGCAAACCGGATATTATGGAGCAGAACCTATTCACAGAACAGGGATGCATACCTTGGATGGGTAAGTAATAATCATGATAAACAACATGATAAAGACTGACTGACTGACAGACAGTGACAATGACAGTTACAATATAGGCATAGCTTATGCCGTAAGGCATAAGGAGACCGAGAGGTTTATTATGTTAAAGTAGCAGTAGCGGTAGCAGCACAGAGTACTTTGTTATATGGGTAGCAGTATCTGCAAAATCAGTCGCAAGTCGTAAGAAAACTCCTAAATGCTTATTATGGAAGCCTATTTCTTATAATAGTGATATTAGCGTATAATAATTGTTTTAGACAGCATTGATTGTGCAATTAACGCCACAATCCGGCACGCTAGAGGTCGAGAGTCACGTAATAGTGGCGACTATTAGAGGGCGTCTGTCTTCTAGGGTCAAGTAAATCTAAAAATTATCCTCAAGTAAATACTACAATAGCAGCGACGGAACCTCGTGGACGACGTCATCATCTCCCTGTCCAGTCCACTTAGTAGGTGGACGTTACAATATCCTCTTAATTACTTTTCTTCCCTATCACCAAACATCTTATCTCTCGCAGGAGAGTAAGATGTTTGGTGCATAGCTTGTATTATGGTGACTAGATGACTGATAGAATACCATTTTTTTTTAATACATACCTAGCTTTTTTTTTAATACATACCTACCATAACTTTAATACCTACACCCAGACACAGAACAAACACCTATGTTCTTCACACAAATGTTTATCCTGGGAGGGAAACGAACCCTCAACCTACAGCGCAGCAGGCAGAGCTACTACAGGCCAGTCGGACAGATTGAGTGTACTGTTTTTCAGGACAACACTTTTACTATAACATGTCGAAAACAACACTATGCGATGCAAAGAACATGTATCTCTGGTTTCCGATGACCATGGACTATGAGCTTATTGCCATCGGATTCATAACTTTTGGAAGTCTACCTTGCATGCACGAGTGGGCAAAATTGGTTTGAGAAACTGGATTTGGATATTGTCAAGGTAGTACATATATTATTTATTAAACATAATATATTTTTAAATATTGGTAGACATTTTCACATAACACTAAACCTGTGGCCAAACTAAGCAAAGCCTACAGGAACCAGATTACTGATTGAATACCTACTTATTGATAAGTACCTATTTCTTATGATACTTCACAACATCCAGACTGACGCGGGTTCAGTTGGAATAGAATCTCCGATGTCCATCATAGATCAGCTGAGCACTCGCCGACTGAAGCACTATGGTCATCAACGACAGAACATTTGTGTACATTGAGACATATGCTGTACATAACGTGCGACGTAGCACGGAAGCGCTTAGTAGAAATGTCACTGTATCACCCATCCACCTATAATTTTTAAATTACTTCTCTGCAAAATGTGGATGTCTGCCAAATATGATGTTTGGACTTGCTTCTGTCTCCCTTAAACGTCTAAGAAACTAATGATCTGAAGTTTCTTGTTTATATTGAAAGTGTGACATTTGAGGATTTCACTGTTTATACTTGTAAAAGAACAATTCAGCAATGGCTTCTTAGTCTTGCGTATGATGAGGTAGAAGTTTTAATATAGTTGGTTCTCACACACACACTTTCATACACTCACCTGCACAAATACATACACACACACACACACATGCATACACACATTCACATATACAGTTGTGGTCATATAATTAAGAACGATTTCAAGTTATATAAGTTTTTTATTTAAATCGTGTCATACACAGAGATGTGAACCTTCTGAGAAGCAACTAGTTATGTTATAAAATAGCCACATTAATAGAGCAACGTGGTTTAGGCATAAAGAATAAAACTGCAAACTATTTTTTTTCACATTTTATTTATTTTACTAAAGTAACACATTCAAATAGTACTGAAGATGGACATATAATTAAGAACGATTTATTAAACTTGCTCGGGAATTGTTTTGTATGACACTTACATTAAAAAAATCACATAATATGTAGCGCAGAAAATTTACAAATCAAGTTGATACATTTTTAACTAAAATTAATAGTGAATAGCATATCCACGGCGTTTAATTACTGCTTTACACCGGCGAGGCATTGACTCTATTAACTTCGCAAGAGAAATAGAGTTCCATTCTTCTAAAAAAACGTCGTACAGCTCTCTTAAATTCCCACACTGTGTATTTGAAACCTTTTTCTTTACTTCGAACCACAGATTCTCTATTGGGTTTAGATCTGGACAGTTAGCTGGCCAGTCTAAGACAGAAACTGATTGCGCTGTAAGAAATTCCTTTACGGTGCGTGCAGTGTGCTTTGGATCATTGTCATGCTGGAATGTCCAAATAACCGGTACGTTTTCAGCAACGTCTTCAGCATAAGGTAACATTGTTTCTTCCAGTAAGTATATATTTGTATTGGATCTGATCCATGTTACTTTCTATCAACTTTACAGGTCCAACACCATGTCCAGAAAAGCACCCCCAAATTTTCACATTTCCACCACCGTGCTTTAATGTAACTTTCGTGTACTTAGGGTCGAATGCTGTATTCGGGGGACGTCGTACATATCGTTTTCCATCAGAACATACCTACTCTGTTTATTTTCGTTTCGTCAGAAAAAAGTACATTTTTCCACTGTCACACAGTCCAGTTTTCATACATTCTCGCAAATGCAAGCCGGGCTTGTTTGTGGCAAAGTTTCAACATGGGTACCTTTCTTGCTATCCCACCGTGCAATTTTTCTTCTACCAAACCTCTTCGAATAGTGCGTGCTGAGATTGCTGAAGGGTTGTTTTCACCAAAATATTATTTTCTCAGCTCATTGGACCCTTTAAAAGGATTTGCCATACGAGCGATGTTTCGGTCATCTCAATGAGTTGTTTTTCTCTGTTTAGGTACACGTGGAACATTCGAAGTAGTTTGATACGTAGCAAAATGCTTTACAACGTGGAAAACCATCGTTTTTGAACATTGCAGATGGTCGGCTATCTTTTTATAAGACCAATTCTTCCGGTGAGTTTTTTTTATTACTTCCCTTGTAGTTTTATCACAACTTTTATTTTTTGGAATACATACTATGTTTAGAACTAGTGTAAAAAGTTTGCCTATTTATTTTTAGCTAATCATATGTATCAATGAATCCAGTGGTATTATGGAAAAGTTTTACGATACCGAGAGAAATAAAAAAAATTACATGCAATTCGTTTTGCGTCTTAGTTTGAAAAAATCTTCCCTTTATATCAGCCTTCCTAATTATATGATCACCACTGTATACACACACACATACACACACAATACATGCATGCAATCTAAAACTGGCAATTTTGACATTTGTAATATGTACACTAAAGCCAAACATCGCTAAAAATTTATTAATTAGGTATTATTAACTATTATTATTATATTATTAACTCGAGCTCTCTTAACTTGCTCTTGTATGCCTAGTTTGGGCTTCGCCGATACTGTAACTTATTGTAAAGTACCTAATTATTTTTTGGCAATAAATATTCTTTTTATTCCTATTGTTATTATTACAGTCGTAGGTATGATTGTTTTGTTCTTGTTACAGAGAATCGTCCCACGGGGCCCAGAATGCATGTATGACTTGATTGAGGCCGTTGGAGCCATAACCATGCACATATATTATACATCCACCCCATGGCAGATCACTTGCTGAATAAATGAAAAAAATGTTAACAGATCGTTTTATTGAAAATAGTTAATTAAGTTATTTTATTTTTTAATAGCTTTTGTCCGCGGCTTTGCACGCGTTTTACCTACATAAACAGAAACCTATGAGTGAGAATGAATACGATTACTTTAAGATTACCCATAAGATTACAAAACTCTCAATAAGATTCCAACAAGATCCTTTTAAATAAATAATAGTTTAAAAAAACTAAAAAACACGCTTTATATAGAAAACCAAACTAAAAAATAGAAAATAAATATTAATAAATGTAAGTAAGAAATGCATGCATGCCGCATGACATGTGACAGCGCTGGTCTTCCGCTGAGGCCAGTGTTGACTTCACGGACATCTTGACCCGAATCAGGGCTTACAATATTTTTTTATAAATGTAACTTAAAATATAAAACAAACTTCACAAGATACATTAACTCAACAAGATACAACATCAAAAAGCACACAATACAAATTAATAGGTAAAAATATGAACACAAACCCAAAACAAAAATAAAAAACAACAGTAGTAATAAGATTAGTATTTTACTTACATTACAGAACAAACTAAGAGGACAGTTGCAAAAACTAGCTCCCCCTATGCCAAGGCTGGTCTATTTGTATAGAAAAAATATGTTCCTTTAATATAACTTTAAAAAGATTAACATTCAAAATATTTTTAAATGGTGGTGGTATGTCATTCCAACACTTTGTGGCAGCGTAGCGGGAGTTTCCTCTAAATGCAGCAGAGCCATGTAACGGTGTTGCTAGTTAAACAGAACCTTCTCTAGTTTTATACCTACTGTCATCCTGGAGCCAGCGCATTTTGTTGAAAAGATACTCAGATTTTCTACTCTTGATCACCCCAAACAAAAGTATAGCAAGGTGAAGATACCTTCTCCAAGACATCTTAAGCAGCTTGGTATTGTTAACATCAGGTGTTACATGTGCTCTAGGCGGAATATTAAAACAAAACCTGGCACAAGCGTTTTGGACGCGTTGTATCAATCTCGCGGTTCTGGAAAATAGTCTGGGGCCATAAACAGTATCAGACAAGAGCTTCAGAGAGATTGACACGGAGATCAACGCTCAAACGGTTGCGAATACGGTACAAAACTTTTAACCGAAAGAAACTACTCCTAACCCAATCAGTGATATGCTTTTCAAACCGCTACTCACTATCCATTATTACTCCAAGATTACCAGATTCATTTGTGCAAACAATGGGTTCCCCTAAAATGCTCACCTGAGGTGTCTTGAGTTTAATATTACCAATTTGTTTCCTTGATCCTAGTATCATATACTTTGACTTCGTAGGATTTAAATCCAGACAATTATTAGTTGACCAGATAGCAATACGGTCAAGGTCTTCATTTAGTTTATCCAATGGGCTAAGGTCCGACTGAGCCGCAGAAGGTTGCGAGTTCGATTCTCGCCGCGGGACAAATATTTGTATGATCTGCAAGTATTTGTCTCGGGTCTGGGTGTTTCTATGTATAATATGTATGTATTTACAAAAGAAAAAAGTATTTAAGTAGTATATCAGTCATGTGGTACCCATAACACAAGCTCTGCTTACTTTGGGGCCAGATGATGCTGTGTGAAATGTCCGGGATTATTTATTTATTATTTATTTATTTATAATGCTTGCGATGCATCCTTCGGAAGAAAAGAAAGAAAGAAAGAAAGAAAAGTTTATTTTGTGTCTTATGATATCATATAAGAACTTATAAACTAATTAAATTGACAACAAAATTGTTCATCACTCAGCATGTGTTATAAATAACGTTTGGAACGCTTCTATAACGCTGGTCTTCCGTGACGCCGCGTTGGTATGCGCATCGGTACTGTGGTGGCGCACTGTCGTCGTGTACCATCATAACTGCAATTAATGTAATAAATACAGTAAAAACTAATATAAATATAAAAATGTAATGTTAACTAAGATACAAAATTTAAATTTAAATTAAACGTAGGTATATAATACAACAGAAAATAAAAGAAATATATTTAATGATAACAAAAGAAAATACTTATACATAAGTTATAACAAAAGTCTAACGACTAAGCACTTAAATCAAACTGAAGTTCAAAAAAGAAGAAAATATGTATAGAGTTGCAAATCATCTGTATATATGTGACACTGAAAGAGATAAATAAATTTTACAATGTCGGAGCAGTATATTACGAACAACAAAGGTCCCAATATAGAGCCCTGAGGAACGCCTCTAGGAACAGAACGAGGTGAAGACAGAACCTTTTCTCCATCAGGCTTTGAGATTTCTACAAGCTGCGAACGATTCCGGAGATAAATAAATCAAACCAATTTGTAGTATTACTATCGAATCCATAGTAACTTAACTTTGAAATTAGAATGGTTGTGTTTATACTGTCAAAGGCTCAAGAATAATCCAAAAGTACCAGTAAAGTCCCCATGCCCTGATTCTGTGCAGCAAGAGTATTATCTGTGACATCAAGTAAAGCAGTAGCAGTGCTGTGAACCTTTCTAAAACCAGATTGAACTTTTGGAAGAATATTGTTTAACTCTACATAGTGACAGACCTGAACATGGACTATTCTTTCCAAGACTTTAGAGAGACAAGGTAGAATGCTGATTGGTCGAAGATCTTTAAAATTACCTGGATTCGCTATTTTGGAAATAGGCTTGATAACTGCTATTTTCCAGAGGTCAGGGAAGGTGGACGTAGAGATAGAGAAGTTTATAATATGAGTTATCGCTTCTAAAGTGTATGGGAGAGTCTACAAAATAATGTCTAGATTTATATCATCGAATCCCTGAGCTCTCGATTTCAGTAAATGGAGAGCTTTATAGACCTTATCAGGCGAAACAGTTTTTAATTGTAACGAGTCATCACAGAAGCTATTGTGTTCGTAAAATGTTAAATTAGATGTATCTATATTATTAGGACCAGGTACGATCAGAAAATTATCATTTATGGTTTCTAGGTCATTCTGGTGATTAGGTAGTTCAGTACATTTGTCTAGGGGGAAGATACTGTGTTTCAAATTTTTCCACAAACTTGCAGGGTTTTTTAAATTGGCGTTTATATACTTGTCAAAATAGGCACGACGATCAGCTTGTAAAGCATTAGACACACTTTTTTTTAAATCTTCATAATAATTTTTAAGAGTCTCCTTCCCAGAGGTCCGATACCGAGCATGTGCATCATTTCTGAGCTGCATCATCTGCTTCAAGGTATCAGTAATCTAAGGATGGGACTGTTTTCGTAAGAATACTTTCTTTTCGGGCGCATGGAAGTAAAAAAGGGTTATGATCATTTTATTAAAAAGAGTAATATTTTCATTCACATCTTCAAGAGTTGTTATATACTCGTACATAGTTGCAGTCAATACTCTCCAAGTCTTTACTAAAAAAATCCATCAAAATGTCCATCAAGGGTCTGTATATGACATTAGATTTTATTTGTTTTGGTTTTTTCAAATTCAGTTCAGCAGTGATAAAAGCATGAGCGCCAAGGTCAGAAATATAACTTACATGAATTTGTCTCACAGGAGCATCAGTGCACACTACGTCAATCAGTTTTGCACTATGGTCAGTGAAATGCGTAGGCTCAGAAACATGCTGAACTAAATTGGTATATCTCAGGAATCCATTTAACTTCTTTGTATCGCTGTCATCAGTAACCAACATATTTATATTGAAATCGCCGAGAAGAACCAAATAATCATAACATCTAAAGGAAGATATAGAGTCAGTAATGGCGTCAAGAAAAGTATCAGAATTTTGCCAAGGAGGACTATAAGCAGAGCCTATGACAAGTTTAAACCATTTGCCGACATCGAGATCCACATTTGGTCGACAGAAGGGCTGATCGGATGTAGGCGTATGCGGACTTTCAGATTTTTGCAAACACAAAAACCCACCCCTCCACCTCTTGAGCGAACCGAGTCAGAACGTGGCATGAGTCGAGGTGAGTGGCGAAGCCGGTAGCCAGGAATAGTAGGCGCTCGCTTCTCCTCTCCACTCCTCAGCCAGGTCTCGTTAATGGCTAGTACATCCTGTGTGTGCCGAGATATGAGCTCATAATGTTTGGTGTTTAAAGAGACTGCATTAAATAAGCCAACTTTTAAAAATTTAGTTTTATAAATCATTTTTAACCATTAAAATGAATACAAGAATCTTCATTAAACCATATAAAATATACCAAGTGCTGACAATAATTAAACAGTAGTAAGTCGTCATGACGAGCCACACAATTCTACAAAGACCCACAACACGTGTACATCGATTACAAAAAGAACATTTCACTATAACAAAAGCAAAAACATACCATAGTAAAGGGAAAATAATTATACAAATATTTTATATTTTTTAGTTTGGTTTTCTTTCTATATAAAGCGTGTTTTTTAGTTTTTTTTAACTATTATTTATTTTCTACTTTTTAGGTTTAGGATAATCGGTTTTTTTTTTTAAATTCGAATTAATGCATTGTCATTGGTCTTTGACAGGTGTGCAAAATTTTAATGAAATCTGGCCGTTTAAAGTGGGTCAAAATCGCGTCCTAAGGAGTCGGTTACAAACATACATACAAGTGAAGCTAATATAAAGCGTATAAAAAGGAAATGTGCAGTTTGTCCACTTAGCGACTGCTTTAGAGAGCTGTTTTGGGTTTATAAAAAGCAATTATGGTTCTAACTGCATTTCAACAGTTTCAGCCTTTTTGTTGCTGCACTAAAAATGTATCTAGATATTATTTCTAATTTGAAAGCATCAAGGAAGAAAATCTAAGATATATAATAAACTTAGCTGTCCCGATCACGACTTTGTCCGCGCGTTTCTAGAAGACAAATACATCACATTTAAACTTAACGCACTCGGGAAAATCTAGCACATTCATGAATATTTTTTTTAGAATCGGTTTAGTAGTTCCTCTACATAATAATACTCGCAATACCACAAACGAACCTACAAACTTTACTTCTATATGCAATATTTGTCTCTGGTCTAGGTGTTTCTAAGTGTTTCTAAGCAGTATCAGTCATGTGGTACCCATAACACAAGCTCTGCTTACTTTGGGGCCAGATGATGCTGTGTGAAATGTCCGGTATCATTATTATTATAATAATGAAATATAGACTAAGCGTTTGACTAGCACTCCTTAGTAGGTAACTCAGACTTATGCTTTAACCATGTCTGAAAGGTTACAGGGTTTGATTTCCCGCAATCCCGTTGCTTATTTGGTGTAGCTAATAATATCCAGACTCCCGAGATTATAATGACCCACCAATCAAACGGCTACAATGAGTTACTGTTCTACTACTTAGCAAAGTACTTATCTTGTGTTTAAAAAGTTAGTATTTCCCGATGTCCCTTTGCACGATAAGCAAAGGGACATCGGGAAATACTAACATTATAGATAGTTTAGTGTTGATACGTATGTGTTTTATAGGGTTTGATGCCCCGCGTTGTCCCTTTGCTTATTTTGTATTTTCTACTTGTAGTTATTCATCAGTGGTTACTGCGTTAGTTAAGACTAACGGCACTGAAGAAATAAAATTAAATAATGTATGTTATTAATGACCCTGCCTCAATCTCTGGAGGTGTTAACTACAATTATGAATACCTCGATCCTGACTTCAACTTTCCCTGACGAATGGAAAGTGGCTTCCGGCGTACCTTTATCTAAGGTATCTAATCCTGTGGCAATGAAAGATCTTAGGCCTTTCATTGCCACAGGATCTTTAAGCATTTTACCATGAATCTCTAAAATACTTGAGTGTAATCAGCTAACTGAATTTTTGGAAGTCAATAATATACTGCCTGAGGTACAATTAGGATTTAGAAAGGGTCGTAGTACCGCTACTGCACTTCTAGACGTAACACACAATATCCTTAATGCAAAGTACAAAGGCATGGTCACATTGCTGGTTCTTTTCGACTTTTAGCGTGCGTTTGACTGTCTGAATACTGCCATATTATTGTCTAAGTTTGATTGAATACTACCACTTTGAAGTGGGTCGATAGTTATTTGAGCGGTCGCTACGAACACGTCAAAATACCTAAAAACTAGTGTTTTTCTGACGAAGTTTTTTTAAATAGGGGGGTACCTCAAGGGTCTACTTTGAGTCCCATTTTATTTATTATATTATTTGCTGACATTATTAACTCTATAAGAAACTATAAATATGATATCTACGCTGACGACATCCAAGTCCACATTTCGTTTAAGTTAGAGGATGCTTCTTTTGCTATCCAGAAGTTGAACGATGACTTGAAAAGAATATCTGGTTCACCACAGGAAAACAGTTTACTTAACCCACTAAAAAATAAATTTATGGTCTTAGGTACTAAATACATGCTTAATAATTTAGACATATCATCGGGCATCTCACTCAAGGGCGAACCTATTGAGAGTGAATATGAGGTACAGAATTTAAGGCTCACTATGGATGAGTCTTAATTTTGAAAAACATATAAAAAATCGTGTTTTTATAAACTTCAGGTCTATTACAATATTAGGCAATATTTGTGTGAGGAGTTGCGTTTACAACTCGTAGAATCTTTAGTGCTTTCAAGGCTAGATTACCTTGATACTGTTACTGGTCCTCTTTTGTTCTGCCGTACGCAACGCCACAAAAACGGGTGCACGCATTTTGTACCCGTTTTTGTTTTAAGGTAGGTACCGCTTAGGAGCCTAAATCCTATATCAACACTCCATTCTAAAAATAAGAGCGAGACAGAAATTATAACTAGCTTGTCTGCTTTTTGGTGTTCTTAAGCACAGGACGCCAATATATTTAACCGACTAGATCGTTACGTTAGTGCTCAAAGTTGCTGTCCACTCAACGACCTCAATCGGCAGCCTTTACAAGCAGTTTTTGGTACGTTGCGTCAAAATGCTGGAACAACATCCCACCACCGATTCGCAGCCAACAAAGTAATCTGGGCTTTACTACATATTATAAAACAAAGTCTGTCCCTATGTATGCTTAGATCTTTAATACTACGCAACGGATTTTGATGCGGTTTTTTTTAATAGATAGAGTGAAGTGAAGTGAAGTATTCAAGAGCAAGGTTTATATGTATAATACATGCATACTATAGCAGAGAAACATAGGCCCTAGCCCCAGATAATCTCTTTAAAAAAATTAAGGAAATAAATATCATGACAGCGCCTTGTCAATGTCAATATTGTATATGAAAATCTAATATATTTTAACAAACTAGTGGTCGCCGACTGGACGAAATTTGACCATTATTAAATTTAATGTATTTTTTTATGCATAATTTTAAAAAATATTAGCAATATTTGCACTCCTCTATATAAACAATAAGTGTGCGAAATTTCAAACTCCTCCGCGCAATTTTCGTAAGAGGTATAAAGTTTTTTACACATATAATATACGTGCAATATATAGATACGGTCACCTTCACGTATAATATATAGATACGGTCAATTGTTTAAAAAAACAATTAGTAGGGATCATACAGAAATGTCTTTAGACCAGACGGGTTTCTTGCCGGATTCTTCTTTAACTGGGATTAAGAGGAACCGGCACCTAAATTTACTAGCATTTTAGAAAACGATTCAAAGTGCTATTTGTGAGTTTATTGAATAAATAATCTCACAATGTTTTAGGATACCCGTGTAATATCGTGTGACTCTTTCACGTTTAACAACAATTTAACCGACGCAAAACCAACCAAATGTTTTGAAAAATACTCGCAGTTATTTTGATTGGTATTTGGACATATTTTGATCCGGTAGGTTTTATATCACCATCTACTTTTGTATCATGGAAGATCTATGGAAGCTCGGCCTAAGCTAGAACGATAAATTACCTACTGAGCTGTCATCCCAATAAAACCGGTTTATTACAGAGTTATCGGCGTTAAGTAATTTACGAATTGAGCGTCATATTTTAATTTCTAACTTTATTGAAGTGCAACTGATAGCCTTCTGCATTGCGTCATCGTGTAGCTATGCAGCGAGTACATACGTATCGTAGATAATGATGGTAGCAAAAAGGTGAGGTTAGGTATTATCAATTAAATCTTAAGTCCCAATTTGAACCACTCGAATCAGCTCATGATTCGAGTGGTTCATGTTAATATTTTTTAGGATGAAATTGCGTTATTGCAAACGGTTAGGCTACTCAGAAAGTAATTGTAAAAAAAGTTTTTATGTATTAATGGCTGATTATAATTATTCAAAAATATGTGATTATTTACAAGCAAAAATACTACCTTTAAAATTTTGAATTGCCTCCACATTATTTTGATAGCCGTTAATAATGAAAAAAAACATCAGCCAAATGGCCACCACGACCACGCTTACAGGACCTTTTCATGAAATTTTCCATAACCAAATCGCAAAGTGGCTGCCCTATGACCTCGATAGCCTCACGTTTTCCATATTTGAGGTCTTGAATCGACGCTGGGCTGTTGGCGTAGACCTTATCTTTTACGTGGCCCCAAAGGAAGAAGTCGCAAGGTGTTAAATCACAAGATCTCGGTGGCCAATTGTGATCACCTCTTCGAGAGATAACACGGTACGGATCGATTTATAGATTTATCGTTTTATTTCCAATATAGTTATCTAAATATTAATAAATACTTACTATCGTAACTTTTTATTTTTAGCAAGATAATGAACATGATAATTTAAGTAAGTATATATGTATACTTACTTAAATTGTATCGTAATACAGCGTAGTCCTGTTACAAGCATCGAACATGAAGGTGTATTTCGCTTGTTTGGCAG
The DNA here is from genome assembly GCA_948098915.1 of Lampropteryx suffumata. Taxonomy (NCBI): domain Eukaryota; kingdom Metazoa; phylum Arthropoda; class Insecta; order Lepidoptera; family Geometridae; genus Lampropteryx; species Lampropteryx suffumata. The sequence goes on from OX402563.1 coordinate 5,871,923, forward strand.
TCATCGCCATTGCAGTAGTGGCAGAAGGTATGTTTTTCAGATCAAACTAATTAATATTCAAACACGAAACCAAGCGTTCCTTACGCTTCTGTTTGTTAAAATTCCGTTGTTTTTAAGACGAAGTGATATTATAGTTGTAGCGTTTCTGAGGGGATGAAGTAGACGCGCTGTCCTCCTCTCCGCGTCTTTCCACCGTGCTCGTTCCTACTCACTAGATAGCTCATAAGCGTAGCAGCTCGATCATTTCGAAATACCTACGTATGTCTCTCGTGTCGGTATTCTTTATTACCAAGGTACCTATAACTAGATACTTACTAGGTTTTCCACTAGTTGGGATTGTAACTACTTATAGGTATGAAAACATGAACTACATATACATACATATATACTATTTCTTATATATTTTAGATATAATAAATAGTATGTAGGTAATAGTATGTACCTAATACTTGTAGGTATAGGTACCTAATTAGTACTTGCTTAATTCAAGTGCCTAAGTATCTACTCGTGAAAATTATACGAGTTGAAATCAAACAATTAGGCCCGAACTAATAAGTATAATTTAATTATTTTATTACTTTCAGAATTTGATAAATTATGTACATGCATACCTATAGGTATATTGAAAAAACCCAGAAACTAGAGCATTTCCCTAGTACTACCTATGTACCTACCTATTTTAGTGACAGTCGAGAACTACTATGGAATTGAACCCGGATTTTAAAAACCGATCTTTAGTAAAAACCGGTTTTTAGAGAAATTAATATATTATTTATTTGCTATTTTTATTAAGAAGTAGGTATCACAATTTATTGGCAGAGTGCCTTTCGCCTTTGAAAATACAAGACTTACTTGTGTGACTGACTCTAAGTGCGGATTCACTACTGCCAAGATTAGACCAAGATACCTATTTCTAGCACTTGTGTTTTGTCTGTTTCAGTGGTTCTTTCTGTATCAGGTTTTCTGGGTTACTGAAATAAAAGCAATAAACACATAATAATAATAATAATAATATAATAATAATGCCGGACATTTCACACAGCATCATCTGGCCCCAAAGTAAGCAGAGCTTGTGTTATGGGTACCACATGACTGTCCACCGCACCACAGAGGTTGTCCAACATGTGACAGTGTATTACGTACGTAAATGCGCGTGATTATGACGGAAAAGCATTTTACTTAATTATAATTATTACTAAATATTATTCATAATTTAATAATTTTTACTAAATTTCTACAAAAACCGGGTTTTGAAACTATCACAGAAACCATTTTTTTTTCTCGCAGTATAAACCTGCGCCGTAAGATTGATAGCGTGATTGAGTTACTAATAGACCAGGGTCGATAATTTTTGAACCCAATAAAAATAATAGTAGGATGACACCCATTGGAAAAGGAGGAGAATATTATAAAAATGGAAGGAAAAATAATTTACGGGCGATCTGAGGTCAGTAAGGGGAATAATTTTTACTAAATTTCTACAAAAATCGGTTTTGAAACTATCACAGAAACCATTTTTTTTATTCCCTTAAAACGGTTAAAACGGATTATCTCAATTTCCGGCAAAACTACAAGTCTTATGGAAAAAAGTCGCATGGCAAAGTTATAGGTAATATAAAAATATATAACTTTTGTTAATACAATTTTTTCACATAACCTCAAAATTTATGTGAAAAAATCCAAAAACCAAGTTTTTATAATCTCAGAATATGCAAAAAATCTAAAAAAACTCGAATTTGTTTTTTTTTTAATTATTATATAAAATTTTGAGCTATTTATTAAAATTTACACTTTAATTACTCGAAAAAAATTGCAAATTGAAATATAATTCTCTAATCAACAAACAAATAAGTTAATATAAAAGTTAATATCCTCAAGAATATTTCACTAGCTCATTTTTTATGCAGCCAACTGATGAATCAGAAGTGGATAAACTAATAATGAATCTACATAATGATAAGGCACCAGGTATAGATTGCCTCACCAACACTCTTATTAAACATATTAAAGACACCACTATTGCACCTCTGACCTTAATATTTAATAAAAGTCTATCAGATGGAGTTTTTCTTGAACTCTGGAAAACCGCTTGTATTACCCCGATATACAAAGCTGGAAATTGCATTACTCCAAATAATTATCGACCCATTTCACTGCTTGGAGTTTTTTCCAAATTACTTGAGAAAATTGTCATTAAGAGACTAATGCAGTAGTACCTTGAATCAAAAAACATCCTGTCAAAAAACCAGTTTGGCTTTAGACAGGGAAAGTCTACAGAAGATGCACTCTCACTGCTACTACGAACAGTTGTCTCTAGTCTTGATAATAACCTGAGCTGTGTCAGAGTATTCCTTGATCTTGCTAAAGCTTTTGACTCTGTTTCAACACCAATTTTGTTAAAAAAACTCAAAATTAATGCATAAGAGGAATTCCACTACATTGGTTCGCCAGTTATCTAACGGAGAGGAAACAGTGTCTGAGCATAAGTGGTATTACAAGCGTATCCCAAACTATAAGTTTTGGTGTTTCTCAGGGAAGCATTCTGGGCCCCACCTTATTCTTGATATACATTAACGACATCCATAATCTTACACTGAGAAACGTGGGGGTGTTTTGCTATGCTGACGATACTGCCTTAATATTTCATGAGTCAAACTGGCAAGAAACATTATCCTCGGCTGAGCAAGGAATGAAGGAAATATGTAATTGGCTGCAGAAAAATCTCCTAACCCTCAATACCCAAAAAACTAAGTTCCTTTGTTTCCATAAAACCCAAGCTACATGTCCGCCACCTACATCTACCATAACAGTGCATACTTGCGTTACAAGTACTACAATAGGAGCTCAGTGTAGCTGCCCAACAATCGGCAAAACTAATGTTATAAAATACCTTGGAGTAATGGTTGACCATAATCTAAACTTTAAAGAACACATCAAGTTCCTATCCGCTAGAAATCGGAAACTTAGTAACATCATGAGGCAACTGAGAAACTCAGCCAGCATCAATATTCTCAGGTCTACTTATATTGCCCTCTGCCAATCAATCCTGACCTATTGGTTATTGGTTGTTGGGGTGGTTCAACAAAAACATGTATGCTCCAGATTGAGAGGGCTCAGCGAGCAGTCTTAAAAACTATGCTGAAAAAGCCTTATAGATTTCCCACAGTTGACCTATTTAAAGAAAGCGGAGTACTTACCGTTCGGCAGCTTTTCATCCAAAAAACCTGCCTATCCGTCCACAAGTCTGTGATCAACTGCGATAATTATAAAGAAATGCTGCTGAAGCAAAACTTCAAAGTTCCAATAATATTTTCCAAAACTTCGTTTGCTAAACGGTTTGTACCTCAAATTTCAAACATTTTATATAATAAAATTGTCAAAAAATGTGACATAAAAAACTATTCAGTTAGAGATGCGAAATACGTTTTGACCAAATGGCTCACCACTCTGAACTACGACTGCACAGAGAATCTTATAGTCCTTATAATATAAACTAAACCTATTTTAGAATTGAAAATGAAAATGAAAAATGAAAAAATATTTATTAATAGCATAATAACAAATTTAAAATTTACAGGTTTAGCTTTGACGATAAATAATATTTGCTTAATGCTAAGGTAGATGCTTATAAACTATCCAGCGGTCTTCACACTAGGCAAGCCTGTATCGTGAAGACCTGTAAGCAGCAGGTTAAACTATATCAATATAGAGATCACGGTCATGCGATGTACATACATATGTTATACAAAGCTATATTTTATTTTAGAAAAGGTGCGCCAAAAAGAATATAAGAAAGTAAAAACATTGTTACATAAATTAAATATCAAAAATGTGATGATGTATAAACAAAATTGCATAAATATAATATATATTTAATAATAATATATACAATCATTTCTAAGATTTCATAGATATAATAAATAATAGTGTAGGAAACACATAAGGGTACATGATTGTTGGTAGGGTATAGGTATTATAATTGGCTCAAATTATTGTTTTTAACATATCTTCAGTAGTATCATAAGAAAGAGATGATAACCACTTATTTATTACACGTTTGCAATCATAGACACGTTTATTTTTTATGTCGCAATGTTTTAAAACAATGTTATACACATGCGCTCGTATATATTGGCCAAAACGCTGTGCAAAGGAAGTTTTGCAGAGAGGAGTAGTTATTTTATAGTTTCTTTTTTTAATTAGTGATTCGTAATCTGCAGATGTCAGTAAGGATTTGTGGACAGAAATTGAGATTTTGGAGATAAAAAGCTGTCGTACATTTAGAACGTAACTGTCCTTATATAATTCGATTGTGGGGTATCTGTATGGCTTTTTGTACATCACTTTCAAAACGGCACGTTGAGCTCTTTCCAATTGAAGCAAATGCGTTTTAGCGGCACTACCCCAGCAAGTGACACAGTAAAGTAGAAGTGATTGGCACAGGGCAAAATATATAGATTTAATTAATTGCCCACATGCAACATCCCTCAGATTTCGCATAATATGAGTAATTTTTCGTACCCTTGACGCAAGAGCTTCCAAATGAGGCTTGAACGTTAGATTTTCGTCAATTAGTACTCCCAAGTATTTCACAACTTTGGTTCTAGGCAGAGTGCTACAGCCACAGTATGAAGTGAGACCGGAGCAGGTTACACCGTGAATTTTAATTTCTGTTGTCATTGGAGGTGCAGAAGCTAATGTCTTATGAAAACATACATAAACTGTCTTTTTTGTATTTAGAGTGAGAAGGTTTTGTTGAAGCCATTTATTAATCTTCGCCATACCTGCTTCTGCCGCATATGAAACTTTTTGCCAAGAAGATTCATGAAAGACTACTGCAGTGTCATCTGCGTAACAAACGATTTCGGCATTAGCTATTGGGAGCTCATGAATGTCGTTTAAGTACATATTGAAGAGAGTAGGGCCCAGAATACTCCCTTGTGGTACCCCGTAATGGATTGTTTTAGGCTCACTGATGGTATCGGCAATCTTTACACACTGTCTCCGTTCCGTTAGATAACTTTCAAACCAGGCTAAGGCAATACCTCTAATACCTAGACTGAAACTGAGAAACACAGTAAGACGCTGATTGACCGTCTTTTCTAATAACTTAGAGAAAGCTCCAAGAAGAGAGATTGGCCTATAGTTGTCTATAGAGTCCTTAGGACCACCCTTATGAACTGGACAAACTGAGGCAATTTTCCATTGATGAGGGAAGCATCCACTAGCCAAACTCAGATTAAATATGAATGCCAATGGCTCAGCAATGGCGTCCTTAATGTGTTTTAACAGACAGTTACCTAAACCGTCAGCACCTGCAGACTTGGTGTTATTTAAACCTTCAATTAGTTTCTTCACCTCCGAAGTATCAGTGGGGTGTAGAAAGAAAGAATTGGCTGAAGAATGCCCAAGTCTGACGGTCTTCGCGAGGTCGCTCTCGTTCATGTCAATGCTCGACAAAATTGTACCAGCCAACTTCTGCCCAACTGTAGTAAAGTGGCTATTGCATGCATTAACGGAGTGAAGCGCGTCAAGAGATCCTGGGAGTGAAAGAAGTTCAATTGGCTCTTTTTTTTCTTTTGTGAGATTGCAAATGTTTTTAACTGATTGCCATAAGTTTTTAGGGTTATTTAAGTTAATTTTCAAGTCATTTGCTTCATAATCTGATTTGAGCCTACGCAGTAAAGTGACAAAAAAATTTTGATAACGACAGTATGTTATTCTTAGAACTTCATTTTGCGGGTGTCTTCTTGCCTGTAGATGAAGTCGGTCACGATGGCGCATGCAGCGCATAAGCCCTGGAGTTATCCAGGGCTTCAGGGTGTGCTTAGATCGGCTTACCCTCACTTTGGTCGTATGCTTATTGACAATATCTGTCAATTGTTTGGTAAATTCTTCCGTGGCAGTGTCAACATCGCTACAGGCGTAAACAGTGTTCCAGTTTATAAGAAGGAGATCACTCATAATAGCCTCATAGTTTCTGAGTAGTTTTACTCGACTAGAACGTTTACACTTAGGCTTCTCCACATTAATTCCTGACAATACCAGATAGTGGTCAGTTATATCTGATTGACATACAATACCCAAAGTTGAGCTAATATTTACATTACCTACGTAAATGTGATCAAGACATGCTGATGCCCTGGTTGGTTGCGTAATAGCAGGCATTAGTCCATTCTCTGCCATGAAACATTGATATTCCATGCTGGACGAGTTATCCATAATGTTAACATTAATGTCTCCTGCAATTACAAAGGGTAGAATACGTGGAGCATAGTAAGAATAAAAAGATTCCAATGATGACAAAAATATATCAGTACTTCTAACTGACGGCGAACGATAGATCGCAAGGACAGAGATCATGCCAGGGATGTGCACAAATAGGCAATCAACATCAGCTATGCTTGGTTCGGACACCAAAGCGCTCCATATATTCCTTACAAAGACCACAACACCGCTGTTTTGGTTTTTATGTTGAGTTGAATGGTAATGACTATAGCCTGAGATGGACGGAATGGTGGAACCACTGTGTAACCAACATTCCGATAGAATAATTACGTCAATCAGTAGATTAAGACGTGCAAAAGATACAAGGAAGGTATTAAAGTTTTTGGATATGCTTCTAATGTTAAGGGCAAGGATCCTAAAATTATGTTCTGGTGTTAAGAATGTTCTACACATCTCGATCTCACTCAACGTTTGACAATGAATTTTTAAAGACTCTAGGTCATTACTGATGTCATTGGGAAACAACATTTTTAATAACTATTATCCTAACCAAAGCTAACCGTTCACGGAGGCGTATGTTATGTTTTAAGCTAACTTTCATACTTACGACATTTAATTTTGGTATTAGGTGAGCCACGGTTTCAGAATTTACTGATCGATACAGAGATACACTTATGATAATATTTCGACTTGAGATGAAGTAATAGTGGATATAATAATATATATAAGATATACTATTTGTATTAATTATAAAATAGATAATAAACTCTATGTGTATAAATATATATGTGGGAGTTATGCATAAAATTTTACATTAAAATTTTAACAGTATACTACCATACTAAGAATTGTCAATGAAAAAATATACAAACTAATTAGAGAACAATAGAGCGAGTACAAAAACCAGCTACTCTTTAACAGCGGTAGATGCCACCGACCCCGCACCAATAGGCAATACAAGATCAAGGTCACCGGACGATCGTATGGCCTGTGACGGCCTGCCTTCCCTCTGCCTGACGTAGATTGAACCCTGACTGCACCAGCAAAACTGAAAGCCTTGATTCTTCGCACGAGTTCTTGCTTCACGAAACAAAAGCCGGTTTTGCTTTGTAAGCCGCTCATTGAAGAAGATTTTAGTGGGTGATCCAGCCAATTCCAAATCAGTGCTTAGGATGTTAATGCGTGACTTGGAAGCTCTCAGGATCTGTTCTCGCTTAGAGCGGCGCAGTAGACGCACGACAACAGGCCGTGGCATTTTAAAAGGCAGAGTGGCAGAGTTAGGTTGCGAGGGACGGATGCCGACACGTGAAACAAAGTCCAAATCTCCGTCTCCCAGGTCCACACCTAGCTTTTTGGCTGCAATGATAACCGTGTGCTGTAAATTCTCGCTTGCAATCTCCGGAATGCCGGCTATCTCAATTTCATTTTTCAGCATGATCTGAGCCTGTTGATTCAGTTCATTTTGGAGCCCAGATATGGTTTCCTTAAGAATAACAACTTCTTGGTCTTTCTGCTCCAGGCGCTTTAGACGTGCATCAGTTGCTCTCAGTGTTCCCACAAGGTCATCCATGCGTCCGTGACAATGAGTGAGTGATTCTGTGACTTCTTCTAGCTTAGTGCTCAGTAAAGCAAACTGCTTAGTGAGTTGACGTAACTCCAATGTTAAATCGTAGAGTTCAAGTCCTGTTTGTTCCGAGACCGTTTCAGACTTTTTACGCATAGTCACATTCTGGGTTTCAGAGCCTGATCTCACAGGAGTGAGAGAATTATCTCCTTTTTTCTGAGATGCTGAACACTCAGGACACCTCCAGGTCGATTTTCGTTCAGCAGAAATCGTCAATATGTTTATGTTTATGCATATTGAGCAGAAACTTTTTTTACAAGAACCAGAACATTGGAGAGCGTTTACCTCCTTGGTAGCCTTAAGACAACCAGCGCACTTCATAGTAAGTAGAAAATTACAAGACCAATAAAAAAAAAAACTTATTTTTTTATCTTATGAAACTCACAAGATCCTCTCTGAGGCAGTCGTAACACTGCTACGCTTTTCGTCCAGTCTGTATCGGTGATCTATGTGCGGCGACGTCAAGTTAACCGGTAATGGAACTCCACTCGATGCGCAGGCGGTAGTAAGCCTTGCGTGGTGCACTTAAGGCTCGAAATTCCTTTCGCTAAGCACGCTCACAACAAAAACGCGATACCCGCACTTGTAAATTTGAGAAGTTACGATTGATATTAATTCTGTTTTTATTCACTAATCTGCACTTATTTCTAGAAACTCTTTATATCCCTTTATTTTCGAACTATCATCGGTGATGAAAATGTAAGAACCAGTGAAATTAACTCGAATTTATAGGTATTGTACGAATAAAATATGAGGAGCTACACTTGCACAATGTTTACTGTATGACCGTGATGTCAAAGATGAATTACCTAGTTACTCTCTCATTATTTTTGTCCTTGCACCTTCTATTTTATTATTATTATTATTTATTTATTACATATGTATATAAAATATATTTACTTACATAGAATAATAAAATACACAATTTATATTTATATTTTTAGTTGATACCTATTTATATTTTATAATTTTACACCTAAGTACAGTTTGTGAAGAATTAGGTAGAAAAAAAAAACAAAAAAAAACAGCTGCAACCCAAGGCTTTTAATATTTTGGTAACTCGTCCAGATACCCACGATACAGATTTAATCTAGTCATTGTAAACCGCCTAAATAACGAAGGATCCAGTAAAACAGCTCTACAAACTAGCTCATCAACTAAATGTTTATATTTTTTAAGTTATTAAAGATAATCTCTAGTTTTATATAATTTAAGTTCCTCTATTTTCCGATTACTGTTTTTTTACTGGAAATAAATCATGTTTTCATATTTTCATTTTTCATTTAATAAGACATCTACAATATTTTGAGAAAGTTGTAGAATCTTCTTTAAATTATATGCGTAGATGCCTATTACTATTTTAAGATAACTTATATACCTGAGTGACATACGAAAAATTTTAGCCCATCAAAAGGTATTTCATAGAGAAGTGGGGAAGGAGCTAGGCGGGTATGGGCCTTACTACATACCTGCTATTTCGTAGCAGTTGTAAAAACCGTTAGCCAGTATTCGAGATACAGAGCAGTGTACAACATCGTTTATAAAAATACAGGCTGAGTTACTTTAAGAGAATTGTGAAAAGTTTACTGTAAAAAAAAACTTTTGGGATCTGTATAGCAAGGTAAATACGAGGAGGGATCAAAAAGAAGTGAGAATGACATACTCCTTGGTAAGAAAATAAATAAATACTGGCAGGCATAGCTCAGATACTTTGTAATATTAATAAAGAAAAAATCTTCGATTCTCTTTTGTTTTTTTCTGAATGTAGTCATTTGTTTGCTTCGTGTCGGAACGTGTTCTCGAAAATGGAGAAAAACTAAGTGCGAGCCGTTATTAAATATCTCTGTTTAAAAAAGTTAACGACGCAAGAGATCCACTGTGATTTGGAGGCAACATTAGGAGAGTCTGCTCATATGTAAGTATTCAATCCATATGGAAGGGCAAATGGAAGTATTCAATCCATATTGAAACAATCTTTGAATATGAGAAAAGTCTCCGCAAGATGGGTGCCGAGAATGTTAACCGACAGTCAGAAACAAAATCGACTTGACATTTCGAAGATATTGTTGGACAAGTTTCAAGAAGATTCTGAAAACTTTTTGTCTAGTTTCGTAACAATGGACGAAACATAGGTCCATCATTTTGATCCCGAGACAAAACAGCAATCTTAGAAATGGAAACGGCAATCATCACCGACCCCGAAAAAGTTTCGTGCCGTGCATCGGCTGGCAAGGTTATGGCCTCAATATTTTGGGACTCAGAAGGGATATTGTTGATGATTAGCTGGAGCGTGGAACCACTATTACAGGCCAATATTATGCAGCTTTAATTCCCAAGTTGAGGAATGCCATCAAAGAGAAAAGAAGACGGAATCTTCGAAGGGGCGTGCTGTTTCATCACAACAACGCACCCGCGCACAGGTCGGCAGTTGCGATGGCTGCCATTCAGCAAGCTGGCTTCGAATTGGTTGACCACTCCCCTTATTCACCAGATCTGGCGCCTAGCGATTTTTATCTGTTCCCCAAATTGATAGAATACTTAAGGGGAAACAAGTACGAAGACGATAACGAGGTGATGGATGCCGTTGAGAGCTTTTTACAGGACCAAGAAAAACAATTTTTTTTAAAGGGATTGGAAAAGCGCTGGACTCGGTGTGTAGAGAGACTCGGAGACTATGTAGAAAAATAAATTATTAAGTTATCAATAGTCATTATATTCTATCTCATTCTCACTACTTTTTGATCCTCCTCGTACTATCTTTATTTTAATCTGTATCAATCAACTCTAACATAAAAATAGTAATATTTTCTCTCAAAAATAGTATGCTTAACGTAACATTTATTTGATTCTAAATAAGTATTAATTAATTTATAAATGTATTTTTCAAATATTTTAGATATAACTGGTATAAGCGAAATTGTTCTGTAGTTTTCAATACATTCTTTACTTTGTTTTTATGCAGAGGTTTAATTATCGATACCATTAATGCATCTGGAAACACGCCTGCGCTAATACATAAATTAATAATATGGCTAATTGGTGTGCTTACACAATGTGCTACGGCTTTAATTATTTTTGTAGAGATACCATCATACCCAACGCTACTCGTATTGTTGAGCGAATATATTATTTTAAGGATGTCAGTGGATACACATGGTTTTAAAAATATAGAGTCTTTATGACTTGTCATTAATTTGGTTACATTTTTTCCCGAGTTTTTTATTGGACTTATCTTATCAATAAAAAAGTTATTAAACAAATTTGCTATATCTTGAGAATTTGTTATAAGTTTGCTGTTTATTTGAATTTTTTCTATAGTATCTTTTGGTATGTTCCGTTTTGTGCTATTTATTATACCCCAAGAAGTTTTACTTTTATTTTTTGATGCTTTTATTTTGTAACTGTTTTGAGATTTTTGCGTTAGCTTTACAATTCTTTTAAGTATTTTGGAGTAGTTTTTATATATTATTTTATTTACTTCTGAGGGTGTTTTCCTATGTTCCCAAAGAAGTTTTCTTTTTTTCTTACAACAAAGTTTTATACCACGTGAAACCCAAGGTACCAGATTAGAAGTCTTCACAGTAATTAATTTGTGAGGAAAACAAAGGTCATAAAATAAGGTAAACATTTCAATAAATATATTATATGTGACGTTGGGGTCTGTTTCAATATATATTTCAGAAAAGGACATGTTCCCAAGAATCTTACTGAAATTCTCTATATTGTCAGCTGAATAATCTCGTCTCTTATATAATACGCCAATACTTTAGACGAGCTAGTTTTTGATTGGACATTTAATGAGCTGTGATGTGTGATCCGACAATGCAAACTCTATTACCTCAGTTATGCATGGTTTTTTGAAATTGTGCTCAAAGTTATCAATACATGTACGGCTCTTCAATCGCGTGGGTTGTTTCAGAGCAAGTTTGAGATCAAAATTTAAAAGGAAGCATTCAAAGTCAAGTGTTACATTATTTCGTTTTAGTATGTCAACGTTAAAGTCACCAGCCACTAGAATATTCTCGTATGATCTCTTTGATAATTCATGTTGAGCTTTTCTAAGGCAATTAATAACTATGTCAAAATTATTAAATTTAGGAGTACGATATACACATAGAATAGCAATGTTATAGTTAGTCAGTACTACTGCACAACATTCAAATATACCGATCACTGAGAAGTCCGATATTTTCTTTAACTCTATCTATTTGTGTTCGTTATGTATGAGGATGCAGGCTCCACCTCTCTTGGTGTCTTTTCGACAGAAAGACGAGGCTAACGTGTAATTAGGTATCACCAAATACTGTTCATCTCCCGCCATGATGAAATGTTTTGTAAAGCATAGAATGTCAACTTTTTTATTACTCATCATGAGTTCATCTAAGCACACAGTAAGTAAGTCTGACTTGTTAAGAAGTCCCGCGATGTTTTGATGGAGTATATATAACATATTATTCAAGAAAAAACTGGTCAAGAAAAAACTTGTTTTTCATCTGACCATGCTCAACATTTGACAGTTCTGTTGTACAGGAATCTCTGTAGGCTATGAATTTCCGAATGGTTTCAATGTAGCGATTCAAATCTTGATATATAACACGAAGTCCAGTGTTATTTATCGTTCCCGATGGTTTATGAAACATGTTGTACTCATAGATTAGATGTTTGTTTGTGTCAATTAAATAAGCACAGTTAAATGTATGTATGTCTAGTTGCAGTAATTTATTAAAATTGTGAATCCGTTGATTTATAGCTTCTTTATTATAACCGTATTGATAGGTCGGTGTACATATAATGACGTTTGTGTGTGTGATTTCCTGTAGTACTTTTCTTAAGTACCTAGTTAATTAACTCTAGATTTTTGTTCGTTTCTAGGAAGTCTTGATCGCTGATGAAAATAATACAGTAATCTTCCATGGTAAATTCAGATATTTTTGTTTGTATTCCTTTTAATGTTTGTTTTGTACACACGTTTGGAGTTAAATAATGACATACACTAGCATTACTCTGGAGCATATCCTGTGCAGTGGATAGCACATTATTGTGTTTATTACTGCTTATCAAACAGATCTTTGGCTTAAACACAGCCGATTGGTCATTTAATGAGGTATTTTTTCCATTTGTCATTATGTTTGGAATATTGTAGGTCATTTGCTGCTCTTTTTAAGGTAAATTGTTGGTTTGTGTTTGCTTATTCTTTCTGGGAGTCACCTTTTGGTCCGATTTAGTGTATTGTTGTGTTTCTTTATGTGTTCTTATAATTGTCGTATTTTCTTTTGATTGTGTAAGTGTTTGTGTCTGTTTATGTGCTTTAGGCTTAGGTATAGGTTTGATAGTTTTTTGGGCTGTAGATGAAGGAGAGGTAAATTTAGCTGGGGGACTGTTCTAAATTTTTTTCAATAAATATTTTTTTTTCTTCAGCTCTTCATTGTTCCGCTTCAATTCTGTGTATTCAAGTGATATTCGCTCAATTTCCTCATGAGCGCTGTTTAATTGTATTTTTAATTGTTGCATTTTATCTGATAGAATTTTTACTTGGTCATAACTATCGACCGACAAGTCAGGAAGGTTACTAGTAGTGCCATCTAGCGCATCAATGCTCAAGTCGATGTCACTTTGGTTAATGTTTAGTTGCGTTTGTGCTCGTCTGTACGTGGTATTATCTTGGGATTCCATTTTGAGTTCATCTTGTTTAATTAATAGTTATTTTCTTGTACAAAGAGATAATTTACGCCCCGCTGGTTTCGAACCTCGGTCCGCCGTCACGACGTCTATGCTCTGAGTTCGCACGTTCGTCGTCGCCGCTAAGACTGCTAGTGACGTTACATGCGAAATTAGCAGTCTGGTGAATTAGGCGCTCAAGTGCTAGTTTTGTAATAGGTAGGAGTCGTGTGTGAGTGAGTCGAGAGGGTCCAAAGGTCGTTTTTTGCAGTCGCGAACAAAGAGTTTTGTTATGTTATTATAACGGCTGATTAGTGAAGTAAATTTAAAAGTTTACTCACTTTCCATATTCTTTGTGTAGTTTTCGTCTTATAGTGACTGTGACTCTCTTACTGTGCACTTGTTTTATATAATTTCCTCTTATATTAATTGTTTTGTTTCATAAATGTTACAAGTCGATTTTCACTGTGTTATTTTATAGTAGAATAGACGAAAACAATTTATGACGTGAATTGATGTATAATTGACGTTATTATTATCGCCGGATGAGTAAAGACGATTGTTAATATTATTTAAAGATATATTTGTCTGGAGCCTATGTTTACTGCGACAGCAACGCCATCTCAACAAGGACTTCAGCATTTGAATTTAAAAAAGAAATATAGCCAATTTTATGAATAAATATTTATTTTTAAAATAAAATAATATGATTACACACTAAACTAAGCTCATTCACTGAAGTTCTTCATATGGATCACGGTAGAGTAGGCGTGAGCGTTATTTCACGTCGCTAGTTACAGTAACTACGGGGCATGTAGTCGAATAACTAGTTTCGACTCGAATGATAAACTAGTGATTTTCAAACTAGCGATTTCCACGTTTCGATTACACACAGCGATGTGACTGAATGTAAGAGAAAGAGAAACGAAACAAAAAATATGTGGTTTCTTTCGCGCTCGTGTACTTTCGGTACGCCTAGGACCGGCCGGCCGGCCGCGGCCGCACGAGTAGGGTTGCCAACCATACTTTATAATAACGTACCTATCCAACTTGATTTTTGGTATACCTTTGCATACAAATAGAGTACCTATCTTAAAATACTTTATTTGCAACCATTACCATATACATACTTTGTAATAACGTATCTACTTTATCATCATAACCATACTTTATAATAACGTATCCTACTTTATTTTTGGTATGCCTTATACCTTTTCATACAAATAAGGTATCTGAAAATACTTTATTTGCAACCTTTACTGTGATGCGTTAAACAAAACACCCATTATGGGTACTTAACTATTAAACCGATGACGGAAAGGATTTATTTAATTTAATTCTTCTTCTTTTCTTGTCAATGGCATGTGACATAATAATGTCAATTTTGCCAGTGTCAAGTGTTTATTTTTGTTTATAGCCAAGTTGTTTGTTGAAGTCTTAGTCGATGGTCAATTGTCAATTCTAGACGTCACGCGGAATGGCCGTCTAGAATTTTCTTGGGATTCCTCGTCGTTCAAATCACATTGCACCACAATACACATACAACTGTACTTTTCAGCTGACAAATGGTAATATATACTAAAAAATGCCTCTAATAGCTAATCAAATGTAAAAAAATATTCTTATTAACTATCTATTCCCGCCACTTCAGCTTTGAAAGAGTTTTTCAGTAACGAACCTAAGAGAAATAGAAGAAGAAGAAGAGAGAAATAGAGCGTCAATAATTTAATTGAAAACGAATTGTTTATTTATTTAAATTTGATTGTCAAAGAAGCTTTGATTTATTTAAACATAACTAAGAATACACAAAAATACGTTTTTAAGGCAATAAAACCATGAAATTTAAAAAATACCTTTTTTTCATCCAAATACTTTATTTTTTCCTATTCAAACTATTTTATACGTTTTCGTTATACGTTACGTATTCAAACTTTTTTTGTCAAAAATAGTTGGCAGCCCTAAGCACGCGCCAAGAGTTTCCGAATGAGTGAGAGTGACACGATGAATGAATCCGGACTATTCCGAACAAGCGAGTGCTGGTTAACTACTAAAATAAAAGGAAGTATATGTAGTTTTGATCTGTTGAATTGTCATACGTATGTATTTGCAAATAAAGATCAGTTTAGCATTACCTTTATATTCAAATAATACCATCGGTTTTGTTAGACGGCTCGGGATTGCATACAAATAATAATAATAGTATAATTGTGTGTATAGATTTAGTTCATTACTTTTTATTGAAACTAACTGTTACTAACCGCCGCACACAACTTAAAACAAAAAAAGTTCCTCAGCTAACATATAAACGTCAACCTTGATCCAAAAAGCTTTTTGAAATAGTGGTGAAATACCTAAACTAACTTACTGTATTATTTTTTAAATTGTAAATACATTCTAACAGAATAGAGGTGTATAAATTTAGATGGTGTAAATAGACCAATACAAAAGGGTGTAAATAGAGTAAATAGACAAATACAAAGGTTGTAAAAAGACAAAAAACAAAAGTGTATATAGAAAAAAAATCCGTTAATATTTTAAATCGGTGTATATATAATGGTACATAGAATCAAATGAACTTCATAACATTTCATTACCAATATTGGATTTTATAATACTCATGTAAACGAACAATAATACATTTTATTTAATGCAGCCAGTCCTAAGCCTGAATAATGTCTGAAGGGAAGTTTATTTGTGCAAATTTTGTATCACGTATATGATTGAGCTGCATAGCTACGATGCATTAAGTTAGTAGTCTCTCAATATGTTCGTAACTGCTTCAGTAAAATCACCATTGTAACATCACATAGACAGATTTTTTATTAGTAACAAAAATAACGTGTTTGTAAAACCAGTGACGCCTTCACAGTAACTAGTTACGTTACGTTATGCGAAAAACACGTAACGACTCACGCCTACGGTAGAGTGTATAATTATTTTTTTTTTAAATAGAAAAAGTTTTTTTAATTTCAGAGTCTCGAGACTCTTCAAGTAGCTTGCTTTTCAATCTGTTATAGAATATTTTTTTTAGAATGTGCCTAGAATTGCATGATCTAATTCCATCATCTCCTTTTCACAAATGAGCAAGCAGATGTACCGCTCAGTATCATCAATACCTTGTCAGTCTACCACCCTCACGAACAAAGCACTTTCACATTTATAACGCTTTGCGTTCGTCTGTCTTTCCTAAAAACTACAATCTGGGTATCTTCAAGTCAAGAGTAAATAGTCTTCTAGACCTGCGTGCCGTCGGCCGCACCATCTTTTACCTTCAGGCGAGGCCGTGGTTAAACGTTACCCACGTTTGACGATGATACGATTTTATCTACGATAAAAAAAAATGATTTACTTTTTTTGGTTTGGAAGGTATCAGCTATGGTTTAAGAATATCTGTTCAGCCATTTGAAGATCAGCTGCCCTTTTCCAGTAGAAGGGATCTGAGCAACTTTTACAGGTCTGATCTCTGCGAAATTTGGTATTCTGTTACTTCAATAATATTGCAAGAACATGGTAAGGTTACCCTGATGTAACCCTGACGGTAAGGTCCTGATGCTAACTTTAACTTTGCGCTCTGTTTCGCGGACTTATAGCTACGTTCATTTCGGCCTAGCACGCACTTATTAATTCATCAGCGCTATTCTGACGTATGTCATATTTAACGCGTTTATATCTGCTAATACTCTACGCTGTGGAACATGGAATCAGACTGCAGGATTCCATGTTCCACGGAATAACGCAAAACGTGGTATTTTATTCGCTATGTGGATACAAGGTACCTACTTTTGATCTGAGGTTTTCTTAGACCACACCCTAGCTAGATTTTAGCCGCTCGCAGCCCACAGGTACATGGTACACCTAACCTTCTTATCCTAGTAAGAATAAAAAGTTATTTGAATCAATTTAGTAAAGCTAATGATTTATTAACTTATTTACCTTTTTGTTTCAGCATTGGATGATGGGCTGAAAGGTGAGTGATTAAAACGACAGCCTACCGATGAATTATAAGTATGATAAATTAATTATTTAAAATACAATAAGGTAGTTATTTGATGAAGTAACAAATGCTTTCCGATGTGATAAGAATCACAGTTGTACACGAACGTGTTCATAGTAATAACAAGAAATGTTCAATGTTGAACTTTGTGTAAAACATCCTAGAGAAACCATGCACTCTGAAATATTTTGTGTTCGCCAGTTAAATTCGGAATGGGCACGGATCCTGCAGAAGGTACAGAGTACTTCTACGACGTGCCGCGAAACATCTCGGATGCCAAAAAAGATGGGTGGCGAATCACTCGTCGCCCATCAGGCCCAATGCCCAATCTTGTGATGTACTGCCCTTCGGACCATGTCGTCTGCGGTTTATACGAAGATATTGGAGATATCGCTGGTCTCCAGATTGCAGTAAGTGTTCTTAGAATAAACAAAAAAACTCCGATTTATTCTGTGGCCTGCCGCAATATAACTGATGAATTAAAGATTGGAGATTAAGTCAACCTTCTATCTTATGATCACTAAGGTCCAAGTAATTTTAATGTCAATGAATACAGATGGCAGCGCAGTAGCACCCAGTAGCTAATGTACGTTTAGGTGGTAAGATCTCATAGAATTCTTAAAGAATGCAGGATGAGAGAGACAATATGAGTGAGATAGATATTTAGCTCTTTAAAAACACCTCTTATTTCACAGATAGATAGTAGCATTATAATGAACAACGTTTTCGATTGGAAGACACGTGGGTTCACCTTGTGGGAAACGGACATCGGCGAAACGGACAAGACAATGTGGACCACTCAGCAGTACTTCGTATCTGCAGGTACAGTTCTTTCATTTCAGGAAGACGGGTAAATTGTTGTAGTTTTACTATCATAGCACCGCACCTGTTTTGCGCGAAATAAAATAATTAGGCGTTAGTGACGGAGTTCATAGAACACCCGAAGTCCGACATGGGTAAGGCAGTAATAGCATTTATCAAACAAATTATGCCAAATTCTTATATAACAACATTGTATTAAAGCATTTTTTAATAGTTTACTTTCTCATACAAAATTAACTGAAGATTGCCACTAAGGGATGTTTGTATGTTATGTAATTAATTATCGTGTTATGGGTTAACCTTTCCAGAAAGTCTGAAGAGGAGCAGAAAGGAACGCTTAGCATCCCGCGACCCCACCCGCGTGTTAAAAGAGAACGCTGTTTGGGTGTCCGGCAACTATGGGGAACTGTTCAGGATATCTTCAAGCGAAGCAGACATGGTGGAGCAGAAACTATTCACAGAACAGGCATGCATACCTTGGATGGGTAAGCACTAAACATGATATACAACGTGATAAAGACTGACTGGCTGTAACTCTCACTAACAATCAACGCATAGCTTTGAAGTCCTTGCAGTCCTTGAAGAGACTGGCAGCGTTATTTCATAAAAATAGCAGTAGCGATAGAAAAAGCAACGCGACAGCAATATCAATCGCAAGTCGTAAAAAACTGTTACGTAAAAACTTTAATTACGGAAGCCAGCGGTAGCCGCAGCTCGCCTGGCGAAAATATATTGGTGTCAGAGATATTAGCGTACAAAAAGTGTGTAGGACGGCAGCGATCGCGCAAAGGGTACACCGCCTTTTTATCCCGATAGGTGTCGCATCATCGATAATACCTTTGACATTTTAGCTGTCAAATTGCATGTTTTATATGTATTTGTTGATATATTTCCAAATTATTCATAAAATACTCCAGTGTTGAGCTGCAGGCTGTAAAAGAGAAGCTCACAGACATTCCCCAGTGTTGAAACTGATGAGTGTATTGTTTTTTAGGACAACACTTCTACTACAATATGTCGAGTACAACCCCATGCGACGCAGAGAACATGTATCCTTGGTTCCCCTTGACCATGAACAATGAGCTTATTGCCATTGGATTCGTGACTTTCGGAAGTCTGCCTGCCAGCACGAGTGGGCGAAATTGGTTTGAAAATCCTGATTTGGATATTGTCAAGGTAATACAATACTGGATCTAGATTTACGTGAAATTAACTTCTGTCGAAATCTGTCTCACTCTTTCATTCGCAGTGACAAAGTCAAAGTCAAGTCAAAAGATAATTTATTCAATACAATCACATGGATCACTTTGAAACGTCTTACATACTAAGTGAATTTAGGTGCCAATTCATCCTAACCCAAGCCCGAGAAGAACTGGCAAAAAACTCGTCCTAGCGCTTTTTTACATGATCCATCTTATAACTACCTTAACTACGAAATACTAATACTACATACAAGATAGTTTATACATTTCAAGTGTGTTGGTTAACAGTCTGAGGGCAGAGCGACATGAGGCTTTGCATTCTTATCAATAATATAGTCATTTATATTATAATAAGCTTTCTTCAAAAGACTACCTTTTATGTGTAAATAAAAAAAAAGTATATAAGTATGTAGTAGGTATATCAGTCATGTGGTACCTACCCGTAACACAAGCGCTGCTTACTTTGGGGCTGTGTTTGTTACATGATGCTGTGTGAAAATGTCCGGTATTATTATTATTATTATGTATGCTTTAAATTTCTTAATTGGTAGTTTAGTAGCATTTTCAGAAAGCTTATTATAGAAGCGCACCGTGTTCCCCATAAAGAACTTATTTACTTTTTCTAGTCGAAACCTGTATATTTATGGGATGTATAATTTGTGTCTATTCCTAGTGTTGATTCTATGAAGGTCACTATTTAGCTGAAACCCATTTCTATTTTAATATGTGTATAAAAAAATTTCATATAATATATTGTGATGCTATTGTGAGAATATAGTCATAACATAACACTATGGAAGTAACTGAAATAAACTAGTCTAGCTGTAGCTTCATCAGTAAGCCACCGTATCGCACCTGCAATGCAGCGGAACTAACCCTACCAGCGTTTGCAACAATATTAAGACCTAGGAAGATCGTGGAATCTACAAGATTCATTGCCTTTCAATTCATTTAAATGTTGGTCGGGCTTGGAATAACATTTGGCAAAGTTGATCCATTTTTTTTTTTTTTTTTAATTAAGCAAAAGTTTATTTACAGTGAACCAGTTAGGAACTAACGATAAGGAATCATTTACGTTATCGCAAATATTGGTTTTACCTCTATCAACTTTAAAAATTAAAGATGTATCGCCTGCAAATAAAACTATATCACAAATATTTTTTTACAAAAAATGGTAAATCGTTAACGTATACTAGGAATAAAAAAGAGCCTAGTATCGAACCCTGAGGTACCCCTATATCAATAATTGATCCTGAAGACCTCTCACCACCCACGTCTACTTTCTGAACTCTATTGAATAGATAAGACTGTATGAGGTCAATCGCCCGGTTTTTAATGCTATAATATTTTTAACTTTGTGATTAGGGTTGCATGACTCACACAGTCAAAGGCCTTAGATAGATCACAGAATACTCCATCTGCATCCTGGTACTTCTCCCAGGCGACCTTTAGTAAATGCGTATTGATTACTATGTAGCAGGCTGTTAACGTTAAAGTGATATAATAACTGATTCAGAATTATTTTTTCAAAGATTACTTAACGCAGGTAATATCGATATCGGTCTCTAATAAGTATTGTATTTTTTATATTAATTAACTTCAAAGCTTTTACAATACTAGCCTCGTTAATATAGCTAAAACTTAACTCATTCTTACATCTTGCAACACTAGATTCTAATAGAACGGAAGCTCTGGAGGCTGAAGAGCTTAACGATGTGGTCACAATTTTTGGTATATCTGAGAAAAAACTATCGAATGCATTTGCAACATCCTGTTCCGTTGTCAAAATTGTACCATTTATATTTAATTTGAACTCTATTTTGCGAGCCCTTGATTTACCGGTTACATTATTTATTAATTTACAAGTAGCTTTTATTTTATTTGTTGAATTTAATATTATTTTTCTCAAAAACACTGACAGTGTCATGCGGCTTATGACAAACTTCTTTGAAGACTTTTAGGTAATTCTTAACATGTAAGATAAAAACTGGATCATCTAACATTGGCTCCCTGGAAGCATATAATTCGTACAATGTATTCCTACTTCTATAGATACCTGATGTAGCCCAGTCGGCAAATCTAGCATTATTTTTTGGTTTACATGTTTTTACTGTAAATATCTATGTTCTTTAATTATTAAATTAGACAATGTGGTGAAAAGATCATCTGGATCAACGATGCATGGTATGAGGGGAACTTTGTGTTCAATTTAGTTACTTTGAAATGTTTTGATGCGACTCTCTGTGATAGGTTGACATCACAGATGACATGTCGCTCTAGCTCGACACACGACACCTCAATAGTTCTTTCAATAGAAAGATTAGTAATATCTTTACGCTCCTTGCATTTAAGGTTATTTCTTACAGTATTTAACTAACCACCACGTATGGCGCTCCTGCGTTTATAGCTACTAGCAATATTATAATTTTCGTAGAAAGGAAGTACCTCAGATAGTACCATCCAGTGTTCAGTGATACACATAATATCTACTTTGAAATGATTTAAAAATAATTCACATTCTAATACTTTGCTGGGCAGGCCTTGCATATTTTGGTGAACTACTTGTAAACTGCCTGTTTTTCCCATTTTCGACATGGTCTGTTTAAATTCTGGTCAGTTGGCCCTACTACAATATTTCCCTCATTAATATTATTACAAACCACGGCGCCGTCATTGAACTGTGTTAAATTTTTTTTAACAGGATCAGATATATTAAATGCCAACAATTTAAACAGTTTATGTAAATATATATAAGTATCAATAATATTGTGTAAGTTTATTGCGTTTATTTGCTTTTTATAAGTAGGTTATAGTTCATAATTTAGTGCACCCCGACCAATCTTCCAAATAACTTAAGTTTCTCTCTATCCAAAGGTTGTCTGGAAGAAATCGCTTCCTTAGCAATAAGACCGCCCATTGTACATAATTTATCATAAATAAATTTATAAATTGTTATAATTAGTTTTAAGGTGTACAATAAAGATTTTTCATTCATTCATTCATTCAATTTAGCAATAATCAATTTACTACGCGTACTAAAGGTAATGTATACCACATTACCTTTAGTCAAATAAAAATTACTAATAAAATTATTAGACTAAATATAAAACGTCACTATGACGATATGTCAAATTGTAAAGCATTAAATTCAGATTGAATATTTTCTGATTGTCTTTAGCACTCAACGATTTTGAGTAAGGCAAAGCACATAAAATAAGTTTCCCCAGCCCAAGATCTAGCTTTTCTTATTAGAAACAACTGCATATTTGATGTCTTGTTTGTATGAATTTTAGAAGAGCCTGGGGCCGGAAAACGATATATCGGGACAATAGTCGTGCAAACCTTACTCTTAGCAACATCATTTTGAACGATAGAATGACTGACATTACTTTTAACAATCGATGTCCTCCACAAAAGACGATACGATATTTGGAATTAAATGAAACAACCGTCAATTCGACTAAATTTGACGAACATTTCAACGACATTACGTTAGAATCCTATTAGTTGTGGGCATTACCTATCCCACCGCCATTGCCACAGATGACAGCACAAGATCAAAGAGTCACCGAACGATTATATGGCCTGTGACGACC
Organism: Lampropteryx suffumata; assembly: GCA_948098915.1. Lineage (NCBI taxonomy): Eukaryota > Metazoa > Arthropoda > Insecta > Lepidoptera > Geometridae > Lampropteryx > Lampropteryx suffumata. The sequence continues at coordinate 5,895,047 of OX402563.1, forward strand.
TGCCTTCCCGCTGCCTGACGTAGATGAAACCTGCTGCGCCAACAAAACTAGTCTTGCTTGATTCTTCGGACGAACTCTTCACGACACGAACTTCACGGCACGAACTTCTCGAATACGAACATGAACTTCACGAAACGACAGCCGGTATTTTTTATATACAGGCCAATTTAAGTCGATGCCTTGGATATTACTCCGCGATTTGTCTCCTACAGTCGTAGGTATGTTTGTTTTGTCTTTGTTACAGAGAATCGTCCCACGGGGCCCAGAATGCATGTATGACATGGTCGAGACCATTGGAGCCATAACCATGCACATCTATTATACATCGACCCCATGGCAGATCACTTGCTGAATAACAAGAGCGACAATTCTAACGGATCGTTTTAATGAAAATAATAATAAGTATAAGTTATTATATAAAGTTATTTTCTATTTTTTTCTGTTTTATTAACTAGCTTCTTCCCGCTGCTTTGCACGCGTGGTACCTATATAAAAAGTAGCCTACGAGTATGTCCTTCCCCAAGATAAAACCTATGTCACCCTAATTATTTATCACCCGTTTAACCTTGAAAACGTAGCAGACAGAGCTACATTAGAATTTATAATATTAGCGTGGATGAGTTTTAGTGTGCCGTAATAAAATAATAAAATAAAACGGTCAATGTTCCCTACTTTTTTCGTCAGTTATTTTACCATTAGCCAAATCAGGGTAACTACGCCGTCACAAACTATTACCTAAAGCACAAAACATTACGAAAAGAAAAGTTGGCTTTTGACAATTAACTTTGTAGTTAAAATATGTTCCTAAACATTTTTTCTGATGTACTACTAGATGGCGCCACAGGAAAAATAAGAGTTTTGGAGTTGCTATACACTCGTATATCTCGCGATACTTAACCTGATTAAGAGATTTGGAATATTAGTAAGATAACAACATTTGATCTATGTACATTAACAGCTTTCGGATTTTATCCTTTACTGCTGTGAGACGTTGCCTCTTGCTAAATTTAATGATTCTAGGTTAACGGGTAGTATATATATATATATATATATATATATATATATATATAGGCAGTATATTTCTATATTTACTAGCGTTCGTCAACATATATGAGGCATAAATAAATAAATATTGGTCGACAATGCACACAACATCATCTAGGCACAAACTAAGTTTGTATTATGGTGACCAGATGACTGATCGAATACTTATATATGTATTTTTAATAATTATTTATTTTTTTAACTTATGATACTTTATAACACCCAGAACAAACACCTAAGTTCATCGCACAAATGTTTATTCAAATGACCCTATTTGAGCCGTAATTTTTGATAGCATTAATTTAGAATTTGATATTGGTTTTAACTTGAATGCTCCAACCATTCCTGAGAAAAGGGGTCTTGGGATGACAGACAGACAGACGGACAGACAACGAAATTATCCTTTATGGAGTATTGAGGATTATCCGTACCTTTGAGGTACGAAATCCGATACCTGATAGAACATCAAGTGATACTTTCATAAGTGTCAAAAGGATCAAGCCAACCCGTCGTATTCAGAAATAACTAGAAAGACATTTGATACACCAATACAGTATTAAGTCCCATGATATACATAGATAGTTCCGTTTTATTCAGAACATAATGAGTGGTACAGATTACAATAAACAATCAGTCTGTAAAAGTTAGCAGATTGTAGCAATCGTAGCAGCCTGAACAACCGGTTATTAAAATACTAGCTGGTGCCCGCGACTTCGTCTGCGCAGGATTAGTACGTCGAGTAGCTTATTATCTATAACCTCGCCCATTTGCCCGCTGCCGGACCGCGCCATAGTATCGCGCACTCGGTTGGTCATCGTGGTCCCTTAAAAGTATTTGTACAAATTATGTAGTGTGAAAGACTAAGTTTATGTACCTTAAATACCAGAAGCCATATAATGTTTTTTCTTAGTTCAAGAGGGTAATTAATTAAGTTTGAGTGTGTTTCAGGGCCACTTTTTGAGATTTGGTCTAACGGAGCCGGGGCCGGGGCGCTTTAAGCGATGACGACCTTTGTGACGCAGTGGGCCAAGGCCCGGCTGAGACGCAAAAGGTTGCGGGTTCGATTTCTGCCGCGGGACAAATGTTTGTATTATCTGCAAGTACTCGTCTCGGGTCTGGGTGTTTCTATGTATAATATGTATGTATTTACAAAAAAAAGTATATAAGTAGTATATCAGTCATGTGGGGTACCACATGACTGATATACTACTTTTTTTTTTATTTAAGTACATAGTATAACACAAGCTTTGCTTACTTTGGGGCCAGATGATGTTGTGTGAAATGTCCGGCATTATTATTATTATTATTATTATTATTAAGCGACGTAGACGAAATTTCAAATTTGTGTGTTTTCAACAGTTTAATTTTTGAGATTTTGTGGCTGTGATTGGTTGTCCAAAAGTGCTTCAGATTAAAACAATATGCCTTTAACAGCAGAACAGGTCGCACAAGCAGTTGCATTGATTGACCAAGGACTGACACAAGGTGAAGTGGCTATTATGTTAAATGTGCCTCGTTCATTCATGCAGTATGTTTTGAAACGGTATCAGGACACTGGATACTACACTCGAAGAGCAGGTAGTGGAGGCGTAAGGTGCACATCAGCTCGAGACGAACGGTTTATTGTCTTATAAGTATTGAGAAATCGTTTCCTTACGGCTGTTGAGATACGACAGCGGCTCCAAATAGTCAGCGGCATAAACGTAAGCGAGCGTACGATCAGAAGACGGATGGAGGAATTGAATTTAAAAGCTCGTAGACCAGCACACGGGCCAGAACTCCTCAGACAGCACCGAATAGCTCGTCTTCGGTTCGCTCGAGAACATGCCAACTGGACTTACCAGCAATGGGCTAGAGTGCTCTTTACAGATGAGTGCCGAATTGCTTTACGAGCTCCAGACGAACGAAAACGGGTGTGGAGAAGAAGAGGATATCTAGAGGAGCGATATCTACCCACTACCACTACACAAACGGTGAGTTTTCATGGCGGCTCTATAATGGGATGGGGAGGAATAAGTTCGGATGCTCGTACGGAGTTAGTGATCGTCGACAATAGGCTAAATGCTACTCGTTACATCGAAGAGTTCCTCCAGGATCATGTTCTGCACTATTCCGGGTTCATTCGGTCCGAACAATGTTTATTAATACACGATAACGCACGTCCCCACGTTGGGCGCTGCATAGAGGAGTACCTTCAAGCGGTTGATATTTCAAGGTTGCAGTGGCTTGCTCGTAGCCCGGACTTAAACCCAATAGAACACATCTGACACATGCTCAAATTAAGTCCGGTTCCAACCCGCCACAAACACTCAACCAGCTCCGGCCTGCAGCGCAAGCCGCTTGGGAAACCATACCGCAAGTGTACGTCAAAAACATGACCCAGAGCATGCCTGACCGGATGCAGGCATGCATTAGAGCTATAGGACGAAGCACCCGGAATTGAAATGTGTAAACAGTTTTAAAAAAACGCATGTTTTTATTTTATTTTGCAGTTGCAGTGTGTGCAAAATTTCTTAATTAACGTTCAATATCAAAATAAAAACTTTGAGGAATGCTATCATGGTTTAAAGTAATTAAAAAGTTAATAAAACATGAAACAAGACTACTTTTTAGCCTACCCACCTATTAATTATTAAATATTATCATAAAAAACAAGTTATCGCATAATTTTTGAGTGGCCAAGTTTCCATGCCGGTGAGTGTATTTTGATATAATTATCAATTTGTTACTATCAAATGTGCATTAGAAATAAATAATTATTTTTTATTGTATTTATGGCTCACTATTTTGGCGATAATGGCTTACACCTAAAAGATAGATATATGCTGTCGCGGGATTTTTTGTAGGATAAACATTTCCATTATACATTATATACGTGTAATTCTAACGGTTTTTGCACGCAGCGCACGCCAGAATAGCTCGCAGATGGCACATTTTTTTCTACTTACTTGACACTTATCGTCATATTTATTGGACAATTAACACGATATCTTTATAAATTATAGCCTATGCGTTATTCTGATGTATAAGCTATATTATTGTAAAGTTTCATTTAAATCCATTCAGTAGTCAAACAACCATACATACAAACTTTCGCGTTTATAATATTTGTAATGATCAATGTGGTGAATGACTTATTACTCTCAATCTTAATTACTCACAAAAGTAAGCCGCTGTTCCACCATTTAGATGATACCATTAGAAGATTGATATTCAAGCTTAGTCAGAGTCGGACTTTTTCTTCCTATTGTGTTACTACTTCTTGCAGCATATTGAGAATGGCTTTGAGTCAAACAAAGTAACGGGTCTTGCTCTTGTAGATCTGTCAGCAGCTTACGACACGGTGAACATAAGTCGACTCCTAACCAAAGTGGAACTCCTTACCAACGATGTAGGCTTTATCCATGTAGAACTACTACGCAATCGTCGCTTTCAGGTACATTTGCACTCAAGAAAAAGCAGGAGGCGTAACCAAAAAATGGCCTTCTTCAAGGACACTTCCTTCCTAGCCCCAGCTCTGTTCAATATATACACCAAAGCGATATAAACAAAGCGATTCCTATATGCGGATGGCTTGGCTACACAGACGACTACGTTTGAGGAGGCGGAGGAAAACCTGGAGATGGGTTTGAACCAACTCAGCATATATTACGAAGATAATGGTCTCAAACCCAATCCTTCCAAAACCCATGTAAGTGCTTTTCACTTGCGCAACCACCTAGCAAATCGCACGCTCAACATACGCTGGCAGGGTACTAACATTGAACATTGCTCGCACCCAAAGTACCTCGGGGTTACTTTGGATAGGACTTTAAGCTTCAAAACCCATTGCTCTATACCCAAAGCAAAAGTGAGTACACGCAATAGCCTGCTGCGCCGTTTGACCATCATTAAATGGGAGGCGTCCCCTGACGTGTTGCGCACAACTGGCATGGCATTATGCTATTCAGCCGGCGAAATTGCGTGCACTGTTTGACACCGCTCCGCTCACGCTAAGCAAGTCGACGTGGCACTTAATGAAACCTGCCGCACGATAACTGGCTGCCTCATACCGACTCGACTCAACATGCTCTACCCGCTTGCAGGGATTGCTCCTCCATCTGTACGACGAGATGTAGCTTGTGCAATTGAAAAGTCGAAGCAGGAAAACGATTACCGTCATCCCTTCTACGGAAAGCAGCCTCCAAAAGCGCGATTAAAAAGCCGTAGAAGTTTTTTGCACACCACTTCGGCGGCCGAAGAACACCCAGCTACTCTTAAGATCACGATCTAGAAGAAGAACCACCCAGCACCACCCGACTTTAGATCGCAGGAACACCTGCCTCCCGGACGCGATCTTCAATGGTCAGTTTGGAAGTCCATAAACCGACTGCGGACCCAAGTCGGCCCCTGTAGAGAAAGCATGTGCAAATGGGGCTATCGCGACTCTAGTGCCCAATGCGACTGCGGAGCTCCCATCCAAACAATGTCTCATCTACTAGTCTGCCTCTTGTGCCCTTACACCTGCACAAGGGATGACCTAATGGACGCCACGGACGATGGAGTGAGGGTGGCAGTATTCTACTCTAACATAATTTAGTTGTATCATGGACACGCACGAAGAAGAATAGTTCTTTTGAACCTGTATGATGAAAGGATTGCAGTGCGCCTCAGAGGCTCCTTTTTGACAACAATGTTGGTAAAACATACAATAAAAGTTTAAGAAAATTTATTGATAAAAACCTTAAGACTATTCGGGGCCAGTGGGTGCTTTGAAGGACTTCTTCTTGATCTTCTGCTGCCTCCGCTTCAGATGACGCTGAACACGGCCTGCGCCTTCTCGTTTCAAATCCTCGTATTGCTTCACTAGGGCTTCCACTTTCATTTCAGCTAAACAGAAAAATATTATAAATTGGTGTGCACAGATTAAATAAATGAATAATGCCGGACAATTCACACATCATCTTATCATAATCATCAAGCTTGTGTGATGGGTTTAAATTATTTAAATACTTTATTTTTTGTACCTCAGACAAATATTTGCAGATCATTTCGCAAGACAAGCAGCCTTGTCCATTAGACTCAAAATGTCGAGGCAATTGAGTTTATGTAGTGTACCAATAAAAGTGCTTATATTATAACTATATGTTATATAAAGAACACAAAAAAGTGTCCTCCTCTTAACCAGACAGTAAGAAAAGAGCTATTGGACATATTTACATTATATAAATAAGTCTGAGTTAAACTACCCATTGGCCTACTTGGCTAGATGGTAATGTTATTAGAGTAAAATTTTATAAGCTATACAATAGTACAAAAATAAAAAGCGGCGGGAATTGAACCCCGCAACCTTCGTCTTCTGCCAGGTCTGCGTCTTGGCCCACTGTGTCAAAGAGGTGGCAGAATGCTGCTTAATAAAAATAACCCGTCCAATTGAGATACAAGAGACTTTGTAACAGTTAAGCTATCTTTAATGTTTATGTTTAATGAATGTTTAAAAGATCAACTGACTCAGATCACTGCCGGAGCGCAGCGTTCCATAATCTATTTTAAAAAAAACATATTCATGATTATATTCCTAGAATTGGCAGACACCTCTTCAGATCTCTAGTTACTTAGGTATTTTCGGATTAAAGGAGGTTTCTCAGTATATTTTTTTTTATGTGTGTTCGCGGATAACTTTGTCGTTTATGAACCGATTTTGATGATTCTTTTTTTGTTGGAAAGGAGTTATCCCAAGGGTAGTACCATGATAAGTAAACCAGGATCAGATGATAGCATCCCAGAGAAATCTAGGGGAACTTTCGAAAATCGTAGTGGCGACTAGTGCGTTTGTTTATATTTTATTAAAGTATTTTAAAGCACTACTATTTAAAGAAGGTCTGGAGTCGATCTGATGATGGAGCCGAAAGATAGACGAGGGAACTCCTCAACGATTTACAGCAATTACCTGGTGTTTGGGCTTGATTAATTTGTATTGATGAGAACTGTACACCTAGATGGGTTGTGACTGTCATTAGAGGTCTGATGATGAAGGACAGTCAAGGGAACTCCTCAACGTTTTACAGTAGCTTCCTTGTGTATATACATGAAGTCGGTTGTCTTTTTAGTTTTTAAAACGTAATTATTAAGGATGTCTGACTAAGTCAGAGGCACATTCAAGGTAGCTCACACTTTGTACAGAAGTAAGTATTGACAGATAGATTAGTCTTAGATTTATTTTGAAAGCAAACACATTGTTTTGCTTTCATTAGGTTGGTTTATACCTTTTTTATACAAGTGTTTCACAATATTTAAATTTGTATTGTACCCATAACACTGCTAACTTTAGGGCTAGACTAGATGATGCTGTGTGAAATGCCTGGCATTATTTATTTATTTATTTACAATGATTTATTTTATTGTTTGAATGCTTATTTTCACACAAGCAGATAATCCTGCTAGCTTAGAGAAAATTAAAATCACTTTCTTTACATCTACAATTTTTTTATTGACATTTTATTCATCTTGGACTATGAGTAAGTCAGTTTCATCATAGATTCTAGTGCTTTTTTTCGTCATCCACTTTTGTTGCTTACCAGTCTATATTATATATTATAGTCCTGGAGCATGGTCCATGTATAGGTTATTCTACATTGTGGTGCAGATTGTTACAAATCAGTGTAGCTGGACAGAGGCTGCCTACACCTGCAGAAATTCCAGGTGATCGCTATCTTCAGGAATGAAGTACCAACCACAAAGAGTGAATCTTTCACACAAAAACATACATGTTTCTCATGTTTCAACCAATCAAATAAAAATTGTACTTACATTTGTTTTTAAAGTGTGGTTGCCGTCCTTCTCTATACTCCTGTTCAATATGTTCCCTCTGTAACTCTCTCTTTTCTTTCTCCACCTTGCTCTTTTTCCCATCTTTGTGTTGGTCGTTCAGCCGCTGCATTAGTCTGCGCAACTGGACCTGTTTTTCGGGATCATCAGTCTCTTTGAGTTCGGCTCGGATTGCTTTGATGTCTTTAATTCGGATGTTGGACATAAAGTTGTAATTTTCAGTGAACTCTTTCTTGTTGAACTCACCGCAGAGGGGGTCAAATCTGTAAGTGTTCACTAGTAACATAAGTATGCATAATTCACTAATGTATTGTCTGTCCTTGTCATTCTAATGTCATTTCTGATATTTAAGAAGCGCAAGTGGCATTCATTCACTTAATAGTACCTTTAGATCAACAAAGTGAAGCAATGTTGTACATGGTCAGTACCAGGATTGGTGACTGCAATGCCATTTTCAACAGCATCTGTGCTTCAAAGTGCACGAAAGGAGTCTCTGAGCCGCACAATAACCCTTTCATCAAACTGTTTCGAAATAACTAGTGACACAATAAAAAAAAGTAGTAGGGCTAGTCAACTACCTCAACCACCAGACCATAAGTGCTCTCAGTCTCATAAGTTATAAAATTAAAAGAGTATGCATTTTGATACAGTGATGTTGGTCGAGTACTAGGTAGCATACTTATAGCGAGAAAAAATAAAATAAATAAATGGATAAATGAATAATAAATCAACTGGCTTAACAGCTCAGTCAACCTTGTACTCTAGGTTGTGGGTTTTTGCGATGAACAAAGGTGATTGTTCTGTTTGGGTATTGTTAAGTATCATAAGTATGTATATATGTATATGCATGTACTTAAGGACTATATGGTGTTGTGCGAATTGTCCACAAATATTGAAATATTTATTAAAATTGAATTGTACTTTACCTAGGGTCCCTGATTTCTGTTCTTATCTTAACAGGCAACTTTGTAACCATTGGGACTGGCTTTTTAGAACTCATCTCTCTGGGTCTATTCTTGTTCTCCCTTTTAAATACTTTTCTTTCATTTTTCTTCTCTTTAGTGCCGAACAGCGCTTCCTTATAAACTTTAGCACCAACTTTTTCCTTCAACTTTTGAAGTTCTTCGAATGAGAGTGTGGTTAGTTGGGAACGTATAGCCACCTGAGAAAGTTGGGAACGTATAGCAATATGAGAATAATACAATTTAGTAATTTATTATTCAATTAGTAAATTACCATCGATACATAATATTTTTTTTGTATTTTTTTTTTTATTTGTTTTGATATGGATGAAACGTACTTGCATATTATTATGGTTATGTCATTTTATTTAGGTATAGGACATCTCATTCTCAGAACTTACTCTTTCATCATCATTTTCTTCCTCCATCTTAGAGTTGTTATCACTGGCTTCACCACCACTACTCATTTTAATAACTAGGTAAACAAAGTCAAGTCGAAACGTTATATTATTAATTTTGTTTGAGTTTTTGAGGTTACTTACTTCTTCTTCTTCTTCTTCTTTGTTAATGGCCTGTGACATCCTAATGTCAATTTTGCCAGTGTCAAGTGTTTATAGTTTATAGTCTGTTTGTTATTAGAGTCTTAGTCGATGGTCAATTGTCAATTCTAGACATCACGCGGAAAAGATTACTGAATAAAACATGTCTAAGAATAAGAAATATTAAATTAGCAGAACAATGTTACTTCATGAAATGACAAACGAAGAATCATTTTGTCCTTCTTTTTTTCATTTAATGGCATGTTTTGTTGATAATTTTTGCAGTGTCAAGTGATTTTTTGTTTACAAAGACTTAGTTGATCGTCATTGTCAAAACGTCATCGTGAAATGCCCGGGATTCCATGTCAGTCGTTCAAAACACATTGCAACACTTTTAATTCAATTGTCCATATTTGTGCATACTTGTGCTATGAAGTCACAATTTATTGTTTAAAATTCCGCCAAGATTACTGAATAAAACATGCAATAGCACATGAATATATAATTAATTTAGAAGTGCTATGTTATGTCATGAAATGACAAACGATTGGTAAATGCTGGAATGTGAAAGTCAATGTGATCCTTGTGATTGTACTGAGCAAAATATTTGAAGGTAATATAAGTAAATATTGTATTGTAAGTAAATATTGAATTTATAATAAATAAATTTGAATTTAGAAAAATATTGATGTTAACATCTTTCATCTCGTTTTCTGCAATCTGTGAGAGTGATTTAATGAAAAGCGACGGAAGTGTTAAACAGAAAGCCGGAGAAGTATCAAATAGCATGTATGACGACCTCTGTGCCGCAGTGGGCTTAGGTCCGGCTGAAACGCAAAAGGATGCGGGTTCGATTCCCGCCGCGGGACAAATGTTTGTATGATCTGTAAATATTTGTCTCGGGTCTGGGTATTTCTATGTATAATATGTATGTATTTACAAAAAAAAAGTCAGTATCAGTCATGTGGTACCCAAAACACAAGCTCTGCTTACTTTGGGGCCCTAAGATGCTGTGTGAAATTTCCGGTATTATTATTATTATTTGATTTGACCAATGAGCGCGCGCGGTGTTAGTGTTGGCCGTCAGATTGTGCTAACACCTTTTCCCGAGAGGTTGATACTCCCAGCCAATAGTGTGTGCGTGTATCTGACGAGATAAAGAAAGTGAAATAGAGAAGGAGAACGTATCAGCTGTGCAGTTAACCTACAGTGATGTGTATAAAGTGTGATGATGAAAGAGTGATGTTGCTTATTACCAAGGACTACGTACCTAAGGCTCGCTCGTTTTCAATACTATCCAACCAATAAGTCATTATTTTAGTACTTACCAATGCAATCATAAGGATCACTTTAGCTTACTTACCTATCTGACCAAATCTTTTTATACCTGCCAAACATTCAAATCCATTCAGTTACGGCATGATTGAGCCACTAACAAAGTTACTTAGCATAATTGTTAAACTACCTACCTAAACACAAGTAGGTAAACATCTATGAGTGAAGAAACATAAAGGTACTTGCGTCATTGGTGGTGTCAAATCCACACAAACATTCGAATCTTAATCAGGCTTAAAAGGATAGCATAAGATGGGATTGTATTCTCTTTGGCATTCGGTTGTGACATTTTATTTCTTGGATTTATTCTGTGGATTTCTTTCAGTCTTCTTTTACGAAATAAAAAAAATCCAAATTTATAATCATGGAAAATATAAAATATCATCATGAAGAAACTAATAATATACCTAACAACAAATAGATTTTGTAATGGTCATTAACTAAAACACATATCACCACTTATCACCTCATAACAGGATTACAAGTTTACCTGAAATGGATTTAGGAGAAGCTATCACGGCAACCAAGTTAGATCTTTGTGGGGAAAGGTTTTATCTAGTGATAGGATGGCAAATGTTTTCATTCGAAATGTACTTATTTGGGAAAGAAAATCTTTGGAAAGGTTCGTTTTCTTCAGGCCGTCTATCACGCTTTAGCAAAACCCTGCAAATGACTGAAGATACTTACTTCAAAAATCTCAAAAGCTGTCTCTCTCACAAAAGAGATGATTATCTCTATGAAATGAAAAGTGACTTCTTTTATTGGAAGCGTAAGTTCGGAGGATCCGCTATGATTGAAGGGTTTTTGCCTCTTGAAGTTAGCACCTCGCCCAAATATGCACAACCAGATCTAATTGAAGTACTCCTCGCACTGAATCATCAACTAAATAACAAGCTGAACTTGCTAATGGACAAATTCACAACTATGCAAGATGACTACCAGAATTGCTTAAAAGATACCGAAAATTTTTTGAGTTTAAAAATTGAAATGGAAAAAGCTCTCTGTAATAAATTTTTAAGCCTATTGACCTTACAAAAGTCGAAAGTACAAGCATTAAAATTGTTTAGGGAGGAATCTTTAAAAAATAAACTACCTTGATAATAAAATTGGTTATTTTTACGCGCATGTGAAAACCTATCAAGCCTTAATTATTAGTACTTACATAATATTATTGTATGTTGTAAGTCATTTCCATTTTTCCTTCTTATAACATAAATAGTAGCAAAATGTGTCCTTCCCCAAGGTACAATCTATTTGGTGCTTACCCACCGTCCACCACACTGAGACAATCTGGGTGACCCGTTAAAAGTTTTTTTTTACAACCTCAAATTCAAATCTCAGATTAAAATTAAACGCTCTTTACTTTATATTGGTGACGGTACACCTCAGAAATTAATCAGATCGCAACCAGTTGGTTCGACACCTAACCAGGTGGTCAGGTTATGTGTTAAGAGTATAGAAAACAACGCGCAAAGCGAGCGTGCAGCAGCAGCGGCCGCCGAAGCGCCAGAATACAGGATTATTGGTAAGTCAACGTATATCCGTAAGGAGGTGATAGAGGTGACTATTTCCGATTATTTTAACCCCTATATGCATTTTGCAAAAGTGAACCATTTTTGAGTTACCAATTTTTTTTAGTTTTCTTCTAAATAAGTCAAAAATGCAACATCAAAAATTTATTTAAAAAAGTATCAACTTAAATCTATTTTTTTCATCTGATTTATAAAAACTATTAAACACTCGCTATTTATCACTACTATAACAATAAAACAACGATATTATTTAAATAAGAGAGAGATTTTTTTCTACTAAAATGCCATAAACCAATGTCTTAATTGTTACATATTATTAATTGTTAAATGCTATTACTACTAAACTGTTAATGGTTCTAAATTTTATTACAAATTTATATAGTTTGTTTTATTTACATTGGGTACCTAGGTATTGTTATTGATAAATTTTATGGAAATTTCAAAGAGCGACCTTAAATTTAGTTCGCATACGAATTTCTGCCTGCTCCTTTGTGATATTATTTTCAGTTTCTTTGAAATAAGTTCCTAGTTATTATGCATTGTTAGAGAGCTAAGAAAACGGTTATGGTTTTATCTGCAAGCCAAGTTTCATAACTTTTTTTTTAAGTTTAAGGCATTATAATAGAAAAAATCTAAAAAAAATATTGAAATAATATCGTTTTTCGTCTCGAACTTTTAAATTTGGACCGATAATTATTATTTTAATAGTGATAAATAACCAGTCTTTAATCGTTGTTATAAATCAGAAGAAAACATTAGATCTAAATTGATAAGTACCTACTTTTTTTAATAAATTTTGATGTTGCATTTTTTACTTATTTTGATAAAAGCTAAAAAACATAACTCATAAATGGTTTGCATGATTCATATTGGGGTTAAAATTATCGCAAATAGTCACCCCTATCACTTCCTAACGGATATACGTCGAACTACCAATAACCCTGTATAGTTCGTCTGTCTAGATACATAACTCTGTCCAGTTGCTAATCTGTAACCTAAATAATAATAAAAAATCAAATCAAAAAAAAATCGGTTAAAAATCAGATTTGAAGTGAATACCTACATAGTATGCACTTCAAATCTGATTTTTACCCGTTTTACTGCATGTTTTATTCAGTTGGTAATCTTAGCTGAATTTTAAAGAATAAATTGTGACTACAGGACAACTGAATGACAACAACTGATGGATAACTGAATTATATGTGTATTGTGGAGCACTGTGATTTGAACGACAAGGAATCCCAAGAAAATTCTAGACGCGTGACGTCTAGAATTAACAATTGACCATCGACTAAGACTAATAACAAACAAACTGACTATAAACTATAAACATTTGACATTGGTGGAATTGACTTTAGTATGTGAATGTCAGGCCATTAACAAAGAAGAAGAAGAAGTAGATTTAGTTAAGTTAACATCTTAAGTACTTGCTACATACAGAGTACTTTGCTTCGCTAAATACTGAATACTAAATACTGAACTGAAACTAATAAGTAAGATTGTGGCCGTATCGTATCTTATCTTTACCTCTCCTCATGTGAGACGTTGTGGTGGGTGGGTTCTCTTTTACTTTACATTACAGCAGTTCTTATAGTTTGTGCTAGTCACTATTAAAGCATAAAAAGGCTGTGAACTTTACCCACAATAAGTTGAGCCACATTGCTGTTGATGTTTCTGGTGCTTACTTTTCCAATAGGTAATTAATTTGGATACCTTTTGCTACGGTCATCTCGACGGCCATCAAGATATCAGCGCACCATAAAATGGTACACCCACCTATCATGACTTATAACAAGTATGTTTCCAAAGTAAAAATTAATGATAATAACATGTATTTAAAAGTACAATGGGTTCAAGATGATTTTTATCTATTTGAATTGCATGTATTGTGCGATGATGGGAAAGTTTGGGTTGGATCATTTTCCAATGAACTAGCACAAACCTTTTATATTGATCTCCACCAGAATAAAAATGATTACTATACTAATACAAAGAAATGTCTGATTGGTGAAGGTGGTGATGAGTATAGATTCAATATGACCATAAGTGGCGATGACAATATTGCCACATTCAGCTGGAAAAAGAGGTATGAAGATTTCTTCCAAGTACAAGGTTCAATGACTCTATCAAGAGATGATAATTTAGAATCTAAAGATACGCTTTTAAAATTTCTCATAAATAAAACCAAAGATCTCGAATCACATGTTAAAGGAATGGATGAAAAAATTGAAGAATTGAATGGCCAGTTAGGGATGTGTAAAAATGAATTGGAAAAGGTAGTTGATAATAATACAGGATTAGAAAAAACTCTATATGGAAAATTTATGCAGTTGTTGAACAATAAAAAACAGAGGATTCAAACACTTGAAGAGCAATTACAAATATACATGAATGGTGACAGAGTACCCTGATTTATATAAAAAAGATGTCTAATTAATTAAAGTAGCACTACCTAAGCATAAAATAAAATTTTTGAAATCTAATAAAACACTCAGATCCTTCAATAAATTATTTTATTTAGTAAAAAACCTAGGCATTTAGTTCCTATACAACAAACCGGAGAAGTAAATTAAAAATGTAACCATCAATTTATAGAACACAGTAATAGTTAACAGAAAGCTCACATTAATTGGATATCACTTTTAATGCTTGAATACACACTTAGTCACATAGATCTATACCATAACCTTAAAGACAATATAATAATAATAATAATTCCAGACATTTCACACAACATTATCTGGACCCAAAGTAAGCAGAGCTTGTGTTATGGGTACTACATGACTGATATTACTACTTATATACTTTTTTTTGTAAATACTTACATATTATACATAGAAAAACCCAGACCCGAGACAAATACTTGCAGATCATACAAACATTTGCCTTGCAGCGGAATCGAACCCGCAACCTTTTGCGTCTCAGCCCGACCTTATCCAACTGCGCCACAGAGGTCCACATATTAATTCTAGATGTAACTACAAAATTAAAACCACTACCTAAAAATATATGCTTACACGGACAATTGAAATTGGTGAATACTAGGCAATACTTGCCAATTCTGACGTCACGAAAACAACACATTTTACGGCACTGGGAACATGTAGCAATTGAATAGAGATACTGCTACACCATACTTTGTGAAAAGAATGGAACAATTTAGGAAAGTTAGTTAGCCAGCTCCAGACTCCAGCCAACTGATTATTGCTCTTAAAATTGCCTGTGTAAGCACACCTTTACTTGATGTGTTTGTAAATTACATTCCAGACTTGGGAGGGTACCACAATTAAATAATTAAAATCTTGATATTTATAGTTTTATTACATACTTTCTTATTATAAACAGCAATATAATAGTGCTAACAATTCTACTGGCCTTTTGGCTATCCTACCAATATTTTGAGTATATATTCAATGCAATGTTTTATATACATGTTGCAGTTAAAAAGCTTGTTATGTAGGAACTAGATGCATATCTAAAATGTGCTAATTGCGCATTTTGTAACATGGGCTAGCATTTCAACAGCAGACTTGCTGTTAGAGTTAGTACCAATTCTAATAGCTTCGGCCAAACAAAGTGATGAATTTGGGTTTGTTCTTGCAAGCCGGGTGGATGCAGCGGTCTTCTGCTGTCAATTCGCGAGGTTGCTTGAGGGGTATGCAGAGAGACTTGGCCCCCATAGCTGGTGCTTTCATATCTATGTTAGGGTCATCATCAGTCCTGTGAAAGAAAGATTTATTGTTTGCTAAATTCTAATAATGATGGAAAAAATGGGCTAGAGGTCTAATAGAATACTAACATACTGTTGCGCCCTCTAGTATCTAGTATCGAGTAGATACACTACATAGTACATGTATCTAATGTATCAATATTTAATGTATGGCGTATCTCTCTCTTACAAGCGAACATTTAAGCGTGTTCCGGTGCGTTCTCGAACGTTCGAGTAGCGCCTAGGTTTTACGCGACGTACTCGCCCGCGCATATAAAAGCGACGGTAATGTGTGGATACAGTCAGTCTATTCTCGGCTTAACAAGTGATACATGTGCGATAGTTTCGAAGTGTTATCAGTTGTGTTGTAGTGATGGGACTTTTATTGTGTTCTATTTGGAAGTTTACTAGTAGCATCAGTGGATTTAGTTCTGTGGGTGGTAACTTTGAAATTAAAGTTATAATTTGGTAAATCCGAGTGGTAGTGGTAATCAGTACCCGGTTCGTAACAATAGTTTATTATATTTAAGTTTATCATACAAATTTTTTGTCCAGGATGGGAATCAAACACAGCCTACAACATACGCAGAGCTTGTAAGTAATGCAGAAAATAGTTATCTATTCGAGCAACTAACTTTAACTTTTGCAACATAAGAATCTATAAATTATAATTTTCATACATTTATTTATTTACAGAAATGTACAGAATACTAGCACGGATGGTAAGGGTTACTGTATAGTACATACTGGGTATAGCCGTTTTTAGTTTAAGATCTTAACTTAAGTTAAAAAATGTACATGTCTAACCAATCTAATTTGTTAAAAATAAAATTATCTTTTCTTAATAATCTTTTTAACCGACTTTATCAAAAAGGAGGAGGTTCTCAATTAGTCGGAATCTTTTTTTTTGGAAAATTCTTTTTTTTGTGTGAATGGGTATACTTCACAGGTGGTCCCATATTAATTTTATCAAAACCTCGCTGTCTCATTGGAGCGGTGCGATTATTTGGCCCACCCATATTATATATATATATACAAAATACATCTACTTTCCACTAAAAATGTATTATAGGCTCAAATTTCATTCAATGAAGTCGGTTTCTTTTTAGTTTTTAAAACGTAATAATCTTTTCTTAATAAATAATAATAATAATTAGAGAAAATCATATTTATCTGTTCGTAAAAAAATAAGATCCAAATCTATTTTGTTTATACTTGTCAACAAATTTAAGCATATTTGCTTGTTGCACTAATAATGCAAGCGAAAACCGACTCGGTGACGAACCTTTTCATTCCGTGACTGTACAAAGCTAGAATACAATAATTACATGAGAGAGTTATGAACCATTTAATACATTATATAGCCTTACTTATAAAGGCCTCTCAACTTGGACACTGCATAAACACTGCTTAAGAATTGCTCTGTCACTATTTAACACTATCTAACAAAAAAGGATGGCACTATTTTAAACAGTGATTAACATTTAACAGAAATTTAGAGACGTTTATAAGTAAGGCCGTCTATGGATTTTCCGCAACTAAGTAGACCGCTTCCGGGCCTTTTTCGCGAGACCTAATTGAAACAGATACCGCCAGAGGGCATCGTCTTCAAGACACTGGCGGAATTACCACCACGTTGAATGTCAATACTGATACGCTGAGCCAGATAGAAGCCAGCTCTTTGGTCAAGCCGTGTTTGCACCAGAATTAAAATGATTACCTTGCACTGTCATTCTTGATCTGGTCCTCACAAGGGATGTCTCCGCAGAACGGAGCTAGTATAATGTGCTTGTTTTCAAGAGCCGTTGTGAAGTCATCCCATTGCGTTACACTGGACAATCTTGCGTCTCGTTCTTTCGTCGCCCTGCGAGATAAATTTAATTAAGACACAATGAGGTGAGCGACCATTTGCGCAATTGTGCCGGAATGATGTAGGATGTGAAAAGAAAAAATATAGTATGTATTTTCAATATTTTGTCACCAACTGCCTTGTTTTCAGGAAAGATTTGAGGGCCGTGAATCCGCGTCAAAATCTATTGATCAGGGAGTCGCCTTAATACAGAAACAAATCATAAATGGCGGTTTTAGTTATTATATATTTTATGTATGAATATGATATTTTTCATATTCATACATTTGCGGATGTGCGTAAATAGAATAAGCACCAGAACCTGTTTTTCTTATCCCCTCTTAAAAGCGTCGGTAATGAATTTGGCACTACATATTGAGTTTGACGGTATACATTACTCCCGCGGCGGGAATCGAGCCCGCAACCTTCTGCGTCTCTGCCGGGCCACTGCGCCACAGAGGTCGTCAAACTAACGTGTCGTGTAGGTAGGTATACTAACTTGTCCAACATTTCCGTGTGCGTTTGTACCAGCAGCGCTTGAAGCGCTGAGCCGGCCTCGGTGCGCTGAAGCGTGCGTTTGTCGCCCGTGAGTCGACGCACAGCCACCACTTCGCCCTTCGCCATGTCTTTCGGACCGAGCTCCACGCGGATTGGGACACCCTGGGAAGTTACTTCGAATGAGTTGTGCCAACTTGTAAAACATAAACTCACACAGCATTATATAAGAACTAGTTGCTGCCCGCGGCTTCGCGCGCGTAGTATCTACATAAAAAGTAGCCTACTTATGTCCTTTTCCAAGGTCCCATCTATCTGTATACCAAGATTCATAAAAATCCGTTCAGCTGTTTAGGCGTGAAAACGTAACAAACAGACAGAGTTACTGTCGCATTTATAATATTATTAGTAGGGATAAGATAAATCATGACCTGTTGCTTTGCCCGCAGACAGTTAGCTGACAGATTTTCAATGTATTAACTACATACTGTAATCTTGTACTAGTTTTTCGTAGTTAAGCTAGTTATATGATAGATCATACAAAAAAGCGCTAGGACCAAGACGAGTCTCTTACCAGTTCTTCTCGGAATTGGCGCATAAATTCACCTAGTATGCGAGACGTTTCAAAATGATGTGGTATCTTCATAAATGTAATAAGTAACCTATGTATTACTAGCTGCTATGTAGATATATAGATTACTAGCTGCTGCCCGCGGCTTCGCACGCGTGGTACTTACATAAAAAGTACCCTATGTCTGTCTCCAAGGTCCCATGTATCTCTATACCAAAATTCATTAAAATCGGTTCAGCGGTTTAAGCGTGAAAACGTAACAAACCAGACAGACAGAGTTACTTTCGCATTTATAATATTAGATGAAGGAGATAGATTGTATTTTGGGGATGGCTTCAAGTTACTCCTCATCAAATATCAAGATCCGTTCACGATGTCCTACTGAATTTCGACACGTCTCTAACTCGAAAAAACATAGTTCGACAAGTCATCATTTCGACAGTTTCGACAGACAGATTTAGTTTAATAATAGTAAAGTGCTAAATTACTACATAAAAACACAATAAAAAAGTGCCTTTCCCTTAACTAGAGACTGTAAGAAAAGTGCTATTGGACACATTCTTAGATATAATTTATTTTATAAAACTATGTCCAAACAAAATTACTCAATAGCTGATTTGGCTAGATTGTAATATTATATAGCGTATGATCAATATTGTGCACTAAAATAACAGAAAAAAAAATTCGACAGAACATACTTCGGACAACACACACCTACGAAAGACCACTACTGACAGACTACACCACGACAGACTCTACTGCGACATGCACTTGTCCGGCAGACAATTATTTCGACAGAGACATAGATGTCATGATATTTATTTCTTTAAATTATTTCTGAGTACTTTCGCAATGTTCCTTTGCCGACCCTCGAGAAACTTGAATACCTTGAGCTCCCAATGATTAAACTTCCACCCCGGCGAGTAGTTGTCTCTGTAGTCTCCTTCAGCTCGGATGCCGGCCGCTACGAGGTCATCAACTAACGCTTTGCAAGAATCTATGAGGTTCTTGCGTTCTTCAACAGTGCTATTGGCAGTGATACCGCACGGGACTACGATGGCTTGGATGTCGGCGATGCGCGGAGGAAGGACTAAGCCACGATCGTCGCCGTGCACTAACACCATTACACCTGAAGATAAATCATTATTAAAATACACAGAGTAATCTTTATTGAAATAAATAAACTATTGGCTCTGTGAGCTGTAGACCTCGCGAACATTTTTCGATATGACTGAAATATAACTTTTATTATGTCAACCCCCATATCTCCGCCATTTTGAAAAATTTCCAAAAACTGAGTTGACAAAA
This sequence comes from Lampropteryx suffumata, assembly GCA_948098915.1. Lineage (NCBI taxonomy): Eukaryota > Metazoa > Arthropoda > Insecta > Lepidoptera > Geometridae > Lampropteryx > Lampropteryx suffumata. Next base: position 5,915,198 of record OX402563.1, read on the forward strand.
AATTATACATAGTTATAGAACCTGCTTACAAAATTTCACGAGAATCGGTTGAGAAATGCGACCTGTAGAGGAGAACATCCGGACAGACGCCAACCGGACATTATTACGAATGCATTTTCGCTTAAGCTGAAACGGCTGAAATGCCGGACATTTTACATAATATCACCTGGCTTCAAAGTAAGCAGAGCTTGTGTTATGAGCTATAATAAGTATGTGTGGTTTAACTTTGAATGAAAGTGAGAATCAGCGTGATAAGTTTCTGTTATTGTGTCACTGGTTATTTCGAACTAGTGTGGTGAAAGCACACACCAGGCTCCTTTGGTGCACTTGGCACATGTCTTCGAACTTTTTAGATTCTACATCCTGGTTTGCTCACAGTGTTCGCTTATTGAAATTAAATGATAAATATTTATTTGACACGACACGACACAAAATAGACGTTTAAGGCTAAGGCTAAAAAATGAGTAGGTACTTACGCCACAAAACTTGGTAGGTGACCAGTATTAGGTACCTACTTGCAATCAGAATCAATATAAAAGGTAGTGTAGGTCGCCATTTACAAAGATGCCTTACGCACCTTACAAAATAGTGTGGTAAAACCATGTCACGCCAAAATGGGTCAGCTCAGCATAATGCCAATTAGGTGGTGAAAACCTACCTACCTGGCGCTGGTTTTCTTACCTGCATACTGTGAAGATAGATAAGAACATAAATATGAGCCGACATAGAAAAGAATTCTCCCTCGCGAGAATAGACGAAGGATCTAATTGATGATACTCTGATATAATGTAAGAATTACTCACCAATAGTACGAGTGGTAAGACCCCACGAGTTCTGGTAAACGTATGCTTTCTCATGGGTGTCGGGGTCGTCATATACTACTTCGAACATCTTCGAGAAGTTCTGCCCTAAGTGGTGACTAGTCGCTCCCTGAAAATAAATAAGAAACATCGGAATTGGATACACATATCAAAGCAGGAAACTAATCTGGCAGTTTTCATTAACTATGAAATGTCTACTATAAAAACAAAACCGAATTAACTTACCAGGAATAAATAAATCAATAATGACAGACATTTCACACAGCATCTAGCCCCTAAAGTAAACAGAGCTTATGTTACGGCTGATGACTGATATATACTTTTCTAAATACATAGAAAAATACCCAGACCCGAGACAAATACTTGCATATCACACAAATATTTGTCGTGCGGCGGTAATCGAATCCGTAACCTTCTGCGTATCAGCCGGGTCTTGGCCCACTGCGCCACGTTTAACATTTATTATTTTACTAGCTGTCCCGTTCGCAACTTCGTCCGCGCGTTTTAAAAATAAAAATATATCACAGAACACTTTGCTTGACTTTGCTTCTATAAGACGCAATGAAATCTGTCATTCAAATCTAAAAACCGAATGCCCGTTAAATGTTCTATCAAACTTACACTACTTTAAATCTTTTTTTCCTTAATTTTGCATTTTTTAAAAGTTATTCTGATATTCGGGGCGGAGGCAAATCAAATATCATTAAAAATGTTCCAACTTGTTGTTAAATATTTACAATACTTTTCTTAGTTTGACGCTAGATGGCGCTATTTTAAAATGTCCACAGATAAGGTGGATTTACCTGAATGCCTCGTCCACTGGCGGGCACATAAGCCTCTACGGTGGTAGTCCAGTCTCCGCCAGCAAACTTTTCCTTTTCAGTCTTTCGTCCTTTGATCACAGGAACCGCTAGTAGGTCTTCGTATACTTGTGCGTACAATTCTGAAACATAATATCAAATAATTACGTTTTAAAAACTAAAAAGAAACCGACTTCATTGAATGAAATTTGAGCCTATAATACATTTTTAGTGGAAAGTAGATGTATTTTGTATATATAATATGAGTAGGCCAAATAAACCAGCCGGTCCAGCCGTTTTCGATTCCGACGAATTGATAACCTCCTCCTTTTTGATAAAGTCGGTTAATAAAACAATCAACAATCAGAACTTAAACATCTTATGTATATATAATTTTAAATACATACTTCTATTTATTTTTATTTATTTATTTGTTTGTAAACAGAGATGTACATTTATACCTATAATTTGGCTTATTCGTACGGTAGGTACATAATTTATATAACATAACAAGTTGTAACATAAGATTTGAACACTACAAATTTCAAACATAGGTAGGTACTTTTAAATTGATAAGATCGCTAACTCCCACCCTAGGAAAACCTGTGTTGTGGGTAGTTAGCCTCTTTCGTCGAGCGTTGTTGCTAGCTAAATAACAAAAGTTGATTTGCGTTACTCGCTAAAAAAGAGTGCGGCAATTTTATAATTTTAAACAAAATAAAATAGGGCAAAACAAAAAACAGAAATACAAATAGGTAGAAATTCAAGTAGTAGTAGATAGATAACTATTAATTAGTACGACCCGTAATAATAAGAGCAGGATATATTTGTTATGGTGTATGTGGTTTTTTGAAGGAGTTTGTAGTAAAAGTTCCGTTTCGTCATAATTGAGAGTAATAAGCCAGTTCAGCACAACCTTTCTGCACAGTTTCTTATTAAGTTCTAGTAAAATTAGTCATTTATTTAATTTAGTATATATAAATGGTCCTAGATAGTCATAACATCGCTTACCAAAACTGGTCTTGACTTTAGGAGTGTTCCAGACTAAGCGACGCTGACTGTGTGATTTTGTGGAATTTTGGTTTTGTGGAATTTAAGTGTGTTTGTTAAAATAAAAAGTTGTCTGACAGTTGGGTGCTTTATAACACCCAGACACAGAACAAACACTTTCACACAAATGTTATCCTGGGAGAGGATTGAACCCTCAACCTACAGCGCAGAAGGCAGAACTACTACCAACTGAGCTGTCAGGCCAGTCATTAAAGGTAAGTAGTTCTCAAATAAAACAAAGAAAGAAAGATAATTGGACAGACAATTTACAAAGTTTACCTAAAATGTGCATGACCTCTTCAGCGGCTTCCTCTTGGAAGCGGAAGGCGGTGTGACCCTCTTGCCAGAGGAACTCGCGAGTTCTCAGGAAAGGTTGCGGTTGCTTGAACTCCCATCTCTGCGGGAAAATAAACATTGTTAATCAATCACTCTAACGGCTGTTGCTAAGTCTACGATGTGCGACTTTCTGTGATCAAGATCATCGAGTGGACCTCGAAGTTTTTGGATTTATTTATTTAAACCTTACTAGAAGAAGTAAGGTTATCACAACCAGGTTAACCAGGAATTTTTCTTGTCTATAATATTCTGTTCTCTTCTTCTGCCTTTTATCTCAAAGAACGGTTTGAATTTCTCCATCTCTCTAACCCTCGATCCTTACGCTCCTCAGAAACACATGAACTTAAAATTCCTGTTCACTCCTCTACCTTCTATGGAAAGTCGTTTACAGTGCAGGCTGTCCGCTTATGGAACGCGTTGCCTGTAGATATTAGAAAGGCCAAGTCTCTCCCCATCTTCATGAAAATGTTCATGAAACACTATTTGTCCTAATGTTATACCTAATCATTTTCATATTGTTGATATCATATATAATATCAATTTTTGTGCTATGATTTTATATTTTTATTATTATACCTATTATGTATGTATGTATGTATGTATTAATTTATTTATTTCAGTATTATATTTAGTTTATTTAAAGATTATGTAAGTAAGTATAGAATTATATTTGCCAAAACACAACACCAATATGCCCCTTCTCTGTCTATTTATAGTCCAATCCATCCAATGGTTGCCTGGCGGAGATCGCTGTTAGCGATAAGGCCGCCCATTGTATTACCTTTTATTGTAAAATAAGTGTCTTTGTATTTTTCTGTGTGGTATAACAATAAAGAGTTATCTATCTATCTAACCAGGATGTTAGCATCATCTTCTGTTAGTCAGCAGGGGGACTAACCCCCTATAGATGTTAGCATATGCTTATCATAACAACTTAATCTGGTTGTTGACCTGATGAAATAAGCAACAAAAAAATAAGATTCCTATGTCTTATCCTATAAAGATCAAATTAAATTACAATAAGATTCCTATAAAACCCCCTAAAAGATTCTAATAAGTGTCCACGTATGGAATAATATTATTTAAATTAGATTCCAACAAGATTATTTTAAAATGCCAATAAGATAAATATAAGTATTCAAATATATTTTTTATAAAATGTATGTTGTGTATTTGAAAATACTTACGCTCAGACTTTACGGGATAAAGACTATACTAAGGAGTGGAACGGCGTCTATTTTTAACGATCATTATAATTTTAAAGTCTAAACCATTAAGTACTAGTTATGCATTAGTTTAGTTTAGTTTATTTATTCAAAAACAATTTTTACATCGTGTGTGAATATATCGTACATAATATAATTAAATTAAATTAATAGCATGCAATTACATATGGGTATTTAATCAAATTCTTCTTTGCTACTTACATCATAATTACTTTCTTGTGATAAACTCGTCAATTGTGTAAAAACACCCCTTCAGCAAAAGTTTTCTTAAATTATTCTTGAAAATATTTGGATTGTCAATTGCTTTCATTTCAGTAGGAAGAACATTAAACAATTTTACTGCTTGATACCTACTGCTATGCTTTGCCACATTCAGCCTCGGATATACCTCGAGCTCTAGGTCTTTTCTTCGTGTCATGAGTCTTTTTGTTCTCTTCTCTGCTGTTTCGTATTTAAGTGGGTTTCGTACAATGTCCACCAGGATAACTAATATGTATAAGCTGGGCAGGGTCAAGCATAACGAGACAACATTAAATCTATTAGTGAAAATACTTACATTTCAGACACGGGACAAGCACTCTACTATAGAGTGAAACTTATTACTGGCGTGTGTTTATCCTGATCTTTATAATATTGAAGAACTACAAGTAGAATATACAAAATAAACAAAGGGACAACGCGGGGCATCAAACCCTGTTTTAAGCACAAGTCTATGTTACTAATGAGCTGTGGTCAAACGCTTAATCTACATATATGTATTATATTTTAAAGAAGCAAAGTTCGTAGTTTTCCGAGTATTTTATGTAGAGGTTTCCCTACTAAAATGTTTTTTTTTTAAACAACTGATAACACTTCGTTACTATCGCACTTTTATTACTTGTTAAGCCGAGAATACACTGACTGTATACACACATTACCGCCGCTTTTATGAGTGGCGAGTGCGTCGCAGAAAACCTAGGCGCTACGCAAACGTTCGAGAAAGAATCGGAACGCGCTAATATATTCGCTTGTAAGAGAGATATATCCATCTCGATCGCTCTTATACGTTAGATACGCGTACTTTGTAGTGTATCTACTCGATACTAGATGGTGCTATTCTGATTATTTATCAACAAATGAAACTATATATTGACGAATAACATTGTATTGCTTACCACAACATTGTTCCACTGGTTTAGTTTGTATGGCAGGTCGCGATGGCTCTGGATCCATCGCGCATACGCCGGATACATGACAGTCTCAGAGGTGGGACGGATCGCGATGTGCTCGGCGAGCTCCGAGGAGCCCGAGTGGGTGACCCACGCCACTTCCGGCGCGAAGTCTGCGATGTGCGTCTTCTCGCGTTCTAGTACCGCCTGGGAATAACAAGTGTTTTGACCTATTTTAGACTTTTTCTATACTTTACTTTAACGTCATATTGTACTTATCTTATGGCCGGACATTTGTTGTGATGATGCAGATGTTGCTGTGTGATTAAACCCCAATACACAATGCCGTAAGACATAATGCTATGAGAGTAGCTGAAGTAAACGAGTCCAGCGGTAGTCGATAGTTTTTCAATTTAAATTAATTAAGGATCTATCTTATAATAATATTAGCTAAAGTGACCAATAAAAATGTGTTAATCATTGACATTGCAAGATAACTAACGTACCTTTGACACGAATATAGGGAAGTAGCCATCTTTAACACCCAGTTTCTTGAACTCGTTGCTAAGGAACGTTCGTATTTTGTCCCAAATGCTGTATGACCATGGACGTAGGATGTAACAGCCCGATATGTCGTAGTAGTCTATCATTTCAGCTGGAAAAAGAACCTTCGGTTATGGGGATACGATTCTAAATGCAGTATTTTATTATGAAAAAAAGAAAGGAAGCCTGATTATATTTTTTTTTGTATTATTGATAGACCTACATTTGATTACGATCTCGCCTGGTGGTAAGCGACGATGCGGCCGACGATGAGGCACGCAGGTCTAGAAGACACCTATTTACTCTTGACTTAAATAGACCCAGATTATAGTTTTCAGGAAAGACAGACGACGGCAAGGTATTCAAATCCTTGGCTGTACGCATTATAAACAAGCAAAGCGTTTTGTTCGTAAGGGTGGTAGAATGATAAGGTATGGATGGTACTGAGCGATACGTCTAGTCCTGTTGTGAAAACAGGAAACATGCTCATGACTAAACCCTAAGCCTGGTAGACAACTCCACAGATGTCTAGATACTTCGATCTTTTTGAGACTGTCTAAAGGTAGTCAAAGGCACGTCCAAACATTAAATTTGACACGAGCCTACATTATGCCGGACATTTCAAACAGCGTCATTTAGTCTCCAAGTAGCAGAGCTTGTGTTATGGGAACCACATGACTGATGTACTACTTATATAGTTTTTTTTTTGTAAATACATACATATTATACATAGAAACACCCAGACTTGTGACATATACTAATAATAACATTTGTCCCGTGGCTAGAATCGAACCGGAAACCTTTTGCGTCTCAGCCGGGCCTTGACCCACTGCGGCTATGCGGTCGACGTAACACATTTTACACAAAATTCAAATTAGTATTCCGTATGACAGGTTGCAAGCCTATCGCAACATGTAGAAATACTAAGCAATAAGGCAAAACATTATGTTCTCGGGTGTGTTAGTTTATAAATTTTTTTCTTTACCGTTTGAGAGCATTGGCTTTGCTTATTCCGACCTTCTGTGGCGCAGGGGGCCAAAGCAGCGGGACAAATGTTTGTATGATCTGCAAGCATTTGTCTCGGGTCTGGGTGTTTTTCAATGTGCTATAATGTACCACATATTTGAAAAAGTATATCAGTCATCCATAACACAAACTCTGCTTACTTTTGGACTAGATGATGATGTGTGAAATGTCCAGCATTATTTATTTATATTTATACGTTTTTAAAAAGAAAAAAAATCATTAATGTAGATAATTTAGAATTTATTTAGAATTAGAATTTATTGATTTCAGAACAACAGATAACTTACAGTATTCAAAAAAACTAGCTGTCTTAATTTAAACTTAAAAATATTCTTAAATTATTACATATAATATTAAGGCTGTCATCAAACAAGTCTATATGTTGGAACTCGAATGTGTACGAATGCGTTTAACAAATTAAACGCTCTTGATGTTGGCGCATTCTTAGCGTGATGTGTGTGTTACGTGATAGGCAACCAATGGGTGTCGACGCTGTTGACCACAGCGCACATAATTATTTGGTACATACAGTGGTATGCTACACAATAAAGCCGGATTGTTTACTTTGCTACGCAGAATGAAACAATAGTGTAGGGTCAGACATAGTTTGCGTCTCAATTCAAGCGTATCCATACCTACCATGCCAGCAACAAATAAAGAATATATATATAATATATTAGATAATAATATATATAATATATAATAGGTACGGATAATAGCCATACATTCGCTTATAGACGTGCCTAGCAAATTTACGCTGAAGCTTTTCTATCAACACTGTATATTTTGCTTCACGCGGATCCCAACCAATAGAACCAAACTCAAGTTTGCTACGAACAAATGCATTGTAGAGCATAATCCCAACACCAATATCACTAAATTTAGAAGCCGTACGCAATGACTGAATGACGCCGTATGAATCCCAATGTTCTGTTTGCTTTTTTGCACATGGATACAATATGCTCACGAAAGTTAAGCTGTGTGTCCTCAATAAGCCCCAGGTCACGGATCTCATTTACCCTCTCCAATGCAGACCCTGCCAAAGAGTACGCCATCATCGTTGGAGTTTTTAATCTGGTAAAGGTAATAACTTTACACTTCGTAACATTGAAAGCAAGTATGTTAGACCGACTCCACCTCTCTACTGAAACAAGTTCCTGTTGCAACGTCATGCAGTCCGAGCTCTCACGCACAGATTGATAGATTTTAAGGTCGTCGGCAAACATTAGACATTGAGCCGAGGTAAGAACTCTAGGAAGGTCATTAATAATTGCCAAGTTGGTCCAAGTGTTGGCAAAAAATCTTAATAAATTGGGAGAAGTCCCAAGAGATGAGAGCTTTACCAACAGTAGGTCATTGTCGACCACATCAAATGCCCGCCGGAAGTCAAGAAATACAGCGTCAACTTGCCGACCAGCGTCCAATTCAGACACTGCATAGTCCACAAATGTAATGTAATAATCTGTTAGAACTGGGAGCTGATGCACAGAAAGCGAGAATATTTCACGGAGAAATGTGAAATGTACCGTTTTCGGGACATATTCGTGAGAAATCCATCATTTTGAGCATCAGTTCACTGGTTCATGTGCTTACATTTGGTGATGACTTGTGAGTACCACTCTGGTAGGTCGGTTTCCTTGCTAGCTTCAAGCCCTAGCCTGGTCACCTTCTTCACGCCACTAGCAGACTCTTCCTTTGCAGGCTTTGGGGACTGAAACAATGAACAAGTATTTCACTTTCAAAAATGTCCGTCATTTTTTATTATTTATTGATTAATAATAATGTACATCATCATCATCATCATATCAGCCTTTAGTCCACTGCTGAACATAGGTCCCCCCAATAGATTTCCAGTAAGAACGATTTTGAGCCCTCTTCATCCACCGACTTCCTGCGATCTTTACAATGTCGTCAGTGCATCGGGTGGGGGGTCGTCCGACGCTTCGTTTTCCTGTCCTTGGTCGCCATTCGAGAACTTTTATTAATGTAGGTACATAGACGGACATAATCTACTTTTTATGTAGGTACCACGCATTCGAAGCCGCGCGCAGCAGCTATTGTGATTCTAAGATAAGAGGGTAATGTTTGTTCTGTGACCAGTATCATAGAACGTAATAAGTAACATTTATACCACACCTACTGAGAAACTTGCCCATTCCTTTTCCAAATATAATTTAGAAAGTACATACATCATTTCAGGCCTACTAAAATGCGGGATAGAAAAGTATATGGAATTTCATTTCCAACACGTTTAGCGGGAGAGAAAAGTGAAATCCATTTTTAACGTGCTATTTTTTTTTCAACCGCAATTAGGCACAGAATGACACCCATAATCAAACTGTGACTTTTTCATTGCTATACAACTCACAGGTGAATTATAGTTTTTTTTTTATTTTATTGGTTGAGGTGCTTTGTTCTTAAAAAAGATTTTATTCAAAAAAAGATCGTGTTTAATAGAACAAATAAATTAATGTTCCTATTGCTTGCTCATTTCATGCAACTTCTTATTTAAATAGATAATTTTAATTCGTCAGTGTTTAACAAATAAAACTTTCACTCAAATATAGATTTTGTTTTCTCTGTAATAAAAGAAAACTTTAAATTCCCCATTTTGTACGTGGCAGAATAGGCGCAAACCCTATGCGCGGAAAATAAAAAAAAACCCTTACTGCACATTTACTAATTGTTTCTCTAAATAAACTTTTAATCTACTAAATAAAATGAATTTTTATTGTTATTTTATTCACAAGTGTGTTGAAAAACGTCGTATGATACACGTGTGTATTGATGATTACCGTCCTCGGCTCTCTTAAGACCCTCACCTAACGGCTCGGGTCTATATGGCGCCTCAGCGGTAATCACCAACATTACACACTAGTACCATAATGTACTATTATCAGCCGATTTTTCATTTCAGATCAGCCGGTAGCTATAATTATTTTCATTATACGAGTAGGTCAAACGACAAAAAGTTTTTACTCCAAGTCCGCCAAATGATTTATTCCTCTTCCTATTTCCGAACAATATTTTGAAAAAAGAACCGAAGTAATAAAGGCATGCGCGGGAACTAAATTCGAAATTTGAATTTAGGTTAAATAAATTTCAATTAAAAAATAATTCTCTTTTTTATATTCCTCGTAGGTGCAGTATAAAGCACTATGTATCACTCGGGAGAAAGTGCGATTCCTACCTCGTGTGTTTTAAGGCCACTTAAATGACACACTCGATAGGAATTGGGCACTTTCTCGCCTAGGTGTACAATGTACTATTATTTGTATAGTGGGCACTGGAATGTAAATATCTTAACTTGTTTCTTAACGATGTTACATGATTGTATGTTTTTAAATACATACATAAGATCACTCAGACATACTTTATAACAACAAACACCTATATTCATCACACTTATGTTTATCCTGGGAACGAATAGAACTCTCAACTTACAGCGCAGAAGGCAGAGCTCCTGCCAACTGAGCTGACAGACCAGTCACAGAAAACAAAGGTCTATACACGTGCACTATAAAGAACAGTAGCCCTTAGTAAATGCTCACAGTAAGACCAGATTCCAATTCCACTGTCTATGTGGCTCATTTAAGTTTATGTTTAATATTATAGTGACCCGTAATATGAACAGCAGAATTCAGTCGAGAACGAATGTTAATAGAGCACCCTAAAATGTATGCTATACTAGTACTCTCAAACGGTCACCGGTAAACAACATGAAGAAACGGATATGTCGTTATCCTTTCACTGTTTTGACCGTAGACAGCGAAACTAATAGACGACTAGATAGCATCCGTCGCATTCATACAAGAAAGAGAACATCTTATGTGCAGATAGTGTAAAGAAACGAGATAGAATGGTTTGATTTTTTGTATCATGTCGCGTGCCGGTTTTTTCAAGATCAGCACACTACTTTGGTAAGCAACGTTTGACAGTTCGCCGTTGTTTGGATGCTTTGTGTGAAATAACCGGAAAAAAACAGTTAAAAATAAATTGTGAACACGCTGAATTACTTGCGAATTGCAAATAACAAATTCCTTCACCGGATTCTTAAAGATAATGGTTCGATGTAGCGTTTTAGGATGTAAAAGTGATAGTGAACGGAAACTCCCCAATTTGTCTTTTCACTCGTAAGTAGAAGTATTTTTCAGTAGTTATTAGCTTTCAAACTGTTTTTTTATTAATATACACAATAGATATTAATAAATGCATTTCGAACTGAACTTTGTTCGCTACAGCATAATTCATAAATCATAACAAATAATTTATTTTTTTTTGGTGTTGCCTGCATTCGACCTTAACATTCCCCAGACTACATAAATTTCACATAAAAATATGTCTTACATTTCGTATGCATATTAATAATTCAATTAAACGTAAGTATCGTTCGATGTTGATAGATGAATATATGGAGGCAAGGTTAAGGCAAAAGCTGCTTAAAATCGGTCTGAGGAGACCTTTCATAGGTTTTGAAGTCAATTTAATGTGAAATAATGTTCTGTCAGCGAAAATACCGCCCTGTATAAATAAATAGATTAAAATTATTCTAACATTGTAAAATAAAACATCTCGCTATTAATTTGTTACAGTTTTCCATCAAACGATAATGTACTTTGCAGTGGGTTAAAGCCACAGGCCGAAAAATCTGGGACTGAAAATGAACTTGACTTTAAAGATATGGATAGATTTGGATGCGCGGATAGATGCAGGTAAGGAGTTCCATAAGCGTACAGCTTGAACAGTGAAGGATTCACCATACATAGCTGAACTATGGACAGGAGTAAAGAGCTGAAGAGTGTCAGAAGAGCGCAGAATACGATCGTTTGCCTGATGCAGGAAAACAAAACGTTCCTTTAGAAAACAGGGAGAGGAAGACAGAAAAAGATAGAGAGGAAAGCTCTAGAGATTTCTACTACAACACAACGTCTCTAATAAATCTAGGATTACTTAGGACTAGGGTAAAAGTTTTAATGTGGCAACCTATCGTTCTATATCACATGCGGCACGATCACCATGTGTCTATTGGTTTCTCTGTCTACGGTTTTGACAAACCTAGTGACACGATAAGAAGTAAGTATTTAGTTACCTGTTCTTTAGCTTCTTTCTTCTCTTTAGACTTAGCCTCTTTAGGTTTGGCCTCCTTAGGTTTGGCTTCCTTAGGTTTGGCCTCCTTAAGCTTGGCCTCTTTAGCTTTGCTGTCGCGTGGCGGAGCGGGCGGCGCGTAAGAAGTGCCAGTTTCAGCTAAGTACTGAGCTTTTAGTTCCAGAAGCTTCTTCACTGCTTCGTCTACTAACGCCTGGAAGAAAATCAAATTAGTAATAAGTGCATATACCACGAACCTGAATGAGGCTGGCTCAAGACCGGACCCAGCAGTAGGCGAAGTCAGGCTGAGGATGATAATGATGATATCCCTTTCAAAAAACTATTAAGTTGTACTAAACATTTTGAGAAACAGTGTCTGTGCTTTGATCTACAGCATAATACGTGGGCAAAACCGGAATTTCTTAAAATCCTTGACATGAATATAGTCAAGTCAAGTACTACGAAACTCTCGTAAGTCACGCTGTGATTGGATGATCATTGCGATTGGTTGGTGTGGTCTGATACGTGTTCTCAGTCTTGATGCGGTTTTACAATGGACGGGACGGGCTGACATTCTTATTCAGATCGCCGTCGAGTGAACTCGTGTATTGAAACCGTTTCGTTGCTTGAAAGTGAGAGTAAAGACAGTGCCCACAGTAAATTAACTTTTCTATGGAAAAATATAGTCTTTTTTATATTTACTAAATATCAGTAATATTTAGTAAATATCTGCTCTTTAATTGAAGAAATAATAGTTATAAAAGAAATTTAGTAGGTATTTCAATATTTTGACTCCTACATAGATAGACCTACGTTTGACCACGAATTCGCCTAATGTTAAGCGACGATGTTGCCGACGACGGGGCACGCAGGTCTAGAAGATACCTATTTACTCTTGACTTCAAGAGACACAAATTGTAGTTTTCAGGAAAGACAGACGACGGCAAATCAATCCAATCCTTGGCTGTACACATTATAAATGTGGAAGCAAAGCGCTTTGTTCGTAAGGGTGGTAGACTGACAAGGTATGGATGGTATTGAGCGGTGCGTCTGCTCGTCCTGTTGTGAAAAGGAGATGGTGGAATGAGATCACTTAATTTTTAAGGTAACTTCTAGTTATAAGTTTTATAATTTAGTTATGAAATAATGTCTAAAATATTAAATAACCATCATGTTCTCCTAAAGTTGACGTCAAAATAATTTAATCACGCAGTCCCCTTAATATTATTATAGAAGTGTTATTTGGAAATAGAGACTATTGAAAGTATTAGCATATTATTATGTTTCTCAACTGCACGAGACACACCAGTTCTCCCAGAGTCACTTTACAAATGGGAGAAATTAAAAAATTACATAAAAGTAACATGTCCCCCGAATTTTATCAAAACCTGTCAGTCGTTTTGTCAACGTCAGCCAACGTCGCCAAAAGTCAGACAGAGACAGTTATCGTTGTATAATGCTTGTTCAGCTAGCCAGCTTTTAGGACTAACCTTCTCTATAATAATGTTGATGTATTTTGCAATAGCCTGCCGAAAGTCATAGAAATGGCACAGATAGTTTATTATAGTTCTTTAGTTTAAACTCATATTTAATTCAATTCAATTCAATATTTCAAAAATGATTTAATGTTTTTTGTATATGTATAACATCGCCTTGGAAAACCTGTAATGGTGTTATAACTATTTCAGTCAGTTCAGTTTCAGTATTTCAGTCATTTGGAGTTTAAAACTACAAATGACTGAAATATAACGTTGTTTTCCGTTTTCAACCCCCATATACCCCAAGTCTCACTCGAATGAATTACTGACTGCTTTACCGTGTCCCCTAGATGCTGTTAACAGGGCAAATGACTATTTCGCCGCTGTGGGAAAAACGATTGCTCTTGGTATGAATACAACTAACCTGGTAAAATCAGCTCTACCGCCATTTCAAATCACTACTAATTCAATCACCTCTTTCTCGCTGCTAGAGACTGACCTGTCTGAAGTTGTTATGATTATTGACTCGCTTAAATGTACGAATACAGCGGGATACGACGGTATCTCAGCGCGAGTACTTAAGGAAAATAAACATACTTTGGCTGGTCTTCTGACCCACGTATGTAATCTGGCTATCAATCAGGGACGTTTTCCTAAGGCGTTCAAGAAGTCAATAATTGTACCAATTCACAAAAATGGAACAAAGAATGATGTCAGCAATTATCGGCCGATTTCGATCCTTGCAACTTTTTCTAAAATTCTAGAACGAATTTTAAATAAAAGACTAATGGGCTATCTTGAGCACCGCGAACTGCTCTCTTGCAATCAGTATGGATTTCGACATAACAAATCGACAGCTGATGCCGTTGGTAGTTTAACGGATTATATTGTCAAAGGCCTTGACTCTGGTGCCAAATGTCTTGCGATTTTTCTGGATCTTGCCAGGGCATTTGACACGGTGTCAATACCGCATATGTTGGACAAACTGGAGTCGCTTGGTGTTCGGGGATTACAGTTGAATCTTTTTGCAGACTATCTCACGGATAGAACTCAGAGTGTAAAAATAAATGATACTATTAGTGGGGATGTCTCCATATCATACGGTGTACCTCAGGGCAGCATTCTTGGACCTACTCTCTTTCTTGTTTACATAAATGACCTATGCAGACTGCAACTAAACAACGGTCAAGTATTCACTTATGCCGATGATTCTGCTCTTGTTTTCAGGGGAGAGAGCTGGGACAAAGTTTTTGATGATGCTCAGGCCGGGTTAGATAGAACAAACATATGGCTCTTCCATAATCTACTAAAGCTAAATACGAGTAAAACAAAGTATATAACTTTTTCCTTGACCAGTAGAACTCAACCTGACAAGCACCGTTATGAATTATTGGCACATACAGGTTTGTGTAACACGATCACGTGTGACTGCATTAACTTGGAACGTACTAATACTATTCGGTATTTGGGAGTCACACTTGACTCGTATTTAACCTTTGAACCACATATTAAAGCTCTCACACCTAGAGTTCGTAAATTAACTGCAATTTTTAAAAACATTCGACATATCACTGATACTAGTACCATTAGGACTGTTTACTTTTCACTTTGTCAAAGCCTACTTACATATTGCATTGAGACATGGGGTGGAGCTGCGAAAACCTTCCTGCTGCCTCTAGAGAGAGCACAGCGTGCTGTGCTAAAGGTTAGTCATTTTCTGCCTTACAGATACCCAACCACTACTTTATTTACAGAAACTAAGCTGCTTACTGTGCGCCAACTTTTCGTTCTAAGACTCCTACTAAAACAGCATAAACTTCGCCCAAAGCCACAGGAGCAGAAGAGACGGCGCCATGACAAAGTTTTTTGTGGAACTTTGTTTAAAACCACTTTTATCAACCGCTTCTGTTGCTTTCTGGGTGGATTTCTGTATAATAAGCTTTCGAGGGATGATTCCCTGCAAGACCTTAGCATCTTTCAACTCAAATCACATATTACAAAGATTCTTCTTAGTTATTCGTATGAGGAAACTGAGAATTTGCTAACTATCTTAAAATAACGGTGCATGCATGTAATAATCACGTACACATACATCCTCATTTACTCTAGCACACCCTCTTACACATATACACATACGCACAAACATACCTACACACTCGCACACACACACACACACACACATACACACACACTTACATACGCGCACATACACACACACTTACATACGCGCACATACACACACAATCTAATTTCACTTATATCTTTAGTTACCATTTTGGCATGTTATCTAAATTGTATTATATATTACTAAAGAATTACCTATTTGCAACAATAATTAATGTAATTTTATGTGTAATGCATAATGGGGGATCGCAGACGTCTATCGGACAGGCTTTTAGCCTAGTTTAGGCGTCTGAGGCCATTAGATAATAGTTATGTTATTGTTATTACATTTAAAACCAGTTTTTAAATAGTTATAATAACTTATGTTTAAATTGTGCTGAATAAATATTATTATTATTATTATTATATCTCCGCCATTTTGAAAAATTACCAAAAACTGAATCGACAAAAAAATTCTGTATACTTATATCACGAGAATCGGTTGAGAAATGCGACCTGTAGGTAGAGGAGAATATCCGGACCGACGCCGAAAAGCATTTTTCGCCTAAGCTAACGGTGAAATTTGTTATTAAACACTTACCTTATCAGCCTTCTTAGTCTTGAGTTCTCTGACAAGATCTCCCTGTTTCGATACCTGCTCGCCGAGAGCGGCTGACTTATCGCCAGATCCGTTCATCTTTGGAGGAACCTTATGGAATACAGACAATTACGTTTTAAAATGTAAAAATAAAACAGACTTCATTAAATATAAAAATACAATACAACCGAAATGAGAATCTCTTCCTTTTTTAAGTCAGTTAAAAACGTTTTTATTTTACGATTTTTAGAAGGTAAGTACTACGATCATTTTTCATATTCGTAAACACCATTAAACAGTCACAGGTAAGCAACATGCGAAATTTCGTTTACTTGGATGACATACTTTTTCCAGATATTTTGCTTTAAAAACCAAACTACTGAACCGCTTTTGATGAAATTTCCATGGGACCAATCGGAAAGTATATCCTTTCACATAAAAAATGGGTTTAAAGCAGTTCATTGACGACTGAGTTATGATGTAACAAACATAAAAAAACAACCGAATTAAGAACCTCCTCCTTTTTTAAGTCTGTAAAAATGGGTAGTATTACTATCGATTCAAGTGAATCACGCATCTAACACAGTATATAGGTTAAATGCAGGCTTTATGCGACCTCTTTGCGGTTCTGCGTACCTAGTACATGTTGCTATACAAGCAAGAGCACTTAATTAGTCTCAAAATACAAGCTCTGCTTGCCTTGGACTTGCCAATAAAATTATTGTATAAAATTTAAATTGTGGCTTTTTGACAGAACTTTTTACACTGTTCACGAATTACTTGGAAACGAATGAATGATTAATGCTAAAATAGAATACTGTATAGTTTAATTTAATGTTTTGGAACACATTTCAATTTGCATGCCAATGTTCTTTGTTGAAATATGTGAACTTTCTGTATAACTCAATATCTGTTACCTACCATATTTCTTGCAAATAAATTATTTATATTTACTGTAAATATAAATAATGGGCGACGTAGCCGGGGCAGGCCGAAAAAACGCTGGCGTGACTATCTTGATGCCTTCGAGAAAGGCTGGTGAAAAATGGCGAGGGACAGGGACAAATGGAAGGAATTGGGGGAGACCTTTGCCCAGCAGTGGGAAAGTATAGGTTAATAAAAAAAAGATTTCTGTAAAACTTACAGTTCCCTTAGCAGTAGTAGGTCTCTCAGTAGTGGGAATAGGTGAGCTCACCCAATCAGTGCCAGTTATCGCCTTGTACTGGGCTTTGAGGTTCAGTAAGTTCTTTACCTGAATAAGGAGAGTAAAATAATAATAGAATAATTAATATATCCTGAATTAGTTTATATAACAGCACACTTTATACACAACACTGAAGTTAAGCGCACAGGATGCGTTCTCCATCTCTATTTCCTTTTCTCTTTCTCGTCACACACACGCACACACTCTTGGCTGGCAGTACCAACCTCTTGGATAATAGATTGGTACCATCTGACGGCCAACTATACCACCGCGCGCGCTTATTGGTAAAATCAAACAGCGCGTGTATCCTCGGCTTTATGTTACACACTTCCGTCCGTTTTCACGAAATCCTCCCATGCAGCCAGCGAGAGGAAATATGTTACTCATCATCATCATCAATAATAATTACGTTACAAAAAGTTATAGTTTACACTAAGCAAGTCTAATCAAATGCTACTAATCTATACATACTTATAATAAATAAAATCGTGTTAGTTACATCATTTATAACTCAAGAACACCTCGACCGATTTGCATGACTTGATTTGTTGGATTTCTTTTCGCCCCTATTAGCAGAATAACTATTAAAACATTGTCTTTGACTTTGATCTGCCTTCTGTGTTGTAGGTTAGGAGGTTCGATGCCCTCCAACAAACATTTGTATGATAAACATATGTGTATTATAAAGTATTTCAATATATAATTATTCTATCAGTCATCTGTCCACCATAATACAAGCTATGCTTAGTCTGGGGCTAGAAGGTGTTGTGTGCATTGTGACACGATAAGTTAGGATACTTGCCTCAACATCAACAGCGGCCTTATCAGCCTTCAGAGCCTTGATCTTCCTCGTCTTCTCTCCCTGTGCCGCGATCTGAACAAGCAACTGAGCCAGCTGTTTGTTATCAGCTATACGCTGTGCTTCTGACTGAAAATAATTACACCAATCAATAACAAGCCTTCCAATAACTGGTCTATGCGTGATAATGATAATATCACGACTGAATAGACAACCTCCGTAGCGCAGTGGGCAGTCCCGTCTTAAACGCAAAAAGTTGCACGTTTGATTCCCCTGCGGGACAAATTTTTGTATGATCTGCAAGTAGTTGTCTCAGGTCTAGGTGTTTTATATGTATAAATCAATAAATAATAAAAAATAAAATAATATAAATCAATAAAGCAGGGCATTTCACACAGCATCATTTAGCCCTAAAGTAAGCAGAGCTTGTTTTACTTGTTTATACTTTTTTTGTAAATACATACATATTATACGTAGAAACACCCAGATCCGAGACAAATACATTTGTCCCGCGGTGAGAATCGAGCCCTCAACTTTCTGCATCTCGGACGGGTCTTTGACCACAACGCCACAGAGGTAGTCACTATCGGCTATAATACACACAAACTACTAAAACAAATACTTATAGCAAACACGTATTCACACCAAGATCAGTAATCATTGCTATTAGCTCGAAGCATCAGCTTACATATAAATGAATTGAAACTCTGAATTGATCTATGAATGCATAATATGTTTTGGCATCTAACACAACATCTAAAGCATAAAGCATAAATATCCGGGATTATTTATTTGTATTATCTAAAAACTCGCAAATACGCATATAATCGAATCGAACCGACTGCGTGCTACATATTTTAAAATAAGCATATCATAAAAACATTGTAGACGTCTTCTTCGTGCCATTAGTTATATAGAACCAGTGTGGAGAAAGGCACCGGGTACATGTCGAACTTTGAATTTCCATGACATGCACTAGAACATTGTAGGCACTACCAAATTTAAATATCTAACCTACATAAGCTGAAATCCAAACACAAAAAACTAGATTTAGAAAACATAGTATCGTTAAAGTATGTTTTGTCTTTATCATTCTAGTCTCAAAGAATAAAGATAGCAACAGATTTAAACAACTGATGAGCTATTGTGTGATTATACTTAATATAGACTAGACCCAATTTCTATTATACCATACCTACTGAGAAACTTGCCCATTCCTTTCCAAATACAAGGTGCCCAGGAACTAGTATTTTAAGCCTGAACGAGGAGATTCCGACCATGAAAATTAACTGTTGTACAACTCCTAAGAATTATTATTTTCAAATTTCCATACAAAACATTCAAGAAATAAAATTGACAACCCTTATTCATTTGTCAACAATGTTTCTAAGTGCGTTACCTACCTACAAAGTTTCGCGTAAGTTCAAATTGTCTGCTAAGCTAGGCTAGATACCTACCTAGGTTAGTGTATGTAGGTATCTTTTGACGTACTTTCATTACATACCTACTGACTGCGATATTTACACAAGCCATGGTGTTTCATTTGTAGCTTGTGCTACAAACTAAACTAAGTATATATTTATTTAATAACTACCTAGGTACTTAATTTATCCAATGGCTAATCCAATTACCTATTCGTCTCTTGGAAACAATGTTTTTAATTTTATGGTAAAAGAAGCAACTACTTAGGTAGATTACATACCGTTTAATGTCTTCTCTTAGTTAGGTAGGCCGATCCGTAAAATTTTGAAAATTGACAATAACAAACACCACTTTACAATTCATTTGAAATTTCCGACAAATTTTTAGGGTTCATTTTTATGTTTTATGTGAAAATTCAAACCTTTCACAATGATGACAGTCATGTTGGTAAATACTACTTTGGTTCTTAGTGAAGTTATTTTGCTTAGTTTATTCTGTAGTCATGTCACTGCTTCTTTCTTGGTCACTAAATCCATTAACCACTCTGGTTCTGTCACCAGTTGTGTCTGTCACTTTTTAAGGCTACTTACAGAATGAAAACCAGTCACAAAACAAATAATTTCAACACATAGTGACCAAGAAAAAACCAATGACAGGACTAATAAATAAATTAATGAATAAAATAAATAAATTCTTAACCGGAACAACTACAAAATATACCTATTATAAAAATACCTACGGAACCTATTTCTGAAAAAATAATAAATGTCGGCTTATTACAAAGGTCTATTTTTGGAATTAGCCGAGATTTATTATTTATTATGTGGATTGAACTCTTCTGATTGGTTGTCGGTTTTGTTTGACATCTTCTTTGATACGGATAAAAAGCCGCGAAGTCACAGAGTCGCACAATGAGATGGACAGATAAAACTTTGAATTGAATTTCTATGAAGACCTACCTTTGTAGTATGTACCTATGTACCTACTTACGGAAAATGGTGGTTACATACCCAATGCTTTAAATTTCTATGAAGATACGAAACAAGTTGTTTTAATAACGAGTTGTGAACATGTTATCATCATCATCATCATAAACAATTCCTGTTTATTTGCAAATTTTCGGATTTATTGCATTTAATTTTCGTTAACACATTTGACAGAAGAACAAACAAGATTCTTATAAAAATAGCAGCTGATCTCAACGAAAAGACAAAAATTTACTTTCTTCTCAGAGGCATCACAATGTTTATGTTTGTGTTGCGTGAACTCAAACGATATTCTTCATTTTGGGGTCACGCTCAGAGTTCAATAAACAGCTGATTTTAGGGACGTTACCATTTGTAGTAAGTGCAGTTTTGAAGCAAACTTTGCTGCTCATTTCTTCAATGAAAAACATAGAAATTATAAAAGAGGTAAAACATATATGTTGTTCACGTAAATATCGAGAATCGGCCCACCTCGGCATAACATACTAGTTCCGGGGCACCCAGTATAACTTAGAAAGTACATAATTTTATGCCTACCAAAATGCGGGACGCAAAAGTCTATGGAATTTCATTTCTAACGCGTTTAGCGGGAGAGAAAAGTGTATGGAAATCCATTTCTAACGTGTTATTATATTTTTAATTTCTTTATAGATCAGCCAGTAGCTTTGGCTTTTTAGCTATTTTCATTATAGGTCAAACGACAAAAAGTTTTTAATCCTATGATTTATTCCTCTCTTGATTTCCGAACAATATTTTGAAAAAAGAACCCAAATTATAAAGGCATGCGCGGGAATTTCTTCGAAATTTGAATTTGGGTTTGGTAATTTTATGAATTCTATATTGGGCACTTTCTCGCCTAGGTGTACAATTTATTATTACAGTAGTTTACACGAGTAGCTCAGTTAAGGGTTGATAGCACAGCTTTATAATATCTGTCTCATTTTTATTAATATTGTTGATTGTTTCAAACATATCTATTTACACCACTCCGTCAGAGTGGCTGACCTACCTACATACTAGTGAAAATATGCATACATACACACAGCCATATCTGAAAATACGAGCGAAAGGGCATGAATAGATACAATAGATAACAAAATATCAAGCCTGCACAACTCTACAGGCAAAGGCGGTAATGCTGTGGTTTTTTTTTTGCACCAAAGCCTGAATTAGAGTAACATTTTAAAACATTCCAAGAATTTACTAAATTGTAGGATGTTGGACGTGTTATATATCTTTATATATTTAAATAATCTGTGCATGTGTTAGTAATTAAATTCCTCCTAAACGGCTGAACCGATTTTGATGTTTTTTTTGTGTTCAAGTGGATTCGAGAATGGTTTAGATTTAATATTTTTTATCTTTTTAAAACACGCGGACGAAGTCGCGAACGGGTCAGCTAGTATTTATTTACATTATAGATATGCTCATTGTAATGTGGTGTTGATTAATCAACACCACATAATTAATAAACGCCGGAAAACTGAAAATGAATTCCATAATGGAAGAAATTGTTAATTTTTACTTGTGTTAAAACTGACATTTAGAACTGTTACTCTAATTTGGACTTTGGTGTTAAAGAAATATGGTCGTTAAAATTTTTGGAAATTTAAGCTGAAACAATAGAATCGCATTACTACATATCAAAATTACCAAGAGAGTTCTATGAAACTCAAATAGATTCATCATCTTTGGACAAACAAAGCGAACACAGCCGATAACCTGAAAATAATATCTACGACACTTTTATACCCCAAACACTAAGCAAAAACACTGCATCTACCAAACGTAAAAATGTTGTTACATGCAACAACACAACTGCTTAACGAAAGAACTAGGGTACTACAGAAGCTAGAATATTATTGATCTTACAACCAATAGTGCTTGTCCCAAGGTGAAGTGGATAAAATCAATGCATTGAATCACCCTATTTCCACGACCTTGAATACGTTTCCGTTTCAAAACGTAAGTGCAAATGCAAGGCCATAATAGACGCTTTCGGACGATTAATGGTCTCAATTCTGTTGGCACCAACCTAACAAATTTTAGCTAAAATTAGGTTTTGAACTGTCAAATTA
Source organism: Lampropteryx suffumata (assembly GCA_948098915.1). Taxonomy (NCBI): domain Eukaryota; kingdom Metazoa; phylum Arthropoda; class Insecta; order Lepidoptera; family Geometridae; genus Lampropteryx; species Lampropteryx suffumata. The sequence goes on from OX402563.1 coordinate 5,937,901, forward strand.
ACCTTTGGTATTCTGCTGCTACCAACTTATCCAAATTTTATTTTATCTAACTTAATTAAGCGTTCCTAATTTAGTTAGATGGTACCAACCGAATAGGTTTTATAAATGCTATGACTAACTAATTATATTTTAGAAAATTCCTAATTTTAGAAATGAACCTACCGAATTGCCCAGTCTTTCGTGATGAGATATTACTTTGTACTAATATATTTATTTAGTCATGTACAGAATTAAATACATGTGAGACAGTTGAGCTGTCTAAGAACCGTTTAAAACAATCTATAGATAGCTGAATTGACTCAGAGGGCAGCGTCCCCAAGACAATGGCGGAAATTCGGTTAGTTCATTTCTAAAATTAGGAATTGTCTAAAATATATTTAGTTAGTCATTCGGTTGGTACCATCTAACTAAATTAGGAACGCTTAATTAAGTTAGATAACATTAAATTAGGATAAGTTGGTAGCAGCAGAATACCAAAGGTTGATTTGAAAGTTCAAAACCAAATTTTAGCTAAAATTTGTTAGGTTGGTGCCAACAGAATTGAGGCCACTGGCGGCCATGCATAGTTGAATAGCAATGCTAATTCTGGGTCAGATTGGAGCCTGTTTTTGGGTCACGCGATGTTAGATTACAGTGAATTTACTTTGTAGCAAAAAAAGGTTTTGAAATAGAGTAGGTATTGATCATTGGCCAGATTAAAACCATAAAAGGAGGTTATAATTTAGGTATACAGAATGTTGTATTGCGTTACTGAAAATCAGTGTTTGCTTCTTATGCAATATTATCGCTGAGCTATGGACCCTATTGAATTTGCAACACACGCAGTTTTAGTTGTATGTATCTAGTGTCTATAATACGATGTATGGTTTATCAAATAAAATGTTTTATCTATCAAAGTATCTATATAATTTTTAATTATATAAACTGTATCTTTCTCAGTTTGGAAACGAAATAAAATTATTTTTTATATGTGTTGTCAATCATTTATATGTATTGTAAATGAAATCAAACGTGTCGAAATAACGAACTATCGAAATTGAATAGGACACTCGAATGTCTAAGCCCGCCATGAAATCACATTTACTAAGCGTGCATTTACTTGCGTCAAAACTCGTTGCATTTCGATATACGAAAGCTAGAACTATTTCGCTTAGTTTTCATCTACAAATCATAAAGATACTAGTCAGCGGCACAAACTATCAGAGCAACGATCGAACTAATAAGAAAACATGCTATTTCACCTCGCTTAGTGTTAGAAAAGGATAGACATGCACAAAGGATAGTGATGAACAGAGATGATATGATAACTGATTTATAAAAACGACCGCGCAATCATAAAAATACTTTTGGCTCAAGTGTTCTCATGAAAATCTACCGAATGTATTCGAAATAAGTTATTTAAGCTCTTGAATAAATAGACTATGCTAGTATCGGAATCATTTTAAAGTCTGCTAACTATGTATGTTATATATTTACGCTCAAAGTTGCGTTGAATTTTTTTGAGACTCGTATCTTTTAAACAATTGTTTGACGTGATAACGTCTTATATATCTATGAACGCCGACTGCACGCACGAAAAATTGTCAGGTTCCGCTTGGGCCGAGCGTGCAAGCGAGAGCGCGGAACAAGCGAGGCTCAATCGGCCTAAGCGTTCAGCTTGTGACGCATCTTAATACGTAAAAAGTATGCAATTTATCATCAATGTTTTATTATGAAGTTATCACGTACTTAAAATTATCGTCCATAAATCGACTTTACAGACAACCATTTTTTAATCAAATTGTTTTTTTAGATTCCGTTGCGATACAAGCATAGATTATGACAAGAAAAATTGATATCTCTTTTAGTTTTTGTTGTTCAACATCAGACGGTGGAGTGGTCGTTCTTCAACGTTTGTAAATAATCGGCTAGTTTACTCATTATTTTAGAAGTGACTTCGTAATATTAGGTACGTTCTGCGGTTTCTATGTCATCTAAACTGTGCTACATAGGTTTTCATAGCTTTAGCAGAGCGACTACGACATTAACGAATAACGAAGACGTGCGATAATCAACCTTAGCTTTCTTCGCCTTACGCCTCTCGTCGCGACGGTCGATCTCAGAGAGCATAAGTGCATATTCCTCATTCATATCGTTGTCTGGATCGTACGGTGGGTTCTCCTAGACAGAAATATATCGGTCTAATGAGGATCAGTAAAGTTATAGCAAATTCAATAGAACTATTCTCTATGACATAAGAATGATATATATTTTTGAATTATCCAAATCGGACCATTACTTACGAAGATATTAGGTAATAAACATTATGCCGTTCATGCTGGTAAAATCAATGTACGCGGGTGCGTGTGACGTCACTGGGACGGTCCAAGCGCAGCCGGCCCTCTTACTTCACGATTCAATAACTGGCGGCGACCGTCCCTGTGACGTCACAGCTACCGCAGCAAACACTCAGTGAAATTCGCTAGTAATTTCGTCATAACTTCGTCAATTTTTCTCGTAGAACAAATTTTTTTGCACTTAAGGGCACGTTAAGGATTTCTTGGCTCTATAAATCTGCATTCTCAACTAAAAACGTTACGGATATTCATTGTTATCTAAATTCATAATGTTGTTTAATTATAAGTTATAGGTAGAATAATAAGGATTATGTTTGTTTGTCGTTCAATTACGCCGTAACGGTTGAACGGATTTAAAAAAAACTTGGTATAGATGTAGTCTTTGACCTAGAACAGCATTTAGGGTATTTTTTAATCCGGATCGATTTTAAAGATAACTAGACGAATCCATAGTTACTCCATCCATACTAACGTTAAAAATGACGTGTCTGTAACGTTTTTACAGCCATACGGCTGAACTGATACTGATGAAATTTATTAAGTAGATATATTGTATCTTGGGAAAGGAAATCCGTGCGCGTCCGCGGGTAGAAGCTTACAATTTTATATATTAAGGTCGATTTTTAGAAAAATTGCCGATTGGTTTTATAGGTAGATAAGTATAAATATTTAGATGTCTGTAGTTGCTCTATTTTTATACCACATGGACGCTCAATAGCCTTGTTATATCGGCCAAGTCCTTGCAGTACTGCTGTGTCTGAAGTCGTCCAATCATTACGTCTTGCCCGTTCTCCGGCAACATAACGTCCGTAGTCTAGAAATACACAATACTGTAAATGCACCTTGTCCCCATAAGTTTACGGTTTCAATTCTTTTACCTAGAAAACCCAGCGACTAACTATGAAACTCAAAAGTTTACGTAAGTTCACGAATTTAATTTCTTCATCTTACAGAATCAAGCGTTTAAGTGTGAAACTTGAACTACTTTTTTCATTGACGTGTTACATATTTACTATCGCTTTCCTGTGGAAGTAATTTCGTGAAAAGCGACGGAAGTGTGTAACAGGAAGCCGAGGGACCACGCTATTTGAATTGACCAATGCGCGCGCGGTGATAGTGTTAGCGATCAGATGGTACCAACCCATTTTCCTGAGATCATCTCAGTGAGATGTCACATCATATGCGACTACTGTAAGGCTCGCTCGTTTTATTTTTATAAATTTTTGTTCGACACTCTGAGACTATAATCGAACCTGACGTTTTCGTCTTTATATCTAATTTATGTTAGTGTTAATACCCCATTACATAGTTAGTAAGTAATAATCCCATGAAATCGCTACTTATTAGCTTAGAAAGGTATAGTGTTATTATAATTATATTATATAATGTATTATTTACGTACTTCACCACACGCTTCAATGATCGGAGTTGCTACGGCCTTCGGGTTCCAATCCTGTAGAAATAAGGTCTATTTTAGCACATAATATAAATACTTTTATTTTATTGATGTGTAACATCTTTTCTCTCGCTTTTCTGAAATATGTGGGAGTGATTTCGTGAAAAAAGTTTGTAATAAGAAGGCGTAGAAACGCGCGCTAATTGATTGGTGGTAGAGTTAGCATTCAGATGGTACTAACCGATTTTTCTAGAGATTGGTACTGTCAGTCAAGTATCAGCTGTGCGCTTAACATACAGTGTTGTGTATAAAGTGTGCTGTTATATAAACTAATTTAATGTTAATGTTGCTTCTTACCAAGGTGAGATGTCACATGTAAACAACATAATATATATACAACAACATCTAGAGTCTAGATGAATCGAAAAGTGTCGGTGCCAGCCTACAAAATAAGACGTGAGTAAAACCCGTGTTTATCAAAATGTACTGTAAGATTTGCTGGTTTTTTTTATTTAGGGATAATAAACAGCTACAATAAATAATGATGTTAGGCAAAATTAGTAACAATATCGTATCCTACTGCATTACCACAATACTACTAGCTTGTACTACGAGAGCCAGATGACTGATACTGATAGAATACTAATATATTTTTAAATACATACTTATGATAGTTTATAATTTAACGGTCTTACTTAAAAACGCGTCTCATCATGAACAAAGACAACCGACTTCATGTATAAAAAAAACAAAATATCACAATTTCGTTTCATCTGAACCGATTGTTATGAAATTTATATGAAACAAATCGGGAAGCAAATCCTTTCACATCATTTTGTTTTTCAAATAGATTCATAACTGACGGAGTTATGAGGAAACAAAAATTTTAAAAAACTGTCTAACTGAGAACCTCCTCTTTTTTTGAAGTCGGTTGAAAATTGATGGCACTATTTTAAACAGTGATTAATTAACCTTTGACAGAAATTGAGAGACGTATCTAAGTAAGCTTATAAATGAAAGATTATGAATGTAAGAATACTAACCTCTCCCGTGATCTGCTTGTATTTTGCCTTCAGTTCCAGTAATAGTTTGACAGCTTCGTTGATATTCCCCTTGTCCGCTTTAGCGCTCTTCAGTGATCGCACCACTTCGCCTTGCTTCGCGATTTCGACACTCAAGTCATTGGCTGATTTAGTTGGCGCTGCTGTTGCTACCTCTACTGGTACACCCGGTTTCCAATCCTAGGATGAAGAAAAGAAGCATGAAATTATATAAGGAAACAAATATTGGTGGACAATCCACACTTCACCTAGTCCTAGAATCTAGTGTTGCAAAATGTAAGAATGAGTTTAGTTGTAGCTACATTAACGAGGCTAGTATTGTAAAAGCATTCAAGTAAATTAATAAGTCAAAGTCAAGTCAAAGTCAAAAGATGATTTATTCAATACAATCACAAGGATCACTTTGAAACGTCTTACATACTAGGTGAATTTAGGTGCCAATTCATCCTAACCCAAGCTCGAGAAGAATTGGCAAGAAACTCGTCTTGGTCCTAGCGCTTTTTTATATGATCCATCTTATACAAGAGAGTTTATACATTTCAAGTGTGTCGGTTAACTGTCTGACGGCAGATAGACCATGCATTCTTATCAATAATATAGTCATCTATATTATAATAAGCTTTCTTCAAAAGACTACCTTTAATGTATGCTTTAAATTTCTTAATAGGTAGTTTAGTAGCATTTTCAGGAAGCTTATTATAGAAGCGCACCGTGTTCCCCATAAATGACTTATTAACTTTTTCTAGTCGAAACCTAGGGATGTATAATTTATGTAATATAAAATATACAGAAAATCTTTGGGGAATGTCTACAAAGGTGCTGGGTATCATTATCTTAGATATTGCACCATGTTTAGCTTATATTTTTAATAGATATATCGACGAGGGAGTTTTTCCCGATCTCCAGTAAACTCATTCCTATGTTTAAGTCTGGAAGTGAAAGTAATCTCGCTAATTATAGACCGATATCGATATTACCTGCTTTAAGTAAAATCTTTGAAAAAATAATTCTTAATCAGTTATTATACCACTTTAACGTTAACGGCCTGCTACATAGTAATCAATACGGATTTACTAAAGGTCGATCAACAGCTGATGCAGGTATAGCGCTCTTAAAGCATATATTTGAGGCCTGGGAGAAGTCACAGGATGCAGTTGGGGTATTCTGCGATCTATCTAAGGCCTTTGACTGTGTGAGTCATGCAACCCTAATCACAAAGTTAAAATATTATGGCATTAAAAACCGGGCGATTGACCTCATACAGTCTTATCTATCCAATAGAGTCTAGAAAGTAGACGTGGGTGGTCTTCGGGATCAATTATTGATATAGGGGTACCTCAGGGATCGATACTAGGCCCTTTTTTATTCCTAGTATACGTTAACGATTTACCTTTTTTTGTTAAAAATATTTGTGATATAGTTTTATTTGCAGACGATACGTCTTTAATTTTAAAGTTGATAGAGGTAAAACCAGTATTAGCTATAACGTAAATGAATCTTTATCGTTAGTTCTTAACTGGTTCACTGTAAATAATCTTTTGCTTAATTCAAAAAAAAACTAAATGTATCAAATTCACTTTGCCAAATGTTATCCATAGCCCGTCCAACATTGAAATAAATGGAGAGGCAATGAATCTTGTAAATTCCACGATCTTCCTAGGTCTTAATATTGATGCAAAACTACAGTGGGGACCACAAATTGAAACACTTGCTGGTAGGCTTAGTTCCGCTGCATATGCAGTTCGTGCGATACGGTGGCTTACTGATGAAGCTACAGCTACACTAGTTTATTTCAGTTACTTCCATAGTGTCATGTCATACGGCATCATTCTCTGGGGGAAAGCAGCTGATATTGGTAAAATATTTGTAATTAAAAAAAGGGCAATACGTGCCATTTATAAAATGAAACCACGAGAATCTTTGAGAGAAATATTCAAAGAAATTAATATTCTCACAATAGCTTCATTTATATATGAAAATTTGTTATACACACATAAAAATAGAGATGGGATTCAGCAAAATAGTGACCTTCATAAAATCAACACTAGGAATAAACATAAATTATACATCCCTAGGTTTCGACTAGAAAAAGTTAATAAGTCATTTATGGGGAACTTATGTGATCACAGAACACGGTGCGCTTCTATAATAAGCTTCCTGAAAATGCTACTAAACTACCTATTAAGAAATTTAAAGCATACATTAAAGGTAGTCTTTTGAAGAAAGCTTATTATAATCATCATCATCATCATCACAGCCTTTAAGAAGTCCACTGCTGGACATAGGCCTCCCCGACCGACTACCTGCGATCTTTACAATGTCGTCAGTAGTAGTGTTCAAAGTTGCTATAAGGCAATAACATGCTTATGGCTATTTGCTTTCTTCCGTAAGCATGTTATTTTACTAGCTTTTTTCTAACATGCTTTTTTTTTACGGCAAAAAACAGCATAGAAATATTACAATCACTGTTTACACTGAAAAACCACAAAGCAAAATAAGTAGGTAGGTATACCTATATAACTTTTAAAACTATCATGATAAACAGTTTATCTCGTGATCATGGCGCATGCAACTGTGCCGAAATATCGAGAAGCAGAAAAACTCATATATCATGGTAAATATCCCGTTTTGAGTGAAAATTATAGGTAAACCTACTTATAACGTGAGCCGGCCGAGATCGCGAATTTACCCATGGTGAATAAAACACACAAAACAACAACACTATCTCCCAAGTCTCAATCAATTGTCCTTTATTACACAATTATAGTCAATACTGCATGTCCAATCACTGTTTACACCGAAAAACCACAAAGCAAAATAGGTAGGTAGGTAAGTAGGCATACCTACCTATTTTTTACGTGAGCTGCCCGAGATCGCGAATCCGCCCGCGGAGCATTGACGCGCGACCGATCACAATCGTTAGCATGCGACGACTGAGCTGAGACTGACCGTGCTTTTTGCTTTTTGCTTTTATGAATGATGTGATGAATGAATGATGCTTTGCGTTTGCTTTTGTTTGCGAGTTGCGACGGACAGATGATAGAGAGAGAGAGAGTGTTAGTTATGCTTTTGCTATTAGATAAGCAAAAGCATAACATAAGCAAAAGCAAATAGCAACAACTGAGCGCCACGATATCATTTGCTATTTGCTATCTACGATAAGCACGGTGCTTTTTGTTGCTATATGATATATTAACCACCACTAGTCGTCAGTCCATCGGGTGTGGGGTCGTCCTACGCTTCGTTTTCCTGTCCTTGGTCGCCATTCGAGAACTTTTATTCCCCAACGGTTATCAGTTCTGCGAGCTATATGGCCTGCCCATTGCCACTTCAACTTGCAAATTTTGAGTGCTATGTCGGTGACTTTGGTTCTTCTACGGATTTCCTCGTTGCGGATTTTATCACGTAGTGAAACACCCAACATAGCTCTCTCCATAGCACGTTGCGCGACTCTGAGCTTGTGTATGAGCCCAATAGTTAGCGACCAAGTCTCAGTTCCATATGTCATCACTGGCAACACGCACTGATTATAGACTTTCGTCTTGAGGCTCTGCGGTATCTGTGACGAGAAGATGTGCCGTAATTTCCCGAACGCTGCCCCATCCGAGTTGGATTCGTCGGCTGACCTCTTTGTCGAAGTTGGACTTGCCTAGTTGAATCGTTTGACCCAAATAGACATAATGGTCTACAACTTCGATTATATCGCTCCCAATATGTACCGGTACGGGTGCAATATGAGCATTTGACATGATTTTTGTCTTGCTCATGTTCATTTTAAGACCCACCTGTTGGGACACGATATTAAGGTCGCTGAGCATTGTGCCAAGGTCTTCCAGAGATTCTGTCATGAGGACTATATCGTCGGCAAATCGAAGGTGAGTGATGTGTTCGCCATTGATGTTGATACCATGTCTATGCCAGTACAAGAGCTTGAAAATATCCTCCAATGCAGAGGTGAACAGTTTCGGAGAAGTAACATCTCCCTGTCTCACCCCTTTATGCAATGGGATTGGATTCGTGCTCTGGTCCTGGATCTGGTCTGATCTGGTCTGGTCGGATAGACATGGTGGCGTTACTGTACAGACATTTCAACACTTCGATATACCGATAGTCGATTTGGCACCGCTGGAGTGACCGCAACACTGCCCAGGTTTCGACAAAGTCAAAGGCTTTCTCATAGTCCACAAACGCTAAACAAAGTGGCCGGTTATACTCTTCGGTCTTCTGTATAACCTGCCGGAGCGTATGTATGTGGTCTATGGTGTTAAAGCCTTTTCGGAACCCGGCTTGTTCGGGAGGCTGGAAGTCGTCAAACCTACGAGCGAGACGATTAGTAACTACTCTCGAAAACAGCTTATATTAATCTATATTATATATAATCCATATTATAATAAGATATTTATAGATATAATATAAGATATCTATAGATTATAATAATGTCAGCTTATTAAAATATAGATGACTATATTATTGATAAGAATGCATGGCCTCATGTCGCTCTGTCACCAGACAGTTAACCGACACACTTGAAATGTATAAACTCTCTTGTATTAGTATTTCTTAGTTAAGGGTGTTATAAGATGGATCATATAAAAAAGCGCTAGGACCAAGACGAGTTTCTTGCCAATTCTTCTGGAGCTTGGGTTAGGATGAATTGGCACCTAAATTCACCTAGTATGTAAGACGTTTCAAAGTGATCCTTGTGATTTTATTGAATAACTCATCTTATGACTTGACTTTGACTTCCCAAAGTAAGTACCTAAGTTGTACTATCGGAACCAGATCCAGACTGATAAAATTTATCATACATTATAACTTAGACAGAAATAGTAACGTTTTAAAAACTAAAAAGACAACCGACTTCATGTATGTAAAAAATATCATCGATGTACACAATTTTTAGATTTTGTTGATTTTTTACAAACCTTCGAAATCGAAAAAATAATTTTCAAAATCTATTCAGTTGTCTTTGAGTAATCGCAAAGCATACATAAAAATAAGTAAAAAAAAAAGATTCCGACGAATTGAGAACTTCCTCCTTTTTTTGAAGTCGGTTAAAAAGACCTATGTTCATCACAAAAATGCTTGTCCTGGGGAAATATCGAATATCGAACCCACCACCGCGCGGAAGGCAGAGCTACAACCAACTGAGCTGTGAAAAAGTTGGGGTCGAAACTAAGATAGTTTTGTCCATCAGATAGCTAAAACTGTGACGACTATTTTTAATGTTATTCAATCCACTTGTTTGTATAAACTTTTACGCTGGATGTTTGACAGTGGTTCAGAAAAAGTAGAAAAAAATGCTTGTTTTGCAAACATGCATTGGCATTGGATTGTCGATGGCAAAAAACATTCAATTTTATTTTTAACCGACTTCAAAAAAGGAGGAGGTTCTTAATTCAGTTGTGTTTTTTTAGTTTGTTACCTCATAACTCTGTCGTTTATGAACCGATTTAACAATTATTTTTTTATACGAAAGGTTACATGTACTTTCCGATTTCCCCTAGAAATGTCATCAATATCGGTTCAGTAGTTTGTTTTTAAATCAAAATAGCTGAATAAAATGTACTGAATGGTCGTTGTAGCAACCTCGGTCTGACTTCATAGCCTACCCTAATCCGTCTACATCCGAACAACTTTATAGAAAGAAAGAAAGAAAAAATATCACACACACTAAACAAAAGAGTAAACATGATCGGAAAAAAGATTAAATAATTTCGTTATAAAAACTAAAAAGACAGCCGACTTCATGGTATAAAAAAGCAAAATATAAAAATTTCGTTTCATTCAAGGGAACGACATATTTTTTTCATTTTTTTTATTTAAAAACCTAACTCAGTAGTTAGGTTTTTAAATAAAAAAATTGAATTGAATCGGTTCAGTAACCGATTTTTATTTCAAATCAGTTCATAAATTACAGAGTTACGAGATGACAAACAAAAAAAATCTAATTGAGAACCTCTTCCTTTTTTTAAGTCGCTTGAAAATAGTAAAAATGTATACAAAACTTATACAAAAATTTATTGAAATTTATATGATTTATAACATTGTTAAGTGTGTTTTAACACTAACCTGTCCAGTAGTAGCTTTGAATTGAGCCTTCAGATCCAACAGTGTCTTCACAGCCTCATCGATCTGCGGCTTTGCCGCCTTAGCACTCTTCAGTGTCCGCACCACTTCTCCCTGCTTCGCGACTTCGGCATTCAAGTCGTTGGCTGATTTAGTTGGCGCTGCTGTGGCTGCCTCTACTGTTACACCTGGTTTCCAATCCTAGTAATAGGTAAAACTATACGTTTCAATTTGTTGTATACTACAATGTCAAAACGTAACTCTTATCTGTTTCTGTGTTGTAATAAAATCTGTAAAATATCAGTGTAGAAGTCTACGTAGTCCTTTGAAGTCTTAAGACGATGCCCTCAGTAAATTAACTTTTGTATGGTTAAAATTAGGATTTTTTTACAGCTATTTAGTATCTGCTCGTTTATTGAAGGAATTAGTTATAAAATATATATGGTATGTATTTTAATTATTTTGTATCCTATTCCATGTTTCAAATTATTTTTAAAGTTATATAATTGAATCATGAAATGTCTAAAATAGAATAGAATATAAAATATTTATTTAACACAACATAACAAATACAGTGCGAATATCACAAAGAGTAGTTTATGTAGCGTGACGAAAGAAGACTACCACTCAGCATTATGATACAGAAATGTGAAGGCTGATGTATCGCAGGTTTTCAATGGTGCAATCGTGAGTAGCGTAAATATCCAATAATTATCATCTTCTCCTAAAGTTGACGTCGTTTTAACTTTCAGTGTACACTAATAGGCGAAAAGTAAGCTAATTATAATAAATAAAACATAACCCGTTAAACTTTCATTAGAACTCCTTATTTGATTTTTTTTTAATAAAAATATCGCCGTAAATACGTGCCAAGATTATTTGATCAGGGAGTCGCCTTAAACGTAGAGATATAATTTTTATCTTTCTATTTTAATAAGCTTTACAGAATTCGTTTCGATAAGCTACGCAGACTTGAACTTTATTGAAATATCGATTTTCAGTTTTTTTAGATACATAAGCCTCAATTAACAAATGTGTCGCTTAACTTCAAACTCGGATAAATCCAATTTTGAATATTTTTAAGATATTGGTATCAAAAAAAAGGTAAAAAAAAAAACCTTTGGAACAGTTTTATCAGTTGTGTCTAAATCCGCATGGCTCTTGAGAAATAAATCGTCAAAATCATAATATTTTATTAAACTCAGATAGATCCATGAGACAGAGTTTTTCAAATGTAGCTAAGTCCTTATGGGCCAATCAGCGAGTTGCGTTTGTGCAACATGGCCGTCAATGACGAAAACTCTGCGACACTAGCACCGTACACTCCCGCTTTTTATTGTTTTTTTTCATTATTTAGAAAGTTCCCATGGATAATTCAATTAAAATTGTGTCGCCAAGTAAAGCCCGCAAGCGGCCTAATATAAAACTTCGCCGTAAGAAAGAGGAAAGAGCAAAAATTCGGTAAGTTTGAAATACCTATACCTTGTGCGTGAGCCGTTTGGAATCCTGAGTTGGCACTACGAGTGTTGTGGTAACCATTAACGATTATTATTATTTTGGTGTTCTACTGTTACAGAATAATTTGGATGTAAATTGTATGTAAACTGTCCGACTAGATTTGTGTACGTACACAGGATCAAATGTAAGTTTTAGAATATAAATGCCTGGTGGAGTTTATCTTCTGGATATGTTTCGCAATTTTGCTTATTATTTTATTTGCGCGTTATATAATCACACTAATATAAAATGCTAAAGTTTGGATGTTTGTTCCTCTATAAATCGTCAACCACTAATCCAATTTGGCTGAAATTTAAAATGTTTTTTTTCCTGGAAAAATGTGATAATAATATAAACTATTTATTAACATTCTTAATACTAATAAAAACTAACTACTTATACAGGAGAAACGGTCGGGTTAAACGCCCTGCAATATTTTTTTAAAACGTTAGGTTCCTGTGGGAATATCAATAAATGAAAGACAGCTAATTGAACATGTAATTGTAGAAAATTACTAAGACTATTTATTTATTTAAATGATACAATGAACTAACATTTACATATTTTTAATTTTAACTTCTTCGGGGCAAATAATACCACTGAGTTTCATTTTCAAAACAGTGTCTCTTGCACCACATTCAACCTCGCTTTGAATTAGGGCTCTCGCAAATAAATGAGCTTGTTTTACTTTTGTTCGCATTATTTTGGGGTTGGTCTTGCCTGGTCACTAACAATATGTTATTTAATGTGCATTGGCTGCTTAGTTCGTTAAGTGACAAAATTTAAAACTAAAGATTTGATTTATTTTCAGATATTCAACCGATCAACCACCAAAAAAACCGACATGCGGACATAACACCAAGGCCTATCAACGTGGCAAACTTAATTCAAACGATGTCCTATTCTTTAATAGAGTGTTTTATGCAACAAACGATAAAATTAAACAGGACAATTTTATTTTAAAGCATGTCGTATCTACAGATATAAAAAGAAGACGCCCAAACACTGGAAACAAACCAGGAAGGCTAATGACCCTTAAATACTTCATTCGCAAGATAAAAGGCAAAGCGTTGATCCCTGTCTGCAAAAAAGCCTTTTTAGGCATTCTGAATGTAAATAAGGGCAGAGTAGATGGTGTGGCTAAACGTCATTATGCCACTGGCTCAATGACTGTCGAAAACCGTGGTGGAGATAAAAAAACGCACACATATCGTTCACGCAAAGAAGCTGTTGAAAAGTATATTCAGACTTTGCAACCTCTAGAAATTCACTACTGCCGGGACAAAACTCGGCAACGGCAATATTTACATCCAGAGCTGAATATAAAAAAGTTGTGGAGCATGTACTCCGATGAAGCACTACCTGGCTTTTTAGTTAGTTTCAGTTTCTTCCGCAAAATTTTCGTAACAAGGTTCAACGTTGGATTTGGCAGTCCTAGACAGGACGTGTGTTCCACGTGCCTCCAACTGAAGGAAAAAATAAAAGTAGAAAAAAATGATAGCGAAAAAGTAAGACTTATGACGGAATTGAGGATTCATAAGCTTCGTGCAAAGGCATTTTTTAAACTTCTTCAAAAAGAGGAAGATAACGAAATACTGCTATCTTTTGACTGTCAGAAAAATTTACCACTGCCCAAAATACCGGATCAATCCGTTTATTATTCGCGACAGTTGTACTTGTACAATTTTACCATCGTTAGAGGATCTTCTCATAACAATCTCAGCAAAGACAACGTGTATTCGTACACATGGACAGAAGAAACTGCAAATAAAGGGTCAAACGAAATTTGTTCTGCCGTTATTGATTGTTTGAACAAACTTAATACAAATGGAATTAAGAAGATACGTCTCATGGCCGATGGTTGCGGAGGGCAAAATAAGAATTCCATTGTGTTGGGTGCTGTGATGAACTGGCTTTATTTGAACTCGCAGAACGTCAAAGGTGTAGAAATAATTTTTCCAGTAACTAGACATTCTTTATACCATCAGACCGAGTATTCGCGTTAACTGAAAAAAAAATCAGAAAAATGGAAACGATATTAACACCCGAAGACTACATGGATGTCCTAAAAGAACACGCAACGGTTTTGCGTTTAGGAACGGACATTCCGATATTTGATTTTAAGTCACAAAGCAGAAATATATTGAAGTCAACCCAAAGCTTTCATTTTCAAACTAAATGTAAAAGATTTATCATAACTTTACATGGACAACAAGTCCAAATACGTGGTGAAATGTCTTACCATTCTGATACAGGTATTCTTATACGAAATTGACATTCTTATTTATTTCTTATCTCTAAATGGGTACCTACTTGACAATAAATCGATCGATCTATTGTCAAGTAGGTACACATTTACAGACTAGGTATTACGTTTGTAAGCGGTTTCTTTTTTAATAAAAAAAATAATTTAATTTCAGGTGCTGCTAAAACAATTAATAAACGCGGCCAATCATTTGAAAATTTTAGTCCAGGGAGACTACCAATTGGAGTTCCACTCAATGAAGCAAAACTTGTAGATGTTCGCAAATTACTGGAAACGCACTTTGGCCAAGACTGGGCATCGTTGGTGCAGTTAAGTTATTACAAAAAAGTGCTTAACAGTGAGAATGTAATAGGGCGACCAATGCACGAAGAAGAAATTGAAGAAGATGACTCAGAAGAAGTGTTAAATTTTGTTTAAATTAATTAATTAGGTACTCTTTTTGTAAAATAAAAGTATATTTCCTTATTTTGATTGTACTATTTTTAGTTTTATTTAGTTAGCTAACTACCTCAAATTTGACTATCGATAGTACCTATACCGTGATTCCACCACTACCACATCCCTAGTTCTAATCGTATTATTTCAAATCCAGATAAATCCCGATGTGTTAAATCAAAATTCTATAAATCCACACTGAGTTTTTTCAAAGATAGATAAATTGCATCCCACTTTATCAAATGAAGGTAAATCCAATCTAAATATTGAGTTTTTGCAAGAATGAATGGTTTTAATACGGAATTTGTTGAACAGGATTGTTTTCTTCAATACTGTGTTGCCATAACAAAAAAAAACTGCCTTTTAAATCATCGAATCAAGATTTTTACCACTTTTTTGTAAATATCTCTTAAGAAGGTAGAGTGGATTTATCCGAGTTTGAAGTTAAGCGACACAAATAAAGATATGCGTCGAATATTAATTTAGGGAATTCTGACTTTAAGATCATTTTAATTTGTAATCTACTTATTCTGACAACAAAAAATAATCATTGTAAATTTACTTAAAACATTAAAATGATGAAATACAATAAAATACTTCTATGAAATGTGATAACCAGGGTGTTAAATCTAATACCTTTAAACGAGCAATTATTGTATATAATGTATACATATAATTTTCACTCGAAACGGAATATTTACCATTATATATGAGTTTATCTGCTTCCCGATATTTTGGCACAGTTGCATGCGCCATGATCACGATTCAAACTGATAATACTGATTAAACGTATAATCAAAACCATGATAGTTTTAGAAGTGTATATACAGGGTGTCCCAGAAAATAGTGTCAAGCGAAAGTCCAGAGATGGAACACCCCTTGGGGTACCCGAATCACCCCCATGTATGTTCCACGATTTTTTATAGTTTTCGATTTGTGAATTTTTGAAAATTTTCGACTTGAACAACATAAAAAATTCTTTAAAAAAATTAGAAAACTTTCTTGAGTTTTTTTTTTTTAATAATTTTCCAGCTCGCCGTCTTTGAAGGCCGATTTTAGCCAAAATAGCCCATTAAGTACTATACTTTTTTTTAATGATTATGAAAGCTGAGAGTCTGGAGAATTCTTAAGGCTTATTTCAGAACCACGAAATCACTTGTTAAGATTTTTAATTTAAAGTTGAAAATTTAAGTCATAATTCACCGAATGTAATTTTCTGACTTTACACGAACATTTTCATAGTTTTCATCAAAGTCACGTAGCTGATTATATTATGCATAAAAAAACAACACACCCTGTATATAATCTGAATCTTGGAAACGGCTCTAACTATTTGAATGAAATTTAGTATGTTAGTGTTTCATGTTTAGAAAACGTCGTTTTATCCGTGTATTATACCGAGAAAAGCTCGGTCATCCAGGTACTAGCTTTATAGGTACATCCAATTTCTGGAACCGCATATGCTAACGCCTTTGAAGCTCGCGGGTAACTGAAAAGCTTTCACGACCGTGATATAGCTGGGCATTGGATACATAATCGTACTCATTCACGAACATCGCCGAGCTTTCATCGTAATACTATACATCGAATTCTTACTAACCTGTCCAGTAGAAGCTTTGTACTGAGCCTTCAGATCCAGTAATGTCTTCACGGCCTCATCAATCTGCGGTTTTCCCGCCTTAGCACTCTTCAGTGACCGCACCACTTCTCCCTGCTTCGCGACTTCAGCATTCAAGTCGTTAACTGTTTTAGATGGCGCTGCTGTAGCTGCCTCTACTGTTACACCTGGTTTCCAATCCTAATAATAAGACGTTTAAAATACTATAATATCAATACGTAACTAGTGTACATTGTTTTAGTAATTAACGGGTATTTATCGCGTAATACCTTTTATTTTATTCTTGACGTTTTGGTTGTGTTGCTACAACCGAGGTCGCGGGAGGAATGGAAGCATAGGGAGTTGCCACCGAGTAGCGCGAGCAGTTTTTCCAAACAACACACTCACGATACACCACACTAACTGTACTAAACCAAATACAACTAACCGTCTTCAGAACCCGAAATGTCTGCATTCACATTATATTAGTGACTGGATACGGTTAGTGTGGTGTGTTGTGAGGACCAATTGCGGGTAAATTCTAAAAACTAAACTTGCTACTCTGCGACAGCTCCCAATGCATCAGTCGGCCCGCGACCACGGTTGTAGCAACACAACCGAAACATCGGGAATAAGTTAAAAGAATACTTACGCGATATATTACCCGGGCGTTAATTAACAATATGAATTCAGATCGCGAAAGTTTAAAAATTACTGGAACTAACCTAGAGAAGAATAATAGTACTAATCAAAGTTATATTTTAAACAAAAATCTATAGTATAGCAGGTCTATTGGTCGTAGTAGCCTTCGTACTAGGCACTATCGTACATCAAATATTTGTATGTCTAACCTGTCCAGTAGTAGCTTTGAATTGAGCCTTCAGATCCAACAGTGTCTTCACGGCCTCATCGATCTGCGGTTTTGCCGCCTTAGCACTCTTCAGTGTCCGCACCACTTCTCCCTGCTTCGCGACTTCGGCATTCAAGTCGTTGGCTGATTTAGTTGGCGCTGCTGTTGCTGCCTCTACTATTACACCTGGTTTCCAATCCTAGTAATATGAAAATACTTCATTTTCAAAACATTCGTGAGTTGTACTCATTTTGATAAACACAGGTTTTACTCACTTATTATTTTGTTATTCACGGTTCGGAGTGCGAACCGTGAACGCTCGCGGCAACTCACGAACCGAGGATCAAACTCACGCTGATGAAGGTTCTCTAGATGAATTTAACAGTCAGTGCCTCCATCGACAAAATAATACGTGAGTAAATACCGTGTTTATAAAAATTTATAGATAGATAGAAATAGAAATATAAATCATCATCATCATCATCATCATCAGCCCATAGCAGTACACTGCTGGACATAGGCCTCCCCTAATGAGCGCCATTGCGCCCTGTCTTCAGTTCGACGCATCCAGCTTCTGCCGGCAGCCTTTAGCAGACCGTCACTCCACCTTGCCGAAGGGCGTCCTACACACGTTTGACGAGCCGCGGTCTCCACTCAAGAACTTGCTTACCCCAACGGTTATCGGTTCTTCTGCAGATATGGTCAGCCCACTGCCACTTCAGCTTACTGAGTCTCTGAGCTATGTCGACAACTTTAGTTCTATGTCGGATAGTCTCATATAAATAAATATAAATAGATATAGAAAATATTTATTTAACGTCACATAGATAGATAGATAGATAAAGTAATTTATTTGTAATAGCTACAAACACACACATGCATAAAATAACTACAGAAATAGAAGGAATTTACATTGGTAGATACAAACAAAAACAATACAAAATAAAAAACATAAAACAAAACATTTACAAAAAGGTCATAGCTCAGCGCATAATTTTGCTCAAAGAGCAAACACTGATTTTCAGCTAGAACCCTTGTATATAAGAATACGTTTAGATATCAAAACCTAGCTCTAGTCTAAGACGAATATAGTAATCATCTAATAAAAAACAAATCAGTCTATATAAAAAAATATATATAGACTGATTTTATTATCTGTATTGATTAGCGGTTCAAAATTAAAAACATGACTAATTGTCAACGAGCTAGGGTTCTGCTTAGGGGCGGATATACTGGCAGAGAGACGTCGCATAGGTATATTTCAAACAAGGCAGTGTCGTACGTACCTGTCCAGTAGAGGCTTTGAACTGAGCCTTAAGACCCAATAGAGTTTTCACGGCCTCATCGATCTGCGGTTTTGCCGCCTTAGCACTCTTCAACGTTCGCACCACTTCGCCCTGCTTCGCGATTTCGGCATTCAAGTCGTTAGCTGGTTTAGATGGCGCCGGCGTTGATGGCTGCTTAGCTGAGATAGCTTCTGCTTTCGGCTGCAAAGAAATAGACGATAAGTAGGTAAGTACATAAAATAGCTTGTTAGTAATTTGATTTATAAATAGCTGCGAAATGACGCGCTTTGCAGTTGACATATAAAGTACGACATAGCACTAAAAATTTGCAAGTTGAAGTGACAATGGGCAGGCCATATAGCTTGCAGAAATGCAGAACTGATCGAGGACTAATAAAAATTCTCGAATGCCGACCAAGGACAGGAAAACGAAGCGTAGGACGACCCCCCACCCGATGGACTGACGACATTGTAGAGATCGCAGGAGGATAAAGAGGGCTCAAAATCGTTCTTCCTGGAATTCAATTGGGGACGCCTATGTTCAACAGTGGACTTCTGATAATGACATACAAAGTAGCCTATGTCTGCCCTAAGGATACAAATCACCTTCCCAAATATCATAAACATCCGTTCAGCCCGTTTAGCCGTGAAAAGGTAACAAACAAATAAAGACACAGAGACGGGCTTGATGTTATCTGTGGAGCGGAGGTCGACTCAGACGCGATTTCTTTGTCTCAGTAGTTCTGTCCACCATAACTACTGGCACTAGGTTACATACACTAGGCTACCTATCTTAGGTAGGTAAGTAAATTAAGTAAATGTGTATAAACTTACATTATTTTAAAGAAAAAGATTAGTTTTTTGTATGTTTGTAACAAAAACTAGTTATCCGATTTTATTTAAAATATTATATCAACTAAAGAAAACTACATTATTAACGTGTAACATGGGCTGATATTAATTTTCGTTTTTTATTTAAAAAAAAATATTTTTATTTATATTGCAATGTAGGTATTTTAAAAAGGGTACCAAAAATTCAAATGAAAGTGCACTAATATGGAGTGCACTTCTACAACCATTGATGATAAAATAAATAATGTGCCTTACCTACATACTGTGAGAATAAATGTTTTGTGTCAATATAGCTACTATACTCATAACATAATATGGTTTAGCGTAGGTATAAGTTCCTTTGTATTATTACATTGTTTTTAATATTGAAAAATAAGATTTACTTACTTTTACTTTTACTCTGTACTTTTTAACTTTTATTATTTTTTTCCTGCTGTTTTGTGTTCCTATTTTTACGCATTATATTAGATAGAGTAGGTCTGTAATGTTGCATGTATTTGTAATGTTAAAATAAGGTGTAAATAAACTGAATTGAATTGAATTGAAAAATGTACTTAGATAGGTACTACCTGTTTACAGTACTCATTATTACTGACAAAAATATCCGCGAGGTTAAATATATATTAAATTTAAGTCACCATAACCATTCTTTGTTAAAATTAGTCAATCCACTTACTTATGTACTTATATACCTACTTTTTTTTAGTAAGAATCTACATATCAAACAGAAAAATATCTGGGTGTTCAAATATTAAATATCGGCTATTTGTTACGGGTCAAATATTTGCAGATCAAATAAACATTTGTCCCGCAGCGGGAATCAAACCTTCTGCGTTGCAGGCGGGCCTTCGCCCACTGCGGCACAGAGGTCCTCAAACGTCGTCATATCACACTGTTGTATATGATACCTAGGTATCATATACAACAGAACATATGGTACCTAGGTACCATATGTTTTCTATTGAAACTAATGAAATATAACTAGGTACACTGTCCTACCTAATCTACCTATCTAATAGGGAATACTTACTTATTTATTTAGTTCAAGAATTACAAAAAACAACACGTCTACACTAAACGAAACAGACAGCGCGGGTGCAATCGGACAAACCACAGCACACTAGGGTCAAAATTCATCCAACGCAACGCGCATGGTACTTTCTAAATGATACCTACCTACCTACCGCTACCGACCGTTGTGCTTTGTAAAATTGATAGTCATTGGCGTCTAGACACCGACAGAGTCTGACCAGTTTTGTACAAAGACAGCAATGGGTGCTTGTGGAGGTATCTACAGACAGATAGGACTTACCTACAGAAAGAATAAGTACTAAGTAGGTAGGCATATTTCTGTAATTTAAAGTGAATGGCGCGCATCTGCCCCAGCTGAGCTGTTTTAGACGACTTGCAAAGTTGCAAGGCAACGACCGGCGTGATGGATACCTACCACTAGGAAGGAACCTTCTGAAGATTTTCTTTAATAGAGACCTAGATAGGTAGGTACCTAGCCTAGCAAAGGTTTTGTACAATCATATACTTAAATAGGTACTTAAGTAAGTACCTACTTTACCTACCTGTGGCTTCGCACGCGAGGTAGGTACCTACATAAAAAGTAACTATTAATGCTATTCTAGGGCACAGACTGCCTAAATCTATGCCTACCAAGTTTCATGCAAATCCGTTTAGCTGTTACCCAGGCGTGATTGAGCCACAAATAAACACCTACTACAAAGTAGGAAGGTACTTTGTACAAACATCTACAAACATACGTCGTTACCTATTTTATTAGAGCTATTTATAGCGTTTTGCGTTCTCGTGTAGTCAGTGGCCTACAATACTAAAAAAACATACAAGTACCTACTTTGTGGTTGTACCAATTTGAAATTAAATTGAGCTAGCAAGTTTTGCTATTTGTTTACGTAAGCAAAAGGGTAGTTAGCCCAAGTGCCAAAGGTCAAACAAAACGTCATCAATCACTCAACGGTAATGTCACCAACCAATCAATTTGCTAATTTTCAATTTTTCATGTCATGTCAAGTCAATGCAATAATGCAAAACAGTGCAACTAACTAATAATTAGGTTTGTTCATTGCTAATTTTGCTGTGTTGTGAAAAAAATAATGGAAAAAAAGCTTAGTGCAATGAGCAAATCACGATTATTTAATTAGTAATGTGAGTATTGTTAAAGTCCTATTGAATATTTCAAACAACCTGGGACATCAACGACACGTGATATTGTTTTGGCCGCATCCGCCGGCCGGTAGACAGACGCAACGGCATGCGGCTGTTTGCCGCTAGTCTAGGTACCTACCTAATTGTTTTCTATTTACGCATAATATTTACAAAAACATATAAAAACGTAACTCAAACATGCTTAGATTATAATAGTGAAGGTAATAAATGGGCACATAATCAGCCCTAATAAAGGTAAAGTGGGTAGACACGTTCCATAGCGCTACACTTCACATTCAAGATTATAGTGTGCCTTCCTCAACTTTGATTCAAACTTCAAACATTAACCTTGAAGAATTCGATAATTTGTAAGTAGGTAAGTACTCTGCTTTGTTTGAAAGTAAAAAGCTTTATATTATATTCTTATATTTATCTACTGTTTTTGTAAATTTTTACATACCTAATGTCTTGAATAGAAGACAAAGTTTATGCTAGAAGTTACAAAAAATTGTGTTTTAAAATATTAGTTTCCTACATAATTTGGTTTAAAGTAACAATGGAGTGCTACAAAACAAATTCAAGTCTAGACACAGTACTTATTCTTGACTGTAAAGAAGATATAAAACAAGAGAAATTTACAAAATATTCAAGCTTAGACACACTAATTCTAAACTATGAAGATGTACCAAAGAAACAGCACAGACATTATAAGAGCAAGAGAGAACACAGGCGCAGAAGTATAAACCAAAAAATGAAGAATACTGATGTTATTAATAAAATAACACAAGAGATACACATTGAACAGCAGAACATCGAGTGTATAATTAATTTAAACACCACAGTTTGTGGTTATAATAACAAAAACACAAAAAGATGTGACATAAAAACTACAAAGAAGCTGAAAATTGAAGATCGCTCAGTGCCACATTGCTTGAGACAGCAGTGCCGTCAGACTAGGCATTATAAAACAAAGTTTTGCAGACCTACTAAAGACCGCAAAGTAAGTTTGTTAAACGAGTAATTTTTGGATTTTAATATTACTTTTTATACTTTTTATACTAACTATATACTTAACTATATATTATAATTAGTAACTATCTTACTACCATGGTAGGTATGGTTAATTATATTTTTTATTTTATTTTATTTTCATGGGAAAACAAACAGTCTTTTAATGCTAATATGTAATTGTAAACTAAATATAGACCAATTAATAGTTTTGATAATGATAACTCTTTACTTTTCTTTCTTCTTTACTTTTTAGACAGGCTATAAACAAACAAGGGATGCAAAAATGCATGAATGTAAAAAAGACACAAAGCGAAGCAAACAAACATCAATGCACAAAAACAGGTATTCAAGCCGCACCACACACAAAATCAGACATTTGCAAGAAAAGGTATGTTTTGTTGTACATTATTCTCATTTTCTATCATCTTTCAATCTAAACTTTCAATTTTATTACTATTAAGTATTACTATTTGAAATATATAATTACCAATTCTATAAGACATCTAGTCACATATTTACAAGCGATGCTTAGTTTAATAATAATAAATCTGGACATTTCACACAACATCATCTGGCCCCAAAGTAGCTTGTGTTATGGGTACCACATGACTGATATATTACATAAGTATATAGTTTGGGGATAGATGGTGTTATGTGCATTGTCTACCAATATTAATTTATTAATAATCTATTTTAACATGTCTTAAGTGAATTTAGATGTTAGATTTGTATCTTCCCTTGAATATAATAATAATAATAATCTTACCTGTGTAGTACAATATTTTTGTTTATATATTCTTAGAAGCACAACAAAGAAAAACAGATGCCTAAACAAAATGAACTAAAGCCTAAACCTCCTAAAAAGCAATTCGAATTGTATGAAGACATCAGCACTGCATCCTTGGATGACTATTTGGAGATACCAACTTCTTACAGATATGTGGAAAAACACTCCAAGGCAGAGCAGCATGAAAGCAAACTGGACACACTTATCAAACGTACAAAAGAAGTAAGTTTCATCATCATCAATCAACCCATTTGCACTATATCAAACCAATTATAATATAACAAAGGAATTAAGTCATGATTTTGTGTCAAGAACAAAAAAAATTAATTGTCTTATATATTTTAGTGGAGTTCAAATAGATAAAAAAATCTGCCAGCCAATATTCAAAAACTCTAAAAAATTTTATAAATGTAAAATGTAAAATCACACTTCACATCACACTAATATTATAAAGGCGAAAGTTTGTGAGTGTGTGAGTGTGTATGTTTGTTACTTCTTCACGTCTAAACGGCTGGAGCGATTTTAATAAAATTTGGTAAGGAGTTAGCTGACACCCTGGATTAACACATAGGCTACGTTTTACTGAGGGAAAATATCTTTTTTATTTTGTGTTTGTTACCGCGGTTAAAACCGCGGGGCATAAAGTACATATTACATTACTACTACACACATTACATTAATGAATAACCAACCGGACAGGCCAAATAAACTATTTTACCTTTTTACCTAAAAGTTATGTTTTTTCAGCGCGAGAGAAAACTAGTATCAGATTCGAGGAATGTTTCATGGTACTCAAGTACTCCTTATACAGAGATCAGTTCTGTAGAGTTCCCGGTGAGCTGCAGCGAGATAGATGTATCCCTGCATTCGCGATCTACTCTCATCCTAGAACCAACAGAGCATGGGTACTCTCCCTCCATAGAAGGTCTCTGCCGAAGTCCAGCGAAATACTCACAATATTCACCGAGGTCAGAGGACTGCTTGTTTACCCACTGTCTTGAAAAAAGTGATTTTGATTTGAAAATAAAATCAGAACCAACAATGGACATTGAAGCTTACTCACCAACACAAAAACCGGATTACTCTCCATCACAAAAACCGGATTTACAAGAACTATTTGAGATTAAGATAAATGACAGATGGATCAAGAAAGAAATAAAAACTGAACAGTCTATTGACAACAAGATTTGATATATTTTTTTATTTGTTTTTATTAGTTTCTTATATTGACATGACTAAAGTTTAATAAATTTATTTTTTGTTATGATTTAGTTTAGTTTTGATATTGTTTACTGTCTGACACTTAGATCTTACCTAGATTTAAATAATAATGATTATGAATCATTCCAGTTTTGTTGATTATGTATGTAAGTATAAGATAAATATAAGAAGTTCTATGTTAAAAGATTTTTGAATCTTATTACTCTGTTATGAGTTTATAAGTAAACAAGTTCTATGTTAAGCTGATTTTTATTTCACTGGGTAAGATTTACGATACGTAAAACGTAGTTTACATAATGCGTGGTACGCAGATTATAAGTAGCATAATATTATTTCAAATATAACAATACCAAGTTTCACATTTATAATATTAGTAGGATTACATTTATGATTATTCTGACGAGATCATCACTTTAATACAGCAACAGTAGGTATTAGGTAAGTAACTTGATAATGCCTCCTCAGCTTCGTGTAAACATCGTCTCGCTACAACAGGTTACTATTCAGCTATCGAAGCATCTTACTTCCGAATCAATATCGCAGAAGAACTACTACTCGGTATGCTGACCAAAAAACTTGTCAACCGGCGTCTATATTATGTATGTCAGTCCACTCGTAACCCTGAAAGCGTGAACTTGCTACAAGCAAGTCCATATTGAATCGCTCGTTGTCGAATTTTGATTTGCAAAACAAAATACTTGTGACCTACTAGAGAAGAGTTCAAAATATTTTTGTAAAATTAAGATTAGATTAGCAATAACCATTGAGAGCTCTTTTCTAAAGAGGGAAGCTTTTTAGTTTTGTTTATTTTCTGCTGATTAAAAAATGTATTTGAACAAAAGCCGTGATTGTCTTATTGTATAGTATGTGTAATGCGCCCGTGGCCGGTAGTGCGGGGTACTGCGGGTAGTGCGGTGCAGGACCCATTCCTGCGACTAAAAGGAATTCGAGCTTATGCGATTGGCCTAGCTAGACAGTTGAAACTTTTTCGCTATATAAGCGTTTACTTAATGAAGTACGTAGCTAGTGGAAAAAGAGAGTATGTAAGTAAATTAATTTTAGTATCTGGATATTACTACTGATACTCGTATGTTCAAACCAGAGTGCTTTCATGTTCATCTTGCGTCTTCGACTTTCAATTCGTCTCGTGGGCTTATCTAATACCTTTAATCGAGCAATCCTTACTTCCTTACTAATATTATAAATTTGAAAGTAACCTCTGTCTGTCTGTCTGTCACGTTTTCACGCCTAAACCGCTGAACCGATTTTGATGAATTTTGGTATAGATTTTGATAAAGATGAAAGATGAAGATAGATGGGACCTTGGAGAAGGACATAGGCTACTTTTATGTAGGTACCACGCGCGCGAAGCCGCGGGCAGCAACTAGTTATTGTTTATATATAATCTGAATCTTGGAAACGGCTCCAACGATTTTCATGAAATGCAGAGGGTTTCGGGGGGTGAGAAATAGATCTAGCTAGGTTTAATTTTGCTTTAAGGTAGGTATAACCTGAACATATTTTTTCGCAGGTCACAGTCACCAGAATCTAGCTCCCGATACAGGGTTCTTAATAATAATATCATAATAGTTCCTGAGGTGTCATTTACTACGAAAAATGCTATGTCGCTGCCGGTGAAACTTCAAAAAGTAAATCCACCGATACGGCGAAATAATGAGCAAATTGTGCCTGAAATTACAAATACCATTGCACAATCAAACGCTACTTCTTTCATAGAACACCAACAAAAGTTACAACCATCAATTAATAACCAAGAAAAACGAACTCCTGCAATGGAACAATTAGAATTAAAACATATAGTGGACAAGTCAAAGTCAGCTTTATCTGTGAATGTTTTGAAACAACAACTAGAGCTAACTATTCCAGAAATGCTTTCCAAAGATGTAAACAAAAACGTCACAGATGTGGAAGATCTGAACAAAACAAAGAAAGTCAGTTGGGCGTCTAACTACTTACAGAGTATTGGACACAACAATGTAAAGCCAATAAAAGTAAGTTTTTCTCATAAATCATAGGAACCCTATTACACTAGGAGACTAAAAACACAGCGCGCGCCGCCGCCCCGCCATGCTGGAGGTGCCTAATTGTAGGACCAACCTACTTATGTTTGCCTCCATGTCACTTGCTACCTATTTACTCAATATCCTGTCCGAACACAACGTTGATATATTTCGACCTCTGTGGCGCAGTGGGCTTAGGTCCGGCTGAGACGCAAAAGGTTGCGGGTTCGATTCCCGCCGCGGGACAAATGTTTGTATGATCTGCAAGTATTTGTCTCGGGTCTGGGTGTTTCTATGTATAATATGTATGTATTTCAAAAAAAAAAAAGTATTTAAGTAGTATATCAGTCATGTGGTACCCATAACACAAGCTCTGCCTACTTTGGGGCCAGATGATGCTGTGTGAAATTTCCGGTATTATTATTGTAGTGTGTGTTGGGGTGATGTGCCTTTCTGATTGTTGCAATCAAAACACTTCAGACATTTTAACACCTCCGTTTATTCAACACTAACAAATCTAGTTTAAATGTAAAGCACAATAAGCATAGGTAAGGATAGTAGGTATGCCTCGGAAACTGTAGCTGGTTGCGGAGCGAAGTACCGTGCGTCCCTCGCGAGGCCTGTGACAGAATGGTGCGGTGAAAGATGGTTATGTCAAGGTGCGCGCGCAGTCGAGTTCCTTTGTCTTCAACCGTTGAGTCGCGTTCGTTCTGTACGACACGATTGGTATAAGCGCGACTATTCTTCGGGTGGAGTACATCGCTAAAGCAAAAGTATTAGTTTGTAGTAATAATAAATTACGTATACGTATATAAATATATTATAAGTATTGTGGCAACGCCACAGGACTCCCCCCCAGAGACCACCCTAGGATGGGCGATAATAATCTGGGAATCTCACATTTCTCCTTGACCGTGTTGTTTTTATGTTTGCATCTTTGCTTTCAGGACCAGGAGCGGTATCTGATTTTTCATTTTCCAGCTGACGAGTATCCGGACTAGTTTCTGAGTTAAGTACGTATGCTGGTTTTAGTCTCTCTATTGAGACTGTCTGTTCCTTTCCTCTCATCCGCAGTTTGAATACTTTGGCGTCTCGTTGCAGTACTTCATATGGTCCCGTGTAAGCCGGCTGAAGAGATCCTCTCACGGTGTCATCACGGACGTAAACATGAGTTGCAGAAGGTAAGTCTTTGAAGACAAAAATCTTACGCTTGCTGTGTCTCGCTGCTGGTTGAGGACGGATATTGTTCATGATGAAACGAAGTCGTGCTGTAAATGCAGTAAAGTCACTGGTTGTATGCAGAGTAGTGCATGGCTGAAAAAATTCTCCGGGTAGTCTGAGTGATTCGCCATATAGGAGTTCAGCAGGTGAGGCCTGTATGTCTTCTTTGAAGGCACTTCTCATTCCTAGGAGTACTAAAGGTAAACTCTCGGTCCAGTTTGAGCTTTCATGGCACATTATTGCGGTCTTGAGCTGTCTGTGCATCCGTTCGACCATGCCATTGCTTGCTGGGTGATACGCCGTAGTTCTGTTGCGTTTAAATCCAGCGAGCTCTGAAAGCTGTTTCATTAACGAAGACTCGAACTGCTTCCCGCGATCCGTTACGATTTCTGAAGGGCAACCGTAACGCGATATCCAGTTGGAAACGAAGGCTTTGGCGACTGTTTCAGCTGTTATGTCTTGCAAAGGTATTGCTTCTGGCCAACGCGTGAACCGGTCGACAGCAGTGAGACAATAGCGATGTCCATCTGAAGGGGGTAAAGGTCCGACGAGATCTATATGCACGTAGCTGAGTCTGGCGCTTGGTAGTTTGAAGGTGCCCACAGGTGATGATACATGCCGTGTGATCTTCGTACGCTGACAAGCGTGGCAGAGCTTTGTCCATTCGCGACAATCTTTGTTTATGCCAGGCCACACGTACCGCTGTGCTACTAGTTTTGCAGAGGCGTTAGCACCAGGGTGGCTGAGTGAATGGAGGCTGTCGAAGACTTGCCTTCTGAGCTCTTTAGGTACATATGGTCGTGGGGTTGGCGTGGTTTCGTCGCAGTAAAGTTCCAGTCTTGTCCCTGGTACAGTTACTTTGACGAGTTTCAGCGATGTTCCTCCCTCTAAAAGTTGTTTTAGTTCTGGATCAGTTCTTTGCGACTCGGCTAGAGAATTTAATTCAATGGGTTGGACTATTTCCTCGATTCTGGAGAGAGTATCGGCTACAACGTTGTCCTTCCCCGATATGTGTTGGATATCTGTGGTGAATTGCGCTATGTAGTCAAAATGGCGAAACTGACGTGGTGAACATTTTTCTTTGTGTCCGTGGAACGCAAAGCAAATCGGCTTGTGATCTGTAAATACAGTGAAGTGTCTTGCTTCCACAAAGTGTCGGAAATGTTTAATTGAGTCGTAAATTGCGAGCAATTCCCTATCATAAGGAGAATACTTCTTCTGCGCAGGGTTCAGTTTTCGGCTGAAGAAAGCGAGGGGCTGCCATTGGCCATCGTTTTGTTGCTGTAGTACTCCACCGATTGCAATGTCTGATGCGTCGGTGACTAGCGCTAGTTTGGAGTCCATGTCGGGATGTGCTAAGAGTGCTGCCTGACACAAACTTTTCTTGCAGTCCTCGAATGCTTGCAGTGCTTCTCCAGTGATCTCCACAGGATGCGAACCTTTCACAGATCCGGTGAGCAAGTCATGCAGAGGGGCCTGCGACTTAGCTGCGTCTTGAATGAACCGTCGATAAAAGTTAATCATACCGAGGAATCTTCTAAGTTCTTTAACTGTTTTTGGGGTGGGGAACTCCTTTATGGCTTGGATCTTGTTGTCCAACGGCTTAATGCCTGTAGAAGATACACTGCAGCCGAGGAAGGTTACTTCCTTTGCCCCGAAAACACACTTGGAAGTGTTAACGACCATACCATACTCTTTCAGCCGTGTAAATAGGAGACGTAAATGCTGAAAATGGGTCTCCTCATCGGAAGAGAAGATCAAAAAGTCATCTAAATAAGTGTAGCAGAAATCTAAGTCTCTCGTCATTTCATCTACGAATCTCTGAAAAGTTTGTCCAGCGTTGCGGAGGCCAAAAGTCATAAAGGGGAACTCGTACATTCCAAACGGTGTAGTGATGGATGTCTTTGGGATATCCTCGACATTGACCGGAATCTGGTTATAAGCTTTAACCAGGTCAATTGTTGAGAATATCTTGCATCCAGCGATGTTCTGCGAAAAGTCTTGAATGTGACGAATGGGATAGCGGTCAGGGATGGTTCGGGCGTTCAGCATCCGGTAATCACCACATGGTCGCCATCCGTTATCTTTCTTAGGAGCCAAGTGAAGTGGGGACGACCATGGACTATCTGATGGTCTCGCTGTCCCATTCTTCAACATGTCGTCGAACTCTTGTCTCGCGATTTTCAGTTTGTCTGGAGCAAGTCTTCTTGGTGTACAGTAAACGGGCGGTCCTTCCGTGGTCCTAATGTGATGAACCGTATTATGACGAATGACCCGATGTGTACCTGGTGGACGAGTTATTTCTGGATAATCTCTAAGAACATCCAAGTACTTCGACTCGCCTGTTAAGGTCTTTACTGAAGATATGGCATCCGATGAAGAGACTGGAGCTGCGCTTGCTGACAGAGTAGTCTTGTTGTCGATGAGGCGTTTGTTTCGGCAGTCTACCATTAAATTGTAGAAAGATAAGAAGTCGACTCCGATGATTGCCTTTGTGACGTCAGCTACTGTAAATCGCCAGGTAAAAGCGCGGCGAAGGCCTAGGTTCAGCTCCATTTGCTGAAATCCATAAACGGCGATTGGTGTTCCGTTCGCTGCGAATAGATCGAAATCTTTAGTTCGTGGTCGTCTTTGCTTAAGAACGGAACGAGGAAAAACGCAGAGGTCACTACCTGTGTCGACTAAAAACTGTATTTTTGAACGTTTGTCCGTTACGAATAAGCGACCGGCTGAACTTGGGCAATCATGAGTCGCTATTGATGACTGCCTCTGGCATTTCCCAAAGATCCTTGCCTATAATCACAAGGTTTCAGGCACCTCCGTGCCTTGTCGCCGAATCTATGGTGGAAAATGCATGTGGGGAATTTTTTGTAGTTGGACTGGGAACGTGTGTTGCTCTTGTCACGCTGGTTTCTTTCTCTTGAATGAGACCTCGAAGAATCTTTTGATGAGAGGGCTTGGACTTGGCGGCTGAGCGTAGCGACTTCGTTTGTAAGCTTTTCTATCAAGGAACCTGGAATGGCGTCCGTGGAGGCCACATGCGGTGTTGCTGGTACGAGATCGTACACTTTATCCGCTAAATCTGCGAGCGCTCTGAGCGAAGATTCTGGTTGCGATGCTACGACGATCTGTATATTTCCCGGCAAACGGCTTGTCCAAACAGTCTTAATAAAATCATCCGGTATTGTCGGGCCAGCTAAATGTCGCAGGTGTCGGAGAAAAGCGGATGGCCTTCTGTCACCTAACTCTTCGTGCGTAAGTAGCTGGTTTAATTCCTTCTCCCGTGATGCGGACAGTCTTCTTATAAGCTCGCTTTTCAGCTTTTCGTATTTGCCTTTTGCAGGAGGATTGACTAAAATATCCTTGACTTCTGCTGCATAACGATGTTCCAGCTGCGCGCTAACGTAATGGTATTTTGTATCGTCATCCCTAATCCCGGACAATGCAAAACTTCCTTCTATTTGCGCGAACCATACAGCGGGCTCTTCTGCCCAAAAGGGTGGTAGTCTTACACCGACACGAAAAATATCGGATTGTGTAAAAGTCTTTTCATGCGAATGTGAACCGCCATCTTGGGGTCTACCCGATGCGTTGTCACTCGTAGACATTTTTGAAAATGTTATTTCACTAGCTTACGGTTTTTATGCTCCTCCGTTCTGTGCTGTGTCCAATATTTCGGGGTCACCACTGTAGTGTGTGTTGGGGTGATGTGCCTTTCTGATTGTTGCAATCAAAACACTTCAGACATTTTAACACCTCCGTTTATTCAACACTAACAAATCTAGTTTAAATGTAAAGCACAATAAGCATAGGTAAGGATAGTAGGTATGCCTCGGAAACTGTAGCTGGTTGCGGAGCGAAGTACCGTGCGTCCCTCGCGAGGCCTGTGACAGAATGGTGCGGTGAAAGATGGTTATGTCAAGGTGCGCGCGCAGTCGAGTTTCTTTGTCTTCAACCGTTGAGTCGCGTTCGTTCTGTACGACACGATTGGTATAAGCGCGACTATTCTTCGGGTGGAGTACATCGCTAAAGCAAAAGTATTAGTTTGTAGTAATAATAAATTACGTATACGTATATAAATATATTATAAGTATTGTGGCAACGCCACATTATTATCAAAACCTGCCGAAAGTCATGACAATGGCACAGCTTGTGATAGAAACGAAATGTATTTTAGATTATTAGTTTATTACTTATATACCTTTTACCTTAAATAAGTTAGGTATCTACATAGATCTAGCATCGCCTTAGGATTAACAAAAGAAACCTGTTATGATGTTACGATTAATAAATAAATAAATAAAAAAAAATCGCGTCGAACGATTTGTACTAACGTACTCGTAAGATCGCAGCGCGGACGGTGGTGCCGTCCGTTTTAAATCAAACTAAAGCCTAGATGTATATCTTTTTCACTATTCTTGACATTGACTTGCTTGGTCAGTAATTATTTAAATTTCTTTTACTTACAGATTAACCTTTCGATCAGAAACAAAATTCAAAGAGTTGAAAGTATTGCAACAAAAAGTAACAACTCAACCAGCTCGATGCATACCCAACCGCTTTTGAAAGACACGCCTTCACAGGATTTCAACATGGCCGACAATCCACTTGAGTCTAGTGAATTTAACGAAAATGTTATCGTCGAACATATCAATGTTGGCAACATTAAAACATTGCACCCAGTCGATGTTAATGTATGCAGATTAAATGCGAATAAAACATCTGACGCACATGGTAATATCGCATCGACTTCTTCTAGATGTGATAACATTACATCTACTACGTTTAACTCTGCAAGTATGCTCAAACCAATAAACTCGAATAATAATAAAGCACTAGAAGAAGAAACATACTGCTATAACGACGTCAATCACAGTATTGATATTCTTGATGCAATCAAAGCCAAAATAAATCGTGAACTTGCCATGGAACAAAAATCCCGTGCGATGAACTTACCATCACACAAAGAAATGTGTGAAGATTTTATAATAGGAATCAGCAGTAACAATCCAACTACGTCAGATAGGAAGAGTAGTCGTTCAAAATCATCAAAAGCCACGAAGAAAAAGGAGATCGTAGGTAAAATACAAAAGAAATATGCCACAACAAAATCTGACACAAAAATTAAAAATCTTGTAACAAAAGAAAAAATTAAAGACGCTTTAAAAACCATAAAAAATAATGTTCCTGAAAAGAAATTGAATGAAGAACAAACCAAGAAACCAAAACATGTTTCCATGGAATTAGAAAAGGAGGGAGAAAAAAGTGGCCATAATAAATTGCATTATAAAAAACTACAAATCATGAAAATAAAGCCGATTTCCATGGAAATAGATAAACCAGAAGAGGGGAAAAAAAGTAGACAAGATAATTTGCAGTATAAAAAACAACAAACCAGAAAACAAAAACAAGTTTCCATGGAATTAGCGGAGGAAACAAAAAGTGGCCAAGATAAACGGCATTATAAAACACAAAAAATCCAGAAAATTAAACCTATTTCCATGGAAATAGATAAAACAAAAGAGGGGAAAAAAAGTGGCCAAGATAATTTGGAGTATAAAAAACAACAAATCATTAAACCAAAAACTGCTTCCATGGAAATAGACAAACCAAAAGAAGATAATAAAAGTAGTCTAGATAATCTGCATTATAACAAACAACAAACCAGAAAACAAAAACAAGTTTCCATGGAATTAGCGGAGGAAACAAAAAGTGGCCAAGATACACGGCATTATAAAACACAAAAAATCAAGAAAATTAAACCTACGTCCATGGAAATAGATAAAACAACAGAGGGGAAAAAAAGTGGCCAAGATAATTTGCAGTATAAAAAACAACAAATCATTAAACCAAAAACTACTTCTATGGAAATAGACAAACCAAAAGAAGAGAATAAAAGTGGCCTAGATAATCTCCATTATAAAAAACAACAAACCAGAAAACATAAACAAGTTTCCATGGAATTTGCGAAGGAGGAAACTAAAAGTGGTCTAGATAATTTGCATTATAAAAAACAGCAAATCATGAAACCAAAACCTGTTTCCATAGAAAAAGATAAACGAAAAGAGGAGAAAAAATCTGCCCAAGATAATCTGCATAATAAACAACAAATCAGAAAACCAAAACATGTTTCCATGGAAATAGACAAACCAAAAGAAGAGACAAAAAGTGGCCAAGATAATATGCAATATAAAAAACAAATAAAAAAACCTATTATTGATCTAAATGATTTTAACAGTTTTGTTTTTAGAGAAACTGAAAAACCAAAAACTATCCAAACTAGTCCAGAACCACATAAGCTGAAACGAGTGCGTACTATTTCAGATGACCTACATAACCCAAGCTCTGAGATTCGCACGCAGAGTCCTATCAAAAGTGTTGTACTAGTCGCTGAAAACCATCACAACAATTCACCTAAAAGGCAATGTCTAGAAGAAAACTTCGATCTTAGATCTAAACTAAGTAGAGTTAATCAGAGAATATACAAAAAACAAATGAAAAATGATTTAAATAAAAAAACAAAGCGACGGGAAAATTTCAAAATAACTGTTGAAAACCAAACCGAAGAAAAGATGAAATCTCCGAAAAAGTCTAGTATTCTTAAATATAAAAGAAAAAAATGTAAGAAGTTAAAGTTGATAATCAATTTTGTGTGTCAAGAATCAGACGTTGAAACAAGTACCAGCGATTCAAGCTGTAGTGATGCTGAAAACAACCAAACACATAATATGGATCTAAGCTTTCTTGACGATATCAATGTGGATGAAATCGTGGATAGTTTAAAGCATAGTCCTAAGCATAAAATTAAAAGCCCATCACCACATGACAGCAAAACGGAAGACAGTACTAAAATGCTAGCTGAACCTGAGCTTAAACTAGCTACAATAATAAATATGCTACAAGCTAAATGTGAAACAACCAAGACAAAAACTCCGTCTATAACCGACTTGAAAATTGAAGAAACTATAATGAAAGACAGGTATTTATGGTTTGAAATCAATAGCAAACAACTATTACTGTTATTTGTTCCACCTAATGGTTTATATTTTTTCAGCTCAACAAGATCAATCAACGATAATCCTAGTCTTTTTGCTGACATTAAAAAGTCTATGGATAAAGAAGAAAATGAAAATAAACTAAGCCCTATAAAAAAAACAAACACAACACACGCTTTGGTCCAAAAATTAACTAAAACTAATATGAAGTTGCAACAGCAAAATACCAGAGCAAAGTGCGATATACAAACAAAAGACTTTGATCTTGGTTTTATAAACCCAGAACATGAATCACAAAGCGAAGGTGATAGATTAATGATAGATGAAAATGTAATTATTACTGAGCCCGAAGTTACCATTATAGATTTGACTGATGAAGCTGAATATGTCGCCCCAAAAACAAATAATATCTCTACTTCTACTACACTTGACTATATTCCGTCTAAGAAGCAAGATAATGAGAATATACAGGTGGATATACAAATAGAAGAAGTAAAGAAAAGTGGTAATGATTCTGGAAATCCTCAAATAGATGCAAATGAGAATCAATTTGAACCAATACTTAGTACTCTTATAAAGGAAAACAATGAATGTAGAACAACTGCACATGGAACTATTGCTAATGTGGGCCACAATAATGAGAGCCTTATAAAGTTAATCAATGATACTGTAGTCGATAAAATTGAATCAAACATATCTACAACTGAAACAGTTGCGATTGCTAATACTAGCCATAACATCCAAACTCAGAGTACAAACAATAATTTACCAACAGTACATATTAAAATACTTGACAATGATAGCACCATGGAAGTTTTCCAATTATCTAACAATATTATCGAAAACAAAAAAGAACGAAATGAAGTTGCGAAAAATGTACTTGAAACTTCTAAGGAAAGCGTTAAGGTTATGAAAGACCCTACTCTAAATAATTGTAAGGATATAAACAAAGTGTTAAACGCAAAAGCTGCGATTAAAGTTATCAATAAAATTGTTGAAAATGTATGGGAAACCAAAGATGAACATGAAAATGTACCTAAAACTAACAACGACACTAAAACTAAAACTGATAATACACCGAACAACAACACCAAACCTGAATCCGGCAACACATCGCAAACCAACGTGATCGGAAAGAAAGTTCAGAACGAATCAGCTTTAGTTGGTAAACATAAAGCACTAACGGCGCTACTAGAAGAAAGAATGAAGGGATACTTGCATAAAGACATTAAAATCATAAAACATATTCGTCTAGGCAGATATTCAAATATATTCAGCTGCAAGGATTCAAGCGGTCAAATGTACGCCGCTAAAGTATTGACGTATGTACCACCAGATTTAAACCAGTGAGTAGTTTTGTAAACTTTTGTATGAATAACAATCTGGTATTGTTTTCAGGAACGAAAATAACCGCCACACCCTTGGAATTCAAAAGGAACAAATGATCAAACAAATACAACAAGATATCCCGAAGGAGAATCTCAATACAATTTATTTGATAGACGGATTCGGGGTGGAGAGATACTGGTGTTTCCTGACGGAGTACTATCCCA
The DNA here is from genome assembly GCA_948098915.1 of Lampropteryx suffumata. NCBI lineage: Eukaryota > Metazoa > Arthropoda > Insecta > Lepidoptera > Geometridae > Lampropteryx > Lampropteryx suffumata. The sequence goes on from OX402563.1 coordinate 5,974,526, forward strand.
TAAATTTGCAACAAGTTCTGAATCAACAAAAAAAGCCTTTTCATATAAACCAAGTACAGCATTTGGCGAGACAGCTGATCTCTGCAGTCATGGTCTTGAGGAATAATGAAATTGTACACTCTGGTACGTAGTTTATCTAACTAATCTATATCCTAATATATATTAATATAATATTATAAATGTGAATGTAAGTTTGTTTGTTACGCTTTCACGCGAAAACTACTTAACCGATCATCATGAAACTTAATACACATATTCTTGGCGTTATTAGAAGTAACATAGGAACATAGACTTTTTGTGAAAAAAAAACAAACTTTACGAAAGATATGGCAAAACAACGTTTGCCGGGTCAGCTAGTTATATTATAAATGCGAAGGTGTCTCTGTCTGTTTGTTACGTTTTCACGGCTAAACGGCTGAACGGATCTTGATGACATTTGGTAAAAAGATGTATTGCATTCGAGGCTACTTTTTGTCTCAAAAAAAAAACAAAAATAAAAATAAAGATTCTAAGCATACGCGTACGAAGTCGCGGGTAACTGCTAGTATTTTAAATGCGAAAGTAACTCTGTCTATTCTGCCGATTTTGATGAATTTTGGTATAGAGATATAATTGTGGTACTTTGGAGGACATAGGCTACTTTTTATGTACGTCCCACGCGTGCGAAGCCGCGGGCAGCAGCTAGTATTTTATAGTTATAGTTTATATAACATTGCATACTGGGAATAAACAACGAGTACACTCGTAAATTATTATGATATAGGAATTAGATGTTCCATTATAACGTAACATTCATTTCAGACATAAGACCGACGCATATTCTCCTCAATTCATCCCACGATAGATTAAAGCTGTGCGGTTTTGATGGAGCCTACTACATTAACAATGTGAACCTGCTACCGAACATCGGCACAGTGAACTACCGAGCACCAGAAATCATCATCGGTTTCTCTGCAGGCTACAGCATAGATGTCTGGTCTTCCGCGTTAGTAATTTACGAAATGGCGACAAATCAGAAACTGTTTAATTGCATCTATAACAACGAAATTCTATTTAAACAAATGTGCATTTTCGGGGATCTGCCTAGAGATATGGTTGAGACGTCGTTGTTCCAGAACAAACACTTTCAAGGAAGGATTTTTATGAAACGAGTTGGACCAAATGGACAGGTAATAACTTGTTTTAAATGTCTGGGGTCACGGCAATGTCGAGTCGAGCGAAAAAGCGGCACGGACATCCTTTTCTCGAAACAGTTCAAGCCATTTTCGACCTATATGTTTTTTAAAATGTATATTTCTAATTATTTTTTCAGGATGCAATATTATTCCAAAAGTTCTACAAAACAAAACGCCTATACATGAACATAGTCTCCGCGTACCACACCAATTGGAAAAAAAACAACTGGAACAAACGCAACGCAGACATGGACAAGTTGGGGGCTTTGAGCAGGCTCTTGGACCAAATGTTGCTGCTCGACCCACGACTTCGGCTCGCGATAGAATTTGTATGCTCCGACCCCTTTATTTACAAGATGTTTTGGTGAATTATTTATAGAGTTCATTGTATACGTTCGAGAAATGGCTGAGATTTGTTTAGGTAACAAAAAATACTAAACATCATCTTGAAACTAGTTAGAATTATAAATTTGTTGATTTGGTTTATGGAATTACGTAGGTTTATTTTATGTTGATTTTCTGCAGTTAATTAGACATGCGTTGTATGTGCCTAAGGCAATTTTTGTTTTCACATACTTTATGATAAGTATGTTTTTTTTAATACAACTTTTGTTGATTTTTTCGGGTTGAGCCAAAGTTTATGAAGCTATGAAAATGTTTAGTTAATGTTAAAGTTAGTTTTAAGTTCCAGAATATATACTGTTAACTGCAGTCTTATTACTTTTCTGTATTTTAAAACCTTCAAAGACAGACCATACTAACACACTATTTATGAGATTATAAGAATGTGTTATTTAAATATATATTCATTGACAGAATGACACGGACGCATCAATGAGCTTGTAGATTCGTACCTAAAAATGAAATGCGATTGGCCTAGACTAGCTACGTACTAGCTCTCTATTCTATAATCCGGCAATTAGCTAGCGTTTAGCTGTCTGTCCTGCAACAGATTTAAACAACTCCATAGTTAGTGCGTTATTATTAAAGAGACCCTAAGACTATTTTAATCTTATTTTAACATTTCTGTACTTTTTTAAATCAAAGACAGACCTATACTTTAACGCTACATTATGTATTTAATCTATTGTCATCTGTATCCAATGACAGAGTTATAAGGGTTTCATGATGAAAATTTGCTTATAGATTCATACCTAAAATACGAAGTGAACCTTGCCTAGCGCTCCAGCTACGTACTAAGACTATTTCTTTATAAACCAGCTTCAGCAATCCGATACCTACAGACCATGTTTCCAAGATATAATAATAATGCCGGACATTTCACACAGCATCATCTGGCCTAAAGTAAGCAGTGATTGCGTTATGGGTACCACACGACTTATGTACTACTTATATACTTTTTTGTTTTGTAAAAACCCAGACCCGAGACAAATACTTGCAGATCACACTAACATATGTCCCGTGGCGGGATTCGAACCCGCAACCTTATCTGTCTCAGCCGGACTTTGGCTCACTGCGCCACAGTTGTCGTCAAAGATTATCAAACTACTTCTACCACTGACCTGTCCCGGCATTTCCTTAGTGTGTCCATCAGGCACGTGGAACAGAACAAGGGGGGTTGATTTGCACGTGTGCGGAGAGGGAGGCGCGGGAGCAACGTCCACTCTGAAGAACCCACGCCGTTGTAGCTGAATCACTTCCCCTTTCTTCACGTTGGCCAACTCTGGCTCGCCTAGCATTGGGATCTCCCACTGTAAAAATAATAAAAGCACGTTAGTGTTAATTACTGTTAGTGTGAGTTAATGGCGAAATCTGATCACGATGACAAGCCTTCCGGAGCAGAAACTACCATACTATAACGTGCGCTCCGGAACACAGAGGCGAACCATAGACCTTCTCCCCGTGACTTCGGCTAGGTACCAAATTTTATCAAGATCCGATCTATTTAGCCGTTAAAGCGTAACAAACAAAGAGACTGATGAAATTTGGTAATGAGATAAATTATGTCTTGGGGAAGGACATAGTGGAGCAAAGCCCTGAGACGCAGGAAGTTGCGGGTTCGATTCCCGCCGCGGGACAAATGTTTGTGTGATTTGCAAGCATTTGTCTCGGGTTTAGGTGTGTTTAAGTATAGTATGTATGAATTTACAAAATAAAAGTATATCAGTCATGATGTACCTATAACACAAGCTCTGCTTACTATGGGGCTAGATGATGATGCTGTGTGAAATGTCCGGCATTATTTATTTATTTATTTTTGCATTACTTTTTATGTAGGTACTACGTGTACAAAGCCGCTGGTAGCAGCTATATATTAGTAGGTTCTAAATTGGAGATAAACTTTAAAATTTATATTATGAGGTAAATTAATAATATAAATAATGCTGGACATTTCTCACAGCATCATCTAGCCCTAAAGTAAGCAGACCTGTGGGGCGAACTATCTAAACATTGATACTAATAGTTTTCAGTTACTATTGATGAATTGGTATTATACGGATCGCTGCGATTTCTATCGGCTACTATCACTAGTTACAATGAAGTTGGTGTCAAACTATAACTCGACCAATTTACAAAGTACGATTGTAGTAGGAAGAGTGTTTAGCGTACTAAGCATTTAAATACATCGTATATGATTGATTCAAATAATGCCTATTGCTAATCGAAATTGATAGACATTGATTGTATCAAGAGTTCCATAATCGCCCTACTGGTGTTAAGGGAATCACATGATTGATGTACTACTTATATATTTTGTTTTTGTAAATACATACATGCTATACATAGAAAAACACCCAAACTCGAGACAAATACTTTTAGATTAAACAAACATTTGTCCCGCGGCTGGATCGAACTCACAAACTTCTGCGTCTCAGGCGGGCCTCCACCCACTGTACCACAGAGGTTGACAAGGAAGTATAGCTAGTCAAAAACCATTCAATTAATCATCTATACTAATATTATAAAGAGGAAAGATTTGTACTTTTTGTATGTAACGAATCTTTTACCATTGGAAAGGTACACTTTCCCTGGGTGACATAGGCTACATTTTATCCCGGGAAAATTGGTTTGTCCCGGGAAAAATCTTCAACGCGGGCGAAGCTACGCGCGTACGGCTAATTATTGATATAACAAGGTGCTTACTCTTGTCTTATGTCCAATATACTGCTTGAAGTCTTCATCCTTGCCCAACACAGCCTTTGATATAATGTGTTCGAAGTAAACACAATACACCTCTAGCATTGGCGATTTAGGAGAATCGGCCAGCCAAGTCAGTTTGATCGTCTTCTTGTAGTCTTTGTTATCTAGGTTTGGAGTAGCGTCTACGCTCGTCACAGTACCATCGGCAGCCCTGGTAGATAGAAAAATAAAACAATTATTTGATAATCCATCATACACATACAATCAATGGTAACAGTATAAAAATTATAACTACGTTTTAAAAACTAAAAATAAACCGACTTCATTGAATGAAATTTGAGCCTATAATACATTTGTAGTGGAAAGTAGATTTTGTATTTTGTATTTAGATAATATGGGTAGGTCAAATAAACACACCTCTCAAATGAGACAGCGAGGTATCGAAGTACATGAAAACATCATCGATGAATACAATTTTTAGATTTTCGTAGATCTTTCAGCTTGACTGATTTTGATAAAATTTATATGGAACCACCCTTTCAAACAAAAAAAGAATTTTCCAAATCGATTCAGCCGTTTTCGAGTAATCGGTGAACATACATAAAAAAAAAGTTCGAGTGTGTGCGAGTGAAAATATGCGTGTCAAAAGAGTGTGTGTGTGTGTGTGTGTGTGTGTGTATCAGTGAGTGAATAAGTTTATATTCGTGTCGTGTGGTGTGGTCTACACCACATAAACATGATGGGCGGACGACATTATCAAAGTCGCGAGCCGTAGATTGATGAGACTAGCGCTGGATCAAGGTGGGTAAAATCACACTATGGATGATGATGATGATGATTTTTTGTACCCACATAACCTATTTTATTTGTATGATGTGTGGTTCTTCCCTTATTCCACGCTAAGTGGTATTAGCACGCTTCTTTTCTCTATTTCCAGCCCTCACCTCTTTTTAAGTCATATCGTCTTTCACAGAATATCTTTGGCTTGCTTCTATGGCTATCCAATACCACAACACCATCTAACCTCAAACTAAACATAGCTTGTATAATGGCAACTAGATGACTGATAGAATACTTATATATTTTTAAATACATACATAAGACACACAGGATCATCAGACCCCAAAGTAAGCAGAGCTTGTGTTTTGGGTACCACATGACTGATATAATACTTATATAATTATTAGTTTTGTAAATACATACATAATTAAACATAGAAACACCCAGACCAGAGGCAAATACTTGCTGATCATACAATGATTAGTCCCGCGGCGGGAATCGAACCCCCAAACCTTCTGCGTCTCAGCCGGACCTTGGCCTACAGTGCCTCAGAGGTCGTCATAACACCCAGACACAGAACAAACTCCTATGATCATCACACAAATGTTTAACTTCGCAGAAGGCAGAGCTACTACCAATTGAGCTGACAGGTAAATCAAGTGATAATAGTAACTAGTGATCGCCCACTGGTCAAAATTCGACCATAACTAACTTAAATTAACAAAATTAACAAAAAATCTTAAAATAAAGCTTTCTGCACTCCTTCTCTAAATAAACTATAAGTGTGCGATATTTCATACTCCTCCGTCCGCGCAATTTACGTTAAAAGGGGTACAAAGTTTTTGCTTTGTACTGTAATCTTAAGCAGGGTTTAGGCAGTGTTCAAGTTGAGTTTATAAGTAAGGCCATATTAAGATAGAATAGGTATATAAAAAAAATTAAACTCACTTATGAACTTTATCGATCATAACGTTTCCGTAATAAACAAACGTCGCGTTCTCTCCCTCTTTCAAAGCTTTAGCGTCGACCTGGTCAATCAGCAGTCTCGGAGACACATGCACTGTCTTAGTACCCACATCTGGGTTCTTGGGATGCAAGGGAACCGACAAAGTGCTGTCAACAACACCTTTGAGATTCACAGGTACCGTGTTGGTTTCTAGGGTAGTGTAACGCGGAGCTATCGGATCGATGACCTGCAAAAATATGTACAAATAAAAATCAAATCAGGATCAGAGCGCGGTTTCGCATGCGTGTTACTGACATAAAAAGTTGCTTATGTCCCTCCCCAAGGTATTATCTTTCCATACCAAATGTCATCAAGTTTCGCTCAGCCGCTTAGCCGTGAAAAGGTAACAAAAAAACAGACGGAAATACACTATCGAATTTAGACGTAACTATATTATAAGACCATTTTGAAACGTCTTACATGCTAGGTAAATTTAGAAAGTAGGTGCCGGATCTTTCTAATCCCAGTCCGATCCGGCAACTCGTTCCTGCATTTATTGTATGACCTTGTAACTTTGTTATGGATGTCGAGCCGATTTGGAGCAAATTCATCCCAAGTTTTTTTGTTATCTAAATAATCTATTAATAAAAGTCAAAGTCAAAAATATTTTTATTCAATACAATCATAAGGATTATTTTGAAACGTCTTACATACTAGGTGAATTACGGTGTCAATTCCAATCCACTATGTATTTGTCAAATACCACTCACTCATTCATCACGAAATCTCAGAAACCACCGAACGGATTGGAATGAAATTTGGTATGCAGCTGCCTCTAGGGCCGCAGGTGCACGCTAAGAAAGGTTTTAAAAAGAATCACTCGGGATCATGGTCAAATCGCGATTATGCTTTGAAATTTTTCCGAAACATTAATTCGTTCAATTATTATCTCGCTACTTTTTATCTACCACGCGGGCAAAGCCGCGGGTAACAGCTAGTATTTAATAAAATCATTGATTGACGATCTTACGATAAGAAGTCTTCTAATCGTGTCATAGTTATTTCGAACCAGTGTGGTAAAAGGCCTAAAGTGCGCCTCAGAGGCTCCTTTCGTGCACTTGGAACGTGTCTTCGAACTTTTCGAACTAGGTTCTACGACATGTCGGTTTTCTCACGATATTTCATTCTCCGTTTGAGAGAGTACATACATTTTTCGATCAAAAAAAATCATTGGTGAATTAATGGATGCGTATCCGCAACCTTAGGATCGGAAGGCGGGCCCACTACCCGCCACCAGTGCTCACGAACTACTTGTACTTATTATTAGATTAATAATCTTTTATTAATTGAAATACACAAGACCGCTTGAACTGAGACGAAATAGTTGTAAAAAGTTCACCGACTGCTTTCGATTGCCCTGGCGCAGGTTAACCTCTTGGTCGAAGGCGAGGGGGTTAAAAAACTGCTTCACTTAATAGTTATAAGGAAGCCCTAATTAAATCAAGAGGTGGGTGAATTTTACGAAATGTGTGTTGACTTAGTAATGCCCGCCTTCCACTATCCGTACGGACTCCGTTGTTGGAGGAAGTTGGAGGCAAAACATTAAAAATATATTCTACGCTTTTTAGTACTATATTATTTTAAGCAAAATACGAAATTTTGTTTACTTGAATGATATATATTTTCCAGCTATTTTCATTTTGATGAAATTTCTATGGGGCCAATCGGAACGTATAGAAAAAGAAGAAAGTATAACCTTTCACATAAATTATTTAAATCGGTTCATAAATTAGGAGTTATGAGGGAACAATTTTTTTTTTAAACTCATTATTGAGAACAATCTTCACCTAACTTCACTTCTTATTTTATGCTATCTGTGACTTGATTTTTCACAATTCTGACAATGGCAAAAAATATACATATGGTCGGTAATCTGTAAGGGATTGTCAATCTCGTTCTTAACTATGTCACAGTGGAAGGTATTAAACCTCGACAGATCCCTAGAATTTGTGGTTTAGGGGTGTAACTTATCAATAATAACCTTCTTGTTGATAGCCCAGATCTTGTCCCACTCCATAAAGACGACAGAACGGCTCGATCCCTGCGCTGTTATAAACTGGCGCAGCCCTTCCACTGTCATCCCGCGACGCAGCACACCTCTGACTGTAGGCATACGAGGGTCATCCCTGCGAAAAATAATAATTTAAACAAATTATAAATAATATTAATATAAGTGGACAATCCAAACTACGCATTGCTGGGACCCAGATAACTAAAATACCACTTACATATTTTTTTTGTAAATAAATAAAGAAATATTGGTGGACAATGCACACAACACCATCTAGCCCCAAACTAAGCATAGCTTGTACTATGGGAACTAGACGACTGACAGAATACTTATATATTCTTAAATACATACATAAGATACTTAATAACAGGCACAGAACCAACATCTATGTTCATCACAAATATTTGTTCTAAGAGATAATTTAATCCACATCCTACAGCGCAGAAGGCTGAGCTACTACCAACTGCCTGCGGATTAACCCGCGTACGTAAAAAGTCTATGTCCGTCAATTATTCAATTTAGGTATCATAATAAAATGTAGGTTTGGATAACAAGTTTCATTCGAATTGAGTAACAAGCACACAATTATTATGATATTATTAGTAAAACAATGTTTTATACCTTTTAAGGTGATAATAGAATGCCATTTCGAACGGTCTTGAGCCGCCATGATCTACTCAACTCTACCACTACAATGTAATCTATTAAGAGGTAAATATAACGATATCCATAATAATATTATTAATTCCAAAGTGTTATGTTTATTTGTTACATTTTCAGGACTAGACAGCCGAACGAATCTTGATAAAATAAAGGAGATAGATTGTATCTTGTGGACTGAGATAGGCTACTTTTTATATAGATACAAAGCGCACGAAGCCGCGGACATCAGCTAGTTATATTATATAATTTCGTTCATACAAGTTAATGACATTTTTTTCAGTTTTTTTTATTTAAAAACCTAACTACTGAACCGATTTTAATGGGACCAATCGGGAAATATATATCCAGATCACGAGAAATCAGATTTTTTCAAATCGGTTTATAAATAACGGAGTTATGAGGTAACAAACATTTTAAAAAAATCGACGAATTGAGAACCTCCTTCTTTTATGAAGTCGGTTAAAAATAATGCTTACCAGCCATCAACGAGGCCTTGTTCGACGAACCACGTGAGTTTTCGCTTCGATAATACGGTGTATGTCATGCTCAACCTGAAATCATAACATAACACATTTCAGTTCAGCATTCCATTATAAAACAAAGTAAGTTAACAGACATCCGTCATGGCATTTAATAAGTTAGAAGCCAGATTGTTTTTCAGCTCCCTTTGGTCGACGCTATCACACCATCAATCGTATTTCAGTTCCCTCACTTTTTCAAAAATCAACTCTTATTGAATTTAAAATAAATTATAAATAAATACCTTACATTAGTATTTAATATTTGTGTTAATTACAGCCAGTCTCTGTTAATTTAGGTAAATTGTAAATTTTAATGTTGAATTGGAATAAATGTTAAATAGATGGACAAATATTTAGTACTATTCCGCACACACAATCCACACATGCAACCTCCAAAAGAAATTCGACACGTGTTTCTTTTGGAGGTTGCATGTGTGGATTGCGCTTACTAACGCTTTGCATGGCTTTTCAACTGCGGGCGGGAGGGAGGTGCATGCGTCTGCATCGTGTCTAACTCTTTGGGAATAGATTGGCGGAATAGTACTAAATATTTGTCCATCTATTTAGGTAATGTTTTGTAATGGATTTCCGCAAAGTTACGCCTAAATCAATTATCTATCGTAATAAATGCATAAATAATTGTTTAATATTAATTTGTTAATTAAAAAAAATTGTTAAATTTTCTCCTGTATACATCTATGGTGTTGCGAACAAAAAGCGCTTATGCGTAATTATTTTCTTGAATTCAATTTTCCTTCTAATATAAGATATCCCCTGATGTCTTATATATTCTTATAGGCGTTATAACTAATGTTAAATTTTATGCTTTATTTATGCTTTACTGTCTTTTCTGTCTAAATAAACGTGCGATTATATGCGTACAGCCAAGGATTGGAATGCTTTGCCGTCGTCTGTCTTTCCTGAAAACTACATTACAGGTCTCTTCAAGTCTCGAGTAAATATGTGTCTTCTAGACCTGCGTGCCCCATCGTTGGCCACATCGTCGCTTAACATCAGGCGAGTGCTCAAACGTAGGTTTATCGATGATAAAAAAAAAAGATTGCGTTGTTCTTTCTCTCTTCTTGAAGTCATCACTACTCATGCCCAGTCTAAAAAACCAGCATTACCCTATTGTTACTCTGCGCCATGTAACGTAAAACGTAAGTCTCATAGCACTCTCACGCCTGGTATCTTAGCTAGGTGCTAGTTGGAACTCGTGTCTTATCTTCTCTATATATATAAAAATGTTATGTTGGTTTGTGTACGCTTCAAAAACTCAAAAAGTTCTGCACCGATCGAGCTGAAATTTTGATATGATATATAATCCGCATCAAGGATTGTTTTTTTGTTCCACAGCGAAGCGTGTTGGTGTACAGCTAGTTTTTAATGTAACATTTTTTATTTTTTTGAAATGAAACCTTCTTTAGCATCGTTGTGATTTCAAAGTCGATGAAACGAAAAAGCGACATTAAAAAGAGACAGACACAAATAAATTCATAAGATTTAACGTGGGAGAAAATGAGATAGGAAGCATTATAAATTCTATTTTTGAAGGTTTCACTTCTACCACGTGTGAATTACGTATACCTATGTTTTTTTTTTCTTTTCGTGTTAGTAGTTAAATTTATTATTTTATTTTTCTACTTTATTATGTGTCTGTTGGAGCCAACAAGTACAAGAAGAAACCAAACCAGTTTTACGTTCGTTCCTCCCTCCGCGACCGCACCTAGGGGTTCTCACTTAGCTGCTGAGTTTACCAGCGCGGCACGATCGATTATTTTTATACTTGTTATAACTTCTTACTAAAATAGTTATATTGTAATACCAAGCTGTTATTAAACCTGGGATTTAATTGGCAGAAATCATCTAAATCCTTAACTGTGTCAAATAAATATTTTATCTACCTACCTATTTATTTATATACTCTATTATATCTATCTATACCTATAAAAGAGCTTAACCTGACTGACTGACTGATTCATCATCGCCGAGCCTAAACCGCTGAAGCTAGAAAGCTGAAATTTGGAAGGTAGCTTTCTTTTACAGCAAAACTTAAATTCAACCCTTAAGAATGTGAAAAGGGGTGAAAACAATTGTATGAAACTTTTTAACGTTAGGTGCGATTTGCTCGAAACTTAATATAAATAAATAAAAAGTAATATAAATGGAAACATGTTTCGGGATATTTTAAAATAACCTTAATAGAGGGGTAAAATGGGGTGTCAAAGTTTGTATGGGAACTTTTGAACAGGTGGTGTGATTTCTTAGAAACTTGGTTTGGATACTTAAAATGCAAAATAAATGGACACGTGTTTCAGGATTTTTCAAAATAACTCCCATAAAGGAGTAAAATTGGGTGTGAATGTTTGTATGGAAACTTTTTAATGGGTGGTGGGTGTGATTGGTTTAAAACTTATCAATAAAATTTTACAAGGAGGTATTTTGCATCCTGGGGAAGGATTAAGCTACAATTCCGTTCAAAAAAATGCGTACAAGTCGCGAGCAACAGCTAGTACTACTTACTAGTAGTACAGTAGTACTAGTAAGCTTACTGCTACTTTTTATAAGTAGCAGTAAGCTTTTCTTTCAGTAATTATGACTGCGGTAAACGTACCTCTCCGTATCTGCAAGGACTAAGTAGTCTAAGTTTTTTTTTTATTACAATTCAAGTAAAAACCTATGATGGTAATATTATACCTGCTGTATTCCCAGATGTAAGGTTTCCTCAGTCCAATAGCCTCAATGAACCAGTAGAACTGTGGATCTCTGTCGTGGTACTCCATAGTGCGGAGTACGTGCGTCACGCCCTCTACCGAGTCTACGATCGGACACGCGAAGTCGTACGTTGGGTACACCCTGGAAAAAATAGCTTCTAGAAAATACATTCATATGAAATATTATTAAATAAATGTATTTTGTGCTACATATAATATACAGATAGCTTTAAAATACGTATATAATATAACAGCAAAATTGGTCCTCTTTCAACATCCGACCTAATAATGTTATAAATTCGATAGTCTTGCCACATACAGAGTAATATTCCTCTGTATAGGCAAAAAGTGGCTTATGTCGGACATTTCACACAGCATCATCTGGCCCTAAAGAAAGCAGAGCTTGTGTTATTACCATGGGTACCATTTGACTCATACTCATTATACTACTTACATACTTTTTTTTTGTGAATACATACTTATTAAGTTATTATACATAGAAACACCCAGACCCGAGACAAATACTTGTAGATCATACAAAAAATGCTCCTGCGTCGGTAATCTAACCCGCAACCTTCAGCGTCTCAGCCGGACCTTAGTCCACTGCGCCACAGAGATCGTCATACGTAATGAAAATTAAAACGTAATACGCGATAAATATCCGTTAACTACAAAATTTTAACAAATTTTCACTGTACACAGGATGTTTACCATGATAACCGTGATAAATATAAAAATTGGTGGACAATTCACGCAAAAACTAGCCCAAACTAAACATAGCTTGTATTATGGTGACCAGATGACTGATAGAATACTTATATATTTTTAAATAAATACTTATGATACTTTTTAACACCCAGACACAGACCAAACACCTACATTCATCACACAAATGTATGTCCTGGGAGCGCAAAAGGCAGAGCAGTCAAATACAAGTTAATATAAGTTAAATTAAGACATAGTATCAAAAGTTAAATGCAATTTGACCTGGAACAAATATAATGAATTATTATCCTTACTTGTATTTAGTGCCGGTACGTGGATGGACCTCTGGTTTACACCTGTAGATAGTTGGGTCTCGGAGACACCCGTTGGCTGACTGCATATCTATTTTGGCGCGCACACAGCATTTGACGCCAATGTCACTCGCCTTTTGCATTTCCGCCCACAGTTGCAAGTTTTTTTCTACAGCTGTAATTAAAAATTATAATACAGTACGACTGTTGCTCGCTTGGTACCTACGTAGATACGTAGAATCTCTTAAAGCATATTAAAAAATAACAGATTATTTAGAAGACAAAGAAACTTTGGATGAATCTTCTCCAACTCGACTTGGCATCCGTAACAAAATTAGCAAGGATCATACAAAAAAGTGATAAGACGAGACAAGTTTCTTGCCGGATTCTTCTGTTATGAGGAACCGGCACCTAGATTCACTAGCATGTAAGAAGTAGATTCAAAGTGGTCTTTGTGATTTTATTGTATAAAGTATGTTTTGACTTTGACTAGATAAAGAGTTTCCTATTTGTTACTTCAGGGTTTAAATATACCAAGTATAAAGCACTGCATGCAAATCCATCCAGTACTTTGAGCGTGAAGTAGCACACATACATACAAACTCCCACATTTATAATATTACTGTGATAACGACTATATAATGAATATGATATGCCGGCCTTTATAGGGCCCGGGTAACAGGAGCACATCGTGTTTTCAAAATTATTTCACGGCGTCTGGTAAAAACTTCGCGTGATCCAAGAGCTGCCATTCAACGTGGCAATGCCGCCAGTGTCTTGGGGACGATGCCCTCTGGCAGTGATCTGGATCAGTAGAGCTATATATATGACCAACATCTATGTTGACTGGTTACTAACAGTTATTCCTGTTACTGCTCTCCTGTTTCTGATCTCTCTCGTTTTTCATCTGCTCCGCCGGCGTATCATCTACAAATGCCTTGTCTTCTTTGATGAGTTTTTCGCAATACTCCAGCATCAGGTCGAAATATTGTGATGTGTGCGTGAACATGTCAGGTTTGATCTCCAGCATTTCCACGTCTTCTAGGATCACCTGGAAAGGAACAAGCATTTGTTTATGTACCGACCTCTCCTCCCTAAATCGTATTTTTCATGTTTGAGGGTAATGACTTGACAATAAGCGCGCGCTTGTAGAGTTGGCCGTTATATGGTACCAACCCATTTTCCGCGAGGTTGATACTATCAGCCAACAGTGTGTGCGTGCGTGTGACGAGAAAACGAAAGGGAAATAGAGAGAGGGAAATAAGAGAACGCATCAGCTGTGCGCTTAACCTACAGTATTGTGTACAAAGTGTGCTGTTATATAAACTAATCTAGGATATAATGTTAATGTTGCTTATTACCAAGGTAATGTCAGATGTATGATGTTACACATCATATACGACTACTGTAAGGATTGCTGTTTTTTTTGTTATGAACCAATCGATACCTGCTCATTTGAAAACCACTAAAATAAAAATATGTTCTTGAAACAATATCGCAACTTCGGTACTTCGGTATCGTATTCTTCATGTTTGAGGTTGAGGTTGTCCCTCAAGGTCATTGACAACCTCATTCACGATACTCTTTTAAACGATGCAGATAATACGCTATTTCGTTTTAATAAAGGAGCTGACGGATCTGTGACTTCACATTTTTTCCTTCAGTGAATGAAACAACCATTGTGATATGCACATTAGAAGAACTGGAACATGCCCGTTTCGAACTAACTCTCTCTGGATCATAAGCACAGAATACAGAACAGAACGAGCATTCCGCAAAAACATTTAAATAAATAATCAAAAAATAATTAAGTGCAATTCAGCTCGCAACTGCGCGGATTATCTAATATTTATATTCACCAACATCTTGCCTCTCTATGGTGTATTTCTATATTACAACAAATAATCTGATTCTCGTTCAGACAAGGAGCCTTTATAGATAAATTACATTAATAATGGTAATGTGGGTAGGTACACAAAAAAAAACTAAGTAGGTACATGACAGATATGGTAAACGTTGTGGACCACAGTTGCTGCCGTCGCAGTGGCGTACACGCCACTGTAAAATTATTCTGAGTGGTGTCCTTTTTGTTGTCATAATATTTAATAATCATTACTTATTAACTTTTTAAGTTGAACTTTTTGAGGCGCAAAATAAACGTTTTTTTATTATTATTATGTGCATATAAGTCAGTGGAAAACTCTGTTGATGTAATGTAATGTACAATACCTTCTCAAATTCTGCATTCTCTTTAGCTGGGTTTGTGTCATCGAACCTCATGACCAGTTTCCCTTCAAATGCTTGCTGATAGTACTGGTTCAGGAGTGCTGCCTTAGCATGCCCAATGTGGAGATATCTGAGAAGAAACTACAAAGTCAGAAGCTGATCAAGGTAAGAAACAGCGTGACCCAGTGATCTGGCCTATGGCGCCCATGGCTTTTACAAATTATTTCATGGTGACTGGTAAAAACGTCGCGTGACCCAAGAGCTGGCCTATCCTATCTGGCCAGTGTATTAAAATTAACATTTATCATGGTAACGCTGCCAATGTTTGGAGACGCTGCCTTCTGGCAGAGACCTGCATCAGTTGAACTATATATAGATTGTTTCAAACTGTCCTTGGTAGCTCAACTGTTTCACATGTGTTTTGTGTTATCATTATCATACATTTCAGTGCAATTCTGAAAATTATTCATGAACATAAAAATAAAAAAAACTCTTGTTTAATGAGTTTTACAAGAACAAGAGATTATTTTCAATATGAGTTTGAAACTCTTTTCAGCTGCGCACTAGTATAGATTTCCAAAGAAAAAATCTCGGAGTAGACCTAAGAGTAGTTCTACCTAGTTCTAAGGTAGAATGGAAACCATACCCAGAAGCTTCTGGAGGGAATCGCACCACCACCTTGCCCATCTCAGCATGAGGCAGGTCAATGAACTTGCCCTCTTGTAGTCGGCCCGAGCTGACTTCAACCGTCTTTGGTGGAGACAATCTGAAAGCACATTGTAGATTGGCTGTTTGTATATCATCGTTGGTATTTGCTATGCCAGATAGACTGTAGATTGCGAGTTTGTATCTCCCCATTGATATTTCAACATTTGGGTTAACATTAACATAGATGTTTGTTCTGTGTCTGGGTTGTCATAAAGTATCTTAGGTATGTATTTACAAGTACATATATAAGTATTCTATCAGTCATTTGAATACCATTGTTTAAGCTTTGTTTAGTTTGGGGCTGGATAGTGCTGTGTGAAAATGTCCACCATTTATTTAATAATTCATTTGCCTAATTCTTTTCAAAATTAAAAAAAATATCAATGGCTGAGCTGGTTAGTTGTGTTTTGCTAGTGTATATAAAAATACCAAAACTAAAATAAATACCTTGAAGACGTTTTCGAAAGAGTCTCCAAGACTCCTGACGGCAGTTCCTTCAGAGCTTTAGCCACTGGTGGCTGAGCTTCAATTAACTTCATCCAGCGAGCAATGTTTTTGAATGAGTTTGTTTTTGAAGACTCCTTATATTTTGCCGATACTGTATATAAAATAAAAACCATTTATGATTTATACAAAAACTAGCTCCTGCCTGTTTTTATACAAAAACAGCTTAGCATTTGTGGTACCTACATAAACAGTAGTCTATGTCTGTCACCAAGATACAATTTATCTGCTTACTAAATTTAATCAAGATTCATTCAGCCATTTAAACATAAAAAGGAAATTGACATACAAATAGAAACTATTGAATTTATATTATTAGAATGGATGGTAATGGAAGTAAATTAATTTAAAAAATTGGATACATACATGTTAATTAGTGTGTTTATTTAGTGTAAATTAAACATAAAAATTTTGGTATAAAAATATTTATAGAAAGATAAATATTATATTGTCAGCTTCTGTTCAAATAATTATGAGTTTCTACATACCTAATCATAATCATATATTATTTTTTATAAACATAATATTCTCAGGTCATCTAGAGCTCACCATATAAGACACTGAACACAGCAAGATCAGCCACTGACAAGGATTCCCCACTCAAATAAGTCAGCGGTCCAAGGGTTTTGTCTAAATACTCAAGAGACTTTGGCATCTCACTCTCCAAGATCAGGCTGAACGACAGCCAATGGTTCATTCCCACCTTCTGCAAAGGCTCTGCTGATTTATTAAAGGCATTTTCAAGAACTCTTATCACATCATTACTGTTCCCATATGGCACCGGTTTCTTTGCATTTGGAAGGGTAACAGACGATTCATCGCCCCAGGTCAGTTCTACAGTCTTTTTACCGGACTTATAAAACTCCACCGCGAGTAAACCACCTGGAAATTTAATATTAAGTGGTTATTTTAGACCGCACCTAACCAATGATGAAATTTAAAAATACATTGCTTTAAAATAATATCTATCACCTAATGGCGGATTAGATTTACTGCAGACAATTCTCATTTTGAATCCTTTTACTCGTTTTAACTCAGAAGTAAATTAATAACAGTAAACGAATCTACACATTGATCGAATAATAAATCTCGCTCGCCGACCAAAACCAAATTAGACCAGCAGGAAGCATAGGGGTGGGATGGATGTGGATGACAGCATGTTCAATCGGATAAGCGATGTTTATGTTTATCGATATTGGCGTACAATACACGCACGGCAGCAGTACTGGTGGGCTGCCGTGCTGCAAACATAAGCATACATAATATGTTATTATGTATGCTTATGTTTTGCCCACCCCCACATGCATGGAAATACAATTATTTATAAATAGTTTGCTGTTACCCACGACTTCGCACACGTGGTTTCTACACAAAAAGTACCCTATGTCAGTTCCCAGATGAAACCTTCATACCAAATTACATTAAGATTCGTTTATCCATTGAGCAGACACATTCTAATTTATAATACTAGTGTGGATAATGTATTATTACTCCAGTCGGTCTGTCTTAAACTAATAAATTGATAACTCAACAAACATTTTCAGTAAGTTGGTACCTATTTATATACAAGTGACTCTATGAGCTGTAGACTTCGCGAGACTTCAAAATTACTGAAATAAGTAGGTATAACTTTTTTAGATTTTCAACCCCCATATCTCCACCTTTTTCAAAAATTTCCAAAAACTAAATCGACGTAAAAATTCTATAGGTATAGGTAATTCACGAGAATCGGTTGAGAAATGCTACCTGTAGAGGCCGGACAGACATACGAAAGCATTTTCGCCTAAGCTGAAACAGAGACAATTGATCGCGCTTCGCGCTCGCTCGGTCAATTACTACTACTACTTCATAAGAGTCAATAGCCACAACTTTGGTGACGTTAGTTAATATGCCTACTTCAGTTTGGCCTCCGTCATGACCTAAAAAATTATGAAAAATCAGGACCATATTATTGGTTAATGAGATTAATAGGCCTTTCGAAACACGGAGGCACTTAGAAGAAAATGACACTGAAGCACCCATCTAGGTCTTGACCTCGCAAAGCGTTGCTTGACTTCATCGATTTGAAAAGAAACGACTAAGTAAGCTACGCCAGGCCAGGTGCACTCAGCTTTTTAGGTACAAGGCTACAAGTAAGTAGGCTACAACTACAAGTAAGTGCTGTTCAGCTTCCATACAATGTTTATAAAATAGATTATTGTAATTTAATCGATAAAAGAACGCATATATCACTTCACTAAAAAATATGAAGTGATTCTTGTGGTTGTCTTGTGTCACATACGTAATGACAATTGATCATTTTTGACACCTCAGCACAGCATACACCTTTTTGTGCCAGGTTGAAGTTTCTTGAGGTTTTTTATATCTATCCTTGTCTACACGATACGATGCTTGCGATTTGTGTGAGAAACAAAATTTAACTTTATGTTGAAAGTCTTTCCTATCCTTGAGGATTGAGTGCTGCTGAGGTGATGTGGCCTGAAAGAATATTGATATGGATGGAGGACGACTGAGGGGGATAACTGAGACCGATTGATTGTTGATTTGATGGTTGGATTTGAAGTTGAACTTGAAATTGAAATAGTAAAATTTGCGGAAAATGTTATTTTCGTTCGTAAAATCGTATTGTATATTTGTACATGAACATTAAACAGAATTTACATTGCGATGTAAGAAAATAAGAGACGTTCAAATTTAAACTATAACTTTACATAATAACTAAAACAATCCTCATATCAGAGTAAAAAAATATATTCTCTAATATTATTTATTTTTCACAAACACCTGCAAATAATTAGTTGATTGATAAATAAAACAAAGTGTATACACCTTATAGTTAAAGCTATCACATCGCACTTGACATAGCAATCAAATATTATAATATAAAAATATAATACCTGCCTCATGGAAATTGGAGGCTTTTGAGGCTCATCAAAATGAAGATGAAAAAACAGAATGTCCGGACAATAACTTTAGTCGTGTGTACATTCACGTATTTGCTGATTGGCGCTGCCGTGTTTGATTCTTTGGAGTCAGAGACAGAGAGCAAGCGCTGGGAAATACTTTCTGGTAAGAATACCTTCAATTAACTGAATTGAAGTATCACTGAACACAATAACACACTGAAAATACCTTAAGTTCTCCACGTTTTTATATTTCATAAATAGATTTTAGGAATGCCCACATTTTTGGTACCTGGTATCCCACTGCATGGGACCCTTTCACTCTCCTTCCACCTGCCACTTTGACTATGTTGTCAACCTGTCTCATAGGAGGACAACATAGGCCTATGTTATTTCTTCTTTACTTAAGGAAGGAACATAGGACATTAGATTGGTATAGAGATTCAACTATCACCTTTGTAGAGTATCATTTGGTACCTATCACAGATTATTACATTAAAATTCCATAGATATCCGAGCAGACCTAATCCGCAAATACAACATATCAGCAGAAGACTACCACATGATTGAGATAGTGATCGTTGAGAACAAGCCACACAAAGCAGGTCCACAGTGGAAGTTTGCTGGAGCTTTCTACTTTGCAACAGTTGTGCTAGCAATGATTGGGTACGGGCATTCCACTCCTGTCACTGTTGCAGGGAAGGCGTTTTGCATGGCCTATGCTATGGTAAGCCAAATTTATCCATATTCAACTTTTTATTTAATTTATGTCAAAGTTTGTGTATGTTAGATAATTAAAACAAAATTAAATTGTACATAATTTTAAACAATTTCAACATTGTGTTTATGTAGACCCATCAGCAGAAGCTACTTATCTATAATCAATCAAATAAATAAATAAATATGTGTCTAACACTTTAATACATTATATATATATATATATTGTGATATATATACATATATCACAATAATGTCAACGTGATTTGAATGAAACAATATCAGCTAGACAAAATGAAATTCTGAAAATACCAAATTACTGATACTAATAGCTTTCGATTACTATTGGTGAATTGGTATTACGAAAGGTTGATGTTGATTGTCAGACATGCTGTCATATTACTAGAAACCTTAGAGCGAATAAATATAAAGACGAAGCTCCGCGATCAACCAAAGTGATGCATCAAAACCGTGTTCTTCTGTAGAAATACACGCACCCATACACACACATTATACCCAAATCAACCAA
The DNA here is from genome assembly GCA_948098915.1 of Lampropteryx suffumata. Classification (NCBI taxonomy): domain Eukaryota; kingdom Metazoa; phylum Arthropoda; class Insecta; order Lepidoptera; family Geometridae; genus Lampropteryx; species Lampropteryx suffumata. The sequence continues at coordinate 5,995,101 of OX402563.1, forward strand.
ATCAACTCGGAACATGTCACCTCGTCGTCCAGTAAACATCGTACAAAACTCTTGCGCTTTCCAAGACAAAGACATGACATGTAACACAATACTTATTAATACAAGTACTAAGAGCAAGGAGCATGGTTTGGGTGTATGAGTGTGGTTGCAAGTATGTACTTACACAAAAGACTACGGGTTTGAGGCTTAGTTTTGTTGTTCGCTACACTCTGTCTACATATTTATTTGGTCTGTCTGAGATAGAAACCGAACGTACTTTAATAATCTATCTTGTCAAAACTGGTTTTAGTTACAAACAAACTATTGATGGAAATTATGCCGATTGCTAATTGAAGTTGATAGACATTGATTGTAGGTTTAATAAGTTGATCTGTTTTATATTGTGTACTTCTATGCTAATCTTTAAAGTGACAGAAAATAATTTTTCTCAATTTCCTACTTTGCATTATGAGTAGGTTAGGGGAAGATACAGGTAGTGCTTGTTCACGTAGGAACAATTTTTCGTGCGTGCAGTTGGCGTTCATCGATTGATAAGACGTTATCACGTCAAAAACATTATGCTATAGTTACTTCAGTCGTTAAATTAGTGAAAATGAGCGCTAAAAATTTTATGAACAAAAATGGTAAGAATAAAATACATTATTATAAATACTTACGGGTATTTATCGCGTTTATTTACCTATTTTTCCCGACGTTTCGACAGGTTTACACTCTGTCGTGGTCACGGGATGACTGACTGATAAATACCCGTAAGTATTTATAATAATGTGTTCTGATCGCGTAAGTTTAAAAAACTTTAATAAAATACATATCGTTACCCACCTCTTCTATGGTACATACATATGGTAGTCTATAGTCTAATTATAAGTGTAATATTTTCTAATTACAGGTCGGAATTCCTTTAGGTCTAATCATGTTCCAGAGCATAGGTGAGCGACTGAATAAGTTTGCATCAGTTGTCATAAGGAAAATGAAGTGTTACCTGAAGTGTGACACCACTGATGCTACGGAGCTGAATCTTATGCTTGCCACCGGTTTCCTTTCCACCGCTATTATATCATCAGGTAAAATGTCTTATGTTTATATATGACTGGCCTGTCAGCTCTGTTGGTAGTAGCTCTGCCTTATATGCTGTAGGTTGAGGTTTCCATTCCCTCCCAGGATAAAAAAATTGTGTGACGAACTTGGGTGTTTATTATCTGGGTGTTAAAGTATTCTGTATAAAGTATCATAAGTTTTTTAAGTTATTTTTTTTATTTTGAATAAGTATGAATTTAAAAATATCTAAGTATTCTATCAGTCATCTGGTCACCATAATACAAGCTATGCTTAGTTTGGGGCTAAATGGTGTTGTGTGCAATGTCCACCAATATTTATTATTATTTAGGGGTCCAAATATCATAATCGTTCTATAGTAAGAACAGCAAGTAAGGCTTATCAAATTCTTTTATAAATAATCTTGACTTTTGTAGGCAAATTTATGATTACTTGGGTTACATTGCAATTTTCGTAGAGATCTCAATTAATTTTTAATCTACTCAAGTCATAAGTCATTTTATGTTCTTTTATGTTTACCCATTACAATAAAGCATACTAAAAATAAAATATTTTCTCTTTATTATATTTATTAGTTAAAAAGATTTAGATTTTCTTCTCATCTATCCTTCACTGCGTTATCTCTGCTGTATTTAAAAGTGATTTCATTTTATTTAGTGTAGGTACCTATTGCTATCTTAAATTTTCAGGCGCCTGGGTGTTCTCTGAGTATGAGGGCTGGTGTTACTTCGACGCCCTGTATTACTGTTTCGTAACTCTCACCACTATAGGATTTGGAGATTACGTTGCGTTGCAGGTACTTCCCCTAACTACATCTTACTCTGAAGTACTTTTAAGTTTTCACTTTGAAAAGAAAATTGAATGATGTAAATGTAAAGTGTAGATGTAGTATGTGATCTGGAATAGTAAGCTACCACGCGAGCGAAGTCCCAGGCAGAAGCTAGTGGTAAATAAATTATAGATCTATGGTGAACATACAAAATTACTAACTTCATACATTTTCTTTACACAGAACGATCAAGCACTGACCAGTAAACCAGGATATGTGGCACTCAGTCTAGTGTTCATACTATTCGGCTTGGCTGTAGTCGCGGCTAGCATTAACTTACTCGTGCTTCGATTCATGACAATGTAAGTTACCTTCATATGTTGATCCTAAGTGCTTTTATACAAGACCAGCACATGTCGTTAAAGATCTACGGACGGTCGGCTCTCTTTATACAGGAACCAGTTGCAAAGTGGCTTCAGAAGAAGAAATATAGCCGCCTATGCTCTGTGTTTTATGTTTTTAACCGACTTCAAAAAAAGGAGGAGTTCCTCAATTTGTTCGTGTTATTAAAATGTTTGTTACCTCCATCACTCCGTCATTTATAAATCGATTTGACATTTTTTTCTTGTGAAAGGATATACTTTCCAATTGGTCCCATAGTAATTTCATCACAATCGGTTCAAAAGTTTGGTTTTTAAATAGCTGAAAAAATATTTCTTGACCTTATGAATTTCGAAAAGTTATAATGTATTAAAACGCGTGTTTTATTTTAACCTACTTCACAAAAAGCTTCTCAATTCGGTTGTAATTTTATGGGCTCAAATTTAATTCAATAAGTAGGTTTTCTTTTAGTTTTTAAATCGTGATATGTTACTATTTTAATTTATAATTTTTCTTTCTCGCCACAATTAGCAATTTCACTCGCGCGAACGAGGTACAGCCATTTTGCACCGGTGGAAGCACTATTTTAAAAAACACGGTATTAAATGTTGTTATTTTTATTAAATCCTGGGATGTAATCGAACCTACCTACAGCGCAGAGCTACGCCCAACAGTAACTGAGCTAGGAAGCAGCGCAAGCGGCGTTAAAGATTCCAAAAGGCAGTCCTGTAACGAATCATCACATCCTACTTATTAATATTATAAATGTGTTTAAATATTATCCAGCTTTAGAAAAACAACCCATCCAAGTTGTATATATATTGAAATCTCCATTTGCTGATATTCTTTGCCATTATACTTGCCAGTTATGACGTCACGATAACATGAAACAAGTATATGGTGCAATTTAGTAAAACTAGTTCTAGATTGATCAATACTAAGCAAGCAATCGATATGAATGAATACTGAAGTTATTAGTTAAATTGCAGGCAAGCAGAAGAAGCGGCTAGGGATGAAGCCGGTGACGACTCATCATTGATACCTGTCGATGATGGATTCTTTGGTCGCGGGATATTGCATGATGATCAGGCTTCGGTGAGTACATCCGTAAGTACCTACCGATCATTTTACTTTTTACCTACTATATGACGTAGAAAGCCAATTATATTGGTTATAAAACTGAGTATTATAAAAATGTGTATAGCCTTAGATTATGATACTACCATAAAATATGTAAGCACATTACGAATATCATTGCGTTATCAGTCATGATCGAAGTGAGGCGTAGTTAGTTCCAATTTCACAACTAGGTGGCGCTGCTAAATGTGTCCGCTGGCTGAATCGCGCTGACGAAAACACACGGCTCGGAATGACCTGCCTCGGTAGATTTACTTCGGTATCGCTTCTCGGCCTTTTGGCTAAGATCAAAGTGTAGTATCTGTTCTTTTCAGCTTAATATCTGAAAGTTCCCTCACTGAGGGACCAGTATATTAAACTGATTTTTTTTAAAGCGACGGGATGTTCGGAGCTCGCTCCACTCCCGTCACGGGTCGGCCCGGCATTGCAGTGCCGCCGGGATTGGCCCATATAATTCCTTGAAACTCTTCATTAATCGGTTACATATATGTTATGTACAGTATTATTATTATATATATATATAATATATACATGTACAGTATGGTATATATATAATATATATAATATATTTTTATTTACCTTTACATGCATGCGTACTGTGGTCCACAGTAAAGTTTGTAATGTAATACTGTTAATTTTTGCTATTGATATTGGTTGGACAGGTTAGGACTTGAAGAATTTCCTTTCATAGTTACTGCATATAATGAAAATAATTACTGAAATAAGAGTATTTGAAATACGGGTAAGTAAGTAAAACCTATAGGCAGTAGAGCGTTGTCGAAGCAATGACAGTGTATAGTATTGCTCAGGAAATGATTAGCTATTCTGTTACTCATATACTGTCAAGCTCAACTGTTTAACATGTATTTTATATTATTCTGTAATTATTTTTGTAAATAAAAAAGTTTGTCTAACATAAAAAAAAGCTGTGACATGATTGTCATTGAAAATATATTTCAGGTGTGTTCATGCAACTGCCTCGGCAACAAGCAATGTGAGGGCGGAGCCCTATTAGCTGCAGAAGCCAAACTCCTTCCTATGAAGCGAAGCGTTTCTATGGAGAACGAGCTTATTGAACGAGCATCTGTTTAAAGAAAAAAAAAAACGTGTGCATCTCGGGACGCCCGACAAAAGTGATAACATTAACTAATCTAGCGTTGTGGGTTAGAGTGACAGAGGAGGAGCCTGCCTACCGCTGCTGTATGCGTGAGAGAAAGGGAAGCCAGACAGACTGGCGCCGTAACGCGTTACGTAACGAAGCGGTTTACCCTCCCATAAGTTATCACTTCAAAAAATACAATCTCTAGATTAAAACAGGAAGATGAACCGGCCGTTGGATTATTTAGCCTTGACAGTAGTAAGTTGTCGCTATTAACTATGTTACGGTAACCGCCGGTTTATGTGTTGATGAAGTCTATCTCATCATGCCTCGGTAATTTGTATAATACGTTGATATTTCGAAACTTCTCAGTATTGTGATTGTGACAGTAGGGTATTTAGATTAAATGTGTAAATTCAATGTTAGAGGTTATAAGAGATTTGTAGTTAACTGGGGTTGTTATTAATCCCAACAAACATTTTCTTTGTTCCAGACAATATATTAACTATTGTTATTTTTGATAAACAAGCGAGGGGTTGGTAAGGTAAGGTAAGGGTTGTAGAACGATACGAGTTAGTAATTAAAGTGGCACATAGGGTATTAGGGAGGTATTGACTAGCTCGATAAATACCGATTGGTGACACAGTTTTTGAAAGGGCGTCCACATTGAATTGTCCATAATTTAAATAAATAAATATTGATGGACATTTCACCCAACATCATCTAGCCCCAAACTAAGCAAAGCTTGTATTATGAGAACCAGATAACTGATAGAATACTTATATATTTTTAAATACATACTTATGATACTTTATAACACCCAGACACAGAACAAACACCTATGTTCATCCATCACACAAATGTTTATCTTGGGAGGGCATCGAACCCTCAACCTACAGCGCAGAAGGCAGAGCTACAACCAAATGGGTTTGGAGTTCAGTGTGCATCAACGCAACTATATAATGCAAGTGTACATTCGGTCTCGAAAGGTTAGGATTTTTGAGAACAAGTCAATTGACCGATCACTGCTATGTAACACTTTTTGTACGATAATATCTCGGCTAGGCCTAGCGCGTATCTGATGAGGAACATAAAGTCATATGTAGGCGCATGCTGTATCAGAAAAAACCCGATAAAAAAATAGACATAGACATTTATTTGCTAGCACACAACATACAGAATACAAGATAAAAAAAGGCACATGGAGCATTATTAGTAGTAATGCTTACAATAATAACATTATGTAAAAATTGGTACAATTATGCTTAGGTATGTTTACCTATGTGTATGCAGCGAATTGCAAATTGACCCCGACTCAGCATGATGGCTTCTGATTTTACAGTGAACAGTTGTTGTTCTGCCGAGACCATAGCTGTCAAAAGACCCTTTGAAATTTAATATTTAAAAAATTAAAAAATTAAAATGCCGGACAGTTTACACTCATCATCTGGCCCCAAAGTAAGCAGAGCTTGTGTTATGGGTACCACATGTATGATATACTACTTGAATACGTTTTTTTTTCTAAATACATACATATTATAAATAGAAACACCCAGACCATACATATAGGATGGTATATTTAAGACGGTGCCCTCAGCAAATTAACTTTTGTATGTAAAAAATGAGTAATTTTTTACTGCTATTTGGTGGCTATCTGCTCGTTAATTGAAATAATAATAGTTATATTAATTATATGGTATGTATTTCTAATAGTTTGCCTCCCACTTCCTAGTTTCAAACTGTCTTTAAAGTAATTGTTAATTTTATAATTTAATTATGAAATTATGTCTAAAATATTCAATAAGCAACGTCTTCTAAAGTTGAAGTCGGTTTATCCTGCAGCTAATAGGCGGAAAGTAAGTTAATTAAAACATAACCAGGTATACTTTTTTCAGAATGCCTTATTTGAATGTTTTCTGATAAACTCGTGATTTGAGCGCCAAGAATACGCGTCAAAATCATTTGATCAGGGATTCGCCTTAAGCAATAGGCAACGATAGACCTCCGGCTTCCGAGAACGTATGACAACTTGCGACTAACATCGTTGTTAGTTGCTGACGCATTGCTTTTTCTCTCGCTACTTCATTTACGTAATAACCCTACAATAAGCTTTCGGAAACAGTGTGCATGGAGAAATTAAGCTTTAGTTAGCGTGTTTGGAGCGAACGCCAATGTGGGATGTACCTACCCTTAAGCCGACCGAAATCTAGGTGTCTAGGATAGAATTAGCAGAACAGACGAATGTCGCTAACCAATGCTAGTAGTATACTTACTATGAGCTGTTAATAAAAGTGTTACCATCCATACGTTTTATAAAATGTGCCAACATTGTAGATATTATTATTATGTATTTTATTTACTTGTAAAACTTTAGAAGTTTTTCTTAGTAGATTATTTATGCACGTGTTCTGTGATATGTTTTGAGATCTCATTATTTTTTATCTATGCGTTTATTGTTTATAATTTTACTTATAATAGCTATAGGTTATTATTTATAGATCAGTTTAAAATTAGTTTTGTGTAGTTTTATGTTCTGTGATATAATTAGAGATCCCAATTTTATGCTTTTGAATGTTTTTTTTTTTTTAATTTTACTCTTTTTACATAGACATAAATACCTAGGTATATTTTGTGTTATTTATATATACTAGTGTATGTTATAATTACTTAATAGCTTAGATATACATTTGAATGAAAAGTAGCAATTTTTGCATTATTCAATTGTACAAAATAAACGTTTTTACACTAAAAGGGTTTCGAAAACATTCCGATCGTTTAGACAAAATATTTTCTATGACTACTCAACCATGATTCCTCAACAGTTATTGAGGAAGGTGTTATCTAAAGGCACTGACCTATAAGTAATGCTAATTAGGTATCTAATTACCGGACCTTTCCCACTAAGTCCAGTCATCTAGAGGTACCTAGTAAGTACTTGCGAGATAAAACTATGTAACACATTTCCCAACCCTGTAATAGTAGCAAGGTAAGATTTAGAGACAGCGTGAAAATACACACGTCCGTCAAATTTCAGTGCATTTATTTTTCTTGAATCTTAGTCAATAGAACGGACGCTTGTATTGCACTTTTCAATTCCTTATTAGGTTGGGTTGGTTGCGGGTTCAATTCCCTCCCAGGACAACCATTTTTGTGTAATGAGTTTAGGCCTTTGTACTGTGGCTGGGTATTATGAAGTATAAGTAGAGTACCTATGAAGCGTAAACAGGGAAACTAATTCGTTGGTTTCTCTGTCTACGGTATGAAGTTATAAATATATAAGTACTAGCTGTGCCCCGCGGTGTTACCCGCGGTAACAAACAAAAAAAGCAGTAAAACGTAGCTTATGTGTTAATCCAGGATGTCAGCTAATCCATACCAAATTTTATTAAAATCGCTCCAGCCGTTAGACATGAAGAAGTAACAAACATACACACTCACAAACTTTCGCCTTTATAATATAATTAATAATAATGATTAATGATTCTCTGTCAGTCAAATGACTGACAGAATACTTACTCAAGTATATATTTTTAACTTCATACTTATACTTCATAAGTAACCAAATGGTTACTATGCTTAGTTTGGGGTTAAATTGTGTGCATTGTCTACAATTTTTTTTTTTTATCTAATCAAGGTTTGTATTGCAATCGTGCTTTTATTGTAAGTATGTTAACACAGACATAGGTAATCTACGAATAGTTTAAAATCAAGAGGCTCCACTGATGTCCTTGATCGACTGTTACTCCACTTTCCTTTACGGCTTCAGTGAGAAAGGTCCTTAGCTACCGTTTAAAAAGGATCCTCTTTCTGATTAGATGTCATTCACTAAAATGTTCTCAAATGGGGTGTTCTTGTTCTCTGCCTTTATTCTTGTGGAAGCATCATTGGGTTTATTTCTGACGCCCTCTCACGAGACTGGATTGGAGGCTGTAAGAAAAGCGCCACGGTGTAAGTATATACTTTGTTTTTAAATACCTAAAATGAATGAATAAAACGTAAAAAACATAGGTACATGTTCATAAGTTTGCCAGGCTATATTGGCATGTGACTCACGTTTTGATGAACACGGACTTTACTCACGTATTATTTTGTCAATGGAGGCACGGACAATGTTTCGATTCATCTAGAGAATCTTCATCAGGGTGAGTTTGATCCGCGGTCCGCTCGTTGCCGCTCGAGTTCACGGTTCGCACTACGGGTGAGGTATCTCACGGCGCGAGTCGTGCGTGCAGGTAGAGGGGGAAACGTTGTCACGGCAGGCGGTAGCAAATTTGGTGCTAGTACTGGCCCTTCGACTTCGCCACTCGTGCCCTCAACATTGGGAACCGTCAAACATACAGCACTGACACTATCACTAACCGGCTCCACATCGTTACTATGAAACGTTCCGTGCAGACAAGGTTTCCAGGCTGGAGAAAGAAACCAACTTTTGTTCGGTTGAAGTTTGGAACACGGCTGATTTCGATTGCTTCACGGATCTTTCGAGGTACAAAGAATCTTTCTCTTGATAGTACCTGAGCCTTATCAAACCGAATATAATGTGTAGAGCCAGAGGTTAGCGAGTGCTCTGCAATTGCTGACTTTTCAATGTCAGCATTCTTCACGGCACGAATGTGTTCAGTCTAGCCTGGTAGAAATGTTCCTCTTAGTTTCACCAACGTAGGAGCTACCGCAATCACAAGGAATCTTGTAAACCTTGTAATGTTAAATCTTGTAAATCTTGTAAAGTGGTCGGAATATTGTCTTAATGCCATATTTCCTTCGCAACAAGTGTCCAATTTTATCCGTCACGTTATCCGTCCGTTCACAAACGGTGCAGCTCTCTCTACTGACATCTGATGTTTTCTTGAGGATGAGTTGGCAATGCGAAAACTTTGATTCCATCCGTAGCCATTCTTCTCCAGTGCATTCCTAACGTGTGATAACTCTGCATCTAGATATTGAGGGTGGCATAGTCTCAAAGCCCTATTGATCAGTGTCCTAGGTACTGATGAAAGGTGGCCGGATGATGGTGAGAGTCGGCTCTTAGGTACCTATCTGTGTGTGTTGGTTTACGGTATACCGAGTGGGATAGGCGACCTGTATGTTCACGTTTAACCAACACGTCCAGAAAAGGTAACCCACCATTTTTCTCGCGCTCTACTGTAAATGCAATTTTAGGGTGCCGTGTATTCAGGTGTGTCAATAACCTATCTATTTGATCCTCCTGTACAATTGCAAATACATCATCTGTATGTTTGACGGTTCCCAATGTTGAGGGCACGAGTGGCGAAGTCGAAGGGCCAGTACTAGCACCAAATTTGCTACCGTCTGCCGTGACAACGTTTCCCCCTCTACCTGCACGCACGACTCGCGCCGTGAGATGCCTCACCCGTAATGCGCGAACCGTGAACTCGAGCGGCAACGAGCGGACCGCGGATCAAACTCACCCTGATGAAGATTCTCTAGATGAATCGAAACATTGTCGGTGCCTCAATCGACAAAATAATACGTGAGTAAAGCCCGTTTATCAAAATGTATAGTACAACTCACGAAAGTTTTGAAAGTGAAATATGTGACTCACGGTCTGACCAATCCAAATGAAGCCTGTAACACCCTGGCAACCTGACCTGACCAAGAAAATGTTGGAGGGATGCTCGACACCTTCGAGATAGGATTGTGGAAAATTTCAAAGGACGGTTAGACGGATTTTGGAGAGACTTTTGGCCAACAGTGGAACGAATAGTTAAAAAAAACCTTACCTACTATTGATAGTTGATTCAGGATTTTGCGGAAATCTATAAAAGACTTGTTGCTTCACCGAGTGCTTCAGTTTCAATCTGGCGCTCGGCGAAGCAACAAGTCTGCGAAGCAGAGTCTTGGTTGTTTTTTCGTTACAGTGTGGTGCGAGTCAATTGTTTCTGAAGATGCCTCGTGGAGGCGAAACAAGTGTCGAATTTATTTTTGAGGAATAGATTGGCGGAATAGTATCTACCTCATATTAATTTGTCTATCTGTTTAATGTTACCTACTTTGTTTAAGTCATCAGTTACCCAGTTATGATCAGCCTTATTGAGCATGACGCTGTCTGACTGACGATTGGATTAAATTTGTAGATATTATAAAGAAAATATTTATTAGTTTATATATTGTGAAGGAAAAAAAGGCTAGGTACCTCATATGATACAGGAATGTTAGGGCTGCTGTATCGCTGGTATTCAGTGGCAACATCGTGGGTAGTCGTGTTTTGTCGGTCGTTTCACTATCCAACTGTTCTAGGGAATATGCCATGGCTGTGGATGGGCATGTATTGCAACGGATGTCCACCGCGAGGCTGCGAAGATGATGAGGCTATCATACACGGCTTCTGCTGTGGCTGCGCTTACCCTTTAGGTAAACACCTTGAAATACTTAATTGAGTAGCTTGTTTTCCCAGTAATTTTATTAGAAGATAAATATTAAGAGTTCTCTAAACTAGGTTGTTCCTACTAGCAAGTTCGTTCCCGTGTCGTCGCGAATGATAGTCTATTATGCTTATCCTTTGCTGTTCGCAGGTACAGTCAAATTAGAAAATTAAAACGCAATGGAGAACACAAAAGGGTCAAAATGTTACACTAAAATATACCTAACATTAAAGCGTAGACTACGTATGTTATATTAGTTTTTATTTCATGTGAATATGCATTTCATGCATTTCATGCAGTATTACCGAAGTTATGACTGCTAGTAAGTTTAGACACTTTTAAATTTTCGAGATTTCGCGCGCTCCCTGCGTGACGTCACGGCTGGGGTCATGAATGTTCGAGACATACCTATTAATGTTGCGGAGTTATTTTAAAATATATCTCCTAAGATGTTGATTGAAATCAAGTGATGTCAAGGACAATTTTGTTCACAATTAAATGCTTGTGATTAATAACATATTTATTTGGATGAGGATTAATAAAATGTTGATAAAACTCCTTCGCAAATAATGCATTAATTTCGAACAAATTTGATTACCATGTATAAAAGGTTATAGTGAGTCAATCTTAAAAGATAGACATTCGCTGTCGCAGACATTTATTTAGAACTTTTAAAGAGGAATAATTCCATCATACATCATTTTTGCGTAACTTAAACCGTTTACGCAGCACACGCAACGGAAGCTCTCAAAAAGGAATATTGTTTCCCGTTTTCGCAACATTTTCCATTGATGCTTCGCTCCTATTGGTCGGAGCGTGATGTTATAAAGCCTAAAGCCTTCCTCGATATACTAACTATCGAAAACAAAAACAATTTTTCAAAACCATGATAGTTTTAGAAGTTATACCTACATACATAGGTACCTACCTATTTCGAACTTCAAACTGAATGTGTGGTAGGTAGGTATATTCCATATTTCTATACCTACCTACTATATTTTGCGATCCGCCACGCCAACTACTGTAGGTTGAATAGTACGGTATTAATACAATCATACTTACGTTATGGTATACCTACTTTTGACTTGCAATATAATTTCGAAGACATCTCGAAAGACTGTACGTTCGGGTCGTGCAAAATAACATTAAGTTATACACAAAAAAAGGGGATTTAACCCACCGTTTTCCAACAAGAGATCAAAATTAACTAATACCTATGCCATCATCAATAAACCTAAATATACCTACGTTTTCATTAGAAGGTTGTATTAGCGTGTACCTATTCAAAAGGTTAAATTAAGGGCAAAATCTATGCATATTTTTGGGGATATCGTTGTCAGAGGTAGGTAGTAGATATAAAATAATATATAAAGAAATGCACAAGTAGGTACCTAGGTATTAATTAATTTTTTTTAGATTACTCATGCATTAAAAAAAAACGTTTGTCTTCTCCATTGTCTAACTCATGTTGGAATATAACAAAATAAATCTTTCTCACTCTAACATATAGGTAGTTAGTGAGTCTTGCTCTTTTATACGTATAGGTATTTACTGAAACAATCCTTTATTGTTCTCAAGAGTATCTAGTTTGGTATGCATAGTTCTTATTGCTTTTGAACAGCCCGGTTGGAGCTCTGTTGTATAGTTGTACACACCTCTTCTCTAAATAATAACGATTAATTAAATTCAGTTAGGTATATATATCACATCGTTAAATACGTCTTTTGTCACCCAAACCTAACCAGTATGTTGGTTAATTTTGACAAATTTGAAAATTTGTTGTACAATATCATGCCGCGGAATCATTTAAGTAGTTCATAGCTAGGTAGTAGGTAGTTTTTGAAATAACTCCTGTTGGACAAACCAGTTTATTATAGATAAAATAAAATAAAATAACACGAGGAAGGACCCATACTAATGACATGAAAGTACAAATCCAAGAGGAGTGACATGAATGCTTGTCTGGAGTACCTACTTTGTACGTAGAGACAGCCAATATACGTAGAAAGAGGAGGCCTTTGCCCAGCTGTTGGGTTGTGAAGGATAATAGTGATAATGGCCTAGTTTCTGTAGTTTCGCTGAAATAACTAAAAATATTTTAAAACACGAAAGATCTTATTTTGTTTTGTTTGAATAATAGTAACATTTTTAAATGACACTAAATTGACGTAATTGGTGTTTTATTTTGCTCATTTTTAACAGACTTAAAAAAAATCTACTTTCCACTAAAAATATTATAGGCTCAAATGTCACTCAATGAAGTCGGTTTTCTTTTTAGTTTTTAAAACGTAGGTAATTATAGAAAATTTATTCGTTATTGGAACAAAAGTACAATTGGATGTTGATTTGCAATAATGTGTCAACCCAATGATATTATATATAAAACCTCAGTGTCAACCCACAAAAAAAAGGCAATCGATGTTAGTGAGGCAGATCGATTTCTTTAATGTTAAGAACCTTTTGTATAACTAACTTAGCTTTTTTGTGGATTGCCACGTTATTGCTTATCCGCGTGCAATTAGGTGTAACTCATTTTAAAATTGTTACTCTAATTATGATCGTATTTTACGAAATTTCAATCAATATCTTATTTTTTATAGATCGTCTACCTATCACGTGTCCCGAGTTCCTGCAGTGTCCTCTGAACTTGCACGGCTTGTGCCACGACTACGAATACATGATGAGGTGCTGTTGCTAAAGTGATTCCCATCTGGACCATGGAACATGTGTTATTTGCCCGAATGTTACTAATGTTACCTACAGAAATGTACAGAGAATTATACCATACTATAGAATACATTTGAACCAGTTGAGCTATGTATGAACAGTTTCAAACCTTTCGACAACTTCTGTGGCGCAAATACCCGGCTTTAGATATTTGTATGATCTGCAAATGATTGTCTCTAGTGTTTCTATGTATACCTAATAAGTATGTATTTAAAAAAAAAACCGTTGTATGATAACACCCATAACACAAGCTCTGCTTGCTTTGCCTTACGGGCTAGATGATGCTGCGGAATGTTATCTAAACATAGCTCAACAGATCCAGATCATTGCCAAAGGGCAACGTCCCCAAGACACTGGCGGCATTACCAAATTGAATGGCAATAAAGTTGGGCAAGATAGAAGCCAGCTATTATATGTGTTAGGTATAAGTAGGTGATAAAATAAAACATCTATCCTATAGCATACTGTTTTAATTTCTAGATACCCTCGATACAGAACAGGGGGTTAGCGGACTTGATTTATGTAAACTTAACATGAATAGTACAAAAATAACGGTAGGTTATAACATTGAATCTTTCAAATCATTTACATAGACCCAACGTTTCAAACAGACTACAAAATTAACAAAATGTTGAACCAAAAAAATAAATTGCAGACTTGTTTGAAACATTGGATCGTGGGTTTAAAATTTTAGAATTATAATTCTGTAGTGATATTGTTGTGTCTTTTAGTACAATACTGTTCCCGCTTGGATTGTATTCGATGGCTACACAAGTTCACTATATTATACCTAACTCTAAGGCCAATCTGCTATATCTACAATTTTGTGTATTTCTAGAAGATAACACAAAACTTTCAAGATAGCACAACCCCAGTACGCGTCGAGATAAGTAAATATAATTTATATAGAATATTAACACCCAGTGCATACGAATTAGTACCTTAAAGTGAAACGGAAATAAAAACACAAGCTGGAATTAAAAGTAAGATATTATCTATTCTATAATCACTGAATTAGCTAACGTACGGTAAAATTATAGTTTGTCCTTGTCTTTCGAATGTCAATGAATAGAGATATCATGAGATTAGCTAATGGGTGATTATATAATAGACTTAGCCTACGCTCGTAATGGACAGCATAGAGAACGTTAAAAATGTATTTATACTTACTTTTGAGTGAGGATTCGCACAGTTTATAACAAAGTATAGAAATTCACAATGCACTTGGATAATCGCTCTAATCACGTAGTGATACAGTCCATTTTTATCCACACATTCTCCTAGCTATCGCATTCACGCGCGCTTATTGCTGTGTCACTAACACGTGGCAATACATACATTTCAAGCAATTGACGTCACTAGAAATAGCACATAAGATAGATAGAAGCAACTTACACTGTGCGAAAACTCACGATTAGCTACAACATACCCTCAACCCTGACGCATTTATTTTATGATTTATCTAAACGCAATAGAGTTCAGATTATAACGGCCGATGTTGCTAATCCGTTGTATTGAATTATGACCTTTAAAACGTTAAGATACGCCATAGTTTAAAATGCCGCATTTCGGTATTGAGTACACAAAAGGTACCTCATACCCATACTGTACATAAACATGTGAATTTCCCCGGAAACGTGTTAAGCTAACATTGTTTTGGAAACATCACGAAATTATTCTACGATAATCATTATTTATTATAAACATTGTATAAACATACACCATACATTCACCTCTGTGTTGTGGCACTATTTACAACATACTGGGACTCGAATATAATTCACGGTACTTAAGTTTTAAACTACATTATTTATATTGCAATATCATAGTAAATAGTGCAACAACTTTGTTAATGTGTGTACTGAACGAATGAGCGGAAACCCAGTCAGTACTGGTACGAACCCACCGACAAATGAAAGCTTAGATGTAATTTCAATCTTCGTGACAGATAATATTAGGTTCAAACTAGGATGCAACAAGCTAAGGGGCCGTTTTGCGTGGACGCTATTTCTCCGGACATGTCACGACTACAGTGCAAGCTATACTTAAAATCCATCAAAGGAGTCTTTATTTTATGGTGTTCGGTCGGTTCGCGGTTTGCCGGATATAGCTACGAAAGAGGTTAGCGTTGCCGCATCGCATTGGCGTTGTTGTAGATTGCGTTTAGTTTCGGAGACGATGAAGGCCGGCGCCCGAGTGTTTCGCTCCTTTGCGTGTTGCCGCCAGCCTGAAAAGAAAGGTAAATTAATAAAATAAATAAAAACATGTGCGTCTCGGGACGCCCGACAGAAGTGATAACTTAAACGAATCTAACTAGCGCTGTGGGTTAAAGTGAGAGAGGAGGAGCCTGCCTACCGCTGCCGTATGCATAAGAGAAAGGGAAGCCAGACAGACTAGCACCGTAACGCGTTACGTAACGAAGCGGTTTACCCTCTCATAAGAAGTTAACACTTCAAAAAAAAAACTAGCGTGCCTTACAGTAGTCGCATGTGATGTGTAACATCTGACATGGGTTGGTACCATCTGACGGCCAACTCTACGACCGCGAGCTCATTGGTCAAATCAGATTGCGCGTGCTGTGACACATCCGCGGAATCAGGCGAATTACACATAAAATTAGTTTATTGCCTATTGATACGAGCAGGTACAAAGTTGGTAAATATCTTAAGTATCTAGCTCGGCTGTGTACTCACAGAGCTGTTTTTTAATTTGCCCCTCGTGGTTAGTTCTTACAGAGGGTTTAAGAACGAGCGGGGTTATAAATTTTGATGGTGAAATATTGTAATCGTTAGACAAATCTATTTGATTATTAATGACATAGGTGCACACGGGCTTGTGCAATCGCAAGACAAGTCACATCATCTAAGACACTGAGACGCAAAAGGTTGCGGTTTCGATTCTCGCCGCGGACAAATGTTTGTATGATCTGCAAGTATTTGTTTCGGGTCTGGGTGTTTCTATGTATAATATGTATATATTGACAGGCTTGTCAGCTCAGTTGGCAGTAGCTCTACCTTCTGCACTGTAGGTCGAGTATTCGATTCCCTCCCAGGATAAACATTTGTGTGATGGACATAGGTGTTTGTTCTGTGTCTGGGTGTTATAAAGTACAATAAGTTTTTACAAATATATAATTATTTTATCAGTCATTATGGTCACCTGGTCTGGTCACAAGCTATACTTAGTTAGGGGCTACATGGTGTTGTGTGTATTGTCCACCAATATTTATTTATTAAAATAAAATGCTTGTGTGTAATGTCGGTTTACGGACGATAAAATTAGGTGATAACGTCTTAGGAAAACACTGATGAAAAATTGCATACTTTTAACCTATTAAGATGCGTCACAAGCCGAACGCTTAGGCCGATCGTGCCTCTCTATCGCTTGTTATGTCGCTTGAAATATCTGGCATTATTTATTAAACATAAAACGTGAAACGAAATTGTGGTCTCCACACAAGCCACCAAGAATTGAAGTAGTAACGATGACCCACCATTCTTGTAGATTCAGCAGCAGGAAGATTTGCCGGTATCGATGGGATGTCCCTGGTCTATCTTCACCTGTCCCCCCGCGGGCGCCGAGCCGGTGGAGGGAGGGCCCACACGGGCCTTGATCTCCGCAGCCATGGTCATGAACGCCTGCTCCACGTTAGTCGAGTTCTTGGCTGATGTCTCCAGGAACGGAATGCCTAGTTGCTCCGCGTATTGCTGAAAGAGATCGACACGGTTAATACCCTCTGTAAAACTTTTGTATGGTATTAAAAATTATGTATTGTCAATGGGGGGAATTGCAATAGCGGGGTAAAAGTAATAGGGATGTGTCGATGGTTTATTTAAAAAAAAAACTGGTATAAAAACTGAATAGTTGTGTAGTCTGTAAGAAAAAGTTCTAATCTTTGTAAGTTTTACATGATCTTCTTGAAATGAAAAAAGTTAATTCCTTTTTTTCGCATTGTTTTGCAATTACCCCTGATTTAAAGCTATCTACAGTCCTAAGTAATTGAGAAACATTATTACATTTGCCCAGTATACAAGGGCAAATGTAATAAGTGAGCCATATTTTTATAAACTTTAATTACCTTCCGCTATCAGAGTAATTTTAGTATAACAATTTATTTAAAACTTTGCCATACTAAATGCTTGGTACACATGTGAATTATGTAGGTACTTTAAATAATAACAAACAAAAAAGTTGTGTAGGTTGAATATGTAATTCTAGTTATGTTACTCGCATTTACCCCACTTTACCTATTTTAAATTATTAAAAATTTGTCACAAAAATCAGATCTCAAGAGAGGTATGGAGCGCAGCGTTTTACCGATTAAAAGAATCAATAGGGTCCGCAACCAAAATCCGATCGAACACGGGCATAGCGGATGTAGGTACGAGGACTGCACGTTTGAAATGTGACTGGGCAGGTCATGTGACTCGAATGCATTCAGAACATTGGGCGAAACTCGTCACTCAGTGGGTGTTCGATAGTCAACGACGACGCGGCAGACCCAGGAAAAGATGGCCAGACGATCTAGATGCATTCGAGCCAAACTGGGAGCGCAAAGAGCTGGGAGACATTATAAATAAAGAAAAATATTTTTAAAATTTCAATGGAGTTGGGCGGAGCACGTCAGCCATATGAGTGAAAACAGAGCAGAGGTCGACACACAATGAATGCCTGCAGATTTGCGACGCAGCAGGGGCAGGCCTAAGAAACGTTGGCGTGACGATCTCAATGCCTTCGAGTAAGGCTGGGAATTGGCGACAGGGCGACAGGGACAAATGGAAAGAATTGGGGGAGACCTTTGCCCAGCAGTGGGAAAGCATGTTTTATACCGCTATTTAGTAACTAGTTGCTCGTTACTTAAAGGATAATAGTTGTAAAAGATATATTCTATATTTTGCCTATAATTTCCTAGTTTCAAATTGTTTTTGTTAGTTTTATAAACCAAACCAAATCTTCATGTTTTGAAGCTGGTTAATGATACAAAACTTAAAAGCAGCAGGTAGGCACGTCGTGTTACAAGTAAGTACATCGCAGTATCAAAGGCAACTGCGTGCTAAATGATAGCCGTTGCCAAGATACGGAGATAGTGGGGTAGGTCAGGTCGGCCAATTACCTATGTAGGCCAGTAAATACCGATCAATTTTATAGTTCACAGTCTGGCAATAGAAGTTAAATTAGCATGATTCAATGACATGACTAAGACGCATTAAAAAGGATCGAATGTTGCATTTAAATGTCAAACAAAATCGAATCTATGACAAATAAGTCTTATGAGTTTCCGTTTATTCTATAATACCGCAATTTTATAGGTAATACCTATTATTTTAATTTGAATATCGTGGTCTCTTTCTTTATAGTGTATTTTAAAAAGGACGACAACATTTTGAATAGACTCATTTTGCAATACCGGTCGAATGGGGTGGCTATGTGCCACGCAGGTGAGAATGTGCAATGGGGCTCATCGGCAAGATTATTGTCGATTTCTTTTTCTACTTTGACTTACGGCGATTTATTCTTCGTTAATCGATTTTAAAAACATTTTCACCTCTCTAGTACATTTTACAAAACAGTTACTTTCAACTGTCAGTGTCATTCAGTTTGAATGAATTTTAATTTTTTATTTCATCGTTCCCTGGTGGACCATTTTCGAAGTACAGATAGGTGCAATGTGCTATTTCACTAATTGTAAGAGATGTGAAGGGAATTGTGATGTGCCACCATTTTTTTATAGTGAAATAAAGAACATGTAAACAAATATATAAAGAGCATAATCTGTGTTATTTTCCTAAAAAATAACTTATTTTGGCTTTGCTAACACTAAATAACCTTGAAATGTGGCACATAGCCACCCCATTCTACGGTAGGCTACTTTTAATTACTCAGTCATGTGGTCACCAATTGTGATCGCTACCAAATATTTTTTTTTAATTCCGGGCATCATTTGCCCCTAAAGTAAGCAGAGCTTGTGTTATGGGTACCACATGACTGATATACTACTTATTAATGTTTTTTCTTTTGTGAATTTATACAAACTAGTGGTCGCCTATACTGATCGAAATTCGACCATAATTAATAAATAATTAATGTGTTTTTTACGCATAATTAAAAAAAATAGCATTCTGCACTCCTTTTCTATATAAACTATAAGTGTGCGAAATTTCATACTCCTCCGTCCGCGCAATTTTCGCAAAAAGAGGTACAAAGTTTTTGCTTCACGTATTCATATAAAGCTAATACATAGAAACACCCAGACTCGAGACAAATACTTGCAGATCCCGCAACCTTCAGCCAGGCACATGGCCTAAGGTTGCCAATACAAGCATAGTTTGCATAGCATAGTTTAGGGCTAAATGGTGTTGTGCGCATTTTCCACCAATATTTATTTATTATTCATTAATATAATAAATTAAACATTGAAGGCGAGTGTCATCACATCAATCAGCATTCCGATAAGTGATGATGACCTTGCATTCTATCACATACGGAAAACGTGATCAAAACTTATCTGACTAGCATAACAACTCAGTTGGTAGTAACTCTGCCTTCTGTGCTGTAGTTTATGTTTAGTTTTTTATGTTCATTAAGGCAAAACAACGTTTGCCTTGTCGGCTAGTAAGTATATAAATACATAGTGAAAGACAAAGTGACAAAGAAAGCATACTTATATCATCTCATCATCATTATCAGCTTTTAAGAAGTCCACAACTGAACATAGGCCTCCCCAACGATTTTGAGCCCTCTCCATCCACCGACTTCCTGCGATCTTTACAATGTCGCCCAGTCCATCGGGTGGGGTCTTCCTACGCGTCATGTTCCTGTCCTTACTAAATGTCCTTTATAGTTAGGTACTTGTAAATACAAGTAACTAGGTTTTCAATTATAAGTATTCTTTCACTTTCAAAACTTCCGTGAAACTTACTATGTATAAGTTTTGATAAACATGGGTTTTACTCGGTATTGACGTATATTTACTCAACCGTGAGTGCGAACCGTAAACTCGAGCGGCAGTTCACGGACCGTAGATCAAACTCACCCTGATTAAGATTCTCTAGCTAGATGAACCAAAACAGTGTCGGTGCTTCGATAGACAAAATAATACGCGAGTAAAACCCGTGTTTATCATATATAAAAATAAAACAAAAAAAAGGTTTTATTTTATTAATTGATTTAACCATAAGACAAGTTATTTAAAGATACTTAGCAGTTGTTCGCTAATGACGTGTTTAAATTTGGAAAGAGAGAGGTCAAAAATATCTAACATAGAAAACAAATTATTATTAAAGCTCATGGAATCCTACTAATATTATAAACGCCAAAGTTTGTAAGTATGGATGGATGGATGGATGGATGGATGGATGTTTGTTTGTTACTCTTTCACGTAAAAACTACTGAATGGATTTTAATGAAACTTTACAATAATACAGCATATACATCAGAATAACACATAGGCTATAATTTATAATGATATTGTTTGAAATATAACGATAAGTGTCAAGTAAGTAGGAAAAAATCTCATCTGCTAGCTATTCTGGCGTGCGATGCAAAAACCGTTAGAATTATACAAAGTACTAATCCTGCGCAGACGAAGTCGCGGGCACCAGCTAGTGGTTAATAAAAGTGTTCGAGGCGTAATTTGTACGAATTATAGGTTGGAAATTTATTTGGAAATTATAGGTTTTAATTATAGGTTGAATTATAGGTTGAATTGTAGGTTTGAATTATAGGTTAGAATTATAGGTTGAATTACTATATCTGACGAAAAACTGATTATGATTACGATTGATTATGTGAACCAAATGTTACAGCTATTCATGTGTTTTCTTTTTCAATAAACAATTTCTATTCATATGGTACCCATCATAACACAAGCTCTGCTTACTTTGGGGCCAGATGATGCTGTCTGAAACGTCCGATATTATTATTATTATCTCTAGGTTGGAATGTGTGGTTCTTTCTAGAATTAAGTCTGGGACATCGAAAGCTTAATTTTTCTAATAAATAAGGGCCGTCAATGAGGCCAATTTTATACAAAAACACTTGATCACGTTCAACCCTCCTAGTATTTACTGAAGTTAATGATTCAGGCGTTAAATTATTAATTATTAATTATATTATATTATATTAATAATTAATTTAATTCTGGTATCGTTGGATAGGTCTTACAGATACGCGTCTAATAAATATTAAGCTGTGAAATTAAATGTGTAATTTAATACAGTGCAGTGTCGTCGAAATATTTAAAACAATGTCGTGTTAGTTACACCATTTATAACTTGAGAACTGCTGGACCGATATTAATTTGATGGATTTGAATAGCAGAAAAACTATTTAAAAAAAGCAACAAACCGACTTCATTTATTTATTATTTATTATACAAGTGGATGACATATTTTTTTTATTTAAAAACGTAACTACTGAATCGATTTTTATGAAATTTATATGGGATTCATCGGGAAGTATATCCTTTGACATGAAATCAGATTTTTTAATTCGGTTCATAAATGAAGGAGTTATGAGGTAACAAATATAAAAAAAAGCACGTTACGTAACGAAGCGGTTTACCCTTTCCATAAGAAGTTATCACATCAATAAATAGGGTTATTCCCCAAAAGCATTTTCCTGTAACTGCAACGGCTGTTGTATAATCTACTTACATTAGCGGTGGTGTAGTCGACAACTTTCTTGGTGGTGAGATCACACTTGTTGCCAACGAGCAGCTTATTTACGTTGTCGCACGCGTAGCGGTCGATCTCCTCCAGCCACTGTTTCACGTTGCTGAACGAGTCCTGAAGTGTAGCAAATAATATAACATACATTACTGGACGAATTATACAAATACACACATTATAGGTACAGTTCAGCGTCAAATTGATATGGGCGTCTAGAGTCGTCAAAATCATCTGAAAAATATAAAGGCAATTTGATATACATATCAATATAAAACAACGAGTAGTAAGATATTTTGAACACCTTGTGTGCTTACAACAATATGATGACTCGAACTGCGTATATCAAATTGCTTTTGTTTTTCAGATCATTTTGACTACTCTAGACGCTCATATCAATTTGACGCTGACTGTACGTAGTCGACAAAGGTAATGTAGCCCTGTATTAGTGTAGCATCCACTAATTATGTGAGGAGTGAGGAGGACGGACGGACGGACGGACAGGGGGGGGGGGGGGAAGCCAAACCTCACCCAAATAAAATGTTTGGACGTGCCTCCTCCCTTGTCTACCGAGCTCTGAGATTCCGTTGTGGCCTTGTTTGGTTAATGTTGGCAACGCTCGTTTGGTGCTTCTGTATGGCGATTATGGAACTTTTGATACAATCAATGACTATCAGTTTCGATTAGCATTAGGCATTATTTCATGGATTGGTATTACATAACTTCTGTAATACCAATTCATAAATAGTCACTGAAAGCTTTTAGTATGTTTTGATAGCATCAGAGTTTCATAATCGCCTGGCAGGTATTGCAAGGGAATATTTTATACTATATGGCCGGTACTCATCCATCAGGAGTATACTTATTTGCTGGGTCCGTTAAATAAAAATAAAGCACCCAATAATCATATACCAATAAATAATAGTTTAAAAAAACTAAAAAACACGCTTTATATAGAAAACCAAACTAAAAAATAGAAAATAAATTTTAATAAATGTCGGTAAGAAAAAAATGTTTTATTTAAAAAAAAGTGTGGGGTGCGTGGTTTTATTGACAGATATGAGGAGAAGGATTATCATTTCGATAATATCTTAAAAAGCACCCCAGGCTTTTTTTTAAATAAAACATTTTTTTCTTACTTACTTACATTTATTAAAATTGATTTTCTATTTTTAGTTTGGTTTTCTATATAAAGCGTGTTTTTTAGTTTTTTTAAACTATTATTTATTTTCTACTTTTTACTTTTAGGATAATCGTTTTTTTTTTTCGAAATATTGCATTGTCATCGGTCTTTGACAGTTGTGCAAAATTTGAATGAAATCTGGCCGTTTAAAGTGGGTCAAAATCGCGTCCTAAGGAGGAGGTTACAAACATACATACAAGTGAAGCTAATATAAAGCGTATAAAAAGAGTCACAGTTGTGACAACACAAGGATTATGTGTCAGAAACAAGGATCATGGTAAGTATTACATTACAACACTTCTTGGCACAAAATACTTTATGATCATGCAAAACTGATATACAGCGTGATTTACCGAAGACTAATTGAATTAGTAATCATAATAACGAGCTGATATATTAGCCTAACATGGCAAATATATTAGTCTTTTATTATTAGTTGTATAATATATACCTAGGTTGAATAAATAAATCTGGAATACACTATACATGTTGCACACATGGTTAATTTTTTTTATTTTTTTATTATGTATGTTTTATGGTTCTGGCATAGAATAGTACCACTCCATCTCCCTCCGTGGATGTCGTAAAAGGCGACTAAGGGAACACACACCAGGGGATTAAGCAGCAGCACCCCCCCAAGTACTTAATAAGCAGAATATAACATTCTCACACACTGGGATTCCAGTGTATATGAAAATTAATGAGTTAAGCTATATACAGACAGGGAATATTTCTTTATAAACCATGCAAAAATTTTAAACCAGGAATATCAAATTCTCAACTTTGGCTTCTTTGAGCCAAGGGGTTAAGAGAGGGAAGTTTTTAAGAATTGTACATAGTAGTACAATATGGTATTGTACTGTGTAATGTAAATGGATGAAACAAAAAGAGAGTATATGTATCTCGCTTTTGCATCCATTGCCCTTAGTAACCCTAGCAACCCAGAAACAAAAGATACATTTATACCTATTTACTAAGACAACTTTGAAAATAAAAGGGAGAGAAACCATAAACAAAACATTACAATAACATTAAACTAGACATAAGAAAACTAATATTTTTCTGAATAAAAGGCTGTATTATATACTAAAGGAACTAATTTCTATTTTTTATTTATAATACTAATTTATTAAATGCTCATGAATAACCATGGTCTTATCATGTGGCTGTCAGTTGAAAACTAACATAAAAACATATAATAATTACACCCAGCTATGCCACAATATAAAATTCCCACACACAGGGTTTCCAGTGGATATCAGAATTAACGAGTTCCACTTAAAACCCACCATATACAGACCGGGAATATCTCTTTGTAGACCATGCAAAAATTCGAACCCACAAATATCAAATTCTCAACTTTGGCTGCTTTAGGCCAAGGGGTTGAGAGAGAGAAGTTTTTAAGAATCGTACCTTGTAGCACAATACGGTATCCATTTGGTTTTATCCATTTACATTACACTGTGTAATGTAAATGGATAAAAGAAAAAGCTTGTATAAGTATCTCGCTCTGACAAGTAGGTATGATTAAATTAACACCTGCTTATACTGAGCAATATAAAAACAAATACTTAATGTAAGTGTAAGTGCTTTATTAACATTGTTTACAAATTGAGCACTGCTATTTTGGCACTCTGCCAGCTTCCTAAACTCATTGCTGTGAATTTTGATGATAGTTTGGAAAAATGATAGAATATTCTTGAAAATGAGGTCATTTCTTTGAGAAAAGGGAGTATGGGAGTACCTATACAGGAGAATATTTAACACATTGACTGTCCCGTCTATTTTGAAAAAAATTCTTGTATGTCCATTTGTTTTTTTTTATAAACCTACTTTATTTTATGATCGAAAGAAGGTCTGATATGTCGATCACTGCGTAATTATACAGCAGGCCTGAATTTCAGCGTGAATTACATGTAATGCATGGACGTCTCAAGTAAATTTTTGGGAATTATTTGTAATGCATGGGCATATGAACTAGATTTTTGATTTCGAATTACCTAAAATGCATGGACATTTGAAATAAAAATTAAATGATCATTAATCATTAAGATTAATGATTTTTGCTGTGGTAACTGTGTGTGTACGGCATAAAAAATTATAAGTTGTGTACTGATAGTGGTTACACTTGGAGCTACCGCATTTATTCTGGCTAGGACCATCAAACATAGAGATTAGATTAGCCAGGATCGGTTGCTATCACTCTAAGTGACGGATTGCTGAATGAGGGAGGCTTATGATCACTGACAACTGGTACACGAGCATTCCTTTGGCAAAGTACCTAAAACAACATAGAACTGGTTTATGTGGAACACTTCGCAAAAACCGCCGAGAACTGCCGCAACAAGTTATTCAGCAACGGCTGATTAGGAGCTAAATCGCTGTACAACAGAACGACTGTATAACAGTGCTTAAATTGCTTGCTATAGCAAGCAAGAATAGCAAGCCATTTCAGCACTGTTATACAGCCGTTCCGCTGTACAGCGATTTGGCCCCTAATCAGCCGTTTATCAAGATAAACATGATGTCTATATGTTGTCTACTTGCAATTATAAGGAGATGCGGATGTCAGGATCGTGTTCGTTATCGTATATATCGTCGTGTTTTGAAGCCAAAGATGGTTTTGACTTACAACGAAGGAAAGAAAGGGATAGATTTGGCAGACCAGCTAGTAAGTTACAACTTGCCTGTGAGGAAAACCTCAGTTTGGTATAAAAAGATCGCCGCGGACCTGCTAGCCATAAGAGTAGTCAATGAGCTACACCCAGAAGCAAAAATGAAGATGCTAGAGGGTCATCAACATATGACATGTTGAGAAAGAAGTTACTTAGACTGGAAACTAGTGAAAACATCTTGTTGTCAAACCCTAGTTCAACGCATAGCCATCCAATGGGAAGATTTGCCAGAAACGGTGCGCAAGTTGTTATAAAAAATTAAAAGAAACTGGCTCCACAACTAGTGATGCAAGAAAAAAGGCCACACAAGTAATTACGGAGTGTCTTCCTTGCAAAAAAATCATTTTGCATAATCTGTTTTAATGAAGCTCATTAAAGACTTTTTTTGTGATTTTAGACGTCCATAAAAAATAACAAAATAAAAAAATCAATGGGACATTTTAGTTTTATTTTCGCCAATTCATTGTGCATATGTCCCTAGAAAATCAAAGTTCTAACTCTCACGTCCAGCCCAGGAAAAGTGATTAAGTTGTATTTGGCAAATGCATTACATGTAATGCACGAACGTCATAGCCAGACCAAAAATGCATTACATGTAATGCACGGACAATCAACGTGTTAATAACCAAGACATACATTTAGTTATCTTCAATTGCTTGGATATAAGTCAGGAATTTCTGACTGTAAACAAGTGTAAGCAGTTGTTTTACGACATGTTCTAAACCTAAAAAGTTTGAATAATAAAATATTTATTAATTAATTCAATATTTAGTCTAGCAACTGTGCCAAACATAACTATGTTTGGCACTACCTCGTCCTCTCATAAATATTCAGAAATGTAAATAAAAATATGGTCATCTCATATATCTTTATACTAGTTGCTGCCCGCGGCTTCGCATGCGTGGTACCTACATAAAAAGTAGCATATGTCCTTCTCCAAGGTCCCATCTATCTCTATACCAAAATTCATCAATATCAGTTCAGCGATTTAGGCGTGAAAACGTGACTAACAGACAGACAGACAGAGTTCCTTCAAATTTATAATATTAGTAAGTTATTTATACATCTTCTGTGCATGTATTTGTAATTAAGCTCCTAAACGGTTAGAACTAAATTGGATTTTTTTTGTGTGTTTTCAAGTGGATTCGAGAATGATTTAGATTTACAATTAGATCATATTTATTATTAAGTCGCGAACGGGACAGCTAGTTTACTATAATACTATTAAATCTGAAGGACTAATGCTAAAATAGTAACCATAATATTGAATTTAACCAATTAATTATTGATCATTTGAGTCCAAGGTTCACAATACATATTATTCATAACTTAATCAAGATAACTATTAATAACTCTCATGATTAATGGACTGGGTCGTATTTTCCAAAATAACATTATTAATTCTAAAGTATCAGTTTGTTTCCTTTTCTGTATTCGACAGAACATATCTCGATTAAATTTTACTAAGGCGATAGATTAGGGAAGAACATAGGAAATTATTTAGGTACTGCACATGCAAAGTAGTTTAGTTAGCAGTTAGTTGCCACCTGATTTTGTCAGATAATTACAAACCCAAGTCACAAGTTCATCAATAACTCATATTTGGAACAAGATAAATAAACAGCAAAAGTATTGATTAACCAGATGTGATATTCGGGCTAACCAATAGTTGACAATTTCATGTTTCCGGCTTTGTTATGACATTTTTTATGAGCATGAAAACATCTGTTTTCTGAGGTTTTTCAGTCAGTATTTTCAGACATAGTATAGTCTGTGGTAGCCATAGCCATTTTGCAGGTTAGAGCTACATGTACTTGAGGTGGAATAAAATTAAGGATTAGGTACTAATTGTTAAATTGTAAATGGGTTGTTTAATGTGACAAAATTACTATTTACTCTGTCCCCAGTTTTTCACTGCCTCATTCTGAAGTACCTAGTAGTAACATGTAACTCATCATCATCAGCCCATAGCAGTCCACTGCTGGACATAGGCCTCCCCTAATGAGCGCCATTGCGCCCTGTCTTCAGTTCAACGCATCCAGCTTCTGCCGGCAGCCTTTCGCAGATTGTCACTCCACCTTGCTGGAGGGCATCCTACACTACGTTTGCAGAGCCGCAGTCTCCACTCAAGAACTCATTTACCCCAACGGTTATCGGTTTTCTGCAGAACATGTAACTACTTAAACAAAATCTCACCTGGTCTGTGCAGTCGTAAACAATGATGATTCCATGTGCTCCTCTGTAGTATGAAGAGGTGATAGTTCTGAACCTCTCCTGTCCAGCTGTGTCCCATATTTGTAACTTTATTGTCTTTCCATCTAATTCTACAGTCCTAATCTTAAAGTCCACACCAATGGTACTGATGTAGCTCTCTGTATAGGTGTCGTCAGCGAATCTGAGTAGCAGACATGACTTGCCCACACCTGAGTCTCCGATCAAAAGTAGCTTGAACAAGTAGTCGCTGGAAATAACAAAATGATTATGTTAGGACTAGTATTGTACAGTCAGATAAAGGGCAACAAAGAACTATACGCGTCATTACATTCTCACAAAGATAAATAGAACAACGCAAAGGAGGCGTATCTTTGCCGTCCCTGCGAACAAAGGCGTGACCAGAATCACACGGAAAATATCAACAGAAACGTTATTTTTTATTGAAGGAGTAAGCTGACACGGTCGTTGTCTTATAATGTGACATTCGTCTTTCCAATTACGTTTTCAAGAAAGCCCCGATAGTTACCACGAACGCGGAATGAGTCACCAGGCTGTCTGTCTGCCTGTTATTTATCGATAATCACTTCTCAATAATACGATCTTGAATATCTGGCACTATTTATAATGATTTATGAACAGAAAATTGGTGTGCGAAGACAATGAACGTGCAAAAAATAAAGATTTTTACAACCATCCCTGTTTTAGAGTTGTATCAAATAATAACGATATACTTACTATTCTGGATTCATATTTGAACTGTGTATGTATTTTCCCCAAAACTTAGTAACTTGCGTATTTCTAAACTAGATCACTTCTTTGTTTTCAGCACAAAACAGCAAAAATTTTAATATTACTAAATACGTAGAACAATGGCCGCCTGAAACACCCACTGACGTAAGTCAGATAGATATTCAAACAGGAGTGCCACTTGGCAGAACTAAAAATATGCGTTCACAATAAATGTATTGACAATGAAGTTATAAAAAATCGACTACGAATCGATTGGAAATTGTTTGATTTGCAAGGTTTATCAATGAATTGTTACTTTGCAACTTTTGCTTAATGTCCATCATAAGCTGTAGCGAATAGCGAAGCGACTACGACTTATCGCTAGATGGCGTTTTTTTCATCAAAACGCTGCGTTCAAAGAAAATGATGTTGGTACATTTATTTTTGTTAGCTCGTAATAATTATCTTTATATACTGACATACAGATACCCTAACTACCTATTTGAATAAAATAAATTTAAGAAGAATCGAAGAAACAATATATATAAATTAAAAAAGACCACTGATCTCTAGGGCATTTTTGTTTGTCAGCATTATAAAACCATTAGTTGACATTATTCCACCAGAAACTAAGATTTCATAACTAGATCTATCAGGATTTTTTTTCGCTGTTTTATAACCAGTTATTATACTTTTTTTCCATTTTTATAACGAGAACCTCTTGGTCATGTATGGTCTCCTGGTACACTGGACAAATTAGCGACCGGGACAGAGTAGAGTCAGGAGAAAAAGTTAAATCAGATCGAAATCAGTTAGTTAGGTTAGGTTAGGATTACACGATAGAAAACAACGCGCAAGGCGAGCGAGCAAAGCGAGCGTGCCGCGGCAGCGGCCGCCGAAGCGCCAGTGCTAATTTGTCCAGTGTACCAGGATACCATACATGACTGAGAGGTTTTCGTTATAAAAATAGAAAAAAGTCTTGTGTTCTCGTTATCAAAATGGAAAAAAAGGCTTGTTTAATAAATGGTTATAAAACAGTGAAAAAAAATCCTGATATATAACTAGTTATGAATTCTTAGTTACGAACGTGGACCAAACCGACCTAGCTTTCATATCTAATAGATTTATTGAAATACTCTATGAAACATCAACGTCACACCTTTATTTAAACCAGGTAGAAAGTACTCTTAGTAGGTGTAGTACCTAGTAACTTTCGACACATCCTAGTAGCACTAACTTTCAAAGTAGGTACCTATACTAATGTTTCCTACATTTATTAAAATATTTGATAAACCGATACTAAACCAGTAGGCAGGTAACAAAAACATTTTAATACTAACAGTTTACTTCTTAGGGCCTTTTGTGGACCTTTAAAAGACTAACTAGGCATCTGTGCAATGAATTTTACTAATTGTAAAATCACCCTTCAACATGACCTATCTTGTCTATCTTACGAAGAAACTGAGGAGTTATTAGTTGTAGTAAAGTAGGTAATATTTAAAACTTTCAACCTTGTATGTTAGAAGTAAAGGTTTTCGCTTTGTTTGTCTTTCACATACCTGTTTATATTGTAACCTTATTTATTTAATTTTATCACTTAGATAATGAATGAAGATTTATTTTTATTATTACTAGACAATATACAAAGGGACGCTTAACAAGTTATGCCGGTGTTGCGTGATTTCTAATATGTGGAGGAATCGCGCGATGTTAGACATGTTTTGTGACCTGCCTAAAGCCTTTAATTGCGTAGGTACACCATGCAACTACGAGTAGGTTCATGTAAATGCAGAGCGTTTTCCGGCTATGGTAAAATGGGTATACCACTAGGGTCAATACTCGGGCCATTCTAGTTTAAGATGTGTATGTAACATCTTTCCTGCAATCTGTGGCAGTGATTTCGTGAAAAGGGACGGAAGTGTGTAAGGCTTCGTTCACACGGCATTTTCCTGCACGTTTTTTTAACGTATACCTAGTCAACCGGGTGTTCATATGGTAAATTTTCATTCGTGTAAAAACGAATAGCCGCAGTTTCCACACAGTTGTCACAGTGAGTAGACGTCACTGATGGATCCACGCTTGGTTGTACTTTTATATTGGTATCGAAGGCGCCAAAGGTCTCGCCGCCGACAAAACAGACGGTTTTGGGTACATCCTATTAATCAAGAATCTGTGCGTACGATCACATTTGAAAAATTATTCGAAAATCTCAGAAATGATGAAAAAATGTTTTTTAATTACTTTCGAATGTCTATTGAAAGTTTTGAAAAGATATTAACTCGACTGGAAAATTCAAGCCTACCAAAATCAAATACGAATATGCGGAAATGCATTAGTACTAAAATGAAATTAGCCATCTGTTTAAGGTGAGTACACAAATAAAAATACACAGGGTGTGATTATTTAAGTTTTATTAATGTTAATTATTATAATTAAAAAAATATTAAAATTTGAACAATTTTACTATAGTATATTCGTGTTTCGTATTAAAAACCATTGTAATCCATATCCGTGTTGTTAGAATAGCAGGATTCGACAGAGGACGGACTTTGAAGAGAAGCTGCTGTAGTTAATTCTACAGAGGCTGGACTTTGAAGAGAAGTCGTTGTAGTCATGTTTGTAATGATAAAATTTGTAGCTTCTTGTGTAATATTACTATTTTGGTATTGTTGTGTAAAATATCCTCTGTGAACTGATGAGAGATTGAAAGACGACGATTCACGAATTTGGCGACTGTTTTTAATTTTTTTCATTAATTGTAGCACACCCATTTGGAATTCGAGGACTTCATAATCGTCATAATTAGTACTTTAGTACTAATGATGGTAATATCCCATTAAAAAATAAAAGATGCCGATTCATTGTTTTAGGTTCGTTATTTGAATAAGAATCC
This sequence comes from Lampropteryx suffumata, assembly GCA_948098915.1. Taxonomy (NCBI): domain Eukaryota; kingdom Metazoa; phylum Arthropoda; class Insecta; order Lepidoptera; family Geometridae; genus Lampropteryx; species Lampropteryx suffumata. Next base: position 6,027,013 of record OX402563.1, read on the forward strand.
ATAAATTTCATCATCTTCGCATCTACAGGACTAATCATATTCTTTAGAGATCTTTTAGGTACACGATTAGGTATTGGGCTTTTTGCCGCCATTGTGTCATGTGTCTCTATAGAGTTTGTTTCCAATGTTTCATTTCCTCCCTCAGAATTATTTTTCTGGTTTTCGGATTCTGTGTTATTATCGGATTCCGTGTTGTTATTTTCGGTAATAACATTATTTATTGTCTCTTTAGGTTGTATTACTTTCTGCAGAAAAGATAACTGTTTACTATATACATAAGGCTTTGCTGTTTTGGCGCCACTTCCTGAGCTTTTCTGATGTTTTATCTTTTTATATGATCGATTATAATTATCTCTTATATGAGTCCACCGTTGAATAATCATTTTAGCTGTAAAAGAAAAACATGATAAGTAATACGGTACATATACATTTCTTTTTTCAGGTATTTAGCATCGGGGTGTTCCATGAAAGATTTACACTATTCATACAAAGTTGGAGTATCGACTATAAGTGGTATCATCTGGGATGTTTGCTGGACTCTGTGGCATGTCCTTCAGGGAGAATATCTTCAAACGCCTTCTACAGAAAGTGAATGGATGAAAATAGTGGAAGGTTTTGAAAGAAAGACTAATTTCCCTCATTGTTTAGGTGCAATTGACGGGAAACACATAAAAATCTTAAAGCCTCCTCATAGTGGATCCATGTACTTCAATTAAAGATTATTTTTCAATTGTGCTACTTGCGGTGGTTGATTCGGAATACAGATTTATATATGTAGACATAGGATCATACGGAAAAGATTGTGACTCATCCATTTTGAAAAATTCCGTCTTATGGAAAAAAAGTTAATGATGGTTCGCTGAATATACCCAAACCAATGCCAAACCATTAAAAGGTGGAGAAAGTACACCTTACGTATTTATTGGTGATGAGGGATTTGCTCTACATAATAATTTACTACGCCCTTTTGGAGGAACACATTTAGATTTTCGTAAAAAAATCTTTAATTACCGCCTGAGCAGAGCAAGGAGATACGTGGAGTGTGCTTTTGGTATCTTAGCGGGAAAATGGAGAATTCTACATAAGGCTATTGATGCATGCATTGTATTACACAATTACGTTCGTGAAAATGATGGACACAATTTTGAAGATATTCAAAGTACGTCAGTTAGAAATGTTCAAGCAAACAGCGTAAGGTCCATTTTCAGTCACTATTTTTTATCAAACGAAGGATCAGTCCCATGGCAAAACGAATATATTTAGAACTAAGCAGAGTAAGTTAAAATATGTTGTAACGCAATTTTTATTATTAATAATAAAAGATACATACCTATGGCTTGTCTTGTTATTTCTTCCTTTGTTTCAAAATTTGGATCAATTATTACCATGATTCCCTTCCAAGCCGCTTGAGTTGCGACGCGATTTTTATAAAGTTCCAAAGTTTTATCCCATAAAACGGGATTTTTTTCCACTAAAGAAATTAATAGTTCGTTATAGAAGATTCCTCAACCATTTTGAATATCAAACCAAATCAAACATAAAATACGTGCCACCCCTCCAAAAGACGCTCAGGTACTAAACTTCTTCGGTTGCTATTCGATAAAAAAACGTATGACATCGTGTCGTGTGAAGGAGACAAAGCTATACCATATGACACTGCGAACCGGATACGTCAAAGTTCATTCGATTTGCTTGACAAGTCCGTTGAGTATGCGTTTAAACGTATAAGCGGTACACGTTTTTTTGCAGTACAATCGACGTGTGAATGGATCTATGTACGTTGTATGGTCACTATTTATACGTTAAGACGTATACTGCAAAAAAACGTGCAGGACAATGCCGTGTGAACGAAGCCTAACTGGAAACGCGGGAAAAGCGCGTGTATTTGATTTAATCAATAAGCGCACGCGGAGGTAGAGTTGGCCTTCAAATGGTACGAAATTAATTTGTTTTATACTTTCCAAAGTGATAATTGGTTTAATCATGTTTATGTGAGAGCCTCACCTCTGCGGCATACGCAGTCAAAAATATCCTTCACATTACCGATGTCGACTCGTTTACTTCAGCTACTTTCATACCATTATGTCTTACGGCATTCTGTTGTGAGGGAGTTCTGCAATATTAACACCATATTTGTGTTGCAGCCAAACTCTGCAGGGATGTTCGTATGATTTAAAACAAGACGATTCAAAATGGTCCTTGTGATTTTATTGTCTTTTTTCTTATCTAAGGTCTCAACCGGCAAGTTGCGCTTTAGAATGCCAATAACTAGAATAAAATGAAACATCCAGCTCAATAAAATCTTTTATTATGTACACACTTGATACAACTAGACAAATATAGTGTTAACATACTCAAATAAACGTAAATAGTGAGATTATATCTACAACACTTAAATCTATTTATAAAATCATTTCTTGAAGAACAGCTAGAGGTATTTTCCAAATGTACAAACTTCTGTCTTTGTATCCAGCAATGATCTGTAACAAGTAGTCATCATTTAGATATTGATTACATTAAAGGCCTTACTTATAAACGCCTCTCAACTTGAACACTGTCTAAACATTAACAAAGATTCGCCCTGTCACTTTTTGTCACTATCTCACAAAAAGGGATAGCACTATTTTAAACAGTGAATGACTTTTGACAAAAATTTAGAGATGTTTCTAAGAAAGGCGGTATCTGTAGTCATTTTATTAATTATTTGGTAGCTCAGTAAGTACTGCCTGGTAGTTGACCTCTGTGGCGCAGTGGGCGAAGGCCCGCCTGCCTTTGCTGAACTCACCACTTTTAGTATATACTTTAGACAAATCCAACAAATCAAGAATCATGAAAATCGATTCAGCCGTTCTCTAGTTACAAATGGTGTAACTAACACGACTTTGTTTTATATACATAGATATATCGTATACGGTAAGTACCTTAGTGCCTTGTATAGCAAGGGATAGCAGCATAAGCGCAGGTCCACGTAGTTGAGCTAAAGGTCGCGTCTCTCCTTCGCGGTAGACGTATACGCAGCCGTCGTAGCAGCCCGCGAACACAAGTCCGCCAGTCGCGCGCAAACAGACCGCACCTTTACCGCCAGAGTGAGCGTGGACGTGACTACCGCTCTGGAATAAACAATAAGGTTTTATAAAGCAGTAATTATCTGAGACTAGAAGATGCTAAAGCTATAAACAAATCATGAATGTCGACATTTTCACATAGCATCATCTGGCTACGAAGAAATGGCTAAAAGTAGCTTGTGTTATGGTTACCACATGACTGATATACTACTTTTTTTTGGTAAATATATACATATAAAAATACCCAGACCCGAGACAAATACTTGCAAATCATACAAACATTAGTCAAACATTATAAACATCATAATGAATCTATTGCAGTTCAAACCAAGACGAACATCCAAGTTTGAAGACACATTCAATTTCAAATATTATTGTGTAACTCTCAAGAATGTATTACGCGGGATGTATAAAATACATGGAGTCCGCTTTTTGTATTAGTATTCTGTTGTACTAACCGAATAATCAAACACGTGTATCTGGTGACTGCTCGTGCCGCAATACACCTTTCCATCTTCAAATAGCAGCGAGTAGACTGTCATCTTTGGTCCTTCCAGGGTTCTTAGCAGGAGTCCAGTCTGTGCGTCCTTGATGGTGACGTTGTCTGATCGCGCAGCTACTAGGAGCACCTTCCGCGGACCTTCCTTCATGGCTCGGAGCGCCAGGATCGACTGCTCGGAGAACTTCACTGTGCTGACCGGTATTAGCATGTTGTTCTGGAATTCAAGATCTCGTTATAATCAACAGAAAGTAGGCAATCATTGCGCAAATTACTTCTGTTAAACACATTTTGTTGCGTATCATCTCATCAAAATTTATCTTGCTTTCCTGAAATATGCGGGAATAATAACGTGTAATGTGTAACCTACAGTGTTGTGTATAAAGTGTGCTGTTATATAAACAAATTCAGGATAATTACAATGTTTATGTTGCTTATTACCAAGGTGAGATTTGTGATGTCAGATGATACACATAATATGCGACTGTAAGTTTCGCTCGTTTTTTTAATATCTAATGTCTCGGCTACAAGCGTATTTTGCTTGGAGATTGCCGATAGTTGAGTAGTAAGCAGCGGCAGCTTCCGTAAATTCCGTTGTAACTAGTTTTTACCACCACTCCCACTTTTTGTCCCTACCTGTCTTACGTTTTACTATTGAAAGCGAATGTTTTGTGGGCGGTATACGCTTGCTTGCTCAGAACATCGAGTGAAAATACAAACTTTATATTGGTGAACTAGCTGTTGTTAGCGACTTCGTCCGCATTTTTTTGAAAATAATTGTAGCTTAAATCCTTCCTCAGGATGCAATTTATCTCCTTGCCAAATTTTATGGATTTTCAAACCAATTAAAAAGTTTCATCTGACCACCCATTAAAAAGTTTCCACACAAACATTCACACCTCATTTTACTCCTTTATGAGGGTTATTTGAAAAATCCTGAAACACGCGTGTCCATTTATTTTTTCATATCCAGTTTCAAACAAATCGCATCACGCGTTAAAAAGTTTCATACATTCGTTTTCATCCCTTTTTACCCTCTTAAGGTTGAATTTCAAAAAATCCCGCCTTAGTGGGTGGTTTTGCTGTAAAAGGAAGCTACCTTCCAAATTTCAGCTTTCTAGCTTCAGCCGTTACGGCTCGGCGATGATGAATGAGTTAGTCAGTCAGGTTAAGCTCTTTTATAGGTATAGATGATTCCGTCAAATAGACAGAGACGGATAACATGAGTCATGAGTCTCTTTCAAATGTGAAAGATATTAAGCTTTTACATAAATGTTACATACCTTGCACTCAAACTGCAGGACGAAGCCAGTCCTCGTGCCGACGAAAACAGTGTCCCAAGCGCGATCCATCGTCTGTATAGGGCTCAGAACATTGCACTCCGGGCCTTTCTCTAATCCAGTCTAAAACGAAATTTTTACTACAGTTAACTTCTTACCTAAATCTATAAGAATCAATAAAAAAAAGTTTGATTTTTCAAAGTCGGGTGCCAAGTTCACAAAGCTCGAATAAGGTTATAACAGACAGAGAGCAAGCTAATCCTATAAGGTTTTAATAAACCCTGCAATCAGAACTCTAAATTACTTAAATATAGATTTTTTCGTACATTTTTTATTCAATAAAAAGGACCACTTTGAATCGTTTTATTGCATGCCAGTGAATCTAGGTGCCGGTTCCTCCTAACCCCAGTTCAAGAAGAATCCTGCAAGAAACTCTTCAGGTCTATTTTTTGTATGAATTTTGCCAATGAGGCAGAGTCAAGTTGGAGCAGTTATGTCAGTATTAATTAGTGATCGACAATTGTGTTTAATAAGTTTCAAAACCATGAACGATAGCTTAATATGCCCTCCAAAACTCAGGAGTGCTTAGATGTAAATGCTATTCTATAACATATGTTATGAAGACAGTCAACAATGCCACATTAAAAAATGCCTGTGCGAGAAAAGGATATCTAAAGATATCTAACTGTTTACTCTCCAAACTCTAAACTGTCAAGCATTATTAAAATAGGTAAGTATAATTATACTCACATCCAAGTCGTAGTATCGTATACGTGAATCTAAAGAGCCCGTATACACAGTGGTTCCGTATTTTTCTTGGACTATAGTGAGGCAGGTGACCGCCAGATTCGATCCTCGCAGTGTGCTGACCAGCTGACCATCGGTCGAGAAATGATACACATTGCCGTCAAGGCAGGCAGCTATGAACGAGTTGTTTATACACTGGAAATGGGAAACAGGTTTACATTAGTATTTTTATTCGCACCTAGTACCTAAATTCCGGAGGGCTAAAAACTATAAGGGCTTGCAATTCGCGACTAGCATTAGACGTGAATTGCGCGATCAATGCTGTCAAACACTTTGTAACTAATCTCTGCTACAAGTGTATTTTTGCCTGTTGATGTGCGATAGCCGAGTAATAGGCAGCGGGTAGCTTCCGTAATAAGAGTTTCTTTACTTGCGACTGATTTCGCAGATACTGCTACTTTTACGTAATAATTCTGTGAGCTCGGGTCGTGTCAATATAAATTTCTGAGCAACATCCCACATGTTGTTAGGACGTGCCTCTGACTACCCCTTACACATGCTTAAAAAGATCTAGGTGCCTGCCACACCTGATTACAGCCATGAAAACTTTTTTCTATTGTTTTATTTTTCAAAATTAAAATTCTTGTTGGAAAGTAATTTCGTTTAAAATGCATTTGTATAGTTAGTTATAGTACAGTAGCAGTTAATAAGCAAATATATAATCATGAGTTTACGAGTATAATTGGGCATCGATCGATCGTATAGACTACGGTATATAAATTAATAAATTAAATTGCTATGGAATGGAAGAAGGCCTTGACCCCACAAGTGGATCATAAAACTTGATAGGCTAAAATAAATAATCAATAAAACTCTTCAAGTTGGAGTACTTACTTCAATTGCCAGCACCGCGTCGGCATTCCCAGTGACTGTCACTGCATCTCTCTTCAAATTGTCGTCTGTAGAGTAATCATACATTTTGCACTCCCCTTCCAATATCTCAGTCGCAGAGTTTTCAACAGACGACTGACTGTTGTCGAGTATTACTTCTTCATTAATAGGCACCCTTTCTTCGGCATCTGTATTCGCTTTCAGCTCATCGCCAATGACTATATCTTCGCAAACTTCCATCATGTCTATTTGTATATCATTAATTTGCTCTTCAACTATGCTAGGCTTGGTTGGCTGTGGACATGGCATTTCTGGATAATCAGGCGAAAAGGCTTCAGGTGTTGGAGATGGTGATACCTCAAATGCCTCGTTCTCAGTCTCATTTTGGGATTCATGTTGCATGGAAATAGATTTAAGGTTTATTTTAATTTTTAGACTCTCAGCTCTACACTTATGATATTCACTCATATTTAAACGCTGTAAAACTACTGCACACTCTTTTAATTCGTATAGTTGTGGGTTGATAACGAGTGGCTTAGATGTATGTTTTCGCGATGGTTTCTTCTTTGACGGTCTTGAGGATTTCTTTTTACTTTTTACGGGGGGGCTTTCTAGGTCATCAAGTGATATGATTGCTTCGATAGGTCTGTCATCACTAATTATCTGCTCAAGCAGAGATATGTTTGGTGTTTTGTTTTTTTTCCTTCTTGCAGTGGGACTTTCGGAATTTTTACGAGACAGCTCGGAAATTTTCTGTCGACGACCTCGCTTTTCAACAGCAGGACTTAAGCTCTTTCTTACTTCTAGAGTTTCCAAGGCAATCTGTTCTAGCTCTTCTACAGGTAAATTGGTGAAATCTTCAGCAATAGCATCTGCTGATAATTCATCATTTTCTTCCTTGTTTTCATCAGTTTCTATCGGTACATTTAGCACTGCCATGCCTAAAGTACCCATAGTACTTCCGCTACTAACTGTATTCCTATTAATTGTTTCCATAGAGTTGTACAACTTAAACTTCTCTTGTAATAACATCTGAATCTCCATGTCGATTTCTTTCATCCTTTCTAAAGGATCACCAGATAGTCGTTGAGTTATATCAAATTTAACAGGGTCTGTTTGAGTTCCCTCTGTATTTTTTTTATGCACTAAAGTTTGGCATTCCTTGTTTCGTAGTTTCCTTATAACTTGTGTTCCCATATGCCTTTTCGTTAATTTACGGGCTATAGATGTGACAGTCGGTATGACTGGGTTCATTTTATTTTCATCTGGGTTCTTGACGACGGCGAGGGGTGTTGCTACAGTGGTATTCCTATGAGCTTGATGTATACTTACTTTCTTTGGTTTAGTACCATCCGAAAATATATCTATTGCTGTAAATTTAACTTTATCTAACCTAGATGGTGTTTGGTCTCCCACATTTGAGTTACTTGTGTCTTTTGGGCTTGCATTGGAATGACTTGTATTTATGCTAGGTTTCTTATCTGTATCCATTTTTGGTGCATCATGTTCTTTTACTTTAGAATTTTTTTGTGGTTCTTTTCTCTTTACATATTTGTCTGAATACCCTTTGTTATTTACCGTTTTGGTATCTTTTTCTGCCAGTTTATGGTCATAAAACATATTGAAAATTGATGTAGCTGCTTCATGACATTCGGAGTGAGAGCTTTTCTTTCGTTTTTCTTTACGATGAGATGGTTTTGAGTCCACAGACCTTTTTCGCGAGGCATGCTTTCCAGCATCATTAGCATGCTTCACTGGTTCTCCGTTTGCGTCTTTTTCTGAAACCGGTTCTTCTTTTACCTTAACATTTTCAGAAACATTATTCTGTATTAGACAATCTTTTATAGCTGCTACATGTATCTCTATATCTCGTTTAGCATTTAGAGTAGATGCATTTTCCTTTTTTATGGTTGAAAATAACTTGAGTGGTGATTTGGCAATACATTGTAACTGACTGTCTATTTCTTTAATGATGTCATTTGATGGGGCATCGGGTACTGGGAGTTTTACTTTTATATCATTCTCTTCAATAAAATTTAGGTGAGTTGATTGACTGGCACCATGACCAACTCGATTTGGCATTGGAGAAAGAATTTCTTCATCATCCCGCTCAATAAAAGCGTGGTCTACTGCTACATGATACTGATTGTCTAATTCTGCAAATGGGTCATCATCTTCAGAGAATTGGTCACGATTTCCATCAAAGAGCGGTCGAGGTTCCTCTGAAGCTTTTAATTTATCATCATTTGATTTATTTCTGTCAATACATTTTCTTGGTTCCCAGTTCTCAGAACTACTAGATTGTAATTTATCATCAGGAAACACTAGCTGCTTTGGTGGTCTCCTTTCAAAAAGTGGAGGTGGCTCTTCAAAAAGATGCTGTTGAGGTGGATCATATTTCCTATCATCAAACATATCACCTGTGATTACTTCAGCATCATGGCTTGTTTCTAATTCCTGTTCATACAGTGAATTAATAGGGTATTCACTGACAGGTTCAATGTAATATTCATCTCTTTGATATCTACCATGTTCATCTACTCCCTCGCACCTTTCAAAGTCGTCTAGACTTAGAAATTTGCTAAGTTCAGCCAAAACTAGAGGCTTTATGTCTTCTAGCAATACTGTGTCTTGTGGGTCTAGGACGCTCTGCATTTGTCTCATAAAAGTGTCTTCATAAATTGTATTACTATCATCATGTATGAAATCTGTGCTGGAACTGGAGGTGATTAGAGATTTCTCTGCCACACTTCTCATGTGCCTATTGAAGCTGTTCTGCGACTCAGTTATCAAGCTGCTTATAGCATACTCAAACTTTGATGATGAATTTGGGTTGTCCATCAATTTGTGGATCTTTCCTTTGTCCATTTTAAACAGTTGATGAACAATCTTATTTTTCATTTTATCACAGTTTGAATTGATTTGCCTTTGAATTCTTTTCTTGACTGGTTGTTCTTGGGGAGCATCATGATAGATCTCATTAACATTTTTTCTCAAATCAGTGTCTACTTCTCTGTGATCATTGGCTGGATCAGATTGGTCCTGAGTGTCTCTGTTCATCAGCCGTTTTCTAATGATATCAACCGTGTCATCAACAGATCTGGAGTATGGATTGTTATTGTTGTTAGGGCCACAAGTGCCAGAGTAATGATCAGACGATGGTGGTCTGTGGCCTGTGTAGTCAGGCTGCGGCAACAAGGCTTCACCCATGCTATGGTGTTTTGGTGTTTTGTATGTACTCTTATCATTAAAATTGCTCCTTTCAAATGGGGGAATAGGCCATGGAGATATTTGGCATGAACCAAAAGGTTGCTGTCTAAGATCTACATCACGATTTCTATGATCAACATCGCGCTGTCTATGATCAACATCCCCCATATTATTTGTATTATACTTATTTCCATCAAAGTAGTTTTGCTTGTTGAAACCACTGCGATTATTAACAAGTACCCTCGTATTTTGTACTAATGGAAGTTTTTCTCTTTCCCGATTATCATGATGTCCTCTATCTTGTGATCTTGGCCGATTATTTGGATGGCTTGGGCCTCGATATGATCTATCATGATCAGATGGTCCTGAATCATCTGCATGTATCGGATGCGGGTTGTATGGACGCGGTCCTCTATACCTTTGAACCGGTGGCGGGAACCTGAAAGAGATGATGCAAGGAACGTTACATCGTACAAAATAATGAGCGTATACCAATACCTGGCAATAAACCTCAACTACATTTATTAAGATGATTTAATTGTTTATCGACTATATTCCGTTTTTTTTTTCAATGTATTTTTGTACCGTCGTCGGTCGTCCTCGTATTGGCGCGACAAGTTTTAGGACAATGATAATTCTAATTAAATGTTTTAAATACTGTTGTAACGATTACCTTGGCGAATCTGAATGGCCAAAAGCCATGGAATGCCGGAAATGCGGAGTCCCACCACTTCTAGGCCTGAAATGTCTAGGATTTTCCCCTCGCCAGCTAATTCCAGAATGACCTCGCCTCATATTAACACTTTATTTGCATATTAGTCTACACAACAAAGAGTATGCGAAATAGCTTTATTTTTCCTAATTTGATTTGTTACATTTTAATAACAAAAAAGAGAATTTTATGATAAAAACATTCAATGTCGCACCGAATAAATAACAATAAGAGGAATCCATTGAACGAATGAATGAAATGAAAAGATGACGGAATCGAGTGAAATGAATAAGTATTTGAATGAACAAAATGATAAAATAATGACACTTTGCTACCAATTTTACTGACTTTAGGCGTTCCGCACACGCTCAATCAGTAAGCAATAAAAACTAAACTTATTCATAAATTACAGGTTAGATACATTAAGCTGGTTTTGTAGCGCAAGAGCAAACTGAATGCTTTTTAAATGAACAATTCCATCTTGCGAAGCAAACATTGCGCTCTTATTTTATTTATTTTACTCAAGATATTTTCGGTTTTGTTAATTCTTTTGGTGTTTTTATTGAAATAGTTCGTCCACAAACTATAGGATGCTAACGCATCAGACGGGGCACTCCCATAGACGAAATCCTGTCCAATACCTGTTCACCTTATCCCATATGACAGATAACTTTTTTATTTTGAATGAACCTTTTAGCATCAGCAAGGTATTCATTCTACCGAGTATATTTTTTTTGCTTGCTTGCATACAATTGCTTACTATTTTAAAATATTTTATTGATCTACAAAGGAAAGACCCTGATAATCATAATAAACACATTGATTATACAATTAGACATTTATTTACAGAAATATACAGAATAATACACAATAATACAAAATACAAGTCAAACAGTTGAGCTATCTAAATTGCGTAAAACAATCTATAGATAGCCAAACTGGTCCAGAAAATTTGATTATTTCACGGAAGCGGCCTTGAATTCAAGAAAGAAAGGCATATTTGCATCTTATCAGGTCCTCAGCACCTCCCCACATGCAGCTGTCCTCACCAGCTCTAAGAGAAATCCCAGACTGTAATGGGATGCGGCAAGCATCTCATATCAATGGCCATCATCACTTATCAGACTGTACAAGCCGAGAACAGCTGGTATGTTGATGTTGACATTTGAATTAGGTGTAATCTGCTTTGGAGTAGGTGTGAGCCAAATGTTGTAGTTTCATGGTGTGTAAACACATGACGATCACAGTACCATCTGGAAAAAAAAAAAAATTAAGCACACATAACCAAATGCAATAATGTTGAGTGTTTAACATTCTATGTTGTTTCTATTGGTGTTTCTATGTATAATATGCATGTATTTACAAATAAAGGTATAAATAAGAAATATTGCTGGACAATGCACACAACATCATCTATTTATGGTGACAAGATGACTGATAGAATACTTATAAGAGTATATTTTTAAATACATACATTTATGATACTTTATAACACCCAGATACAGAACAAACACCTATGCTTTTCACACAATTGTTTATCTTGGGAGGGAATCAAACCCTCAACTTAGAGCACAGAAGGCTACTACCAACTGAGCTGACAGGCCAGTCGATTATGTAGTTTAACAGTCACTTGGTTCCTATAACACAAGCTCTGCTTACATTATCATTATTATTATTATAATTATTATTTAATGATTTTGGTAAGATAAGTAGGTACAATAAGTACTTACTGGTGATTATAGCAGAAGAACACCAATAGACACACATTTCGGTAACAGCAGATTACGTTGGATAGGCATGTGCTCTCGAGTTGAATCGAGAAATCTCTTCTAAAAATGCTTTCGACACACAATCATGTTGCTTGCGAAGATCTTGAAAACTTCAGGTCTCAGGTCTTCAGGTCAAGTCTTTTATTCCAATCGAAGTCCAGTCCAAGAGTCCAATCTCTCTTTTCGGAAGCATAAAAAAACTGACGTCCTTTCGTTTACTAGCACAGCTCACAACACAGCACTTGTACATTACTGCGAGATTAAATAACAGGTTCAGGAATTGAGAGGATAAATATAAATTACTTCCAGAATTTAAAAATCAACGTCATTTAGCTTTGAAACTACAACAGCTGTTGCTTGTTAGTTTGGTTGGTTTGTTTGGAATGATTTGATGTCGATAGCAAAATAGGAAACAAACACGCCTTGATCGGGCAGGAAAGAAGTATGAAAGAAGGGGGAGAGGAACTGTTAACTATGTTAGTACTATCGTTCTCTATAGACTATAAATCGGCCAGGATTTAAAGTTCAATGATTGTCGGCCATGAGTTCGTCTAACTCTTAAGAGTTAGACGAACGACAAGTACGACTTCGTGACACACTATTAGCAACTTAGACAGAGAAAACAATAGACACATGGTGAACGTGCCGCGTGTGAGATAGAACGATAGGTGGATGGTGTTGCCACATTAAAACTTTTATCCTAGTCCTAAGTAATCCTAGATTTATTAGAGACGTTGTGTTGTAGTAGAAATCTCTAGAGCTTGTGTCTCTATTACAAAACTCAAACTTTTATAACAGATGTGTGATAAAGAAAAAATATAACAACATTTGTGTACTTTATTGTTTATTATTATTAAAGCTAAGCATAACATTACAGAAATAATAAAACCATAAAGCTAATACAAAGTATAGGTCAAAAGATAATTTATTCAATACAATCACAAGGATCACTTTAGATCGTCTTACATACTAGGTGAATTTAGGTGCCAATTCAAAACCCAAGCCCGAGAAGAGAAACTCCTAGTCCTCCTGGCCCACCTGGTCTTACTCCTGGTCCTAGCGCATTTTTGCATGATACATCTTATAACTACCTTAACTACAAAATACTAATACAAGTGAGTTTATACATTTCAAGTGTGTCGGTTAACTGTCTGAGGGCAGAGTGACATGAGGCCATGCTTTCTTATCAATAATATAGTCATTTATATATTATAATAAGCTTTCTTCAAAAGACATGTTTTTATGTAAGCTTTATTAGGTAGTTTAGTTGTATTTTCAGGAAGCTTATTGTAAAACTGCACCGTGTTCCCCATAAAGGACTTATTTACTTTTTCTAGTCGAAAAGTATTAATCAGTATCTACCAACCTACAGAATAAAAACTCATAAATTAAATATTTGCTAACCACCAGTGCATTAGGATACAGAATGGTTAATTTATTATTTTTAAACGATACATTTTTCTCAACATGGGAGCTACAATATGTTTTTGGGTGTCCAATTTTTTCGGCCTGTGGCTTCTACCCACTGCAAACGTACATTATCGCTTGATGGAAAACTGTAACAAATTAATAGCGAGATGTTTTTTTGACGACCTCTGTGGCGCAGTTGGCTAAAACCCGGCTGAGACGCAGAAGGTTGCGGGTTCGATTCCCGCCGCGAGACAAATTTTTGTACAATCTGCAAGTATTTGTCTCGGGTCTGGGTGGTTCTATGTATAATATGTATGTATTTACAAAAAAAAAGTATATAAGTAGTATATCAGTCATGTGGTACCCATAACACAAGCTCTGCTTACTTTGGGGCCAGATGATGTTGTGTGAAATGTCCGGAACTATTATTATTATACTATTATTATTATATTATTATTACTATTATTATTATTATTATTATTATTTCAATTTGAGAATCATTTTGATCTATTTATTTATAAAGAGCGGTATGATTATTCTCGTTGACAGGACATTATTTCACATTTAATTGACTTCAAAATCTATGAAAGGTCTCCTCAGACCGATTTTAAGCAGCTTTTAAAGTTAAGGTGGCTGCCCTTGCTATCATGAATTACCTTGTATTCATATATTCATCTATACAACATCGAACGATACTAACGTAACGTAAATTGAATTATTAATATTCATACGATATGTAAGACATATTTTATGTAAAATTTATGTGCCAAGTCTAGGGAATGTTAAGGTCGAATGCAGGCAACACCAAAATAAATAAAATATTTGTTATGATTTATGAATTATGCTGTAGCGAACAAAGATCAGTTCGAAATGCTGTTATCTATTGTGTAGGTATATTAATAAAAAAAACGGTTTGAAAGCTAATAACTACTCAAAAATACTTGTACTTACGAGTAAAAAGACAAATCGGAGTGTTTCCGTTCACTATCACTTTTACATCCTAAAACGATACATCGAACCATTATCTTTACAAAATCCGGTAAAGGAATTTGTTATTTGCAATTCGCAAGTAATTCAGCGTGTTCACAATTTATTTTTAACTGTTTTTTTCCGGTTATTTCACACAAAGCGAGCACAAACCATCCAAACAAAGGCAAACTGTCAAACGTTGCTTAGCACAATCTTAGCACAATCTTGAAAAAACCAGCACGCGACATGAAACAAAAGATCAAACCATTCTATCTCGTTTCTTTACTGTATCTGCACATAAGTTGTTCTCTTTCTTGTATGAATGCGACGGATGCTATCTAGTCGTCTATTAGTTTCTCTGTCTTCGATTAGCAATATAAAAACTTGGCACTAGCAATAACGTGGGGAACTCACATAAAATATACGAACCAAACTTTCGAAACTTATGGGATCACTACGTAATTTAGTTCGATGTATTCCACGCCAAACTCGCTACACAATATACAACTCGCTTGTTAAACCATATCTGCTATACCTTATTGAAATTGGGGGTAACGCCGCCAAAACCAAACTAGCTGTCCTGCAAGTTCTACAAAATAAAATAATCAAACTACTTTTTAACTATCATTACCTTACTCCTACTAGAACTATTTACGAAGAAACAAATCTAATCTAATCTAATTTGACGACCTCTGTGGCGCAGTTGGCTAAGACCCGGCTGAGACGCAGAAGGTTGCGGGTTCGATTCCCGCCGCGGGACAAATGTTTCTACGATCTGCAAGTATTTGTATCGGGTCTGGGTGTTTCTATGTATAATATGTATGTATTTACAAAAAAAAGTATATACGTAGTATCAGTCATGTGGTACCCATAACGAATTACGGCAAAAAGATGATGACTTTTGAAGGAGCACAGCTTTATAACAAACTACCCGAAACTTTGAAAAATGTAAGCTCGTTTCATACCTTTAAAACTGAACTCGCTAGTTTTGTTAGTGAAAATTATCCAAATATGTAATATTGTTGAATTCTAGGTGTACCTAGTTGAAATTATTCGTAGTGTGTGTGTATGTGTGAATCTACCTTTTACTTTTTCTTATTTTTGTACCTACCTATCATTTACCTACATTTCAGTAGGTAGTTTTAGTAGGTTAAGTTTGACCTTTTGGATAGTAAAGCAAGGGAATATGCTTCGGAGGAGGCTCACGAAAAATATTTGATACAATCGAGAAAATTAGATAAATTGGTTAGAGATAAGCGAGGTCAGGATAGTCAAAACAATGTAGATTATGGTAGCTTACAGAATTATCAACAAACGTGTCCTCATACATTTCACCAACGTGTTCAAAATCTTACCAGCGTGCAGTTTTCAGCTTCTGAATCCTCGCTGTTAGAAAAAGGACTCAAATACAATATACAGCCCGTTATATCTAAAAACCCGTTGGAGTCCTTAGCAGTAGATTCGGAAATGGCAATTTTCAGAGCTAAAAAAGATAAGGCCGTTAAATATCAAGTTGCATCACAAATAAAGCAATCCTTCAGTTCTTCCACCACGTTGCCAATGCAATCAGAAGCCCGAATCTATAAAACTTTGAAAGACAAAATTGTCCAAAACGACTTAGTGGTTTCTAAAGCTGATAAGGGTAATACAGTAGTTATTTTAGACAGAATAAGTTATATTCAGAAGGTTTATGATGTTATACAAGGTAATGATTTCGAACGATTAGGTTCTGACCCTACTAAGACTTTTACATCAGAGTTAAAGAATATTACAAAAAATACATCTTATGTATCGCCAGACTCGATGAAGTATATTGTCCCGATGAATCCTAGGTCCCCTATGTTGTACGGTTTGCCCAAAATACATAAAGATAACATTCCTATACGCCCAGTAGTATCGTATATCCGTGCTCCAGCATATAATTTATCAAAACATTTGAACTATTTATTAAAATCAAAATCAAATTTTAATTCAGATATAGATTAAAAATTAAAAATTAAAAATTCCGGAGACATCTTGTCACCCTCGTCAACATAAACTGGCAGCTTACCGTAGTTTTGTTCATAGATTGATAACAGTACCACTTTCTCAAGAGAATTATAATACAGAGCTTACCATACTTTAACACATAGCTGAGAGTAACAGCTACAAAAGAAGTATAGTCGACAGTCTAATTAGGAGCAAACGTTCTAGTATTGTTCGTTCTCTTTTGTACCCTGATAGACCAGAAAGATATTTAGGTAGCCTGACCTACATGGGATCCATTAGTGATAGGATTTCAAACACTTTTTTGAGAAACAAGGTAAGAGTGGCCTTTAAAACCAACAACACTTTAAAACGGATTTGTAATGGAAAAGACAGATTAGAGAACCATAAAAAATCAGGGGTTTATAAATTAACTTGCGATGAATGTAATGGTGTTTATGTGGGTCAAACCGGTCGTATTTTTGAACTAGGTACAAAGAACATATCGCAGCTTATAGAAATAATTGTCCGGAAAGGTCTCATTTTGCCAAACATTTGATAGATTCAGGACATTCATTGAGTAATAATAATACTTTTGAAATTTTACATACATGCGAAAAAGGTTTTAGAATGTCTGTACTAGAAACTTTAGAAATAACAAGACATAATTCATTAGATTTTACACTGTTGAACGAATTAAATACAAGTTTTCCAAGATCACCGCTATTACGTTTGTTTACAACGGCTGGCGCTGATTCATACGGGTGGCGTGGCGGTCCGGTCTGACTGAGTGTATAAATAGTAAAGTTGGAGAATGGCCCAGTCTCATTCTGACGTTGGTCGAAGCAACAAGTCTGCAGAGCAGAGTGTTTTTTCGTCGGGGTGCGGAGTGAGTCAAGTGTTCCTGAGGATGCCTAGTGGAGAGGCGAAACACGTGTCGAATTTCTTTTGGAGGTAACTCTTTAGGAATAGATTAACGGAATTGTACTAAATATTTGTCCATCTGTTTAATGTTTTGTAATGGATTTCCGCAAAGTCACGCCTGAATCAATTATCTACGCCATACTTGGTTAAACAAGATACAAAAAAAGAATGAGAAAAGCTATTACTGTGAGAGAAAAGCTAGCTCTGACATTACATTATTTATCAACTTGAAGATATTTAAAAAACATGAGATTTTTAGGAATAATGTTATCTGAATCAGTGAGTCTTGTGAAGCACTTATATATGTCCTACGGGAATATATACAGGTAAGAAAAAAACTTCATGAAGAAATCTTTTAATTATTTAATTATTATTAAGAAGATCAAGAAGACGCATCAAGAAGCGCGTCCTCCTCCATCGCTGACAGAATGAATACCTGACCAACCAATACTGACACGATAAATATCGACCAGAGACTACAGACCGTTCACCGTAAGTTGTCCCCTGCCGTGATGTTGGCACTATTGATTGTCAATCTGTTGTTGTCTAATTCCATTCAATCAAGTGCGATCTCGCCTCTCTGCCATGACAGGTTAGTATCTTATAGGATATTGCATACTCTTTGGGTTAGTAAAATAAGGATTAGACAGGATTAGATTAAATTAGGATTAGTACCAGCTTCCGGCACAATAGTGGCAATTCGGTTGGTTCATTTCTAAAATTAGGAATTGTCTTTAGTATGGGTAATTAGAATTTATCGAGCGTGTAGCATGCGCCTAAGATTATACCGTCACCTGCATGACGATTGTGGAACTTTTGATACAATCAATGTCTATCAGTTTTTATTATCAATCGGCATAATTTATATAATTCGTTTAATTTTATCGTAACTGGAACCAGTTGTGGTAGTTTTGATTGATTAGTATTACGTAAGTCCGGTTTCTGTCTTAAACCAAATAAATATTAAGTCGGAGTGCTGGAAACATTTAGATGTTTGCGGCACTCCGATTTCATTTAGTGAAGCCTCAAAACCGTAGTCCTCTGTATAAATACACGAAACCACACAATTCACCCATGCTCCTTGCTCTTATTATATGCATGAATACTTGTACTAATAAGTATTCTGTGGTTCATATCATGTCGTCGTCTTGTAAACATCTTGCAAAAAACATTGTTTTCCTACTGGTTCGTGGTGGTTCAGTAACAAAAAAAAGTGAAATAAAATCTTTTTTCAAATATTAATCGTAAATTTTTAGGTTATTTTGAACACGAAACGCCACTAAACAGACTTGACCTAAAGCACGAGAGTTTTATACGTTTACTAGTCGACGACGCAACGTAACATAAGAGCCAGGAGCATGACCTAAGGTGTGTATTTCCGGTTATAGAATATTTATTTTTCTCAAAAAGAAATTACAAACTTCACTTACATGCGAAATAATTTTAAACATAAGTATGTAGGTAAATTTTAAAACATGCTTCGGCAACAATAAAACAGTGGTAAATCTACCAGAAAATAATCGACGTACTCAAACAACTACAAACAAAACAAAACAACAATCTACCCGTAAATTGTAATCGCGTCATCGCATGCGCCGCAGTGTAGTGTGCAGATTCATTCACGCGTCACAGTGTAAGCATATGCAGATAGGTAAGTTCATCTATTTGAGTAATGTTTGATCGTGAAGTATGTGTTTTTTTAATTTAATTTTAAAGATTTTAAATGAATCTGCATTCTTCACCTCTTTCGGCAGTTTATTGTAGATTTGTACACCTTCAAAACTTATTGTTCTAGCATTCTTCAAGTCCAATCAATAAGGGACTTAGGTGTAAAGCTCGACTCGAAAATGGTACTGGCTGAGCACATAGACAATATAGCTAACAAAGCATATAAACAGTTAGGTTTTATTAAACGAGTAAGTAGCCATTTAAAAAACTTAGACTGTATAAAAGTACTTTACTTTGCCTATGTGAAAAGCATTTTGGAATACGCCTGCAGTATTTGGGCACCATGTTATGCTGTACACATAAACAGATTAGAATCTATACAAAAGATATTTATAAAGTACTTGTGTTTCAAGGATCACAAGTTATTTGATACATACCAAGAAGCATGCAAGTTTTATAAGATTGATACTCTTGAATTTAGACGTCGTCAATATGACGTATTACTCCTTCATGACATATTCAATGGTGCTATCGACAGCAGTGAGCTTTTAGCTGGTATATATACTTCCGTGTTCCAACCCATCGCACAAGACATACTCCATTACTAAATGTTCCTCATGTATCTACTAACTATGCCCAGAACTCAGTGTTGTGTCGTGCTCCTAGAATTTATAATAAATACTATAGTGATTTAGACTTATTTAGTTGCTCTAAATTAACCCTTAAACAAAAAATCAAGATTATTCATTCTGAACAATTACTGAATAAATAAACCAACAAACTAACAATACCTCTTATGCAAACTCAGAAAACACCACACTTTAGGTTATTCTGGGATAACCAAACTCCTATGGGTCCTAATCCACTCACATATACAAACTCACACACAAACCCTCTCATCTAGCCCCGCACCCCCACACTGTGTGTGTGGGGGTGTGGGGCTAGGTGTGAACAATAATAAAAATACGCACTAACGCACCATTCAATGTATGTATGATGAAAAGTCCATCTTTATTTTTTTTATACTTTTATCTGGAATTCGTTACTTTGGTTTTGTATTTTCAATTTAAGTACTTAGCTTATGTAGTGTATGTTTTCTAAAAATTCAAAAACACGTTTCAACTCACCATTCAATGTATTAGAATAAATCCATTTTTGTTTTTATTTTCCTCTGGAAATCATTACTTTAATTTTGTATTTTCAAATTACTTGGTTTACTTAGTGTATGTTTTCTTACAATTCATCAGTTATACCTATCGCTATTGTATCCGTTTTCTAAATTGTTAACTATTTGTGTAAAACTTATTTGGCCTTATTTCTTAAGTATTTTCATTAGGTTTAATATTATTTGTAACACTGTTGTTTTACCTCAATAAAATAAAATAAAATCTTGCTTCGTTACGTCATTAAGTCGACGATAATCTACACAAAAACAAGCTACCGTCCTTCTTCTTGACTAGTACCACAGGAGAGCACCAGGGTCTGGAAGAAGGTTCTATCATGAATAATATGTATGTTTTTGTGAATACTTAGATATTATTCATAGAAACACCCAGACCCGAGACTAATACTTGCAGATCATACAAACATTCGTCCCACGGCGTGAATTGAACCTTTTGCGTCCCAGCCGGGCCTTGGGTCACTGCGTCACAGAGGTCGTCAATTTCGTAATTTTCAGCGAAGTTCGAAACAGAGAATTTTTCAAAAGAATAATATATATTATCTCTAGTATAATACAATGATGTTCTCATAGTTGAGATCCCTGGTTCAATAAATGTAGGTACATGGAAAACATTAACCAGGTATTAGCAAGTTATTAGCCGATTTTCATAAAAAAAAATTATCCTGTAGGGTTTACTTCCGAAATGGTCTCATATAAGTTTGGTGAGGATCTGATGTTGGTGATCTCAGGCATATAATCAACTGATTAGACATTGGGCTTTGAAGATACTCTGTGGAACTCTTCAACGACAAGCAGCTCATGTATTGCCATTATGGCGTTGCATTGGTGACCATAGACAACAGCTTAGTAGGAATTTGTCAGTTGATCAGATCATGGGCTTGACCTTGATCATGAAGAGACCCTTAGGTTTAGTTAGCCTGTCAGCTCAGTTTGTAGTTGTTCTGGCTTCTGCGCTGTAGAAGGGGTGCTTGATGTCAATTGATATATTTTAATGACAGATACTGGTAAAAGTAGAAGATTCGTGTATCTTAAAAAGCACCCCACGCTTTTGTACAATAAAAGATTTTTTCGTTAATAACACTATTTTGAATTAAAATTTATTTTCTACTTTTTGGTTTGCTTTTCTATCAAAGCTTTTTTTTTAGTTTTTTTAAACTATTATTTATTTTATGTGTGTTTATGAGCTACATTGAAATTGAAACTACATTGAAATAAAGTTTTTTTTTATTATAAACAGAGGCTTAGCCAGTAGGGGGAGAAGGAACACTGGACTCTATGCATGGTAAGTCTAAGCTTACATCTATAAAGTTCGAAGACGTGCCAAATGCAGGAAAGGAAACTCGTGACACGACAAGTAGGCCTAGTTACGACAAAAAAAAACAAATGATAACAATTACTTTTATTTACA
The DNA here is from genome assembly GCA_948098915.1 of Lampropteryx suffumata. NCBI lineage: Eukaryota > Metazoa > Arthropoda > Insecta > Lepidoptera > Geometridae > Lampropteryx > Lampropteryx suffumata. The sequence goes on from OX402563.1 coordinate 6,048,713, forward strand.
TTTTCAAAAACATTATAGACCACTAATATTATGGTACTTACGTAAAATAACGCTTCTAGGTCTATTCTAAAGTATTACCTAGTATATTATCAACCTGTGTATCTAACAAATTACTTTAAATGAGATGAGACCAGCCTTAGGGCTGGTCGCACATTGGTTGCTGTCGCAATAGTCGTGATGGCGTTCGCTGAGTGGACGCTATTGAGGATTGCCACCGAGCGACTGTCAGTCTCTCGGCCGATCGTATGCATATAACTTTACCTATATGTTAAAGTTAATTTAGTTGTAGAACACATCTGCCAAATTTCACATTCGTCAGATCATTTATTTCTTCCACATTCGTCAGATTTTTTCAACCTCTGACGAAACGATATTTTTCATGATTCCTCATTCGACAGATTTCGCGTTAGTATCGAAACCAGTTGGTTAGGTTATGTTAGAGTATAGAAAACAACGCGCAAGGCGAGCGAGCAAAGCGAGCGTGCCGCGACAGCAGCCGCCGAAGCGCCAGAAGAATATAGTTCGTCTGTCTAGACTAGTTACATAACTCTGGCGAATGTGTCTTCATTCGTTTTCCTTATTCGTCATCAATGACCAAGCTGAACTAAAATTAAAATATTATTGATTTATGGCGAAAGTGGAATCTGGCGGATGTGACCTAAATCGTAATTTCAGGTACTTTACCAGTGGGCCCACTCACAGAACAGAAAGAACGATAGAACTAGTAAGTGGGCGGAGCCAGCGTAATATATCCTAGTATGCGGAATACCGCGCACTACAATCTCCGCTCTCATCAGTCGTGTTTAAAGTTTGTCAGGGTAAACATATCTAAATATATATATATATATATAAAAATGCTGTATTGTACTGTTTTGGAGTGCAAAAACGATAGCCGAACCAAAAATTTACCAAAAGGGGGATATCATATCACCGGTAAGTTTTATTTTATTGTTTTAAACGGTTTTTTTAGTTTTGTTTAAAATGCAAAACCATTAAACAAAAGCAGACTGTGAATCATACCAGTTAAGGTCGCGTTTCTCTTAAACCTCAGCTTTCGCTACTCAATTAGGGATGTCACCCTAATAAACTGATGAATGTGTCATCGAAAACTTCATTATGTAAAAAGTAACCCCTATTAAGAGGAGAAGAAGATGCAGACTGTTTTCAGATCACTTTAAGGACCAAGATTTTGTAATTAAAAAAAATGGAAACAAATACGTGGTTGAAATGGTTGGACACAGCTATACCTACCATCTCTAGAAATTTAAGTGTTTATATTCACGACGTTTTATTATAATTAATTACCTTCATAATCATTTCATTAAATCGAAAGCTAATTAAACGTTTTAAAAATTACAGGCACGGGCACAAATCAGCAGAACGGAGTTTAGAAACTTCCTCAACGCCAAAGGAACACAAGCGTAAACTTGATTCAGATGACTTTTATGTCACTCACAAAAAATAAAAGATATTGATACATATAGTGGATAGTAATGCAGTGATTTGATAAAAGCGACAACAGAACGGTACATAAATGTGCGGATCTATCATTTATTAAAATTAAACATAAAACTCACAAAAAAGACAGCGTAGGCATAATATCGATACATTCGACTTGTATCCTTTGGCACATCACTAAGGAAGTAGCTATGTTTAGTAGGCAATCAAATAACAGCCATTGCATTATCTATTATATTTCATGTTGTTAGAGACTAAAACAAAAATCTTTCGCAAAAGCGTCATCTCTTGCTAAGTAGACTTTCGTTTTACCTACTGTTTATTTTATTGAGTTTTGAACCATGTTCTAATGGCACTAAGGTTTTACATCAATAAAATTTGTTTTATGGTTTTAGGTCCTTTTTAACGTTCTCTTTCAACCAATTATAACTTTTATTTCTAAGTGTGTTTTTTTCTACATGTGTGAGTTTAGCTACCCTGGTTCTTCTAATAAAAAGTCGTCATGCTATTTCACTATTTCTATTGTTCTCTCTGTTCTGTGGTACCGCTAGTTTAACTCACCGGTGGGTCCATGGTTATTATCTTGTTCCCGTAGTCACACTACATTGGGACCACGGGTAATTTCAATGAATTGTAGTCCCAATCAAAAGTATTTACTTTCAGAGCAACAGCAAATAGCTTGCGAAGATCCTAGGGATCATGGTTTGAGTGATAAACACCGCATGCGCCGGGCGAAGCGTGCCGCGGCAGTGGCCGGCGAGTGCCAAAACCGACATGACCTTATTTTCACTTCTTATTAACTTTTATTACGGTAATGTAATGGGTCCACGTATAAAGTGAGGTTAATCAAAATTACCAGTAGGCCCCTTGAAATTTTCGATTAAATAAGAAAAAAATAATCTCTGGTGCAGTGGGACTATGGGGAATATATAACCGTGGACCCACCGGTACGTTTAGAGGAACTAATACCACTCGTTCTTACATCTGCCTGTAGTGATAGCTCTACACCACTTTTCTCGTATCATTTAGTTCCCGGCTAGAGCCGATCAGCAAGATTAAGTACAAACACGTTCGTGTTGTACCTACACATGTGCCAGCTACCACTTGCTACAAGTAGGGATCTATAATTTGAAGCCCGCCTAAAGACCTGCTAGGATCGACGTGGGGTCTTCCACTCCTGACTTGACTTTCTTCAAGAATAACACTGCTTCACGGCCGTCTATTAGTCTGTGGTCGTACGACAGTGCCAGATACATCATAGGCCTGATTTCCACCTGAAAAAATATGATAAATAAGTATAATTGTACTATAGATTGATTGAAGCGTGACTTTTCGAGAAGCAGTTACAAAATATTGAATAGGTAGACCAATGTATAGTCCTATCCCATTCCGTACATTCTGGCGCTCGACGAAGTTATTTTCCTTGTTGTCAAACTACTTATGAACTGAATGATCTACACGGGGCGGTAAGCTCGCTTTTCTCGCTCGCTTTGCGCGTTATATTCTGTACCTACTCTTTATAGATTTTTTAGCATTTATAGCATGGATCGTGCAAAAAAGCGCTAGGATCAGGACGAGTTTCTTGCCGGTTCTTCTCGGGCTTGGGTTAGGTGGAATTGGCTCCTAAATTCACCTAGTATGTAAGACGTTTCAAAGTTATCCTTGTGATTGTATTGAATAAAGTATCTTTTGACTTTGACTTTTGACTCTAACCTAACCTAGGTTGAACAATTTGGTTACATGGAAAATAATTCCTGTTGGACAAACCTATTAGGTTAAAAAATTAAAAAACTTGAGAAAAAACCAGTAATATGCTGTATCGTTTCAGACGAACTGTTGCACTGTCTGCACGTTAGTAGCTAGATTATGTGTATCTTCATGATGTGCTTTTAGTAGTTCCCTCTATCTCTAGGAAGATTTCACCTCTATTATTTACTTTCACTTAGTTCGCTCAGTATTTATAATGGTTCTAGCTGTGCGCTTATGTTCATGTTACAACTTGCAACCCAGTTCAAATATTGTTTTTTGCAATTAAGTTATTTCGTGTTGTGATGTGTTCTGAGTGCAAATAAAATAAAATAAATAATAGAACTCAAGTATGCTGATAAACGGATTACCTTTCCCTTGATAGCGACTGGCCTCTGGAATATGCCGTGCATGCCTAAGATGGCAGACTGCGGCAGATTGATGATGGGCATTGAGAGCAGCGAGCCGAATACTCCGCCATTGCTGATTGTAAACGTGCCTCCTTGCATGTCTCCAGGAGTCAGAATTCCTGGTAAACATTAAGAGCGATTTCTAGGTGCGGATTTAAATTAATATAAATAAATAAAATAATAATGCCAAACATTTAACATAGCATCATCTGGCTTCATTATAAGCAGAGCTTGTGAAGTGTTATGTACAACATGACTGATATACTACTTATATATCACTTATACTGCCGCGGGACAAATGTTTGTATGATTTGCAAGTATTTGTCTCAGGTCCGGGTGTTTGTAATATGTATAATGTGTATGTATTTCCAAAAAAATGTAGGTATATAAGTAGTAAATCAGTCATGTGTACCCATAACACAACCATAGATAATTATAATTGTTTAATACTATTTTCTTTTCTTTGTTTTAATAAAAATGTTTTTATACGTTTTATATTAGCTTCACTTGTAGGTATGTATGTATGTTTGTATGTTTGGATGTAACCGACTCCTTAGGACGTGATTTTGACCCACTTTAAACGGCCAGATTTCATTTAAGTTGTCTTGAAAACACCTGTCAAAGACCAATGACAATGCAATAATTCGAAAAAAAAAATAAAAAAATAAAAAAAAAATATATTAAAATATCCGGTTATCTAGTTACCGGTTATATGCTTTTTAAGATATTATCGAATTGATAATCCTTCCACCATGCACCTCACGCTTTTTTTTAATAAAACATTTTTTTCTTACTTACATTTATTAAAATTTATTTTCTATTTTTTAGTTTGGTTTTCTATATAAATCGTGTTTTTTAGTTTTTTTAATCTATTATTTATTAAATACATACTTGATACTTAGACACAGAACAAACACCTATGTTGATCACACAAATGTTTGTCCTGGGAGTTTGCTACTACCAACTGAGCTAAGCTGAGCTACTACCAACTGAGCCGACAAGCCAGTCATTGACCAAATATATTTAAAATTACCGCTTCTCGCCTTCTCGGCTAGAGCACCCAACGCGAGCTCGATCCGCGGGTAGTCCATGGACTCCACGTTGCGAAGCACAGGCACCACTAGGCCGCGAGGGGTTGCCACTGCCACCGATATGTCCACGAAGTCTCTAGACAACCACAGTAAAGATGTAAGGCGCTAGCCAATTACAAAAATCTATAAAGTGTATAGGTACATCGATGATATTTTATATATGATATAATATGATATTTTATATATACATTAAGTCTGTGGTCTTTTTAGTATTTTAAACGTAATTTTAACGTATAAAAACAAAAAAGACAACAGACTTCATGTATATAAAATATAAATAAATAATAAATAATAAATAATTCCGGACATTTCACACAGCATCATCTGGCCCCAAAGTAAGCAGAGCTTGTGTTATGGGTACCACATGACTGAATACTACTTATATACATTTTTTTTTTTGTAAATACATACATATTATACATAGAAACACCCAGACCCGAGACAAATACTTGCAGATCGTACAAACATTTGTCCCGCGGCGGGAATCGAACCCGCAACCTTCTGCGTATCAGCCAGGTCTTAGCCCACTGCGCCACAGAGGTCGTCATCGATATATCATCGATATATATTTTTTTTGATTTTTGTTGGTTTTTCAAAAACCGCTAGACCGATTTCGATGATAAATTTAAATGAGACCTGGGAAGTCATTTAAAACAAAAAGATAATGCGGGCGGCAACGAGCGGACCGCGGATCAAACTCACCCTGATGAAGATTCTCTGGATGAATTGAAACAATGTCGGTGCCTCCATCGACAAAATAATACGTGAGTAAAGCCCGTGTTTATCAAAATGTATAGATTCTAACGAATTGAGAACATCCTCCATTTTTGAAGTCGGTTAAAAAGACGGATGATGAAAAATACGGAAGAGACTGGGCGCGAACTGTAGATATAAGAACGTTTATGATAAATTCATTAAGTTTAGTTAAATTCAGTTTTAAAAGCTAAAAAGACATCTCGTTATAAAAAAACTAAATTTCGTTTACCTGGATGACATAATTTTTCCCAGCTATTTTGATTAAAAAAAAAACTACTAAACCGATTTTAATGAAATTTTGGGACCAATCAGCAAGTATAGGATATACTTGCTGATTGGTCCCAAAATTTCATACTTTTTTTTGAATCGTTTCATAAATGACGGAGTTTTGAGGTAAAAAACATAAAAAAACAATCGAATTGAGAAAACAAACCTTTTTTTGAAAGAGAAATTATTTGATTTTTTGTATGTTTGTTTCTAATGGCTAAACTCAAAATCTAGATAATTTTTCACACTCAACAACTAGGAGAGTATAAAATGTTTCAATATTAAAAAATAAAATGGGCTGTATTTTATTTTGCTTATAAAAGTCATTATTGGCGCGAAACTTATTGATGATACTTAAAATAATGTACTACATTATTGCCGACAAAAAGACCTTACTTATAAACGATACTCAATTTGAACGCAGTCTAAACACTGCTTAATATTTGCCGTCACTATTTGTATATCTTACATAATTACGTTTTAAAAACTAAAAAGAACCGACTTCATGTATAAACACAAGGTAGCTACTGTAAAACGTTGAGGAGTTCCCTTGATTGTCCTTCGTCTTCATCATCAGACCCCTAATGACAGTCACAACCCATCTAGGTGTAAAGTTATCTTCAATACAAATCAATCAAGCCCTAACACCAGGTAATTGCTGTAAATCGTTGAGGAGTTCCCTTGACTTTCTTTTGGCTCCATCATCAGATCGACTCCATCATTAAACAGTAGTGCTTTAAAATACTTAATGAAAAAATTTAACAAACGCACTAGTCGCCCACTACGATTTTCGAAGGTTTCCCTCGCTTTCTTTAGGATGCCATCATCAGATCCTGGTTTCCTTATCATGGTACTACCCTTGGGATATTTCCTTTCCAACAAAAAAAGAATCATAAAAATGGGTTCATAAACGACGAAGTTATCTGTTATATACGGTCGAATTGAGTAACCTTCTTTTTTGAAGTCGGTTAAAAAAGGGATGTCACTATTTTAAACAGTCATTAACTTTTGCAGAAGTTCAGAGTTTCTAAGTAGTGGGGTATATTTCTAACTTTTATATAAATAAATAATGCCGTACATTTCACATATCATCATCTAGCCCCACAGTAAGCAGAGCTTGTTGCGACATGGGACACATGACTGATATACTACTTATATTCTTTTTTTTTTTGTAAATATTAAATACATCATTATAAATACAAAACTCCAAAATTTTTTTTGCAAATATTTGACAAATATTTGCATATTATAAAAAAAAAATGAAATAAAAAGTTTTAAAATCTAAATAACTGAAAAATTACATCCAAGTAAACGAAATTTCGTATCTTATATAAATTGAAGTCGGTTTTCTGTTTTACGGCCCACCTGATGGTTGGTGGCTACCGTAACCTGACCTTGCCGTCCGTATACTTAAGTATCTTTATGTATATATGTACCTACGCTGTAGGTACTGTATGTTTTGCAAAAGTTTTTTTTTATCATAGATAGTCTACCTACGTTTGACCACGAACTCGCCTGATGTTAAGGGACGATGTGGCCGACGACGGGGCACGCAGGTCTAGAAGATACCTATTTACTAACCTACGCAACCTGGATCTCAATAACAAGCGCCTTCTTGAAAAGCCCCGTCCCAAGCCTTCTTACACCTATTCTTATTCTATTCTTCTTATAACTATTTAGGTCAGTTATACTGTGCGCCATGTAACATGATCTTCATGACAAAATTTGGCCTTGCAAGCCAAAAAAAACAAAATTTGGCTGTTCGCCGTTGACGGATACGCCAAGGAGGACATCAGTCTTGACTTGAAGGGACCCAAATTGTAGTTTTCAGTAAAGACAAACGACGGCAAAGCATTCCGATTCCAGCACATTCTCCGAAATGTATTCTATAAAAGATCGTAAGAGAAGCAACTTTACGCCGGTGCTCGAGACTCTGGAACTCTGGGAGGTATTTCCAGCACCCACACAGACTACCAACCTATAAATAATATCAGTTCCGATGATGACTGCGTTGACGACAGGCTGGTCCATCAGCGCGTTGGCAGACGCCTTCAAGAACGGAGACATGAAGGAGAGCTTCACACCATACTTCTTCATGAACGCCTCCAGGTTCGCTTTACGGAACGCCATGAGGTTACTGAAATCAAACTCAATAAATTACCCTATATACTGTACAAATTGTGAATTGACCAAGCGCATGTGATCACGTACAGAGAAGGCTTCTAAAGTCACTAGGGGTAAAATGACTAGTGGTCAGCTGTCAAACCAATTCAACACCATCTAGACGACCTCTGTGGCGCAGTGGGTTAGTAATAATAATAAAAATAATCGTTTATTTCAGGCAACAAATAATGATACTTATAGGTAACAAATATATTGGCCCATATATAAATACCCTAAAGACTAACATACACAGCGTAGCGTGCACATTTTATCTAAAGCTTCCTTAACGTAGTTCTTAGCTTTAGTTTATTTTCTTGGGATTTAATAGAATTAATGAGGTAATAATAAACAATGTCATTTCATATTACAGACCGTTCACCGTAAGACGTCTCCTGCCGTGATGTTGGCACTATTGATTGTGTCAATGTGTTGTTGTCTAATTCCACCCAATCAAGTGCGATCTCGCGTCGCTGCCATGACAAGTTAGTAAAATAGGGATACCAGCTTCCGACACAATGCCTTTAGTATGGGTAATTACAATTAACTGACATATCTACTTAAATAATATATAAGCGCGATGACTGCATGGATAATATTACTGATAAATTCATAATTAAACTAGGAAATGACAGCAACAGAGATTCGGATACGACAGATGATGATGACGTTTATGCAAGTGACAGTGATATGTCTGGAATCGTTCCTTTCGACCATAATTACTGTCAGAAAAAAATAAATCAATAAATATTTTAAAATTTAAATTTTGTCATCATTTACAACCTTACTAGTCTTAAAACTGTATATTATTAAAAAATATGCAAGTTAAACATTTTTGTCTGTGGTGGGTACATACAAGTTTAGAAAATGTTGCCGGCAACCACCATCACCAAGTGGGGTATATAATATATATATTGTTGGCAACACCGTAGGCAATGCAACCAATTCGCAAGGCAGGGGACATCTTTCGGTGAACGTTCTATAATTAAAAATAGCACCCTAAATAACAATTTTTCAAAATTTTTATTTCATAGCTTAGTAGGGGTCACTAAGCCCTCATTAGGGGCAAACAGAAATACAGACGGACATAGCGAAACTATAAGGGTTTTTTATTGGACTTTGGAACCCTAAATTGCTCTGTGACCTACCTATACGCAGTAGATATTGAATTTGCAACCATTGTCCTTAGTAAGCCTAGCGACCTATAAACTTAAGATATTTACCAACTATCTTCCTATCTACTAAGGCAATAAACGAGATTTTTCAATATCGATACGGGTATGATTAATAAGTGCTCCTAGCGATTCATCAAGTAATCCTAAATTCTTTCCTTCCAAATGTGTGGTAAATTCAAGCAAAACACAAGGAATCATTTTAATTTCGGCTTGGAACTTACCCCATATCGCACTCGTTGTAAGTAGTAAGCATAGCGGTGGTGTTCTGCGCCTCCTTTAGTCGCTCAGCGATGCGCTTGCGCATCTTGTTCATAGGCACCGGGTGCTCGGTCCTAGTCCCGGATATAGTCTTCGTCGGGTCGCCGATCTTTTGAGCTGCCAACTGAACATGCAAAATAAATATTGGTGCACAATGCACACAACACCATATAGCCCGTAACTAATCATAGCTTGTATTATGATGACCAGATGACTGATAATACATTATGATTCTTTATAACACCCAGACACAGAACAAACACCTATGTTTATCACATAAATGTTTACTCTGGAAGGGAATCTAACACCCAATCGACAGCGACAAGAGCTACTACCAACTGTGCTGACAGGTCTTATTAGGTTGCTCGCGACTTCGTCCGTATTTTTTTGAAAAGAATTGTAGCTTAAATCCTTCCCCGGATGCTTTTTATCTCTTTGCCAAAATTGATTGATAATTTTCAAACCAATCACACCCACCACCCAATCAAATGTTTCCGTACAATTCACACACCATTTTACTCCTTTATGAGGGTTATTTTAAATACTTAAGCACGTATCCATTTATTTGGCATTTTATTTTTTCATATCTAGTTTCAAGTCAATCGCACCACGCGTTAAAAAGATTCATACATTCGTTTTCACCCCTTTTCACCCTCTTAAGGGTTGAATTAAAAAATCCCACCTTAGTGGGTGGTTTTGCTGTAAAAGAAAGCTATCTTCCAAATTTCAGGTTTCTAGCTTCAGCGGTTTAGGCTCTGCGATGATGAATCAGTCAGTCAGGTTAAGCTCTTTTATTGATTTAGTAAGTACTAGCTGCTGCCCGCGGCTTCGCATGCGTGGTACCTACATAAAAAGTAGCCCATGTCCGTCTCCAAGGTCCCATGTATCTCTAATCAAAATCGGTTCAGCGGTTTAGGCGTGAAAACGTAACAAACAGACAGACAGAGTTACTTTCACATTTATAATATTATAGTATATAGTATAGTACATCCCACTTAGAATTCAAATTAAAGGTAAATTTATAAAATGTTGATTTGCCTATAATTGGCGTATGTAGCAGCACTAAGCTCTTATCGGTGAAGGTTTAGGTGCATATATCACCCGTGCGAAGCAGGGGCGGGTTCCTAGACTAAACTAATATTATACAGAGAATACATTAGATTGTTTGTAATGGGTAAACTTAATATCTAATCAACCAATTAAAAAAACATTTTTAGAAAGTTACATTCTGAGTGAGTACTTACATAGGATGTAATTTAATAAAAAAAATAAAAAAACTTTTTCGTCTCGTGACGCCCGACAGAAGTGATAACTTAAACTAATCTAACTAGCGCTGTGGGTTAGAATGAGATAGGAGGAGCCTGTCTACCACTGCCGTATGCGTGAGAGAAAGATAAGCCGTGTGACGTAACACGTTACGTAACGATGCGGTTTACCCTCCTATTCAAAATAGAGATCCCTATGAAATTTGCAATAATAATGTCTTGGCATCAATCACTTGCCTATAAAAATAATTATTTGGCGTGAGCTGCAAAAACTATTGATTGTACATAAAATAATTTACTACACAAAGAAGTCCTTGTCGATGACGATGACGACATTCGTATCTAAATTCGTATATTAATCCTTACCCAACTAAATAATTTCATAATCATGATTGAGTATGTACCTACATGTAAATTACAAGTTTAAATTGCACCTGTGCGAAGCCGAAACGGGATGCTAATAAAAAAAGTATTTAAGTAGTATAATAGTCATGTAGTATATCTACCCATAATACAAAGTTCTACTTTGAAATGTGCAGCATTATTTATTACTGATGAACAGTCATGTAGTATATCTACCCATAATACAAAGTTCTACTTTGAAATGTGCAGCATTATTTATTACTGATGTGTAACATCTTTGTTTCGCTTTCCTGCAATATGTGGGAGTAATATCGTAAAAGCGCCAATGAGCGCGCGGGGTCGTTGAGTTGGCCGTCAGATGGCACCAACCCATTTTCCAGAGATATCAGATGTTACACATATATGCGAGCTACTGCCCGCGGCTTCGCCAACGTGGTACCTACATAAAAAGTAGCCTATATCCCAAGGTCCCATGTACCAAAATTCATCAAAACCGGCTCAGTGGTAGGGATTTCATATAATTTGGAGGATACTAACAGTAGCTCCAGTCGGAGCCTTGGAAGCGGGTCTGGCTGCGGCTGGCCTGGAGACGACGGCAGTAGGTGCCGTGGTGACAGCGCGGGCAGCAGGAGCCGCCGCTGCCGCTGCTGGGGCTGATTTGGGCGCAGCTACCGCTGCTGGGGCTGTTGCGGGCGCAGCTGCCGCTTTCACTGGTGCTACCCCTGTGACATCTACCTACAAGCAACATGCTATAAGAAAGTCCACCATACAGGGTCTACTTCTTCTTATCATGTCACTAATTCTTTCAAACCAAAAGTGTAATGTGGTCAAAAATTTAAAGTTCGCCTCAGGGGACGTGGTGTGCGAACTTTAAAACCTTAGGTTCTGCGACATGACGGTTACCTGACGATGCTTTCATTCTCCCTTTGAGAGTACTGGTCAATTACATTTTTGGCTTTTAACATTATCAGAAAAATCCATTGGTGCACTGGATTCGAACCCACGACCTTAGGATCACGGCAGGCCACTACCACAAATACACAGGGTTACACAGGGTGAAATAATGATACTATTACTTAAGTGGATAGATAATTTCTTAAAATACAAAATTAAGACGCTCTTTGATAATGTCTAAAAACCTATTAGGTAAGTTCTAGACACTAGGTTCTCAAGATAAATAAATTATATATTCTTCTATATTTTACATATTACTAGATGGCACGGCAGGATAATTAGAACGCGATATCATTGCGTTTTGAAATTATATCTATATATATCTCGCGATACCCGATTAAGAGATTTGTAATATTAGTAGGATTGAAGAATAGAAAAGGGAGAATTGAAGTATCGAAGCAGGATTTCAGATTGAATGGTTGAATTATGGGAAGACAATATTCAAAATCTAATTACATCAAGATAACAGCAAGATACTCTTGTAATACGGATATTACGAGATTTCGGTTTCTTTAACCCTTTCACCACACAGGTTCGAAATAATTAGTGACACGATAAGAAGTTCGGTAAGCCACTAGTATAAATATATGTTAGGTTTGAATTTAATTCAAATTTATTTTACAATCATATTCTAGTACTTCTTTTGACTTTTTGAATTTAAATAATATTGTGTTTTGTTTAAAGTACTTGATTTGACTTGCTAATCCACTTGGGGGGGATAAAACATGGCGAGTTGTTGGCAGTGTGACTAGTTCAGTTGAGAGCTTGGTGGAGTAAGCAGCACATTGCCTTGTATAGAGTATAGGTATTAGTTTAGTTTCTGTGTGGATGTTGTTTGTGTGTAATGTATTATTACATAAAGTATAGTGGTATATATAGTTATAAAAAAAAACTATTTAATAGGCACAATATTGGGCGTGTAAATTTTGCAAATCATAGAATGGTCAACGAAAGTCAAATGTTTTCGAACAAAGTGTGTATGTTTCCCGAACCTGGAACAGAGGCTGCTGGGACTTGACAGACTCGCCGTCCTTCACCAGAAACTTGACGATAGTGCCGTGGCCCGGTGACATGACTGGCAAAGCAGTCTTGTCTGTCTCAATCTCCATCACTACCTCGTCCATGGCCACGCTATCGCCTTCCTTTTTTAACAGTCTGAGAATGGGCTACTTCATCAGTTATTATCACAATGATTATCGCGTTTACAACAGTTGTCATTTCAGTATTCGCATCTGTTTTACTTAAATCGTCTTTCACACAATCCATCCGCCGTTTCTTTGGCCTCCCTCTATATCTGCGTCGTGTACACATTCATACCTAGCACTCTTCTTATCACACATCCTTCATTCCTATTCATAGCGTTAAATGAAGGGAAAATACAATAATTACGTTTTAAAAACTAAAAAAGAATACCGACTTCATTGAATGAAATTTGAATCCATAAAAATCCATCGAGTTCAGAACCTCCTTTTTTTGTAAGTTTTTATTGTACGTTTTTCAGTAAGTAATTCATTTTTTAAAAGCAAAATATAAAAATTTCGTTTACTTGAATGACAATTTGAATTGAATGACATATTTTTTCCAGCTATTTAGATTTAAAAAGCAAACTACTGAACCGATTTTAATGACTCAAATATTTTTAAAACTATATACAACTAAGAATTGGCAAGAATGGATAACGGGAGATGGACAAAGGAGGTAACAGAATGGTGGACAAGGGATGCTCAACGACCAAGAGGCAGACCACCCACCTGATTTTCAAATTATATAGTTAGCATTGTAGGGAACCACTGGATGAGACTTGCTAGGAACCGGAAAGAGTGGCGTAATAAAGAGGAGGCCTGTACCCAGCAGTGGATGCAACCTGCCTGAATGATGATGATGATAAAAACAGTAACCAGCTGTCATCATCAAATTAGGTCCGGGATAAGTTTCAACATATCTGTTTTTGCTCCGGGATTAAGAAAGTGCTTTGAATTCGATGCTTGATATACGTACTTGGCATCGCCATTAGTTACAGAGTCGGGGAAAGTGGGAGCCTTCACATCCTCCACGGCTTGTAATGCGACGTATATGTGGAACCTGCTCGCCGGAATTAAATGAGGAGTGTGCAAATGCCATGTCTGGTACTGGCTGACACAGTGGCTTCTGAAACTAAACGAAACAAGCATTAGTATTGTCTCGTTGGTAGAAACTACGGGTATACAAGGTAGGTACACCAATATCCAGAAAGAATTACAGGCATGATACAAACAAACAAACAAAACATTCTTTATTCAATAAAATCACAAGCACCACTTTGAATTGTCTTCTTACGTGCTATTGAATCAAGGTGCCGGTTTCTCCTAACCCCAGTTCAATAAAAATCCGGCAAGAAACTCGTCTGCTCTTTTTTGTATGTATGATACATTTCTAAGTCCACAAGGAAGGAAGACCGATAGTCTGCGTGTATGAGCAGACGATTATTATTATCAGCACGAAATTAAATAGTAAAACGTGTGACTCCGAAAAAGCTAAAAAATAAACATAATATTCACTCAAAACGGGATATTATAATTACGGGATATGATTTATGAGCATTTCTGCTTGCTGATATTTAGGGAAATATCGATCATGGCGCATGTAACTGTGCCGAAATACCAAAACTCACTTATGGTAAATATATAAATATATAAATAAAATAAATAAATATGCATAAGTATAGTGAAAATTATGTTTAAAGCCATGATAGTTTTAAAAGTTAGGAAATAAAAAGTTTTAAAACATTATTTTTAGGGGTTTTACCTAATATTGGGGCATTGGAAATCACGGTGAAATCTGCCAAGTTTATGTTGAAGGTTATTTAAATGTAAATGTTGTTCCACTGACTACAACGGCGCAGCTTCACGCCAACCTGTCAATTGATTTTATGGTAAAGTTAGAGGAATAGGTACGTCGACTTACTTGTGTAATTTAGCGGTAATATATTCATTTGCTGTGCAATATGTTGTGATACCAGGATGTTGTTTTCTGCAAAATTTTGACAATTTCTTTTCATGTGCAATCTAAAACAAAATCATATTAGAGGCTAGCTTCTGCTCAAGGCTTCGCACGCGTGGTGCATATATAAAAATAAGCATTCTCCTTTCTAAAGATAAATAATTGATTCAGGCGTGACTTTGCGGAAATCCATTACAAAACATTAAACGGTTGGACAAATAAGCATGCGTCTGCTTTGTGTCTAACTCATTGGGAATATATTGGCGGAATAGTTTTAAATATTTGTCCATCCGCTTAATGCTTTCTAAAGATACAATCTAAAGACTGCACTTTATGATGACTGAACGGACTGAAAATTATTTTTCATTTATTATTTTTTATACTGTTTATTATTGACACTTGTTTAATGTTTATTAATAGTTTATGTGTATATGAAGTGAAGTTTAGTAATTTCAGGTTTAGATATGTATTTTGCAAATAACTGGTAGGTAAGCACTATTATATTATTAATTCTAACTCATGGTATGTTGACCAAACTAGGTAGCTCGTCAATTACACGACATATTGGATTTTTCAGCCAGACAATTTTTAGAGCACTGGGCTTAGAGGACCCTGCCTTCAGATCCAAAGGTCGTAGGTTCGAATCCGATAGTGCACATATGGATATTTCTGTTCGAAAGATGTATGTACGCTATCAGTTGTCTCAAACGAAAAACATTGTGTGGAAACCGGTATGTCGTTGAACCTAAAATGTTAGAACACATGTGCCAGAAGAAGTTAACATGAGGATCTCGGAGCCAGACACAGCATTAACATTAAATATCTACATAAAACTTAACATAAAGTAATTATAGGTACTCACACCGCGTAACAATTTTAACATATTACTATAAAAATAAATTTTGAGTAAATATTATGAAAATAAACCATAAAATTATGTCAACAGCAAGTCTTTCAGATAACAATACTTTGAAAGTTTGTTTCTTTTTAAATTTCCATCAACGCTGACAGAAGATTATGAGTTATCGGACAAGGTTTTATTTCCATCATTTATGGAAATTTCAAATAATCAACTCATGCCGAATATTTTCTCGTAATAAATAATAAATAATAGATTTTTATTTTACGTTGAACAAAAACGAATTAAAACAAAATGTTTACTTTTGCTATTTGACAAGAGGTGGCACACAGAACTTGTTTATAAACTTTACACAAGGTGGCGCTTGCAAACACTACTCGACACTAGATGGCAGTAAATCTCAGTTCCGCTACTCCACTCTAGCTGGCCAAAATCTTTACAAAGAAGGTCTGTCAACATTCAGTACTCCTTATTCGCCCAGCAAATCCCTACTAATAATATTATAAATGCGAAAGTAACTCTGTCTGTCTGTCTGCCACGTTTTCACGCCTAAACCGCTGAGCCGATTTTGATGAATTTTGGTATAGAGATAAATGGGACTTTGGAGAAGGACATAGGCTACTTTTTAGGTAGGTACCACGCGTGCAAAGCCGCGGACAGCAGCTAGTATGTTATAAATAAGGAAAAGAAAGTTTTTTTCTACAAAAAATACGAGTTAACAAAAAATCAATAATGTTTCTGTATTTCGAAAAACCTCTGATCTTTTTTTGTATAAACAGACCCAGCAAACAAGCGCACGGCCCACTTGATGGTAATTTGTTACCGTAACCAATGACGGCTCAAAATCTGATTGCCCAGTGATTTCAATTGCTCCAGTGCCCTTCTAACCTAAACACATGCACACTACTGCGTGGAGACAGAATATCTGGCACTGTACTGGTACCCATCAAGACGAACTCATGATGTAGAGTCCTACAATACAGTAGAGTATTGTAGGACTAAGGTAGGTAAATACAGGTAGGTAAATATTGGTCTGCCCTCTTAAAATGTATAAACTATTTTGTATTCGTTTTTCGTAGTTACGGTAGCTATAAAATGGACCATGCAAAAAATGCGCTAGGGGCTAGGACCAGGACGAATTTCTTGCAAGTTCTTCTCGGGCTTGGGTTAAGAGGAATTGGCACCTAAATTCACCTAGTATGGAAGACGTTTCAAAGTGATCCTTATGATTGTATTAAATAAAATATCTTTCGACTTTGACTTTGAATATAGGTAGGTTCTTAAGAATATAATAGAATAGACTAAAGATATATTGTACACAATATTAAAAAAAAAACGAAATTTAAACATTTCTCGTTCGGTGTGGGCGGTACTTTGAACTACTATTAGTACTATATACTATATCTACTATATAAAAATTATAATGCCGGATTATAATGACATTTCACACAGCATCGTCTGGCCCCAAAGTAAGCAGAGCTTGTGTTAAGTAAAGACGTACATATTAAACATTGAAACTTCTGGGAGTTTAATACTTGCAGATCATACAAACATTTAGCCCACGGCGGGAATCGACTTTGGCGTCTCAGCCTGGCCTTAGCCCACTGCGCCACAGAGGTTTTCAAATGTATCTACTACTACCATTAATCAGCTTCTAAAACTCTTGAAAAGTGCAACTTAACAACCACAAAGTGCTGGGTAATAGATATATAATACTTATATAGTTACTTGATTAGATTGGGTACTATGTCTACGGTCTACAATTATGGTGACTATCAAGACAGACATGAACAGGTCGCAATTAATTAATTACCATGGGTCGCAATTCCATGGTTCTCTGTATGTACCTACGTATCGCTTTGAGACGGGACATTAGCGGTGGCGAAGTCCACTCAAGACGGTCTGTTATGACGCACTTCTTAATATTTAGGGCTGGCAATAAAATAATAATAAAATTTATTCAAAAAGGTATTGAAGTGATAACTTCTTATGGGAGGGTAAACCGCTTCGTTACGTAACTGCGGCAGCGGTATGCAGGCTCCTCCTCTCTCACTCTAACCCACAGCGTTGGCTGGTTAGATAAGTTACCACTTCTGTCGGGCGTCCCGAGATGCACACGTTTTTTTTGTTTTTATTTATGAATAAGTACAACCGATTAACAAACTAATTTAGTTATCTTATACTAAACTATTTAAAACTATCAACTATATTCTCTACTAACCATTGAGGGTTCGATTTCAGGAGAAACATTTGTGTGATTAACATAAATAAATAAATAATCCCGGACATTTCACACAGCTACATCTGGCCCCAAAGTAAGCAGAGCTTGTGTTATGGGTACCACTTGACTGATATACTACTTAAATACTTTTTTTTTGTAAATACATACATCATATGTAGAAACACGCAAAACCAAGACAAATAGTTGCAGATCATATAAAAATTTGTCCCGCGGCGGGAATCGAACCCGCATCCTTTTGCGTCTCAGCGGGGCATTGACCCACTGCGCCACAGAGGTCGTCAAAAAACATAGGTGTTTGTTATTTCTGGGTATATTGTTAAGTAAAATACGTATGTTTTTAAGAATATATAAAAGTATTCTATGAGTCATCTGGTCACCATAATACGCGCTATGCTTGTGTTATACTATGACATTGCACACAACACCATCTAGCTCCAAACTAAGCATAGCTCGTATTATGGTGACCAGATGACTGATAGAATACTTAGAAGAAGAAAGAAAGAAAGAAAGAATTTATTTATGTTCATTCGCGTTTCGCGCTGGACTATGTGAGTTCTATGAACTTTGATTGTGTTTTGTTTGTGATTATTTACTGGATTTATCGATGGTAAGGGGTGTTTATTATTACAAAAACTGTTTATTCTGCTCATTATAAGTATTTTTGGATAATCAATTGTAAGAAATAAATAGTAATAACTTCTAGATAAGGCGGGAAAAAGTTCGTTGCCATGCTACTGATTTCGAAGTGATTTATTACTAAACTATTTATTATAAAATATAGTATTTGACTAAACACGTTATTTTTATGCCTGATAGATAGGTAATATATCTATTAGTACATTGTTTTTTACAGAATGATAAAATATGCTTTGGTTGTAGAGTTATTACATATTTAGTACAATGCAGTATTTTTGCCGCGACCTAGGTCTAGTCTAGACTCTAGCGCTAGTGCTGCCAAAATTTTGCTATTTTGCTGCTTAGTGACTGAGAGGTTAAATACATACTTATGATACTTTATAACACCTAGACTGTAACAATTGTTTATTCTGGGAGGGAATTGAACTCTCAACCTATAGAAGGCAGAGCTATTCTCAACTGAGTTGACAGGTTAGTTTTATTTAAAGGAGGGTTATTTTTGGCCGTCTTGCGAAGCAGAAGAAGGCCGTTGCGCTCTTATTTTATGTAATTTTCGCGATATATTTCGGGTTTTTTAGTAATTGTAATTTTAGTGGTGACTCGGGTGTGAATAATTTAAATAAAAGTTTTGTGTTTCTTTGTGGTTCGAGCAGAAACAATCCGTAAATTATTTTATATGAAAAGCTATTTTGAAGTGATAACTTCTTATGGGAGGGTAAACCGCTTTGTTACGTAACGCGTTACGGTGCCAGTCTATCTGGCTTTCCTTTCTCTCACGCATACGGCAGCGGTAGGCAGGCTCCTCCTCTCTCACTCTAACCCACAGCGCTAGTTAGAGACGCACACGTTTTTTTTAAATAGAATAACAAATGACGAACGACACATACGACTTTGTGACGACTACTATAAAATATAATCACTTGACATTGGCACAATTGTCATCATTTCTTCTTCTTCTTCTTTGCTAATGGCCTGTGACATACTAATGTCTATTCTGCCAATGTCAAGTGTTTATAGTTTATAGTCACTTTGTTTGTTATTAGTCTTAGTCGATGGTCATTTGTCAATTCTAGACGTCACGCGGAATGGCGTCTAGAATTTTCTAAGGATTCCTCGTCGTTCAAATCATATTGCACCAAAATACACATATAATTCAATTATCCATACCCGTCTTGTAGTCACAATTTATTCATTAAAATTCCGCCAAGATTACTGAATAAAACATGCAAAAAAACGGGTAAAAAATATTAAATAAGCAGAGCTGTTACTCCATGACATGACAGACGAAGAATCCCCAATTGTAATCATTATGATACATGCCATTACCGAAGAAGAAAAAGTAGCATAGAGGAAAATACCTAGTTTTTTATCTATATTTATATTTATCATGTATTATGTGTGTAATGTTTTGATGTTAGTTTTAAAAAGGCCTCGTACGAATGCCTATTCTATTATATATATAACTTTTTGTGTGGCGATTTTTTTCGCCTTGATTCTTCGTTGATAATTTCATGAAGCACTTCTTAATTAATTATTATTTCTCGTGTTTTTGCCTTTTTTATTGAATAATCTTAGCGGACAATGAACAAATTGTGAGTTGTGTAAACATTTGAAATATACAATATGTATTATATTGCAATGTGATTTGAACGAAGAGGAATCCCGAGAATGTCCTAGAAAGTTTTGGGACAGCAATTTAACAAAAATAATCAACAAAATTGTCAACAGATGCCATTATATGAACAAAATAAAAATATATTTCTTCGTTTGTCATATCATGAAGTAACATAGCATTTTTTGTTAATTTTTTTAGCTCATATGAGCAGGCTAAAGTCTAAAGACCATACTGCCTTGTCTTGCGTAAAATAATTTCATCCGTGTAACATAGCACTTCTAAATGAATAACTTTTTTTTGTTTTATTGGATGTTTTATTCAATAATCTTAGCGGAATTTTAATGAATAAATTGTGACTACATAATTATGGACAATTTAATTGTAAATAAATAAATAAATAAATAATGCCGGACATTTCACACAGCTTTATCTGGCCCCAAAGTAAGCAGAGCTTGTGTTATGGGTACCACATGACTGATATACTACTTATATACTTTTTTTTTTGTAAATACATACATATTATACATGGAAAGGAAACACCCAGACCAGAGACAAATAGTTGCAGATCATACAAACATTTGTCCCGCGGCGGGAATCGAACCCGCAACCTTCTGAGCCTCAAGCAGGCTTTCGCCCACTGCGCTACAGAGGTCGACAATTATAAGTGTATTATGGTGCAATTTGATTTAAACGACGAGGGATCCCGTGATAGTTCTAGACGGCCATTCCGCGATGACGTTTAGAATTGACAAATTGATCTTCGATTTAGACGTTATTCATAAATAAACACTTGACACTGACGTAATTGTCGACAAGACAGATGCCATTATAGGAAAAAAATAAAAAGAATAATTAAGACAACCGACTTCATGTATATACACACGGTAGCTATTGTAAAAGCTACTGTGAGGAGTTCCCTTGACTGCTTTAAAATACTTTAATAAAAATAAACAAACGCACTAGTCGCCACTACGATTTTCGAAAGTTCCCCTCGATTTCTCTAAGATGCCATCATCAGATCCTGGTTTTCTTATCACCACCCTTGGGATAACTCCTTTCCAACAAAAAAAGAATCATCAAATTCGGTTCATAAACGACGAAGTTATCCGCGAACACACATAAAAAAATATATATACGAATCTAATTGAGTAACCTCCTTTTTTTGAAGTCGGTTAAAAAAAGAAGATAAAGCCTCTAACCCATAATAACATAATTAGCTACCGTGGCGCTAAAGCATGCTCTGTCGTTTTCATTCTAATGTCAATGAATAGAGATGACAATAGATTCAAACAATCCATTAGCTAGTGTTTGTTTATAAGACCTTTTCGTATACTTATAACATATTTTACTCGTAAATATCCGTAAAATAACCCCCCCATAAAAAATAGAAGACATTTCGAATAGTACAATGATATTCCTCAATATTTAATATCGCCACCCCTACCGCAAGGGATGCTCCCCCACCAATTTGCTAAGATTCGCCCGCATCTTTGATTACAAATCTGACTTCGTCGACTTCGTTGGGCAGTGTCGTACTGCTCATTTGGTTATGGAGGCGAATTGTTCATGAGTAGATATGATGTTTTGATTAAACTAGTAACAAGGTAAGCAGTGACCGCACTGAACTAAGGCAGACATTGGCCTCAATTCTGTTGGTAACTAACTAATTTTAGCTAAAATTAGGTTTAGAACTGTCAAATGAAACTTTGGTTATTTGCTGTTACCATCTTATCCTAATATAATTTTATCTAATTTAATTATGCTTTCCTAATTTAGTTAGATGGTACCAACCGAATAGGTTTTAACTATGCTATGACTAACTAAAATATATTTTAGACAATCCCTAATTTTATAAATGAACCAACCGAATTGCCATTAAGTAATTCACGAAATCTATCTGTCTATCATCAGACCTTAGGTCGCTTAGATATTTGAGGACGTCCAAAGATAACTATTTAACTATGCTTAGGCTATGTTGTGATGATTACCCACCATTATTTAATTATATAATAAGTACTGGAACGAATTTATTATTTATTTATTTATTAGGTTTACCAACAGTTTACACATGAATAAAATATGTTTCATAGCAATTTGTCTTAAGCTACACGTGAAACCAATTACAGGTAAACACAACATGCGCAGTAATCCAACAATTTTCGTTCGTTTAAGATTTAGTACTAATTTAATCACATAAACTATAGTAGATAATTAAATGCATCAAGGTTCCTACGAAATGGGTATCAAAAGAGTAGTGTCGGAAACATTTAAATAACTTGGTCATCTAAAATGATCATCATCATAATAACAGCCTTTATGAAGTCCACTGCTGAACATAGGCCTCCCCAATAGATTTCCAGGAAGAACGATTTTGAGCCCTCTCCATCCACCGACTTCCTGCGATCTTTACAATGTCGTCAGTTCATCGGATAGGAAGTCGTCCTATGCTTCATTTTCCTGTCCTTGGTCATTATTCGAGAACTTTTATTTCCCAACGGTTATCAGTTCTGCGAGCTATATGGCCTGCCCATTGCCACTTCATCTTGCAAATTTTGAGTGCTATGTCGGTGACTTTGGTTCTTCTACGGATTTCCTCGTTGCGGATTTTATCACGTAGTGAAACACCCAACATAGCTCTCTCCATAGCACGTATCATCATGGTCAGGCTTTAATACTCTCATTGGTGGAACACGATTAACGCGGTTACCATTAAATGGTGGCATCTGTTTGTTGACAATTTGGCCAATGTCAAGTAATTACATTCTTATGATACGAGCTAATGAAACCCTAAGTAGATTTTTCTTAAGTCTACTTGTGAAGCAAATATTGCACTCTTATTTAATTTATTTTTCTCCAGTTATTTCCCGTTTTATTGGTACTTCTAACACAAGCTCTGCTTACTTTGAGGCTAGATGCTGTGTAAAATGTCCGAGATTATTATTATAAAATTATATCTACACAGTAAAACATGACATAACACGAGGAAAATGAATTAATTTACAAAAGTTATGTGTCTTCATAAAATAACAAACAAAGAATCCAAGTTAAGGGTTCTTTTTCTTAACTTCCTATAATGACATCTGTCTTGTCGACAATTTTGCCAGTGTCCAGTGTTTATTTGTTAATAAAGTCTTAGTCGATGGTCAATTGTCAATTCTAAACGTCATCGCGGAATAGCCGTCTAGAACTTTCTCGGGATTCCTCGTCGTTCAAATCACATTGCACCATAATACACTTATAATTCAATTGTCCATACTTGTCCTATGTAGTCACATTTTTTTTATTAAAATTCCGCTAAGATTACTGAATAAAACATGCAATAATACAAGAAAGAATATTAATTTAAAAGTGCTATGTTATTCATTTAATTACAAACGAAGAATTAGCTTGTTAAGAGTTTGTGGGGTGGCATAGAAACTCTGACACCATAGTTTGACACTAACTGATACCAACCTATTTGTACCAAATAGGCTTTAACTATAGGTATAAATAACTCTATGAACGTCTAACTTGTACAGTGTTCCGGCGGCAGTTGGTAGAGTTTGGAAGTCTTAAAGTTATTAATACTTCGATGTTTAGGAGATAACTGTAGAGGCGAGCCTGGCTTACTAAGTGTTTAACTGGTCCGGAGTATAGGGTGGTACTAATAAATATGCAGGAAGTTAGTAGGTCGCCCGACGGCTTTCATAATGGCTTAAGAAATTTTGTTTGATTTCCTTGATTACTAGTCTACCTATAATATTCTGCGATCCGCGATCGCGAATGGGAATGAACGGACCGCGGATCAAACTCGCCCTGATGAAGATTCTGTAGATGAATCCAAACTTTTTTTTCCTTTATTTGTCTTTCTTTCTTTGATAAATATGTCAATTTGACCTAAATACCTAAATATTGTAAAAAATCAGTTTAGTTCAGAGCAAACATGTAGAAAATCTCTAGAGATTTTCTACATGTTTTTTAAGAATGCGACTAGTCGCATTCTTAAAATTCATTTAATTTTAAGAATGTGACTAAAGATTTTATATTTTGATGCGATAGGTACTTTTATAAAATAAAACGAGATGTTTAGAAGTATTATTATTGGCTGATGTTGCACTTTTGCTCGTTTTATACCCACAAAATGCCTCAAACTCTGACTCGATCCTCAAAAATCTAAGCCATTATAGAACCGAAGATTGGCCCTGATTTATCTGTAAAATACAAACGATCTTATCCTGTTAGCACCAAAGTCTGAATTAGAGTAACATTTTAAGACCCCGCTTTTCTCAAAATCAGAAAGGGGGACGTTTTTAGCTCGTTTTAGTCGCCATATAAATTAGTGTTGAATAAAACCGCGGTAAAGAGTAGAAAAATAATTTCAATGAAACAATACAATGACCCTAATTCTGTAGTTCCGTTTCCTTAAACACGAACGATCTTATTTAGTTTGCATCAAAGTCTAAATTTGAGTAACATTTTGGTATGACACTTCTAAAATTGACACACGTCAATTTAGTAAATTAGTAGACTGACTGGTTTAGAAGGATTCTTCATTTGTCATTTCATGAAGTAGCAGAGCACTTCGAAATTAATATTCTTTTCTTGTTTTATTGCTTGTTTTATTCAGTAATCTTAGCGGAATTTTAATAAATAAATTGTGACTACATAGTTCAAGTATGGACAATTTAATTATAAGTGTATTATGGTGCAATGTGATTTGAACGACGAGGAATCCCGAGAAAGCTCTAGACATCCATACCGCGATGACGTATAGAATTGGCAATTGACCATAGACTAAGACTTCATTAACAAATAAACACTTGACACTGGCAAAATTGTCGACAAGATAGATGCCATTATCGGAAGAAAAGAAGATGACTGGTTTAGGTCATTTTAGTCATCATGTAAAAAGGTTTTATTTAAAACTGCAGAAAAGAACCAAAAGTTAATTTTAACTTATTATAAAACTATCGTTTAAAAATGTTATTTTAATTTGGACTTTGGTATAGGCAAAATAAAGATCATTAGTATTTTATAAATTATAGATAGCCCCGCGAAACAATAGGATCACAAATGTCTACCGAGCCTGGAGTCGTGAGTATATATTTTTTATGAGATCGTTGGAAGGTTGTTAGGGATAGACTTTGCCCTGCAGTGAGACGATTCAGGCTGAACACTAATAATCATATTAATATAATAGAAAACGTTTAACTCACTTACCGCTTTCTACGCGTAGAGCGAGGTAGAGCAAGTTGTGCCATCTCAGGTAATAAGTAAGCTACTGTTTCAGCTTAAATGCTCAGACTTGCCTCGCAAACACCGCACTCTATAGTTTAGGGTTGCCTGTAAGCAAAAGAAAAATATCAATATCGATGTAGGCATAATAGCTCAATGTCGTACTAATATTATAAATTCGAAAGTGTCTTTTTGTTCGTTTTTTTGTTACCTTTACATGGCATTTGATGAATTTTGAATTTTGATGAATTTTGTAAGGATATTGATTGTATCTTGGGGACGGACATAGGCTACTTTTTATGTAGGTACCATGCGTGCGAAACCGCGGGCAGCAGCTAGTAGAATAAATATATTATATTAATTGCTTACTTGTAGGTTTATTAATGTATTTATTAGTTCTTTCTGTATAATTAATGCTTTCTTTTGTATAACAGTTCAAAAGATAAAGTCATCCCGTGACCACGACAGAGTGTAAACCTGTCGAAACGTCGGGAAAAATAGATAAATAAACGCGATAAATACCCGTAAATATTTATAATAATGTGTTCTGATCGCGTAAGTTTAAAAAACTTTAAAAGATAAAGTGCTTAAAATGTGTAACAGTTGTAGAGTACGCTGAATCTACAACTGTTACACATACATTTTAAGCGATCATCGCAAATTTACATACAAAAGTTGGTGGGATCATTCTAATACTTTCTAAAGAATGATCCCACCAACTTTTGTAAGAAAACTGGTATAGTTCATGTTTTAGGTTTGATAATGAGTTCGCGCGGCCTTTCGAGCCAGTTTACGATAGCCGCAAATAAAATGCCTTATTCTAAGTATTGTGCTATTTATTTATATCGATTTTTATTATTATTAATATTATAAATGTGAAAAGGAAAAAATAAATTTGCTCCACAATCTTAGAGTTTGACAAAAGAAAAACAAAACACACAGTTTATACAGATAAGATTTTTAAAAATTATTAATATCTAATGATGTCAATGAAATATATCGATGTTTCCTATTTTCCCCGCACTAAACAAACTAGGCGGTCAGTAAGCGAGTTGTATACTTTCTTCGTCCGTAAGTCCGGTGTTTGGCAACTCCGAAACTTGTCGATTTATTGAACAGTTCACAACACAACGGAATTTATAGTTTGTCTTCTCACAATGCCGTGAACTTTATTGTTGGAGAGATATAAATTTCTAACTCGAAGTATTTGACTTGGACATGCTTGGACTTCCAAGAGCTGGTCCTTGGCATTTGTAAAATCATCCATCTTTTATTATACATATTTCTTAAACGTAATCCTATTTTTTATTTATCAGCGATTTTAAACCTCATTATATTATGGTTTCTTTAGCTCTGAAATATTATATTTTATTAATAATAGGCAAGGCATTATTTATAATAATAACGGAAATTTCACACAGCATCATCTAGCCCCAAAGTAAGCGGAGCTTGTGTTATGAGTACAACTTGACTGATATACTACTTAAATACTTTTTTCTTTTTGTAAATATTTTTGTGTGATGAACATGGGTGTTTGTTCTGTGTCTGGGTGTTATAAAGTATCTATAATAAGTATTATGTCAGGCATCTGATAAACATAATACAAGTTAAAACTAAGCATAGGTTGGGGCTAGATTATGTAGTGTGCAGTCCACCCATAAAAAAATGACTCAGCACCCGCATCTGACTGTAAAATCGGGTTGGTATTTTTCGCTGTACTATATAACACTTCGAGTGAGGATTTCTACGTGGAACTGATCCCAGATGAGTGCTGCTTGGAGACAGATGATGAAGACGACTGCGATAGTCTTCAAATTATTAGTCCCCCTGCTGACTAACAGAAGAGCTAGCAACAGAGAAGGAAAACTAGAAACAATCCCGGCTCGGTGCCAGCCGTTATGCACCTGCCGAACCGACACTGCATGTACTGATTCGTCTTTCCTGCGGGTCCTGTCGGCAAGGTCGAGAGGTTAGTGCGGGTACCTGGCAAGGACTGCGCTATCAAACAGAATCCCAGGCAGAGTGACGTCAGTGGAGAGGAAACTTCACCCACCTCAGCTTGCTGGAGTGGATCCATGAACGAAAGTTTTCAATTACAAATAACTGCTCTGTAACTATATTTATTTAATTTAAAAAATGTCTTTTTAACCGACTTCATCAAAAAGGAGGTTCTCAATTCGTCGGAATCTTATATCAAAGACGCCTGAATAGATTTCAAAATTTTGTTTTTGTTTCAAAGGGTAGGCTTCCCAGGTTAAATTTTCCCATTTAGGTCCCATTTAAATTTTATCGAAACCGGTCGAGCGGTTTTTACAAAATCATCAAAAATCGAAATATTGTATACATCGATGATATTTTCGATACCCGTATCCTCAAAATGTATCTAATGAAGTCGGTTTTTTTTTTAGTTTTCAAAACGTAATTATACTGTCTTCGATATCTCTCTTAATTTGCTCAAAAGAGTGTTTTAAAGTGTTTTATTAAGACATTTTGTGCTTCATCTTTAATCAAACGCTGTACTACTACAAAAGCAAAACTTGAGATTTATCTAATATTCAAAGGAAAATGTCGTTGCGCCATTCATCTCATAGAACTTCACGTACCGCTACCTCACAATGCATGAATACTAACGTGAATATATTAAGACCAGATAACTAAGACCAAGGAAGCATTATGAATACTTGGTTCACAGGAAACGGATCCGTCGCCATTGTGACGCGGGAAGCAAGACTTCCCCTGGCGTATAAATTGCAAGGGGTTTTGGCAACCTCCACTGCTCAGATTAATGTTATTTAGAGATCTGATTTCTTGAATAGTTTACTAAGGAACATGTTTGTATTTAAATTGATTATGTTTATGAAACTGTTTTATGAATAAGGTTCGTTCTGACAAATATATCGTTAAATACGAACGATTTTATTTAGTATCCAGCAAAGTCCAATTTGGGGTAACATTTTTAAATGACAGTTATAAAATAAGTTCAACTGGACACACTTCTGTCATTGAATTGATTTTCTTATGGTTTTCCGCGGTTTTATTCAACACCAATTTAGTATTTGTCTCAGGTCTGCTTGTTTTTCTACATAATAATATGTATTTATGTATTTACAAATGAAAAGTATTTAAGTAGTATACCATTCATGTGGTTTTGTTAACTTTGGGGCTAGATAATGCTGTATGAAATGTCCGGCATTATTTATTTATTATTATTTACACAGCACAACGACCAAAATTAGCTAAATCATTGAATTTTTATAATAAAGTTATATTTGACGCAGATGTATAAAAAAAAATTTGGTAAATTTAAAAAGTGATAATGTAAAATGTATCTTACGGTCAGAATCATAGTCATCATCATCAAAGTAAATTGATAACCAAAAACAAAAACGTACGTTTTTCATAGTTTTTATACCTCCAAGTTCAAGCAAAATATATAATGCTGGATATTTCACATAGAATCAACTGGCCCCAAAGTAAGTTAATCTTGTATTATGGGAACGAGATGAGTGATTGAATACTTATATATTTTTAATTACATACTTATTATACATATATAACACCCAGACACAAAACAAACAATGTCCTGTAGGTACCTTATATAGGTTCAATTCAAAGAGACTCAATAATCGAACTCCAAAAATATAAACAAAACCTGAAGTCCACCGCCAGTATCGAAAATAATTATCTTTTTTTCTGAAAAACAAGGAAGTGGCGTAACGAGCGCCTCTGGCGGTGGCGCCGGCATTGTCTCGAAAGTTCTTAACCTCATTAAATTACCAATAACTCACAGCATTTACATAAGGAAAAGATAAAGACAAGACGCGGACCCCTCGCCGCCATTTTACATTTTTGAGTATCGAAGGGGAGAACTCCCCGGTCTTGCCATATCGAGATTTCGCGAATTTATTGCGCTCACTCAGCGATCGTTTCATTGCGTAATTTTGAATGTTGGGGTATTTTTTGTGTCGTTCACCCTTCGAAACATAATTTGTAATGTCGATGCCGTAGTTACGAAATAAGAAAGTAATAATATCTTTCTATCTATCTAATGCCTTTAAACGAGCAATTCTATATGTATATATAAAATATATGTATATTTATAATCTGAATTTCGGAAACGGCTCCAACGATTTTCATGAAATTTAGTATGCAGGGGATTTCGGGGGCGATAAATCGATCTAGCTAGGTTTAATTTTTAAGAAACTTTGTTTTATCCGTGCAAAGCTCTATCATCCAGGTACTAACTGTTTGTTTAATAACGAAGTAATTCTTCTTACACTAACAATTTGGTACTATGCATTGTTTATTGCGCTGTAGGTTTAGGGTTCGATTCCTTACAAACATTTGTGTGATGAACATAGATATTTTGTGGCTGGATATTATAAAGTCTAAGTCTGTAACCTAACCTAACCTGTAAGTAACCTAAGTCTGTATTTAAAAATATATAAGTACTAGCTGCTGCCCGCGGCTTGGCACGCATGGTACTTACATAAAAAGTAGCCTATGTCCTTCTCCAAGGTCTCATCTATCTCTATACCAAAATTCATCAAAAACGGTTCAGCGGTTTAGACGTGAAAACGTAACAGACAGACAGACAGAGTTACTTTCACATTTATAATATTAGTAGGGATCAACAGCTTACAATTTTATGCTTCTACTTCTGAAAATGACAATACTATCATACAACCTTTCATCCCCCTTTCCAACCCTTTACAACACTTTTTTTCCAATTAAAAAGTAGCCTATGTCCTTTCTCAGGCTTTAGTTAGACTATCTGTGTACCAAATTTAAATCGGTACATTTAAATCGGTTCAGTAGTTTTGGTGTGAAAGCGAGACAGACAGACAGACAAACAGAGTTACTTTCGCATTTATAATAATAGTAAGGATTCTGTTAGTCATCTGGGTCCAAGATATACTTATTTTAGGGCTGGGGTTGTGTGAATTGTCCAGCAATATAATTTTTTTAGCTACTTTTTTTTAATAAATAAGATAGATAAGATAGATAGATAAGATAATATTTATTTACCAAATAAATTTCACATATATTTTACACGTTACTGGTGATCCCCGCACTAGGCCAGGCCTGTATCGCGGGAGATCGGTCAAGCAAAACGTAATTACCTGTCACAGATGTACACAATTACAGGGCAGATAAACAATAAAGCAATTAGTACAGAAAACTAAAGAAGACTATAAAAAAATATAACTAAGTAAACATTACTACGTGCAAAACCAAAACTACGATAACATTACATACGAGTACAATACAAATATGTGCGAATATGAGTAAATACATATACATATGTTATCTCCCAACTTAAAAATATGAGTAAATACATATATGTTATCTCACAACTTAAAAAAAAGCTGGGAAAAGGCTTTGAGATTTATTTAAGCAAACATTTTTCTTACGTAATTCTTCTTAAACAAATTTATAAGTACCTAATAAAATATCTAACTGGAAAGTCTTCTGCAAGGATGGATATCAGAGACAATACATTTACTACACCATCGTCCTTGTAAAATGTATCTTATTTCTATAGTAATAAGGCTAAATAATATATTGAAATAATGATTACTGTGTATGACGGGTGCTAATTTTATTATTATTCAGACTATAAATAAGTTGCGGATAAAGGTGGGGTCACGTGGTCTGCCTATTTTATCGTACAATTAATCTTTTGATGTTAATTAGTTTGGATATGAACGGAGCTAGAAAAGATCGTTACATTTCTTTGAAGTAAACAAAACTGTTGTATTAAGGTACCTAATCGATTAGGGAGTATACCCTATACCAGTGGTTGTCAAAGTTAGTTCCAAAAAGCAAATAATCAAAAAGTCTAGCAAAAAGTTCAAATTTCGGGACTTACGAAGGTAAATGAAGGAAACTATATGAATGATGGACTTTTCAAAAAAGAAAAAACATACATTTTAATAAACACGGGTTTTACTAAGATTCTCTAGATGAATCGAAACAGTGTCGGTGCCTCTATCGACAAAATAATACTTGAGTAAAACCCGCGTTTATCAAAATGTATAGGTAGTAAAACTCACGAAAGCTTTGAAAAAAAAAAACATATTCAGTTCCGATCCAAAGTTTTAATATTTAGTGCATTTTTTTGGGTTCCGAAGTACACTAGGAACCTTGATAAATTTAGCCATATCCGTCTGTCTATCTGCCTGTCTATCCGCCACTAATGTTATTCTTGATCGATATTTAAAAAAAATACGGTTTTTATGGATACCTGTACATGTAAAGTGAGGTTGATTTCTCAAATATTTTGTTATCCCATGTGTGGCATATCGTTGAATATCATAGAATTTCTTTAACGGTTTTCGTTAACAATTTCTCAGGGCCTACACAATGTTCGCTCGCGACCAATCGTTTGGGAACCACTGCTCTATAATATCGGGCCTACATATTTTTGGATCTACAAAGATACATGAAGAAAGAAATCCTTAAATGTCACTCTTTATTCTCAAATCTAGTTTTGTTGCTATCTCATAACTCTATCATAAATAAACCGATTTGAAAAATTATTTTCTTATGAGAAAGGATATATTTTCCGATTGGTCCCATAGATATTTCATCAATATCAATAAAAATAGCTGAAAAAAGTAAGTCATCAAAATAAACTAAATTTCTTATATTGCTTTCCTGTGAATTTTCAGTGGTTATTATCTACTAATTTCGAAAAATTATAAAGTACTGAATAGCGTGAAATAAAAACTTTTTAACTGACTTCAAAAAGGAGGTTCTCAATTTGATTGTTTTTTATATTCAATGAATTCGTTTTTCTCTTTAGTTTTTAAAACGTATTTTTTTTAGTAACTTACTAAAAAACATACGTTTAAAAACCTTACTTACTGGCGTAGAGTAACAATAAGCTGAGACTGGTCCTTTTTGGCATACCATACAGACCTCGTTGCACCTACCTGTTTCTTCGCTACTTTGTGTGTTAGTTGTGGTTCGTGTTCTTTATTTTTCTTTTAGTGTTTGTAGTTAAGTTTTAGTATTTTATTTTTGTACCTTATTTTGTGTCTGTAATGTTATGTCAAATAAAGCTTTATCTATCTATCTAATTTGGTATATAACAATGTTGGGAAGAACAGTCGCCTGTAACAGCAAAATCATTACCAATCATTACCACTCGAGATCGAGACCTTATCATAATCATATACCCATATACCATAAACCCAATCATATACATAAAAAAATACATTTTGTTTTTTATAAGTTTCCTCCAAATCGGTTCAGCCGTTGAGACATAAATCTATGATAAATAAATAATGCCGGACAGTTCACTCACCATTATCTAGCCCCAAAGTAAGCAGAGCTTGTGTTATTATGGAAACCACATGATTGATGTATGTACTTATAAAAAAAAAGTATATGGAGTATATATACTTTTTTTTGTAAATACATATGTACATGACTCACCCAGATCCGAGACAAATTCTTGCAGATCATACAAACATTATTGTTGTCTGGCGGCGGCACTTGAACCCGCAACCGTCTTCGTTCAATCTGGCCTTGGCCCACTACGCCACAAAGATCATCAGTCATCCATAAAAAACCATAGTGTCTCAATTATAAATATCCATAGTGTCTCAATTATAAATATCCATAGTGTCTCAATTATAAACATCCAATAGTCTCTCAATTTTCTCCTTTCTTCCTATTTAACAAATCGTGGCAAATCAAAGACCTTTATTCTTATGTAAATGAAATTAAACGATGTCCACTGGAAGGCACCGGCAAGGAAGCTTGTCAGATAAATTAGGTTTGTCCAATGGACCGAGACTGCACCTTGTAGTACACGGGAAGGGTAAAGTGGGCTATTTTAATGTCTGTAAAGGATTGATACTGTTCCTATTGGGTTTATCATTCGAACCCAGGACCTCTGTGGCGCAATAGGCTAAGGTCCGGCTGAGACTTTGCGAAGGTTGCGGGTTCGATTCCCGCCGCGGGACAAATGTTTGTATGATCTGGAAGTATTTGTCTCGGATTTGGGTGTGTCATATGTATTTACAAAAAAAGTATATATAGTATATCAGTCATGTGGTACCCATAACACAAGATCTGCTTCAGATCTTGTGTTATCGGGTCAGATGATACTGTGTGAAATGTCCGGAAATATTTATTATTTATTTATTTACCTTATTAATTCTAGGGCTGTATTTATGTAGAGAACTGAAACTCAGATCGAGAAGTATTTCTGAGCGCTTTTTATAGTTTAAAGTAATTTTATTGCACGTAATTCTTCTTAATCTTCTTAATCGTTAATGGCATGTCATAATAATGTAAATGTTGCCAGTGTCAAGTGTTTATATTGTTTATGGTATGATGTCACAAAAACGTATCTTGTCGTTCGTCATTTGTTATCATTATCATTACATAGTATAAAACAAACTCGCTGTCTGTCTGCGCCGATGTATGCTTAGATCTTTAAAACTATGCAACGGATTTCGATGCGGTTTTTTTAATAGATAGAGTAATTCAAGAGGAAGGTTTATATGTATAAAACGTGCATAATATAGTACAGAAACACTGATAATTTTAGAGGTTTCTAATGTGGTGTCGTAAATAAACACATTTTTTTTGCGTTTACATTGCAAACACTGGCTGAACCCTACGAGATAGATCAAAATAGTGTATTACAATATTGTAAACCTTAAAAAGGTCTACAAAAAAGTCCGCGATGGTATATGGCTATCTCTTACAGATAACCATTCTGTAGTATAATTAGTATCAGCATTGCACCCGTGCGAAGCCGGGGCGGGTGGCTAGTTTTTTAATGTCTTAATAGTTATTCTGCTATTAGGAGTGGCGACAAACCCAACAAATAAAAAATCATGAAAATCGGTCCAGCCGATTTATAAATGGTGTATCTAAACGACTATGTTTTATATACATATACAGGGTGGAATTTTGTAATGTCATCTGAAGGGAAAGTACTCCTTAATACTTTTAGATAGAAAAATTGATTCAAAGAAAACATACCTTTATTTTTGAATGGAAAGAAAACTGCATTCAGAACCGACTAAAATCTGTAAAAATTACACCCTATACTTTTATTGCATTGATCGTTAGGATCAATTATAAGGAAGAAATCTCTCTAAGAAACATGATAAATTATATGAAAAGAAAACCATGAAATCTGGACTTATAAATTCAATGAGCTCCATATGTTTACTTATGTTAGCAATTAATTCAATATGCAAAAATTGCATTTTTTGAGTAACATTGTATGGTCTGACGAAACCAACTTCAGCTATAACGGCATGTACAATCGCCGCAATAACCACTATTGGTCTCGAGTGAATCCTGTTCGTGTTCATGAAACTAACAATCAAGTAAGATTTTCTTTCAACGTTTAGTGCGAAATTATGAGAAATATGGTTATTAGTCCACGTGTACGAAGGTCATTTAAACACTGTCAAGTATCTTGAAATACTGGATCTCTTAAGAAAAGAGTTGAATGGTTTTATATGTGAAAAATCTAATTGACATTAAATGTTATGCGAATGTAAACGAGTTGAGAGTTGAAGTTCAGAATGTGATTTATAATATTCACCACAACACGTTACTATAAATGAATGAAGGTTACTAGAAATGAATTCATTAGAAGAATACATTTGTGTATCCAAGAAAATGCAGCCCATTTCGAACAACTAATTAGTTAGTTTACCATTTTTTGTAAATAATTGTAATATAATTATAATTTAAGATTTCATGGTTTTCCTATCATTTAATTTATCAAGTTTGTTAGAGAGATTTCGTCCTTATAATTGATCCTCACGATCAATTCAATAAAAGTACAGGATGTAATTTTTACAGATTTTAGTCGGTTCGATTCGCGGGTGTGGCAAGCGAATTTACGAAAATGTTTGAATGCAGTTTTCTTTCTATTCAAAAATAAAGTAATGTTTTCTGTGAGTAAAATTTTCTATCTCCAGTATTAAGAGTACTTTCCCTTCAGGTGGCATTACAAAATTCCACCCTGTATAGATGGTGTCTTCACTACATAGTATAAAATAAAGTCGCTTCCCGATGTCTGTCTGTCCCTATGTATGCTTAAATCTTTAAAACTACGCAACGGATTTTGATGCAGTTTTTTAAATAGATAGAGTGATTCAAGAGAAAGGTTTATATGTATAATATAGTAGAGAAACACTGATAATTTTAGAGGTTTCTAATCACATTACACATTCTATAGTATATTTAGTATCAGCATTGCACCCGTGCGAAGCCGCTAGTTTCGGTCGCTAGTTTTATAAAAAATAATGATTCGTGAATGAAAGAAACACCTTTATTCCAGTTTACTAGAAACAAAAGATGCGAAATTATATTCTCTACAATAATGGTATCTATAACTTTGGCCCTAAAGTGCATAGTTTCCGAGATATCAGCCAAAAACGTTTTTTCAAGATGGCGCTTGAAACGTCACCTGGATCTGTCAGCATTTTGCGTTTTTATGCTCAGTAAGTGATCCTAAACCTCTATTTTGACTGTACTAATACCCGAGTCAACAATTCTAGCTCTATTTAAATAAAAACACCAAAATCTATACTAATATTATAAATCCGAAAGTAACTCTGTCTGTCTGTCTGTTTGATGACTTTTGGTATAGAAATAGATGAGACCTTGGAGAAGCACATAGCCTACTTTTTATGTAGGTACCACGCATGCGAAGCCGCAGGCAGCAGCTTGTTATTAATAAATCTGGAAATAACTTGAGAAAAATTTATAGTATAAAAGCGCAATGTTCGACAGTGATCAAAAATAATCCGTAATAAATT
This sequence comes from Lampropteryx suffumata, assembly GCA_948098915.1. Classification (NCBI taxonomy): domain Eukaryota; kingdom Metazoa; phylum Arthropoda; class Insecta; order Lepidoptera; family Geometridae; genus Lampropteryx; species Lampropteryx suffumata. The sequence continues at coordinate 6,084,966 of OX402563.1, forward strand.
CGTATAGGTACTACCGAACCGACCCCGCATGTACTGATTCGTCTTTCCTGCGGGTCCTGTCGGCAAGGTCGAGAGCTTAAGGCTTACCTAAGTGCACGAAAGGAGCCTGAGACGCCCTTTAATCCTTTCACCACACTGGTTAGAAATAACTAGTGAATGAAAAATATGAGATGAAAAATAGGTACTTATAAATGTCTCGCAACTTCTAACTAAAGTTCACTGTTTAAAATAGTGCTATCCTTTTTTGTAAGATAATGAGAAATAGAGACGGCGAATCTAAAGCAGTGTTCATGTTGAAAGGCGTTTAAGGTAAGGACGGCCATGTTAAGTATTCCCGACTAATGATCATTGTGTTTGAGACGTTATCACTTACGTCTTATAAATTGATGAACGCCGGCTGGACGCACAAAAAATTGTCACGTTCCGCCTGACAGTGCAAGCGAGAGCGCAGAACAAGCGATAGAGAGGCACGGTTGGCCTAAGCGTTCGGCTTGAGACGCATCTTAATAGGTTTAAAGTATGCAATTTTTCATCAATGTTTTCTTATGACGTTATCACGTAAAATTATCGTCCGTAAACCGAGTTTACAGACAACCATTTTATTATGAATAGTTTAAATATTTTTTCCTACGTTTTGTTCTGGCTTTGTAAATATAAAATTTGACTGTAGAAACATTATTGGTAATGTTATCTAAATTGTTTTTGCTTATTGTAAATAGTAACCTTGTTTTTTTCCCAAAAAAAACGATCATAACAAGTGTCTCGTAGCTCGTCTTAGGGCGGGCGGGCCGCGGCCAGAGGGCGGCACTTCCGGCGGAAATGCTAGTAACGGCGCCTTCACATCACTAATTGCAAATCAAGTTGCTAACTTAATCAGATTTCTGATATTGGATGATAACTTGTCATCTTAGCTGGCATCGTCCTGTTTGTCTGTTTGTCCATTCGTAGCTTTAAGTCCTAGTCATGGAGAGGTATATTTAGTTTTAAGGATTCAGCTCTATAGTTGCATAAAGAGCATTGATGCTGCATATTTTGACATTCGAAACCTATTGATGACCTCTGTGGCGCAGTGGGCTAAGGTCCGGCTGAGACGCAGAAGTTTGCGAGATCGATTCCCACCGCGGGACAAAAGTTTGTTTGATCTGCGCCATAAAGATCGATTATTAATTAATATTCTTCTTTTAATGTTATTTAGAGCCAGTGTCGTGAAATTATTAAAGAGCATCTCAAGAGGATTTTTGTTGTGCACAAAATAATAAAGAAAACATATAAAAATATACGTAACATCTAACTAATATTATAAATCAGGAAGTAATTCTGTCTGTCTGTTTGTTAAGTTTTCACGCCTAAACCGCTGAACCGATTTCGATGAATTTTGGTATAAAGATAGATGGGACCTTGGAGAAGAACATAGCCTACTTTTTATGTAGGTACCATGCGTGCGAAGCCGCGGGCAGCAGCTAGTACTTAATAAAATTAATAACTGAAATATTGGTGAACAACGCACACTATCTTGCCTCAAACTTAGCATTATTTGTATTTTGGTGACCAGATTATAATACGTACATAATGTTAAATACTATCTATGACCAGATGGTGACCAGATGGACAGAACAGAACTATGTCCATCACACAAATTGTTCGTTCTGGAAGGGAATCGAAACCTCAACCTACAGCGCAGAAGGCAGAGCTACTACCAATTTTGCTTATAGACCAGACTTTTTCTTGAAATGCTTAAAGAGGCTTCCTTTCGTGCATTTCTTTCACCATCGCAAGAATCATTTGTTAGTAGCTTAATAAATAAATAATAAATAAATGATGCCGGACATTACACACAGCGTCATCTGGCCCTAAAGTAAGCAGAGCTTGTGTTATGGGTACCACATGACTGATACACTACTTACATAATTTTTTTTATAATTCATACATATTATACATAGAAACACCCAACCCGAGACAAATACTTGCAGATTATACAAACATTTATCGAGTCGTCAGATCTAAGCCACCTATAGCCACTATAGCTGTAGGTAGCTGTTTATGATCAACTGCAGAGGTAGATAGCATCACGTTCCCCACCCACCGTCTGTCCACTTATCAGTTGCCAAGTAGGTGGACTAGATATAACAGAGCCAGCGGTCCAAGTGCAGGTTACACAGAGTATTAATTTCTTCTTATACCTTGAGTTCAATCATTCTGTATATCATTGGTTTGACTTCAGCGGTAACAGGCTGCAAACTCGCTACGCTGTTGTCGCACTCATTCGACGTACTAATGACGTCATACTCATGAGGACCTCTGTAGCGCAGTTGGCGAAGGCGCGGGACAAATGTTTGCATGACCTGCAAGTATTTTTCTCTGGTCTGGGTGTTTCTGTGTATAATATTTATGTATTAAAAAAAAAGTTTGTTTTAGCTTGTTTTGCTTTGCTTACTTTGGGGTCAGATGATGCTGTGTGAAATGTCCGGCATTATTAATTATTTATTTGTTTATTCATATAATGAGGAGCTTACATGAGTGCGACAGACTGTGTAGTTAGATAACACATTAACGTTTGCATTGTGTGTTAACATAGATGATCTATTGATATTGTGAAGCTGGTATAGCTATGCAACTTTAGGTTTAAAGGTACAATACCTACCAAAATATTTGTATAGTTTTAATGCCAAAAATAAAAAAAATATATATAATTGAAAATTATTTCAAGGCGATTTGGTTTGGTAGAAATAACGCGTGCGTGACCAAAAGTAGATTGACTCTTATCTGACCCTGAATGAGTATTTCACTCAACGTGAGAATATTGCTAGTCTAGTGTCTTGGGGGACTCTGCTCTCTGGAAAAGATCTGGATCAGATAAGCTATCGATAGGTCATTTTAAACGGTCCCTAAATAGCTCAACTGTTGCACATATATTATTCCACAATTACTCCTTAAATAATGTTTTAGTAGTACTTGTCTATATATATACATTAAGTAATACTATAAATGTCTATATAATACCAAATTTCACCAAATGTGTGAAATTTGGTATATATATAGACTATGGGACCTGGAATGGGGTATAGAATATCCTTATTTTGAAAAAACTACTTTTTCTGGCAAATCACAAGTTAAGCGATCGATGTTACATGTCGCTGTTCTTGCATTTTACGAGGTATATTATACTTAAAAGTATAAACTTACTGAAAATTGTTTTAATATACTCGTAACCCACACATGTTTCATCAATTATCTAAGATTCTCATGCAAACTATGTTTAGTTCGTGGCTGATGGTGCTCTAAGAAGTCAACTCGAAACAAAATCGAGATTATATTTATGCCAGCTTATGAACAGTAGCTGGCGCTAGTGACTTGCGCCAGTGCCGTGTCCGGCAAGCAACTCGTCTCAGCAGGTCGCCGCCTTCAATAGCAGACTCTCTAGATGAATCCATTATACGCCTCGCTTGACCATAATATGGGTATAAACGTGAAGGGGTTAATATCTCTATATTATTAGTTTTAATAGAGATAAATACATATTACTTACAACTATTTATTAATAGGTATGCTTATGGTTGTATTTGATATAAAACTTTAGCTCGATTTTAGGGAGTTTAAACAGTCCAATTCATCCTTCATCCTCTTTAGGAAAATCATATATCAATAAAATCATCATTAATAGATGTTAAATGATTTCACCCTCAAATGAAATAACCAATTGTAGATATAATTTCTCAAAAACATCTATCTATCTATCTGATACCTTTGGACGAGAATTTCCTGTAAATATCTTTACTTACTGTACTTAGGCGAATTATGGTTTTAAATTTTGAATCAAAGTAGGTCTATAGATATTTTGTCTTTTTATTGACTGGCCAGCTCAGTTGGCGCTGCCTTCTGCGCTGAAAGTTAGGGGTTCGATTTCCTCCAGGAGAAACATTTGCGTGGCGAATATGTGTTTGTTCTGTCTGGGTGTTATAAAGAATCTGAAGTATGCATTTAATATATAAGTATTCTATCATTCAGGTCACCATAATACAAGCTATGCATAGTTTCGGTGCTAGATGGTCTTTTTGCATTGTCTACCAATATTTGATTTATTGTTTTTTTTTTAGGTTATGTTATTTTTTTTCATTTATCTAATAAAAAAGTTAACAATAAAAAATTGTAAATATAGCACAAAAAACCACTAAGGTTTGTAATATAATGCTACAATAAGTCTACACAATATATTAAAACAAATGTAATTACTAATATTAAGTAAGTACATAGTTAGTACAAAAATAAATAACAAGAACTACCTAACTCGAAACACCTAAGTATGTAAAAAACTGGAGCTAGGTAAATACATTTCGCATGTTAAAATTAATTGTTAGGTAAGTAGGATAGATGAGTTCTTTTATTATAAATTATAATACAATTGTTGATATTGTAAATTTACTTATTGCTCTAACGGTTTTGGTAACTATAATTTGAATACAAAACCATACATTTACGCTTGTCTACTTATTGGAATTAATGTTTAGACGTAAATCTTGAACTCCCCTTTCGCAAAATGCCGCGGTTTGCGGTCGTTCGTCATATCCAAATTATCCTAATATTGAAATTGATCAGATACGATGGGAAGACCCCCTATTGAGTCATATTTACATTACATACATGCAAGATACTTGATTTATTATGTAACTACAGCAATAGGTAGTGTATTTTCTAATACAAAAATAAAATAAAACCATAGACAAAGCTCAGTTGTTAATATGGATTGTAAAAAACTACAGCATCTATTTCTTCTTATTTCTTTTATGGCATATATCTAGACAATTTTGACAAAAAAATAGAATTTAGAAGTGCTATGTTACTTTTTAAATGACAAACGAAGAATCTAACACATTTATCTAATTTAGTGTTAAAAATCTGTTGTCGGTCGGCCAGACTGCTATTCCGCAGTGACGTTTGGAATAGACAAAATGACGATCGACTGCAACCTTATTACGATATTAATAAAAACAATAACTTGACATTGGAAAAGTTGTTATAAAGATGTCATTATAGGAAGAAGAAGAAATGAGATAAACTTTAAAGATGGTATTTAGGACATAATATCAGGCCAAAAGCTTCAAGTATTTAAAAAAATTGTGCTACTAAAATTATAACACTCAAACCATCTTACAAGAACCTTGAATCATACAAAATCATAAACGAAGGGTGGCCATACCCCTTCCAAAAGCAAAAAAGTCGTAGCAAAGACGGAATTACATCTACGCCAAATTATAACTACAACTCACTAAGAATTTTGTTGTTTTATGTGAAAGGAATAGAGTTGAGAATTGCGTAACTGTTCCAGATTTTCAAGTGGTTTTGTCGTTAAAAGGAGCGAGCTATCAAAGAAATGCTTCTAATGAATCTATTGATAGCTCAGCTTATGTACCTATGTTCTAAGTATTTTTTTAGATTTACAAACGGAGGCTGCGTCTGTGTGCGTGCTAGAGGGTGATGCTAAGAGATGCTTTCTTCGACCCCTCGTTTCTTATAGGGGGTGTAGCAAGGCTTGGTACTTGTTCTTTTTCCGCTAATTTCCAAAGAAGTTAAATTGGGATGTCTCTATTTGTTGGATAGCGACAGCGTAGAGTCGCTTGTCTATAAAAACTAACAAATCATAGAAAGTTTCACAATTCACCAATTCAATTAGTGTTTTTGACGTGATAACGTCTTATAAATTGATGCACGCCGGCTGCATGCACGAAAAAGCATGACTCTTTGTCACATTCCGCCTGAGCCGAGCGTGCAAACGAGAGCGCGGAACAAGCGGTAGAGAGGCACGATCGGCTTGTGACGCGGCTCTTCCTCTCCATCGGCCGATGCGTCCGAGTAGAAGAGACAGCGGCAGCACGCAACCTACTCGTGAACTGTTTTGTTTTCTTATGACGTTATCACGTAAAATTATCGCCCGTAAACCGACTTTACAGACAACCATTTCTTTTGCATTTAAACGGTCAGACAGCCGGATGATTATAAACTACTGAATACTGTTTATACGATAGAATTCAAATATTATAACGTCTTGGTTTTATTATAAACTATTTAAAAAAAAAAATCCTGTGACCTACTTATTTTAAGTACTTGTTTATGTAACTTAATAGATAAAATTTGAATTAACGACAAAATCACACTTTAGGATAACTTTATCAAGCATTATGATCAAGTAGATGTTATAAGAGCCCTTCAAAGGTCTTTAGAATAGTTTTGTGATCAATAACAAAAACGATAATAATAACAGTGGAAAAATCTGAACATTTGCAAAAGGATCAAGACTTCGCAGTCCAGCGACAAATCACTCCCCTTATTTCACTCGAGTCGGCCGATCGTCTCAGCACACACACACACAAACACACACACGAACACACACACGCGCACACAGGGGTGCGGGCCCTTGCAGAACTCCTCCTTTATGTTTTCTTCTTTGTTATGTAGAAAAATTGCAGAAAGGGGGATGCCAAAATCGATATTAAAGCGGTATGTATTGAGTGTTTGGGTTTTTTTTGCGTTTTTTAGGGTAAATCTGGACTTGGGCTATTGCGATTTTATTTACTTAGTTTTTGACTAGTTTTCACAAACACCCGTAGGCGGATTATAGTGAACGCGTCGACGGTGCCCGACCGTGCCGAAATAATTATTTTTTTATTGTTTTTTTAAATAATTAAATAATAAAAATAAAGAACACGTAGACCTTCTTTTATTCTGTTCTAAAACAAACATGCGACGCGGTCGGCTCCGGGTAAATGTGCGTTCAACCTCAATGGTCATACCTACTTACACTGTTTACTAAACTTATACAATTCATAGGTAGTACTGAGTTTCAGTACTTTCAACGTCGCCGATATGAAAAGAAAATTATAATTATTTTGAACTATGTCTCGCCAAAAATCGTAAGACAAGAGCCGAATAGTGAAGAACTGTGTTTTTCCTTCATGTTACCATGATGGTATAGGTTTGTACACACTTGCTAGAAAAGTAGTACATTTTCCCTATTCTTTATAGTATCATAAAAATCTAAGATTGCAGGAAAATCTATCGTTCCACAACAATAATAATAATACTAATAATTATGCCGGATATTTCTCACAACAACAAATAGTCCCAACCAAAGTGGCTATTTGTTATAGGTGCAACATGACCATGTATGTATGTTATAAATTAATACATATTATACATAGAAACACCCAGATCCGAGACAAATACTTGCAGATCATACAAATATTTGGCTTATTCCCAGACTTCATTGTTTTCAATAAAAATAGGTTGATACTTTGATTCCTAACGGGTCCACGACATTTTAAATTTAATATTATTTCTTTTCACAACGGGTCCATGAAATTGTTTAGTACAGTAAGCAATAAAAGTAATTAAGAACTTACGGAAATTAGGAATCTAATTTCGATAAGATAAGGCAAATGTCTCACTGCGGGAATCGAACACCTTGCGTCTCAGCTGAACCTCAGCGCCACAGAGGTCTATTGAAAACGCTCAAAAATTATGCTCTGTTCTTATCATTCTTATTTCAATGAATGAAGGTTTTAAGGTTATATTAGTTAATGTACTCTTTATTCGATGAATGACAAGTAGAATAACCATACACTAACGCCACGCTAGCAAATTATTATTATGAGATAAAGGGAAAGACACGAAAAACACAGACATCCTTGCAAAATAAAGATGCATCTAACTGCACGCGACTTTACACGTAATATTGGCTGTAAATATTATAGAATTAATCTTGGTAAATTTCTTTAATAGGTCATTTATTTTTCGTAAATATCTCATTAGAAACTTTTAATTTTAAGATGGTACACTCAAGAAAATACTTTTGTATGCTAAAATCGTGTATTTTTTGAAAATATTTAGTGGTTATCTGTACGTACAGACAAATATCAATAACAAATACAATAGGAGGAATAATAATTATAAAAAAAGTGTCAACATTTTGCCTGAAACTCATAATGAAATTAGGTCTAAATTATTAAATAATCATCATCATCTAAAGTAGATATCGTTTTAAGTTGCAGCTTGCATTACATTACAGTTAATTGCATTGAAATACAGTTTTTTATTTTAAAACTTTTTTAGGGATGAAATATCGCAATTTCTGTGCCGTCAAAAAGCATCGGTTTAATTAGCTTGGAGATCAGACTTTAACAACTAAACTTATAATCAAACATAGAAGAAACATTCTTAACATGAAATATCGCCTTTTTCCTGACGGGGCAGATAACACGGATTTGCTTTTTAAAATAAGTTATACATAATCAGAATCACTGCAAACTATAAATATATCTAAACATCTAAAATAACATTATCATAATATTAAAATACTATTTGTTTGTGTGTTTGTAATGGACAAACTCAAAAACGAATTACCAAGTAACACGAGCTGTAGTTTATTATTAAATAAATTAATATAATAATAATAATATGTTTATTTCCAAAACAAAATCTTTACAAGTTCTTAAGTAACTTAGGTCTAAATACAGACAAAGAAACATTTGTCGCCTTAACCTGTAAAGTCTTGACATTGACTCCTCACTCTAACTAAGTATTATTTACTTGTAAATAGACATGACAGTGCCTTGTCAGTATATATACGAAAATTTTATGTATGTGCACAAAAATGTTCATTTATTTAAAAAAAATTGCGATAATCATAGTATTAACTCTAGAAATAAAGATAAACTCGCTGTTCCCACTGTTAGGCTCGCTAAAGTTAATAAGTCTTTTATAGGGCAATGTGTACGCTTCTATAACAAGGTCCCAAGCGACGTGTTAGATATGTCGATTGGCAAATTTAAAAACGTAATTAAACAGAAACTGTCTATTAAAGCATATTATAAAATATCTGATTATTTAGATGACAAAAAAGCTTGGGATTAATCAGCTCCAACTCGACTCGGCATCCGTAACAAAATTGTCAAGGATCATACAAAAAAGTGTTAAGACCAGGCAAGGATTCTTCTTGAACTGGGGTTAGGAGGAACCGGCACCTAGATTCACTAGCATATAAGAAGACGATTCAAAGTGGTCCTAGTGATTTGTTGAATAAAGATTTCTTGAATTGAATTGAATTGAATTGAAAAAAAATTATAAAATAAGAGTTCCTTAAAAACAATAATGTAACCCAGGTATCACAAATTTGCCCATAAAATACATTATGTGCGTTATGTATCATTATGTCTCAGTCATTATGGGTCTCTGTGAGTGTTGTTCTATGTATAATATGTATATATTTACAAAATAATTTAGTATATCAGTCATGACCAAAACACAAGTTCTGCTTACTTTGGAGGTAATTACTGTGTGAAATCTCCAGCATTATTAATTTATTATTAATTTATTTATTTTGGGGACATACGACATACTTCTTATGGTAGGTCTAGGTACTACACGTGCGAAGCCGCGGACAGTTAGTAACACAAAATTAACTGTGGCGTTAAGGGATGGCTGTCATTATTATGTCAAATAATATTGCAACAGATTTATACAATACATTAGTTAAAAGAGTGATTATGAGATGTACCTTTATACTCTTCTTTCTTGTTATTTAACAGACCAAAAACAAAACACTTCACAGAAAAAACATTTCAAGAACATAAATTTTAAATTTAAATATATTCACTGCACTGATACAAAATTATACAAAAAACATCTTCCCTCAACAGACCATATCCCAAACTGATTTCATTCCCCGCGAACTAGCCGTTACTGACCTAAATACCCTTAGAAAAAATATAATGAAAAAAAACCGGTTCATCAAACCACTTTGTCTTTTCAATACGCACAAAAGATCGGTTCAGATGTCCGCGGATGCTGCGGGCTTTATTGAAAAAATAGAATAAAAAAAACCGGTTTAAATTGTGAATGAGCTTTGTCCCGCGATCGGTTATTTTGATTTATTCGATTTTTAGTACGCGAGTGGAGTATGGGAAAAATAAAAAGATGACACGCGTTCAACAGGTACTGTTGCGGGGAAAAGTGTTTGTCAAAACTCTGAGCTGCATAGTACCTACATGTAACAAATGGAGTACTATGCAACAAATTGACTGCTGACGTAACGTAACTAATTTTATGGAGTTTACGGAGTATGGCCACAGACAAGAAACTGTTTATCACTAATAAGTCAATGTCAGATTGCTGTTCAATCTGAAAACCAGTGCTACTTCCATGCCTGTGATTTTTTTTGCTGAACCTTTTTGGCCACACTTAAATGCTGATTGGTTCGCGGGAAGGGCTAATTTTAACGCATACTTGTTTTTTGTGTTTGTATAAATTACCCCTTAAGGCCAATTTTAAGTTTTTTTTTTATTTTTTCCGCTCATATTTTCTCTTGTGTTTTGTGTGTGGGCTAAATATATGTTTTTTCTTTCCTTCTTTGATAGAAGATGAAAGCTACCGTAGTTTCAATTGGCCACTTCTGTACTACTTTTGTATAAGTCAGTGGCTAAATCTGGTCAAAATTAAAATCAAAGGCAAAATGTAATATCCAATGTAATCAAATCCAATATGTTTTATTCAAACAAGGTTTTCTTACATGATTGGTGCATTTAGATTCACCATGTTTTAGAAAAAATCGGAAAGAAACTTTTCTGGCCTTAACGCTTTTTTGTATGATCCTTGCTAAGAACAATATCATATTACGCTTAATTGAGTTTAGCTGTGCTACGAGCGTTCTATTCTAATTGGCCGCTGACTCGTACGTAGGTTGACGTATGAGTAGACGTAGGTTGGCTGTGTTGAAGTTTTATTGAAAGCAAAGGTTTTTCTCTCCGACTGTACCAAAACAAGATTTGTTCTATTTTCTTGGTTACGGTCTCAATGTTTGCCCTTTCACAGCGTTTTCAATAAATGACGGTATTTTATACAACTCTATGCGTTTAAATGTATCTGTTAGTTATTTTTATGTTGATTGGACCTTTAAACTTTTTAAGATACTATTGCGAAGTAAATTTCGTTCGTAAAACGACCCCTTAAACGACAAATTAACGATTATTATGTAGAAAAAGACAATTCCTATTTTAAAATAGATAATTAAAATAAATATTAATAATTAACTTAGCCGATATTAAGTAGATATCTGCTCGTTATTTAAAAAAAAAAATATTATTTAAAAATTCTTTTGTATATCTTCAAAAAAGGTCCAAGTATCACGTAGTTTCTAATGTTATTGTTAGTTCTGTAATTGAAAAGAGAAATATCAACCTTTATTTTGTCCTTTTGAAGCAAACATTTTAAGCACTTTTTTTTGTTCCTAGGTATCTACAAAACAAGTTCTTTCATGATTCTTTGCATAAACGGATGAGTTATTGTATTTTGAATCTTATATCACACTGACTTAACTGTCATTGGACCCGTCTTCGTCTTCCTTCTTCGTGTAGCTTCGTATAACTTTTAGGTCTAATGCGCATTGCGGATTAATCTGCGGCGATTTTTTCGGGCTAGTATGTTGAACACGAAATCAGACGTAAGCGCACGCTATAGCGAAAAAAGACGCGTTGAAAATGACATACTACAGAACAGGCTTCATAATAGCGGGGTGTAAACCGCGTGGATTAATTGCCTAATGCGTGCTTGGCTTTTTATTTAGGTTACATAATAAATATACAGGTTTTTAGGTATTATTAGGTATTAGGTAACTAAAGCGTTAGCGGATATTATTGTATATTTTTCTTAACTACATTTCTATACATAAATTATTTTTATAATTTTATCAACTCTGTCACAGGTGTGTTGGCGACCGGTCCAGCAGCTGCGTCCGATGTCCGTCTGCTTGTTATTATAATGCTAATGCTTCTATTGTACAGGAGAGCGGATGTAGCTTTGTGTCTTTTGGATAGTTTTACCCATTTTGATAACCCCATTTTTACGTATTTTAATGAGATTTTTATCTGTTTTATTAATATCAGGTAAATTATTGTATAGGTACTTATAGGTAACAAGAGTATTCGTCCATAGACCAAAGACACCATAGACTAAAATAGATATAAAACTTTTTTGTTTCCTATAATGAAATCTATCTGATGACAATTTTGACAATGTTATGTGATTATTTTGTTTTATTTGGTCAAGAGATTATTTTTGACCGTTTTGCGGAGTAAACTTTGTGCTCTTATATTATTTATTTTTCCCGAGTTATTCGGGTTTTATTTGTAATTTTGGTGATTTTATTAAAATAAAGCTAGAGTTATTGACTCGAGTGTGAATAATAGGAATTAAAGTTTTGTGTTTTATTTGTGATTCGAGCAAAATTAATCCGTAAAATTATTTTATTACAATTATAAATTATACACGATTTTTTATAAAATAACACATTATACATGCCATTAACAAATTGACTATAGATAAACATAAACACTTGACATTATTATGTCACATGCCATAAACAAAGAAGAAGAAGAAGAAGAATAACGTCAAAAATCGTAGTTGATCGTCATTTGTCTATTGTCTAAACGTCATCGCACAATGGCCGTCTAGATTTTTTTTGAGATTCCTCATCGAACAAATTACATTATAACTAAATCTTAAAATTAAATTAATTACACACTTGGGCTAATATGTCACAATTTATTAATTAAAAATCCTAAAAAAATGATTACTGAATAAAACATGCAATAACTCAAAAACTTGTTATGTTATGTTACTTCACAAAATGACAAGCAAATACTAGATCACAGATGACATTCGCTCGGTCTCTTGTGTCAGGGATCCGTTGAACTTCCTGAATACGACACCTCTCGGCCAGAACCCGACGTCCATGAATGCTGGCAGACGATCCGAAGGATTTAACGGATTTATAGTAAAAAAAATACCTACCTATAGGTATTTTTTTTATTGTAGCACCACTATTAAATTAACTCGTCGAAGAAGGTTAAAATTCCCAATGGCATAAAGAGACATTAGCAACTTACCTACTTAATGTCTCTTTATGTCTTTCGTAGGCCATAAATAACTACGAAATTTAGTTTCTGTTATAGCAAATAAACATTATTGTTACAACGCATATTTACGTACAACGTTTTTTGTTGTCTTGCCTTTTATAAAATATAATTAAGTACTCAATATTAATATTTTGCTTTTATAATAATTGTAACCGCGCTCCGTAAGTCCGATTTTTTGTTTAGTACTTCTACTCAACGCTAGATGGCGTTGTTATAGAACGATATTAGCGACCTCTATGAAATCTTTTTTTGTACTAAAGTAAACTTGCACACCATCTGTAGAGGAGCAGCTGAACTAAAAGCTACTACTACTCAAAAAGAGATGGCGTTGTATGATTCAAAATTGCAGAACATTTATCTGTAAGGACTTAAATTATTATTGAAATACATTTTCGAAGCTTGTTGATATAATTATGACATATTTGTTCATTCCAAGGTGTTTTTTTAATGTTTAAAATCATCTTAAAATGTGACAAAACATAATTAGCTCGGTTATGGGTAATAATAACAAAACAATAATTCAGGTATAGTCAAAGTAGAGTTCGATGTTTTCAAAGAGTTTTTGTTTACAGCGCCACTAAACCTTGGAAACCCGATTATACGCGCCATCGCATCGTTTCCTTCAAAAGAAAATTACCCTGCCAATAATGTCGAAAATACCTATGCAAACATGTTTCTACCCCCTCTTTTCATAGTATTAGACCTAAACAACTATCTTTAGAGTTTATTTTGCGTTGCGCTTTCAGAGTAGTTAACTTACTCTTCGAACCCACGCTGGTATTTTAGGCATTTATCTACCAGGCATGACCAGAAACACTAATGCGGTTGCAAACAAACCCCTTATAAGGGTAATTTTCGCAAAGTTTGTGGTAATGGAGTATATAATAGGTATTTATATTCAATAGACTTTTGTTACGGTCAATATTTGTTTATATACGTTAATGACACAAAATAACTAAGTGATTTACTGATAGTACAATCATTATACGACGACCTCTGTGGCGCAGTGGGCTAAGGTCCGGCTGTGACGCAGAAGGTTGCGGGTTCCCGCCGTGGGACAAATGTCTGTATGATCTGCAAGTATTTGTCTTAGGTCTGGGTGTTTCTATGTATAATACGTATGTATTTACATGTATTTCAATAAGAGGTAATAAGAACATAGCTTTCTTTGCAAATGTAATTTTAGACTATTCTCGCGCGGGAGAAATCGTTCTCTACTGGGTTCATTCTACGAGGGCAGCAACAGCCAGAATTCCTATTAGGTATCCTACTCTGTATTCTTATTTGAAGTTTTTAATTCGTAATCAACAAGTGTCTAATTAGATTCTTGTTAGATAAGGTTGGTAAATAAAATTAAATTATTGGCTTCAAAATTATGTGATACAATTTGCTCCTTAAATAGTTTGTCCGTTGTATTCTTTTGCGTGCAATTTTTCTCAAAGTTCTCTGAACCTTAGCTGCACTTGAGTTTATTTTCAATGGAGATGTATTAGAATTAAGAAAAGAGCTAAACATAACCAATGTTATTTTAAATTAGTTAATAATAGTAAATAGAGCATAAATATATAATCATAATACATAATGGGAAAAAATTAAAGTTTTTTAGCGTCAACTTCGATTAATCCAAGCGCGCTGGGCTTGGATTAATCGAAGTTGTCGAATCGAAGTTCTTATTCGTCCTATCAATTGTTGTGAAAATAAGAAAATGAGAATGATCGTAACCTATATATGTATATATCAGAAACATTGGGTACTATCGCATAGTAAGTACCTAAGTAATAATGTTACTGAGAGGGTCGGACAGCCACCTTTCCTGATTTATTCCTTTCTCTTCCGAGGTTCATTGTCATTATGTTAATGAGGTAACGGGAGGTCGTTTTATTCATCATTCATTACATCTAAGAGTAATCTTGTCGAGTATTCACATCTTATAAAGCACACTAATTATAATAATAACACACATCACGCTAAGAATGCGCCAACATCAAAAGCGCTTAATTTGTTTAACGCATTCGTACGCGAGTTCCAACATACCTACAGACTTGTTAGATGACAGCCTTTATATTATCTTTGTCTATCCTTTTTATTTTTTTGACATTTCTCACAGCATTTGACATTTTTGACATTTACTTGCAGATCATAGAAACATTTGTCCCGAAGCGGGAATCGAACCCGCAACCTTCTTCGTCTCATCCAGCCTTTGGCCCACTGCGCCACAGAGGTCGTCAAATCATATTGTCGAGTATTCACATCTTACAAAGCACAATAACAATATATAATAATAAATCCCGGACATTTCACACAGCATCATCTGGCCCCAAGGTAAGCAGAGCTTGTGTTATGGGTACCACATGACTGATACACTACTTATATACTTATAATACCTAGTTATAATAATAGCACACATCACCCTAAGAATGCGCCAATATCCAGAGTGCTTAATTTGTTACGCATTCGTACGCGAGTTCCAACATACCCACATACAGACTTGTTTGATGACAGCCTTTATATTATCTTCTTCTATATATTAGGTTGGGGAAAAAGTCTTTTCGCATCATAGTTTGTATGAACTTGTAATAAAATCTCTTTGGCTATACTATTTGTATCTGGCTGGTTTTGGTGTCATTAAATAAATAATAAATATAAAGTTTAAATTTAAAAGAACATAATCAAATTCAAAGTAGGAAAATGTGTGATTTTTATTTGTTTTTCGTACTGTCAAGATGAGTGAATCTAATGAAAAAATTCGATACATTTTAAAATTTTACTACAAAATAGGTAAAAATGCAACGCAAGCCTCGAAAAAAATTTGCGATATTTATGGACCTAGTGCAGTGTCTGTGAGAGTAGTAGATACAAATTTGGTTTAAGCGTTTTCAATCGGGAAATTTTGATGTCAAAGATGCATGTCTCTCATGTCACCCTATTACGGATAAAATGGATGCCATTTTTGAAAAAGTGGAGCAAGATCGGCATATCAGTAGTTACGACGTAGCTGAAGAACTGGGAATTGACCACAAAACAGTTTTGGCGCATTTGAAAAAAACTGGGTACACAAAAAAGCTCGATATTTGGGTACCTCACGAGCTCACTGAAAGAAACCTAATGAACCGTGTACTCATTTGTGATTATTTATTATGACGTAATGAAACTGTACCATTTTTGAAGAAGCTGATAACTGGTGATAAAAAGTGGGTCACGTACGACAAGTAAATGTAAATGTAAATAAACAATATTAAAAAATGTTTTGCATTTTCTTAATAATAATATATAACAAAATAAATTTTGCTAAGCGCATAACTCAAGAATGGCTCAAAAAAAAAATAAAAAAAATAAAAAATTAAATAAATAGGCTACTTTTTATCCTGGGAAAATTCTTCAACGCGGGCGAAGCTGCGCGCGGGCAGCTAGTTTTGTAATAATTTAAGAATATTTTTAAGTTTTAATTAAGACAGCGTTTTGGTGAATACTGTAAGTTATCTGTTGTTCTGAAATAAATAAATTCTAAATTATAAAGAGTATCACTTTACATAATAAATATTGAATAATTATAAATACTTAGTACATACAAAAATTAATAACAGAAATATACAGAATAATATAAAGACATGTGAAACAATTGAGCTATCTAAAGACCAGGAAAATGATCTATAGATAGCTTAACTTATCTAGTACGTATCTCCACATAGATAAGTACGTCATCAAATTAAATGTACTAATGAGTTTTGTTTTGCAATACTTAATAAAATTAAAGACATAGTAAATACTTCTCATTATTTTTTTATTACGACATTTTTAGCAATATACATTACTATACAAAGAAATAACTACTGATATACTGGTAATTGAAAGTTATCTCTAATATTCGATAGGTACCCTCAATCGCAAAAACAATCGCGCCATAATCAAAAATAATAAAAGTATAAAAAGTTCTAAAACTCGATCGGTGAGAGGAGGTCGGGGCAAAACCACCCCGCGGGAAGTTTTCACACTTTCCCAACTTTTTCCACTTTTTGTCCCGCAAAGTGTCCTGAACACCGCAACGGGTCCTCTTCGCCATTATTAAGGGGAATTCACATATATCCGTGCCGTGCTCAAAACGTGCCGAGTTTATAAAGATATTTTGTTGTTGATACGACATTGGTATAAAACGCATGTGCCATCTTCTTCATATTGAGTCTTGATTATGAAGCACGTAAGCAAGTTCCTCTCATTATAACAAAGTCGTGTTAGCTATACCATATAAAACTCGAGAACGGCTCGACCAAAACTGGTCATAATATTTGATTTGTTAGATTTGTCCTCGCCCCGAATAGCAGAATAACTTTAAAAAAAATAAAATTTGTGAATAAAAAAATTATAAGTTTTAAAGTGGTGAGTTCAGTTTGATATAACCTTTGACTATGTTCGGTTTGTTAGTTTATGACAGTTGCCATTGTGTGCGCATCAACAATTGTGTCATATAGAAGCAAAGTCAAGCAAAATGTTTTATTTTGGTATATGTTTATTTTTATAACTATGTTTTAAAAACTAAAAAGACAACCGACTGCATGTAGGTACATCAAAATTTAGTTTCATCCAAGTGGATGACATATTTTTCATTTTTAGGTTTCAATGATTTCAAAACCTAACGACAGAACCGATTTTTATAAAATTTATATGGAACCAATCGGGAAGTATATCCTTTCACATAATTTTTTTTTTCAGTTCTATCAAATCGGTTTATAAATGACGAAATTATGAGGTAACGTACATAAAAAAATACAGTCGAATTGAGAACCCCCTTATTTTTCAGTCGATTAAGCTCGGTCAGCTAGCTTATAAATGCCTCTCGTTTGAACACTGCCTGCAATGTTTAGGCAGTGTTCAAGTGAACACTTGAGACTTGAACACAGCCTCAACATTGCACAATATTCGCCCTGTCACTATTTATCATCTTACAAAAAGAGATGGCGCTATTTTAAACTGCGATTAACTTTATACACTTTTGACAACCTCTGTAGCGCAGTGGGCTTAGGTCCGGCTTAGAAGCAGAAGCCTGCGGGTTCGATTCCCGCCGCGGGAGAAATGTTTGTATGATTTGCAAGTATTTGTCTCGGGTCTGGGTGTTTCTATGTATAATATGTATGTATTTACAAAAAAAGTAAGTAAGTATATTAGTAGGTAGTGTATCAGTCATGTGGTACCCATAACACAAGTTCTGCTTACTTTGGGGCCAGATGATGCTGTGTGAAATGTCCGATATGTCCGGTCCGATCCGGTATTATTATACAGAAGTTGAGAGACGTTTCTAAGAAACGCAGCTAATATATTACATTAAGAGATTAACAAAACACGTCTTCGGCCACACGTGACGTCAGCGTCCCGTTTACGTAACGTAAGCAGTGTGAGTACGCTTCTTAAGCGTGTCTGCCGGCAATTTGCGTTAGAGCTTCTCTTATTGGAACTCTTTAGCTAATTACAACTTTCGTATGCATTACGGGACTTTAAATAAAGTAGTTTAATTCAGATACTGACCACTTAGTTTAAAGAGTTTTTCCTTTATTTCAGTGAATTTATATTTTAGGATTTTCTTGTAGGATTCTGCAGATAGAAGTGAATAATGGATTGGAACAGACTGAGATTATAGTTCGTGTTCAAGGCTCGATTTGTTTCAGAGTAGGCTATGAACCTTGTCCTAGAACATTTTATACTAGGCTGCCTGACTAAATTCTTTTTTTTATTTATTCAAAATCTATAGCTCTTAAAAAGAGTATACACAAACCTTAAATTTATATTCAACAGCCATTAATGGATTTATTTTATAATTAACAAAGGAAACTAACAGTAATCAAGATGTGTTTTGGTAAATATGTATTGAGGTATACGTGTGTGTAAAAGAGAGAAAATTATACACTATGTAAGACACATTATTATTTTAGAAGCTGTGTACCTATATTTGATGATGATGATGATGCTGTGTGAAATGTCCGGGTTTATTTATTTATTTATTTATAATACTAGTTAACATCTTTCAACGAATTACCTACCTCACGTCTAAAAATATTTTATTACTGCCATGTAAACTAGTATGTAAGACGTTTCAAAGTGATCTTTGTCATTGTATTGAATAAAGTATCTTTTGACTTGACTTTGACTTTGTGAAATATATTGTTTTTGACTGACTTTTGTTAAAGGTCCTATGCATACTACTAACAAGGGAATTTCGAGCATAATTGGTACGATCGGTGTCTTTTTAGGAAATAACCTATCTTATAGCAATAGTTGACAAAAATAATGTAGAATACAAATTTGTGAATTTTTACAATAATTAACATGGTTAATTTTGAATCTTTCGAGAACCAAATTCAGTAGAGCCGGTCCCTATTCTCTACATAAACTGTTTGAAACTCCCAACAAAAGATAACCCAAGCATTATTGATGGAGGCCTGAAATTTAATATGAAATATTTCAAACTAACACACAACCGTAGCCCATACACGAACGCACAAACTAAACCCACACAAGCTCAATAAAACTACACAAATACATTGAAGCGTAAGAGGGGTGTCTTTGTTACACATTAAGGAAGAAGGGCATGAAGGAGGGAGGGGAGATGGGGTGGGTCCGGCCTGTTTTGTATTCAACCCGCTTGTCCGTTTACGATTTCGCGCGGGACACTTAGAGATTTCTATTGCTGAGCGTCGCGTTGTTTGCTACAATTTGGAATTTCTTTATTAAGTGTGCGGTTGACTGTACTATTATAGTGGAGAGAATAGGAATGTACGCGGAAATGCGACTACTGATTGTCAATTCACAGTAGATACGCTATTGGAAGTATTTTGCAAATTAAAATTCCTACACTTGAGAAATTGCTTTGATGTAGGTATTACTAAAATGTTATTTATAGCTAAAGAAGTCTGGCTCAGCGTGGTAGCGTTAGCATTGCCATTCAACGTGGCAATGCTGCCAGTGTCTTGGGAACGCTGCCCTCTGGCAGTAATCTGGATCAGTTCAGCTATCTATATCTATCGTTTTAAGCAGTCCTTAGATAGCTCAAACACACTTGATATTATTGTATATTATTCTGTACATTTCTGTATTTATTTCTGTAAATAAATTTATGTTAAAGAAATAAAAACAATAACATTATGCATGACTTAAATAAATAAATAACGCCTGACATTTTACTTAGCATCATCTAGCCCTGAAGATGGGTAGGTTTCACATCAATGATATACTTTTTGTTTGATATACTTAAAACCACCTAGACCGAGACAAATACTTGCAGATAATACAAACATTGGCCCGCGGCAGGAATTGAATCTGCAAACTTCTTAGATAAACCAGGTTCATGAAGTTTTTAAATGTGGTTGAAAATTTATTTAGCATAAGGAGAAAAGTCTGCATTGAAACTGATAAAACTATATGAATAAAACATGGTATTCAGCTAAGACAGAATTAGCATGAACCCAGGAATCTACTCCCGCAAATAAGACTAATTTGAAAGGCGAGAATAAAAAGACAAAAAAGCGTAAAAAGTTAAACGATAAAAATATTCAGAGCATTAGCGTTGAGACTGGACTTTAGAAGAAGACAATTTTATGCAAATCTTTTTCCGCTACTTTAACAACTGGCGTGTTTGAACAGGGTTTTCAAACTGAAGTTAATATTTCATTATACTCACAACACAAACATTAAACTTAACTGTGAATTATAATGTTCCCGCATGTGGGTAGGCTTTCACATTGATTTAATATAGACGATCTCTGCCCAATGGGCCAAGAACCGGTGAGACGCAGAAGGTTTGTATGATCTGCAAGTACTTGTCTCAGATGTTTCTTTGTATGATATGTAAGTATTTACATAAAAAGTATATAATAATAATAATGCTGGACATTTCACACATCATCATCTGGCCCAAAAAAGTAAGCAGAGCTTGTGTTGTAGGTACCACATGACTGATTATATTACTAATATATATTTTTTTGTAAATACACAAATATTATACATAGAAAAACATGCAGACCCGATACAAACACTTGCTGATCATACTCATTTGTCCCGCGGCGTGAATCGAACCCGCAACCTTCTGCGTCTCAGGCGGGCCTTGGCCCACTGCGCCACAGAGGTCGCCATACTTCATATACTTTAGATAAGAACTTACTTTAGATTAAAGATAGTAGATAAGAACTTACTTTAGTAAATATACTTTAGATTATATCAAATAGCTTTGATTCTTGATCAAAGCCACTTGTCACATTTTTTTGTACATTACGGACATGAAAACAAATGCTATCAATTTAGACCATTTTCCTTTTTAAAGCCAACAAGTGTCTCCGCGGCAGCCCTACTCAAACTTAGCTCAAATATATTTTTACCAGACTCGTATGCAAATGAACTCAAGTTTTCCTTCTCAGATTATAATTATTTTTATCTTATTCCCCCCGTAGGAAGTTAGGTATGCAGAGGAATTTCTTTGTTCTGGGTACTCTGGGGAATATTCGTAATCCTTATAAAAGTTGAAGCTAGTTTTATTTTGCGTTGTGAAGTCTCTATAGGATTTTTATTCAAATCCATTTTCACTATGTAACTCTAATAGACACGTAAATTAGATTCCAAAGTAATAAGAAGTACATAGCCTAATGATATAAACGTTTCACAAACCGTTATATGATATCTAAAGATCCGACACCAATTGGGCAATGCTTATTAATGCTAATCAATTTTTCTTCTTTCTATAATGGCATGTGACTTGATGACAATTATTAATATCGCCACGAAGTCGAAGTTGATCGTCATTTCTCATCGCAGAATGACCGTCTAGAATTTTCTTGGGTCCCTTTAAATTGCTCACACTTGTACTTGTGTTTATTGATTCAAATTCTGTTCAGATTACAGAAACGAGAAAAACAAATTATTTTACAAGTGGTAAGTAACTTTGTGAAACTTTGAAGAATTTTCTTCTTCTTCATTAATAAAATATGTCATAATAATGTAATTTTTGCCAATGTCAAGTTTATATTGTTTATAGTATGATGTCATAAAGTCGTATCTTGTCGTTCGCCATTTATTATCTTTATATATATAATTCTACTGTACGTGTGTATGTCACTGAACTCCTCCTAAACGGCTGGACCGATTTAAATGTTTTTTTTGTATGCGTTTGAGTGGCGCCCTGGATGGTTTAGATGGTTCACAAGTCAGCCCGGCAGATGGCGCTGCAGTCGGTACAATTAGATATATTTGTTTCTCTTTAAAACGCGCGGACGAAGACGCGAACGGGACAGCTAGTTTAATATAAAATGGCGTATTTTCATATAAAATACGGATTATGTTTGCTCAAATCACAAAGAATCACAAGCTAATTATTCACATCCGAGTCAATAACTCTATTTAAATAAAAACACCAAAATGACAAATTAAACCAGAAATAACTGTAGAAAAATAAATAGTATAAAAGCGCAAAGTTTACTTCGCAAGAACGTCATAAATAATCCAACACGAGGAATCCCTAGTCAACTCATAAACTGATATAAGTGACACTTACAGTGTTACTTAGATAACTGGCGTAAATGTAATTATTTTTTTATTACGCCAGCATGCGTCTGTTTGAACGCGGACTTATTTATCGCTCTATGAGTCAGTTTGAATTAAAAAAGTGCAGGCAGCAAGGGCAGGATTTGAATGAGTAGGGCTTTAAAACGAGTACAAAATTATCACGTAGGACATTTTAGGGTCGACTAGCGGCTTAAAAACATAATGTCTACTATTTTGCAACTTCGTATTAGTACTGACTGATGCTACTAGGCCACTAGGTGATGGAGCCAATAGGCCGCTAAAAGGCCGCCAGAAAGACTGCGTCATGGCCTAACATTTGATAAGCTGGGTAGAAGGTAGGAAAAGTCTCAGATGTAAAAACCTGTGCGGTCACCCATCCGATACCTACTGACAACGCACTACGTTAATGTAGGTAGGTACTCATTTTTTATTATTTTCATATTTTGTTTTTATTTCTTTTGAACCAGAGTGGTTAAAGGAATACATTATTTATTTGAAACAACTAACTACTTCGTGTATCTTGCGCCTCAGAGGTTTCTTTCGTGCACTTGGTATTGAAATTCACGATGTTTTCCAACACCGTTTGAGAGTGCTGAACAGAAAAATCCATTGGTCGATTGGAATAACTACAAAACCAGTTAAGAAACACAAAAACAATATAAATATGTTGTATATGTTATCGCCATAGTTTTAGAAAAATACTATGGAATAATTAGATACTTAATAAGCAATATTTTCCAAGTATCAAGACACATATCTAACCAGATCATACCCGAGACTTTAAAACAAACGGCTCACCCAGCAATCAATACAAATTAGCCGTAACAATGATCAAACATTGTACTAAACAAACAGAACAGCCGAAACAAGCGATAACCATCCTATAATGAAAAGCTCCAGTTCTGATTGCGACCCGCTAACAGTCTTAAAGTTGAGGAGCACTCACACAGACAAAACCCCCCACCACCCACTAAGTAGAAGAAGATATAACTGCGCCACTGTATGCTGAGCTCTCCAACATCGTGAATATCAGTAATAAACGCGGAGAGTACGTATTTTGACAGGTCAGGGTGTGGTGGTTGCTGAGGGGTTGACTACCTAAGGAGCGCAAGAAGAAATACCCACGGGATGATGCAGGGAACGGGACTGGCCGCCCGCAACTAGTGCTGTTATGTGTCCGACTTATGCCAAAAATCTGTCAGTCAAATATCTAAAAGGATAGCTTCTGCATGTGGTTTTACTCGCGTTATAAGGATGCAAGGGAGCAAGGGAGACTTTTTAAGGTTACAACTATTTACATAATTTATTTAACCGATCTAAAACGCAGGCGGCTAATGACCGAGTTAAGTTGAACTGAATTAACCGTTACTATTTCAAACTAGCTTCTGCTCGTGTGGTACTTATTAAAACGACTCCCTGATCAAATAACCTGACACGGCTTCACGTCGTTCCAGTCGCGTTTTTTTTATCAGAAAACATTGAAATCTGAAAAATAGTTTAAATGTTTAATGTTTTAATTAGCTTCATTTCCACTTATTAGTTTGAACTACAAGTTAAAATCACGTCAACTTTAGGAGAAGTTGATAATTATTAAATATTAGACACTTATAAATAACAATTATTTTAAAAACAATTTGAAACGAGGACGTAGGAAGTAACAAAAAAGACACACAGAGAGGAACCCATTTTTAATATATAATATTAGTATGGAAGTATAGATGTACTAGGAAAGCAGAATAGTCAAAGGACCTAAAGATTACCTTAGTCAAAGTCAAAAGATATTTTATTCAATACAATCACAAGGATCACTTTGAAACGTCTTACATACTAGGTGAATTTAGGTGCCGATTCCTGCTAACCCAAGTCCGAGAAGAACTGGCAAGAAACTCGTCGTGGTCCTAGCTCTTTTTTGCATGATCCATCTTATAACTACCTTAACTACGAAAAACGAATAGTTTATACATTTCAAATGAGTCGGTTAACTGTCTGAGAGCAGAGCAACATGAGGTATATGATAAAACGCTTTCTTCAAAAGCCTACCCTTTATGTAAGCATTACATTTTTTACCAGTCATACCATTTTTTTTTCAATTTATAATATTTTTCCGTCTTTTCTCATTCCTTACTCAGCCCTACGCCCAAGGAACCTTAAAGTGGACCCGTATCGACCGAGGGGAGGGATTCTTAATGCCCAGTTCGTAGGAGGTCCATTAATTATGCGGGGCCGGAGACGATCGGACGATTGCGAAAAGGGTTGGATTCCAAATTTGGTTGTCGCATTGTTTCGTAAATAGGTTTTTGCGAGTAGATTTCAACACTGACAAAATTCGAGTTGTATCAGACTCTGAGGTGCTCTGCCATTTGTATTTGAAGAATCATCATATCTCTCTCCTTTTCCCACGCTAAGTTGGACCAACACAAGTTTAATTTTACAACCTCTATGGCGCAGTGGGCTGAGCACTTGCTGAGACGCAGAAGGTTGCGGGTTCGATTCCCGGCGTACGATCTGCAAGTATTTGTATCAAATCGGGGTGTTTCTATGTGTTGTATATCAGTCATGTGGTCATAACACAAGCTCTGTTGACATTTTATATTCATCCATTTCTCTCTATCACCGTTTACCTTAGTACTCAAGCCATTCTTAATCATATAGTCTTTCAAACAACCCATCTGTCATTTTTTTGACCTCCCTTTTCTCTATATCCACCTACATTCATACCTAACACTCTTCTTGTCAAATAACATATATTCCTCCTCTTATCATGCCCATACTACGCTAGCCTCTCTCCTCCTCAACTCCTCAACTTATCTGTCACTAAAGTCACTTTTAGACGTCAATGTAGCATGATGGCGCGCGCACTCTAGAATAAAAAATTGAAGGTGTATCAAATACATATACAATATATTTTATTAATAGCGCCAAGTTACAGGTCTAGTGTTTTACATTATTATTATAATTATTATTACAATAATTATTATTAGCGGACAAAGCACGCAACACCATCTAGCCCCAAACTAAGCATAACTTGTATTATGGTGACTAGATGACTGATAGAATCCCTACTAATGTTATAAATGCGAAAGTAACTCTGTCTGTCTGACTGTCTGTTACGTTTTCGCCTAAACCGCTGAACTGATTTCGATGAATTTTGGCATACAGATAGATGGGACCTTGGAGAAAGACATAGGCTACTTTTCATGCAGGTATGAAGCTGCGGGTAGCACCAAGTACTTATATATTTTTAAATGCATACTTTTGATATTTAATAACACCCAGACACAGAACAAACCCCTTTGTTCATCACACGTATGTTTGTCCTGGTAGGGTATCGAACTCTCAACCTACAGCGCAGATAATAATCGTTATATTTCTTTAAAATTATAAAATTCACATAATAAGTTTAATTACTGAATATTCTCAAATAATTGGCATCTCGTTAAGCTCGTTTACTGAATATACAGTCTTTTCTAGGAGCCATTTACGTAAACTTGTCTGAAATATCTTCGGTCAGTAATTCTCTAAGTGGCGATGTGCTTGCAACCTATCATGTACTAATATCACTGTAAAAACAGCAATTTTGCTGACTGGCAATATTTGATAATATTAAAACATCGGAACTTTCTTTTCTAGCCGTAATTAGATAATTATGAATAAAAAAAGGTATCTGTCTATTTCTCTGTTATTTCGTTTTCACGGCTATACGGCTGAACGCATTTTTATCAAAGCTTGTATGGAGATAGATTGAATCTTGGAGAAGGACATAGGCTACTTCTTATTAGGTGTTACACGTGTGAAACCGCGGACATCTTGCTTCTTATAAACAGAGTTCACTACATGGCCGCAGATAAAGTGTTTTTAAAAAAGCTGGACTTGAATCTGGTAATTTTTATGATCGAAGTAGGTCACCTTGCGTCACCCCGTCACCTAGACAAAGGATCAAACGATGGCATCTCGAGTATGATTAACGCTTCGTACACACATTAATCAAGTGGAGTGCGTAAGACGAGAACGGACGAAAGTATTGCGTTGCGGCCGCGCGGGCTTACTCTGGACAATTAGGAGTGCTAGCTTCTGCCTCTGACTTTGCACGATGGTACCTACCTCAAAATAGCTTATTTTTTCCCTTGAGATACAATCTATTCGATTCGTAACAAACATACATAGGGACAGACACTTTCGCATATATACTAAATAAATAAATATAAATATTTGCGACATATATATGAATAAAAATAAAATACGTTTATTTGTACATGACAATAAAATAACTAAAAAAAAATCAATGGTAAAATGGCAGCAAAACGGCCAAAATGCAGAGACCATTTGGAATTTAAAGTACCTACCTTCTTCGCCTTCTTATCGCGTCAATGATTATTTCGAACTATTGTGGCGACAGAATTCAAATCCAAAAAAAATCAAAATGTAAAATCAAAAATATACAAAAAACATGGGAAGAACGATAACATTACGCAGAAGTTATATGTAACTGTGTCGCGAATGTTAACGCCCCCCTCCGAAGATAATAAAACAGGACCCAGAACATAATTAAAATGCGATCACCCATCATATTAGTACTAATATATTTTCGTACTTATATTTAAAGACAATACTCTGCCTCATTCAAATAGCACATAATTTATTTTATGGTATGTTCATGTAGGCTATAGAATTCATTTTATTCTGCTAGAATAGAGGCACGTTCCTAATGTCGTACCGTTAATATCTCAAGGGTTGCCTCTCAAGTATCACGTAGCGGTAATAGGGTTACACGTTAATTTATATGGGTTTCTACGAAACTTATCTAAAGCCGTGGGCTTAGCGAATAGGCTCGATAGCTAGACTGTAAACACTAGCGGTTGCCCGTAGTTTTTGCGTGGTTTTTGGTTGAAAAGTAGCTTTAATCTGTTTGCTGGCTGGAAGACGATTGTGAGATTACCTATTGAGAGAGTAAGCGTTTTGGGTGAATAAAGCTCTACTTATAATATGATTTAGTGTAGGTATAAGTTCCTTTTTGTTATTAGATTGATATTATTTTTAACCTACTTCATAAAAAAGGAGGTTCTTAATTCGTCGGAATCTTTTTTTTATGTATGTTCATCGATTACTCGAAAACAAAAGGAGGTTCTTTTTTTTATGTGTCTTATCTCCTACCTGTACCTACATAAAAAGTAGCCTATGTCCTTCTCCAAGGTCCCATCTATCTCTATCTATACCAAAATTCATCAAAATCGCTTTAGCGGTTTAGGCGTGAAAACGTGACAGACAGACAGACAGATTTACTTTCAAAGTTATAATATTATTAATAAGCTAATAATATTAAGTATTAAAATTAATATTTAAATATTGTAGTATGGTAAGGATAAGTTACCGTACGATATGATATCGATACCCATTTGTTACCGTCCCAAATAGCATTAAGATAAAATTAATAGACAGACAGACAGACAGACAGAGAGACGGAAATGACGAAACTGTAAGGGTTACTTGTGAACTTCGTAACTCTAAAAACTAAACTATAACGACGACTACAAGCCGTTGACTAATTGCACTCACATGTTAATCACTGTAGCTGAGCGGTTGACAACGCAATCTCAATACTGAACCTCGAGTTCTTGAACGATGTTTGAAGCTCTCGAGTGAATTGAATACACAACTAAGCAACATGTATACAAGTTAAGAACTACGCCGTTGTTTATCTCGTTGAGTGCTACCTTGCTATTCCTAATTAACTAAAACAATACAGACCTTTCACAGTACACTTGTACCTAAAATTTAAGATGAAATTGGGCGCTCCTTACGGGCAGGGGGCGGGTCGGCGGGCGGAGGAGTAGGGGGTAAGACACTCGATCAATACCGACCCGACTTTCAAACTGTTTTCACCCTCACGAAAGTCGCTCGGACTCTACACGGGTTTACCCTGGTATATGGAGTATAGAGTTGATGATACGCTCCTTGCTACTTCTTAACACGTCCTCTTCGAGATATGACTTCTTCTGTCTTTGACTATTTCTTTTGTGACTACTTCTGCGTTTGTCCTTTTCTGATTTCGTCATAATTCGGTATGTTTTGTTTTTTTTTATTTTTGTATCTCATAACTCCGTCATTTATGAATTGATTTGAAAAAATAGTTTTATATGTGAAAGGATTGGTCCCTTATAAATTACATCTAAATCGGTTTAGTAGTTTGGTTCATAGATCAAAATAGCTGGAAAAAATATGTCATTTAAGTAAACGATACATCGTGTTTTTGTGTAAATGATTTTTTTTTATGTTTGTTCACCGATTATTCGAAAACGGCTTTTTGGCCGATTTTTAAAATTCTTTTTTTGTTTGAAAGGGACTTCACAGGACGTCCCATATAAATTTTATCAAAATCGGTCGAGCCGAAAAATCAACGAAAATTTATAAATTGTATACATCGATGATGTTTTCATGTATTTTCATACCTCGCTGTCTCATTGGAGCGGTGCGTTTACTTGGCCTACCCATATTATATATATACAAAATACATCTACTTTCCACTAAAAATGTATTATGGGCTTAAATTTCAATAAAGTCGGTTTCTTTAAGTTTTTAAAACGTAATTATAATTTTTCAATAGATAATTAATATGTTGTATGTTAGAGTACCGAGTAAATTGATTGGTTTTATGATAGTAAATTATTTGCTTTCGGAAGCCCTTGCTGTGGCACGCTAGACTCGTTAGAGCGGTCTGATGAACCAGGAGCTCAGAAACAAAAGAATTATGAAAATGATTGAACGTAAAGTGTGGAACTTTTCTTAGCAAGTCATAAAAGAAGTTACAAAGCGAATCGCAAAGAAGTATCGTAGTGTTCGGGATTCCTCGTCGTTAAATTCACATTGCCACATAATACACCTGTCAATTATAATTTCAATTGTCTATAGGTACTTGTGCAATGAAGTTACAATTTATTGATTAAAATCCCGCTAAGATTACTGAATAAAACTTGCAATAGCACGAGAAAAATAATAAAATTAGAAGTACTATGTTACTTCATGAAATGACAAACGAAGAAAGAGCAATAAGGCGCGCCCTAGGAGAGACATACGTCAGACAGTTAACAGCATTAAGTCGATGATGAAGTGAAGGTATTCAATAGTCAAAATCCGTATAAATAAATAAAATAATAAAAAAAAAAAAAATATATAAATGCACAGTTGATAGATACCACATTTGATGCCGTTCAAACAGTTTAAGAATTACGTACACGTTTTGTAAGTCGCGATTGTCAAAAGGACACATATACCAAGATAATTTCAATCGATCGAGTGGGATCTTGGCAAATCCTGTGGAATGAGCTACCATCCGAGGCATTCCAATTCATGTCCTTCAAAGTAGTTGGAGAACCCACGCGGAAAATGTCATTGTTAATATTCCCTGTAAGTTTTTGTCTCAGGTCTTGGTGTTCTTATAGATAATATGTATATATTTACAAAAAAATATGTACATAAGTAGTATATCAGTAATGTGGTACTCATAACATAAACTCTGCTTTCTTTGGGGCCAGATGATGCTGTGTGAAATGTCCGGCATTATTATTACAATTATTATTTTTCATAATATCTGTAAGCTGATAATGTCACTTAAGTAGCGAAATACGAAAGTTGTTCTATAAAAAAAGTAGCTACAAAATATTTTTTGGCGGTATTATCAACTCTATACAGACACGTCTTCGCTGCGGTGTCTTCACGTACGCCTCAACCCCCTACAAGCTCCCCCCAGGTCTTATCGGCCTTACTATACACCATCTAATTATACGTGTGGTGTGTTGGGTTACTTCATTTTGTATGAGAACGTTAGAAATTCTATGTAATATTAGTGAGACCGAGTTTGTAGAACACGAAAAGGTAAGTAGGTAAGTAGGTAAATTACTATCAGATTTACCTTAATTCTATAAAGTAACTATTAATAAGTCAAAGTAAATAGATATTTTATTCAATACAATCACAAGGATCACTTTGAAACGTCTTATATACTAGGTTAATTTGGGTGCCAATTCCTCCTAACCCAAGCCTGAGAAGAACTCGTTTTTTTGCACGTTTTTTTGCATCTTATAAATACCTCAACTACGAAAAACTTATACAAGAGAGTTTATACATTTCAAATGTGTCGGTTAATAGTCTGAGAGCAGAGCAATAATGTTACAACTGTTTTTATTCAATTACTCGTATTATGTGAGAAGATGAAGCGAGAACGAGCTAAGATATATCAATTGATATAAATAATAAAAGGTGTTGCATGTTTAACGGTTTAAAAATAAAATCTCACAAGTTTTATAATACAAATAAAAGTTTAACCTTAAAAACCAGAAATAAATTTAAAAGAAACTGGGTTGTAAAACGAGATTTAACCCTTTGAAGAAGCTGTGCGTTTCTCGTGAGAGACTGAGAGATGAAGGGTCTCCGTGACCTTGTAGGTCACTATTGGACTATAGTGTTGGAAAACGTAATGTTTCTCATGAAATGAATGACTATTTATTTTAATAAGAGTATGTATCCACTTTTTGTTACAAGAACAAAATACGATTTTAACGAATTAATATACGTCTTTTGATCCTAAATGTTAATAAACTTCTATTGAAGGTTCCTAGGTAACTCATATACCGACTCTACTATAGCCTATTCTGAGTCACGACCAATGTAACTGTCAAACGATATATGTACATGTTTTTACAACAAATACTAGTATACGATCTGAATGTTTGTGCCACAAAATAAACGATTCCCCATTAACCAACTTCAAAAAAGGGGGAGGTTTTCAATTCGGTTTTTTTAATTCGTTTATGTCTGTTACCTAATAACTCCATGATTTATGAACCTATTTTTTTTTGTGTAAGGTTATATTTTTCGATTGGTTCCATTTTCGTTTGATAGTTTGGTTTTTAAATCAAAATAGCCGGACTAAATGTGTCATCCAAGTAAAAGTAATTTCGTGTTTAATATAAATGAGGTTGGTTTTCTTTTTAGTTTTTAAAACCTTATTATTTTTACTCATTTGTTTTACTTGTTTTTTATATCCGAAAAAGTTTTTGTAAATATTCTGTACCTAAAATAAATACTTACTTGAAATAAAGTCATTTATATTATGATATCGACCTCTATTTAAAATTTTAAATGGCCTGTCTAATTACAGCAGAAGTATTACAAGAAGACAAAATTATTTACTTATTTTAACAGATTTCTACCGATTTTTAACCGACTTTATGAAAAAGGAGGAGGTTCTCAATTCGTCGGAATCTTTTTTTTTTATTTTCTGTATGTTCACCGATTACTCGAAAACGGCTGAACCGATTTGGAAAATTCTTTTTTTGTTTGAAAGGGTATACTTTACAGGTGGTCCCATATAAATTTGATCAAAATCGGTTGAGCTGAAAAATCTACGAAAATCTAAAAATTGTATACATCGATGATGTTTTCATGTTACTTCGATATCTCGCTGTCTAGAGCGCTGCGTTTATTTGGCCCACCCATATTATATATTATATACAAAATACATCTACTTTCCACTAAAAATGTATTATAGGCTCCAATTACATTCAATGAAGTCGGTTTCTTTTTAGTTTTTAAAACGTAATTATTACATACCGA
This sequence comes from Lampropteryx suffumata, assembly GCA_948098915.1. Classification (NCBI taxonomy): domain Eukaryota; kingdom Metazoa; phylum Arthropoda; class Insecta; order Lepidoptera; family Geometridae; genus Lampropteryx; species Lampropteryx suffumata. The sequence goes on from OX402563.1 coordinate 6,117,077, forward strand.
TTTTTTTACAAATATTTAGTGTGACCTTTTTATAGTAGGAAGTATGTTTATCAAAATCATTGTTTACTTGTTAATATTGTATAACTTAAAAAAAATATTTTTAAACAACCTGTCCTTGAATGATCTTTGACAGTATCCGATCACCAACCGTCAAAGCTGACCGTAAGGTCAGCAGGGTCAGTGCCGCAACCGACGGGTCATTTTTGACCGGTAACGGGTTATAAAGGGTTAAAGGGACTTCGACAAGTAAATTTAAATAAAAATATTTTAATTTGAGTAAATGCTCAAGTTTTCGAAAATGTGATTAAACCTAAATCATCGTTTGAAAGTTTTGTTTGCCCTTATATAGAAACCTGCATCAACAACATTTTGATTTGTTGCTCATAATGTTTCTCAATGTTTATGCAAAAGTTTCATTTGCAAATTATTAAACACAATTAGATATCTTCGCAAAATGAATCACTGAACGCCAGAAAGCCGCCAGCCATAAATATAGGCTTAAAATTTAATAGTAGACAACGAGACGATAAATTCAAGAGCAATTAGACTTAATCGTTGAGTAGAAAGCGTACGATCTTCCAGCTCTCTGCGATCAATATCAGGGCTCGCCAACATTTTGGACTAGAATAATGATTATATATTAAAATATAATACGAGTCGGTAGTACAAAATATTGAAAACGTTGAACTTTGCTGTCTATACTATAAAGAATCTGTCTGTAAGTTGAATTCTCTATGATGCTTTCAAAACTTTCGTGAGTTGTACATTTTGATAAAAATACGTATACTGGTTTTACCCACGTAATATTTTGTTGATATGGCCATACACTGTTATATATGTATACACTGTTTCGAATCATGTAGAGAATCTTCATCATGGTGAGTATAGTCAGCGGTTCGCTCGTTGCCGCTCGCGTACACGGTTTGGTTCTCTGATTCGGAACAGTGTCGGTGCCTGGATCGACAAAAACATACGTGAGTAAAACCCGTGTTTATCATCATTTATTCTCTGTGATGGTTTATAATTATTTTCATAGCTCTCATGCTCGAATGAAACGTCACGTCAAATTATAGGACATAAAGTAACAAAACGTCGAATATGAAGTAGCATATAAAAAGTCGCGTTTCAGTATTAGGACGTAAGACAGAAGTTTTTAATTAAAACAAATAGGTCTTTACCTATGAAGTAATTGTTGAATTATTATTCTTCTAACATATATTATGAATAAATAAATGTACAGAATAATATACAATAATATTAAATACATGTGAAACAGTTGAGCTATCTAAGGACCGTTTAAAACGATCTATAGATTGCTCATTTGATCCAGATCACTGCCAGAGGGCAACGGTCCTAAGATAGTGGCGGCATTGCCATGAATATGAATAAATAATAAACAAATAATATCAGACATTACACACATCATCTGGACCCAAAGTAAGCAGAGCTTGTGTTGTGTCTGATGACATGAGTGATATTTATATACTTTTTTGTAACTACATACATAATATACACAAAAACACCCAGACTCGAGACAAATACTTGTTGATCATATAAACATTTGTCCAGCGGTGGGAAATGAACCCGCAATCTACTGCGTCTCAGTCGGACGTCAGAGGTCCACTGCGTCACAGAGGCCATTATATTATTTCATCATGCGAGTAAAAAATAGTCTTCTTCTTCTTCTTAATACTGTATTAAATGTCACTGTCAGATCTGACGAACACGGGTTTGAAGGAGTGCGTGCAAGGAGCCTCTGAAGCGCACTTAAGTTCTTTAACACGTAGAGAAAAGATTTAAGTGCGTCTTAAAAGCGCCTTTCATATAATCTTTATATATATTATTTTTATTACTAGAATTAAAGTTTTTGAAATGTAATTAGTTTAGATAGATTTTGTTTGAATTTTTTTTTAGTTTGTACCTTCTTTGGATCCAACAAGGAACACTAATAGTTTCGTCATGTTTCTCGGCCTGTCTGTCTGTCGGTCCGCCCCTAATCAAAGCTCTGGCTAACAGACTCAATGTTTTGTCGAAAATTTGCCGCTAATAGACATAGACTCATTTATTTGTAACTCAAACAGTCACACACAATGATTACAAACTGAAAAATATATTGCAGAAATAATAAAAGTGGTGAATACAGAGATTATGTCATGTATCTGTGTGCAGTAACAAAATGTCTCGACTCACTATAATATGCCTCGCCACTTGGAGGTAGCTAGGCGCTGGTATTCTGTCGAAACCTTCAGCCAGAAGACCCTGTGAGATATTTTTGTGGAGTGTTGTGTAGATCTTATAATAAGAAGTAAGAATAAAAGTACAATAATGTGGTATCTTAGAGAGCTAATACGTACGTATACGTATTAGTGGCCCACAAAGATAGAAAAAAAACAATTAAAAAATATTTTTATGGGTACCTCCCCGACCGTAAAGAGTGGTTGTTTTATTTTATTTTACTACCCGTTGAATAGACGATTTTAGAAGACGAAGATATTATTTAGGATTTTTTAAATACAATATTTAATTTTATCATATCTTACTATAAAATTTAAATTTTTGACTGACCTGTCAGCTCAGTTGGTAGTAGCTCTGCCTTCTGCGCTGTAGGTTGAGGGTTCGATTCCCTCCCAGGTTAAACATTTGTGTGAAGAACGTAGGTTTTTGTTCTGTGTCTGGGTGTTATAAAGTATGTATTTAAAAATATATAAGTATTCTATCAGTCATTTGGTCACCATAATACAAGCTATGCTTGGTTTGGGACTAGATGGTATTGTGTGTATTGTCCAGCAATATTTATTTATTTAATATTAATACAAAATGCAAAGGTTGACAGCCCCTGTCTCACTGTATATAGCGCACTATATTACATGGTTTATGGCGTTCCTCCCAGACTCTTGGAGTGTAATAAAATCTTGCCAGCGACCGTCGCTTTATGAATATTACCGAGATCAGGTGCCAAGCGGAGTCGGGTGCTAGATTAGTTCAAGATAAGAGACCTTAACTCTAGTAGAGCGAATTTTACCTTCATTATTTTTTACATTTCGATGGGTCACTTCTAATGATATATATTTTAGTGCTTCTGTGCCTCCAAAGACACGTTACATTATAATTTGATGCTACGTGTTGTGCTACGAGAATTGCTACGAGAATTGCTACGTGGTTATTTGTAAGCAATGATTTTAAATACGTCAATAGGTTATTTTCAGAATAGAAATATATATATATCCCTACAAAATACACAAAACATTTACATTCACACTTGTTCGAACATCATAACACAATTTGAAACATTATTTATCTATAAAAATGTGTAAAGAAAGAACGATAGTTATGATATAATTTTTAAATAGTGTTGAGGGCAAGTTACGAGCAAGCCTCGTAACTTGCTTCTTTGTGAACCGTTCGTGGAAATAAATAAATAAATATCAGTGGATATTTTAAATAGCGCCATCTAGCTCCAAATTAAGCAAAGCTTGTATCAATGAAAGCAAAGTCAAGTTGGCGCGCAACATGAAGAGCGGACACAAGGCAGTTACCGGCCACCCATCATCCAGAACGATGCTAAAGTCGTTTATCTACAGGCGCCATTACCATTTTACTACTTAGATATTCCAGTGGGCACTAAACTCAAACAACTGTAGAGGGCCGGAAAAGCAGATTTATATTACTACCCAACTAAGATCATAAAACTATATACACCACAAACCCGGGTATTAATATTGTGCTATTTATCATGACCCTCCCCACCTCCCATCTTTTGTATAAGAAAACACACCCGCTACAACCCACCGAACAAGTTTCGACAGCGAAAACTATTCAAACGCTCGCAGCCAACAGCGCAACTTGTCCGTAGATGTTCTTAACTCGGGAGCTTCGGTGGTCGTTCGAGGAAAATTGGAAATTCCAACTTCGCCGCTTGAAAACCAACTTTCACGTAACGCAGTTAAGTCGTTATTTCTTCGATGAGCATCGATAGTGGATTCAGCGGTGCTTCGAAGTATACTCAACTTTGTTTGTTTAGTGCTAAAGTTTGCTTTCACTTGCGTTTATTTGCTAGCAGTTAGCCGGAAGGGTAGAGTCGTAAGGAAGTTCGGCGATTATGTTTAGTCAGCGCTGTGTAATGGAAAGGAAGTAGGAATTGGGGCCTGTAAGATGTGGTTGTAAGGCGGCCATGTTCGTCCGCGGGGGTGGGGGAGGGCGATCTGTTTGCTCCTAAGGTCCTTTCCATTCCGCAGCTGCGGGTACGATAAACGAACTCATCCTCTCTTTGTTGTTCTCCTTAGTTTTGATGAGACGCCTCTTTGAAAACTTTAAATTGAGGCCTTTTATGTTCGAAACCGACCGGAGCCGCACCTAATTTGAACGCTAAACTTTCCCAAACGAATTTACTTGTAATTGTACTTATTTTAAGGTGAAAACAGTTTTACTCTTTTCCGCGAACACATTTTTTCATGGTCATATATACTGTTTATCTCTCTTGAGTTTCGTACATTCATTAAAATGCAGCGGTTCTGGGCATCCTGTCTATTGTTAGCTCGCTTCGTTTAAGGTCTAGCAGTTTTTTCCGCTAGCAATGAGCTGCGAATGTTTACGTTAGTGCGTGCGCCTAAAGCTGATTCTATGTCCCACAGAAACATAGCAGTGGATTAAACCGCAGTGCGTGATAGACCTACTTCTTGGCACGACGCGCTACTTTTTAAGAATATTTAAATTGATTCTTTGCTATCCCAAACTAACATTAACACTATTAAAATAAACAAATACACAGATAGTGTAACAAATGCTGTAGATATTGTCAGCCTAGTTGATAGTAGCTCTGCATTCTGCGCTGCAGGTTGGAGGTTTGATTCCCTCCCAGGATAAACGTGTATGTGATGAACATGGGTGTGTGTCCTGTTAAATAAATAAATAATATATATTAGTGGAAAATCCACACAACTGATAGAATACTTAAATATTTTTAAATACATTCTTAAGATCCTTTATAACACCCAGACACAGAGCAAACCCCTTATTTCATCACACAAATGTTAAGTCTTGGTAGGGAATCGAACCCTCAACCTACGGTGCAGAAGACGTTAGTACTATTAGTTGTACTATGAGAGTTACTACTATTAGTTGACTAAGCTGACAGGCCAGTCAAATAAATTTAAAAATATATATGTCACATGATTGCCAGTCATCTGGCTATGCATAGTTTGGAGTCAGATGGTGTTGTGTGCACTGTCCACCAATATTTATTATTATAACTGTGTTTAAATTAAGAGAATAATGGCCTCAATTCAGTTGTTTCGCTAGAGTAACTAAAATGTCCTAAACAAAAAAAAACTTATTTTGTTTGCAGTCTGAATTATTAATTATTATTTATTATTAGTCTGAATTAGAATAAAATTGTTTAGTGACACTTCCTAAATTAACATATAACTGACGTGTTATAGCTCAATTTAGTCACCATGTAAGCAGGTGTTGATTAAATTTGCGATTGTTTTCCACAGTTTTTATTAACACATTATACATTTTTTATTATACAGTTTTTATTAACACTCTATACATTATTTTCAATGAAGGAATTAATGGGAATAAAAATTATAGCAATAAAACAAACAATAATTTTAACTTATTTTAGAACTGTGATTTAAAATGGGTACTCTAATTTGAACTTTATTGGAAGCAAAATAAGGTCGCCCATATTTAAGAAAATTTTAGCTAGTCCGGCGAAACAACAGAATTGCCAGCAATAAGTAACTTCTTAGAACGAACACTACAATTCGCGTAGTTAAAGTGGGTCCAGATTTGATCTAGATAACAAGCTCCATTGTATTAACCAAACGATAAATATTCAGTCAAGCTATGACGTATATAACGAGCACTAGAGTTGAGCTCCCCCGACTTCGGCTCCCCGACTATTTCCTTGCAATTTTCTATCTTGCTGCAACCTTTGTAATCTGTCGCGCGATGATTTAAGCTTTAATTTAACCTCAAACTCTTCGGTCGAGAACAATAATAGATTTACTGACAAATCTAGATTATATATATATTTATGAAAATAAAATGTGTGATCATAAAAATATCATTTTAATTAAAAAACCCGGTCAAGTCCAAAAGTCGCACCTGTGTAAAAGGTTATCGTACCTTTCTACGTACCTAAATTTGTTGTGGTTATTAGACTACGAGCTGCTGCCCGCAGCTTCGCACGCGTGGAACCTACATAAAAAGTAGCCTATGTCTGTCTCCAAGGTCTCTTTACCAAAGTTCATCAAAATCGGTTTAGCGGTTTAGGCCTGAAAACGTAACAAACAGACAGAGTTACTATTCATATATTATTAAGGATAAGAATTTAGGATTTAAACATCGAACATTGCTCTAACGAAAAGATAAGTAAGATTGAAGGAGAATTAACTTTGCAGTTGAAATAATTACGTATTAAGAACTGAAAGGAAAACCGACTTCATTAAGTTTAAAAAAAAATACAACCGAATCATCTTTTTTTGAAGTCGGTTAAAAAATTGGTTATTTACTACTTTTCGAATTAGTCAACACCACAGAAAAAGTGAAAGTCACTGGAACGCAAAACACGAAATTTTGTTTACTTGAATGACTTATTTTCCCAGTTATTTTGATTTAAAAACCGAACTACAAAACCGATTTTGATCAATTTTCTATGGGACCAATCGGAAAATATATCCATTCACATCAAAAAATATTTTTGAAAATTGGTTTATAATGACAGAGTTTTGAGGTAACGAACTTTTTCGAGCTATTTGAGTCGGTCGAGTTCGAGTTTTTCGAGACTAACGCACGGCAATCGATTTTTTTATAAATAGATTTCTATAAACTAACTTCTTTCTGATTATATCTTTGACAAGTGCTGTTAGATCTTGCTTCTTGCTAAATTTCATGATCCTAGGAAACTTCAACGGGAAGTACCCCATATGTTTTTATTTACTGGCGATCGCCAACATGTGCCACAAATTATCGTACTTACACTTTAAGGGTGCATAGACCTTAGTAAATATTTGATATTAGTTTCAACTTGATACCTCCACATTCCTGAGACAGACAAACAGGCAAACAGATGGATTACGAAGTGATAAGTTTAGGAACCCATTTAAATAGCGATAATAATAATATTAATACTAGAAATATAGATAAACTCCCTGTTCCCTCAGTTAGGCTCGCTAAGTTACACTTCTGTATTAAGGTCCCAAGCGACGTGCTAGATTTGTCGTTTGGCAAATTTGAAAACGTAATTAAACTAAAATGGTCTCATAAAACTCATCATAAAATATTCGATTATTTAGATAACAAAAAAGCTTGGGACGGATCTGCTTCAACTCGACTCGGCATCCGTAACAAAATATTAAGGATCACTCAAAAAAATGTAAGATCAGACGAGTTTTTTGCCATTATTCTTCTTGAACTGGGAAAGGAAGGACCGGCATCTACATTAATAACTGGGAAAGGAAGGACCGGCATCTACATTAATAACTGGGAAAGGAAGGACCGGCATCTACATTAATAACTGGGAAAGGAAGGACCGGCATCTACATTAATAACTGGGAAAGGAAGGACCGGCATCTACATTAATAACTGGGAAAGGAAGAACCGGCATCTACATTAATAACTGGGAAAGGAAGGACCGGCATCTACATTAATAACTGGGAAAGGAAGGACCGGCATCTACATTAATAACTGGGAAAGGAAGGACCGGCATCTACATTAATAACTGGGAAAGGAAGGACCGGCATCTACATTAATAACTGGGAAAGGAAGGACCGGCATCTACATTAATAACTGGGAAAGGAAGGACCGGCATCTACATTAATAACTGGGAAAGGAAGGACCGGCATCTACATTAATAACTGGGAAAGGAAGGACCGGCATCTAAATTAATAACTGGGAAAGGAAGGACCGGCATCTACATTAATAACTGGGAAAGGAAGGACCGGCATCTACATTAATAACTGGGAAAGGAAGGACCGGCATCTACATTAATAAATAAATAATAAATAATGCCGGACATTTCTACACAGCATCACCAGGTCCCAAAGTAAGCAATGCTTGTGTTGTGGGTACCACTTGAATGATATATTACTTATACACTGTTTTTTTTTAAATATATACATATTATTCCTAGAAACACCCAGACCCGAGACAAATACTTGCAGATCATACATTCATTTGTCACTCAGCGGGAATCGAACCCGCAACCTTCTGTGTCTCAGCTGGGTCTTGACCCACTGCACCACATAGTTCGTCAAAATTCACCTAACATTAAGATGATTCAACATTTTGTTGTCTATTTGATATTTTATACTTAGTTATCGACAGGACTGGATACCACTGGTGGTCTATGGTAGAATCCTCGCATTTCATTCCTAAGGACGTGGATTCGAATCCAGTCGTGCACTAATGGGTTTTTCTGTTCGAAAAATATATGTGCGTTATACCAGTACTCTTATACGATGATGGAATTCATCGTGAAGAACCCGGCACGTTGTAAAACTTAGAATGTTCGAGGCCAAGTGCAAGAACGTCTGAGACGCATTTTGATCCTTTCACCACACTGGTGCGAAATAATTAGAAGAGTAGGTAGAACGTGATTAGGTATGTTAAGTCATCATGCTCACTAGGCTCGTTGAATGGAATTAAATGTCATCGAATTAAATAACAAAAATGTTTTAACTGAAACTTTTTATTCAAAACCTATATATAATCCTTATAAATAACAATGCTTTTAAATAAAATGTATTCATTTAAACAATTTTAAAAATTGAATTTAGCATCTCACTTCGAGTACGTATAAATAGAATATTCTTAACTTCGGGGGAAGTTTCTCAACCCCCTCCGTTCTTACCCCCACATCTGGGGTCGACGCCCACGTAAAACTGCGCCTCTTGCCCGCCTTAATATTGGGGTGGCTGCCACCCTCCGATTATTAGTTCACCCCGTCAATCTTTGCTTACATGTACCGCGTTACGTTTTGCGAGATGATATTGATGCTGGCAATATGACTGGCTGTTTTACATTATTAAAATAATGTCTTATGACACTCCATATAAAACACGCGTTGGTACAGGTACGAAGCAGGTGTAGTGTTACAAGTGTAGTTTTACCCTTAGAAAAGAGAAAACATAGCCGTATACCATTCAACAGTTGGTTTTGAAATATTAAAATGGGTTAAAATACCAACGGTTATATTATTCCTGTTGACGTACGGCAACCTTAAAAAATCTCAATAAAGTTTACTTGTAAAATCAAACCAAAGAGCCTCTTATTTGGCCCAGCGTATTGACATTCAACGACAATGCCGCCAGTATCCAGCATGCTCAAGACACATCTGGATCAGTTGAACTATCTTTAGATCGTTTGAAAAGTGTTTCACGTGTTTTTTATATTATTGTTTATACTGTGTATATATTTACGAGATACGTCTCTAGTCCTAATACTTACGAAATATGTCTCTAAATTAGTAGGCACATGCGATCCAAAGCCTGATCTAAAAATCATATTCACTATATATGTCTAAAACAATTTGTCAAATTGTCAAAGTCAAATCATAATTTATTCAATAAAATCACTAGGACCACTTTGAATCGTCTTCTTACATTCTAGTATATCTAAGTGCAGGTTCCTCTTAACCCCAATTCAAGAAGAGTCTGACAAAAAACTAGTCTGGTCGTAACACTTTTTTGTATGATCCTTGCCAATTTTGTTACGGATGCCAAGTCGAGTTGGAGCAGATTCATCCCAAGATTTTTTGTCAAAACCTAAATTGACTTAGTATGCTTAGTAGGTCGAACACATACTAGCTCATAAGATAACTCAAAACAAGTTGACATAGCGCTAGTAACAGATGAGTGAAGTGAAACAAAAAACCAATCTGCCATAAAGTCTCCGACGGGCCGTAGCGAGGGACTAATGACCCAATTTCCTTGAGTGTTCTGCGGCCCTCAGCAACCTTCACTCGCCCGTGAGTGAAAGAGTCAGGTGTACAGATCCCCTAGCAGTAGTAGTCGGTCTTAAGCTTCAGTTTCTGGTGTTACTGAATCACGCGGTTCCATGTAATAAGATGCGCGTCAAGTAATAATGATTTTGTATCATGACTCCTCGAACTCGCTAGCAAAATGACACAAAAAACTTATGTTAAGGACATTAAAAGAAAAGTGTATTTTCTAAATTTCAAATGTGGCAATGCTTTTTAAAATAATCTAGTGATAGCATTAGGTATACATTTAACTTGTAATTATAACTAAATACACGAGAGATTTCAGCAACAACTTTGTAAATAGACTCTTTTGAGAGGTATTTGCAAACCCTTGCTGTTCTATCCATATCCAGTTCCACAGATTTTGTTAGGGTAGCCTTTGGCCTATTTGTTCAAATCCTGGAATAAGCCTGTCAAAAAACTACTGGATGATTGCTCAGCACGCATCTGATGTAGTTCTTATGTCAAGGGCGTAAGGTTTACTGAAATAAATTCGTTGAGGGGGATATTTTTACACATTTTGAACGACATACTGCCCTAATTGCTTTCGCAAAGGGTCATTCGAATGGTTGCAGACAAGGAAAGTTGGCATGTAACGGGTGAACTTCATTGAAAAATTATCTTTAATTATAATGAGGCAAGACAAAGCAGCTGTAAAAACCCTTTTATTATTATTACAAAGCTTAGGTTACTTAGTTACTAAGTAACCTAAGCTTTGTAATAATAATTGTAATTATGTGTTTTTAAAATAGATCTATTTTCCAACCCATTTAAGGTCACTTACCAAGTTAGACTTATTTGCTGAGAAATCCGATTGCAAAGGGGATTATTCATAGTGGCAATGGTAATCCGTTCATATATTTATACATTAAATGTATGAGTTTGAGGTCACTTTATTTTAAAAGAACATTTGGTTCATAAATTGGCTTCAAACTGTGGAATAGAGGTAAAAATCAAAATACTATCCAAAGACCAAACTCTGGAAAATTCCATTGTAATATTTCCCAGTAAGATTATACCGAAAGGAGCTTAAAACGGCCACATAAATAAGCTCAAGCGCTGTCCTTAAGTTCCTTATCGACCCGCACATTAGGGGCTTAAGGCTCCTTCCTCCCTCACCCCCAAGACATATTTCATCGAGAACTCCACCTTAACTACCACCCGAGGCTCCAACTTTAAGCAATATTTCACCCTGTAAATAATATACAGTGTACGTGAGGAGACCTCAATGGATACTTTAGTTTAAGTTTTTGTGAGTGAAATTTATTATCTTTGAGTAATTAGTTATGGCTTGAAGGTTTAGGCTGAAGAACTTAAAACGGTTATATGCCTACAGATAGTTGTCATTGTAAATTGATTTTGGATAACAATCTATCAAACTATTGAAGACCTCTGTGACGCGCGTCTGAGACGCAGAAGGTTGCGGGTTCGATTCCCGCTCGGGACAAATGTATGTATAATCTGCAAGTATTTGTCTCGGGTCTAGGTGTTTCTATGTATATGTATGTATTTCCACAAGGAATTGGTATATCTAATACTTTTTATGTAGGTACCACGCGTGCGAAGGCGCGGGCCAACATGTTATGGGTACAACATGAATGATATATTGCTAGTAAGTAATATATCATTGATGTTGTACCCATAACACAAGCTCTGCTTACTTTTGGGCCAGATGATGCTTTGTGAAATGTCCGGCATTATTTATCTATATATATATATAATAGTCATTTTGATAGGAAACAGTGTTCTGTTAAAAAGCAGTGCTTTGTTATGAAAGCAAGTAAAAATTGCATTTTTGCTATCTAATTCATGATTTATGTATAGTTTACACCATTTTATGTACTTATCTAGTAAGATTATGTTATAATGTAAAAAACTAGTTTTATGTGTATTACGAGGTTAAGAAAATATGTGATGATCACGGAATAGAACAGGGCGCACCTTACGAGTAACTCAGATAGGGTTACTCAGACCAAATAAAATATAAGGACGGAACACCGCGATTAACCAAAGAAAAGCTTTCACACAGAATTTTGTTGTTTGTGTGAATTTCGAAGTGTTGCTATTTGTTAAATGTTTTTCTTTAATTTGGTAAATTTGTATTAATAAGTAAATTAGGTATTGTATGTGTTGATAAAAAGAAAGTAATAATTATATTGTGCACTGCTGCAATTAGGTGTGCAATAATATTGCACTACTAATTACCAGCGCAATATTCCAGCGACTCTCGTGCTTTTGGTCAAGTACGTTCGATTTTATGTTATAAATAACGTTAAACTTTTAATATAAAAGTTAACAAATTTTTTTAGTTTAACTTAAATTTTCTACAGTTTTCATTACACAGGAAGGCATAATATGTTTTTATACGATGTTTACTGGATGACGACTTATACTAAAACCAAGAAACATGCTTTGGGTGTGCGTGGGTGCGTATTTACACGGAAGGGCACGGTTTTGTGGCTTTACTTTGGTTGTTTGCCACACTCCGTCTTTATATACATTTGGTCTAAGTCGTATCCTTACAGTCGAGTAGTTGTACAACTTGCGCACACAACGGGCGAAGCCAAGCAAGTTTTAATGAAACACTCGGCAAACAAACCTCTATCTATATGTAAACTCCAACTTAGCCGTGGGAGTGTCGGTTTGTCTGTCATGTAAGGACAAAGATACAGTACTGATGCTACGTCTGAAGATACATGAAATAAATAATGGCAGGAGGACCTGCTACTTCGTTTGCGAATATTATCCGTACTGTTGTACATTCTGTTAAATACAAAGTCCATGCTTATTACTATCAATTCGAAACTGTCTCTGTTTGTTTGTCATAGTTAAACGGCTGAATGGATCTTGATGAAATTTGGTACAGAGATTATTATAGTATTTTGGAGATAAATACCTCATAACGGACATGTAGAACAACGCTTGCAAAGACGTAAGCAGGAGTTAGTTGTCATATAAACCTTAAAATGTAAAACTTGTAAAAATACCTTAACTTTTAAGGATACGGACCTATTCTCTAGGAAATATTGTAATAGATAACTAGCTACTTCCGTGGCCTTGCATGCATTGTACCGCTATAAAAAGTAACCTTTTCTTCTCCAAGATACAAACTATCTCTTTACCGAATTTCATAAATATCCGTTGAGACATTTAGCTGTGAAAATGTTACAAACGTAAAGAGATACTTTCGTATTTATAATAACTAATGGTCGCCCACTGGTCTAAATTCGACCATCACTAATTAATAATTAGTGTAGTTTTTATGCATAATTAAAATAAAATAATAGCATTCTGCACTCTTTCTCTATATAAACTATAAGTGTGCGAAATTTCATACCTACTCCTCCATCTGCGCAATTTTCGTAAAAAGGGGTACAAAGTTGTTGCTTCACGTGTTAATATATAGATTATGTATGGATTACTTTGAAGTAGAAGAATCCACAGGCGTTCACTAACACCCACGTAGCTAGATGATAGTTTGTCTGAGGGTAGAAAGGGTGGGCACCGCAAGATTGCTGCCATTCTTTAGGGCTCCGTCCCTTGACCCTCGCATATACTCGTACGTATGCGTGTAACATCGAGGCCGTGAGAAAATTATATTGTCACCGGCCGAGAGAGATTCCTTATATGATTTGGGAAATCTATCGTTGGCAAAATTTTTAAACTATAATCACGATTAAAATCCCCAGTCGTGACATCTTGAGATCTCTAGTTACCTACTTAGATCTTTGAGAATGTCTAAGGGAGTTGTCTTTTTCTTTTTTAATGGCATGTGTCATAATTATGTCAACTTTGCCAGTGTCAAGTGTTTATATTGTTTATAGTATGATGTCACAAACTCTTATCTTTTCGATCGTCGTTTGTTATTTGATATAAAACGGTGCCTTTTATATAAAATATCTATACGGTTTTTTTATTGCTCGAATCCCAAACAAATACAAAGCTTTATTCCAATTATTCACACCCGAGTCAATAATTTAAGTTCTGTTTAAATAAAAACACCAAAATTACTAATAGAACCGGAAATAATTCGACAAAAATAAATAGTATAAGAGCGAATGTTTACTCAGCAAGACGGCCAAAAATAATTCTTGTCTAATCATTTAATAATTGAGTCTAATCCGAATATTCTTCTTCTTCTTCTTCTTATAATGGCAGTTGTTTCGATAACAATTTTGCCAATGTCAACTGGATTTGTATGTTATGATATTACCGCAAAGTCGTAGACGAGCGTCTTTTGTCTATTCTAAACGTCATCGCGGAATGGCCGATTCAAATTTTCTTGGATTCCTTGTCAAACAAATCCCAAAAAAACGTTGTACACCTCAAATTGAATTGTGTACCCTTGTTCTAAGAAATCACAATTTATCACAATTGATTGAAAGTCCGCTAATATTCCCCAATAAAACATCTAATAACACGAGAAAATTAATTAAATTACTAGAGCTATATTACTTCGTGAAATGTGAAAAGAAGTATTCTAGTAAATATTGAAATGCCGTTTAAATTTGAATTAACTTAGATTCACGGCGTCTGGTAGATACATTAAGTGACCCAAGAGCTGGCTCCTATCTAACTTAGCGTATTAGCATTGCCATTCAACGTGCCACTGCCACTAGTGTCTTGGGAACGCTGCCCTCTGGCAGTGATCTGGATCAGTTGAGCTATCAATCGTTCGTTTTAAACGGTCCTTAGATAGCTTAACTGTTCCACATGTATATTATATTATTGTATATATATTATTGTGTATTATTCCCTACATTTCTGTAATGATTTCTGAAATTCTGAAATTTGACTTAGATGACGTTTCCGTCACTGTCCTTATGATTTTTTTAAGGATAACGGTTGGTTATGCAAATTTTAGATGATTATATTATTGGTAAACTCTAGCATGAGAGTACAGGTACAGTCAGTAGTTGCCACCGCACATTGAGCCCTCTTGTGAATTTAAATATTGAGCCCTCTTCAGAGCTCAAATTTCCACCGAATCCTTACAAAATTCTTCTACCTTTTAACCCACTATATACCCAGCTATGTACACCATTTACCTAATTGAAGCTTAACTCAACCCTACCTATTTATAGCGAAACTAAAGGTAGCCACCCAAAATGTTTACAAAGCATTTGCTTAATAACTGAAACTTTGGGGGCGGGGGTCGAATTCTCCTAATGCCTAGTGTTGATGCTAGTGTGGGTTACAGGGATGGGAAAACAACGTGAAGAATCTTGCGTTTGACGTTTGAAGTTTAGTCCTACGACAATTGAGCTGATCCTTGTGTCCCGATATAGAAGTCTTGCTAGCCAAATGAAAACCGATTTCCGATTAAGTTTAATCATAACATGTTTTTTATTTAATATAATCTCAAGGACCATTTTGCATCGACTTCTCTCATTTTAGGTTTGTATGTGCTGGTTGCTACTAACCCCAATTCAAAAATAATGCGCCTAGAATCTCGTCTGGTCCTAACGCTTTTTGAATGATCTATGCTAATTTTGTTACCGATGCAAAATCAAGTTGGAACAGATTCATCTCAAGCTTTTTTGTTGTCTAAATAATTATTGATATTAGTATTCTTTCTTTCCCTATTTTATAAATATTGTTTTTATTAGCATTATATGTTTTAAAAGATATTGCATTAGACAATGACCGTAGTTAAAAAATGCGAGTACTATTCGTTCTGAAGTGGTCGATTGATCATACCCGTGTGGTGTGATATTTTTTGGTTCTGCTGCTGCATTTTCTAAAACTAACTAAACCTGACTATCAGAGTCTCTTTCATTTCAGTGTAGTAAGAAAAGGACAGCAACAGTTTGAAAACTAGTATCACCCGAATAGTTATATTCCCCTTCGTACAAATTCAGTCTGGCTTGGTCTCGGTTCAGTATTCGGTATTCGGCTTATTTTATGTTTGGTTTAAACAGGCCATCACTATCCAACTATCGTTAAACTAGCGATGGCTTGCATGTGTGCGTGGGCCACGGTTGCCATGGCGACGTATCTTAAAGATCTCCCTCTCTGCCGTCTCAGTTTACTCCTTTCTCCTTTGCACGCGATTCTTGTCGGCAGGCGTGAAAATGTAGCGTTTGCAAATTAGTTTCTTTGAAATATCACTTTTATTTGGCGCATGTTTTAATTTTTTAATTTTGCAGTTCTCAAAGATGGCGAGTTAGTTTAAAGTGCTATATTAACTGTAAGACCTTTTTATTTATGCATACAGTACCTTAAATTGAACATAGTTCTTTAAATTAGTACTATAAGAACAAATACGGACTTGATAAGGCCTACATATTTGAGCCTATTGGAGTCGAGACCCTGGGTCTGTGAGGAACAGGAGCCCACCGCGTTTTCAAAATTATCTCACGGCGTCTGGTAGATACTTTGCGTGACCCAATAGCTGGCTCCTATCTGGCTCAGCGTATTAGCATTGCCATTCAACGTGGCAAACCCGATAGTGGCTTGGGAACGCTTCCCTCTGGCTGTGATCTGGATCAGTTGAGCTATCTATAGATCGTTTAAACGGTCCTTAGATAGCTCAACTGTTTCACATGTATTTCATATTATTTTGTCCATTTCTGTAATTATTTTTGTAAATACTTACTCCAAGGCTCCGCGTAACGATTTTTTGTGTACAGTGTATATCGCAAATCATTAGCAGAAATAATGGTCTTAATCTTATTTTGTCGGATATAAACGGGATATTTACCATGATGACGAAAATAATGTAATTCTTTTTTATTTTTTTGGTTATTCTTTTTCCAGAGATTATTTTGCACCGTTGTATGTGCCATGATTACTGAAAAACTGCGCCGAACTGTGCAATTTGTGCCGAAATAAATTTAAAGAAAAATAAATAAATATCTCTAAATATTCCGTTTATAGTGAAACGTTTATCCCGATCTGAATATCTGAAATTTGTTAACTTTCTTTGCGTACTGTCCTGTTGGGTTAGCCATCCCGCGGGGAGGGGGTCAGCACTAATGGAGTATCGGGACCCCCCCTGCCCATAAAATTGTAAATTAGTGATGAGCCGCCGGCCCGCGACCCTATCGATTTATTGATAGTTTGTCGAGTCAAAGATTTGATGATGCTGACACATTTTGTGAGTAGATTTTGAACCTAACACTTGACCACCTCAAGCCGGTCCTACATCTACATCACTAGGGTTATCAACAGCTTATACAGTTTTTCATGGAATTAAAAAAAACATGAAAAAATGGCTAAGAAAATTTTCAGTTGGTAGTAGCTCTGCCTTCTGCGCTGTAGGTTGAGGGTTCGATTTCCACTCAGAACAATCATTTGTGTGATAAACATAGGTGCTTGTTCTGCTGGGTGTTATAAAATATATAAGTATACTATCAATCATCTGGTCATAATAATACAAGCTGGACAATTTACACAACATATAATCTATTCTAAGCTTACTAGATGTTGTGTAAATTGTCCACAAATATTTACTATTCATTTATATTTACAGGCTTGCTTTTATGACATAAATTGAGAGAAAAACTTCGTGCCATTAAAGGTTAGTTATTTCGGGAAGAAATCATTATAACAGCTACAAAACTTATTGATAATTATTATTGTACGTAGAGAATCTTTCTTACTTTTATTTTATATGCGAGAGTTTGTGTGGATATTTACATGTATGGGAGTTGTATGTTGCTAAATTGCGCCCTAACGGCTGCAATTTTTTTATTTATTTATTTCTTTGATGAAGCATTTTTTGGAGTAAATAGTTTTTGACCTGGAAGAGTAAATAGGCTCTGTTGCATGTAGGTACCACACGTGCGAAGCCGCGGTCAGCAACACTAGATGTTCAAAATCGTTGCGTGAATTTTGTATCTTCGAGTAATTCGTGGAATATACGTTGACTTAAATGACACATCAGCACTCTTTCACATTTATAATCCTTTCACCACACTGGTTAAAAATGACCAGTGACTATATTTATTCATTGTCATAAGAATGACTAGAAAAAAAACATAGTTATCGAGGTTTAAAAATGACAAGTCTCGCTAAGCAGCGCGTCAAAATAGCTGAAAGCTCATGGTAAAAAAAAACGAAGTATGCTTTGCCATTGATTGATAAGACATAGTTTTACACATTTGTATAATCAATCAGCTTCACGACAAACACTTTACCTCTCATCCATTGTTTTCTAGGTCAGTCTTTAGCTCTTAAAACTGTACTATATTTGGAGAGAAGAAATATACATTTTTAGACACAAATGTTTTTTTACTCACTTACTTTTATTATCAATGCTAATTGCAAACACGAACGGTTATAAGCAAACCGCAGATCAAACTCACCCTGATGACGATTCTCTAGATGAATCGAAACAGTGTCGGCGCCTCCATCGACAAAACAACACTTGAGTCCTTTGTTTCTCAAGGTATATATTTAAACTTTATTTAATGTAACTTATAACTTCACTGATGTATCTACTTCACCATCACTCTAACTACTGAATTGTTGCCTTCAAAATTCGTTTTTTCATAAATATTAATAGATATCCGGTCAAGGAGTTATGTTAATAAGCTTTACTATTGTATACAAAACCGGTTATCCGGACAAATTAAGGGTGCTGAGTAAGTGACCATCGATAACTGATCCCAGGTTTATTACCATGACTTCTAAGTTTGTTAAGATAGGGTTTAATTTTCTCTGATTTTTGTAGTTCGATGGTGTTGGGTAAGTTGGTGATGTGGAAAGGTGTGTGCATATAAATAAGATAGTGCAGCATCCCTCGTTCGGGCAGATTTGACCCATGGCCAGGCTGACCCTGAGTTTTAGTGTTTGGTGTCGTGGGATCCTTGCTGAGATGAAATTCCGTGGGAATCTTTGCTTTGATTCTTAGGAATTATAGGGCGATCTTTTTATCGTGTTGCATGTTTTTCAAAACCAATGTGGTGATAGGATTTAAGTCCGCATCAGAGGCTCCTTTCTTGCAATTGTCACAATACCTTTGAACTCTTGACGTTCCCTGACAAGCCGGTATCCTAGCAACAGCTATTTATATCGCAAATACGTTTTTCCAACAGAAAAAAACATTTGTGCACGCCTGGGTTCAAACCAACGACTATAGGATCGAGAGGCGTAGCAACAACTACTAACCCACCAGTGCTCTTGAGAACTTTGATACGAACGAATTTCAAGTCCTAATACGTAGCACTTAGTAAGTTGCGATATAAATATATAGACATATAAGTGACTGGCCTAACAGCTCAGTTGGTAGTATCTCTGCCTCCTGCGCTGTAGGTTGAGGGTTCGATTCCCTCTCAGGCTAAACATTTATGTAATGAAAATAGGTTTCCGTGGGTATTGTAAAGTATCATAATATAAAAAAAAAATCTAAGTATTCTATCAATTGCCATGGCACTATAATACAAGCTATGACTAGTTCCGGGCTAGATAGTGCTGTGTGTATTGTCCACCATTTTATTATATTTAGATGAAAACTCTCAAGTACATGTAGTTAATTATTTTAATACAAAATTAATTCAGCCTATCCAAAAGTTACCTAGAAGAGATAACTGTTAACTGTTAAGATCACCTAATGCAAATTAGTGAAAAAGTTTTCGTTTTATTTAATTGAATTATTGGTGTAGAGTTCATGCATCTATCATATAATCTAACCATCTAATTTCATCAGCAGGGCAAATACTCTAAGAAGAGCGATCATGCAACTATCAGTCATAATCTTAAATAAATAAATAATGCCGGACATTTCTCACAGCATCATCTAGCCCCAAAGTAAGCTGAGCTTGTGTTATGGGTTATAGGTACCACATGACTGATATACTATTTATATACTTTTTCCTTTTGTAAATACATACATATTATACAAAAAAACACTCAGACACGAGACAAACACATGCAGATACAAACATCCTACAAACATATGTCCTGCGGCGGGAATCGAACCCGCAACCTTCTGCGTCTCAGGCAAGCCTGTATCAAAAGTATTAGTATAAGTGACAAAGCTAAATGCAAAATAATTGCCAAATATACTCAATTACAGTTACTGAAGCGTTGCATAACTAAGTCGTTCCTAAACGAAGTTAAGCAACCCTCTGCGAGGCTTATCATTAGATGGTTGACCGCTTTGGCGTCTTCATCTTGTTCGAAGGGCACATTAAGCTACTGAATCCTAGCTTTTCAAAAGTTGTTTAGCCGCGTAGGCTTTTGGACAGACTATTAACATTGTCACCAGAACTAGTCATTGACAACCACTGATACAAGGCAGTATAAAATATAAATAACTAGCTGCTACTCGCGGCTTCACACGAGTGGTACTTAAAAGTAGCCAATGTCCTTCTCCAAGGTCCCATCTATCTATATATCAAAATTCATCGAAATCAGTTCAGCGGTTTAGGCGTGAAAACGTAACAAACAGACAGAGTTACTTTCGGATTTATAATATTAGTGTTCCACACCTAGCCCAAACCTAAGTATAGCTTGTATCACGGTGACCAGATTACTAATAGAATACATATATTTTTAAATACATACTTGAGATACTTTTTGAACAGACACAAAAACCATCGACGTTCACCACACAAATGTTAGTCTTGGGAGGAAATCGAACCCACAATAGCGCAGAAGAGCTCCCACCAACTAAGCTGAGAGTCGACGACCTCTGTGGCACAGTGGACTTAGGTCCGGCTGAGACGCAAAAGGTTGCGGATTCGATTTCCGCCGCGGGACAAATGTTTGTATGATCTGCAAGTATTTGTCTCGGGTCTGGGTGTTTGTATGTATAATAAGTATTTATTTACAAAAAAAAAGTATATAAATAGTATATCAGTCATGTGGTACCCTAAACACAAGCTCTGCTTACTGTGTGTACTGCTTGTGGTGTGAAATGTCATGCATTATTATTATTATTATTAGTATTAGTAGTGTAGAAGTAGTAATTACAAATACGACTGGATTTTCGAAACACATTGCTCTGTCAATCGATAATCGAACCAGCCGCTCTATGAGCTAGGGGCGGATACAAGACGATTTGCAGCAGGAAATGAACCTAGACAGAGGTAGGAGTGGCTACCTATGCTTTGTACATTTTAAGATATAGTGATCTATTTTGTATCTTTGCTGCGCGAATAAGGGCATTTATTTAGTTTATTTCTTGTAGAAATTGTGTAAATCCATTATCACTAATCGAGAACATAAAACTGCTTGATGGTGTTTCTTATTCATGTTTTTATTGTCAATAGGTTAGACGCTTAAATTTCCTGAAATACAAACGACCCTATTTTCCTCTGCACCATAAAATAATAATAATATCGGACATTTCACACACCATCATCTGGCCCCAAAGTAAGCAGTGCTTGGGTTATGGGTACACATGACTGATATACTACTTATATATATTTTTTTAAATATAAATACATACATATTATACATAGAAACACCCAAACCCGAAACAAATACTTGCAGATTATAGAAACATTTGCTCTGTGGCGGGAATCGAACCCGCAACCTTTTGCGTCTCAGACCTAAGCCCACTGCGCCACAGAGATCGTTAAAAGTCCAAACGTAACGATTTGAAATTACGGTTCGAAAATAACTTAAAATTGATATTAAATTCCTTTACTGTCTTTCTTTCCTTTACTTACTTTTACTTTCCGCAGCTTGAATCATGAATCAAAATCATGAATCATGAATCAAAATCATGAATCATGAATCAAAATGATGGCTAAAGTGCGCTTAAACACTTCAATCACAAGTCAACTTAATTTTAAGAAGTGTCAAATACATTTTGAAAAAACACGGGTTTTATTCACGTATTATTTTGTCGATGGAGGCAGCGACACTGTTCCGAGAATCTGGAGAATCTACATCAGTGTGTGATTGATCCGTGGTCCGCTCGTTGCCGCAAGCGTTCACGGTTCGCACTGGAACAACAGTGTCGGTGCCTCCATCGACAAAATAATACGTGATTAAATCCCGTGTTTTTTCAAAATGTATAGTACAACTCACGAAAGTTTTGAAAGTTAAGAGACTTCTTAACTTTCACTTAAAAATGATACTGTAATTTAGACATTGGTGCAAATAAAAAAAGATCATCGTATTTTACAAAATTTTAGTAAGGCTATTGAATCAACAGCTTTAGGGTCAAGATCGTGTTTTGCTGTACAGTACACACTCTAACGGTGATGGAAAACCTAAAAATATGCAATCTAAAATATAATGCAAATAAAAATATTCAATCAGTAATTACGTGCTTAGATTTACAAGCTATGCTTAGGGAGGGGTGCTAGATGGTGTAAATAAATAAATAATGCCGAACATTTCACACAGCATATCTGACCCCAAAGTAAACAGAGCTAGTGATATGGGAACCACATGACTGATATACTATTTTTTTTGTAAATACATACAAACACCCAGACCCGAGACCAATACTTGCAAATCATATAAACATTTATTTGGTTATCAAGAAATACCTACAATGAAATTAATTATTACGAATACAGCTAAAAAATCCACGCGTATTGGAACGATTTGGTTTTTCAACAGTGTATACAAAATAAGTAAAAATGAATGTACCAAAATAGATTCAAGCACTTTGGATTGTTTTAGTTTTCAATAGAGTATTGAAAATGATTAAAAATCTATTTATTAAAATAGATCCAAGCACTTTGTTTTGTTTTAGTGTTCAAAAGTGTATTGAAGATCGGTAAAAAGGAATTTAGCAAAATAGATTCACACATTTTGGATCGTTTCTGTTATAATAATTCTTGTCTAGTTACATTGACTGTAATTTTAAGAGAATGATCCAAAAGGATTGGACTGTTTTTGATGATCAATAATTAATGCCTGCCATAGATGTGGAATGGTATCCATTCCACATCTATAGCAGGCCGCTATAGGCCGATAAACATGTCAAAACATTGTGTAATGTTTTTTTTAATGCTGGTCTATAGAATAGACCTTAACCACCCCTCTGGTATACTCAACTATTTTTCGAGTGTTTGGTGGATTGTATCGTTTACGCTAAGCGACGTCCATTTGTCCCGCGGCATCCAACACGCAATATTTTGCATCTCAGCCGGGCCTTGGCCCACTCCGCCACAGAGGTCGCGTTGTGTGCATTCTCCACGATATTTATTTATTTAAACATATTTTTGTAATGTAGGCATCTGCATACATTATAAAAATATGTATAAAGTATCTACTTTACTACTATTGCAGGTGACAGTTCTATAGAGTCTAATCATTATAAGAAGACTTGTGTTTTGTACCTTGTGTCATTTACAGCGTAAAGCCAACGCTCGCACATGTAATTATTTCAGCAATAATTGCGCGACAACGATGACGAATCTGGAGCAATTATTCCTTTTCTTAATTTGCTTTAAAGCGAGGTATGGTGTGGCGTATTGCTCTGCCCTCAGACAGTTAGGGTGGTTTCAGATTAGCGTATTTTTCTGCGCGTATACGGTCGTTTCGGCATACGCGCTTACACGCGCGCTACATTACGCGCTTCAATAAACCGGACTCGCGTAAACGGGCATATTTCGGCGTATTCGCTCGAACTGGTAGTGATGTCGTGTCAGTATCAACATTGATTCAGATAAAGAAACATTCCTATTTGCGTTACTTTTTGCAATTTGCGGCTCGCGCTTGTACGAACTTAGAAGCTCGTCAACGCTTATACGAGTTGCGCGTGTGACAAAAGGCGCGCCCATTCGCGCCTACATGCGCTTCCAAAAACGAGCTTATACGCGCGAATAAAACGCTAGTCTGAAACCGCTCACTGTCAGATTTGAAATGTATAAACTACTGTAAACTTGTATGCGTTTTTCGTAGTTAAACTAATTATAACATAGATCATACAAAAAACTGCTATGACAAGGACGAGTTTCTTGCCATTTCTACTCGGACTTAGGAGGAATTGGTACCTAAATTCACCTAGTATGTAAGACGTTTCCAAGTGATCCTCTTTCAAAACTGTCATTTAAAACTGTTACTCGTATTTGGACTTTGGTATTAACAAAATTATGGTCCATCATATACCATAAAAATATATCATATGTTTAAAAAAAATCTAGCTTATCGAAACTACAGAACTTTTTCTGCTGTAAATTGCTTTATGCCGTGACGTCATCTATCATCAAGTATCTAGAAATGAGTAATTTCAATTGTCGCTTAAGCGTACCTAAACTCGTAATTTCTGATACAAATACTCGTACATACACTTGCACAATGGTGACACTTTATAGCCAGTAAGGACATTGTCTTGTGCCCTCGCCTCAGGCCTGTCGCTTTGTAACTTGTTACAGCACAAATTAGGAACAACAATGTAATCACCATAACAATACTTTACTATCGCTCCGTGCAAATGACTTCTTGTAAGCCGCAAGTCAGAAGCGACAGCGTATTTTCAACCGCTTCCGCTTGTGTCTTGCGTCTCAATTTAGGTGCTCTATTTTACAGTATGAGTATCAAAAATAAGCTGATGTAACAGTCACTTCTTTAAGAGATCGCTGAGTACACGCAAGTATGTATTACTACTTTTATTTACATACGAATTCTCTGACTGATTAGGCTCAAATAATATGGCTATATTCTGCCCTCGGCTCCGCACGCATGGTACTAACATAAAAAAATCTCATATGCTATTCTGGAACACTAATTATTTCTAAACTAAGTTTAATTGAAAACTGCCCTGCCATTTTGGCGTGCTATTATATTTATATTAATCGCATAGAAGCTATTCAAAAGCGTTTCTTAAGATATCTTTGCTATAGAGATAGAACCCCTATCATTCTTAAATTATTAAAAGCTGTATAAAAAAATTCACTTCCTTCCACTTGTTAACCGCAGGGGCATTGCTGATTTTCTATATATTCTAAAAATTATAACTAGTAAAATTGATTGTCCAGACCTTATATACTTTATACTAGACCAAATATACTTTAACACTCCAAGTAGAACACTCCGATTCAATCTTCCACTACATGTTCCAGGTGCGTCCACTAACTATAGACATAATTCATATATGGTGCGAGCTAATGAAACCCTGAATAATTTTAGTAAGTTATTGGACATTGATCCATATTGTACAAGTGGGCAAGGCGGTGCTTAACTCTCGACTTCTTTAAAGATTAGGCCGATTGTTATTTTTTATTTATCTTGTGTTAGACTAGGTATGTAAGCAGTATTTAAACTTGTGTTCACATTTTTTTTTGTTATATTTCTATCAGCGGAAACCTGTTATTGGCTTTCTGTTTTTTATGTCATTATTTAAGTTAAACGTGTATAGCTGTTGGTTTTCCTTAAAAATAAATAAATAAGTATTCGAAATCCAAACATTTCATGTTTCACATT
This sequence comes from Lampropteryx suffumata, assembly GCA_948098915.1. Taxonomy (NCBI): domain Eukaryota; kingdom Metazoa; phylum Arthropoda; class Insecta; order Lepidoptera; family Geometridae; genus Lampropteryx; species Lampropteryx suffumata. The sequence goes on from OX402563.1 coordinate 6,142,401, forward strand.
TCATTTCATTTATATCATTTATACAAACTTCTAGCAATATAATATTAAAGTAAGATCTACAGGTATCATTATAGTCTTCTTGGTGCATCATCAAGTTAAGTGTTTGACTAATTGAGCTTGTTAAAGTGTTTAACTATAGACTAGAGCCAGCTTTGAATTCTTAAGTAAAAATAGTCAAACCCTGAAATGGTCATAACTTGTGTAAGATGGTAAGATCTGTGTGGTGATCACGCGCACTGACTCTTTCATTGATGAATTGAACATCGATGTTTATTGTCTGGGTGTTTTAAATATCATACATTTAAAAATAATTAAGTAGGTATTCTATCAACCATCTGGTTCAAATACCACAAACTTTGCTTTAGAGCTAAATGGTATTGTGTTAATTGTCCACGTGTCCACCTGTATTTATTTATATTAAGCCCGGTGTGTCCGCGTCCTCTTGTACGCTTAATCTCAGCTACCGCTTATGATCTGCACCACACCACCGCCCTCCGCCCAAGGCGGGTAGATAAACAGTTTATGTGCGTGCAGGTCCTTTATGTGCGTAGTTGGACTATCACGATCACCGATAGCTAAGCTACATTTTATTGCCTTTTAGCCTGACTGTTAGAACTCCTAGTCTGTTGGGACCATTGTGTTTGTGTGAGCTGCTTTCTAATGTTCTCATCTCTTCTTCTTCATCTCTTCTTGTCATGGAATCTTCCTTAGTCTTAACCGAAGTTCTGATCCTGGGCCCGAACGAACTGCGTTCACCATCTTTTAATTTGACTAACACCATTGCCCACTCCAGTAGTCGAATTACTGAAATTGTGTCCGTTACGGTCACTGCTGGTCCGCTGTGGTCGTTATGGGCCACACAAGTCGTTATCTACGTCGTCTGCGTATTATCAATAGCGCGAACAAACTTCGAAGTCGAAGTTCATCGTAAGAAGGGTTATAAAGAGTGGCGGTTTCTGAACAGCGGTGGCTGTCGCTCGCTTCTGAAACTGTTACAAATATGGCGTTAGCGCGCGACAGCTACTGGTGGCTGTGGTCGGTGTTGCGTTTGCGCCGAGCCTAACATAGGTGAAAATTGTCAAACTGCGAGTCGCAACTGTCATTTTTAGCATAGGATTTCCTAGTGTAAATGAGTGATTTTATTATTGTAAACCTAATTGCTTATCTAATTAATAAACCTAATTATTTTATCTTAATTATCTAATACTAAAACTGCAAAGTATATAACACTTTGATGACCTAATAGCATTTATTAAGTATATTACAGAAATGTACAGAATAATATACAATAAGTAATATAAAATACATGTAAAACAGTTGAGCTATCTAAGGGCCGTTTAAAACGACCTATAGATAGCTCAACTGATCCAGATCACTGCCCAAGATACTGGCGGCATTGCCACGTTGAATGGTGATGCTAATACGCTGAGCCAGATAGGAGCCTGCTCTTGGGTCACGCAATGTATCTACCTAATAGCATATACATATATAGTTATAGTCTTTCAAACTAAAAGCGAATGTGTCTCTGTCTTTCTGTTTGTTACGTTTTAATGGCTAAACGGCTGAACGGATCTTGATGAAATTTGGTAAGAAGATGGGGTAAAATAGGGGATGAATGTTTGTTTGGGCAACTCATACTTCCTTAAGTTAGGGATCTGAAAATTCATATTTAGGCTTTTGGTAACAAAACCCCTACTATATATAATATTATAAATGCGATAGTAACTCTGTCTGTCTGTCTGTCTGTTACGTTTTCACGCCTAAACCGCTGATCCGATTTTGATGATTTTTGGAATAGAGATAGCTGGAACCTTGTAGAAGGATATAGGCTACTTTTTATGGAGGTACCATGCTTGCAAAGCCGCGAGCAGCAGCTAGTAATGTTATACTATAGTGTTGCACGGTTAATTTATTTGCGAATAGTTATGTACCCAAGAATAAGGGAGCATATTATCTACCGCCACCGTATACGTGCCGTCATAAATAAAGGTTGTAATGTCTAAAAAGCTGTGCTTAGTCCGTCTGCCTCGTAAAATCTTATGATCACAATCCGTCTAGTCATATTTAGTTCTAGGATTAGGTGTTTAATGTCGCTTATCAACATAATCCTAGAACCTTTTGAGTTCATTTTACGAGGTACTTATCCTACCCACGATGACCTTGGTGGCGTGGCGGGTTCTAGTCGTCCATGAGAGGTGCAGGTTAGATTTTATTGTGGGACAAAATGTTTGCGAAGAATGATCTGCGGAGTCGTTCATTCAACTTCTAAATTTACGTAATTGGGAATTGATTGGCGGAATAGAACTAAATATTTGTCCATCCCTTTCATGTTGTGTAGTGGATTTCCGCAAGGTCACGCCTGATTCAATTATCCATATTATTTTTGGTGTTAACTCGCACCATTTTTATTGTGGCATTTAACTTTAATATTTATCCAAAGAATATCTGTAACGAAAAATGGTTTAAGAAGCCTCCTAGTATCTTTGAAAGACCTATCCAACGGTATGCCCAATGGTGGTGTTGTAAAATATTTTAAAAATTTACCCTAATTTAAATTTAGGCGAGGTATCCTTAAAAGCCGTTATTATTAAGTTTTCATCATAACTTTGTCTTCTCTAATATGTATTGCCGTGCAAATATTTTATCATGATAAAATTTCAAGTCTGCGAGCAAGAGCTAGATTAAGGGCGAACTGACAGACAGACATAACGAAACTCCCTAACATAAAGGTCCCTTGTGGACGAAGGACATAAAATAATGAACAGAACTACAGCATAATCACATAGGTTGCTAATTATATTGAAATATTTTAATATACTAGCTGACCCGTGCCCACTTCGTTGGGCGGTTACAACTTCACAAAAAATATTAAAGTACTTATATCGCTATTTTTACATTTAATTATTATGTACAACCATAACATTCACCGCAAGCTAAAACCCACTAAATTCATCTACATGTTCCTTAAGGAAGTAGATGAAAAACGGGACCTCGGTTTTTTATAGGACTCCAAGTTGTCCTTTGACAAACACATCGACAATGTCTTCACCAGAGCAAATAAAGTACTAGGTTTTGTCATGAGAGTTACCTCACAGTTCTCCTGCATAAAGGTAGTAAACATATATTCTGCCTTTGTGCGTATTCTCGAATACTGTTCTCAGGTGTGGAAGTCGCATAATAATATTCGATATAAAAGTCTATCCAACGTCGATGTTTAAGATTTTGCAGTACAAGGGTACATTGATGTTGACTACGCCGCTATGTGTAGGAAACACCACATGTTACCATTACTTGAGAGACGTAGCATAGCTGATATTATCTTAGTATAATCTTCGTAAAATCCCAACAACTACTTGAAAATTTATTATTTAAATCCCAAGCAGATCAGTTAGACTTTCATGTCCCTAGCCGTGGCATTTAGTTCAATTAATTTTAGACAAAATTCTTACTTTAGCAGAGCAGTAATCGCATGTAACAATCTGGCTGACATCCCTGAACTTGACCTTTTCAACAGTGAACCGCCCAAAATAAAAAAATGTTTTATCGGAACGCTGGTTTGGCATGTAGGTACGTTACTCTGCTCTTAACTCTTCTTACGATAAATTTGTAAAAAAATCATATTCTTTTTTTTGTTGATGTTATATTTATGTTTTTTTCTAATGTAAGCAAGCTTTTTGAACTCGATATGCGAAAACTATTAATACACTTTTATATTTATTTCTAAAATAATTACAGAAATGTACAGAATAATATACAATAATATAAAATATATGTGAAACAGTAAAGCTATCTAAGGACTGTTTAAAACGATATGTAGATAGCTCGCTAGCTCAACTGATCCAGATCACTTCCAGAGGGCAGCGTCCCAAGAAACTGGCGGCATTTCCACGTTGAATGGCAATGCTAATACGCTGAGCCAGATAGGAGCCAGCTCTTGGGTCACGCAATGTATCTACCAGACGCCGTGAAATAATTATGAAAACGCGGTAGGCTCGTGTTCCCTATGCGCCCAGGGTCTCAACTCCAAAAGGTTCACAAATATGTAGACCTTATCAAGACCCGCATATTTGCGCCTTTTGAGGTTCTTGGTCCACATTTAGCCATCGCACCAGCTCTAACGGAAGTGCTCGACAGATGGGATGCGGCCAGGGTGTCTACGCATAATAGCATCCCACAGCAATGGCCTATCTATCTCCCAAGGGACAAGAGTCAGTCATATTTACCTAAACGAAAACCTACTTACACAATTAATAATTATGTACACTTAAAATAAATAATTTGGTTCATGTGGAGGAGTTCCAAGGGCACTGGCTGCATCTCCGTGCTGAACAGCCAAAGAACATCTTTGAGAAAGGAACAAGCCAGTCCTCCTGTCACCAGTGGCGTTGTTTAAAAGTGATGTTATTTTCTTAACAAACAATTTAGTACTGAGCCCTCATGGTCCCATACTTTCCACACCAAGTGGTGATCTTTAATCACCAGAAAGGATTTTCATACTTCCGCCGCTTAGTATTTTAAGCTATTTCCGTCGGGGCTCCCGTCCTAGAAATTATCCCACTTAGATGTGAGGGACCCAACGTGTTAACGCAAGTAGCATCCTACACGAGAGCACGTCCCTTTTCCCACTTCCTCCGTAGCACTCTGGAACTCCTGGTGAAGCTATACAACATTTTTTTCGGATACCGATACATCCTGTAAGTATACCGTATATATATACATATATATATATCTATTATCTGATTATTTAGATGACAAAAAATCTTGAGGTGAATCAGCTCCAACTCGACTCGGCATCCGTAACAAAATTGTCAAGGATCATACAAAAAAGTGTTAAGACCAGACAAGTTTCTTGCCGGATTCTTCTTGAACTGGGGTTAGGAGGAACCGGCACCTAGATTCACTAGCATGTAAGAAGACGATTCAAAGTGGTCCTTGTGATTTTATTGAATAAATAAATATTAAATTTTGAATGTTTTGAATTTTATATATATATATATTTATATCGATCATCCAGCTGCTGCAAAATATAAGCTTTGGAAGGAAAGAAAACTTCCACCTCCTGATTTTAACAACCCGTAGGAAAAATTACAACCAGGACACCCCCTGGATGGATGTCGCTAAATCGACTTCGCACTCAGGTTGGCCGCTGTAGATTTGCCATGTGCGAATGGGGATTAAAGAACCCCAGCTTGCCCCATTGCGACTATGGTGCTCCAACACAATCTATGTCGCATCTACTCGTGTGCGCTCTCTGTGCAAATACTTGCACAAGAGTAGACCTTAACGCGGCTACAGTAAGTGCGATTGAGATCACCACCACTCTAAAACCATATAACGACTGAGGCATTGACACGAAAAGAAGAAGTATACCGTGATATCACCTTGTAAGACCCAGTTTGAAAACCAGCGCTCTCTCCCATAGGAGTGGCATTAAAGCTGAGACTGGACTTGTTTGGCAACACAAGCAAAAAATGTAAACTCCTTGTACAATTGGGCCTACCTACTCAAATCATTTATTTGTTTGTTTCTTTCTGTCATTTTCATCGTGTTGTGTGTCAAATAAATCATTATTCTTTTCTATTCTGTTCCATTCTAAATCAAATAGGTAAACATGCTTGTGTCCAGGAAGTGTTATCTAGATAAGATTTAGATATTTTGTAAGGAAGAATGTATTGTGTGAGTTGTTGATAGAAGATAGAAAATACTTAATTGCACACCATAAATACATTGGAATAGAAAAAAATAACAATGTTTTGCTAGTTGGTAGTACAATGGGCGATCGTATCGCTAAGTAGCGATCTCTGACAGACAACCTTGGGATGGATTGAACTAAATGTAGCTGAAAAAGGATAATGATAATAATAATAAGTGATTATTATTATTAAGTGATGTAAATATTGTACATCAATATTATTTTTGTTTTAGGGAGGGGTAATGTAAAAGCGCAGCAATCACCCGCTATTCCGTTGGTGTAAGGTTCGATATCGTATACAAAGTTTAAAACGAAATCTACGAAACAGTATGGAAGTTTTTCCACACAGTATCTCCTGCTAATGTGCTTTTTATACATGAAAATCCTGTAAAGTGATTCTATGCTACTAATTTTAAGTCATCTGTTACCCATAACACAAGCTCTGCTTACTTTGGAAATGATGCTGTGTGATATGTCCAGCATTATTTATTTATTTATCATATAGGTGTAATATATGATAAATAAATAAATAATGCATGCAGTCTATATTTTAATTTCTTTGTTTTATTTATGTTCTCTATGTTTTAAATTATTATTATGATAAATATGGCTCAAATTTGTACATATACTTATGAAGGCTGAAATAAATGAAATTGAATTGAATTGAAAAACATATATATATATAGGAATAATAATAACATAAAATAATATACAATAAGTAATATAAATACTTGTGAAACAGTTGAGCTATCTAAGGATCGTTTAAAACGACCTGCATATTTTCGCCTTTTGAGGTCCATATATATATATATATATATATATATAATACTAGCTGACCCGGCAAACGTTGTTTTGCCTTATTAAACACAAAAAAGTTATAAACCTATTCTCAGACCTACTAAATATACATATAAAATTTCATCAAAATCGGTCAAGCCGTTTCGGAGGAGTATAAACACGAAAACTGTGACACCTTTAATTTGATTTTTATATATATAGGGATCTAATGAGAATCGAACTAACAGCCCATGAACATAAATCCTTTTTATTATACTTGTTAATGTTAAAAAGAATGTTAGAGTATTTGTAATCATGAAATAATAGACTTAAAATACAATATAGGCAACTTTTTATCTACTACAAGGGCAAAGCCACGGGCCATAATTATCATCCAATTGTTTCTATGAACCCTCGCTCGGTTTTGCGTAGACCTATATAGGTACCATGCGTAAACTCTTATCTATTTTAAACTGGGTTTAAATACAGTAAGACACCTTGCCCCCAGCAGATTTCATGCTCAGCCGGCAACGAGGTCGGTGCGTCCATCCGTACGTACGCACTTGCGTGCCCCTAGCTGGCTTCAAGAATATTATACGTCACTATTACATAACTCGCGACAACTAGCGATAGACGTCAACTCTGCGATCACTGTTAAAATTTTTAGAGTTACGTACATAATAATAAACTTTTTAGAATTGGTATTGTTTTAACTTAAGCGATCAGAATTCATATTGCTTTAGTTGTAAACGGGTATTTATAGACATAGACATAGAGACATAGAGACTCATTTATTTGTTACTCAAGCACAAACAATCAGTACAAAAAAAAATATTTCTGAATAAATAAAAGTGGAGATTACAGAGAGTATGTCATGTATGGTTCAGTAACAAAAAGGTCTCGACTTTGCATAATATGCCTCGCCACTTGGAGGTAGCTAGGCGCTGGTATTCTGTCGAAACCTTCAGCCAAAAGACCCTGTGAGATATTTTTGTGAAGTGTTGTGTAAATCTTATAAAAATGAGTACAACATACATAGTACGAAATATAAGTACAACAATCTAGTATTACATCTTAACTTATACCAGGTATTGGCTATGTTGCAACAACCGTGGTCACAGACTGACTGATAGCTCCTTATCCTTATGGTATCATTTATTCTTTTTCTATAATGGCATGTGTCATAATAATGTAAATTTTGCCAGTTTCAAGTGATTGTTTGATTATAAAGTAATAGTCGAAATTCGATCGTCATTTGTCTATTCTAAACGTCATCGCGGAATGGCCGTCTAGAATTTTCTAGGGATTCCTCGTCGTTCAAATCACTTTGCACTATAATGCACCTATAATTCAATAGTCCATACTTGTGCTATGACACAATTTATTGGTTAAAATTCCACTAAGATTACTGAATAAAACATGCAATAGCATTAGAAGAATTATTAAATTAGAAGTGCTATGTTACTTAATGAAATGACAAACGCAGAATCATAGTATCACTTATTTGTCCATCTGTCTGTCTGTCTGGCTATATCTTAAGAACATTTGCTCGGGAACGCATGGAGGTATCAAGCTTAAATTAGAATCAAATACTAAATCAACGGTCTCTTAAATTGTAAAAAAAAAGTTTTTTAGCCAACGCAATCCAAAACTACAACCTAAATACGGGTCTTTATACCGCATATTTCAACACTCCTGAATTGGACTAGTAATACAGTGGTCCTGAATTGGACTCGTAATTGTAACTAATGGTAAAATAACCATAAACCATGACTGAAGTTGATACGTACTCGTAAGTACGGTGTCCTCTCAGGCACGACTTACTCATTTGACCGCTTTTATTTTTGTAATATCTGCTTTAGATGTATTTGTAGCTGAGTGACAGACGAGTTATAGGCAGCTGCTGGCTTCCGTGCTTAGATTTTTTTTATGAATTGGATTGGTACTGGTTCCGCAGATATTGCTCGCATATCGCTGTTGTTATCGCTACCGCAACACATACGTAATAGCCCTGCAGAACCAACTGACAGTAGGAGAATCTGCCTGATTACAAGTATTGCTTTGTGGTTTGTATGACGAGGAATCCTAGAAAAGTCTAGGCGGTCATAGCGTGACTTTTAATTAGACAAATGACGATCGATAGACTTTGTGAGGACAACTTCGATTCAAACATAGCTTGTACTATAGAAACCTGATGACCGATAGAATACTTATACATTTTTTTTGATACATACCTACTAATGGTACATTATAACACAGAATAAACTATCTATGTTCATATAACTTTTTGTCCTAATAGAGTATTAGAGTATGCTCAAAAGGCATAGCTTCTATCTACTGAAGCCAGTCTATAATATAATATGATTTGTTATGGGACAAATTAGACTTTTTTAGTCGAATTTTTCTCATCAATTGTACTAGAAATGATCGACCAAATATTTAAATATTGTCTTTATATATGAAATTGGCAATTTATATGGAAAAAAACAGAACGAAATATATAATATATTTTTAACAGGACAAATGAGACATTTTTAGTCTAATTTTTCTCATCAATTATACTAGAAATGATCGACCAAATATTGAAATATTGTCCTTACATATGAAATTGGCAATTTATATGGAAAAAAACAGAACGAATAATATAATATCAACTGTCATATATCAACAAATTAGACTTTTTAAGTCGACCATATATTGTCTTTACATAAGAAATTGGCAATTTAAATGGAAAAAAACAGAACAAAAAATTCTATATTAAATTGTATATATAATAAAACAAAGCATGTACCTAATTTTCACTCAAAACGGCATATTTCCATGATATATGAGTTTTTCTGCTTCCCGATATTTTGGCACAGTTGCATGCGCCATGATCACGAGGTAAACTGTCAGTTTATCAAAATTAAGTTCAAAAACATGATAGTTTTAGAAAGTATGTATTTGAATTTTCGCAATTTTGTAAGTAGTTTACAGATTTCTTTGCTGAAAAAATTGGATATGAATTTAATCTGAAATTAACATGAATTTTATTAATATTTCCTTACAAATTATTGTCCGAATTCCGGAAAAAGTGGTAACCCGTTGGAGCAAGGTCCGGAGAGTATGGTGGGTGTCGTAGATATTCCAATGGTAGCTCCTCTAATTTAGGTACCGTCTGTTGTGCAGTGTGTGGTCTAGCGTTGTCCTGAAGTAGTAGTGGGCTAGAGCAATTGACCTGCCTTTTGTTTAACAGCTAACTATTCAATCATGCAATTGTTGATAATATAGATCTGCTGTCATCATCTGGCCAGATCTTAGGAAGCTGTAGTGCATGACGCCGGCCTGGTCTATAAAACACTTACCAGTACCTTTTTCTGAGCCAACTATCGCTTGGTTTTCCTGAGTTCAACAATTGTGATGATCGTTTCTGATTATCGTACAGGATCTATTTTCAACCGACTTTAAAAATGGAGGAGGGATTCAATTCGATTGTATGTTTTTTATTTTATGTTTGTTATCTCCTAACTCCGTCATATCTGAACCGATTTGAATAAATCTTTTTTTTATGTGAAAGGATATACTTCTGAAGTCCCATAGAAACTTCATCAAAATCGTGCTAAATCTGATGTGATTTCCGATCCGCTTCCACGATCATACTTATTGTTTTATGGCCACCGTCAAAGAGGTTCTGTAGGTCAAAGTTCCCATGTTGGAATCGAAAATGAGTTTTTTTACAGTAGTTTACGTATACACATAATTATCATTCGAGCTGCTTCTGCAGCCACAGTGGACCTGACCTAGTATATGTTAATAATACGATATTTTAAGTTATCCATAATTTAAGTTTTTCAAATGGCGAGAAAACAAATGAATCACGAAATTCGAAACACAAATATTCACGCCAAAATTATAATCAAACTTTAATTTGCAATTAACGTCAGATATTTGATCATAGCGACCAGCTCGACAAAACGTCAATATCATGTAAGGACCTATAGGTAATATAGGTAATAGAGGTAGTAAAGTATGTATGTATTATGTATGTATGTATACAAGACAAACCCAAAGTAGTAACTTTGCCTTGTATCGCAGGTGCCCAACTAAACTGAACTGGCTTAAACTGGTTATAACAAGTTAAGGCCAGGAGGAGGGGGCTAACTAGATTCCTCGTAACTTTCTCGTTCTACTCGTAGATAATGATCTTCGCTACGTGAGGGTGCTTGGGTTAGTATCCTATTAACGCTGCACGCCGCGTCTGGCGTCTGATAGGGAAGTGTATAAGGCAAAACCATCCATACTAGTCCATATTTATATAGCACATCAGCATAAACATTCAGACCGATTGCACCCACTGCACTCTTTCTGGTTCCTAGTCTCAAGTCTTATCCACTGGATTTCAACGCTGATAATATCGTTCGACCATCGGGCGGATAGTCTGCCTCTTGGCCGATGAGCTTCCCTTGGCCATGACTCCGATACCGCCGTTGTCCATCTTCTGTTATACATTCTTGCCAACCTGGCGATCTGTATACCCACGTACACTTGCGTAAATACTCCATACTAATTATAAATTCTAAAGTGTCTCTGTCTTTGTCTGTTTGCCTGTTACCTTTGCACGGCTAAACGACTGAATGGTTCTTGATGGAATTGGGTAAGGAGATAGATTGTGCTTTTAGGATCTAGCCTACTTTTTATGAAAGTACAACGCGTGCGAAGCCGCGGGCAGCAGCTAGTCTGAAAATAAAAACTAAAATGTTAGGATAATAATAATAATGCAGGTCATATCAATCTTCATCATCTAGCCCCACAGTAAGCATATGTTATGGGAACCACATAACTGTTATTTACATGCCTTTTTTTGTAAATTAGACGTATTATACAAAGAAAAACACCCAAACCACAAGACAAGTATACCTAAACAGATCATAAAAACATTTGTCCCGTGGCGGGAATCGAACCCAATGGCAAGATTCTTGTTGTTTTGTATTTTTTATTAGTTTTGTAGATGTTGCATAAAATTCGTAGCACCCACCGTAGACGCTTCTACGACTGGCGTACGCGCAGCGTAGTAATTAGTTTATATTAAAGAAGTCTTGTCACCCACCATAATCCATCCACGGAACATCCCTTTCGTGAAAAGGGACGGGAGTGTGTAACAGGAAGCCGGGAAATCGCGCGCTATTTGATTGACTAATGAGCGCGGTGGTAGACTAGGTCATCGGATGGTACCAACCCATTTTACGAGAGGCCGGTACTATCAGCCAACAGTGTGTTCGATTGTGTGATGAGAAATTAAAAGGGAAATAGAGAAAGAGAACGCATCTTTAGCCAACACAAAAAAACTGGATGGTTTACAGTTTTAAGTTATTAGCTAAGGTAAAGTTTAAAAAAACGGCCAAGTGCGAGTCGGCTCGCCCATGAAGGGTTCCGAAGCAGCAAGTAACATAATATAAAAGTTCTTGTAGTTCGTTGTAACTTTGATCGATGTTTTAATAATAGTGTATTTTTTTAAATTAGGTTATTGATATTTACGATTTATGACGTATAAAAAAAACTACTTACTAGATCTCGTTCAAACCAATTTTCGGTGGAAGTTTGCATGGTGATGTACATCATATATTTATTTTAGTTTTATCATTCTCTTATTTTAGAAGTAACAGGGGGGGACACACATTTTACCACTTTGGAAGTGTCTCTCGCGCAAATTATTCAGTTTAGAAAAAAATGATATAATAAAAACATCAATATCATTTTTGAAGACCTATCCATAGATAGATACATAGATACCACACGGGTTTGATGAAAAAAAAAATTAAGTTTCAGTTCTAAGTATGGGCAACCCCCAAAATTTATTGTTTTTTTCTATTTTTGTGTGAAAATCTTAATGCGGTTCACAGAATACATCTACTTACCAAGTTTCAACAGTATAGTTCTTATAGTTTCGGAAAAAAGTGGATGTGACATTCGGACGGACAGACAGACAGACAGACAGACAGACATGACGAATCTATAAGGATTCCGTTTTTTGCCATTTGGCTACGAAACCCTAAAACTGTCAAGAATGAATGAAATTCGCACCTGAGAGGGTTACCTCACTTATCTACCTACCTACTTATTCACTACCATGGTTTTTTCCATCAGTCCAATTCAGGGCAACTACACCGTCACAGAATGCACAGAACATTGTTCTAACCAAAAGATAAGTTTAATTGAATGAATGAATTGAATGTGCAGAGGATCTCAAAAGGCGCAAATATGCCGGTCTTGATAAGGCCTACATATTTGAGCCTTTTGAAGTTGAGAACCTGGGCCCGTGGGGAACAGGAGCCATCGCGTATTCAAAATTATCTCACGGCGCCTGGTAGATACATTGTGGCATTGCCGTGGCAATGCCGCCAGTGTCATGGGAACGCTGCCTTCTGCCTTCAGTGATCTGGATCGGTTGAGCTATCTGTTGAGCTATCTGAAGATCGTTAAAAACGGTCCTTCGATAAACTGTTTCACATGCATTTTATATTATTCTATACATTTCTGTAATTATTTTTGTAAGTAAATGTTTATTGAATGAATTAACTTTTTAGTTCAAAAAATGTTGACGACACGTTCGTGTAAGTTTGTAATTGCAAACATTTTTTATGTTATATAACTACCTATAAATATACTTTTTTTTTAATGTGAATTTTTTTGACCAAATTGGATTCTCAATTCAGTTTTATTTGTATGGGCTCAAATTTAATTCCATGAAGGCGGATTTCTTTTTAGTTTTTAAAAAGTAATTATATCACATTTTTTTTTAATTTTAGCTGAAATAGTGATTTTCATAGAATCAATACTAGGAAAAAAACAAATTATACATCCCTAAGTTTCGACTAGAAAAAGTAAATAGCTCCGTTTTCATAGAATCAATATTAGGAAAATAACAAATTATACAATCCTAAGTTTCGACCAGAAAAAGTAAATAGCTCCGTTATGAGGTACACGATGCGCTTCTATAATAAACTTCCTGAAAATGCTACTAAACTACCTATTAAGAAATTTAAAGCATACATAAAAGGTAGTCATTTGAAGAAAGCTTATTATAATATAAATGACTATATTGTTGATGCATGGCCTCAAGTTGCTCAGCCGTCAGACAGTTAAATGACACATTTGTAATGTATAACCTACTGTTACCTTGTATTAGTTCATGTTTTTTTTTTTAGTTTCTTTATACGAAGAATCATACAAAAAGTGCTAGAACCAGGAATAATCTCTTGTCAGTTCTTCTCGGACTTGGGTTAGGACGAATCGGCAACTAATATCACCTATTATGTAAGACGTTTCAAAGCGATCCTTGTGATCGTATTGAATAAAGTATCTTTTGACTTGATTTGACTTGACTTGGCCATTTTTACACTACCGTACATTAAAATGAAATCAAAGTCAAATATTTTTATTCAATACGATCGCAAGGATCGCTTTGAAACGTCTTACATAATAGGTGAATTTAGTTGCTAATTCCTCCTAACCAAAGCCCGAGAAAAACTAGCAAGAAACTCGTCTTGGTCCTAGAGTTTTTTACATGATCCATCTTATAACTACCTTAACTACGAAATACTAATACAAGAGAGTTTATACATTTCAAGTGTGTCAGTTAACTGCCTGAGGGCAGAGCGACATGAGGCCATGCATTCTTATCAATACTATAGTCATTTATATTATAATACGCTTTCTTCAAAGGACTACCTTTTATGTGTGCTTTAAATTTCTTAATGGGTAGTTTAGTAGCATTTTCAAGAAGCTTATTATAGAAGCGCACCGTGTTCCTCATAAATGACTTATTTACTTTTTCTAGTCGAAACCTAGGGATGTATAATTTGTGGAGTTAAGACCCTACTATCAATAATGAGTATTAAAAAACGTAACTACGGTATTAACATAACTCACACACGTAAAGATATCCTATTAAAGTAAATGAAGGTCTCGGCTCTGGACAACTATCTCTGAGCTGGCATTAGCATATCTTCATCAGTGAAAATGCGGGTGAAAATGCGGGGTGAAGATGATTTGGCGAATTTTGCGGGTAACCCGCCCCCTTGGGTGGCGGGCGACATATCACACTCTAAGGTGCCATCACACGGTGTGTTCCTGAATCGGATAAAGTGATTCGTTTGAAGAATTACGTATATCAATTCTTACGTATTATTTTGCTGATGGAGTCACTGACATAGTTTCGATTCAACTAGAAAACTTACGGGTATTTGATCCGCGGTCGCTCGGGATTGCGATTCAGATAACGATTATCGAGATGTCTGGAAACAATGTCGGCATCAACAAAATATATATAACTAGCTGCTGCCAGCAGCTTCGCACGCGTGTTACCTACATAAAAAGTAGCCTATGTCCTTCTCCAAAGTACAATATAACTCTAAACCAAAATTCATCATAATCGGCTCAGCGGTTTATGCGTGAAAATGTAACAAACAGACTGACAGGCAGAGTTACTTTCTCATTTTTAATATTAGTTAGATGTATATATATATTTTTCTTAATCTTTCGTCTCTGACTCTCGGCCACCCAGTGAGTTACGATGCAGGTATGAGAACTGCACGTTTAAATTGGGACCGGGCAGGTTCTATGACTCGAATGCATCGAGAAAGTTGGGCGAAGCTCGACAAAATACGTGAGAAAAATCCTTAAAAATAGTACAAAAATTCCAATTACAAAAAAAATCTCTTGCGTTGAACTTAAATTTTGAGAACCTCGGGTTTTTAGTGAACTTTCAAAGGTATAAAGAAAATAAGATCGAATATGAGATTTTGAAAAACACGGGTTTTACTCTCGTTTTATTTTATCCAGGACGAAACATTTTAAAGTCAATGTAAAGTCTCCTTCTTGTTGTGTCACTAAATATTTCGAAACAGTGGGCTGAAAAGATTAGAGCGCCCTCTCAGAGGCTCCTTTCGACAACTCAAGAAAGTTTTAAAAGTTAACTCATGCTTTTTTTTCTTTTCTTTTGTACGTCATAAGTAATGGTTATATACTTTTTATTAGACACGATGAACAGTGTGGCAACACCTTAGGGGACATGGCTATAGAGAACATGTCGTCACTTGCGTGACGTCTGCGTAACTCGATTGGTTTCGGTTTAATTCCCTTAGTGTGTTCAAATTAATCGCATTTTGTC
Source organism: Lampropteryx suffumata (assembly GCA_948098915.1). Classification (NCBI taxonomy): domain Eukaryota; kingdom Metazoa; phylum Arthropoda; class Insecta; order Lepidoptera; family Geometridae; genus Lampropteryx; species Lampropteryx suffumata. Next base: position 6,158,018 of record OX402563.1, read on the forward strand.
TGGATTTTAGCATCATAAGTACGTAATTACCTTTATTTTGAACCTAACCGCTAATTTACTGGCTTACTTCCTGCTTCTCATTTTATACGTCTGCCTACTGTCTACTTACTTGATGATGATCAATAGCATAAAGTTAAAACACACAAATCATTTGAATAGGTTATTCTAACTGGTCAGGTAAGTAATAAAAACATCTCATTTCGTGAACTCTGACAAGATTTTTCGTTCTTACGTTCGAATGTCGTGCTGACATCTCTTTGGAAAACCAGTTAAAATCTTTTAGCTTTGGCCAAAAAATAAGCTAACATAAATAAAAATAAGGCAAAAGTTAACGTAAAAAGTTGTCGAAGTTGCTAATGGACGAGAAAATTGTTCGTTTAGTTTTTACGTAATTTTCTTTTCTTATATATTTATAGAATAAAATATTTGACGAACTCTGTAGCGCAGTGGGCTTAGGTCCGGCTGAGACGCAGAAGGTTGCGGGATCGATTCCCGCCGCGGGAGAAATGTTTGTATGATCTGCAAGGATTTGTCTCGGGTCTGGGTGTTTCTACGTATAATATGTATATACATATTTACAAAAAAAAAAAAAAAGTATATAAGTAGTATATCAGTCATGTGGTACCCATAACACAAGCTCTGCTTACTTTGGGGCCAGATGATGCTGTGTGAATTGTCCGGGATCATTTATTTATTTTAATAACACCTCTAGTTCGGTGGTATGTTTTAAAAAAAACCAAGGAGGTGAGCAAACCATTTGCATGTTTAACCTCTGTTTAATGTTACAAAAAGTTATAAGCGACATATTCTGCCATCTGTCGGGGAGTAGCAGTACTAATATTTTATTAAAGTTGCATCTAAAGGTGGGGTTTTTTTATATTATTTTAATATGTGATGTATTTTTGGAGGATACGAGTTTAGAAATAATGATTAACCAAATATATAGAAAAAAGTACTTTAAAAAATATACTAGTTAGTGCTGCCCTCTAGACCTTGTTGTATGAAAAAGGTGACTATTATTATTTTATGTTTGTATTTTGGAATAAAACTGCATGAACACAAATAAACACTGTGGATAATTATCTTATATTTTGCAATAATATTATAAACGGTAATATTTCTATTATATTCACAACATACAATTTAATTTGAAGAATTGTATAAATCTACTAGCCAATAGATGGCGCTGCAAGTATGTACATTCAGATACAAAAGCTTAAGACAATCTATCAATGTAATACGAATACAATTAATATACATCGTTTTCAATAAACGACTACACAACAAGATAATGTTGAAAAAAACTAAATATTTACATTACCCACTTTTTTTTTACTGATGGCATTCGATCACAATGCAAATTGAATGCAGTATGGCAGTTAATTGGACCATGGATAGACCATAAATAATAAATACCTACATCAGTACCTGCATACACTTAAACTCATATGATTCTTAATTGATTAAGTAATTTTTCAATGGTCCGATAACTTGGTTTTATGAAATTAATTTGAAATTTAAATGACGTTATATACTTTTTAAAACAGTTAATATATTTTGATGCTAAAAAAAAATAAACTCTGTAAGCTCAATAGACATTATCAGTTATTTGCTTAGAAAAAAGTTTTTAATGTTATATCTTTGATGATTTCTTAAGAGTAAAGTCACGACACTTCTACATTTGTGATATGCTTTGCTTTTGACTTTGATTAAAAAACATTTTCTTCGGTAGTATCCTAAATGATTAGAGTCGATTATTTTTGTCTGTCTTGCGATGCAAACATGGCGCTCTAATATCATTTATTTTTCTCGAGATATTTCCGATTTTATTAGTAATTTTGGTGTTTTTTTTAAATAGAGCTAGAGTTATTGACTCGGGCGAGAATTATTGGAGCTTTGTGTTTTTTTGTGATTCAAGAAAAAATTATCCGTATAATTATTTATTTAATTATAATTATTTATTATTTTATATGAAAAAACACCATTTTATATAAAATAACATATGACGAACGGCAAGGCGAACGACAAGACAAACGACTTTGTGACATCATATTTTAAACAATATAAACACTTTTATGTTTGACGACCTCTGTAGCGCAGTGGGCCAAGGCCCGGCTGAGACGCAGAAGGTTGCGGGTTCGATTCCCGCTACGAGACAAATGCTTGTATGATCTGCATGTATTTATCTTGAGTCTGGGTGGTTCTATGTATAATATGTATGTATTTAAAAAATATTGAAGTAGTGTATCAATCATCTGGTACCCATACCACAAGCTCTGCTTACTTTGGGGCTAGATGATGCTGTGTGATGATGATGATGTATTATACAGACACTGGTAAAGTTGACATTTTTATGACAGATGCCATTAACGAAGAAGAAGTATAAGTACATGATGAGACATGGTGATGACAGGTGAAATCTACTACTAAATTATGGCTAAGAAGTGGCTTTAAGTTGGCCGTTCATTTGGGAGATGTCTCAACTTTTATCGTATCTTATAATCAAATAACTAGATAGCGTGGCGTTAATGTATGTCTGTCTTTGTCATTCTAATGCCAATAAATAAAGATGGCACTAGTTTTTAACGACACATTAGGTAGTGTGTCATTATATGATAGGCTTGACGAAAGTCGCGGTTCATGGATGATAATGTTGAAGAATGTTAGGAACCTTCTGTAAACATTGAATAGGTTATTGAATTAGAAGATCACGGGTTGTTTTATTTAATTTGTTTTTCTTTGGACAGATTTAATAATAATAGGCTTTAGGGAAATGAAAATAATTAACAATGACTTTTTTATGTCAGCTCAGTTGGTAATAGCTCTGCCTTCTGTGGTGTAGGTTGAGGGTTTCGATTCCCTCCCAGGTCCCTCCCTCCCTCCCAAGTGTTTTTTCATTCCCACTTATTTAATATCTAAGTATTCTATCAGTCGTCTGGTCACCATAGTACAAGCTATGCTTTGTTTGGGACTAGATGGTTTTGTGTGCATTGTCCAGTAATATTATATTTAATCTAGATCCTTTGCTTGGCATTGTTTTAAGTAACATAGCTCTGATAAATTAATTAGTTTTTTCATGCTATTTTATGTTTTATCATGTAATCTTTGCAGATTTTTTATCAGTAAATCGTGGTATCTTAGCACATGCGTAGACGAATGAATTTATAAGTGTATTATGTTGCGTTGTGACAATTCCGTGTTGGCGTTTTGAATTGGCAAATGACAATTGACATTTAAACGAAACAATCACTTGATATTGGCAAAATTGATATCAATTGAGAAGAGAAATCATTTGAGAAGAGAAGATGGATTCTTCGTTTGTCATTTCATGAAGTAACATAGCTCTGCTAATATAATATTTCGTACTCGTTTTATTGCATGTTTTATTCAGTAATCTTAGCGGAATTTTAATGAATAAGTTGTGACTACATGGGACAAGTATGAACAATTGAATTAACTGTGTATTATGGTGCAATGTGATTTGAACGACGAGTAAACCCAAGAATATTTTAGACGGCCATTCCGCGTGACGTCTAGAATTGACAATTGACCATCGACTAAGACTTTGACAAACAAATTGACTCTAAACAACATAAACACTTGACACTGGAAAAATTGACATTATTATGTCACATGTTCACAAACAAAGAAGAAGAAGAAGAAGAGAAGACGAAAAAGAGTTTGTAATGACTAGCTGATTAAAGCTTATTTAGAATATGTCACTTCTGTCAGTTTATAAGTTGCCTGAATATACGTACTGCCAATAATGTAAAGAAATATTGCGCTCTTATTTTATTTATTTTTCTTAAGATATTTCCGGTTGCATTATTAGTTTTGGTGTTTTTATTTAAATAGAGCTACAGTTATTGACTTGGGTGTGAATAATTGAAATAAAAGCTCTGTGTTTCTTTGTGATTCGAGCGAAAATAATCCGGTTGTTAGTTATTTTATATGAAAACCAAAGGGACCATTTTATATTAAATAACAATTGGCGAACGACAAGATACAACTTTGTGACATACCATAAACAATATAAACACTTGACACTGGCAAAATTTACATTATTATGACAAATGCCATTGACGAAGAAAAAGAAGAAATTGGTGTCGGAATTTTAAATAGGGCCTGACGTTTGGTGAAATATTTTTTTTGTCTTATAGCTTTTTATTTTTTGGGAATATCCAATTTAAGTGTCTCAAGAGTAAGGTACTGAAAATGTGCTTTATTTACTTGTTCTTACAATAGGGACTATGTTTTTTTAAATCTTTAATAATAAATATTTTAAATTTGAATGTCTTTTCGTATTATTTTTGTAAATAGTTCAAAAGGTTGGCTTTCTTTGAAATATCTGACAACAGATAAATCAGCGCTTAAAGTTGTTGGACTTTACCAGATGACTAAAAAATTAATGTAATGATAGGAATTTAGACATATTGAGAGTTATAATATCATGATATTTAAACTAAATAGGTTTTGGTTTTTATAATAGATAAATATATATCTATACTAATATAACAAACTATTGAGGCAGGTTATTTATTTGTAATTTAATTTTTTTTGTTAATTTGGCTTACCTTTTAATTTCTAACTTTTCATCTTTTCTAACTTTCAAACCATTTCTAAAACATATTTTACTAATAGCCAAATTATTGCCGAGGACTTCAGAATAGTACTCGTAGTAGGTTTTATTATGTATTTTACGTACGTATAAAAACTAGTGGTCGCCCATTGGTCGAATTTCGACCATAATTAATTAACAATTAATGTATTTATTATTCATAAACATAAAAATTTTTTAGCATTCTGCATTCCTTCTCTATATAAACTATAAGTGTGCTAAATTTCATACTCCTCCGTCCGCGCAATTTTCGTAAAAAGGGTTACAAAGTTTTAGCTTCACGTATCAGTATAATAGATGCCGGATATTTCACACAGCATCATCTGGCCAAAAGTAAGCAGAGCTTGGTTATGTGAACCAAGTGACTGATATACTTTCATTTTAAGTTAGCTACGTAATGAAATAATGTTTAAATAGATATCTTTCATTAAGATTGCTTTTAATATGAAAGCCAGATGATTGTATAAGCTATGTCGCTATGAGAGGAGGGCGCTAACCCTGTACAGTTTATAACTTTTGCAGTTGTCAAAGTGTCCAACGTGTTGTCATCGCTTGTTTTTTGTGTTACATTGTTGTGTTGCAAATACATGTATTTTTAATCTAAGCTTTGCTAAGTTTAGAGTTAGATATAGTGCTGTGTAGTTCTTCAACAAATATTATTTCTTCTTTGTTAATGGCCTGTGACATACTAATGTCAATTCTGCCAATGTCAAGTGTTTATAGTTTATAGTCAGTTTGTTTGTTATTAGTCTTAGTCGATGGTCAATTGTCAATTCTAGACGTCACGCGGACTGGAGTCTAGAATTTTCTTGGGATTCCTCGTCGTTTAAATCACATTGCACCACAATACACATATAATTCAATTATCCATACCCGTCCTGTAGTCACAATTTATTCATTAAAATTCCGACAGGATTACTAAATAAAACGGGTCAAAACCATAAAATTAGCAGAGCTATGTTACTCCATTAAATGACAGACGAAGAATCTCGCTAACGTTAGGTGTTTATATTGTTTATAGTACGATGTCACAGTCGTATCTTGTCGTTCGTCATTTGTTATCTACACTAATATTATAAAGAGGAAAGATTTGTATTTTTATATGTTTGTAACGGATACAATCAAAAATGGTCCGATTTTAAAAATTATTTCACCAATTTCACTTTTTGAGTTGTTCAAATTGGACATTCCATTCAAAAGATATATAAAAAGTCAATCTAAACAAAATACGAACATAAAAATAAACGCCGACTTAAAAACTGCATGAAGATATATATACTCTACGCTTATCCCAAAATGTTTGAAAAATAAATGTCCACCCGTGTGAAGCCGCGACGGCCGCTAGTTTTATATAAAATGGTGTTTTTCATATAAAAAAAATATACTATTATTTAAAAATATAGATTATTTTTGATCGAATTACAAAGAAAAAAAAATCTATTATTCGAATTATTCACACCCGAGTCAATTACTCTAGCTCTATTTAAATAAAAACAAAATTACTAATAAAACCGGAAATAATTCGAGAAAAATATATAATATACCTAAGAGCGCAATGTTTATTTCGCAAGATGGCTAAATATAATCCCCAAATATTTTAGAAATCAATACCTATAAAATTCAAATACATTTTAGAAATCAATAATATTTGGGGATGTCAAACGTTACTTCCGATAAGAACGTCATATATATTGAAAGTAATCCCAGACGCACTGCAATCATTTTTTATATATATAGATTACTTTATTTAATAATTATGATAAGCGGGTGAAACCGCAGGCCAGGCAGCTAGTCCATATCATTAGCGATGGAACATTAAAACTGGCATTTTCTATTTCAAAATCAGCAATAAAATGATCGAAATCAGCGCGTGAATATCCCAAAATTAATACGCAGTCTTCGTACGCCGTCGGGCATCATGGCAGCCACTATCCTCCCCCTCCCCGCCATCTAAACCCCTCACCCCCTAGAGGGGTTGCTTTTTTGCGAGCGAGAGAGACCTACACTCCCTAGCGTTTTGCATTCTAAAATATTTTCAAAGCTCACTTTTTGACAGCACAAACTTTACTCTAATCCTTTACGATAAAGCTCATTTTTGTATGCAGCGGGTGGGGTAGTTGCAACCCTTAGTAGCTAAACGGTTGATGTGAAAAGTGTGAAAAAGTGAGAGAGACGGATAGAGGCGGCCGTCTCGGGCGGGGCGCAAGTTTTCGTGAGTCGTTCATATAGCTTAGATGACGCGCCGCTCGCACATATGCGTTTCGCGCGCGCCAGAAAGTGACAGAGAGGTTTTTCGCGTTTTCTTTTTTTATTTGGTCTTTATCTTGCGGGGAGAAAAACGGTGCGTTTGGGGTGGCGTGGTGGGGGCGGGAAACGGCCGCGTTGCGTGCAATGTTTTAGGGGTGGTTTACGTAGAGGGTAGTATAGATAATGAATAGTGGCGTGCGATATTTAATCACGGTTTTCGAGTACTTATCAGGAACACTATAGAATATGAGATAATTAAAGGGAAAAATGATTTTCGATTTTCCGTGATGGAAATGATGGATTCGTGTCAGGTACTGTTAGGCTTACATCATAATTAATTTGTAATGTGTGATTAACATTTTAGTTTTATAAAATCGCAACAAGCGAGCTCGCTTTTTGGGAAACTAGTTTGAAAATAGCTAATGTGATGAGTTTCTGGTTCAGATTTGCATTATTTAACTATTGTAGTAACTACTGATTAGTTTATTTACTTTATTAGCTTCCTATCGGATTGATAAATATGTAAATAAATAAATATAGAATAGAAATATTTATTTAAAAAATACTTGATTGCACACCACAAATAAATTAGACTTTAATAAGAAACAATGTTTAGCTACACGGTAGTACAATAGACGGTCTTATCGCTAGATAGCGATCTCTACCAGACAACCTTGGGATGGAGTGAAATCAACATAGCTGAATATGAATAGCTAATTCATACATCACTATTTAGTCCTAAACTTATCATATCTTGTAATATGGTAACCAAAATATACGTGACATACGCGTAGACTATTGTTGTATACATTAAAATACTTTATAACACACAGACATAGAAATATCTATAATGTTCATAAAATATTTTTTTCTGGGTGAGGATCGAATCCACAACCTACATCGCAGAAGGCAGAGGTACTATCTACTCAGCTGAGATGACAGTGAATATAGATACATTTTCCTAACTCATAAGGCTGTCAAAGCCCCAACCCCCAAGATAAAATTAACGATTATGAACCTTATAAATAATCGTCTGATCTTGTGTCTCTAAGGTCTGTTTTTTTATCCTACGTTTGAACACGATCTCGCCTGATGTTAAGCGACGATGTGGCCGACGATGGGGCACGCAGGTCTAGAAGACACCTATTTACTCGAGACTTGAAGATATTGTAGTTTCCAGGAAAGACAGACGACGGCAAAGTATTCCAATCCTTGGCTGTACGCAGAAGCAAAGCGCTTAGTTCGTAGGTGTGCTAGACTGAAAAGGTATGGATGGTACTGAGCGATACGTCTGCTTGTCCTGTTGTGAAAATTATACCGTAACCTCTTAATTTTCAAATCGGAAACTAATCGAAAATAAACAAACTAATTTGAAACTAAAACCTACTCAGATCGAGAATTAACCATAGTTTTTCTGTCAGTTTTGTATGAAATCTGTAAAAATATATTAAGGACCATCTAAGGACCGTTTAAAACTATCTATAGATAGCTCAACTGATTGAGATCACTGTCAGAGGGCAGCGTACCTAAGATGGGTAGGCCATTGGTATGCGATATTACTTACATAGACACTCTGGGCCGCAACCCATCGGGTACTTCCGTTAGAGCTGGTGCGGCAGCTGAATGTGCTGAGGACTTCAAAAGGTGCAAATATGCCAGTCTTGATAGTGCCTACATATTTGAGCGTTTTGGAGTCGAGACCCTGGGCCCGTGTGGAACAGAAGCCTATCGCGTTTTCAAAATTATTTAACGGCGTCTGGTAACAACATCGCATGACCCAAGAGCTAGCTTCTATCTGGCTCAGTGTATTACCATTGTCATTCAACGTGACAATGCCGCCAGTGTCTTGCAGATGCTGCTCTTTCACAGTGATCTGGATCAGTTGAGCTATCTATAGATCGTATTAGCTACACGTATTAACTTCATTGTTTTTGAAACATTTGTAGTTTTTTCCCATTATACGTCCAGAGGTTTCTCTGAAGTTCTCAAAGAGATCAACCGCCAAAACTGACAGTTAAACGTTCAACACTCATCTCATTTCACAAAATTTTGCATAATCTCTCAACTTGTTATGATAATACTCATAATATTTCACCTTGCTCCTATTAAGCATCAGCAATTATAAAGGGTACATCGTGGGAAAGCTTCTATGGTTTTGTCCAGAGAATATTCATAAGACGTGTGAGGTCAAGACCTCTGACCCTACGTGTGTCGATTAACATAAGGATGACCCTATTTAACATAAAGACGGTATTACAATGAAGATGACCCTTTGCAGAACTGATTTGCATAAAGCAAAGATTCTGCAGAAAGAATATTCAATTAACATGCGTAGCGAACGGCTGGTTTGTGTCTTATTATTACGAGTATATGCGTAAGGTCAACGAGTCTGTGAATGTTTGTGAGCTGAAGATGATGTCAAATTTAGATCCATATTTTTTTTGTCAGTTTTTATTCCAGAACTATCTGAAATACGTGTCTATGAGCACAAAAGAATTGAAGAAGGAACAAAGGAGTAATTTCTTTATCTATCTTTATCTATTTATTCATTGATATTAGAAGAAAAAAACCCTTGTATACTGTATACACCTAAGATCTTTAGTTACTAAGATGTCTAAAGGAGATCGTCCAAACTTTATATATGGTACATGCTCTTTTAGACAGTTGTTAGTGTTCTGTTCTTGATAAAAAGACTAACCATCCTTAACGCCGCATTGACTGAAAAAAAAGTTTATTAACAGAAAAAAACAGTCAAATTAAAAAAAACATAAACCTACCACATAATATAATTTGAAATGAAACAGTGAGTAAATACATTTTCACGAGTACATCTATATAAGTAAATATTTAATTGCTTTCATAATTAATATTAGCATTAAGGTAATTTGATGCCTTTGAGTTGCTGATAGGAGTCGCTATCCAGTTTCCTGTGATACCTACACTAAATGAAATCTGTATCGTGAGTACATCGATCAACATATAAATTAAGTCCTCGATTAGGGGTATATATAGGTATATTTGTAATATTGTCATAGATACAATAGCAGTAATAATTCAAATTCAAATATGAGTTCTAATATATAAATTTATTTACAGAAATACAGGTGAAACAGTTAAACTATCTAAGGACCGTTTAAAACGATCTATAGATAGCTCAATTGATCCAGATTACTACCAGAGGGTAGCGTTCCCAATGTACTGGCGACATTGCCACGTTGAATGGCAATGCTAATACGCTGAGCCAGATAAGAGTCAGCTCTTGGTCACGCAATGTAAATTATATAATGTATTCTAAAAACCGTGTCAGTAACTAATTATCCAATTGCGAGAAATACGGCTAGCGTGTTTAAAAAGAGTCTAGCAATCACAAATGCACGATAACAAACTCGCCGTAAAATTCTCCACAAGCAAAGTTCCCACACGAAACGAAATTTAATGCAGAATCTCAATTAAATACAAGATAAATCTCAACTGCATCAATGCGATTCTCACAAAGATATTCAAACCAGCCGTGTGAATACTCAAAACTGCTGAATTTGCAATTGTAATTGCTTTGTACTAGCGAAACGTCTAAGCGACCCTTTAACTTGACCCCACCTGTTTTTAGATTGTACAGAATTAATTTTATACAAGTTTGGAATTTTTCTCATGATTTTAACATTATAATGTTGTCTTTTAATTTTTGCTGGACCGTCTGATGCTGCAGGTTTGTTCGTTATTTTTAACGATTTTCGAGCTGGGGTGCTGAAAGTGTTTGCAGGTTTTTAATTTTGTGAAGTAAAGATGTCGTTAACTTTAAGGGTGGATATTACAAACTTGTTTGTTGAGACTTTTTGGTGCAAATACATAAGTTTATATTCCAAAAAGTTTTTAATTATGAGGTTCGATACCCATTCTGGTTAATCATATGTGTGATAAACACAGGTGTTCTGTGTCTGGGTTTCATAAAATAACATAAGTATGTATTTAAAAATATATAAGTATTCTATCAGTCATCTAGTCACCATAATACAAGCTATGCCTAGTTTGGGGCTAAATGGTGTTGTGTGCATTGTCCACCAATATTTATATATTGATGTGAAACATGTCTCAGAAACATCTGTCTCGCTTTCCTGCAATAAGTGGAAGTGATTTCGAGAAAAATGACAAAAATGTGTAATAGGAAGCCGAGGAAGCGCGAGCTATTTGATTTGACCAATGAGAGCGCTCAGTGGTAGAGTTGGCAGTCAGATGGTACCAACCTATTTTCCTGAGGTTTCAGATATTGTGAGGCTCGCGCGATTTTTTTAGTTTAAGGTAGATAGTGTTGTGTGCATTATCCACTAATATTAATTATGATTACTTTAGTTTTGTGCGAGTGTGTGTATATTTATTTTATATTATAGTAAAAATTTTATACGTACATAGTTATACATCTTAAAAACCTTGTTAGGTTTGACAAAGATGCAAAAAGTTTTTTGGAGCACATTCTATAATCTCTATAATAAGAAAAGAAATAGTGGCAACATCAGTGACGTATTAGTCAGAGCATTTATGTTTTATCCTTCTCTGGCAGCAGTCTCTCTCTCCCATGGCAACGCGTTAAATATTTACATAAATTCCTTTCAAATTATATATTCAACTTATAAAATGTTTATGAGTATTTCATTACTTTAAAAACCCTTCATCTGTAATATTATGCATATCTTGGAAAGATTAAACACGGAAATTACATGTAAATCATACAGGCATTTGATAATCCTATTCCTTAAAATAGTCTTACATCAGAGTAATATTTAAGTATAAAACAAATCTAACTCTAACTTGTAACTTTAGGATATTCTACTACTTCTTTTCTTCCTATAATTTTGCCAGTGTCAAGTTATTGTTTTGTTTTATTAAAGTTACAAAGTCACAGTCGATCGTCATTTGTCTATTCTAAAAATAAGCGCTGAATTTGCCGTCTAGAATTTTATATATAGACAATTGAATTATAATTCAATTATTATTGTCTACTTGTTCTAGAAAGTCACATGTTACTTCATAAAATGTCAAACGAAGAAGGCAAGGATCATGCAAGGAGGATGCAACTCAAATTCAAATTGAGAACTGACCATGAAATTCCTGACAGTTCTGAATGAAAAGTTATCAACAAGTCATGCTCAGCACTCTGAATTTAAATTTTGTTCTGATATATGAAGCTCAAAAACATCCTACCATAAATATAAAACATTCAGCTCTCTTTCACATTTCTCACAACCATGTAGCTAATAACTTAACAGATTATCCACAGGCTCTCAACAATAAAAGCAAAACACATCCACGCAAGAAGCATCCTTAATGAATTCACCATAATATTCTTATTTCTCACATGCAGCATCGTGATAATAAAGGCGATTATTATCTGCCGGATATCTGTTAAAACGATGCCCAGACGACGTAATAAAGTATTCAGAGGATGAGCTTCCTATTTGTTTGTCTCGTTCAATTCACTAATAGCTTTGCATGCGACTTCAGCTGTTTCAATGGAATGAATTGAATAGGTGATGGTTGATCAGATATAACTCCAACATATATGTTTGAGTTATATCTGAAATACTTGTTGTTCACTATAGTGAACAAGTATATCTGTTTTCGACTATTGATACATTTCTTGTACTCTTCCGTTTGTGTTTGAGCAAAATATAAATGAGTAACATCTTTCTTTTGTTGATGATTTCAATGGGTCGTATTTCAGAAAATAATTTAACTTTATATCGAAAATTAGGCATAGGTATATTTTTTGTTACTTTTTTTATAAAATATTAATTCTGAATTTGAGTTTAATTCTTAATAAATAAGGATCTATAACAATAAATTTAGAAAAACCTACCAGTCAATCCTATGAAAACATTATTGTGCATAATCAAATGCAAATTATTGTCTAAAGAAAAATGTCTACGCATTATATATAAAAAAAATCGGGTTGCACTCCGGGAGTGCCGACAGAAGTGAAAACTTATTTTGGCGCGTTAGAGTTTAGTAATAAATCACTTCAAAATCAGTAATTATGGCGACTGCCAATCAAGTACTGAACGAACACAGATGATGCAATATTTTTGTTCAGAATGTAGATAATATATCAAAGAACCTAACTCAGTAAACTTCTCCATACAAAAGAAGACTGTAAACATGTGAATTAAGGTTTATAATCAAATGGGGCGAGCGCGGCAGCCGGCTGCGTCTATATCAAAGAACCTAGCTCAATAAACTTCTCCATACAAAAGTAGACTGTAAACATGTGAATTAAGGTTTATAATCAAACGAGGCGAGCGCGGCAGCCGCCTGCGTCTATATCAAAGAAACCTAACTCAGTAAAATTCTCCATACAAAAGTAGACTGCAAACATGTGAATTAAGATTTATAATCAAATGGGGCGAGCGCGGCAGCCGGCTGCGTCTCGGTAACGGTGTCGCGAATCCAGAGGTTTATCTAAAAATATGCGTACCGCGCTAAAAGAAGTTTTCTCTTCAAAAATTTGGTATTTTTTTTTTGTTTTTTTTTTTAATTTTGTGTTTATATCACACGACGATATGTAATAAAAATAATAATGCTAATAATAATAATGCTGGACATTTCATGCAGCATCATCTGGCCCCAACTAAGTATTTCATTCACATTTCTCTTTAATTAAAAGTAAAAATTACCGATATCTTAGTAGGTAAATTTCGAATTTCGTAAACATGTTTCAATGAAATTACGTAGGTATTTCCAAAGGGTTTGACCAAACAGACAAAAAACCTTAAAGAGAATATTATATTTCATATATACGAGTACTTATCAGTTTTGTCTCTCATTTTCCTCTAATTGTAATAATGTTATTGTTTTGTCGTTTCTCTGCCTTTTCGATAGGATAATGGAATATGTAATTTATTAGATCATTTGATTTCCGATTCCGATTCGTTCGCGTCGGTAATTAAGCTTTATAATGGATGCTGAATAAACGGTACAATTAGAATTGAATGTTCTAATTGACTAGCCTGTCAGCTTAGTTGGAAGTAGCTCTGCCTTCTGCGCTGTAGGTTGAGTGTTCGACTATCTTCCAAAATAAACATTTGTGTTATGAACAAAGGTTTATGTCTGGGTGTTATAAAGTATCATAAGTATGTACTTAAAAATATATTTATACATAAGTCTGCTATCAGTCATCTGGTAACAATAATACAAGCTATGCTTAGTTTGGGGCTAGATGGTGTTGTGGGCATTGTCCACCAATATTTATTTATTATATTTATTAATTTACTCTAGGCTGGTATTTTAAAGAATGCCAGACTGTTCTGAATCAAATTGCTCGATCTGAGTTTTGTTCTTGACTACGGTTTTTTGTGTTTGTTTTAGAAACTATATTGCCGGTATTAAGGTGTTATATTATGTCATGTTACAATATTAAGAGTGTGAAAATGTATTTCTGTCATTGTCATTGTGAAAATGTATTTGAGTCATCCCGTGACCACGACAGAGTGTAAACCTGTCGAAACGTCGAGAAAAATAGGTAAATAAACGCGATAAATACCCGTTAATATTTATAATAATGTATTTCTGTGTTTAACAGTCAGTAAGGAGTTTTTGATTAAATTATTGTGTTTTCGCCGTCATCTCTAAGAACAGCATTAAGACTGTCTTGCGAAACACACATTGCGCTCTTTTGTTGTATATTTATCTCAAGTTATTTAGGGTTGAACTAGTATATTTTGTGTTTTTATTGAAATAAAGCTAGCTAGTTATTGACTCAGGTGTAAATAATTGGAATAAAGACTGCAGGCTAGACATCAATTTGACAGCTAATATCCTTCTTATCAGTTTATACTATAAAATATATAAATCAAAACAAAATCCTCCGTCGTGTCGGTCTGTCTGCTTGAATGATATAAACTCAAAAACTACCAAACAGATTTTCCAAACACTACCAAACACCAATAGACGGAATGATTCATGAAAAAGGTTTAATAATTGGGTGCGGCGGGCGTTGCTGGTATTAATATAAAACTTACCGTCTCATAACCATTTAATTAGCAAATGTGGCAGTCGTTCTGATGAATCTTTAGCAATAGATTTAGACCCCACATTTGTTAATAAATGTTTATGAGAATACCCTTAGTAAAATTACGTGCACTCTCTCGGAACGCCAATACCACACTAGCTGTATACCACGTCGCAACATTCTGACGCAATAATTCTTCATTCAATATTCGAATTTGAAAAAAGAGGTTTTAGTGATGTGACCTTGCTTTTCCATGCTTCGTTTTTCGTTTAGCACGCAGGCGCGTTGCGGTCCGGATCAATGCCGAAAAACGGGGGACAGTGGCCCCGGCCCCCGGAAAGTAAGCCCGTAAGCACGGCATCTGAAGGGTTAGAAGGTAGGCCCTCGTTGCTAGGCAACCCTTGGGTCGATAATACCCGCGTCATAATTTTCTTTAATCGCGGTAGGGTTTGCCGATTCTCTTTTAGATATCTTTGTTATGGACGTTTGAATTGCTTTTGGGTGATTGGGTTTTTAAATACAACGGTATTTGATAAGTTCAGTTTCGTTTTATTTTCTGTCCTGAATGAGTTTATTGTAATTTTGTCTGAATACTGCTAATCAAAAAATACTGTAGTCTTATGTTTAACTAAAGACTTATCTATTATCACCTTCTTCTTCTTCATTAATGGCATGTGTCATGGTGATGACAAATTTGTCAATGTCAAGTGTTTAGATTGTTTATTGTAAAACGTCACAAAGTCGGTAGTATGTTGTCGTTCGTCGTTTGTTATTTTATAAAAAAAATGTGTTTTTTTTTATAAAATAACTATATGGATTACTCTTGCTCAGATCACAAAGAAACATTAAAAAATATTGCAATTACTCAATCCCTTGCCAATAACTCTATATGAATAAATTACAAATAAAACTCGAAATAACTCGGGAAAAATATATAATATAAGTGCAATGTCTACTTCGCAAAACGACCTAAAATAATCAATATAAATTTAATTTTTCTTCCTTTTATAGCATCAGTCTTGTTGTCAATTATATAATTATAGCATCAGTCTTGAGGTCAATTATAGCATCAGTCTTGTTGTCAATTAAGCCAATGTCTAGTGTGATTGTTATAATATCGACACAAAGTCGCAGTTGATCATCATTTGACTGTTCTAAACGTCATCGTGGGATGGCCGTCTAGAATTTTATTGGATTCCTCGTTGTACAAATCGCTGTGCAACATAGGTACTACACTAATTTTGCCAGTGTCAAGTGTTTATATTTGTTTATAGTCAATTTGTTTGTTAATAAAGTCTTAGCCGATGGTCAATTGTCAATTGTAAACGTCATCTCGGAATGGCCGTCTAGAATTTTCTTGGGATTCCTCATCGTTCAAATCACATTGCACCATAAAGCACATATAATTCAATGTGCATACTTGTCCCATGTAGTCACAATTAATTAATTAAAATTCCGCTAAGATTACTGAATAAAACATGCAATAAAACAAGTAAACAATATTAAATTAACAGAGCTGTGTTACTTCATGAAATGACAAACGAAAAATTATTTGTCTTAATTTTGAGCAGTAGTATATAATAAAAAAAACTGTCTATAGGAACTTACTGACAAATAAACTGTCACAACAATCAGAATTCGGGTGGTAGAGTCTGACGATAGTTGAGCCGAGTGAAATTTATGTCAATGCCGTAAGGTACATAATGCATTAAATATACTGAAAAACTATGTTAGCAACGAAATTTTGTACCAACTACAGCTTTTTATTCGAGCATAAAACATGTCTAGTTCAACTTTCGTCAAACATAGCATAGCTCAATAGAGTCAGACTGCATCGATGATGAAATTACGAATGGACTTGTACTTACGTATTAAAAATACCCGAAATGTGCTATCAATTAATATGAGTGTTTGCTTGTACTTGAATAATAATTGACGTCACGGGATGTCAAACAAAATATACAAACATGCTCTCAATAAAGTTATTATCCCCAAACTTGACAGATATCTATAACTTTCAAAACAATCGAGTTGTACATTTTGAGAAGCAAGCAGTGCGCTTCAAGCGGATCGTGGATCAAACTCACATTGATGAAGATATGAATCGAAATAGTGTTTGTGCCTTCATCGACTATATGATACGATGAAAGAAAGAAAGAAGGAAATAAAATACATTTATTTGTGTTTGTGTTAAAAAATACGTTTATTTGTGTACAAATAAAAGTTTTTTTTTTCCGTCTTTCTTTCTTTCATCGTATCAAAGGCACAAACACTATTTCGATTCATATTATATTTTCGATTTATTTTCGATTTATACATAAAAAAACAATATGAAGGTACCCTCATAATAAAAACAAAGAAAAACAAAAAACAAAACTTAAGATCGCAATCGTCCAAGTGTGCTGTTACAAATTGGTGTCCGACTCAGCATTATGTTGCGTTATACAGTCGGAACTATACAACGCAACGCTGATCTTTTGTCGGAACCAGATGGATGAGCCACGGGTAAATATACAATAATAAGGAATTGTACGAAATATAGATAGATACAATAATAATAATAATGGCACATCACTTGAAGGACGTACAGCGCGGGCAAGGTATAAGCAATAGAGCCATGGGTACATAAATACTAGATACTAGTAGGTACATAAAGACTAAAAAGGGATGTGGGATTCGATATTGTTTTATAGATAACAAGTAAAATATAAGGAGTTCAATTATTTAAAGATTTATATAAATTATTAAATCAATTATAGATGTCAGTAAAGCGAAAGTGAAAATGAGATAAGCTACTATAAAAAGGAGATCTCATTTCTGAGATCTTCACGCTCTTATTGAGAGTCCGTAAGAAATTTTTTAAGTGTAAATTTGAAACTATGGACGATTTCGACGATGGTAGACATCTTCTATCATTTGTCGACATTTCGTTCGTGAGACATCCAATCTCACACACGAAATATGAGATTGGATGTATTCGATTCGATTGATAATAGATTTTATCATAATTATTTATAACTTTGAATAAGGTAGCTGTACTTAGATACTGCTTTTTACAAGATCTGTTTTTCATATAAGTTTGAATAACTAATAAAGAATGTTTGGTAGTACAAGTTACAAGGTAGTATCATCATAATTAATTTTAGTTTTGTATATGAATAACTATGGCATGTAGAGTAGTGTAATGTCTGATCAATATTAAATTAGTCTGGTGATAGGATTCTACAGCAAGAGTCCGTCTAGAGTCCGTACTAGGTATTCCATGTCCTCTCCCTCGTAGGTGCCGTCTATATAATGACTTAATGCATATAAGGACTTGGATATATCTGACATTAAAGTCTGTAAGTTTGTTCGCGCCATATACGTATGGCCCATTCTTTTATTTTTTAACCGCATTAGTTAATTATTTTTCTACAACAAAGTTCAAGCAGCGCATTTTTAAGACCTTCTAAGGATTCTTCGGTAATTTCATGTAGTAACATAGCTCTGCTAATTTAATATTTTTTACCTAAATTTAATTATTCGAGATTGTAATAATTATTGTAATGTTTATTTAATTTGTTTAAAAATGTAGTCTTTAACTTTATTTTCATATTACCTTCTTAATTTTTGCATGCTGGGTTTCCTAACGAAATGTGTGAATCTAATTATGTATTTAAGTTCTCTGTGTAACACATTTCACGCAAATAAATAATTTCATTTCATTTCATATAATTTCTCGTTTTATTGCATATTTTGTTCAGTAATATTAGCGGAATTTTAATAAATAAATTGTGACTACATAGTTCAAGTATGGGCAATTTAATTATAAGTGTATTATGGTGCAATGTAATTTGAACGACGAGGAATCCCAAGAAAATTCTAGACGGCCCTTCCGAGATGACGTTTACAATTGACAATTGACCATCGGCTAAGACTTTATTAACAAACAAATTGACTATAAACAAATATAAGCACTTGACACTGGCAAAATTGACATTATTCTGTCACATGCCATTAAAAAAGAAGAAAATGTTTACTCAAATTGTATTTAATTTATGTTTGTTTTTCTTTATATGGTAAGTTTACTATTATGCATTCAACACTGTTCATGTCATATTCACTTGTATGATTATGAATCTAGTTTTGATTTTTTATCCTTAATACATTTTAGATAAAAAAGCAGTGGGCGAAGCCCTGCCTGAGACGCTGAAGGTTGCGGGTTCAATTCCCGCCGCAGGACAAATATTTGTATGATCTGCAAGTATTTGTCTCGGGTCTGGATGTTTCTATGTATAATATGAACGTAATTACAAAAATAAGTATTTAAGCAGTATATCAGTCATGTAGTACCTATAACACAAGCTCTGCTTATTTTGGGACCAGATGATGCTGTATGAAATGTCCAGCATTATTTATTTACTTATGTTTTGTGAATTTAATAAATAAAAAATAGTTATTCTGCCTCCAAGCAGTAGTATGCAAAAATTACTGTGTTTAAATTTGAAGCGCACTGGACCAAGTGATACTACTGGGCGAATAAGAGTATCCCATACTGTATTCCCCCAGAAAAAACCACGGCAAGGAGCTCATACATTTTATATATTCCTGCAAGCTTCCTATAAAAACGTTTACAAAACACTTGTCCTCCAAAAACAATATCAGCAAATACAACCTGACTATCACTATCCAATAGTGGGTAAGTTAGTCGAACCGTGTGTTCCTAAGCACATAACATGTCAGACATATCAAAGACAGTGAAAGCGATGCCTTGACCCAGACATTATATACACTACACACTAGTATATACGAGGATAACTAGATGAAAGGGAGAGTGATAATAGAGGTGTATTAGAGAGATACCGCCGGTTTGCGGTGGCGGTCGTGAATTTAGATATAATGAATTTAACGTGTCAAATAGGCTTAGGATATTTTAGACTGATTATTCTAATAAATAATGCGGGATATTGCACACAGCATCATCAAGTCTCAAAATAAGTATTATATTATGGGTACTACATGACTGATATACAATTTGTATACATTTATTTTGTAAATACATAAGTACATATTATGCCTAAAAAAAATGTGTGCGTCTCGGGACGCCTGACAGAAGTGATAACTTAAACTAATCTAACTAGCGCTGTGGGTTAGAGTGAGAGGAGGAGCCTGCCTACCGCTGCCGCATGCGTGAGATAAGGGAAGTCAAACAGACTGGCGCCGTAACGTGTTGCGTAACGAAGCGGTTTACTTTCATATAAGAAGTTATAACTTCAATAATACTCGAAGCAAATATTTACCGCAATTGTCTACGTCTCAGGCACGAAAAATTGTCACGTTCCGCCTGAGCCGAGCGTGTAAGCGAGAGTGTGGAACAAGCGATAGAGAGGCACGATCGGCCTAAGCGTTCGGCTTGTGACGCATCTTAATGGGTAAAAAGTATGCAATTTTTCGTCAATGTTTTCTTATGACGTTATCACTTAAAATTATCGTCCGTAAATCGACTCTACAGACTACCATTTTTTTAAAACGTAACAATATTTTTGCATTTTATAACCGGCAATCAATCGGACTCTACCCGTGGATCTTATATATTTAATAAATGTGTTGGTGAATATTTAACTGAAATTATATCTGAAACTGAAGTCTCAACTGATAAAATCTGATTCGTGTTATAAGTTGGGACATTGTTTTTCTGTTATCGGTTTGCATGGGCAACAATCGTCAATAAAACATATAAACATGCTTATCGATAAGAACTAAATCATCGATACTAGGTGACAGCACTAGATTGCACGCCTGATTGCAAGTTATGTGCCTAAGATATAGCCTGTGGGTCGTAAAGGCAAAGGTCATTGATAGCGAGAGTATATAACGTTATGTGGTCTTTACGGGTTATTACGTAAATTTCTTGTAGTGACTGAACTAAAATAACGATTATTACGTAAACCAGCCGCTGATGGATACGAAATTACGCTTATAACAGATATATTATATGCCTGGCATGTCAGATCAGTTGGTAGCAGCTCTGCCTTCTGCGCTTTTGGTTGAGGGTTCGATTCTCTCCCAGGATAAACATATATGTGATGAACATAGGTGTTTTTTCTGTGTCTGGGTGTTATAAAGTATAATATGTATGCATTTTAAAATATATAATTATTCTATCAGTCATCTGGTCACCAAAATACAAGCTATACTAATTTTGGGACTGGATGGGCATTGTGTACCAATATTTTTTAATCACTACATGGTATAAAACAAAGTCGCTTCCCGCAGTCTGTCTGTCCCTATGTATATCTTTAAAACAACGCTACGGATTTTGATGGGGTTTTTTAATAGATAGAGTGATTCAAGAGAAAGGTTTATATGTATAATACATGCATAATATAGTAGAGAAACCCTGATTATTTTTGAGGTTTCCAATGTGGTGTCGTAAATAAACTCATATTTTTGCGCTTACATTGCAAACGCTGTCTGAAGCCTACGAGATAGATCAAAATAATGTACTACAGTATTGTACACCCTCAAAAGGTCTACACAAAAGTCCGCGATGGTATATGGCTATCTCTTAAGGATAACCATGCTGTAGTATAATTAGTATCAGCATTGCACTAGTGCGAAGCCGGGGCGGATCGCTAGTACAATAACAATACAATAATAATGATCCCGGACATTTCTCACAGCATCATCTGGCCCCAAAGTAAGCAGAGCTTGTGTTATGGGTACCACATGACTGATATACTAATTATATACTTTTTTTTTGTAAATACATACATATTATACATAGAAACACCCTGACCCGAGACAAATACTTGCAGATCATACAAACTTTTGTCCCGCGGCGGGAATCCAACCCGCAACCTTCTGCGTCTCAGCCAGACCTTAGCCCACTGCGCCACAGAGGTTGTCAAACTAAGAGTAATATTGTATTAGCGTACCAAAAGCGTTTGACAGCAGTGATTGCGCAATTGATAATTGTTAGTTGTCACGAGTTATGTAATAGGAGATCCGGAGTATTGTCATTATGAATGGAGTCTTAGACTTTTTGCCGCGTTTAATCTTTGCGAAATCTAGTTTTAACCAACATTGAGTGTCAGATTTCCAGTGACATTTAAATCACTTTTGTGAATATTCGAAGTGTATAAATTATTCGATTGAATATCTGCGAGTGAATTTTAGTTTTTTTAGTGCCGTCAAAATTTCTAAATTGTATCGCAGAATAAAATTTGTAAAGTATTTAGAATTTTAATTAAATCCTATTTTTGTTCAGAATTTTCCCGCCGCGTCCAATATCACGAAACTTAAATTGTATCGATAAAAGATCTTTGGAGTTTACTAACAGCACTATCAATATATCATGTATATAAGATATATGTCTATCGGACAGGCTTTTAGCTTAGTTTAGGCGTCTGAGGCCATTAGATAATTGTTATGTTATTGTTATTACATTTAAAACCAGTTTTTGAATAGTATATTTTTCAAATTTGACTGGGCAATATATGTTTTATTATTTGCGCTTGCATCGTTATAAAAAGGCTTCAAACGTAGCTAATACAAATTTCAGCAGCCGCAATAACCTACTCGTATGTTACCACAGTGTATCACAAATGAATAGACCACAAACACAATCTAATACAATTACACGTCTGGTAGATACCTGTTGTATGTGGCGAGGTGAAAGTGGACATGACGTCATAGGTTGGTGATTAGAACATTAGCTGGGTAGCTATGCTACTTGTACTGTTTGCAAAAACAGTAGAGAACTTTCTGATTTAAAAACAAAAAGGAGCAAGCGTTATAGTTGTCGCATATGTTAACATCTGTTATCTCAGCTTGGTAATGAGCAACATTAACATTATATACTGAATTAGTTTATATATCTGCACACTATAGCTTAAGCACACGCTGATGCGTTCTCGTTCTCTATTTCCCTTTCTCTTTCTCGTCTAAAACTAAATATTCAAACTTGACACATGTCACCATCCACTCGTGACTAAATATTAGATAACACACGTTTTAAAATAAAATAGGAAAAAAATCTGATGGATTATGTAATTTAAGTTAGCCAGTTTTATAGCTAGGTAAAAAACTGCAAACGGACAGTAAATTCGTTTTTTTTTGACATAATATGTCATGCTCTAAATTTTTACACATGGAGCAAACATCGGACATAATCGGCTATGTACCTACTGCCGTCACTTAGTACATTGATCAGGATTGCATCTTTGCCGTATGACAGTATGAACAAGTTAGTATAGTGTAACTACCATAAACGCCTTCTGCCGCGCCCTCAAGATGAGCAGACAATTGGTTTCAAGGAAGTTTTGACTGAATCTTTATCAGGGTGAGATTTCTCAACATATACCTACAGCTCACCAAAATTTTGTTATATTTAACCTTAGCCTAGGATTCAGTCAAAATAGCTTGAAACAAAATTTCTGTAAGACTCACGAATGTTTTGAAACTTGTGTAGTATGTTTCTGCTATCGGTCCTTCCAAGGCATCGGCCCAGGCCGCTCAAAGCCCATCGTATCCACTGCTCCACACTGCCCCGTTACCGATAATATGTTTAACACAATAAACAGAGCAATATAGAGGCCGATGCAATTATGGAATGGAATTTAGGGAGTTGTTTAGGTAAATATAGATATTTGAATGATGAATCAAATTGTTTGCCAATACATTTAATAATATTATACGAAGCTTGCTAGGTAGATCATTGTATTAAAGCGTTTATCATTTCCACAAAAAAGTCACAAAAGACCAAAATATGTTTGTTAAAACTAGTTTTAGTGTCCATAATTATAAAAATAGATCTATTTGAAAAGTTTTCTTTTTCTGTTTACATCTGTAAATAGTTGGTAAATAAAAAGTTTATCATAAAACATTTTTATATATTTTCCCTGGTGGTATGACTCTTATCCACTAGAAGATCTATAGGCCATTGTTACTTGCGTAGATACTCTGACCACATCTGATCTGTCAGGGATTTCCGGATTTCCGCTGGTGTGGCAGGTGAATGAGGAACGAGGAAGTTGAAAAGGCGCAAATATGAAGATCTTGATAAAGCCTGCATATTTGAGCCTTTTAGAGTCCGTAGGCAGTAGGGAAAAGGAGCCAACCGCGTTTTTTAAATCATTTCACGGCGTCTGGTAGAAACATTCCGTGAGCCAAGAACTGGCTCCTATCTGGCCCTGCGTATTAACAGTGCCATTCAACGTGGCAATGACGCCAGTGTCACGGAAACGTCGCCCTCTGGCAGTGATCTGAATCAGTTGAGTTAGTATCTATAGATCTTTTTAAACGGGCCTTAGTTGTAATTTTATTTTATTATATATTGGTCTGTACATTTCTGTAATTATATTAGTTAGTAAAAAAGTACTATAAGTGTATTCGACTCACTATTATTTTTCTGACACCAAATAGATCAAAAAAGCAGCTATAGAAAAAGGAGGGTGCATTTTCGATGAACTAACGCAAAATACTCGTATATATATTTGTGACATTTCACACAGCACACTCAAGCCCCAAACAAAGCTTGTACTACGAGAACCACATGACTGATGCTGTAGACCTCGCGAACATTTTTCGAAATGACTGCAATATACCTTATTTTACGTTATCAACCCCAATCAAAAATTTCACAAGAATCGCTTGTGACTTGTGACTTGTTGAGGAGAACACCCTGACAGACGCCGGACATACGAAAGTATTTTCGCATAAGCTTACACTGAGACACTCGCTCTCGCTTCGCGCTAGCTTGGTCAATTATTATTATAACTGATAGATATTCGTCTTGTTTCTAGCGCTTTTTTGTATGACCCTTCTAATATCTTCCAACTTTATCTACAAAAAAAAAACCGGCCAAGTACGAGTCGGACTCGCGCTCCGAGGGTTCCGTACAAACCTATAGGTATATAAGTAAAATTTCACCCATCACGACAATCGAGTCATAGTTGGATGATGTAACAAAAAATTTATAGTTTTCGCAATTTTTCCTTTATCTGTGCTATAAGACGTTGCTTCGTACCAAATTTCAAGATTCTGAGTTCACGGGAAGTACCCTGTAGGTTTTGATTCCCTTGCGAGTTGCGAGTTTGAATATATGCGACTTAAATTGCTGTTTCTCTTGATTGCGTTGACGTAGAAGTCTGATTTTGTTACAGCTTGAAGGTATTATAAACCTGAGTATTTAATATGAATTTCAATTTAATAACTCTACGCGTTCATGAGAAAAGGGGTAGTAAGTTTAAAATTATTACAAATATTTTTATTATATGATGTAACTAAAAATGTACGGTTATCAAAATTTATCCTTTATCTGTGCTATAAGACGTTGCTTCGTACCAAATTTCAAGATTCTGAGTTCACGGGAAGTACCCTGTAGGTTTTGATGCCCTTGCGAGTGTCGAAAATTTGCGGCATAAACGGCTGTATCTTTTGATTGCGTAGGCTTAGAAGTTTGATTTTTTTACAGCTTTAAGGAACAGTAGACCTGAGTATTTGATATAAATTTCAGCTTGATACCTCTACGCGTTCCTGAGAAAAAGTGTCTTGACAGACAGACGGACAGACGGACGGACAACAAAGTGATCCTGTAAGGGTTCCGTTTTTTCCTTTCGAGGTACGGAACCCTAAAAACTATTGATCATAGGTAACATAGGTTATAGATATTTCAAATCTGTCAGATGTCGGAGGATAGAGCAACATGAGGCCATGCATTCTTATTAACAATATAATCTATAAATTAAAACGATACTTTATAACTCCCTGACACAAAACAAACATCAACGAAAAAGATAAAGTACCTACATATTTAAAGAAAAGAGTAGCTCTTAAGGCCCTACACCATAATCTATAAACTTAGTTAAAAACAAATTACATCGGCACAGCTCGGCTCACCCATCGATTAAACACGTGCTATTCATTTTGTACACGTCTCTACAAGATCCGGCCTAATGACGGGTACCACCCTAAAGGGGCAGTTAGGTACCCCTGTCCGAAAGGATCTATTTTCAACTGCTAATATAATTTTTCGATGGATCATCAATCACTGGAGGGGAGCTAAGTCGACACATGTAAATTTCCAGCGCAAATTATACGGAAGGCGGGAAGGGTCTATCTAAACAAATTTGTTTTAAAACTGCCCGAAAAGGGTAGGCCACGTTTACGTTTCAAGCTGGTATATATTATGTTTATACTACAACTTTATTTCGGACTGAAAAACTGTTTTTTTTTATGAAACAGGCATTTTGAATAACCTTTAGTGGCATAGTCACTAAGCTGAGCTAAATGGCGCTAAGCTGACACCATTTTGTCCATTTTGTCGTATTGAAACATTTCTATGAAAATCAATAGATAATTCTAAAATTCTACATGGCTTGATGAATTAAGGCAGTATGCAAATAGCCTTGACGCATTTTGACGGCGTTTTCCTCGTTTCAAATAGTTTTAAAATTAGCGTTAATTGTATAGATTAATATTATGGAATAAGGTCTAAAATATGCAATTATCATCTTTTCCTAAAGTTGAAGTTGTGTTAACTTGCAAGTTAACAAGTTAACGTAACAAGCAACGTAACGTAGCAAGTTAACGTAAGCTGCAGTTTACGTAATACAAAGAGAAAAAAGTATGTAGTTAAAACATTATCAGTTCTATTTTTTTTATGATTAACTACATATTCGTATTTTACTTGATAATTTTTTTTTATTTTTTATCGATTTTTATCGATTTTCACACAATCAACACAACTTCAACTTTAGGAAAAGATGATACTGAAATATTTTAGACCTTATTTCATAATTAATCTATAAAATTAACAATAATTTTAAAACAATTTGAAACTAGGAAAATGCAGGCAAAATGTTAAAAGCACATCATATTTTCATATACATATTTTTCCTTCAGACAACGAGCAGATAGACACTAATTAATGACAAAATAAGACACATTTTTTCTATACAAAAGATAATTTGCTGCATTTGCTGAGTATCTACCACCTTAAGTCGTAGGTCAATAATAATAATAATAATAATATCGTTTATTTCAGGCAACACTAGTTTAGTACATGATGTTAAATACTTACAAACAACGGCCCATATCAAATATATACCTTAAAGTCTAACATACGAGTACATAAGTAATATTATAATATTAATTACTAGCACGTAGAGTCGGCAACGTGTGACAAGCGATATGTGCTGTTATCGGTAGTCGTCCGCGAAAACGCCGGAACAACACATTCTTCGGGCAGAATTCTGCCTTTGTGAAGGTCGAAAGTTTCTCAGTCAGAACACGCACCACAAAAGATAATATCTGCTTTATGCAGATGATGTTTAAATATATGCAGGTATTATGTCGCCTGATGATTATGAATTAATGCAAAGGGATATTAATGCAATTCAGGGTTGGAACGAGTCCATTAAAGTTTAAAATCCATTAAAATCCATTAAAGATCATGGTATAAAGTTTGACGCGAATTTCACCACCAAATTAGAATCAAGTGCATCTATTTGGAACCCTCATGAAACCACATATGCCTTAATGATATAAAAAGTACAGAAGAGGTTCATGTACAAAAAAAAGATTCTGGTACTATCCTTACATGTATCCTATAAAGTTTCTCCAAGGTAATTACATTGGATTTTAATTAGATTGAAATTAAAAGCCTTCTGTTTCAAGCGAATCTTCTGAAAGCGAGTTTTCTGACCAGCTATTAACAGTGTGTCGTATACTACGAGGGCAACTAGAGTGCCCAACTCTACTGAGCGAAGCTCCGTATTGAGTTGTCCGTTCCTGAGAACCGTACTCGCTTTAGACCTGGACGTGTCCCTTTGCTTGCACCAACACCTGCACGCACTGTTTCATGACCACAGTCGCCCATCTGCCGCGTACAGAGACATTTAAATATGCTACTCACTGAACATCCTTAGGCGGATCTGTTTGCGGATGACTGGAAGACGATAGAGAGGCTGTGCCTTACCTACTGCGAGAACGTTTTGTATAAATATAGCTATACACATTATATTATTTAGTGTAGGTTCCTTTTATTATTAGATTGTTTTTATTTTTTAGAAGTAAGATATACTTTTATTTTTCTCTGTAGGTAAGTACTCTACCTAACTTTTATTTTTTTCTCATGCAGTTCTGTTTTTTTCTATTTTTACGCATTAAATAGCATCTGTAATTTTAAAATAAGGTGTAAATAAACTGATTTTGAATTTGAATTTGTAGGTTGAGTACCATAATGTTGAAAATTAATCATAAATTCTGTCAAAGTCAAAGTCAAATATATTTTTATTCAATACAATCACACTTTGAATCACATTGAAACAATTTATATACGAGGTGAATTTAATTGCCAAATCCTCCGAACCCAAGTCCGGGAAGAACTGGCGAGAAACTCGTCCTGGTCCTAGCGCTTTTTGTATGATATGTTATATCTATCTATGTAATATGTAAAGTGAGTTAAGTTCAGTGAATGTTTTAGTTATACGTTTTTTATTTTATGTATTGGACTAGTATATACCGGTAAACACCTGTTTTTTGTGTAAATGTGCCCGTACCAAAGTAATCCAGGGTTTCGCAGAGTAAAAGTCATTATAACTTAGAACGAAATTGGGTTGGACCCCGTTGGGATAAAACAGTAAAAACCTCATAAGTACCTGCTTAGTAGGTGTTTTGTTAAAACGAGTCATAGTGTTCCAGTGTTTAGAGCTTTTTTGTTTTGTACTAAATCATTTGATTTTCATAATGTACTTATAAGATCGGCATGATTATTACGCAAAAGTTGCAGTAACAGAAATATCTGCGAAATCGTATGGTTTATAAAAATGGGTTATTACGAAAGTCTGTCGCCGACCTACAGACGAATCTACGCATTTAAGCAGTAATCGCGGAACTAATTTATATTTCTAGTTACGTAATATAGGGGCAGGTATTGATGGTTCGAGAACTTTCGAGAGTAAATGAATTTTGACCACTTGATCTCACTTACGCTTACTTGATCACGATCTACCTACTATTTTTCTCTATTCAGAAAAAACTTTTGCTATATATTTGATTTGTTAATTACAGTGAATTGAACAATGTTGGAAATAAATTTAAAAGAAAAGCATTATTTTAAATCCCGTATTTCGTGTATCCATCCTTAATAAATTCTAGAATATCTCTGTCAGTATGTCTGTTTCTTTGGTCTTTCACCGATAAACGCCTGAACGGATCTTGATTAAATTTGCTCAAGATATAGATTGTATCTTTGGGAAGGATATTAGTTACTATTAACTTGCATGCGAAGCCACGGGCTGCAGCTATTTATAAACTCGAATATTTTCTGTTACTCCGTATTTTTTCAACGAACCCTTTTATTTAAAACGTCTCGTTACCTACTTACGCCTCGGTCGTTTGATGGTAGAAGGAAAGGTATCCTTTATAAACATGTTCACGGTCGACTACGCCCTCTGTACACATTAACCCAAAACTCTGCTCGGGGGTTCTGGTGTACCCATACCCGAAAAAGATATTTCACTGTAAATAGACCATTAGGTGCCTACCAATCTTGGGTACGAATAAAATAGGCTATAGTTTCAAATTTATAGCCTTTCTGTTAAATTGATGGATGTTTTTAAATTTAATATCGATGACACCCGGTAGGAACGAAGTTGAAAATCATTAAAATGGTTGACGTCCACTCGGGTATTATAAAATGAATTATTTAGCACAAAAATAAGTAGAACGTGAAGTTCGAACTCGGAGCTCAGTGTTGACAGTTGACGTTGTCAATTGCTCAGCTAGCATGATCACTGATAAGTCTGCGAAATTAATCAACAGTTTGTAGTCGTCGTCATACTCGTTTTAGAATTTGAAATTTGTTGTCTTTTAAAATCTTACACTATCTTATAGCCATTATTCGACAAATGTCTGTAACGTGCGATAAAAAACTTTGTTCTAATATAAACACGCATGTAATTGACAGAGCCAGCCCTAAACATGAGCGTCCTTACTTATAAACGTCTCCTAACTTGAACACACTAAATTGATGGTATTGATTCACCCTGTCACTATTTATCACTATCTTACAAAAAGGGATAGCTCTATTTTAAACACTGATTACTTTTGACAGATGTTGAGAGACGTTAACTAAGGCGCTGCGCAAAACGAAGACACTTTTTGTTGCCGACACGGCACACCATCACAGGGAACCGTAGTTGCTGTGTCTTGTGGTGGTGATCGGACACTGTCGCATGTTGATACTACTGGCCACTGGTACAATTCGTTGCTTGTTTTCCAGTACAAGCAACGAAACGTACCAGCAGCCATGTTGCTTGTGTCTTCAACAGACGACTTTTAGTTTCCATTTACCGACACCGAACACTATTTGATCGTCAATGAGTAGTGTTAAGTGGAAGCAACTGGACACAAAAAATATTTACGTGAGCGCAGGGAGTGGATGATTTAATACTGGTTCTATAGAAATTAAATATTCATCGGTTGCTTGTATCCGACACAAGACACAAAAGTGTCCACGTTTTGCGCCCTGCCTAAGGCCTTATTTTTGTTGTCAGTTGTCAGTTTGCCCAGTAATGTCACTTGCTGCAGTACTTTTTAAATCAAAATACAGTAATGCTTGTATACACAATTGCTTGGAGGCAAAGTATCTGGTACTGTGCTGGTGACCAGATGGACTCTTGTTGTAGAGTCCTACCACTAGGTAGGTTACATGTAGGCATTTACAAATATATATTATATCCTTTTTTTTAAACATAACACAAACATCGCTTATTTTGGGGCCAGATGATGCGTCACATTTCCGACATTATTTATATATTATTTTTTTATTAAACAGGGCATTTTTATCCAATCAGAGCTTGTAGTATATTCTTGGGTGAAATGGCCGGGGTACCATCAATTAGTGCAGGCACGGGGAGGGCAAACAGAACCGCTCGGCAAATAATCGGAGCCTCATTTACGGCCGATCCCGAATACCGTGTTTACTAGTCATTAGCCTGGAAGATCGGGCTTAGGTGCCCTTCGAAATGAGAGAAAATTATAGCAAGCTTTATATTTCCTTTCTTTATGAACAAACATTACTATTAATGATTCAGCGTGAGCATAACAACACAACCTATTCCACAAATTTTAACCGAGCATTTGAATCGCCTATGAAAAGCCTTTGAAAATCATTTATATATAAATGACTATATTATTGATAAGAATGCATGGCCTCATGTCGCTCTGTCCTCAGACAGTTAACCAACACACTTGAAATGAATAAACTCTCCTGTATTAGTAATTCATAGATGTAAAAAGCGCTAGGACCAGGACGAGCTTCTTGCCAGCTCTTCTCGGGCTTGGGTTAGGATGAGGCGTTTCTAAGTGATCCTTGTGATTGTATTGAATAAAGTTTCTTTTGACTTTGAATTTGACTTTTAATCTTAGACAAAGGGCCGAAGTCCTGAATCAAGAACGTAGCTCGAACTCCGTAGACCACAACTTCTCTTCCCGGGAATAGACAAAAAAGGCATTTGGATATAAAATTGTATGTATTGTATGTATTGTATGTATGTATGTGCTGGTCTACTAGACTCATGCAAACTATTATTTACAAAATTAAAGTTGTTTACCAGTCTATATATATTTAAGGTATGTCTTTAACAAATATGAGGATCAAGTAAATTCAAAAATAAAATTGAGGGACCCATCAGATTATTAATTCAGTTCGAAAAACAACCTTACATATTAATAATATACCTAAAAAAAAGAGAATTACCATTTAATAAATTTAAAACAATAATGTTTACCTGGATTGTCTGGCTTGCCTGGCCTGACAAATGTTTTATAGTGTTTTTATTACGTAAGAATTACGTAATTGACGTTCCGTTTGCTTTAGATCTATTGACTTACACCTAAAATTAATTATTTGATATAGTAATAACTATTGTTGTACATGTGTAGTTTTTTATTATCATAAGTACCTTTTTTGCTTGCTGGGTGCAAGCAAAAAATATGTAGGTACTTTATGCGAAATGTGTAAATTTAATTTAGTACTTAAGTTCTCTGTGTACCACATTTCACGCAAATAAATCATTTCAATTCATTTCAAAAAAACCCTATTCAAAATTACTTGAGTAAAAGGCAAATTTTATATATATGGAAGAAAGTTGTATAATTTCAGCAACAACAACAAATTGACTATAAAAATATATAAACATGACACAGGCAAAATTTACATTATTATGTCACATGTCATTAACAAAAAAGAAGAAGCAGAGAGCAAAAAAGAGTTTTGTTCTGAAATAAGAGCCCGCAAATTAAGATATTTCACGGACCGAGTTCTAGCGAAACGCGTCGCTGGCTACACAGTAAACAAATTGCAGTAAGTAAATGTTACTCTGACGTTGTCTAAATGAGAACTTTCTAGAACACAAAACACATTAACCCAAGAATGCCGCTGTGTAAATACAACACTCCAAAGTTACGTCCGCCCCTTAATTGCCGCGCGTGGTCACGACAGGCGCAATTTTTTCGCGCCATTTACCCGGCGTCCATCATTCCTGAGATTTTTTCAGTTACAGAGAAAGGATTATGCAAATCACGATATAATAGTATTTATTTATTTATTTATATCGAACCTAAAAATATACCTTACACGCCTTAAATTATGCTCGGAAAATTGAGAAAGTATATTTTCTCAATTCTCAATTCTCTCAATATATAATTTATGTATCTATCTATATATAATATATTTTGTAAAAATGTATGGGTAATTTATATTATTAATATTATATATAATATTTAGTTTATATATTACTAGCGACCCACCCCATACTACAGAATGTCTAATGTGATTAGATACCTCTAAAATTATCAGTGTTCCTCTACTATATTATGCATGTACTATACATAAAACCTTCCTCTTGAATAACTATCTATTAAAAAACCGCATCAAAATCCGTAGCGTAGTTTTAAAGATCTAAGCATAGGTAGGGACAGACAGACAGCAGGAAGGGACTTTGTTTTGCGGCTTCGTACGCATGGTAAGTACTACATAAAAAGTAGCCTATGTCCTTCTCCAAGGTATAGATAGATGTCCTATCTCTATACCAAAATACATTGAAATCGGTTTAGCGGTTTAGGCGTAAAAACGTAACAAACAGACAGACAGAGTTACTTTCACATTTATAATATTAGTCATTGACCATTATTCTTTTTGTCGTTTTGCGGGAGACATTGAATACACGTTTTGAGTGCAGGTTTCAATAGTTTTGCAATTTTCTGACGTCATGTACAGAGCCCATTTGATTACATACCAAAATAAGAACCTGAAAAGTAACCTGTAAGCTCTATCCGCATTACCAGACCCCTTCCCGTACATTTAGCAGGAAGATGTACGCGCCCGATAGCCCCGTAATGGCCGGCGGTAAATGCCTTCAATGGCGTCGTTAGGGTTAAAATTAAAAATGACCGTGATGCAGCGTTTTCCTTTTTATCCAAAAGGGACGGAAAATTCTGTTGAAAGAATATTTGAAGGGACGGTCTTTATGACCCTGGGAGAGGGTGGTTATTATGTTAGAGGGTGGTGAAGGGATAGGTAGCTGACGCTGCTAAAGTATAATGAGTTCCTTTTATGTTTTCGTATAAGTGGTAATTTCGGGAGGCGGTCAAAACCTTATTATGTAAAAATATCTTTTTTTTTTAACGAAGGCTCTGGAAAATATGTACAGAAGAAAAGGTTTCTTTTCAATTAAAGCATATTTTTACATGTTTATTTACCTACATAATAAACCATGTAATCCTTATACAATAGAGAATAATTATTAAATTTTGTTACCTGAATTTTGTTATCTAAATTTGTACCGAGCACTCCCGGTGCTTAATGATCTTAGGAGTACCTAAGGTGTAAGGTCTAGTAAGGTAAGGTGAAGGACCTTACCTTACCTTACCTTACCTTAGGTCTATCCTTCAGCGAAATAAATCAATGATTATTATATGACTTTATTTAATTTCTGTCATCTGTCATTCTGATTGAAGTCATCAATTATTGATTTTTAACATTTTATGAATTAAGTGACTAGTTAATTATAATAGTGTTTGTAATTTTATTGTAATGTTTGACTTTTGTTTTTTTTTGTATTGTCTTAATTAGTGTTAATGGTTTATGTACCGTTTAGTTATATAAAAAAATAAATTGTTATATTATTTTGTCTAATTACGGACCTACGTAACAGATATTGCCCCTGATTCTCTAGATTAGCTCGAGTTACTAACATTTTGTCAAACAAGCACGATCTTATTTTGTTTGTAACAAAGTCTAAATTAGAAAAACTATTTTAAATGACACTTCTAAAATTTGTTAAATTGACGTGTGGTTGACGTTATATAGCTTATTTTAACCGCATGTTGATTACAACTGCGGAAAATTCGAAAAAAAATAAAACAAATTAATTAATAAAAAAAATATAATTTTAACATGGTTGAAGACTATTATTTCGAAATGAAATGATAGTCTTCAAAATGAATTTTGTCCAAATTATATTTTGCCAAAGTCCAAATTAGACTTTGGCAAAGACAAAATAAAGATCTTTCGCATTATAAGAACTTTCTGCTATTCTGGCGTAAGAACAGAATTACCACCATAATAGCTATAACTATAAGTACTTATAAATATTTCTTCTGTGAGGATTTATTAAAAGTCCTTGAATTAGTGGAAATCGAACTATTACAACTTTACAAAAGAAATATTCTGAAGTGTATAATCATAAATCAGAGCCAAAAATATTACTATTGTTAATAAAACTGAAATATTTTACAGTTAGTAAGTAAACCATTTTAAATAGATTAATCTTTTGGTATAGTCAGCCCAATTTTTCGTTTAAAATGTAAGCGGCAGGAGGCATGAGGTGTTTCAAAAATTATAATTGATGGAGTGGGCAAAGAACATTTTTTGGCGGAGACCGTCCTAAGCCAGTGTTACCAACTGGTGCGAATTTTGTGCCAAAAGTCAAAGTCGAAAGATACTTTATTCAATACAATCACAAGGATCATTTTGAAACGTCTTATTCCGTGAATTTAGGTGGCAATTCATTCTAACCCAAGCTCGAGAAGAACCGGCACGAAACTCGACCTGGTCCGTTTTTTTGCCAATTTCATAATAAAAAAATATGTGTTTATATACTATATAAGTTGTATATACCTACACGCTTTGTTTAGTTTAAGGCTAGATGATGTTGTGTGACTTTGTCAACAAATGTTTGTTTATATTGTTACTATACTTATCGTGTTAATAGTTCGAACTAATGTAGTGAACTCCTTTCGTCCACTTGACATATACCTTTGATTTTTTTTAGGTTTAACGACACGCCAATTTCTTAACTGTGTGTTTTTCACCGTTTGATCGCACTGATATAACGCACATACATTTTTAGATCATAAAATCCATTGGTGCATGACTGGATTTGAACGCACGATTTCAGTATCAGAAGGCGGAGCTACTACCACTAGACTATCAGTGCTCTTATTTATTTATTTTTTTACTCGTTTATTGCAAAAAGATTGCTAGGAAAAAATCAAGAGTTTCTACTGTTCATCTGAATTTCAACTCTATGACAGGTATACAGAAGGTATAGACTCATTGATCTTTAAAGACGCTAGTTTATATTTATAAAAAAATACCAGTTACCTAAAAAACATGTGAAATGTAGCCAAATCAGGAAAAGTTGGCAACACAGCACCCTTAAGCCAGGTACGGCCTCGCAGAGACGAAACCAGGCAATTTAGCCTGTCGCACCCGCGTTAATTAGGATTTTAATTAAAATTAATAGGCGATTATTCCAATTTTCAAGATAAAATTTTACCTGGGTTCGGGTTCCATGGGGTTCCAGTGTTTTGGTAGATAATGTAAGCAAAGTGTTTATGGTTAGATACATTGATATTATAATATTATATAAAGATATTTATGAAAGCCACATCAATATTTCATTTACCTACGTTGAATTAATCTACCCTGTAAAAGTTGTAATGTAAGTCTCCAAGTTTCTGGTTGTGGATTAGAAATTTAAAGCAAGGATTTGAGACTTCAAATCCTTTATGTAAAAACATTCAAAGGAAAATAAATAAAATTATAATTATTAAATAAATATGTTTTATTCATGATGTTTTACTCTGCAATAAATGGCTAAGGTGTTAACCTTTCTAACTCGGTTATTAGTGCGGTCGTGAAAACCGCGGCTGAAGCCAAAAAAGCCAAAATTCTCACGCGCGAAAGTGCCACGCTTCTTTTACCTTTTTCCAATGGGTATCGACGAACCGCCTTTCGATTTCATTACGGACGTCCGAAGTTTTTTATTTTTAAATCACGGCCGTGCTCCACGCGGCCACGTTTTTTATTTCCCGCCGTTTTGTCTGTGTTTTTTCCGCGAGCTCGCTTTGGTTTTTCATGCACGCGGCCCGCAAACAATGCCATGGCGCCCACAGAATTAACTCCCGACTTTTTGCCTTTTGGCGCCAATAAAAATATTTTAATTCGACACACTGCGCGTTAATTAATAATTAATATTTTTCGACGGCCGCCTTTTAATGGTCTCGTTTAACACGTGTTTCGATGCGATTGTTTTTTCGCTCATCGTTTCATGAATGGAATGATGACGTAATAGGATAATGTCAGTCGGCAATTTTACGTTTTTATTGGGTTGCGTGCTGGTTTTTTTTCGAGCGGTTGCCGGTCAATGGGACGATGCATCGGAATTTAATTTTCAATGTCATTAACACTTTCACAATGAGCTCACTCATGATTGTAAATGTTTCAGTTTTTTACTACATTTTAACACGCATTTTAAATTGTAAATACTGTATTTGTGTATGTTGTGACTCGCGTACGAAACTGCGGAGACTACGGAGTGGCGTTCTATTTGCATCTATTAAAAACCTGTCTTATTCTAAAGAAAAGGGCAGGGTGAGAGGTCAAAAGATCGACCTTTGGTTGCGTCTGAGCTCTGATCCCTGACCGTTCGGACCGGTTCAGTCATTTGTGACACGCGTTGACGTTTAAGGGTTAATCTATTTTGAGATTAGACCGTTAGAATCAAGTTTTAATAAATAAGTCTGGATTTTATTTGTGCTTGCGCTGTGAAGTGATATTTGTGATTCGAAAACCTACATGTATTTTATTAAGTATATTAATACCTGCATTTACCAGAATTCTATAGGTAAAGTCAAAGTCACGCCTGTTTTCTGACGGGGTAGGCAGAGACTACGGATTTGCACCTACTACGGTCCTGACATAGGTACTTCTTTTGCTACATTAACTCTCATCCTCATCTCATTCCTCATCTCGTCATCATCTCATCTCATTCCTCATACATGTCGTCAGTTTAGGGAACACTTGATCTGGCTTTTCTCAAAAAAACATTCACACACTTTCTTAACGCTTACATAAAGGGGAGTCTTGTAAATAAAGCGTATTAAAATATGACTCTAACTTTGATCAAAATGTTGCCTCATGTTACTGTGCCCTCAGACAGTTAACTGGCAGATTTGCAATGTACAAATTACTGTTAAGCTCGTAAGAAGGGTCATACAAAAATGCGCTAGGACCAGGACGAGTCTTCACGGACTTGGGTTAGGGAGGAATTGGCGCCTAAACTCACCTAGTATGTTAGAAGTTTTAAAGTGATCCGTCGTAATTACTTGTTAATGGCTTGAGTCATAATAATGTAAATTTTGCCAATGTCAAGAGTTTTTATTGCTTATAGTATGATATCACAAAGTCATATCTTGTGTTATCATTTGTCTTATAAAATAATTATACGGATTATTTTTGCTCTAACTTCAATGAAACAGCTTTTATTCCAATTATACACGGCCAAAAATAATCTCTAAAGTGATCCTTGTGATTGTGAGTAAACTAGCTTGTCAGCTCAGTTGGTAGTAGCTCTGCCTTCTGCGCTGTAGGTTCCCTTCGATTCCCTCACCAGATAAACATTTGTGTGATGAACACATGATGATGTGTTTGTTCTGTGTCTGGGTGTTATAAAGTATGATAAGTATGTTTTTTTTTTTTTTTAAGTATTATCAGTCAACGGGTCACCATAATACAAGCTATGCTTCGTTTGGGGCTAGATGGTGTTATGTGCATCACACATCCACGTCCACATTGTAAAAATATTTTTGACTTGCATTGTAACTTTTGACTTTTTGACTTTGACATCCCTAATTGGGTCTAGGTTAGGTATACCTGAGGTCTTCCTCTTCCAGTTTTCACATTCATTTTCGCACATGCACTTATATCGTCCATCTATACATGCCGAAATCCTCAATCAAACTAAATTGCTAGGAAATTAATAGATCGGTACTTCATTTGCCTACATTATTATCATTAATCTTCAGTCATTTAATCGTATTCTGTTGATACCCTCGGAGTTCGGAGGTAGGTCGGAAGAGCCAGCCTGAGCCCTCACAAGGGTTTCCTTTATCGACCGCCTTTTACGACATAAACACTCGTGCTCTGTGGTTCTCAACATTGTCCATTTCAGAAACAAATAATTGACAACGCAAACTCTCTTTGCTACATTGATAAAGTTCTACGGTTTTAGACAAGATCCACTTTCTGTTAGGATGAAGGCCTCAGTTCTGCTTTAATTATGTTCTTCTTCTTCTTATCGTGTCACTAATTCCTTCGAATCAGTGTGGTGAATGGATATATGGATTTGGATGGATTCAATGGATAATGGTAACGCACATTAGCATTTCAGAGGTTTTCGTGCACTTAATCAATTCTGTTATAAAGACTTGATTGATTTGAATATTGATGCTTGTTCTGTATCATAAGTATACAAGTATGTATTTAAAAACTATATAAGTATTCAGACGACCTCTGTGGCGCAGTGGGCCAAGGTCCAGCTGAGACGCAGAAGGTTGCGGGTTCGATTCCCGCCGCGGTACAAATGGTTGTATGATCTGCAAGTATTTGTCTCGGATCTGGGTGTTTCTATGTATAATACGAATGTATTTACAAAAACAAAGTATGTAAGTAGAGTATCAGTCATGTGGTACCCCATAACAGAAGCTCTCCTTGCTTTGGCTAGATGATGTTGTTTGAAATGTCCGGAATTATTTATTTATTTATGTACGATGTTTAGGGCCGGATGGTGTTATTTGAAAATTAAAATTGGTTAATTAAACTTCATCGCTGTCATTATTAAAAATGAACGATTCAAGTAGCATCGACTGTTTTGGTTGTTCATCGTCTGTCTCATTGCCTTATTATTTTATGCGTTAATTTTCGTAAATTTGATGATTTCTTATTTGGAAACTGTCGATCATAGTTTGAGTTTTGTTCTTCACTACGGGCTTTTTATGTTTTTGAAACCTACTAGGTTGCTAGTAAGAGGTACTTGTCGGAATATCATGTTATGAGTGAGTTAACGATTTTATGCATTTAAAGGTCCCGTACTAGGAAGTTTTTTCAACAACTATTGTGTCTTCGGCGTCATCTCTAAAAACAACATTTAGACTGTTTTGCGAATTAAACATTGTGCTCTTATTTCAATATATTTTTATTACGTTATTTCGGGTTTTATTAGTAGTTTTGGTGATTTTATTCAAATAAAGCTAAATCTAGAGACTTATAGAGTTATTGACTAGCTTTATTTGAATATAATCGAGTGTAAATAAATTGAATAAAAGCTTGTGATTCTTTGTACCAACATAGCAAAAATAATCCGTAAATGATTTACATAAAAAACTACCATTTTATATAAAATAACAAACGACGAAGGACATCATACAACTGACAACATACATGTTTTTGTGGATGCCGTCTTCTGTACGTGTATAGTATGTACTTAATAAATCATATTATGTATTATGTCTATGCTATCCATAATGTTTTAAGACCATGAATGTTTTCAGACAACATACATGTTTTCGTGGATGACGCCTTCTGTATGTGTACTAATAAGTATTCTGTGCTATCGACAATGTCTAAAGAGCAATGAGTTCTATTGTCTTTCTTAAACCTAAAACGAAATCACGGTCTTGTTCTTTTTTCTTGTTGTT
Organism: Lampropteryx suffumata; assembly: GCA_948098915.1. NCBI lineage: Eukaryota > Metazoa > Arthropoda > Insecta > Lepidoptera > Geometridae > Lampropteryx > Lampropteryx suffumata. The sequence continues at coordinate 6,197,914 of OX402563.1, forward strand.
ATTTTTCTCTTGTTTTGGTACCTAGGTATCTAAAGTATCATAATAGACATGAATTTCACTAGCGCTAATGTTTTGTACATTACACTTATATGAGTAAGAATACTCGCTTATAAAATTATTGAAAAAACATTCCTATACGTAAATTCATAAAACCAAACATTTGAGAAACACACTCTCTAGGGTAAGCAGGGGATGTTTGGGACAAATCGCTAGCGGGCGCGGGCCGGCACGGAGAGCCGTTTGCAAGACGCACCCTCATAATCCCACCCCTTCCTCATTACATACAAGGATAGTTAAAATTACCATACCCGCGTCGAATTGCAAGGTTTTATGTCTTTAATAAAACGGGGTGCGGGGGTGCTAAAATTTGGGGGTTTTTCAATGGTTGACGAGTTATAGCGCACGAGTTCAGCGAAGCAATCATTTTGGAATTTTAGTATAAAAAAAAATTGTTTGCGTACATAATCTTGTGTTTTCGGTTGAATATGTGTTAGTATCCTATAGTTTGTGAGTTGAATCAACCTTTTTGGTTTAATAGTCAGACAATCCCACACATACTGCCACTTAAACCTTTTTCGAAGCATTAGAGTTCATTTTTTCGAATATAACAAAAAGTAAAGTAACTAAATAGTTTTCATTAGATCATGAAAAATCATTAGATTTTCTGTAGATAGTATATATTCGTATAATAGGTAGATATCCCTTTGGGATAACATACCGAATTAAAGACAACATAAATATTATAACCTCGTGCCAAACCTCCCTTAATTTCAACTTCAGAACCCCCACAGGGGTAAGGGGGTAGACCGCATCCCTTCCTCCCCTGGATTATGTAGAAGATAGTTAAATCCACCCTGAATAAATTCCGCTCGTCAATAAAGGCCTTTTGTCCTTGCGAATAAAGGGATGTTTTGTTATCTTGAGGATTGCCTAATTTGACAATAACAAAAGGGCTCGGCTGGGGAATTGCGGTTGTAATCAAATTTTTTTGTACTTTGCTGGATGTTGGACTTTATATTTGGATGTGGGTTGGATTTTGTTAGCAATAATAAAGGTCTGATTTTTCGGAAGCCGCTTCCAGATTACAAACTCTTTGTTAGGCTCAGGAAGTAGGTTGTCTGTTATATTTTTGACTGAGATGAATTTAGTCAACTGTTTCGTACAGTCAGCAGAAAACGTAGAGCCAAGTCTTAGGAAGTGTAAGTAATATCCTATATTGAACCTTATTTACTGAAACATCGTATTAACTTTAAAACTATCGTGGTTATTTACATTATTATTAAAATGAAAGGGATATTTACCATGATTTATGAGAATCATGAGTTTTTATTATTTCTGATATTTTGGGAAATCACGAGAGAAACAGACGTCTTTGTAAAAGTTTTATTTATTGGCAGACAGCTCTTTCTACCTTTTTTCGCACAATTTTACTAGCTCCATAAAAATAAAAACATGTAAATCATTATAAATATATCCCATTTATAATAAAAACATACATTATATTATTAAGTTAGCTCAACTAGCTCAACTGCTCAAATAGCTCAACTGCTTCAAACTTTTTTTTTTTTTTAAATATTATCTAAACATTTTTTTATCAAAAAAAATGTGTTTTTATCTGTATATTATCTTATTACAGCTCAGAAATATTGTTAATAATCTTTCATAATTAATTTTAAGATACATTATCCAATCTTAAAACAGTTCAAGTAACATAAACTTTTTCAAACTACTTTTGTCTCTGTCTAACTTACCAATAACCTAAACCCAGGATTGAAACCTTTTTCAAGTGGTATCGAAAACAGAAAGCGCTGAGTGTTATGGGCCGACGAGTGGTCCACTTCCGAGGATCGTTTGATTCGTTCCATTTTTAGTTTAATAGTCAGACAATCCCACACATACTGCCACTTAAACCTTTTTCGAAGCATTAGAGTTCATTTTTTCGAATATAACAAAAAGTAAAGTAACTAAATAGTTTTCATTAGATCATGAAAAATCATTAGATTTTCTGTAGATAGTATATATTCGTATAATAGGTAGATATCCCTTTGGGATAACATACCGAATTAAAGACAACATAAATATTATAACCTCGTGCCAAACCTCCCTTAATTTCAACTTCAGAACCCCCACAGGGGTAAGGGGGTAGACCGCATCCCTTCCTCCCCTGGATTATGTAGAAGATAGTTAAATCCACCCTGAATAAATTCCGCTCGTCAATAAAGGCCTTTTGTCCTTGCGAATAAAGGGATGTTTTGTTATCTTGAGGATTGCCTAATTTGACAATAACAAAAGGGCTCGGCTGGGGAATTGCGGTTGTAATCAAATTTTTTTGTACTTTGCTGGATGTTGGACTTTATATTTGGATGTGGGTTGGATTTTGTTAGCAATAATAAAGGTCTGATTTTTCGGAAGCCGCTTCCAGATTACAAACTCTTTGTTAGGCTCAGGAAGTAGGTTGTCTGTTATATTTTTGACTGAGATGAATTTAGTCAACTGTTTCGTACAGTCAGCAGAAAACGTAGAGCCAAGTCTTAGGAAGTGTAAGTAATATCCTATATTGAACCTTATTTACTGAAACATCGTATTAACTTTAAAACTATCGTGGTTATTTACATTATTATTAAAATGAAAGGGATATTTACCATGATTTATGAGAATCATGAGTTTTTATTATTTCTGATATTTTGGGAAATCACGAGAGAAACAGACGTCTTTGTAAAAGTTTTATTTATTGGCAGACAGCTCTTTCTACCTTTTTTCGCACAATTTTACTAGCTCCATAAAAATAAAAACATGTAAATCATTATAAATATATCCCATTTATAATAAAAACATACATTATATTATTAAGTTAGCTCAACTAGCTCAACTGCTCAAATAGCTCAACTGCTTCAAACTTTTTTTTTTTTTTAAATATTATCTAAACATTTTTTTATCAAAAAAAATGTGTTTTTATCTGTATATTATCTTATTACAGCTCAGAAATATTGTTAATAATCTTTCATAATTAATTTTAAGATACATTATCCAATCTTAAAACAGTTCAAGTAACATAAACTTTTTCAAACTACTTTTGTCTCTGTCTAACTTACCAATAACCTAAACCCAGGATTGAAACCTTTTTCAAGTGGTATCGAAAACAGAAAGCGCTGAGTGTTATGGGCCGACGAGTGGTCCACTTCCGAGGATCGTTTGATTCGTTCCATTTTTAGGGTTCAATTTTTGTTTGGTATACTTTTACACAACCGTTGCTAGTTCTCTATTCTCATTGGGTTGATCTCTTTGTATAAGAAAATGATAATAATGAACATGCTTCATGAAATGTGTTTCGTCGTCGATATAATTGAATCTAAGCGTTCTCCACACTTTAGGTACGAAATTACAAATAAGAAGAAGAAGAAGTGCTGCGGCAGACGAGATAGAGTTACGCGATAAAAAGAGAGGCACTATGTAGGCATATATAATGTTAGGCATAAAGCGCTTGTACGAGCTGAATTGCACTATGTTGCGTCATAGCAAGAGTCGCTATTTGTATAAATGCGTGGAGATCGGAATCTGTACTCTTCTAATATGTAATATTGAAATTCGTAGAGCGTCTACGCAGCTAGCTACGTCGTAGATGCGTAGGCGTGTCTGCGCAGATATCGAAATGTACTTTTACACTGAGCCACAGATTAGATAATACGAGTAAGAGGTCAATAAGTATACGGTCTACCTAATTGCGGTTACTAACTATAAGTCGAGAACCTACAGTAGGGGCGATCGACCCAACTTTTTTCCTTAAACTGGTACACAGCGAGTTCAAGAGCGCGCTGACCTCCGCTACTATTTGAACTTCAACCTTTTTGAACAAACTCCTCCTTTTTGAGCTCCGACAGAGCCAGTTTATTGACCGAGTTGATGGACTGAAATAGGAAGAAATAGGTCCTGACTGAATTTTTGTTTATGCGGCATTAATTCTGATAGTTTTTAAGCCTTACAAAATTTAAAGTTTAGTCGTTCTATAGTTGATTATTTGGATGGGTGACCGCTAGTGGTTACATTGTGAGTGCTTCATAAGTTATATAAGCCAGTTAAATTATATAAATTTAGGCCGAGATATTTTCTGGCGTCTACCAGAGCCAGCCAATTTAAGTTCCTATCGAGTAACTAGTTATTTAAACAGTGTGGTGAAAGGAATAAAGTGCGCCTCAGAAAATCCTTTCAGTTTCTTCACAATGATTTCCTTCAACGTTTGAGAGTATTGGCATAGAGCACATTGACTTATAGGCTGTCTGGAATGACTATAGATAAATCACTACATAGTATAAAACAAACTCGCTTCCCGCTTGCTGTCTGTCCCTATGTATGCTTAGATCTTCAAAACTACGCAACGGATTTTGATGAGGTTTTTAATAGATAGAGTGATTCAAGAGAAAGGTTTATATGTAGGCATAATATAGTAATTCACAGATAATTTAGAGGTTAGCGTATATTCATCAACGTATTAGAACTACTGAGCTACAGCAACGCATGGCCGGGTCAGCTAGTAAATAATAACTATTGGTGAATAATGCACACAACACCATCTAAACTTAAAATAAGCATAGCTTGTATTAAGGTGACCATATGACTGATATTTTAAAAAACACCTGTTCATCATACAAATGTTTATCCAAGGAAGGAATCAAACCTTAAACCTACAGCGCAGAAGGCAGAGCTACTACCAAGTGAGCTTGGCTTGACAGGTCAGTCAAATATTATAATACTTATATATTCTTATATATAGTTTCAGTCTGAAATCAACGCTCACTTCATACTTTGTATGGGAGTGGCAAAAAGCTAAGACCAGTCTTAGCTTTATGCCACTCCCATAGGTCCAGACCTATTTGGGCACACACGAGGAGAGACTGTTGGCCGTGGGTGTATGTTAGTAGGTATATTAAGTGTTAGGGTGCCTGGGTGCTTATAAAATATAAAGTATTTTTATTTCTGATTGTACAAATGAGGGTATGTTACAATTTTTACAAATGAGATACAAAACAAGCAAACAAGTAGGTAGTATAAACATAATGATTAATGCTATCGTGTAGAACTTATATAATTAGGTATAATTACTTATTATAACAATATTAAAGTGTCCAAGCTCCCACCCTAGGAAAACCTGTGTTGTGGTTAGCTAGTCCTCTTTCATACAAGTGTGAATATGTATACGCCTTGAGAGGGTGCAACACATCAAAATATATTATTTGTTATAACTATATTTGTTTTATTTTTAACTGTCTTCTTGTTTTTACCAAACAAATGTCTATTCTATTCTATTATAAATACATACTTATGATACTTTATAAACCAGACACACATAGAATATAACGAGTGGCGATTAATTCGCCATCCCTAACAGCCTCCCGCCCAAAACCACATAACGATCACGCACACAGGTGCAAAACAAGATTAATTAATTGGCGGACATGGGGTCAAATTGACCCCAGCACTTGAGGGTTGGCGCGTGCGTGAGACACCTGACATCTTCGACAGCCCTTACCTTGCTGACAACGCTACTTACCTCAAGATCGTCAGTTGGAGATTATATTGGAATATCCAGGGTTTTCATTGAAAGACATTGCTCGTGGTATAGCTTACGTGTACATCTATATATTAATACGTGAAGCAAAAAATTTGGACTTATTATTACGAAAATTTCGCTGACGGAGGAGTATGAAATTTCACACACTTATAGTATACTAGGTGCTGCCCGCGGCTTTGCACGCATGGTACCTACATAGGCTCTGTGGCGGTCCGACTGATACGTAGAAGGTTGCGGGTTCGATTCCTGCTGCGGGACAAATGTTTGTATGATCTGCAAATATTTGTCTCGGCCCTGGGTATTTCTTTGTATAATGTGTATGTATTAAAAAAAATATATATATGTTAATAATACAACCATAATACAACCCACGAATGATTTGAAAGTGGAAAAGCTTACATAGTCCCTAACGATTAACGATGTCAAACAACGCTCTGCGAAGTCAGTAATTGGATGGGTGACCGCAGTGGAATTTTCATCTGAGTGCTTCTGTGCAGGCGGTCTGTTAAGTTGCATTGAAATATTTGTGCAGGCGTTTCAAAAGTTCGTATTATAGAGTATTGAAAAAGTTTAGTATCAATCTGACAGAATTCAAAAGATTAATTATTGATTTATTTACTAGATGGCGCCACAGAAAAAAACTTTGCATTGTAAGGTAGGATAAGCGCTTACATTCTTATTATTTTGAAGCATTCATACTTACAGTCGACTTTGACGACCTCTGTAGAGCAGTGGGCTTAGTTCCGGCTGAGACGCAGAAGGTTGCGGGTTCGATTCCCGCTGCGGGACAAATGTTTGTATGATCTGCAAGTATTTGTCTCGGGTCTGGGTGTTTCTATGTATAATATGTATGTATTTACAAAAAAAAAGTATATAAGTAGTATATCAGTTATGTGGTACCCATAACACAAGCTCTGCTTACTTTTGGGCCAGATGATGCTGTGTGAAATGTCCGGCATTATTATTTATTTATACAGTCACTTGGTCACAGTACAGTCAATTGGTATTTTCCATGATATGAGTTTTTCTGCTTTTTAGTTTACCTCGTGATCATGGCGCATGCAACTATGCAGAAATATCTGGAAGCATAAAAACTCACCATATCAAGATAAATATCCCGTTTTAAGTGAAAATGATTTTACTGTTTCTATTGCCTTTTAAAATATTTTTACGTTACTGTAAGTATGAATGCTTTGAAAGTTCCTAATTTAATGTAAGGCCTAATCCTACCTAACAATGCGAAGTTTTTTCAAATTCCGAGACGGGTAAATTACCTAGGCCTATACAAACGAACCCGTAGGCACCGAATATATACACAAGAGGTTATGTAGAGCGTCCCGGGATTGAATAAACAAAGTTTTTGCCAAAATCCGGTGAGTAAAAACATCAAACAGCTTAGGTTGGGTTGGGATCGCTACATTTGCCTTGATTAAAGGCCCACTAAGGGCCTGGCCTTTTGGTTCATATTCAGCGGAACGGTATTGAAACGATACAATTTTTCTTCCTTTATTCTGGCTTCAGTAAACTGTTGAAGATTATTCAAATACCATCCTTAATTTTATAATTTAGAAACTCACAAAAATCTATAGTTGAATTACTGTTACAAAGAGGGCTATTTAATGAAAGCGTTTTCCATCACTTAAGGTAATTATCGATTTTTTTGTGGGTTGACACTGGACACACTGTTTCATACAAGCATCTTTGCTTGCGCATCGTCGTATTCCAATTTTGAAAATTTTATATTTCATTAATTTCACAAATTTTATGGTTCATACTGAATTCATATTTACGAAAATGAATTTTGCATTAGATAAAAAGAAAGAAAGAAAACTTTATTTCGTATCAACTTCTGGTATAATATTAGTACTTATGGACTAACAAGTTAACAAATTGACAGCAAACTCGGTCGTCACTCAGCATGTGTTATAGTAGCGTTTAGAACGCTCTTATAACGCTGGTCGTCCGTAACGCCACGATTACGGCGCAGACCGCCCTTCTGTGCCTTTATTCTTTAGTTCGACTTTAGTTGTTCTAGTATAGATGTGGTACAAACCATTGGCATAAACATTAGATTAATTAATGATATTCATTCGAAGTGGCACTTAGTAATTCTTTCTAAATACCTACGGTAATAAAATGATATAAAACTGCTTTGATATCGTCCCTCAGAATTAGAGCCAAAAAAACTGGGCCGAATTTAAATCTTGTCTGTTTTTCGAGCTATTTTTCTCAAGGGCCGCGCATGGCGGGTGAGTTATCGCGGGTTGATGCGGGTTGGAGGGGGGAAGGGAGAGGGAGGGTTGCTCTAATTTTTCACGTGGAACCCTCTGAGGTTTTGAAAAGAGGTTGGGTTCTGTGATGGCGTTATCTATGGCCGATCTTGTGCAATAAAGAGAGCTTTCATTTTGGGTGCTTTTATATTATTTTGTTTGAAGTTGTCTGTGCCTGTGTGATTTATATTACTTTAAGCAGAGCAGAGCTTGTGTTATACGTTCTTCATAACAAACATATACTTGACTATTTATATACTCTATAATTTTTTGGTAGTTAAATAATATCAGTATTGGAGAACATTGCACATAACACTATCAAGCCCTAAATTAACCATAGATTGCTTTATGGTGACCTGATGTCTGATAGAATATTTACATATATTTATATACGTACTTGTGATATTTTATTAATCAAAGTCAAAATTAAAATATTTATTATTCAATAAAATCACAGACTACTTTAAATCGTCTTCTCACATGCTTGTGAATCTAGGTGCCAGTTCCTCTTAACCTCAGCTCAAGAAACTCGCCTGGAATCACTTTTTTTTGTATGATCCTCGCCAATATAATACCCAGAACAAAGAACTATGTTCATCACACAAATGTTTGTCCTGAGAGGGATAATCGAACCCTCAACCTACAGCGCAGACATATTATACATACATACATATTATACATAGAAACATTCAGATCTGTCCAATACCTTAGTTCTCGATCTGAGTTTGTTTCTGGCCATAGAGTATCTCTAAGATCGTACCAAGGTCCAAGTACTTTAGACTGTCAATGGATCATCCCCTTAAGTCACCATACTTGTAATGGTAGTGTGTGCACTCAAGTGCTTCAATAAAAAAATTATACACTAAACTATAAAAAATGTCAAGCGTTTATAAAAGTCTCATAAAAACTCTTAAATTACTCCGCCGATTTGAGTATGTTTCTTCTTCTCGCTATTATATATTTATATATTTCTACTGATGTGGTTTCATATGAATTTAAGGTGGTACAAAGATCAGCGGGTTTTTCTAGTTATTATTTAAAGAAGCCTATATCAAATTTTGGTCAAAACCTGTACCTAAATATTCAGCCATTATTAAGTAACAAACAAACGTCAAAAAATCCACACATTATTTCAAGTAGGCTAAAACCTATCTACTATCGTGACGTTACTGCACGGGGTTAGCATAACACCAGCGCTAAGTAGGTAGGTTCACACTACTTAATTGGCATTATGCTGAGCTGACCCTTTTTGGCGTGACATGATGATTTTTACCACTATGCAGGTGCGTAATCTATTTTCATAAGTGGCAAATAGGTACCTAATACTGGTCGGTCACCTACCAAATTTTGTGGCGTACGTACTCGTTTTTTTTTTGTTTTGTTTAGTTGTAATAATGTATGTTGATTTACCACCACCTTTAAGTCTTTCTGTGTGTCGTGTCAAATAAATATTTTGCATATTTCATATTTCATATCTTATCTACCTACATACAGTAGTTAAACCTAAAACCAAGCATAATCCAGAATTAATTTTGCAAAAACGATAAATCAAGCACAGATGCTACAAAGCTCGTAAATTATGAAGATTGAATTAATATTACCGAACGAAATCTTACGCCGCCATTTTGAAACCCTTATCCACCCTCTGCCCGAAACAGACGATTGCAAGAGCACATTACACGTTGTGTGAATTCATTTTATTGCGATCTTCGTACTTATTTCAAACAAAATAAGGAACATATTGGTTTGAGTTTGCATTTTTGCAGTTGTAAAGGTTTTGCCTTAGTCCTCTTGCAAGCATAATTAGGGATGTACCCTTTATTCCACAGAGTACTGTATATCTGAGTATAGAGCAATCTTTGATAGTCGATATATATATGCATTCCTTATTTACATTAATCAATCATCCTTAATCCTAATGTATATCCATACTAATACATAAATTAGAAAGACTCTCTGTCTGTCTTTCGGATATATGTCGCCTTGATGAAATTTAGTAAGAAGATAGATTGTATTTTGGAGACGGACAAACGCTACTTTTTATGTATTTACCACATATGCGAAGCAATGGGCAGCAGCTAGAAAGATTTTCAATGCTAAAGTTTGTTTAGATGTATTTATGTTTGTTGTTTGTTTGTGTTATGGGTACCAAACGACTGATATACTACTTTATATACCCCTTTTATTGTAAATACATATTATTATAGATCAGATCACACAAACATTTGTTCCGCGGCGGGAATCGAACCAGCATCCTTCTGCGTTTCAGCCTGACCATGTCCACTGCGCCACAGAGCTCGTCTCTCATTGATTGTATTAATAAATGTTATGAGTGTATTAAGAAACCCATAATAGCTATTTAGTTCATACATCTAGTGAGCTCTACACTTATTGTTACTCCTGCCACGTTCTAGATGAAATTTGGGTTCTATCGAGTCGAGATGTTTCACACGAGAGGCTTCCGGTATCAGCTGTTTTTCTTTTTACGGTCAGATTTATTGAACAAGGAATTAATTAGGCAATCGGAAATTGTAAGTGACATTTGATTAGGGTGATTAGATGCGATCGGTAGGGTTATTACGTAAAAGTAGCAGTAACGATAACAACTTGACAGCAATATCTACTAAATCAGTGACAAATCATTAAAAAACTCTTATTAAGGAAACCAGCCACAGCCTTGCCTGTCGTCTGAAAATACACTAATAATTTAACAACGCTAATCAATATTAATTTATTTGATTGTTGGTAAGTTTGTTAAATTGTTAGCAATAGATAAACTCAAAAACTACTAAACCGATTTTAAGCATTCTAAGTATTTATAAGAATACTAGCTGTTACACGTGACTTCGTACGCATACGCTTAGAACCTTTATTTTTATTTTTTTAAGGAATGCATTCTGTGCTTCTAAAGAACATCTTATAAGTTTAATCCGCTATTTTACCCCTTTTGGGGGTGATTTTGCAAAAACATTAAAACACGTATTTCCTTATTTCTCACCAAAAGACTAAATATACATTTTCAGCTAATAAGATCATGAGAGAATATAAGTTGCCTAAACAAACTTTCATCCCCTTTTCATACCCCTTCAAAGTTGTTTTTTGAGACGAAAAGTAGCCTATGTTCTTCTCCCAAATGCAATACATCTTCTTACCAAATTTTATCAAGATCCGTTCAGCCGTTTAGCCGCGAAAACGTAACAAACAGACAGACAGAGACACATTCACATTTATAATATAAGTATGGATTGTAATGTAAAAAAATATTAAGGAAAATGAAATTTGCGGAGACAGCTAGTAACTAAGCGTACAAAAAGTGTGTTTGACAGTAGTGATTGATTCACGCCAAGCTGTCGCGAGTTACTTAATACGGGAACGGAATTCGGAGCGTAATTAATTATTTTAAAACAGCCTACGTAGAGTGATCCCAGCCGACGATTACTCCCGCGGGAATAGACAGATAATTTATTCGGGTACGGAAATCATATTTACGTTTATGGTATGTGTATGTTGTTTATTTTCTTGGAAAGTTTGATAATATTTGGTGGTAAGCCTTGTGCTTCTTGAATGATAAAATTAAAAAAACGTGTGCCGACAGAAGTGATAACTTAAACTAATCTAACTAGCGCTGTGAGTTAGAATGAGAGAAGAGGAGACTGCCTTACGCTGCCGTATGCGTGAGAGAAAGGTAAGCCAGACTGGCGCCGTAACGCGTTACGTAACGAAGCGGTTTACCCTCCCATAAGAAGTTATTACTTCAAAATTGTGTAATGCTGATTATCCGTGCGTTGTCCGTTTTATCGATGGTGTATGCGCTCGTACAGTGATGGATGCGTCAAGAAGCAGCTGCAATTTCTAATCCTATAGAGTGTTCCATCATAATATTACTGCAAAAAAGTTCCATAAAAATCCCGAATCAGTAGACACCTCATGATACACCTTCTCCCTCCTTTATTAAACATCCTTGAACTTACTTGGTTTTTGTAGGTGAGGCTATCCTAGGTCAATACATTAGGTTATGTAACATATTGTACACCAACGGATTTTAGTTTTTTTTCTATCCTGTCCATACAAAGGTCACAGGAAAAAAATGAACGCAAATTGAAAATTCTACATATATCTCGCGATATATAATATTTATAGGATATGTATATTGATCCCAAAAAGCTTGAAATAATACTATCTAAGTATATCTAAATATACTAACTAAGTAAAAAATAATCCACTGGCATTTTGTTTTAGAAAAATAATATAAATACTTGTTAGACTTATAGTCTGCGCGTGTTTCCTCATTACGAAAATGTAAAATTATAAACGAAACAAAGCAGTGTTCCACAAAACATAATCCTAAAACACAAAATTCTTGTTGAACTCATTAAATAATATGGCGGGCCGTATTTAACTTCGTCTGCCGTTAACTAGAGGCGGTGGATAAATTATTTAACTCGAAACTCTCGGCTATTTCCCGTGAGTACAAAAGCTGGGTTAGAATTATATATGAGTGGAGCTTAAAGTTTAGAAGCTAGCTGTGCAAGTCTAAAAGCTTAGGTTGCTCCGGCTTATAAACTGGTAGAGACGGCATTTTAAACGCATTGTAGTATTGTTTTCTCGACATAGAGCACAAAGCATAGAGCAAGGAGAGTATAGTAGGTAAAACTATCCTATAGCGCCACCAGATGGCCAAAGCAGGAACTAAAATTGCGTTAATGAAATATGACATTTACATAATGTGTAAATAAAATTAACATCTTCAGATGTTTTGCAAATTCTAAAACGTATCGATATCGTGTTTCTATTTAGTTCTGTAGCGCCATCTAGTTTGGGTAGATGGAAATACATATGTCAATGGAAATATGACATTTACATAAATATTTTAAGAGTATAAGTAAAATGATTTTCGCCAAATGTTTGTGGCAAATTCTAAAACACATTGATAGCGCGTTATATTTATTCCAGTGGCGCCATCTAGTTTGGGTGAATAGAAAGATGTTTGTATCATTATTTGTGGCTCAATTACGCAGTAACGGCAGCACGAATTTGGATGAAACTTGGTATATAATGTAGTCTGTGTTCTGGAAAAGCAGGTAGGCTACTTTTTATGTAGATACCATGGGTGCGAAGCCGCAGGCGGGAGCTAATGATATATAAATGACATTGTCCACTCTCACCTGACCAAAGCCTTTAATAATTATCATTTTGTCATTTTAATGAATGATAAATAATGGCGCCGACCCAGTTTTCCTTTCAGCACACTGGTTCGAAATAACTAGTGACACGATATGAAGAAGAATGGCGCCAACAAATTAACGACGATATTATAATAAAACAATCATTGGACTATGGTGAAACTGTCAACAAGACATTTACCATTATATAAAGGGAGGAAGAAGACGAAAATAATTGAGCCACATAACAGAGAAATTATATTCGTTAAAGCATATACGTAAATTTAACGTCAATTTTGTAGAAGCGAATTATTAATAATTGGTCCTTTGATTGCGAAAGTTTTAGGTAAAAATCGATTTATTTATTATTGGGCTATTTTGGTTATACTGTTTCATTCTTTGTTCCTTTTTAGCATGTTGAACATTGCACGAAGTAGAATTATCTGTTCCAGTCACTCTCGCTACTTGTAATGAATTGCAACAGATGTAGAAGCCGGTTTAAGTTTATGAAGATTAACATTATTATAAATAGGGGCTGAGGGGCAGAAGTGAGAGACGTTAATCGTTTTTTTACTATTTTGGTGCATTGTCGTTTCTTATTCGACTCTTAGACGATTCTAACAAGACGAACCGTAATATCCCTTTTATGGAGACGCTATAGATGACACTGTGAAGTTATGGTTACGGTATAGTGTACGTAATAATAATAAGTGACAATATTATATTAAATTGTATTACGATTCGTGATTTTAAGGTACTCCAAATTGGGCAACAAATCACTTCAAATTAGTCACAAATTAGTATCTCTTCTACAGCTTAAATAGTCTGTCGGTACCGTCAGCAAAACATTAGCGAGCGCAGCCGCGGCCTGCTGTCAAGTCTCGGAATAAGTTTGCCGTGATTGTGCTCAGGAATAACAGAAAAGATACATTTATATTTCGTGTACCAATTTTGTATATAAATTGCGTAAAGGAAACTGCTAGTCATCCTGATGACTACAAATACTATAATGTTTGTGAGTTTGTTACATTATAACGTAACCACACAACGGATTCAGATAAAAGTTATCAAGTATGTGTCAAAGCTTATATGCAGACGAAGGCGGGCAGAATCTTGTTAAATATCAATCCATGCGCTTATTGCTCAAATCATATATCGCGTGCTGTCTTGGCTTCCTGTTACACGTTTCCGTCTCTTTTCACGAAACCACTTCTACAGATTGAAGGTAAGCGAGAGGAACGACGCTACATCAAAAACACGAAGGAATGAACCATGACATTGTTTTGCAGACCTTACATAACGCTAGTAAAATTCCCAACAGATAGGGAATCGTACTTCCTGACGCACTCCACACTGAAAACATTATCAATATTGGAGAAGCCGAGCGATGGAAAATCTATTTCAGTCGATGCGTTGATGGAGATCTTGTGGATACTAAACTGAGTTAGAGCGATTACTTTAAAAACAATTTGAAACAAGGAAGTAGGAGGTCTTTAAAAACTATTTGTACTTCTATTAGCAGATTGTCACTAAATATTGGTAGAGAAAGCCTTTTTTTTTCCATACAAAAGTTATTTCAACAGTTATTTATTATAACGTAAAGTGTTTTTTTTTTATTAATTTTTCTACCCCATTGTGTGGCATATCGTTGGATAGGTATGTAAAAATATTAGGAAATTTCTTAAACTGTTTTTCAATACAAGTATTCGTTTGGTAAATATTAACCATTGATGTGGTAATTTATGATAGATGTCAGTGTGTGTGTACACGCTGAATTTCACTGTTTGTTGATACATGAAAAGTTTCAGAAATTGTAGCATATCATGGGTCCGGATGTGTATAATAGACTTCCGAACACTATCACAAATGCTCCAAACTTAAACATTTTTAAAAAGAAATTGAAGTGCTGGCTTACTTTCTACACCTATGATGAGTTCATGAGCATTAATATACCTTACCAAAGGTTGTAATAATAATCCAATATTATTATTTTATGTTGTCATTAAATCTAATTTATATATAATCTGTAATTGTAACGTAGCGATGTAGTTAGTGGTTAGCTATTTATTTACTCATTGCTATGTTATTTTTTTATTTGTGACCTATAATGTAATATTATCAATAAATGAGTATTATGACTACTACTTTTATACTGAACTTACAAGGAAAATTTTACCGCTAGTAATGCTTTACTTGATTGTGAATAACAGCCTGACTTATAAACTTTAACAAAATCGTGATAGCCCTAAATAGTAAATTATTTTATTTAATAGCTGATTTGGTTTGGGACCTGACTACTCATTCTTAAGAGGGCTATCACATTTTGACTCAGCGCAAAGTTTGGTATTTCTGGCTGCCAACTACTATTATTGTATTATTCTGTGTAGGTGAGGCAGGTACTGCGCTGCAAACGAGTCGACTAAACGGTCTTGATCCATAGCACGCCCCGGAGACACTAGACCACTTTTCCAAATAAAGGCCGAGTTCTTACTACTACACAGATACTATAGACGCAATACAAACGTCGTCTTTATACATGCGCAATTGTGTGCGTAAAGTTTATGTAAGGTTTAATCAGGTGTAAGTACAGGAATAATAGATTTCTTTGAAAACAAAAATATTTTATTTACATTTATACATTACAACCATTCTGCATAGGGATGGAATGGATAACACATTTTCGCTTACAATTATTGATTCACTAGCAGCGTTTGGATGAAACAGCTAGTTAGAAATATATTTCGCGCAATGGCATTGACCAAGCTTTCCTCGAGTCAATAATTTCAGGGTGCACACATCTTTCGTAAAACGCCTGCAACTCCGGTCTTTTCTTGCCAATTTTTTTTTCTCTATATACACTCGTATCTTCATAACTTTTACAGGGTGATCTGGGCTAGTCCATAGGTATGCCAAGTATACAAATATTTTTTTTTGTAATATACAACTGGCCTTGTATTTGGTAAAACCAGTAATGCTTTTGAATTATTGTTGCACATGTAACATCATTGCATATAATTCCTTTAACTTATTCCTTCCTTCCTTTAACTACTGACACATTGGTACTTATATAGGTATATTTTTTCCCATTTCGTCTCGTCATAACACACAACTAAAATCAAAATAACTTTATTTAGGAATTGGGTATCATTGAAATAAGTAAACAATTTATATAAACTTAAGAAACATTGAGACTATATGAACGGATACTCACAACGATCAAAACCCTGCGGTCCTAGTTTACAACTAAGCATAGCACGCACACAACAGCAGCGCTTACGCGGCTACGACGCACACATGCGCGCGAAATCAACCAACGCAGGTCCGTAGCAAGTGCTCGCGCGGTACTGAGTTTGCGGCATCGGTGCGTCTAGTTTTATTTAGTAAATTTAAAAAAATAGCATTGATTTAAGACAAAAAAAAATACAGTAGTAGTTTAACTAAATGTTGAATTTTATTTTGGTATCAATATTTTGTCGATGTGGTGTTTAACTCCGGAGATATTCAGACTTTTTTCAAAGCCTTTTTCATCGAAAATCAAATTAAAGATCATTTTTTTTTCATTGTTTACGTGGTCAACAATAAAAATCTATTCTATTATTATGAAATTATGAAAGAACAGGATGTTTTTAGTGTCATACAATTTTTTTAGTGGTTTATAGTCAACAGAATTTGCTAATTAGAGCTCTCAAATCGGGTCTCTGTGTGTTTTTGCCGAAACAAGCTCCAGGAGAATGATGATTACTAAATAAATAAGTAACATTTCTAAAATTTGCTCTTTTATTATTCAAGAAGATGAAATAATGGATATTATTCATATAATAGTTAGGTATAGACTTTAAGGCAATGTATAATATTTAAACGACGAAAACCTTGCAACTGACCTTGCAAGACCCGGCCGAGACGCAGAAGGTCGCGATTCCGATTCCCACCGCGGGATGAATGTTTGTATAATCTGCAAGTATTTGTTTCGGGTCTGATTCCTTCTAGGAAGTAGGATATCAAAAATATGGTACCCATAATACAAGATTACTCTGGGGCTATATGATGCGATGTGAAACGTCCGGCATTGTTCATTTTATATGCAACTGTGAACGCGAGCGGCAACGAGCGGACGGCGAATCAAACTTACCCATGAAAATTGAGATGAAAATTCTCTAGATGAATCAAAACAGTGGCAGTAGCCTCATCGACAAAATAATATGTCAAAATAACCAGGGTTTTCTCAAATTGAATAAACAACCTTCCGCTTATGGGAAAACTCCATACGAACATAAAAGGAGTTTCATAAAAACAAATCCTTAATCTCAGTCCAGAAAAAAAAGATGCAAGGCTTGTAAGAATTTTTACGCTTCCTCAAAAACAAACCCTTTAAACTCCAAAGCAAAGACTTGGAGTAAGCCGTTGTCTAGAGATCAGCACAGCTACTTGTCACGTAAATTAACGCATTGTAAGTCTTAATATCAAGGAAATAAGGAACTGGTGGATGTAATGATACAGTGTGTTTGTTTTATCTTGAGGTTGTATGAAAGCAGATGCTGGAAGACTCGGCTTAGCCTGAACGCGTCGGGGAAATTTTAAGAGGATTAAGAAGATTTATATGAGTGAAATAAGAAGACCGGCGATATTTCATTGTGCATTTTAATAGCAAATGTTTTTAAATGCTTTTGAATGTAATAGAGACTAAAAATACGAATTCTGCTTCGATATTATAAGCATTTTCTTTCGAGTTTATTTTGATTTATTATGACGGACTTATCTTTTATGTAGATACTCGTAATATGCGTTCAAAGCCACGGGTAGAAGTTAGTTGTAAATATTATATCATTCATCAAGTTTAGACTCTGAATATTTAATGATTCAAACGGTAATTGACAATGATTTGAGACTACGTCACTCCATTTTCGGATATGAATCTTATGAAATTATTCATAGGTAAGAGAAGCACGATCAATATGTCAGAGTCTGGAACATCTGGCTAAATATATAAAATCGACAGTTTGACTGACTAGAAGGAAGTGCAATGTGAAAAGGATTTTATAAATTCTATAACTGGGTATATTTAATTTATAGCTATAACCCGCTCTATTTCATTTGAACCCAATAATGGTGTTCCAAATCTTCTTATATAATATAATAATGTTTTAAAAACTAAAAAGAAACTAAAGAAAGATTGTATGAAATTTGAGCCTTTAACACATTTTAGTGGAAAGTAGATGTATTTTGTATATATATAATATGGGTAGGCCAAATAAACGCACTGCTCCAATGAGACAGCGGGGCATCGAAGTACATGAAAACATCATCGATGTATACAATTTTTAGATTTTCGTTAATTTTTCAGCTCGACCGAATTGAGAAGAAAGGAGGAGGTCCTTTTTGATAAAGTCGGTTAAAAAATCGATTGACATGCGTTATTCATGCAAAAAACATTACAAAAACACGCAAATCGCTACAGATTTGTGGTTTCAATGTGTGGTTTACAATCTTATAACTTTTAGGTATTAAGAATTTCACTGGGTTATCTGGTTAGAAATAAATTTACTGAAAACTCAAAACTTTGACCAGCCTGTCAGCTCAGATGGTAGTAATTCTGCCTTCTGCGCTGTAGGTTGAGGGTTCGATTCCCTCCCAGAACAAATATTTGTGTAATGAATGAAGATGTTTGTCCTGGGTCTGGGTATTATAAAGTGCCAAAAGGAGTATTTAAAAATATAAGTAGGTATTTTATGTCACAAGATATCACATTTATTTACAGTCACAATTACAGAAATGTACAGAGCTATCTAAGGACCGTTTAAAACGTTCTATAGATAGCTCAAATGATCCAATTCAGAGGGTAGCTTTCCTTAGATACTGGCGGCATTGCCACGTTGAATGGCAATGCTAATACGATGAGCCAGATAGGAGCCAGTATTCTATTAGTAATCTGGTCACCATAATACAAGCTATGCTTATTTTGAGACGTCACTGATATTGTGTGAATTGTCCACCAATATTTATTTATATATATATTTAAGTATCCTACTTCCTACTATAATTTTATAAATGTGAATGTATGTTTGTTTGTTACGCTTTCACGAGAAAACTACTTAAACGATCATCATGAAACTTTGTACACATATTCTTGGAGGTATTAGAAGTAACATAGACACTTTTTATGAAAACATTTTTTTTTTATATATGTATTTAAGCTTCAAGTGTTAAAAATTACACTAAAACTCATTTGTATATGTTCCAAATAGTTCAACAAAGAAACAAATCTTAAGTTACGGCTTTAGTGATGTCTTTACACATACTATTCGTGTACAAATACGCACAATTATTATACTACATATTGTGTAAGTGATAGGACTTTCCAGATTTCAGAAGAAAAATACTTCAACTTGTTTTTGATTTAGTTCGTATACATTTTAAACGCTTTGAAAATTATATAAATCTTCCATTCTATTTTTTTAAGAGATATTATTTTTTAAATATCGTTATAGTAGTATTTTATTTTGGAATTTTCTGTGCGCCCTAGCTGAAGGAATAGGTAACTATTCTGGCATCCCTACGTGTGCTTGAAACAACTAAAACTTTTTAGAAGAATTATTAATTATTTTTAGAACTAAAAACGTACGTGACACGTCTACAAAAAAAGTATAACACCTACTGATTTTGGTATGCTCTAAGTATCTATTCTTTGAATAATAAGGAAATACATTAGATAATTAGATTATAAAAAAGACGGCGATTATTTGTTTAATATTGTATGATATAACAAAGCTCTTAAAAAAAAATTCGCTATTTTCGTGTTATTTTATTTTTTACTAGCTTCTGCCCGCGGCTTCGCACGCATAGTACATACATAAAAAGTAGCCTGTCCGTTCCTAAGATACAATATATATCCATACCAAATTTGATTGATCAAAATCACAGAATCACCCTAGGCCATTCTGAAGATTTCTTAAAAATATAATCGAAATCTGTCCAGCCGTTTTGGAGTCTATATGGAACATACATACTCACACCGCCCTTTATAATTGTGTAATCGTATAAGTGTTATGTAAACGCGTGGTACATATAATTACGTTTTAAAAACTAAAAAAAACCGACTTCATTGAATGAAATTTGAGCCTATAATACATTTTTAGTGGAAAGTAGATGTATTTTATATATAATATGGGTAGGCCAAATAAACGCACCGCTCCAATGAGATAGCAAGGTATCGAAGTACATGAAAACATCATCGATGATACAATTTTTAGATTTTTGTTGATTTTTCAGCTCAACCGATTTTAATAAAATTTATATGGGACCACCTGTAAAGTATACCCTTTCAAAGAAAAAAAGAATTTTTCAAATCGGTTCAGCCGTTTTCGAGTAAACGGTGAATATACATTAAAAAAAAGATTCCGACGAATTGAGAACCTCCTCCTTTTTGATAAAGTCGGTTAAAAATAGCCTATGTCCTTCTCCAAGATCCCATTTATCTCTATACTAAAATACATGAAAATCTGTTCAGCGGTTTAGGTGTGAAAAAGTTACAAACAGACTAACTTTCGCATCTATGAATAACTTATAGACCGTCATTTTGCGATGACGTTTAGAATAAATAAATGACCATCGACCAAATGATCATAAAAACAAAATCATTTGTCATTGGCTAAATTGCCACCAAACAGGAAGAGTTTTATGCCTTCAATTTAATAAGGCAGATAATCTATCTATATTCATGTTTAGTATTCAATATACCATTACATATTTATTTCCACAACAATTTCCGAACCTGGAAGACGCAAATAAATTCGTTCTATTTGTCGGGCGCTTTCAATTAAAGCCATCTCATTTAGCTGCGGAGCCGGCGCATCTGAGCCACGACTAGACAGACGACCAGCAGCCACTGCTGGCTTTGTTTTACCTATATATTACTAGCTTTTGCCTAGTCAGTGTTGCCTAGTTTGCCAAAAGATACATAATAATTACGTTTTTAAAACTAAAGAGACAACCGACTGCATGTAGTTATATAAAAAATATCATCGATGTATACATTTTTTTGATTTTTGCTGATGTTTTAAAAAAACCACTCAACCGATTCTTTTCTTTTTTTTCAGTTCTTTATTTATTGTTCCTTATTTTTAGTTTTTTGTAGATTTTAGATTTATATTTTATTTTTTCTGGATTGTCCTCCTTGTGTGTTGTTTGAGTGTCATCTGTGGGGCGATTATGGAAGTTTGATACCATAAAAAAAATACTTATAGCATTCAGTTACTATTGATGAATTGGTATTACGGATCGCTGCGATTTCTATCGGCTTCTATCGCTAGTTACAATGTGAAGTTGGTGTCAAACTGTAACTCGACCAATTTACAAAGTACAATTGGTGGTAGGAACCGTTTTTAGCGTACTAAGCATTTAAATACATCGTATATGATTGATTGAATTAATTCCCATTGCTAATCGAAATTAATAGACATTGATTGTATCAAGAGTTGCATAATAGAACTACTGATCTGTTTTATCTTTATGTAGTTTGTGGAAATCGTTCATCTTATGCCTCTGGTCTCCCGCAATACAGGCTTGCCCTAGTGCGGAAACCAAAAAACTACTGATAGTTTTAAAAATACTGTATTTTTATTTTCTTGGTAAATAAATGAATTTGTATTTGTATTTGATTTCGATAAAGTTTTAATGGAAAGTATACCAGGTAAAACAAAAAAAAAAATCAAATCGGTTCAGGCGTCTTTGAGTAATCGGTGAACATACATAATAATAAGATTCCGACTAATTGAGAACCTCCTCCTTTTTTGAAGTCGGTTAAAAATGAAAATGAATAAATGTTTATTTCCAACTAGCCAAGATTTTACAGTACAATAAGGTTAAGGTTTTTCTTTTGAGTGTAAAAATACTGGCTCTAGAACACCCCGCTCTTCTATATCCATTTCAAATTCATTGTAAATAGATGCCATTTGCCATACTTGGAAAACAAGAAATAGATTTATGACTGGCCTGTCAGCTCAGTTGGTAGTAGCTCTGCCTTTTGCTGTAGGTTGAGGGTTCGATTCCCTCCCAAGATAAACATTTGTGAGATGAACTTAGGTGCTTATTCTGTGGCTAGGTGTTATAAAGTATCTTATGTATGTATTCAAATTAATATAAGTATTCTATCAGTCAACTAGTCATCATAGTACAAGCTATGCTTAGTTTGGGGCTAGATGGTGTTGTGTCCACCAATATATTTATTTATATGTCGCTAACAAACTTCACAGCGAGCGGGATCACTCGCTAGGCCAATCTGAATATTTCCTAAAAATTTCATCGAAATCGGTCGATTCTGAGTCTATAGGGAACATACATAAGTACATACACACAACAGATTAATGCACAAAAAAGATGTGCAATATGGTGGGGTTAATGCTAGTAGCATTTTCTACCTGGAAACCTACAAGATCTTCAAATTCATCGACAGTTGAAAATAAGTTTGAAAATTGTTTTCGGGTTATGAATGTTGATATTTTATTTCCATTGTTTTTGTCTTTTCCCCACAGAACTCCAGCGAGGAAGTTTTCTGAAAAAGACCAAGAAATAAATTACACAATCGAACACAATCAGCAAACGGATGAGAAATCTATTGCAAAAAACGCTTGCAGCTGCCGAGCAAATTGAAATCTCACTCATTAGGCGCTGCCTGACCACATGCCGTGGAACATGGAATTAACCATAAAAAAACTGGTGTTACCTCACGGAAATGTTAAATTTATGTTCTGTAAGATACTTGAACTTACCTTCAAAAAGATCATTGTGGTTATGTGGACTAAACTAAATCAAATTTGGCTTTATTTGATACTAAACTCGAGTACTAGAATTTATATTATCATAGTTCAAAACTATCGTCTACTAGTGTCTAACAATAACCATTCGTTTTATTGAAAAATAAAAAATATTATAAAATAAAATATCATGATATTATGATAATGCCAAATCTAGAGAACTAATGCGACAACACGCAATATAACTAGTGAGAACATACCACTGCTTAAAGCATTGCGAAGTAGAAATCAACAATATATTTTTTAATTACTTCACGCCGTCTGGTAGATACATTGCGTGATACCATAAGAGGCCATTTCAAAATGGCTAGTCAATAGAACTAGCGGGAGAATAAGCAATAGAACTAGTGGAACAGGCCACTGTTTCTAGCATTGCTTTTGAACTGAAAAAAAATACTGGTATAAAAAAGTCACAAAACTTTTTTTTTTATATTGTATTATGAAATCTCAATTGCCATTAATATATTCCTAATCCTATAAAACACATCGATAGCGCGTTCAAAGTTTTCCTGTGGCGACATCTAGTAATAATAAACATCAAAATAACAAGGCGTTCTCCCCAAAAAGCGATTCAGTAACTCAACATAGAGTGGCGTTGGCCGCAGTTTTCAATCTACAATTTCCACGCCACGTCAGCGTCAACGTAATTTCATCCTTTCTCTTGCTGACGTAAACCTCGCATGAATATATCTTATGAAAGAATTCATAATGAGCACGTTGAAAAGGGATTTATAAATTGATATGAATTTGCCGGCCGAAGGCTTTGTGCGGGACAAAAGGAATTGCAAACAAGTACCCGAGGATAATAAGGGACTGGGACGCCGGGCGGGTATCGTTACGTAATGGAATGGAATTTGGGGAGTAAGTTTTATGTTTTTCGAGTTTATAAAAGTAATTATTCGGATCTAATACAAGCTTTGGTTGTTGATTATCAAACTTAAACATACACCTCCATGATTACTAATGACGAAGGGAATAATATTTTCAATCCATACTTACGTGTAATATTATAAATTGCAAAGTCTATCTTTTGGTTTGTTACCTTTTACGGCTAAACCGTTGAAGGGATCTTGATGAAACTTTGTAAAGTGATAGATTGTTCATTGAAGAAAGACAGACTACTCTTTAAGAAAGTACCACGAGTGCACAGCCGTGGAAAGCTATGTAATAAAAAGCCTTTCAATTTGAAGTGATAACTTCTTAAGGGAGGGTAAACCGCTTCGTTACGTAACGCGTTACGGTGCTAGTCTGTTTGGCTTCCCGGCAGCGGTAGGCAGGCCTCTCTCTCACTCTAACCCACAGCGCTAGTTAGATTAGTTTAAGTAATAATATCACTTCTGTCGGGCGTCGTAAGATAGAATAGCGATAAATTCCCATTTATATAGTAACAACGGTTTAAAACAATTGTCTTAATTAACCTACCAGATAAAAAAGATATTTCTGCACAAAAGAAAGATAGCTGATGCCACGAGACCCGCACGACACGGCGTCAGCATTTTCTTTGTAAAAAGAATCCAACAAGAATTGGACAATTGTTTTAAATCGAGCAGCCATTGTTTGGAATCTTATTTTATTTTCACTGTACTTTTAAATTCTTAGGCGAAAAAACTAGTTTTAATAATATCTAAAATAAATTAAAAAAAATGAGTTAGTGTCGTGGAACACTAGGTCGGAACGAAGTTCCTATCGTAGTATATTATTATTGATAAACGTATTATATTATTGACTAACAAATGCAAATAAATTACTAGCGACTGAGTGCAATTATATGAAAAGCAAAAATAACTAATGAATTGAAGGAATGGTATGAAATTTAGTTAAAACTTAATATATATTTTCGAGTTGTGAAAATAATTATTTTATTGTATATCATTCCATTTATTCGTTCATCTAATTAATTCATTCGTGTCACCCAATAGATAATCGTAAGCACTAAAGAAAGGGTCGTGACGCAAAATCGTGACGAAAAAATCTTACACATTTTTCGTCTAGACCTCATCCGCCAAGTCCGTAATAATACAAGCTTTACTTAGTTTGGGGCTAGTTAGTGTTGTCTGCAATGTCCTCCAATATTCGCAATGTCCTTACATTTTTTCCAGCTATTTTGATTAAAAAACCTAAACCTAAACTACTAAACCGATTCTTGATAAAATATTGGCAATTGTAGAACTAAAATACCAGTAACATCAATTAGAATTTCAGCAACAAACAGTTACAAAAGTAATCGTTGGAACGTATACTATGAAACAAACGCTTGAACTGCGTCTAAAATAAACACTTTTGACAGGTACAGTTTTGTACAAAACTCATATGGCACCAAAACTCTGTCAGCGTTTCAATAGTTACAGTGTGAAAGGGCTCTCGTGTTCGGTACAGTCGCGTACAAATTACGTAGGTACAGTAATACGTAAACGCCCGTGTCGTTTTAATGAGGAATTGTGTGCGACATCACGACACGTGCTGTGGTCTAAGTTACAAGATATAGCTTGCATAACTAGCTTAGTTACAAGTTAATATATTACAAGGAAAGGCCCACGGCTTTGCACACGCGGTGCCTACATAATAAGTAGCCTACGAGTACGTATTTCCCTAAAGAAACAAACAGAGATACATTTTCAAATTTATAATGTTAGTTTGGATGGAAGTTTGGACTAGTATGGATATACAACCATATTGATTTTGGAGTTCAGTGAACAAACTTTTGCCGTCATATCATCTGTTGAAATTGGTTAAGAGATCGTTTCTATTGAACACAGTCTATGCCATGTTTAGACGGTTTAATTTTCTTTTATTTACTGCGTTGTCCTGTGCAACGATGTAAATTTATAAAATTCATGCTTTAGATGACCTCTTTTTCATTTTGTATTTCTAACACAATAAATAAATAATAAATAAATATTGATGAACAATGCACACAGCACCATCTAGTCCCAAACTAAGCATAGCTTGTATTATGGTGACTAGATGACTGATAGAATACTTATATATTTTAAATACATCCATATGATAATTTAAAACACCCAGACACAGAGCAAACACCTATGTTCTTCACACAAATGTTTATCCTGGGAGGGAATCAACCTACAGCGCAGAAGGCAGAGCTACTACCAACTGAGCTGACAGGCCAGTCAGTTACTATACAAGTATGAGCACTTCAGTTGGTAATGAAACGACTGAGACTCTTTTGTCTCGGCTATCAATTGTACTGGTAATGGGAGTAATCGGTTATCAAAATGGTTCAAACAAATCACTTAACAGTCACCATCCATTCGCTTATGACTCGCACCATCTACGAAATATCTGTGAAGTGCGCACACTTTGCTATGCTTGCGAGCAGTTCAAATACGTCTGTTTTTCGGAGATTACCACTCTACACGTTATGGACTTGCCTGTACTGAAATATTGCCTGACGATTGATGCTGACGAACGGAGACCTAACCAAACATTTTTTCAAAATTGTGGACGACTTTTCTACGTGCTCTTTGCTACGAAATAAAAATAAGGTCTGAAATATTAGCAAGAGATATGGCCTTTTTTAAATTGACACGCTATCCATATACATACTAATACTAATATTGTAAATTAGAAACTCTGTCTGTCTGTTTATTTTTTACCTCATCACAGCTAAGCGGCTGAACGGATCTTGATGAAATTTGGTATGGAGATAAATGGTATCTTAGGAAAGGAGAGTAGTTACAATTCGTGCGAAGCCGTGTTTAAGCAGATAGTTTACATTAAATAATTATGCTAAAATTTTCCTAATATCCTAATTATCTAAACTAGTTGTCGCCCCTTGGTCAAAATTCGACCATAATTAATTAATAATTAATGTATTTTTATGCATAATAAAAATATTAGCATTCTGCACTCCTACTCTATATAAACTATAAGTGTGCGAAGTTTCATACTTCTCCGTCCGCGCAATTTTCGTAAAAAAAGGTACAAAGTTTTTGCTTCACGTATACTTCTCGTTATATACAGATATACAAAGACCAAAACTCAAATTCAGATCGTTTGAACTAAGTATTTTTATAACAGCTAGATTTCAAGTTAGAAAAAAAAAAACTGAAAATTACGTCCTGAATTTACTAGAATACGATTAAATACCGTATCAAAGTAAATAAGTTATCTCCACATATATAATATCTAAAACAAAAAGGTCTGACCGCGCACCACTACCGCCCTATCCCACATGAGGGGTTAAAACCTTTACTTTTACGTCTTTCCCAGGATTTATATTCAGTGGGCACTTCACGGGACCCGAGAGGCCCATAAATAACCTCCGCAGAGGTCTGAACCCCCAACTTTTACCCGAAACCCCCCACAACCCCTTTAGGACCCGGCCACCCCCTCAGTCGAGCCGAACCCGCAAACGACTAAGGTTACCCTACATTCAGGGTGATTATGTAACTTTTAATAGCAACAGTTATTCTACCAAACAATTTAATTATAATGCTGGTTGCAACCAATTACATACAATTCATAATAAGAGTTATTAAAGCGTACGACTATAACCCCAAGACTTAATTCAATAAAGTTTTTATTATTATCATTATTATTAAGTTTACTTAGCTACGCAATCTTTAAGAATGACTTAAATCTTAGGCTATTTGAAATCAAGCATTTAATATTCGTTTTGATACTATGTACTGATAGTAACTCTTTGACTTTAGCAATCGCTTAGCAACAGCAACTACGATCACTCTTTAAGGATAAAATTATAAAAATAGGATAGTAATACATAAATAATGGTGATAGTTACTGTTTAGCAATAGCTCAATAACAGCGACTACGATCACTCTTGACGCAGTTAGCCAAGATCCCGTTGAGACGCAGAGGGGTGCGGGTTTGATTCCCGCCGCGGGACACATGTTTGTATGATCTGCAAGTACTCGTATTTGTCTCAGTCTAGGTGTTTTCTATGTATCATAAGTTTGTATTTACAAAAAAAAGTATGCAAGTAGTATATTAGTCATGTGGTACCCATAACACAAGCTCTGCTTACTTTGGGGCCAGACGATGCTGTGTGAAATGTCCAGCAATATTATTATTTGTACTGCACTGTATTTGATATGTGACGTTTAATAAATATTTTCTATTCTATTCTATTCTATTATTATAACTGAAATCATTGGTTGAGCTATAATATTAGTTTTAGTAATAGTAACTATTTGAACAACAGCAATCGTTTAGCAACAGCAGTTGTAATCACGTTTTACGTAATAAAGTCTGCAGCTGTACAAGATGAAAGAACACCCTCATATATCTTTTTCAAAGTGTGGATTGTTTGAGAATTTTAATTTTGCGATGGAAAAGGTCGAAGTTAACATAGCGCCGGCCCGCGGTATCACTTGGAGCGGGTCGTTTTTTAGCTTAATGTTCTGGAAATCGGTTTTGGGAAGAATTATTCTATTGCAATACTTTATGGAGCGCGTCACTATGTATCGTAAATGTTCGCGATCAGTAGGGATGGGGTATCACGTGGAATGGACATGTTTCCAGGATCTATTATTATTAAGTGTGTTATAGTTTTATATATACTAGTTGTCGCCCCTTGGTCGAAATTTGACCATAATTAATTAATAATTAATGTATTTTTATGCATAAATAAAAAAAATATTAACATTCTGCACTCCTTGTCTATATAAACTATAAGTGTGCGAAATTTCATACTCCTCCGTCCGCGCAATTTTTGTAAAAAGTTTTTGCTTCGAGTATTAATATAATAATTTTGCTCAAATTGAACCGTTGGATAACTTGATATACAACGTGACACAATGACGACATTAAAATAACATATTTATCTGTATATAGATGTTTTCAGATATAAATATAAATAACATACTTATCTGGTTTCACGTTTTCAAATTGTAGAAATACTTTTAATTTCATATAAACAAGATTTATCGAAATATATATTTTTTCTTTATTTGGAGCACCTCTACTTGTAGGTAAACAGTTTGGCTGTTCATACGGTAGTTCAAGTAGAGAATGATTGAAATTATATTTCTATAATTTATCAGAGAGTACTAGAGGTCTAGTGGTAGTGACCTAGCCATCCGATCTTAAGATCGTGGGTTCCAATACAATCGTGCACAAATAAATAAATATTGTTGGACAATGCATACAACACCATCCAGCCCCAAACTAAGCATAGCTGGTATTAAGGTGACCAGATGACTGATAAAATACTTATGTATTTTTAAATACATACTTATGATACTTTATAACACCCAGAATAAACACCTATGTTCACCACACAAATGTTTGTCCTAGGAAGGAATCGAACCGTCAACCTACAGCGCAGAAAGCAGAGCTAATATATTTTCTGTTAATAAAATGTATGTAAGTACGTTATACCAGTACTCTCAAATGGTGTAGAAAAACATCGTGAGAAAACAGGCGTGTTATAGAACCTAAAAAGTTAGAACACATGTGCCAAGTGCGCAAAAAGAGCCTCTGAAGTGTAAAGTGCACTTCAGAGGCTCTTTTTCACCACACTGGTTTGAAAGAACTAGTGACACGATATGATTATAATACTATATATTTAATGATTACCGATAAGTAGCTCTACGAATGTGGTTATAATGTCGCCATTATAGCTCCACGTTGTATCTAAGGATTTGACGTGATAACGTCTTATAAATGGATGAACACCGGCTGCGCGCACGATAAAGCATGACTCATTGTCACGTTTCGCCTGAGCCGAACGTGCAAGCGAGAGCGCGGAACAAGCGATAAAGAGGCACGATCGGTTCATCAATGTTTTCTTATGACGTTATCGTCCGTAAACCGACTTATAGACAACATTTTGTTTTTAATCTAACTGTAAAATTAGAATGCCCAGTTAGTAACAAATTAAGCAGGATAAAGCAAAAACAAACTAACAAGAATATTTGGCATCAAAAGATCAAAAGAAACAACACCATATAGGAAAGAAAATAAAAAAAACCTTCCCATTTCAAAATCCACTTTTAAGGCGATAAGTGAATCTGGATCTACCCAAATAAGCGAAGTTGATCGCATTATGATTCTATTTCCGGCGTGGAATCAAGACTTTTCTTTGATAAACGCCTAACGCCCATCGAAGCTTGAAATCTCATTACCGGCCCTTACAGATCGTAGGCCATTAGGGCTGTGCACGTCTGAATTTTCATATTACCTACCTAATGTTTCTACTTAATTCGTGTTGACCTTATTAATTTATTTTAAAATAATTACAGAAATATCGTCCCTGAGACACTGGCGACATTATCTCGTTGAATGGCAATGCTAATACGTTGAACTAAATATGAACCAGGTCTTGATCGCGATGTACGCTGAGAAACAATATTAGATACAATAATAACGAATTATTTGTCATTAGTCTGACAAGGCCAGAGTGTACATAAGTGCCACGTTAACTAATTAGAAAGAAAGAAGAGAAAATAATTAGCACACACACAAAACAGAAGAGAAAACATAAGCGGAAAAAAGAAAAGTTTCCAAAAGTCGGCTTACGGACGATAATTTTACGTGATAACGTCATAAGAAAACATTGATAAAAAATTGCATACTTTTAACCTATTATGATGCTACAAAGGCCGAACGCTTAGGCCGATCGTGCCTTCATTTAATTGCTCTCAGATGCTAGTAATTCATTCATTTGTATTTGTTAATCAATAATATAATAGGTAGGTATATCAATAAATATATACTACGATAGGAACTTCGTTCTATCTTTGCTTGGGCAGACTGCAAACGCGGGCGCGCGCGGCAAACTCAAACATTATGAACTTTATTTGAATGTCCGTAGTGGACACGCGGGTGCGGGGCGGACGCGGGAAGTGGCGCGGGCTACTTGGCGCGGGAAGCGCGCGGGCAACTCATGCCATAGCTCGTTCATACAAGTGGCCGCAGTGAGAGCGCGGGGCGTCAAGCGACAAACCGCGCGGGAGCGGGGTTCTCAAACTGGTTCGAGCTAATCGCGCGCGTTCTTGTGATGGCGTCTTCACAAATTAATGTAAAAGAATTTAATAAGTGCTATTCAAGCACGACCTACGCTGTGAGTGTTCCACGTAATTCACGCATTTTGAAGTGAAAACTTCTATTAGCGCAGTACGCATATTTTTAGATGAGATAAAACCTCTGGATTCGCGACACCGCTACCGTCTGGGGCGAGACGCAGCCGGCTGCCGCTTTTTCGGCTCGGCTGCCGATTATATCGATTATAAACCTTAATGCACATGTTTACAGTCTACTTTTGTATGGAGAAGTTTACTGAGTTAGGCTGGTTCTTTGATATATTACAGATCTACATTCTGAACAAAAAATATTGCATCATCTGTGTTCGTTCAGTATTTTATTGGCAGTCGCCTTAATTATTGATTTTGAAGTGATTTATTACTAAACTCTAACGCGCCAAAATAAGTTTTCACTTCTGTCGGCACTCCCGGAGTGCAACCCGATTTTTTTTATATTGTTATTTTAATGTAAATACATAGTTATTTGTATACATCTTAAAACATTGTTAAGTTTGACAAATATGCAGAAAAAGAAAAACATTCCTCAATAAATTAAGGTTAATATAAAGATGCTAAGGTAAGCTTAATAATAAAAATGGTAAATTAATAATGGTAATGTGGGTAAACACAAAAAAACTAAAACTCATAACCCTCTTTTGTATCTAGTAGTCGAGTAAATATATAGCTGCATAGCAGCAACAAGTGTTTCACTTAGCGATCAAGTTAATTAATAAGATATTGCAAATTTGTTTGAACTGTCCGAACTAACCCGTATTTCAGAATTGAACTCAATCTCAGACCTTAGAAATTGACGTTAGACAGTTCTGAAAGAAATGCTCTCAAAAAATCTACGCATAAATTTCCGGGCATTTTTTAGAGGCACGTGTAGGAAGAACCTGTTTTAAATAATTAAAAATAATCTTAAATTGCGTTAAACTCATATCCGCTCACTCTCACTGAGAGAACAATGATATAAGTAAAACAGATTTATTGAAACAGGTTATATATAGTATCAATTACTGCAGTCGTGGCCGCATCATAGCTTTACAGTCGCTGGTTGGATCATTTTATGGTTACCTAATCAAAATTTTAATCTAGAATTTTCTGCATTAGCATTTTCCATCTAGAGATTGTGTTAACAAAGTTTTCGTTACGGCCCAAGTGGGGCCAGTTAAAGTTGACACGCTTGCCGGGTACCCGCTTCGTTTGAAATAGGGCTGACCGGATACTTATTTTCTCTTTATACCTGCGTATATTAGAATAATAATGTACATTTACTACAGTACCTATTGCAGAAAGAGGGCAGACATTGTCTGACAGTTGAAATTGTTTAATGGTCACAGTGAATAATAATAAAATAATAAATCATGCTGGACACTCCACACAGCATCATCTGGTCCCAAAGTAAGCTGAGGTTTTTTTTTAAATATATACATATTATACACAGAAACACCCAGACCCTAGACAAATACTGGCAGATCATACAAACATTTATCTCACGGCGGGAATCGAACTCCCAATCTTTTTGAACCAATTTAATAGGTTAGTATATAAATTATAGATGAATTGATGATTCCTGAATATTTGACTCCTATTTAGGAATCGTGTTCTAGTTCATTCGTCTAACGTGTTTGTTAATAATAAATGTTCTTGTGTCTTTGAGTTTCTTTGAATAGGTAAAGGTGAACTCGTGTGCAGAACGTATGTATTCAAGTCCTAAGTAAGCACCCTGAGCATAAAGAACTTATAGTTTTTACAACATACTCAAACTTTAGAAAAAAAATATTCTTATAAGAGTCCTAGTTAATAAACAGTTAAGTTAATAGGTGCCAAAAGTGCAACTCAAATATTTTTTATATAACAAAATCTTAGCTATGTACAAAAGAATGGAATAGAAAATACTTTGTTGCACACCATAAATACATTGGACAAGTAGAAAAAAAAACATTGTTTTGCTAGTGGGTAGTACAATGGGCAGTCTTTTCGCTATGTAGCGATCTCTGCCAGACAACCTTTTGATGGATTGAACTAAATGTAGCTGAAAAAAGGGTATGTATAGTATGTAGATACCAAGTCCAAGAATAATTTAGAAATAAACTAATCCAGTTTGACTTATTTTCTACCTATTACTGACCGTATAGTCAGAAAGTGAGATTAACATCTCACGCAGATGACATCATCAGCTCACCCGTGATTTTCAGTTGAGATGATTGTCATCCGCATGAGATGTTCATCTCATTTTCTAAACATACGCTCAGTCTTTAGGTATCTTTTTTATAGTATGGCAACCCTGAGGAAGTTAGACTAGTGGTGTAGTGGGCGGGTCTTGCGGGCTGGGCGGGCGGTAATGAGTTGAAGTGAGGAGTTAGTACAGATGGACCTGTAGAAGTTTCTAATGGTCCAGTGCTAAGTAGTTTGAGAGTTTATACAGAGTGCCTAGGAGACTATAATGTTACCTGGTTCAACAAACTTCGGTAGGAGTAACAAGGAGTAAGTTCGAACGGTAACTAATGGCTGGGGGAGATTAGTCTAGAACCGGATATTGGGGTAAATGACCGGTGCTTTTGTTTAAACTTGGTCAACTTGTCATCATAATATAGGTTGTTCTATAGGAGTATGCATTTTGTATTTTATGTCATTGACATAAATGTAATTTGATGATTTTTCTTTTATCGAACTCTGGCGTGGTTCTAGGTGAGTATTTCTGAACAAACTCGATTGAAATCAATCCACAGCTGAACGATAGCTTTGAAGTGTTTTTGCATTCTGACGATCTCTGTGGCGCAGTTGGCTAAGACCCGGCTGAGACGTAGAAGGTTGCGGGGTCGATTCTCGCCGCGGGACAAATGTTTGTACGATCTGCAAGTATTTGTCTCGGGTCTGGGTGTTTCTATGTATAATAAATATGTATTTACAAAAAAAAAAAGTATATAAGTAGTATATCAGTCATGTGGTAACCATAACACAAGCTCTGCTTACTTTGGGGCCACATGTTGTTGATTATTCTGCTAATGAATAGCGTCTCAGCTTGCACTACGTTTACGAAGTCGCCAACGATCTAATGTTTTCTTTTGGTTATAAAGACAGCGGAATTGGTTAATGTTTTTGAGTATTTTTCTGAAAAATCGACCTTATGCTGGGTTGAATTGATTAATGGTTAGGTTAGCTTTATCGGAAAATTTGTTATTCTCTTCCTCCTGACGCACAAGCTAAATTTTACTTGATACTTGTTACCCAATGTACTTTAACTCTTTTGTTTCTTATCCTGTCACTGATTATTTCAAACCCGTGTGGTGAAAGGATTAAAGTGCGCCTTAGTGGCTCCTTTCGTGTCATTAGACCATATATATTGTAAAGCTTGTCACCCAGACAAATTAACCTCAAAAAGTTTAAGTAACGGTGTGATTTTCCATGCGGTTTTTAAACCACATATTAATAGATACATACTGAGAATGTCTAATTGACGCCGCGGTCAACATTTTTGAGGTTATGTGGTTAGGCATGAAATCTCAGTTTCTGCGTTTGCCCGTAGACTGCAGGTAAGCGTGACTCGACCTATCTGCATTTTTCTTCGCACTCTTTGTCCGAAAGTTGAAATTCGGCTCCGCACTCGAGACTACAGATATTTATCTGGCCGCGGCCGGACTTTTTTAATATAAATGTTCTTTGTTTCTGACGGGAGAAAGTTTTAATGAAAATTCAAATAAGGACAACTTTTAACCTTTTATTTTTTGTGTAGGAATTGTTTTTTGTTGGTTCAAGTGTCGGCGATAAGGACCGTTTTGTGTGTTTTTCTAATTTATTTTTATATTAAACTGTGGTCATTAGACACAACGATTTTATTTACAATTTAACCTGAACAACTTTTATTATATATCAGGCATAGTCCTAGAAGTAAATAGAAGACTACAGAGCCTAAGGTAGGAGTCCAGGGAGACCTTAGAGCCGGTAATGATCTGGTTTCCGTGATGGTTAGCGAGAGGCTTTTTAATTCCCAAGGGACGTTGATACAACATCATTCAAACTATTACCGGCTAAAGCACTTGTGTAGGTAACTTTACCGTCAGCAGCAGATTTACCCGATTCTTATAGGGTGTTAAAGTTTTATCGCCTACAATTTTGTTAAAATACTATTCAATGAACTGAGACGCAGAAGGTTGCGGGTTCGATTCCCGCCGCGTACTAATGTTTGTATGATCTGCAAGTATTTGTCTCTCGTCTGGGTGTTTCAATGTACAATATTTATGTATTTAAAAAAAAGTATATAAGTAGGTAGTATATCAGTCATGTAGTACCCATAACACAAGCTCTGCTTACCTTGGGGCCAGATGATGCTGTGTGAAATGTCCGGGATTATTTATTTATTTTATTGTCAGTTCCTAGATTACATTCAGCAGATTTTTAGTGCAACAAGTTTTGGGACTCTAATTTTTTTACAGAAATCGTTTTATTTCGGCAAGGCGGTTTTCTAATATCTTGAAGATTCTAGTTAAGAGCGAACTTGGTGTTTTACCATAGAATAATATAAGAGAGAGACTAGAGGTAGAGAGACATGTTAGAGAGAGACAATGACAGAGAAAGTCATTAGTCATGGTCAATAGGTACCTGCTCTGGGACCTAATTAAGATGGGCTCCTAATTTTTTCTTATCCTTTTTGTATGTACTTACGATACCACCTATAATGTGTTATGTAGACTTATTTTCGCAATACATCTTAAAACTGCCAACAAACATTGGTAGCAATACGGTTGGTTCATTTCTAAAATTAGGAATTGTCTAAAATATATTTAGTTAGTATAGCATTTGTAAAACCGATTCGGTTGGTACCATCTAACTAAATTAGGAACGCTTAATTAAGTTAGATAAAATTAAATTAGGATAAGTTAGTAGGAGCAGAATACCAAAGGTCCTACATTGACAGAATACTGCTCCTATTTTGACAGTTCAAAACCTAGTTTTCGATAAAATTAGTATGGTTGGTGCCAACAGAATTGAGGCCATTGCGTTCTTATATTAGTTATTTTTCTTAAGGTTTTATTATTAATTTTGTTAGTTTTTATTTTAAAAAAGCTAGAGTTATTGATTCGGTGTGAATAATTGGAATAAAAGATTGGTGTTTCTTTATGATTCGAACAAAAATAGCCCGTAATTTTTTTATATGAAAGATACCATTTTATATAAAATATGAACGACAAGGTACGACTTTGACATTCTGTAAATGATATAAACACTTGACACTGGCAAAATTGACATTATTTTGACACATTAATGAAGAAGAAGAAAACTGCCGGGTAGGTGAGCTAAAAAAGTGAGTTCAGTTCCCACTTTTACTGCTCTAAAATCTGCTGCCCTAGACTGAAGCCAACTCACCCTTCTGGTAAACACGCCACTGGTTGTCGTTCCTAACAGATCAACAGAGTGAAGCAACGCTCTGAGACTGGATGGGAGACGGCACTGGCATTTCCATGCTTCGGAGAGCACGTAAGGCTTTTCAAAACATGACCATGCCATGAATACTTTGGGTTATACAAAAGTAGCTCTGGTTTGTGTATACCACACTATGCCACACACTATTCAATTTAAGTAATGACACGCGCGTGCAGGGTGCTGATTAAAACATGGGCTCCACAAATAAGAGGGTCTGTATTTGCGCAGTGTCCCAGAGGTAGGGACTTTGTAAATAAAACGTATAAATAAGGCTGGCACTCATTAACGGAATTCTTTTCAGGTGCCAGGGACGCTGACGGAATATGAGAGGAATAAGTGAATAAGCTCGAGTTTGAAAAAGTTACACCGGTTTTTCGCATGTTGGCTTAGATCATGTACGAATATACTCGTAAACTATTTAGGAGTTCATAGAATTAAGTTCCTTAAAGGAGAAGCTTGAGAACTTGTTGATAATGGAACAACTGGAACTATTTTTAACCGACTTAAAAAAAGGAGGAGGTTCTCAATACGTTGGAATGTTTTTTTTGAAGTGAAAAGTTCTTTAGCATCGTTGTTATTTGAAAGTCGATGAAACGAAAAAGCGACAGTAAAAAGAGACAGAAAATACATAAGATTTAACGTGGGAAAAGAGGAGATAGGAAGCATTATACGTGTTTATTATTACGTGTTTGTGCACGCATGCGTAGTACAAAGCTTGAGAAAAGGCATCAGAACAACCGTGGTGTTTTGTATGCGTGTACGAATTATACGTTTGTTTTTTGAAAGTTTCACTTCAACCACGTGTGAATTGCACAAATGTTTTTTTTTATATATTGTTTTTATGTATGTTCACCGATTACTCAAAGACGCCTGAACCGATTTAGAAAATACTTTTTTGTTTCAAAGAGTATATCTTCCCATTTAAATTTTATCGAAATTGGTCGAGCGGTTTTTAAAATATAAACAAAAATCTAAAAATTCTATGCATCGCAGATATGCAGATATGCAGTGCAGAGCAGAGCAGTGCGTTTAGTTTATCTACCCATATTATATAAACAAAATAAATCAACTTTCCACTAAAAATTTCAAAATGTTATGCCCTCAAATTGTATCCATCTTTTTAGTTTTTAAAACGTAATTATTATTAGTACAACTAGGCGTGCTCCACACTTTAGACACTTTAGGTACATTGGCGCACCCAACTTGTTGGGCAAATTCGCAGAGAAGCACCGCGCGAGATACAGATAGATTTACGGGATAGAAAGAGAGGTTGTATAAAAGCGCTAGGACCAGGACGGGTTTCTTTCGTTTCGTTTCGTTTTAGTTTCTTCTAGGGCATGGGTTAGGAGGAATTGGCACCCAATTTGGGTACCTAGTATGCAAGACGTTTCAAAGTTTTGCTTGTAATTGTATTGAATATAATTACGTTTTAAAAACTAAAAAGAAATCCGACTTCATTGAATGAAATTTGAGCCTTTAATACATTTTTAGTGGAAAGTAGGTGTATTTTGTATATATATAATATGGGTAGGCCAAATAAACGCACCGCTCTAAATTGACAGCGAGGTATCGGAGCAAACGAAAATATCATCGATGTATATTTTTTTTTTATTTTTGTTGATTTTTTTGCTCGACCGATTTCGATAAAATTTAAATGGGACCACCTGGAAAGTATAAATACCCTATGAAACAAAAAATGAATTTTCCAAATCGATTCAGGCATCTTTGAGTAATCGGTGAACATAAATAAAAAAACCGACGAATTGAGAACCTCCATATTTTTTTGAAGTCGGTTGAAATTATCTTTTGACTTGACTTTGACTTGTACAATGTAGGCGCTATATAATGTTAGGCGCTAAGCGCGTTTGTAAGCTATATTGATCTTTGTTGCGTCAGTCGTAGAGTCGCTATTAATGTTAATATTTATATAAATGTTTTCGTAGAGACTGCCTTCTATATTTGTAATAATAAGTATTCTGGTTTAAGTATCACTTTATTCTTTAGTCTATTTTATGCTGTGTCTTGACGTGTCAAACTCATATTTTTCATTCTAATGGCGGCAATGGGACTGCTGATTATTTTATGCTGTGTCTTGATGTGTCAAATTCATATTTTTCATTCTAATGGCGGCAATGGGACTGCTGATTATTTTATGCTGTGTCTTGATGTGTCAAATTCATATTTTTCATTCTAATGGCGGCAATGGGACTGCTGATTATTTTATGCTGTGTCTTGATGTGTCAAATTCATATTTTTCATTCTAATGGCGGCAATGGGACTGCTGATTATTTTATGCTGTGTCTTGATGTGTCAAATTCATATTTTTCATTCTAATGGCGGCAATGGGACTGCTGATTATTTTATGCTGTGTCTTGACGTGTCAAATTCATATTTTTCATTCTAATGGCGGCAATGGGACTGCTGATTATTTTTTAAAGCTTGGGATGAATCTGCTCCAACTCGACTCGGCATCCGTAACAAAATTGTCAAGGATCATACAAAAACGTGTTAAGACCAGACAAGTTTCTTGCCGGATTCTTCTTGAACTGGGGTTAGGAGGAACCGGCACCTAGATTCACTGGCATGTAAAAAGACGATTCAAAGTGGTCCTTGTGATTTTATTGAATAAAGAGATTTTGAATTTTGAAATTGAATTTTGAATATCTCAGTATTACCATTAAAAGTTCTCCTTGGAACGACTATGTTTTTCAATAGTCTTCTATTCGATTTAATTCGATTCGATTAATTGACGCAGGGAGCCTGGCCTGTCTGAGACGCAGAAAGCTGTAGGTTCAAATCCCTCAGCGGGACAAATGTTTGTATGATCTGCAAATATTTGTCTGCAAAAGTTTCTATGTATAATGATGAATTATAAAAATAAAAGTATATGTGTAATCAGTCATGTGGTACCCCTAACACAAGCTTTGCTTTCTTTGTGGCCAGATGATGCTGTGTTAAATGTCCGGTATTATTTGATTAGTATTTTTTTATAGTATAAGTAATTGACTAAACCAAAAATTATTCGATTTAGGCTAGAAGCTCTGGAATACGACAACATACAATAGAAAATCAAAAGATTGGGTGCCTCCATTAAATTAAGATTACTAAAAACTCATGGCACTATCCATGCTTTCAGTCAGTCAATAGACGTTCAAAAAACGAGCGTGTAAAACGCAGCGTTTCACCCGCGCGTCCACTAGCGCTTAATAAGGAAGCGTGAACAAATTCACCATTCGCTGAGGATGGTAACTTTTGTAGAATTACCGCGAGACCGCAGCCGCCCGCCTAGCGCCACTGTACCGTTTGCAAATTAATCAACTCCTTCAAATTTTAAGTGTTCAATGTCCACGTGTGCCTACTTTCTTACTCTGTCTCTTACTCACTTATTTCTAGTCCCCACAATACTGGACACATTATTTCTGTGTCTACCTGACTGGCCTGTCAGCTCAGTTGATAGTAGCTCTGCCTTCTGTGCTGTAGGTTGAGGGTTCGATTCCGTCTCAGCACAAATATAACATTTGTGTTGTGTGTTTACACTCATAAAAATAGATATGGGTTTCAGAAAAATAGCGACCTTCTTAGAATCAATACTAGGAATAGAAACAAATTATACATCCCTATGTTTCGCCAAAAAGTAAATAAGTCATTTATGGGGAACACGGTGCGCTTCTATAATAAGCTTCCTAAAAATGCTACTAAACTACCTATTAAGAAATTTAAAGCATACATAAAGAGTAGTCTTTTGAAGAAAGCTTATTATAATAGAAATGACTATATTATTGATAAGAATCCATGGCCTCATGTTGCTCTGCCCTCAGACAGGTAACCGACACATTTGAAATGTATAAACTCTCTTGTATTAGTTTTTCGTAGTTAAATGACTAATAATGTATCTTTTGACTTTGACTTTGTTTGTTCTCTGTCTGGGTGTTATTAAATGATCTTACATACATAATGTATTTGAATTAAATAATTATTCTATCAGACGTGTTGTCGCCATAATACAAGCAATACTTAATTTGGAGCTAAGATGGTGCTGTGAGCATTTTCAATTTCGACAAA
Source organism: Lampropteryx suffumata (assembly GCA_948098915.1). Taxonomy (NCBI): domain Eukaryota; kingdom Metazoa; phylum Arthropoda; class Insecta; order Lepidoptera; family Geometridae; genus Lampropteryx; species Lampropteryx suffumata. Next base: position 6,238,213 of record OX402563.1, read on the forward strand.
ATTTTATTGGGAACTGGGAAGTATTGAAACAAAAAATATATTTTTAAAACTGTTCATGCGACTTTGAATAATAGGTGAACATAAATAAAAAAGAAAAAAAAACGTAAGAAGTAAAAAAAAAAGATTACGATGAATTGAGAACCTCCTCATTTTTTGAAGTCGGTTAAAAACAGTCACGTGGCTTTTTTTACTTAGTATTTAACTTAACAACATTATTTCGATGGTGTATCATAAGTTTCATTAGATAACGTAATAAAATTTGGCGGTAGAACTAAAATCTTCCAAAGTCCTACAAATTTACAAATATTAAACAATGCGATCGAAATCAACCGCTCATAATATAGGTAATTACTATCAATACATTCCGTATGCAATTATGTTCTTTATGCTTCTACTCGTTCAATACCGGATTATACGATACCGTCTCTTTACTCTTAAACATCGTTTTGCTATTTACAAAACTCTTTCCGTTGTTCATTAAGCCAATTACACAGAGGAGATACTTGAAAGGGATATTACCGTTTTTATCTCCTGTTGTCGATCGAGGGGAACGGTATACCCTAAGTCTACAGTAGGTAGGTGATACATGTTTAGATCCTAAGGAACCAGTCACACAATAATAATAATGATTTATTTATTTATTTAAAACATTACATCTATCATTACTGGTTAGACCTATTAATAGAGTAGTCAAAATATAATTAATAGATGTCATAGGGCAAAAAATAAAATACAATAAGTGAATCTCACAATAATAACATATAATAATAAGAAAATTCATTCAAATAATAATTAAATAATTACATTTAAATCTTCATAATCAAATCATATGTTTTATTTCCAAAAAAGGTTACTAGTTGTCTTAAGTAACATAGATCTAAATACTCACAATGACGATTTGTTTAAATAAATAATACAAATAATGTGAAGAGGATCAAACTTATTGTAATTCAGTTAGATAAAAACCTTGAGACTAATGAACATGGACTTTAGAACAAAAATATTATTAATAATAATTTATTTATTTCGGTATTTTACAATACACCATACAGTATTTGTAAAATGGCTAAATGTTAGTAGTTTATAAAAAAAATCATTTTAATTTTATAATAAAAATAAAATACAACATCTTAAAGCCATCATAAAAGTCTATTTAAGTATTATTTAACACTAGTGGTCGACAACTGGTCGAAATTCCACTCGATTACTCGAAAATGGCTTTACCGATTTGGAAAATTCTTTTTTTGTTTGAAAGTTTACTTCACAGGTGGTCCCATATAAATTTTATCAAAATCGGTCGAGCTGAAAAATCAACGAAAATCTAAAAATTGTATACATCGATGATGTTTTCATGTACTTCGATACCTCGCTGACTCATTGGAGCGGTGCGTTTATTTGGCCTACCCATATTATATATACCAGTCGAATTTCTTGCCGGATTTTTCTTAAACTGGGGTAAGGGGGAACCGGCACCTAGATTCACTAGCATGTAAGAAGACAATTCAATTGGTCTTTTTGATTTTATTATATACTAGCGACCCGCCCCGGCTTCGCACAGGTGCAATGCTGATACTAAATATACTACAGAATGTCTTTATATACTACGGTATCTAAGAGAAATACATAACCTAAAAGACATTATACCATCGCGGACTTTTTTGTAGACCTTTTTAAGGTGTACAATACTGTAGTACATTATTTTGATCTATCCGTAGGGTTCAGCCAGCGTTTGCAATGTAAGCACAAAAAATGTGTTTATTTAAGACATCACATTAGATACCTATAAAATTATCAGTGTTTCTCTACTCTATTATGCATGTATTATACATTTATAAACCTGCCTCTTGAATCACTCTATCTATTTAAAAAAAACCGCATCAAAATCGTTGCGTAGTTTTAAAGGTCTAAGCATACATAGGGACATACAGACAGCGGGAAGCGACTTTGTTTCATACTATGTAGTGATGATAAATAATGTTTTGATTTTAAAACTTTATTTTTTCAGTTTTTTTTCAATTTATCTGTTGTCGGTACACCTAGAAGTTACACACACATAAATTATAGCCACCAAAGGATAGGAGCTCGGTCCAACTTCGCACTTTGTCCGTATTTTATACAAATGGATATATATGTGGAGAAACTTTCCAGGCAACTCACTAATTGAGAGTGCGTTACTAGGGAATAGTTACTTGGGTTTTACACTATTATACAGGTTGTCAGAAAAAGATACTCAGGATTGAAATAAATTTGTCATATGCGAAACTCGCACATGAAAGGGTGGGTACTTACTTTTTGAAGCGATAACTTCTTATGGGAGGGTTAACCGCTTTGTTGCGTAACGCGTTACGGCACCAGTCTGCCTGACTTCCCTTTCTCTCACGCATACGGCAGCGGTAGGCAGGCTCCTCCTCTCTCACTCTAACCCTCAGCGCTAGTTAGATTAGTTTAAATTATCACTTCTGTCGGGCGTCCCGAGACGCACACGTTTTTTTAGCATTGTAGGTTCTTTTATTAGTCTAATTGTACCGTCGTAAACTATACAAGCATTAAACATTATTTCAATGCTTTTAATCATTAATAAGTTATTTATATATAAGTACAGATTTTTTCTTTCTTGTGCTGTAAGACCTTGCGTTTTACCAAATGTTATAATTCCAAAAAGGTTTTGATTTACTGGCGAGTTCGAAATATGCGGCAAAAATTACCGTAAAAAACGTATTTTGACGTGAAAACGTCTTATCAACGCGTTCTTGTGAAAAAGGGTCTTGACATACAGACAGATAAACAGACCGACTGACAGACAGACGGACGATGAAGTGATCCTATAAGAGTTATTTTTTTCCTTTTGAGATACTGAACCCTATAAATACTTAACACTAAGCTATAATAACAATGGCCATTCTCCACTTTTGTGTATTAGTGTGGGATAAGGTTTAAGTAAATTATAATGTGGAGATATAATAAAACATAAAGTGACCCTAAGGTAAGCAGAGCTTGTGTTATGGGTACCACATGACTGATAAACTACTTACATACTTTTTTGAAAATACATACATAATTATACCTAGACCCAAGACGAATACTTGCAGATCATACAAACATTTGTCCCGCGCGGAATTGAACCGCAACCTTCTGCATATCAGTCGGGCCTTGGCCCACTGCGCCACCCACAGAGGTCGTCAAGTTTTATTAAATATCAGCAAAGTTTTATTGCGCATTTTTTCCTATAATTCAACGTTAAATTCGTATTGTATTATTTTTGTTACATGCTGCAGTATTTTGGCTTAAAATAATTAAAATAATTTAAATATTAAAATTAAAATAATGTGTAATCATTAACACCTTAATATTACCTACTCTTTTTACATTAAAATGCGAGCATGTGGTATCTAAATTCATTTGTGAATGAATCTCGCTCTTTAGTGAGACTATGGTTTTCTAAAATGTGATGACCGACTCATCACGGACATAATAATGATATTGTACTGAAATTTCATCATCATATCAGCCTTTAGGAAGTCGACTGCTGGACATAGGCCTCCCCAATTCATTTCCAGAAAGAACGTTTTTGAGCCCTATCCATCCACCGACTTCCTGCGATCTTTACAATGTCGTCAGTCCACTGTCACTGAAATTTGCATAATATAGATTTTTAAATGAAGATTGAAAATGTAGAGTGTAATCTACTCTGTAGAGCAAAGTAAGCTGTAAAATTGTGATTTCTTTTAGATTCAGATTGATCTATTTTTGACTGCCTTTGACTGTGTCATGCAACCCTAATCACAAAGTTAAAATATGATTACATTAAAGACCAGGCAATTGACCTCATACAGCTCATACAACTTATCAATCTAAGTTGTCCAGAAAGTTGACGTGGGTGGTGAGAAGTCTTCAGGATCGATTATTTATATAGGGGTACCTCAGGGTTCGATACCAAGCCACTTTTATTCCTAGTATACGTTAACGATTTACCTTTTTTTGTAAAAGGTATTTGTGATATATGTCTATTTGCTGACGATACGTCTTTAACTCTTAAAGTTGATAGAGGTAAAACCAGTATTTGCGATAATATAAATGAATCCTTATCGTTAGTTCTTAACTGGTTCACTGTAAATAATCCTTTACTTAATCCAAAAAAAACGAAATGTATTGAATTCACTTTGCCAAATGGTTATTCATAGCCCAAACAAAATTGAAATAAATGAAGAAGCAATTAATCTTGTAGATTCCACGATGTTCCTAGATCAAATATTGATACACTTGCCGGTAGGCTTAGTTCCGCTGCATATGCAGTTCGTACGATACGGTGGGTTGCTGATGAAGCTACAGCTAGACTAGTTTATTTCAGCTACTTTTATGGTGTTATGTTATATGGCATCATTATCTGGGGGAAAGCAGCTGATATTAGTAAAATATAAGGGTTCCGTAGCCAAATGGCAAAAAACGGAACCCATAAGGGTTCCGTTTTTTGCCATTGCACATGAAAGGGTGGGTACTTACTTTTTTATGACGAATCCATAAGGATTCGTCATGTCTGTCTGTCTGTCTGTACGTCCGTATGTCACAGCCACTTTTTTCTCCGAAACTATAAGAACTTTAATGTTGAAACTTGGTAAGTAGATGTATTCTGTGAACCGCATTAAGATTTTTACACAAAAATAGAAAAAAAACAATAAATTTTGGGGGTTCCCCATACTTAAAACTAAAACTCACAAATTTTTTTTTCATCAAACCCATACGTGTGGGGTATTTATGGATAGGTCTTCAAAAATGATATTGAGGTTTCTTATATAATTTTTTTCTAAACTGAATGGTTTGCGCGAGAGACACTTCCAAAGAGGTAAAATGTGTGTCCCCCCCCCTGTAACTTCTAAAATAAGAGAATGATAAAACATAAAAAAGTATATGATGCATTTGCATGGTACATTACCATGCAAACTTCCACCTAAAATTGGTTTGAACGAGATCTATTTCGATTCGAGTAAGTAGTTTTTTTTAATACATCATAAACCGTAAACCGCAATTTACCTTTTACTCAATAAACTCAAATATAATATGTTACTTGCTGCTACGGAACCCTTCATGGGCGAGTCCGATTCGCACTTGGTCGCTTTATTTGTTATTCAAAAAAGGACAATACGCGCCATTTTTAAAATGAAACCACGAGAGTCTTTGAGAGAAATATTCAAAGAAATTAATATTCTCACAATATATATATCAAAATTTGTTATACACTCATAAAAATAGAGATAGGTTTCAGCAAAATGGTGATCTTCATAGAATCGATACTAGGAATAGAAACATTTTAGGTTCCCTAACAAATTCCTAGATTACGACTAGAAAAAGTAAAAAAGTCCTTTATGGGGAACACGGTGCGTTTTTATAATAAGCTTCCTAAAAATACACCTAATCTACCTATTTAGCAGCATTATCGTGGTAATTTAAAGCATACATGAAGGGTAGTATTTGGAAGAAAGGGTATTATAATATAAACGACTATATTATTGATAAGAATGCATGGCCTCATGTCGCTCTGCCCTTAGACAGTCAACCGACACACTTAAAATGTATAAACACTTTTGTATTAGTTTTTCGTAGTTAAGGGAGTTAAAAGATGGATCATGCAAAAAAGCGCTAGGACCAGGACGAGTTTCTTGCCAGTTCATCTCGGGCTTGGGTTAGGATGAATTTGCACCTAAATTCACCTAGTATGTAAGATGTTTCAAAGTGATCCTTGTGATTGTATTGAATAAGATATCTTTTAACTTTTGAAATTGAGAACGCGACTTACCTGTATACGAAAAAAAACGTAAATAAATTGGCCAAGTTGACCACGCAAAAAGTGTCTACTCCTTAACGAGCCTGTAAGAAAAGTGCTGTTGGACACACTCTTAGATATAATTTATTATATAAAACTATATCAAAGCAAAATCACAAGAACGATTTTCCGGCTTCAGTTTTCTATGAACCAGGGTTTAATATTCAGGCTGCCATATTAACACAATGTCAGCGTTAGTTTGCCAACAATTTAGTTTAATATTTCGGTGTAAGCAGAAATCTCCATAGTTACTAACTCCAAATTTAGTTTTTAATTAAGAGGTTTTCAAATATTAATGTTCTCCCGTTTTGGAAGGTTTGAATTTTAGATTTAAAATAGATTGGAGTAAATCTAAGGAATAAAAGTTCTCGAATGGCGGCCAAGGACAGGAAAACGAAGCGTAGGACGACCCCTCACCCGATGGACTGACGACATTGTAAAGATCGCAGGAAGTCAGTGGATGGAGAGGGCTCAAAATCGTTCTTCCTGGAAATCTATTGGGGAGGCCTATGTTCAGCAGTGGACTTCATAATGGCTGTTATGATGATGATGATGATTGTGAAATCTAAGGAAATTAAAATAATATGTGAACTTAGTTGAATGATAGTAGATATATTGATTAGCCTCTCAGCTCAGATGGTAGTAGCCGTCTGCGCTGTAGATTGTGTAAATAGCAAAAATTTGTGTAATGAGCATTTGTTAGTTATGTGTCTTGGTGTTATAAAGTATCATAAGCGTGTATTTCAAAAAAGTATTTAGGTTTTATATATACATACTAGCTGACCCGGCAAACGTTGTTTTGCCTTATTGAACATAAAAAAAAATTGGGGTGAGCCACCCTTAACACTTAGGGGTATAAAAATTAGTTATAAACCTATTCACAGACCTACTGACTATACATATAAAATTTCATCAAAATCGGTCAAGCCGTTTCGGAGGAGTATAAACACGAAAACTGTGACACTAGATTTTTATATAATTATATAGGGATGTCGTTTGGTTCCCATGACACAAGCTCCGCTTACTTTAGGAGTAGATGATGCTGTATGAAATGTCAGGCATTATTATTCATATAAATTTTACAATAAGTAGTCCAGCGATATATCACATTTAATTTGAAATTGGTATGACGATTTCATATAGTGTATAAAAAAACTGACGTCATCTGACGTTTACAAAATTTGCTGTAAAAAGTAAAAGTTAAACAATTAAGTTTTAATTATAGTATCGCCATCTATGGGCTAGGGGCTGAACTTTGCGGTGGGTCTTGGCGAAGGGTCCTGCCGACTCGGCTATTAATTTCCTAAGGGAACTCTGCACCCGTCACCCCTTACCACGAAACATAGCGACAGAACAAAAAAGTGGATAAGTACTTTTTTTTAATTACGTTCTTTTTCATTTTGAATTATTGGCATTTATTTGGACACTTTGAAATACAAACAATATGGTTTTATTAATTTATTGTTGGATTATTCGTTTCATGAACTGGCTTTCATGAAGTAACATAGCTCTGCAAATTTACTCATTTTACTCATTTTAATGCATGTTTTATTTAGTAATCTTAGCGGAATTTTAATTAATAAGTTGTGACTACATGGGACAAGTATGAACAATTGAATTAACGTTTTATCATGGTGCAATGTGATTTGAACGACGAGGAATCCCAAGAAAATTTTAGACGGCCATTCCGGGTGACGTAGAATTGACAATTGACCATCGACTAAGATTTTAACAAACAAATTGACTATAAACAACATAAACACTTGACACTGGCAAAATTGGCACATTATGGCATTATTATGTCACATGCTATTAACAAAGAAGAAGACGAAGAATTACTTGTTTTTGTCTCCCAATGAAACTTCATTTAACTTTTACAACATATAAAAACTTATCAATGCCACTTATCAATGTCGATAGAGTATTTTTTTATATATTAATAGGAATTTCAATGCTTAATGCGTCATAGAAAATAAGGCAAGAACTTAAAAGCTTGTCAAAAACTTTTTATAGCAGTCTAATTTTTAAATAAATAATGCCAGACAATTTACACAGCATCATCTGGCCCTAAAGTAAGCAGAGCTTGTGTTATGGATCACTGATATACTACTTATATATTTTTTTTTAAAACATACATATTACGCTTAATATGTACATACATATTATAAATAGATACACCTAGACCCAAGACAAATACTTGCAGATCATACAAACATTTGTCTTGCGAAGGGAATTGAGCTCGCAATCTTCTGCGTCTCAGCCGGACCTTGGCCCGCTGCGCCACAGATGTCGTCAACATTTAGCTTCAGGCTGTTCTGAATACATTTATGGAATGGCATATAGAATCACCGCATACGTGAATCAAACCTTTGGCGGCTTGTCACTAAAGTACCCAAGCCAATCCCAAGCAATTCCTTGTTCTGTGGTACCAATAAGGGCTTATTTCATATCCGGCCATGTTTTCAGGGTGGAAATCAAATGGCACTGCTCTGTAAAGTTCTTACGCCTGTATGCTTTAAATTGGTCACTGTTTTATATCCATTTTGACAGTACGAACAGCAATAATCATTGAGCAAGTTGGAATTAAGTGTTATTACAGTGTGTTATTTACAGAAATAATAACAGAAATGTACAGAATAATATACAATAATATCAAATACACGTGAAACAGTTGAGCTGTCTAAGGACCGTTTAAACGTTATTAATGTTAAATAAAAACCCTCGTCAACATTGCGAGTGTGCAGAAACGAAAGGAGAGTTTTCTAGGAAATCGAAATATCTGTTTGTCTCAAGATTATAATTTACTCAGATAGATTTTGCAAAAAAATAAAAATGTTTTTTTTTACATTTCTTTTGCTAGCCGTCGTTTTTCTATCGTTAGATCTTGGTACAGGGTGGAGGACGATTTTATCTTCACGCTCACCCTGCTATTACGAGTACATGCAAATGTAATGAAAAATTATGCGCGTCTGATAGCACGCTGTCTCCGATCTTTTTTGTTTATAATGATCGAAGATAAGTGTATTGTAAAGTATATATATTATAACATGATATGAATACTGCCGAGATTTGACTGTCTTATTTACTCTAAGACGTGTCAAACGCATAAACCATTAATATAGTCTAATAAACTTATAAAATAAACAGTATATATTCCTATTTGCAGCAATATCGCAAATAAATAAAATTATATACCATTTATTTTTATTCGCGATATTGATTTTGGCCGCTATCTAGTGAAGATAAGGGTTGTTTTTTTCTTAAATCTATATCTATAAGAAGCGATGTGTGTATAGACAGTGAAGCGGGTGGACCGATTTCTATTAAATTCGGGCAATCTTCAGATTGGCTTTGCGGGCGATCCTGTGTAGCTATCGGAACATTAGTTTTTTTTTTGCATTAATAAATTTGGTATGGATTTAGATTGTATCTTAGGAACGGACATAGGCTACTTTTTATGTATGTACTATGCGTGTGAATCCGCAGGCAGAAGCTAGTATATAAATAAATATTGGTAGACAGTCCACACAAACTAAACAAAGCTTTTATTATTGTTAGTTGATTCCCTCCCAGGATGAACATTTGTGTGATGAACATAGGTGTTGGTTTTGTGTCTGGGTGTTATAAAGTATCATAATTATGTATGTATTTAATAAATATATAAGCATTCTATTAGTCATCTGGTCACCATAATACAAGCTATGCTTAGTTTGGGGCTAAATGGTGATGTGTGCATTGTCCTCCAATATTTATTTTATTTTTTATTATAGAATTTTTGTATATTTTGAAATTGTTACTTATGATACTTTATAACACCCAGGTAGCACAAAAATCAATGTTCGGTTCACAAATGTTAGTCCTGGGAGGGAATCGAACCCTCAACCTACAGCGCATAAGGCTGAGCTCCTACCAACTAAGCTGTGTGGCCAGTCATTTACAAAATTATATGTAGATGTCTGTGAAATAGTCAGATTTTACAATTGGGCGAACATTTTCTACCTACACGAGCTCCATTGCAAAAGCCCGAGCTATGTGGCAAGGAAATTCGGCAGAACGACCCTTTGACGAGTTCGTTAAAAACTCGTATCCAACAGTGCAGGCACTTTATACAGTAAAACGACATAACTACATATTTTTTACATTTCTGGATAAAAGTTTCGTTATATCTTCGTTTTTGCATTTTCAATTCTGAGATCTAGTTCATATAGCAACTTTTTCTTCACTCACTTCGTTATCTAGTATTTGAAAACTCTTATCTAACTACATACTTATTCAAAAGCACATAAAACACATTCTACTGTTCAGCAAATACACTTTGTAAGAGTCAATCATATTTTCCCGCCGCGGGGCAAATGTTTGTATGATTTGCAAGTATTTGTGTTTTTGTAAAATTAAAATGAATGATTTTACAAATATAACACAAGCTCTGCTTAATTTGAGGCGAGATGGCGCTGTTTAAATGTCCGGCTTTATTAATAAGCAAAAAAAATACAAAAGAATGAACGAAAATACATTAATCTGTCACGGAATTTGTATTTTTTTATTTAGATAACATAAAAAACAAAAAAAACAAACAAATGCGAAAAAACATTGGAGCAAAAAAATTGCGCATAATTTCTTATCTATCAATTTGTGTTTAGTGGCTCCATGTTTGTGTTTTGCGACGTTATTGCTCTGGGGCGTAGGACGTAAACGTATCACTTCGGCTAATTGCTTCTGCATGATACGTCCACGTGCATCAGCGTCATGATTGTTACACGTTATTCGACTGAAAACTAATATTAAAAAAAAACTGTCACCGTCTGGCCATTTAGACCTTAATTCAGTCAGACAGGTATAAAATACTGAAATGTCCTGTGTACTTAGTACTATAGAATTATAGTCATTTTAGTATCATTATGACCTTTTGAAGTATGAAGATGAAGAAAGATTAGTTTAGAAACAATGTTTGTACACACGTCTTTTTAATCCTAAAGTTTCCCAAACACTGCGTCTTCCCCGCGTTGCTATGAGACTACATCTACCCCCACCCATAACCCCTCCCCACCCCACCGGGTGTTTTTAATGCCACCACCTTTACACGTAACTCTGATTTTTAAAAGACGAATTTTACTCAAAGTAACACAAACCAAAATAAACCTTATTCAGCAGGAATACAGTATTTAACAGAATCGGCATGTATATCAAGTTAGATCAGTATCTAATGGGACAGAGGACCCTGGACTACGCGTTCCTTGGAGAAGTTTGTTCTTACAATAATGTCACTGCTCTTATTTTCAGCTTTATGCTAGGGGTGGTAGAGTTTGTTTTTGTTCATCTATAGAACGCGGTGTTGGAGATAATTTAAGCAAAGGGTGGAATGCGATGGAGAGTTCTTTTTGGAGTTTGTGCGAGTGAGACATGCGTAGGGGTTGAGAGCGTGCGGGTTAAACGCGTTCCAGGGGTGGATTAAGGCACGTTAACCTGTTAATAGGTTATAACTATTGAACTGTGGACAACAGAGACTTCTGTGAACTTATTTTTTAAAACGAAGTCTACTATCACGTTACTAAAACTTGATGAATGAGGGCTAGGCGAAAAGAGATTGAAACTAAATTCAAATTCAAAACGAAACTACGGCGACCATTATTATAAAATTTTGGAAATTTGGTAATTATCATATTAAATGACTATCTTACAGTGCACGAATGGGACCTCTGAGGCGCACTTTAATCCGCACTTAAATCCACCTTAATCTTTCACCACACTGGTTTGAATTAAGTGTTTTTATCAACAGTAAGTGGTGAGTCGTCCCGCATACCTACGGCCCATTTGGGATGACTCACCACAATCATATAATATTTTTTTTTCTATTGGTTAACTCGTCTCATTTGCTATTTGTATGCAATTTAGGCACAAATATAGTCTGCAACAAAAGTGTTTTGTATTTATACATTTATTTTTTATTTAGGCATTTTAACATTTTAAAAAAGTCGTGAGTATGTTACCGTAATCTCTTTGCAAGAGTATTATTTGGAAAAAATATTACGTTGGTTTAAAAAATTATGGTCTTTGGTAATTTGCCGAAAGTAAACAATGGCTACGGTGGCGGCGGTTACTTTTGAAGCCACAACATTTGGGCGGCTCATGATTTGACAAAAAACAGTTGCAATCTTTGTTTTATGTTACCATGGAAGTTGTTCTGCAAAACTATAATCTATAATATATATGTAATGCTTTGCTCCTGAATGACTGACTGACGGATCAACGCACAGCCTAAACTTGGAGGGTGAGTTTTTTGTATGACGTAGGCATCCGATATGAAAGGATTTTCCGAAAAAAATGATTTTCCTCTAATGGGATAGAAAACGGGAGCAAAGTTTGTACGGAACGCATGGTGCGCTTCTATAATAAGCTTCCTGAAAATGCTACTATACTAACAATTAAGAAATTTAAAGCATACATAAAAGGTAGTCTTTTGAAGAAAGCTTATTATAATATAAATGACTATATTATTGATAAGAATGCATGGCCTCATGTCGCTCTGCCGTCAGACAGTTAACCGACACACTTGAAATAAACTCTCTAGTATTAGTATTTCGTAGTTAAGGTAGTTATAAGATGGATCATATAAAAAAGCGCTAGGACCAAGACGAGTTTCTTGCCAATTCTTCTCGGGATTGGGTTAGAATGAATTGGCACCTAAATTCACCTAGTATGTAAGACGTTTCAAAGTGATCCTTGTGATTGTATTGAATAAAGTATCTTTTGACTTTGACTTTGACTTTGAACAACGAGCTTCCTTGGTCCTTTTGTTTTTATTGTTTTGCAATTTTCTTACAATTATAAATTTGTTTGCATGCCTTTTCCGTACGCTTTTTTTTTTGTACGGCACACAAGAATGCTCTATGGATATTCGTAAAGAAATTGTGCGTCATGTTACGAAAAATTGGGATGAATTTGCTGCTATGTCTCATGACCGCCATGGCAACAATCATGGGACAAAAGAAGAGTATACATTCGATATGTTACAACACTCTACATATGGCAGTATCTGCGAGTTAGTTGCAGCTGGTCAAATATACCCATAAAAAATAAATTTGTGAGAAGGAAAAGAGGAAAACCTGTAGATGGCTGGCCAGGAATAATGAAAGAACACGCTCTAGGTGGAGTGTACACGGTTCACCCAAATAACACAGAGTGTTACCATCTTCGCTTACTTCTTCACTAGGTTAGGGGTCCATCATCCTTCGATGACTTGAAAACTGTCAACGGTGTCCTCCAACCAACTTTTCAAAGCATGCATGAAATTTGGCTTGCTAAAGGACGACAAACATTGGGATTCTGCAGTTGCAGAAAGCTGCTTCTGCAGAAAGCAGCCTTATGCGAGTCGCCATTTGAAATGCGTGAACTTTTTTCAATAATGCTGGCATTCTGTCAGATTACTGACGCACTAAGTCTTTGGGTAAAATACAAGGTTAGAAGACTAAAAACGACTAGTGGAAAGGCTTTCTGGCATTATAGATGAACATCTGGCAGATTTAAATCTACAATAAATGTTTGGTTACAATAGGAGAAGCTGTATTAGCATTAGGAGGACAAAGCCTACAGCAGTACAATGAACAAAAACTATTATAAACAATGAACAATATCTATTATAAAATACTTTCCAGAATCGACGCAGGTGTAGGAGATATATTTTTTTGGATGCTCCTGGTGGAACAGGCAAGACTTTTCTATTAAATTTAATTACTGTTGGCCAAAGTGACAAGCAATCGTGATATCGCCTTAGCGGTCACATCGTCCGGAATAGCTGCTAACTTCCTCTCGATTTGATACAAACTGAAACCCAACTCTGCAATATACCCAAACAAAGTAATGTGGCAGAAGTACTCCGTAAAACGAAATTAATTGTTTGGGAGGTTTCGAAGCCCTAAATAGATCATTACAAGATATTAGGAACATTAATTGTCAAATGGGAGGAGTTACTGTATTGTTAGTAGGCGATTTTCGGCAGACTTTACCAATAGTTCCCAGAGAAAGGCGAGCGGACGAAGTTAAAGCGTGCGTGAAGCGGTCTCATTTGTGGCCTTCAGTGACAAAACTGTGGCAAAACTGAGCCTTACCAAAAATATGAGGGTCCATCTAAGGGGAGATGTTTCTGCCGGACAAATCTCAGACTTGTTGCTTAAAATAGGAAATGGTGATTTCCCGGACCTGGATAATAATATAATTCTCCCTACAGAGTTAGGTACAAGTGTTTCCAGTGTAGAAGAGTTTATACCTAAAATTTACCCAAACATTAATATAATTCACGTTAAACATGCAGAATGGTTATGCGAGCGTGCCATCCTAACTCCAAAAAAACGAACAAGCCTCAGTCATAAATGAAATACTTTTGAGATCATTCGAAGGTGTTGAGTATCAATATAAATCCGTCGACTCAGTGATAAACAACCATGATGCCATTTATTTTCCGGTCGAGTTCCTAAACACACTGAAGCCTTCCGGTCTTACTCACATATTTAAATTGAGAGTTGGCACGCCAATTATGTTACTGCGCAATGTAAATCCACCAAAATTATGCAATGGCACCAGATTGCAAGTGAAAACGTATCGCAATGTAATCGAGGCAGCTGTACTGACAGGTTGTTCTCTAGGAGAGTCTGTATTTATTCCTAGGATTCCCCTAACACCATCAAGTTACCCCTTCGAATTCAAGAGAGTGCAGTTTCCTATCAAAGTCTGCTTCGCCATAACTATAAACAAAGCTCAAGGTCATACTCTTAAGGTAGCGGGAGTAGACTTGAGAGAAAGCTGTTTCTCTCACGGCCATTTGTATGTGGCATGCTCCAGAGTAGGCGCACAAAGTAGCCTGTTGATTCTAGCAGCGAAGGAAGAACAAAAAATTTTGTTTACAAAGAAATACTGCGTTAGGTGTAGTTTTTCGATTTCGTTGTAAAAGATGATACCCCTGTGTCACTTTCACCAGATCATAGGCTGAGCTTCGTGTTCATAATATATGTATAACAAAATTTTATTTATTTTATATTACACACTATAATAATTATTATTATATTAATAATATTATAAATGTGAAAGTAGATAGATAGATAGATAATACTTTATTGCACACCAAATATACAAGTAGAAACAAAAATAACAATGTTTTGCTAGTCGGTTGTACAATGGGTGGTTATATCGCTATGTAGCGATCTCTGCCATGCAACCTTAGTATGGATTGAACAGAATGTAGCTTAAAAAAGGGTGATGACAACAATATTAAGAGATTTTGTAATTAAAATAATGTGTACATACAAATTTACAGGATAAGAAAAAGATAGATACTTATACAAAAATATATACAATACATACATTACAGTATATTAAATACAACGTTATAAAATATACTAAATAAACCAATAAACAAACCTAAATCTAAAATGACATAAAGAATCAAGCAACATGACAGGACAAATAGTGTTCCCTGACCATAGTTTTAAAACAATCAAGTGATTTGGCGCGCCTAATAGCCTCAGGCAGTGCGTTCCATTGTTGAACAGCTTGTACTGTGAAGGAATTAGCATAGTAGGAGGAAGTGTGGACAGGTATTGCGAGAAGAAGAGTGTCAGAGGGGCGTAAGGTTCGAGAGTGGGAGAGGTGTAGAAATTGGAATCGTTCTTTGAGTTAGGAGGGTGCCGTGGGATTGAAAAGGATATTATATAATAAATTTAGAAAGTGCGTATTCCGACGATTGGCAACCATTTTAGCTTTTTGCGGAAGTCCGAGACATGATCGTACTTGCGCAAGCCAAAAACAAATCGAATGGAGAGATTTTGAAGGCGCTCAAGCTTGTCAAGTTGCTGTTCAGTTAGGTCCAGATAAGAGGCATCGGCATAGTCAAGTATTGGAAGAAGATGTGACTGTGCAAGCGAAATTTTAGTGGCAGTTGGAAGGAAGTTGCGCAGCCTCCGAATAGAACCAGCTGAGGCAAAAGTTTTACGGCTGACTTCAGTTAACTGTGGGTCCCATGACAGATTTTTGTCCATAAGAACAACTACATTTTTCACCGTCTCACTCTGCTGTATGTGAACTCCATCAAAAATAATTTGTGGAAGGCTAGACTAATTAATTCTAGACACCATCCGTGAACAACCAATGACGATTGCTTGCGTTTTCATGGGATTCATCTTAAGACCGTAAGCATAACTCCAATCTAAAATACGACCAAGGTCTTGATTGATTATTTTAATAGCACCAGGCAAAAACGCAACAGAAGCCTGCGTGTAGATTTGTAGATTGTCTGCATAGAGGTGTTACGATGCAGTTAAATGTTGGGAGACTGAGTTTATAAAAATTGCGAAAAGAAGAGGTGATAAAACGCCGCCCTGAGCAACGCCAGCTGATATATTACACCACGATTTTTATTGATCCGCTCTGTAATGTGTTGTCAAATAAACAAATTTTCTTTCTTTCTTTCTTTCACGATGAGTAAGTGTCATAAATCCGTATACGTTACTACGAAACCACTCAACCACTGTTGGAGATATGTTAAGAGAGCAGAGGATACTTAGGAGAATGTCATAGTCAACATTGTTGAAAGTATTGCTGAAATCTAGCAAAGATAGGACAGTTACTTTTCCATTATCCATGCCATCACGTATATCATCAGTTATCTTAACTAATGCTGCAACAGTACTGTGACCAGAACGGAAACCGGATTGGAAGGGATTAAGAAGATTGTTTGAAGCAGAGCATGAAGCTGGGTTGGATTTTTTTGGAAAAGGAGTAACCTGTGCTTCTTTCCAGTAAATAGGGAATACTCCTGTGGAGGTAGAGTAATTAAGAATGTGACAGATCACGCGGACTATTTGGTCGTGGATGGGGACTATCATATTCCGACTTATGCCATCGTTTCCAATAGCTTTAGACGAAATAGATGCTATGCTCTTCTTAACATCACAATCAGTGAATTGATTAAAATGAAATGATGAATAGTCAGGAATTGGAGTTGAAGAAAGATTTTTCAATGTTTTTGATTTGGTGTATCCATCAAAATGGGAACATGAAGTAAAGTGCTGATTTAAAGAATCTATGTTAAAATGTTGTGGGATTTTATCAAGTTGTCGTGATTTTCCAATTCCTAGTGACCTGAGAAATTTCCAAACCTAGGCAAGATCGGAATCCTCGACGGAGTTATGGATATAACGGCGTTGTGCGTCTCGACACGCTCTATTGCAGCGATTTCTACAATCAATGTATTTTTCCTTGTTGTAGTCCGTGTACCTACACTAACTCTGTAAGTAACTCTGTGTCTGTCTGTCAGCCTGTTTGTTACGTTTCTACGCCTAAACCGCTGAACCGATTTTGATGAATTCTATTATAGAAATAGATGGGACCTTGGAGAAGGACATAAGCTACTATTTATGTAGGTACCACGCGTGCAAAGCCGCGGGCAGCTAGTAGAGTCATAAAATACTTATCTCAACGAACGTGCACTACTTGAAACTTTAGAAAAAATATTACATTGATTTAAAAAAATGGATCAGTATACTTTTGGCTTCCCAGTAACAAAGTAAAGTGCCACAGTTTTATGGTTTTTGTGTGTGTGTGTTTATCATAAAAAAACGACCTAGGCTTCGATTTTGGACTCAATTTCATTTATTCTATGAAATGTAACATTGACTCTTACTCGGGACTTGAATTTGCATACTAACTGGATTTTTGTGTATACATCGTTAAACTTGGTGAGTAACTATTAACACTACCTATTCAGACAACACACATCCACATCCGCCTGTCAAGCGCCTGTCAAGTGGCAAAACTCTTTAGTTTTGAAGAAGGCTCTGTCCAACAGTGGACATTAATATGTTGTTGATGTGTGATGTGTGATTTAGTCATAAAACAATATTTACTTAGTAGTTTAGTATTTCTAATAAAATTTTCGATATTTTATAAATGATGAAATGGACACCCAAATACAATCAACCTCCGGAAAACAAACAGTTTTGACATAATTACATCACAAAGAGTAAAATCATTGCTTCTTCATGCAGGGCATAGATACGATATAAAAAGAAAGAACAAGGACTAATCAACCGTGTGGCGTTGTGTGAAAACATAAATTTGCAAGGCAATTCTGATTATCACTTGTGCAAATATAATCAAGCGAGAAGGCCAACATCAGTGTCAGCTGGATCCAGCAAAAAACTAATGTGATATTGAAATAGGAACTTGTCAGAAAAAATACTGATGATGTGACCTTACCTGTATCATATGTGTTTCGAAGTAATTTAAGAGACAAAGGACTGGACTTGAAGAAGAAGAAGCGGCTTACAACGCCTACTGTCAATACTGAACACCGAATTTGATCGAGTTACGTAACGAAACGTATTTTTATGCTTAAAAATCAATATTGACCCGAGCGTTGATGTCAACCATTTTTATGATTCGCAATTTCGTTCCAATCGTGACACACCTATCGTCTTTTTAGATATTTTTGAAGTGATAAACGTGTTACTTCTCTCTCACTAGAGTGACAGAGGAGGTACTCCTCCTCTCTCACAACAAGTGGGTTAGAACCCACTGCGCTATCACTTAAGTTATCACTTCTGTCGAGTGTCCCGAGACGCACACGTTTTTTATTTTGTAGTTATTTCAATAATCATTTATATTATGTCAGACAACTTCAAAACAACACCATCTAGTCCTAAACAAAGCATTCTAGCCGTAAACTAAGCATAATTCTACTATGGGGATCAGCTATTTGTTATATTAATTGTTAAGTGAACGTTGAGTTCTGTTAGAGGAAATATTCTATCTTATCCTACTGATACTATCAATGTTAAAGTTTGTGTGGATGTTTTAATATCTAGGTTACTTTGTGGCTCAAACTCAAACTTAAATAGGATCAACAAGGATCACTTTTAAACGTCTTACATACTAGGTGAATTTTGGTGCCAATTTCTCCTAATCCAAGTCAGAGAAGAATTCACAAGAAACTCATCCTGGCTCTAGCGCTTTTTTGTATGATCCTTCTTATAGCTTAACTATGAAAAATCAATACAAGATATATATTGTATTTTATACATTGCAAATCTGTCAGATAACTGTCTGAGCAACATGAGGCTACGCATTTTTATCTACAATATAATAATTATATAAACTTTATTTCAGGCAACAAAATTATATGTATAAAATGCAAAAACAGAGGCCCATACAAAATAAAATATCTTATAGATTAACATATATACATATGTATAAACTTATGAACTATACAAAAAGTCAGGGCACTTTCTTCGTTGGCGGTGCATCCCTATACGGTATCCCATCGGTAGACAACTCCTGCTGACCAGAAGTCGGGTGCGAGAAATACGTCCTTGTACTTGGCAGCTACCCGGAGCACGTACGATCTAAAGTTTGTCTTTCGATTCGATTTCAGCCACTTCAAGACATACACAAGTTCGGCGGGCGGCTTCCTGATCCGGCATCGGCCTCTCTCGTCCACGTACCGGAGATTACTCTCCCCGGTAGTCGATTTATGTGTCTGTCTGTCTGTCGACGATCCAACCGAGACACATAAATCGACACGGCAGGCTCTACCATCTGCAGAGTGAATCCAGCAGATAGCAGAGCGGTACCTTGCTGATTTCTGGACAAATTTGGTCGACGTTTCTTCTACGCGATAGTGAAGCCTTCACTGTCGATCTAATGCAAGCCACTGCAGGGCTTCTCTTGACATGCCTGACTCATTCGGTAAATTTTAGATGATACTTGGTACACATGTAGACTGTGATCTGAAATCGGTATCAGTGTCAATTTATTATCTGATTTTGTGATATATTTACTATTTTTTTATATATTTAACTTTGTTTTGGTGTTGGTTTACTACCTTAAATAATCGATTGTCTGCCTTACAATGGATTTGTTTATATTATTATTTTTCTGTTTTTACTAACTTCTTTAGTTAGAAAAATAATAATAGTTGGAACCGGCAACAATTGAAATGCTGACAAAATGCGACGGTGCAAGGGTAGCATCCCACACCAATGGGCGCCCATTTTCCAGAGAAATGACTCATGCCATCGGGTGTTTTGCCATTACAAAGCATCAAACCATTCGGTCAAGAATATCTATGAGACTGACGCTGACAAAAACCTGACAAATTATATATTTCACTTTCAAAACTTTCGTGAGTGGTACTATACATTTTGATAAACACAGGCTTTACTCACGTATTATTTTGTCGATGAAAGCACCAACACTGTTTCGATTCATCTAGAGAATCTTCATCAGAGTGAGTTTGATCTGCGGTCCGCTCGTTGCCGATCGAGTTCACGGTTCGCACTGTTCAGTAAAGATTCTCTAGATGAAACAGTGTCGGTGCCTCCATCGACAAAATAATACGTGAATGAGCCCGTAAATTATATAATAAATTGAGCTATGATAGGACAAACGTCCAGCACTTTTAGCACACAGTGCCACTTGACAAAATGAACTTAATAAGCGTAGAGAGGTTGCCGAAAAGTGTTGTTATCAAAAACTGTACTTACTTTTTATGACGGTAACGCATGCAGTCCTGATACCCACTCCAAGGCAGCGAGCGAGGTTTCTTCCGTTCCAGCTCGCAGAGTGTGTCATCCCTCAATATCTGAGAGGAGAAGACTTTGGACAAATTATTATTGAATCAAGCTACATTCCAAAACTCCTTGGCTTCACAAAAGAAAATTGTGGATACCTTATAAATATATAAAGAAGTTTTCACTTCAAAACTATTCGAAGAAACCTCTTAGTATCTTGGAATGACCTATCCAACCTTATACACAATGGGGTTTTAAAATAATAAAAAAACAATTTCACTTTATATATAGGGAATGGAAAAATATTATTTTTAACTTTACTAATACTTGCTACCTTGCAAAAAAATATTACGATAAGACTATCTATTAGTTGGCAAGATAGAGCTCTGATTTGGAGTATGCAGACAGACAAAAAAAGTTGACGTCAACAAAGTAATATGAAATGTTAATTGTCAACGTTGTCAACCGCTCAGCTAGCGTGATTATAAAGAAGCGTGCGAAATTAATTGATTTGTTTGAACAGTTGCAGTCGTTTATGAAATAGGAATTTTGTATCGAAATCTTAATTTTTTTGGGCCTAGGCCTCATTCGCAAAATGTCTGTAATGTGCGTTAACATAAAGAACTTCGTTCAATAAAATTGTACCTAGTTGCTAGTAGATCAATAAATATGAACATTATATAATATTATCTTAATAATCGGATACATATCGGATACATGAACGTTAAAAGCAAGTATTCACCCTGAATTCAAGTCAAGTTGCCCCAAGTCCGACCCTGCCTCCATCAACACCCCAAATAGGCTGACTGCGACGATGCAAACGCTAAAAACGCACCCCTTTTGCCCCTTACCCTGATTTTTAAGCCTACTCCCAACACCCCCTAACTCCCGGGTTAGCCAGAGGTACATTTATGCGCAATAAATTTTGACCGCCGACGTCCAGCCAAAATGGCGTCAAAGCTCCCAACGCCGCCAAACAAAACTGCACCTTAACTCCAGCTTTTAGATTTGAAACTAGCTTTTAATACATTATGAAACATGCCTATGTAAAAGAAAATACCTCGGAGTTTTGAAGCTGCAGTCTTTTAGTTCAAAAATTCGCTTTGTTTCTTGCGTGTTAGGGATCAGTTTTGTTCGATTTCTGTCGTATAAAAGAAGGTGCCACTTTAGCGGGTATGACAGAGACAAAGCTAGGCTATTTACCTAGCTTTAGGTTTATTTCTCATTTGTCTTGGTGATAGTGCGGTAATAAAATCTATTGTTCTGATGCTGAATGCTCTCGAAAGGTTTCCCGACTTGCGGTTCGCACAAAGGGGTATATACAAAGGGTTGATTATGGAAGTTCCGTCCGTAAGCGAATTATAAGTCCAGTGCAGATGCTCGTATTATCGATTTTAATTCTGACAAGATGTTATGATTGGGTTTTCAACGAGATATAGATGCAGTACCTGCCTAGTGTTTTGTCGTATTATCGCAGGTTTGTTCGTTGCTCAGTAGAGGTCACGTTGTTAAAGTCCTTCTGCCAATCATTCTACACTAGCGACCTGTGGGTTACATATGCCAATAATTACGATTTAAAAACTAAAAAGACAACCGACTTCACATAAAAAATGTCATCGATGTGTACAATTTTTAGATATTTGTTGATTTTTTAAAAACCGCTTGACCGATTTCGATTATATTTAAAGGGACCACCTGGGAAGTATATATCGGTGAACATAGTACATAAAAAAAAAGATTCTGACGACTTGAGAACCTCCTTTTTTTTAAGTCGGTTAAAAATAATTTCAACCTGCGAGTCCTTTATAACAATATGGTTCGAGCGATGGTGGGGCTACCTAGATTCTGTATTGCGTCTGGCATGTTTTCCGACGCGCATATAATATACTTATAATATATACTTCTTTGCTGTACTTCGTACTAAAGTAATACCTATCTATCTATTAAACGCAGAATACTGAGTAGCCTTAACAGTCTAGAGCCTAGGCTGGTCTGCATGACAGTAGCCTTTAAAGGTACTGGATATCGGCTCTAATTAATCCATACGCTTAATATATCTTCTATACCTATAAAAGAGCTTAACCTGACTGATTGACTGACTGACTGATTCATCATCGCAGAGCCGAAACCGCTGAAGCTAGAAAGCTGAAATTTGGAAGGTAGTATCATTTTACAGCAAAACCACCCATTAAGGCAGGATTTTAGGTGAAAAGGGTTGAAAACGAATGTGTGAAACTTTATAACGCGTGGATCCATTTGCTTGAAACTTGATAAGAATAAATAAAATGCAAAATGAATGGACACGTATTACAGGATTTTTCAAAATAACTCTAAGAAAGGAGTAAAATGGGGTGTTAAAGTTTGTATGGGAACTTTTTAACGGGTGTTGTGATTTCTTAGATTTGTGATTGGATACCTATAATGCAAAATAAATGGACACGTGTTTCAGGATTTTACAAAATAACCATCATAAAAGGGTAAAATGCGGTGTGAATGTTTGTATGGAAACTAATGGGTGGTCAGGTGATTGAATCTTATCAATAAAATTTGGCAAGGAGATAAATTGCATCCTGGGGAAGGATTTAAGCTAAAATTCCTTTAAAAAAAAGGCAGACGAAGTCGCGAGCAACAGCTAGTATATTATATAAATTAAGTGTGTATTTTATTATGAGTATCATGGATGTACGTTGTACTACCTATATTCTAATATAATATAATTTGTAATTTTTGTATATCATGGGTATACAAAAATAAATTAAAAGTGTATTGTAGTCTGAATAAACAATGTATTATTATTATCCAGTAAGCTCCTATCTGGCTCATCGGATTAGAATTGCCATTCAATGTGGCAATGGCACCAGTGTCTTGAGAACGCTGCCCTCTGGCAGTGATCTGGACCAGTTGAGCTATCTTTAGATCGTTTTAAATGGCCATTAAATAGCTCAACAAATATACATTATATATTGCTCTGTACATTTCTGTTATTATTATTATTACCTTTTACTCCCATCAGGCCGTAGGTCAGGGTCATCGGCCAGCATTGCTCAGCCAGCAAGCTTTAGGACTAAACTCCTTAAGTTCGCTCCAATGTCACTCGCTGTAAACCTATATTATATTATGTATTACGTTATATTATGCAAATATAATATCCTGTCGGATAATAATGTAGATGTTTTTTGTCATAGCCTGACGAAAGTCATGGAACAGATAGTTTTAGAAACTTAATGGTATGATTTTTTTTTGTTTTGTTGGTTATTTATTTTATTTTTAATTAGTTTATACTGATATTCATTATGTTATGTTTTTTGTGTAGTTTAACATTGCATTGGAAAACCTGTTATGGTGTTATAACTATTTCTATAAATAAATAAATCAGTAAACTGTCATCATAATCATTGGCCTTCGTTCATCTGTTGAAAATGGTTTAGGTGGCGTCAGTAAATTTACAAAGCTGTTAATTGTAATTTCAAACTTTTGTTCATGGATCCACTCCAGGAAAGTCGAATCAGTACATGCGGTGTCGGTTCGGTTGCAGGTGCATAACGGCTGGCACCGAGCCGGGCTTGTTTCAAGTTTTCCTTCTCTATTTTATTTCTGTTTATTTATTATTATAAATTTTATCTTATTAGTTGTTTACTTTTATCATCCGCTATACTCCATAACGATCACCTGAGGGTCATCGAAAATGGATCAGCACACGCATCTGACTGTAAAATCAGGTTGGTATTTTATGCTGAACTATATAACACTTCGAGTGAGGATTTCTACGTGGAACTGATCCCAGATGAGTGCTGCTTGGAGACTGATGATGGAGACGACTGCGATAGTCTTCAAATGATTGGGGGTTAGTCCCCCTGCTGACTAACAGTACCCTGTACTTATTCTAGAAAGGTGTAACTAGTATTCACTTCATGGTTACTATCCATTGAATTCGGCAAAAAACCTGTTTGAGTCGCAGCCGATGAATAATTGTTCAGCGTCCAGTGTTTTCTGCGAAGGGCAATTCAACGAACATTACTGAGCTCTTAATAATTTGGCCGAGTGCGTGTTGAATCTCGCACAGCCCAGGCTTCCGAAGACAGTAGGGATAAAAATTAGTGCTCAGGTTCCTAGCATATTTAACAACATCTAGTTAGGAAAACAAAACAATTTATAGTTCGTTACTTAAAATGTAGAAAATGTAGCATCATAATTGACAACCTCTGTGGCGCAGTGGGCCAAAGCCGGGTGAGACGCAAAAGGTTGCGGGTTCGATTCCCGCTACAGGATTGTATGATCTGCAAGTATTTGTCACGGGTCTGGGTGTTTCTTTGTATAATATGTATGTATTTCAAAAAAGTACCTATACAGTCATGTGGTACTCATAACACAAGCTTTGCTTATATTTGGGCCAGATGATGTTGTGTGAAATATCCTGCATTATTTATTATTTATTTTGCATGCCGAATATCGAAAAACTTTTAAATAAACCTCTAAATCTCTTTTGAAGACCTATCTAACAATATGCCATACACTGGGGTACAATGAGAAAAAAATAACCCCATTTGACATGTAGTGAAGGTACCCTTAATTTTTTTTCTATCGTTTTATTTTCTTCTTCTTATCGTGTCACTTGTTATTACGAACTATTGTGGTGAAAGGAATAAAGAGCGTATCAGTATTTTGTTTACTTTGTAGGTTCCACTAGGTACTATATAGGTACTTACTAAATTACCATGAAAAATTTCAAGCTCTGATTAGGAGAGAACAGACAGACATACAGACAGACAAAACTATATGGGTTCTTAAAAAATGAAAGGAAAAAAGAGACCGAATAAATAAATGTTTTATTCACTACGGTTCATATAGAAATGTAATCTAAACTATTTATTTAATGTTTCAAAGATTAACAGAATACCTGACTCGAATGCTTTCGGCCGCGAAAGGTAAAAGAACAAACCGGCAACCTCTGTGGCTCAGTGGGCGAAGGCTCACCTGAGACGCAGAAGACTGGTTCGATTCACCCTGCAGGACAAATGTTTTCAGGATCTACGAATATTTACAAAAGAAAACAAGTAGTATATCAGTCATGTGGTTTCCATAACACAAGCTCTACGTAATAGGGGCTAGATGATGCCAAAGTCACACTCAAAAGATAATTTATTCAATACAATCACAAGGATCACTATAAAACGTCTTACATACTAGGTGGGGTTAGGTGCCATTCCTCCTAACCCATGCCCGAGAAGAACTGACAAAGAACTCGTCCCGGCCATAGCGCTTTTTGCATGATCCATCTTATACTACCATAACTACGAAATACTGATACAAGAGAGTTTATACATTTCAAATGTGTCAGATTTCTCAAAGACGCCTGAACCGATTACGCAAATAATTTTTTTGTTTTAAAGGATATACTTACCAGGTGGTCCCATTTAAATTTTATCGAAATGGGTCGAGTGGTTTTTAAACTATCATCAAAAATCTAAAAATTGTATACATCGATGATATTTTTTTTACGTGCAGTGCAGAGCAGTGCGTTTATTTTGTCAGCTATATACTAGTTGTCCTCACGCAGCTTTGCCTGCGTTGAAGATTTTTCCCGGGACAAACCTATTTTCCCGGGATAAAAAGTAGCCTATGTCACGCGGGTATAGTGTAGCTTTCCAACGGTAAAAGATTTTTTCAAATCGGTCCTGTAGTTTCGGAGCCTATTCAATACAAACAAACAAACAATCAAATCATTCCTCTTTATAATAATAGTATAGATATAATTAAACAAAATACATCTACTTTCCACTAAAAATTTCAAAATAAAATAATTGTATGGTCTCAAATTGTATCGAATGGTTCGGTTCGGTTTTCTTTTTAGTTTTTAAAACGTAATTGCTATGTGCCTATGTACTATGCGTGCACATATAAAAATATAAGTGCAATTTTGTAAGTTTGCGAGTATGTTTCTCTTTTACGCCATAATAGCTCGAGTACAGTGGCGAGTAATATGTAACAAGATCGAGGTGAACGAGTTGATGTCTATGCACTCGTTCGAGCACTAGTGAATGTGTACATAATCCCGAGCACTCAGCCGACTACAATGTCTCGCCACTGTACTCGTTACATGTAAACCACCCATAATCACTGAACGGGTTATTATTTAACGAGGTACACTCGTTATTTTGAATCAGTGTGGTGAAAGGATTAAAGTGTGCTTCATTAGCGTCGAACTTTTTAGGTTCTATGACATACGATTTCCTAACGATTTTCCATCACCGTTTGAGAGTATTGGTATACCGCACATACATTTTTCTAACAAAAAAAGCTATGGTGCACGACCTGATTCGAACCCATGACTTTAGAAACAGATGGCGGGGCCACTACCACTTGACCACCAGCGCTCACACATGTACTGATATAATTGACTTTATAAATCTGTCTCGATCCGGTACATAGAGGTTTTTTTTTTTATTATCAATAAACCTACGTTTGACCACGATCTCGCCTGATGTTATGCGACGATGTGGCCGACGATGGGGCACGCAGGTCTAGAAGACACCTATTTACTCGAGACTTGAAGAGACCTAGATTGTAGTTTTCAGGAAAGACAGACGACGGCAAAGCATTCCA
Organism: Lampropteryx suffumata; assembly: GCA_948098915.1. Lineage (NCBI taxonomy): Eukaryota > Metazoa > Arthropoda > Insecta > Lepidoptera > Geometridae > Lampropteryx > Lampropteryx suffumata. The sequence continues at coordinate 6,265,192 of OX402563.1, forward strand.
ATCCTTGGCTGTACGCATTATAAATGTGGAAGCAAAGCGCTTTGTTCGTAAGGGTGGTAGGTTGACAAGGTATGGATGGTATTGAGTGGTACGTCTGCTTGTCCTGTTGTGAAAAGGAGATGGTGGAATCAGATCATGTAATTCCTGGGCACATTCTCTGAAATGTATCCTATGAAAGATCGAAAGGCAAGCAACTTTACGACGGTGCTCGAGACTCTGGAACTTAGTCTCAGCGTTAAGCTGTTCACCCATCATCCTCAATGCTCTACGCTCGATCGAGTCCAAGGCAGCCAGCTGGTGTTTGGCTGAACCATCCCATAGATGACAGCAATACTCCATACTCGACCGGACTTGAGCTTTGTATAAAGTGGAAAGCTGTCCAGGTGTGAAGTATCGCCTCACCTTGTTGAGGATGCCAAGCTTCATGGCAGCAGTTTTGGCCTTGGACTCGATATAGGAGCCAAAATTGAAAGTCCGTGTAAGTGAAACGCCCAAGAATTCGAGATGATCTTCTATAGTTACCGGTACATTTCGGAAAACCGGGACTTGGAGAAACTCGCTTTTTTTCGCCAAAAAGAGACAAGCTTGGCGTTTTGGATGCGTTGAATTTAACCAGATTGGAATCGCCCCAATCGGACACGATCTGGAGAGTCGAATTTAGACTCATAAGCATCTCGTCTCTGAGTTTCTGAATTTCAGTTTTAATAGCTCGTGCGTTTGCAAAGTATCTCTCCACAACTATACTGTCGTCTGCATACCCAATGATTCCGGGCATAAGCAGATCGTTAATAGCACTGACCCTTGAGGTACCCCGGCGTTAATTGCCAATAGATCAGACGAGCGTCCGTCAACAACCACTCGAATGGATCTTTCCCTCAAGAAGTCAGCAAGCCATGAGCAGAACTGAACTGGCAATCCGTAAGCTGGAAGCTTACCAATAAGGCTAGCGTGCCAGATCCTGTCAAAGGCCTTTGAGATGTCAAGTCAAACAGCTAATGCTTCACCATGTTTCTCTATGGCCTCACTCCAAATGTGCGTGACATACGCAAGAAGCTCCCCAGTAGATCGCTTTCGACGAAAACCATATTGTCGATCACTGAGGAGGTCGTTGTCTTCAAGGTATGTAAGGAGTTTCGTATTCAGGACACGTTCCATACATTTGCAAAGTAGGGAGGTGACCGAAATTGGGCTATAATTTGATGGGTCAGCGACTATCTTTTTTGGGCACTGGTTGCACATTAGCAAGCTTCCAGGATTTTGGGATTATTCTAGTTTTCAGAGATAGGCGAAAAAGTCTTGTGAGTATGGGAGACAACTCAGGGGCACAAGTTTTTAACACTACAGCCGAAATGCCGTCCGGACCACTAGTTTTGTTCACGTCAAGACTTCGTAACGTTTTGAGCACTTTTTTTGATGGATGCGAATTTCCTGCATTGTAGCTTCGCATCGAAGAAGGCTAGGTGGGGTTTCGTTAGAAGTGTCTAAACGTGAAGCTTCTGCAAATTGAGCAGCAAAGAGATTTTCAAAGTAACTATACAATACAATTAACAATAATACAAAATGTTTTGAAGAACTTCAAGATTGTTAAGAGCAATCCAGTAGCGTTTATATATGTATATTTCCACGTGAGTACCACGTGACTTTGGTCACTAGAATCATCAACTGCTCAGCTCACCAACAAAGAAATGACATTAACACATTTTGAAAGCGCTCAAAGTTATTTAAATTAGGTGAAAAATAAAACAAGAATATAAAAAAAAAGAGATGATGATGGCAAAAGACCCTCATCATTTAGAAGATGGGACGGCCTGTGTGGCCGTGTGGGATACCTGTGTAACCTTGCACTGCCGCATCTTGCCCACATATCAATGCGAGCTGGATCCGGAGCAACATCAGCTGAGTTGCTAACGGCGCAAATATGTACACCTCGATTGAGGTTACATATTTGAGCTGTTTGGGGATGGTGACATAAGATCCATGGGTATCAGGGGACACAAAATATACAAAGGCCTAGCCGTGGGTTTGATACCGGTATTGCACCAATGTTTTTTTCTGTTGCAAAAATGTATGTGTGCTATAACCAGTACTCTCAAAAGGTGTAGGAAAACATTAAAAACGAAAGGAGCATCTTTAATCCTCCCACCAAATAAGATAAGAAGAAGAAGTAGTAGTAACGGAGATAGAGCTGATTGAGACCATGTGTAACCGGAATGCAGGCTTCTATTTCAGTCAGCGAATTAGCATTGCCATACAACGTTGCATTGCTCTTAGTGTTCTGGGCGCGCATCCGTCTGGTGACAGCCGGAACCGACTGGATTATTTATGACATTTTAATCATAAATTAAGCAGTTAGTTATTTAAGAAATAGGTTAATTTATTAGTGTAAACTGCAAGTTAATAAGACGAAAAATTTAAGATACGATAATGATCATTGAATATATTAGACCTTATTTCATTATATAACAGTATAAACCATAACATTAAAAACAATTTGAAACGTGGAAATTGTAGACAAAATATTGAAAACTAGCTTCTGCCCGCGGCTTTGCACGTATGGTACATACATAAAAAGTAGCCTATGTCCGTTCCTAAGATAAAATCTATATCCATAGGTACCAAACATGATTGTAGTAAAAAAAAATGTTTTGTTGATCCGGTCGCTATCAAACTTCACAGAATCATCCGCTAGGCTTACTTAAACTTAAGATTTCCTAAAAAAATTATCGAAATTGGTCTAGCCGTTTCACAGTCTATAGGTAACATACATACATAGATACCAAATTTTTATTTTGATTATATCATCAATTACTGAGCAGATTCCTACTAAATAGGCAACAAAATACTTATCCAATACAAAATATAATTTACTGAGGGTACAGTCTTAAGAAGTTATCACTGAACAACTTTTTTTTTAATTATTTCTTAATTTTATTAATGTTATATATTTTATTACTTAATTATTTTTTAATTATTCAGTTTGCTTCATTTTCCTTTCATACACAGACAGACGGACAGTTTCATGGACAGACGGATATTAAACACAGCCTGCTTTTTCCGTCAAAGAGCTGATCGTGTGTGTTCTATCAGAAAATTCCGGCAGTGATAATATTTATTCGCCAAAATTCTTTCAGCGCAATCGACAAGTCCACTTTCACCATAACACAAAAAAAAGAAAGTTCTTGTTGGTATTAGAACCAAAGACCTACCTTTCACAAACAGGAAAAAAGAGCCCTATTACCATCGGAAGTGAGGGCCTCATCAAGATAAATAGAAATGTCATTATGATAAATTACCACCCAGGGGCTATAGACTACCTTATTTTACAACTCCACTTCAACTCTTACGCTCTTATACCAGAGCTATACGGTTCAAAATTCGTTGAAGATGAGCGATAGGTGTGATCGTGTTGTGGTTTCTGAAGGCTGTGTCGTTATCTACAGTAAGTAAATACATAGGGGTTTGTTTATGAGAAGGAAAATAAAGGGTGGTGAGTTTGTTTGATAAACGAGTGCTATTGTACTTCTTTCGTAAGCATCATTCGCTAGCTCTAGTAATGTAGTTAATAAGCCTTCGTCTTGACTTAACATATTTTGTAAAGCTGGGACAGACTTAACGTGCACAAACAACAAAAGCGCTTAGATGACTCGGATTGACTAGATTAAGTAATTTGTGACAGTAATATAACACTAGCGTCTGCCCATGGCTTCGCATGCGTGGTAGCTGCATCAAAATTAAGCTATGTCCGTCCCTAAGATACAACCTATCTTGCCAAGTTTCATCAAGCTCCGTTCTGCCGTGTAGCCGTGACAAGGTAACACACAGACAGCCAGACAGATCTACTAAGACACTTCCAAATTAATATTTTTATATATATTTTTAATTAGACTGACCTGTCAGTTCAGATAGTAGCAGCTCTGCCTTTTTCGCTGTAGGTTAGGGTTCGATTATCTCATAGGACAAACATTTGTGATGATGAAGATAGGTTGTTCTGTATCTAGATCTGGTATAATGTGTCATAAGATTACATTTATAAATACATAAGTATTCTATCAGCCAGCACGTCACCAATAATACAAGATATGCTTAGTTTGGGGCTAGATTGTTATGTGTGCATTGTTTACAAATATTTATTTATTTAGTATGGATAAATTACAATTAATTTTCTGATTGGTTTTTTGCTTTAATATTTTTTCTCCTGTATAAAATTGTGTATAATTATGTTATTATTCTCAAATACTATATATTATTATTAATGTAATATTGTAAGCTTTAAACCATTGCATGCACATAATCTCGAATGAGAGGGATTCAATTCAATCACTCATTGATTGGTGGAGGCCACTTTTAAAATTTGTTAGATCTTTGTCGGTTCTATAAGGAATAAACTTTTTTGTATCAACAGTGATACAATTTTTTCTTCACCATTTTTATAATCTTATCACTGTTTGCGACATGCGGATAGTGGACATGCGGTAGTGTTTAGAGTTAAGTATTTAATTTATTAGGTAATCTTAAAAGGCCATTAGGTAATAACCATTCAGGCCTTGAGGACACTTCTGGCAGTGAATTGGATCTAGTTGAGCTATCTATGGATCGTTTTACCTGCCTTTAGATAACTCAACTATTTCACACGTCTAAACGAATTATAGAGAGAAATGGTCAGATTTTTTGTATGTTAATAAACTAAAAACTACTAAACCAATGTTAAAATTAATAAACCTATAGAAATCTTCATTATAAGCAAGTAATATAGGATGTATTTTTTATACACAAGATATCTCTACGAAAATTGCAATAATGTAGCCCAAAAATTAATTAATGTATCAAAAATTTGCCTTTTAAAGTCATTATTTAGCGTGCGCTGTGATAAATGTCTACAAGACTATATGTTACTAGCTGCTGCCCGCGGCTTTGCACGCGTGGTACCTCCACAAAAAGTAGCCCATGTTCTTCTCCAAGGTCCCATCTATCTTTATACCAAAATTCATCAAAATCGTATCAGCGGTTTAGGCGTTAAAACGTAACAAACAGACAGCTACATAATGATTTTTAGATTTTTATAATTCTTGTATTGTAATTTATTTATGGTATAGTATTTTTTATGTTCTCGTACTGATAATAGGTAATAATATTAATAATAACACTCGTAGCGTGTGTATTTTTCTAATATTAATATTTTTATATTATATAATGTCCATATCGAACACATTAAAATTACCTGTAAGGTTTACCATTTCCAAGAAACTGAATTTGAATTTGAATGTCTTAACTATTTTAATTAAGTATAGACTAAAGTACAAGCGCATGAACGAGTTTCCGGACTTATCAGCTAGTATTTGATATTTCTCTGTAAAATTCTGTAAATAAAACATTATTTTAGTAAGGTATCTACAATATCTCTTCCCAGAACCTGGAAGCGCGGAATAAAAGCCGCCACAAACAATACTGCAAAAAAAACAAATGACTACGAAAAACAAAATGGAAGACCGCGGCTTAGGTGAGGTGGGGCCTCCACGCATGTGCGTGTGGGGAGGTCGGGCCAAATCACCCACCCGCGGTCCGCAAGTGGGTGGCCCTCTTTTATACTAGGCATAATTTTTCGACAATCTTCCTTGGGCATTTATTTCCCTTTTTTCAGGGTAAACTGGGGAGTCACGGTTTGTAGAATTAATTAGAGGGTGCTTTGCTATGTTTTGGACTTTTTGGGAAGTGGGTTTTGGTCGCCAAAAGAATTTTAATGAGAATGTTAACTCGATAGAAAAGTAATTTCAAACAAAATATACATAATTCTGAAATTGTATGCTAATTTTGTACGCTTATTACTCGGAATATAAAAAAACATCTAAATATAATACATACCTTCACCACTAATGCAGTTTTCCTAACTTATCACTAAAACTACAACTATGTAATCGCATACGCCTTTAAAAAATTTGGAATAAAAACTCCTTAAAAATTGACCAAAAATTTTGTAACTATGAATACGATGTGCACAGTAAAACCTAAACATAATATCGTTTTTCCGCGTCCATTTATTATGCTCTTACATTTTCGAACCGCGATGTATAAAATATTGATTGACTAGACCAACGAGCCAACAAACTGTGTTGACCCTTAAAAATGCTGATTAGTTTTAAAAATACCAAGTAACTATGATAAAAAAATTACAACATACTTTTACCCCACCCACTAATGGCTAATTAAACAATGCAAGCTTCTGTTAGTATATTTGTATGTGAAAAGGGAAACGATCCGTTTTATTGTCATAAAAAAATCATCTAACCAATGCGTTAAATTTGTATTGTAGAAATCCAGCATAAGTATTAGGTAAGTCATCGTAAATATACATCGATAGTTTGAATACAATAATATATTCTCACGCCTTCAATGTATTTGATTGCTAATTTAGTATATAATAACTAACGCCAACTCTTCCAAATCCCTATTCTAAAGTCCAATTATTCACTTTGACGTCGGCCGTAGATAATCATCTGTCATAGGACGCTGGACGGGAAATGGTCCAGTTTAGCCAGACCTCCCTCCGCCTATACAAAACCCGTTTTCCCGATGTTGTTTTTCAGAAACCGGAGGAAACGCGCGGCCAAGTATGAATGGTAAATGAAAATGGAAAAGCGAAGTGTTGGACAGATTTTGAGTCGGGTTTGTGCGTGAAATAAGATTGTGAATGCCTGAATACGACGAGATAAATTGATGTCAATGTTTGTTTAGTGTAATTATGTAAAACATTCTCCCTTTGTTTATTTAGTTGAGGGGAAGAACACATTCAGAGGTAGGAATCAACACCACTTTCCTATGTAATTATTACATTTATTGGAAAGCTTGCCATAGAAAATGTTAAGGCCGCAAGTTGACGACCTCTGTGGCGCAGTGGGCTTAGGTCCGGCTGAGACGCAAAAGGTTGCGGGATCGATTCCCGCCACGGGACAAATGTTTGTATGATCTGCAAGTATTTGTCTCGTGTCTGGGTGTTTCTATGTGTAATATGTATGTATTTACAAAAAAAAAATATAAGTAGTATATCAGTCATGGTGGTGCCCATAACACAAGCTCTGCTTAATTTGGGGCCAGATGATGCTGTGTAAAATTTCCGGTATTATTATTATTAAGTACCAAAAAAAATCAGACCAATAAGTTAAACACAGTTCTAAGCGAGTTTATACAAATTGTGGTCTTTATTTATTAAACACTTGCCCATCGACTTATTAACGTTTCTCAACTTCTAATAAGGCGCTGCGCAAACGAAGACACTTTTTGTTGCCGACACGGCACACCATCACAGGCAACCGTAGTTGCTGTGTCTTGTGGCGGTGATCGGACACAGTCGCCTGTTGCTACTACTGGCCACTGGTATAATTCGATGCTTGTATACCGTCAGTACAATTGTAAGGAAATTTGTTAATGTTGCTTGTGTCTTCAACTGACGACATTTAGTTTCCAGTTGCCGACACCGAACATTTTTTAATCTTCAATGAGTATGTGAAGGCAACTAGACACAAAAAAAATTACGTGAGCACAGGGAATGGATGATTTCATACTAATTCTATAGAAATATAAATAATTATCGGTTGATTGTATCCGACACAAGAGACAAGTGTCCACGTTTGCGCCCTGCCTAAAAGTTAATCACTGTTTAACATAGTGCCATCCCTTTTTGTAAGTTAGTGACAAATAGAGACGGCGAATCTTAAGCAGTGATTCTGCAGTGTTTAAGTTAAGGGGCGTTTATAAATAAGGCATTGAAATCCTAGATCAGAATAACTAAGTAAAAAACATAGTTTATTTTACAGTATTTCAAACAGAAATATGAGTAATTTGACGTTATCGATCCGATCTAGGTTCTGAAGCACGCGTCTAAGTTTTCTCCTACTCTTTATAGGCTTTTTATAGATTATAAGTACAAGCCCTGATTCTTTGATTCATCACAAAAATTACGAACAAAAGTCTGAACTAGAGTTTAGACACTTTTTATTTTCCGTTTATTGTGGTGTTATAGCTTATTTTGGACGCCATGTAAATTGGTGTTAAATAATATTGTAGAAAACCCTAAGAAAATCAATCCAATTCTGTTATTTTAAAACTGTAATTAAAAATGTTACATTATAACTTTTAAAACTATCATGGTTTTGAACTCATACAATCACAAATCACACAACTCATATATCATGGTAAATATCCCGTTTTGAGTGAAAATGAATGTTACTTTATTTCACACTTTGTCAAGTTATAATAATAATAATGCCGGTCATTTCTCACAGCCCATCTGGCCCCAAACTAAGCAGAGCTTGTGTTATGGGTACCACATGACTGGTATACTACTTAAATACTACGTAAATACATACATATTACACATAGAAACACCCAGACCCGAGACTAATACTTGCAGATCATACAAACATTTGTCCCGCGGCGGGAATCACACCCGCAACCTTCTGAAATACACAGTCCAATTATATTATGACATCCTATTTTACGACATTTAATTAGACAGACGAAACCACAGAATAATGTTCGCTTCTTCTTATCGTTTTCCTTATGTGTCCCCAACCAGTGTGGTGAAAGAATTAAAGTGAGTTTAAAGGCTCCTGAATGCCCATTAAAACATTTTAGTCAGACTACATTCACTTTTAAACTTTAACGTAAGCCGATTCACGATCTGCAAAATAAGTCGCAAAGCTCCTGCAAAACTCAAGGTAGACTTCTCTTGCTTAGTTTTTCAACTGCAAAGCCTTTTATCCGTAGAGCCAGTTATAGTTAAACCTAATACTGTGAAATTATTCTATTGTTTGGTTACCATAAGAAACAAAGGGGTTACAAATAAGCTGATGGAACGAAATTTCATTAAATAATTGGGCAAAGTCTATGATGAAACTACATTATGGTAAACATGGTTTTTACTTATGTAAATAGATAGATAGATTAACATTTTATTGTACACCAAAAGAACACAGAAGAAATAATAGAAATACAGTTGTACAATGGGTGGCCTTATCGCTAAAAGTGATCTCTTCCAGGCAACCTTTGGATGGACAGGATAAACAAAAACAGAACGACGGCGGTACACAAAAAGTTACTCAATATACTAATACAAAAAAGTTATATACAAAATATTATTTTAATATACACGAAAAATATTGAAACATACAAACAACTTTCAATAAATATATATATATATATATATTCAACTAAATGATGTCAACCAGTAAGCATGTATTTTTTAGTTAATGAAGGCACTGACAATGATTCGATTCATCTAGAGAATCTTCATCAGGGTGAGTTTAATCTGCGGCCCGCGAGTTCGCACTGATCCACAAATACTGAGTTTTCTACTTATCGTGTCACTAGATATTTTTAACCAGTGTGGAGAACGGATTAAAGTGCTCTCTGAGGGTACTTTTGTGAACTTAGCATGTCTTCGAATTTCGAACACTGAGTAAAACCTATGTTTATCAAATTGTTTTGAAATTGACAGAGCTTACGTTTGTCAATATTTAGAGCATTATGACTTACAGAAGCGTGTTAAGCAGTAGCGTTAGTTATGTTGTCATCTCTGTATTTCTATCTTAATAAATAATAAATAAATAAATAAGCCCGGACATTTACACACAGAATCATGTGGCCCCAAAGTAAGCATAGCTTAAGTTATGGGTAGATACCATATGACTGATATACTACTTATATATGTTCATTTTTTTTTGTAAATACATACATATTATTGCATAGAAACACCCAGACCCGAGACAAATACTTGCAGATCACACAAACATTTTTCCCGCAACCTTCTACGTCTCAACCAGACCTTAGCCCACTGCGCCACAGAGGTTGTCAAGTTATAGGAATAGTTTATCAAACCTATTTAGTTAAGTAAGATAATATTTTCGGAGTAATCAAGAATTTTAGTCTTTCATGTGTTAGTTACAATTGAATTAAACTCAACTGTACCTATCTGTTCTGTTTGTTACATTCACGGCTAAACGAACGAACGTATCTTGATGTAATTTGGTATAGATTATAAAGATAGATTGTTTTGGGAACGGATATAGGCTAATTTTATGTTACTAACATAAAAAATAGCGTGTGACACATAATGATTCCGTTCAAAATCAAGGTTTGTTATTTTGTTTGTTATATTTTATTAGGAATCTCAATGTTAACTACAATGTCTAGTCAATTTCTGTCCGAAAATATCAATAAACTGTTTTTTGTCGAGTGACATTTGAAATGCGTAATAACTATTTGTCAAATCATTATTAGTAGTTGTAGTTGACATTGACATTTCTAATAGAACGAAGTTTCTACAAACAAACCTTGGTTTTGAACGGAATTATTATCTGTCACGTGCGAAGCTAGGGTCTGCAGCTTTCGCACTACAAGAACGCTAATTCAGGAGCCAGTGGCTGTTCTCGTAAAATATTGCGCTTAAGTTATCTCCAAACAAGTTAAATGAAATAATATATGAATATTGCTATCGGTACAATTCACACTAAGCTTAGCTTAAGCTATGACCGGACGACGAAAATAATACTTATGATGCTTAAAAGCATACCTGACATACAGGCAGAGGCAGAGGTAAAGGCAGAGTTACTACTGAGCTGAGAGACCAGTTAAATACGCGTCGTCCGATGTAGGTACATAACGTCTAGGTACATTGTACATGAATAGGTGATATAATCAAAGCACCTCGCTCGAAGCGGAACATTAATCGGAAAAGGCAAAAAAGAGAGCAACACCCATACTTTTATATAATCCAGATCGGCTGAATAAAATTTTAGCACGTAGTAGGCAGAATATTTGGAGACCCAAACAGCCCTTGCTCCGGTAAAAAATGGAATATTTCTTTTTGATTACAACAATATACGAGTGAATTCGTACCTTTAGCTGCAAGATAAGATCTGTAGCGAACACAACTCAAAACTATGAGAAAAGGTTTATAATAAAACTAAAACTCTGGTTGCGTTGCGTTGCGTTGTTTTTTTTTCAGAACGGTTAAACAATCTGTGCTTAATTCTTGATCTGAATATGGCCCTAAAAAATGATTTATAGAATAGTATAGAATATTATCAGGGCTGGCCACGTGTGCCGAATAAAGAGTGGACACCACTGAATGGAAACAAACCTTGCGGCAGACCGCGGCGAAAAATGAGTTAGACGCCTGGCGAAGGTTCAGCAAATTAACTTTTGTATGGAAATAAAATGTGTGTTATCTGTTGCTCGTTAATTGAAGTAATAACAGTTATAAAATAGTGTACATCTTTACTTACTAATAGCTCCGTTCGCAGAATTGCCGACTAACTGATCCAACCGATAAATTTAGAAAATCGCCATACCAAGTTATACTTGACTATGTTCAAGTAAACATCTACTGTAAGCAGCAGTAAGTATCTAAAATAAATAATTATACAAATAAATATTGATGGACAATGCACACAACACAATCTATCTCATCTATACTAATAAAAAAACAATAATGCCTAACATTTAACACAGCATCACCCCAAAGTAGGCAGAGCTTGTGTAATGGTAACCACATGACTACTACTAACATAACATAACATTAGTACTACTAACATACTTTTTGTTTTTTGTAAATATCTATATTATATTATTTTTAATTATACATAAAAACACCCAGACCAGAGACAAATACTTGAAGATCATACCAACATTTGATGCGGCAAGAACCTAAGCCGCAAACTTCTGCGCTTTATATATTAGGAAGGCAAAATCGCCAAGAGGTTACATAAAACTTGGATTTACTCATAGTTTTATGCTTGAATTGCTTGAATACGTGAGGTTTCTTATTTCCCTCGCCAGCTAGTGGCTTGGACCATCACATTAACCTTTTCCGAGTCCGCCAAATTAAGCAGGGACGCCCTTTGCGGCTCCAGGCAAAAATTCAATTACAAACTTTGGGCCATCCCAGGAGCACGCCTAAAGGGTTGTAGGTTTTTTGCCTCTAAATTTTTATGTGGCCCTTAACAAGGTCGTAAGGGTGGTTTTATGAATATTCCATTAAAACCAGGATGAGCAGCGGCCGTCAAACCATAGCCCTTACTGAAACCATCATTAAAAAAGGCATAGTAGAGTTCTAATAATGGTAGCTTGTGGACTTGTCAGCTTCCTCACGATGTTTTTCTTCATTGTCTATAGCACTGGAATTACGCAGATACATTTTTCAGAAGAAAAAATCCATTGGAACTCCACCTTTATATAACCTAAGAATTTGAACGCAGAGGTGGCAAGGTGACTCTCGTTCTATTCTCTAGTTATGTATATATATCTGTGCTCTTCGCTCTTTACGGTCGTCTTATTAAGGCCGCCGCTTCGCAGAAAAGGCTTAACGAGTTGCTCCTCCAGGACCAAAGGATTATGTATTAGAAGTTTACGGAGGGGAATGAGTACATAGCTGTGTTCCATAATTAGAAACTGGAGATTTATGACCCATCCGAAATAGGAGGGAACTGAGCAACCTTTTATCAGTTGCGAATTTTAGGTAGGTACTTAACTGCCCCTTCTAGGTACCTGGGTAAAATACGGCCTACTTCTTCTTTATTGTACACACATTGAACACATTTTGAAATATACATTATGTGGCATGTACACAGGCGAGCTTAACCCTAAAAAGAAAACTGTTTCTTCTTCTTCTTATCGTGTCATTAGTTATTTCTAACCAGTGTGTTGAAAAGATTAAAGTGCGTCTCAGAAGCTCCTTTCTAAGGTAAGCCTTAATGTAAGCTCTCGACCTTGCCGACAGGATCCAAAAGAAAAAAAAAGACGAATCAGTACATGCGGTGTCGATTCGGTTGCAGGTGCATAACGACTGGCACCGAGCCGGGTTTATTTCAAGTTTTCCTTCTCTATTGCTAGCTCTTCTGTTAGTCAGCAGAGGGACTAATCCCCAATAATTTGAGACTATCGCAGTCGTCTCCATCATCAGTCTCGAACAATAAGGCCTGAACACATGATACTTATTATGACAAATACAAAAGGCGGACTCCGAGAAAACATTTATATTATACTAGCTGTTACCCGCGGCTTTGTCCGCGTGGTATATAAAAAGTAGCAATAATAATTGAACGAATGATTGTTTTGGAAGAATTACAAAGCATAATCGCGATTTTCGCGGTGTGACCATGATCAAGAGTGATTTTTTTGAAAGCTTTCTTAGCGAGCACCTACGGCCCTAGAGGAAGCTGCATACCAAGTTTCATTCTAATCCGTTCGGTGGTTTCTGAGATTTTGTGATGAATGTGTGAGTGGTATTTGACAAATATATAGTAGAAGATATATAGAGCGACTTTTGCTACAAACAAACAAAGCTTGCTTCAAAAAAATGCAATACAGCTCGAATAAGCGATTAGCGCCTAACATTATATTTTCCTACATAGCCTCTTTCTTTTTCGTACCTCTATATCGTCTGGCGCGGCACTTCTCTACGAATATGCCCAACAGGTGCGCCAATTTTCTTGAAACTTTGTACATATAGTGTGGAGTACGCCTGGCTATATACAGACTGATTCACGCTACACCGTATTATATCCGTTCTGAACTCTAAGTCGGTATTCCTAAATACGAACGACATTGGCCTCAATTCTGTTGGCACCAACCTAACTAATTTTAGCTAAAATTAGGTTTAAAACTGTCAAATGAAACTTTGGTATTCTGCTGCTACCAATTTATCCTAATTTAATGTTATGTAATTTAATTAAGCGTTCCTCATTTAGTTAGATGGTACCAACCGAATAGGTTTTACAAAATTAAATGCTATGACTAACTAAAATATATTTTAGACAACTCCTAATTTTTAAAATGAACCAACCGAATTGCCACCATTATATTACTAACACCAAAATCCAATTAATGTAATAATTACATGATAGTTTTAGAATATGTAAAAATTGAATTTTTTTATTGAATCTCATAGAATTTTACGCAGTTTTAAACAACACCTTATCGATGTAAAGGATACATGATCACTAATATGCGCTAATAAACACGTTAATTTGGAATATTACTGAAGTGTAATTTAAACATGTTACTCTAAAATCATTGGTGGAAATAAAGTAAGATCGGTTATTTAACGAACATTTTGTTAGTCCGGTAAAACTACGGAAACACGGAAACTACTCTGCGAGCCGATTTCGATGTATCGCAACGATAAAGTCGTTGAAATGTACGTTGTATTCAGTCGTACTGATAGTTATTACGTCTTCAATTTCAAACTATCGAATCGTCTGCTGGATTTCGACATCGATTGTCAAAATTAATGTCAGTCGTTCCATTGTTTAAAAAAGATTCGAAACGACACGACGTAGCGAAGAGTAGGGCTTTGCACGATTATGTACTCGATATATCTTATATCGATTTCATGAGTAGGCCCACCAGGCCACTATATCTGTCGACTTTATTTTTAACCGACTTTATCAAAAAGGAGTAGGTTATCAATTTTTTTTTTTTTTTTGTTTTTTTTTTTATGTATGTTCACCAATTACTCGAGTAATTGTGAAGGGTATACTTCACAGGTGGTCCCATATAAATTTTATCAAAGTCGGTCGAGCTGAAATATGAACGAAAATCTAAAAATTGTATACATCGATGATGATTTCATGTACTTCGATACCTCGCTGTCTTATTGCCTACCCATATTATAATATACAAAATACATCTACTTTCCACTATAAATGTATTATAGGCTCAAATATCATTCAATGAAGTCGGTTACTTTTTAGTTTTTAAAACGTAATTATATTTTAACTATGCTGTCATGCGTACCTAAGGTTAACTTCGTTTAGAAACACCTTAGCTAGCTTTGCTACGAGCACTTCCGAGACAGAGAACTAAATATAAACATTCAACTTAATCACGTTAATAGAGTTCAAAATGAATCTGCAAAAAAACACATCTAAACAATGTGTTTTTTTGAAAACGATACGATACATTTATTATGTATCGTATCGAAAAAGGTATCTTAGTTGCAGTTTTCGCACGTAATAGGTAATTTTATATTTGTTTATTTTTTAGTTTTCTTTACTTTTGTTTTACTCTTTGTTTTTGTTTTCGTATATCTGCCCTGGAATGTGTCCTTTTGTAATAAGTAATCACGTTTCTGAAACGCAGAAGGTAGTGGGCTCGATTCCTGTATAATTTTATGAATTATTAATTCTATTTTCTATTTTATATTTCTATTTTCAACTTGTATAGAAAAACCCAAAGAAGCATGTTTAGTAACCCTCGTTGAGAGCCTATATAAAAGTCTATACTGGAACTATATCTGTGCCTATGCCGCACAAAAACGCGGTCATTCCACACCGCACTTTATAGCTGCATATTCAAAGCTGGCGTAGCGGAAGCAATTAAAGCCTTAATGATGCAGACTGTACATAAATATCTAACTTTTATACAAGCCGCATTTTCTCCGCAAATTACCTAAACTTGCACCAAAATAAAAACGCGCCAAGTGCGCGGTTTCATCTTAATTTAGGGGTTCTGTAGTACCAACCTAATAATATTTATATAGATCTATAATAGTACATTGGCCTCAATTCTGTTGGCACCAACCTAACTAATTTTAGCAAAAATTTGGTTTTGAACTGTCAAATGAAACTTTGGTATTCTTTATATCTGGTATATATTCATCTAACTTCATTAAGCGTTCCTAATTTAGTTAGATGGTACCAACCGAATAGGTTTTACAAATGCTATGACTAACTAGATATATTTTAGACAATTCCTAATTTTAGAAATTAACCAACTGAATTGCCACCATTGTTACCCTAGGGCTTAAGTAACTTATTTAGTACCGAGACGGGGTTTGGTTTGAGAGACTAAATAAGCCTTTCACCCGAGGTAAACACTGTGCCTTTCATTACGAATACAAGGAAAGGAAAAATAAAAACATGAGTTAGCTAAAAAAAAAAACAATGTATTATATTTTACATAAATCAACAACTTTGGTGAGATATTTATTTAAAGTTTATGGTAAAATTAGAGCAATTAGTTTTAGTTAGTGAAATGTTTTTCCGGGTATGTTTAATATATTCGTTATTTTCTGAGAAAATTGAGTTTCAACAGTATCCAAGGATTCTTGGGTGTACATAATGTTGGGGACATCGATATCTGTCTATTTTTGGATTTTCCTTTTTTCTTCAGCTGTTTTTAGATTTAACGGATAATCTTTTTAAGTTATTTTATTTTATTTCTCTGTAAGTGAATTGCTCAATTATTGTGAGAAAATAAATATCTTCAACCACAATCTGAAAATTCGTTTGTGGCTCAATCACGTTGTAACAGCTAAACGGATTTGGATAAAACTTAGTATAGATGTTGTCTATGACTTGGAATAGCGTATAGTTAAATTGTATATAGGCAATAGACGTGCGACGCCGCAAGCAGATGCTAGTATCCTATAAAATAATTAAATCACCGTAGCATAATTTTTAGTGGTTAGCGGTAGGGAACGAACGTTTTTGTTTTAACCATTTAGGCATGGAACCCCAAAAAGCCTGGCAACATTTACATAATGACTTTATATTATACACTCTGGTCGACGTCAGAATTTTAATGACCCCAGCGCTGTTTTTGAGTTTTAATGCATAATTACAGAGAATGAATGGCGTAATGATGAGTCGAAAATAATGATATTTGTATCATTTGAACATCGGAGTTTATAAGCAATGTTGTTTGTACAAAATATTACGGGTGCCACTAGCATCCTAAGTAGATAGGTATATAATATACCTACATTAATTTATTTAACTGTATTTTATTGTGTTTATACTTATTGTATGTAAAAAATAGATCTCGTGTCTGATGTAAATATATATTATTATTTTTATTTGTTACATCCATACTACAATTATTAATTCAAAAGGGTCTGAATGTCTGTTTATTTGGTTGATTGTTATCTTTTTATCCGTAAGGAGGTTCTTTATTAGTGCTACTTTTTATGTATATAGCATAGAATTATATATTAAATAAAGTTTCGTAAAATAATTTAGAGATAGGCTACTTTTTATGTGGGTACGTACCATGCGTGCGAAGCCGCGGGCAGCAGCTAGTAATATTATACGTGTCGCAGTCTGTTTGTTTATTACCTTTTAACGGCTAAACGGCTGTTTAGATCTTGATGAAATTTGGTACGAAGATAGATTATATCTTTGGGACCGACATATGCAATTTTTTATGTAGGCACCACGCGGGGCAGCTGCTAGTATACCTAATCGATATGTATTATGTTTTACTTTACATACTGCTTATATGGTATATGGAGGACAAGTGGGAAGGGCGGCTTCACAAATTTACATGGAAGTTAGATAAGGCCATGCTAATCTGCTGGTTTTCCGTTCAGTCACGCCTCTGTAAGGCTGCATGCAAATCAATGTGGAGATATCCACCGACTGTCTTTGATACTGTCTTTGACGGATACAAACCGGTACTTTATGTTTAAATTGTTATTTTATATTGTACTCCTGTTTCCCGCGTGGTAGATGTTTCGGGAAAATCACAAAGAATATATAATAATAATATGAGTAATAATATAATATTGGTGGACAAAGCACACAACACCATCTAGCCCCAAACTAAGCACAAGCTATGCTTTATGGTATTATGGTGACCAGGCTGATAGAATACTTATATATTTTTAAATACATACATAAGATACATTATAACACCCAGATACAGAATCAACGCGGTTTTCGCGGTTTGACCATGATCCCAAGTGATTTTTTTGAAAACCTTTCTTAGTGAGCACTTACGGCCCTAGAGGAAGCTGCATACCAAGTTTCATCCCAATCTGTTCGGTGGTTTCTGGGATTTCGTGATGAATGAGTAATATTTGAGAAATATGTAGATTTCATATGTTGTACAATAAAGATATATTCTTCTTTTTATTCTTATTATTATTTTTATACAAGTCCAATGTATGTATGGTGTGCAATAAAGGATGTTCTATCGTCTATCTGTCTATCTATATATCTACATACATATATCCTACCTTAATGAAATCGGCCAAGGGTATACCAAACTTTTTAGTTTGGCCGTTTTTCCATACTATTTGGATCATACTCTATCACACCATCCTTTCACATTATATGAAACTATAGATAACAATTTATTTTCCATGAGAAGAGACAAAAATGATATCTGGGTATTGCCATGTCCTGCGATCAGTGAACTTCTAACATCGAAACCGAGATCATTATTTTGACTGGTCTCTTAACACAGTTGGTAATAGCTCTGCCTTTCTGCGTTGTAGGCTGTGGGCTCTATTCCCTCCCAGGACAAATATTTGTGTGATGAACTGATGCTTGTTCTGTGTCTAAGTGTTATAATTTTCACTCAAAACGGGATATTTACCATGATATATTAGTTTTTTGAAACTGAGTAGTTTATCTTGTGATCATGGCCCATGCAACCGTGCCGGGAAGCAGAAAAACTCATATATCATGGTAAGTATCCCGTTTTGAGTAAAAATTATGTTCAAAACTATGATAGTTTTAGAACTTACATACACTATATATTATATATATGAAAATATATATGATATAAGCTATTTAGTTTCTATACTAGGTACAATCTATGCTTAGTCTGAGACTAGACAGTATTGCGTGGATTGTCGTCTATTTGCTTTGTAGACGCGCCTTTAGTTTGCCGGATACTGGATATACTGAAAGGAAAAACATTGATCTAGCTTCGCCCTTATGCTGACGGAGCTATGTCCTTCTAAACGAGGTGATTGGGACGCTGAGGCTCTTTGAAGATTAGTTTCTCATTTCTGTACATTCACTTTGGAAAATGGAAACTGATTTGGACCATCAGATCTCAAAATCAAAGTCAAAAGAGACTATATTCAATACAATCACAAGGATCACTTTGAAACGTCTAACATACTAGGTGAATTTAGGTGCCAATTCATCCTAACCCAAGCACGAGAAGAACTTGCAAGAAACTCGTCCTGATCCTAGCGCTTTTTTGCATGTTGCGTATTGCCTGACAGTAATTCATTGTATTAAAAAATAGTTAATAGTTATACAGTTCTAGATTTATGTCCCTTTATGTATGCTTTATATATAAAGCATACATAAAGGATACATAAAGGACTAATATAGTCTTTTCAAGAAAGCGTATTAAATGACTATATTATTGATGAGAATGCATAGCCTTATGTCGCTCTGCCCTTAGACCGACACACTGTATAAACTCTCTTGTATTAGTTTTTCGTAGTTAAGGTAGTATAGGACGTATTGACTTGAGCTTTTCATTATTATACAAATGGCACTTATGATCCATACATAAACGCCACGATACTTTTACACAGCTTTTTTTTATCATCTACGTTTGACCACGAGCTAATTATGTATTTTTCAGAAAGACAGATAGTTTATAATGACCAAAGCTTCTAGTTATACGAGATCTATCTTTCTCCATACGTGTAGGTCCTTTCGAGGTTTTTCCGCGCAATTATAACATGATACGCCACGAGCAAAACATAAGGAGTCCTTGAGGGCAACGCATTAGCAATGCTATTGATGTTGTAAATGTCTATAGCCGACTGCTTACCATCAGGCGGCTTGTGTATGCCTACTTATTGTAAAAAAAACTATATAAATCTAGTCCAAATTAGCAGTTACAGTAGATTTTGAAAGCATCAACCAAACAGTACCTTTTAATTTTCTATGCGTCCGTAATTTGTCTAGCTGTCCAAAAGAACCGCTTCGCTCTAAATAACAGCAGATGGGGGGAAATCTCTACATAAATCAATGTTCCGCTGTTAAGTATATAATAAAAAGAGGGATACAGCTTCAGCCTGAGGACCAAACTCATTCCCTACACGAAGGCACATAAAATATGCATACAAACAGACATGGGGTAAATCCCGGCGATTTACGTCACGTCGTTAGTCATTACGCATTCCCGCGAAGGCTTTGAAGGTGAAATTACTGGCCCTTGAGGGGGTGGCGGGGTAGGGTGGATAATAAATGACGCGGCCCGACCCGGGAGCGAAGTTGCCAACTTTTTGTGACAAATTGCCCCAAAAGTGCGTGCGCCTAAATTGGTGCTTTTACCCTGTGGATGTGTGAGTGAAATATGGAGGTGGAGCTGAATATATTAGTTGTTATGCTAGTGGCGTAGGTTACTTTATTGGGAGTCCGTTTTGTTGTATATATTTTACACGGGTGATGCGAATCTATTGTTATAAATACACACAATATTCACAATTATTAGGAAAACCTTTTTGAAACGGCCACATTATTTTGAGATTATCATCAAAAAATCAGTAATTGGTCTGTAACTATAACTATATTCAGTTATGTTTCAAAACTATTATTTTACCTCAAGGTTTGCTGGAAGATATTATGGTTAAGTCCACTTTTGCATACTTATATTGCTTATGTTTCATATTTTGTGTACAATATAGAATAAATAATTCACATAGTTTTCACTATAACAGGAATATTTACTACGATTTGTGAGTTTGTTTTTGTTTCCGATATTTCAGCACATGCGCCATGATCACGCCATGAAGTCTTTGCGAGAAGATTGTAAAAATGTTATTTATTGGCAGACAAATCGTTCTACTCCCTTTCGCACTCTCTAACGAATGATAGTACTACCGGTTTCATTATCACCTACAACTCTATCACGACACACAATACTAACGGTATCAGAACGGGTAATTGGTACCTAATTTTTTGGTTTTAATTCTGACTACAGGATTCCAGACTGCTGATAATTAAAAACCATCATCTCTGTAGAAATTCCTGTGTTTAGTAATCTCAATTGTTTCTTGATCCATTCTTAGTAAGTAATGGTGCTCTGGTGTAATTGCTTGAGGGTTATGTAATTCAATGTAATTGTTTCAGCTTGACTTTAAGAGCAGTAGCTGTAGCTACTGTATATCAAAGTTTTGTACATCAAATTATTGTGCATTTTGTTTGGATGATATATGAGCTACCACAGCTGCAATGGTTTTTAAATGGAAATATTATTTCATCTTATGTACAGCGTTTATCATTATATTCCAATCTCAACCGGTGAGTGCGAACCGTGAACGCTCGCTATAACTCACGGACCGCGGATCAAACTCACCCTGATGAAGATTCTCTAGATGAATCGAAACAGTGTCGGAGCCTCCATTGACAAAATAATACGTAAGTAAAACCCGTGTTTATCATAATGATGAAAGATACTTTTAATGTAATAGATCTGATTACAAATCACATAAATCACACAACCCCGGTTATTCCTTACTCTCGGTGAAGAACTATTCAAGTAGGGTAAATTGAAAAACAGCGCTGTGTAGGTAGGTATACCTATCTACTATCTACCTATTAACAGCAAATGCTGAATTTATTTTATTTTTTTATTTTTTTTATTATTTAATAAACGACTTTTTTTTAACTAAGTATTCAAAAACCGTTGACGAATTCATAAAAGTAGCGTTGAGCTTCGGTTTGATTGTAATCAAGTTATAAAATAGTCCTTTAGCGTTTAAGGCTGTTGTTTTAGTCAGTTCAATAGGTAACTTTGATTTTCATGATAATTATATCAACAACGAAAAATCTCATTTTGTTAACGCCAAAGTCTGAATTACAGCAGCATTTAAAAATGACATTTCTATGACGTTGACAAATTTCAAATGACATTTAAATTGTGTAAATAAAAACTGATATGTAATTGGTTGAATAAATCCGAATAAGTTCTTGGACAATTAAAAATGCATTAAAAATGAGCAAAATGTACCGAAATTTTTACATTTTTGACCTAATTTGGACTCATTTTCTATCTAATTTCTAATTCTAATTTGGACCTAAGGTTTTTCGTATTTTAAGATGTTTTATCTATTGAAACAACCAAATCACAATCGAAATTCTTTCTGTGTACGCTTTATGCATTCATTTTACTGTAGATATCCATTTTTCTCATCACCATGGCCCGACTCCCAACCAAAACAAGGCAAATCCTCGGGCTGTGCCTGGCTAATAGGAAATGAGAAAATTAATTAAGTGGGGGACAAACAGGCAATGTTTATTTAGGCTCCGATCCGCGGTCACCTACCATGTTTTCATAAGATTTCCCTTCATTGTTTGCCCTTTGCACCCCCTTATGTATTTATTCTATTAAAAAGCGTTTGCTTTTGTTAATTGGCGTGAGCACATTAATAAACGAGAATATATATAATCCCGGACATTTCACACAACATCATCTGGCCCCAAAGTAAGCAGAGCTTGTGTTATGGGTACCACGTGACTGATATACTACTTATATACTACTTTTTTTTTGTAAATACATACACATTATACAAAGAACCACCCAGACCCGAGACAAATACTTGCAGATTGTACAAACATTTGTCCCGCGGCGGGAATCGAACCCGCAACCTTCTGCGTCTCAGCCGGGTTTTAGCCAACTGCGCCACAGAGGTCGTCAGTATCGTCGTCGTCGTCGTCGTCATATACTTTACTACACCCTGGAATCAAAAATTTAAGGTGATTTCAGTTTATTTCTTTAGGTATTTTGACTATCGGATAACATATTAAAAATCTTTTTTTTATATATTGCACCGTACCCTAGAATTAAAAATTAAATGTGAATGCAGTTTATTTCTTTATGTAGGTATATTGACTATCGGCAATTTAACGTTTTTTGATATATATTTCACCGCACCCTAGAATAGAAAATTGAAGGTGAGTGCAGTTTATTTATTAAGGTATATTGACTATCGGCTAGCATTTTTTTATTTTTATTCGATGGTAAGCGACGATGCGGCCGACGATGAGGTACGCAGGTCTAGAAGTCACCTATATACTCTTGACTTGAAGTGCCCCAGATTGTAGTTTTCAGGAAAGAGAGACGACATGTATAAAATATGGGGTTATATTTGGACTTAGCTCTGATGACCACTTATAAACCAAAAGAAAACATGAGACTCTAGACTAGTTTTTTATTGAATTTGACGCGATCTGACTTCGTATTGCTTAGTAGTTATCGCGTATTACATTCTCGAGGTTTTGCTAATGTTGCAATTTCCATAGCCGCGGTCTAACTGAGACTATTTTATTTTCCAGATATATATTTAGAAAATACCTCGCTCAAAACACTAGAACAATTATAGCTTGGACGAGATCTATTAGAATGGGAACTATAGCTGTTTAAGAACCATATTTACCCGTTCATTTGATGAAGCTAATGGATAACTTGAGCCAGGGAACATGCCAGCTCCTAGAACAATGCCTAAGTAAAAATTACCAGCAATTTTGTAAAAATAAAACCGTTTTTCTTCACAGCGAAAAGCGCTCCACTCCGCATTCCAAATAATTGCCATTATATAAATTTTAATAGCCAAGTACGAGCATAATTGCGTCCATTACGGCTCTCTCTAATGCTGGCCTTAAGCTGAACCGTTTGTAATTGGAGGCCTCATAAAGGGGACGGAGGGACCGGAAAAGGGGGCGAAAAACCGGCACGGAGGGGGGGTCAATGTTATGGAAATGACGCACCGCCATTTCCCCGTTTTTGTATTTGATTATCCTTTCAAGACAATATTTTGCAGGGTCCGGAAATTAATGAAGGCAATTTATGCGACACAGAGCGCTGGCGTCGCTTTTTATTTAAATAACTTTTTGTTTTTTTTAAGCCGAGGGTTTTTGGGTGTGCCTTTTGTAATTGGAGCATTCTGTGGCTTTTTGTTCTGGAGCTTACGAAGAGTTATGTTGAGGTTAGAATAGGCCCGCTATGGAAATGCAGCGACGGGGATAGCCGCTGTGTAATTCGGGCCAGCTATATTTTTCCAGGTATTATTTATTCATTGTTATTAATTTATTATGTACAGAAGGGAGGTTCTTTTTGATGACGAACTTTTTTGTATTACTAGCAGGGTTATTACGCACAAGAAGGGGAATATCTGCTAAATAAGTTGCCATTAAACTCTTACAAGTACGAAAGGCAGCCGTTGCCTATTATCTCGCCTCTACATGGAAAAATACGCTTATAGTAGAGTTATTAGCGTACTAAAGGTGTGTTTGACAACAGTTATCGCGGAATTCATGCCTATTACTAGTAGTCGCGAGTTAGATAAGAGCCGATCGATATAAAATAATGATAGACACTTCAAACAAAATAATTTAGCCCCAAAGTAAGCAGAACTTATGTTATGGTAACCATTATGACTGATATACCTACAACTTACTCACTTTTTTTTCATGTTTTTGTTTTATCCAAGGTCTTTAAAAAATTTTAGACATTCAGAGACGCACGCCATCCATTATGCCCACGCTCCCGTACATTATAATTTACTGAATTACTGAATTTAGACACACGAAAGCATAAGTACATACGTCTAGTTTCCTCTCAAATCAAATGAAAACATAATAAATTATTTAAAAAATCACAAGGACCACTTTGAATAGTAGTTTTACATGCTAGTGAATCTAGATGCCGGTTCCTCCTAACCCCAGTTCAAGAAGAACGCGACAAGAAACTCGTCTGGTCTTAACACTTTTTTGTATGAACCTTGCCAATTTTGTGACGGATGCCGAGTCGAGTTGGAGCGGATCCCAAGCTTTTTTATCATCTAAATAATCTGATATATTATAATATGCTTTAATAGATAGTTTCTGTTATATTACGTTTTTAAATTTGCCAATGGACAAATCTAACACTCAGTATCCTAGTCATAGTTTTCAGATAAATTACTAGACATCTAGTTAGCACAATTTTTGCCAGGTATTTCTAACTAACTGTTTTCTAGCTCTGATTTTTGAATATTCAAATGATAATAAAATATGTTTGATATTCATTTCGAAAAAGAATAGAATAGAATAGAAAATATTTATTAAACGTCACATATCAAATACAGTGCAAATATAATATAAACTAGTCTATGTACAGTGACGAAAAAAAGGCTAAATAATACAATTACAAGTAATCTTACGTTATAAAGATGTATAAAAGGTAATAGAGAACGGACGAAAACTGACGCAGGCGAAATCCCTCTACTTAACATTCTGTGCCATACCTTTGTATATAAAAACGCTTTCCACCCTTTTTTCAACAAACAAACAACAACCCTAAAAGCGTGATAACAAAGTCTAAACTTCACAAACAGTTCAAAGCTCAACAATTTAGCAAAGTTACAATAGAAATTCAGTTCTATATAAAGAGCGTGTAAGTTTGTTTTTCTGTATTTTTCTCCAAATGAGACTGAGAAACACGCTTTATGTAATAAAAACATTTATTTTGTCCGATTCTGAGTATATAGGACTCCTCTTCCCCTTATGTACAGTGATTTAGTGCGCGCGAGATTGTTTTGATAACTCCTTTCACATTTCGCTCGGCAGAGCGCTATCTTTCCAGGAAATGTGAGTATTACGCTTTTAAAAATGTTGTCTATGGCATTTTTTAGTATTTTTGCTGTTGTTCATCTCTGTCGGTTCTTTTCTTGGCTGTTTGAGCTTTTGAAAGAATGGAGATTCATTCAGTTCAAAAATAATGCTGTCGTTTCGGGTGTTAATTTTAGAAATTAAAATTTGATGCTGATTTTTATTCATATAACATTATGCTAAGATTTGCGTTTTGTATAATCATGTATATATTTAATGGATGTTGTACTGCGTAAATAGTTCAGTGCGTGTTGAAGAATAGATAAATACCCTGATTCGGTTGTTTCGACTACCTAAAATTGCGTAAAATAAAATCATATTTGACCTCTGTGGCTGTGGCTCTGTGGACTAAGGTCCGGCTGAGACGCAGAAGGTTGCGGGTTCGATTCCCGCCGCGGGACAAATGTTTGTATGATCTTGTATCTTGATCATGTATTTGTCTTGGATCTGGGTGTTTCTATGCAAAATAAGTAGTATGTATATCAGTCAAGTGGTACCCATAACACAAGCTCTGCTTACTTTGGGGCCAGATGATGTGTGAAATGTCCTAATAAAAAAAAAGTTTTTGATTACACGAATGTCTCAATTAGCAGAACATAGAGCACTGGTGGTCGAGTAGTGGTGTCCCCGTCTTCCGATCCTAAGGTCGTGGGTTAGAATCCGGCTGTCACCAACGGATGTTTCTGTTCGTAAAACGTTTATGCGCTATACCAGTACTCTTAAATGGTGGAGGAAAACATTGTGAGGGAACCGGCATGTCCTAGAACATAAAAAGTTCTTAGACGTGTGACAAGTGCAAGAAAGGAGCCTTTGAGGCGCACTTTAATCCTTTCACCACACTAGTTCGAAATAGCTAATGACACGAGAAATCAAAATTGGCGTATTACTTGTTTAGATCTCTTTAGTCATTAAGTCAAGAGATGTTGATTAAACAATATCCTAGAAAAGAACTCAATATGAAATTAAATTGTAAAACATTAGATTATTTTAAAACTGTTACCTATATGAATTTGGTTTTGGTGAAGCAAATAAAATCCTTCGTAGCTTAGGAAATTAAATCTTGTCCGGAGTCCGGCAAAACTACAAAATCACAACCATTGTTTTTAAGTTATGTTTAGTAAATACAGTTTTTGTGCTAACCTGTTTTGTACAGAACTCCTTATTCGTTCAGTGATAATAATATACAATTTTAAATCTGTAAAAAACAATACCTACCAAACTTTTTTTTGTACAGGAGATTTTATTAATTCAAATATCGAACCAGTTTCTGTACAAATGCCAAAGTCGCAAAAAAAGTGACGTGCACAATTGCGTTCGGAGACCATTGTCTGGTGAAGGGCAATTGAATAGAAGGCGCGTTCGGAATCTCGCTCCGAGCTGAGGTCTGCACGATGCTTGCAGCGCACTGCTGCAAAACCCTTTTACGTAAACTTGTTTAACAGAATTGTATTTAAAACGATACAGAAATGAAGCAAACGGGTTTTGCAGAATGTTCGGTTTGCAACATGTAGCTCGATTAAAGGGGTTTAATTGACAATTGAATTGGAATTGCCTACTGAAGCAATTTTTAAGAAAAAAACACACAAAAGAGTGACTGACGCTGGTAACGAATCACGTTTTTGGTGATTTAAATTACGTAAATAATATGTATATTTATGTATCAAAATTCTGACTGACAATATTACAGATAACGTACAGCCTAAATCACTGTTGGTAGAGACATGCAATTAATAGGCTATTAAACTGCCTACTGTCAGAATGATGATGTTTTGTTTCTAGTTTCTATTATGTAATTACTCCACCATACTTCCCAAGAAGTAAGTTTTTTTGTGGTTTTCATAATTATTTTACGGCGTCTGGTAGACACATGACATTAAGACCTCGCGTGACTCCAAGAGCTGAACCTTTCTAGCTCAGCAAATTAGCATTGCCATTCAACGTGGTAGCGCCGCCAGTAGAGGATACTGCCCTTAGTGATCTGGCTCAGTTGAGCTATCTATAGATCGATTAATGCGTCCTTAGAGGTTCAACTGTTTCACATGTATTTTATATTTATCTATACATTTATGTCAATAAATGTATTTTACCAAGCTGATAGTTAAATGGATATATTGTCACTAGCTAAAGGAGTCATCCCTTGCGTCTTAGTACATGTTCATACATACATACATACATACATACAAGTGTAAATATTATAGAGTTAACGAACCCACCTTAACTGGTCTAAAGGTCACACAACAATACCTTGCGTAAGCTGTTTTATACTGTTGAATTCTACTTCATAGTTATTTAGGACCAGTGTGGTGAAAGGATTAAAGTGCGCCTCAGAGGAGCCTTGTCTACTGTTGTCTAAGATCTTTCTGGATTAATATTTTCATATCTATTATTTATTTGTCAAATACCACTCACTCATTCGTCACGAACTCTCAGATACCACAGAACGGATTGGAATTCATGTTGTGAAGATGGTATGTCCCTGTGACTGCCGTTTATTACTGTATAGGTACATAATAGTGTACTCGTACCTATGTCTGCTACAATAATTACTATTGTTATTTAATATTTACGACGAATGTGAGTGCCTCGACAAACCTTATCAGGTTTAAAGGTACAATACCTACTGAATTATTTGTATAGTTTAAGTGCATTGAATAAAAAAAAAAAAATTGGAATGCAGCTTTGGTGCTCGCTAAGAAATTTTTTCAAAATACTCACTCGGGATCATGGTCAAACCGCGAAAACCGCGATCATGCTTTGTAATTTATCCGAAACATTCATTCGTTCAATCTTGCTACTTTTTATCCACCATGCGAGTAAAGCCGCGGGAAACAGCTAGTATTTTATAATCGAATGTTTTAAATGATCGTATAGAATCGAGGACGAGACGTTTTTGCAAAAGGACGATAACCCAATGTGGTTCAATTTACTCCCGGTAATGCGAATTCTTCATTTGCATTTAGATTAGTACGGTTTCGTTCGCGTTTCGTGGTAGGTAGGGTGCTAATGTTTTTTTAAAACCTTTATAATCCTTTTATATTGCTTTATTTCGGCTGAAGTTTCGTCAGATATTTCCTAGGAATAGTAGTAGAACTGTTTATATAGTTACTTACAAAAGTGGAAGTATCACTCATGTTGTGAAAATATCGATAATTTCAAGTAGTACAATTAATTGAACTGTTGAGAAAAGTATTCATTGCGTCCTTTTAAAACGTCGGGAATCAATTAATAATAATAATAATACCGGACATTTCACACAGCATCATCTGGTACCAAAATAAGTAGAACTTATGTTATGGATACCACATGACTGATATTACTACTTCTATACTTTAATTTTGTAGATACGTATTATATATAGAAAGACCCAGACCCGAGACAAATACTTGCAGATCAGACAAACATTTGTCAAGCGGCGATAATCGAACCCGCAACCTTCTGCGTCTCAGCCGAGCCATGGCCAACTGAGCCACAGAGGTCGTCCAATTAAAACTAAAAGCTAATACACGATAAATACCAGTTAAAGACTTAAACAAAATGAAAAAAAGACATAAGACAAATATATCTTTACCCTTCACTGAAACGAAATTAGAAATGTTTAAAGCAGCTGTTCCAAAGCGCACTTTTAATTATTTTGCCTCATTCATAAACTTTCTAATCACTCCATCTTTTAATTGATTAAAAATAATCCAGTGACATGTCACAGCCTGTCAAACTTACCATTAGATGTCCAGTATTGAAGCGATCGTAGCTACTATAGCAAATGCACATAACCCCTAAATAAATAGAAAACAACACTATTTTCTAAACATTTCTATTCAAAATAACTTAGCACAGCAAAGCTCCAAACTCAACTATGTACCAATCCCCAAAGAATACGAACATAAAGGTATGTTACGCAGAGGGTTGGACCCTTCGTGTCGAGCTCAACTCTGCAGCCCATTGCAGCTACGAGTATGTGGTCAAATTATATAGAAGTTGCAATAAAGTTTAACTTGCAAAAACCAGTTTGAAAAATAATATGCTAGCAAAAAACGCGCGCTCTGCGAATATGATCTTTATGCATCAAGATGTACAGAAAATATTCTGTATTTTGAAAACGCTTTTGTGACGCGTTTATTTTGTTGAGATCAGGGAGCCGACGGTAATTTTGAACAATTGAACCAAAGCTAAACCATATCTAAACCAAAGTCAAAACGTTACTTTTGACATATTTCGTACCGCGCTAATCACTGTAACGGAAACAATTTAGCTCTAATTTGGATTAGACGATGTTCAAATGTTGCGAGATAGCGGTATTTTTGATAGTGCTTTCAAACGAACGATTTTGATTTAGTACATCCTAGTAGTCTGTGCATAGAGTAATACTAGCTAGTTCTATGTATAAATTTGTTCGATTGGTAAAATCAACAATCAAATTGTTCAGGAAGAATAGCGCGGTAACATGTTGACATTCAGATAAGCCATATCCAAACTTTTGCCAAAACCGTTCCGTTCCGTTCCGATCCGTTCGGTGGCAATAACGTTGACAAATAGTGCGATCGCTTTACAAGTTTTATTGCGAAGTGACTCATAAAATATGTCGGTCATGTGCAAACGTCGTGCTTGAGAGAGTATCGTAGGTGCGGTGATGATGAAAGACCATGATGTTGAAAGGAGAAACATATTATTTCACCACCATGGTTCTTTTAAAATCTGTTATAATTACCAGTCCGATTCAGTACCTGTGATTATCTATGAAAGCAAAAAACGTTGTTCCAACGAAAGGTAATGGCCTCAATTCTGTTGGCACCAACCTAACTAGTTTTAGCTAAAATTTGGTTTTGAACTGTCAAATTGACCTTTGGTATTCTGCTGCTACCAACTTATCCTAATTTAATTTTATCTAACTTAATTAAACTTCCTAATTTAGTTAGATGGTATCAACCCGAATAGGTTTTACAAATGCTATGACTAGCTAAATATATTTTAGACAATTCCTAATTTTAGAAATGAACCAACCGAATTGCCACCAATATCTGATTTTGTATATAGATATAGAATATAGAAATAGATATTTTTATCCTGAGAGGGTACCGTAGCTGTGACCTATCCACTTTTTTCAGTATCATTACTATTACTAGTCAAATTATACCGTCATAAATGCACCGAACTATGAAAGCACCGCATATAGTTATTAAGTTTGTAATCACAAAAATTGTTATACTTATGTACAAATTAACTATTTTTGGATAACCTTTGTGCTCTCATGGCACAAAAGGCGCTGTATAATAAGTATGTATTTAGAAAAAAAATGTATCTAGCAGTATATCAGTCATCAGTCATAACACAAGATTTTCTTTCTTAGGGGCCAAATGATGATGTAGGAAATATCCAGTTTTTTTTTTTTTTTTTTATTGCTGTGCGTTAATTAAAAAATGAGTTCGAAAACGGCTGGACCAGTTTGAATATATTTGTTTAATTTTGTTGACCAATACTGGGGGGGGTTTACAATCAAATCAATTTTAAGGAGCACGAGTCATCTAGTTTATAAATATTTTGAGTATCCCAAAAACGTACAAATAGAATTAAAGAGTACAGAAAGCTTATAAACCACAGAGTATAAATATTTGTTTACTCAGAGACAGACGCACGGCAGATGGCGGATATGAGACGTACGCAAAATGACAACCATTGACAACAGGACAATTGTTGTTGTGTACCCAAGCCGCTATCAAACTCATTTTTTGTTTTTTTCGAGTTATGCTGTGTTGCACTGAGGCAGGCGAGACCGTGGCTTTAATAATTAAGCTTGTCATTCTTTTGAGTCTAGTGTATCTAGAGGGTTAGAGTCGGTCATAGTCAGCCATGATAGACGAAAAGGCTGCAGAATAGCCTGATAAATAGACTTAAAATAGGTATTTTTACACACAAAACTCACGGTATCCGGACGCATAACTAGTACCTCACTTTTACGGTATCCACACATCCTCAACACAGGGTTTCAGGCTTCAGACAATTGAAATATGTCTTCTCGGTTGTAATTCCTATGTTTGGTAATCTCTATTGCCTCTTGTGCCAATCTTGGGCCAATAATGATAATGTAATAATAATGTACCAATAATGTTGTTCAGTTGAGATTACTTATGGATTGTGTAACTCGATCCAGTGGTTTGAGTCTGATCACAGCTGCAGTCAATCTTGTACACTCCTGGTGTTTGAACAGGAATCTTGGTTTTAGGTGGGCACAGACAGAAGTTTTAGAAGTTAAACAAACATTTGTCCCGCGGCGAGAACCGTACCCTCAACCTTCTGCGTCTCAGCCGGACCTTAGTCCACTATACCACAGAGGTTGTCAAAAGAACATCTAGATAACCAATTCATTGAGATTTCCAATGAGCCCAAACACGATACCTCAGCTGTAAGATAGTGAGGAGTTGGGTATCCTGCAAACTCCAGGTGAAGCAGGTGCAACAGAATCATGTCAAAGTGTGATCACTTGACCTTCACCTTGACCTTGACCTTGACCGTTCTTGCAATATTATTGATGTAAAAGTACATCAATTTTCCAATCAATCAGACCTTTGGAAGTTGCTCAGATCTCTTTATCAACTAGAAATGATCCCATTTAAAGCTGAGCATATTTTCTTGAAATATAGCTAAAAACACTCCTAATCTTTTCTTAATCAAACAAAAAGAACTTAATCAAAATCGGTTTATCAAGAGATACGATACCATAGAGAAATACACACTACAATCTTATAACTCTTTTATACGATCAAAAATACGGCCGAAATACGGTAATTTATGCCGATTATTTCTAGCCCGTGAAGCTAGAATCATGAAATTTATAAAGAAGTTCACAGCACGAGTGAAGAAAAAATAAGAAAATTTTACAAAATATTTTTTCATAAAATATAGAATACCACTTCTAGCCGCGGGTTTTTATGTACATATGAGTACATAAAAGGTATGTCCTTCTATAAGATACCTACAATCATTAATCAAGCGTTTAAACGTAAACGTAACAATTAAATAAACTTAATAATATTAGTTAGTATAGATATGTAAGTTCTAAAAAAACCTTTACATAAAATCCCAAACTATATTGTTCATAAAATAGAATAAAGTTTGCCGATAAAATAAACATTTTGCGTAACGCGCTGTAAAGCCGAAATTACACGAAAAATTGATGTGAATTTAAAAATAGAACAATAACCCCTAACTCGGCCACAGGCGATCTCGAAAAAAGAAAACGCCAACATTTACTCGCCGTTCGACACTTTACCCGAAATTCGACACGGAATCGAATATGCCAGTGCGATTATTTTTTATCGATACGTCGACACAGTTTGACACAAAAGTCAAGGGCACACCAACTTTAAGCTTTCTCGGATTGTATTTTATCTTGTTTTCTTTCGGTAGATACTTTGATTAACTTAAATTACATCCAAATGAATATATTTCCGTACCCGACTTCAAAAAAGGAGGTTCTCAATCCGGTTGTATTTTTTTTCAATGTTTTTACCGTCCTCCGTCATTTATGAAGCGATTTAAAAAAATCTCTATTCATGTGGAAGTATATACTTTTCGGTTGGATCCATAGAAATTTCATCAAAATCGATTCAGTAGGTTGGTTTTTAAATCAAAATAACTGAAAAATATATGTCAACCCAGTAAAAAAATCTCGTATTTTGCTTTCTTGCGACTCTCTAGTGGTGTTTACGAACTTACCCCTTAAGGGTAAAAAATAAGGGATAAAGTTTTTTATGGGCTCGAATTTTATATCGGGTACAAATTTTTATTCAATTAAGTCGATTTTCTATTAATTATTTAAACGTAATTATTTTGAATCTGTAGGGCGATTATGGAACTCTAATTACAATCAATGTCTATCAGTTTTCATGGACTTCTGATAGACATTGATTGTAATTAGAGATCCATAATCGCCCTACTGAATCCAAAAACCAGCGCAATTTCTTTTCCGTGTCAGGAAGTAGCAAATGAGATTGTACCTATTTGGCTACAATGCTTTTAATATTGGTGTACAATCCACACAACACCATCTAGTCCCTAGCTTGTGACCAGATGACTGATATGACTGATGAGCTAGCATGGGTTTTAAAATCCTTTCTTGAATATAAAAGCTCAATTTTAACCGAGAAAAACTTTTTTGTTATGAACGTTCTGTACATTTATCTATAAAAGTTTTATATAGTAAATAAATAGTAAATAATACCGGACATTTCACACAGCATCATCTGGCCCCAAATTAAGCAGAGCTTATGTTATGGGTAAGACATGACTGATGTACTACTTAAATACTTTTTTGTAAAGACACATTATACTTAGAAACACACAGACCTGAGACAAATATTAAATGATCATTCAAACATTTGTCCCGCGGCGGGAAACAAACCATGCTATGTGAAGTTACCAAACACGATATAATATATATTAGTGGTAAATTTTACATAACACCATCTAGCCCAAACTATAATTTACTTCTAATCGGCTCTGGTTAGAAAAATATATAATCAAAACCTTATATAAAAAACCCCCAAAAATAATAATAGGCATGTTAAAAAACAACCAATGACGTATCGTTTTAATGAATAAATTAATTTATAAATAGGTAGAATGCATTATTTTACATTCCCCTTTACAGTTAAGAGTCGCCCTATTCAACTATTCCTAGATAAGGGTTTCTATTCAATTAAAATTGACCCTTATGGCACAGTAATAAAGTTTCTAAGTAAATAACATTAAATAATGTTGTGTAAAAGTTTTATACTATATATTTATTTGTTTCAAATACTACACAGAAGACACAGAAGGTTACGGGCTCGATTCTCGCCTCGGGACAAATATATGTATAATCTGCAAGTATTTGTCTCTAGTAAAAAAAAACATACATATACAATATATTATTGACGACCTCTGTGTCGCAGTGGGCTAAAGGCCGGCTGAGACGCAAAAGGTTGCGGGTTCGATCCCCGCCGCGAGACAAATGTTTATATGATCTGCAAGTATTTGTCTCCGGTCTGGGTGTTTCTATGTATAATATGTATATATTTACAAAAAAAAAGTATATAAGTATCAGTCATGTGGTACCCATAACACAAGCTCTGCTTACTTTGGGGCCAGATGATGTTGTGTGAAATGTCCGGCATTATTATTATTATTATTATTATATACAAACTTTCTCTTTTATAATATTACTATGAATAATAGGCAAACACAAGATTGGAAAACGTCAAGTCAAGTATAACAGAAAAGTTAATTATTATTACTTGCTGTAATGCTTACAAGAGAAAGGTTTATATTATACATATAAACCTTCCTCTTGAATCACGCTATCTATAAAAAAAACAGCATAAAAATCCGTTGCGTAGTTAAAGATCTAATCATACATAAGGACAGTCAGACAGCGGAAAGCGACTTTGTTTTATAATATGTAGTGATTTGTCTCGCGGCGGGAATCAAACCAGCAAGGTTCTACGTCTCAGTCTTGGCCCACTGATTGTAAGCATTACAGCAAGTACTAATAATTAACTTTTCTGTTATACTTGACTTCTACTGATCTATTGATCTACTGATTCAAAACGTACTAGGTCTAAATAGTTAAAAACTCATAAAACATTTATACTTAACGTTATTTCTATACAAAAGACTTCAACGCGTTTATCATACAATCTATTCCATAATTGTCACTTATTTTAATTGAAAATTTTCCTTGTTTATTCTCGCTCTCTCCCCCAAACGCGTAGTTAGTTTTATAATTATATTCCACTCCCTTTTCACATTCGTGGGATCCATTCCACACAGCCGGCATTAAACACAGCTTCCCTTCCGAAACGCCATTTTTCTCTACTCTACCCCAGGGATATTAATAATATATCACCCTGTAAGAAATCTCACCCTGCGAGGGTGGGTCCGCTAAATGTGCCTCGATCTCTACGCGCTAAAACAAAATAAAAATGGAGCGCCACTCGATTTTGTGCTCTGTTTTCAACAAGCTAAAGTGGAGTATAAGCTATGTTTTATCATCACTTATTCACCCACTGTCTCCGGCATACTACGTATGTTTAGGTTGTGCGGTACTTAGGCATTTTTTGCAAAACAAGTGAGTGTGACGCTTTGCAAACCAAGATGGCGTCGCTCCGGTACTTTTTGCGTGTAATCATTGCTTTTCAGAGTTTTTAAATCGATTGTGCTCGGGTGAAATCATGTGGAATTAGAGTTTGATTGTTTTTTGTTTGCTTTGATCTCGTTGAAAGGGATGAAACCAGGGGAGGTGATGCTGAATGCAAATTAATCTTCTAACTCGTGTTTCAACAATCTAATCAGGGATTTTGGCGTTCATGATTACATAATACATGTGGAACGTCTAGTGACCATGTTTGCTATAATTTTTATAAAACATCACAGGTGTTGAATTTAGGAACTTCCTTAGCTTCCTTTGCGTTCCCACATTTTAAAAAATCAGTCAAGTGCAAAATCGCCCTTGTAATCATACGGTATCTAGGTCTAGGTATCTACCTACTCTCAGCCTCATGGTTCTTTTACGATCGGTTACTATTACTTGTCTAATTATATCGTCGTAAACTATGGATATACCAAACTTTGTTTTTTAATTTGTAATCACAAAAAAATATTTTGTGTTAGGATTTTAGTATAAACTAGCGACCCACCCTGGCTTCGCACGGGTGCAATGCTGGCACTAAATATACTACAGAATGTCTTTATATACAACGTTATCTAAGAGATAGACATACCATCGCGGAAGAACTTTTAAAGGTGTACAATACTGTAGTACACTATTTTGATCTATCTCGTAGGGTTCAGCCAGCGTTTGCAATGTAAGCGTAAAAAAATTTGTTTATTTACGACATCACATTAGAAACCTCTTAAATTATCAGTGTTTCTCTACTATATTATGCATGTATTATACATATAAACCTTCCTCTTGAATTACTCTATCTATTAAAAAAACCATAACAAAATCTGTTGCGTAGTTTTAAAGATCTAAGCATACAACGGGACAGACAGACAGCGGAAAGCGACTTTGTTTTATACTATGTAATGATAATGATTAACAGTTTTTGGATTTTTTTCTTGACTTGTAGTGTGAGACCTTGCTTATCGTCAAATTTCAACGGGAAGTTAATTTTGAATTTGATTTACTGGCAAGTTCGAAATATGCGGCATAAATTGCTGTATTTTTTTACTGTGTTGATTTAGAAGTTTGATTTTTCTACATCTTCAAGAGACAGTAGATTTGAGTATCTGATTAATTTAATCATGATATTTCCACGCGATTTTAAGAAAAATGTTTATTTAACTTTATACCGTGATGCCACCAGCTCCGAGGTTCAGTCTGAAAACCAGCGCTGCTTTGACACTCATAAAACTGAGTCTAGACCTATTTAGGCACACACACGGAAAGTCTGTTGATCGTGGGTGTGTGTTAGTAGGTATGTAAAGCGTTTGGGACCCATCTGCCTGGGTGGGTGCCTATACCTATACCTATATTGTTTCGTTTTATTTTATTTTTACTGTCTTTCTTGCATATCTTTACTCTATTTTCTTTGTGTGTGTACCAAATAAATGTCTATTCTGTTCTAAAGAGGAAAAAACCACAGACAGACAGTTAGACAGGCGGACAACGAAGTGAGGCTAAAAACACAGCCTCCTTTCAAATTTCTACGACCAACGAAATAATTTGCTAATTTCGAAGCAAAAGCAAAGCAAAAAATCAAGGGAAGCAAAATGCGAAGTTTCGATTACTTGGATGACATAATTTTCCAGCTATTTCGATTTCAAAACCAAACTGCGGAAACGATTTTGATGAAACTTTTATGGGTATGAGTAAGTATATCCTTACACATATTTTTTTTTTAAATCGGCGGTCACTTAATAATTGAATATTATTATTAATTCATTTAAACTAGCACAAAGAAGTTTTATCTTAAAGTATTTATGTAAGCACTACAGCAAAGTTCAAGTACTTACATACCTTGTCAACACAATATTACGCTGCAAAGGAGTCTTCCGGTAGAGCTCGGCTACGCGCTCCATCCTGCTTGCGGTTTTTTGTACCCAAATACTTGTAGGTGGGAGTATATGCTGCAAATATGCAGAATTATGCTATGTATATACTGTATGCATTGGTTTAATAACCTATACAAAAACTGTTTATATCTCATGATATATATATAATCAGTAGGTACACATACTATGTATATTAAAAAGATCGTACAAAAAGAGTTTTGTCGAGTTTCTTGTTTTATTCTTCTTGATTTTTTCTTGGGTTAGTATCGGCACTTAAGGCGACTCCCTGATCAAATGATCTTGACGTGTATTCACGACGCTCATACGACGAGTTCTTTTAGAGAACATTCATGAAATTCTGGAAAAAGTGTAACGGGTAATGTTTTAATTAGTTTACTTTCCGCATATGAGTGTAAGCTGCTAGTTAAAACGTCAACTTTTAGAGAAGATGATTGTTATTGAATATTTTAGACATTATTGCATAATAAGTTATAAAATTTACAATTACTTATAAAACTATTTGAAACGAGGAAATAATAATAATAATGATGGACATTTTACACAGCATCATCTGGCTCCAAAGTAAGCAGAGCTTATTATGTTATGGGTACCACATGACTGATATACTACTTATATAGGTACTTTGTTGTTAATACAAACATATCGAAATACCCAGACCCGAGACATATACTTGCAGGTCATACAAACATTTGTCCCACGGCGGGAATCCAAGCCGCGACCTTATCCGTCATAATAGGGGCAACATTTTGAAAATACATACCATATGCCCTCGTGGTAGATAAAAAGCGGCCAAGTGCGAGTCGGACTCGCCCATGAAGGGTTCCGTAGCAGCAAGTAACACAATATAAAAGTTCTTGTAGTTCGTTGTAACTTTGATCGATGTTTTAATAATAGTGTATTTTTTTAAATTAAGTTATTGATATTTACGATTTATGACGTATTAAAAAAAACTACTTACTAGATCTCGTTCAAGTTTGCATGGTTATGTACACCATATATTTTTTTAGTTTTATCATTCTCCTATTTTAGAAGTTACAGGGGGGGACACACATTTTACCACTTTGGAAGTGTCTCTCGCACAAACTATTCAGTTTAGAAAAAAATTATATTAGAATCCTCAATATCATTTTTGAAGACCTATCCATAGATCTACACCCCACACGTATGGGTTTGATGAAAAAAAAAATTTTATATTTCAGTTCTATGGGGAAGTATGGGCAAACCCCAAAATTTATTGGTTTTTTTTATATTTTTGTGTGAAAATCTTAATGCGGTTTACATAATACATCTACTTACCAAGTTTCAACAGTATAGTTCTTATAGTTTCGGAAAAAAGTGGCAGTGACATACGGACGGACAGACAGACAGACAGACAGACATGACGAATCTATAAGGGTTCCGTTTTTTGCAATTTGGCTACGGAACCTTAAAAAGTAGCACGAAAATAATTGAACGAAGGAATTTTTCGAAAAAATACAAAGCATAATCGCGGTTTTCGCGGTTTGACCATGATCCCGAGTGAATTTTTTGAAAACCTTTCTTAGCGAGCACCTGCGGCCCTAGAGGAAGCTGCATACCAAATTTCATTCCAATCCGTACGGTGGTTTCTGAAATTTCGTGATGAACGAGTGAGTGGTATTTGACACATATATAGTAGACTAGGTGTCCCGTTCGCGAATTCGTCCTCGCGTTTTTTTTTTAAAAGTTGTCTAATTGTAAATCTAAACCATTCTCAAATCCATTTGAACACACACAAAAAAATCATTCAAATCGGTCCTGCCGTTTAGGAGTTCAGTGACATACACACGTACAGTAGAATTATATATATAAAGATAAACAAACCTACCGGTTTCTATAAACAGTTATAGAACAAACACAACTGTCTGTCGTGACCATCGATATATCAATAGTAAATATCGATTTGGAATCGTTTGCGTTGAACTCGTAATCGATATCCATTACTGATGAGTAAAACAGCTGTTAGGGGGTTTCTGTTTCCAGTTTGTATAGACTGTTTTTTTATAAAGAGTCGTGAAACATTGTAATTTGGATCTTATGTAATTGAAATAAATGTCAACCCACACTCTTATTTAATTCTCTCGTTTTAGTATCCCATGAGGTCATATTTTGTATACGTAAATAGTGTCATAGAGTTCGGCAGTCGATTCTAACGAAATATGAATAAATAAATAAGTAATGGTAGTAGACATTGCACACAATATAATCTAGCCCCAAACTAAGCACAGCTTATGTTATGGTGACCAGATGTCTGATAGAATCTAACTAATATTATAAATCCGAAAGTAACTCTGTCTGTCTGTCTTTTTATTTACGTTTTCACGCCTAACCCGCCGAACCTATGATGAATTTTGGTATAGAGATAGATGGAACCTTGGAGAAGGAAATAGGCTACTTATATACTTTTTTTTAAATACATACATATTATACATATAAACACCCAGACTCAAGACAAACACTTTCAGATCATACAAACATTTGTTCCGGAATCGAAACCATAACCTTCTGCGTCTCAGCAAGACCTTAGCCCACTGCACCACAGAGATAAAAACATGTGAAACAGTTAAGCTATCTAAGGATAATTTAAAACGGTCCATAGATCTCAACTGGTCCAGATAACTGCCAGAGAGCAGCGTATGTATGTATCTCTGTATTTTTTGTCACGGCAAAGTTAAATAGTATTTTTTCTGTTTTTAATCGTTCTTTTATTATTTATTTTATTCGTATTCGTTAAAGTAAGATTCATTGTTTTACTACTTAAGAGGATTGAAACAAGGACGGGCATCGAACCCGCTACTTTTATTTTGCAGCTTCGTTCGACGCACTACTGATGACATCTCTTTGTTTAATTTCTCAACCCGCTCTCTGTCTGGAATTGATTCACAGTTGTGATATTTTTTCAAAGAATTTCATCTTAAATATGTTACTATTTTCAAAACCTTGCCAGTATTCCAGAACAGCGGTATATCCGGTCGGGGACAATGGACTCTGTCTTAAAGTATAACCACTTTATAGTTTAATATTTCTTATTCAACAAAATATATATATCGAACTATTCAGCCAAATTAAATAAAATTAATAACTTTAAATTACATTTCCAAGGAAGGATATTTCACACGATGGTTTACAAAAAGCAGCGTTAATATTTAAAAAAATAATATGTTATCTGCATACAATAACGCAGTTGACTGTACCTACTTGAGACGTGTGAGTAAAAACTTACCCTTTGAATTTAAATGGCTTCGCCGTGTCGTCAGCCGGTCGCCGTCTACTGATTTGTGTCTGCGCTACTCGCCGTTAGATGGCGCTAAAAATATCCTTAATCTTTTTTGATATAATCATCCCCAATAATAAATTTAATATTTTTGGAACTTTACTTATTCACTGGCATCAATTAAAACATATTTAAATATAATAACTAAAATGTTTTACGTCCGTATAAGATAATTCGGTTAGTTCTTCTCTTGTGAACTAGATGGCGTTGCTAATTGCTAATGCTACACCTCGTAGGCGTTGCCAAGCACAGTGTAGCATTCTACGAAGATATTTCTACGTGAATACTTACATACATAAGACTATTTTCATCTTTATTCCAGTTTAATCAGAACATATTGAGCCACAAAACAAATGATTAATATTTTACTTATTATATACTATTATGGCATTATAATCAAAAACAAAGTAATTAATGGGTATTTTTTTTTGTTTTCTGTAAAAGGTATTAAGATCCATCTCATTGTAGCGCGCCATCAGCGAGCAGAGCGAACGCGAATTCATAGTGCAGAATATAGATGACCAAGCAGATAAGCAAATCGAGCAGTAAAAGAAGTAGATAGGTAATTACTTATGTGTTATGGTAATTACTTATGTGTTACTTATGTCTAATGGTAGATTACAGATTATGATTAGAGACTATGTTTGGCGATATCTTGTATTTAAGCGGTTATTATATTTATTATATTTGTATTTATATATGCCTTAGCTCCGGGCCTTATTATCATTTTCATTTGAAATGAAATATAATTTAAGTACATTCGCCTTGGGATTAAAATAAATTGCTGCAGATATTTTTAAGGTGTTTGTTATTATCGGATGGTAAAACCCAAAGTCTATAAGCCAGTACGTATGTAGGACTTAAGAACTTACAAGAAAACGGAATCCATTTTGTTTTGTACCAATGCAGTTTTAGGATTTTTTTTATGACCGCCTCATTTTTCTACAAGTTTTAGATTTTTTTTTCAAATGGTATTTCGCGACTGAGATTCAAACCTGCAGGCTTAGGATCAAAATCAAGGCTGCTACCGTCACCAGTGTTCTAAGTCCACAGAAAAAACTCTGTGTTTAAATACTGTAGATACTTTAATTATGTCATCTTCTCTTTTGTTTAGTGCATGAAACGAGCCTCTTCTGAGGCGCAATCCTTTCACCACAATGGTTAAAAATAACTACATGATAAAAAGAAGAAGAAGAAGAAGAAGTGAAGAGTGAAGAGAAGAGTCATTACCTAGAATTTATTAGTATAGATCTTTCTCTAATGGTTTTGTAAGCTCGAATTCTCTTAAAAATATCAGTAACAGAATAGCAAACTATATCTATAATTTTATCAAATTAAGTATTTAATAGTAACTAGTTAATAAAGTTTGATGGTGTGTACAATCAGTATTCCTAAAACAGGCGTCAGGCTTGCAACCTGTCATTTACGGAAAAGTAACTATTCAAAATATGTACCTCTAATTACCCTTCTTAGATCCTTAAACATCAAATCAACTGGAGATCTGAGGAGATCACAACCAAACCTGGGTTAACAGTATATTTCATTTATTTTATAATGTGTTTTTAAATATTATCAGTCATAGGTATGCTGTCGAGATAGATCATAAATACAAATAAACGCAGGTGCAGGTAGGTAAATGGAATTCCCCTCCACATGTACCTAGTTAAAAGTTAACATACTTACGCCAGTGAACACATGCAAAATTATGAAAGACTGATTAATCAGCGGCAGTGTACCTACGCTTTGTTCCACGTTCTATTTATCCGTACATAACTGTGACATCTCATTATGTACGCGAGCACATACCCATACTATCGCTATCTAGGAAGTTTGCACGCAAAAATCTAGCGCTGTAGGTGCTTGCCCCCGACGGGCTCGCGCACACATGGCTACAGCTCCCTGTCCACACAGAAACAGTCAAGGAGTGAGACTGCGTGAAAGAAAAAGACAGAAATAAAAATCACCCGCTGGTGTGAGGCAATGCCCCCAAAAAAAGCACCAAAAACGCTGTCTGCGCAACTTTCCGGCGCAGAATCGTTAACGACTCCGCTCTCTTTATCGTACAACGCCGGGCCTCCTATATTTCTATTTTTTCTCCGCCCGCCATTAGACGTAAGACGGTTCGCTTAACATACAAAACGTAACCTAATAATCAACGGTACAGAATCTAAAATCGAACAGCAAAAACGTGGCGTATATCTTACGCGCTGGCCGCTAGACGCACACAGTCACACCGGAACAGAAATAACGATCGCATTTTTGACCGAAAAGGACAGACAGATGGCTGAAAAGAGAAGAAAAAAATGACGACCATTTTGCTTGGTGCACCTACGTCGCCGGCGAGGTGAGCGGCTATGTATGCGATCTTTTTTCAGAAAAAAACCAACCAAAACAAATGCACGTGGTCGAGTGTTATGACCGGAGCTTGGAAAAATTCTGTTGTCGGCTAAGAGATGCCGTCACTGGCGCGCATTTTTTTCCTCGCGCCTTTTAGTTATGGAAAAGGATACGCGGTGGCGCTTTTGTTATAACGAACCACGCCTAGGGTAAGTATTTAGATTATTATCATCACTTATAGATACTTTATTGATGGATGTTTGTGGTATGATTCAGAAATTGCTTGTAGAATACAATTTTTTAATGACATTAATCTTTTTGGGTTGTTAACGTATATTTTTTTGATGCAAAAATTTAACAGAGCGCAAAATTAATATCTTGACGCGAATGATTTATTATACGACTCTGGTGTCATACTACTTTATTACTACTACTTGAGGTTCAAATTTTCTAGTAAGTTTCTTGAACAGATTGTTCTACGTGTTATGTAAGATTATGTTTTTGGAACAAAATGTATGTTTTTCAATATGGCTGGGTATTTTGACATATAATGTTACATCTTTTATTATGCTGTAACTGGTGGTTGACTACGGATCAAAAATACTTGCTTTGCATAAAAAAATAAAGCGATCACTTAGACATAGCTGTAGCTAGCAGTTGTTGAAAATGTGTCTTACACGTTTTTAGTTATAAGTATAAAATAAAACAACTAATACGGATTTATTTGATTTATTGAAGCACATTACACCAAGCACACTTTTTCTAACCACCTACTAGATGGTTCTATATTCTTCGCAGTCTAAATAGGCATACCTAATAATTAATACTGTTGTTATTACTTATTGACATTTAAATAACATAGAAAGATGGCATAATCAAGCATTTAAAGAAAGATCGAACCCTCAACCTAAAGCGCAGAAGGCAGAGCTTGATGGTTGCCTTTCAGAATGTATGGTCAGAGTGAGCTAATGTTGCCGTATGTTAAAATATAATGCAAATCGACATACGAATGAGTGAGCGTAGAGCATGAGTTTTCTTTTTTATGTTTAAAGCCTAACTGTCTTGGGTGAGATTCGAATCTACAACCTTTCTTGACACAGAGAGACATTATGCCTCTTCTAGTTCCTGTTCGAAATTTATTTTATTAATCAGTTAGACGCTTCACCGACGAACGAACAGACGTATAATATCCGACATTCTACAAATTTAATAGTCTTTAAACTCGCAAGGTTTGTGTTTGAATTTGAAGCGCAGTGTCAAGCAGAAGCGTTGCGAAGCGCTGCGAAGCGCTGCGAAGCGCTGCGAAGCTATCAACTGAAAATGCTTACACATTTTCTGGCTGCAGTTTCTCCCAGGCAATTCTCGGTTTTAGCATCGAGTTACTGAAATAAAATAAATTGATTTAAATTAACTTTGTAAAAATAGTAGTTGCCCGTGGCTTCACACGCATAGTCTATACATATAAAAGGCGAGGTGTGTATGTATGTTCCCTATATACTCTGAAACGGCTAAACCGATTTCGATGAAATTTTTAGGAAATCTTTAGATTGGCCTAGCGGATGATCTTGTCAAGTTTGGAAGCGATCAGAACAGAACTTTTTTTTGCGTCAATCAAATTTGGTATGGATATATGTAGATTGTATCATAGAGACGGACATAGGCTACTTTTTATGTGTACTATGCGAAGACGCGGGCAGAAGCTAGTATTTCCATAAAAAGTAGCTTTAAGCTTGCCTAGTGTTAACATAATACAAACAATTCTAAGTTAAGCAGCGTTC
The DNA here is from genome assembly GCA_948098915.1 of Lampropteryx suffumata. NCBI lineage: Eukaryota > Metazoa > Arthropoda > Insecta > Lepidoptera > Geometridae > Lampropteryx > Lampropteryx suffumata. The sequence continues at coordinate 6,310,050 of OX402563.1, forward strand.
AGTGCAGGCACCGATTACATGGGCTTTTTTCAACTTACCTCAATAATTGTCTGGACGAATAAAAATAACCAAGTACAAAAACATCCATGTTATTTTCCTTTGACTTTGTAGAAAGGACGACTTCTGAAATTACAATAAGAAAATATTAGGACGAATTATCCACCAACAAATTATATAATTAATGTTAAAGTTCTAACTTTTATGATAATAAACAATTTTGAATATTCCACACAGTATCATCTGGCACCAAAGAAAGCAGAGCGTATGTTATGAGTACCTACCACATGACTAATATACTAATTATATACTTTTTTTGTAAAAACATACATATCCTTAGTCCATATATAACAAAGTCGTGTTAGTTACACCATTTATAACTCGAGAACTGCTGAACCGATTTTCATGATTTTTGATCCGTTGGATATAGCAGAATAATTATTAAAACAAAAAGCTATAGGCCCGACACAACTAGACCCGAAACCAATATTTGCAGATTATACGAACATTTGTCCCGTGGCGGGAATTGAACCCGCAATAATAGGTCTTCATATTGACTAGAATTTCTACATTTTCGGTCAAACAACAATCCATAATAATATTATTAGAGCTCGAAAGGAGGCACTTAGGTGCACTTAAATCCTTTCACCACACTGGTTTGAAATAATAAATGACACAATAAGAAGAAGAAGAAAATCATTAGTCAGTGTTTCTGTCTGTTTGTCTGTTAGCTTGTTTCGTTTTCACGATTAAACAACTAAACTGAAATTTGGTAAGGTTATATTGTTTTTTGAGAAAAGACAGGTTATTTTTATGCGTAACACGCGTGCAAAGCCGCGCGTAGATGCTAGTAATAATAATAATGGTTTTAATAAGTACCTAGATAAAAATAAATGATTGGTAAAATACCTTTACAATACAACACAGAAGCAGCGCGTGTTGATTTAAAATTTCAAACAGATTTCAAACAGTGAATGAATGGAATAGTTTGATAGGATTCGGTCTTCAACATGAACTAGACCCATCATAGAAGATATGCAGAGAACGGCTTTTCAATCTGAAAAAAATAGCAGATAATTATTAACATGTAAAAAACATAATAGATTTAAAAAGTAAACGTAAACGTAACGAAACGTTTCATTGAGTTTTATTTAGAGAAATGTACAGAATAGTATACAATAATCCTTACTTCCTTACTAATATTATAAATTTGAAAGTAACTCTGTCACCTTTTCACGCCTAAACCGCTGAACCGATATTGATGAAATTTGGTATAGAGATAGATGGGACCTTGGAAAGGACATAGGCTACTTTTTATGTAGGTGCCACGCGTGCGAAGCCGCGGGCAGCAACTAGTATAAAATACATGTCAAACAGTTGCTCTCTAAAGACTCTCTAAAACGATCTATAGATAGCTCAACTGGTCCAGAGGGCAGCGGCACTGCCATAGGGCAGCGTTTGAGGCAAGACGGTGTTATGAACATATTTCCACAAATTAATTTATTTTTACAAATTGATTTGTATCGATTTTGTTATTTCGACAGCTTTTCATTAAAAACTGCGTGAAATTGACTTCTGTATAAACTATACAAAACAGTAAAACAATTATACAACAATGTATACAAAATAACAAAATGTTACTCGTATCCAAAACCCGTTGCGCAAAACTACAAGTTTTAACGATAAGTTTGACGGCGAGATATAAACAAATTAATTGGTCTCCTGTGCGTTTTAATTGCACAAACTTTTACAATATTACTGGTATTGTGTTTAATGACGAACGGAATGCACATTAGAAATTATGTTTGTATTATGATAGTTTAACGTTTCACTACGTGATAAAATCCGCAACGAGAAAATCCGTAGAAGAACCAAAGTCACCGACATAGCACTCAAAACCTGCAAGTTGAAGTGGCAATGGGCAGGCCATATAGCTCGCAGAACTGATAACCGTTGAGGAATAAAGTTCTCGAATGGCGACCAAGGACAGGAAAACGAAGCGTAGGACGACCCCTCACCCGATGGACTGATGAGATTGTAAAGATCGCGGGAAATCGGTGGATGGAAAGGCCTCAAAATTGTTCTTCGTGGAAATCTATTGGGGTGGCCTATGTTCAGAAGTGGACTTCTAGGGGCTGATATGATGAACGTTCAAAACGTAGGCATGTGGCAAATATAATGTTTGGTCGTGTCTCTGACTACCCCTCAGCTCAGATGGTAGTAGCTCTGCCTTATGCGCCGTAGGTTTGATGAGCATAGGTGTTATGTGTATGGGTGTTATAAAGTATCACAAGTATGTATTTAAAAATATATATGTATTCTATCAGTCATTTGATCACCATAATAAAACGCTATGCTTATTTTTGGGCTAGATTTGTGTATTATCCACGGTATTTTTTTAATTAAAGATTTGAGGAAGTGTCTACCGATCCTGGGGACTATAGCCGTGATGATGTTAGTTTTGTAAGTTTTGTTGGGATGAATCTGCTCTAGCTCGACTCAACTAGTAACAAAATTGGCAAGGATCATACAAAAAAGTGTTAAGACCAGACGAGTTTGTTGCCGGATTCTTCTTGAACTTGGGTTAGGAGGAACCGGCACCTAGATTCACTATCATGTAAGAAGACGATTCAAAGTGGTTCTTGTGATTTTATTGAATTAAGAATGTTTTGATTTGATTTAATTAAATTATAGCTTCGAAGTTTAATTGTCTTTTGGGTGGGATTTCTACTTTAGTAGAAGACCGGAAATATTGGTAGAGTCTTTACAGTAATGAAATAGTTGTAAACCCTTGGATTTTGTATTTGTATTGACACAAAAAAATATGACATATACCAGTTTTTACTAGTAGATGTAAAAACAAGATGCCTAGACAAGATGTACTTTCTGATTGCGTTTACGTCTGTGGAAATATTATATTTAGCAGATATGATACTTCCGTTTCTCTTCTGTTTATCTTTTGTTTCTTCTTCTTCGTTAATGACATGTATCAATTCTGCCAGTGTCAAGTGTTTATATTGTTTATAGTATGTCACAAATTCGTAGTCGTTCATATAAAATAATTAAACGTATTATTTTTGCTCGAACCACAATGAAACACAAAGCTCTTATTCCAATTATGCACACCCAAGTCAATAACTCTACCAATATTTAAATAAAGTCACCAAAAAAGAAAATAAAAGCGGAAATAACTCGAGAATAATTTATAATATAAGACGACCAAAAATAGAGGAATAGCCAGTAGCCCCGGAATAGCCCCCCGGTTCTGATTTTTAAATATTAAATTGACGTGTGATTGCCGTATTTTAACTCACTTAAATCGCCATGTAAATTTGTAATAAAAAAAACTGGAAAATCCCTAAGAAAACTAACGTAATAATGGAACAGAATGCAAATTTTAAACTTATTTTAGAGATGTTATTTAAAAATGTATTTCGGTTTTATTATTATTTTTAGTATGAGAAAGATATAGTTATCGACTCGGGTGTGAATAATTGGAATAAAAAATGTGTTTCTTTGTGATTCGAGAGATTCGAGTAAAGATAATCTGAAAATTTATATGAATAGTCGCCATCATTACATAGTATAAAACAAAGTCACCTCCCGCTGTCTGTCTGTCCCGATGTATGCTTAGATCTTTAAAACTATGCAACGGATTTTGATGCGGTTTTTTTTTAATAGATAGAATAATTCAAGAGGAAGGTTTGTAGGTATAAAACATGCATAATATAGTAGAGAAACACTGATAATTTTAGAGGTTTCTAATGTGGCGTCGTAAATAAACACATTTTTTGCACTTACATTGCAAACGCTGGCTGAACCCTACGAGATAGATCAAAATAACGTACTAGGTATATACGATAACAATATGTAAGAAAAAAAAGCGAGGCCGCTATGAATTATACTAATAACTATCTACCACTATACAATAAGTTAATGTTGTCGAAAAGTTTCAGTGTCTCTGAATAATAACGTCATAGATGGACATTTAATTAAAAAACCACGGTCGTAATGTAATAGGCCTCTTAAAGATTAATTAATTGGTCAATCATTCAGATTAGCTCATCGTCTAGGGCCTGCCTAACATTAATTTTCAATGTAACATGGGTACAATAACGAGATGGCGTCAAACCGATCCTCCTCCCTAATTCGCGCAAATTGCCGATCAAATTCCCAAAAACCAGACTCTCGCCACCTTCAGCAGACTCTTAACTCAATTATATTCTAAATATGCAAAAAATGTTTATTGCTGTGCAATTCTGAACTTTAAGACTGTTGGAATATTTTGTAGAATCATATTTTTACGAGTATTTTATAAGGGAAAGTTTGAACTTGGTTATTTATTCTTTTTGCTATTCTTCATGCCATAACCACTGAACGGATTGAAACGAAACTTGGCTAGTAGGTATTTTTTGACGTGATAACATCTTATAAATCGATGAACGCCGGCTGCACGCACGAAAAATTGTCACGTTCCGCCGACCCGAGCTTGCAAGCGAGAGCGCGGAACAAGCGACAGACAGACACGATCGGCCTAAGCGTTTAGCCTATGACACATCTTAATAGGTTAAAAGTATGTAATTTTTCATCAATGTTTTCTTGACGTTATCACGTAAAATTATCGTCCGTAAACCGACTTTACATACAACAATTTTTTTTGTTACAAACAGACTTGCAAACATTTTATTGGTAAGTAGTTATCATAGCCTTCGCGCTTGCGATACGAGATAACAAACGCATGTTGCTGAGCCTTAGAAGAGATATTTTTCTATTTTCCCAGTATTGCCATTCACTCCTCTGCCCTTCGACCCTAAACACAGTAATGATTGTACACTACCCCTTGGAAGGGGAAATTTTAATTTCCCGTGCCACTACTATTCTTATTGGCTAATTAATCGCATATTATAAAATCTCCCGTGGATTACCTCATTACCAATGGCACTACTAATACTAGTTTAGGTCTGTCAGGAGCATTTCGATTGATTCCCAGCTGGACAAATTAGCGACTGGACAGAGTGGAGTCAGGAGAAAAAGTTGAATCAGATCGAAACCAGTTGGTTTGGTTATGTTAGAATATAGAAAATAACGCACAAGGCGAGCGAGCAAAGCGAGCGTGCTGCGGCAGCGGCCGCGGAAGCGCCAGAAAAATATAGTTCATCTGTCTAGATACATAACTGTGTTACAACACACAAAAGGTTCACTCGTGCCACGGGAAATAATATTTCTATAATAATATTATTTATGTTAATGTTATTGATGACCTCTGTGGCCCAGTGGGATATGGTCCGGTTGAGACGCAGAAGTTTTCGGGTTCGATTCCCGCCGAAGGACAAATGTTTGTATGATCTGCAAGTATTTGTCTCGGTTCTGGGTGTTTCTATGTATAATATATATGTATTTACAAAAAAAATATCAGTCGTCTGGTAACCCATAACACAAGCACTGCTTACTTTAGGGCCAGATGATGCTATGTGAAATGTCCGGCATTATTTATTAAATAAATAAAATATAATAAATAAATAATAATTATTATTATTATTGTCCTGTTGATTATGTACCTGCTGCTTATTTATATCTGTGTGAGCGTGTGTGTGTGTCAACATATTTCATTTTTTTTTTCATTTAATTATGGTGGTACCTATCAAAACGTTCTCTTGCGGTTTTTTGAGTACAACGACCAGGTATTTACTATTTTCGGTTAAATAAGGCTTATTTGTAACCCTATACATACATACTATACATAGGTGTTAAAGTAACTACGCGGGTGAACTCCGAATCTCGTTAATAATATTCCGTAGCCCACGTCATGTTTAGGACGAAAATCGTATTAGAAACACATTCGTGTTCCGCAGGATTTGCATCTCTGACGTTATATTCTGTAGCTAGATTTGCATTGCATTTTAGTACTAAGACGGAGCCCAGTGCAGCAAAATCATCATTACATAGCATAAAACAATGTCACCTCCCGCTGTCTGTCTATCCCGATGTATGCTTAGATCTTTAAAAGTATGCAACGGATTTTGATGCGGTTTTTTTTATAGATAGAGTAATTCAAGAGGCAGGTTTATATGTATAAAACATGCATAATATAGTAGAGAAACACTGATAACTGATAATTTCTAATTTGGTGTCGTAAATAAACTCATTTTTTTGCGCTTACATTGCAAACTGGCTCAACCCTACGAGATAGATCAAAATAATGTACTACAGTATTGTACACCCTCAAAAAGTCTACAAAAAAGTCCGCGATGGTATATGGCTATCTCTTAGGGATAACCATTCTGAGGTATAATTAGTATCAGCATTGCACCCGTGCGAAGCTAGTTAGTTATAAAAAAAAAATATGTATTTTCAATAATTCGAAAACCTCCTACTTCCTCGTTTCAGATTGTTTTTAAAGTAATTGTTAGTTTTATGATAGTTTTAACTAGTTCACACTAATAGGCGTAATGTATGCTAATTAAAACATTACCCGTTAAGCTTTTTTTAAGAATTCCTTATTTATATGTTTTCTAAAAAAAAACCCAATTTGAGCGCCGTGAATACGTGTCAAGATTATTTGATCAGGTAGTCGCCTTAAACAGGACTTGATTTTACTAGACTAGACCCGACTGAAAAGCCAATAAAATTTTAAAGTTACTTAGACGACGTTTCCGTCTATTTACACTTACAGTTTAAATAATAGACTTATGAAAAAGTTTTTAAGACTTTGTGACGTTTTTCTAATAACAATTTATTTACTCCATTTATTAAGACGAAGAAGGATAACGGGTTGTAAAAATTTACGTTGGCCTTAAATGCTCAAATGGCGTTTCAGAATTCGGGCATTTGACACTCATTTGTTTCTTAAACAAACAGAAGACGGGTACAGCAGAAATTGAAGAGGACAGAGAACATTGTCATAAATCATGAGAAAAGGGCATTGACTGAGCCTAATCTAATTTAAAGAATTAGCATGTGTTTGATCGTAAAAATGTCACATTCGTTTTTTTATAAAAAAATGAGAAGCTATCATAAGATTAGAATTAGGTACCTACTTTATTTGTCTCAGTAAGATGATTAGGATTATATTATTCAAAACAGTACTTAGTTTCTGTCCGCGGATTCGCACTCATGGTACCTACGTATAATTGTGTTTTTAGTTTATTTACAGGAAACGCTGCCCTCTGGCAGTGATCTGGATCAGTTAAGCTATCTATAGATCGTTTTTTTTATCATCGATAAACCTGCCTTTGACCACGATCTCGCCTGATGTTTTAAACGGTCCTTAGACAGCTCAACTGTTCCACGTGTATATATTTTATCGTATATTATTCTGTACATTTCTGTAAATATTCTCCATTTACAGATATAATTACAGAAATGTAATACTCGTATTAACATGCGTATTAGAATTGGCATTCAACGTGGCAATGTCGCATGTGTCTTGGAAACGCTGCCCTCTGGCAGTGATCTGGATCAGTTGAACTATCTATAAATCCTTTAAAACGGTCCTTAGATAGCTCAACTGTTTCACATGTATTATATATTTGTATATTATTTTGTAGTAAGTTGTATACATCTATACCTACTTATACCAAAATTCATCCAATAAAAATTTTCAGGCGTTACGTTAACAAAAAAACAAACACAAAATTTCGCATTAAATAGTAGGATGTAACTAATCAATGTATATTTGCATATCAAAATAATTCAGCCATGTCGGTTATTGCATAAAGGGGTGTTAGAAAAGGGGTAGAAGCAATACGAAGCGACGATTTCGGGATGAAATATCAGTGTGTGAGTTTAGTTGGGATCGCGAGATGTGGGTGGGCGCTCTCTTCTATCCAGTATACGACAAAGTTTCAGATATATTACATTTTTTTTCACGTCTAGTGATTATTATTAATGTAACTTATTATGTTATTCATTATTATTGTATATTAGTTTTTATTAAGTCATTTAATTACCTTTTAGACATTTTTCATGTTTTTGTATTGTATTTGTAATTTCACTTGAATTGTCGTTATAATTACTGTAATTACTTATAATTAGTGTAATTGGTTAATCCGTACTAATTAAGTAAATAAATTTAACAATAATATTGGTGGACAATTCAGCACAATCTAGCTCCAAACTAAGCATAACTTATAGTATGAGAACCAAAAGACTAATTGATTACTTATATACTCGTAAATACATACTTATGATATCTTGTAACACTCAAAATACATCAATCACACTCGATCGATCATTCATCACACACATGGTTTTGAGGGAAATCGAACGGACAACCTACGGTTCAGAAGACAGATTTAAAACCAAATGAGCTGTAAGATCAGATATTTAAAAATATTTTATTTATTTTTTATCTATAACACAAATAATCACACTTCTTTCCGGTCGGAGTAGGCAGAGACAAATTTCTAATTGCTACCATCCTGACGCACTGTTTTTGCTTCATTCACTTTCATCCCATTTCACATACATGCACGTACTCTATATAGGGTACTCTTGAGATGGCCTTTCTCAAATCCATCCCGAATTTCGACTATTTTTTATCTTAGTTCAAAAAAGAGGAGGCTCTCAATTCGGTAATTTTTTAAGGTTTGTTACCTCATAACTCCGTCTTTTATAAACGTATTTAAAAAAATACTTTTTCATGTGAAAGGATATACTTTCTAATTGGTCGCATAGAAATTTCATAAATATCGGTTCAGTAGTATGGTTTTTAAATAAAGCATAATTTTAATTAGCAAAATAGCTATAAAAAATATGTCATCCAAGTAAATGAAATTTTGATATTTTACTTTCTCGTGACTTTCCAGTGGTGTTTACGAATTTTGAAAAAATATAAAGTACTAAAAAACGTAAGATAAAAACTTTTTTATATAAATGAAGTCGGTTTTCTTTTCAGATTTTAAAACGTTATTATATTTATATTTAACAAATTAATCTCAGAGACTTATTTACAGAAATGTACGGAATAATGTACATTAATATAAAATACACGTGAAACAGTTGAGCCATCTAAGGACTGTTTAAAACGATATATTTACACAATTTATTTTTAAATACTTACATAAGTATATGTTTTAGTTGCCAGACGTCTTTAATAGTTTCTTAAACAATTGATCAATCTATCACTTAAAAAAACAATCATAGGTTTCTAAATGCACGGGTGTATCATAACTAAACTTCAACACAACATTTATCAATAACAGCCAACAAGACTATGAAGCAACCAAAACTTTAAACGTTTAACCCCAATCCCGAAAACCGTGAGAAACTCAATATCATCGAAACTCCGCTAGATTTCCACATTAATTTAAAAATATTTTAATATAAAAGGAATAAATTAATCTTAAATTTGAACTATAACCGGTCACCGTGAGATCGGTCAGAGATCATTCTTACAATAAGGGTTGAGTTCCCATTGTAAAGCATGCGTCGACCTTGGGTCACAGGGCAGCGCTGTCTTGACCGTTGATCCTCAAAACCAGTTCAGATGAATCTTTAAAGATGCATTGAATTATAACTTATTACGTATTCCACGTTTACTGTATGGGGTAAATCTTTCTACTTAAAAACTGATACTTTAAACTTTGAAGTTCATGATTAAAGTCTTAGGATTTTTTTTGCTTTTTTAATATCTACATATACCATATACAAGAATTTTAAAATGTATTACCAATATCCTACTCATAACTTGTTTGTTTGATATTTGGATGTTTTTATATATATTTTTACAGCTGAACGGGTTTGGATACAAGAATCCTAGGGTTATTTATTTAAATAATAATACGAAGTTATAATGAACTTAGTCTTATCCCAAGTAAAAATATTATAAGTGATATATCTGTATTTTTTGCGTATACTATGAAGTATTGCTTAAATTCACATCATAGTGGAAGTGAAGGCGGACCACTTGAGGATGCTCTTATAAGTGTGCGTCCTACACACACAAACACCCTCACACACACACACACACATAGTTTGTGTATTAGATTAGAAATTCTTGTTTGCAATTTAGCGATGTAGTTCTAGTTTAGAAATTAAAACGATAGTGTGTTTTGTTTGATAAATGGATGGTATTTTAGTAAAAACTTATCTTCAATCAGCTTATCACAATAATTGTCTCGCGAAGCTTACTTGTAATTTGACGACCACTGTGGAGCAGGTGGGCCAAGGTCCAGCTGAGACGTAGAAGTTCGCGGGTTCGATTCCCGCCGCTTGACAAATGTTTGTATGATCTGCAAGTATATGCGTAGGGTCTAAGTGTTTTTATGTATGTTTTAACAAAATATATATATATATATGAAAGTAGTATATCAGTCATGTGGTACCCATAACACAAGCTCTGCTTACTTTGAGGCCAGATGATGTTGTGTGAAATGTCCGGCGTCATTATTATTATAATTATTAATTACTTTTATCATAGTTATCATAGTTTTTATTTAACATACAAATTACTTACTAATCATTGCATTAAAATCTTAAAATTAATAATATTACTGCTTACATTTATATGTGGAAAAATAGAGGTCAAATCTTTTACCATACTTTCGAATTAATTATGTACCTACTGCTACTTTTGCTTAACTAGTCTAGTGACCAAGAATAACCCAGTGATGACGTCATACTCGTGTAGCTAGTTCTATATCCACTATTTATTTAGTCTCATTTTTAACCGACTTCATCAAAAAGGAGGAGGTTCTCAATTCGTCGGAATCTATTTTTTTTTTATTTATGTTCACCGATTACTCGAAAACGCCTGAACTGGTTTGAAAATATTTTTTTTTTTACTTCCCAGGTCTTCCCATTTAAATTTTATCGAAATCGGTCGAGCGGTTTTTAAACTATCATCAAAAATCTAAAAATTGAATACATCGATGATATTTTTGTTACGTGCAGTGCAGAGCAGCGCGTTTAGTTGGTCGACCCGTATTATATATAAACAAAATACATGTACTTTCCACAAAAAAAATCAAATTAAAATAATTTTAAGGTCTCAAATTGTATCCAATGGAGTCGGTTTTCATTTTAGTTTTTTAAACGTAATTATTAATAATGTCATTACTTTAATGTTTTTTAATACATTGCGTATCTGGCTCACCATATTAGCATTTCCATTCAACGTGGCACGCCGCCAGTGTCCTTAGAAAACTCAACTGTTTAACATGTAATTTATATTATGGTATACTATTTCGTACATTTCTGTAAATAAATTACTTAATGCTTATAATATAAATTTGACTAAATTTAACTAGACAACACTATTTCAGTATTTTGAAACCTCCCAAAGCACTCAGTAATTAATTCCTTTATAACAAAATACCCCGAGGAGCTCGTATTTACCTAAAACTATGAGTTTCTAATAGCCAAACCACCTTTCGAAACTCCCCTCCTCCGTGCCACAGTGTCGAGATGTAATCCTAATATATAAAGTCCTAACATGACTAACTGACTGACTGACAAAGCTTAAAAACATTATTGACTAAAATATAAAATTATAACAATCCAAGAAGGGCATACCATAGGGCATACCATAGGGCATACATAGGGCATATTTTGACTGATTAAAAAAAAGAGGTTCTCAATTCGTTAGTATTTTTATGGGCTCATATGTCATTCAATGATGTCGGTTTTCTTTTTATATTTATAAAACGTAATTAAGTTATGAAATATACATAATTATAGTTTTTTTTTTAGTTATATTTTACTAGTATTTATTGTAGTTATATTAATTAAATTATAAACCATCCCAGTATTGAAGCGAGTAAAACATTTTTTAAAGACGAGCATTTATTTTTGCAAGACTATCGCACGGTAATCGTTATTTATATTTGGGTATAGATTACTAACTTATTTAAGCGGCGTCGCACGCGTATAAATTAGAAATGGCAATTTGACGATGCGCGATTTACGCCTCCTTAGCTAATTCAGGTAACTGACTGCATCTATGTCAAGTAACATCCAAATCTGTTGAGCCGTTACATCGTAAATGAGTCACAAACAAACAAACATGCATAAAAACATAAAAAACTCACATATCATGGTAAATATCCCGTTTTGAGTAAAAATTATGTTCAAAACCATGATAGTTTTAAAAGTTACATGCATACAAACTTTCATCATATTATAGTAGATTATTACAAAGTTTTAGATGCACTAAATGAATAGCAACAAAATAGGAATATATTTATTTATGAAAAATATCAAAAATCTCAACACTAAATAACCTACTCGTAACTTTCTATAAGATACCGTAACTTTGTATAATAATTTGATATTTTGCCTTTTGATATTTTTGGTTTTATTCAGAATAGAATATAAATTTATATGGTACACACACTAAGAAATGAAAGTAAAGATATGCAAGAAAAACAGTCAAAAATAAAATAAAAGAAAATAACATACACACGTATAGGTATAGACACCCACCCAGGCAGATGGGTACCCAAACACTTTACCTACCTACCTACAAACACACACCCACAGTCAACAGATATACATATTTTATATGAAGAAGCAGCAGGCGTTTGTATAAATAAACGTGAACGAAGTCGGAGAATCTTCTAGTGAACAGAAAGTAAAGCCAGGGTGGTGAGGCATAGTGTATGATGGAAAGCAGTGGGCCAACTTAACGAATCTAATCCCAAAAGAGCGCGGTACGTTCGCCCGCGGCGCTACTGACGGCACATTATGTGCTTGCGAGTGTGTGTGTCGATGTGTGTGTATAAGGCGAAGTTAGATCGTCCACACTTTACCGCGGACCTCGATAGGAGGCGTACAGGCACTGGTGATACACGATCTCAGAACCACATAGTTAATGTGCCATTTAAATGCTATCCATCTTCTTCATCGTTAATCGCATCTGTCATCATAATGTCATTCATCATAATTTTGCCAATGTCAAGTGATTGTTTGATTATAAAGTCTTATTCGAATGTCAATCGTCATTTGTCTATTCCAAACGTCATCGCGGAACGGCCGTCCAGAACTTTCTGGAGATTCGTCGTCGTTCCATACAAATAACAATATAAATATTGTTAGACAATGCACACAACACTACCTAGTCCCAAACTAAGCATAGCTTGTATTATGGTGACTAGATGACTGATAGAATACTTATATATTTTTAAATACATACTTATGATACTTTATAACACTCAGACACAGAGCAAACACCTATGTTCTTCACACAAATGTTTATCCTGGGAGGGACTCGAACCAACCTACAGCGCAGAAGGCAGAACTACTACCAACTGAGCTGACAGGCCAGTCATGAATGAACTGACGACTGTTACTAACGGATATTTGAATATTAATCCTCGATTTAGTCGTAACTAACAGACTGTGTAGCATGAAACCTACGAGTATTTATACAAAGATTTATCGCGAGAATAGACAAAAATGTCATTGAATTTTATGTAGAAAAAAATACAGTCAATATAGATAGATAGATAGATATTTATTTCTTTAAACTTGTAACAATCATTGGTTAATAGTGTTTTTAAGCCTATATTAGGTTTGTAGGCCTATAGTAGGTTATAGCATTTGGGGATCGAGAGTCATAGGTACGTTTTATGGAATAAGATGTTTTTATCTCGGAAGAAAGTAAGATGATGCTGCGGCTGCTGATTAATAAAAATAAGCATTGTTGGGCGCGGACCATTAGTAAGGAGAAAAATCGGTCAAGTGGAAAGTTCTGCCTGGAAGGAGGGTACCGTGCCTAGGTACCTACTTTTTAAGCATTATGGTTCTTTTACGAGTTTACTAATACTAGTCTAATTACTCGTATACGTATAAACTACGAAAGCACCAAACATTGTTTGTACAAAACATATTGTAAATGTTTTTTATAAGTTCAAATTAGTTAGTTAGTTTTCGGATAAATATCTCCACGCGAAACAAGCTCTGTGGCGCAGTGGGCCACATAACCCGGCTGAGACCCCCGCCGCGGGACTAATGTTTGTATGATCTGCAAGTATTTTTCTCGGGTCTGGATGTTTCAATGTATAATATGTATGTATTTATAACAAAAGTATATAAGTAGTGTATCAGTGGTACGCATAACACAGGCTCTGCTTACTTTGGGGCCAGATAATGTTGTGTAAAATGTCTGTCATTATTACATGTATTATTTTGACATTTTACGCATTTTATTACATATTTTTTACCCTTTTCCTAAAACGTGTGAAGGACATACAGACAACGAAGTGAAGCTTTAAGAGTTCCTTTTTTACTTTTAATGTACGGAATCCTAAAAATAAAGTAATAAAGTTCAATTTGAGTTATTTTTGCCATATGAGCTATATGAGCATACCAATTGCTCTGTTTGGAGTTATCTCTGTTAGCTCGGTTAGCTCTGTTTGAGTATGGAGCTTTATCGAAAATATTTTTAATTAATTTTCCAAAATCCACAACCGCCTTCACCCATACGTTGGTCAGCTCCTAACATCATTAATCTAACTTTCGTACTACCCTTTATAATAGTTCGGCCTCCCCCGAGCGCGAGGGTGCAAGAATGGGGGTGGGTATATGGGGGTCGTATTAACATACGAATTTGGAGCCGTCCTCAGTTTCTTGGGGGGACAAAATTTAAGTTTCACCCTGCGTATCGATCCGTCGCTTTCGTTAGTTTGGAATTTAGATGTGCGTTAGATGTTTTGGGTTTTTGTGTGTTCTTCTTCTTCTGTCGTATCGTTGTTACATCTTATTTGACCAGTAAGTAGCCGAGCAGGACATCAGATCACCCATAGTGCATGAGTTGGGGCAGGATGGACACACAAGTACGTGTGACATGGACTGCACCTGGGCACCACAATGACACCGCGTGTCGTTTTCGCTAATCATGCCCCATTTGCCAAGGTTACTCCTACAGCGCCCAACCTGAACTCGCATTCTGTTGAGGCACTTCCACACTGGCCATAGGATGAGTGTTGTGTGTTAATCGGTTAATACTTAAGCTACGAGAATAATAATAATAATACCGGACATTTCACACAGCATCATCTGGCCCCAAAGTAAGCAGAGCTTGTATTATGGGTACCACATGACTGATATACTACTTGATTGATTATGTTTTAGTTCTTTCAATCTACCGGTGATATACAGACGTCCTAGGTGGCACAGTGAGCAAGGCCTGGCTGAGACGCAGAAGATTGCATATTCTGTTCCCGCCGCAAGATAAATGTTTGCATAATCTGCAAGTATTTGTCTTGGCTCTGGGTGTTTCTGTGTATAATACTAACTGTTCCCGCGAATTAAATTTTCTCTTTATATTTTTTACATTACAATCTTTATATTATGTGCGTGTGTTTGTTATTAAACTCCTCGTAAAAGGCTGGACCGGTTTTGATGATTTTTTTTGTGTGTGTTCAAGTGGATTCGAGAATTGTTTAGATAAACTTTTTTTTTTCCTTTTTAAAACGCCAGACGAATTACAATGTAGCTCATCGTACTCCAAAATAACGTAGCTTCCAAAGGTGAAATAATTTTTAAAATCGGTTCATTACATCGGTACATTTTTGAGTTTGTCCATTACAAACTTACAAATAATTAAATCTTTTCTTATTTAAATATTAGTATAGATATCTGTATTTAAAAAAGATAAGAAAAATGAAGTAGGTACATCAGTGATGCGCAAGCATAACAAGCCCATAACACAAGTTCTGCTTACTTCAGGGCTACATGATACTGTCTGAAATGTTCGGTATTATTGTTATATGGAACATGAAGTATTTGATAGTCGGCCTCTATATCTTGTTCTTATAAATATATATTTTTTAGAAATGAATCAGCCCAACTGATACTCTCGCCATACTATTGTTACTATTATTTTTTGATTTGGTTATTTTTTTTTATTAATGTATTACTGCTTCGCGCCAAAAAACCCGCCATTTTGTTTTTTTTTTCTAACACCTATTTATGGACACCTGTGAGGCGATCGCGCTATTTGTCAACGTAATTGCCATTGAACGGTTTGGTTTTGGCAATGGTTTGGATTTGGCTAATCTGAATGTCAGAATGTTACCGCGCTATTTTTCTGAACGATTGAATCGTTGATTTTACCAATCGAACAAATTTATATATAGAACTAGCTAGTATTACTCTATGCACAGACTGCTAGGATGTACTAAATCAAAAATGTTCGTTAGAAAGCAATGTCAAAAATAATGCGATCCCGCATTGATCAACGTATAATCCAAATTAGAGCTTAATCGTTTCTGCTATTATGATTAGCGCAGTACATAATATGTCAAAAATAACGTTTTGACTTTGGTTTAGCTTTGGCTCAGACGTTTAAAATTACCGCGGTCGTCGGCCCGTTGGGTTATAAGACGAATAAATACCTTAACCTTAACTGAATAATACCTTAACTGTTGAAATCCATTCAGCCGTTTGGAAGATACATACAAGATAAGAAACTAAAAAATTAATAAGCAAATAGAAAACTAAGAAATGTAAAGCTTACATAAAGGATAGTCTTTTAAAGAAAGCTTATTATAATATAAATGACTATATTATTGATAAGAATGCATGGCCTCATGTTGCTCTGCCCTCAGACAGTTAACCGACACATTTGAAATGTATAAACTCTCTTGTATTCCTTTTTTGTAGTTAAGGTAGTTATAAGAATGATAATGTAAAAAAGCGCTAGGACCAGGACGAGTTTCTTGCCAGTTCTTCTGGGCCTTGGGTTAGGAGGAATTGGCACCTAAATTCACCTAGTATTTAAGACATTTCAAAGTGATCCTTATTTAATAAAGTATCTTTTGACTTGACTTGATTTAAGATACGCGCGAGAAACATAACCCTTCTATAATCACTGGCGTAGGAAACTGTCAGGTAAAATAACGTGCGCTACCAATCTCTTGTTTTTACAAAAAATAGATGCGTCTTAGGCACAGTTAAATCCTTTTACCACCCTCGTTGAAAATAACTAGCGTCATCATAAGAAAAGCTAAAAATACAGAAAATAATCTACAGTTTATTTTATATGCAACACTTGAGTGTACACGTCTGATACGAATGAGCTGATTGGTTCTCAGCTAAGAGGAAATGATGCAATAGGACACATGCAATATGGAATCAATTAATATTCCATCAAAGCATCGAGCCAGACGTTAGTTTTAACCTACGCTACGTGTTAATAACTATTATTAAATTTGTTTTCGACTCTCGATAATTGCAATTCCGTAAGATGCTTAAAACTCTCCCTCATCTATTAAAGACCTTATCATTCACAGATTGTTTCGAAGCAGTGCTGTGAAAAAAAAATTGCGTCTTAAAGGCTCCTTTCGTACATATTAAAGATTTTTAGGTTCTATGCCAGTTTCCTCACGATGTTTTCCATCACCGGTTGAGAGTACTGGTATAGCTCATACACGTTATTCGGGCAGAAATTTCATTGTTGCACGACCGGATTCGAACCCACGATCTTAGGATTCTCCTCGACCTAAGTCGCGTGAATTACGAATTATAGAGTAGTTACTACAAGCTCGTGTCGGAGGTTTTTTCCCGCATGCTACTTAAATAAAAAGTGACCAATATCAAGGCTATACTAATTCCATGGAAGAATGCCAAGCCATAACCTTACTGAGTACTAAATTAATAACTACGTTTTAAAAACACAATGAAAACCAACTTCATTGAATGAAATTTGAGCCTATAATAAATGTTTAGTGGTAAGCAGAAGTATTTTGTGTATGTATAATATGGGTAGGCCGACTAAACGCACTGCTCCATTGAGACAAGGAGGTTCCGGAGTAAACGAAAATATCAACGTAGTGTATTTTTTTTGTTGATTTATTAAAAACCGCTCGACCAATTTCGATAAAATTTAAATGGGACCTTTGAAACAAGAAATAATTTTCCAAATTGGTTCATGCGTCTTTGAGTAATCGGTGAACATACATAAAAAAAAAGATTCCAACGAACTGAGAACCACCTCCTTTTTTGAAGTCGGTTAAAAAGGATTCTTAGTAGCTAAAATAACTTTTAAATTTGCCGAAATAATCTAGTATTACTTTGATCAAAATGAATTGGCTAAGCACATGTGAGCTCGCACAGTGAAGGGTTCCGAAGTATGTAAGGTTAAAAATGAGTAGAGTGGTCACCTCCCAAACCAATTCTACACCATCTTATTAACATAGCGAAAAAAAATGTATGGACCTTTTTGAATATTTTTTATGGTTTACAAATTAGGTTGTCACTCAAAATTTAATAGTCTTACCTACTAGCCATGATAGTTATCCTTGTATTTCATTATATATCCAACTAACCTCACTGCACTGACCTCAATCAAAAATGAAGTCAAGTCGAAGTCAAAAAATATTTAATTCAATACAATCACAAGTGAAAACGTCTTACATACTAGGTAAATTTAGGTGCCAATCCCTCCTAACCCAAGCCCGAGAAAAACTGGCAAGAAACTCGTTCTGGTCCTAGCGCTTTTTTGCATGATCCATCTTATAACTACCTTAACTACGAAAAACTAATACAAGAGATTTTATACATTTCAAATGTGTCGCATTACTGTTTGAGGGCAGAGCAACATGTGACCATACATTCTTACCAATAATATAGTAATTTATGTTATAATACGCATTCTTCAAAAGACTACCTTTTATTTCAAAGCTTAATTTTTATCGAATCAATATCTGTATCGAAAAACAGTTCAAGAACACTCGTAATATCTTTAAAATGCCTATCCAACGATATGCCACACAATTGGGCAGTAAAATATTTCAAATATCAACCCCACACTTGTAGGGGTAGGGGGGAGGTATCCCTAAAAACCGTTTTTATGTTTTTATTAAATAACTTTGTAGGGGTCACTAATAAGTATTCCCGTAGTAAATATCATCACGATAAAAGTAATAAATAGCCTGCGAGCAAGAACAACATTTAGGGCAGACAAACAGACGGACGGACTATTTTAAGTATGCTCCTTCAGAAACGATACACTAATGCCAACGACTAACCCTTGTGAACCTGGAACCCTAAAACTTACGGAACCTTAAAAACGCATCAGCTAGCCTTAATCAATTAACGTTTAGCTTCCTAACTATTTCGAGCCAACGTAGCAAAAGAATTAAACTGCGCCTCAGAGTCTCCTTTAGTGCATTTAAGCACAATATTTTAACCCAACAAACCGCAAGGTATCACAAACATCTTGTTTTTCACTAGTTATACGATCTCGCTAGTGACTCGAGAATGTATAACAGTGCTAAGGGCACATACTCGATCGCATTCTGTCCAGTTCATTGCAAACGGTGGCCACTGAGCCGCGTCGATCTGAGATCAAAAGATGCACTATTCTACCGCCTGTAGTGATGGCCTCACATGCGCCTGTGCTTATAAACTCAAATGCATTCATGTTAGTGTGATATTATGTGTCTATAGATTAGCATCATTATGTGTTTAGTTTTAGATATCCCATAAGTACCTGCTTATTCAAAAGATA
This sequence comes from Lampropteryx suffumata, assembly GCA_948098915.1. Classification (NCBI taxonomy): domain Eukaryota; kingdom Metazoa; phylum Arthropoda; class Insecta; order Lepidoptera; family Geometridae; genus Lampropteryx; species Lampropteryx suffumata. Next base: position 6,329,500 of record OX402563.1, read on the forward strand.
CTTTATTCAATACAATCACAAGGATCACCTTGAAACGTCTTACATACTTGGTGAGTTTAGGTGCCAATTCCTCCAAACCCAAACCCGAGTAGAACCGGAAAAAAACTCGTAATACATATTTTAATAAATTAATAATGCTGCATATTTCACACAGCATCATCTAACTGAAAGAAAACTTGTGTTATAGAAACCACATAAGTGATATACTGCTTATAACCTTTTTTGTTTGTAAATACATACATATCTACAACATAAATGTATATAAAAACACTCAAGACACATATTTTCAGATAATAAAACATTTGTCCCGCAGCAGCGAGAAGCGATCCCGCAAACTTCAGCGTCTCAGTTGTCGATCTGTGGGCCACAGATCGACAACTGAGACGCTGAACTAGCTGAACGCTGAACTAAATGACATAATATGAGACATTGGAAGAAAACACTAGGTGTGGACGAATAGTAGGTAGTAAATATCTAAAGAATATAATAAATCCTATATTCAACATAATAATATACTGTTTTGGAATTATTTAATTAGGTAAGATATCTAAGCAGTTGACATTTTTAACAAAGTGCCCTAAAATTTAAATTTATTAATAAATAAAATTATTAACAATAAATAATAGTTTATTGTAACAATAAAAAAACTAAAAAACACGCTTTATTTAGAAAACCAAACTAAAAATAGAAAATAAATTTTAATATATTTGAAGTAAGAATTCTATTTTTTAGTTTGGTTTTATATATAAAGCGTGTTTCTTACTTTTTTTAAACTGTAATTAATTTTCTACTTTTTAGTTTGGTTTATTGAAGTGAAACTGCATGCGTAGTTCGCGCACTCGCTGTATCTCTCTTACTCTCATGCAAAAGATGCGGAAAGAAATTGATGAATCCTGGCGAATCTAATCAGGACAATCGGATATTTTAATCGAATTATTGCATTGTCATCGGTCTTTGACAGGTGTGCAAATTTGAATGAAATCTGGCCGTTTCAAGTGGGTCAAAATCGTGTCCTAAAGAGTCGGTTACAACCATACAAACATACATACAAGTGAAGCTAATATAAAACGTGTAAAAAGGAACAACTAATGTATATTTTCTTTTGCCTTTTGTTTTTTTCTTTAAGGCTGCTATCACACTTACGATTTGCGAGCGAGTTCAAATCGAAGAGGAACGCAGTGAAATCCCCGTGAATATCGCCATGGATGTCACTATGAACGAAAATTAAACATTTTAGGGAATTTGAAATGGTTTTCAAACTAAATCTATAAACACTAGGTAGCTCGCTTTTATGGTACTTGTTACATAATAAGTATCAAGCATTTATATGTTATTTCAGACAGACTACATCCGTACCATGTTTTATTGTATTTTCATTTTGTTATTGACTGTCCAAAACCCGCATTGCTCGTGACGTCGCTGTTTATAAAGCTGTTTACGTAGCGATGTATTGCTGCGTTATAACCGTTCGCAAAACGCCAGTGTTGTAGCGCTGTAAATTACTCTATTAGCTAGACGTAGGTTAGGTTATATGATTATTTATCGACTTCATTGATTAAATTGAAATGTTCTAATTGTTTGTATCGTTAGGTTAGGTATTGACATTATAATATTATTGCATGTTGAATAAATTATAAATGTTTTTACAATGTGTCTTAATTTAAGTATAAACATCTGTGAACGATATTATTGAATTTCGAAAATATCACCCGTCGCTTTTAGAGTGGTCGAATCACACATTCATTATGGGATAACGTTTGGCTCTTTCGTTATAAATATGTGTACATTATTTGAAGTGCTGATTTACTCATTGACATAATAGTCTTCTTCTTCTTCATTGACGACCTCTGTGGCGCAGTGGGCTAAGGTCAGGCTGAGACGCAGAAGGTTGCGGATTCGATTCCTGCCGCGGGACAAATGTTTGTATGATCTGCAAGTGTTTGTCTCGGGTCTAGGTGTTTCTATGTATAATATGTATGTATTTACAAAAAAAAGTATATAAGTAGTATATCAGTCATGTTGGTACCCATAACACAAGCTCTGCTTACTTTGAGAACAGAGTCATCGGTCTTTGACAGGTGTGCAAATTTGAATGAAATCTGGCCGTTTCAAGTGGGTCAAAATCGTGTCCTAAAGAGTCGGTTACAACCATACAAACATACATACAAGTGAAGCTAATATAAAACGTGTAAAAAGGAACAACTAATGTATATTTTCTTTTGCCTTTTGTTTTTTTCTTTAAGGCTGCTATCACACTTACGATTTGCGAGCGAGTTCAAATCGAAGAGGAACGCAGTGAAATCCCCGTGAATATCGCCATGGATGTCACTATGAACGAAAATTAAACATTTTAGGGAATTTGAAATGGTTTTCAAACTAAATCTATAAACACTAGGTAGCTCGCTTTTATGGTACTTGTTACATAATAAGTATCAAGCATTTATATGTTATTTCAGACAGACTACATCCGTACCATGTTTTATTGTATTTTCATTTTGTTATTGACTGTCCAAAACCCGCATTGCTCGTGACGTCGCTGTTTATAAAGCTGTTTACGTAGCGATGTATTGCTGCGTTATAACCGTTCGCAAAACGCCAGTGTTGTAGCGCTGTAAATTACTCTATTAGCTAGACGTAGGTTAGGTTATATGATTATTTATCGACTTCATTGATTAAATTGAAATGTTCTAATTGTTTGTATCGTTAGGTTAGGTATTGACATTATAATATTATTGCATGTTGAATAAATTATAAATGTTTTTACAATGTGTCTTAATTTAAGTATAAACATCTGTGAACGATATTATTGAATTTCGAAAATATCACCCGTCGCTTTTAGAGTGGTCGAATCACACATTCATTATGGGATAACGTTTGGCTCTTTCGTTATAAATATGTGTACATTATTTGAAGTGCTGATTTACTCATTGACATAATAGTCTTCTTCTTCTTCATTGACGACCTCTGTGGCGCAGTGGGCTAAGGTCAGGCTGAGACGCAGAAGGTTGCGGATTCGATTCCTGCCGCGGGACAAATGTTTGTATGATCTGCAAGTGTTTGTCTCGGGTCTAGGTGTTTCTATGTATAATATGTATGTATTTACAAAAAAAAGTATATAAGTAGTATATCAGTCATGTTGGTACCCATAACACAAGCTCTGCTTACTTTGAGAACAGATGATGGTGTGTGAAATGTCCGGGATTATTTATTTTATTTTTTATTTTATTGATGGCATGTGTCATAATAATATCAATTTTGCCAGTGTCAAGTGTATATTATTTATAGTATATCTATCAAAAACTCGTATTTGGTCGTTCGTCATTTGTTATTTATAAATGGCACCTTTTAAAAAAATCTACGGATTACTTTTGCTCGAATCACAAAGGAACACAAAGATTTTATTCACACCCGAGTCAATAACTGTAGCTCTATTTAAATAAAAACACCAAAATTACTAATAAAACCGGAAATAACTAGAGAGATATAAATAAAATAATAGCGTAATGTTTGCTTCGCAAGAAGACCAAAAATGATCCGACTTATTAGTAATAAAACAACAAGTTAGTATTTTGACTGACAGTTGACAGTTTGACAGTTGGTAATAGCTCTGCCTTCTGCGCTGTAGGTTGAGGGTTCGATTCCCTACCAGGATATAAATTCGTGTGGTGAACATAGTTTGTTCTGTGTCTGGGTGTTATAAAATATCATAGGTATGTATTTAAAAATATATAAATATATCAGTCACCTGGTTACCATAATACCAGCTTTGTTTAGTTTGGGGCTAAATGGTGTTGTGTGCAATGTCCTTCAGTATTTATTTATTTATATATGTTGTGTAAAAGGCTTAGACTCTTTATAGTGGGATTCCTAGGCCCCCTAGTTAGTGGTGTTGTTGGAAGTTGGTGTGGCAACAAAATGAGAAGTCCAAAGTACACTGTAGATGGTTTTATATATTGAGCTTCACACCGGTACACAAATGGTTATTAAATTTATTAAAATAGTATAAAAGACTGATTGGTATTAGATGGTATAAAATGGTAACGCGGTGCCGGGCCGGCGGATGGTAGCGTACTGGTTTGCTCAGGCAATTGTGCATATTTTGCTTGTATGGCAAAAATGTATAACTGCTGTGTTCGGTGTAAACCCGAACATGTTGCCTGATTTTTCTAGCCTTATAGTAATACTAATGTTTATAAAATTGAAATCATGGTTCAAAATTGATGAAAAATGTAAAATATTGTTTTCTACACATTGTTTTGTGAAGTACACTACACAAACGGCTTAACATTTGCATTTGATACGACTATTGGTACACACGCTGTAGATGGACCCTTGCATAATCTTAAACCCATCCTGTACATTAACATAGAAAAGATAATTAATAGAAAGAGACGGAGCATCGTAACCCCTATCTACCTATAGAGAAATGAATTTGCTATAACAAGACAAGTGTGGGGACCCCTTAACTTGAAAATCCCGGTCCATTCAAGAAATTGCGAGCTTTTTGCATAATAACGTTTTATCTAACCCCCCGAAAACCGACGCTACCCTATGGGCATGTACATACTATGTCTAAAAATCTATGTCTAATAATTTGGGTATATAGTAATTACAATGGTAAAGTTTGAGGCGTGTTTCGTTTCAGTTGGTCTAAGTTCTAAGTGTTTCGATCTTCGATCTAAGTGTTGCTCTGGAAATTAGCCCGCAATGAAAAATAACTGTTAAACCCGAACTAACTATGTTCAATTCGATCATGACAATGACGTATTTTTATATAACGTAGCCAATTTACATACAATGTAGTAACGTATACAATTTTAGATTTAGTACAAATAATTACGTTTAAAAATCTAAAATAAAACCTACTTCATTGAATATATATACAACCGAAATGAGAACGTCCTTTTTCTGACTCGATTAAAACAGTTTAATTTTACACACTCGAAATTCGAAAACACCACTGGAAAGTCGAAAGTCAGAGGAAATCAAAATACGTAATTTCGTTAACTTGGATGACATACTTTTTCTAGTGACAACAGGGTTCATTTTTCAGATTAAAATTTCCGGAATTGGTTTGAGCCGCTAATGGGCCGTGCGTTCGTTTGTAGTCACTCCTTATAGGTACGTCGTTGATATTTTTATACGTGTGCATGCTGCATAAGATTTAAATGAGGTGAAAACAAAACACTAATGAATAAATAAAAAAAAAACGTGCGCGTCTCGGGATGCCCGACAGAAATGATAACATAAACTAACCTAACTAGCGCTGTGGGTTAGAGTGAGAGAGAGCCTGCCTACCGCTGCCGTATGCGTGAGAGAAAGGGAAGCCAGACTGGCGCCGTAACGCGTTACGTAACGAAGCGTTTTACCCTCCCATTAGAAGTTATGGGACTTCAATAAATATATGTGGGTAGGTATTTCATGTCATAATGTCATTGACTATTTTATTGGACTCAATATTAGTTTGGGTTGATTTTAATACTACCGTAGTAAGTACAATTTTCTGACAAGCAGCAATAGTACACAGAGTATTTAGTTTATACATAGAAACATTCAGACCCGAGACAAATAGTTGCAGATCATACAAACATTTGTCCCGCGGAGGGAATCGAACCCGCAACCTTCGGTCCAGCGTCTCAGCTGGACCTTAGTCCACTGCGCCACAGAGGTCGTCAAAATTATTGGGGATATTAAATACTGCATGTCAGTACACGCACCAAACGCGCCCCTCCCCGTTCCTCTAAGATCAGCCGCCACTTCCCCTCCATAATTGCGACTCCCGGAATCATTACAGCCGGATCCTTTCGACCCGCTTATCTTTAGACTTTCTGTTTTTACCCCTCATCATTATTATCATCGCCCTTTAGAAGTCTATTGAGTATTTTTCGAAGAGAATTTACACATAGAGTTAAGTAAAAATAATATGCGGCTATAAACATTCTGCAAACTTTCTTTGACAACAAACTTTGACGACCTCTATGACGCAGTGGGCTAAGGACCGTCTGAGACCCAGAAGGTTGCGGGTTCGATTCCCGCCGCAGGAAAAATGTTTGTATGATCTGCAAGTATGTGTTTTGGTCAGGTATTTCTATGTATATATTTACAAAAACAAAGTATTTAAGTATTTCAGTCATGTGGTACCCATAATACAAGCTCTGCTTACTCACTTACCAGATGATGCTGTGTGAAATGTCCGGCATTATTATTATTATTTCTAACTAGCTGGTGCCCGCGACTTCGTCTGCGCAGAATTAGTATGTAATTCTAACGGTTTTTACAGCGCACGCCGGAATAGCTCGCAGATGGCAGATTTTTTTCCTACTTACTTGACACTTATCGATATATTTTGGACAATTCACTCAATATCTTTATAAATTATAGCCTATGTGTTATTCTGATGTATAAGCTATATTATTGTAAAGTTTCATAAAAATCTATTCAGTAGTTTTTGCGTGAAAGAGTAACAAACATACATACATACTTTCGCGTTTATAATATTAGTAAGAAAGATATATTTATTGATTGTCAATCGTGATCAGTGTTTCGTCTATAAAGAACTGCACAAATTCTCATCCCATCTAAACGAGGCATCTAAAACGAGGTATAGGTACTAGGAGTACATAGCTGATATGGCTGATCAGATCGTTTGCCGAATAAATTCAGAAGCCACAGTTCCTTCGACGTGGTTTATTTACCCGATATTCGTTCTCCGTAAAAATATAATACAGCTTATTAGGTAAAAATATTTTATTTTAATAATATGTCGATACCAGCCTATTATGTATCTATTTTAATTAAATATTCCCAACAAGGAATATAGAAATTTCCTGTAGAAACTTAACCACGACTGAACCATTTCGAAATTAACAAATTCCCTTTATTATGCTGAATGCGAAACAATGCGGGGAAATACTTGTACCGAGTTGTCAAATCGACTTTAAATTATTATTTTATTACAGGGCAATTTGAACTCTAACATTTGGGTGTTAGAGCAGGTTTTTTAAAGTTCGTCGGACCGTTTTGTCGAAAGATTAGGACAAAGTAACACGTATTAGGGAGCTAATGAATACCACAAGTCAGCTTTCGTCCGACTAGAATAGAAATAAGAGTTAGAAATGAACTTTCGTTGTTATATAATCAAGTTTTTTTAGGTATTACTAAGAATAGAATAGAATAGAAAAGAATAACGGTTTATTTCACACACAACGTGAAATAAAAATGAAAAATGTTACAGATATAGAGAAACAAACAAGTAAATTATTAGAGTTGGAGAGAGTGCGAGATAAAGAAGAGATAATTATAGAAGTAAATTAATATTGTTATTCAACGAGGCAACTCTGCTTTCTATCTATATATATATTATATTCTGCGAAGCTACTTGTGCGCTCTAATTGTTTATTTTTGCAGAGTTATTTGGAATTTAATTTCTAATATTGGTGATTTTATTCAAATAAAGCTAGTCATCGATTCAGATGTGATTAATTGTTATAAAAGTTGGTGTTTCTTTATGATTCGAGTAAAAATTATTTGTGTAATTATTTTATATGAAAAGACGGTTTGGTCCACATTCGCAAAAAAAAATTTATAACTAGTTATATATCAGGATTTTTGTCACTGTTTTATAACCAGTTATTAAACAAGACTTTTTTCTATTTTGATAACGAGAACCTCTTAGTCATGTATGGTCTCCTGGTACACTGGACAAATTAGCGACCGGGACAGAGAAGAGTCAGGAGAAAAGTTAAATCAGATTTAACTCAGAATTTAATTTTATCAGAAAATTGACAATATAACGTTTTTCTGCAATGGTTTTCGAATACTGAATTTCATTGATTTTTTTTGACGTGATAACGTCTTATATTTTGATGAACGCCGGCTGCACACATCAAAAATTGTCACGTTCCGCCTGAGCCGAGCGTGGAAGCGAGAGCGCGGAACAAGCGATAGAGAGGCACGATTATTCTAAGCGTTCGGGTTATGACCATCGTAATAGGTTAAAAGTATGCAACTTTTCATCAATGTTTTCTTACGACGTTATCACGTGAAATTATCATCCGGAATCAGACTTTACAGACTACCAGTTTTTTCACTATCGAGACGGCAAACAGGCATACGACCCACCTGATGGTATGTGGGTTACTATGGATGCTTGCAATACCGCAGGCAACAAACGCGCTAGCCGACCCTAATGCAGTTATTTAGTCTATTTGCCCAATAATTTCACTTGGTCCAATGCCCTTCGAACCTAACCGCAGTAATGCTTGAAGTAGGATGAATAAGGTACTAGTGGTACCCATCAAGATGGGCTCTTGCTGGAAAGACTAACTTAAATATCTGTGTGGAAAAAGAAGTGCAAAATTTGACATTTACTAAAAAAACTGTCAAAAAAATATTATTCCATCACTCGACATCCAACCCAGAAGCAAACCCATCCGTCCTTTGAAAACGCAATGAAAGAGAAATAAAGCAATCTATTCGTCGTCTTGCGAAAGTGAGGATGAAAGGTGGGAAGTGGCGTCATGAATGGCGCTGAATGGCTCGAATGGCGCTATGGCGGAATGGCGCAGGCACGCAAACGCCCCGACAGCCAATAGGGCTACCACTTGAAAAATATAAGATGTTTTTATGAATCATTGGGCATGTAGCATGAAGCATGTAAAGAAGATTGATGAAACAGGTGCATGAAGCGTGAATAAGACCAAATTGGAGATATGTTAGAGAAAGATAAGGTCAAGAGTATCCTAAACCAATGTCATGTATGAGAAATGTGATAAGAATGAATGTAGCTCAAAAATTTCAGGATCGCAACTAGTAGCAATATGTAGTCTCTGCCTATCATGTCGGGAAACAAGTGTTATTTTATGTAAGGATGATGTTGAAGGCCTTATTTTCAGGGAACAAATTATTAAACTCCAGAAAATGTATTCTAAGTTGTGTTCTAAAATAAGAGTATTTGTCTTCTGATAGTCTCACTTGAACTCTACTTTATCTTCTCTAGAGAAATGGGTTTCGAAATGGCAAGAACAGAAGTTATCAAACTCCATTTGTTGTATAGAGACTGTCAACGATAACATAGTCGTGAGACGTTGTATTTTGTATAATATGGCACTGACGTAAATGTCACCCAGCAGTTTACTTGTAAGTACTAGTAGACATTTTTTGGTCGTCTTGCGAATTTTTTTTCTCGGGTTATTTTAGGTTTTATTAGTAATAAAAGCTTTGTGTTTCTTTGAGATTTGAGCAAAAATAATCCGTAGTTATTTATATGAAAGGCCTCATTTTATATAATATAACAAATAACGAACGACAAGATACGACTTTGTGACATACATACCATAAACAATATAAACACTTGACACTGGCAAAATTGACATTATTTTGACACATGCTATTAACGAAGAAGAAGAAAAAGCACTCATGATATGCCCATGCCACGTTTATTATATGATATAAAAAAACGAATTTAGGCATGTGTGGCAGCCCTGAGCGGGGCAAATATCTCGCGAGCCTCCTGTAATTGAAAACATAGTGTACCCGACAGTTTTAATGGTCCTTACCTAATGCTAAAGCTAGTGGTAGGCGATTGCAATTATTCACTGTTACATACTGTTACCTGATGTATTGAACCGAGGAATGTTTTTTTGAAAAATGTTAAAATATTTCGAGGAATTCGTCAACTCGTTACGAAAAACTCGCATTATTTATGATGAGTCGCAGGAAGTTTGATAAAAACGGCACTATACTGTACGTCGGGTCATTCCCGTGTTTAAGTTCGGTCTAGTTCGATCATTAGTCAAAACAATATTTGTGTTTTCTTATGTCAAAAATAAATACCGATGGAAGCGGTTCTTTAGGCCGGCTTTGCTACGGATGCAGACGGAGTAGCACAGGGAAGACAAATTTAGCAACTCTTGCTTTATACTTATTCGCCGTGGCCGAAGCCTTAGAATTTCACAAAGCAAGAGCGACTCCCAACAAACTGTACCAACGCTTTCAATAGGTACTTACAATTTGAAACATATTTTAAACAATATAACTAAACGTTCAAAGCACACAGTTCAAACTTTGCGGGGCCTGCTTAGGTAATTGTTAAACCTACCGTGAGCGCTTTTTGCCGCAACATTACGCCAACTTCGCGAAAGTTGCCAGTTGCTGGCAGCGCTGGCAGCGCTGGCGGAACGCGCTGTGGAACTTTCTAGACTACATAGAACCCACAAAGGTACGGTATCAGCGAATCAGCACTATCTGCTTTTGAATGCAAATGAGTTGGAAAACTCGGGTGGTGTAAGAAAACCGATGGCGCTCGCGGTGGAAACTGGGCATGTAAAATGCTGCTCTTAATGTAAAAAAAAAATACATTTGAAAATTTTACCAGTTCTCATGCTGTAGAATTATAACAAAATAAGTCAAGGTTTTAGGCTGTTTTAGGCGCTATGTTTAATTTTTTTTTTAAATCTAAAAAAAAAATTATATATCTACATAAAAGTAAGAACCTACAGTAGTTCTTATTTTATGCATGTAAAGCCATTATTTTGGGTTATGAAACTTTGGTGTCGAATCAATTAGCATTGGCATTCAGCGTGGCAATGCCAGTGCCTCAGGAACGCTGCCATCTGGCAATGATTTGCTTTAATTTAACTATCTCTTCATGTGTCTTTTATGTGTGTATATTATTCTGTAGATCTAAAATAAAAAATGTTTCTGTCATCGGAACCATTAAAATCTGAATTGAAAAGGCTTTTCAAAACTCAACAGTACATAGATCATGAAACGCTATGGTCTGATGACTTTAGGAAGCGGTGCTGTAGTGTACCATATGGCGCAAGGGAGGCCACAGGGAGAAGCAAAGTTTCGCGATAGTTATGTGTGCCTTTGTGGGCACACGCGCAGCGCAGCTCTTCCACAGTGACTGCAACTATAATGAGGGTTTTTAACATTTTGATAAGACCAAATGTAATTTTAAAGATATTAGAACTCATGAAATTTATGTGGCGTTTCAATTATGTCCCGTGACGAGAACTTTTTTGACAATTCGGAATGTGATGCTGTCAAAAAATTTAGCTTATCTATGGATCTGAATTTGAGTTTCGTTTAAGAATAAGGCCACTTTGAAATAAAACTCCTTGATAAGTTGTCTCGAGTGTCATTTTAGGGCGCATTTGACACATCATCAGTTGATTTCAAATTGAGTAGCAAGGGAGGCAGTCGAATAAAGATGTCTCACCGTAAGTTGTTTTGTCGTATTGTGTCAGCAACATAAACGTATTTTATTATTACTTGAAGCTTGAAATGTTTTTAAATTGATTTGTCTTTTCCGGTATAGTATGTATGTATATGTACAGGGAAATTAATATGTAGGATAATTCGCAAAAGTCGCGAGAATGTCCATATTTTCCTCATAAATGGTTACGTAACAAATCCTGACATTTGCAGCCATTGTGGAACTCTCTCGGCTATCTGAGAAAGTAATTTACGAAGTTGGATGGCTCGACGATAGCAGTATACATTATTTATCTTTTCCATACATTATGTTCTAGCTCCGGTACATAATCAGAACTTTATTTGTAACTTTGAATGTAGGTATTGTGAGAACTAGGCTTTATGAGCTCGTGGACAAATCTCAACTTGTTTTGTAGCTTGTAGACAACTTTGGCTTCAATAAAGAGGGTGTGTTTTTTAAGCGTGTTAGTGGTTTTGATAATAAGAACGGACATTTGGAAATGGCTAAAACGAATGAGCAGCCGTTAAAGGTCCATTACGACATTTATAACAATATAAGCAATCAGGATCAGGGGCAGGATCATACAAAAAAGTTATGATCAGATGAGTTTCTTGCCGGATTCTTCTTGAACTGGGGTTAGGAAAAACCGGCACTTATAATGTAGGACGATTCAAAATAGAATGAAAAATATTTTGATTATATTTAAATCACCTTAAGGATTGATATTTTTAAGCGGTTACAGTGAGTGCGATTGAGATCGCCACCTACTACTCTGAAACTATATAACGACTGAAGCATCGACACGAAAAGAAGACGAAGAAGAGGTTAAAATGTTAGTTGTGCTTGTTTGGTTATAGGGCTCTTTGAAACTACTGAACAGACTAATAAAACCTTTACTGTGCAGGGCTAGTTGATTTATCCCTGAGTATTCCCTGATATTAGGAACCGGGAAGCGTGTAACAAAATTGTGGTAAATCCAATTATTTCTGTCTGCCATTTTTTGTAAAACATTAAAACTTGCCAGCTAACTCAACTTGAGGAAACCCATTCGAAAGATTCCCCGCACCCTCATTTCCCATCTTAATTCGATGTCAGTGACCCCGGCCCTTCACGATTAATGTCCAAGGGGTGCAAGACTCACTAATACGGCGAAATTAAGACGACCCTACGACCCCTAGCAGCCATCTGTGACCCCCCGAGAGTGATATTTGCAAATGGTAACGGAAGTATTGTCTATTGTGTTGTAGTAGCTATATACTGCGCTAACTTTGGAAACGGTACCTATATATAATGTAAAGCTTGTTGACACTTTTAAATCGCTTTTGAGCTCAACTGTGATGCCAAGATACTCTTATATCAAAGACGCCACATCATTACATATATAAAACAAAGTCGCCTCCCGCTGTCTGTCTTTCCCGATGTATGCTTAGATCTTTTAAACTATGCAACGGATTTAGATGCGGTTTTTTTTAATAGATAGAGTAATTCAAGAGGAAGGTTTATATGTAAAACATGCATTATATACTAAAGAAACACAGATAACTTTAGAGGTTTCTAATATGGTGTCGTAAATAAACACATTTTTTTTGCGCTTACATTGCTAACGCTGGCTGAACCCTACGAGATAGATCAAAATAATGTACTACAGTATTGTACACCCTCAAAAGTTCTACGGAAAAGTCCGCTATTGTAAATGGCTATCTCTTAAGGATAACAATTCTGTAGTATAATTAGTATCAGCATTGCACCCGTGCGAAGTCGGGGCGGGTCGCTAGTATTAAATATTATAAAATTGTTTGAGGACAAATAGACTGCTTATATATTTTTAAATAGATACTTATGATTCTTTATAACACCCAGACATAAAACAAACACAAATCATCATCACACAAATGTTTATCTTAGAAGGAAGTCGTACCCTCAACCTACAGCACAGAAAGCAGAGCTACTACAAACTGAGCTGACAGGCCAGTAAATGATAATTGCATCGTTCCAGTTGTCTCCGAGTATTGTCAATGCCGTCAGAAGTCCACGAAAAACTAAAGCTAAAAAGCTACTTTTATGTAAGTATCAAGCGTGCGAAGGTCAGCGGTCAGCTTATAAGTAATTTGTTGGTATCTTTTAGAGTATATATGACCATTTAAGGTCTGTATTGAGCATTCCTGAATTATTTCATTTTATATCGAACTTCCTGGCCCGGCTACGCGTTACTGAGGCTCAGTAGTGTCGAAGTTAACTTACACTGCCATATATTAGAAACTCAAGGAACTTACTGTAGGAAAGCATTTAATCTATATATATAAAAATGTTATGTTGGTTTGTGTGATATATAATTCGCATCAAGGATTGTTTTTATCTATTTTTTTTTGTACCACAGCGAAGCGTGGCGGGGTACAGCTAGTTGCAATAAAATGTAGCTTCGTCCACGTTCGTAACTAAGATTTATTAACTAGTTATATATAGGGATTTTTTTCCACTGTTTCATACCCAGTTATTAAACAAGACGTTTTCCCGTTTTTATAACGAAATCACAAGACTTTTTTTTCCATTTTTATAACGAGAACCTTTTAGTCATGTATGGTTTCCTGGTACACTGGACAAATTAGCGATCGGGCAGAGTAGAGTCAGGAGAAATTGTAAACTAGTTAGTTAAGTTATGTAGAGTATAGAAAACAGCGCGCAAGACGAGCGAGCAAAGCGAGCGTGCTGCGGCAGCGGCCGCCGAAGCGCCAGAAGTGCCACTACGCATTATCGTAAGAAAGATTAGTTTCACAATATTAATTATTACAAAAAACTACCAGGAGACCATACATGACTAAGAGGTTCTCGTTATAAAAATGGGAAAAAAGTCTTGTTTAATAACAGGTTATGAGACAGTAAAAAAAATCCTGATATGTACTCGTAACTAGTTATGAAATCTTAGCTACTAACGTGGACGAAAGGAAAATATTGAGGTTAATAAACGAGATAAAATCTTGAGATAAAATGGAGGCACCGACAATATTTCGATTCATCTAGAGAATCTGTGCGAATTCTGAGAGAAGTGTGCGAACCGTGAACTTGAGCGGCAACGAGCGGACCGCGGATCAAACTCACCCTGATGAAGATTCTCTAGATGAATCGAAACATTGTCGGTGCCTCTATCGACAAAATAATACGTGAGTAAAGCCCGTGTTTATCAAAATGTAGAGATAAAATCTATACTATATTTTAAGTTTAACCAAATTAAATACAGTAAGCCAATTTTGATAAAAAATGTTTCTCGTTTTACGGAGTCTAACTTGGACATATGAACATCGTGACGCGATATTTCTATATATAAAGATATCATTAATAAAAATATCACTACACAAGTATTATTTTATTACAATAGGTAATCTCTATGCTTCTACATGCTTTAGACAAAGCCTCAAACCTCAAAGACGGGACCAACCCGTTGAAATATCGTCCAACCTTTATCAGAGCTAGCTGGCGCTCAACAGGGAAAGTTTTCCAATTATGCTGAGTCAAGTGACCTCCCCTCGGGGGGACCTCACCAAGAAGTTTTAATTGGTTGCCTTCGAGTTAGCAATCAACGACACTATTTAGAGTTATTCAAAGCCGGCAGAGTTTCGATGGCAGTAGACGATAGCAACTTCTTCTTCTTCATATAATGTGCCTCGAGGAAGGACACATCTTTTGGGCTAAGCAACTCTAACGCGCACCTTGCACACGCTGAATCTAGTAGCAGACAAGGTTGACTTATTCCAATGTCTTCTGAATTCATTCGCAAAGACTACTTTATATGTGTTGGTATTTGTTAAATTGTAATATGTAATTAATGATAATTTGTAATAATTTGTGAAGTTATGACTTCACTATTGTATTGGGTGAATAAAAATAACTGTAAGAAGACATCAATAAATAAATAAATAAATAAATAATGGCATCTCTATTGATGTCAATTTTGCCAATGTCAAGTGGTTCATCATATGTTTATTCCTTGTATAAATTACAAAATTGTACTATACAAATCATAATACAATTATAATTCAAATAACTACACTTGTAGCACAATAAGGCACAGTTTATTAATTAATATACATCAATGAAAACATGAATTAATACGATAAAACTAGTTAATTTATAAGAACTATGTTACTAAGAAAAATTACTATGTTACATAAAATGTCATACGAAAAATCCGATACTTTCGCAAAACTTCATATCGTAACACTATCGAGTAAATTGTCAATTTATGTTTTTTTTTAATAGCGCCATCTACTATCAAACAATGTCAAACTTACACAATGGAAAAGACAAATACAATACACACATATTTGTACATACATAATTTGCATATTTTTTATTAAAAACTCTAAAATTTCTCTCTACTTCTTTGTTACGTTTTCAAGCCAAACAGCTGAATGTATTTTAATGACATTTGGTACAGAGATTAAAAAATTATAGATGAGAGATGATAGAATAGATAGACCTTAGAAGAGAACATAGGTTATTATAAACACGCGTGCGAAGCCGCCGGCTGATGCTAGTATTTTGTAACTTCCAGACCAGACAGATATTTATAACAACTTGTATAATGGGCGTTTTCAATCCTTTTTATGTGCCTGAGCACATGACACCCCATGACATACTTAGGTATGTCATACCCCATGAATAGATCTCGACGTGTTTTGATAATAAACTTTTGCCTGCTGTATTTTCACAACCATTGCTGGCTGGTGCCAGGCCGCGTTTGAGCTAAAACGTTATGATCACGCGATATTAATATTTTTACTATGACGTGACATATTCCTGAAATGCCGCACCTACAATCTTTATTTATATAAACCTTGCGCCACCTCGTTTGTCCGGGCTAATCTACGAAAGTACTTAACCAATTTTCATTGCAATTTATCTAATAGTCTGCAAGCTAGAGCTTTAAATAGGCGCGGACAGATAAAGAAACATAGCGAAACTATAAAAGTACTTCATTGTACTTACTTTGGAACCCTAAAAAGAAGCATAAAATCCCTATAGGTCCATAGAAAAGAAACGTTAGAGCTACGGTATCAGTGGCCATTCTAAAACAATACGCATTGTTAATTACATACAATGAAGCAGATAGTGGGTGTGGCAATGTCACATTACAGCGAACTTTCTCTTAAGACAATGGCCAGCCTCCAATAGACGTCGCGTTGAAGACAAAGGCCTGATATGAATAGTGGCCGTAATTAAACTCCAAGTAAATGCTATCTCGCTCTGCAACGTGTTGGACCTGTATGGAGAATCTAGGTTTTTGCATAATTTTCACTAGAACCGCTTAAATAATGACACAAACTACTGGTTTTAGGTAAGAATAGAATTGAAAACAGATGCTTATGTTCGGAAAAGTAAAACTACTGTGGCTCTGTGAGCTGTAGGTAGATCTCGGGAACATTTTTTAAAAATGATTGAACTTTAGTACATTTTTATATCTCCGCCATTTCAAAAAATTTCCAAAAACTGAATTGACAAAAAATTTTGTATAGTGAACCTGCTCACAAAATTTCACGAGAATCGGTTGAGAAATGCGACCTGTAGAGGAAAGCATCTGGACAGAGATATATACGAAAGCATTTTTGTCTAAGCTGAAACGGAGACACTCGCTTTGCTCGGTCAATAAATGTAATCGGGAGAGACTATAGTCTTGGTAGACATTACCAAGTACTATCCCACCAATATATTCTTATAAGTAAGACGTAAAAGAAATCTGAGACGTGTTTCGTCTCCACGAGGCATCCTCAAGAACAAAAGACTCGCTCCGCACTCCAAAGAAACACCAACATCGCAAACAGCATCCAGTAACGAGCATCTCTGTAGAGAACATTGTTATGACGAACTCATGAGAATAGCTGGATTTAATAGTTTGTAATGAATTTCCGCAAAGTCAATGAATCAATCATTTATATAGAGAGGTCAAACCTAAAAACAGTTTTCGCATAGACTTGACACAAGATTGACGTCATCTCTTCCAAACAAATTTTCTCACTTTTTCAAGAGGTTGGCCCCAGGTATATTTAAGTATGTGACCATTTCATAAAATGTCCTCTTGTAAAGTATTATTATTTCTCGTCTATTGATTAGAAAAAAATATATAAAATTCATTGGAATTTCAAGGTAATTCTGTAGAATAGGGTACTGGGTGTCAATTCGGTTGTGCCAATCATTTATAAAAGACAATGGATGGTGTCGATTTTAAAATGAAATTTAGCAATATAGTGAAGTCCTAGAACCCAATTGAACTCGTACATAATAAATGATTAAATGAATTCCAGTGATGTTTTATCAATAATATAGTGAATAATATAGTACTTTAGTATTTTAATACTTATATATTTATTTTATTTTATTTGTGTAAAGGTAACTTTACACAAATCCAGATATGGAAATCGATTCATAGGATTGAATCTTTGTCATACGGCTATCCCTATTATCTCTCTTCGACTTTATATCTTTCCTAATATGTGCACGGCAATAATAATGCCAAAACACAAATCGACTAAAAAATAAAATATGAACAAAAAATATAGAAATAATATTAATATTGGTGGTCAATTTTCACACAACACCATTCTGCCCCAAACTAAACAAAGCTTGTGCTGTGGAAACCAGATGACTAATTTTATTTATTTACTTACTATAATTAACACGGCACAGTACCAATTACATTAATTAAACATAATAAAATTCTAGAAAAATAATAATAATAGCAAGTACAAAAAATTCTAAAATTTCGGGTGCAATATAATAAAATATACATACTAATTAAGAAGAACGCTTGGATATTCTCAAATATTTTTTTAAGATATTTTTAAATACATACTTATGATACAGTATAACACCCATACACAGAATAAACACCTTTGTTTATCACACAAATATTTATCCTGGGAGAGAACAGAACTCTCAACCTACAACGCAAAAAGCAGAACTATCACCAACTAAGCTGAGATGCCAGTCAATCATACTTTACATTCCTTTTTGTGCACGGCAACAAAAATCCGAAAAAATCTACTGAAAATATATTAAGTGTAATAAATAAACAAACAACGAAAACACGTCAATTAATTAGTAACAGAATCGAAACCCGGACTATTGATAATCACGCCTGTGTGGGATTTGCACAAAAACAATTTTCCAGGAAAATTTTCTGGAGTTCCACCGTATAGTTATTAATGAAGAACATTATTCTTGGACAAACACTGAACAATGCTAATGACTTATAAACAAATTATTTACACAAGGCAAACGTTAATTTTAACATGTTTACAGTAAACAGTTATTTTGTAACCCCTGTGGCACCTGTGTAGTGTATGTTTGAACCTTGTGCTAATAATTTATATTTTATAGAATACTAGCTGCTGCCTGAGGCTTCACACGAGTAGTACCTACATAAAAATAAGCATATGTCGTTCCTAAAGATACCATCTTTTTCAAAGTCAAGTCAAAGTCAAGAGATACTTTATTCAATACAATAACAAGGATCACTTTGAAACGTCTTACATACTAGGTGAATTTAGGTGCCAATTCATCCTAATCCAAGCACGAGAAGAACTGGCGAGAAACTCGTCTTGGTCCTAGCGCTTTTTTACATGATCCATCTTATAATTACCTTATACGAAATACAAGAGAGTTTATACATTTCAAGTGTGTCGGTTAACTGTCTGATGGCAAAGCGGCATGAGGCCATGCATTCTTATCAATTATATAGTCATTTATATTATAATAAGTTTTCTTTAAAAGTCTACTTTTTGTTCTTTGCTACTAAACTACCTATTAAATTTCTTAGTTCTTAGTTTAGTAGCATTTTAGGAAGCTTATTATAGAAGCGCAACGTGTTCTCCATAAATTACTTATAGAAAAGAAAACGCTTTATTGACTACACAGAATATTCCAGTAACAAAAAACTAAACTTATTGAAGGCAATACAATGGGCGGCCTTATCGCTAATAGCGATCTCTACCAGGCAACCGTTGGATGGACTGGACTATAAATAGACAGAGAAGGGGCATGTAGGTGTGGTGTATTTATATAATTACATACTTACATAATGTATAAACTAAATAAATACTGATATAAATATATAGATAAATATGAACTCAATATAAATAAATATATATATACATATATATATATATATATATATATATATATATATATATATATATATATACATATAAGATAAACAGTATAAAAACTCAACAATACAGAAATGACTACGTATAACAGCACGACAAATACTGTTTCATGATCATGTGTTTGAAGATGGGAAGAGTCTTGGCTTTTCTGATATCTACTTATTTACTTTTTATAGTCGAAACCTAGGGATGTATTATTTATTATAATTTTGTAATGTATTATTTAAATTCCTTTCCAAATTTCATAAAGATCCGACATACATACATTATATTTTTCGAAGTTCGTAAACACCACTGGAATGTCACAGGAAAGCACAATATCGAAATTACTCGAATGACATATTTCTTCAAACTATGTAGTTTCATTTAAAAACCAAATTACTGAACCGATTTTGATGAAATTTCTATGAGACCAATCTGAGTTTAGTATACATGTTGCCCATATATAAAAAAAATTTAAACCAAATTGTGAACCTCTTTTTTTGAAGTCTGTTAAAAACAGATTTTCTCCGCCACGTTTGTCGGTCTGAACATGATAAACACAAAAACTACCGAACGTATTTTCATACGGTGTTCACCAATGAACAGGGTGATTAATGAGTAAAATTTAGGTTTATTCACCCGTGCGAAACCGGGCAGATTTCTAGTACATAATGTATCATAGGTACCAAAAAAGGTGTAGTTTATGTAGTATTTTTTTAACATTCGCAATCAGAATTCATATTGTTTTTGTTGTTGACAACAGCCAGAGTCACAAATCAGCGATAGCAGAGCACCTGGTGGATTCAGAACCTAATCACTAGTTTCAAAGTCTCTTTCCAATGAACCCTAAATTCAAATGTTCGTTTGAACTAAAAATTAAGAAGAACGAGAATTTCAATCGAGAACAAGGTTTTAGATACTCGTCTTCGTGGAACCATTGTTAGGTGTGCGCATCACGTTTCATCATATCAGTAAGTCGATACTGTTAGTGTGGGATGTCGTGAACATTACTTAAAGGGTGGTATTATTACAAAGCCTATTATACCTAATATAAATTACTATATCCTACTTACTATTTCATCCTACTATATAATATTATAAACGCGAAAGTTTGTAAGTATGGATGGATGGATGGATGTTTGTTACTCTTTCACGCAAAAACTACCGAATGTATTTCAATGAAACTTTACAATAATATAGCTTATACACCGGAATAACACATAGGCTATAATTTATAAAGATATTGTGTAACAAAATATAACGATAAGTGTCAGGTAAGTAGGAAAAAAATCTGCCATCTGCGAGCTATTCTGGCGTGCGGTGCATAAAACGTTAATATTACACGAAGTACTAATCCTGCGCAGACGAAGTCGCGGGCACTAGCTAGTTATTTATAAGAATAAATGGCATCATGTTGCTCTACCCCCAGTTATGACAGATTTGCAATGTATTAAATACTGTAATCTTGTTATAAGATGGATCATCCAAAAAAGCTCTAGGAGCAGGACGAGTTTCTTGCTAGTTCTTCTAGGACTTGAGTTAGGATGAATTAGCATAAATTTACCTAGTATGTAAGACGTTTCAAAGTGATCCTTGTGATTGTATTGAATTTGAATTTGATCGCGGACATTTTGGAATCTGAAGACAAAGTGAGGGTAATTTAAAAAAACTGCCTATACTACTCGGCGCCTGCTCCCGAAGTACCTAACCAGCCTGCGTTATTGCGGTTATATAACCGAATCGTCAGGAATAAATGCAAAAGGCATACGTGATAAATGCTCGCTAACTACTAAAACAAGGTGTATTGTATACTCTAAACATCTGTCAGTTTTACATAACCGAGCAGTGTTTCGCTTAAATTAATTTTCCCCTACCCTCGTTACGGTCCAAAACTAGCAAATTAATTATAAAGTACGTCAAAACAACGCACAAAGTTTGGGCGACCCATCTGAGAAGCACAAAGGGTGGCCCTAATTCAGGGAACCCTTCTACCCTTATCGCAAAGTCTAATCTGCTACCCCGCCATCGATCTTAAGTAGGGTGACTTGACCCGTCTAAGGGGGGCATGAAAGAAAATGTGGGGGCGAGGGATTTTGAGGGTGGTTATCGTAAGGGTTAGTTTTGTCGTGTCACGATTTTCGGTTGCTGGGTGCGTGTAGCGAATATATTTTAGAGAGAGCTTTGATTAATAATTCAGTTCTTTTATAAACAAGGTTTTAAGCGAAATTATTTTAGAATCTTATTCCTGCGTTGTTAAGTTAACTACCTACCGCTGGCTTCAGTCACAAATTCGTGACACAATAGCATTATGAAGGCAAGTTCAAATACATTTCTCAAACTTTACAGCCTTGATTAAAAATACATTAGGATTACAAATAAATAAATATTGGTGGACAAAGCACACAACACCATCTAACCCCAAACTAAGCATTTCTTGTATTATGGTCACCAGGTGACAGATAGAATACGTTATTTTTAAATGCATACTTCACTACATAGTATAACACGAAGTCGCTCTCCGCTGTCTGTCTGTCCCTATGTATGCATAGATCTTTAAAACTACGCAACTGGTTTTAATGCGGTTTTTTTTATAGAATGAATGATTCAAGAGGAAGGTTTATATGTATAATACATGCATAATATAGTAGATAAACACTGATAGTTTTAGGGGTTTCCAATGTGGTGTCATAAATAAACTCATATATTTGCGAACGCTGTCCTACGAGAACCCTACGAGATAGATCAAAATAATGTACTACAGTATTACAAAAAAGTCCGCGATGGTATATGTCTATCTTTTAGGGGTAACCATTCTGTAGTATAATTAGTATCAGCATTGCACCCGTGCGAAACCGGACAGATCACCGGACCAGACAAATTCAATAACTTCGCAATACCAATATTAAAGTTAAGAAGATAGAAGCGACTATGTTTACGCTTTTATTTCTTTTATGAATCCATTCTAAATTTTATTCCGAACATCATTATAATACATGATATTTTATTGACCATGGTTACCATTGAATTGTTATTCTAATAAGAGATCGTGAGAAATACGGGGCCGTAGATGTCGTTAGAATAAATTATTCAGATAAATCTTTGGTCCAGTTTAATGTACATTTGCGTATGAAGATAACCGTGTAAAGCAGATATTTAATAATATTCTAAATTATTATTAGCGAGTATAGGTAGTAAGCTTGGAAGAAAAAACAAGTTTTTTGTTATTTCGATTTAAAAATATTGGAGTACTTTTTATTGTTAATTTAAGATGCTGTTGATAATGAGAACACTGGTAGTCTAGTTAGAGCAGTGATGGCCTAGTGGTAGTGGCCTCGCGTCCCATTTATTAGGTCGTGGGTTCGAAACCTGTCGTGCTCCAATAGCTTTTACTGTTGGAAAAAATCATGTGCGCTATTCACATAATATCAATTATTGATGAAATGTAGTAGAATCTCAATATTTCGAAGAAATGTGCCAATTGCATGAAAGGAGCCTCTGAGGCGCACTTTAATCCATTCTTCACACTGGTTCTAAATAATCAGTGACACGATAAGATGTATATGTATGCAAAGGTGTGTGTGGATGTTCAGTTTTGTATGTTTGTTTGTGTCTCAATCCCACCGTAACGGGTAAAAGGATTTAGATATAAAAAATATAACATACAAGCTGTTACCCGCGACTTCGTACGCGTATGCTTAGAACCTTTATTTTTATTTTGGAAATGCAGTCCGCATTCTATACATCTAAAGAACATCTCATAAGTTTAATCCCCTATTTTACCCCCTTCGTGAATTATTTTGCAAAAACGTTGAAACGCATATTTCTTTATTTCTTACCAAAAGCCCAATTATGAATTTTCAGATCCCTAACTTAAGGATATACGAGTATGAGTTGCCCAAACAAACTTTCATCCCCTATTTTACCCCATCAAGGTGGTTTTTTGAGACAAAAAGTAGCATATGTTTTTTCCGCGAATGCATCTTCTTACCAAATTTCATCAAGATCCGTTCAGCCGTTTTGCCGTGAAAACGTATCAAACAGACAGACATAGACACTTTCGCATTTATAATATTAGTATAGAAAAGAAACTGTGTGTAAGTACCACGCGCCCAAAGCTACGGACAGCAGCTAGTAATTAAAATAAAAGGAGTAAAAGCCCTTATTCATAACCGAGCCGAATAAAACCAGCTCATAACCAAATTGGCAAACAAGTCACGAACGAAAATACGTACGAAAATTTGTCCAATATACTCGCATCCAGTCGTCATCTTAGTGTGGGTGGGGAGTGAGGGTTGGCAGGGGTGATTCGAAGGAGGGTTTTATTATAGGTCCGCCGAGCGGTTTGCGGCTAGGACCCGGGGGGCGTGCTTCTTACAGCAATTGACGCCAGGGCTGCCATTTTGGCCTTTCATATAATAGTTTAGCTTCACTGAGCTCAGCTAGTGAGATGATTATCTCACGCGAAAACGGTACATTTCAGGTGAGACGGCGTATCAAAGTCAAAAGATACTTTATTCATTACAATCACAAGGATCACTTTGTAACGTCTTACATACTAGGTGAATTTAGGTGCCAATTCTTTCTAACCCAAGCCCGAGAAGAACCGGCAAGAAACTCGTCCTGGTCCCTTAACTACGAAAAAGTTATATAAGAGAGTTTATACATTTCAAATGTATCGGTTAACTATCTGAGGGCAGAGCGACATGAGGCCATGCATTTTTATTAATAATATAGTCATTTATATTATAATACGCATACTTCAAAAGCGTCTTCCCTTTATGTATTCTTAAAATTTCTTAATAGTTAGTTTAGCATCACCGTGAGATTTTTAAGACTTTCTGAACATGATGCGTTTCTCAGCAATATCTGAGCAGCCGGGATCTGGTGCCTCTAGATCTATTCCCTACCTCTATTCCCAGATGAGAAAACACAGTTGATTGGATTCAAAGAACACCGTTGGCTTATCGATCTAGTTTGACGTGGAAACAATAAGCTGGATATAATGATGATGATTTGGAAATCTCGGCTTTATAGACACATGACAGTTAAAGGTGCTAAGATATAGTTATTTTTAACCGACTTTATCAAAAAGGAGGAGGTTCTCAAATCGTTGGAATCTGGTGTACATCGATGATATTTTCGATACCTGCAGTGCGTTTAGTTGGTCTAGCCTTATCATATATAAACAAAATACATCTACTTTGCACTAAAAATGTCAAAATAAAATAACTTAACGCTCTCAAATTGTACCCAATGAAGTCGGTTTTCTTTTTAGTTTTGAAAACGTAATTATTAGGCTTCTTTTGTGGAAATAGGTAGATATAATCGAAAGTTTAAGCTCACTGTATATTATCAATAAAAAAAATCTATTGATGATTGAATGAATAATTACATTTTAATAACTTAAAAGAAATCCGACATCGTTGAATTCAATAAATATCATCGATGTACATTTTATACGTTTTTGTTGATTTTTTAAAAGCCGCTTGACCGATTTTGATAATATTGGGACCACCTGGGAAGTAGAATTTAAAAAAAAATCGGGTTGCACTCCGAGAGTGCCGACAGAAGTGAAAACTTATTTGGGCGCGTTAGAGTTTAGTAATAAATCACTTCAAAATCAGTAATTATGGCGACTGCCAATCAAATACTGAACGAACACAGATGATGCAATATTTTTTGTTCAGAATGTTGATAATATATCAAAGAACCTAACTCAGTAAACTTCTCCATACAAAAGTAGACTGTAAACATGTGAATTAAGGTTTATAATCAAATGGGGCGAGCGCGGCAGCCGGCTGCGTTCCGCCCCGGACGGTAACGGTGTCGCGAATCCAGAGGAAACCTTATCTAAAAATATGCGTACCGCGCTAAAAGAAGTTTAACTTCAAAAATACCTTATAAAATGAAATCCAAATCGATTCAGGTGTCTGAGTAGGTAAACATACATAAAAAAGATTCCGACGAATTGAGTACCTTTTCCTTATTTGATGTCGGTTAAAAAGTAAGCCGTGTTCCGTGTGTAATAACAAGCAAATACATCTGAATGAAATGAAAAAAAAATCGTTGCTTAGTTCCAGATCTGATACTGAAGTTTATTTTGAAAAACAGGCTATAAGGTCTTTGTTTTAAGTTTGAGTTTTGTTTCGTCTTTAATCGTCACGTTATTCTACAAAATTGATAAATAAACAGTGTTAAAAATAAGTTTTATTCACAAATGCATCGTTACAGCCCTACTGTTTTTGCGCCATAAAACTCCCTCGTATTCGGGACACAAGAAATTACATACTTTAATCTTATCGTCAGAATAAAATAGAATATTAAATTGGTGTGTCGCCGACGAATAGCGGACCGACCGTACTAAACAAGGCGTTGGGTCAGCGTATAAACACATTCGATTACACGCGCCGACCTAAGAATTGAAATAGGTAGTACCCATCTTCTTTAATTATACGGTTTTCACTCTTTGTAACCGACTTCAAAATAGGAGGAGGTTCTCAATTCGTCAAAACCTTTTTTTTTGTGTATGTTCACCGATTACTCAAAGACTCCCGAACCGATTTGGAAAATTCTTTTTTTAAAGGGTACTTCCCAGGTGGTCCCATTGAAATTTTATAGAAATCGCTCAAGTGGTTTTTAAAATATCCACAAAAACCCAAAAATTTTATAAATGGATGATATTTTAACTTACTGCAAAACCTCACTGTCTCATTGGAGCAGTGCATTTAGTTGGCCTACCCAAATTACATCTACTTTCCCCATATTTTTTATATTCAATGAAATTGGTTTTCTTTTTTGTTTTTAAAACGTAATAATTATAACATGACTTTTCCTTGCACTTGGGATTTTGAGACGAAGCTATCACATAGCCTGGGGCTCCTATAACACGTGTCTTTACTTCTCAGGAGTCAGCTCAGTCGCATCACGTCAGACTTCGTTCAAAAACTAGCTCTACCAATCATCTAGTCTCTAGAGTATGGTACAGTATGTTTTCAATTTATCTATATACATTCATAATCTGTATATAACAAAATTGCTGCATATATTAATCTTAATAACTTACATAAAAGCGTGACACATACGTACTTTCTAACGTATATTTCTAACTATAACTTTATAAAGATATCTGGTACATACATAATGGCATAGTCAATCTATTTAAACAGTTGTTCAATCATGACCTTGATACATCAAACATTCTATATTGCATACATATTCATTCTATTCGTCTCGGGTCTGGGTGTTTCTATGTATAATACATATGTATTTATAAACTATAAAAAAGAGTGTAGTGTAGTATATTAGTCATAAGGTATCCATTACAGAAACTCTAGCTATTTTGGGGCTGGATGATGTTGTGTGAAATGTCTGGCATTATTATTACATCATGCACTCTCAGCTGGGTCTGCTAAATCTTTAATTTTCTTTTTTTTTCATTTATCAATCCACTTTTTCGTCTCCAGTTCTCATCCAGTAGTTCCTAACTACTTGTATATATGTACGCTGACTGTTTTAATTAGTTTTCCAAATATAATTATTACTAGCTCCACGCTTCGCTAGCCCAAACTACACCTAAGCAAAGCAATCTACCCTCATTATTCTACAAAGCTTTCTAAACATTGTCACTAGAGAGTTCGCCTTTCATTTTACACACACAAACGCAGCGATCCGTGTCTTCTGCGCCCCGCATCGCACAAATATATCTAAGTGTCGGGGGTTTCGGTCAGTTTCTCCTTATCCTTTCTCCCTTTCGGCACTAGCCCCCTCCCCGCGCCCACCACCCCTTCATAAACACCGCTAAACATTGGCGTGCAAAATTGTAAAATTTGGAGCTACCCGCTTTTGTCCCGCTCTAGCCGGGTGGTGTCAATTTGTTAAGATAACAGAATTTCAAGAAATTTATTAATTGAGGTAAAATTAAGTCATGGGTTTTTTCGATATTGATTTCTTGTTTTAGACAACTTTACCTAACTGCTAACCGTGGAAAGAGGTGGATGTATAGTTACGTAGTAGAAAAAACATTTTAAGCTTTAAAAGGGCTGACATAGTCACGAAGCGACTCCAAGCCCTCTGACAAATCACTATATATAGTATAAAACAAAGTCGCTTCCCGTCTGTCTGTCCCTATGTATGCTTAGATCTTTAAAACTACACAACAGATTTTGATGCGGGTTTTTTTAATAGATAGAGTGATTCAAGAGGAAGGTTTATATGTATAATACATGCATAATATAGTAGAGTAACACTGATAATTTTAGAAGCGTATATTGGTTCAACGTATTAGAACTACTGAACTACAGCAACGTGCGGTCGGGTCAGCTAGTTTCTCATATAAAAAAAAATGAAAAATATGAAAAAATGCTTTTCAAATTATTAATCTAACACATCTTTGTAAGGGTCACAAAAACGTAATACCGTTCATAATTACATCATGATAAATGAAACAAGAGTTCTAATTAGGGCATACTGAATGACAGACAGACATACAGACAGATAGATGGACATAGCGAAACATTATGATAAATATTGCTGGACAATGCACACAACACCATCTAGTCCCAAACTAAGCATAGCTTGTATTATGGTGACCAGATGACTGATAGAATACTTATATATTTTTAAATACATACTTATGGTACTTTGTAACACCCAGACACAAAACAAACACCTATGTTC
This sequence comes from Lampropteryx suffumata, assembly GCA_948098915.1. Lineage (NCBI taxonomy): Eukaryota > Metazoa > Arthropoda > Insecta > Lepidoptera > Geometridae > Lampropteryx > Lampropteryx suffumata. The sequence continues at coordinate 6,357,538 of OX402563.1, forward strand.
TTCACACAAATGTTTATCCTGGGAGGGAATTCAACCCTCAACCTACAGCGCAGAAGGCAGAGCTACTACCAACTGAGCTGACATGCCATGTAAGTACTATGTGGACGGTATCCTTAAAACGCTTAGATTCAAAATTGTAAACACAGGTAATCATACCGCAGGTCTAGATATGTGGTTACATCTATGAGGAATGTGGTGGCCCTGTGGTCTGGGTTTTCTTGTTTGTAACGGAGGGCAAAGATCCAGCAGTATGTTAAATACACTCTCATTTTTAACTGACTTAAAAAAAAGAAGGAAGTGGAAGTTCTCAATTGTTTTTTTTTATGTTTTATTCATCATAACTCTGTCATTTGTGAAATGTATTGAAATATCCTTTTTTCATGTGAAAGGATATACTTTCTGTATGGTCCCATAGAAATTTAATCAAAATCGGTTCGGTAATTCGTTTCTAAATCAAAATAGCTGGAAAAATATAATTATGTCATCCAAGTAAACGAAATTTCGTATTTTGTTTTCCTGTAACTTTCCAGTGGTGTTTACAAATTTCGAAAAATGCTAAAGTACTAAAATAAAAACTCTTATAACCGACTTCAAGAAAAGGAGGAGGTTCTAAATTCGTTTGTACTTTCATGGGCTCAAATTTCATTCAATATAGTCGGTTTTCTTGTCGGTTTTTAAAACACAATTATTATGTACTAGCCGGTGCCCGCGACTTCGTCAGCACAGGATTAGTACTTCATGTTATTCTAACGGTTTTTGCAGCGCACCGCACGCTAGAATAGCTTGCAGATGGCATTTTTTTCCTATTTACTTGACACTTATCGTTATATTTTGGACAATTCACACAATATCTTTATAAATGATAGCCTATGTGTTATTCTGATGTATAAGCTATATTAGTAAAGTTAAAGTTTCATTAAAATCCATTTAGTAGTTTTTGCGTGAAAGAGTAACAAACATACATACAAACTTTTGCGTTTATAATATTAAGTAAGGAAGTAAGGATACTGATTGCTGCTCAATGGCTGGTCTGATTTTGAAATTTTTTCATGAATGTGTAGAAAATGCTTTAACTTACATCAGATTGCGGAGCGATTATGGAATTCTGATACTATCAAAACATTGATACTAATCGGTTTCGATTACTATTGATGTATTGGTATTACGGAAGGTTGATGTTGATTGTCATACATGCTGTGAATAGAATAGAAAACCGAACGTACGTAATAGTAATCCATCTTGTCAAAACTGGTTCTAATTACAATCACACTAATGATTGAAATTATGCCGATTGCTAATCGAAACTGATAGACATTGGTTGTGTCAAAACTTCCATAATCGCCACACTGGTCCGGACCATATATATAGATATGATATACCCTTCACAGATGCCTAGGAAACAAGCCATTATAGCGCTTATAAGTAGAATAAGTATATGTATAATGATAAATATCCCTCTGATAAACTTGTATGTACCTAAATCAGCAAAATACTCGCAAAAAAGTCGATAACTCAAAAATAGTTAAGTATATACCTATAGACATTAATATTCTAGCGTCGCGGTCGTCAAGTGCCGCAGGGGGATAGTGCATCCCCCCGCCCCTCCTCCTAGGGGTGAAAGCCGGGGGTGGTAGTCAAAATATACGTTTTTAGGCCTATACAATATCCAGCCTTTTTAGTATTCACATAAGCTTTTGTGGTTGTAACAGTAGCTATTTTATTATACACTGAATTTATTAGGTATGGAGTGTTGATCGCGAGTTTTACGGGAGTATAACTAAACAGAAATATGCAGGTCTTGATAAGACCTACATAGTCGAGACCCTGGGCCCGTGGGGAACAGGAGCCCATCGCGTTTTCAAAATTATTTCAGGGCGTAGATACATTGCGTGACCCAAGAGCTGGCTCCTATCTGGCTCAGCGTATTAGCATTGCCATTCAACGTGGCTATACCACCCGTATCTCTGGAACGCTGCCCTCTGGCAGTGATCTGGATCAGTTGATCTATAGATCGTTTTAAACGGTCCTTAGATAGCTAAACTGTTTCACATGTATTTCATATTACTTATTGTATATTATTCTATACATTTCACTAAACAGATATTACATTAAACGGATGGATAAAAATTTAGTACTATTCCGCCAATCTATTCCCAATGAGTTAGACACGATGCCGACGCATGCACCTCCCTCCCGCCCGCAATTGAAAAGCCATGCAAAACGTTAATAAAGGGTCTTTCATTAAGCGTGTCCTATCTTTAAATTTAAATTAAACAAAGTGTGTGTGATATATTATTGAAATTATTTATTTATTTGAAAGATGTAGTGATGCCATTATGTCTGGAATATGACATCATTCAAATGTCCGCCACGGCTTCTCTGGGTGGAGCGCATGCGAGATATCCAATTTTCCATGACTTTTGCGCATAAATCGCGCAAAACGTCATCGCGTAATGTCCATCAAGAACTTTCTCGGGATTCCTCGTCGTTCAAATCACATTGCACCATAATACATATTTCTGGTGTATTAACACAATACACACAATATTGATACACACACACACACACAACATTATCTAGCACAAAACTAAGCATAGCTTTTACTATATGCCCAGACGACTGATACAATCCCTGAAAGTAACTATGTCTATCTGTCTGTTACGTTTCACGCAGATAATTGATTCAGGCGTTTCACGCCTAAACCGCTGATTCGATTTTGATGAATTTTGGTATAGAGATACATGGGATCTAGGAGACGGACATAGACTACTTTTTATGTAGGTACCACGCGTGCAAAGCCGTGGGCAGCAGCTAGTACTTATATATTTTATACGCTTTATATTAGCTTCACTTGTATGTATGTTGTATGTTTGTAACCGACTCCTTAGGACGCGATTTTGATCCACTTTAAACGGCCAGATTTCATTCAAATTTTGCACACCTGTCAAAGACCGATGACAATACAATAATTCGAAAAAAAAAAAATACGATTATACTAAAACTAAAAAAGGAGAAAATAAATAATAGTTTAAAAAAACTTAAGAACACGCTTTATATAGAAAACCAAACTCAAAAATAGAAAATATTTTTTTTTAAAGGTGGTTTTTAAGATGTTATCGAAATGATAATCCTTTTTCTCATATCTGTCAATGAAATATTTATAACTATTGACACCATGCACCCCACGCTTTTTTTTTAATAAAACATAATATTTATTATAATATAAATTAAATTATAAATAAATTTATAATATTTTTCTTACTTACATTTATTACAATTTATTTTCTGTTTTTTAGTTTGGTTTTCTTTAGAAAGCTTGTTTTTTAGTTTTTTTTAAACTATTATTTATTTAAATACATACATAAGATACAGTTACAGTTAAATCCACCTACAACCTACATTGTTGTAGGCTATTAGTTTGAGAATGATTCCATGAAATGGTGCCTTGACGAATAAAATGACAACGTTGGACTCTGTGACGATATTTAACTAACTTCAAAAGAAGGAGGAGGTTCTCAATTCGGTTACTTATATATTTTTTTATATTCAATGAATTCGGTTTTATGTTTTGTTTCTAAAAAGAAATGATTTATCAAACTATTCACTAGAACAGCATTATTTCGGAACGTTATTCTTTAGTTTCTCTATATTGATTCTATATTGTGCATTTATTTATAACTAGCTGCTGCCCGCGGCTTTGCACGCGATGTAACCTCCATAAAAAGTACTATATGTCTTTCTCCAAGGTATCAGCTATGTCTATTCTAAAATTCATCAAAATCGGATCAGCAGTTTAGGCGTGAAAACGTAACAGACCGACAGACAGACAAACAGACAGAGTTACTTTCGGATTTATAATATTAGTATGAGATTTATAATATAAGTATGGATTTATAAATTAATTAATTTATTTATTTATTATGCACTAGCGACATCCGCCCCGGCTTCGCACGAGTGCAATGCTGATACTAAATATACTACAAATGTGTTTATTTACGACATCACATTAGAAACCTCTAAAATTATCAGTGTTTTTCTACTATATTATGCATGTATCATACATATAAACCTCTCTCTTGAATCACTCTATCTATTAAAAAAAACGCATCAAAATCCGTTGCGTAGTTTTAAAGATCTAAGCATACATAGGGTCAGACAGACAACGGGAAGTGACTTTGTTTTATACTATGTAGTGATGTCCTCATGTTGCTCTGTAATTTTGTATTAGTTCAATGGTTTTTCAAAGATAGATTATAACAAGGATCATGCTCATACAATAGAGCGCAAGGAACAGACGAGTTTCTTCTTAATGGTTCTCGGACTCGGGTTAGGTTGAATATGCACCTAAATTCACCTAGTTTGTAAAACGTTTCAAAGTGATCCTTTGATTGTATTATTATTATGCCATAATATTTTTCAATTCTATTCGTGTTTTTATTTACTAATTTAAATAGTTTTCACAGCCAAATCAAATAATGATGTTTAAAGGCAATTTTTTTATACCTTGGGTTAAATTTTTACAATATTCGTAGGGATTTCTAATCCTTGGAAAATAAAAAAACAGCTCATATTACTTGTTGATAATGTAGCTTTCTATAACTTAAATAATTTTCAAAATCGGTTTAGTAGTTTTTGAGTTTATCCATTACAAACAAACACAAACATACAAAGTTCAAATCTTTTCTCTCTCTAATATTAGTTTAAATTTATTTTTGATAGTGACGGACGTGAGTAAGAGGAAGCCGGGGAAACGCACACTATTTGATTTGACCAATGAGCGCACGCGTTGGTAGAGTTGGCCGTCAGATGGTACCAACTCATTTTCCGAAAGGTTGGTACTGTCAGCCAAAAAGTTGCTTTGTGTTGCGTAATTTTAATGTAGCTTAAAACCAAGATGAGATGTCAGATGTTACACATATACAACTACTGTGAGGATTGCTCGTTTTTCTTCGTAAAACCGATTTAATGTACAGTAATAGAAACGGTTTGACGCGTCGCAGTTCGCCACTATTAATCATTGAAATGACGGTAGCATTGTGCGATTCGGCCAGACTCAAAACTGTGAAAACCTATCCCGGTTCGGTGTGCGCAGAACTAATAACGTGCTCCTCCACACTTTGGAGAATGCCGGGGGGTACTGTATGCATGGAAAATTGAAAAAATATACAAAAAAGCATTTCTTTTGTTTAACTATTTTTATTGATAACCGCTTTGGCACTGTGGGCGAAGACAATCCTGAGACGCAGATCAAATCAAATCACAACATTCTTGATGTCAAGTCGAGTTCGAGCAGATTCATCCCAAGCTTTTTTGTGATCTAGATATTTTATAATGTGCTTTATGAGGCAGTTTCTGCTTTATTACATTTTTAAGTATTTGCAAGTATTTTCTCGGGTTGGCTGTTTCTATGTATAAAATGTATGTATTTACAAAACAAAAATAAAAAAGTATATAAGTAGTATATCATTCATGTTGTAACACAAGCTCTGCTTACTTTGGGGCCAGACTTACTTTTTTTTTTTTTTTGCTTACTTTGCTTTTTTGTGCTGTGTTAAAATGTCCAGCAATATTTATTTATTTATTAACAATTTAGAATGGTCTCACTACAAATAATATATATTATAGTATTATCTATGTTGCACGTCGACCAATTTCAAAAAAAAACATGCTTTACAAAAAAAGTCCGAGTGGCAATTAAAATTATAAAATATGCAGATATCCGAAGTGTTATATTATAAAGTAATCTCAGTTTTTCTGTATCTTTTTTTGAGGTTTTTGGTGGTTATAAAGGTAGGTAGTAAATTATATACCACTTTTTTTTGTTTTTTTTTTCCTATCCGTACCCCCCACTGTTTGATGATGCATTTGCTAGTGTGCGTGGTAACGCGAGTGCGTGTGTGGCTCACGCGACATTCTGCATTGGACGTGATATATTGAGAACTTCAAAAATCGGAATAAAGGTTGACGCCCACTAATGCAGACACACTAATTATGAACCTATCATTATCATTCATCTAAGCGTGAAGTTTTTACGCTTGTCAAAATTTTGTGTTATTTAACTTAAGTTAGATCTACATATCCAAGAATCATTAAACTAGTGGACAGAGACTTCCATACTAATATTTCCAATTTAAATTTGTCTCCTGCCTTTCAGTTTTTACCTCTTTACAGTTAAACGGTTGAACGGATCTAGTTACAATTTGGTACGCACATAGATAAATAAAAAAGAATTAGGCAGTACAAAGTTTATTATATTATCTTCTATATATTAATACGTGAAGCAAACATTTTGAACCCCTTTTTACGAAAATTGAACGGACGGAGGAGAAGAGAAATTTCGCACACTTAAAGTTTATATAGAGGAGTGCAGAATGCAAATATTTTTTTTTAATTATGCATAAAAATTATTAATTAATTATGGTTGAATTGACCACTAGTTTTATTAAATATTCCAATCTTAAGGTATATTTAGAATTGCGTTCTATCTTATTACGAGTAGGATAACGTTTAACGTTAAAATTTAAAAGCAAATTACATTAGTGTTCGCAAAAATGAAAAAATGACCATTCATAACGTCTTTATTGCCAGGTAGGTATATAGCTACAGTTAAACAAAGAGAAATCATGCATTCATTTTTTTCATTCCACTTCGGGTAGGTACTATAATTTGCGGCCTGAGAGAAAAAAACGCCTATGTAGAGTAGTCTATAGAACATTTCCGAATTTTATGCCTCGTCACTATAACCTATGCGTGTGTGCGTGTAGTTTTTGCTGCAGACATATTTGCGTCCAGTTTGACGTGACACTGCCGCGCGGTAGGTTACCCCGGAGCTTTGAAGCAGCATTCCTTCCGCCAGAAGGGAGTGGAGTCCCAAGTAACGCTGGTTATCCACGCGTGTGAGAGTAGTAGTTGATAGTGCAGTGCCCGCCCCCTCCCGTCATCGTGCTGACTATTGCATCTGTGTTAGGAACGTTAAAATGCCCACCCCTTGACGATCACGCCGCCATTTTCTTTTTTTTGTTATTTTTTGCTAATTAAATTTTTATAGGATTATCTTTCTTCATTGAATAAATTGGCATGTTACGGAGATTTTCAAGTCCATATGTAATTTAATTACTTACGTGCACGAAAGAAGGCTCTGAGGCTAGTGAGAAGAAGCTATATGAAGAAGAAGACCGACTGATGCTCGATCCGATTTTAAAACTGAGGTACAAATCGCGATTAAGTTAATAATCATTGCGAAATTTCCCTCTATAATTCCCGACAATAATTTCTAAACAGACTGATTGCTTGATTAAATTACGGGACAACGCACAGCCTACACCTCTGGTCGTAGAGACTTGAAATTGGAAGTCTTTTTTACTGTGTAGACGTCGGGGAAATAATTACCTATATACGTACTTACCAATACGCGAACGAAGTCACAGGGCGTTCACTTTATGCTTAACATTGTTATGGTTAATTTCGTTCGCTAACTAAAGTTTAGCTGTTTTTTAAGTTTAAGTTAAGTTTAAGGTATATACTATCTAGTGTTAATAAACTATCTTAGACTTCAGAACCTTAATAAAAGCACTTAAACCACAAAACACAAGCATAGAGCCAGCACGACTTTATAATCTCACTTTATTTTCAAAAAGTAACACACACAGGTCAACAGTCAAAGATGAAATGTCGAAATCTCATGGTAAAGGTCAGTCGGTTTTCTCACATAAATTTGAATATAATTACGATTGAATTTAACCCTCCAAGTGTATTCGAACTGGTTAATCAGTTATAACGCGTTACAGTGCTTACGTTATTACACCAATGTATTTTTAATATTGTTAATATCAACATTCTAAGTATTACTTATTGCAGGTGGCGCCACAGAACACCAGCGCTCCAGCAGCTCATGTTTGCAATGGCACCAAGCTGTGTGGAGTCCGCATTTATGTCTGTATTTGTTTTTAACTTCCAGGCTTAAATAAGACTTGGCAGGTCACATGAGTCGCATGCATTCAGACAGATAGGCCAACATGGTAACACCCTGGCAGCCTGACGGACAACAGCGTCGCGGTCGGCCGAAAATGCGTTGAATGGACGATCTTGACAACTTTGAAAGACGATGGTGGGCGATCTCGAAGGTTAGGGCTAGTTGGAAAGATTTAGGGGAGACCTTTGCCCAATTGGACTAAATAAATTAATTTAAAAAAATGTTTATAACCATAGATAATAATAATAATAATAATAATAATGCCGGATATTTCACACACCATCATCTGGCCCCAAAGTAAGCAGAGCTTGTGTTATGGGTACCACGTGACTGATATACTACTTATTACTACTTTTTTTTGTAAATACATACATATTATACATAGAAGCACCCAGACCCGAGACAAATACTTGCAGATCATACAAACATTTGTCTCGCGGCGGGAATCGAACCCGCATCCTTCTGCGCCTCAAGCAGGCTTTCGCCCACTGCGCCACAGAGGTCGTCAGAGATTGTAACATCGTTTAGCGGTTAGCGTATATATTTTGTACAATGCAGTATTTTCGACGGCGACATGTCTAAGGCGCATCGACTGTCTTTTTTTTCAAAGTAAAAGCTTTATGTAGCAGATGCCTAACAATCTACTGTATTTATATAAATAAATATTGGTGGACAATTACACACAACACCATCTAACCCCAAACTAAGCATAGCTTGTTTTATGGTGTATTTGTATTATGCGTGCGTATTAAAAATACGCACGCATAATACATACTAATAGTACATAAAAATAGCATATGTCTGTTCTTATGATACAATCTATATCCATACAACAGATAACATAATACTATCCATCCATACTAAATTTGATTAAAGCTAAAAAAAAAAAGTTCTGTTGATCCGATCGCTAACAAACTTCACAGGATCACCCGCTAGGCAAATCTAAAGATTTCCTAATAATTTCATCGAAATCGGTCCAGCCGTTTATAGGGAACATACATACACACATCGCCTTTTATATATATAGACTAGCTGTCCCATTCGTGACTTCGTCCGCGCGTTTTAAAAACATAAAAAATATATTATTATATCTAATTGTAAATCTAAACCATTCTCGAATCCACGTGAACACACACAAAAAAAAACATCAAAATCGGTCCCGCCGTTTAGGAGGCGTTTGAATTACAAACACACGCACAGAGGATTTACTCGTATATACTCACAGGCACAATTAACCGCCAACCTAGAATTTTTATGTTTTAGTGAAAAAAAAATTGCCGATACTTTTGCATGATGTCTTATTGTGTAGGTATTTTGCAGTGAAAAAAAAAGATGATATGTTTTTAATTATTGCTGTTTTAATGAAAAAATCTTAAAAAACACTTTGACCTGAAATTACAGTAAATTAGCAAATGTAACAAAATGGCGTAAAAATAAAAAAACACATAAATTAATAAAGTCTAATAGTGCGTTTTTCCACCTCTAGCTCTTATAACTTCCATTAAACGGTTTGGCTAGCTGTCGATCACATCTTTAATCCGTTGTTGTGGAATGTTGTCCCACTCCTCAATCACGGATTGTTTTAATTCATCTATGGTGGTTGGAGCTGATATACGGCTTCGAACACGTCTTTTTAAATTGTCCCATATGTGTTCAATGGGATTTAAGTCTGGACTCCGGGATGGCCATGGTAATTTTTGAATACCGACAGTTTCCAGGTACTCGGTAAAAACTCTAGCAACGTGGGGGCGAGCGTTGTCCTGCATTAATAAAAATTGTTCGCCAATAAATGGAGCAAATGGCATTACATGAAGTTCTAACACTTCTGTTACATACCTCTGAGCATTTAATCCACCTCTTTCGAAGATAACCAAGTCGGTGCGGGCTTCGTAAGTTATACCGCCCCATATCTTTCTCTTCGGTATCCTACGAGCAATTGTGGCACTCGAGATGGTCGAAAAGCTTCAAGGGCCTTCTCTCCTAACTTTCTTCTCACTGTTCTTTCACTCACATGGACATTGCGAACCTCACGAAGTTGGTTTCGTGCTTCAACAGCTGTGGTGAACCGATTTCTGAGAACATTGGTCACAAGAAACCGATCGTCTCGAGCGGAAGTGCATCTTTTTCGGGCTTGTCCTGGTCTTCGCTCATAAGAGCCAGTCTCCCGAAACCGTTTCACTGAATCCCGTAAGGTAGTACGTGCGATAACAAGTTTCCGCGCCACGTAACGCTGACTAAACCCTTCGTCGATAAGAACGGCAGCTCTCGCCACTGAGGTAGCATCAAACGGCATGTTTATGACGTCAAAACACTACTTTTAACTTACGAAAGCAAACAAACTCAATTGTTTACTTTCAATGCTAATGAAACAATGTAAGCAGTATGGCAACGAGATCGTCAATGAGATGAAGTTCGATATTTACCCTATTCACAACTTATGCGTATGAAAAACAAAGTTAAGTGGGTAGTTCTGTTATTTTTTGTCCATAAATATCTTTCACACTTGACTAATTTAAGTACAATAACTTACAACTGCGATAACATCAAAATTTGCCACTTAAAAAGGGTGGACGGTTAATTGTGCCGCTGAGAGATAGATTTATTTAGAATCTACACTTTGAATTTTTTTAGGTACCCCCAAACAGTGGTTTAGCCAATATTTTTTTGAGATTTGACCTAGTGGTGGCAATTCAGTTGGTTCATTTCTAAAATTAGGAATTGTCTAAAATATATTTAGTTAGTCATAGCATTTGTAAAACCTATTCGGTTGGTACATCTATCTAAATTAGGAACGCTTAATTAAGTTAGATAAAATTAAATTAGGATAAGTTGATAGCAGCAGAATACCAAAGGTTAATTTGACAGTTCAAAACCAAATTTTATCTAAATTTAGTTAGGTTGGTGCCAACAGAATTGAGTCTACAGGCCTCAATTCTATATCTTTATCTTAAAAATAATCCAGTATCTTTAAAATACCTATCCAATTTTATGACAACGATGAAGAAGTAAAAAAATTGTTTTCCATTCTTGTATTTGGGCCACTAATATGGCCCTTACAAAGTTTTGAATTAGGGGCGGACAGACAGACAGATATGGCAAAACTACGGGTTCCTGAATAGAATTGAAGATCCTAAAAAAAAATCGCCAGGTGAGGCTAGAAGGATTAAAAGTAGATTTTTTTAATTTTAGCGGCATCTATGAAAAAAGCATCGAAACTAGATAAGCTAACGATCGAGCAATCGGTTTGGTTTAAAATTGAAACCAATTAGTTCACGGACAACCCGTTAGATGGCAGTAAAAGGGTATAAACCCTCTTTATTCAATGTCTGTCTCTATATAATGTCATCTGACTTCATTTCACTACACTTCTCACTTTTATCTGCGATATGAATTGTCTCAATAAATCAAACCCAAGTTCAACATAAGGATATTCTTTTTCTACTTCATTAGAGGCATGTGCCATAATTATGTCAATATAAGCGGCCTTACTTATAAACAACGCCTCTCAAATTGGACACTGCCTAAACCATAACTTTGTTGTTTTAAAAGTTTTCTTTTTGGAAAATATAATAAGAAATAAAAGGCTTTTTGAATTTATCTGGGGGCACGGCAGTGCCCCCGCCAAGTTGATCAAAAAAGCGGCACGGCCGAACGGCTCGGCACGGCTCATTCTTTTCTCGAAGCAGTTCAGGCCATTTTCGACCCCCTATAACTTTGTTGGGGATAAACCTAGAAGCCTGAATTTTCAGTAACCAAGCAGGCATTGTATAAAGACGGTATATTTCAATTTATTATACTACATATTAACCGTATGCAGATTTTTTGCTTATTTGTTTGAGACTTTCTGTATTCTGTGTTTGAGACCTTGCTTTTTGCTAAATTTCACGATTGTAGGTCAACGGTAAGTAATCTGTATGTTTTAATTTACTGGCTGTGTTGAAATATGCTGTATTAATGGCCGTATTTTTTATTGTGTTTGAGAAGCTTATATCACGACGACCTCTGTGGCGCAGTAGCCCAAGGTCCGGCTGAGACGCAGAAGGTTGTGGGTACGATTCCCGCCGTGGGACAAATGTTTGTATGATCTGTAAGTATTTGTCTCGGGTCTGGGTGTTTCTATGTATAGTATAATAAGTATTTATTTAAAAAATGTATATAAGTGGTATATCAGTCATGTGGTACCCATAACACAAGCTCTGCTTACTTAGGGGCCAGATGATGCTGTGTGAAATGTCCGGCAAACGAGGTTACGGCCCATCTGATGTTTAGTGGTACTGTAACCTATCGGCGCTTGCAATATCAGAGGCAATATAGTCGTGTTGTAACCTTTTGTAAATATTTAGCTAAAACAAGTGCTTTTTAACAAAGTTCAAAAAAAGAAGGTTTCTCAATTCGACTGTAAATATTTATTTATGTGTGTTTGTGGATAACATCGTCGTTTATGATTTTAATGACTTTTTTGTTGGAAAGGAGATATCTCAAGAGTGGTACCATGATAAGGAAACCAGGATCTGATAATGGCATCCCAGAGATATTGAGGGAAACCTTCGAAAATCGTTGTGGCGAGTAAATTTTTTCACTTAGTATTTTAAAGCACTACTATTCAATGATGTTCTGGAGTCTATCTGATGATGAAGCCGAAAGACAGTCAAGAGAAATCCTCAACGGTTTACAGCAATTACCTGGTGTTTGGGCTTGATTGATTTGTAGTGATGAGAACTTTACACCTAGATGGGTTGTGACTATCATTAGGGGTCTGATGATGAAGACGAAGGACAGTCAAGGGAACTCCTCAACGTTTTACAGTAGCTACCTTGTGAAAGTACTATGAAGTCCGTTGTCTATTTAGTTTATATAACGTAATTATATTGTGTTTAACTCAATCTAAAATAGTAAAGTAAGACAAGTAAAAATTGGCCAGTTTGTCAGTGAAACGCGTAAGCGACATTCTCGCGAGGAATATAGTGAACTTTATTAGTGTGCCTAACTGTTTCTTTTAGTGTCATTTCTTCTTCTTCTTCCTGTTTTTTAATGGCCTGTGACATACTAATGTCAATTTTGCCAGTGTCAAGTGTTTATAGTTTATAGTCAGTTTGTATGTTATTAGTTTTAGTCGATGGTCAATTTTAAATTCTAGAAGTCACGCGGAATGGCGTCTAGAATTTTCTTGGGATTCCTCGTCGTTCAAACCACATTGCACCACAATACACATATAATTCAATTATCCATACCCGTCCGGTAGTCACAATTTATTCATTAAAATTCCACCAAGATTACTGAATAAAACAAGCAATAAAATAGGTAAAAAACATTAAATTAGCAGAGCTATGCTACTCCATGAAATGACAGACGAAGAATCATCCTATGTTACTTCATGAAATGACAAACGAAGACATATTTTCAGCTTACAAAAATGTTGATGCTTGATGCTGAGCAATGCGATTTAATGTCACGACTGCAATGCTCGATTGAGTATTGGGAATTACATTGCTAAACATTGCAAACAGGATAATAATGAATTGCCACAGCTGTCAGGGTGTAATAAGCAAACAGGAGTTTTTAAAATGCAATACTTACGCTTCAGTATACTGCTATCTATGCCTGAACATCAGTGCAGAGTCTATTAATAGTCCAGGATCCATTATCAATTTTTGCTTTTGATAACTATCAAGCTAATTTTCCGATAACGAGGTCATCATAAATGATTACTAACCAGCTAGTAATCGATACATGTTGGAAGGAGGGGACTTTTTGATCAAACCATAAATTTTGTAGGACAAATATTTTTTCGAATAATTTAGATAATTATCTTGAGATTAAACAAAAAAAAATTCAGTTAGAAATAAATATTTGAGAGTCATCAAATCGACATAGTTTATCCTTGCTATCTCTGTTAGCTACCACACTCAAGTGTTTCGTACAAGAAATTATTGGGTGTCTCATCAAAATGAAGCTACTCACGGAAAATTTGGTTGATAGTAATCAAAAGCAAAAATGGACCATGGATCCTGGACTATAAGCTATTTAAAGCTGTACATTTGGATTCACTGAGCTGTCCTTTTTGGCAAAACGTTACTAGACGTTACTTATAAGGAGCAAAGTCACTCACAGAATGAAAGGTTTTGGCATGAGTGATGAGCCGGTAACAATGGGTAGCATTAGCAGATTATTTGATATTAAGCTTGCACCAGACTCCATCTTCTTGACCAATTTGCGCTCTGCACTCAAAAAGGATATTATAGAAATGGTAACCGTGGAGATACCACTGTTCTTGTGAACTACACAACTACACATAAATCACCTGGAGACCTTGGATAATCCTGGGGAGTATTTGTATTCACAATTTCACTTGATTACTAACCCCATAAACACTTGTAAACAACATTATATAATTTCTCATCAATGTTGATGAGTCACGTCACGACACACGTAGGCACCGTTTATTTCTCTCTCGGCTTGACAATAAATAGTGGAAGCTTGAGTTGATGTCTAAACATTTGCCTCACACAGATCTAATTACATAAAACACTTGCAATAAACACTAACCAGTATTTCTGAGTAGGATACATACAAAAATATAAAGTGACAAAGATACAACATATTTTTTTTTTTGTCAAATTTTGAATATAAACATAAAGTACCAATATACCTATTGACTAATTAAGTAACTAGCAGTAGCTAATTATAACTCCCTTTTGTCATTATTCACTTGCTGAAAGCCTGAAGGCTGTTAAATATTTAAATAATAAGCAAGCTTTAACTTCTCCTTCCTAAATATTAAGGCTATCTTCACCTTTTCTTGTGATTGTATAGTTGAAGCTCAGAACTTTACTCACCGACCTATTACAGAGAGCCGCATCAAAACATTTCAAAGTAGAATTGAACACAAAGTTTCCCTTGTACCATGCATCGATGATCCAAATGATCTTTTCACCACATTGTCTAATTTAATAATTAACATGCTGATATATTTACAGTATATTTACGTATATTTATGTATACAGTATATTTATGTATATTTACATGCAAAGCAAAAAATTATGCTAGATTTGTCGACTGGGCTACACCGGGTATTTATAGAAGTAGGAATACATTGTATGAATTATATGCTACCAGAGAGACAATGTTAGATGATCCAGTTTTTATCTTATATGTTAGGAATTACTCAAAAGTCTTCAAAAAAGTTTGTCATGCGGCTAAGTCACTGTTTTTGAGAAAAATAATAGAAAATTCAACAAATAAAATAAAAGCAACTTGGAAATTAATTAATAATGAAACAGGTAAAGCAAGGGCTCGCAATATACAGTTCAAATTAAATATAAATGGTACAATTTTGACTAAAGAACAGGATATTGCGAATGCATTTGATAGTTTTTTCTCAGATATACCAAAAATATATCTGATCTAATAACCAATTCGTTAAACTCTTCAGCCTCCAGAACTTCCGTTCTATTAGAATCTAGTGTTGCAAAATGTAAGAATGAGTTTAGTTTTAGCTACATTAACGAGGCTAGTATTGTAAAAGCATTCAAGTTAATTAATATAAAAAATTCAGAAGATCTTTGGGGAATGTCTACAAAGGTGCTGGGTGTCATTATTTTAGATATTGCACCATGTTTAGCTTATATTTTTAATAGATGTATAGACGAGGGAGTTTTTCCCGATCTCATGAAACACAGTAAACTCATTCCTATGTTTAAGTCTGGAAGTGAAAGTGATCTCGCTAATTATAGACCGATATCGATATTACCTGCCTTAAGTAAAATCTTTGAAAAAATAATTCTTAATCAGTTATTATACCACTTTAACGTTAACGGCCTGCTACATAGTAATCAATACGGATTTACTAAAGGTCGATCAACAGCTGATGCAGGTATAGCGCTCTTAATGCATATATTTGAGGCCTGGGAGAAGTCACAGGATGCAGTTGGGGTATTCTGCGATCTATCTAAGGCCTTTAACTGTGTGAGTCATGTGTGATCAACCCTAATCACAATGTTAAAATATTATGGCAATAAAAACCGGGCGACTGTCCTCATACAGTCTTTTCTATCCAATAGAGTCCAGAAAGTAGACGTGGATGGTGAGAGGTCTTCGGGATCAATTATTGATACAGGGGTACCTCAGGGATCGATACTAGGCCCTTTTTTATTCCTAGTATACGTTAACGATTTACCTTTTTTTGTAAAAAATATTTGAGATATAGTTTTATTTGCAGACGATACGTCTTTAATTTTTAAAGTCGATAGAGGTAAAACCAGTATTTGCGATAACGTAAATGAATCCTTATCGTTAGTTCTTAACTGGTTCACTGTAAATAATCTCTTGCTTAATTAAAAAAAAACTAAATGTATCAAGTTCACTTTGCCAAATGTTATTCATAGCTCGTCCAACATTGAAATAAATAGAGATGCTATGAATCTTGTAAATTCCACGATCTTCCTAGGTCTTGATATTGATGCAAAACTACAGTGGGGACCACAAATTGAAACACTTGCTGGTAGGCTTAGTTCCGCTGCATATGCAGTTCGTGCGATACGGTGGCTTACTGATGAAGCTACAGCTAGACTAGTTTATTTCAGTTACTTCCATAGTGTTATGCTCTGGGGGAAAGCAGCTGATATTGGTAAAATATTTGTAATTCAAAAAAAGGATTGCCATTTATAAAGAAGCTCGAGTCAGAGGTTTCTAAAATTCAAGACATTTCCAAGCTTCAAAACCGCCTAACTACTGTGGAAAAGCTTTCACGTGACCTGAACATAGAGATACACGAGGTGACGGAAAGCAAGAATGAGAACTTATTGTTTATGAAACGAGACGCAAAGATGAATTTTTCAAGATAAGATTCTCAACAAAACTATTTGTAAAATTAGCCAATATTTACAAATTACAGAAAGTGATAGGATTTATTTATAGGTTCATTAATAACTGTAAAAAAAAAACAATAACGGACAGTAAACAGACTCCATGTCAGTCATCGTGCGTAGAGAGATCGAGTCACTTTCGTCGTCGTAGTTCGTCGTTCGTTCGTCGAGTAGGAGGTAGGCCCCATAATGCTAAAGAGATGTCATTTGATAAAAAACATCCCATTATCCTGCCAAAAACATCTCACATAACAAATCTCATAATAGAGAACACTTGCGACTCTTGCACGCAGGTCCCAGGCTAGTTTTGAGCTCTCTCTCCCAAAGGTACTCTATAGTCAATGGCATTCGAGAGGTCAAGAAAGTGGTACGTAAATGCGTCAAGTATTTTCGAATAAAAGCTGAGGCTGCTAAGCAGTTGATGGGCTCCCTCCCGCAAGAAAGAGTTACAGCGTCCAGGCCATTTTAGCATGTCGGCGTGGGCTTCTGCGGACCCTTCGACACGAAGGTTGCTAGCGTAAGAAAGCCTATCGTTAAGAAATGTTACATTGTGCTTTTTGTTTGTTTTTCTATTTAAATGTTACATAGCTCGTATCGGACTTAACAACTGAAGTCATTTTAGCATGTCTGAAGCGCTTCATCTCGAGGCGTGGCATGCCTACAAACATATTTTGTGATAACGCTAAAACTTTTAGAGGAGCGTCTAATGAAATGAATAAATTGTATGAACTACAGTATTCCAAAACTCACAGGGATACTGTTAATGGGTTTTGTATACAAAATTATAACACAATATAACATTTTAATTTATACCCAGTTATTCACCTGAATTTGGGGGATTGTAGG
The DNA here is from genome assembly GCA_948098915.1 of Lampropteryx suffumata. Classification (NCBI taxonomy): domain Eukaryota; kingdom Metazoa; phylum Arthropoda; class Insecta; order Lepidoptera; family Geometridae; genus Lampropteryx; species Lampropteryx suffumata. The sequence goes on from OX402563.1 coordinate 6,375,220, forward strand.
GAGCAGGTGTCATAAATGTGAAACACCATTAAAGAGAGTAGTAGGAAACCTATGTTTACCGTAAGATGAGCTCAATACAGTTAATGTACAAATCGAAAGGATTTTTAACTCCAGGCCTCTATTCACAGAAAATTCAAGTGATTGTATTTATTTAACTCTAGCACACTTTCTAATTGGTACTGCTGTGGCTAGCTATCCTATAGTTCAGTTAATCGTTTAAAGTCTGGAACCGTTGCACTTAATTGAAACAACATTTTTTAAGATTATGGTCTATTGATTTTATATTTCTGTTCGTGCAATTTATAACATGGGCCCCAGAGAATCACTTAGAAATAAGTTTAAAGAAATTAATATTATAACAGTGCCTTGTCAGTATATATACGAATTTAATGTAAGTGCACAAAAATGTTCATAGATTTAAAATAAAATTGCGATAATCATAGTAAAAAATAATGATAAACTCGCTGTTCCCACTGTTAGGCTCGCTAAAGTTAATAAGTCTTTTATAGGGAAGTGTGTACGCTTCTATAACAAAGTCCCAAGCTACGTGTTAAAATTGTCGATTGGCAAATTTAAAAACGTAATTAAACAGGAACTGTCTCTTAAAGCATATTATAAAATATTTGATTATTTAGATGACAAAATCTTGGGATGATTTTTTCCCAACTCGACTCGGCATCCGTAACAAAATTGTCAAGTGTTAAGACCAGACAAGTTTCTTGCCGGATTCTTCTTGAACTGGGGTTAGGAGGAACCGGCACCTTGATTCACTAGCATGTAAGAAGACTATTCAAAGTGGTCCTAGTGATTTTATTGAATAAAGTTATATTGAATTTTGAATTTTGAATTTTGAACACAGCTTGAATGCCGTCCCAAGTGGAAATATCCTAAACCAAACCTTAAAAAAATTTACTTGGTTAGTAAAGGATTTTAATACTGCTCCATTGAAGTATAACATGGGCCGTTTTGTAAAAACTTACCCTGGTAGAGATGGTAGAGTAAGAGCAGCGAATGTATTGATGAAAAACAAATTGTTTAAAAGGTCTGTAAAAGTACTCTGTCAACTACCTGTAGAGTAAGTTAAAGCCAGCCCCAATTATGTTTAGACCAATATCTAAACATACAGATTATATTGTTGTAGAAATTAATTTATACACAATACACATATGCTTGCAACTGTGGTGGTTAATATATCATAGGCAACAAAAAGCACCGTGCTTTCCGTAAATGGCAAATAGCAAATGATATCGTGGCTCTCAGTTGTTGCTATTTGCTTATGCTTATGCTTATCTAATAGGAAAAGCATAACTAACACTCTCTCTCTCTCTCTCTCTCTCTCTCTATCATCTGTCCGTCGCAAGTCGCAATAACAATAATAGCAAGTCGCAACTCGAACGCAAAAGCATAAGCATGGATAACAATAACATCATTCATAAGCAAAAAGCACGGTCAGTCTCAGTCGTCGCATGCTAACGATTGTGATCGGTCTCGCGCGTCATCGCTCCGCGGGCGAATTCGCGATCTCGGGCAGCTCACGTAATGAATAGGTAGGTATACCTACCTACCTACATATTTTGCTTTGTGGTTTTTCAGTGTAAACAGCGATTGGACACGCAGTATTGACTATAATTGTGTAATAAAGGACGATTGATTGTAACTTGATAAATAGTGTTGTTATTTTGTGTGTTTTATTCACTATGGTGAATAAAACACACAAAACAATGGGTAACCTATGGGTAAACTCGCGATCTCGGCCGGCTCACGTAATAAGTAGGTATACCTACTTATTTTGCTTTGTGGTTTTTCAGTGTAAACAGTGATTGTAATATTTCTATGCTGTTTTGCCGTAAATAACATGCTTACGGAAGAAAGCAAATAGCATTAAACATGTTATTTCCTTGTAGCAACTTTGAACACTACTACTTGCAACACTGTATCGTCTATTCCATATTTTGTGTTGTAGCAATAATTTTCTTTCTTCCTGTACGAACTGTCAATGCTAGCGGTGTATGCCTCGTGAATCAGTTTTATATCTTTACAATAAACGCATTTTATTTCGTACATTAAGATATACTCTTACATTAAACCTATGTAAGTAATAAAGTACGTTGGTAATTAGGACATCCGATGACATAAACGACAGCAACGACTTATTATAAACACATAAATGCTTGTCCAGGATAGGGATCGAACCTAAATCCTACAGAAAATAAATCAGAGTTGCTACCGCCTGAGCTAATAATAATAAACAAGTCGTAAATTTTCACACAAACAAAAAAAATGCATATTGGCTATGCAGTTTTACATACCACCTAAGAGTAGATTTTTAATTAATGTATAATAAATGAAAATATTATTTAAAATGCCAGATATTATTATTTATTAATATAAAGATGCATCAATAATAAAATTACAACACAAATTAGCTTATAGACTAACAAGATCTGCATTCTGTAGGAATTCTTACAACAATGTGCTTGCGAGTAAGACGGCAAACTCTTGGTCGAAGGGATCGTCCTGGAACTCTGGATCCAGAAAATACAGGCGAAGTTGAAGCTTTAGCGGACGATGAAGTGTTAGAACCTTCTTCAATAATTAATATAACTGGGCTACCACTCCTAGTAACCAAACTAGATCCAGATCTAGATGATCCAGATCTGTCATTTGCGTCACCACTTTTTCCATATCCGTTATATTCCCCATATTCGTTTGAGCCGGAATCAGTGGCAGCAACAGCAGCAGCAGCAGCAGCAGATGCTGAATTGGAAGAGCCAGACCTGTCTTGGCCGCAATCTCTTTGGTCTGAACCAGCGGCGGCAGCAGCAGCAGCAGCAGCAGCAGCTACATCTGAATAGCCTGATCTGTCGTGGCCGTAATCTCTTTGGCTTGAACGTGCGGCAGCAGCAGCAGCAGCAGCGGCAGCAGCAGCGGCAGCTGCTGCTGCATCAGAATAGCCAGATCCGTTATGAACGTAACCTCTTCGGCCTGAACCAGCAGCAGCAGCGGCAGCAGCAGCAGCTGCATCAGAATAGCCAGATCTATATCTGGCAGCAGCAGCGGCAGCAGCAGCGGCAGCAGCAGCTGCATCAGAATAGCCAGATCTGTCATGACCGTAACCTTTTTGGCCTGAACCAGCGGCAGCAGCAGCAATAGCAGCAGCAGAAGCTGCATCGGAATAGCCTGATCTGTCATAACCGTAACCTCCTTGGCCTGAACCAGCGGCAGCAGCAGCAGCAGCAGCGGCAGCAGCAGCAGCTGCATCGGAAGAGCCAGATCCGTCATGACCGTAACCTTTTTGGCCTGAACCAGCGGCAGCAGCAGCAGCAGCAGCAGCAGAAGCTGCATCGGAATAGCCTGATCTGTCATAACCGTAACCTCCTTGGCCTGAACCAGCGGCAGCAGCGGCAGCAGCAGCGGCAGCAGCAGCTGCATCAGAATAGCCAGATCTGTCATGACCGTAACCTTGACCTGACCTTGACCTTGAACCTGAACCAGCAGCAGCAGCGGCAGCAGCAGCAGCTGCATCAGAATAGCCAGATCTGGATCTGGCAGCAGCAGCGGCAGCAGCAGCGGCAGCAGCAGCTGCATCAGAATAGCCAGATCTGTCATGACCGTAACCTTTTTGGCCTGAACCAGCGGCAGCAGCAGCAGCAGCAGCGGCAGCAGCAGCAGCTGCATCGGAAGAGCCAGATCCGTCATGACCGTAACCTTTTTGGCCTGAACCAGCGGCAGCAGCAGCAGCAGCAGCAGCAGAAGCTGCATCGGAATAGCCTGATCTGTCATAACCGTAACCTCCTTGGCCTGAACCAGCGGCAGCAGCGGCAGCAGCAGCGGCAGCAGCAGCTGCATCAGAATAGCCAGATCTGGATCTGGCAGCAGCAGCGGCAGCTGCTGCTTTGGAAGAGCCATATCTGTCATGACCATAACCTTTTTGGCCTGAACCAGCGGCAGCAGCAGCAGCTGCAGCAGCAGCAGCAGCAGCAGCAGAAGCTGCATCGGAATAGCCTGATCTGTCATGACCGTAACCTCCTTGGCCTGAACTAGCGGCAGCGGCAGCAGCAGCGGCAGCTGCTGCTTTGGAAGAGCCATATCTGTCATGACTGTTCACTCTTTGGCCTGAACGTGCGGCAGCAGCAGCAGCAGCAGCGGCAGCAGAAGCAGCGGCAGCAGCAGCAGCTGCATCGGAAGAGCCAGATCCGTCATGACCGTAACCTTTTTGGCCTGAACCAGCGGCAGCAGCAGCAGCAGCAGCAGCAGAAGCTGCATCGGAATAGCCTGATCTGTCATAACCGTAACCTCCTTGGCCTGAACCAGCGGCAGCAGCGGCAGCAGCAGCGGCAGCAGCAGCTGCATCAGAATAGCCAGATCTGGATCTGGCAGCAGCAGCGGCAGCTGCTGCTTTGGAAGAGCCATATCTGTCATGACCATAACCTTTTTGGCCTGAACCAGCGGCAGCAGCAGCAGCTGCAGCAGCAGCAGCAGCAGCAGCAGAAGCTGCATCGGAATAGCCTGATCTGTCATGACCGTAACCTCCTTGGCCTGAACTAGCGGCAGCGGCAGCAGCAGCGGCAGCTGCTGCTTTGGAAGAGCCATATCTGTCATGACTGTTCACTCTTTGGCCTGAACGTGCGGCAGCAGCAGCAGCAGCAGCGGCAGCAGAAGCAGCGGCAGCAGCAGCAGCTGCATCGGAAGAGCCTGATCTGTCATGACCGTAACCTTTTTGGCCTGAACCAGCGGCATCAGCAGCAGCAGCAGCGGCAGCAGCAGCGGCAGCAGCAGCGGCAGCAGCAGCTGCATCAGAATAGCCAGATCCGTCATGACCGTAACCTCCTTGGCCTGAACCAGCGGCAGCAGCGGCAGCAGCAGCGGCAGCAGCAGCTGCATCAGAATAGCCAGATCTGGATCTGGCAGCAGCAGCGGCAGCTGCTGCTTTGGAAGAGCCATATCTGTCATGACCATAACCTTTTTGGCCTGAACCAGCGGCAGCAGCAGCAGCTGCAGCAGCAGCAGCAGCAGCAGCAGAAGCTGCATCGGAATAGCCTGATCTGTCATGACCGTAACCTCCTTGGCCTGAACTAGCGGCAGCGGCAGCAGCAGCGGCAGCTGCTGCTTTGGAAGAGCCATATCTGTCATGACTGTTCACTCTTTGGCCTGAACGTGCGGCAGCAGCAGCAGCAGCAGCGGCAGCAGAAGCAGCGGCAGCAGCAGCAGCTGCATCGGAAGAGCCTGATCTGTCATGACCGTAACCTTTTTGGCCTGAACCAGCGGCATCAGCAGCAGCAGCAGCGGCAGCAGCAGCGGCAGCAGCAGCGGCAGCAGCAGCTGCATCAGAATAGCCAGATCTGTCATGACCGTAACCTTTTTGGCCTGAACCAGCGGCATCAGCAGCAGCAGCAGCGGCAGCAGCAGCGGCAGCAGCAGCTGCATCAGAATAGCCAGATCTGTCATGACCGTAACCATTTTGGCCTGAACCAGCGGCAGCAGCAGCAATAGCAGCAGCAGAAGCTGCATCGGAATAGCCTGATCTGTCATAACCGTAACCTCCTTGGCCTGAACCAGCGGCAGCAGCAGCAGCAGCAGCGGCAGCAGCAGCAGCTGCATCGGAAGAGCCAGATCCGTCATGACCGTAACCTTTTTGGCCTGAACCAGCGGCAGCAGCAGCAGCAGCAGCAGCAAAAGCTGCATCGGAATAGCCTGATCTGTCATAACCGTAACCTCCTTGGCCTGAACCAGCGGCAGCAGCGGCAGCAGCAGCGGCAGCAGCAGCTGCATCAGAATAGCCAGATCTGGATCTGGCAGCAGCAGCGGCAGCTGCTGCTTTGGAAGAGCCATATCTGTCATGACCATAACCTTTTTGGCCTGAACCAGCGGCAGCAGCAGCAGCTGCAGCAGCAGCAGCAGCAGCAGCAGAAGCTGCATCGGAATAGCCTGATCTGTCATGACCGTAACCTCCTTGGCCTGAACTAGCGGCAGCGGCAGCAGCAGCGGCAGCTGCTGCTTTGGAAGAGCCATATCTGTCATGACTGTTCACTCTTTGGCCTGAACGTGCGGCAGCAGCAGCAGCAGCAGCGGCAGCAGAAGCAGCGGCAGCAGCAGCAGCTGCATCGGAAGAGCCTGATCTGTCATGACCGTAATCTTTTTGGCCTGAACCAGCGGCATCAGCAGCAGCAGCAGCGGCAGCAGCAGCAGAAGCTGCATCGGAATAGCCTGATCTGTCATAACCGTAACCTCCTTGGCCTGAACCAGCGGCAGCAGCAGCAGCAGCAGCGGCAGCAGCAGCAGCTGCATCGGAAGAGCCAGATCCGTCATGACCGTAACCTTTTTGGCCTGAACCAGCGGCAGCAGCAGCAGCAGCAGCAGCAGAAGCTGCATCAGAATAGCCAGATCTGGATCTGGCAGCAGCAGCGGCAGCAGCAGCGGCAGCAGCAGCTGCATCAGAATAGCCAGATCTGTCATGACCGTAACCTTTTTGGCCTGAACCAGCGGCAGCAGCAGCAATAGCAGCAGCAGAAGCTGCATCGGAATAGCCTGATCTGTCATAACCGTAACCTCCTTGGCCTGAACCAGCGGCAGCAGCAGCAGCAGCAGCGGCAGCAGCAGCAGCTGCATTGGAAGAGCCAGATCCGTCATGACCGTAACCTTTTTGGCCTGAACCAGCGGCAGCAGCAGCAGCAGCAGCAGCAGAAGCTGCATCGGAATAGCCTGATCTGTCATAACCGTAACCTCCTTGGCCTGAACCAGCGGCAGCAGCGGCAGCAGCAGCGGCAGCAGCAGCTGCATCAGAATAGCCAGATCTGGATCTGGCAGCAGCAGCGGCAGCTGCTGCTTTGGAAGAGCCATATCTGTCATGACCATAACCTTTTTGGCCTGAACCAGCGGCAGCAGCAGCAGCTGCAGCAGCAGCAGCAGCAGCAGCAGCAGAAGCTGCATCGGAATAGCCTGATCTGTCATGACCGTAACCTCCTTGGCCTGAACTAGCGGCAGCGGCAGCAGCAGCGGCAGCTGCTGCTTTGGAAGAGCCATATCTGTCATGACTGTTCACTCTTTGGCCTGAACGTGCGGCAGCAGCAGCAGCAGCAGCGGCAGCAGAAGCAGCGGCAGCAGCAGCAGCTGCATCGGAAGAGCCAGATCCGTCATGACCGTAACCTTTTTGGCCTGAACCAGCGGCAGCAGCAGCAGCAGCAGCAGCAGAAGCTGCATCGGAATAGCCTGATCTGTCATAACCGTAACCTCCTTGGCCTGAACCAGCGGCAGCAGCGGCAGCAGCAGCGGCAGCAGCAGCTGCATCAGAATAGCCAGATCTGGATCTGGCAGCAGCAGCGGCAGCTGCTGCTTTGGAAGAGCCATATCTGTCATGACCATAACCTTTTTGGCCTGAACCAGCGGCAGCAGCAGCAGCTGCAGCAGCAGCAGCAGCAGCAGCAGAAGCTGCATCGGAATAGCCTGATCTGTCATGACCGTAACCTCCTTGGCCTGAACTAGCGGCAGCGGCAGCAGCAGCGGCAGCTGCTGCTTTGGAAGAGCCATATCTGTCATGACTGTTCACTCTTTGGCCTGAACGTGCGGCAGCAGCAGCAGCAGCAGCGGCAGCAGAAGCAGCGGCAGCAGCAGCAGCTGCATCGGAAGAGCCTGATCTGTCATGACCGTAATCTTTTTGGCCTGAACCAGCGGCATCAGCAGCAGCAGCAGCGGCAGCAGCAGCAGAAGCTGCATCGGAATAGCCTGATCTGTCATAACCGTAACCTCCTTGGCCTGAACCAGCGGCAGCAGCAGCAGCAGCAGCGGCAGCAGCAGCAGCTGCATCGGAAGAGCCAGATCCGTCATGACCGTAACCTTTTTGGCCTGAACCAGCGGCAGCAGCAGCAGCAGCAGCAGCAGAAGCTGCATCAGAATAGCCAGATCTGGATCTGGCAGCAGCAGCGGCAGCAGCAGCGGCAGCAGCAGCTGCATCAGAATAGCCAGATCTGTCATGACCGTAACCTTTTTGGCCTGAACCAGCGGCAGCAGCAGCAATAGCAGCAGCAGAAGCTGCATCGGAATAGCCTGATCTGTCATAACCGTAACCTCCTTGGCCTGAACCAGCGGCAGCAGCAGCAGCAGCAGCGGCAGCAGCAGCAGCTGCATTGGAAGAGCCAGATCCGTCATGACCGTAACCTTTTTGGCCTGAACCAGCGGCAGCAGCAGCAGCAGCAGCAGCAGAAGCTGCATCGGAATAGCCTGATCTGTCATAACCGTAACCTCCTTGGCCTGAACCAGCGGCAGCAGCGGCAGCAGCAGCGGCAGCAGCAGCTGCATCAGAATAGCCAGATCTGGATCTGGCAGCAGCAGCGGCAGCTGCTGCTTTGGAAGAGCCATATCTGTCATGACCATAACCTTTTTGGCCTGAACCAGCGGCAGCAGCAGCAGCTGCAGCAGCAGCAGCAGCAGCAGCAGCAGAAGCTGCATCGGAATAGCCTGATCTGTCATGACCGTAACCTCCTTGGCCTGAACTAGCGGCAGCGGCAGCAGCAGCGGCAGCTGCTGCTTTGGAAGAGCCATATCTGTCATGACTGTTCACTCTTTGGCCTGAACGTGCGGCAGCAGCAGCAGCAGCAGCGGCAGCAGAAGCAGCGGCAGCAGCAGCAGCTGCATCGGAAGAGCCAGATCCGTCATGACCGTAACCTTTTTGGCCTGAACCAGCGGCAGCAGCAGCAGCAGCAGCAGCAGAAGCTGCATCGGAATAGCCTGATCTGTCATAACCGTAACCTCCTTGGCCTGAACCAGCGGCAGCAGCGGCAGCAGCAGCGGCAGCAGCAGCTGCATCAGAATAGCCAGATCTGGATCTGGCAGCAGCAGCGGCAGCTGCTGCTTTGGAAGAGCCATATCTGTCATGACCATAACCTTTTTGGCCTGAACCAGCGGCAGCAGCAGCAGCTGCAGCAGCAGCAGCAGCAGCAGCAGAAGCTGCATCGGAATAGCCTGATCTGTCATGACCGTAACCTCCTTGGCCTGAACTAGCGGCAGCGGCAGCAGCAGCGGCAGCTGCTGCTTTGGAAGAGCCATATCTGTCATGACTGTTCACTCTTTGGCCTGAACGTGCGGCAGCAGCAGCAGCAGCAGCGGCAGCAGAAGCAGCGGCAGCAGCAGCAGCTGCATCGGAAGAGCCTGATCTGTCATGACCGTAACCTTTTTGGCCTGAACCAGCGGCATCAGCAGCAGCAGCAGCGGCAGCAGCAGCGGCAGCAGCAGCGGCAGCAGCAGCTGCATCAGAATAGCCAGATCCGTCATGACCGTAACCTCTTTGGCCTGAACCAGCAGCAGCAGCGGCAGCAGCAGCAGATGATCCAGATCCGTCATTTCCGTCATCACCTTGTTCATAGCTGTCATTTTCCACATAACCGTTTCTACCGGAATCAGCAGCAGCAGCAGCGGCAGCAGCAGCTGCATCAGAATAGCCAGATCTGTCATGACCGTAACCTTTTTGGCCTGAACCAGCGGCAGCAGCAGCAATAGCAGCAGCAGAAGCTGCATCGGAATAGCCTGATCTGTCATAACCGTAACCTCCTTGGCCTGAACCAGCGGCAGCAGCAGCAGCAGCAGCGGCAGCAGCAGCAGCTGCATCGGAAGAGCCAGATCCGTCATGACCGTAACCTTTTTGGCCTGAACCAGCGGCAGCAGCAGCAGCAGCAGCAGCAGAAGCTGCATCGGAATAGCCTGATCTGTCATAACCGTAACCTCCTTGGCCTGAACCAGCGGCAGCAGCGGCAGCAGCAGCGGCAGCAGCAGCTGCATCAGAATAGCCAGATCTGGATCTGGCAGCAGCAGCGGCAGCTGCTGCTTTGGAAGAGCCATATCTGTCATGACCATAACCTTTTTGGCCTGAACCAGCGGCAGCAGCAGCAGCTGCAGCAGCAGCAGCTGCAGCAGCAGCAGCAGCAGCAGCAGAAGCTGCATCGGAATAGCCTGATCTGTCATGACCGTAACCTCCTTGGCCTGAACTAGCGGCAGCGGCAGCAGCTGCGGCAGCTGCTGCTTTGGAAGAGCCATATCTGTCATGACTGTTCACTCTTTGGCCTGAACGTGCGGCAGCAGCAGCAGCAGCAGCGGCAGCAGAAGCAGCGGCAGCAGCAGCAGCTGCATCGGAAGAGCCTGATCTGTCATGACCGTAATCTTTTTGGCCTGAACCAGCGGCATCAGCAGCAGCAGCAGCGGCAGCAGCAGCGGCAGCAGCAGCTGCATCAGAATAGCCAGATCTGTCATGACCGTAACCTTTTTGGCCTGAACCAGCGGCATCAGCAGCAGCAGCAGCGGCAGCAGCAGCAGAAGCTGCATCGGAATAGCCTGATCTGTCATAACCGTAACCTCCTTGGCCTGAACCAGCGGCAGCAGCAGCAGCAGCAGCGGCAGCAGCAGCAGCTGCATCGGAAGAGCCAGATCCGTCATGACCGTAACCTTTTTGGCCTGAACCAGCGGCAGCAGCAGCAGCAGCAGCAGCAGAAGCTGCATCGGAATAGCCTGATCTGTCATAACCGTAACCTCCTTGGCCTGAACCAGCGGCAGCAGCGGCAGCAGCAGCGGCAGCAGCAGCTGCATCAGAATAGCCAGATCTGGATCTGGCAGCAGCAGCGGCAGCTGCTGCTTTGGAAGAGCCATATCTGTCATGACCATAACCTTTTTGGCCTGAACCAGCGGCAGCAGCAGCAGCTGCAGCAGCAGCAGCAGCAGCAGCAGAAGCTGCATCGGAATAGCCTGATCTGTCATGACCGTAACCTCCTTGGCCTGAACTAGCGGCAGCGGCAGCAGCAGCGGCAGCTGCTGCTTTGGAAGAGCCATATCTGTCATGACTGTTCACTCTTTGGCCTGAACGTGCGGCAGCAGCAGCAGCAGCAGCGGCAGCAGAAGCAGCGGCAGCAGCAGCAGCTGCATCGGAAGAGCCTGATCTGTCATGACCGTAATCTTTTTGGCCTGAACCAGCGGCATCAGCAGCAGCAGCAGCGGCAGCAGCAGCGGCAGCAGCAGCTGCATCAGAATAGCCAGATCTGTCATGACCGTAACCTTTTTGGCCTGAACCAGCGGCATCAGCAGCAGCAGCAGCGGCAGCAGCAGCGGCACCAGCAGCAGCAGCGGCAGCAGCAGCAGATGATCCAGATCCGTCATTTCCGTCATCACCTTGTTCATAGCTGTCATTTTCCACATAACCGTTTCTACCGGAATCAGCAGCAGCAGCAGCGGCAGCAGCAGCTGTATTAGAATAGCCAGATCTGTCATGACCGTAACCTTTTTGGCCTGAACCAGCGGCAGCAGCAGCAGCAGCAGCAGCAGAAGCTGCATCGGAATAGCCAGATCTGTCATGACCGTAACCTTTTTGGCCTGAACCAGCGGCATCAGCAGCAGCAGCAGCGGCAGCAGCAGCGGCACCAGCAGCAGCAGCGGCAGCAGCAGCAGATGATCCAGATCCGTCATTTCCGTCATCAACTTGTTCATAGCTGTCATTTTCCACATAACCGTTTCTACCGGAATCAGCAGCAGCAGCAGCGGCAGCAGCAGCTGTATTAGAATAGCCAGATCTGTCATAACCGTAACCTCCTTGGCCCGAACCAGCGGCAGCAGCAGCAGCAGCAGCGGCAGCAGCAGCGGCAGCAGCAGCTGCATCAGAATAGCCAGATCTGTCATGACCGTAACCTTTTTGGCCTGAACCAGCGGCATCAGCAGCAGCAGCAGCGGCAGCAGCAGCGGCAGCAGCAGCGGCAGCAGCAGCTGCATCAGAATAGCCTGATCTGTCATGACCGTAACCTCCTTGGCCTGAACTAGCGGCAGCGGCAGCAGCAGCGGCAGCTGCTGCTTTGGAAGAGCCATATCTGTCATGACTGTTCACTCTTTGGCCTGAACGTGCGGCAGCAGCAGCAGCAGCAGCGGCAGCAGAAGCAGCGGCAGCAGCAGCAGCTGCATCGGAAGAGCCTGATCTGTCATGACCGTCATCTTTTTGGCCTGAACCAGCGGCATCAGCAGCAGCAGCAGCGGCAGCAGCAGCAGAAGCTGCATCGGAATAGCCTGATCTGTCATAACCGTAACCTCCTTGGCCTGAACCAGCGGCAGCAGCAGCAGCAGCAGCGGCAGCAGCAGCAGCTGCATCGGAAGAGCCAGATCCGTCATGACCGTAACCTTTTTGGCCTGAACCAGCGGCAGCAGCAGCAGCAGCAGCAGCAGAAGCTGCATCGGAATAGCCTGATCTGTCATAACCGTAACCTCCTTGGCCTGAACCAGCGGCAGCAGCGGCAGCAGCAGCGGCAGCAGCAGCTGCATCAGAATAGCCAGATCTGGATCTGGCAGCAGCAGCGGCAGCTGCTGCTTTGGAAGAGCCATATCTGTCATGACCATAACCTTTTTGGCCTGAACCAGCGGCAGCAGCAGCAGCTGCAGCAGCAGCAGCAGCAGCAGCAGAAGCTGCATCGGAATAGCCTGATCTGTCATGACCGTAACCTCCTTGGCCTGAACTAGCGGCAGCGGCAGCAGCAGCGGCAGCTGCTGCTTTGGAAGAGCCATATCTGTCATGACTGTTCACTCTTTGGCCTGAACGTGCGGCAGCAGCAGCAGCAGCAGCGGCAGCAGAAGCAGCGGCAGCAGCAGCAGCTGCATCGGAAGAGCCTGATCTGTCATGACCGTAATCTTTTTGGCCTGAACCAGCGGCATCAGCAGCAGCAGCAGCGGCAGCAGCAGCGGCAGCAGCAGCTGCATCAGAATAGCCAGATCTGTCATGACCGTAACCTTTTTGGCCTGAACCAGCGGCATCAGCAGCAGCAGCAGCGGCAGCAGCAGCGGCACCAGCAGCAGCAGCGGCAGCAGCAGCAGATGATCCAGATCCGTCATTTCCGTCATCACCTTGTTCATAGCTGTCATTTTCCACATAACCGTTTCTACCGGAATCAGCAGCAGCAGCAGCGGCAGCAGCAGCTGTATTAGAATAGCCAGATCTGTCATGACCGTAACCTTTTTGGCCTGAACCAGCGGCAGCAGCAGCAGCAGCAGCAGCAGAAGCTGCATCGGAATAGCCAGATCTGTCATGACCGTAACCTTTTTGGCCTGAACCAGCGGCATCAGCAGCAGCAGCAGCGGCAGCAGCAGCGGCACCAGCAGCAGCAGCGGCAGCAGCAGCAGATGATCCAGATCCGTCATTTCCGTCATCACCTTGTTCATAGCTGTCATTTTCCACATAACCGTTTCTACCGGAATCAGCAGCAGCAGCAGCGGCAGCAGCAGCTGTATTAGAATAGCCAGATCTGTCATAACCGTAACCTCCTTGGCCCGAACCAGCGGCAGCAGCAGCAGCAGCAGCGGCAGCAGCAGCGGCAGCAGCAGCTGCATCAGAATAGCCAGATCTGTCATGACCGTAACCTTTTTGGCCTGAACCAGCGGCATCAGCAGCAGCAGCAGCGGCAGCAGCAGCGGCAGCAGCAGCAGATGATCCAGATCCGTCATTTCCGTCATCACCTTGTTCATAGCTGTCACTTTCCACATAACCGTTTCTACCGGAATCAGCAGCAGCAGCAGCAGCAGCAGCAGCTGCTGCAGATGATCCAGATCCGTCATTTCCGTCATCACCTTGTTCATAGCTGTCATTTTCTACATAACCGTTTCTACCGGAATCAGTGGCAGCAGAAGAATCATCCTCCACAGGTATTATACTGATGATTTCATCCATTTCTTTAATTTCTTCATTACCATCTTCATCTAATGTCATTCTGAAGGTTTTTACTATCTTTTGTCCGTGTTCAGCATGATGTTTTGTATGTCCTTTGTATGTTTGGAATGTTTGTTCCTTTACTATTTCGTTTCCGTGATTGTCGAAAGTTATTAATTCAGTATCATCGTAGCTGGTCTTTTGGAAGCCTTTAAGATTCAACACATCATCAAAGTCTTCTGATGATTCTGAAGATCCATAAGCAGTGACGTACTGAAAAAAAATTTTATTAAACTTATTTTCTTCAATATAAACACAATTCTTTTTCTGGTGTCAAGCCGCACCAACAATGCAATGCTTATACCGTCGTAGTCGTCCACAATAAGTAGTATAGGTATACGAGTACAGTTTAGTTAACTACGAAACAATACTCTTTATATAAAATATCTTATTGTTTCGATGTTTTTATATAGAACATTTTTTTAAAAATTAACTATGGACTTAATACAGCTATGGACTTATTTGCAGGCGTAACTACCAAGACCAGGTCCCAAATTAGTCGCCATTGTAAAAAGAAAATCAAAGATAGGACATTAGTCCAGAACGTAACCCAAACTTAGGTCATGATTTAAGGTATCTAAATATAGATTCTTTTACTGCATTTTGATCATAAATGACAGACAGACAGAACTAATGCTTAGTTCTTTAATGGAATTGGAGTTTTGTTCTGAAATACTGGTTTTTAAGTTTTTGAAGTGAAAACTTCTTTTAGCGCGGTACGCATAATTTTAGATGAGGTAAAACCTCTAGATTCGCGACACCGTTCCCGTCTGGGGCGAGACGCAGCCGGCTGTAGCGCTCGCCCCATTTGATTATAAACCTTAATTCACATGTTTACAGTCTACTTTTGTATGGAGAAGTTTACTGAGTTAGGTTCTTTGATATATTATCTACATTCTGAACAAAAAATATGGCATCATCTGTGTTCGTTCAGTATTTGATTGGCAGTCACCATAATAACTGATTTTGAAGTGATTTATTACTAAACTCTAACGCGCCGAAATAAGTTTTCACTTCTGTCGGCACTCCTGGAGTGCAACTCGATTTTTTTTAAGTTTGTAGACCATGGTCTACCATGGTTAAAAACGTCTGGGGGTAACTTACCTGCAGAGCGCAGAGGATCACAAAGGTTGTCACTCTCATTTTGAGAGTTGGAACCGAACTGATACTAATACTAAAACTCAATCCCTTTTTATACTAAACTCATAATGCGTCATAAACAATTAACAAACGAACATCATCATATTTCAAATATTGACAAAATTAAAAGAAATTGAGTTCTCTACATTTAATACAATGTAATTATATGTATCATAAAATAGAACAATACACGTCAATTACGTATACTTTATTTGCACACATGAAGAACCGAAAAAGTTGACAATAATGCTTGTTTAATGAATCTATAATAAACTATTGTGATTTTATATTGTCCATGAAATTAATCAAATCACTTATTCTTAAAACCATTGCTTTAAAAACAATAGATAACATTAAAAACACTTTTGTACCGAAATGCCTCTTAAGTAATTTGAGATCACTTCAAATGTTGAGACACATCGAAATTGTATACTAAAATGGTATTATTCCCGGACTTACTCATTCTAAAAGTATCATTATGTACGTAATTAAACATTATGTAAGTAATACGTCAGTCATGTGAGTCTCATAGTACAAGCTATGCCTAGTTTGATGTTAGGTGTTCATGGATATTTATTTATTTATTACCATGTTCTTGCAATATTATTGAATTAACAGGGCACCAAATTTTAATCGGTTGTCATAATATAAGTTTTTTTTAATATAAATAATGTCAGACATTTCAAACAGCATCATCTAGCCCCAAAGTAACAGAGCTTGTGTTAGGGGTACCACATCACTGATATACTAATTGTATATATTTTTTTAAATACATAAATGTTATACATTTAAACACCCAGATCATACAAACATTTGTCTCGCGGCGGGAATCCAACCCGCAACTTTATGCGTCTCAGCTGGGCCTTGGTCCACTGCTTAGTTTGGGGTTAGATGGTGTTTTGTGGATGGCTAGCAATATAGCAATATAATAACGAGCAATTGTTTCATAGGTAGGTACTTCATTTAATGTATCTTTATTGAGAAGCAATTTATATACATTGCATTGCAAGGCATTGTTAACTTATGTATTCTCTGTAACGCTCTGCGAGGTCAGTGTTTGTTTTCCCAAATAAATTAATAGTTTCGCCATGTACGTCCGTGTTTGTGTCTGTCAAAGTCAAGTCAAAATCAAGTCATAGTCAAAAGATACTTTATTAAATACAATTACAAGGATCACTTAGAAACGTCTTACATACCAGGTGTATTTAGGTGTCAATTCATCATAACCCAAGCCCGAGAAGAACTGGCAATAAACTCGTCCTGGTCCTAGCGTTTTTCTACATTTTTGATAAATATTAAGATTTGAAATCGAAATTTTTGAGACAGCATATTTTATAGTAGCATATACGAGTTTCTCGTAGTAATATAGTTTATTGATTACCGAAATATTTAAATCGGTTATTATTAAGTTTATTGTCTATATTTTGAGCACAATAAGGATAAGGATTTTGACAAATAGCTGTCGAACTGTTAGCACCTTACGGGACTTATAATAATAGGTTAGTAGGAAAGAGAAAAGGGCAGTAGGTAATAATGCCGGACATTTCACACAGCATCATCTAGCCCCAAAGTAAGCAGAGCTTGAGATAATGGGTACCACATAAATAATATACTATTATATATATTTTTTTATTATTAACCTATACTCTCCCACTGCTGGGCAAAGGTCTCCCCCAATTCCTTCCATTGGTCCCTGTCCCCGGCCATTTTCCACCAGCCTTTCTCGAAGGCATCGAGATCGTCACGCCAACGTTTCTTCGGCCTGCCCCGGCTACGTCGCCCATCTGCAGGTACCCATTGTGTGACGAGCTCTGCCCATCTGTCTGCACTCATACTATATGCACATATACTATACATAATATATATATTATTTATTTATATATATATATATTTATATATATAATATAATTATACATAGAAACAACCAGATCCAAAACAAATACCTGCAGAACATATAAAACTTTTTCAACCCGAACCCGAAACCTTTTACGTCTCAGCCGGGCCTTAGTCCACTGCGCCAGAGAGTTCGTCAATACATTACATGTTTTCGGTGATACTGCGTTCTTTTAAAAATAAAATGTTTACCTTTAATAATGGACCCTATAACCATACTATGATTAAGTATGTAGTTTAGATACTTGTTTATATCTAAAAAAAGCGATGTGTGTATGTATGTTCCCTATAGACTCCGAAACGGCCGGACCGATTTCGATGAAATTTTTAGGAAATCTTCAGATTGGCCTAGCGGGCGGGATCCTGTGAAGTTTGGTAGCGATCGGATCAACAGAACTTAGGAATAGCTGTCTGTCCCTATGTATGTTTAGATCTTTAAAACTACGCAACGGATTTTGGTGCTGTTTTTTTTAATAGATAGAGTAAAGAGGAAGGTTTATATGTACATGAATAATATATTGGAGAAACACTGATAATTTTAGAGGTTTCTAATGTAATGTCGTAAATAAACTCATTTTTTTACACTTACATTGCAAACGCTGGCTGAACCCTACGAGATAGATCGAAATCAAAATCTGTCAAAATAAAACATAAAATACCCGTGTGAATCCGGGGCGGGTCGCTAGTTATATGTAAAACAAAGTCGTGTTAGTTACACCATTTATAACTCGAGAACGGCTGGACCAATTTTCATGATTTTTGATTTGTTGGATTTATCTTCGCCCCGAATAGCAGAATAAATATCAAAAAATACTCAATTTGTAAAATAAAAAAAATATTAAAGTAGTGAGTTAGTTTGATACAGCCTTTGGCGATGTTCGGTTTGTTAGGTTATGACAGGTCCATTGTGCGCCTGTTAGATTTAACAGGCTCTACTGATTCTAAGAAGTTATAAAATCCAGAAATATACCCTAATTTTAACTACCTAAGTATCTATTTTCACTAAAAAAGTTACTAGAAATCCTAATAGTCCTAGTAGTTAGCGTTTTCCACGATTTTTCATATTAATCTATTACGCGCATCAACAATTGTGTCATATAGAAGCAAAGTCAAGAAAAAGGTTTTATTCTGATATATTTTTCTATTTAATCGCGCGGACGACGTCGCGAACGGGACAGCTAGATACGGTTTTCCATAGAGTCCATTATAGTGAGTGCTGGTTCACTGTAACTGTCATGAAAAGTATAGTTTTTAGGGGTCCGTGGTCCACAAGGAACCCTTATAGTTTCGCTATGTCCGTCTGTCTGTCTGTCTGTCCTTAAACTTGCTCTTGCTCGCAGACTATTTTCGTGACTATTTCGAGTTTTTTCGTGATGAACTTTTGCAGGGTAATATGTATTAGTGACTCCTACAAAGTTATGAAATAAAAACAGTAAAAATAATATATTTTGGGTTACCTCCGATATATTTATTTATTTATTTATTTATTTACACAATAAAACATAGCAGTACAGTACTTACACCAATGCGCTATGATATAACAACATTAACAAGATAAAAAATAACAATTAAAAATAGCAATAATCAAAATTGTTTGTAATATGGATAGATAGGTAAATGTCTCAAAATATGACAACTAGGATCCGAACCAGTGATATTGTTATTCACTAAAACTTTAATTATTACAGGAAGATGATAGCTTGTGCCGACCGGGCTATCATAAACAGACCAGTCACACTGTAGCGCCAATGATGGCGAAACCAACGACAAATCTAATGCGTTCGGACGCCAGGACAACGAGCCAATCGTCGTTGGCAGACCATCACTTAACAAAACTAAGTTATTGTCGTCAATCACTTCCAAAACATCTCTACCACGAGTAGAGTCAGAACTGCAACCCCAGGAGGTATGATGTGCATTGAAGTCTCCTGCAAATATGAATGGACCAGGAATAGACTTGATTAGTGCGTCAAATTTGCTTTTACTAAAGGCTGGACTACAGTTTGTTGGGCTATAAAAACTGACTATGCTCATTACTTTCTTATTAATTGTTACTTTAATACAAATATTTTGTAGTGAGTCATCAAAAAACGTGTTGACTTTAGAATATGCGATACTATTGTGAATTAGAATAGCTACACCATTATGATTGTTTCCACAATCATTACCTACGTTCAATGTTATAATGTTTTATTTTGAATGTTTAGTATGGTTTAAACAATGTTTCAGAAATAATTGCAATATGAATGTTATTTGAATAAAGAAAGTTGTAAATATATGTTTGTTACTGCTTAGACTTTGTGCATTCCATTGAATAATATTTAAAAAATCCATTATGATGTTGGAGGTAATTTGTTACTTAGAGTTTTTTTAAGGTCTCTCTAACAGACCCTGAATTTATGGGGACATCTTTGTTTGTTATAATTTTAGTGATTGTTTCTATTAAAATATTATTAAAAACTTCAGACTTCATGAGATTATTAACCTGTACATAAAGTGTCCTGATGTACAGGTGACAGTGCTGGGAAAGACTTAGAGTCGAAAAGTTCTGAGTATGTGGCAGATCGAGATTTTATTTGATTTTCTTCTACCTTCTGTTTTTTAATAGGTCAAGCATCAGATATTGCGATGTGATTGCCACCGCAGTTCGAGCATTTTGCATCTTTAGTTTCAGTACTACAGCTTTTGAAGTTGTGAGTGCCGGAGCAGATGCTGCAGACCTCTGTGTTGCGACAAAACTTAGCAATGTGGCCGTACCGCATGCACTTTAAGCACTGTTTTACAGGGGGTATGTATGATTTCACTTCACGTCGCCAAGAGTGCAAGTATACATATTCGGGGAGCTGAGTCGACGCGAATGTAACAGCAACCGCTTGGGTTGGCTGGAAGGAGACACTACCCTCGCACCCTACGCTTAAATCTTCTGACCTGTATTATATTTTTGGAGCTGCCAATAAGCGAAAAAATTTGCTTATTTGACATCTCAGTGGGAACAGATGTCAGAACACCTCCGTGTCGCCTGCTGGGATGGTGGCTTTTAGTGATAGCTGTTCCAGTAGTTTTTTATTTTGTATGAAAACATTTGCGTTGTTGGATAGGTCAAATGTTATTCCTATCTTGTACTTATTTATTGATCTCAGATGTAAAACTCCAGAGACGCAATGTTCACGCAATGCTTTGGAAAGTTTTAAGCGGTCACGGTCATTAAAAGCAACACCGTCATCAGTGTGCGTCAGGAATACGATGAATCCGTCCGACTTGTTGGAATTATCCGGGTAGTTTCGTATTTATCCTTGAACTTTATAAATCTCATACCTGTCCTTAGCCCTTTCCTTACTGGTTTTTTTGGACGTCGTACATATCGTTTTCCATCAGAACATACTCTGTTTATTTTCGTTTCGTCAGAAAAAAGTACATTTTTCCACTGTCGCACAGTCCAGTTTTCTTAATTTCTCGCAAATGCAAGCCGGACTTGTCTGTTGCAAAGTTTCAAGATGAGTACCTTTCTACCAATCCTACCGTGCAATTCTGTCTTCGAATAGTGCGTGCTGAGATTGCTGAAGGGTTGTTTTCACCAAAATATTCTTTTCTCAGCTCATTGGACCCTTTAAAAGGATTTTGTTTTGCCATACGAACGATGTTTCGGTCATCTCGAGGAGTTGTTTTTCTCTGGCTAGGTACACGTGGAACATTCGAAGTAGTTTGATACGTAGCAAAATGCTTTACAGCGTGGAAAACCATCGTTTTTGAACATTGCAGATGGTCGGCTATCTTTTTGTAAGACATATTCATCCGGCGAAGTTTTATTATTACTTCACTTGTAGATTTATCACAACTTTGATTTTTTCCCATTGTTTTTTCATAAGAAGCAATCACTTTTAATCTTTTATAGCACTAAATGGCGCCAAAATTATACAAACAGTAACAAATTAACTGAGTGTTCTCTATTTAAATTTGAATAAAGGTATAAACTATTTAGCGTTCTTAATTCTTGACGACCTCTGTGGCGCAGTGGGCTTAGGTCCGGCTTAGACGCAAAAGGTTGCGGGTTCGATTCCCGCCACGGGACAAATGTTTGTATGATCTGCAAGTATTTATCTCGGGTCTGGGTGCTTCTATGTATAATATGTATGTATTTACAAAAAAAAAAGTATATAAGTAGTATATCAGTCATGTGGTACCCATAACACAAGCTCTGCTTACTTTGGGGCCAGATGATGCTGTGTGAAATGTCCGGTATTATAAATAAATAAATAAATAAATAATTAAAAATAATTATTATTAATTATTAATTATTATTATTATTAATTACGTGACCAGCCAGTAAATAGGAATACTATGTTTAAGAGTAGTGTAAAAAGTTTGTCTACCGAGATAAATAATAAAAATTGCATGCAAAGTTTTGCGTCTAAGTTTGAAAAAATCTTCCCTTTATATCAGCGTTCTTAATTATATGACCACAACTGTATATATTTAGAGGCTCTGTCTCCCTGTTACCATTTCACGACGTGAAACAAATCTTGATGAAATGTGGTACGGAAATAGATTGTATTATGATACCGATTCACCAGTGCTCTGTGGCGCACTGGACTAAGCTCCGGCTGAGACAGAAGGTTGCGGGTTCGATTCCCGCCGCGGGAGAAACGTTTGTATGATCCGCAGGTATTTGTTTCTGGTCTGGGTGTTTCTATGTATAACATAAATGTATTTTTAAAAAAAATATGTCAAAGTCAAAGTCAAAAGATATTTTATTCAATACAATCACAAGGATCACTTTAAAACGTCTTACGTGTTAGGTGAATTTAGGTGCCAATTTTTCCTAACCCAAGCCCGAGAAGAACTGGCAAGAAACTCGTCTTGGTCCTAGCGCTAATTTACATGATCCATCTTAATACGAAATACTAATACAAGAGAGTTGTTTCCAGTTTTATGTATCATAATTCATTATTAAACCATTCATGTTATCTATACAGACGACATTTCAGATGTTTTATAATATGATTATATATTTCAATTATTTTATTCTTATTAATGTTGTTGCAATATAAAAGCAACAGGTATAGTCTAAGTTAGTGCCGTTTCGAGACGGCGACAAAAAAAAAAAAAAAAATACAAGAGCGTTTATACATTTCAAGTGTGTTGGTTAACTGTCTGAGGGTAGAGTAAGTAAGTAGAGTAACTATGTAAGTAGTATATCAGTCATGTAGTACCCATAACACAAGCTCTGCTAACTTTGGGGCCAGATGATGACAAAAACATTTATTGCCACATATTAACCAAAAATAAAGAAAATTACAAGTACTTAATTAATTATTATAATTAAACGAATTTACAGGGCAAAGGGGATAAATGATTAAATTATAATTATTACAGTTTAACGTAATTAAATCATAACAGATGTGCCGATTTTGATGAGATTTAGCGTATACATAAAATAAATAATGCTGGACATTTCACACAGCGTCATCCAGCCCCAAAGTAAGCAGAGCTTGTGTTATGTACCACTACTTATATACTTTTTTTGTAAATACATACATATTATTCATATAAAAACACCCAGACGCGAGACAAATACTGATCACACAAACATTTGTCCTGCAGCGGTAATCGAACCCGCAATCAACTGCGCCACATAATTCATCATATGATAAAATATACGCCTGAAAAACGAATGTAAAAGAATTAACGAAACGTCAAAGGTTGTACGCAATCGAAACACGAGCAAACTCCTCGTGTAATCTAAATTGATAAATCCACATAAACTTAGTTGACGGCAACTTGGCGAAACTTAGCCTAGAGACAATTTGCCCGAAACTATCTCTTGGATTTACTTGAAGTTTGAAGTAGCCTTCCCAATTAGTGAGACGTATTGCCTTCAACTCGAACTGTTCAGATTTGTTACTTAAAACTTGTCGAGTAATCTGTCGTGCAGTTCAAATTGGACTTGCGAAATCTCAGCTTATCTTGGTTCAGTAAATTTTGAGAGTATCGCTACATAGTATAAAACAAAGTAGCCTCCCGCTGTCTGTCTGTTCCTATGTATGCTTAGATCTTTATAACTACGCAACGGATTTTGATGCGTTTTTTTTTAATAGATAGAGTGATTCAAGAGAGAGGTTTATATGTATGATACATGCATAATATAGTAGAAAAACACTGATAATTTTAGTAATGTGATGTCGTAAATAAACTCATTTTTTTGCGCATATATTGCAAATCCTGACTGAACCCTATGAGATAGATCAAAATAATGTACTACAGTATTGTACACCTCAAAAAGGTCTACACAAATATGTATATGTCTGTTTCTTAGTCTCTCTATGTTATTCTCTCAGATAACGTTGTATATAAAGACATTCTGTAGTATATTTAGTATCAGCACTGCACCCGTGCGAAGCCGGGGTGGGTCGCTAGTGTTGAATATAATAATGCCAGACATTTCACACAGCATCATCTAGCCTCAAAGTAAGCAGAGCTTGTGTTATGGGTACCAGATGAATGATATACTACATACATATATACTTTTTGTAAATACATACTTATTACACGTAGAAAAACACCCAGACCGAGACAATGCAGATCATACAAACATTTGTCCTGCGGCGGAAATTGAACCCGTAACCTTCTGCGTCTCAGGCGGGCCTTAGTGAGCGCACTACGTCACAGAGGTCGTCAATATGAGAACTATTGTTATTTAGTTAATTTATAACTAGAGATCCGCCTCTTTGCATGGGTGAATTATACACCTAAACCTTTCTCATGAATAACTCCGTCCATTAGTATAAGTAGTAAAAAAAGTAAAAAAAATAGTAGGAAAATCCGATCCTACCGATCGCGTTTTCATACTATTTGAGTTTATCGCGTTCAAACAGGACTGACAGGTCAGCAATAAGATAGGTCGACTACATAGCTTTAACTATGAACGACCTATGGCTTTAATCATAGGTCGTTAGCGAAGTCCAAGAATAGCACAGTAAATAGGTATCTTTTAGACCTACGTGCCCCATCGTCGGCTACATTGTCGCTTAGCATCAGGCGAGATCGTGGTCAAACATCTATTTATGTAAAAAAAACAGACGAAGAGAGGGCCATGTCCAGCAGTGGATGGTGTTGTTAGTGACTGAATAGTTTTTGTTTTAATTTTAAGGCAGGTTTATAACAAGTATCAGAAGCCATAGCAATATCTACTATTCGCAATCGCAAGTCGTCAAGAAAACCCTTATTACGGAAGCCAGCCTGTCGATTGTTCACCTGCCGCCCACCTGCAGCCGAAAATATGCAAAGCCGTGATATTAGGGCGCAAAAAGTGTGATCAATATGCTTATTGAAGACCAAGCTCTGCCGAATAGCAACATGCATTGCAAGACCTCTGTGGCCTGCCCGAGACCCAAAAGGTTGCTGGTTCGATTCCTGCCGCCGGATAAATGTTTGTGTGATCGTCATGTATTTGTCTCGGGTTTGGGTGTTTTTTTATGTATAATATGTATGTATTTACAAAAGAAGAAAAATATAATAAGTAGTAATGATAACATAACATAAGCTCCGCTAACTTTGGGGCCAGATTTTAAACGTCTGCATAATAGGTGAATTTAGGTGCCAATTCCTACTAACCCAGAGAAGTCCGAGAAGAATAGACAAGAAACTCTTCTTGATCCTAGTCATTTTGTATGATCGTTGTAACTAGCTTATCTATGAAAAAATAATACAAAGTAACAGTAGGAAGTACAAGGTAACAGATATTTTGACTACAAACGAGTACAAAGAATTACAAGTTAGATGGCAAATAATAGCAAAAACAGTGTTTACTTAAACTCTTAACTGCGTGACTCAACTATTTCTAATTTATTCACTTCTTGAAGGTGGGATAATATTTGAAATCTGTTTATTTGGGATTGCTTCGTTAATTTTTTTGTATTTTGAGCGGTGAATTTCGTAAATTCTTCCTACTAGCTTCCACTTGCGGCTACGCACGATGGTATATACCTACCTAAAAGTAGCCTATATGCTATTCAATATCACAGACAGCATCTATACCAAGTTCTATTCAAATTAGTTCAGCCGTTACGGTGTCATTAAGCTAGAAAAACATAATTAAACATATAAAGTGCCAGTGTCTTTGGCCCCCCTGCCCCCTAGCAGTGATCTGGATCAGCTAAACTATCTAGACATCGTTTTAAACGAGATAGCTCAACTGTTTCACATTTATTTTGACGATCTCTGTGGCGCAGTGGGCCGGTCCGCAGCGAGCGGTACAAATGCTTGTAGGATTTGCAAGTATTTGTCTCGGGTCTGGGTGTAATATGTATAATATACTTTTTTTTTGTAAATATTATATAGTATTTACAAAAAAAAATTATATAAGTAGTATATCAGTCATGTGGTCATAACACAAGCTCAGCTTACTTTAGGTCCAGATGATGCTGTGTGAAAATGTCCCGGACATCCCGGACATCCCGGATTATTTTATATTGTATTTGTAATATTTTTGTTAACAAATAAACCAACATCATTGCGATTTGCTGCGAGTTACGTAATCACGGAGGTGACATCTCTACCAAAATAAAAATGACAAAAATTACACGTAGTAATATCTACAAGGAGGTGATAAATCTTCAACTGGCTTTAATTAAAATGGGCCGAAGGAGACATGCTAACAGAGGGTCCGTTTATGGCGAAAGGTTACGATGTTGACGCGCCCTTTCAAACAATCCCTTGTTATACCTGCTGGGAAAATATTTGAAGGATTTTATTAAAACTCTCAAGTGCCAGTGACACCTATAATATTATCATCGTACCGTACTAACCATACTGATATAAGGGGTTGAAGTATGAAAAATTTAAACATTTGTTTTTCTATGATTTCGTATATTTATTTAATCAAAGTCAACATATTTGAGCCTTTTGGAGTCGAGGCCCTGGGCCCGTGGGGAACAGGAGCCCACTGCGTTTTCAAAATTATTTCACGGCGTCTGGTAGATTCATTGCGTGACTCAAGAGCTGGCTCCTGTCTGGCCCAGCGTATTAGCATTGCCATTCAGCGTGGCAATGCCGTCAGTATCTTGGGAACGCTGCCCTCTGTCAGTGATCTGGATCAGTTGAGCTATCTATTCAATTACTCGAAAACGGCTGAACCGATTTGGAAAATTCTTTTTTTGTTTGAAAGGGTATACTTCACAAGTGGTCCCATATAAATTTTATCAAAATCGGTCGAGCTGAAAAATAAACGAAAGTCTAAAAATTGTATACGTCGATGATGTTTTCATGTACTTTGATACCGCGCTGTCTCATTGGAGCGTTGCGTTTATTGGGCCTACCCATATTATATATATACAAAATTTCATTCAATGAAGTCGGTTTCTTTCTAGTTTTTAAAACGTAATTATTTATATGTTGTAGTGGTTTATATTCTTTTAAAATAAATAAATATCAATATTAATAAAACAATGTATTGACCAATAAGAATCACTTTTAATTAGATCAACATTTTTACACATTTAGTGACATACAGGTACATAATATTAATAATTACGTTTTAAAAACTAAAAATAAAACTGACTTCATTGAAAGAAATTTGAGCCTATAATACATTTTTAGTGGAAAGTAGATGTATTTCGTATTTATATAACATAGGTAGGCCAAATAAACGCACCGCTCCAATGAGACAGCGAGAACGAAAACATCGTCTATGTAGGTATACAATTTTTAGATTTTCGCAGATTTTTCAGCTCCACCGATTTTGATAAAATTTTAATGGGACCACCTGTGAAGTATATCCTTTCAAACAAAAAAAAATTTTCCAAATCGGTTCAGGCGTTTTTGAGTAATCGGTGAAAATACACAGATTCCGACGAATTGAGAAATTTAATGATCATTCTATGATTTAAGCAAACATAATTATTTTTAATATTTAAATTAAATGCTAAAAAATATCCATAATATCCTATGATAGGTTTAGGTACAAATCAGTCTCAAAGTCAACCCTAGTTTTATTATTTAGAACTTACAGTCTTCACAAATTTGAGCAGAGTATTGCAAGCAAATAGTTTTTTGTTAGCACAACAGCTGAATCTTATCTGCCTTTTCAATCTACTGGGGCATATGCTACGTAGTCTTCTTGCTGATGATCCAGGTTGAGAAGGGGAAGGCCAATCATTACCTTAAACCCCGTGGTTCTGTCTGTCGTGAAATGTGTAGGATGTTGTGAGCAGTCGTTTTACTTGATCTGCCGATCTCAGTTTTCGACCATAGAAACCCGTTTTTTCCAACGAATTAGAAACAGCTCGTCCTCGTTCCAGGGTAGAAAATGAGCTTAGTGGCCGCTCGTCCTCATCTTCGCTGTCATTACCTTCGTCTCATCACTTTATATAAATTTTTACTTTTACTTATATTTGGTTCTCTTATAATATTATCTTCTTGAGATACCCTGTCTCCTTCATTCTCAGGATTTTCTACTATTTCGTCAGTTATAAAGTCAGAGTCTTCAACAGAGTCATCAACATCACTGAAAGTTATTTTCTTCTTCTAACTCCTCAAGTCAGTCTTCAATGTAGATATGAATATTTCTAGGTCTTCTTTTAAAACTTCCTTTGGAGGGTCTGCTATCTATGTTCCCTGGATTCGACATATGGAAGTAAAAAATATAATTGAAGAATAAATATAATTACAAGATATATAAAAAACTGAGGTTTTATTAAAGAATTTTCCAAATCGGTTCAGGCGCCTTTGAGTAATCGGTGAACATACATTAAAAAAAATATCTGACGAATTGAGAACCTCCTATTTTAAAGTTGGTTAATAAAATAACGAATGACGAACGACAAAATACGACTTTGTGTCATACTATAAACATTAGATTGTTTTTTTTACACTAAATTAACATTAGATTGTCACTTGACATTTGCAAAATTGACACATGCCATTAATAAAGAAAAAGAAGAAAGAAACTCGTAAATGCGAATGCTTGTGTGGATGTTTGTTTGTGAGTCAATAACGCCATAATGACTGAACGGATTTAAATTAAATTTAATAGACCTAGCATAGTTTAATAGTTACTTTTTAGGTTAGTTACTATAGTCATACATAAATAATTCTTGTTTGGTCTTCTTCTTATCCTGTCACGAGTTGTTTCGAACCAGTGTGGTGAAAGGATTAAAGGCTCCTTTCATTTCTAATGTTTGATCAAATGCTATGAGAATAATGCAGACTTGATTGGTGTGTGTAAGTATTGACTTTGGATTGTGTGTTTTGTGTATCTGTGACTTTTCTAATGTCAATATCTAAAATTGATATTGGAATATTTATCATATATGATCTTGGATCAATCATGAAGGGCGCATGGTGGATGTGTTGGCACTATATGGGTTGCGGACCCGAGTCCCTTCGCGGGACAAAATGTTTGTATGATCGGCACGTATTTGTTTTGGACCTGGGTATTTTGGTAATTCGTTTGGTTCATTTATAAAATTAGGAATTGTCTAAAATTAAAAGTAGGATGTTGTGAAAATATATTTTGTTAGTCATAGCATTTGTAAAACCTATTCGGTTGGTACTATCTAACTAAATTAGGAACGCTTAATTAAATTAGATAAAATTAAATTAGGGTAAGTTGGTAGCAGCAGAATACCAAAGTTTCATTTGACAGTTCTAAACCTAATTTTAGCTAAAATTAGTAAGGTTGGTGCCAACAGAATTGAGGCTAATATGTATGAAATTAAAATAAATAAAAAAAATGTATTTTAGTCAGTCATGTGGTGCGTTTATCCCGCGGCAATAATCGAACCAGCAACTAAAACACTAGGATAATTACAAGTGACACGATAATAATTATCTTACCTTATTTGACTGGTAGCTCAGATGGTAGTAGCTTTGCCTTCTGAGCTGTAGGTTGAGGGTTCGATTCCCTCCCAAGATCAACATTTGTGTGATGAACATAGGCGTTTATTCTGCGTCTGGGTGTTATAAAGTATCATTGTTAAAAAAATAGTATTCTATTAATCATCTGGTCATCATAATACAAATAAGTTTGATGCTAGATGGTGTTGTCCCCAATATTTATTTTTACAATTTTGTCAATGTCAAGTGCTGAGATTGTTCATAGTAAGACGTCATAAAGTTGTATGTTGTCGTTCGTCAACGACGTGTCGTCAAAAAAATTGGTGTCTCTTTATAAAATAACTAGTGACCCGACCCGGCTTCGCACGGGTGCAATGCTGATACTAAATATACTACAGAATGTCTTAATATACAACGTTATCTAAGAGAATAACATAACCTAAGAGATAGATATATACCATCGTTGACTTTTTTGTAGACCTTTTTAAGGTGTACAATACTGTAGTACATTATTTTGATCTATCTCGTAGGGTTCAGCCAGCGTTAGCAATGTAAGCGCAATAAAATGAGTTTATTTACGACACTACATTAGAAACCTCTAAAATTATTAGTGTTTCTCTACTATATTATGCACGTTTTATACATATAAACCTTCCTCTTGAATCATTATATTTATTAAAAAAAGCCGCATAAAATCCGTTGCGTAGTTTTAAAAATCTAAGCATACATAGGGACAGACAGACAGCGGGAAGCTACTTTGTTTTATAGTAAAAAAGGAAGCTACCTTTCAAATTTCAGCTTTCTAGCTTCAGCGGTTTCGGCTTGGCGATGATGAATCAGTCAGTCAGTCAGGTTAAGCTCTTTTATAGGTATAGATGATAACTACGGATTATTTTTGCTCGAATCACAGACTTTCATTCTAATTATACAAACCCGAGTCAATAACTCGAACTTAATTTGAACTTAATTTGAGCTTCTGCCCGCAGTATCATGCGCGTCATATTATGTTCAAATTTTAACCAACTTCAAATAGGAGGAGGTCCTCGATTCGGTTGTTTTTTTTAAGTTTGTTACCTCAGAGCTCCGTCATTTAAGAACTGATTTGGAAAAAAAATATAGATTGGCGGAATAGTACTAAATATTTGTCCATCTATTTAATGTTTTTTAAATTGTTTTTTTTTTAGTATATGGGAAGTATATAGGGCCGTTTACTTTCCGTTTGGTACAATTTAAATTTTAAGAAAAATATTACTAAAGGTGAAAAAAAGACATTTTGAATTGGACTTTCAATTGAGTATGGTGTTTATAAATATTGCTGGACAATGCACACAACACCATTTAGCCCCAAACTAAGCATAGCTTGTATTATGGTGACTAGATGACTGATAGAATACTTATATATTTTTAAATACATACTTATGATACTTTATAACACCCAGACACAGAACAAACACCTATGTTCTTCACACAAATGTTTATCCTGGGAGGGAATCGAACCCTCAACCTACAGCGCAGAAGGCAAAGCTGATCCATCTGAGCTGAGTGCCATCTGAGCTGACAGGCCAGTCAAATTATGAAGAATTTAATTATATAAATGAATGTATTTGAAATGAAGACAACATCCCTAAGGATTATGAGCTCCAATTTTATTAAATGAAGTCGGTTATCTTTTTAATTTTGAATACGTAATTACTTACTTAGTTTCACTAGTCCTATCCCACTTTCTTCCCTACTAATTTACGAGAGGTAGCTATAATCATTGATATAAAAAAATATAAAAAAGGGTTTTTTGTATATCAATGGGTATAATACAAAACTACATATTCAAATACATCTATACTTACTAATATTATAAACTAATCCTATCTAACTAATATTATAAATGCGAAAGTAACTCTGTCTGTCTGTTTGTTACGTTATCACGCCTAAACCGCTGGACCGATTTTGATAAATTTTGGTATAGAGATAGATGGGATTTGGAGAAGGACATAGGCTACTTTTTATGGAGGTACCACGCGTGCGAATGCGAAGCCGCGGGCATTACTATAATGCGAATGTTTGTTTTTTAAGCATATAACGCAATAAGTAATTAAGATGACACTTGGTATAGATAATATAGATGTGGAACCAGATTAACATACGAGGTAACACGCAGGCAAAGACGCGAGCAGCGGCTAGTGTAAATAAAGTTACTTTTATGAACGTTACCAACAGCTGGCACGCGATAAGAACTATTTTTATAACGTCTTAAGAATAGGGTTGTCACCCTTGAGTAACACATCCTGTTGATTTCTTAAACCAAAGACTGTGACGACACGTGCCTTACAATAATTAATAAGCGCGAGCTGTTCTCTAAATCAGGGAGATAAGGTTGAGTTTTGAATGGTATTGAGTATCCATAGGGTTAGCGCATATTGGAAATTGGAGACATCCGCTCGTGTGGCGAGCACGCGTTGAGTTCGCGATGCGCGGATACGCATGCGCTGACCGACCAGGTGGAATGTTTTTAAACTTTTAAACTTCGAATGTATTTGACGTTATTGATTATTTTCGAGATTTTTTATATTGGTATTACAAATTTTTCTTTGGAAATTATCAGCGTAATATCTTAAATTTTTATTTATTCCTACTTGAAAATAGGTTAGTAGTGGTTTCTGAACAATCTTGTTCTGTAGTTGTTTTAGGTAGAGGTACTTACAAAACTTCCGTTGCAAGTAAGTCTCAGTTGACCGCCCAAATTCAAATAAGGAGCCGGATAACGTTCGGTCATAACGAATATACCTACGGTTATCAACATTTGGCCCGCTATTGGAATTCAACTTTTATAATTCAAGTTTAAACTTTTGATTTGAGGGATTATTATTAATTAATCATTCATTATTTTATTTGTTAACATTAAATCTCAATATAATTTTATTTACAGAAACAGATATATATCGAATAAATATACAATTACTTATAGATAAAAAATACAGTTCAGTTCACTGACCGCAGGTAGAGTGCCCAAAAGGCTGGCAACGTTACCTCGTTGAATAGCCATACTAAGCCTTTGTCCGAGGTAAGCACCAGCCCTTTGATCATTGGTCTTGTCCACGAGTCTCTTTGATAACTCTCTGAATAGGAGCCACGCCTCAAGTCCCCACGGGCCTAATGTTTCTACCCCAAAAGGCAGAAATATATAACCATTGCCAATGGATGCATATTTCCGCCTCTTGCAGTCTTCTGCCGCAGCAGCAACGGCACCCACGGTCTTAGACGTAGACGATACGTGAGATGCTGCCAGAGTGTCCACACAAGTCGCATCCCACACCAGAGGTTTACCACGACTCCAGGGAATTAATGTCAGGCCTCTTACCATCGTCACTTGCGATACTGTTCGGCTCTAGGATAGCGGGCACGTTCACGGTGGCGAGTGCCCTACGGATGATGTCATTAAGACGGCGTGGCGAGCTTGACGACCAGCGCTGCGGCGGCAGGAGAGTCCGTGGTGACCTTGTCTGTCAACCATGATGCCGCAATGACACTGGTGAGGTTCATTGGTAGCCGCTCCTACACGGAGACTTACTGCCAAAGAAAATGTATTATCATCCATTAGCGTGCCTATGTTTGCTGAAGGCAGAGCATGCAGCCAAAAACCAGATTCCCGTGCTCCAGAGGCAATGAAGCGAGCCAGTTCCGTTTGTGAAGGCACAGACTCCAAATGCTCTTGTTGTATTTTTTTACAAATAGGCTCGTCCCAATGTCTCTGTAAATGAGGTTTTTCAGGAATCGTTTCAGATGCCCAAGCATTTTTTGCCTCGTCCATAGCATCAGTTTGATTAATACCTAAAGATGATTGTATAATTTTAGAAAACAGAGTTGTTGTGCTATGAGCTGAAAATAAAAATGCTGGGAGAGAAACACTTGAAATTTTTCTAATGCCTCCAAAACATATGGGTAGAGAGGCCTGGCACCAAGAATTATCAGACATTGGACAATTTAAAATTTTGATAATTACAAGTTTTAATGCAGTATCCAAATCTGTTAAATAATCATGAAATATCCAAAGGGAGCTGCATCACAGGACGTAAGTCAACTGAGGCACAAACAGACAAAAACGAATTATGTGGTAAGCCATATGACAACGAATTTTGGACAACCTTTCAGTATATTCCTCGAATTTAGCACGCTGCTCTGCAATGAATGAAGGGAATGATTCATTTAAAATTGGGGCACCTAGAAGGTGGAGAGTATTTTTATTAACAATTTTGATATTAGGAACTAGAGTGTTAAAACTTTTAATAATATCATATTTTTGTGTGGTTTGTATTGAATCCGATATGAATAATTCACATTTAGAAAAGTTTAAGTCAAAGCTAATGAATTGAAATTTATCAATTAAAAGTTTTAAATCATTTAGTTCATCAATCTGTTTCTGCGTCCCTGCTAAAGTGCATCTAAGTACCATACGTTAAATGTTGAAGATAGTGATTTAATAATAGGATGAATGGCAAGGCTGAACAGGGCTGGTCCTAATGGATCTCCTTGTTGACAACCGGTAGATGATTTAATGTGATTAGTTTTGTAAGTGAGTGTAGAGTCCGAACCATAACATTGATAAACGTAGTTAAAAATTTCGAGGCAAACATTTTTAATTTCATTAAGGTTGAGGTTTCTGTTTACGGAGTTGAAGGCGTTTTTTACATCCACTTTCAAAAGTACTTCACCAGCGTCTCTCTTAAGGTAGGTTCTTAAAGCATGGACAGCAGCCTCACACCCACCCCTGCATCCAAAGACTAACTGAATGGGCTGGAATTGTTCAGTTAGTTATGCACGAGTATTCCTACAGCAATTTTTAGAAGAAATGCGTCTAAAAGTACAGCCTACAGCAATGGGCCGGATTCCACCGTCTTTTTTTTTAACGCACATAAATTTGCGCCGTATATCATGTTAGTAATATTGCTGTCGACTTTTCCAGAAAGCAACAAGTATATCAAGGCTGATAAAAAATGTCTGATAAAAGCGTTTTGCCACATTCCCCTGGCGTACCTATTAAATCTTCCAGGTGTTGAGGGCTCAAACCATCTGGTCCTCCAGCTGAACCATTTTTACAAGACATAACCGCTGAAAAGACATCCTTGGTACTTGCCTAGATAGGTTGCTGTGTGAGGCTATCTGGAGACGCAGTGACTGATACCGATGAACTTGGATGTTTTTCTAGAAGTGCGGCAAGTGTTTCTGCTGTGTCAGGGGCTAGAACGTCATTGCTAAATAATAACTTTGAAGCGCCTTTCAAGTCACCATCGCTTACTTTTGATTCAACTTTGTTGATGATATTATGAGAAGATTGACGAAATTGTTTAAATTTTGCACGAGCATCATGAGAGCAATTTGAGATGTTAATATAATTGTTACAATTATTTTTAAAAGATGAGGTTAGTGAAATGTTTTGTTTGCTCTCTGAATGTAAAACTTGATATGAAAATGAAAAAAGGTTTTCCCATGATTGCACTGAGTTCTCGTTGATGACTGTTTTAAGTCTAGATGATAAATTTTGAGACACAGAATAACGTGCACCTTTGGGTATTCGTTTTACTAAAGGAACAGATGATTTCCAAAGCGCTAATGAATGCCAGAACGGTTGTGAAGAACATGATAAAGGGTTGCTTGTATTCCTGTCTATGGAGATTGGAATAATAAATAGGTGGGTGCTATGATCACAATTAGTAGGGGTTTTGTTGTGTGTTTTCCCAATGCGAATATGAAAACCTTTCGTACCCGTAAAAAACCTTGGTTGTGAACACAGAGAGCATTGCATTAGATTGGAAGAGTTTTGGGACACAATATCCTGAGTAGCAATGCCTGCCGATATTCCTGCGGCCTGTGACATGTATAAAAATGTGCACAATTTATAAATAACACCACATAAAAAAACTAGAGAAAAAACTAATAGAAATAATATATAACACACATACACCAACAGTACCAAAAAATAACAATGCACTGACAAAATGACATAAGGAACTGACTGCGATGCGCTGCGTACGTCAGCTGCTGAGCTCCTCCGCAGTTCGCTGACATGGAAACGACAACGGTGTTTATGCTCGATGTTCCAATGTTTCGGCGGGTGTATGGCTCTTCAAGATACTAGGGAAGATGGGGGGCCGCTTTATCCAGGGGCACTGAAATAGGAAGGTACCTACTTAAATTGGTACCGTATTTAAATTACTATAACAGCAATGTAAAAACATCTTGGCTATTTCTTGGGCTTGTAGTATACTGCCAAATGCCAGATTGTATAGTAATTTTAATTTTAAATTTTAAACATTATTTTATTATGTGTCAATCTGACCATAGACATAAAACTCGAATCCTAGACCTAAAACATTAAATTGACAAATTTCAGCAGAGTTCGACAACACATTAGTTAATAAGTGTCTATACAGTTGACACCTTCATGGCGGTATGTAAATAGATAAGTATATATAAATTCATATAGATACTTCATATTGTAGTATTTCGATTTATTCGCTCTCAAATTGATCACATAGGTAGGTAGGTAGTGATAGGTATATTTGTTCAATCATAGAACGTCATCAAATAAATCAACAACAGTTTTGATCACAAGCAACAGCAGATTTTTATTTACCTTTGTTAATTTTATATTCATTGTATTGTGGCGTGCATAACATTTACACTTGTGTCAACTAACCTAACCTGTTATGTTTTTCTTAGAAAATAGCTCTTTTTCGACGACCTCTGTGGCGCAGTGGGCGACGGCCTGCCTGAGACGCGGAAAGTTGCGGGTGTATTCTGCAAGTATTTTTCTCGGGTATGGGTATTTTTTAATGTATAATAAATGTATGTACAAAAAAAGTAGGTATATATGTAGTATATCAGTCATTAGATACCCATGTGTTAAATGTCCCGCATTTTTTTTTATTATATACTTTAATCAACTTCAAAAAAGGAGGAGGTTCTCAATTTTTTTTTTTTCATTTTAATTTTTAAAACGAAATTATATTTTGAAAGAACTCCAGCAGAAATGATAAATCTGCTAATAAAAACATAAAAACTCAAAATCAAATTTTTTTTTAGATTGCAGATTCTCACTAGTATCAACTAGTTTCCTGGAGCCATGGTAGGCCACTGGTGTGGCCATATTGTCTACTTCCATTACCGCAGGTGCCAAGGCTGTTGCAGCAGAAGACCTCCAAAAGTGGAAATATGCATCCAGTGGCCATGATATATCATATTTCTGCCTTTTTGGGATTTCTACCCCAAAAGAAACTTTAGGTGTGAGTAATCTTCAGGCGTGACAAAGTTATTGAAAAGACAGCGACAAGACTAATGATCAAAATGCCGGTGCTTACTTCGAACAAAGTACCGTGTAGAATATCATAAGCGTGGCGTTAAGGTATAGTTTGTCCTTGTCGTTCTTATATAAATGAATAGAAATGCAACAGATTTAAACAACACTAGTGCGCGATTAAAAGAAACACTAACAGTTTCCAACGAAACAGCCTTTTGGGCACTTTACTTGTTTTAGGTAATTGCAAATTGTCTAATAACGTCACGAAAATACAGTTCAAGGCTTAACATTTTTTTTCAAAATTTAATTTAGGTTTTAATTTGCTGATAACATATTCAATATAAAAGTATGAGTAAAATAAACGAATTACCATTCGATTAATGTCTTGTAATTTGTTTTTGTTGAGGTATCTAAGAGTACGAGTAGGTTATACCTAATGGATCGTTTTTTCTTAAACATTTCAATGTTAAAAGTGTAGCCATACGCATGTCTAACCATATTTGAAGCATGTCCACGTTTAGTTTCTTTGTTTATTTGCAACATTTTAAAAGTTTTCATATGCGGGCCGCAGTTTGGCATCCCTTATAAGGACGCGCGACGATATGACCGTTAAAATAAGCCACCGTGCAATACTTCCTACGACAGAGACGCATTCAGACGAATGAGGAGCATTCTACTGTGACTAATGATTGACACGTTATGAACCGCTCGTGGCGTAGCTAAACCCAAGTACACATTAGCGAAATAATCCGTGCGGTTAAAACCGCGCTATTGTGAAGTCAATTCTGATTATATATAATATCATCGCGATTTTAAAGAAAGTACTGACACAAAATTATATTATTAGTTCGAAGCTCGGTTGTGAAGTAAGAAAAAAGTTCCTTGTACGTAACTCGTTACGAAGTCTGGTTACGTAGACGCACTTCATCGCTGTAGGATAGTTTCGACTAACTAGTGACTAAAGTGACATAATAAAACGTGTCGTGTATCATTGCATTTTGTGTCTTATGTAATAGATATAAATGTCAACACACTGAAAGATTATTTTTTTCAGAACATCCAAATATTTTGCCTCGCAGTGGAATTGAGATTTAATAAATTATTATTATTATTATTATTCCTACTTCTTAGAGCTCAAATCTATTCATATTAGTCCAGTCATTAAAGTAAGTTCACCTCGGAATTCGAGATACCCAGCTGTAAGTCTATAAATACTTGTATATTGACACCCTGCACAGGTTTATTAAGTTTTGTAGACTTGACGTATTGCATATAACGAAGATGATCGAGACTTTTCACAGATTTGGGAGCATTATAGACTGCCAATAAGGTTTGAGTTCCACTCTCTAATAATCTCTGAGCCAAACAATTTTCTTCCTCAAATGCTGCAGCTAGTTCATCCTAGTTTATCGTTCATCCTATTTGTTAACCTAGCTAGTTTATCGATAGTTCATCAACTATATATGGCGCGTTTTCGACCGGAGGCACCGGTTGACCTGAAGTGATGCTGTGACCGAGCGCTCTCCGCCCTCTATCTCGAAAACGGTTCACCGTATAAAAAACATTTTTAAACAAAATTTGTAGAGAATTTTGTATTCTACAATATTGATAATAAATACAAACAGCAAAAAACCCATAGGAAATGAGATATTTACAAAAAAAGCGCAAAAAACCGATTTTTGTGACCTTTGACCTTGAAATTTAATAGTTGCGTACACCCTACCATATGTAGGTTTTGAGACAACTTTTAAGGTGTCAATATACAAGTATTTACAGACTTACAGCTGAGTATCTCGAATTCCGAGATTCTTACCTAATTTAAGCTTACATGACTGGACTATATCTATCCTAATATTGAACAATTCGGAAGTGTATATCTATCAAGTCATCTGTCAATCATCAAGATGAAAATTAATAAGGAGATAGATATTCTCTTGAGGAAGGACATAGGCTACTTTTTATGTACTCGTGTGTGAAGACGCGGGCAGGAGCTAGTAGAAAATAAAACCTTATACTTACTCGTTCATTTTAAGATCCACATAGCATCATCTAGGTACTTTACTTTTTGAAAATCGTATATCATTTGTTGAAGACGCTGTTTTCCATACCTAGTTCTGCTAAGCTGTTATGTCCAAGAACCTGTAACAGTTTATGACCAGTAATAACTCTTACTGACCGCATAGCTCGTTTGGTAGGTGGAAAGCCTTCTGCGCTCATGTTTGTGGGTTCGATTCCCAAACATGACAAACGTTAGTGTGATGGACATTAGGTTTTGTTGTGTAGACACACTTGTGTTGGTTGTGATAAAGCATCGTATGTATTAGTACATAGTAATCTATATATATACCGAGTATATAGTAATCTATCAGCCATCTGGTTTGGTTTAAATAAGTGAATTGTATAGAATATATATAATTACGTTTTAAAAACTAAAAATACCGACTTCATTTATATATATAAGATTTTTGTTGATTTCTTAAGAACCGCTCGGTCGATTTCGATAAATGGGACCATCTGGGAACAAAAAAAAAATTTCGGTTCAGGCATCTTTTTTATGTATGTTTACCGATTAATCAAATCGGTAAACACACATAAAAAAAGGGAAAAAAATGATTCCATAGAGAACCTCCTGCTATTTCAAAGTCGGTTAAAAAAAGTTTAAGTGAAAAATATAAGAAGGTAGTTTTAATACACTCCTTAATACGTCTCTGTACTTTGTCGTCTTTTATGTTCACGAACAACAGGCATAATCGTCAAGAAAGCTCCCCTCAAAATAAACCTTTATTCTTACCTGGCCTGCTGGCATGTGGTGTTTATCACAAGCGAATAAGAACTATTTTACAATATCATAGGTAAAACATTAAGCCCTGAACCTTGACTTGTTGGAAGACTGTAGAGTCGTCTTTATTTTATTATAAATAAATTGTTCTATTATTATATTTTTTTTTAAGATAGGCACTAAATATCATGAAGTTTTTAAAGGTTAGCAGGTAATGTTGACAGAAATAATAAATAAATAATACTGGACATTTCACATAGCATCATCTCGCCACAAAGTAAGCAGAGCTTGTGTTATGGGAACAACATGACTGATATATTCGCATACTTTATATATATACTCACACACACACATATATATATATATATATATATATATATATATATATATGTGTGTATGTGAGTATATCTAATACTGTACCTATGTATTAGATATGCATAGAAAGACACCCAGACCCGAAACAAATATTTGCAGATACAAGCATTTTATCCCGCGGTGGGAATCGAATCCTTTTGCGACTCAGGCGCAAATACCTAATTTCAAATCAAAAATGAATGAAGTGTCTTTTAAAACTATATATTATTACCTAATATCGAAGTAAGGTACCTTGGACGGTCCCGCCTTTTTTTTAAAGTAGTTTGGCCATGACGGAGGCCACGAAGAAGGCCATGAAGGAGTCCATGAAGGAGGATATGACGGAGGCCACGAAGGACGCCATGAAGGAGGCCATGAAGGAGTCCATGAAGGAGGCCATGACAGAGGTCGTGAAGAAGGTCATGATGGCGTCCATGAAGGTGGCCATGACGGAGGCTACGAAGGAAGCCATGATGGAGGCCACGAAGAAGGCTATGAAGAAGTCCATGAAGGAGGTCATGACGGAGGCCGTGAAGGAGGCCATGATGGAAGCCATGAAGGAGGCCTTTGGGAAGCCAAGTAACTCCAACATCAATACTACAGTTGGTCAATGAAATATGAACTCATATGAAACTTATATGAAACACGTATGAAAGTAGTATAATCGATATAACACGCTGAGATATCTAAGATCCAGAGATCTTTGATCACGCGATGTTTCCACCAAACTAAGTAATATTTATAATCGGTTTCAATAAATAAACAAATTTTATATCGTGGTTTTAGTAATGTCCTCTCACTCGTACAATACTATAGTTAAAATCCATTTATTTATTAAAACAGATTAAACTACTTATTTTATAAGACTTACCGAACAGCTGTTCTAAAAAATTTAGCTGGCAGACAAGAAGAGCTACTCCACTGATATCACAAAATCAACAAATGCAAGGATCGGGGGTCGAACGTAACGTCTTTTCGCCCTTTCAAGACGCTAAGAGACCATGAGTTCCTTGTAGGACGCGGCACGAGGCGGGCTCTAAGCTCTGCATAACATTTACAAAATAAACAAGGAATTATAATTACAAAACAGTAATTCAAAATAAAAAGTGCTTAATTTAATCTGTCTCAAAAAAACCAATAAAAGTATACTCTATGAAGCAAAGTTCTGAAAAGCGCTGATGAGCCAATTCAAAAATAGAATCAATTTTTTTTAAATCGAAGTTTTTGTGTTGTGCCAGTGCGGATGTTATATGTGCAATAACTAGTGATAATATAAAAAGAAAAGTCTGAAATGGTGCTATTTTATTATCTACATACCTACTGATATAAAAAGAGTTTGAAATATATAGAAAAGGATTGCTTATTTAGATTGGTAAGTGATTTAATTAATTTTCATCGGGAGTATGATTCTGTCACCATTATATAATATCCCAAATTAAAGTCATTGATCGTATGTTTTCATGACCCACATAGGACTTAATTAAGTAAATGTTTTTATCTGTATGTAGGAACTTAATAATATGAAAGAGAATTAAAGAACTACTTTGGTACTTCAACCTATAAACAGGAAGTCAATAATTGCAGTCTCAGTCAATGGACTTCCAATAATGAATTAAAAAGTTCAATTCATAAAAATTAACTGAAATAATACACAATCACACCCCGAGTGACGTCATAATTGGCCGCGACACCCGCTTTCACCCGCTACGTAATTGGGGCGAACGCTCGCGGAACGCAAAAAACACGTTATTTTTAAACGTTTAAAACGAAATAAAAAAGTAATGAGTTATCGATTCTGGCAGGTCATTGCACCGCGACCTTGTGATAAAGCTCGTGTCAAGGACGCTTTTGTTTACGTGTTTCTTCTTTTTTTAACCGGGTCCGCGGCGCGATATTTCCCGTACACGCAGAGTGTAGCATTTGTAGAGGTTGTGGTTTGTTTGAGGTGTTCGGAAAGAAGTCTGAATTATCGCAACCGAATTTTCTAATCCATCCGTTCCGGTTGTCTATGACAAAAAAGTTTGGGGTGAATCTGCTCCAACTCGTCTCGGCATCAGTAACAAAATTGGCAAGGATCATACAATATAGTGTCGACCAGTCGACCAGTCATCCAGACGACGACCAGATTCTTCTTGAACTGGGGTTAGGAGGAACCGGTACATAGATTCACTAGCATGTAAGAAGACGATTCAAAGTGGTCCTTGTGATTTTATTGACTAATTAATGTTTTGTTTGTTTGTTTGTATGGTCGCAAGCGACGTTCTATATTTGTCGATTGGCAAATTTAATACGTAATTAAGCAAAAACAGTCTCAAATCATATTATAAAATATATGATTATATGATAATTTATTGACGCAGTTGGCCCAGGCCCGGCTGAGACGCAGAAGATCGCGGGTTCGATTCCCGCTGCGTGACAAAATATTATAAGATCTGCAAGTATCAAGTTTGGGAGTTTCTATTTATAATATTTATGCATTTACCTAAAAAAGATCTAAGTAGTATATCAGTCATGCGGTACCCATAACACAAGCTCTGCTTACTTTGGAGCCTGTTGATGCTGTGTGAAATGTCCGGCATTATTATTATTATTATCATTATTTACATGAAAAAGCTTGGGGTGAATCTGCTCCAACTTGACTCGGCATCCGTATCTTAGCAATGATCATATAAAAAAGCGTTAAGACCAGACGATTTCTTGCAGGATTATTATTGAACTGGGGATAGGAGGAACCAGCACCTAGGTCCACCTAGTTTCAAAAGACGATTCAAAATAGTCGTTATGGTTTTATTGCATAAAAAAATCTTTATTTTTTTCTATGGTTCTGCTAAGACATTTGGGGAGATGGCCTCCCCAAATGATATTAATAAGATATTAAATGTGTACATTAGTATGGCTGTCGCGATTTGAATATATTATTGTATTATCGGGATTTGTTTTATCCAGTCTCTACATTGTAGACATTGCTAGGAATTAGAATAAAATGCGCTTATGTATTTTGCTACCACAATCAAAATACATTAAAACTTTGAGATTTCTAAACTTTTCTTACACTATACGAGTAATATAGCTATGCCCGTACTGTCTTACGTGCGATACCTCCATTAAAAGTAGCCTATATGCTATTCTAAGTCACATACTACATCTATACCAAATTTCATTCAAATCCGTCCAGCCGTTTAAGCATGAAGAAGTAACAAACTAAGACACAAATGAACAAACAAAAACAAGTGAGAACAAGTCGTATCATAAATAAAAAACATCAAAGGGTGATTGGTTCCAAATTTAAAATTTACAATTTCACCTATTTTGTACACAAAACTTCTTAATGAAAAAGAAATCAATGTTATCATTAATTCGAATTTCAAATTCAGACATCGTAACTCCAGGGGTGACCAACCACAGAGCCGCAAGAAACAGTTTAATTGTCGCCGAGATTTACGAGCCGGGAATGTGTTTGCCAAATTGAAAGTTGTCTATAAATTAACCAGCTGACCGGCTCCGGACAATGACTGCTAATGTAAATTGCTTAGTGATTTACTAGTATTTATAGACCAGCCAGATTTAGTTTACTTAAACAAGTTGATTTATACCTGAACATCCATTATTGTAGTTATCACGGAACTAAAAACATATTAGGTATAATTTTCATATTTTTATTTTAATCTATGCCATATTAGTAATAAAAGCTACTTCAATGATTATTAACTTTTCTCTCCTAAATCTTTATAAGTCCTTTGTAAAGTTGCATTATAATACTCATTTCGCAGTATTCAACTAAAAGAACCACAAAATAATCCTTTTTTAAAGTTCTTTACAAAACATCTTTCATTCGAAAGTACTTACAAAGGGCTCTCCGCCCTTCTTTGTTAAAAACAAAGCTCATTTTCTTTTTTAAATTAGAATCTTAAAAGTTTAGGGTTCATAAAATGTTGCGTGGTCTCTTTTACCACCGTTAACGACATCTTATATAGCACCTTTTTATAGCGAGCTTTTTAAAATAACAGGCATGGAAATAAAAACTTCGATTCGTTTTAATGCAAACAAAGGTCTCATAGAAAAGTCATAAACGGACTTTAGGTTTATCCCCAAACATTATAAGAGCACAATGTTTCGTCACACAACTCGTCACCATCAAAAAAGGATGACAATATTCCGAAACAAAATGTGAGACTTCTAAACCTTCTTTTACTAATGCCAACACAAGACATTCACACCGTTTATACAAAAATACACTTTATTCGAATAAAGTAACATTCCTATTCAAATAACAAAGCCCATGGCTTTTACGACAGAACATTCGTTGCTTAAAAAAGTTTTATTTATCGCTGCCAGTACGTTTCATTTGACGGACAATAGAAAAACGACCTCAAACGTTGGAATTTAAGGTTGAATTTGGATTGAGTGAAGTGAGGCAATAATAAAAACGTTCGAAATCCAAAGTTATTCGAAATGTGAAAACGGTAAAGGTGTGCCAATAAAAAAGAAGTTAGCTTCTTACGTTACGTGGCTATTACGAGGTGTGGATATGGGTCCAGGGGCGACAATTTGGTTTTAAAGAGGGATTTATGTTTTTTTCTTGATCGAATTCACGGTATTCAGATTGTTATTGTGTAGACAATAAACTATAACAATACTTTATTATTATTGGTCGCTGCACATACTACGTAATTAATCGTAAAAACTAATTTTGTTAAATTTATTTGATAGAGGGTATAACATACTTGCGTAGGGTATGTATAGAGAGCACTGGTAGTCTAGTTGTAGTGGTGCCGCCTTCCGAACCTTAAGGTCGTGGGTTCGAATCCGGACGTGCACAAATGGGTTTTTCTGTTCAAAAAATGTATGTGCACTAACAGTCTCAATAGGTGAAAAAAAAACAGGTTGTGGAAATCGACATGTCGTACCTATAACTTATAGAGCTCGCTTTCCTGCAATATGTAGGAGTGATATAATGCCATAAATTCTGCGTTTGATTCTTTTTTATGTTATTGTTAATTATGGAAGAATTTATAAATTTATAAATTTAACAATTATCACCATCTTAAATTGACGTCGGCAAATAACTTGCCGCTTAAACTAATAAATACAGAAAAAAAACGAGTTAAAACAATACATGTAAATATGTTTTTTATTCCTTTTGTCTTAATCGCGTCAAGGTCATTTGCTACGGTACTTATAACCAAAATTTTCTGCATTATCATTCTGCACTATGTACATAATGTAGTAACTAGGAAGTGTGCAACAAGACGCCGGGAAAGCACGCGCTAGTTGATTTGACCAATGAGCGTGCGCTGTGGTAGAGTTGGCCATTAGATGGTACCAGCCCATTTTCCGAGAGGTTGGTCCGTATGCCACTCAATAAATAAATACTTATTAGAATTTTTATTAATATTTATAAATTCAGATCCTACTTTATAAAAATCACTGAAGACTACAAGAGTTAAGCTTAACTCTTGTAGTCTTGTTGTTTTATGACCTTGGTCGTAAATAGCCCCATCACGGTTTAGAGGTTAAGGTAGGCAGCCATTGCCTCTTGATGGCAAGTCAATCTAGTAGAGTAATGAATTGTCATTTTTACGATATACTTCGCGGTTTAAATCACGGGGGTAGGTTTATGAGCCCCTGTACTGTCTTTACGGGGTTGTTGAGTTCACAGACGCTTACGCCCGAGAAAAACTACTGTTATTACGTTTAAAAAACTAAAAAGAAAACCGACTTTATTGAATACAGTTTGAGGCCATAATTTTTTATATTTTTTTTAATAACTTTTTTATGTAGATGTATTTTGTTTAT
Organism: Lampropteryx suffumata; assembly: GCA_948098915.1. NCBI lineage: Eukaryota > Metazoa > Arthropoda > Insecta > Lepidoptera > Geometridae > Lampropteryx > Lampropteryx suffumata. Next base: position 6,420,022 of record OX402563.1, read on the forward strand.
TGACCGAGCGCTAAGCGCGAGCAAGTTTCTCCGACAGCTTAGACGAAATTGCTTTCGTATGTCTATCCGGCCGGCGTCTGTCCGGATGTTCTCCTCTACAGGTCGCATTTCTCAACCGATTCTCATGAAATTTTGTGAGCAGGTTCTATAACTATATAGTTTTTTTTCGATTCATTTATTAGAGAAATTTAAAAATGGCGGAGATATGGGGGTTGAAAAAGTTAAAAAAAGTTATATTTCAGTAATTTCGAAAAATGTTCGCGAGGTCTACTACAGCTCACAGAGCCACTAGTACATGGGTATATGATATGGGTAGGCCAACTAAACGCACTGCTCCAATGAGACAGCAAGGTTTCGGAGTAAACGAAAATATCATCGGTCAACAATTTTTAGATTTTTGTTGATATTTAAAAACCCTTTGAAACGTAAAAAGAATTTTCCAAATCGGTTCAGGCGTTTTTGAGTAATCAGTAATACATAAAAAAAGATTACGACGAATTGAGAACCTCCTCCTTTTTCGAAGTTGGTTAAAAATTATGTTTCTTTCACTTTCCATATAAAACTTTGAATAATGGGCTCAAGTACAAGTATTTTAAGTCATCTTAAGTAGCATTTGAATATTCGGGTATTAGTATACAATATAGTCGTGAGTTGCTTCCGTAAAGTTTGATTTAATGCTGCTGCAGAAGGTGGCGGGTTCGATTCTCGCCGCAGGATAAACGTTTGTATGATCTGCAAGTATTTGTCTCGGGTATGGGTGTTTTTCTATGTATAATATGTATCTACAAAAAACACCCTACATAAACATATTTTTGAAAAAGGGGCCAAGATCAGTACTCTCGGTCGGTAAACTAGGATCGGGTGACAGTGATGTCAATAAAAGAGATGAGATTTGAACGGCTGATAAGTTTAATAGAAGTTCCTTAAACCATAGAAATATAAAAATGAAGAAGCAGAATTGGTTTAGTCATATTGAAATTTACAACTTATAAGATTTTTAAATTTTTTTAATATATGATGTTTTCAGTTTTTTTCCTTTGTTTACGCATAGTGATCAACTTTTATGCCAAATTTCAAATTTCTAAGTCATCTAAAAGTGGTCTAGAATATTGATGAGTCAATCAGTCATTAAAAATGGCATTTTTTAGACCATAATAACTTAAGACCTAGGATAGCTATTATATTGAAATTTTGGATTCCAAGTGCCCAAGAAGGTCCTATTAAACAAGCTAAATTACAAGTATGTAGGCTTCCTAGTTCTTGAGTTATATGCTTGTCAAAAGTTGCTCGAAATTGTTCGTGTAAATATACACACTGCCGATGCGTCGTCGCTTGTGTCTAAGTCAGTCTTATGGTACCCATAACACAAGCTCTGCTTACTTTTGGGCTAGATGATGCTGTGTGAAATGTAATTATTTATGTAATAACAGACATATACATATAACATGTACTACCTATAGATAACTCAACTGATTCAGATCACTGTCAGAGGGCAACGTCCCCAGGACACTGGCGGCATTGCTATGTTGCAATGCTTATACGCTGGGATAGATAGGAGCTAGCTCATGGGACACGCGATATTTCTGCTTGGGTTATTGTAATTTGGATTTTATGACGTTGACATAAATGTTACTGCAGTAAATTCTTAACAGTATAGCAAGTTGATACAAAAATTCGTGCGCTTTTTTTTTGTGAACCCTCTTGACGGTTCTGCGTTCTTAGTACATGTTAAGTTGGTAATGAGACAAATGAGAATTTTTTAGTCACATTTGTTCCATCAATGGTACTGGAAAATATTGTTATTACCAGTTACATAAATTCAGCAATGTGGTATTAACCAGAAACTCAAAATGGTAGAAGAAAATTTTGATAGATTATTACGTTTAAAACAAAACCGATTATTAATTTATGACAATATTATTAATATGACAAATATCATTCAATGAATTGAAATTTGAGCCCATAAAACTAATTTTATGAACCTCTTTTTTTTTGATGTCGGTTAAACAGTTTTTATTTTTCCACTTTTTAGTACCTTATAATTTTTTGAAATTCGTAAACACCAATGGAAAGGCTCAGGAAAGCAAAATTGTTGGTGACATTTTTTTTCCAGCTATTTTGATTCAAAAACCAAACTACTAAACCGATTTTGATGAAATTTCTACGGAACCAATTTTTTTCAAATCAGTTTATAAATGACGAAGTTATGTTATGAGGTAACACATAGTGAAAAAAAAACCAAACTGAGAACCTCTACCTTTTTTTAAGTCTAATAAAACAAGGTAAAGACTAAAAACTGAAGACTTTATTGGTTATGCCATCCAAATATGCAATGAATTCACGGGTCGGGTCAAAGACCCCATAACACTTGTTCAAGAGTAAACTATCCCAGTAACAGATTATGTTGATAATAAAAAAAAAGATCACAGACGAAAAAAGCGTTAAAGTCGATCCTAACAGATCAGCGAAGATAAGCAACCTACTGCGTATTTTGTCAAGCTTCGGGTATTAAACCCCTTGGTGTCTCAGAAACGTTCGTCGCATCAAGTCTTCAAATTGGCCAGTCAACATTTTCCTTGCGATATTATCAAAGTTCGAGACAAGTAGCGCCATCTGTTATAATTATGAAGTAAACAAATAATTGAGTTTGTTTTTGCTGAAATGATAAAAATAAATTGTTACACGATGAAACCACTTTTTAGAAACGTTTTGTAAGTTAAAAAACTGTACGCGATAACTGCAGCATGATTGGAACAACGTATCTTTCCTTTCCATGCCTATTCAAATGTTGGGATATCGAGGATGTGATCAAAGCGGATGAAAAAAATCAAATGAAAACCAAAAAGGCAGAGAGAAATGGCCGATGAAGCCCGGAGAAGTGAACGTTGCACTTTCACGATTAAAAAATACAAGAGTATAAAAAATAAACCACGCGTAAACCAGTGATAGTTCTCATTACCGCCGGCGAAAGTGTCGTGGCGCTGGGGTTCTGCTTATGATTAGTTCCGCTACCCGACGCTGTAAAATTATGGCAGCACTACGATTCTAATCGGATTTTTTTTTTATAATTTATTTATTTTTAGGAGTTTGCCTAGATGCGTATATAAAATAGATTTTTGATTGTTTGGAATTTGGTGTAGATATAGGTAATTACTTTTATTATAAACTGTTGTAGGTATGAGGTAGTTGCGAGTGTGATGCGTTACCCTTTAGAAATACGCGGTGTTGTGTAAATAATAATATCACACAGCACTGGTAACAAAGTTAGATAAAAATAGAATACAAAATATCATTGGCACCCAAACACAGACACGCAAAAATAATCAGAACGTTAAAAAAGTATTGGGAGCCGTCGATCGCATGATCGGTGCCGATCGAATCGGGTCAAGCACAACAGGTGAGTTGCGGAGCGCATCAACTAAAAAATAAAATATCGAAATGCGAAAAAATAATAAAAATCAGGGAATATAGTAAAATGAAAAAAGTGTGGTGACGTCCCTCTCTTTTGTGAGGAGAGAGGGGTGAGTGCGTCCCTGTCGGCGCGCACGTGGCGGGCTCGGCGGCGGCCGCTCGTCACATCCCGCCGCGGCCCGCGCCGACCGGCTGCTTCGCCCGTAACCTCCGAATGACCTCATTTTTTTTTCTCCAATGTAAATATTCGGCTCGTTTTGCCGCATAGTCTGTAAGTGGTACAAGTTCCTCTGCCGCGTTTTTTTTATAGTTAATTTTAGTTATTTAGTTTTTTTAGTGATTTTTCGGTGAACTGGATTTATTATAGTTATCGTCGGTTCTGTTTGACGAACTTTTGGACGTTCGTTATTGTTTGTGGTGCTTAGAAACTGACAAAATTGTGAAACAAACTTAAACCAGGTTGGTAAATGTGAACCTATCTTTAGAACAAAGCTTTGTTTTTTTTTTATTTTATGATTTGGTTTGTAAAAATAAAAATAAACTCAGTACGTACGATTGTAAAAACGGCCCTAAATCTGTCTGTAAAATTATAAACATACATCTCTGATCATTTCCGACTGATACCGACAAGTTGTAAAAAATCTCTTTCCGTTTTTGCAAAGATCTAAAAATGATTCTCAAAGAATTCGTCTCAAATCGAAATATTTTTTTGTAGCAATCATTTCGGAATTTTTCCGAAGAAAAATTTTACAAGTCGATGAAATTTTTTAAAACCACTTTATCTAGCAAGTATTTAGAACATTGCTAGTTTTTTAATTAAAGATTTCTGAAACATAATTTATTAAGCATTTGTAAGTTTATCCAAAAACATTTTCATTTTGCGGAAAATTAAAACCGTTAAACACAGTGGGCGATAAAATCACGCTCGCAAAAAACGAAAAATAAATTGAAACTTTTAAACGCGTGTGCATTATCGCCACTTTCACTCTTTGTTTATAAATAAACAGAGTATTTAATAAATCCTCGCTCATTGTCAATAAAAATCGAGGCTCGTTAAAAATCGTTGCGGGTTCATTGACCCCTCAGCTGCTGACCGGCAGATAAAGTGTTTATATAAACTGATTTACACCGGATTTTGGTGACTACTGATTTACGAAAGTAGATGTTTTTTCATATTTTTACTATTACGTGTTATTTTGATATTACGAGACCACGATAATTTGGGGATCACTAATTGTTTTCTTTTACGAAATCTCTGTTCTTTCGGTTTTATAAAAATAGAAAAAAAAACTGTTAATACTGACTTATAAACGCCTTTCAATTTGGACTAGTGATAATTTAAATAAAAAAATAAAAAAAAAATAGCATTCTGCGCTCCTTTATATAAACTATAAATGTGCGAAATTTCCTACTACTCCGTCCGCGCAATTTTAGTAAAAAATGGTACAAAGTTTATGCTTCACGTATATGGATACTACCCACTACATAAGATTCACCCTGTCACTATTTATCACAAAAAGATATGCCAATATTTTATACAGAGATTAACTATTGACAGTTGTTGAGAAACATTTATCTGGTAAAATAATTATAAATCTATAGATAATCGTAGACTCATCAATATATTAAATGATATAAATATCTAAGGCCGATGTCTACCAAGTCGTTTTTAAGAAATAAAATAATTCACTCCTCCGTTTACATTTCTGTAGTCAGTTAAATCATTATCATTATTTATAAACTATTAAAATGAGAATAGAGTCAATAGATTTACTGGACCTAGATTAATAAGTTCTGGTATAAGTTTATCAAAACGGGATTTTTAAGAGATAGATGATTTAGGTTTACCTTGGTTATGTATGTAGAAGTTATTGAATAAAATAAAACAGAAATCCACTTTTGGCGAACTTCTAAAAACCGTTAAAATAACGGTTTACTAACAAAATACGAAATCAGGTTTTTTTGGCAGGTTGTTTTTCAATTCCCCGCGTGCGCTCTGAGATATTTTCAAAGACTTGTGTAGAAATATCGTATTGAATAAAATAAAACAGAACATCACTTTTTAGAAAAATTCTTAAAACCGTGTTTTTACACGCTTGGTACATAATCCAGGAATATTTTTGGCAAGGTTTTATTTCAGTTACGCGCATATCGCTCCTAGATATTTTCAAATACCTGTGTAGGAATATCGTGTTGAATAAATGCAGGAATTATAGACATGAGACTATTTTTTTTATAATATTGTATTTAAAAAAATATATAAAAATCAAAATGAATGAAATGCTTAGGAATATAGAGATTCAACTACCTCTTATACATCAAAATCTAATCAAAATCTCAGGTGTGAAAACAGGTCCTGATCTCCAAAAACCACATATATCATTCAGATATATTTATTCCACATTAAAAATAAAGTTGCAAAAACTCCTCACTCGAACGGCAAAATAATGAAGCCTGAATACATACTCCATTGACGTCGTATCGCGATTACAGTTTTTTTGCGAATGATTGAATTTTATTTACAATTACCCCCAACCCCAACCCCAGCTCGCCGAAAACGAGAGTGACGATTAAATGCAATTTAAAAATAAAACAGCTCGTCCCGCCATAACATTGAATGCTGATAATTTATATTCATGTATTGTGTCAGAAAAATCCGTTCAGATTGCCCAACGCAGTTTCGATTTCAGTAGCTACTTAATCTAAAGTCGACTTAAATCTAATTAACACAGTGAACTATCGATCGATTGATAATACATTGGATACAAAAAAACCCCAAAAAAACCTCTTTGTTCTCGTAAAAAGATTTGCTGAAAGAAAAATCGACAAGGCGTGAATGCATCTTGGCTATAAAGCCGCCCAACGTAAGATGGAGACGGGCGCGGGCCGCCTAATTTGTCTTAGGCGGAAAAATCGCGCGATTACAAGTGGCTCGTAACGAAGTCGGGCCGAGGGCGGGAGAAGGCAGGCGGGGTGGGGGCCGCGCTGATGCAGGGTGGGAGGGGGGAGGGTGTCCTGGGGGGGGATGGTGCCGCGTCGAGCCGCGAATCCGTCTCAGTCGTCCGTCTGGAGTCGCGCCGGCCGGCCGGGCCGCGCGACGCAATACACGTTCCTCGTGCAATTGTGATCATAAATTTAAATAAATACAAAATTATTAATAAAAAATTCGAGCGCGTCTATCGAAAATATTTTTAGGCTAACTTCGAATCTATACTTGATCTTTACTGGTGGGAAGTTTTTGCAAAATTTTTAATATTTACGTCGGTTAAATTTGTAGATTAAATTTAAAGTTCGGCCGTTACTGAGAATATTTTTATTTGAAATTTATTTTTCATATTCAGCCGCTCGATGCTGTAAACGTTGGATTCGTTAAGTTGTAATGTGAGGGACTGGTGACTGTCACAGGACTTGTACTGTTAATCGGACAATAAGTGATTTTGCCGGACAATATTAGTAGTTTTGTGCCAGACAGGACCTTCACCTGAACCAAGGTTAATTTACAAAAAAATATAATTAAGTAGAGCTTTGTTTTTCAATTTGCCTTCTTTTGCTATTGGTTACAACTTTTATTTTTGCATACAACTTTTATTCTTACTTTTTTTGATACCGTTATAAATCACCTATTTTTATTTGTATCCATTTTTTTGTAATATTTATACTAGTTTTTTGTTATTTTTGTAGATTACCTCTATTACACGTGCCGTCGGCGTCGGACAATATTGTTGACCGCCCAAGTTCCTCTAAATTTCCTTCATATAAAATATAGAAATACCAAATAAAATACCTGTCCGATTGTTCCTTGTATATCCTATTTTCATTTCCTTTATTTTATTTTAAGTTGCTATAGTTTTTAATTATGTTTGTTATTTTTTAATCAAAAATAAATGATTTTCAGTTTTGTGTTTTATTTACAGTGAAATGCGTGTTTTATTTTTTATTTATTACAGATTTTTTCGTGGTTTTTTGTAGAAATATGTAGAAAATCATTGCATGTTATAAAGTTTACAAAAAATATTTTCAATTTCCAACCACGGCTCAACACAGCCATAACACACGGACCATCTTTGAAATATCTTGTAGAGTATCGAGATGTGTTAATATGGTTTTATAAAAATGTTAAACATCAATTTGTAATATTGTTTACGTATTTCTAGCTATTATTCTAAAAGATTAGTCTGTTTTTTTTCGGTGGATATTTCACTGATTTCGGAGGCTACTTTAAAACATTTTATTTTTAAGAGGTAACCTGCGCCATTTATTACATTGACGGTTATATTAGTTGTAGAATAAAGGGTTTTGATAAGTCTTATTCATTAGTACACTCAAACTTGTCAGCACGTCTGTTAAAACTTATTAATTGTAAAAGAACTTGATAGATGCCTAATTAAGTAAGTAAATATAATAAATTACTAGGTAATAATTAGGTATTCATTTAGGTAATACACTGGTAGATGATAGTATTATACAAGCCTTTACTGCAATACCAAGTTCTTATACTACTTCGTAAGACCCAATGGCCTACTCTGCAGTTAAAAGGCCGCCCGAAGGCCTCCATCGAGGCCTAACATGTTTATAAAACTCTGATTACCAATTATTTACATCGCGTGACCTAAGAGCTGGCTCCTATCTGGCTCAGCGTATAACCATTGACATATAAAGCGGCAATGCCGCTAGTGTCTTAAGAACGCTGCCCTCTGGCAGTGATCTGGATCAGTTGATCTATCTATAGATCGTTTTAAATGGTCCTATAGCTCAACTGTTTCACATGTATTTTATATTATTATATATTTGTAATTATTGACTAAAGATTATATATTACTTATAGTACAAACTGAAATTAAGTGGTTTAAACTATAAAATAAAAAACATAGGTCATACATTTTATTATATAACTAGCTTCTGCCCCCGGCTTCGCACGCATAGCACATACATAAAAAGTAGCCTATGTATGTTCCAAGTTCTGTTGATCCGATTGCTACCAACCTTCACAGAATCACTCGCAATGCCAATCTGAAGATTTCCTTAAAATTTCATTGAAATCGGTCCAGCCGTTTCGGAGTCTAAACGGAACATATATCCACATCGCCTTTTATATACATATATACATTATTAGTATTACGTACCTACTTTTAGAATGTTAGTTAATTTTAACCTGTACTTTTAAAGGGACGAATAAATTATTATTAAAATTTAAATATGTATGTATATACAAAAATTATATACGTAGTATACATGTGGTAGGTACATAACACTAGCTCTGCTTACTTTGGGACTAGATGATGCTCTGTGATCGAATTTGGTATGGATATGAATTGTATCTTAGGAACGGACATAGGCTACTTTTTATGTATGTACTATGCGAAGCCACGGGCAGAAGCTAGTAGAAAATAAAAACAAAAATGGAGTATAGTTAGTGTAGGTACATTTATATAAAACCATTCAGACATGAGACAAGTATTTGCAGATCATACAAACATTTGTCCCGTGGAGTAATCTAAATCAACTGCGTCTCAGGCGGGTTTTCGTCCATTACGCCACAGAGGTTGTATGTAAAGAGGTTATTATTTAAACTGTACTGATTAAGAGCATTCTAGACGTTTTGCTACTAAAGCATTTAACTTTTAGGACAAGATACATGGCGAACATTATTTTATAGATAGATAACTGACCCGGCTCAGTAGCAGTAGCTGTAGCTCAGTAGTTCTAATACGTTTAACCCATATACGCTAACCTCTCAAATTATCAGTGTTTCTCTACTATATGATGCATGTATTATACATATAAACCTTCCTCTTGAATCACTCTATCTATTCAAAAAACCGCATCAAAATCCGTTGCTAAGTTTTGAAGATCTAAGCATTACATAGGGACAGACAGACAGCGGAAAGCGACTTTGTTTTATACTACGAGTATGTAATAATAATAAATAATCCCAGACATTTCACACAGCATCATCTGGCCCTAAAGTAAACAGAGCCTGTGTTATGGGTACCATATGACTGATATACTACGTATATAGTATTTTTTGCAAATACATAGGTACATATTATACATAGAAACACCCAGACCCGAGACAAATACTTGCAGATCATACAAACAGTTGTCCCTCGGCGGGAATCGAATCCCCAACCTTCTGCGTCTCAGCCGAACCTTAGCCCACTGCGCCACAGAGGTCGTCGTATAGATTGATATTACATACGGTTTCTTTATCTGTTTCTATTCATATGATTGCATGTGTTAGAATCAAAACCTTCCGTAATATCAATTCAATAGTAGGTAACTGAAATCTATTATTATCAATGTTTTGATAGTATCAGAATTAAAATCAACCAAGTAATAAATATAGCATTATCTTAAGCACAGTAAAGTCAAAGTCAAAGTCAAAGTCAAAGTCAAAAAATACTTTATTCAATACAATCACAAGGATCACTTTGAAACGTCATACATACTAGGTGAATTTAGGTGCCAATTCCTCCTAACCCAAGCCCGAGAATAACCGGCAAGAAACTCGTCCTGGTCCTAGCGCTTTTTTGCATGATCCATCTTATACCTAACTACCTTAACTACGAAATACTAATACAATAGAGTTTATACATCAAATGTGTCGGTTAACTGTCTGACGGCAGAGCGACATGAGGCCATGCATTCTTATCAATAATATAGTCATTTATATTATAATTTAATAGAAAGTACTAGAAATGAAAAACGATACAGATACTTAAAAATATAGTATTTTTATAAGGTTACAAAATCAGAAACTGGTTAGCTTCAGGAGTAAAATTTATGAAAATAATAGCTACTGTCCGCGGCTTCGCACGCATAGTACCTACCTACAAAGTGACCTATTTTCTTACCTATGATAGCTACAATCTTTCTCCTTACCAAATTGAATCAAAATCAGTTTAACCGTTCAGCCGTGGAAGCATAAAAACGGAAAAAAATTGTATTTATTATTAGTATAACTTACCTACTTATAAACTTTGGATTAATGTATTAGGTACATAGGTAAAGTACCTACATAATAAATTGATAGGCCTTTGCATATAAATAATTAATAAATATTGAAGCCCGAATCTAAGCATGGCTTTGTTTTATGGTGATTAGATGACTGATAGAATACTTATATATTTTTAAATACATATTTATGATACTTTATAACACCCAGACACAGAACAAACACCTATGTTCATCACAATAATGTTTGTCTCGGGAATCGAACCCTCAACCTACAGCGCAGAAGGCAGAGCTACTACTAACTGTAAACTTGCTTGATTAATTAATACACAACGATTGAGCGAGATTTACACTCACAAGAACAAATTACTTATTGTCCTATCCAAAAACTGATATAACGCCATCTTACAATAATATAAGCAACCCGCGCTTCAAAAACAATCAAGCTAAGGGTAAAGCGTTTTAGTTCTAGGAATAAATAATAGATGGCGCTGCAATAAAAACTCAAGCGCAGGTATTCATAAACCAACGACCATAGAGTTAAAGACGTTTTGTATTAGTTCCAGCAATTACGGGAGATGGCGTTAGTAAATCATCTCAAGCGCAGGTTGCCAAACCAATGTCCACAGCTTACTGGTTTACTGACGGGTTGTATAGATGGCGCTTGTTATAAACTGATTTAAGTACCTAATCATCTGTAGGTGATGAAATAATGTAGCATTCATCGTCATTAAAATCATCTTTAGTGACTTATAGATATCCACTGTAGGTATTTAAAGTCGGTAGGTATAGGTACGTGCATGCACGTGCATAATACTATGTATAAACATTAATAAATATTGGTGGACAATGCACACAACTCCACCTATCCCCAAAATAAGCGTAGCTTGTGTTATGGTGACCAGATAACTGATAGAATAGTTATGTATTTTTAAAAACACACTTGATACATTATAACACCCAGACACAGAATAAAAATCGATGTTCAGCACATTTTTTGTTTTGGACGGAAATCGAATCCTCAACTTACAGCGCATAAGGCAGATTTACTACCAACTGTGCTGACTGGCCAGTCATTATAATTATTTTATTAGTTATATAGTTCAATATAACTAGATATGTAAATTATATATATATTAATACGTGAAGCAAAAACATTGTACTAAGTAAATTGCGCGGACGGAGGAGTATGAAATTTCGCACACTTATAAGTAGTTTATATAGAGGAGGAGCGCAGAATATTATATGTTTTTAAATTATTCATGAAAAATACATTAATTATTAATGAATTATGGTCGAGTTTAGACCAGTTAGTATTAAATACGAGGTATTAGATAAACTTTGTATTAACGCCATCTATGAGCAGAGTATGAAGCCCAATAACATTATGCTTCACTTCTTACACCATAGATGTCGCTAATTATCGAATCTAAGACTTATTGATTCCTAATACCGTTTTAATCATTTTGATGCAATTTAATGGTTAATTTGAATGTTTAATTGTTTTTTGTTTTAAGTACTACGTGAGTTTATTAGTATTTTGTTTAAAACACTTATTGAAACAAAGTTCAAAGCACATATAGGTAGGCGTATTCTTAGACTTAGGTGGGCGTAACACCTAAACTTCTAAGAAAGTGGGAGTGGCCAAGACGTAGGCGGAGTCTATCTCTATTGGTTACTTAAGTTAGCGTGACTAAACTTTTAAGTTATAATCAACTTATTGTCTTTCTATTGGTTGTTTTTTTCAAGAATACGGCTATTGGGTATTTTTTAACTTACCTATTCCTTAAGCCAATAGAAATGTATTAGAAATATAACCTTATTTTCGTACCAAAATCCAAAGTAGATTAACTTAAAATATATCCAGGTACTTACTTAAACTAAATACCTAACTAATATTATAAAGTATCTCAGTTTGATTGTTTGTTACCTTTTCACGACTAAACGGCTACGTTTTATGTCCGAAGTTAGTAGTATTAAACACTTATCAAACAGTTCAGCTATCTGCGGACCAATAAAACGATCCGTAGATAGTACAACTGATATTCTTACTAACTTTACTTTTCTAGATAATTTTATCGTAAACTCACACTAATCTTACTAGGTAATATTTTAAATCCGAAAGTAACTCTGTTCTCTTTGTTTATTACGTTTTCACGCCTAAACCGCTGAACCGATTTTGATAAATATTGATATAGAGATATACGGGACCTTGGAGAAGGACATAGGCTACTTTTTTAAGCAGGTAGTAGCTAGTAATTAAAAAAATTCAGACTAATAAATCTATTCAAAAATGTCTCAGTTTGCTTGTTAGCTCCACGGCTAAACGGCTGAACGGAAACCAAATAATAAAGGTAATAAAATTAGGTGCGGAGATAGATTGTATATTGGAGTCAGATATTGGCTAGGTTTTATGTATAGGTACCACGTGTGCAAAGCCGCGGGCAACAGCTAGTACTAAATAAATATTGAACAACAAACACAAGACCACCACCAACAAAATAAATATAATTTTCTATTCCATATCTAGTTGTATCCTAATTGATGATTTTATTACTAGGCAATTGAAATAACATGTTTATTAAGACTACATTTTATCTTATAATAGCAAACTAGCTACAGTGTTGGTATTTCATATCTGAGCCATTTTTAGGTATCTACCTATTGAAAATAGCCCATACATTGTGAAAATGATAATTTCTACTAAAATTACCTATAATACCTAACCTAATTATTGACCAAACGTAAAATTAAAAAAAAAATAGGTGGGTACAATGGGCGGTCTTATCGCTAACAGTGATCTCTGCTAGGTAACCTTTGAATGGACTACACTAGGTATTAATAAACAGAGAAGGGGCATGTTGTCAAGTTTAGTGATAAAAAGGGTCCCTATATTTAATTAACGTGCTGTTTAAAGTATGCTTTGTCCTTGTTATTCTAATGTTAATGAATAGAGAAACAACACATTAGTTAATGTTTGATTATAAGATAAAGTCTTAAGGCGACTCCCTGATCAAATAGCCTTGACGCGCCACGGGCGCTCTAATGGCGATTTTTAAAAGAAAATATTTTAATATGAAATTCTGAAAAAAGTTTAGGTAACTGGTAATGTTTTAATTTGCTTAGTTTACATAAGTGTAAGTTGCAAGTTAAAACCTAAGAGTTAGCGAAACGAGGAGGAATGATAAAGAAGCAGGCAATAGGTACTTTTAATTAAAAATAAACACCATATAGGTATCTACCTATCTTTTATAAATATGATTTCTTCAATTAACGAGATAGTCACTTAAAAGCGGTATAAATAGACAATTTTTAACCGACTTCAAAAATAGAGGAGGTTCTCAATTCGATTGGTATTTTTTTTTTCGATTAAGTTTTTTCAATTTTCAATGAAGTCGGTTGTCTTTTTAGTTTTTAAAACGTAAGTAGGTATTTTTCATGCAAACGTTAATTCGTTAAGGTCATCGTCTTAAAGTCTAGCCTTGAATTATATAATTTAATTATATAATATAATTATATTTGTTTATAATGTTTGATAGTGTGGGCGTGTAAGACGTATGGGTAAGGCGTATGATGCGCACAAGACGTCGGGTGGGCGTGTACATGCGCGTAAGAAAGTAGGCGTGTTTTAAGTTTGACTAACTTTTGTCTACTTACCAACTTACCTTACCAACTAAGCTGACAATCATTTATATCAATTAATATAAATTATTTCCATTCCACTAATTAGTTCATATACCTCATTTATCATTGTCTAATAACTAAGCACTTTCCAGACTAACTTCAACTGATGCTGCACCAGTAACACCGGAGTGCAGTTCCAACCGTCAAAAAATTAAGGTAAGCAAGCTATTTAATAGTGATCCAGATCAGTTATCCTATCTATAGATCTTTTAAAACAATATCTACCTACTAGGTTACCTACCTAAAACATGTGTAACAGTTGCGCTATCTAAGAACCGTTCAAACGATCTATAGATATCTCAACTGATCCAGATAACGTTCCCAAGATTTTTTTCTTTATAAACATATTATACCTAGAATCACCCGAACCCGAGAAAAATACTTGCAGATCATAAAAACATTTGTCTCACGGCGGGAATCGAACCCGCAACCTTCTGCGTCTCAGCCAGCCCTTTGCCCACTACCTACGTCACAGAGGTTGTCGTATCGTGGTAAATATTTCGTTTATACCTAGTTAAAATTGCACTTTGGTGGCCTTGCTTTTAATCATCTCTCAACTCAATTACTGCCTTAACACAGTTTAAGATTCGCCCTCTCTATTCGTCATTATCTTACAAAAAAGGATGGCACTATTTTAAACAGTGATTAACTTTTAATAGAAGTTGAAATACGTTTTTAAGTAGAGGTATTTGTGTTTTAATTTTATTATCCAATGTAAATACCTTACAAAGTATATAAGCACGTTATACAGGTGTACACACCTTACAATACAATAGCCATGACTTCAGGAAACGGAAGTGTTGCCAACCAATGGGAAATCGTCACGGGACGCGATCAAACGCAGAGTAATAACATAGAGCGTGCAGCTTGACTGCAAGCGTAAGCAATGAACGTATGCGTCAAAATATGAGATTTATAAAGTGAGAGCTAAATATTAGGCTATATCTGAAACTAATAGCTTTAGATTGTAGATAATAAGGAGCATGTATTGTGTTATTCGAGGTCCAAATCTATGAATAAATCAAATTTTATCCAAATTATCTCTGATTTTATTTAATAAGTGATCGAGTAATAAAATTCAGAAATGTGTCTGTCTGTTCGTCGGTTTGTTACCATTTCACGGCTAAACGGCTGAATGGATCTTGATCAAATTTGGACATAGATATAATCTATCATTGTACCCAATTACATAGATCATGATAGATTTTCTTCTTTTTTGATCTTGTGATAGATCAGCTGCTTTTATGTAAGTACCACGCGTTCATAGAAACAGGCAGAAGCAAGTTTACAATATAGCAGGATATAATCTAGTAAAGTGTTCGTGGCAAAGCAAAGTTCGTGCTTAACTGTTTTTTAGCTGTTAAATAAATTATATTGAGTATGGTCATTGTTTTGTATTGATTTCATTTCTATAGCCATAAACCAGTTTAAACATCGATTTTCTATTTGGATTTCCCAAGCACATGGAATAATGTCACGAAATGTCACAAATTCTACGAAAATTATAATATAAATTAGAGGTAAATTACAAAATGCTTGTAGAAAATTCCAAAACGCATCGATGGTTGTGTTCAATTTTAGTCCTTTTTCAGCTGTCGCCTGTATTGTTTGTTTTGTGTGTGTGTGCTAAATAAATGTATTTCTTTCTTTCTTCTTAAGAATGGTTGTATGAGTTACTAGATGGCGCTACAGGATAAGTTAAAACGTATTGTTTTACCAACCATTCTTAAGAAAAAAGAAAGAAATACATTTATTTAGCACACACACACAAAACAAACAATACAGGCGACAGCTGAAAAAGGACTAAAATTGAACACAAAGAGCAAGATAAACAAATTACTGCGCACATATATATGAAAATAGAAAAGTAGGTACCTACAACTAAGCCCAAAATTAGCCCTGCCCGCGAACTAATACTTTTATCTGTGGTGTACACTTCCTAGCGCGATATGATTCTAAAGTTAATGTTCATACTATGTTATTTGTTCATACGTGCAGGCCCGCTCTATAATCTCCTCTCTAAGTGGTCTCGTATTAGTATGGTCGGAATATGATCCGGTCACCGGAACCGCTGTTGGGAGAAATAAGGTTGTTATGATTGGCATAGTCTGAGGACAGAACTAGCTTTTAGGACCTATGCCCCGGTTTTCTAAGAAGCGGCCGAAGTTAAATAACGCCCGTCAGATGTACATCTAGAAGAAACAATTACCTAAGTATTTAGTACAAAACAAAAACTCAGTAGTAATAGATTTTTGACATCTTTTTTTTAATGCTCAATCATTTCATCATTTTGTTTCTATAATTAATACCATACCTATAAGTCAACTAAAATGAGATAAAACATGCAAATTTAGTACATTTAAGAAATGTAATTCAAAAATGTCTCTCTAATTTAGATTTTACGATATTTTTGATATATATTTTATTCTATTTTATCCATTTCATGATTTAACTGTTGCAACGTATCATAAATGAAAACACCGGCCGCCATGTGACGTTCACCGTGTTTTTATAAAACTGGCTCAAACTGGTTGATGATTCGCAGTTCAGACGAGCCGATGGCTTTTGAATTAAATGTGTGATTGAGTCGGACAGACATGTTATACTGTATCTATGATACGAATATATGAACACTGGACGACTTTAATGATTTTACTTTGCCCTATTGACGTAACAACGTCTAATAAATCGATGAACGCCGGCTGCACGCACGAAAAAGGATGACTCATTGTCCCGTTACGCTCATTGTCCCATTACGATCGTAGCGAGAGCGCATAACAAGTTTTGTTATTACGTTGTCACGTTATACTATCGTCCGTAAACCGACTATACAGACAACCAATTTTTTTTTTAATCTACATTTTAGGTCTTAGAAGCTAATAAAAAACAATTATGGAAATTTACAAGTTAATTTTAAAGCTATTTAAAACGATCTATAGATAGGGACCTCACCACTACTCATCCTATCCTTAATGACTACAGAACCCTCCACTGTACCTAACACTATTTCACAGGCTATATACCTAGTATTAAGATTTGACCTCCTCGTTTTACGTATAATATTTCCTTGCGTTGTATGGATGATGATGATATATGAATCCCCAAATCCCCGTTTTTTCCTGATTTTGTTATTGACCGAGCGAAGCGAGTGTCTCCGTTTCAGCTTAGGCAAAAAAGCTTTCGTATGTCTGTCCGGATGTTCTCCTCTACAGGTCGCATTTCTCAACCGATTCACGTGAAATTTTGCGAGCAGGTTCTATAACTATAGGTGTAGTTTTTTTTTGTCGATTCAGTTTTTGGAAATTTTTCAAAATGGCGGACAGGGGTTGAAAATGTAAAATAGTTATATTTCAGTCGTTTCCAAAAATATTCGCGAGGCTTACAGCTCACAGAGCCACTATTTTTATTCATGACCTATCTACGCCATCTTTTTTTCGGCAAATTACTTATCATTTTAAAATTACTTATCTCACAAACTTATTATCCTGTCACTGGTTATTCAGAACCAATGTGGTGATAGAAAAGCTTTGTCGGACTGAGAACTAACAACATTACTCCATTCAGATTACGACTGGAGTAATTCCCTCCGGAGTTCCTGGAATTCCTTGTAACTAAATTCGAGAAAATAAAGGTAATTCTATAGTTTCGCCGGACTATCTAAAATTTCGTGAAATCTTTATTTTGTTTTCACCAAAGTCCAAATTAGAGTAACAAATTTAAAATATATATATAAATAAAGCTGGACATTTCACACAGCATTATCTAGCCCCAAAGTAAGTAAAGCTTGTGTTATAGGAACCACATGACCGATATACAACTTACGTAATATTTTTTTGTAAATACATAAATATTGTACATAGAAACACCCAGATCCGAGACAAATACATGCAGATCATACAAACATTTGTCCCGCGGCGGGAATCGAATAAATTGCAGCATCACCTGGCTCATTGGAATAGTCTCATGGACACGGTTATGGAGAGACGTATTTTTATTTCAATGATTTAAAAAATATCATCTTCTTTAATGACATGTGTCACATAATACTGTCAACTTTGCCAGTGTCAAGTGTTTATATTGTTTATAGTACATATGAAGCCACAAAGTCGTATCTTGTCGTTCGTCATTTGTTATTTTAAGCAAGATGGTGTCTTTTCATCCTTATCCTTACTCCTTACTAACATTATAAACGCGAAAGTTTGTATGTATGTTTGTTACTCTTTCACGCAAAAACTACTGAATGGATTTTAATGAAACTTTACAAAAATATAGCTTATACATCAGAATAATACATAGGCTATAATTTATAAAGATATTTTGTGAATTGTCCAAAATATAACGATAATGGTAGACTTTTCAGACTAGACGTAAGTAGGAAAAAATCTACCATCTGTAAGCTATTTTGGCGTGCGCTGCAAAAACCGTTAGAATTATACGAAGCAGTATTAGCATGCGCAGGATTAGCAGTTATAAATTCTGCGCAGACGAAATCGCGGGCACTAGCTAGTATAAAATAATTATACGGATTGTTTTTCGAATCACAAAGAAACACAAAGCTTTTATTCCAATTATTCACACCCGAGTCAATAACTCTATATAAATATAAACACCAAAATTACTTATATAAATGGAAAGAACTCTAGAAAAAAAAACACCAAATGAGTGCCATGTTCGCTTAGCAAGACGGCTAAAAATAATCACATTTTGAGATGAAGTCGGTACCTAAGTAATGGTGAGATGAATGTCACAATGACATGAGTCATGAGTCCTTCAGTCAAGTGCTATGATGCTTAAGAAGGCGTAATTACTTGCGCGGTGTCGGGCTAATGCGAAAACTTTAAAATTCTTCTCGCTGTGACGAGGTGCCCAAGTTGCCGTGTAACGTGTGAGGATTGGGACATACGGGAGATTATTTTGTGCGGTAACGTTTTGAAATAAAACATTGTTGAAGCTCACTTGAGTCAGTAATTTTTTTTACTGAAAACATAGAACTAAGCGCTCATTAAATATAAGAAATCAAAGTCATATCTAAATGTATTTATTTGGGACCATTAACAAGGATATACAAAAACATGCAAAGAAACATTACGCAGAAGTTCAATTTACTGTGTCGCGAATGTTAACGCACACCTCCGAAGATAATAAAACAGAACCAAATTAGATGCTAACAAAATATGGGGGTTGTAGACCCCTTCACAAAAATGTAATAAATCAGAAGTAGCACACTTATATGCTTTTTTTCACGTGTTTCACTATTAAAGATATATCTAAAAATAAATAAGTTAAGGAATTGCTCGCTATGGAGAATATTGACGAATGCCATGGAGGTATGGCTTGAGATCTTTTTAATATATCTACATCGATTCGGCTCTTTAGTAAGATAAAAAGCGTAAGCATTCTAGATTCTAAGTTAAATCACAATGATCGTCTCCTTGCCCCTATCCCACGCTTAGAGTCGGCACATAATTTTTCTATTATCTCTATCAGCTGTCATCTCAGCACACACGCTTTCCTACCATGGTACTCATATAATATTGTCTTTGACACAATCTTTTAATTGCCTTACCTGTATTTCTGTGTCCTTCCACATACTTCCCTATCCAAAGGACCAGAAGAGTTGAAATTGAAGTTATGTACATAACTTCAATTTCAACTCTTCTGGTCACATTGATTAGTTCTGGAACATAGCTCAGAATTACGATAAGCAATTTGACTAAAATAATGTTGCAGTACTACAACACCGTACAGTATACACATCGCTCCATTAAATAAAAACATCAAATACGCTCTCAAACAACATCTTCTAACAGTAACAATATTTTAAATAAAAGTATCTAAAAGTTTTGACAAACTAGACACAGACCAAAATATAATAATAGAACATTTTGCATAATGTAGCACTGTTTTTTTTAATATCAGTCAGTCTGCAATGACGCCGCGGGCCGTGTTAACATAACGCCCCGTATGTTTCCACCTCACACCTCGGGCATTCAATTTGCGCGGCGTCTCGCATTATACGCCTTGCGCGAACTTAGCCTATTGTGTGAAAAAGGCTTTCTTTGTGACACGCAAGTCACTGGCAGACCTTTGTGGCATGCCAGTCACGCGATTAGTAGCTTTACTGGAATGTCTTGTGTTTCTTGTCTTTGTTTTTAGAATTATACTAAGATTAGGATACTTTTAAAGCAAAAACACGTAACTTATTGAATTATATAATATTTATGAGGATTTTATAAGATCTTACTATCAATCTCATACGTATTAGATTGATAGTTAGATCTTATAAAATTAATTGATTAATCTGGAGTTAAAAGTATACCATTTCCGTGTAATTTATTAGATAATATAAGAATGTTGACGACCTATGTTGCGCAGCGGGCCAAGGCCCGGCTGAAATGCAGAAGGTTGCGGGTTCGATTCCCGCTGCGAGACAAATGTTTGTATGATTTGCAAGTAATTGTCTCAGGTCTGGGAGTTTCTATGTATAATTAGTATGTATTAAAAAAACAGTGTATAAGTAGTTTAACAGTCATGTGGAACCCATAACACAAGCTCTGCTTACTTTGGGTCCAGATGAAACTGTGTGAAATGTCCGACAGTTTTTTTTTATAAAAAAAAAGTCATTTTGAAGAGACTGTTAAAATTGATATAAGATTCCTTTATTGAATAGATTTTTCCAGGTTTTCCCGACGCGTCAATCACATGCCAATTTGTTAAAATTAAGAAGATTCATTTAAAAATGTTACTAGGATTCTTATTATTTCATTAATTTTCTCGTGATATTGCTTGTTTTAGTTTTCAGTAATCTTAGCGGATAATCTTAGGTAATCTTTTTGAATAAATTGTAACTTCATAGGACAAGTATGGACAGTTGAATTATAAGTGTACTAGGGTGCAATGTGATTTGAACGACGAGAAAGTTCTAGACTTTATTATCAAACAATCAATCGACACTGGCAACATTCGACAAAACAGATGACATTGTAGGAAGAAAGGAAAAAGAAGATGAAAAATGTTACAGTACTTAATTCAGATCGTTCGTATTTTACGAAACGTTTGGCCATTGCTTAAATTTCTCAGGGCTAAAACTAGCATGTACCGGATTTAAAAGACTTTAAAAGACTTTCAAAGAAATACATAAATATCCTTTGAATAAAACCTTCTCTAGCTCCATAGCTCGCTACCGTAAGTCCTTAATCGCTGCATCTCACTTGAGCTCGTTCGTTAATGGAGAGCTTGGAATGTCTTTGAGAGAGCTTTCAGTTCTTTAGAGAGCTCGCTAGTAAAGTCAGTGTTGACATAGTTTTTAGTCTTTACCTTGCATAATCTATATATATATCCTTTTCTTACTAATATCCTAATATATAATATTATAAATGTGAATGTAAGTTTGTATGTTTCGCTTTCACGCAAAAACTACTTAACCGATCATCATGAAACTTTGTACACATATTCTTGAAGGTATTAGAGGATACTTTTTAAAATGAATAAAAAATATTTTTACGAAAGATATTTATATGGCAAAACAACGTTAATTAATTAAATAATTAATTACGGTAATTACATTCCAAGAACGGCTAATAACCTCCATATTTTGAATAGAAGGGATACAACATTACTACACCTTATACCAAGTGCAAAAACACAAAAATAATAATAATAAATATTGCTGGTCCATTCACATAATATTTATAATGTTTTAAACAAAGCAAAACATGAGCTATGTTAACTATAATGCCTGATAGAATACACCTATTTAGTACATAGGTATACCTAATTTCTATCAACCAGACACAGATCAAACGGTCTTAAGACCAAAAGATCGAATCATCTATCATCACAAATTGCTTCTTGCATTACTTAAATGAACCATTTATTATTCGGCAGTTTGCGATACTTTATTATGAAAACACTAGAGCCTCTTTTTCAACTGTTTAATAATTCATTGAGCCAATGAGTTTTGAAAGAAAAAGTTTAAATTCGTCATTCCAATATCAAATTTAATTCGATTTTACCGCCAAGTCATCTAATTCCCATAGTAGATCAATCTTTGCTGAGCTTGGGAATGTTGTGAAATATCCTCAAACATTATTTAATTATTATTTATTTACATCTACCATACGAGTCATACCTCGTACGTTTCAACGAAAGACCCACTAACAAAATTAAAAACTCATACAACTGCATCGCACGTACCGTCATTACTTATCCGGCATCTTTTTAAACGTTAGTAAGGCTGAATAGAAGCGACTCTTGAAGCGGTTTAGAAAAAAAAAGAAAAAAGAAAACTCACGCATCGCGTTCCATTGTACAGACACGGTGAAGGTGGATCTCATTAAGAGAGCGTTCGAATTAAGAACTGAGCCCGATGAAGCGGGAATCTTAGCGATCATTACGTGAAACGGAACGGTGGTGTCATGGGTTTTCATGTTTTCAGTTTTATTTGTGGTTTTTTTTTTTATTTGGTTTCTTTTGTGACATGTTCGACATCAAAATAAATATTTCATTGACTTCTTTGTTTCACAGTTTCTTAAGCTCTCATTAAGCAATTTGTTTTTCTCGTATTAATCATGAATATGAATACCTAATCTTACCGGAATTTCCATTAAGTAATAAATTGCGTTTTCTTAGCACAATTGATTCATGAATGTTCATGTTGTGTTTAATTTGTATGAAAACGAACAAAAAAAACTCGACGGCCATTCCGCGATGACGTTTAAAATAGACGAATGATATTCTAACAAAACAAAATCACTTGACATTCGCAATATTGTTATAGAGACAGGTGACATTATAGGAAGAAGAGGAAAAAATATATTTATTCCTCAATATATAGACCATTGACTGTAAAATGTCCCCTGCCTTGGGAATTGGCTGCATTGCCTACGGTGTTGTCAACAAATTATGTACCTAGTATTTACCCCACTTGGTGATTGGTGGTTGCCGGCAACATTATCTAAACTTGTATGTACCCACCACAGATTAAAATGTTTTGCTTGCCTATTTTTAAATAATATACAGTTATAAGACTAGTAAAGTTGTATATGACATAATTTAAATTTTAAATTATTTATTGATATAATTTTTCTTACAGTAATTATAGTTGAAACAAACGATTCCAGATATATCAATGTCACTTGCATAAACGTCATCATCATCTGTCGTATCCGAATCTGTGCTGCTGTCATTTCCTAGTTGAATTATGAATTTATCAGTAATATTATCCATGCAGTCATCGCATTGATATTTTTTATTTTATTTTAATTAGTTACGTCAATAAATTCTAATTAGGTACCCATACCAAAGGCATTGTGTCGGAAGCTGGTATCCCTATTTTACTAACCTGTCATGGCCGCGACGCGAGATCGCACTTGATTGGGTGGAATTAGACAACAACAGATTCACAATCAATAGTGCCAACATCACGGCAGGGAACAACTTACGGTGAACGGTCTGTATTTGTGTAAAAACATAAGTTATAATTGTCTCCCAAGCTGTAAAGGTCGTTTTATCAGAGGATGTCAGCTCCTATCGCCTACCGGACGAGACGATACCTACGCCGAGTAAACTGTTATCTCTGAACTTGCCCACAAATCATCCTCTTTTTCTTGTTGTTACTTATTTCTTTGTTCAACAAGATCCATTCGACTCATCCATATTCCATATTTTGATACTAATATTATAAAATCAATAGTGTCTCTGTATGTTTATCTCTTTGTTTGTTACCGTTTTACAGCTAAACGGCTTAACGAATCTTGATGAAATTTGGTACTGAGATAGGTTGTATCTTTGAGACGGATATAGGCAATTTTCATGTAGGTACCACGCGTGCGAAGCCGCAGGGCGTAGCTAGTGATAGTAGTAACTTAACCTTTCTTTTGTTACTTTATCACGGGTAATTGGCTGAACGAATCTTAATGAAACTAAGTAAGGAGATAAATTTTATTATAGGGAAGGATATAAGCTACTTTTAATCTAGCACAACACGTGCGAAGCCGCATTTAGAAGCTAGTTTTCTTTTAACAAAAACATTCACAAATTTAATTTATATTTTATGTATCCTACTTAAACAACAAGTATACTTAAAGATCCGGTTTTGTGTGCAAATAGCATCAGAAACTAAGTAGTAAGTACAAACTAGGGTGACTACACTCCAGGTGCAACCAAAGACAGATGGTGGTGGCATACTTGCGCGCGTGTAGCAATGATCCTTTGTATTAAAATGGGGTCGTAAGTTTCAATAAATGCCTAATTTATTAAAGTTAAAGAATTAGTTTCAAGTTTCTAGGTGTAAAACTCATGGTGCTTAGAGATGAGCTTCTAGTAGACTGAACTACTGAAATAATCTAGTCCCAAAGAAAAAACGAAAAAGAAACAGTCCACAAAGTGTCTATGAGAAAGCAGTGTTTCATATTTTATTTACTTAACCTCTATCACAAAAGAAAATGCAACTTCTCAGGAACCATTTCCCCCATTTATAACTTCTTATTGTGTCTCTAGTTAGTTCAAACCAGTGTGATGAAAGGCTTAAAGTGCCCCTTAAAGGTTACTTTCCTTTACCGTTTGAAAGTACTGGTATAATCAAAGAAAAGAATTCGATTGTTGGCGATTTCGTAAGCGTAGCGTAAGCTGAGTCGTTGTTCATTAGCAGATTATAAACACGACAAAACCTAACATAACCTAATCTACTGTCGCGGTTTGATTCCAATCTGGTGCCTAATGTTACTAAAATTGTCCTGCAGATCATATGGAGTAGGAAACCTCCAAAATAATCCAAATACGCCATAGGTTATTTGATTCATGAGCTCAATTAACTTCATTTTCAGAAATAATTACAGAAATGTACAAAATAATATAAAATACACGTGAAACAGTTGAGCTATCTAAAGAACGTTTAAAACGATCTATAGATAACTCAACTGATCCAGATCACTGCCAGAGGGCAGCGTTCAAAACTTCATTTTGATTTATATTCAGTAGCTATTTCAAAGCCAAAAGTCTGTTTGTAATTACGCGGTCGTTTTATGCAGAAATCAGTCTAGTCTAATCATATAATTAGAAATCATCATCATACTATCTCCTAACTGCCCATCATTATCCTTCGTGCACGTCCTTTTCTGACACTATGCTAGTTGAAAAAGCACGCATTTTAGCCGCGCCCATCTGACGTGTTTATATCCCTGACTTCCTTAAGTCGTTTTGTACTGAGTATATCCTTAAGTCGTTTTGTCCGATAAGTTTGTAGCTATTTCCAATAAGTTACATCCAATAAGAGCTAGAGCGTCGTTCAATCGAATCACATTTGCAATTAAAGCCACAATACCGTCACGAATCATATTCTCCAAGCCGGCAGAGTGACGAGGGGCGCGTGTCTCGCCAGGTGCAAACCCATAGTCCCCTTACTCTGTCTCTCACATAATAATACTTATTACAACTCCTTATTATTTCTTGTTTTAATTGTGCCCCTGACTTGCCTTTTACTCCTATTGTTCGCGTTTAATGGCTTTTATTGTTTTGAATACTATTTTTAATGCGACGCGTGCCGGCTGCGTCTGTAAGATTTTTATTTTGTTATGTCGCTGGATTTCTCGTGTTTTGGAGATTAATGATTTATTGGCATGTTTTTACTGATGTATTCTTTATCTTTTTAATTTGTTATGCGATACATATTTTCGCAGACTCTTATATACGCAATCTTTGTAGATAATTATTGATATAAACGTTCTATTGGACCACATTTTTCTTTTACGATCTTTTTACCTAACACCAGCGTTATTCTTTGAACTGTCAAAGATAATTTTATTCCTTCATCTGGTCGAATTTTATAACAAAAAGAAGAATAAAAGGACTTTTATCACATGAGTTTCATATTCGTCTTGCTGTGGGTAGTTTGAGAATAGCGACCGTAACTGTTGAGAGTATTGTCTTCCTAGGTTTGTATACGTTGGCATACCCTAGCGTTCAAGATCTATCGAAGTTTAATTGGTGAAATTCCTCACACGCCGCCGTGTGATTGCCTATCCAAGTCTCGAAGACCGTCTCAAAGTGGAATTTGTGGTTCTGTTTTAAATTAGTTTGTATTAACTATTCTATTGTTAGTTATTGCATTTTGAGTCTTATGTTATTGACATAGTGCTACTCCGCAATCTCCTTTAAGCACAGAGACAGATATTTTATGACTTATTGAATTATTTAAGAACAAAAGCTGTTCCCGCGGCTTTGCTCGCGTGGTAGATAAAAAGAAGTAAGATAATAATTGAACGAATGAATGTTTCGGAAAATTATAAAGCATAATTGCGGTTTTCGCGGTTTGACCATGATCCCGAGTGAATTTTTTTTTTGAAAACCTTTTTTAGCGAGCACCTACAGCCCTAGAGGAAGCTGCATACCAAATTTCATTCCAATCAGTTCGGTGGTTTCTGAGATTTCGTGATTAGTAGATGATCGGTGAAATTGTTTATGAACTTATGGAACTAAATGTAGGAAAACTATTAATTTGGAATCAACATTTATTAAGGTCAATAATTGAGGGAAAAACTATTATATTATTTAATTTTGACCATATTACACACAGTAAGCCAAATTTATTAAAAAAATATTAAATAGTCCCGAAGTTTATACCGACCAAAAATTGTGATGCGAGATTTTTATATATAAAGATTACTCTATTCTATTACATCGTTCAAAATTACATATAATTCTAATCAAATCCAATAAAAACATGCACTTCAAATTATCTATCCGTTCCCAAATGTGTTAATGAGTGAGTACTTAAATGTACTCTTATAAGACCGATAAAACAGAATGAGGGTGAGAAAACACACAGAAGATACTTCAAAAAGACATCCAGCCTCTCCCTGGTACTTTCGGAGGGATATTAAGATAAACGACGAACTTAGGGTTGCCGCAGTTACCATTTCTTTATATTTTTTTATAACACTGTCTTTGTTACTTACTACTGACTTGTACTTCACTTACGCAATTGTAAATATTTGGAAAATAAAGTTTTTTTTTATATATTTTTTTTGTTACGAGTAAATGAAAGGAGTGAAAGGAGCTTCAATATTTCATAAGCTTGAAAATAGAAGAATTGTAAAGTAAACAGTTAGAGCGGAAATTATATTTGTATTTGTATTTGTCTCGGGTCTGGGTGTTTCTATATATAATATGTGCGTATTAACAAAAAAAGTACATAAATAGTATATCAGTCATGTGCTTCCCATAACACAAGCTCTGCTTACTTTGGGGCTAGAAGACGCTGTGTGAAATGTCCGGCATTTTTTTTTATTAATTATAGGGCACCACATCATGATTTAAAAATATCATCTTAACATAAAATTTTGTTTATTAACATTAACATAATTATGTTACATTATCATGACATAGTATTGTCATTTTACGAAACTCTTAGAAAGACATTTAAGAAATATGTCCTGCTTAACGAGCATCTATATATCATTTGGTACATTATAGGAAAATATATAAATAATTATTTAAAAGTAAACTATCCTACATCTAAAATAAGTAAATAGATATATAACTTAGCAAAAAATTACACAAACAATCCAGTCGATAACGGTCGTCGTCATATTTTTACTGTCATTAAACGTCTTTATTTTAAAAAGAAACTACAACCCTACGTACAATTTAAACATACAAAATAAGAAATTATCACCTTGTCCATTACGGAAATAGCGTGCAAAGCGTGAACAAAACGAGTGAACCACAATCGCGTGACAGCCCTAGCGCCGTCTTCGCTGACCCTCGTTCTCAAGACACGGTGTAAACACTGTTTACAGCAGTGAGGCGTGGTGCGAGTGTCAGCGTTCTTGTTTAATTGAAACAATTTCTGAAATTAGACGTGAAAAAAATGCTTCATAATGTTGGGATTATTTCTCTTCTTTTAAGGTAGACATAATAATATGCACCATGATTTTATGGACTTTAGGTAAGAGAGAAACAATCTGTA
This sequence comes from Lampropteryx suffumata, assembly GCA_948098915.1. Lineage (NCBI taxonomy): Eukaryota > Metazoa > Arthropoda > Insecta > Lepidoptera > Geometridae > Lampropteryx > Lampropteryx suffumata. The sequence continues at coordinate 6,448,040 of OX402563.1, forward strand.
GTGATATCATTGACCAATGATGATTTACAAAACATTTAAAATATATACTATTCCAAATAACTGACTGTATATGCACATATATAATGTATATGTTTCATCCAAATCTATCCAGCCATTGCAACGTGATTAAGTCACAAATTAACAACCAATTATCACAAACTTTTGTTTTATTATATAGTAGGATAATACACTTTCAAAACGTTCGTGAGTTGTACTATAAATTTTGATAAACACGGGTTTCACGTATTATTTTGTCGATTGAGGCACCGACACTGATTCGATTCATTCATTGTTATTATTATTATTATATTATTATAACAAATTATTTTTGAATAATACCTATTATTGCTAATCGAAACTGAAAGACATTGAGAGTATCAAGAAATTTATAAAAGCTATACAAGTGTCGCGTAATTATTTGTTTCGAACTCTCAAGTATTGTTTTTTCGTCATTCACAATTTCGTTTTAACAATGGAGAAGACAAAACGTTTTTTTTTAATGCAAAAGTAATCTAAAAAAAATTACAAGAATAACTGTGTTTTTACTTTTTTTCTACCTTTAAAAATGACTGAGAAAATGAAGATCAAAGTGTGCATTTTCGTACGACATTATTTAAAAACGCAGTTGGTGCTCAATCATGCGATGACGTCACAACTTATTTCGTCGCGCGCGAAAAGTTTCTGGAGTGGATGAGAGCTATACGAAAAGTTGATTCAATAGGACCTAAATCTGTTGGGTTCTGCTGTGAAGATCATTTTGATGTGAGTACCTATACCTACTCATCGTTGTCTAATACCTACCTACTTGTGCATTTCTTTATATATTATTTTATATCTACTACCTACCTCTGACAACGATATCCCCAAATATATGCATAGATTTTGCCCTTAATTTAACTTTTTGAATATAACTTTTTGAACACGCTAATACAACCTTCTAATAAAAACGTAGGTATATTTAGGTTTATTGATGATGGCATAGGTATTAGTTAATTTTGATCTCTTGTTGGAAAACGGTGGGTTAAATCCCTTTTTTTGTGTATAACTTAATGTTATTTTGCACGACCCGAACGTACAGTCTTTCAAGATGTAAATTATATTGCAAGTCAAAAGTAGGTATACCATAACGTAAGTATGATTGTATTAAGACCGTACTATTCAACCTACAGTTGTGGGCGGGTCGCAAAATATAGTAGGTATAGGTAGGTATAGAAATATGGAATATACCTACCTACCACACATTCAGTTTGAAGTTCGAAATAGGTAGGTATGTATGTAGGTATAACTTCTAAAACTATCATGGTTTTGAAAAAATATTTTTGTTTTGGATAGTTAATTTATCGAGGAAGGCTTTAGGCTTTATAACATCACGCTCCGACCAATAGGAGCGAAGCATCAATGGAAAATGTTTCGAAAACGTGAAACAATATTCCTTTTTCAGAGCTTCCGTTGCGTGCGCTGCGTAAACGGTTTAAGTTACGCAAAAATGATGTATGATGGAATTAATCCTCATTAAAAGTTCTAAAAAAATGTCTGCGACAGCGAATGTCTATCTTTTAAGATTGACTCACTATAACCTTTTATATATGGTAATCAAATTTGTTCGAAATTAATGCATTATTTGCGAAGGAGTTTTATCAACATTTTATTAATCCTCATCCAAATAAATATGTTATTAATCACATTGTGAACAAAATTGTCCTTGACATTACTTGACTTCAATCAACATCTTAGGTGATATCATAATTTTAAAATAACTCCGCAACATAATAGGTATGTCTCGAACATTCCTAACAGCAGCCGTGACGTCACGCAGGGAGCGCGCGAAATCTCGAAAATTTTAAAGTGTCTAAACTTACTAGCAGTCATAACTTCGGTAATACTGCATGTATTCACATGAAATAAAAACTAATATAACATACGTAGTCTACGCTTTAATGTTAGGTATATTTTAGTGTAACATTTTGACCCTTTTGTGTTCTCCATTCTCGCAACACTCTGCTAGCACTCGCGCCACACCCTAAAACTTAAGTGGTTGTTTCTTGGTCGGGGGAGCGCGACATATGTCTTGAGACGTGGGGGTTCCGTTCTATCGCGTTTCGAAACTATACGATTAACCTTGCTTATGGCTTTTGATGACGTCATTTTTAAATAAGTTAAATTATATATTTTTTTATATTATGTTTATTGTTTAAAATTAGCGATGGGCTTACAACGTAAGTACGTTATAGTAACTCATATGTAATGTTAGGACGTTCTTCAGACTACTCTGACATTCTCAAGATAGTACCAGCTCTGTGAGCTGTAGACCTCGCAAACATTTTTCGTAATGTCTGAAATATAACTTTTTTAACCGACTTCATCAAAAAGGAGGACGTTCTCAATAAATTCGTCGGAATCTTTTTTTTTTTAATTTATGTTCACCGATTACTCGAAAAAGCCTAAACCGATTTGGAAAATTCTTTTTTTGTTTGAAAGTCCCATTTGACTTTTATCAAAATCGGTCGAACTGAAAATCAACGAAAATCTAAAAATTGTATACATCGATGATGTTTTCATATACTACAGTGCGTTTATTTGGCCTACCCATATTATATATACAAATACATTTACTTTTCACTAAAAATGTATTATAGGCTCAAATTTCATTCAATGAAGTCTGTTTTCTTTTTAGTTTTTAAAACATAATTATTACAATAAATATATAATATATATATATTATATTATGTTCATAAAAACTTAATCAGTTAAAGGGTTAATGCAAAAAATCGGAAGTCAAATCAACAAAATAAATACAAAAAATGGTACAAAGTTTAGAAGCAACAGATAAAAACACCTTGACTGATCATCTTTTTTGCAAACCAAAATATTGGCTATAACGTAGCAGATGAAAACATATGCGCGTGCGCAGCGCACCTTTCGACATTTGCGAGGATGAATGAGTGTGCAGTTTGTATAGATTCGTAGGTACCTATTATATTTATTTATCAGTTTGTAGCTCTGTGCTCTGCGGTGTAGGTTGTAGGTTCGATTCACTCCCAGAAATTTGTGTTATTAACATAAATGTGTCTGTATGTATTTAAAAATATATATAAAAGAAAGTCGTGTTAGTTACACCACTTATAACTCGAGAACCGCTGAACTGATTTGGATGAAACTTAAAATGAATATAGTTAGTAACTTGGATTAGGATATAGGCTATTTTTTATCCCGGGAAAACAAAGGGAACGGGAACGGGGCGGGTGGCCGATAGCGCCATCTATTATTATTTATCCGTAACTTTGTTAATCTCTGTAAGTATTACAATAATTTGAATAACTATCTATTAGCGATATTAGTAGGTACTTTAATATTTTTTGTAAAGTTGTAACCGCTCAACCGTATGAGTCATCTGGTCACATCACAGTAATACAAGCTTAGCTTAGTTTGGGGGTAGGTGGTGTGCAATGTCCACACATATTTACTGAGTGTGTAGCATTTTATTCCATTCTCTCGTTATAGGTTCGATTCTAGCGAAGCATTTTTGATTTTCAAACTTTCATGAGTTGTACATTTTGATAAATACCGGTATACGTAAACAAAACACAAAATAATACGTGAGTAAACCCGTGTTTATCAAATATAAAAAAATAAAACGCCAAAAATATCTTACGAAGTCCTTTTTTTATCGAATGTTGTGCGAGTATATATATTTCTGGCTCAATCTCAGTCTCGAATTGATTTAAATCTGGAATAATATTACTACCTATTATTAGACTATTTTTTAACAGCAATGGATTTTTAAGTTCGAAAAATATATGTGCGTTATACCAGTTCAGAAAACATCGTGTGGATACCGCGTGTCATAGAACCAAAGTTTTAAGACATGTGCCGAGTACAAGAAAAAAGCCTCTGAGGCGCACTTCCTCTCACCACACTTGTTCGAAATATCTAGCGACAAGATAAAAAGAAGAACTAGGTATAGAACCGTAACGTACCAGAAAATTCTCTTTTAAAATAATGTAGTTATGATGAAAAAACCTGAAACCAAATCCGAGTGCCTGTTCGATATAATATTGGAAAGTGACATTTGTTGACATATCAAACAGTAGAACAGGAACACATTGCGTTGAGCAGAAGGCACTTCAGAGGGCGATGAACCTCAAATAGTTTTTTGTTGCTTGACTTTAGTTTACGAAGTTTTGTATTTTATACAATATATTAAACATAATAACGTTTTTATTTTATTACGTTTTAAAAACTAAAGATAAATAAATAAAAGTGGGCAATGCACACAACACCATCTAGTCCCAAACTTATCTTGTAATATGGTGACTAGATGACTGATAGAATACTTATATATTTTTAAATACATACATAAGATACTATATAACACCCAGACACAGAACAAACACCTATGTTCATCACATAAATGTGTATCCTAGGAGGGAATCGAAAACTCAACCTACAGCACAAAAGGCAGAGCTACTACCAAATGAGCTAACAGGCTTGTCGAAGAAAACCAACTTCATCATTACATAGTATAAAATAAAGTCGCTTCTTGCTGTCTGACTGTCCCTATGTATGCTTAGATCTTTAAAACAAGCAACAAGCAACTAAGCAACGGATTTTAATGCGGTTTTTTAATAGATAGGTTCAAGAGGAAGGTTTATATGTATAATATAGTAGAGAAACACTGATAATTTTAGAGGTTTCTAATCACATTACACATTCTATAGTATATTTAGTATCAGCATTGCACCCGTGCGAAGCCGGGGCGGGTCGCTAGTTTATATATAAATACAGAAATTTCGTTTACTTGACATATTGCACAAAAGAAATACTTATAACTCACGAATGTTTTGAAACTGAAATCTACTATATTATTATTAACCTACCTATTTGTCAAATACCACTAACTTGGAATAAAATTTGGTACGCAGCTTCCTCTAGGGCCGTAGGTGCTCGCTAAGAAAGGTTTTCAAAAAATTCACTCGAGGTCATGGCCAAACCGCGAAAACCTCGATTATGCTTTGTAATTTTTCCGAAACATTCATTCGTTCAATCTTGCTACTTTTTATCTACCACGCGGGCGGGAAACAGCTACCACATAATCTTGAACTTACTTAATTGAATAGTGGATATTGAATTTATTCTGATCATACACATTATATATCTATAATCAAAGATCGATTTAAATCTGTTTTCCGGTGAATGTTATTAATTAATTGAGATTAATTTCCTCCCAACTTTCTAATCCCTCAGAGGGTGATGCCCTCTCATACTTTCTCGTTTATAAAATGAGTATTATCTATAGATATTATCAAACTTTCTAAGGTAATGTTCTAAAAATCTATAGATCGTTTTAAACGGTCCTTAGATAGCTCAACTGTTTCACATGTTTTTAATATTATTATATAATATTTCCCCTTTTAACAAAAATTGCGCGGACGGAGGAGTATGAAATTACGGACTTTTATAGTTTATATAGAGAAGGAGTGCAGAATGCCAATATTTTTTTTTAATTATGCACCTAGTATGTAGGTATGACTTTGAAACATCATACTTACATACTAGGTGAATTTAAGTGTCAATTCTTCTTATCCCAAGTCCGAGAAGAATTGGTAAGAAACTCGTCCCGATCCTAGCGCGTTTCTAACCGAATTCAAAAAAAGGAGGAGGTTGTCAATGTGGTTATATATATTTTTTGTTTTTCACCTCATAACTCTGTGACTCTGTGACCTCTAATTTATGAACCGGCATAGATATACTTGGTCGAATGACTGGTCCTATAGAAATTCATCAATCAATTTATCAAAATTGGTTCAAATTCGTTTATATAATTTATATAAATAATCGAAATTTCGTATATTTATATAGATTAAGTCGGTTTAGTTTTTAAAACGTTTCTTTTTTTATCATAGATTTTTTTATCTACGTTTGACCACGAACTCGCCTGATGTTAAGCGACAATGTGGCCGACGACGGGGCACGCAGGTCTAGAAGATACCTATTCATCTTGACTTGAAGAGACACAAATTGTAGTTTTCAGGAAAGACATATGACGGCAAATCATTTCAATCCTTGGCTGTACGCATTATAGATGTGGAAGCAAAGCGCTTTGTTCGTGAGGGTGGTAATTATTTTTGATGAAAAAGTTCAACAAATCTACGAAAAACTATTATAAACTATTTCAAAGACAACAGAAGGTTATCATTGCAAATATGTCAGTCATCAGATGGCTGAGCAACATGAGGCCATGCATTAACGTGCTACTAGGAACAGTAGTAAAAATAAGCTACGCTAGGCTTATTATCTGAGTAGTGGAGGGTAGTTGAAGACACGTTTTAATAACGGAGAAGCGATGGAGACAATCCTCTTAATCAGCGCACAGACATTGTTTAAAACGAGGCCACGCACGCACATACAGAATGATTAGTCCCTTTGTGTGAACACGGCCACCGCACTTTTGTTACCAGCGTACCAACTTTGGACATTGTTCTGTTATGAACAATTTTGCGGGGTATTTTTTAACGCTTTTGGAGCTTCTAAGGGTTTGCTGCTTGGTTTTTGTGTTACTGTGTTTATTGTTTATTCGATTTGCCAATAATTAGCGGAGACAATTGCCGTTTTTCATGTCAAATCAAATCAAATCAAAACATTATTTATTAACCAAAAACAAAAATGGAGGAGGATCAAAGACTCAAAGACGCCAGAACCGATTTGGAAAATTATTTTTCGGAATCGGTCGAATCGGTCATTTTGTTTTTAAAAAATCAACAGTAATCCAAAAAATGTGTACATCGATGATATTTTTTATATTGTATTTTTAGTTTATAAAACGTAATTATTCAATAAATCACAAGGACAATGCCGGTTCCTCATTACCCCAGTTCAAGAAGAATCCGGCAAGAAACTCGTCTGATCTTAACACTTTTTTGTATGATCCTTGTCAATTTTGTTAAGGATGCCGAGTCGAGTTGGAGCAGATTCATCCCAAGCTTTTTTGTCATCTAATTAATCAGATATTTTCTAATATGCTTTAATAGACAGCTCCTGTTTTATTACGTTTTTAAAATTCATAATCAACAAATCTAGCACGTCGCTTGAGACTTGTATTTTCAAGTAATTTAAGTGCACGATGGTGATGTTGAGTAGGAAAACTAAAAAGTTGATAAAGGTCTTGGTCTTATTGGTCTCTACATTGATAAATGTATTATTGGAGCTTCAATAATATATTTATATATTTGGGACTTCTAAACTGTAGTTGACATTGTTGTAATTTTTTATAATGTTTTTCATTTTAACTGACTCTTTTCAACCGAAAAAAAAGAGGTTCTTAATTCGTCGGAATCTTTTTTTTATGTAAGTATGTTCACCGATTTCTCAAAGACGCCTGACCGATTATGAAAACATTTTTTTTGTTTCAAAGGGTCCCATTTCAATTTTATCGAAATCGTTTTAAAAAAAAACAATAAAATCGTAAAATTGTATACATCGATGATATATTAGATTACTCCGAAACCTCATTATATAAATGAAGTCGAGTTTCTTTTTAACCGACTTCATCAAAAAGGAGGTTAATATGAGGTCAAATAGGCGGTTCTCAATTTGTCAAAATCTTTTTTTTTATGTATGTTCACCGATTAATCGAAAACGCCTGGACCGATTTGAAAAACTATTTTTTTGTTTGAAAGGGTATAATTCCCAGGAACCAAAATTTTTAAAATTTAAATTTTATCGAAATCGGTCGAGCTGAAAAATCAACAAAAATCTAAAAATTTTATACATTGATGATATTTTTGTTTACTCGCTGTCTCATTGGAGCAGTACGTTTATTTGGCCTACCCATATGATATATACAAAATACATCTACTTTCCACTAAAATGTAATAGGCTCAAACTTCATTCAATGAAGTCGGTTTTCTTTTTAGTTTTTAAAACGTAATTGTTAGTTTTTATAACGTAATTATTATGTAAGTCCAAAAACAAAAACCACAACGCTCAAAAACCCTAGAGTCTAATCTAATTCAGCCATCCGCCCACACGCAAAAATAATCTCAGAAACAAAGGATTTATATTGCCTCGCAAAAAAAAAATCATTACGTCACATAGGAAAGAAAGAGCCGAGCAAAAAACACAATAAAGTTACAATGTAAACAAGTTATGGCGTACTTGAGTAGCTCATTACGGCGTAGATGCGGCATTAGCCGCTTGGCTCACCAGCTCTGCCGCTGGCTCCGCTCGCTTGAGCCACGCCTGGCTTGAGCCAAGAGCGGGCTACAGACAGCGAGCCTTTGTTTAACCTATTTCGGCTTAGATTACGCTTTTACTGTGATGAGAGGTTTAATTAATTAGATTTATATAAATACTCGTAAGTACTGGTTATTTACTTGTTGGTTGGATTTATTAGCAAGTGTCTTGGTGGGTAGTAGTTTGGAGTAGTAGTAGTAGTAGGAGTAGTTTGCTGTTTAGGTTTGAAGGGCACTAAAGCAACTGCCTTGGTAGGTATCATCAGTGCAGATATTCTGCTTTTATGGAGTAGTTTGCTGTTTAGGTTTGAAGGGCACTAAAGCAACTGCCTTGGTAGGTATCATCAGTGCAGATATTCTGCCTTTATGGAGTAGTTTGCTGTTTAGGTTTGAAGGGCACTAAAGCAACTGCCTTGGTAGGTATCATCAGTGCAGATATTCTGCCTTTGTGGAGTAGTTTGCTGTTTAGGTTTAAAGAGCACTAAAGCAACTGCCTTGGTAGGTATCATCAGTGCAGATATTCTGCCTTTGTGGAGTAGTTTGCTGTTTAGGTTTGAAGGGCACTAAAGCAACTGCCTTGGTAGGTATCATCAGTGCAGATATTCTGCCTTTATGGAGTAGTTTGCTGTTTAGGTTTAAAGAGCACTAAAGCAACTGCCTTGATAGGTATCATCAGTGCAGATATTCTGCCTTTGTGGAGTAGTTTGCTGTTTAGGTTTAAAGAGCACTAAAGCAACTGCCTTGATAGGTATCATCAGTGCAGATATTCTGCTTTTATGGAGTAGTTTGCTGTTTAGGTTTGAAGGGCACTAAAGCAACTGCCTTGGTAGGTATCATCAGTGCAGATATTCTGCCTTTATGGAGTAGTTTGCTGTTTAGGTTTGAAGGGCACTAAAGCAACTGCCTTGGTAGGTATCATCAGTGCAGATATTCTGCCTTTGTGGAGTAGTTTGCTGTTTAGGTTTAAAGAGCACTAAAGCAACTGCCTTGGTAGGTATCATCAGTGCAGATATTCTGCCTTTGTGGAGTAGTTTGCTGTTTAGGTTTGAAGGGCACTAAAGCAACTGCCTTGGTAGGTATCATCAGTGCAGATATTCTGCCTTTGTGGAGTAGTTTGCTGTTTAGGTTTGAAGGGCACTAAAGCAACTGCCTTGGTAGGTATCATCAGTGCAGATATTCTGCCTTTATGGAGTAGTTTGCTGTTTAGGTTTGAAGGGCAATTAAGCAAGTGACATTACACAGACACACAGACAACCTCGGCCTGTTCTTTTTAACATCAGTACTCCGATTTGAAAAAAAACTTTTTTATGGTATGTATTTTGTCGTGTATGTTTTGGTGTATACTTTGTTGGTACAACTAAATAAATAAATAAATAAATGTAAAATGATATAGGTACTTCCTTTAATCAAAATCGGTTCAGTATCAGTAGCTTGGTTTATACATTAAAATAGCTGGAAAAATATATGTCTTTTTTTTTCAAAATTTCTTATTTTGCTTTCATGTGACTTAAAAGTGGTGTTTACAAATTTAGAAAAATGATAATGTACGACCTCAAAAAAGGAGGAGGTTCTCAAATCAGATGTAATTTTTTTTATGTTTGTTATAACTCATAACTCCGTCATTTATGAACCGATTAGAAATCAGTTCGGTAGTTTTGTTTTTAAATCAAAATTGCTGGTAAAAATATGCAAATGAAATTTCATATTTTTCTTTTCTATGTATGACTTTCCACTGGTGTTTACGAATTTCGAAAAATCATAAAGTCCTAAAAAGCGTAAAATAATTCTCAAGAATTCATTTTAATTTTGAAGACATATTTATTATGTAAATAAATCGCGTGCGAAGCCGCATGCAGAAGCTAGAAATGAATAATCCATAGAGCTCAGCTCGCAGTCCGTCTGACAGTAACCAACCATAGCCTTTTCAAAGGACTAAAATAAGACAAGTCGACTGATCCGGTTACTCGTGCATTCTGACTCCAATTCAAATAAACGAACAATCAAAAATTGGTTCACGTGTTCTTTTTAGAGTTCCGTATTCCACAGAACCCTTGTAGTTTCACTATTATGTCTGTCTGACTGTCCCAGAGAGATCTAGCTTGCAAACTTTAAGACTTTATCGTAAGTAAAATTATCACGGTTATACGTAAGGCCCTTAGAAAGTTATTAAATAAAAACATTGAAAAAATGACTTTACATAAGCACTAACTACTGCCTGCGGCATCACACGCGTGGTACTTACATAAAAAATACCATATGCCTTTCTCTTAAATTTAATCTATCTCTTTACTAAATTTCATCAAGATCTGTTGAGCCGTGAAAACTTAACAAACGAATTTATAATATTAGTATGGAGTATCTGGATGACCGAGCTTTGCTCTTTGCTCGGTATAAAACACGGTTAAACGACGTGTTCTAAAAATGAAACCTAGCTAGATCGATTTATCGCCCCCGAAACCCTCTGCATACTAAATTTCATGAAAATCGTTGGAGCCGTTTCCGAGATTGAGATTATATATATACATATATACAAGAATTGCTCTTTTAAAGGTGTTATATATATAGATGATCGGACTTTCCTTTGGTTCATATATTTATTTATAACATTAAATTAATTATTTTAAAACTATCAACACTTGACGTAAAACTAAAAGTAAATATATATTTTAAAATTTTTAACTAGGTAAGTACTTACATAACGTTTGAATTTTCGAAAAAGATTTAAAAACGCCAAATAAACTACTTAAAATGATCGGAAACAGTTAGCACGTGGTAAGTAAGATCGCGATAGGCGACCGGAAGTGCATCGGTGCCGTGCTATATGAAAGCACTTCCGGCGTCACGCACTAAGGAGCCCGCAGTAGGTACCTACCTACTGACCGTACTTTGGGAAAGTTACAAAACAGTACGCATTTTATACACTAGCTGCTCCCCGTGGCAGCACTCGTACCCAAATAAAAAGTAGTACGTTTTCCCCAAGATACAATCTATCTTCCTACCAGATTGCATCAACAACAAACAAACAGAGAGATTTTCGCATGTATAAAATTCATTATTGATAGTATGGATACTTTTTTAAACAAATAACTAAATCATAAACTTAATTTATAAAAATGTCTAAATTATGGTGAATTATTGGTCTATTATCTGGTCTATTATTATCTATTATTGGTGAATTTATTTATCAAAAATTGATTATATAAGACAAAATATTACCTGCATAAAGTTTGTTACACATAATTAACTTCAACACGAGAAATAAATGGGTTCGTAAGACTAGACTGACTAAAACATTAAAAAGTGGTATATGCCTGTCCATTAAATTATATCTTACTAATATTATAAATGCGAAAGTTTTTATGTATGTTTGTTACTCTTTCACGTAAAAACTACTGAATGGATTTAAATGAAACTTTACAATAATATAGCTTATACATCAGAATACCACATAGGCTAAAATTTATAAAGATATTGAGTGAATTGTCCAAAATATATCGATAAGTGTCAAGTATGAAAAAAATCTGCCATCTGCGAGCTATTCTGGCGTGCGCTGTAATTACCGTTAGAATTACACGAAGTACTAATTTTGCGCAGACGAAGTCGCGGGCACTAGCTAGTATCTAATAAAGTTTGAGACCTTGAATTTTTCGATTTTGTACAAAAGCAATTTTTCATAACAGTTAAAGGATTGACGAGGCTTTGGCTGATAAATTTGTACTCTATGAAATTCTAAATAAGACTCCAAATATTGTTTTGACATATCTAAATACACGTAATATGTGAAGAGAAAATATATTAATTATGTTTTAAAAAGAGACAATTGAAAAACAAACCTGGATAACTCTAACATCATACCTAGTATAAAAACCTAAGATAATTACGTTTTAAAACTAAAAGAAACCCGACTCCATTGGATTTCAGACCATAAAATTATTTTATTTTGAGTTTTTAGTGGAAAGAACATGTATTTTGTTACGCATTGCTCTGCACAGCACGTAACAAAAATATCATCGATATAAACAGTTTTTAGATTCTTAAAGATTGTTTAAAAACCGCTCGTACGATTTTGATAAAATTTATTTGGGACCATCTGGGAAGTATACTCTTTAAAACAAAAAATGAATATTTCAAATCGGTTCAGGCGTCTTTGAGTAATCGATGAACATACATAAAAAAAAAGATTCCGACGAATTGAGAACCTCCTCCTTTTTGATAAAGTCGGTTAAAACAGAGACACAAATCAAAACCAAACCACCATATTGTTAAGAAACTTCACCATTTTGCAGAAACTACAAGCATCTGTGTAAATCGCTTTATTACGCAAATCAATTGTTTTCCTGTCGCTACAACAGGTGTAATAAAGTAAGGGGGAATTGTGGGAAACGGAAGCAAATCCGAGTAATAATGTTCGCTTCACCCTTCAATGTGATTACTTATAGAAATACTTATGCATACCGTCGCAGGACATGGCTAATTACATTAAACGTAGGTACGAGTGCTTGGAGAACCGGCTACCTTATACACGTTTTTAGGGTTTCCATGTACACAAGGATTTGGTATTGTTTCTGTCTGTCTGTCTGTCCATAATCAGAGATTTAGCTCGAACACTATTCTTCTTGTTGTATTGTAATGAAAATATCAAATAAAAACTATAAAAAAAAGTTTATAAGAATACCTGGGGTAGTTTTGGAACAAAGTTCTTTATCGCACGGACGGACTTGGCGGATGGGGGCTAGGGGAAAAAAAGTGTAAGATTTTCCGTCACGAATTTCCATCACGTCCCTTTTTAAACCGACTTTATCAAAAAGGAGGAGGTTCTCAATTCGTCGGAATCTTTTTTTTTAATGTATGTTCACCGATTACTCTAAAACGGCTGAACCAGTTTGGAAAATTCTTTTTTTCTTTGAAAGGGTATATTTCACAGGTGGTCCCATATAAATTTTATCAAAATCGGTCGAGCTGAAATATAAACGAAAATCTAAAACTTGTGTACATCGATGATGTTTTCATGTATTTTCATACCTCGCTGTCACATTGGAGCATTGCGTTTATTTGGCCTACCCATATTATAATATACAAAATACATCTACTTTCCACTAAAAATGTATTATAGGCTCAAATTTCATTCAATGAAGTCGGTTTCTTTTTAGTTTTTAAAACGTAATTATTAGTGTAGACGGTTATCCATAGGGTAGCACGAATTAATTAAATAATGATGTAAGTACAATAAATGTTTACTTTCACAACTCAAACAAATATTTTAATTACGAAATTTCTTACATACTTTCAATTCATTTAACTAATGAATTGAAAGTATGTAAGAAATTTCTAAGAAATTTCTAAGAAAGAAATTATCTGCGTTTCATTTAATTTGTTAATGAATTTATATTTTTAATCAATAGTATTAATCATTTATTAATAAGAACTTCGTTCCATTTTTTTTTAAATACGTAAATATTATACAGAAACACCCAGTCCCGAAGACAAACTTGCAGATCATACAAACATTTGTCTCACGGCTGGAATCAAACCCGCAACCTTCTGCCTCTCAGCCGGACCTTGGCCCACTGCGCCACAGAGGTCATTAGATTTCTTGAACAGTTTTTCAATACAGATACTGGTTTGATAATATGCTTTAGGTTTTTTAATTGATAGATGAAACTCTATCAAATGGCACTGGCAGAGAGTTGCGTCCCCAAGAAACTGGCGGCATTGGCACGTTGAATGGAAATGTTAATACGCTGGGCCAGATAGGAGCCAGCTCTTGGTCGCGATGTTTCTACCAAACGCCGTGATATAAATTTGCAAACGCGATGGGTCTTGTTCCCCACGGGCCTAGGGTCGTTGTTATTAAACTTATGTACTACCTATTCAAAATCGATCCCCGATAATTAGACCCTAATTCTGCTAATGAATCCGCTCTTAAATACAATGTCGTCGATTGAACAATGAAAATTTAACAGTAAATTTAGCACGGGTTTTTTGGCATATTTTCCGATCAAGGTACCACACTGTTTTGTCTCCTGAGAATCCGTTGGAATGCGAATCGTGAACGCGAGCAGCAACATACGGATCAAACTCACCCTGATGAAGATTCTCTAGATGAATCGAAACAGTGTCGGTGTCATTGACAAAAAAATATGTAAAAAAATCCCGCGTTTTTCAAAATACATTTGAAAGTCCTGGGGTCCAATTGTACTTAATCAATCGCTTTCAATAAGCATGCTTTTACGTCTCCTTGATTTTACTTTTGCGTCGCCATTGATAAACTATTGTAATTTTAATCTAGTACCTGGATGACCGAGCTTTGCCCGGTATAGAACACGGATAAAACGACGTTTTCTAAAAATGAAACCTAGCTAGATCGATTTATCGCCCCCGAAACCCCCTACATACTAAATTTCATGGGAATCATTAGAGCCGTTTTTTAGACGTAACTTTGACTCTTCTAAAGACTTAAGTACTAAAGATATGTCTACCAAGAATACCATATACCATTAGGTATAGTTGTAAGCTTTGTTTGTATGTCTTTTTGTCTCGAAATTGTTTAAATTATCACGAAAATTACAAATACATTCATCATGTTTCGAAAAGTGACAGTCAAATTTAACACAATAATTGTAACCAACTTTGAATAAAAGCTGAAAAAGCGGAAATTACAAGTTGAAATAAAACGCCCATCGTTTTTAAACCTGTGAGAGGATACGACAAGTGATGTACTTGTCATTTTCTTTAGTTATACGTTCCGTTATACGATATTATAATTACATATTTCCCGCGTCTCTTTGTGGATCGCGCGTGGCTTCCTGTCTTCGCGGGTAGGGGACAACCATAGACTTTTTTTTTTAATTCTGCATTTGAATCCAGTTATCGAGTTTGACACTTGTAAATTCTATTCGTATGTCATTAATCTTTACAAAAATTTGCCAATTTTCTTCGCATAACTTTTATTAATTAACTAGCTTCAGCCCGCGGCTTCGCACGCATAGTACATACATAAAAAGTAGCCTGTCCGTTCCTAAGAAACAATCTACATAAAATCCAAACAAAATTTGATAGATGCAAAAACAGGATTGTTGATCCGATCGCTACCAAACCTCACAGGATTACCCGCTAGGCTAATCTAAAGATTTCATAAAAATTTCTTCAAAATCGGTCCAGCCGTTTCGGAGTCTATAGGAAACACACATCGCCTTTTATAGTAGAATATTCGTTTTTAGTGTGTTATATCATGATTTTTATTATATCCAATAAATTCTGACTTTTTAGCACAAGTCTAGTCAATTTAATCATACGTATAGAGACGTTTATTCTGTTGATTTGTACGACGAAGAATCCAAGGTATGTCGACGTTGTGTCTCATGGTTTGTGTCCCATTGACATTGCGGACCATTTTGTTTTAATATCATTGATGTTCCACAACTTTGGTCCGGAATGAAACTAGTCTAGACGACCATTCCGCGATGTTGCCATTATAGAAAAAGAAGAAACATATTTAAAAAAAAAATACACTTATTTCTGATATTCAATAAAGTATTCTATGTCCTATTAAATTATATCCTATTTCCTCTTGAACCACTCTATCTATTAAAAAAACCGCATCAAAATCCGTTGCGTAGAAGATCTAAGCATATAAAGGGACAGACTGACATCGGACAGCGACTTTGTTTTATACAATGTAGTGAAGACCCATAGAAGATTATGCATGTATATTCTAGAAATTTATTCTGCAAGTAAGTATGAAAACGAACACACCACGGCTTCATCTTTTATCTGGTCCGGGTCTTTTTTAGGATTAACAAAAACTGATTTGTTTATTGTTTAATTTAGTTTAACTAGTTGAAATAAAAATACAAAGTTGCAACCCTAAATGCAAATAAATAAACGCGTCATCATTTTATTTTTACCAAAAACGCGCGATTAAAAAACCTTTAGTGGGTATTTAAGGGTTGATGTACCAAATGTCACGCTTTTCAACCCCCGATATTCAAACAGATGCTTTATAGAGATATACCAAACACTTCTACAGATGAATCTGCTTAGGAATTATAGACTTTACATCCTAATCCAAAAGGGTTATAACTCGAAATTCGGGTATAATTGTTTCAATTCTAATTAACATCAGAATTGAACTCTAAACTGACTAGACAGAGTTGGTTTTAGATTCATAGTTTTGAAAGGGTTGCGTGTTGTTCAATAGTTATCGATTAAAGAATGCAGATTGCTTACTGACATATAAATTATAACCTTGGACACATAGACAGATCAATACAGAGCTATCCATTATTAACCGACTTTATCAAATAGCAGGAGGTACTCAATTCGTCGGAATCTTTTTTTTTATGTATCTTCACCGATTACTCGAAAACGGCTGAACCGATTTGGAAAATTCTTTTTTATTTGAAAATTCTTTTTTATTTTTTTATTTGATTTTATACTTCACAGGTGGTCCCATATAAATTTTATCAAAATTGGTCGAGCTGAAATATCAACGAAAATCTAAAAATTGTATACATCGATGATGTTTTCATGAACTTTGATACATCGCTGTCTCATTGGAGCGGTGCGTTTATTTGACCTACCCATATTATATATATACAAAATACATCTACTTTCCACTAAAATGTATTATAGGCTCAAATTTCATTCAATGAAGTCGGTTTCTTTTTAGTTTTTAAAACGTAATTATTATTAATATTTGGTTTATTTCGTGTGATATGGTTTGGCTAATAATTTATCTTTATAAGTCAAATCAAAGCACATAAAAATCCGGCTGAGACGCAGAAGGTTGCGGGTTCTATTCTCGCTGCGGGACAAATGTTTGTACGTTCTGCAAGTATTTATCTCGGGTCTGGGTGTTTATATGTATTAATGTATGTATTTACATAAAAAAAGTATATAAGTAGTATATCAGTCATGTGGTAGCCATAATACAAGCTCTGCTTACTTTGGGGCCAGATGATGCTGTGTGAAATGTCCGGGATTTATTTATTTATTGAATTATATTTATGTAATAATATGTATTTACAAAAATAGTATAGGTATTAGCTTATATTGGGGTCAGATGAAAATGATTGTTATTATTTATTATTCACTATTTTTACTTAAAAACAATTGATTAGCATCAGCTTCTTTGATATAATATAACATTAGTAGAATAAGAAAGCCAATCACAGATTTTCACGTGAATAAATAAATGTTAGTGGACGATGCACATGCACATTTTATATTAAACATAGAATCCATATAATCTTTTAGTGTTTCCGCAAATTCTGAGATGACAAAAAGATCAAAATTTAATAGAAAAAATCTCAATTTGAACCCAAGACATGCGGGTAGCATATGGTGGCAAGGTGCACTACCACAATGGTACACTTCTGGCGAAAGGTGCAAATTTTGAAGTAGGTCATCTTAATTTTTTTAATCTCTTTCTTTGATAGAAATCATCTTTGACTACCTGCGGTTTGTCGGCTGGCATTGATCGCGGATTTAGGGTTAAAGTTGGGCTAAGCGACTTCCGAGAGGTTATGGTTATATATACATATGGTTATATAGTTATATATAAGTTAATCAATTTAAATAGAATAGAATAAAGAATAGTAATTTAAATCAAATATGATAATCATTTCACACATCATCATTTAGCCCCAAAGTAAGCAGAGCTTGTGTTATGGGAACCACATGACTGGTATACAACTTATGTAGTTTTTTTTTGTATATACTTACCTACATATTTATATTACATAGAAAAACACCCAGACCCGAGAAAAATAGCTGCAAAACATGCAAACATTGGTCCCGCGGTGGAAATCGAACCCGCAACGTTCTGCGTCTCAGAGGTCGTCAAAATGAAAAAAAAATTTGGGCAATAAAAAAATTTTTTTCAAATTCGTTTCTATTAGTTTTTTTTGGTAAAAAAAATCGTGATTTAACCGCGATCAAAACGCATCAAGGATTTGCTTTGGGTACAGCTTTAAAATAATGTTATATCGTGCAACTATACAATACGAGTAGGAATAGAAAGTCCACAAAGAATGTCGTGTTTCCCTTTACCAAGAAGCATTCATCATTCCTTCCATTGCTTTAAATAACCTCAGTCTACAAACATTTTAATCACGACTAGTTTCCATACATTGTTTTTAACCTTTACTGTTCTTTCTTCTGTGACTATACGCGTCAGTTTTCTAAAAAACGGTGACCGTTATATTACCATCATCATCGATAGCCCGAGATACTTCTACCATAGGTATTTAAGCCACGTTAAGTAATCTCGAGTATTTTCTATCTTTTGGCGTTTCATCCGCAACCTTTCTAATCTTGTTCTTTTCGTGTTATAAGTTACTTTGAACCAGTGTGGTGAGAGGAGTAAAGTGCGCTTCAGAGGCTCCTTTCGGGTCAGGAGGAATTGGCACCTAAATTCACCTAGTACTCAAGACGTTTCAAAGTGATCCTTGTGATTATATTGGATAAAGTATCTTTTGACTTTGACTTTATGCATTTGACGCATGTCATTGAACTTTTTAAATTCTACGACATGCCTTTTGAGAGTACTTGTATAGCACACATACATAGCGATATGGCCACCAGATGGTACCAAACCATTTTCAGAGAGATTGGTACTGACAGGCAACCGTGTGCGCGTGTGTGAGACGAGAAAGAGAAAGGGAAATAGAGAAGGAGAACACACCAGCTGTGCGCTTAACCTACAGTGTTGTTTATAAAGTGTGCTATAATATAATATTCATGCTATAATATTCATTCTCGTCCAAAACACTAACCAGGCCAGACGTGTGTTTAAATCGTGTAAAATTATTGTGTGGACTGCCTTTCAACTTTAACCTCTGTGGCGTTACCCAATATAGTCTATTTTTAAAGTAAATTTATTCTGACTCATAGCCCCATTCTACGCCGTGTCAACCAGAAGACACCGCTCGCTTCGGTTAATTACAAGGTACCCACATCTTATTTCTCATTACTCACGATACTACTGTATAGTATCGGGCCGGCACTAGAGTATAACCAATACTTACAGACAAATCATGCATCGCACGCCAACATCAGGCAAATCAGCTATGTATTCTTCTCAACCTAACCTCAGCACTGAGAATGAAGATCATGATGTCGTGAGAAACTTTAATCTCAGAAAACGTAAAAACCCAGAACATGACCTTGTTATGGATCTCAAAGACTCTCTTATGCAGTCCTTCAAGGATTTGTTGAATGCTGAAGTTTCAGAGATGAAGCAACAAAATATGAAAATTCTTCAATCAAACGCCGAAATTATACAGCTTTTGCAGTCCAGTGCTGCTGATTTGAAGAAAGCTAATGAGAAAATAGCTACTCTTGAATATGAACATGATGTGACAAACAAGCGAGTTAACGAACTTGAATATCAACTACATGAGGTTCAAAAGCAACAAATTAAAAAAAATGTGGAAATAAGAAATGTCCCAAGACATGAAAATGAAAACATCAAGGACATATGCAAATCGTTGTATAACACTCTTAACCTCAAACCAGTAGATGATATTCTACACATGTACAGAAAAGGCAAGAACAATAACTCTCCAATAGTAATTGAATTGAATAATGTTACCCAGAAGGATGAACTCCTAGCAGCAGTAAAAAAATATCACAGTGAAGATAAAAACCGTAAATTATGCTCGGAGCACCTAGGAGTAAAGGGAGACGGATCTAAGGTCTATGTGTCGGAAGCAATTACAACCCTGACCAAAAAAATCCATGGCGAAGCGAGAGGCCTTGTCAAAAATGGTCATTTCAAATACTGCTGGATATCTCGAGGCAACGTTCTGCTTCGAAAAGATGAAGGACAATTACCGATCTTAATCAAATCGATGCACCAGGTTGCTGCACTGAGAGCAACACGTTCATCGTGACTAGATTGCATAATAAGTAAGGCACTTTCTTCTTTTTTCGTACAATTAATTAGCTTTTCTTTTTATACCATAGTTCTTTTTTGTTATTTAACTAGACTAGTTTATGTTTTTGGAGAGATTATGACTATTATTTTAAATAAAACTAACACTTATATATCCTATACCTCACTTTATATTTATAGTATATTTTACAATTTATGTTGTTTGAGCCACGTACATATCAGATATTCAGTGTTCAGTTCTATCATTCACAATCATGTCGACCTAGGAATTAACATGCACTTGAATAAACTGATTGGTACGATCATCGCCTTCACTTACAGGCCAGGTACGAAAATTCTAGCAGCTTGCTTCTATAACTACTACAATGGTTAATGACCTTGAGGTGGTTACAACTGACGTTGATCATGAGATCAATGTTGGTGACTCGTATCTGGTTAATGATCCTGGTGAATTCGATGATATTACTAAATCTAAAATGTACCTCAAAGTTATTTCGCAGAATATTCGGAGTATTCACAAAAACTTCGAAGAGCTTAATGTTTTCCTTTCGCGTGGTGACTCTGATTACGATCTTATTATCTTGTCTGAGTGCTGGCTACAGAATCGTATATCTATACCTACAATAAATCAATACAATAACTTCCAAACTGCTAGACACATTAATCAGAATAGTGGAGTAATTGTATATATTCGGAACAATATTACAAATTTTACCGTTTATGAACCTAATGGCATAAGAGATGCTGACTGTCTTGTTGTGAATCTTGATAACAAAACCGCTTTTATTTGTGTATACAGATCTCCATCTTTTGGGTCTACTGATAATTTCCTCTTCTCCATCGATGAGTTACTAACAAAATTAAAATACATACCAAATATGTATATTCTAGGCGATTTGAACATAGACATTAGTAAAGGCAACTGTGATCCTAGGTCTGATGAGTATTTAGACTTGCTTGCAACCCATGGTCTTTTACCGAGCCACATTATACCTACACGAGAAGCTAAATGTATTGACCACTGTTTCGTGAAGTCAAAGACTAAGGTCCTTACTGCAATTTGTAACACATCTGTTACAGATCATAGCTGTGTTCATCTTGCGATACCATCTTTGCAACACCACAGATCTTTTAGAGAGCATAAAACTTTAAGTAGAGTAGATTATGAGAAATCTTATAAATTGCTGTCTGAAGTGGATTGGAATGATATTTATAAAGGTAGGGACGCAAACCAGGCTACTGAATTATTTCTCAACAAAGTATCTAACATCATCACGAATGCCTCCAAAACGTATACAGTCCCAAATAGAAAAACAACGCTCCAGCCATGGATCACACCTGGGCTGCTAAGATGTATGAGGTTTAGGGACACTCTTCATAGACGCCATAAAAAGTCTCCCAGAGATAGGAACTTAGAAATCACGTACAAGCGTTACAGAAATCACTGCAATAACATACTCCACAAAATGAAAAATGAATATGACAGATCGGACCTACAAAATAGTAAAAATGATATTAAAAAAACCTGGAATGTTATTAAAAGGGTTTGTAACCTTAAAAATTCTAAACAAGCACATATGTCAAGTGGGCTCTTGAGAATGAAAGAAACACCCCAGGCATCGATTGATCACATTAATGATTTCTTTGTAAACGTGGGTGGTAATCTTGCTGCATCTATTCTAAAAAACTGTAACATCACGGAACAAAACCTAACGCAAAACTTTAAACCCCATAATACCAATTTAAATTCACTTATGCTACTTGAAACAAACGTAATGGAAATCAATAATATAGTTGCGTCCCTAAAAAATACACCGGCTTCTGGTTGGGATGGAATATCGTCTGTTTTCATTAAAAGATTTATTAGTCTACTAAATTTGCCTATCACTCACATTTGTAACCTTTGTCTGTCTACGGGGGTATTCCCAAAATTACTTAAGCATTCGATAGTTATTCCAGTTTTCAAAGCAGGTGATGGAGACAGTATTAACAATTATCGTCCAATATCTCTTCTACCAACATTGGCTAAGATCCTGGAAAAAGTTATTAATCGTCGCCTTGTAAGCTTTTTGGAAAAGAACAACCTCCTGTCATGTAATCAGTATGGGTTTAGAGAAAAAATATCAACTGTACACGCAATCGAAAGCCTTGTATCTCATGTTGCTGATACTTTAGACAATAAACAGAAATGTATTGGTGTTTTCCTTGATCTGGCCAAAGCTTTTGATACTGTTTCCGTCCCTCTATTAATACGTAAGATGGAATGCATAGGGGTTCGGGGTGTACCTCTGGATCTTTTAAGGGATTACATGTGCGATAGGTCACAGGCAGTAAGAGTGGGTGAGACATTAAGCAACAAACAACCGGTCACCTTTGGGGTACCCCAGGGATCCGTCTTGGGACCAACGTTATTCTTGATTTACATAAACAGTCTCTGTAGTTCTAAATTAAAAAATGCCAAAATAATAACATTTGCTGACGATACTGCTATTATTTTTAGAGGGTTGACATGGGAAGATGTCCGTCTTTCTACTGAAAATGGAATGCGCGTTGTCGTTGAGTGGCTTAATAATAACTTACTCACATTAAATTTTGATAAAACTAAATATATTTCTTTTTCTATTTACAATAACACTCAACCTAGTCCGGACTTTAGTCTGAAAGCTCATACTTGTATAAAAGACAACAAAAAAAGTTGCGAATGCTACACTCTTTCTTCTGCAAATAGTATTAAGTATCTAGGCATAATAATCGATAAAAACTTGAACTGGAAGTCACATATAGATATTTTAAAGTCACGTATTCGAAAATTAATACCAATTTTTAAGAAAATAAGACATTTGAGAGACGATTACGCTAACAAAGTAGTTTATTTAACTTTATGCCAATCTATTATCTCATATGGTATTTCAGCTTGGGGTGGAGCAAAAAAGACTTCTTTAATCAAACTAGAACGTACACAACGCTCTATTATTAAAGTACTAAACTTCAAACCGTTTCGATATCCTACTACAAATCTTTATAATGAATTCCGGGTACTATCTGTACGTCAGTTATTTGTTAAGATCATAGTTTTAAAACAGCATTCTTATCCTTTTTCCTCAGTAACTTCTAAAAGAAGAGCGCATTTAATATATCAGGTTCCTGCATGCAAGACTACCTTTGCACAGAGCTTTTGGTATTTTCTTGCACCACTATTGTATAACCGTATTAACAAAGAGGTTATGCTCAATGATAAAAGTAAATATGTTTGTGCAAAGGTGTTAGTGGAGTTTTTACTGGGCTTCGATTATGATAAAACTGAACTTCTTCTGCAAATTATAAAATAACAAAGTAAAAGGTTTAAACATGTTAAGTATGTATTGCTTAATTAAAATGTATGTGGCTTGTTTAATTATTTATATGTAATAATGTATAAGTAATATATATGTATGTACTATGGTGGTGTGTATTTATATATAAATATAAATATAGAAATAGCATAATGATATATTATATACCAATCAACTACATACCTATTAATTTATCCTAGGGTTAAGTATATCTATATATTATATTTCATTTTTATTTTTTATATCCATTTATCTACATCCATAACCATTGTTTTTATCTAAGTACGAAATATGATTTTATAGTCATTTACGGATCTGTTTAATATATTATGTTTCTATCTTATTTACATCTCCTATTCATCTATATAATAAAACTGGAAGTGAAAGAGTAGGTTTAGTTTCTCTATTATATTAAAAATATAGGTAGTTGTACTTTATCAACATAATTTATTTGGATTTAATGAAAGTAAATATTAACTAATCAACTGAAATTTAAATCTTTGTTTAGTTTTAGTTTTCTAGATTTATCTGTTTTGCAAACGTATACTGCGATAACTTGTTTACGACATAACCGAGCGCCTAACTCGCTCGGGTTTGTGTTGTTGTTGCTCAACTGCACTTGATGCACACTAAATTGGACCGTATTTCTATAGGGCGAGAGTCATTACCTTGCCGTAACACAGTTTTAAACTAGCACGGGAGGTAAAGTTTCTTGTACTGTATGCCTACTACCAATTTTTTGTTTTTTTTTGTTTTGTTTTTAAGTAGTGTCAAAATTTATTCAAAATTATAATTATAAGTAAGTTAAGCTAAAATTAGGTATACTGTACTACTGTAAGTTATTTCTGCCAAATAAAAGATTATTATTATTATTATTATTATTATTATATAAACTAATTCAGGATATAATGGTAATGTTGCTTATTACCAAGGTGAGATGTCAGATGTTACACATCATATGTGACTACTGTAAGACTCGCTCGTTGTTTAACACGCAAGAAGAAGAAGTATTCAAGAATGCTCGGAATTTGACACAGAGCACTCCCTATTGTATGCAAATAAGGCGAGCATATCTCGTAGGCACTAATTTGCTTGTGACTTATATATCGGTCGTTTTTAGACGGTCGCCGCTTTACAGGAAATGGCCTTACAGACCGTCTGTCCGCATGTAATCAAAGGTTTGACTACAAAGCCTATCTTTTGAGTTTGTTTCTAATAATTGGCTTTCGATTTTATAGATGTCAACTGCGGCTTACTTTTTAAGTTAGCTCTTCCTCTCTTCTTCTTCTATAATAATGGCATGTGTCATATGATTTATTAACATTTTATATATGATAAAAAAATGGCCTTTTTATCAAATAATTACGGATTATTTTTGCTGGAATCACAAATAAACATATATATTCTTATTATTCACATCTGAGTAAATTACTCTAGCTCTACTCAAAATTATAATAAAAAAAAACGAAATAACAGCAGAAAAATAAATAAAATAAGAGAGCAATGTTTATTTCGCTAAACGACCAAAAATAATCCCATACTGATACTATTAGTAAGAAGATGCACTTGACATAAACAATAACAAAGTTGTCTTCATAAAGACAGATGTCATTAAAAGAAGAGAAGAAGAAAAGTTTTACTATAGAGTTTCTAAAAATTACATCAATCAATATTAAAATACCAATACTCAATTTAATGTTTGTGTAGATGAGATTTTTAATTAATCATTAATATTGGCTGAACGAATTTGGATGAGGCTTTATATAGTTACTAGCTTCGTGACTTCGTCCGCGCGTATCCAAAATACCAAAATAAAAAAAAAATAAAAAAATGTTAAAATAAACCATTCTCAAATCCACTTAAACACACACAAAAAATCATCAAAATCGGTTCAGCCGTTTAGGAGGAGTTTAATTACAAACACACGCATAAAAGATTTATATATTATATAACTAGCTGACCCGGCCGCACGTTGCTGTAGCTCAGTAGTTCTTATACGTTGAACCCATATACGCTCACCTCTAAAATTATCAGTGTTTCTCCACTATATTATGTATGTATTATACATATAAACCTTCCTCTTAAATCACTCTAACTATTAAAAAAAACCGCATCAAAATCCGTTGATTAGTTTTGAAGATCTAAGCATACATAGGGACAGACAGACAGCGGGAAGCGACTTTGTTTTAAACTATATAAAGAAGATGATAATGAAGATAGATGTTAACCTGGAATAAAAAATTGACATATTTTTATTTAGGTTCTATTAATTAAACTACTTCGTAAAACTATTTCTTTTAAAATTAGTCGTCACTCAGCTTGCGTTATAAGAGCGTTCTAAATGCCACTATAACATAATACTGAGCGACGAGTGATTTTGTTGTCAATTCACTTGAGTTCATAAGTACTTATATGATATTAAGAATTTGACACGTAATACATTTTTCTTTCTTTTTAATTAAAACATAAAAGTATCTTATGTTTTTCTCCAAGATACAATCACCACCAAATTTCATCAAGATCTGTTCAGCTGTTAAAA
This sequence comes from Lampropteryx suffumata, assembly GCA_948098915.1. Classification (NCBI taxonomy): domain Eukaryota; kingdom Metazoa; phylum Arthropoda; class Insecta; order Lepidoptera; family Geometridae; genus Lampropteryx; species Lampropteryx suffumata. The sequence continues at coordinate 6,474,041 of OX402563.1, forward strand.
AGTAACAAATAGAGACAGACGAATAAATATTATTAATAATGGATAGAAAATTAACAAGCGTGGTATAAGCAAAGATTCAAAAATTTAAACTTAACCGCCAAAGCGACGCGTGCGTCACATCGCCCCTCGCTAAAGGTGCGCGCGCGCATAGGGGTGGTACGGACCCCTATTATCTTTAACATTCAAGTCTGTTTGCAAGATAAAGGCCAAGGGGAGCAGGGGGTGATTTTCTTTATTCTTCACCCGGATTTATTATTATTTTTTACGTTATTATTACTATGATTGCCGAGTCGCGTGCGCACATGTCCTTTTACACCCCTCTGCAGGAATAATGCTCTTACTTGTATTTTATTTTTTGTTGTTAGAGATTATTGAAAGTTACATCGGATATTATTATTTGATTCATATTTTTAAAACAATACAAACGCCATCTTTGAAATCCCAGACAGCTACCTACCCTTGAAATTCATTTATAAAAGATCTTTGAAACAAGTTTCTTTTAAGAAGTTCATCCCTATTCAATTTTAAAAGCATTGTTATCATGTCTTCGACCTTAAACATCACATTCATACAAATCCCACCTCTATTAACACGACATTAAAAGTCATATTCTTTTCTTATCCTTCCGTCTAAGAATCACCTGAACAGCTGATTCCACGTCCGGCACCTTACTACAAGTCGTAGTAAAAACTGTTCATCGGAATACCAATTCTCAAGTCTAAGAAATAGAGTTTCTAACTGCTTATAAGTACAAAGACCATTCAATGTCTTAGTGATACTACAAGCGATTTTGTGTAGTATTTTTTATAACTGAAGGTAGCTAACACAAAGTTTGAGTTTCAGAGTCCCAGTGAAAATTGCTCATCGGAATATCAATGTTTACGTCTAAGAAATAGAGTTTGTAACTGCTTACAAGTCTACAGTATTCTGTTTTAGTAATACAACAAGCGATTTTAAGTAGTATTTCTTTGTAAAAAGGTAGGTTTTTGGTTTAGTTTGAGTAAAGGCACGTGTTTGAAATTTCTGATATGTTTGTGGGCGGTTTTGGATGACTTACGAATGCGATACTAACTGTTGTTGATTCTATAATGATGTGGCGCCTCAGACTGTACCACCAGGTGTGTTTGGGTTCTTGGGATATCCGTATTGATTTATGTAAAAAACTTAATGATTTTCGGCTTTTATCTTTTGATATTTGATAAAGTTTGAACTTACTAGTGCATACTTTTGCGACTCTGTAGAGATATGCACTGTTGCCCGCGGCTTTGCACGTGTGATAACTATTTAAAAAGAAGCCTATATCCATCCCTAAGATACAATCTTCTTACCAAATTTTATTAAGATCCGTTCAGCCGTTTATCGATGAAATGGTATTAAACAGACACTTTAGAATTTATAATATTAGTAAAATATGAAATCTGTTTTTTTTTTAAATTATGCTCAAAGTAAGGATCTACGAGATTAAGTACTTATTTATTTTCCGTGTTGAAATAGAGCAGTAATTAAATTAGGTGTTGCATATAATCGTGAAGGTTACAATCTAATAACAGATGGGCCGTATGCTTTTTTCCCAAATCAGCGATTATTTTACCTACAAGAAACAAGGTATCTACTAATATTTCCGAAAAAGCTACTTGAGCCAAGTATCGATCCAAAATGGCGGTAATCCCCAAAGTTGGAGTACATTAACTTGCCCCTGCGCCTTTGACCGCGCCTGCGCAGCTGCGCGAAGATCGAAGGGTGCATCGCGATCGATAAAACGATGTTACTAACTACTGGGATCGAGTGGAATGTGCTTCCAATCGGTAGAATTATCAATATCTATGCTGCCTTTTCTCAAAATCAAAACAAAAAAAAAATATAACTGAATGAAGAATTGATAGATTATGTATCAGTCAAGTGGTTTCTATAACACAAGCTCTGCTTACTTTGGGGCTAGATGATGCTGTTTGAAATGTACGGCATTATTTATTAGATATTATTAATTATTCCATCGTTAATTCTTACTAATTTGATACTTAAAATCAATAAAACCCGGGTAAACAAGTTACCGGCCCACCTCATAATAACTGGTTGTATCACGAGTGCTTTCATTCCATTATTAATTCTTACTAATTTGACAATTAAAATCAATAAAATCCAAAAGATCTATAACAAAAAAACCCAGGCAAACATGTTACCGGCCCACCTAATAACTGGTTTTATCACGAGTGCCTTCATTCCATTATTAATATTACAAATTGATACCTAAATCGCAACAAAGATAATCTATCAGAAGCACATGTCGATTCATCATCGCATCTTTGCATTTTGGCAGCGCACGCGCAGCAGATGTAAACGCAGCTTTTGCGCCAAATATATTAAGGTCCATCTTCACAATGCTCTTTATATCATTGTAAATGAGCCTTTAGACTTCAAGCTATATTATGTTACACTTAATTTTTTCGCAGTCTAACCCTGTATCCAAAAATGCCATAATTTAGGGCCTCAATTCTGTTGGCACCAACCTAACTAATTTTAGCTAAAATTAGGTTTAGACTATCAAATGAAACTTTGATATTCTGCTGTTGCCAATTTATCCTAATTTAATTAAGCGTTCCTCATTTAGTGAGATGGTACCAACCGAATAGGTTTTACAAATGCTATTACTAACTAAAATATATTTTAGACAATTCCTAATTTTAGAAATGAACCAACCGAATTGCCACCAATGAAGTGTAAATCTTATCCTACTACCTATACCTACTCGTACCTAATCGTATATAACTAATATTATAAATGCGATAGTAACTCTGTCTGTCCGCTGTTCGTTACGTTGTCACGCCTAAACCGCTGAACTGCTTTTGATGAATTTTGGTATAGAGATATATAGGACTTTGGAGAAGAATATAGGCTAATTTTTATGTAGATACCACGCATGCTAAGCCGTGGGTAGCAACTAGTATACTATATAAGACAATGTCGTGTTAGTTACACCATTTATAACTCGAGAACGGCTGGACCGATTTTCATGATTCTTGAATTGTTGGATTTGTCTCTACCCCGAATAGCAGAATAACTACTAAAATATTTGAAAAATTGTATGTGTCCAGATGTCAAAGTCAATATATCCTTAATTCAATACAATCACAAGCATCACTTTGAAACGTCTTACATACTAATTGAATTTAGGTGAAATTCCTCCTAACCCAAGCTCGAGAAGAACTGGAAAGAAACTCGTCCTGGTCCTAGCGCTTTTTTGCATTATCCACCTTATAACTACCTTAACTACGAAAAACTAATACACGAGAGCTTATAAATTTCAAATGTGTCTGCTAACTGATTGAGGGCAGAGCGACATGAGGCCATGCATTCTTATGAATAATATAGTAATTTATATTATAATACGCATTCTTAACATGATTCTTGATGACTGATGGAATACTTAAATATTTTTAAATAAATACATAAAACACTTTAACATCCAGACACAGAACATACATCTATGTTAAGCAATGTTATAAAAAAATACTAAACTAAATCTACCTTATTTAGGTAGATACTTGTATGTAACAAGTCGTATATTTTTATTGAGCGTATCTACCTAATAAATATACATAACTGTGCCTTGCAAGGTGCAAGATCCGTTTACCATACAGCACCGGGCACGCGACATTTCATCCCGATATGCTAAAGGTGCGCATGCGCAACCCCTTTCTTTATTATTATCGACAACCCTAGAAAAGTGTAGGGGATCTTAACAATCGAATCGAACAATGACGGTCATCCCTGTAAGCTGTGATTCTTAATTAAAAATTTTGTATATAGAATTTAATAAAGACATGGACACAATGGAGCAATGTTTCGACATTTAAACTAAATTTTCTCGAATCGTTCTTATTCATAAGTACTAGTAAGACCTACATACCCAAAAGTTGTAATTTCCTATTGGTTATAAGTGGGGATGTCGCCAATGGTCACCACATGCTCGTCGTAATGGGTGAGCAATTTTGTTAGGTACTTTGCTAAAGTCAGTGTCTGACGTGTCTGTCAAAAATTAAGAATAATAGTAGAGTGAGTTCATCGCCACTTCCGGTTTTCTAGTTCTCTAAAAAAGATGATAATGCGTTTGTAAGCGTCTGTTTTTGCAACATAATAATTTTGTAGAGCGTTTTGTTGCAGCAATTTTGTTATTCGGTTTTCATTTGACGAAGATCGGTGCTATGACAGTTATGTCAGTGATATAAGATTCCAAGAGAAATAATTCACATCTTCTTGAAATAAAAGTAACTACGTCATTCAAGCCAGCTCACAATTTAAAACAACTGCGACAGCAATCGAAGCTGCATCCATCTCCTAACCGTTAATTAGAGATCCCCGGCGCAGCAGTAATCAAGCATAAAATTAAAACTTGGCACACGCCGGCCCAACCAACCCAATACAATAGTAAGGGGTGTCCACGCGAACCTTATGGCATGCCACGGCACGGCAATTTGTTCAAGACATCTGGCCTCACAACTCGTACTCACACCTGCCCGCGCCCGTACGCATTCCCTCCATTCCGATACTTCAAATTACTACTTCTTAATTTTAGAACCTATTCCAAGGTACTACGGTTTAATTCCTAAATGTGGGCATACAGTGTATTATGGTTTTGGCGAAACGTCCAATGCCCCCATAATTCGGTCATTATAATTCGGAAATGACTAACAGTTCTAAACTGCAATTGTTCTAGGCTCAGTCGAGTGAGACTTTGTGACGTGTTCGCTTTATAGATGTATATTCGCTTATTAGTCAGAAGTTTCTATCAGCCGTCCGGTTGGCTTCCTGTCCGGAACAATAACAGACGTCTTTCAATTAGCCGAATGTCAACTATCAAGCGTTGTTTGGCTGCAGTCGGGCCGTCAATCTCAATACCGCTGTATCTCGCTCGCAACATTGTCGCACGCGTACTATACGTTCATTCACATGTGCACGCAAGATTTCTACACTCTACACATCGATGTGTGCGTTTCATTCAAGACGTCTGTTTGCGTCACTTCCGTTGACGTCACAAGGTCTTACAAGTGGGCGTGTGAACACACCCTAACGTCTTATGTTTTGACGTTTCTTGTTTAACCGATGATAAGATAAGTAAAGGGTTAACTTACTCATTGTTTGTTATTTTATTAGTTTTTTAAGCTTATATAAGGCAATAGACGTGTAATAAATATATTTATGACGATTATAATAAATTGCCATTATTCGAAACAAGTTGGTATGTTTTTGGCTCTTTGTGTTGATAATTGACTTTATTTGACTCAAGTTTTTCAATGTAAAGATTTCCGGATGCAATCTTCGCAAAAAGCAGTTAATTTGTCAGTTAGACAGCAGGGGTCCGAGGATGCGGGACGAAATACTGGTAATTTGGGCCGAGTACACTATTTTACTGGCCCATTGTGGTTCGAGGGCCCTAAGAATGGTTCCTTCCATTTGGTGCGAACGCCCGCATCGTGCACGGTCAGGCGAATATATATTAATGTTCCTTTAAGAGTATCCTTGAGAGTTTTTGACTATACTTATACCTATGTAGTTTAAGTATGTTAGATGACGTCTAAAACAAATCAGGACTGAATTTGGTAAGGATTTGATAAAAAAAAGTATGTTTTTGAAAAATATATAGGTCTGGCTAGAATCCTTAAGAATTTTACCTTGCGATCCCCCGAGACAAGCGTATATTACAAAGTATTTCTCATACAAAAAGTTATCAAACATTATCACACCTTGCAACCAGCATTATCAAAATCGGATCAAAAGATCAATACAAACCCAACAGAAGTCAAATCGATAAGGAAAGCGAAACGAAAACATCTGTTCTTAATTCAAATGTTTTTTTTTTCCTTTTTTGTGCAATTCTGATCCGTATAAGTCTAATGTGGGCACGTTGCTATTGTAATTTTAAGTGTCGCTAAATTGGTCAATTGATTACCAAATGACACATCTGGAGCGACTTGGTTGGATAAAGATTAAAAGATTTTTTTTTTTATCAAAAATCTATTTTTGGTAATAACATATCTATACCCGAAAACTGATAGCATTTTTGAGACCAATGAGACCTCGATATCCTTAAAAATTTAATGACAAAAGTGACAGACCCGTAATTTGTTTTAAATTGCTTTCAAATATAAGTTGCGTTGCATTATAGTATTGAGAAGGTAAATTGTATGCAATTAAATTAAATTAATTATAACTTTGTATGTAAGTACTTGTGTAGGTAGGTAGGCTAGTATTTACTAATATTCAGATAAATATTAATAGATTATTTTTACTAGATATCAAAACAAACAATATTTCATACGTAATTCAACGAAATCACACTTTTCATAATATTTTATTGTTTCAAGATTTAAAAATTTGTGTAGGTATGTTTTTTCAGTCCATGGATTCAAATGTTAGGTAGGTATAGCCATAGTATGGTATTTCATACCCTAGCCGGCTTTAGATCTACTTTTTAACATAAATTACCTACAATAAAATTATTGACACAATATCGAAACTAAACGTTACAATTTACGAAACTATAACACGAATAATAAATCAATTTGCTACTCAAAAGAGTACAGTACAAATTACTTCCGGCGCTTGAGGGCTTCTTTTATACTTTACCTGACAATCAGGCCCTTGAAGTAACTTTTAACCATAAAAAACTATGGTTAACCATAAATAAGCCACGTTACACACGCCCCCGACACCTGGTGACGCTTTTGATATCAAAGCATGAAAAATGAACAAATTGATTCATAATTTTGTGGTCGTAAATCAACAGTGTGGAATCGGCCTTTACTTTTTTCATAAATCGAACATCAATTTGTTTTAGTCTTTTCAGATAAATAGTTTTAAAAAGGCGGTGCATTATAACCTCTTTTAAAATTCGAACAAAAAAGTTTGTTTAACAAACGAGTTCTTAACCACGAGATAAGCTCGGAAGAAATAAAAAATCGATAGATTTGAACGGGGTTTGCGCCCGCGCCCGGTGGTCTAGCACGTGCCAGCCCGTATTGATCAATATCGATAAGTAGAGTTGTACTTTATCGATTTTATTTCAGTAATCTTAGATAACGTAGGTTGACTGACTTTGTAACCCACCTTTATAAAGGGTCAACGGTGTAGAATGCGCTACTTCATATTCAATAATATTTTTTTTCTATTTCTATTGACTGTTGGCAGAGGTCTGCTCTGCCTTGTTTAAGTTGTGGGTTCGATCCCCTCCCGGGACAAACATTTGTGTGATGAACATAGATGTTTGTTCTGTCTGTGTCTTGGTCATTATGTCAGTATTTCAAAATATGTTTATAAGTATTCTATCAGTCATTTGGTTCACACAATACAAGCTATGCTTAGCTTAGGGCTAGATGGTGTTATTTGGATTGTGAACCATTTTTTTATATCTTAGTAAAACTTCTGTTCTTGTTACAGATCCATCGGAGGCCACGGGCTTATTTTTCACCGGATAAGTGTACAAAAACTTATTAATGGTAAGTGAACAGTGAATTAAAACCACTAGCAACTTCTCAGAACAATTAAATAATACATATAAACATATGACATTCACATCGTCACAGAATAATTAGGTACTAGTGGCTCTGTAAGCTGTAGACCTCGCGAACAGTTTTCGAAATTACTAAAATAGAACTTTACTTTTTTAATTTGTCAAAATTTCCAAAAACTGAATCGACCAAATCATTCTATATAGTTATAGAACCTGCTCACAAAATTTCACGTGAATCGGTTGAGAAATGCGACCTGTAGAGGAGAACATCCGGACAGACAGAGATACAAAAGCATTTTCGCCTAAGCTGAAACGGAAACACTCGCTTCGCTCGATCAATTAGAATATAAAGGCGATTTCCAAGAAAACATTTATATAAATAGAGACTCTTGTGACGACGCAATAAAGTGCAATTTACTTCACACAAGCACTTATACCTACTACCGCGTACCGCGTAACTCTCTCCTCTGACGCGGCACTTCTCTACAAATTTGCCCACCAAGGTGGGCCCGCCGATGTTCTTGTAGCTTCGTACGTAAAGTGCTGATAGTAGTAATGCCATAAAATTAAGTTACTTATTTCGTTCTTCAATAATAAACACGTTTATTAATTACATGGGGAAATTAAAGCCATTGTTACAACATTGTCAATGTTACATATTAAATTTAGTCTTGACCTTAATAATTTTGTGGTTCCAAATATTATTTAATTATAAAAATCAAATTTATATTAAACTAGCTGACCCGTGCCCACTTCGTTTGGCGGTTACAACTTCATAAAAAATATTAAAGTACTAATATCGCTATTAAAGAAAAGATAGCTATTATAATAATTACAGAGATTAACAAAGTTACGGATAAAAATTGATAGATGGCGCTAGCGGACATCCACGGCTTCGCCCGTTCCCGTTCCCGTTGTTTTTCCGGGTTAAAAAATAACCTATATCCTAATCCAAGTTACTAACTATATTCATTTTAAGTTTCATCCAAATCGCTCCAGCGGTTCTTGACTAACACTTTCTTTTATATATGTATATATATAGAAAACAGATACACCGTCTCTGTGACTGTACGATTCCAATAGTGTAATCACATAGTTAGCTAATTGTGGCTCTAATGGCGTCTTTAATTTACAAATAAGTCAAGCGCGTGTCAGACCACGCACAGTGAAGGGTTCCGAAGTCAGTAGGGATAACTAGTGGTCCTAAGCCAATTCAACACCATCTAGTTGGAAAAACCAAAAAAATAATAGAAGCTTTTTGAGTTTTTTATATTTTACAAAACAATTTTTTACTTAAAATCTAGTAAAGTCTTACTAGCCGTGATAATTATCCTTGTAGTTTTTCATAGCAGGTTGCGGGTTCGATTGCTGCCGCGGGACAAATGTTTGCGTGATCTGCAAGTATTTGTCTTGGGTATTCTTGGGTTCTTGGGTGTTTCTATGTATAATATGTATGTATTTAGAATAAAAGTATATAAGTAGTTACTTTAGGGCCAGATGATATTTTATGTAATGTTCGGCATTAATTATTATCATTATTAGATATAAATATTTACATGAAACTATTTTGAATTTAGTATTTTTCAAACGAATGTCTGTCTCGAAAAACTGTTCAAGAAACCTCCTAGTATTTTTAAAATACCTATCTAATGATATAACACACGTTTGGGTAGAAAAAAAACAACCTCACTTTACACTTTACTTTTTAAGGAAAGTACTTTTAAATTCATTTTTTAAATGCTTATTTCATAATATGTACAACCTTGAGAAATTTCATCACAACAATACTAATATTATAGGTATACAGACAGACAAATAGACAATCAAGCGGACTTGGAGTTAAGACTTGAATTATAAGGCTTCCTTGTGGGCTTCGGAACTCCAAAAAGTAATAACGCAAAAAGATTAAAACCTTTTTGCATGCATTTATTGATACGTCAAAAATATATGGCTGTATGCAAGGCACAAAACCCTTACATTACTTGCGTTAGCTTATATATATAAGCATAGGACACACCACGCGGAATAAAAGCGTCGAATTCTGTGCCCGTATTTCGTCCGCTTCCTGACAGGGGAGGACAGGCCATGAATATCCGAATAATCAGACGTGTGCGTTGATAGTCGCTGTGATTATAACTTTTACTAGAACAAAAAGCCATTGTCGTTTTTGTCCATCGACAGTTTTTGGACGCTGCCAGAATATGAAGCCCGTATTTTCCAATAAAATATGCTTTTTTTCGTGTATTTTCACAGATTAGAAAAAAAAATACGCACGCCCGACAGAAGTGATAACTTAAACTAATCTAACTAGCGCTGTGGGTTAGAATGAGAGATGATGAGCCTACCTACGGCTGCCGTATGCGTGAGAGAAAGAGGAGCGAGACAGACTGGCGCCGTAACGCATTACGTAACGAAGCGGTTTACCCTCCCATAAGAAGTTATCACTTCAAAAATTACCTCAAATATTAGATAGGTTACGTATATACCTATGTAACTAACTTGCATGCGTTTAGGTAGTAAAGTAATTTTCGATTCTTAGACTAGGTATTCAACTTATCTACGTAAAAAAAGAAACGGGGAATACTTGTAATGAGATTAAATATGCAATCTTGGTTAAAATATTCATCGAACTCATTACATTAAAAGCTTATAAAGCCCCATGCACACTAGGTAATCACATTGCGTAGTGCATTAGCGTAGTACAGACAATGTAACTGAATTTCCAACGGTCAGTTTTCCGCCTACCCTCAGTTTGAAAAAGTTTTGAATATTTCAATGGGGGAAATTTTCCGGAGCGACAGACAGAAGGTACCTACGCGACGCCGGAGTAGTCGACACTCATACATTTGTATTGCTTGGAAATTATAGCATGTGGTCATAACCACTTCAGTATAATGTGTATTTCTATATTATAATTATAAATAAGTAGGTATACTTATTTCTATGTTTTAAAAAAAAGTATATAAGTAGTTTATCAATCATGTGGTACCCATACCCATAACACAAGCTCTGCTTACTTTGGGGGAAGATGATGCTGCGTGAAATGTCCGGCATTATTATTTATTTGTTATATACAATACAGAGTACAAAACATTAAAAAATAACTGTACATTTTTTATTAAGTACTAATGACCCGGGGAACTTCGTACTAGCATTGTGTCGAACAAAACAAAAAAAAAATCGGTCGCGCCATATCAAGTTTTTGCCAGGCAAATTGATTTTTACATATAAGAAGAAAGAGATAGAAGATGTTTAATACGTGTTATCAATTTAAACTCTCTTGAATCATTTCATATCTAAACGCACGAGTTCAAATAATCCATAGATTTTCGCACGTGTAAATAGGGCTGTAACAAAACCGTTAAACCGAACATTAATCAAGAATGCAGTTTTGAATATCGAACGAAGCCAAAAGCGTTGTTCGCTATCGCCTCCAATGCATAGTCATCGCGAATTCGAGGTGCAACGTTGGGCCATTATGTTAAGAGGAAGCGATAATTTACGCGTCTTTTACTATCTTTTAGGTTAATTTTAAGAAACATGGATTGTTACTCACTTATTATTTTATTGATGTCGATAAATATGGGTGAAAAATGCACACAACTCCATTAATCAAACTAAACATAGCTTGTATTATGATGACCTGAATACTTATATATTTTGAAGGTACTGTACCTACAGTACAACTCACAAAAGTTTTGAATGTGATCTTATTTGTTTGTTGTCTGTTTCTTTAGATTGCTTGAGATTACAAACCAACAAACACGACGAGAATCACCAATCGTTGGCTATTTCCATTATGCTAATTGATAAATACATAAATATTCGATATTTATTTAATTATCTCATATTGTAAAATAAATATGTTAAATAAGTATTGGTAGTCAATTCACGCAATACCATCTAGCCCCAAACTAAATAATGACTGATAGAATGCATACTTATATAGTTTTATAAATACATATTTATGATACTTTATAACACCTAGGCACAGAACAAATACCTATTAATCTATTAATATTCATCAATCAAAATGTTTTTCCTGGGAGAGAATCTAACCTTTAACCTACAGCGCAGAAGGCAGAGCGACTATAGCAACTGAACTGACAGGCAAGTCAAAACATGTAATATGATATCAAATGTAGATCGAGACTACTGGCGTAAAAAGTAATAGTAGTAAAGTAATAAGTAAAGTAAGTTTTTTTGTTAATTTAAAAGAGGTACAATTATTTTATGAAAAAGACTCAATAACAAAGCAAATTATTGTAAAAGAGGTTCTACGTCGCGTATTTCGTGGCCAATTCGCCTCCGATAAGACATAACGTGTCCGTTATGAGTTTCTGATCACAACCTTCTGCTCGGAAACGCCTACAAACATTATGAATTCGTGAATCACGTTCCAAACGTTCCAATTACAAACCCGATCCGTTCAACCGATCGTTCAGTTCAAGACCACGTTCTATCAAATAGTGTACACTGTGTACACGACAATAACATGTAAATATGCCTTTATTCACACATAATATAGATAGCTACTCTCTGTCCTTGTCATTCTAATGTCAAAGAATAAAGATGGCAACAGATTAAAAAAAACATATTATTTTGTTTGTTTATAAGATAGACCTCTATTATTTGAAGATATTATTATTGACGACCTTCGTGTGTCAGCAAAAATCATTCGAGAAAAGTCTAGGCAGTTTCGAATGACAAAACAGTAGGTCTCGTCGGTTTTAGCACCCAGACAGCTATCCGATAAACTTTTTAGGGACTGAATTTTCTAGTGCTCAAGCTTAGCTTTAGTTTTCAGTCGTCATGAGTTTGCCCTAACTGATTAGCACCGTATCTGAAGCTGAAATCGTTGAACAACAAACTTTGAAAAGAAGTTTTCTCGAACTAAAAATCCAACATGCATTTAGCGCGCGGTTCTAATCAATATTAAGTAGGCTTTACTCATTCAGACGCCATAATTCCGTTAATAAAAATACAGCGAGGTAGGCTCAAGGGGGCAGCGGGAAAATTCGCCCGGTGAATAGCAAAACACGGCGATAGACAAACAGCCCAGCTGACCCCACTCCCGCCACCCCACACATTTTGAAATAATGCCCCCCAACTGCTGTTTTACCTACGGACATTCCAATTTCATCAACACGCAAAATTCAAATTGCGAATCATTTTCGAATTTCGAGCACCGTCTACGAATTTAGCTGTTTGCGATTATTGTCCTTGTAATACTTGATGTTGTTTGTTTAAACATGCCACTATTTGTCGTCAATTTCCAAAAGACAATATAAAATATATTGACTTTGGGAAATTGGAAATTAACCTTGAACGTAAGTACCTACTTAGAGATAAAATCTAATGTCATAGCTATAGAGATTCAATGTCATAGTATTTGACTAGACACTCATTGTCTAGTCAAATACTATGACATTCATTAGCGATGGGTTTCCATCCACCTGGCACTAACCAAGCAAATAGAAAATTGAATACATTTATATAGGTATGTTTGGTTTTTGTCTGGCTACCCGAACAGTTTACAAAATTCAAAATGAGGTCTCAAATGAATGAAAACGATAAATTCCAAGTAAACTATTTGGGACTGTAATTAACAAATTGGCAAAACCACGGTAGGTCCACTGCTTTTTTAAATTATTTTATGAGAAAAGGTTTGAGCAACTTTGTCAGCCTGTAAGTTGACCGTTATCGACAGATTCGATTTTTGAACGCGTTTATTTTTAAACTCGCACTCGAGCGGCCAGCACTGAAACTAATAAAGCCATAACACCCATAACAGTGCAACCGTCAGAAACAAACGTATCTTAGTAAAGTTAGCGCGGGAACGCACAGAGAGGTTATAAATCTCGTCGACACGAAATGGCTGACCAGCGCCATCCCCCTCGCAGATCTATGCAGCTATAGCCGCTCTGCTGCAAAAGTGTGCACCGTAAATTTTATACAAGTACGGGTGTGCGGTAAAACTGAACTAGGCGCTTGTGTGTGTGCGAAAATTCGTGTTTCGTCCCGTAAGAGGAGTGGACGGTGTCCATTGCTTTGTGTATGTGTCGTGTACCTACGGAAATGGCACCGAGCCTACCAGACGCGGCATTGTAACGGATTAATCAAAATAAATTTTACAGTGGTTGCTATGCGGTGGCCTGACGTGAGGTTAGTTTACCAGCGACACATTTAATGGATTAGCGGAAAACCGCATTGAACAGGAAGATCGTTCAATTTAGGTGTTTAATGCTTTATCTACAATATTAATTGATATCGTTGCTAATAACGTAAATAACATAAAGATAAGCTTGTATAGTAGCGCATTTGCTACACATGCTAGTTTTTAGTCAACCATTCTCATAAAAGCTCATGATCATAAAAGCTAGGTTCATAACGCAAATAGTACGGAAAAAACTCGTGCGACTTTTTTGTAGTGTCATCAACTCATCACATTACAATTCGAAAGGCCCAAAAGCCGCCGGACGTAGCATTTTTTTTCTTGCAAGTCTTTCATGTGGCTGAAATGTATGAGAACCGGTTCCATCCGGCTGAAAGAAGTGTGAACCGGCCCGAGAGAATGGCCAGTCAGGTGGAAGGCTGGACAGACTTCCCCGGGTCAGCCACTTGGTCTGTCACTAAAAATATAGGCATTCTTTTTTTATTATAAAGCCTACATGGAGGAATGGACAAGAGTACAGTCGAAGAGAAAAACTGTAGAAAGTAATGTCGTTTTTCGTATACAAGGCAACTATGTAATACCAACCTTGATAATAGAATAGAATAGGATAGAAAAGTATTTATTTTGTGCCTAATAACTAATCGTTCCAGGAAACGACTGAAACATTTTCTATGAACCAATATTTCCTTCAATGTAACATCGCATGCACGGTTTTATTATTCATTGAAAACTCTACTCGAATTCCGAACTAACTTTTTCAGAGGGCCATCGCAGTAATAGTGACAGCCCTATAATGAAGAAAGCCTACACATCCGACCCGACTCAAACAGTCATAATCGAGTCCGAACCGGGGGCGACTACCCGGTATTAAGGACGTTATCAGTTACGCACTTACGTTTACTCATAAACGTAGCTGAAGCGGAGAGTACTGCACAAAAACGCATCTTTTGCCCCCCAGCCACCCACTCCCCATCCCTGAAGGCCTACGGGCGAATGAATACATTCGACTAGCCCATTTGCAATATCGCATTGTGTGTGTGACTGTACACACGGCGTGTGATCCGCGCGTGTGTGCGTGCACACCGACAGAGTTTGCTTAGCCGGTGCGTAGTTTTACCGGTCACATATACGTACGCTGTATTGGTTTTCTGTACTGGCTGGTTGGGTTTTAACAAATTTCAAATTCACAAAATCGTGATTGGTCGGTATTTTGTTTGGATAAGCGACGGGCTAGGCTTAAATTTTGCCTAGCGGATAATTCGTTTAGTTTAAAATGATGAATTTTATCCAATTTTGTTGCACCGCTGTTGTGATTGTGCAATACATTCCGAGTTGTTGATAGATTGTTTGTTTTCTCTGATGGATGCGATGCGACGTGGCATTATTATTTGTAGTCGATAATTAATTTTTGTTTTGGACTAGTGGAGCGGAACAAAAAACGCATCGATGACGCGTTATCGCTGCAAATGAAGCAATTAAGGCACGCGCCCTAACCATAGACGAACCGGAAGACAGACGGTCTAATAACCGTCTAAGATTCCAAATATCAATTTCTATTGACCGTTCGAGCGAATCGACGTCATTCCGAGTTTTGAAATAGGAACACGAGAAACCGGAAGTGCGCTACAAAAAGCAAACCAATCAACCCAAGACTTCCGAATTCAAAACTGTCCATTCACGGTTCCTTTCGGCCGGCATGACGGTGACTAATTGAAACTCAAGGAAACAATTATATTGATCAACAATTTGTCTTATCAAAGGGGACTAGTCAATTGACAACTTATTTCCTAAGAATTGTTGGATTATAAAGGGTTGGTTAATGAGAAATTCTAGTCAGACAAAATAATATGTTTTGAAACTTAGCATATTCATTATTATAAGAAAATATACATTGGTAGACCATTCACACAGCATCAAACCCCAAACTCAATCTGAATTTATATTGCTTAAGTATTTATGGATTTGTCGTTTATCGTCAAGCAAAACTTGTATTATACGAAGAAAATGTCAGAAAGCTGCAAAAACTTGTCTAGTAAATAAAGATAAGATAAAAAGATAAGATAAATACAGTTCCTACTTAAGGTAGGTACAGACCTAATAACAATAAAATTATATGGGTAAAATGCATAAGAAACAACTGCAGTAAGTGCTTAGTTTCAAATTCTATTACAGAATTCAGAAATTATGAGTACCTACCTAATTATCAATACATAAAAATAAATAAAACGCAATAAAATAAATGTAAAACTCTTTTATTTCAAAAATAGAAGCACCCGTCTTATAAGGGCCGAACACACGACAGATGTGCCGCGACCGGTACCGCACGACAGACGCTCAGACCGTTGCGTTTGTAATTACTCCGCTAAAACTGAAGGCGGTGACGTACGAACTAATAGACGTGATCAAATTACAACTGACGTGACGCGATACAGTTGGAATGATGGTAAAAAACGTCATGTATAGTACCTACCTAATGTTTTATTGAGAATGATTTATTAAAAGATATATCTGCCAAACCAGATACATATATACAAAAAGTAAAATCCCTACTAATATTATAAATGCAAAAGTAACTCTGTCTGTCTGTCTGGTTGTCACGCCAAACCGCTGAGCCGATTTTTATGAATTTTGGTATAGAGATGGATGGGACTTTGGTGAAAGACATAGGCAATGTTTTATGTAGGTACCACACATGTGAAGCCGCGGGCAGCAGCTAGTAATATATAAAAATAGGTAACCCAGTAACTACTATTTCGCTTAACTATTAACAAACTAGTGATAATAATTTTATTTGAGTATCAAATAAAATTATTGCTTATTTGTCAATCCGAAACATTGCCCAGTCTATACATGCCTACATCAAACCCAAGTTTACACGGTAAGCGATCGCAACGACCGCGCAATATGGACGGTGTGGACGCGCCCTAATGACACGTAGACACGCGATGATCGCTATCTTGTAAGATGATCTATTTCTTTACGAGTTACGACTCTACGAGCTTTTATGCCTCTTTGTTAATGAAGTCCTTTAACTATCATAAGATGGGGTAGTCGAGAATTATATCCGGCGGATTAATAGTTACGCGAGAGATGCGTATTCGAATTTTGATGCATGCTAATTTTAATAATTGTTCAACTGAAACTTATTAGGTATATGGGTACTCGCAGGTAAATCCAACACTAAATACCTATTAGATACTGAGTAGGTTAGTATTTAGGTAGGTAGATAGTAAATATGTAGGGATTTATTAATAAAAATATTCAGTGACATTACTGATCGGGGGAGATGTCTATCAAGCGTGTTGAATTCAGACGTGAGTATGTTTTTTTCTAACAGCGCCATCTACCAGCTAGCCCCAATAAAAGCAAAACTAGGTATTAAATTAAGCACAGTAAGTGCTTACTTAAAAAAATTCTTGTTCATCTAACCGTTCATACTTAACACAGAATCTTACCCCATTCCATGGGAACATCGCGTTCAAACAACGCAAAGACAAAAGGTGGCCCATAGCCTGTTTGCTGAGACGAGGACCTGTGGGACCACAGATAAAACAATGGCCTCCTTACTGCTAACAAAAGAGTTAAACCTGGTTCAAATGGAGAGGGCAAGTTGAAACATAGTTTCAAATAGCTCTTAGAGTTTGCAAGTTTAAGTGGCGGAAGGATATATTATAAAAATGCATAATTTAAAAAAAACATAGGTCTCGGGACGCCCGACAGAAGTGATAACTTAAACTAATCTAATTAGCGCTGTGGGTTAGAGTGAGAGTGGAGGAGCCTGCCTATCGCTGCCGTATGCGTGAGAGAAAGGGAAGCCAGACAGACTGGCGCCGTAACGCGTTACGTAACGAAGCGGTTTGAGAAGTTACCCTCCCATAAGAAGTTACCACTTCAAAATCTAATATTTAATTACCTAGGTCTATACAAGTTACAATTCCATTTGGTATTTTTCGCTTATAAGTATAACCCACACAGGTACCTAGGCTTTTAACTAATTGTCTAAAACAGCTCAAACAGTCATTAGCTTTTTCATGAAAAAAGGATGCGTGTTTTTATTTACGCCCGAGCATGCAACCTATTTGGTTAACCACAATGTTCTACAATACTCGTTAGTTTAAAAAGGAGGAAATTCCAATCTCAAAAACCCCAAGTACCAATTACCGCACAATACACCTCACACTTCCCTACTTCCTATCCTTATAGCCGGATACTAAAGGATAGTTCTCACAATCAAAAAAAGATTTGTCACTTAAGGGTTAGACCGGAAGCCGGGGTGGTTCCCAGGCGGGCCGGCAAATGATTATAGAGATCATTTACACTGGTGACCCCTGTGGTCAGAGTAACCAGACTCTGATACTTACACTTACACCACAAGAATAAATATATCTCAGTCACTGAAACTGGCGCCTAATCTGTGACATCTAACAAGCAAGCTGGTATGAGAGGGTACATTAAAACTTTTAAACCAACGCGTATATATAGAAAAACCGATAGCAATCCGCGGTTTTTATCTTTAAAAAAAAATAAGGAACGGGAAGCCTATGATTTTGTGACCATATCATTCGAAAATTCGGTTTAAAATGGATTTAATAAAGTTCAGTTTGCATTGCATTCTGGTTTGAAGTGACACTTTGTATTTACTTTGTAACGCGGTGTTACATTGTTGTGGACACAATCGTAAGTTAAGGCAAGTTTTGTCGACAGTATTGATGGCATCAGATTTTGACGTTCACCAGTACTGTCAATGACATTTAATATAATGTCAAAACTTTTATTTACTCGTTTTAGAAAAGATGTCGTTAAGAATGGAATCTAAGATGAAACTAATTGTGAACTTACGGTTCTGCTTATCGTTGTCCAGTGCATTTTTATATTCCGGGACTTTTTGACTTAGCGTGTTCAATTCAACACTGAATTCTGGGGCTGAGAGAATTTTGATAAAAATTCATTTGTATTAATTTTTAAGACAAAAAAATAGTTATTATATGTCTACCATTTTAAAAACAAAAATTTTAAGAAGAAAACAATTAATGTAATCTAATTAAAAAAAAACAATATGGTTTATTTATTATAAGTGTGAACGAAAACTATATGATCGTAATCTTCATTACTATTAACTAGGCCCCCGTTAGTGCATACTGCAGGACAGGAAGGAAGTGTAAGGAGATCGCGTGAGAAGCGGCGCCGCATCGTGAGAACCGCGCCTAACCTGACCACAGGTGTTTTATTGAATTATAATTTACACCGTTATTTGTTTGAATATAGAACGTAAGAATTGTATAGTTCTTGTTTTTGAAATTGGAAGACTGATTCTGATGGTTCGCTGGATTTACTAAAATTACGTAACCATACGAACGATCTTATTTTGTTTGAATCAAGGTTCAAATTAGAGTTTCAGATTTAAATGACAGTTTTTAAATAAGATAAATTGTTTTTTAAACTTACGCGCTCAGAACACATTATTATAAATATTTACGGGTATTTATCGCGTTTATTTACCTATTTTTCCCGACGTTTCGACAGGTTTACACTCTGTCGTGGTCACGGGATGACCATCCCGAGTCATCTGTTGAGTCATAGATAAATACTCGTAAATATTTATAATAAGATAAATTGTCATTTAGATCCATTTTTGAATTGATTTTACAAGGATTTTTCGCAGGTTTAATCGACATCATATTACGAGTACTACTAGTATATTGAATTTAAAATAAGTCACATGATAATTTAGTAATATTAAGAAGTGTCATTTAATAATGTTAGGTGCTGTAATTCTAACTTTAGTACACACAAAATAAGTTCATTCGTATTTTAGTATGTTTTAGTTAGTCCAGTGTAATAACAAAATCAAGGCTAACCATCCCGTGACCACGACAGAGTGTAAACCTGTCGAAACGTCGGGAAAAATAGGTAAATAAACGCGATAAATACCCGTAAGTATTTATAATAAAATCAAGGCTGATTAGGTACCTACTTACTTATTTCAACTACGACTAAATAAGTATATCTTTGAGCGCTAAGGATGTGCTGCAGTTTTTTTAATAATTTAAGTGAACTTTTATTCTCGTAACGTGTAAAATAAATACAGAACGGAAGTGCCCAGGAACGAGCTGCCATAAACAAAAGAGGTTTCATCACAAACTTTCCCAAAGAAATCATCTCAATTTATTAATCATAATCGCACTTGAGGTCTGACTCATGTTTTACGCTAAAATGACACGTACGCCCCTTGTCATAAGAGCATGGATGTTAAATTACGTGTGGTCGGCCATACTGGGTGATATGAGACCAATAAAAAAACAGCGCCAATCGTTCCGTACTGAAGATCAGGGAGCGACGACCTTATGTAGGGAACAAGTTCTAAGCAGAAGCGATAAGACATTACAAGTTGAAATACTTTTAAACAATAACACAAATTCGAATAATGGTCGAACCCGCCTTTGAGACACGATTTATAAAAGAAATAACGCATCATAAACGCGAGATAGAATCATTCTTGAAACAACTAAACGATCCATAATACTAACATCTATATGTAAGGCACTAAAACTATTTATTTGTATTCGGAAAACAAAAAAACAGATCAGATACTTTGTTATCAACTTTTAAACAGAAAACTTTTTAAATTTCTTCACTAATAGCTATAAAATGTTTAGTCAGATAACGGACAAACTAAACCCTACTGTCATTTTTATTTTTTTATTTGTTTGTAGATACATCTTTCAAATACTATTTTAAATCACAGAAAAAATAATAATATTATAAAATTTAAAAAAAAAAAATGATCTGTGCTGTGTTCTAAGCTTACCGGTTTTTTTGTTTCACTTGTCACATTATTAGTGGCGTGTGACAGTCACTGTCAGTTCATGGCCTAGGCCGGTCTAAGGTCCGGAAGGAATCAGGGCTGGGGCCACAATCTCGCCGTCCGGTCCTCCTTCCGGCGTCGCACCGTGACCTGCGCACGCGCTGCCATTCACGTTAATTAGATAGGTGCAGTGATCAATGGGATGTCGGACTTCCGTTGGTATATGGTTCGGAATGTTATATTGTTAAAGGCTTTTTATTTAAAAGCTTAGGGCTTATAACATCACTAATGTTGCTTGATTTAATATTATTTTTTTGTCTATTAATAGATTTCCTTAAATGCAATGCATTTTTTCGTACAATCTTATTATGCTTATAACAAAGTTCAAATTAAAGTAACATTTTACAATTTCAGGTTTTAAATATATTAAAATTGTAATTTTATTGTTTTACTGAACTATATTTGTTAGGATTTTTACGAATTTATTTAACAACATTTTTCATGGCAACATGTTTAAGGATTTCGTACACATCAATTTAAAAAAATTAAAAAGTGTCATTTATATTCTCTAATTCTCTAACTCTAATGACTTTGGCGTTAATAAAATAATATCGTACATATATTAAGAACATTAAAGTTAGTACGTCAAAACAACAGAATCATGGACTTCATTAATTTTATTTCTATTCATGAAGTATTTAATAGGTTCACGCCATTAAAAAATATATAAACAAAATTTCTCAAAACTTACCCGCAAAATTTTTTATGTCACCTTCTTCAACTTTAAGTTAACCTCCATTCACCCACAATCTCTCACTGTCTAAAGCGAAAACAACTCTCTCTTTATATTGGTTCCATTTCAGTCATAGATATTTCTGCCCTGCCTACCCCCGCGACGTCCACTTTAGTCGTCCGCGGGTGATGTACAACAAAGGACGATGTTACTTACGACTGAATTATATCAAAAACTTACAGGTGGTATGTTCATCTAAATTTACTTAATCCTTGATCTTGAGTTAGGCCAGCGCACACTAAATGAAACGATAGGTTTTTAATATAACTAAATACCTAGTAATTCAATTAAATGTAGTTATGTAACTAGGCAGCGGGCAAGGATTGGAGGAGGAGAGCTGATAAAGTAATGTTATAAAGTATCAAAGTATATTATTAAAATATGTATATAAGTATTATACGAAATCATGTTACATGTACATACGTTATATCAGTCATCTGGTCACCATAATACAAGCTATGCTTTGTTTGGGACTAGATGGTGTTGTGTGCATTGTCCAGCAATATTTATATTTAACTAATGAGGATTCTAGCTTCTATCCGCGGCTTCACAAGCGTAGTACCTACATAAAAAGTAGCCTATATGCTATTCTAGATACTACACATACTACATATATACAAAGTTTTATCTAAATCCGTTCAGCCGTTGCAGAGTGATAAAGCTACAGATATAAAAAAAATAGTAGGACAGAATTTATGACACTAATACTACTATTAAAATAAGAAAGTTATACAGATTTCTTCTTTTTCTTCTTCCTATAAAGAAAGGCAATAATGATTTCTTTGTAAGACGGTCAAAAATCATCCGATACATGATTTTCGTTTATTATACCTAGAGTAGGATTATGGCTAGGTCTCAAATCGTCTTAATATAACGATGTTAGGATGATGGAGGTCTACGGATAACGAAAACTCATTAAGTCTATCTGTCACTAGGGTCGGACACTTGTTCTATATTCTGTGTGATTCGATATCGATAAAACAACAATAAAAAAAACATGTGTGCAATCCACACGTGGTAGAAGTGAAACTTTCAAAAAACAAACGTATAATACGTATTATACGTTTGTATTACACGTATACAAAACAGCACGGTTGTTCTGATGCCTTTTATCAAGCTTTGTACTACGCATGCGCGCACAAACACGTAATAATAAACACGTATAATGCTTCCAATCTCATTTTATATTATAATGCTTATACTCATTTTCTCCCACGTTAAATCTTTTGAATTTATGTGTCTGTCTCTTTTTACTGTCGCTTTTTCGTTTCATCGACTTTCAAATCACAACGATGCTATAATAGATTGATGCACCGAGCGCAAAGTGAGTTATTAATGCACGAGTGTTATGTTGGTGCCCGAGGACACTGAATTAACACGAGTGCATTAATTACTCTCTTTAGCAAGGTGCGTAATTTACTTTTCTTTCAACTACCAATCTACCTGCTGTGATAAAATATACCTACTCAAACTAAATATATGAAGAATCAAAGTTTTACAATGGTACAAAATGCGCGCCATTTGTTTTTCTTTTTCATCAAGTCGGTTTTATTCAGCCCATTTTTATTATCAGCCAGTACCTTTTAGATCAAATGCAAACATTTTATATTAAACTTAATGGGAGATATTAAACCTCTGTGGTAAATTTATATCTAAATAAAAAGTAAAAAATAGTGCGATAATGAGATTTCATATAACAATACTGCACTGTTTTGGATCTAAGCAAAAAATACGTCCTTTGTGATCGGTTTTGTAGTGATTAATGATAACATTACTACGTAGTTGAATTTGAATTTTGAAACTTGAATCTAAAAACCGTTAAAAACGATCTTAGATAGCTCAACTAAATAACGCCGTTAAATAATTTTCAAAACGCAATGGACTCCTTCCCCACGGGAAACTATAATACTTCCTCAGCTATAAAATAATTAGATAACTTAAATTGTCTCAATCTCAATATTTGCTAAAGTCTAGTGATGTGCGTACAAACATCGATAATTGCTTCTTACGTTTTATAATTGGCGGGAACATGCACATTAATTATTCATTAAAGCTCACCCCTCATTTACCGCGACTTGAGAAATGCTAGTTAAGCAGTCGAGTACCTACACCACTATTTTTCTAGCGCACGCAGCTTATTTTTAATTGCTTTATTTTTATCGATATTTGGTACATCTTAGTAATATCGTTAAATTAATTCTTAAGTTAAGCATTACATACTTAACTTACCTAAAAAACGTAATTGAACAAAAACCGTCTCATAAAGATTAGATGACAAAAAGCATGGGATGAATCTGCTCCAACTCAAGATGACATCCGTAACAAAATTAGCAAGGGTCATAAGCTCTGCTTTCGATGTAAGTTGAGGGTTCGATTCTGTCCCAGGATAAACATTTGTTTGATGAACTTAGGTGTTAGTTCTGTGCCTGGGTGTTATTAAGTACCATAAGTATGTATTTAATAATATAATATAAGTATTCTATCAGTTATCTGGTCACCATTATACAAGTTATGCTTTGTTTGAGGCTAGCTTGTGTACTAATATTATCCACCAACATCTACAAAAAGCGTTACAACCAGACAAGTTTCTTGCCGGATTCTTCTTGAACTAAGGTTAGGAGGAACCGGCACCTAGATCCATCATCCACCATACCCAGTATATGTATAAGAAGACGATTCGAATCTTGTGATTGTGATTCTATTGAAAAAAATATTTTGGGTTTTGATATTCAAAATGTTTTAGATTTTTACTTTAGCTTCAAAAATCTGTAAATAGCAAAAAAACATGTAAGTTTATTTTGTACATTTAGGTAGGCATACTTATTTTTAGTTAGAAATCTAGGCACAATTCAAAAGCTGCGAATATTTTCGATATTTATACGAAACTATCTCATTTGCATTTTAAAACTCCCTCCAACTTCCGCGGTGTATTCACGAGACGGTATTTATAATTCCGATGTTGTTCTTGAAGCGATGAAGGGTTGCAGGGTGGTCAAGTACCACCCCACCCTCCCCCGATGCGTAGCGCGGAGAAAATGTTAAATTACGGGGAAAATAAAAGAAGACGACTTTACTTTGAGGTTAAGGAACGTTCAGATGAAGCCAGTAATTCGACAGTGTACTGACTAGTCGCTTTATTGTCACTGGTTACAATACAGCACAAGGATAAAAAAGAAAAACAAAACCGTTTAAAAATGGAACGTGTTTTTTCCAATTTATTTTTGACTGTATTTATAATTAATAACAGTTTAGTTTTGCATATTTTAATGAATTCTTGTAAAATCTCGGGTATTTTCGATTTTTTTTGGAGAAAACACAAGGGGTATTTTTATTGCGCAT
This sequence comes from Lampropteryx suffumata, assembly GCA_948098915.1. NCBI lineage: Eukaryota > Metazoa > Arthropoda > Insecta > Lepidoptera > Geometridae > Lampropteryx > Lampropteryx suffumata. Next base: position 6,498,660 of record OX402563.1, read on the forward strand.
GAATTCCAAGTAATTTAAACATTACATTTTTTAAAACAAATACATTTTCTATATACACTGTGAAATGAGTTTCGGCTGACGTTATACTTCAAAGATATTAACAAAACAAAGTTTCACAAGAGTTTTAATGGAAAACGAACCGGCTAACGATGTGGTCTGAAAAGACAGCGCGAAAGTTCCAATACTTTACAAGTATTTTGAGGACTTAAAAAGGCTTGATGTTTTATCTTTGTGCTTTTGTTATTTATTTGGAAATTTGAAAATTTTAATATTTCTTCGCAATCCTATCACAAAAGTTAAAAAAATTCCTTGACTAACAATACTTTTAAAACCTGTCTCCAATAACCTCTATACCTACGCATGCGTGCCATCTCCTCACAAAAAGCGACCAAGAAAGCTTGACAAAGGGTTGCCAAGGTGCGTGAAAGGGCACAATGTCATGTATCAAGTTCACTCCTGGCAGGGTTAGCCGAGCGGGAACGTACACTCACCGAGTAAAACATCCGTCTTCGATATGGAAAAAAAATTATTCAAGACTTTATATATTATATTTTACAAGTAGTTTGGTGATGATCGTAAGTTTTAAAAGCACTGAAATACGTCACCTCAATAACACAAATTTAACGTTATTAATGGTTTGGTTTATGTACTAGAAGTATGTATATTGATAATATAAAAAGTACGTTAAACTAGTGTAGTAATTTCACTTAAGTCTCTATTAATTCAAATTCAAATTTAGTTTTTTTACACCTTATTTTAACATAACAGATTCTATCTAATGCATAAAAATAGGAAAAACAGAATGAAATTATGTTACTAAAAAGGTGTAATTTGACTTGATGAGTGTCAAGTCAAATTACACCTATATAATAGCTGTCAGAAAGGTTTTTTTTATTTTTGATATAAAAATAGAATATTAATAAAATAGACACACAAAGAAAAGAAAGTAAAGAGATATAGTAAAATGTAATAATTTAAAAACTAAATAATATAGGTATAGGCACCCAGTCAGGCAGATAGGTACCTTAACTTTTTACCTACCTATTAAACACACAAGCACGATCGACAGTCCCTCCTTATGTGAGCCTAAATATAAGCAATTAAATAAAAAGTGTCAGCTAAATATTTTTGCACGTGGCTGTACTCAAAAGCGACTTAACCTAAGATTTAGAAAAACAATGCAAATGTAACTCTATATTGTAGCGAGCCTAGCGAGCAGAGCAAGTGTGGGAAGTAATTAGAGCATCGCCATTTCTCAGACTATATGAGAGAGCGGTATACTAACTACTGTTTACACTGTGGGGGAGGACAAAAGGACTTTATGTAGCTGAGGATGGAGGACAAAGATGTGTTATTTGTGGTGTGTGTTTAGAATTACTACAATTAATCCATGTATAAGAAAGAAACGCTAGTCCGAGCTCATCTACCGAGTTTATTGTATGCAACTCAGTGCCGATTATCTCAAAATGCCTCTTTATTTACCGACTAGTAAGTGGTGATTGATAAATTTCAAATTCAAATTCAAATCAGTTTTATTTAATACTAGCTGCTGCCCACGGATTCGCACGCGTGGTACCTACATAAAAAGTAGCCTATGTCCTTCTCCAAGGTTCCATCTATTTCTTTACTGAAATTCATCAATATCGGTTTAGCGGTTTAGGTGTGAAAACGTAACAAACAGACAGACAGAGAGTCGGAGTTACTTTTACATTTATAATATTAATCACAAAGATTACTTTATATCACCCGAGATGTATTACCATGTAACTCGGCCTGGACTTAAATTCTGTTAATTTACAACGGTTACCGTTCTATTTCAATCTACGTTTCGACTCCAATTACGGTTCAATAATTACCTAAGAACCTATTTTGTTATCTATGAGCAAACAAAATAAAACATTCGATCGATCGTTGACGACTTATACGAAACAAAAGCAAAAACCAAAAGCTGTCACTCCTGGTCCTACCGCATTTTTGTATAATCCTTCACATAACTAGCTTATCTACAAAAAAACATTGCAAATCTGTTAATTAGCTGTCAGAGGACAGAGCAACATGAGACCATGCATTCCTATCAATAGCCATCTATTTTGTTAACCGATTTTATCAAAAAGGAGGAGGTTCTCAATTCATCGGTTTTTTTTATGTATGTTCACCGATTACGATACGATAGACGCCTGAACCGATTTCAAAATTTTTGTTTTGTTTGAAAGTATACTTCCCAGGTTGTCCCATTTAAATTTTATCGAAATCGGTTAAGCGGTTTTAGAAAAATCAACAAATACCTAAAAATTATATATATTATATTTTCGTTACCTGCAGTGGGAAGCAGTGCGTTCAGTTGATCTATCCATATTATATATAAACAAAATACATCTACTTTCCACAAAAATTTTCAGAATAAAATAATTTTATGCTCTCAATTTGTATCCTATGAACTCGGTTTTCTTTTTATTTTTTAAAACGTAATTATAATACGATTAACATGAATACCATTTATGTAAGCAGTTTCAAAAAGTTTAATATAAAAGCACATGTTTCCATGATAAAATAAATAATGTTCATCACTTAAATGTAACACTAACTTTTCATTACAATTGTTAAGTAGTCGAGTACATATCCAAAGTAATACTATATACAAAAAGATATCTCTTGTGGCATATTTTTCCATCTGAAATGATCCTTGCAATCCTTCACTGCACGCTAGATCGAATCGTGTCGCCATCCTTTTCACGTATTTTTCTTCCACTAAAGTCTAGACTTGGGGGCTGTCTTACCCCTTTTGGGGGGTACTTGGAGCCCTTATCTGTTAAGTTTGTACAGTGTAGTGGATCGTATAGGGGAGCCTGATTCTTGAGTTGAATGCAGCGGTGAGTGATAAAGATTTTACAAGGATTTTTTTTAAATGCCTACTTTGAAAACTGGTTTACTCTACAAATAAAAGTACCTGTGGAAGTAAAAGTAGATAGGATCCACATTAATATTATAAATTCGAAAGAGTCGTTTGTTTGTTACTTTTTCACGGCTGAATGAATCTTGATGAAATTTGCTACGATAAAAGATTGCATCTTAGAGACACACATAAGCTACTGTTTATAAAAGTACCATGCGTGCGAAACCACGGGAAGCAGCTAGTTTCCTATAAAATTACCTAAATAACTTTTTATTGTAAGCAAAAAAATAGAGAAAGGCTAAAATCAAAAAACTATAGAACTCTCAAACATTGCTGTATTTTCGGACTTTCCCTGCAGCATCTACTTACGCGTATGCAACTTGAGGGTAGTTACGTTTTTTTATTTCTTCTCCCCCATGGACGTCTGGTCTTCCATTTTAGCTGAGACTTCAAACGACTCGACAATGCGTTGATTAATACCTAGACGTTTTGAAAATGGCCTCTTTTGACGACTATATTGCCCGGTTGTGTATGTTTTCATTATTTTTTATAATGAGAAAAATGAGTTTTTTTATTTATCTAAGAGTGGGTTGTTTAAAATTTAAACGGTTATTCAAATTTTCAAAACAACCTCAACTCTACTTAGCACTAATTCCCAATGTTATAAAACTATTTACTGTAAATGCATTTTTTTATAGCTAACCTCATTTATAGAGTAAAAGCCTCATACGTAACTAAGAAAAATTGACTTAAATTCAATCTCAACTAGAATGTATGGTTACATGTTGTCATACATTCTTCTTCAAGCTGACGTTAAAGCAATTTCTCGCAGAGGCTACAACTATATCCAAATCACATTTTTATATAATTATATCATACCGATAACAACATTTCGCATCACAAAAATCAACCCGCAAACTATTCCACAAAACGTTTTTAAAGAGTAAAATCATCGATTCTCAGCTTCCTATTAAACTCACGATAAAAAATAAAAGAGTATGGGCCTAGTACCTTCCCTAAGATTGACAGACGGAAGGGTTGAGGCGGGTGGTATAGGGGGTGAATTAAAAGAGAGTGGAAAAATTATACGTGGCAACCGACGCATCTTAACTTCCGAGGCTGCCTTCTATGCTGCGTTCAGTCAGTTCAGTGAGTCAATAAGTTAGAATAAAATGTAATTCCACTAACCCGACTCACAATCGTAACTACTTGTTGGTAAATGACAACCATCACTTATTAATACTTGCGATTACTAGAAATATCACCCAGAAGAATGTCAGTAACTTATGAACACTCGCGATATCCGGATAAATCGCCCAAGATATAGATATTTTGTTTCATTCGTCAAGTCAATACTTGCTTTTCTAATATCGCATTTCGCTATTTGAATCTGTAGCTTAACACAACGGGCTTGGAGGCAGAAAATAAGCTTCATCGTATCACTAGTTATTTCGAACCAGTGTGGTGAAAGGGTTAAAGTGCGCCTCAAGGGCTCTTTCTTGCACTTGATTCAACTATAGGTATACCAGTTTCATCCGTTATCGTTTGAGATTACTGGTACAACCCACATCAATTTTACTAACAGATAAATTCAATGGTGCACGACAATATCTAGTTTTTCAGGAGCACAATAGCAAATATTATTTGAATATTTTTTTTCGTACCATACAAATACCTACTGTCCGTTATTTCGTGCATCTTTAGTAACTCGACTAAACGGTTCAACAATGTCGTGACTAAACGAGGCTCGTAGTTCCGCTAGTTGCCGCATCCTAGTGTAATTAATTGTTGTCTGGAAGAGTCAGTTCTATTCAAAAGAATTATTACATCAAATTCTTCAAAGGGATAGAGTCGCTAAATGTATAAACAACTTGATAAAAAGGCATTATACAAATATAAATAAGTATTTTCGTTCACGAGCCAATAATAAAAATATTACAGGACATAAGGTTAAGAAGAAGAAGAAATACAATACTCACAAATAAAGAATAGAAGCCATCTTACCTCATTCTCAGTTAGTCTTAGTGAGTCTCACTCTCAGTTAGTTCGGTTTGATACAACTTTTGACGATGTTCGGTTTGTTAGGTTTTGACAATTGCCATTCATTGTGCGCACATGAATAGTTTTGTCAAGCAAAGCAAAGCAAAGTCAAACAAAATGTTTTATTCTGATAAAACGTGCGGACAAAGTTGCAAACGGGACAGCCAGTCTCACAAATAAAGAATAAACTATCTTACTTCAGTTTCGATGCATTCGTAATTAAAATAATAAAAAAATCATGTCAACTCCTTGCAGTTTCCTAAGTATGAATTATGCCGCTCGGTGTATTCGTTAAGGGGCGGATCTATTCATTCTTTTTGTCCGCTGGCTGCAGTTAAGGAGGTCCGCTACTCTACTGTACCTACAGGGTGGTAGGGGACACCCCCTCCCACTGAACTTGCTAGAGAATATTTTTTCTAGACTCTCGAGAACGTTGGAAATCGACACACTTGCCGTAGTTTGTTCCGCTCGTTCCAACGACGATAGTTCGAATGATGTCGGATTATTTTTTCGTGTTGGTTATTATTTTTTTGAGTAGTTCATCTTTCATCTGTGCACTTACAAGATTTTTTTAATGAGTACAGCCTCCATCACTATATTTATTTCTTAATGACAATTTCATTTTCAACTATTCCGACACCACAAAAAAAAACCTAGCCAAAAAAAAATGTCTATCGGTAAAAGATTTTTTGTAACGACTATCGGTAAATCTCTTCATTACCCCAGCACTAGTAAGTCAAGGAGCTCGCAAGACGGTAATGAACTGAATTCTTTTCGAGTTCGTAGACGCATCTTTAAGGCGTCAAAATGTGACTGGATGGCTCTTGGCCATTTCAGATGGAAATATTAATGTTTTTAAAGCTAGGCCAGTGGAATATTGTAGCAGGTTCGTATTCCTATTGTTATGAGAGCGTAGAGTGCTCATCAATGTCGTAGTCGTAGTTTTTTACGTAGGTATGCACATAATGACGTTGTTCTTTCGTTCGGGTAAGGTTCCGTACAGTAACTCTTTTAAAACGCCTATACGCACTGGTGGCCTAGTGGTAGTCCCGCCTTCCAATCTTAAGGTCGTGGGTTCGAATTCAGCACCAATGGATTTTACTGATCGAAAAGTGCGCTATATCTACCAGTGTTCTGAAACGGTGATGAAAAACCTCGCGAAGAAACCGGCATGTCGTAAAATCAAAAGAGTTAGAAAACATTTTGTGCACGAAAGGAGCCTCTGTGGCGCACTTTAATCCTTTCACCACACTGGTTAGATAAACTAGTGACTCGATAAGAAGAAGAAGAAAAAGACGCTTATAATTAGCTTAATATCAAAATAAGAAATTTGTATGTAAGTTGCGAGGAAATAAATCAATGAAATAGATATTATATTTATATTATTTTATATACTAGCCGCCGCCCGAGGCTTTGCACGCGTTGTACCTACTTGTAGTGTAGCCTATGTCTCCAAGATAGAAAAAATCTTTTAAAAGGTCACCGTAGGTCAAACATTTTAGGTATAGCACGAATTAATCCGCGCAGTTTAACCGCGCTGTTCTAAATCTATTCCCATTTTTCCGCTAGGCCTTAAGACTATAAAGCGAACCAAGTCACGTGTGTCTCACTAGTTTGGCTGGTCATAAGTTTCTGAACTTCTAAGCATAGAGGCTTATCTTAACACGAGTCCACTATCAAGTTAATGCACTTAACTGCCCGAGGAAGTCAGGTTAAGTTAACGTCAAGATTACGAGATCTTTCGTAAGTTCTCGTTAAGTTTAATGTCGGGTTTATTGGTGTTTAAGTAAGTTTCGAGTCAAACGTCTTGGAAACTTTGTTAGTTTCGATTATTGTATGTCTTGTTTAGTTTTCTGTGCAGACTTTTAAGAATATTTGGTGTTTTTTATTCATCAAAGTCAAATCAAATCAATATCAAATCATAATAAATAAAAAAAAATAAAAAAAAACATTATTGAGAACACTACAAAACAAAATATGAAATTTAAACCCAAGTGCATATATACATAAATTAATAGTGTCCTGCAATCGGCGATCTTATAGTTACGTTTTCTACCAGACAACAGTCTAAGAAAACAATATACAGAGAAAAAAATATACCTAGTTTATGGTAAACACGAAATTAAAAATAACAGACAATTTAAATTCAACTTAATTAATGATCGAGTGTCTTGCAAGTGTGCTGCTACAAATAAGAATTTATCTCATAATCCCATTTTAGCTAATGTGGCCTAAAAAGACATCTGCTAAGACAGTGCACAAATGAAACCTCTTAAGCCTCTCTCGCACTGATACCGTACGAACCGTTAACTCGAGCGGCAACTCACGGACCGCGGATCAAACTCACCCTGATGAAGATTCTCTAGATGAATCCAAACAGTGTCGTTGCCTCCATCGACAGGATAATACGTGAGTAAGGCCCGTGTTTATCAAAATGTACATTTTAACCCCTTTATCATGCTGAGTCGGGATCAATTTGCTGTTGTAATATACACGTACATAGCAAATACCTAAGCATAATTTGACTATAGAATCGGGTTGGTATTTTTCGCTTGACTGAATTCAACTTCGAGTGAGGATTCCTACGTGGAACTGATCCCAGATGGGTGCTTCTTGTAGACTGATGATGAAGACGACTGCGATAGTCTTCAAATTATAAGGTCAAAGTCCCCCTGCTGTCTAACAGAATAGCTTGCAAGAGAGAAGGAAAACTTGAAACAAGCCCGGCTCGGTGCCAGCCGTTATGCACCTGCAACCGAAACAACACCGCATGTACTGACTCGTCTTTCCTGCGGGTCTTGTCAGCAAGGTCAAGAGGTTAGTGTGGGTACCTGGGAAGGCCTGCGCTATCAAACAGAATCCTCGGCAGAGTGGCGTCAGTGGAGAGGAAACTTCACCCAACTCAGCTTGCTGGAGAATAAACGAATGTTTTCAATTACAAATAACTGCTCTGTAACTTGACTGACGCCATCTAAATCATCTTCAACAGATTAACTAAGCCCAATGTTGAAGCATAATTGTATAATAAGAACCAAGTGCTTTGTCATTTTCTTGTATGTTGTGTGTTGTGTGCTAAGAAGCAGTCTGTCTAAGTCTATGTCTGTCTATAAAGAAACAGCTTTAAGAGGATATAGTAGGACAAGTTTGCATCAGTCAAAGGCAGTCTTAATCATTCATTTCATAATACTTAATAAGGATATATCTATCCTTTTCAGTAATTGAAGCGCGTGCTCAATTCACGCTACTCACTCAAATCACGTTTTCGCTTCTGTTTAACGTTATATTTTAAGGCAAGGTTAGGTTATTGACGACCTCTGAGACGCGGGTTGCAGGTTCTATTCCCGCCGTGGGACAAATATTTGCATGATCTACAAGTATTTGTCTCGGGTGTTTTTATGTATAATATGTATTAAAAATATATCGTACCCAACACAAGCTCTGCTTACTTTGAGGCTAAATGATGATGTGTGAAATGTAGATGGATTTTTATTTAAATATTCGTTTGATTAAAATGTTGACTCGAGCTAATTTAATAGAAAAAAAAATCAAAAATTTAAATATTAAAAAAAAAAAAAAAAAAATATAAACAAAAAATAAAACCCCACAATTAATAGATACCATCAGGTGGGCCGTATTCTTATTTATCAACTGATATTGATAAGCCCAAAATTTCGTACCTCGATTCCTTAATTTGAAACCGTACTTCATTTGCCGGTTTCAAAAAGAGCCAAAACGCTAGCATCCAAACAAAGATCTCATAGCGCGAATTAATCATTTATATGCGTACGCGCATCAACAATTAACACATCGCTAAGCAGGAAGCGAGCAAGGATGTGGCAATATGGATTTAACCTCTGGCACATCCTATGTCTTGGTTTGTCGCAATATTTAGGACATGAGATGAGTCACGGGTTCGGAGGTCATTCAGACACATGGGTGACGATGCCGGCGCTATCACTCCTCAAGTAGGTGATTCATGTGTTTGGAGATGATATTTTTAAACTTTTATATCCTTTTAAATACTTGAGCTGTACGATACATTTTGATAAATACGGGATTGCCTACGTATTAGAAGGAGCGACGAACGGACCGAAGATCAAACTCACCCTAATGGAGATTCTCTAGATGAATCGAAACAGTGTCAGTGCCTCCATCGACAAAATAATACGCGAGTAAAACCAGTGTTTTTTCAAGTATTCCTTTTCTAAATTATTTGTTTTTATTCGTCAATAAACAGCTCATTCGCCCATTACAGATTACCTTAGGTAAATTATAAATAATTAAATAAATAATGCTGGACATTTCACGCATCATCTAGCCCTAAAGTAAGCAGAGCTTCTGTAATAGGATCAACATGACTGATATACTATTTATATGCTTTTTTTGTTAAATAAATACATATTATACATATAAAAACATCCCGACACGAGACAAATACTTGCAGATTAAGTATATAATCAGGTAACTAAGATTATGAAACCAAAACATGAACATACCTACTCTTGTCAAAAGTCTTCTTCTTCTTATTCTGTCTTAATGACCTGTGACATACTAATGTCAATTCTGCCAATGTCAAGTGTTTATAGTTTATAGTCAGTTTGTTTGTTATTAGTCTTAGTCGATGGTCAATTGTCAATTCTATACGTCACGCGGAATGGCGTCTAGAATTTTCTTGGGATTCCTCGTCGTTCAAATCACATTGCATACACATATAATTCAATTATCCATACCAATTTTCGATAATTTTAGAGGTTTCTGATGTGTTGTCGTAAATAAACACATTGTTTTACATATTTAGTATCAGCATTGCACCCGTGCGAAGCCGGGGTTGGTCGCTAGTTTTATATAAAATGGTGCCTTTCATATAAGATAAGTACGGATTATTTTTGCTCGAATCACAAAGAAGCACAAAGCTTTTATTCAAATTATTCACACCCGAGTCAATAACTCTATTTAAATCAAAACACCAAAATTACCGGAAATTACTCAAGAAAAATCCTATAGTAATGAGCGACTTAACTATTATGGAGCTATTAGTCCCAATCACATAATTAGCTAACGTGGCGTTAAAGTATGCTCTGTCTTTGTCATTATAAAGTCAAAGAAAAAAGATGGCAATATATTGAAACTACACCTTTATGGTCTTACTTATAAACGCCTCACTCTCACACTGCTTAAGATTCGCTGTCTCTATTCGTCACTAATTTACAAAAAGGGATGGCACTATTTTATACAGAGATTAACTTTTAACAGATTATGTTGAAAGACGTTTTATGTAAGGTGGTAATTTCGGATATTTGACAGTTTCGGTAAGGGCAAAGTGTACGGTTCTATAACAAGGCCCCAGTGACTTGTTAGATTTGTCGATTGGCAAATTTACAAACGAAATTAAACATAAACTGTCTATTAAAGCATATTATAAAATATCTGATTATTTAGATGACAAAAAACTTGGGATGAACCTGCTCCAACTCGACTTCGCATTCCAAAATTGGCGAGGATCAGGAAGGATCACTTTGGATTTGAAGACAATCCAAAGTGGTCCTTGTGATTTTATTGAATAAAGAACGTTTTGTATTATTTTAATATTAGTAAAGTTTATACCTATAGTTTAGTAGGTAACCAAATTAATTGTTAATTATATATAAATACATTATCTAATCCAAATAACGCTTATTATAAAGTCCATAACAAAGGGTAGGTATCACAATTTATTATATCAAGTGCAATGGCAGATAAATGATATTTTCCTTAGATTATTAATAATTATCCTTATTATGAGTATTTCATTACTATAATATCAAGTTAAACTTCATATCGTGTCAAAAATATGGAACAATATTTACATGAATAACAATATGTCTCGATAACATAATATTTTAATGCTTTTAATGTTATTAAAATGATCTAAATCTAATTTATAATAAACCAATAAGTCATAGAACTAGGTGGTTGATATCTTCAGTAAGAGACCATCTTAGTGGGTAGGGTGTAGGGTATCAGTGTGTAAGCAATTTTAAACATAAACTCAACGAACTCTGTGGCGCAGTGGGCGAAGGCACGCTCAAGACGCAAAAGGAGGCTGGTTCGCCTCCCGCCGCTGATCAGAATATATTTATCTTAACTTTGGGTGTTATTCTATGATTAATATACCTACAAAAATAATGTAGATATTTACTTAGGGTTTCTAGATGTTCTATGTGAAATATAAAGTATTCGATATTTACAGAACTCTTCAAGTTTAGTCATAAGTAGGTACACTTAAACTGTGTAGTAAAGCGTTTTGAAAACGTTTTCGCGTGCTGATGTTAGACACTTGTCTTATCTTCGATCATTACTTCAGAACAGCTCAAGTTTTAGATCACTGATAAGGTATTTTGTTTACGTCGGTAGGCTCGCATTGTTTCATACCGTCTAATACGAAATACAAACACCCGTAAGTTAATCTAGCCATGGATACGCCATACATCTCTACTAATAATATTATAAATGCGAATGTAACTCTGTCTGTCTGTTTGTTACGTTTTCACGCCTAAGCCGCTGAACCGATTTAGATAAATTTTGGTATAGAGATAAATGGGGCTTTGGAGAAGGATATAGGCTACTTTTTATGTAGGTACCATACGTGCGAAGCCGCGGGCAGCAGCTAGTACTGATATAAAACAACGAATGTGTTTTTGTCTGTTTGTGGTGTTTAGTTTTCACGGCAACAACATTGGAAATGGAATTTAGTAAGGAGAATGAAATAAAATATAGTAAAAACATATATTTAGCACACACACAAAACAAAAGAGTAAACATGAGCGGAAAACAGACTAAAAATAGACCCGAAGGAGAGATTTATACAATCACAAAAAAAATAACAAAAGTAATAAAGCGACCAAGTGCGAGTCGGACTCGCCCATGAAGGGTTCCATATCAGCAAGTAACAGTTTATATTTGAGTTGATTGAATGAAAGGTAAATAGCAGTTTACGATTTATGACGTATTAAAAAAAAACTACTTACTAGATCTCGTTCAAACCAATTTTCGGTGGAAGTTTGCATGGTTAATGTACAACATATATTTTTTTTTGTTTTTACATTCTCTTATTTTAGAAGTTACAGGGGAGGGGGAGGCACATTTTACCACTTTGGAAGTGTCTCTCGCGCAAACTATTCAGTTTAGAATATTTTTTTATTAGAAACCTCTATATCATTTTTGAAGACCTATCCATAAATACCCCACACGTATGGGTTTAATGAAAAAAAAATTGTATATTTTCAGTTTTAAGTATGGGAACCCCCAAAATTTATTGTTTTTTTTTCTATTTTTGTGTGAAAATCTTAATGCGGTTCACATCTACAGTTTCAACAGTATAGTTCTTATAATTTCGGAAAAAAGTGGCTGTGACATACGGACGGACAGACAAACAGACATGATGAATCCATAAGGGTTCCGTTTTTTGCCATTTGGCTACGGAACCCTAAAAATTAGCCCTTTCTGCGAACCAATCAACATATCAAGGATAGATTGAAGGACATAAGCTAATTTTTAGGTAGGTACTACGCATGATAAGCCGCGGGTATATGCTAATTCATATTAAATTTATATTTATATCCCAACGTCTGAATGTCTGATCGGATCGGCTACATGAAGTATTAAACGTGCGAAGCCGTGGGCAGCAGCTAGTATATAATAAATTCTAAAAGTCTGATCATACACAAAAATAGAAAGTGATTTGTTTGTTACGTTTTTACTGCTTAACCACTGCACGGATTTTGATTAAATTTAATTAGGAAATAGATTGTATCTTGGAGAATGACATAGGCTACTTTTATGTAGGTACCCAACAAAATGTAAAATAAAAATAAAATAATTATTGGTGGAATGCACACAATACCGTCTAGCTCCAAACTAAGCATAGCTTGTATTACGGTGTCCAGATGACTGACAGAAATAAATAAATAATCACGGACATTTCACACAGCATCATCTGGCCCCTATGTAAGCAGAACTTGTGTTATGGGTACCATAATGACTGATATACTACTAAAATACTTTTTTTAAATACATACATTTTATATATAGAAATATACAGACCCGAGACAAATACTTGCAGATCATACAAACATTGTCTCTCTCAAATAAATCTACCTTGTAAATATTTGCTACAGGATATTTCTTTTAAAGTTAACTAAGATATAATTAAGAATATAATTGCCTCGGCCGACGTCATGAGTTAAATTGCCCTAAATAGGTTTAAATTGAGTTCCTTCCATAGAATTGAAAAACATGTTAATTTCGCGACACCCGCACCTAGGTCGCTATAAATAGAATGCCCGACCTATGAATTAGAACACTTATAAATACTGATATAAAACTAGCTGCTACCGCGGCTTTGCACGCGTGGTACCTACATAAAAAGTAGCCATTGCTCTTCCCCAAGATTTAGTCTCCTTAGATACTTTCGTATTTATAATATGAATATATAAAATGGATTATAATAGTTATACTTAATCCATGGATAGATTTATTTATTTGGAGAACAAGAAATTTACACTAGTACACAAAAAACCATTTACACTAGTTAAAAACTATTCAAAAAAATCATTAATTAGTCACGTAATACAAAAAAAAATTAAACAAATAATACAATTAAGTCACATAATTAAAAAAAAACATTACTGATTCATTTCACTAGATGGTATGGATGTCAACGGAAGAGCACAATGGTGCAGTGGTCCTAAGGTTGTGGGTTCAAACATTATTTTTCTACCTATGTACTTGTATACACCTTGTTGGTATTTATACTGACACGAAAAGTGTCCCGTCTTTCGAAACGTAGGTACTAAAACTAGTTATTTTTGCAATTTAAATGAGCCACAATAACGCTCAACTTTTCCTGCAACTTTGAAAGCATTTGAGCTCAGATATTACATTTGTAAGTATCATCATTATTGCAACTTGGACCGTAACATGCATGCGCTTCGGATTCAGTCTCATTCGTAAAGTGACACACGGTTAAGTTGTTTGACGAGCGGGAGTCGCTCAAAAGCTGGAGATACTGCTAAAGTTTTTTAATTTCATCCAACCCATATGGGTTATAGAGGATGTAATGTACATACATTGTGTTCGAACACTATATATAAAACGATTGTAGGTAATAGATTTCTAAAAAAGCAAAGGAAATTAAATTTAAAAGGAAATAAAACAAATACCAAAAATAATTGTAGCAAAGCCAGATTTATGTTCTAAATTGTAAAATTTGTAAAATTGTTTTGGATCTATGTGAAATGTCCGGCATAAAAAAATATGCCAAAAAATACATTGAAATCTAGTTAGCAGCTCAAAAAATTAGGAGAAATAAGAAAAATAGGTAAAATGGCGAAATCAATGAGTATAATTAAAATGAGACAAAACCTATGCAAAACGCACCTATCCTACGCTCTATCACACACTAAAACATGACTAGGAATGTGACCAATTGGATTATATCCGTCGTACAGTAGTCATGTCAGTATGACACATAGGTAACAGTGTTCACAGACTGACTTCAACATACTTTGGACGACGTCCAGGAGTCTTTTTGGCTTCAAGAAGTCGTTGAAACCAACTTCAGTGGTTAAATGCGTTTTGGAATTGTTCTGCAATTTTAATAGCAATGTGTCTGCTGTTTTGTTGAGTACTTAGAAGTTTAGGAATTCCTGGCTTCCTGTGTTTTGTCGCATTATGAGACTTAGTTTTAAGGAATTTAGTTTGAAACTTGAACACTCGGAATTATTTATTTCACCCGTAGGTGTTGTCGTATGTTGGAAAACTGAAACAAAAGAAAAGTGTTTTCACAAGAAATGTTTTTTTTTAAATAAATCAATTACCAGTTGTAGTTTATTTGAACGTCAATAATAATTGTCTGGATTATTTTCACATGAAATTTTGATTATCACGTGAACTTAACCGAAATAGTGTTTAGTACGAATTTGAATTATTTTGTAACTAAATATGTACATTTTTCTTTCTCAAAACAATCACATTTACTTGATCTTTTAATTTCTCATGTTTTTATATGTATTTTTATAATATCCAAGAATAAGATCCCAGAGGAAGGTTGCTAGTTCAAGCCCTGTCTGGCGTAAGTCGTAAAGCCTTTGGAATATTAGAAAAAAACATATTATCCACACTAATATTATAAATAAGAAAGTGTATCTGTACGGACCAGGACGAGTTTCTTGCCAGTTCTTCTCGAGCTTGGGTTAGGATGAACTGAACCTAAATTCACCTAGTATGTACTTAAGACGTTTCAAAGTGATCCTTGTGATTGTATTGAATAAAGTATCTTTTGACTTTGACTTTGTCTATCTTGCACAGAGCAGACAGCACTTGTCTATTTAAACCACAGTTATATTACTCGTTTATTTAACTCTAGTCATAACCGAATCGAGACCAAACACGTTACAAAACACTTGATCAATTTGTCGTCCGGAGGGTTCCAAGGAACGGAACCATAAATTGGCCGCTAACGAGGAAACGATCTTGTACGCGCACCGCTCTACGGAACACTAGTCAATCTCAGCTCCGGTTAGGCTGCGTTTACACATGCCCTATTTCTGTACTTTCGCTGGTCTAACTGAAATTTGGTGAAAACAAACTAAAAAAAATAATAATTAAGAAGTGTTACTTATAAATGTTAATTCAGACTTTAATGCTAACAAAATAAGATCTTATTGTGTATGCATCAAAGTCTTCATTAGAATGACTTTTTAAGTGACACTTCTTAAATTTATTAAATTATTGTAAGGAGATGTTGATTAAAACTGCGGAAATTCGGGAAAATCAATTCAATATATGAAAATATATGTCAATTGTAACCTAATTTTAAAACTGTAATTTAAAAATGTTACCCCAATTTGGACTTTGGTTAAGGCAAAATAGAAAATCGTTTTTGAAGCTTATCAAGCAAAACGGCAGAGTCATCATCACAATCCACAATAACGCTATTTGATATTTAAATGAATCCCCTTAGTATAATATTGCACGAAAGGCCTTTAACCTTTTCACCACACTGGTGACAACTATGACACGAGAAGAAGAAATATAAAGGAAGAGATCACTTTTAAGCGATATGTACAGGTATTAGCTATTTATTATACCTATTATTATACCTATTGTACAAGTATTAGTAATAAAATTATATTTTATTACTAATACTTGTACAATAGGAAAATTAAAAAACAACAGTAGGTTTGTCAGAGAAATTAATTAATTTTAATTTAATTAATTAAACGGTCCTTAGATAGCTCAACTGTTACACATGTATTTTATATTATTCTGTAAATAAATTATGAGTTAAATAGTTAAACATTTACTATGAGTTAATACCATTCTTCTTTATAACTTTTATTCTATCTATACTCATTCATTTTAAATATTATTTACAAATATAGTATGTATACCTACTATTTTATCTAAATACGTCAATAATAAATGCACAGCAACAATTTTATACCACCTTCGCAAATAACAATCAAATGGCAACATTTAATTTAATTACAAATGTATGAAGCCTCTCACACGATCAGGCCTCAATTCAGTAGTTTCGCTAGATTAACTAAAATTTCCTAAAACAAAAACGATCTTATTTTGTTTGCATAAAAATGTGAATTAGAAAAAAATATTTTTAGTGACACTTCTTAAGTTAACGTGTAACTGCCGTGTTATAGCTCAATTTAGTCATCATGTAAGGAGGTGTTGATAAAGCTGCGGTTATTTTCCACAGTTTTTATCAACACCTCTATACATTATTTCAATAAAATAATTAATTTAAATAAAAATTATAGCAATAAAACAAAAAATAATTTTAACTTATTTTAGAACTATGATTTAAAATGGGTAGGTACTCTAATTTGAACTTTGTTAACAGCTAGATAAGGTCGTCCATAATTTAGAATATTTTAGCTAGTCCGACGAAACAACAGAATAGACTGTCTCTTCGACTAATCGACGTGATTCTTCGTTTGTCAGTTCATGTAACATAGCTCTACTAATTTAATACTAATATAATAAAAACAATTTACTCGTTTTATTGCATGTTTTATTCAGCAATCTTAGCCGAATTTTAATGAATAAATTGTGACTACATAGGACAAGTATGAACAATCGAATAATATGTGTTATGGTGCAATGTTTGAACGACAAGCAATCCCAAGAAAATTCTAGACGGCTATTCCGCGATGACATTTAGAATTGACATTTGACCATCGACTAAGACTTTAAAAACAAACAAATTGACTTTATACAAATATAAACATATGACATAAGGCAAAATTTACATTATTATGTCACATGCCATAAACAAAGAAGAAGACGAAGGCTTATCAATGTCTCTCAACTTCTGTCAAAAGTTTCGGAAGATCAGCGCTGTGTTGCCATAACAAAATTAATGCTTTAGACGCTTTTTGCGATAAGGTCGATACCTGGAGATACATTTCGGTAGTACCTTTTAAACATATATATTGTTTTTCGTTAATTATTAACGGTGATTATAGAAACATTAATCCTTTCACCACACTGGTCCGAAATGTGACGAAGAAGAATTTAAGTATTTTATTTATTTATCAATAAGAATTTTCCTGTATATTATGCTCTAGTCTCTACACTTTTATTATCACATGTGAAACCTCTTGGAGCAATGAACCGAGGTCCGGCTAAGACGCAGATGGTTGCGGGTTCGATGTAAAATATGAATGAATGAATGAAAATACTTTACTGTACATCTTAAAACTAGCACATAAACAATTTGACAACTAAGATACCTTAAAATATATAAACTTATATAGTTTTATCGCTAACGGAACGATATCTTCCAGACAACCTTTATATGTAAAAAAAAATAGTATCAGTCATGTGGTTCTCATAACACAAGCTCTACATACTTTGGAGTAAGATGATACTGAAATGTCCATAATTATTATAATCTTTCTTTCTTCCAACATGGACATCCCTTTACATAACTGTAGAGGAAGAGACTATTTGAATCACAACTGCAGTGGAAGCAGATGTAAGTACAAGTGGTTACAAGGTAATGGACTGCTGTTGTGACGGCCCGCGCAGGGATGTCTCTATTAGAACAATTGATAGACGAACGCACTAGATTGCTATCTACAGACAACCAGACCAGACCTAGTTATGGGCATGCAACCTTTTTTAACCGACCTCAAAACCGATTTCATATTTGTTGTTTTTGTAAGTATTTTTTTAATGTTTTTTCGTCATATCTCCGTCATTTATGAACCAATATGACTTTTTAAAATACCATGGTTTTGAACATCATTTTTACTCCAAACGGGATATTTACCTACTATGACAAGTGGTCGCCCATTGATCGAAATTCGACCATAATTAATTAATAAAAATATTATCATTCTGCTCTCCTTCTCTATATAAACTACTAGCTGATGCCCGTGGTACGCATGGTACCTACATAAAAAGTAGCCTATGTCCTTCTCCAAGGTCCCATCTATCTTTATACCAAAATTCATCAAAATCAGTTCAGCGGTTTAGACGTGAAAATGTAGCAGACAGACAGAGTTACTTTCACATTTATAATATTAGTAGAAATCAACAGCCTTAAATTGTATGAAAATGAAAATGACAATACTCTCATACAATCTTTCATCCCCTTTTCAACCCCTTACAACACTTTTTTCCAATTAATAAGTAGCCTATGTCCTTTCTCATGCTTTAGACTATCAGTGTACCAAATTTAATTTAAATCATTTTCATTTAAAGTAGTTTTGGCGTGAAATCGAGACAGACAGACAGGAAGACAGTTTGGTTTTTGAATCGAAATAGCTGAAAAAAATAGTCATTCAAATGAACGAAATTGCGTATTTCTATATAAATGAAGTCAGTATTCTTTTAAGTATTTAAAACGTAATTATTTGGTTACATTTCCATTATCAGATAGATTGTAATATTAATATGAGTAAAAAGACATGCACAGATTTAGGATATTAATAATAAATAAATAATGCCGGTTTTTCTTGCAGCAACATCTGGCTCCATAGTAAACTGAGCTTGTGTTATGGGTACCACATGACTGAACACTACATACATATTTTGTCTATCTAAATATATACATATTATACATAGAAACACCAAGATCAGAGACAAATACTTGCAGATCATACAAACATTTGTCCCGCGGTGGCAATCGATCCCTTGACCCACTGCGCCAAAGACGACCTCTATAGAGATAATTTAGTATGTGAAAGTCCTAAATAAAAAAAATGTTTTTTTTTCACTGTTTTTGACACCGTCATCTATCATGTAAGTACGTAAATAAATATCGAAATATTTATCTAAAAAGAACACCAATTGCTTCGGCGGTCGTCTTAATATATGGTTTTCGTAAATATTATTCATCCAACCAAATTCATAAATCCCAAGAGTCACACAAATAATACCAAAGGCCTCACATAAATCCCTATACAAGGTAAAGATGTATTAAAAAAAATTGTGCATAAAAACTTATAAAAATATCTAGATTTGGTTTTAGGTAATAGCAACATTGACTTATTTAGGAATTTTGTGTTATTTTGTGTTCTTGAAGGTCCTATGTTCCTATTAAACCTTCTTTGCCAACCTTAGTCTAAGCATTTAAAATTACAACTTAAATATTTTTATAGATGACCATTTTATTCAGCGTTAGTTTTGACAGCTCTTAGAACAGTCCCAAGTAACCCTTATCAACAGGAAACAGTAAAAAAACCCATTATTCTACAAGTCAAAGCGTTAAATTAACATTTTAATTCCCTAATGACACTTTGGAACCTAAGGACGGATGTGTTAACAATATGGCACGCGATAACTTGTATGTTTTCCTTCAAACATAATAACTCGTTGATAAGAAACGAACCAGATGTGGAGTGTATTTGTCACTGGCAGTATAACATGGGCTGCTAGCGGTCACAGAGACGAAAATTAAAAAAAACAATAAGGATTCGGGATGAATGCAATGCGTACCGATGCTGCGTAATCTTAGCTTAAAAAAAAAGCTCGCTTTCCGTACAAATTTTGAATCGAACTTAAAAATAAAAATCTATCTTCCGATTCAAACTGGCCAGCGAACCTGTAAGTACTATTTGAATATGGAATGTTATTTAAATACCTAATAAACATTTATTCTCTTTTTTATTTTTACGAGCGCTTTGATTTTCAAATGTTTTAGAACACTGACAAAATTATGTTAATTACATTTTAACATTCTCATTTTTAAATGATGTAGGTGTCAATTGAATAGAAATTGTGTAAGTTCTACAAGAGATGAACAATAATTAGGTAGTCCCGGGAAAACCCGGCGGAAAACTATTTCCTTGTCATACTCAGATCTTCTCTACTTACCTATTACTCTTCCGCTATTGTGGTTAATTAATACATATCTACTTAGTTGTTTTAAATTAGTCGAAAATACTTTGTATAAGTATTAATGATTGTAGTATAGGAAAAAACATTAGAATGACAAAAATAGACCATTAACGTCATGTTAGTTAATTATGTGAATATAAGATACCTATAGTTTAACTAACTATATAAATGACTAATAACTTGTATTCGTTTTTCGTAGTAAAGTTAAAGAAAAATCATACAAAAAAGCGCTAGAACCAGAATGAGTTTCTAGATAATTCTTCTCGGACTTGGGTTTTGAGGAATAGACATCTAGATTCACCTATTATGTAAGACGTTTCAATATTATCCTTGTATTGAATAAAAACATATTTGATTTTGAGTTATATAGGTACCTACATATATCGCGCGAAACGGCTCAAAATACAAGAATTAATATTTTTGAATTCTCGAGGGTTTTTGTAACAAATTTCACAAACTTTCGTATTACCTAAAACAAGCAATCCCAATTTTCTTTCCCTATGTAAATAAATTTGTAGTGTCAATACCGCTGACTTTTCTAACTTAAGCCGCGTTCTATTAAATTGTAACCAGATATGTTTATCGTTTTTCTGTTCAGGACAGACGGACAGCGATAAGACCGAGTGTTTGAGGCGTATGATGGTTTCGCAATAAACTCATATTAGTAATATACAGGGTGTAAAATAGACTATATATTGGCCTCAATTCTGTTGGCGCCAACCTAACTAATTTTAGCTAAAATTAGGTTTTGAACTGTCAAATTGACCTTTGGTATTCTGCTGCTACCAACTTATCCTAATTTAATTTTATCTAACTTAATTAAACGTTCCTAATTTAGTAAGATGGTACCAACCGAATAGGTTTTACAAATGCTATGACTAACTAAATAATTCCTAATTTTAGAAATGAACCAACCGAATTACCACCATTGACTTCTTTAAGGTTATTAGATATTAGTTGCTGCCCGCGGCTTTGTCCGCGTGGTAAGGAAATAGAGGTGGAAAACTTGAAAAAAGCCCGGCTTAGTGCCAGTCGTTAATGTGGGTACCTGGAAAGGCCTGCGCTATCAAACAAAATCCCAGGCAGAGTGGCGTCAGTGGAGAGGAAACTTCACCCACCTCAGCTTCCTGGAGGGGATCCATGAACAAAAGTTTTCAATTACAATTAACTGCTCTGTAACACTGACGCCACCTAAATCATCTTCAACAGATGATCGAAGGCCAATGATGATGAAGGAAATAAAAATGTCTAAATTTATTCCAGTTATAAAACTACCTAATATAACTATTATGTAATATCTATAGATTTCTGTATATTCAAAATTTATTAAAACATTTAGTAGGTAAGTTACCTAGATATTATTTGAATAATAGGTACTTAGAAGTCGATCTGCACAGAAATGCGTAGGTAATTAAATGATAGTTTATTAACAGTAAAGTTTAATGCATGATTTGCCTTAAAGCCACACTGTAAATTAGGTAGGACAGAACATTGTGTGATTGG
This sequence comes from Lampropteryx suffumata, assembly GCA_948098915.1. Lineage (NCBI taxonomy): Eukaryota > Metazoa > Arthropoda > Insecta > Lepidoptera > Geometridae > Lampropteryx > Lampropteryx suffumata. The sequence continues at coordinate 6,520,501 of OX402563.1, forward strand.
AATGAGTATATTACTAGCTTCTGTCTACAGCTTCACACACGTGGTACCTACATAAAAAGTTACCTATATGCTACTCTAGGTCACGGACTATATTATCTATACGATATTTTATCTGAATCTGTTCTGTTTCGGCATTATTGAACCACAAACAAACAAACACCTAGACTAATTTTCAAGTTTATAATATTAGTAGGTAGTAGGAGTATTATGCTGTTGTTTTTTTTTTAGGTTTCATTGCTACTATTTTTTTTTTAAATAAAGTACCTACAGACAAACGTTACTAAAATGAAAGCTATAGATTAAATATTTTTTCAAATCGGTTACGTAGTTGAATTCATCCATTACACACAAATAAAAATTCAAATCTTAATATTAATTTACGGATAAATACTAAGATTTCTTTTACACCCTGTATAAGTACACCAACGGCTATTATACGGTCATTTTGTGTTAATTGTTGGGCGTACGGGATATTTGAGAGCACTGATAAAGATATTTCAGATTATATTGAAGTGTTTCAGTACTGGTGCTTTTTCTGTTGTTACAGTATCAGTTACAGGATCTTATTTTGCTATCTCCAAAGTCCAAATTAGAGTAACATTTATAAATGACAGTTCTTAAAAAGTAATTTAAACTTTGTTCTTTCCTTGGATTGATTTTTAAAATTTTCCACGGTTATTTAGCACCAATTTACATGGCGATTAAAATTAAGTCTGAGTAATGTCATTGAAAAATGTTACTCAATTTCAACATAAGAGCAAATAAAATAAAAATATCCGCGTTTTAAGATATTTTAGTTAGTTAATTTTATAGCCAGTATCATAAACGCGTTACTTTGTAAAAGCTTAAACATCTTTGAATTCTGAAACTTAAAGCCTAGAACACACTAGCGTGTTAAATAATCCGCGTGGTTTAACAATGCAGAACTATGTAATTTTCAACGCAGTTTTTTCCGCTAGTGTATGAGTATATATATGTCTGATTCCATGTTCCATAGAATAGCGCGAAAAAAGCCGCGAATACCATAAATTTTGATATCAAAAAAAATATATATACAATTATCCTTTTTACTGCCTAAAAACTTTACCCAAGTCTGTGACCTAAGTATGCAAAGCTTAATAGAAAAATGTTCTTTTCCATTCCCTGCTCTGTCGCGTGCCACAAGAGCAATTTCTTCAGAACACAAAGACTCCATTTCTTCAGAGCCATCTCTTTCACTTTGCTTTGAAGCAGCACAATTGTTTAACGAGCAGACGTTACAGTTTCTAAGCTGAGAACCACTTGTGGCATCTTTCCTACACAACGACGTCTCTGTGACGTCAGTGGATGGGTGACCGTGGCGTTTTAGTTTGAGTGTTTCAATATAAAATAATATACGAATTTTGCTCGAATCACACAGAAACACAAAACTTTTATTCTAATTATTCACACCCGAGTCAATAACTCTAGCTTTTAATAAATCACCAAAATTTTTAAAATAAGCGCGCAATGTTTGTTTCTCAAGACTGCCAAAAATTAACCTTTTTCATATTATATGATGATTACAGATGACAGCTTAGTGTCAACTAGTTCGTATTTATGTCACCTGACCAGATTAATCCCTACTATACAATTATTTTATTATTATTTAATATAATAAATGCAAAAGTAACTCTGTCTGTCTATCTCTCTGTCCCGTTTTCACGCCAAAACCGCTGAACCGATTTTGATGAATTTTGGTATACATAGATGAGATCTTGGAGAAGGAAATAGGCTACTTTTTTTGTAGGTACCACGCGTGCGAAGTCGCGGGCAGCAGTTAATTAACTATAATAATGCTGGACATTTAGCACACACACCATCATCTAGCCCCAAAGTTGTGTGTTATGGGAACTACATGACTGATATACTACTTATACACTTTTTATTTTAAATACTGTATTCTTGCTTTATTTTCTCTCAAAACGGAATAAGTAAATTTTTCTACTTTTCGATATTTCAACACAGTTGCATGCACCATGATCACGATATACCTAAATATCGGGAAGCAGAAAATCTCTCATAATCATGGTAAATATCCCGTTTTGAGTAAAAAATATGTTCAAAACCATGATAGTTTTATATTTATTATTATATTTCCTATGGTATTATTTATTTACAGAAATAATTACAGAAATGTACAAAATAATATACAATAATATAAAATACACGTGAAACAGTTAAGCTATCTAAGGATTGTTTAAAACGATCTATAGATAGCTCAACTGATCCAGATCACTGCCAGAGGGCAGCGTTTCCAACATACTGGCGGCATTACCACGTTGAATGGCAATGCTAATACGCTGGGCCAGATAGGAGACAGCTCTTGGGTCACGCAATCGTTTTAAACGTTGTATTATTGCTGTCAATACAGCTAAATATTCTTGACTGACATGAATTATACTTTTTATACTACCATCACTCAGCCTTTAACACTTACAGAAATTGAGAATCAATAAACAATTGCCTCAATATCTCAATCTAGAGACTAGATCTGTGGACACCTCGATAGGGATCCTCAAACAAACATCAGTCATTAAGGCAATATTACAGACAGTAGCATGTCCAGTAAAGGGTGAAGTCGGGCAATCAGCATACATAAGTTATGAAGGTAGCGTGCCTCTGAGCCCATTACTGGGCTTCTATGAAAAAGGACATTTTAGCTTATCGGTGGATATCACGAGAATAAAAACTGCTGATAAGATCGTGTAGGGACGGGGTCTTTGTTAGATGTCGATGAAAGTTTACGATAGTTTTACCTATATAGGAATGTAAAATTTTAAAAAGCTATACGTTAAAGTTATTAGAGACAAACCGATTAATAACATTTCGATGTATGAATGTGTGCTACGATTTTTTCTAACATATTTCACAACTGGAATCCCCAGGCTTGGTAAGCAATTCCTCAGATCACTTAATTTTTTTGAGATGTCTAGACGCCCATGCTAGTGATCTAGATGAATTGAGCTATCTATAGATAGTTTTTAACGGTCCTTAGGTAGCTTAACTGTTCCACATGTATTTCTGTAAAAAAAAGGTATTGCGTCAATACTAGAGCAACACTAACTTAGTCAGAAGCAGGTCTAAATAAAATCATTTTTTTTCATGGGTTACCAAATCTACCTAACTAATATTTGAATTAATTTAAAATAAGTACGAAAAATAGTATGGTTTGTCCCGACTCAAAAATTATCAATCTTTTTTCTAAGCTCGTAGTACAGTAAAATTATCGACAGAAATATTACTTAGAACCTAAAAAAGTTCGAAGACATACACCAAGTGCACAAAGCCTTTGAGGCGCACTTTATTCCTTTCACCACACTGTTTCGAAGTAACAAGTGACACAGGAACAAAAAGATCATCTGAAAAATGCTAGTAGGTAGGTACTAGCGCAAAAAACTATTTCACGGCGTCTGGTAGTAACATTGCGTGACCCAAGAGCTGGCTCCTATCTGGCCCGCCGTAATAGCATTGCCATTCATCGTGGCAATACCGCTAATGTCTTGGGAATGCTGTCCTCTGGTAGTGATCTGGATCAGTCGAGCTATCTATAGAACGTTTTTAACGGTCCTTATTACATGTATTCACAGTAACTGTAGGATAACAGCGTCTACTGCGAAAACAGTAACCATCATGCTGAGTCGGGGTCAATTTGCTGCTGTACCATACACATACACATACCTAAGCATAATTGTATTCTTAGTACCATCTACCTAGTGTTCATCGATTAACGCTGGCTGCGCACGCACGAAAAATTGTCACGTTCTGCCTGAGCCGAGCGCGGAACAAGCCATAGAGAGGCACGATCGGCCTAACCGTCCGGCTTGTGACGCATCTAGATTAAAAGTTTGCAATTTATCATCAATGTTTTCTAATGACGATAACACGTAAAATTATCGTCCGTAAACCGACTTTACAAAAAACCATTTTTTATTTTTTTCTTGTATTTAGTATATTGTGTGCTAAGTAGCAAATAAATGTAGGTATGTCTATGTATTTCTGTAAGTAAATAAAAGGGTCTCAAGCGCAACACTAACTTCTGTAATTTCATCGACCACCAATGAGCACGTCTATCACTGGCATGGTGTGTGGAAGACAGGCGCTTATTATCTGTTATTATCTACCAGCAGTATCACGATGACATATGGCCAATATTAGACCCATATCTGCACGTGGACATGCGAGTCAGACCCACGCTAGCCTTCGTGTAGAAACTTTAATAACTCTTTGTTTCATAAACAGGGTAAAACCTCTATTTTTCTTTATCCCTGAAGATACGAGGTTTCATAATGAGTTTTATTGAAGTAGATGGAAGAAATTGTACTGGGAACTCGTATGTTCAACTTTGTACTAGAGGTTTCTAAATTACTTTTGTAGGAACTGTGATCTACCTATATGCCTATATGTACAGATAGAAGGTATATCGTTGGTTAGTAATTTGATACCTAAAATAATTACTTTTTAGATTAATTCGGTTTTTTTTTACGTTTGTTACCGTATAACTCCGTCATTTATGAACTGGTTTAAAAAAATCTTTTTTTATGTGATAGGATATACTTTCCGATTAGGCCCATAGAAATTTCAATAAAATCGGTTCAGCAGTTTGGTTTTTAAATCAAAATGGGTGGAAAAAATATGATGTCAAAAGTAAATGAAGTTTCGTAAGTATTTTTATATAAATGAAGTCAGTTTTCTTTATAGTTTTTTAAACGTAATTATCAAGAGTCAATCAAAAATCAACTTTTTTCAATATCTTTGCTCTATTTACATAAGGAAGTATATACTTACCAATAGACTGGTAGTAAAAAATATACTACCTATCTACTCTTTGATCTCGTGCACGAATATAAAAAGCATATATATAATATAATATTTATAAATAAAAATATAATATAAGTAAGTATTTACTGTAATTTGTACAGTGTCCTTGCATTTTATCGTCAGAAACATACTGCACTCTCTTGTTCCAATTAAGTAATTTATCGCATGTAGGTCTACAATTTAATAGAATAGACATGTACGTGCATGACTGCAAGTTATTAAAGTTTATTTTGCCCTCTAGACAAAGCAATGATAATAATAATATACCACTAACAACTAAGTGGCTTAAACCTCCTAAGTCAAAGTCAAAACTATTTCTATTCAATACAATCACTCGGACTATAAAACGTGTTATATATACCACTAGCTGAAGTTAGGTGCTTTTTACTTCTAACTATTGAATAATGCCATTTTTTACAAGCCTGCATGCTTGCGTGATCATTAGGAAGGTTGACTGTCTGAGCGACCCCGACTTATACAAATGTGTATGTTCAATAGACTGTCAACTCAGTTGGTAGTAGCATTGCCTTCTGCGCTGCGTAGGTAGAGGGTTCAGTTCCCAGGAAAACATTTGTGTGACGAACATAGATATTTGTTCTGTGTCTGGGCGTTATAAAGTATCTTATGTAAGTATTTAAAATATATAAGTATTATATCAGTCATCTGGTCACCATAGTACAAGCTATGCTTAGTTTGGGGCTAGATGGTGTTGTGTGCATTGCAACAATATTTATTTAACGGAGGCTTTTATGTCTAGGAATTTCATCATCAGATTTTTCTGCTGACTCGTCATCAGCATCATCATCATTTCAGCCCGATTGCACCCACTGCTGGGTATAGGCATCCTCTTTATTACGCCACTCTTTCCGGTGCCTAGCAAGTCTCATCAAGTGGTTCCCGAAAACGCTGACTATATCGTTCGACCATCGGGCGGGTGGTCTGCCTCTAGGCCGTTGCGCATCCCTTGGCCACCATTGCGTTACCGCCTTTGTCCACCTCCCGTACTGACTCGTACAAAGAAAATTTTATTATCATGGTATTCATTTAGTTTCTTTTGAACAAACTTGGAAACACTAGTTTTATTGACAACTAGCGACCCGCCCAAGTTTCGCATGGGAGCAATCATCTTTTGACGCGTGTGAACAAAAAACGGTTATTGTGACATAGCTGTAATAGTTAGATATATAGCATCGTAGACTTTTTTAAAGGTATTGATGAGTACTATAAACATGTAGTACATTATTTTAATGTATCATTAATAGTTTTCGCAGTACACGCCAAATAATGACGTTTATAGGCATATTTTTGAAACCTTGCGTTACATTATTGCAATTTTCGTAGGTATCTCTATATTTTTTGAAAATAAAATCCAGCTTATGTTACTCGCTGATAAATAGCTTTGTAGATATGATAGAATTTTTAAAATTGGTAACATAGTTTATCTACCACATACAAACATACAAAAATAAAGTGTGCGTCTCGGGACGCCCGACAGAAGTGATAACTTAAACTAATCTAACTAGCGCTGAACTAGCGCTTCTAGTTTAATAACCGTCTTGGTTGTAACCAACATAAAAATAATTGAACACACCTGACCAACCCCAACAGAAGTATTTCAGGGAACCATTAAAAATTACTATTATTTTAAAACCATATGCCGTTTCTGGCCATAAGCCACCGTGTGTGTATAATAAGGTGAACAATACCGATAAACAAAATGCACGTAATAGCAAGGGTGGATACTTCCCACGCATTCCCTTGCACTTACCGTGAGGGTGGATAGTGGTCGCCAATACCGTGACATGTTCAAATAAAATTAAATTAACGCGATCGCAAGACATTAAGATCCTCTAGGATCTGTTGATCCTAGAGGATCCTAGTTGAGTTTAGATCTTTACTAACAAGTTCAGAACTAACTCAAACTCGGGTCCTGCATAGATTTTTTTACAGATCTGCCGAGGTAACTGACAGCCGCGAATTTCAAAATTATTTCACGCCGTCTGGCAGATACATTGCGTGACCAAAGAGCCGGCTCCTATCTGGTCCAGCCTTTTAGCATTGCCATTTATAAACGGTCTTTACATAACTCAACTGTTACACATGTATTTTATTCTGTACATATCCGTAATTCTGTAAATAAATGTTCCATACTCGTATGATCCCTCGTAGGATTCAAACCAATTCAATTGTCCATACTTGTGCTAAAAAGTCAACTATTAATTAAAAACTAAAATTACCCAATGAAACATAAAATAACAAAAAAGAAAAAATTAGTGAACAAATTAATTTATAAGAGCTATTTCCAGATTATATTATTTTCTTCCAGATTTAATGTTATCTAATCGAATATTATAAAGACAATAGTCCAAATTATAGAAATGTAAAATACTAAACTTAAATATGTAAAACTCTGTTCAGACATAGGAAGGAAAATATATACTTTGAAGTCAAATGTTACACCAAATTAAACACAGGGTGCAGCACTAGTGCTGCCTTTGTGTTATCGATAACTTTTATCGATAAAATGTTATTACTTATTCAATACAAACGAAACCTACTTTCCTATCTGATTTATCTACAACCTCTGTGGCGCAGTGGACAAGGGCCTAGCTGATACTCAGAAGGGTTCGATTCCCGCTGCTGGACAAATGTTTGTATAATCTGCAAATATTTGTCTTGGGTTGGGTGTTTCTAAGAATAAAAAATATTATTATTATATTGATTTTTATCTTTGTCATTAACAGTCAGAGTCTGCTAATCAAATGATCTTGACGCGTATTCAAATCTTTTTTTTTTTATCAGAAAACATTAATATAAAGAATTCTGTTAAAAATTTTAACGGGTTATGTTTATTAGCTTACTCTCCACCTGTTATTGTAAGCTGCAAGTAAAAACAAGTAAGAAGTAAAAGACATGCAAGTAGAAGACAAAATACATATTGAAAATACATACCGAATATCTTTTAAAACTATTATTCCTTCCAATAACGGGATTGCCACTAAATAGCAATAAAATAGACAATTTATTTCAATACAAAAATTAATTTCCTGAGAGCACCGTCTGAAGATATTTATGAATGACCTTCATCCTCCATGGTGTGTATTAACACATCATAGTTTCGCGACTTATGAACATTTCCTTGAATGAGTCAACTATTGTAAATACCGCAATTTTCCATATGTCCAAATTTAGATGAATACCGCAAGCTTATTGTGTAAGTGTTAGAAATGTGTGAAAACCCTTAATAATAAATATTTAAACCACATTTTTGACATGAGCTGTATTGTTAGATTTAGTTTGTTATAACATGAATTATATTTATAGTAAATAAGCTGCTACCCGCGGCTTCGCACGCGTGGTTACTACTTAAAAAGTAGCCCATGTCCGTCTCTAAGGTCCCATGTATATACCAAAATTCACCAAAATCGGTTCAGCGGTTTAGACGTGAAAACGTAACAAACCGATAGACAGAGTTACTTTTACAATTTATAATATTAGTAAAGACAGTTTTTTTTATTTTTATTATTTATCATAATAAAAAAGTTTACAATAAAAATTGGTAAATATAGCACAAAAACCACTAAGGTTTGTAATGTAATGCTACAATAAGTCTACACAATATATTAAAACAAATGTAAATACTAATATTAAGTAAGTAGTTAGTACAAACATAAATAACAATAACTACCTAACTCGAAACACCTAAGTATAGTTATTAATAATAATTAAACATGATAGTAATAAAACTTATCTTCTTCTTCTGGCTTTCTTCAACATGCCTCCTCTGTATATTTATAGGCCAATACATCCAAAGGTTGCCTGGCAGAGATCACTGTTAGCGATAAGGCCGCCCATTGTATTGCCTTTTATTGTAAAATAATTGCTTTTGTATTTTTTTGTGTGGTATAGCAATAAAGAGTTATCCATCCATCGACATTTTGATTTACCTGTAACGTACATCCCTATCATAAAGAGTTATCCATCCATCGACATTTTGATTTACCTGTAACGTACATCCCTATCGTGCGATATGGATAGAAATCAACAGGTACAGGAATGCTTGGAGTGTTATGTAAACGATTTTAGACATTACGACATCATAAATAAGGTGCTTTAAATGAAATGAAGTAGGTTAAAACTTAAAACACAACTTTACTAATACTAGACTAGTACATTGGCGCGCCCGTTCTGTTGGGCAAATTCGTAAAGTAGTGCCGCGCCAGACGAGATAGAGTTACACGATAGAAAGAGACGCACTACATACATTATCACACTAAACGGTTGTGCGAGCAAAATTACACTTTGTTGCGTTGTTTCAAAGTCGTTATTTATATAAATGTTTTCGTGAAGCTTTCTGTACTTGTACTAATAAAAAAACTTCAATAATGGTAGAGGTATTTTCGTTATTTTAGTTAAGACTCAAGTACTTACAGTACAGTAATTTATTTGATATAATCCAAAAAATAACAACTTACACCCACATCATAGACATTAAGTTCATTAATCGCTCCTAAGTATAGATTTTCATTTAAATTTATATTAAATAGCAACTTAAATAAACATTAATGAATCCGCAGGTTGCGGGTTCTATTCCCGCCGCTGTACAAATGTTTGTATGATCTGCAAATATTTGTCTCGTTTATGAGTGTTTTTCTATGTATGTATATTCAACAAAATTTTAAGTTGTATATCAGTCATGTGGTACCCATAATACAAGCTCTGCTTAAATTGGGGCTAGATGATGCTGTGTGAAATGATAAATAATAAAAAAAAATATAAAATTATAGTTAATATCGTATAGTGTAAAGTGCATCCGACACGACATCCGATCACCCTCACAATTTGACATCGCATTGCGTATTCACATGTCCGTAATTACAGGAACCGATTCGTAATTTACCGAATTAGAATGACTATATATTCTTATTCGGTAAATATATTTTATACAAGTTCTTTATATACTCATACATACCTTTTCCTTTGTAGTGGTAATGTAAGTAGGTAAGAAAAAAAACAAATTTAACTTTCTTACGTCAAAATCCACACGACTAAAGTGCTTAATAAAAAAAAAACAAATAAAAGAAAAAAAAGTAGCATATTTTTTTATAGACTACTTGCTTCTTCGCGTGCCTTCGTTCGCGTGGTACATATATATATAGTAGCTTATATTCTTCACTATGATACAATTTACCTCTTAACCAATTTATCAAACTCCGTTTGGCCGTTTAGACGGGGAAACAATTTTAGAATTTTTAATTATTATGGATACGTAAAATTAAATTAATGTGTAGTATACATCAAAGTACATATACAAAACATGTCTGTCCATCCACCTTTACAGAAAATTAAACAATAATAAAGAAGCGGAAACACCGGAAGTCCGGAACTATTTCGAGATGGTCCAGCGACTGTACAAATCTGAACCTCGAAAAATATACCGTATCTCCATAGCATAGGGTGCATATTCAATTACCAATTATAGCTCTATCGTACGGTTGACTGTACAGTATTACAGTACCTACTAAATACATACTTATGATACTTTAAAATATATAAGTATTCTATATCTGGTGACCATATTACTAAAGGCTGAGATACTACCATTATTATTAAACTTATTTGGTTTTTATTTATCCGACTTCAAAAAAAAGAGATTCCCATTTCAATTGTATTTTTTTATGTTAGCTCATAACTCCGTCATTTATAAAACGATTTAAATAAAAATTGTTTCATGTGAAAGGTTATACCTTCCGTTTGAGTCCATATAAATTTCATCAAAATCAGTTCAGTAGTTTGGTTATTAAATAAAAATAACAAAAAATTTGTCGTCCAAGTAAACAAAATTTTGTGTTTTTGTATAGATGAAGTCGGTTTTCTTTAAAAAAAAAAACAATATTTTTGCTACACATACTTACACACATTTTCCGATAAATGGTAAATAATTTATTCCGCCATTGTAAATCTAATTATATCTCACGAGAACCAATGAGAATGAGATGACGACAATCGTATTGAGGTTTAAACTGTGTTACAGCAAAACATGGAAAACAATTAAATACAGTTTTGACAGTAAAAACTTATTTAGTGACATTAAAAAAAAACTTTATGTTGATAGTGCTAAAGTATGTATGGACGTGGCTATGACTACTCCACTTAGACCATAGAGATTAAAGAAAATGTATCACTTATCAAATTGAAAATTCTCGTAGCATTAGTGATAAGGTGCACGCGTTGATGTCTTTTGTATAGAATTATAAATATATGTAGGCATTTATTATTATTATTATTTAATCGATCTTCTTCGTACCTACGTATATAGGCCAAACGAAGTTTTTTTTTTATTTGGCTAAAAATAATAAAAGCTTGTAATATTTTGAAAAATATAAAACATAAAATATGAAAATAAAATGCGATTTTATATCGATTTTATCTATTTTCCAGGATTTTGTCATTAGTTGTTATTAAAAAAACTTAATTTGTTTTGTCAATGTAGCTTTGACAAATATACCCTATATATAAAAATAAATTCACTAATAAACATTAAAAATAAGAACCCTAGCTTCTTCAGCGCGCACTAAATTAACAATAATAAAAAAAACTTGTCCGAATGGTATTTTTAGAAGGTTTTTTGAACGTATTGTACATTAAAAAATATATATATATCTACGCGTTGACTTCAGAACCTCCTTTTCGTCGGTTAAAAATAGTGATCATTTAAAGTTGTAATTTGCGTGACATATTTTAGCAGCATAAATTGAATAAGTCCAAATTCAATCTTCGACCACGACGCAGTAAGCAGTAAGCCGTGACGGTTGTCGCAAGTGGACGGCACCACCGCGACCACCATCGGAAGTCATCCGCCATTGATACCATCTCATTGTGCACGTATGCTAAATTGCGACCGGATGTTGCCAGAGACGCGAGATATGTACGTTTCCAGTACCCTTGTACATACGTTGACTTTTTGAAACTCCAGCTATTTTTTTTTCTTAAAAAATTGAATATCTGAAATTATACATACATACTTCGGAATTCCTTAGTGTTGTAGCTACGGAAGTCCAGTTACGTTTTTTTCTTTTTCTCCTCCTTTAGATGGAAAAATACTTTACCTAAACCCAGATTTTTTTTTGTCACCTAAAAATTGAGACGTTAATAAAATAAATATAGCACCATCTTGTCCCAAATAAGTGAGTACTAAATAAATAAAAATTAAAATAGGAACTATGGAAACCTGACTGATGTAATACTTTAATAATCGTAAAACTTTACGATACAAGTAGTTTTTTTATTCAATTTATTGTCTATCAGCCCTTACTTCTTATAAGAATTTACCGCCACTGCGTATCGATTAGGCTCTTATGGCACGTAACAATAGGCTCTACCGTAGAGTACGATCATCCTACTTCGGGTCCCACACACCAAGATACTTTGCATTGGAGTATCTTGTATAAAAAAGTTGAACAAAATTAGCTAAACATTATAAATTCGAACTACGAGATATTCACTATAAAAAATAAAATACTTGTTTAAAATTGGAATCAAATAAGTTCCAATTTCAAACAAGTATTATCTTGTATAGAAAAGTTGAACAAAATTAGCTAAGTTATTAGAAATTCGAATTACGAGATATTTAGTATAAAAAATAAAACACTTGTTTAAAATTAGAATCAACTGAGTTCCAATTTCAAACAAGTTTTTTTATGTAGGTAATTCGTATTTCCTCATAGAAAAAAACAAACATAGAATGAAAGGTTTTCTTTGGCTTATTTTGTCTCAATTTATTATGAATCACAACAATTTAAACGTTTCTGTGATAGAACATAGATGTTTGTTCTGTGTCTGGGTGTTATAAAGTATCATAATTATTTAAAAATATGTAAGTATTATATCAGTCATCTGGTCACCATAGTACAAGCTTAGTTTGGGGCTAGATGGTGTTGTGTGCAATTACAAAAAAAATTGATACGAGATATTTCCGTTCTAGCGTCAACAGTGGACACTGCCAGAGCACGCGTGTCTCACAGAATTATTTCTGACATTTTTAGCTTCATTGTCCTCCTGAATACGGAGTCACGCTCCAAAAGAAATTAATGTGTTGTTAGTACATGCACTACCATGCTTAGCCTTTTGTACATCGCCACTAGCGTTACACATTGTTGCCTGTCTGTAATTATTTTATCTATGGACGATTGGCAATGGGCACATACCAATCTCTAACGGTTCTAAATTAGCATTCTTTTTTTTAAAGTTACATAAATCAAGCTTATAATAATACTCACGACAAGACGTGAGACGTAATGAGTTAATAGTATATCTATTTGCAAATAGTGCAAACGCGACATTTACAAACCCAATCTTTGTCACCAATATCTGAAGATTAATAAGTATATTTACAAAGTTTGTTTTTAAACAATATACCTACTAATTTTGACTTATTAGGTACGATTTAGTGTGTATTGTTGAGTTTTAAACTGTGTATGATAGGTAGCTTTGTCGATAAGGAAAACTAACCTTATCAGACTACATAATCGTGCTTTCCTCATTACAATAATTTCGTGATATCAACTTACTATAAAATGTTCGGCCATTACGAAATATTACTCGTAATTTAGGTAGGTTTTAGGACGTAATACCTATAAGTGATCGATTTCAAGATAGACATCTAAATAGTAGTAAAGAACAAATACAATTATTGTTATTGTTTTCGTCCAGCTATTTTGAAATTGTGTTATTATCCAATGTTATGATAGAAATATATTAAATTGAAATATATACTATTTCAAAAATATGTTCGAGAAGTTGCTGTTGGTATCAATGTTTGAATTAGTTGTATCTTAGAAGTTGATTTCATAGTAAAAGTGCGCGCGTCTCGTCGCGGTCGTGGGTCTATGCGCACACGACGCGTCTCGAGCGCGCACTGGCAGGCAGGTGTGCACACTAACGCTCCCCTCCTGTTACAGAGTGGGCGATGCGGCTCGAGTAGCACGGGGCATGGCCCGTCGTCGCCGCCGCAGCCAATGACGGCCTGTGATGTCATCGGAAGAGGATGCCGACTCGCCCTACTCCGATAAGCTTCTGAAGAAACAGAAACGCGCCAGACAGCGCGTGGACGCCGGTGAGCCGCGCAATTCTTACTCGACTCTCGCGACGAACGGACCCGCGCCCGCGTGCGCCGCCGCACTCATGAGTGGAGGAATTTACGGTGCCATCTTCGAAGGCCGCCAGCACTTCAGTCTCTTCGGGCCTGGCTACGCGCCCGCTGAGATGCTCAACGAGCTCCTCAGCCGTACCCCTAAGCAGGAGGAGGCCGGCGATGAGGCGGCCGGAGGAGACATCGCGCACCGCGTGCTGCGAGATATCCTCCAAAGCCGCAAGAAGGAGCTAATGCGCCTTTCACCCGACAATAACAATGTGCTCGCGAACAACAATAATGACGAACCCAAAATGAAGCGATCTCCGGAGCACGAGCGACCCGCGTCTCGAGATTCGCGGCCGGATTTGGATGACGCTCTGATGGCAATGGATTGCGCTGGCGACTCGAGAACTTCTCCACCGCCAACGCAAGTGCCAGACGACGTCTTGCTCAATCCCAAGTCGGAGCCTGAGGACCGCGACAGTGACCCAAACCGTTCCTCCCCGCGACCCTCGCTCGATGTGAAACGTGCCCGTGTTGAGAACATAGTGTCGACGATGCGGTCGAGTCCCGCGCCGCAAGTGCCACAAGTGAACGGCTGCAAAAAACGTAAGCTGTACCACCCGCAGCAGCACGAGGTCGAGCGCTACGGAACCTCGCACGCCAGCTCCGTGCAGACCGTCTCTGAGGACTCGGACGACGACGGTGACCGACCGCCGATACAACAAAAGTTAGTAGAAAAAAATGCTTTGAAATCTCAACTCAGAACGATGCAAGAGCAACTAGCTGAGATGAGAGAAAAGTATTTTCAATTATGTAATCGAATGGGACACGACTCTGAGACCGTTGATAATGATGGTGCTTCGAGTGATATGGAGCAGAATGAGGACACGGTTCCGAAGTCGGAGCCGGCGTCACCAGCCAAAGAGGCACCAACGCCACTACCGCCCGCGACCACCCCTAATATGTTGCACGAGATGAATAAGATAATGACTGCAAAGATGCACGCTCACGTAGCTGCCCAAGGGCGCCTCCCGCCAGGGTTCAATGGTGGCCTGCCGCTGCTGCCGCAAATACCGCAGGAGCACATGCACCCGCCTCATCCGCACCAACACCTCAACAACGCCGCCGCTATGTACCTCAATGTTAGCCAGAAACTATTCCTAGAGCATCAGGAGGCTCGCATGAAAGAAGCTTCTGAGCAGCATCAGCACCAACAGCACCAACAACAACAACAGCAACATCACCAGCAGCAACAACAGCAACATCATCAGCAGCAACAAAATAATCAACAGCAAAGGCCTCAGTCCAACCAGCATTCACCGCAGCTCAGACAACAGCATGGCCCGACGCCAAAACCACCTATGAATTCTGAACTAGCCGAACGCCTAGACGCATTGAGAACAAACGCCGGCTCGGTCGGGCCAGATTTAGAAGGACTCGCGGAGGTGCTTAAAAGCGAAATTACGTCCTCGCTCGCCACCCTTATCGATTCCATCGTCACGCGCTTCGTACAGCAGCGCCGGAACATGGGGAAGCAGTCGGAGGCGGCCGCGATAGCCGCGGAACGGCTCAACAAGGACATACTGCGCGCGACGAGATTACTCGACGGCCCCAAGTCTCCGACCTCGAAGCCCCCCGAGCGGCCGTCCCTGCAGATGCCAGGTAACCACCCCGTTCACCATAACCACGTGCCGAACGGCAACCCGTTCATGACGCACAACCCGATGTTAATGAGCCAGATGAACGGCCCCCGCGCGCCCGGAGCAGCTTTTCCGCTGCACGGCGGCGAGGGGGGGACGCTTGGCGCTCACCGGCCCCCGACAGCCTTGTTCCAGACCCCGCCGAAGCCGCTGGTGCCGATGTACATGAACGGCCACTTCGAGCGCGACAACGCGGAGCAGAACGAGGCGCTCAGCCTGGTGGTCACCCCCAAAAAGAAGCGGCACAAGGTGACCGACACGCGCATCACCCCTCGGACCGTCAGTAGGATCCTGGGCGAGGGCGTGGGGCACTCGCCGGAGAGTAAATTCCCGGAGTCACCGTCGCCGCGGCCTTATCCGGGGGGGATGGCTCTGCCGACGTCGGTGGCGATCACGAATCCGTCACTGCATGAGAGCCAAGTGTTCTCGCCGTACTCGCCGTTTTTTGGTACTGGCGGGGGGATGGGGCGGTCTCCGCCGTCGGTGCCGGAGCGCGAGTCACCGCCGCTGCCGCAGCCGCCCGCGTTGCTGCACCCAGCGCTGCTGGCGGCGGCGCGGCACGCCTCCCCGGACTACCTGCGGCACCACGCGCACCCGCCGCACCTGCACCCGCCGCACCACCCGCACCACCCGCACCACCCGCACCACATGGACGCGCAGGACCCGCACTCTGACTGCAACTCCACAGACCTGCCTTACGACGGAATTCAGCCAATCATATCCTTTTCAATAGAATAACACCTCGCAACGAGGTTTCTCGGTCGTGAGACTCGCCAGCCGAAACCTCAAAGGTCAAACTGAAGTAACCCGAGCCAACCATAGGGCACAAATCCAAACGCACATATCTTATTTCTGTAGCATTTAACCTTACGACTGCTCTAGTACTTCCTGCTTAGATAGGTATTATTGCCGAAACCGTACAAACGCTGCGGTTTCTACGACTCCGCTATCCCACTATCATCGCCTGAGCCTACAATGAAAACAAAAGAATGTCTATGTTCGTTTAAAAACTACTTTCTACAAAAGAGATTTCCAATAAACTTTTTTTTATATAGGAACTCATTTGAAAACTCAGTCAAAGAGGTCGTAACAGTACCAGCAAAACCTATGTATAAATGTAGATCGGCTAAGGCACGTTATAAGATTAGAAAATGCAAACGGATTATGTATTTGTGGTGCTTCATCGAGCCCACAAGGATTTAATCACATAAACTTTTCTTTACATTTTATAAAACTATTTTGTAGAGTAACCAGGAAAATTGTTGGTAAACATTGTAGGTATATTAGCTACTTATAGTACATAGGTACCTTATTTGATAAATTATTTAATAACAATCGTTTATTGTTTCAATTATTTGACCTTGGATTATCTCTGGCTATTTTAGTTAATGATTAATTAAATTGCGCATATTTGGTTAATATTCAAATAGATATTTCGGTTTTAATTATTTTTCAAAATCTCATCAAGTTAAATTTTCTCCAAAAAAACTATTTTCTCCTTCTTCCACGCCAGTATGCTCCCTAACTCCTCAGTACAGTTCGACGCTGACGCCCATGCACCTTCGGAAAGCGAAGCTCATGTTCTTCTGGGTCCGGTACCCCAGCTCAGCAGTTCTCAAGATGTACTTCCCTGACATAAAATTCAACAAAAACAACACAGCGCAGCTCGTCAAGTGGTTCTCAAACTTTCGGTAAGTCATTTTTATATACATTTTTTTTTTCTTCCCAGGTATTATTTTCAGTCAAAGTTGGTAATACTCATTTATTATTATGGCATAATGACGGAAGCTTTCGATTGGTTTACCAACCAGTGTTTGGATAACGAATTGTGAAAATATATTTAGGACAAACGGCTTTTACTTATTAATACAAATAATATAGTTATTTCTAAACGTGTACCTACTAGCCTTCGAAAATTCAACAATTTTGCAACCTATAATTGAATTATTTATTTATCTATGTAGGCATTTTAGTTATTATTGGATTTCCTTCCGTAAGATCTACGTAAATACCAAATTAAGTAGTGTTAATACCTAATTTACATATATAAGTAGATATTATAATTTTTCCGTCACATTGATAATATTATTCTATTAAATATTAATTATGAGTAACCTAAATTAAATAGGTACCTACTTTCTTACTTATAAGATTTATAATTATTCGAAAAAAAATACTCCATTTTTTTATTTGATTTTGGGAGGATCGAGCGACGTTCCCCAAAATTCGGGTAAATCGTTTGATTTCCGAAAATTGGGTTAAATCTAAATTAATAGCAATGCCGTCATCTTCGTAGCCGATAACGGGTTTGATTCACTATTTCCTAATTAACAAATACGAGGGGTGCCACCCTCAACTAAAATCAAATCCAAAATGGTGTGACTAAACAAATGGATCATTGTGGTGCTTCGCTTATTGTGATGATTGTAAATGTTATGATCATACACAATCAAATCACACTATCATTAAATGTTATTTATCTCAAAAATAATGATATCAAACGTCAAACAATGCGGTTATGTTTTAAGACTACAGCCTGCCAATATGAAACGGAAAAAAAAGAAAAGAACAATCCAATTTTAAATATTTGAATTTGAAAATGGAAAATCAGCAATAACGTCATTAGAAAGAATAAAGCATGTTTTCTATACCAATTAATACAAATTAAGTTAATGCTTTAATAGAGTTTATAGGATATCATTACGCGTAGTCATAAGGAATATCAAATGAAGAAATTACGATAAATCATAAGAAAATGACTAGGTCTAGCAAAACGATACTCTCTAATCAGTGTGTAGCCATTGAAGGGTATGACACAACCACTTCAAATATACTTTTTATTGAATCATCATAGAAAATGTAAATATTGTATCTGAAACATCCCCTTCTATAAAACATTTATAGGTAATTCCAGAAATAAAGGATTATTCTGGAAAAAATCATTCAAAAAAAGTTTGTATTTAAAATGTATGTTTCAAAAATTTTAAAAGTCTACTAATAATGTGAAAGTATGGATGTTTATTTGTTACTATGCAATAATGGCATAATTTTGAAAACCAATAAGGCGCGTTTCAAGAAAATATCTCTTTATTTATCTGCAAATGTAAAAAAATACATTACCAATGGAAAAATCGTGCAAGTATTGATTTTTACTCAACAACTTTTGTTATCTAAGTCTGATAGGGCACCTGCTATAGGTGTCGTCTGCGATAAATGCCTTCCCCTTCAGTACCTATCAATACCGAAACATTATTCTGATATTTATTAATTACATTACATAATTAATTATTTAGCCTAATTTAAAAAAAAAATTACTAAACTCATAGCACCAAAATCTAATTCTCAATTAAAAATATATAAATTTCAAAACCTTTAATTTAAGCACCGATTATATTTTTTATGCAATGCAACATAATATGCAGTTATTCGTTAAAAAAATAAAAACTGTATTTTCACATACATATACCTAAGTGAAACAAAGACGAGAATGTCGCAATATCGCTATCGTACCGCGCAAACTTATCAGAATAGGGCCGCTCACGCGCCGTATGCAAACACTTCACATTTCCTGATATATCACCTCACATATTAAAGCTTTCTGTTATATCTCAAGCTTGTATTATCATTATCTAAGTTTTTATCGAAGGCCGATAAAAACGCTGAGTAAAAGCTTGATAAAACTATATAAATAAAATGATAAAGGGAGTTACCGAAATCGATTGTTTTTGTCCCACTTAGTTTACTTTCACAGAAGATCTAATATAAAAACAAGCTGCTGTTCCCAGCTTCGAACGCGTGGTACCTACGTTAAAAGTAGCCTATGTTTTTCCCAAAGATTCAATCTATATCTTGACTTAATTTCATCAGGATTCAATCAGCCATTTGGCCGTGATAACAACAAATACAAATCACTATCAAATTTATAATTTTGTAATGGAAGTATAAACATATATAAACATTGGACACAACACCATCTAGCCCCAAACTAAGCATTGCTTGTATTATGGTGATCAGAAGACTGACTGATGAGGTCTAGCGGTAGCCTTCCGATCATAACCTCTAGCGGCGCTGTGAGCGAAGGCCTGCCTGTGACGCAAAAGGTTCCGGGTTCTATTCCCGTCGCGGAGAAAATGTTTGATGATCTGCAAGCATTTGTCTTTCCATTGTAATTCTAATTCTAACGGTTTTTACAGTGCACGCAAAAATAGCTCGCAGATTCTGATGTATAAGCTATATTATTGTAAAGTTCATTAAAATCTATTCAGTAGTTTTTGCGCGAAAGAGTAACAAACATCCATACATACAAACTTGACGTTTATAATATTAATATGAATGTATACCTACATTATCTATGTAAATTTCTTACTTCAGAGTTTCTTTCATAAAAGTACTTCTCTATTTGATAATAAAAATCTGATTAAGGAATAAATCCATGGCTCTAAAAATCAAAACATATTTTCCTTCGGACAGGTCAGGCCATTATTGTCACCACTAATGGCCATATTGTGGACAACGGAAAGCGACCATTTCCTTCGCGATAAGCATCTCTGAAAGGCCACTGAAAGGGTGAGGGGTCTGCAATCGCACGAACGTAATTAGAGGGTAGTTGCAAGAAAGGTGTCCACTTTTCGTAAACTTGATTTATTACTTTAAAATTTTTGAAGGAAATCGTCGATTTGTTACCTGCTTTTATAAGCAGCTAGATGTTACCCGCGACTTCTTACGCGTAAAGAACTTCTCATAAGTTTATTCCCCTATATTACCCCCTTCGAGAATTATTTTGCAAAAAACGTTGAAACACACATTTCCAAAAGCCTATATATGAATTTTCAGATCCCTAACTTAAGTATATATGAGTTGCCCAAACAAACTTTCATCCCCTATTTAACCCTTTTAAGACGGTTTTTCAACACAAAAAGTTGCCTATGTTAGTTCCCCAAATGCAATACATCTTCTTACAAAAATTCATCAAGATCCATTAAGCCGTTCAGCCGTGAAAACGGAACAAACAGACAGAGACACTTTCGCATTCATAATATTAGTATTGATATTTAATTAAATACATAAGTACCTACAGATATACTTTAAACATTCCCTGTCACTGTTTATCTAGCTACAAGTAAAAACCAGGATAGGTAAATTAATTAAATTACAATTAATTAAATTATACTCTAGCAGTCTAATAAATGAATGCATGAATTAATGTAAACACTTTATTGTACACCTTACTAACACATAAACAATTACAACTAAGAATACCTAAAAAAATATATACGTAAGGAAGCAATTTCTTCCAGGCAACCTTATAATTACACATTAGCTTTTATGTTGTTTAAATTTGTTGCCATATATTTTAATTGACATAAGAATGACATTGACAGAACATACTTTAACGTCGCGTTAGTTAATTATTGATTATAAGACAGGGTAAATCTAGCTATGACTAATATAAATTTAATTTATTTTTATAAATAAAAGTTAGTAAAAAAAATACCAAAATTAATATATAGTTTTTAATGTTGTTTCGGGAATTTGTCATCTCGCAAAAACAGCCATTTTCCTCATCTCCAACGATATCTAAACTCACTTTTAAATTTGATAAACATTGATAGCAAATAATTTTCCCCATACGATAGGAACAATTATTTAGTTCTCATTAGAGAGAGTTCATTAAAACGCTAACAAACAACAATCAACCTAATCAACTCATAAAGTCAAAGTTAACGATAGCCTTTTTTCAATCGATAACATCAGTGTGTAGGTAGAAAAAACTAATAGCCAACTTAATAATGAATAAAACCTCAAAATGCAAAAAGGTTATTATACTAGGTAATTCTGAAAAAATCTATGAACGTAAATAAAATACTGGAAACATGTAATTAAAAAAAGTATTAGGAACAATTCAAAAAAAGAAGATAGTATTTAAATATCGGAACCTTTTAGAGACATTTCAAAAATCGAACTCTACTTGGCGATTAAGGCCCTCTGCACACGATCATCCACTTGTTGACGTGAGTCGTGTAGGACCTCAAGAGCCCTGCTCCAAAGTGCCTCCTTGTGTCTTTTACGGGACGCCTCGACGCCTCAGATTGTGTGACGTCTTTATTTTATGTTTATTCAAACTGCTACTAAAAAATGCATTGTTTATTTAGCTATTTATAACCTGCCAAAAAGATTGAACACTTGATTTTCGTTACAATAATTTTTTAAACCGGCGGTTTTTAATTAGTCTCAATACGAACATTGTATCAAAAAAGTACCAGTCTATTAAGTAAGAACTCAAAAAGCTCCCCGAGCTTTCGCGTCTTCATAAAATAGACCACAGCAAAAGTTCAACAAACACAAAAGTCTTCACAGAAACTCCACCCGGGGCAAAACAAACATCCTTACTCAAAGTCGATGCAAAGACAAATTCTTTTGGCGCGCAAACTCAAAGAAATGCGCGGGCCTGCAAACAAAGCGTCACTCGTAGAATTAGCTACTATAGCGCTAATTAGCAACGGTGACTCGTTTAACTTATTTCGCTTAATTAAGTTGCGCAGAAGTGGTCTGCGGCCGGCCCGTCACAGAAGGCGTCGTAAATTGTTAGAAACGCGGGCAACACTCCAATTAATCTTTTTACACATCCAACTAGTCGCACGAGGGTGTACTTAGACCAGCCGAGGTAAAACCTTTTAAGCGTTTACACACGAACGGGCGCAGCTGACGGATGCGACGTACGGGGGCTACAGTCAAATATCTTAAAAAAAACTGTTGCTACGTTTATAATGTCAGAAAAAGTATTTAATGTTTATGTCCTTAGTTCAGAAAATGTCCCAGAGCAGCAAAATTTAAACACGTCGCTGTTTTTGCCATGCTCGTATCGCAGCAGCCTTAAAAATAAATCATTGGCACAGGCACATTTCGACGGAGATTGAAATCTCTCATCTGTAAGGACTCTTACAGTCGGTTACGGAAATGTTGCCAGCCTTACGTCGCAATTGCCACATGCCTTTTTAACTTAGCGTGTTAACCGGCGTACGTATTTAGTTCAATATTTGCTGTAATTAAAAATTAAAACAAGAACTTAAAACGGATAGATTCGTGAGTGTATCAAAGCGTAATGAAATGGCTAAACTTTAATTTCCCGTCATTTGTAAAAGAGGGCAGGTGTAGACCAGCCCTAGCCTAGGCCCTAGCAAGTGTCACATTCATCCCCCGACTTGTAAAGTCACGTCGTGCGTATTGTGCTGGAGACTGTAAAATTTAATTGGTTGGCTAATACACTGCGCCGTGCAGTCTAATTTACGTGTTAACATTTTTAATAAGGCCGGCGAGGCTAGGGCGCCAAGTGGCCGGCCATTTACATCGCTCCACGCTCATACGAGCACCTCCAGTAATTAATACGACCCTTTCGAGGAAGCTTATGAGTAGTTTTCCTTCAAAAAACCTGCTAATTACTCGTCACAGAAGTTTCAGTTGGTGAACGTCGCGGAGGCCACTCCACACCCAATCCTGTTAATGTTGTTTATTTATCATAAGAATTCCTAGGCCGTGCAGCAAAAGGAAAGCCGCGCCTCACTACTAAATTCCTGCTAACATGTCTTTACTTCCGAATTAGAGTTCGCACGCACGCGACATGTAGGTACTACGTGAACAGGGCGCGGCCGAATATTTACATATCATTGCGATACGTAGCCATTATAAAATATTAGCCTTTCGCCGGCCATCGTCGTTAATAATATAATTAAAACACGCGAAGGCGCGGTTCTGCTTATCTATGATCAAGGAGTAATATGCCTCGGGTCATGCCTCGTGTCATGCCTCGTGTCATGCTTAAACTCCGGACCGTGTGTAACCTACTTTATTGTATATAAAAATTTTATCCATTTCGTTCAAAATTTCATGCACGTATTTCCCTAACCAAACCACTTCCATAACAATAATCGTAGGTACTATCATTCATCCTATTTATATATAGACATACGCTTACATTATGGAAATTCCACAATCCCAATATGTTTCTTAGGTTTTCATCATATTGGGGAAGTCCAAGAGATTCAATTGTTTAAACATCGGAATAGTAAATACCCAACTGAGGAATAGCCGAGTGGGGGAGTATGTATGTGGCAGTAGGCTTGTTCCATCAGCTAATGAAAGTGTAATTAGAAAAGTGGCGGTTTCTTCCTATTGCCGACCTTATCTTGTCTTCGATGGGGCATTAAGTTTTTTAATTACTCCACCCTAGTGGCTTTCATCATTTACAGCGTCGGCTGTGGACGTTTGGAAACAATTCCTGGCTAATTTTAGAAATAGGTGGTTGCTAGGTTGCTATGAATTACGTAGCAATTACGTACTTAACTGTAATTTAAGCTAATATTTGTGAAGTATCGAGGCGTTGTTGATTCATTGTTATTCATTGTTGATTCATACGTGCTATAAATGCATTTAGCGTATAAACAATATCCTCAAAGATATAAGTAATCTAGAGATCTGATATTTCTGTACAGTTTTTTTATTAATAATAATAAACCTACTTAGTTCTAGTAATTGTTGTTATTTAGTTGAGTTGTCAGTTGTCACGTAATATCATGTCGTGTACGCCTCAGGTCTCGAAGGAGCGGGCGTTCTTTCATTAGTGTAACCTGCGCCTTACCGTATGACATTTCTAATGACACAAATTTGGGCGGTAAAGTCACGCGAGTTTTTTTAACAATGACGGCATTGGGTTTTTTATTATGAAAATTATACTATCAATTTATACCATAAATAAACTTGGAATATACAAAGAAGGAAACTTCTCAACCTCAAGGTTTTAAATGCAGAGTCCTCAATTTATATACAGTGCATTATATGAATTGAATATTGCATTTATTTTTGTAATTCTCCTGCGTTTGCTTCTTAGTAACGGATTATTACAAAACTGTTTGTTTCTGGCCATTATCAGTGGGAACGGAAGTCCAGCTCCGACCCTTATCTCCTGAAGCCGGCCAGCCAGGTCTTAGAGATCCCTCGCTGGTGGACGTTCTTGGCATTATCATTTGTTAGCTGAAGTATAGGAAGGTCTATTTACGCTGGTTGTTTAAAAACACAAGTGAAGTTCTTATTGCGTTTGATTTTATTAAGTTTTCCATGTAATTTAATAAACGATTTTTTTATTAATAAGATATATTTTTTTCACGTTTTTAGTGCTAGTGTGTGTAGATATATATGAATGAATAATGCTGAACATGTCACTCGGCATCGCTCATCTACGGCAGAGCGTGTTTTATGGGAACCCATAATATTTTACCTAATTTGTTATATTTTTTGTACTTATATACCTACATACAATGTATATATATCTGGATATTTTGACAAATGTTGAATGATCTGCCAAAATTTTGGCAGATGATACAAAATATGTCCCGTGACGGGAATCGAGCCCGTGTCTGGCGGGCCTTCGCCCACTGCGCCACAGAGGTCGGTAAGAGAAAGGAACTTAAATTAAAAATAAAAACTCGCGGGTATAAGGAGTGATACACGACGACATGCGAAGGTGAAAGGGCGTGGCATAGTAGGCTGTATACACCTGGGAAATCACTCAAGTGCGCCAACAAGTCGTCAACGCGCCCTAAGACATAATTAATTAACGTGTATGCCTTACCAACTGCGGGAAAAAATATTTATGATTAAGTATAAAAATAAACATACCTACACATAGTTTCCTTATGGATATTTCTTATATACAAGTCTTTGTAATGAGATCGCACTAGCTACATATATATATACCTACTGCATTGTTCGACGACAAACAAACATATACCTAAAAGAATCTCGATACAAATTAAATAAATTAATAATATCGGATATATCACACAGCATCATCTATCCCCTAACTACATAGAGCTTGTGTTTTGGGAACCACGTGACTGATATACTACTTATAATACTTTTTTTAATACATACATATATATAGAACATATAACACACAATATTTACTTTATGATATATTTCATATTTATTTCTTTAATGTTACCTATAGAAATATCTTAATTTGAAGGCTCTTCAATAGTATGAATAAATTAGGGAAATATTATAAATATAACAATGCAGACCATCTAGCCCCAAACTAAGCATATCTTGTATTATGGTGATCAAATTACTGATAAAATACTTATATATTTTTAATACATATAAGACACTTTAAACACCCAGACACAGAACAAACACATAAATTCATCACAAAAATATTTGTCTTGGAAATCGAACCCTCAACCTACAGCGCAGAAGGCAGAGATACTACCAAAAGAGCTAACAGTAAAATAAGATTAGATGATAAAAAAAAAGATTTTATTTCATTTACTAAATGATGTTTTTAGCAATGTTTCTAGGAAGCATCGAATGTTCTAATTTTAACTGATTAAGATTTTAAAGTCGTTTATAAAGAGTCATGTCATAAAATAATAATAATTAATACATGAAATCACACTTAAATTCTTTGGCTATATTTGAAGCTCAAGGGAAATAAGGCCAAGTAAGGCACAGTGCGTAATGACGTCTAGCATTAAAGTAATTATCGTTAGATATGACACGCCCTTATGATGGTAGGTACATTGTATTTAATTAAAGTGGTATTCTTCGCAAGTTTTTGTTTATTAACATTAATCAAAAAAACATGCGTATTTTTATTTGCTACAAGTTTTGAGTACAAAACTAGAGAGTAAAATAATATTTTTTCTATAAGTATTAGGTATTTAGGTATGTTAGTCATGTTTGCTTCAAATACATAGTTAAAATTTTTTGGACTTGTTTACGATCTCCACGTAACATATTCTGTCGAAAATAAAAAAAATATGTTCTTCTTATCGTGTCGCTAGTCACTTTACCTTCAATAATATACAACACATGTGAAACCATTGAGCTATTCTAGATATCAATATTGTAAATATCAAAAACATTAAAAAATAGGAGTGTAGGCCGAGCTCATTCTACATTTAAACATCACTGTCACTGGACAGGCCGAACGTCAAACTTCACTTTAAAAAAAAAGCATTCCATTTACGTAATAATGCTGTGTCAGTGATTCCCGCTCTGCCAACAAAGCTCCCAACTGCACTCGTAGCTTTTTACCAAACTCGTAGTCCAAAAGATGACAGACCGACGAGTAAAGAAGTACACTCGACTGTGAAACTGGGAGACAGTTCCAACAGTAATTAACGAACTAATTCTGAGATCAAGTAGCATGAACGGTCAACGGACGGCCCTTTAGCTTGCGTACGTTTAACCCTTTTTTTGAAAATTTTAATACCGAAGTGAGTAGTTGGGGGAGGTGGGGGTAATAAAATCTCAGCGAGCACTCAAATGAGCTGAACTTTTGAAGCCTGGGGTACAAGACAGAGCGGGTCAGCGAGGAGGGAGTCATTACTCAGAGCCGTATTCAGAATTACAATATCGATTTTATTAACTTCGATAAAAATAATTTGTCAATAATTTTATATTGATTTATAGTCATAAACATTTAATTCAGGTACTATTAGGCAAGTAAGTACCTACCTATTCTGGTATTATAACCTTCAAACAGGTGCTAATAAAAATACAGAATATGTCGCTTCGTTTATGTCGCTAAAACATAAATATGATACATTTTATGTGTGTGGGATCCTCATTTAAGTATGGGAATACCTGTGTTAGAGGGTCTTGTTCTTCGCTCGTTAATAATGTTCTATCTTTTAAAATGGTCTCACACTCATTACTTTTAATAAATGAGTAAATACTAAAAGTGATAATAACATACCTACATCCTTACAACAACAACGCTAATACTTTTCCTGTACAAAAAGGTGAAATAGATACCTACATTAGGTATGTATTAATATATAATAATAATAATATATCAATATTTCAGACACGAGATCCATTTTTACAAACAATAATCAATAGGTAAAATACAGTTAAATAAAAATAAAAAATTAAATAAAAATAAAAATCAAGTAAAATCAAATAATCTCAAGATGCTAGTTGCACCCAGCGTCTATTCGGTGCCTGTCAGGCATAACCTGTCCAACAGACCCTCTATAATAGCGTTCGTACACTTGCCAACCCTAGACATAAATTTACCTTTTCTTAGCCTTTGGACGGCATTATACTCCTTGTATTACATTCGTTATTTTAAAACTTAAATTAAGAACGATACAAAATATTCGCGAGAAAGTAGCGAGTGCGCACGTCACTGATTAACAACAGTAGCCCGCATCGTTATACTTACAAATAATTATTTACAAGTATGTCTTTAAAAAACTGGTACTTCATACGGGTTATAAACACGTACCATTTCACCGTTTCTAAGATGAGATTCAAAGTGAGAATGAGGAAAGACGTATTTTCAGAATATCCTTAACAAAAACCTAATAAGGTAAGCGCAGAGATACGTAAATATAATAATGTAATTAAGACAGGAATTAAAAAGCACAGTAAGCTGCTGCAAACCCATCTAGGTAGGTGTGTACCTAATTATTTAATGACTTCACCTTTTCATCATTTTGCGGTCGAAGGAAGTGATACCATGTAGTTAAGTAGGTACGTCCATGGATTTCCTTGTCACGTAGGTGACTACCTAATATTTTTGACAAATAATCCCAAGCAGACCTAACTTAAAAATAATATGATGATTTCATAAGGATACTTATGTACTCGTAGATGCTAGGTAAAATTTATACTAGTGGCTCTGTGAGCTGTATACCTCGCGATCATTTTTCGAAATCACTGAAATATAACTTTGTTTGCGTTTTCAACCACCATATCTCCGCTATTTTGATAAATTTTCAAAAACGAAATCGACAAAAAAAATCTGTATAGTTATAGAACCTGCTGATTAAATTTCACGAGAATCGGTTGAGAAACGCGACCTGTATCGGAGAACATCCTGACAGACGCCGTCCGAACAGACGCCGGCCGGACATACCGAAAGCATTTTCACCTAAACTGAAACGGAAACATTCGCGCTCGCTCAAATACGTGAAAACATACTGCATTCAAAATGCGATACATTTTTACAAAACTAATAATCACAACCCGTTACGACATGTCAAATCATTAATAAGCCTGTTCCTAGTCCGTCCCTGCACCGGACGGCGCAGCCTGAAAAAAGTTTTTTCACTAACTGAAGCATTAATCCAGCCGGTATTAGTTTACCCGCTTTTACCCGCCGATGTGTGTGTGAGACGCGCATGTGTGCAGTGCGCCGTGCAACTTTTTTTACATAGAGCTATCAAAATATAGAGTTCATGACATCATCGTTGGGTCCATAGCAACTTAGTCAGTGATTTCGAAAGTTGTTAATTAAAACTGACGTATTCACTACAGGACACTGATTTCGTTCTATTTGAGAAATACGTGAAAAGTAATATAGATTCACGAATAACTCCTCTGATGTGACAGCGTTTGATAAAAGTTGAGCTTTTGGCAACTGTCATAGACTAGCTAGAACTTTTTTAAAAGCAGGATAGAACTAAAATTATTTGCTGAAACTATACGCTAGACACTTTGACATTTCGAAAACGTAACATAATATAAATATTGTCTCAAACTCAAGTTAACTTTATCTGACAATTTTTTTTCGGGACTGATCCAAATGCTTGCAAAATGCTGCTTTGTCTGATAGCCTGTGGCAGGGTTATACGGACGTTTCAATCACACACTAATTTTACATCGTCATATTTTTATTTTTTGGCTTTTCTGTGACAACATCGCTCTACAAGCTGCAGTCTGCCTGCTCATTCTGGCGTGCTCCTCGAAAGCTGGACGCCGTCCACTCACACACACAGCCACAGCGCCACCCTTGATACCTCCCTGTATCATTTACGGAGGTTCGCATCACTTTTAATAACCATTGTATTTGGCAACGATCGAAATGAGTGTTTGGAGTCTGGAACAAATTTTTTTTCGCCATTTTTTTACTACTACGTATAAGATTCTGTACTTGACTCTACTTGACTCAATATATACTCTAGTGGAAGAATTATCCTTCAATCATATCATCAGAGATGGCAAAAGAGAAGATCTTTAGATAGTTTATAAGATAGAGCCAGACTACATAAACGCGTAACGGTAAAATAAGCTTGTTAAAAGTAACACTCTATTTTTAACCGATTTTAAAAGGAGGAGGATCTCAATTCGTCGGAATCTTCTTTTTTTTAATCTATGTTCACCGATTACGCAAATACGTTTCAACCGATTTGGAAAATTCTTTTGTTTTGAAAGGTTTTGTTTATACTTCCCAGGTTTAATTTTATCGAAATCGGTCGAGCTGTTTTTAAAAAATAAACAAAAATCTGTTTACTCCGATACCGTGCTGTCTCATTGGAGCAGTGCATTTATTTGGCCTACCTATATTATAAAGATATATACAAAATACATCTACTTTCCACTAAAAATGTATTAGGCTCAAATTTCATTCAATGAAGTCGGTTTTCTTTTAGTTTTTAAAACGTAATTATTAGACATGGACATTTTTCGTTGGATTACCTACCTATATTTTAAGTTTGGATCGATAGCCAATTTTTTTTTGGATTAGTTATTTACTTTTCTTTAGATTATATTAAAAACATGAAACATGTACCTAAACAGAAATGATTTCAGAGTATTTTTCCGATGCTGAGCATCTAATTAGCGAATCTTGTGCGCACAAGGAAAAATACTTGGACCAAATTAATTGTACATAAACACCATCACGCGATACCTACGAGTACGTACCTGCTATCGTCCTTTGCATTATTAATTAGTACCTACCTCTTTATTTAGGATTCAAAAAGATAAAGTTGTTTACATGGTACTTAATTAAAATATACAAATATATAATATACCTAGCTGACTAACAGACGTTGCCGTCTTAAATTTGAATATTGAATTCGAATTGGTATAATCTATAATTGTTAAACGACTGAAATATATGTCAAACGCCTAAGGTTACATTAGAAATGTTTATAATGTCTTTGTCACACAAGCGCTAGGTTACATAAGAAAAGTTAATATCGGCGTTAAGTTTTCTAAATTTTCTAATTTTCCAACACAACTTTAAACACAACCAAAAAAATAGTTAGCGAAATCGGTCTAGCCGTTCACGCGTGATGTAACCAAGGGATTCATTTTCATTTTTATATGTACCTATAAGTAGATTAATATTAAAAAAGTTCGAAGGCATGTGCCAAATGCACAAAAGGAGCCTCTGAGGCGCACTTTAATTCTTTCACCACACTAGTTCCTAATAAGTGACACGATAAAAAGATTAAAACATTAATAAGCGCGGACATTACTTAAACTATGATCATTTGATTATAAATATCTTTTTAGATATATCTAAGCAGATCACTATTTGTTTTTTATAGAAATTACTTTATAATTCGAACATCTGAGTGTTAAGTGAATACGCTAAGTGTTGCCCCTTTTGTAGACAAATTTTCCCCGAAAATTTGGTTTTATTTTTATTAACTATAGTATTTATGTAATTATACAAGGTAATTACGTAACTGAAAGTAACACTTCGATTTCTCTATGCAAAACAGTAGTACCTATGTAGGGCAGTCGTGCGCAAATCTTTATCTCAGTTTTCGATGCGGGTGCGCGCCGCTACTCGGTTCGATAAGAGGGTAAGAACCTCGCATTTTTCTACCGCTAGATACCTAGGTAGAAATTTAGATAGATAATAGGTAGGTAGGTTACCTATTTTGTCCTTGAACCGCTTTTATAAGAACTATGTACCTACTCATACTATATCTCTATATTGATATAGTTTAACCTGCTGCTTACAGGTCTTCACGATACAGGCTTGCCTAGTGTGAAGACTGCTGGATAGTTTTAAAGCTACCTTAGCATTAAGCAAATTTTACTTATCGTTAAAAGCTAAAATTTGTTATTATGCTATTAATAAAAAAAAAAAAAACATTATACATCTCATTCAATTGTAACTACTTAGTTCATAAACTGCTTTGGCCAAAAACAGGATATTTTCCAAAAGAAAAAACCAAGGGTGTTCCAAAAATACATGTTACGAACACCTTTTAAAATTTTGAGTTTGGAATCAAACAATGTACCTATATTTCGCGCCAACTAAGTCAACAAAGGAAGGAAAGAAAGTGAAGAAAAAAAAACGATTCAGTATGACCCCTCTTAGTAACGTCTTGGCCGCGATTGCAAACTTAACAATGTTAAGACATGGCAACAAAAATTTGCTTTGCAATTTTTATACTTTCCGAAACATATATATATTAATAGTATTTTACGGGTATTTATCGCTAACTACTAAAACCATTAGGGCCTCCAGATCAGTTGGTACTTGGTAGTAGCTCTACCTTCTGCGCTGTAGGTTCGATTGCCTGCCAGGACATACATTTCTGTGATAAGTGTTTATTCTGTGTCTGAGTGCTATAATGTATGTATTTAAAAATATAAAAGTATTAAATCAATCATCTGGTCTACATAATACAAGCTATGCTTATTTTGGGGCTACATGCAACACCATTGTCCACCAATATTTATTGACCGAGTGAAGCGTCTCCGTTTCAGCTTAGGCGAAAATGCTTTCGTATCTCTGTCTGTCCGGATGTTCTCCTCTACAGGTCACATTTCTCAACCAATTCACGTGAAATTTTGTAAGCAGGTTCTGTAAGCTGATTTTAACACCATATTTGTGTTGCAGAAGAGGGCTGTTCGTGCAATTTATAACATGGGCCCTAGAGAATCACTTAGAAATAAGTTTAAAGAAATTAATATTATGACAGTGCCTTGTCAGTATATATACGGAAATTATATGTATGTGCACAAAAATGTTCATTTATTTAAGAAAATTGCGATAATCATTTCAGTAATTTCGAAAAATATTCGCGAGGTCTACAGCTCACAGAGTTTATTATTGAATTAAGTAGGCACCTAAATATGTGGCAATAGTTTTACCTAGTAAGTACCTTTTACTAATGTTAAGACGTGATACATAGACCGATATAAACATTATTATTAAAAAGCCATGTCTATAATCCTTTGTACATCTAGCAGCATCGTTTAAGTGTAGTTCACACGGGAACCA
This sequence comes from Lampropteryx suffumata, assembly GCA_948098915.1. NCBI lineage: Eukaryota > Metazoa > Arthropoda > Insecta > Lepidoptera > Geometridae > Lampropteryx > Lampropteryx suffumata. The sequence goes on from OX402563.1 coordinate 6,553,214, forward strand.
TGCTTCTTGAGGGGGAATCAACCGCAGAAAGAACACTGAGATTTCTTTAACCCCAACGTCTGTAAGATTTTAAATTTTAAATTGTTTGTAGACAACCAGACGTCTTTTCGTAAAGTTTTTAAGAAAGTTCAACTTTTATGTCTCTTACTGGCTTACTGCCAGTTGAGCAAAAATATTTTTCTGCTTCTTCCTTTTCTATAATGGCATCAATCTTAATGTCAATTTTGCCAATGTCAAGTGTAATACACTCTAAACGTCATTGTGGAATGATCGTCTAGATTTTTCTCAGATTCCTTGTCGTACCTATAAACCACAAAGCATAACTCAATTACAATACTCTTATTACAATAAATCAAAGAATATTAAACAGTACGAAATAAACAAATCAATTTTTAATATATTTTTTTACGAGAGCTATGTAACTTCATAAAATGTCATACGCATATTCAATTAGATTCTTAACTTTCGGAATTAAAAGTAAAACCATGTTTATTCGATATTTGAATTTAAATTTGGAATTCCAAAAGCAAACTTTTGCAAAAAATCGAACAATACACGAAGACGTTGCCAGGTAGACGCAAGATGTGCAGTTGAATCTTAAGAAAGAAGAAAACAGCCGTACGATTTTATACCTTATCCCTTTCACAATAGAACTGGAAATCATAAATACCTTAGCTCTACTAAATCATCTATTGTTATATAACTGTATGACTATACGCATAGTAATTTTATTCTTATTTATTAGCAGATAGAGTTTAATTTTCTTTGCAGAAACCTCTGCAAAATTTCGTTAAGGGTGCCAACAATGATATTGTTGAAAACAGCTGATTCTGTAACGGTTTCTTAAGCCGGCAACTGTGTGAGAAGTCTAAATTGAATACAGCACGATCTAGCATGGCCAACCTAAATATATAAATATACTAACTTCTGCCCACGGGTTTGCACCCGTTGCACCTACCTATTTATCAAGTAGTATCCTTCCCCAGGATATCCTATCTCCTTAACAAATTTCATCAAGATCCATTCAGTCATTTAGCCTTAAAATGGTAACAAACAGTAGGTATGTATGTACATACCGTAGGCGTAGCTACCTAACCTACCTACATTGTCAAAAACTCAGTATACCCATGAACATAGTTACTGGCTTTACTTAGTTTGGGGCTAAATATATATTTTTATCCATTTACTTAGATACCTACTACCAGATCCGGTTGAGTTAGGTATAATACCTACCTAGTTCTTTCCATTTTACTTGTTTGCCCGCATACTATTTAGCATAAACTACTTCTAGTTGACCTAATTGATTCTTATCTAAACCTCTGATTAGTTAAAAAGTCTAAAAACTAGATAATACGTATAAATCTATATAAAAAAAAACATCTGATTCATAATTATATAATAGTACTAGCTATCCCGTTCGCGACTTTATCAGCGCGTTTTAAAAAGAAAAAAGTATATCTAATTGTACCGACTGCAGCGCCATCTGCCGGGCTGATTTGTGAATCTAAACCATCCAGGGCGCCACCCAAACGCATACAAAAAAAATCATTCAAATCGGTCCAGCCGTATAGGAGGAGTTCAGTGACATACACACGTATTGTAGAATTATATATATAAAGATTAGGTTCCTATTAGTTATAATTATAAGTATATATTTATCAGGTTTATGCCGTTCCTTAATATATCAAATGCTTACGGTACACAAATGAAACTGCACAGTGGGGCGTTATAACTAACGGTGGGCCAAAAGACATCTAATTATTTAGACACTTGATTTACTTATTTAATTAGTAAGGCAGCCTTACTCTCCCGCCGAGTGCCAATTAAAAATAATAGAAGCCTCCAGTGTGCGAGCGAGAGGCTCGAGTGACTCGCTCCTTGCACTGTCCGAAATAAAAACACTAAAGATAATCTATGAAACACAATTGACAAGGTAAGAAACTAATTGGAAACATCGAATCGAAAAATAAACTACCGAAATAGAGACGAAAGAACAATCTCTCAATTAGGATTTTTATTTTCTCATTAAGAGGTACTTGAAAAAGCCAGCAATATAATCCGTGGCGTCACTTGCAGGAACGTGAAAAACCGAATTAGCTCGTCTGAATGCGAACTCGTAAGTAATTAGCCTCGCGAGACTCTCGATGCGCTCAGCACGCTCAACTCGCTCTCGTAAGCGAACCGAAGCGAAGATAGCGAAGCGATGCGACGCGACCGGAGAGCGAAAATGGCTAATCAAATCCTTTCCCGCTCTCGGCGGTATTCGAGTGCCTTTTTTATTTTCATTGTGCCGTGAAGTGTCACACTGATGGGTAGATGGATAGACTGTAGGCATAGGCCGTAATTCAGTCTTTTTTTAGCAGGGAAAGTGGCAACATTTTTGCTAGATATTTGGCCAATTTCAGCGTCACTACAAAAAATACAAATGAATCTGAACCTAGACACTGAAACATAATTGAGTCCCGTTTTGACAAGCAGACAAAACCCTGAAAGGGGAAGAATTCATCGTATCAATATGACTCATAGATGGCTTTCTTTGGTTACAGGGAGTTTTACTACATCCAAATGGAGAAATACGCGCGCCAGGCCATCAGCGAAGGGCTAAAGGCTGCCGAAGATCTCCACGTTGCTGGAGACTCTGAGCTCTACCGGGTCCTCAACTTGCACTACAACCGGAATAACCACATTGAGGTAAGAATTGTATGTATTATGCTCCGCTTCAATTTGGACTAAACCTGAAAACATGCTCATGCACCATACCATAACATAACCTTTCTGTTCATTCCAGGTGCCTCCTAACTTCAGATACGTGATAGAGCAAACTCTGCGGGAGTTCTTCCGTGCCATCCAAGGTGGGAAGGATGCAGAGCAGAGCTGGAAAAAGTCTATCTACAAGGTGATCTCACGGCTCGATGATCCCGTGCCTGAGTACTTCAAGTCACCAAACTTCCTCGAACAGTTGGAGTGAGCATCGACGTAACGCACAACGTTTCGGCATAACTATTTATAAAAAAACATTGGACGATTCGTTTCGCACACCAAAATTTTACGACACTCGCATTTAGGCCTTCAGATTCAAAATTATTGATAAAGAAATATTAAAATAAATTATTAAAAATTGATTGTGTACGTTGGACGTCGAGTGGCGCGGCGACACGCAGTGGTCGCGCCACAATCACTCTACTAGGAAATTCATTAGGTTATACGAGTAAGAGAAAATTTAAGTCACCTAGAATTTTATTTCTGCACATAATATATTTGGCTATATATAATTATTATTATATTATTATTAAGTATTATCTTTAAATGGTTTTTATAGTTGTGTATATCTGAAAATCATTTATGGATTTATCATTTAAGGAAAAAACGATTAATATATTTAACTGCTTAAGTTTTGAACGTTTTGTTGGTTTTTATTTTTTGTTTTATCCTTGTTTCCTTATCCTTTTGAGCATGTTTCTGTTGAGTTGTTCCCGTAATGCTTGTTTTGTTGGCTCGCTTCGGCAGCCGGAAATTTGTCAACCTTTACCTCGTCACACCTACTTATTTTAAGAGTAATTGATTAAAGTTAAACATAGTCGTTAGTACAATAGAGCAGGGTTATTTTTCGATCCACACACAAATAATAATTAACAGATTATTTTTATACGACAACCGGTTTTGTGTTCTTGCAGATGAGATTTTTCAATAGAATAAGATAAGACAGTCACAAAATTCTAAAACAAATTACACATCCTCAGTTCTAGTTATTGTGAACATCCTTAGTTGTATTTACAATATTTCGGCAGAGTTCGGATCGCGTTTCAGTTTATGACTCCGGAGTAATCGGTATCGAACCCGCCCGGATTAGGATTAAGTTTATTTGTTAGATAATACTTCAAAAAATTTTGCGTGGGCCTTTCAAGATAACAACAGCGCGAGAGCGGAGCGACACACTATACACTCAGTAGTTAATTCAAATTTTAATTGATCGATGAGATTTCTTTTTTATCACAGTAATTACAGACAACAACCATAAAACAGTGTTTGTTTACTTTTCTGAAAATACAGATTTATTTGTTATTTTGACTCTGGCCACAGTTTTCGAAGTTAGTCCCTTTTGTGTCGTTCGCTCCGCACGCGGACGCTTCGCGGCGATTCTCAACCTTATAGTCATTCGATCACATCCAACCAAAACAGAAACAATAGCATCGAAAATAACACATCTATAGACCATCAAAAAATTCACTAAAAATTTGTCCTTCTTTATTGGTAACAGGTAACAAAAACGCACAGGGCCGCCTCGTCCGATTAGAAGTGCCTTCAAAAATGTTGAATTTTTACATGAAAATAAATATGAAAATTCCAAAACGGGCCCTCCATAAAAACTATCGCCCAACCGAAGTCCCCGCGCAGTGTCCGCGCATCCGCCGCCCATGCACACGCATCGCAGTTCGACCAATACGAACTACAACAGTATACATACACACTTTACTATTAAACTATAGAAGAATAATTAGTTTCATTCGTAGTAATACGTAGCGCGGTGCCCAAGGCTTGCTTCTAGACGATAAGAGACCAGCCAAGACCTGGTACGTTACATAGGCAGACAAGAGGCATCATCGACGTAAAGAAGCAGGTTTCGGTTTTTTCGCATATCTCGATGTATTTGTTATATCAAGTAGATACCGGCCGTCGTCCCAGCAACGCGGAGACACTTTCAGTTTACATCCTCAGTTCGACAGGACACAATAATAATAAGTTATGGCTTCATTATAGATAATACTACGATAAGATAGATAGTTTGTACAGAGATGTATAGTCACATGTACATAATAACTATAAACATAGTTTTAATACAGAAGATGACTAAACCTATCTTAGCGATAACATATTTAATTAAGAAAATAATAAAACTGGAATATTGAGAATTGATTTGCGGAATTGTAAAAAGTTATTCCATCCTGAGTTTCTTGTTCGTAACCGCGCAGGGCCGACGGCAGGTCTAGCTAAGCAAGTGTAAGCAATTTTCATTTAATATTACACGTTTGTTACTGTTTACTTTGTAACCATTTTAACTATTACGATAATTAAGAGGTATCTCAGTTTAGGATGGACCAGGCGTCGACTGGTGTGTTAGCAGGTTAGGAGAGTTAGAGAGATACGAATGTTTTTAAGACATCGACACATAGAACATACACGCAGCCTCCCCCTTCCCGTTTGGATATCTGGTTTTTAGTTCTAAATTATCCCGAACGTTTTTGAATCATTGTGAAGTTCAACTCCCGATTTTACAGGCGATAGGGCCTGTATTTGGATGAAAGTTGTTGGGAGTTTAAATTCAAGTGTTTTCGATAGCGTACATTTTACCACAACCAACCTTTCACAGCAATAGCCCGGTTTAAGTTTCCACGATTACGTCGGTTTGCAAGCATAAACTCTACGCAGTCGCCGCAGGGCTTATTCGAGATCGAGCATCGTTCCATGTTATGTTACACATATTCTGTTACACGTTATTTGTTTCTCCGTAACATAGGTACTGGCAATTTAGAGCTAAGAAGTTTGTTCTGTAAGTAAGTAATTGTTGTCTCTAGCCAGTGACGAGAAACACCAGAATTGAATATGGAATTGATTACATTAACCGGCTAGCTAGAGACGAGTCACTTAGATTGTTAAGGAATTTAGTCACAGTAATGTTTATCGCAATGCGTACTCCTAAATTAGTGTACTTTTTAGCTCTAAACTGGCAACCCATCGACTATTTATTGTATTAGTAAGTAATGAATTCGTTAAGTATTCCGATCTCTTGATAGATTTCTTCATTATATAATATTAGTGCAGGCTACATAACACATATTACAATAGAAATGTATTGATTTCCCATCAACAGTATTCAACCGACATGCCGTAATTAGCAGATACTTGGAGCCGTTTAATGTTTTAGACCTTATCATATTTTCTGGCGATTTGTAAAGTTGACTTTTTTATGTATTTTTGTCCGGATTTTTTACTTGAGTGATTCACTGTGCTACAGCCGGTACAAGACCACAATGGATATAATATTATGCGATCGAGCCGATCACTAATTCTTAGTCGATACTTATCTATATGGATTTTATAAGTTATCGGTTGACAATTTTTCTAAATAATTAAGACTCAATTTTAAAACATCGAAATAAATTAGTCCACAGTGATCATGGGGGCTATCCCACAGAAAAAGTACAAAATTCGGTGTTTAGAAAGCTGATGTTTGTAACTATATGTATGTAGATTTGTAGAAATTGCCCTTTTTCGGCTAAATTCTCTTCCTATGTTATTTCTAGCTAGAGATAGTTTACTTCTGTTCCAAAAATGTTCTCTAAAGATTATGCTTTAACAATTTTAGTAATTTCGAATCCGTCTACGAAATCTTTGGAATTAAAATTTAGAGAAATATGTAATTATTTTTCAAAATTACTATAAAATAAAACAATATGTATTGTAGAATGTATTTGGTTCAACGTTTGGGTATTATGGTTCCTAAATTTTCGAAATTGTAATAGACTCTATTGTATGTAGCATCTCATTTTTGGAAGTTAGATGACATTTAGGTGTACCAAGTAGCTGTATCAACTTTTCTATATGAGAAAATTCAAATTAAGGGAAATTCGAGAAATTAGGTAGTTATGAAGTAAGTATCATTCATATTATACTTAAAAATAACTGATAAATTGACAAAAATGAGCACGGAAACACTATTAGGATGTCTTGAAACAAAATACTGCCGATGCTTATCGATAATAATTAAGTAAGATAAGCCAGAATGCCCCAGTATGTTATAATATTCATTCATACAATTGTCACAAACTTGTCTTCGGATTTATGTGAAGCGTTCGTAGGTAATTAATTAATTATGTATTCGGAGTAGAGACTTCAAAAATTATGAAAGTCTCTATTTTCAATATCCTTGTGGTCTTCGTTCGTAACAGCGATACACGTTCATTTTGTACTCTTGTGTTGGTATTATTGGTATGAATAAATTGTTTATTTTAAGTTTTAGTGAGCCGCAGTCCATGCGTGGCGTACTTTCGGTATGATATATTTGTAAACTACAGCGAGCGGACGCGGATGCCGGTGATAAAAATTAGTGACAAAATTAATAAATCGAAATTATTTTATAAAATGGCGCGTGAGTTTTTGTCCACGACGCGGCGCTGCGGCGCCACTGTGCGGAGCGAGCGGCCGCTGCGTGGGCAAAAAGTCGCACGAGCAGCAATTTGACTAGTATTTAGGCATCGTTTCGGTATCCTCGCATTTCGGCTAAGTGATAATGGTGCCGCGTCCGCTGGTTTTGATATATTTAGTACAAATTTCATGATGTTAAGGTTACGAGGCTCAAAGCTTTTCTTTTGTGGTGACCACACCGCCGCCCCACTCCGTGTCGACGATATTAAATGAGTCGTGTAAAAATTTTATTCAAAAAGTATTTTTGTATCGAATATTTCTAAAGTTGGTGTAATGGTCAAAATTCATAAATTATAGCGATGACAAAATGGGATTTAGGTGAAATTAGAATGTCATACGTGTTTGTATTTAATTTTAAGAATAGCGTTGGATATGAAACGTTTAGGAGCATTAACCATTTGTAAATAAAAAGTTAACCGGCATTGCGGGAGCGGCGGCGCGGCCATCTTTTATATAGGTAAATATTATAATAACTCAAAAGATGTTTATATGGTTCTGGATGTAAAAATATAAATTTAAAAACAATTTAAGGTAAAAAGTGAAAATGTAAGCGTTTCCACGGTATTTGTCTTAGAATGGCGTCAAGCGGGTCACTATTGTAGTCTGTGAGCCTCAGACAAGTCGTACCCTACACACTTACCTAACCTAACTATGCATTAGTTATTACGATTAATTAATACAACAATACTTATACATTAATATAATATCACATTGTCATAATGCTTATATTTTACGAGCGTGTGTCTTTGTCCGTGAATATTTAGGATCACTGTTTGGTGTATTTAGGCATGTAAAGTGGAATTATTGTGGATACATGAAATTGTACTTCGGTACTTACCTCTAAATTAAATCTCTCGGCTCCGGCCGTTAGATTAATGCAAATTGCGTTGGTATTGTAACAATTGGCGATTCAAAAATTTGTTGATCAAAATTATTCAAAATTGGAAATACGGTGCAACATGAAATTGTATCTCTAGTAGCATCGTCAGCAGACTTGTTGAGACCGGTGAGGGATGTTTCTTCGTGGATATAACGAGTAATAAAGCTAAGCTTTTATTTGACTGTGGTATTTTATTTGAGAACCTTACCCACCTCCTTTGCCTTGAATTAATATTACTATGACCACTGAGATATAGCTTCTTTATACACCGGGACAAGGCAGACAGTCAGTATCTATTAGGTAGGTAATACTTTTTAAATTATATCATTATTATACTTATATATAAAAATATTTTTATATTATATAATATTTATATAACAATACTTAATAAAAATGCCGGAGATTTCACACAGCTTCAAACTAAGCAGAGCTTGTATTATAGGTGGCGTGACTACTATTTGTATACTTTTTTTATTGTATTTTTTTTTATTTGTCTTCGATTAACCTACGTTTGACCACGATCTCGCCTGAAGACACCTATTTACTCGAGACTTGAAGAGACCTAGATTGTAGTTTTCAGGAAAGACAGACGCAGACAACGGCAAAGCATTCCAATCCTTGGCTGTACGCATTATAAATGTGGAAGCAAAGCGCTTTGTTCGTAAGGGTGGTAGGTTGACAAGGTATGGATGGTATTGAGCGGTACGTCTGCTTGTCCTGTTGTGAAAAGGATTTGGTGGAATCAGATCATGTAATTCCTGGGCACATTCTCCGAAATGTTTCCTATAAGAGATCGAAAGGCAAGTAATTTTACGACGGTGCTCGAGACTCTGGAACTTAGTCTCAGCGTTAAGCTGAGACAAATGTATCATTTATATCATACATTTGTCCCGCGGCGAGAATCGAACCCGCAACCTTCTGTGTCTCAGCCAGGCCTTGGCCCACTTCGTCACGGAGGTCGTCAATAATATATGTGCATATTTGTCAAACATACAAAAAAACATTAGATATACTATTAAACGATTGCAAGATTTGTACATTTTTCAAGCTAGCGCCTGAAAGAAATTTCATAGCAAGGCTAAGAGAACATTAAACAAAAAGGCGCTATATAATATTTAGAGAAGGGAGAAACCTATTACTTTCTTGTAGTTAGATTAATCACTTGTGAGGGTAACATGGTAATATTAAACTTTAGTTCTTAAGTAGGTACATGTTTTTTTGCTTTGGTTTGTAAATTACCTTTGCAAGGACTTTGGTAGATACATACAAGTGAAAGGGTTAAAGCCGCGGTCGCCACTTACCAATCAACCCTAAAGGAATCAAAATGCTAATCTATTCGAGTTTTCCAACTAACAGGATAATCCCCCTGCATCTTGAAACCAAAATATTTAAATTACCCCTAATTCACCCTTAAGGTAGAAACCTAGCTGATTACTAAGACCTAGGTAATTGAATTTTTATTGGACACTTGACTTTTTAATTGGTACTTATTAGGTGTAACAAGAGCTTGATAGAAGACGATGAAGAAGGATTTCTAGGTACTTCTATGAGACTACCGTAGTAGGTACTTTTAGCACGGAAGGTTGGGCATTCTTATGATACCTACTTTATATCACACAAGCAGACCCGGCAAACTTCGTTCTGCCTAACAGTCAAAGAATGAGCAGATTCAGGATTCTAAAATTAATACGCTATTAAGTTAATTTTTTAACCGACTTCAAAAAAAGGAGGTTTCTCAATTCGACAGTATATTTCGTCGCTGTAGTTGAAAAACTAAATAACTAACACATTTTGCTGAATCGACTTTATTGCATTTTCATAAAGTCCAATTCAAGCTGCAACTTTCTGTGTTACAAAATTTTTGATATCATCTTTTATAACAAAAATATACAAAAATGAACCTTTGGAACGTCGTCACAGATGGAAAAATAAATTTTGATAAATGAGAAAAAAGTAACGAAGGAGAAATAGTTAACTTGGCAATAAAATAGCTACGTGTAATCATGCGTCACTTTATGAGCGAATAAAATGCATTAAGTTAATTATTCAGTTTTCCTTCGAAATATTTTATGGTCTGCAGGAACAATGCAGTAAGAAATAATTAAATATGAGCATTTATAAAATTTAATATGTACCTTTATTCAATTGTCCACTCTCTAACTGAATATAATTTTAGAACAAACAGTAGGTATATCTAATATATCTAATATAATCTAATATATCTAATATAAACAGTTATAATCAGTATAAAAGACCTTGTAAATATTATTGAACCGGCTACAACACAAAATTAAACGTTATTTAATTTTTACAACTCGCATTTCCTAATACATAAATTAATGGAAAAAGAGGAACTATAGAAATAGCAAGCAATCAATGCCTGGATAAGGAAATTCCCAGAAGAAGTGAGTCCTGTAACATTTTATTCAGATACATGCTCTGGGCACAATTGTAATCAGTACATGTTTGCTTACAGACCAACACAAAATTGTGTGTAATCGAACCAATTCTTAGCAAGCGTTTTATGGAGGTAGTTTCCATGCATATAGTGCAATTTAAAAAGAAAAACGATTCACAGAGGTATACTCTATTATTGACTGGAAATGCATAATTAATAGAGTGCAATCGACAATGCACAACACAAATGTCAGCCCTTAAAATGTAAGCTATGTAAGCCCTTAATATGTAAGTAAGCTATAATAATAATTACATAGTTTATAACAAAGTCGCCTCCCGCTGTCTGTCTGTCCCGATGTATGCATAGATCTTTAAAACTAAGCAACGGATTTTTATGCGGTTTTTAATAGAGTAATTCAAGAGGAAGGTTTATATGTATAAAACATGCATAATATAGTAGAGAAACATTGATAATTTTAGAGGTTTCTAATGTGGTGTCGTAAATAAACACATTTTTTTGCGCTTACATTGCAAACGCTGGCTGAACCCTACGAGATAGATCAAAATAATGTACTACAGTATTGTACACCTTAAAAAGGTCTACACAAAAGTCCGCAAAAAACTTAGTATCTCCTGATACAACTGCCAATCAGCTAGTTTATAGTTACGGCGCTCAACAAACCGACGCGAATCTTGGTACAAAAGAGAATATTTAATCACTAAATGATCACTACCTAAGTTCTCCCGTGTTACTATCCACTCAAAATAAACAGCTACATCGGAAGTGACGAATTTTATATCCGATGCGGATTCCTGTGGCTGATCGTTAACTAATTTTACTCTGGTGTACTCCCCGGCTCCCCGCTGTTAAGTGATACATAATTATACTCTAAAGAAGAATCAAGTAACTGTAGTCCCCTAGTATCAGTTTTACAAGACCAATTAGTATGATGACCATTGAAATCCCCAGCCACTATCAATTTAGACGAAAATTTTGAAAAAATGCTATCCCAGTCGCATTGTGAAGTTCTTACATTTGAAGGGCAGTAAACCGATACAACATACTCTAAATACTTACAGTTTAAAAAATTTAAACATAAAATCTCTATACCTCCGTTACTTATATTTACAGAACTTATATTTTGAGCTTTAACCGACCGATCGAATCGATCGAATCACATCTATCTTCTCTAAATACGCTATAATTTCTTATTCGCAAACTAGTATCAGAATCAAGCCGTTTCGCTCAGTAAACAAATACCTATTTTTTCTTGACAGAGTAATAGCTCGAGCTCTTGTTTTTTAGGCTTCAAGCTCTGCGAGTTCCATTGTGCAATATTTAAAAATGCACAACAGGGCCTGACGCCCTGGCCGCAGTTACATTGGAAATGGTGTTATCCATCATAAAAGAGACCTAATAGTTTTGTTAAGATATCACCACGGCTCACCATCTGCATTATAAAAGACATTAATTCTTCAAAAAGTAACTTCAACTCCTGACTATTTTTTTCTTCAAAACTTATGCTTGAAAATGCAATGTCTTTTGCTTTTCTAAATATACTAGTAAAATCTATCTTTTTCTTTTTATCGCTACCTAAGTGTGACTTCTCACCTGACGGCGCAGCTGTCGATGGGCCCGGAAAGCCTTCAGCGGGGCACGATGATACTTTTTCATGTTTCTTTTCCTTCCTGTTTTTATTTTTTCTTCCGTTCTTAGGTCTCTTGCTGTTGCTGCTTACCAAAATCTTTTGATTCTTCATCACTCAACTGTCCTTCAACATTACTTCGTAAAAAGTCCGACTTGTCCAGGTGAATTGAAGCATCTCTTTGCGTCACTTTCGCACCAACTCTTTGACTGTATGACATAGTTGGTCTAACGGGTTCATAACACGTTCGGGCATTTGATTCATTACCAAACCCAAATAAAGGAGGACTGTTAAAAAAGGTATCAAACTTGTGTGTCTTATTCTCTTTGTAGCTCGATAACGCAACTTTATATGTGCAGTTTTCTTGACACATAATAGACCTGACTTTTCTCTCTTTCAAATAAACAGGACATGACTTAGGTACTAAGTGACATGTGCTCGCCTTTGCAGTTGACGCATCGATACTCCGTCGTTTCACAGTTCGCATGTCCTGCACCGCATTTTGGATAAATACTATTTTTGGAAGGACACTGTTTCGTTAAATGGCCGTATTTCCAGCATGAGGCGCATTGCGTCACCGGGAATGTGTAAGGATCTACCTTGAATCTGCAACCATATCCAAGTACATAGGAAGGCAAAGTAGAGCCCTCGAAACCATAACGCACGGTCTCGCTACTGACCCATTCACCGTCCTCCGACATTCTCTTTAGTCTTTTCACCGACACGATCTTGTATTCGCATTGCAATGACTCCATCAAATCTTCCTCTTTTACGTCGAGTTCCAGATATTTCACGACACCATAAGTAATGCTAACCTCGCTGGTCAAGTAGCATCTGTATCCTGACTCCATAAATGTTTTCCATGAGACTAAATTATTTGCGTCCTCTTTATTTTCAAAATTAATAATCACTCTGTACGGACTCTTGTATTTTATTTTCGTTGCATTAGTTATTCCTTTAGTTTTCAGTAACATAGCAAGCCCAATTTGTTTTGGCAGCATATTGTATGACGAGATGCATACTTCAAAGCAGTTAATATTCAATTCATTGGTACCCTTCACAACCGACGCTTGAGATTTTCTAGCCGCATGACGAATCGACTTTTTTTCTACGCGAGTAAATTCTTCATTATCATCACATTCCAACCCATCACTTCTATTGTTGCTCCTCGCTCGTTTGACCGGCCGCCGTGACTCCTCCACAAATTATTTCTCACATTGTTGGTTTTCATCAAAAATTGCCTGCACTATTATTTCTTCTTCACTCATAGAACTGTTTCCTCCGGACCGAGGCCTAGGGACGACCTCGGTCGCGTCCATTTTTTGGACCTCACGCAACTACACCAAATTATTATTTACTGTATAGTCCGTAATTAATTACAGTTGTTTATCCCAAATATGGGTCCAAAATATTACTTTAACAAGCAAAAATCTAATTATTCACAGGAAAAAATTTCAAACCATCCCGCCGCAAAAATTTGAAATTCGAACTGATCTTTTTGATCTAATGCAAACATTATGTTATTATGTTAAACTTATTGGGAGATATTAAACCTCTATTATGGTAAATTTATATCTAAATAAAGAGTAAAAAACAGTGCAATAATGAGATTTCATAAGTATACCTAACATTAGGTACTGCACTGTTTTGGTTCTAAGCAAAAAATACAACCTTTGTGATCGGTTTTGTAATAATTAATGATAACATTACCACGTAGTTGAAAGAAAACTTATATTTTCCCTCCGGAGTAACTCGAGAGATGAACATTTCTGGCACTTCGGCGGCCGCTGTTAGAGTACATATAGATTATATGTTAGAATAAAAGTCTAACATAACCTAACCAACTGGTTATCAATAATATCTTACTAACTTAGACAATGGGAATTGTATTCGATTGTAATTTCTTGAATGTACCTACCACTGATAACAAAACAATATAATAATAGAACGACGGCAAATAATTATTGCCACAGTAGGTACCATAAATAAATAAAAAATTAAAAAAGTAGGTACATACCTACCTAGTCCCCGGCTACAATCCTCCATCCATGAACCCGTGTGTTCGGTCGACACGCGGGGCTACAAAATTAATAACTATCTTAAAGTTCTGAACACCCGAGTGTTCCAGAAGCAAAGTAGATCTATTAGGGATAGGATAGCCAAGCTCGTAAAAAAATATAAGTACAAACTTAGTATGTATGTATGTACTTTCAAATACTAGCATATTTAGATAGAACCTACCTACTGCCTTTCATGCATTTCACCATTCAGTCTTAAAGCTGAACCAGCTTATATTAAAACTAGCTCACCCGGCCACGCGTTGGTGTAGCTCTGTAGTTCTAATACGTTGAACCCATATAGGCTAACCTCTAAAATTATTAATGTTTCTCTACTATATTATGTATGTATTACCTATACATATAAAAATTCCTCTTGAATCACTCTATCTATCTAAAAAACCGCATCAAAATCAGATGCGTAGTTCTGAAGATCTAAGCATACATAAGGACAGACAGACAGCGGGAAGCGACTTTGTTTTATACTATGTAGTGATGCATAGATGGTGCCTAAGTTAATAAATACTTACTGAGTTTATTTAATTAATTATTTATTGCACAAAAATATGTATACAAATGTATAAAATGAGGGCTTAATGCTTAAAACATTTTCTACCGTCAACCTCCAAGGTAGAGAAAAAGCTGGCGAGCCTATATTTTAATCCATTTAACATTAGGTATATAACAAAATGTACACATAGATAACGCAAATATAATTGTAGGTATAAATGTATTATAAATTACTATAATAGAATATATTATCAAGTATAGATATCACTTGTAATCATTGTCAATTTGGTGTTTTCGTTCGTTAAAAAACACTTGTTATAGGTGGCAATTCGTTTGGTTCATTTCTAAAATTCGAATTGTCTAAAACATATTTTTTAGTCATAGCATTTGTAAAACCTCTTCGGTTGGTACCATCTAACTAAATTAGGAACGCTTAATTAAATTAGGATAAATTGGTTACAGAAGAATACCAAAGTTTCATTTATTTTGACAGTTCTAAACCTAATTTTAGCTTAAATAAACTTAGTTAGGTTGGTGCCACCAGAATTGAGGCCAAATATCACAAACAACTTACACATATTTAGTTATAAGACTTCAGATTGATTTTAGTGCTTCGTCTCTAGACTTTTGTAAGTATTTATAAGTATTTTCATTTGTTATCCTTAAAAATAAAACAAAATATTCTTCAAATAAATATCCGTTAATCTGTAATTCCGATTAATTTGAATTTCAACATAAGATACAATATCTAAGTTCATTTTACATAATTCTATTTATTTTAATTTTTACTGCACTTATTGTAGGTATACATTGATTCTAATAATGGTAGTACACGACTGGCAGAATCAAGGTTGTCTAGCAGAGATAGCTATCTAGCGATAAGGCCGCCCATTGTACTACCGTGTAGCTAAACATTGTTTCTCATATCAGTATAATGTATTTGTGGTGTGCAATAAAGTATTTTGCTATCTATTCTACACGACAGTGCACCACCAGTGCCGATGCTCATCACTAACGCGCCTTCACGGATGATCAGCGTTATAAGAGAGTTTTAGACAATAACACATGCTGAGTGACGGCCCATGTTGCTGTCAATTTACTTACTTGTTAGTTCATAAGTGCTTATATAATATCAGAATGTGACACAAAATAAACATTCATTCTTTCCTTCTAGTATAAGCATACCTAATTAGTATAGTATTAAAATATATATATATATATATACTAGGTACCTTAAAGTAGGTTATAACTAAATTAGTATAACATACTTAAAATAAACGTTGACCCATCAAGAAATCTATGGAACTTATTTAATGCAGGCTGAGCTGCCTCTTTAAAGAGCCTATGTGTTGATGCCAAATTTATTAAAAATATATAAATTTATATTATATACTTACATAACAAAGTATGATAACACTTAAAGTCACATTAAAAGAGAGTAGATATAGATTTTGTTTAATATATAAAATTGTACAAGTGACAATTTTGTGAGACATTGAGCATAAAGCAAGTGTTCGGCTGAGAAGTAGGGACTGTGTGTGAAAAGTAACTTGAGTTACCTTCTTCTCTATAAGGTGTTTATAAATTGTTATTATTAATATAAACAAAGTAGGAACCTATTAAAAATACTTAATTCTTACAGATGTTTACTTCTTAACCTTAACTAAAGTTATTACAGATTCTTCTTAAAACTTTATACAGTTCCTCATCAGGATGTTATAATTTCAAATTAATAGATTTTTTTATTAAATTGGCTTAAGCCGCAGATTAAAAAACCTTAACAAGTAGGTGCCTTTGACTCCCCCACTTAGATATCCTTAAAAATCTAAGTACCTTGAAACCTGAAGCAATATCTACCAAGCAATATACTGTCATGATCCTATATTTAATTACATTAAAAATCAATGAGTCAATGCATAAATTATGCAGGTATCCAGCAGTAAGTAATGTTGTCTCGGATAAAGCTTCAGCAATCAGCATAGGTTAACTTAATGTTTAAAATATGAATATACATGTAAATGTTCTAAAATTTAAATGTTCTCAATTTCAAACAGCACTAGCAGAATGCTCAACTAATTGTTACTTCATATAGTTCACCAAGATTAAACAACATCAGCTTTATATGAGCTTTAGTCTCTGCTGCCTTATTGTGTAACTCCTCAGCCTTTTTTTCATATGCTTTTATCCTCACATCCAGGTATTTACTGGCTTCTTCAGTAGAGAACTCGAGGAAGTGATTCAGACCAATGTTTATAAGTAGTTTGGAGGTGTCAGATACTGAGGCCTCCATGAAGAAGTTGCAGCCGATGTTCATCTGAGTTTTGAAGCCGTCGGGGTGTACTGCTTTATCTGTAATCACTTTCAATGCATGTCTTTGTTGGGTTAGGTCAGATATTTCCGCATTTGTCTGCATCAACCGCTGTTCTAAAACACGCAAGTCTTCTTTCAAAACATCGTTGATGAAGTGTTCGTACTTTTCTATGGTTTCTTGAACATTTTTCTTAGGCATTTTCAGAGTTTGATTATTTTCGTGTAACTACAAACACGATGTTCCATGAAGTTTATCAACAACGTTTAGTAGGTGTCTACTGTCTAAGTACCGAATATAGTTCATAAAACCCTTTTACTCAATAGGCCTTTACTGCTAACGCTTTTTACACACATAATCAAATTATGTAGGTTTGGCAAAACATGCAAATCAAATTTACACAAAACAAGAAAAGCGGGATTTTAAATACTAAATAACTAACTTTGTTTACTTAATCAGTTTGACTTAGGCATTAAATTAAATATTGACATTGATGTTGACGTTACAGCAACTCAGACGGTGACTTTAGTAGCTTTTTTTTAGAGGTAGGTAAGTATTGTACTGACATCTTGCAGCGTTTTGTAGAACTAACTAATCCATGCAAACAGAACCAGCCATCTACTGAAATAAATTTGAACTTAATAGACTGCTAGCTAATAAGATATCTCTAAAAATTTATGCAACTGATGCTTTCGCTGCCTGCTAGAGGTCAACGTGCTTTAAACTTAGCGCCATAGATGTCACTTTCATAGATTTTTATCTAAAGTCTAATTTTTAAGTTGCCTAAGAAATAAAATGCCTAAATGTTACGTCTAAAAAGCAAAAAGCCTAAGATTCAGAACACCAGGTAAAAAGGTATTAAGCCTAAAATGCAAATTGTATAAATGTGAAACTTCCTATGAAGCAAAAAGTCTAAAATACAATACACCCACATAGGAAGATGACTAAATCTTATGATAATGACATATTGTTCAATAAGAGGTACCGATAGCAATTAGATCAACTGAATAACAATAATATTACGCCATCACAACTTCTAAACAATGTTCGTAATTTAAAGAAGCGTATGTATGTTTCTCAAAGAGAAGAATAAGGATATGATTACGAACTTTGAATACAATTTTAAAAACAATTGTACTATTTTATTGTACCTGCAATAAAACACTGCAATTGCTTACCCGGATCAAAAGCAGCTTATAATGTTGTAGTGGGTCACTAAGTATCTATAATCAAAGTTTATTACAAATAGGTTGAACCGTTTAGCCGTGAAGGAGTAACAAACATCCTCACAAACATTATTTATAATATTAGTAGTATAGTGTTACTACAGTTTGAACCCGTTATTATGTATGTATAACTCGGGGAAGAAAAATTGTAAGCGTTATTAATATTATACTTCTTAAACATACGCGTAATAAAGAGCTTTCACAGTTTAGGCAATTTTTCAATTCAATTCAATTCAATTTTCATTTATTTCAGCCTTCATAAGTAGGTAAGTATACAAATATGTACAAATTTGAGCCATATTTATCATAATAATAATTTAAAACATACAGAACACAAAGAAATTAAAAAGAATATAGACTGCATGCACCGCATCATTACATCACCGGTGCGAATGGTGCACCTCTATGCAGTGCTTCATGAAGATGCAGTCAGTATCCAGCCTTCCTGCTATAAGTTGCAGGTATTTCTTGGTGCTGTCCCTCACGTGACGCATCAGGGACGACGTTCTCTTGCGGATGATCGCATAAAAGTCATCGACGCGTGCGTTCGCGAACATCCCCGATGCGCTACAGAAGTATGGCAGCCTCAACAGCACCCTGAAGCTATTATTGTACTGGACTCGAAGGGCATTCCAGCAGCACTTAGTAAAGTTAACCCATAGACTGCACGTGTAAAAAGACTTTTTACAGCCGTACTGCACTGTGCAAATCTACGGCCCAACATGTTTGCTTTGACTGATAATGCCCTTCGCTCCCTATCAATATCGGTGTTATCTGAGAAAGTCTCAGTGACCCAGTGGCCCAGATACTTGAACTCGGACACCCGCTTGAGCTCACTGCCCGCCAGCAAGATTGATGAGACTGTGGAATAAGTTTTCGACCGGGCTTTAAAAACCATCACCTCACTCTTGCCAGCGTTATGTCTGAGCCCATGAGCCTCCGCATAACGCTCACAGATTCAAACAAGTCTTCGTAGGGCACTGATCGATGGGCTCAGCAACACCATATCGTCAGCGTAACTTATGTTATTGACAGTTACTCCGTCAACAGAGCAACCAATATTGGCGCCACTGAGCTCACGAATCAAACGATCCATGTACTGGTTGAAGAGTCGCGGCGAAGTGATTCCACCCTGCCGCACTCCACACTCCAGCCTGTACGTGTCCGATAGCGACCCTGACCACCTTACATTGTTACATTGATTGCCATACCAATATTTAAAGAGCTCCACCAATTCAGACGGCAGCCCAGTATCACCCGACAGTTTCTGCCACAACCTGTCGTACGCCACCAGATCAAAAGCTTTCGAAAGGTCTAAGAAGCAGGCGTAAACAGGTGTGTTCCAGCTAGTATAGTACCTACTGGACGGTGTGTTTGAGGCTCAGTATGGCCGACTATGGCCGGTATGATTCAGTGGACAACCCGGGCCTGAACCCGAACTGGGCATCGTGTAAGTTTAAATGTACACTAAGATACTTATCAATCACACCATCTAGCACCTTAGCTATTATAGTAGCTAGTGATATGGGTCTGTAGTTACCTAAACTAGAAGCATTTCCAGTTTTATTTTTGATAATGGGAACAACAAGAGACCGCATCATCTCCTCAGGGAGGTAGGAATGGCCGATACAGAAAGTGAAAAGCATGGCGAGTACCCGTGCTAAATGAGGTCCAGCTTAATAAATTTGCTTCTTAGGTATAATAAGTTTGGCGAAAATCTTTTTAGGTATACACCTACCTACTTAGTCCTACTTAGTTTTAGGTACACGACATTTTTCTGTTTAGGTTTTCTGCATAATAGTTATTTAACATTTTAGGCATTTTGAAAATTAGACTTCCTGTTCAGGAAGCAGAATAACTGAAAGCTGAATGAATTTTGTAGGTTTTTTTTAAGGTAGGTATTATACTGACATCTTGCAGCGTTTTGTAGAACTAAGTTACCGTTGCAGACAGAACCAGCCATCTACTGAAATAACTTTGAACTTAATAGATTGCCAGCTAATAAGATACCTCAAAAAACTATTGCAACCAGCTGCTTTCTCTGACTGCTAGAGGTCAACGTGCTTTAAACTTAGCGCCATAGATGTCACTTTAAATCTTAAATCTTAAATCGTATCTGTTATTCTTATGTCATTGAAATGGTAAGTTAGTACCTGGACCTGGGCACTTAATAGGTTTTATAACATAGTTTTACTTACCTTAAATGCTCTCAACGTAATATGGATAAGATGATATGGGTACATTAAGGATAAGATGGCCGCAATGTGTCAAATTCGTCTACGGTGTCTGTTTCTGTGCGTGTAGCTAGGTACTACTGCTGAGGACTCGGTGTTTTGATTATGTATTCATACTATAAGATAACTAATATTATGACGAGAGAATATGAGACATTCATCTGTTGCCACGCGACATGCTCTTATAAGTTGCCATAGATTTACCTTCTATTATTCATTGACATTAATTGCTAGCGAACCGTGTACATTATTTCCTAAATCATTTTAATGAATAAATATAGAAAAACACATTAATATGTGATTTAGTATACCTTTAGTACTTACCACTAAGTATTAATAGGAAGTTTTAGTGCCCAAAGATCGGCGCTGCCTATTACACTACATTTGTAATGACGTCAGAAAGGGTAGGTACATAAAAAACATTCTAAACGACAAAGGACATTCGTTTATTTGACAAGAAATAGTTTAAAATATCACTTTTACATTTTGATTAAGACCATCAAACAATTTTGCTTATCGTAGCTATTTTACCCATAGCTTTACAATAAAATAAAATCATTGAATCATTACCTACAGAGTTTGCTATTTTGTGATGATGCTGTCTAGGTACTATCAGTTTCCCCCTTATCAAGAACGTCATGTGGTGTTTGGTTGTTTGATATAAATAAGTAGATACCTGAATACCCACGTAAGTACTAAATACCTAGTACGTAAGTAGGTAACTGTCACTGTCACTGTTAAAAATCGCAAGTGTCTGTTTGTTCCCTTTTCACGTCTAAACGGCTGAACGGATCTTGATGATATTTGGTACCGAGATAGATTGTATCTTGGAGATGAAAATAGGTTACTTTTTATGTAGGTACCTACAACGCGTGCGAAGCGCGCAGCAGCTAGTATTTTAAAATGATTATTTTAACCGTTCTTGAAAAGGGTAGGGTTTACTTGGTTTACAGATAAAAATCAATACCTTTTTAAAATCTTGCCATCCATAATCATGAAAGTTCTTAATCTACGTACTTATTTATAAAAAGTCAATTTAAAAATACATCTAACGTGATGGACTCTCACGTCATCTTAAGCCGGCTATCTACTTTCACTGACGTCTGTCAAATCGAGCGTTCCCCAACTTTGTGTTTCAGGGACCCCCCTAAGCAAAAGACATCGACGCTTTTGTATTGAATAAAATGTTTTTTTCAGAATAAAATAACGAATTTAAACGAGTAATATTTTAATTAATTTATTATCTGCCCATTAGTGTAACAATAAAATTTGTAACTAGGAAATTAGATATTGAAAATACATACCATATTTTTTTACCAAAGCAGATAACCATTAAATAGCGGCAAAAAAAGACATTTTTCCATACTTTAATTTGATGTAATTTAATGAGGGTATCGTAAAAAAATAGATGTTGCTGATTTTAATTTGACAGCTGCTGTTTGACAGACAGATGACACTGACGACCTCGGCAACAGAAGATAGCCGAATTTAGTGGTGTGACTTGTAAATCTAAATCTTTGAGAAACGTCTAATTTTATATAAAGTTTTAGGTTTATCTTGTAATTAAATATTATATAATTTAGTGTTAAGCTTGCCATCTTTATTGATCGACTATAGAATGACAAGGATAGAGCATTTTAACACCATTTTATTTAATTATATGAAAGACGGTATGGCTTTATGAAAAAACGATAAATTAGCAATAACGGCTTTATGACTTGCCACTCTTTGGGTTACTATGCAAAATATTCTTATTATTCACTGTTCTCAAATAATTCATTGACTTCAGATTCCAATATCACCTATACATCTTACCCCAGGTATTAGAAAAGTTTCATAAGTTGCTATACAAAATTTGTCACATTAATAAGTTGACAGGTTTTTAGGGTTATGATAACACGCATGATGCCTAGTTACGAGAATAATAATTAAGTAAGTTTTTCATTTTATATTTTTATTTTCCATGAAAGAAAAGCAGCTAGACATTTAAAACTTTGGCTTTTTACATTCATGCTTTAACTTTAGAAAATCTAGTTTGTTCCTAGTAATATCTTAAGTTATGGACTTATTACATTGGACAAGAGATACAAATACTTATATTTACTTAAGCCAAATTATATATGAAAATGTAAGAAAACTCAATGAAATAATTATGAGCGTTGAAAAAATATCAAAATAACTGACTGATTGAAATAACCTAATCTTTCATATCAAATTTGGTTTAAGTAATGTAAGTAATTAGATTGTATTTTATCTATATTAACAATTAATATTAATAATTATCACAAGATTATGTGATGCCTCGAATCGATGGGCGGCGACGAAATATTATAATTAACTTTATTATAAAAATAAACATAAATAATGACAGTTAAATCCTAGCTTACGAATAAGATAAAAGATCTTACGAATTACTAGGATCCATTCACAATGTACAACTATATAATAACTTACATAAGAAAAGTAGATTAATCAAAATTACATAAGTACTTACAAGCTACAAAGACATTTCATTGAAAAAGGTAGTGGGTTTGTAAGGTAACTGCTTCAATGTTAGAAGCTCTGCGTACCGTTTAGGAATATCTATAAACTACAGCAATTATATTCATCGATCGACTACTTATAAACTATTTACACGATTTTATAAGATTTACATAATATTATAAAATGTAAAGTTCAAGTTAAACTTGGGTGGCAGAATGCATGAGCATACGCTGCCTGAAAGAAGAAAAAGTATATGTTATTTATATCAAACTTACTACGAATGTAGTCTCAATCTACAATGTACTACATTACATAAGTTACATAAGAGATACTCGTAAGTGTGATAGTATCTATTATACTATTAGTTTGACTTAAAACAATTTAGGGTTTATCTAATAATTTAATGCTAATGGGGCGTTTCAAGTTTATTGACGTTTTTATTCCTTGTTATTACAATGAAAAGGACAGACTATACTTTAAAGCCACATTAGCAAGTTATTTTATTATGAGATAGACAATGTTTGACGCCTTTTGTGTCTATCGTGGTATCTATGGCAAGGTAGCTGCCAAAAAGAGACAATTTCAATTATTTTTATTTAAAAATGTATTTATACAATATACACTAGAACCGGATACCTACTTGAAATGATTACATTTAAGTTGTCACAAAAGGTTTATTTACAAAAATAAATGGATCATGCAATAAACATTTAAATTATGAATATTTTTGTATCGAATGGGTAGCCTAGTTTTAGGACGATTATGGACGTTTGTGTCTTTAGAACATGGACGATATTTTGTAAACATTAATTCACATTGCATAATTTATACAATTAGCGTTGTATTTATGTCGATAATAAATGTTCACTTATTTATGAACTTGTTCATGTATTATGAACATGTTTAATTTATTTTAAATTTTTAAATAAATTCTGCATGACTTCATTTTCCTTTGACTTAATAATAAATAAAAGTCAACTAGAGTCAGCAATTAATAAGAATAAAGACTGTGTAAGTACCTATTAAAATGTTATATCCCAAATCTTACTAAAACCTTAATAATTTAACCGAATCAAACAAACAAAATATAAATTTGAGATCAAATCTATTCCTGAAATTCAATAAATATCACAATTTTCGACAATATCGATACTAGGTACATAACTAGGTGCTTTTAACAATTTAATATAGGAACAAAGATGGAATGAGTTGTACAGTCATCTACTGCCAATTTTTTTTGCAATAATTTCAAAATAACTACATGAAGTTCTTGTCTTAAAATAAACATAAAACATAAGTAAACTTCCAGAAAAATAGGTGTAGCGTTTAAATAGACATTAAAACGCTATGTCGTTTTAATAACTATGTTTTACTGGAATTTACCGTGTCCGGTTTGATTCGTACCAAAAAGGAACATTGAATTAAAAGCCAATTAATCCAATTTTTTTAACAATTACTGTTTTTTATCTTCTTTGGCAACAATATTCCATGAAAATAGAAGGAGGTACCTATAAAAGACACTAATGTAGTATTTAAATTTTGAAAAAATATCAGTCGACGAACTTGAGGACAGAAATAATGGACCAAAGGTTTTGACTCGCATAAACTGTACAGCTACTTATAAACAAACGTCAAGCTGCTCATAAATACCTTGACACTAAATATGTTATTCGCATGAAAGGAGCCTCTGAGGGGCACTTTAAGCCTTTCATCACACAGGTTGAAAATAACTAGTGACACGTTTAGAAGAAGCTGGTTATGTGTTTTGAAAACATTGGTTGTAAAGGTGATTTTAAACATAAAATTGCTGTCAATAATTATAATGGTACGTCTCGAAAATGCCAAATGAATAAAATAATGCGAACCCCAAAAAAAATGTATGCATGTTGATTTCAACAATAAGTAAGTACAATTGAAATGGAACAAAATGCTCTAATACGAATAAACAAATTTTAATTAACTTTTTACATATGAATTCAAGTATTCATATGTACCTACACAGAGATAACTAGGCATAGCTTTTTTTACAGTATTACATTCAGAACTGTCAAAAAATCTATGCTTAACTTTCGATCTGATTTTGAGATTTGGTTGTTTATAGAAACTATAAAATAAATACGTTTTAAAAATTATAAAGAAAACCGACTAGAATGACATATTTTTTACAGCAATTTTGATTTAAAATTTAAATAACTGAACCGATTTTAATGAAATTTCTATGATACCAATCGAAAAGCATATCCTACATAAAAAAAATACAAATCCGTTCAAAAATGATGGAGTTACGAGATAATAAACATTAAAAAATAATAATTGAGAAACTCCTCCTAACTTTTGAAGCCGGTTAAAAATTTTTTTTTTAGGGTCGGTTACCAAGCCCCCCGTTATGAGGGGGGTCTCATAATAATTATTATAACAAGTGAACAACTGTCATTCCCTAGGGTATTCAGATATGATCCAACTATTTGTCATTGAAAGAATTTATATAATTCAGTACTTCCATTCACAAACCTTATATTCAGGGACTGAAGAGCAGAACTAGCTTAAGTCCTCAAATGACCAAAACCTCAGGTAGATTAAATAACCACCAATGTTTTAAATCGACGTGCACACCCGACGTTCCAAAACCACCTTTACATTTAAGACGTTTACGTTTATAATAAATTTGACAATATGTTTAGAAAAAGTTCTAAGGATGGATACAATGGAAGGGATATTAAGTAGAACACCTACTACTACCATAATTATGATACCTAACATACTGCAAATAATGAAGGGGGTAGGCAAGAGCATAGTTTGTTAGACCTTCAACATCTTCCGAATTATACGATATAATCAGGAATGAGTAACAAAAAAAAAATGTATTTGTTTTCTTACGACCAGCAGTATACTTTTCATTATTTACAGTTAAATGTTAGACCTTGTAGTGTAAGAAATACATTTTTTTAATTTTTTTACCGTCACATCTAATGGTACTGGTGACCAGATACATTATTGATAATTCTGTGGTATAGTCAGACCAGCTCCAATTTCTTATACCACGATCTTATTTTATTTGCACCAAAGTCTGAATTAGAATATCATTTTCAAGTGAATTCTGTACATGTCTTAGCAAATTTTCGACGCCATGTAAGTTGGTGATTTAAACTACGGAAAATCAATTCAATAATGGAACAGAATGTCAATTATAACATATTTTAAAACCATCATTAGGTTACTACTCTAATATGGACTTTGGTGTAAAACCACTCTCTTATACTTTAGGAAATTTTAACTAGATCGCTGAAACAGAAACACGAGCATCTTAAAAGTTCCGCGCTTTCCGTTTACAATATCATGGTAGTCCCGGCATTTTTAATCACACATCATAAAACGTTACCGCAGAAGTTTTTATACATAAAAAAACGTGTGCGTCTCGGGACGCCCGACAGAAGTGATAACTTAAACTAATCTAACTTGCGCTGTGGGTTAGAGAGGAGGATTCTGCGCGCTTACGTAACGCGTTATGCAACGAAGAGGTTTACCCTACCGTAAGAAGTTATCACTTCAATAACTAGCTAAATAAAAAGGTCTGAATAATTATTGGCACTGCAACGGTATCTGTCTAATTGTCAACTGCGTGTAAACTCTAATTAACCTTTTTTTAACTATTGTTAGACATCATAATGTTGTCGAACGAGAAAATATCATATGTTTCGTCACCCGGAAACAAAATCCAATTCGTTCTTCAGCGACGGTAGCGACCTCTGTCAAGATGTAAACATTAAAGAGCTTAACATTTTAGGGACAAGATATTTTTAGCTGAGTAAGATGTTCAGCGGTTTTGAACTTATTTACTAGATGCGCGCATTTGAGGATTATATGAGGTTATCTATAATATAATCACATAGTAAGTTATTTAAATGTTACCATCTCTATAAATAACATTTAATAAATTATAAGCTATTAAGTTACTTAAATGTTGCCATCTCTATAATGAACATTGGAATGACAATGGTCAAGCCATAATTTAACGCCATGTTAACTAACTGTGTGATTATAGTATAGAAGTTAATAGGCCCGTAACAATTACTAAAATAACTTACTCAAAACACAAACAATAAACTGTGCAACGTAAGATCCGCCATTTTGACGGATATCTTTTTAAAATGATTGTGTCACAATACAGATCTAATCACTAGTGGTGTAGTCCATTCACTAAGTCGGACAGACGGTTCCTGTGGAGTCTTGCAGGCAGCCAGGAGTCCCACGTACACCCAGGGTCCTGCAGACGCTGTGGAGTCTTGCAGACAGCTAGGTGTCCCACGTACAGGGTCGTATAAGCGCTTAGGAGTCGCTGGCGCTTCGCCCTGGGACCGCCGACGAAGGCTCGGTGGGATCTTGCGCCGGCTGGAATGATAAAAATATAAATAAGCTACGGAGCTTTAAGGATATCGGCGGACACATATTGATGGGCAAATTCGTAACTACCAGATATGATAGAGTTACGCAATAGAAAGAAAGGCACAATGTAGGTAAACATAATGTTAGACGCTATTAGCTTGTGCGAGTTGAATTGAACTTTGTTGCGTCATAACATGAGTCGCTATTTATACTTAATTATACTTAAATGTTTTCGTGGAGTTCGCCTTTTTAAGGACGACATCCATTTATCGACAAAAAAAATGTTTGTCTGTAAAGAAACATCGATGAAAAATTGTATTTTAAAAAAGGTTTAAAGTACTGAGATATTGGGCCCTTGGGAAACAGGAGCACACCGCATTTTCAAAATTATTTCACGGCGTCTGTCTACATTGCGTGACCCAAGAGCTGGCTCCTATCTGGCTCAGCGTATTAGCATTGCCATTCAACGTGGCAATGCCGCCAGTGCCTTGGGAACGCTGCCCTCTGGCAGTTCTGGATCTGTTGAGCTATCTATAGATTGTTTTAAACGATCCTGAGATAGCTCAACAGTTTCACATGTATTTTATATTATTGTATATTATTCTGTACATTTCTACAATTACTTCTGTATATAGAGTACTTATTTGATTGTTGATTGTAATTAATATGTGCACGAAAGGCGCCTCTGAGGCCCACTTTAATCCACCATACTGTTAGAAATAAGAAATAACTAGTGACACGATAAGAAGGAGAATTAATATGTATTTAAAAGGCTCAGTAATTTTGCTACGGAATCTAAAGAATCAAAGGGAGAATTAAAAGCAAAAAGAATTATTTTAAACACGACACGACAACCATGACCGTGACACAATAATTATTGTGAAAATTAAGAACAATCTTCGTCAACATTCTTTATTTACTTTTATCCTCGACTTTACCTTCGAACGTGCCACGTTTAAAGAAACCAGGATTAAGAAACAAAACCCGTTGGGTATTGAATAAAACCGGTTGGATTTGAACTGTCGGACTTTAAACACTATAATTTTTATAAACGAAAATGAGTAGGCTCTAGTTCTGATTACAAAAGGACCATAGTCTTCTAGAACAATATTTATTAGTACAAGTATTTGAGAACTCCGCGGAAACATTTATATAAATAGCGACTTTTGTAACGCAATAGAGTACAATTTATCTCGCGCTTAGTGCCCAATATATTAACTCATGAGCTGCCCATAGTTGTCACAGAAGCTTACCAACTGCGCGTCAAAACTGGCTGCACATACTAGCGCATTTTTTTACACTAGTTGCATTATGCTAATATAATCGATATTGTGAGAATTGGCGCGTATCAGTATTATTTTAATTATCTAAGATCGTCCTCCGATGAAATAGCAAATGTATTTACAAACATTCGAATGTTAACGGAAATCTCTCGCTGTATTTTTAAACATGGTTCACCTTCATTGATAAAAGAGTCGGTCACTGGGCCAACACTCGCCGTCTCCACTACAGACCGGCTTACAGTTGCTCGGATAAAAAAGTAATAAAACAATTATGTGCACTTGCAACAAAGTTGCAAACCAGTCTCACGACGAGCGATCAGGGCCGGACTTGAAGTGAAGTACTTTTATTATGATTTTAAGAAACAAAATTTATTATTATTGAGTTCGAGAGCTATTGACCGTGTCTTCGAGGGGAGGTCTGAGGGTTCTGGGGATTATATATTCTGGATTTATATAATACATTTAACACATAATATCATCATTATCATCGTTGCCCTGCCCTTAACCCACGTTAAGAGTAAACTAGTCGATTGTCTTTACATACAAACGTCGAAGTGTTATCATACCACCGTCTGATATTGAACAAAGAAAACAAGGAGTGATATGTATTTGTCTTGTCATAATCTATGCTTGTATCGGAACAGAATTGTAAAAATGGGTTTGAAAGATATGAGCCTCAAAAATTTCATTTTTTGACACTGATTTTAGCACAATTTGGGCGTATATAAATAACATACGGAGTACGCTAACTACAAAATAATTCGGATACAGGCAACCCTACTATACCTACTAATATTATAAATGCGAAAGTAACTCTGTCTGTTTGTCTGTTACGTTTTTACGCCTAAACCGCTGAACCGATTTTAATGAATTTTGGTTTAGATATAGATAGAACCTTGGAGAAGGACATAGGCTACTTTTTATGGAGGTACCACGCGTGCGAAGTCGCGGTCAGCAGCTAGTAGTTTAGATATTCTAGAGCTCAAATAACTTTATTTTGATTATTTACATTCAGTAACTTTTACATGAGAACCCTTGAGCCAAAAGATTGTTCATGATTTTTACGCGATCGTTTTATGTAAAAATTGTAAACATCATTTTAAATCATCATCATTCTATTTTCTTACTGCTCCAATATGCTATACGAAATGGCATGCATTTTAGTTGCCCACTGACAAGTGAGTCGCTGACTAGTATATCTTTAAGTGGGGTCGGTTCCAAATGTTATCGTCGTCCATTTCCATCTATTAGCAGTCATCTCAATAAATAAATAATGCCGGACATTTTACACAGCATCATCTGGCGCCAAAGTAAGCAGAGCTTGTGTTACAGGTACCACATGACTGATATGCTACTTATATACTTTTTTTCTCGTTTGTAAATACATACATGTTATACATAGAAACACCCAGATCCGTGACAAATACTTGCAGATTATAAAAACATTTGTCTTGTGGCGGTTCGTCTATCACACATCCATCTATACATTGGCTTGCTCTTTACAATAAACAATCTTTGTATTAATACAATTATTGAAACCAATTTACTTTATTTTCTAGTAATCATTATACTTACAGTTATTTACGGATAGAAAACAAAGTAAAGCTGTCTCGGGTCAGTGTGTTTTTAATGTATAATATGTAGGTATGTATTTTCAAAGAAAAGATATTTAAGTAGTATATCAATAACTATTATTATTATTATTATTATGAAATACAAACGTGAAAAAATATTTTTAGTGAATCAGGATTTTTTCCACCTTTTTGTGTAATGGTTGGGTAACTCTTATAAAGATTTGAGGATTTTTGAACAGATATTTGTTTTATAAATTAAGTTTAGTGGTTATATTTTTTGATACACTCTCTTTCCTCCCCTACCAACTAAACCGTTATTTAGGGATAAATAAAAAAAACAAATTTGTTGCATAAAAATGCTGTAATTATGAATAAATAACAGCCTAATTTGTAAATGTAAAAATATGTCTGTAAAGTCGGTTTACGGGCGATAATTTTACGTAATAACGTCATAAGAAAATATTAATGAACCGATCGTGCATCCATCGCTTGTTCCGCGCTCTCGCTTGCACGCTCGGCTCAGGCGGAACGTGACCATAAGTCATGCTTTTTCGTGCGTGCAGGCGTTCATCGATTTATAAGACGTTATCACGTCACAAAAAACATACTATTTTTTTGCTGACTAGATGATGCTGGACTGGTTTGGGAGTTTACCACTAGTCTTTTCCTTAATAACTTCTGAAGCCTTCACTGAGTACTCATTTGCCAATTTTATTAATAAACTCCTATCTTCCCTCAGCCCCTCTCTGTCCCAATAACTGTGAAAACTATCGTGTTTTAATTTAAGTTTAATAAACTAAAGCGAATAACGTGAGTCTATGTATAGCATTAGATAGCAAGCGCAGCTGGCAATAGGTCAGCTGATGCGAAATGTGGGTTCGATACCCGCTGCGAGACAAAAAAATGCATAAATAAATAGAAAGTTACTTAATTTGTACTTCGTATAAGTGAGTAGCCATAAGTGAAAGAGTTATTAATGCCAAAAAGTCCATACTAATCTATTATATATGTGTCAAATACCACTCACTCATTCATCACGAAATCTCAGAAACCACCGAACGGATTGGAATGAAATTTGGTATGCAGCTTCCTCTAGAGCTGTAGGTGCTGGCTAAGAAAGGTTTTCAAAAAATTCACTCGGGATCATGGTCAAACCGCGAAAACCGCGATTATGCTTTGTCATTTTTCGAAACATTCATTCGTTCAATTACCTATTATCTTGCTACTTTTTATCTACCACGCGGGTAAAGCCGCGGTAAACAGCTAGTACTCGTATATTAAATTCAAAATACTGTCTGTTTGGTTGTTTGTTAGCATTCTATAATTTATTTTTAAGTAGAAAATACAATACGTCCTGCTTTGGGGTTTCATGTTCCCTTGCTAACCTGTCCTTAACCAGCCCAACATTTACAAGTATCGTATTTTACTTTTATTTTGACTGGCCTGTCAGCTCAGTTGGTAGTAGCTCTGCCTTCTGCGCTGTAGATTGAGGGTTCGATTCCCTCCCAGGATAAACATTTGTGTGACGAACAGGTGTTTGTTTTGTATCTGGATGTAATAAAGTATCTTATGTATGTATTTAAAAATATATAAGTATTCTATCAGTCATCAGTACAAGCTATGCTTAGTTTGGGGCTAGATGGTGTTGTGTTCATTGTCCACCAATATTTATTTATTATTCATTATTTATACCATCCTTTTTTACTAGATATGAAGAACCTCACAATTAGGAGAAAATGGATGAACTTGCTCCATTGCCTATGAGAAACATGCGGCTCGCTACGCTCACAGTATAATTTTTTATTTATATTCATTACTAAAGTTAAAAAAAGTTGCAGCTTGATTCGCTCGCAAGATCGCGAAATAAACTGCGTTTATCATATAGCTTCGTCATATTTAATTTTAAGCAGTTAATTAGATACTGCTTATAGATAGGATTCGGAACACCGAGCTGCGCTCAAGAACACAGATCGCCGATATAGCGACAAAAGCCGCCAAGCTGAAATGGGACTGGGCTGGTCATGTCTGCCGCATGTCAGGAGACCAGTGGGCCTAACTGACCACGGAGAGGTGTCTGATACGGTCCGACGACGTCGCGGCAGACCGCGAAGCAGGTGGAGGGACGAAACCAGTTGGTTAGCTTATGTTAGAGTATAGAAAACAACGCGCAAGGCGAGCGAGCAAAGCGAGCGTGCCACGGCAGCGGCCGCCGAAGCCCAGAAGAATACAGTTTCAGAAGAATCTGAAGAGTTTTGATAACAAGGTGGACGGTAGAAACTAAATATTTCCCAAGGATCACCCAGGTGAACAAAGGTGAGCCGTTGTACAAAAAACTTTCAACGGATCACCCAGGTGGACGGTGGGTAAGCACTGTGTGAAACGTCCGAGATTATTTTTTTATTAATTTTTTTTCACTCTCACTTATGGGTGGCCGAGACATTTTGAACTAAGCGCTTCAGAGCTTCGAAGAGTATGTTCTGCCTATTACCTTTATATAATAAATATAATTTAATGTCTGCCATTAAACTTCCTGTGAGCTACATACAGAATTCCAGACTGAGCTTTTTTTACCGACCTTCGCAATCTTGAGCCAGGCCAGTGACCTTGTTACGTCACTGGATTGAGAAGACTATTTGTTATACAGGGTCGAAACAAATTCTAATTTTAAAACGAAACTATAGCGGCGACTACAACTGTACTGACTGACTAAATGATCACTGTAGCTGAGCGGTGGACAATGTCCGTCAAACCTGATCTCCGAGGTCGAACCCTACGTCCAGCGTCTTTATGTGCCAAATTATTAATTTATTTTTATAAAAACAGAGGATATTTTTTTCCGATTTTGAACTTCGTTCTTACCAGGTGTCCCACGACACCTCTAGCTTTAATTACTATATTTTTTGGGCTAAATGTATGGAATGTCTAGCAAAAATTAAGTTAGTAAATAATAAATAATCCCGGACACTTCACACAGCATCATCTGGCCCCAAAGTAAGCAGAGCTTTTGTTATGGGTAACACATGACTGGTATAATACTTTTTTTTTGTAAATACATACATATTATACATAGAAACACCCAGACCCGAGACACACTTGCAGATCATACAAACATTTGTCCCGCGGCGGGAATCGAACCCGCAACTTTCTGCGTCTCAGCCGGACCTAAGCCCACGGCGCTACAGAGGTCGTCAAGTTAATCAAAGCACCACTCACTAATGATTCCTTAAGTCGCTCATTAGTGTCTATTTGACATAACAACCTACTTATAATAAATAGCCACTTAACTAACCATTTAAAGACTCGGTTTAGGTATTATACTTGCGTAAATTTGCGTTGATAAATTAATATCTCTCTAATAATACGTCCGTGGGTGTAATAGGTTGTATACAATGGTCACGCACATTCATACTTTGTACAAATACTAATTAGGTATTATTATTGCAATTCTTAATTACGTAATTGGCTTACATGCAGTTTTTTTTACGAATTTTTTGCTAACTTATTTGAGGAAACTATTAAGGCAAAGGTGTAATTACGTTTTGAAATGAAATAATGCAATAAAAAAAAATTGAGCCTCTAAAAAATGGCATCTCTTGATTTAGGGATTTAGGGACCCTTAGGGATGGTATTTTGTATGCATATGTATTTATTATCAAAAAATCCGTAATAAAAAAAATAGAAAAGATTCCGACGAATTAAGAACCTCATCCTTTTTTGAAGTAGGTTAAATACATTACTCAATTACTCTAATACAAAATTTCTAATTTAACCGGCTTAAAAAAATAGGAGGTTCTCAATTCGGTTGTTTTTTTTTTTAAGTTTGTTACGTCATACATAACTCCGTCATTTATGAACCGAATTGAAAAAACTTTTGGTTTCGTATCGTTTTTGAATCAAAATAGCTGGAAAATATATGTCATTCAGTGGTGTTTACGAATTTCGAAAAATGATAAAGTACCTACTAAATAGCGAAAAATCAAAGTTTTTAACCGACTTAAAAAACTTGAGGTTCTCAATTTTATAGGTTCAAATTTCAGTCAACAAAGTCGGTTTTCTTTTCAGTTTTTAAACGTAATTATTTTTTTATATAAGTATTTCACCCTTAGGGGTGGTATTTTATCTTCTAATTTAAATGGGACTAAACGGGAAGTTATCCTTTCCGAACAAAAAATCGCATAAATGACATAAAGTTCTACAATTTGTACAACGCACCAAATACTTAGCCCTTTATAAGAACCTGTGCGAGAGAAAATAAAAAAATAAATGAATAAATGACACAGTACTTAGGTAACAAACATAAAAAAAAAACATACCTAACAAGATGCGATCCCGACGGCGAAACGCCAAACTAAACGTCTATACTCGGTATATGTTGCTGTGATATATGCACACACTATAGCTGCGTCTCGTAACGGTGTCGCGAGTCCAGAGGTATTACCTCATCTAAAAATATGCGTACCGCGCTAAAAGAAGTTTTCACTTCAACAATTATTATTGAGAACCTCTTCCTTTTTTTTAGTAGGTTATAAAGAGGTAGAATATAAACCCTTTGAAAGAAGAATATAAACCTAAACAAAAACCTACAAATACTTCCACAAAAACTATTAAAAGTACTAGCAACTCATAAAAGAAATGCATTAGATATATTTACGAGTCTCCTTTCCCGCTCCGACATTGAGTGCCAAACTTTTTAGCGCCAAACTTTACGACCTAGCACCGAATGATTATTGGTTATTCAATGAGACACATTAAAAAGATATTCTACCAGTTTGAAATTGGTTTTCTTTGCCACTGAGGTAACTTCTTATAGTCGTGGAACTTCGTAGAATGATATGATGGCAATAAAAATCAAATCAAGCACATATAAATGATTTGAACTTCAGTGAAGAATGAAGTGATGAAGTACCAATTATTTCTAATGAGGTTTGTTTCCCACTTATATTGTTGGCAACACACAAATAGTGTGCAAAAAGTGAGATCATTTGCCAGAGATGGCGCAAAAGACCAGTGGGAAATCTACCCTTGGAAATGACAGAACTTGGTATTAGGGATCTGTGTAAGGGACGAAATTGATTTGAGCAATGAGCGCGTGTGGTGGTAGTGTTGCCGTCAGATGGTACCAACCTATTTTCTGAGAGGTTGGTACTGTCAGCCAACAGTGTGCGTGCGTGTGTGTGACGAGAATGAAAAAAGGAAGAATAGCTGGAGAACGTATCTGCTGTGCGCTTATATAACCTATAGTGTTGTGTATAAAGTGCGCTGTTATATTAACTAATTAAGGATATAATGGTAATGATGGTTATTACCAAGGTGAGATGTCAGCTGTTACACACCATATGCGACTACTGTAAGGCTTGCTTGTTTTTAATCTCATTAACCTACATAACCACTTCAAACAAGAAACAATCCACAATAACCATGAAATAAGTAAGGAAGAATACAAAACTCATTTTGAACCGGATGTTCTAAACCCAAACATAATAAAACAAATAATTTGAAATTGGAATGGCGTGAAGCATCAGATACATATTTTATTTAACAAAAGGAGTCTCTTTTCGTTTTTTTACAGCAAGTAAAGTCGCATTTGGTATTTTTAACACGCTGTTATTAGCTTGGAATGTATGTATGTATCTATCTATCTATGTATGTAACGGAATTTTTGAGCGTGATTTTAAAGATTCCGTTACAAAGACAGATGACAATGCAATAATTTATACAGTTTGTCCTGATCAGGACTTTTAGGATTAACTATTTTCCAAATCCGATTGTTAAAACTAAAAAATACGCTTTTGTAGATACCACCGAATTAAACAATAGAAAATAAATCATAGTTTAAAAATACTAAAAAACATGTTTTAATAGAAAAGAAAACTGAAAAAGTCGAAAATATTTTTCAATAAATTTAAAATAAGAATAGTGTAACAAAATTCTTTCATCGTAGATATTAATGACTCTTTTTGCCCCTCCTCCTGCACAAGAGCTGACCTCAAGACCGCCTCGGACGCCGCTATAGCGGCAGCAACATTTTGGTCGAGGCAAATTTTTTTTTTTGAGAGAAAATTGACACGAAAGAAGAAGAAGACTTTTCTATTTTTCCCAATATCTGTCATTAAAATATTTTTCTTTCAACTACGTAGTAATGTTATCATTAATCACTACAAAACCGATCACAAAGGACGTATTTTTTGCTTAGAACCAAAACAGTGCAGTAATGTTATATGAAATCTCATTATTGCACTGATTTTTACTTTTTATTTAGGTATAAATTTACCACAGAGGTTTAATATCTCCCATTACGTTTAATATAAGATATTTGCATTCGATCAAAAAGGTACTGGCTGATAATAAAAATCGGCTGAATAAAACCGACTAGGTGAAAAAAAAACAAATACTTACCGCGCATTTTGTACCATTGTAAAACTTTGATTCTTCATATTTTTAGTTTGAGTAGGTATATTTTATCACAGTAGGTAGATTGGTAGTTGAAAGAAAAGTAAATTACGCACCTTGCTAATGAGAGTAATTAATGCACTCGTGTTAATTCAGTGCCCTCGCTGTCGCTCGGGCACCAACATAACACTCGTGCATTAATAACTCACTTTGCGCTCGGTGCAACAATCTACTATTAACAATTGACATCAAGCACCCCACGCTTTTCTACAATGAAATAATAGTTTTCTTAGTCACACTATTCTTAATTAAAATTTATTGAAAATTATTTTCAACTTTTTTTATTTAGCTTTTCTATTAAAGCGTGTTTTTTAGTTTTTGAAGAGAAAACTTCTTTTAGCGCGGTACGCATATTTTTAGATGAGGTAAAACCTCTGGACTCGCGACACCGTTACGAGACGCCCCATTTGATTATAAACCTTAATTCACATGTTTACAGTCTACTTTTGTATGGAGAAGTTTACTGAGTTAGGTTCTTTGATATATTATCTACATTCTGAACAAAAACATAAAATAATATTAAATGTATTTTAAAGTTTCTAATAACTAATAAAATACAATTCATAAATAAAATGTAAATCATAACCTAATAACCCAATAACCCTACTACCTACCCATCTAAAAAATGTCTAACGCGCCAAAATAAGTTTTCACTTCTGTCGGCACTCCCGGAGTGCATTTTTTTTATGATTATTTACAGCACCTAGGTAATGTCGTATTTGATGTTTTTCAAATACTGTTTTATAGTATTTATATTTTTTTAAAGTCAGCTAAACTCACTGCAACTTCAATGTGTTAAAACTTTCCCCCACTAGAAACCACGTCACAATATTTCCACAATTCACTCT
The DNA here is from genome assembly GCA_948098915.1 of Lampropteryx suffumata. Lineage (NCBI taxonomy): Eukaryota > Metazoa > Arthropoda > Insecta > Lepidoptera > Geometridae > Lampropteryx > Lampropteryx suffumata. The sequence goes on from OX402563.1 coordinate 6,590,697, forward strand.
TAATATTAGACGAGTGTTTCAAATAACAGCCATATTGTTTCATAATATTAGAGAGGTCGATTTACATTAAACGAGCTATGTTTGAGTAATTCTGTAAACATGCTTGAGAATGTTACAGTAATATTGAATCTGTACTGATTCAAAATGACACATTATCATGAGAATACGCGCTTGCTGAGAAACTCACATAATAGAAGAGATAGAAAATAGATCGGCATCAACTCCCGCAAGTAAATGATTGACATTGGCGAGAATAAAATAAAATCTATATATATTAAAGGCGATGTGTGTATGTATGAATGTTCCCTATGAACTCCGAAACGGTTGGACCAATTTCGATGAATCTTTGTTTTTTTTGCATCAATCATTTTTTATGGAATTCGGTATGGATATAGATTGTACCTTAGGAACGGATATAGGCTACTTTTTATGTTTATACTATGCTAGCTAGCGTCAAATTAAAAAAAAATATTGGTGGACAATGCACACAACGCCATCTAGCCTGTATTAAGGTTAGATCGACCAGATGAATGATAGAATACTTATATATTATTATATACATACATATATTATGATGCTTTATAACACCCAGACACAGAACCAACACTTATCTTCATCACACTAATGTTTATCCTGGGAGGGAATCGAACCCTCAACCTACAGCGCAGAAGGCAGAGCTACTACCAACTTAGCTGACAGACCAGTCCTTTTCACAGTCCTGACAATTGGTCCTTTATTGAATATGAATAATTATATTACTTATTAATGAGATCCCAAAAAGAGATAGCGAGATGATTTCGACACCTTTGACAGAGTTTGCGTCGAAATAGCTCAAAACCAAGATGACTGGGGAGATCAAGGGGAGGCTTTTGCCCATCAGTGGGATACAATGGGCTAATCGTAATTGTAATCGTAATACTTATTAATAATGCTTTTAATACTAAAGGTACTTTAAATGAGTGAACTCTAACACGAATTTCGTTGGAAACATCTTATTCACAACGTTCTTTATAAAAAAGTGATGGTGATTTAGATAGATAGATAATTTAGAGATTTTTTTTTTTTTTTAATAATAATAATTGAATCGGTCTATGCTATTTTGTTTGATAGCGTTTGTTAGAAGCCGTTATATAAATGAAGAGACACGGACACGGAAGTAGCTTCAAATTATTACGAAAATATCACTTATAACCAAAATGTCGATAAAATTTACATATTTTTGCAAATGACGGACCTCACACGAGTTTTTCGAATATAAAGATTATAATAGAGGTTGACATTGATAAATTTATAGCCAGCTTAAGATGAACCCAAAACATGGGCTTACTAATTATGAAGTTGTAAAAATTCTAATTTCGACCAAAGATGTGCCGAGCCGTTGTAAAGTTATTATAATCTGTGTAAACTGCAACATTCTGAGAAACGCAACGTAGACGAAATAAATGTCATTATTGAGCATAAAATTTACGAGTTGAAATGAGTTAAATTATAATTTTTATGGTGTTTTAACGACTGGCTGGATTGCGTTTTGTGTTTTTTAAGCTTGTAGGTAACTGGTGTAGGCTGGGGTTATGTTGATTTACTTAAAATGAAAGCCTTGTACACTGTCTGCAAAACAAACAACTCGGAACTTGAAAGACAGACGACAAATTTAACCCTCTCGTAGCTACGAGACTATAACTGCGCGTGCGCAAGTCAGAGGACACCAAGGATTTTCTACGAATCCATAAAAGGACTAGAGTAAGCAACTTCTTTGTGTCACTTGTTATTTAGGACCAGTGTGGTGAAAGGATTACAGTGCGCCTCAAAGGCTCCTTACGTGCACATGGCACATGTATTCGAACTTTGTAGATTAAATTAAATGACAATGACATTTTACTTCACATTTTAGGTACAGTGCACGTATTTTTTAGAACAGAAAAATAATCGGTGCGCGACCAAATTCGAACTAACGATGATAGGAGCACTACTACTAGACCACCAGTGTTCTAAGTAAGCATCTGCCTACCTGTCTTCTTGTTCTTCTTATTGTGTCACTAGTTATTTAGAAGTTATCAGAGGAAGCTTGAAAATAGCGTCAGTGATGGAATATATGAGTGGTAATAGGATAGCGTGGTATGGACATGTTATGTGGAGGGAAAAAGACATGTTGCAATAACGCTGATAGTTTTGAATGTGGAGGGATGTAGGAGTTAAGATGTATGGACTGTGTGGAAGATGATATGGGTGTGAAAGGAGTGGCTACTCACATGGCGAATTATAAGGCAGGGTGGAAGAAACTAACCGGTTCTGCCGACGTGAGATAACGAGTATAATGAGTTATTCACAATCTGTGTAGCGATAGGAATAAAATGCGGTCAGAAGCTCTTTTCATGCACGTCTTCGAACTTTTTAGGTTCTACGACGTGGCGGTTTCCAAGGTCAAAGTCAAAAGATATTTTATTCAATACAATCACTTCACTTTGAAACGTCTTACATACTAGTTGAATTTAGGTGCTAATTCCTCCTAACCCGAGAAGTACTGGCAAGAAAATCATCCTGGTGCTTTTTTGCATGATACATCTTAGAACTAACTTAACTACGAAAAACGAATACAAGAGAGTTTATACATTTGAAATGCGTCGGTTAACTGCCTGAGGGCAGAGCAACATGAGGACATGCATTCTTATCAATAATATAGTCATCACTACATAGTATAAAACAAAGTCGCCTTCCGCTGTCTGTCTGTCCCTATGTATGCTTAGATCTTTAAAACTACACAACAGATTTCGATGCGGGTTTTTTTAATAGAGTGATTCAAGAGGAAGGTTTATATGTATAATACATGCATAATACAGTAGAGAAACACTGATAATTTAAGAGGTTTCTAATCACATTAGACATTCTGTAGTATAATTGGTATAAACATTGCACACGTGCGAATCCGGTGCGGGTCGCTAGTTTATAATACGCTTTCTTCCTTACAATGTTTCCCCGATAACCTTTTAATAATTGTCGTGATCAGGAGAGTACTAGTCTACAACCAGCAGCATTCCTCAAGCAGTTCTGCATGGAACACACATCTAACTGTGTCCTATATCGTCGTCATAACCAACCTCTATGGACGATCCATCGAACTCGTGAGTTGTGGGGAGTCTATGACGAAAGAGGTCGGATGCCTGGTATTCCATGGCAAGTACTGAAGTCATGGATGACTGCAGCATCCTTACTGATATTATCAACGCGAAAGTTTATATGTAGGTATGTATGTTACTCTTTCACGCAAAAGCTACTGAATGGATTTTAATGAAACTTTACAATAATATAGCTAATACATCAGAATAATACATGGGCTATATTTTATAAAGATACTGTGTGAATTGTCCAAAATATAACGATAAGTGTCAAGTAAGTAACAAAAAATTCTGCTATTTGCGAGCTATTCTGGCGTGCGCTGCAAAAACCGTTAGAATTACACGAAGTACCTACGCAGACGAAGTCGCGGGCATCAGCTAGTAAGTCATAAGTCTGCATAAGTCGTCAAATGTAGCACCCCTGGTTAAAGTTAAGGTTGGTTTATGTTAATAGCAATATTCGCCGAAATGCCAGTTTTGTTATAGGTAATACATAATACATAGGTATCGTAAATGCAAGTAGATTTACCGTTTATGAGCACACTTTACGGTTCGGGCTACTTCGTATTATATTAAATTCTCGTTTGTAGATATTCTTACCGCGGGTTCTATTATTATATTAACAGTTATAGTGTAGTTTTAAGTCGATTTAATGACATCTGGATTAAACTATTTTTGCGGCCGTTAAATAATTTCCGGCTTAAACGTGCCTGGCGGTTGAATGTGCCGAAGACTTCAAAAGGCGCAAATATGCCGGTATTGATAAGGCCTACATATTTGATCTTTTTGGAGTCTAGACCCCAGGCCCGTGGGGAACATGAGCACACCCATCCTATCTGGCACAGCGTATTCAAATTGCCATTCAACGTGGCAATCCGCCAGTGTCCTGGGAGAGCTGCCCATTGGCAGTGATCTGGATTAGATGAGCGATATATAGATCGTTTTAAACGCTCAATTCAAGCTCAAGCTTAACTGTTTCACATTTATTTCATACTAGCTGGTGCCCGCGACTTCGTTTGCGCGTAATTTCTAACGGTTTTTGCAACGCACGCCAGAATAGCTCGCAGATGGCAGATTTTTTTCCTACTTACATGACACTTATCTATATTTTAAACAATTCACACAATATATATATAAATCATAGCCTTTGTGTTATTCTGATGTATAAGCCATATAATTGTTTCATTAAAATCCATTCAGTAGTTTTTGTGTGAAAGAGTAACAAACATACATACAAACTTTCGCGTTTATAATATTATATATTATACTTGCTGGTGCCCGCGACTTCGTCTGCGCAGGATTAGTACATTGAGTAGCTTATTTTCTTCTCCATTGTCCTATCTATCTTTATACCAAAATTCATCAAAATTGGTTCTGCGATTGAGTCGTGAAGGCGTAACAGACAGACGGAGTTACTTTGAGAGACCCTTGGACAAAGTTTATCTACTTAATATACCAGAAGCGGTAAAAGTATTTATTTGGATATGAGGATCAATTTGTTACTATTGTATTTATGGTTCACTATTTTGACGATAATGGCTTACACATACAAGATAGATATAATGCTGTCGCGGGCTTTTTTGTAGGACAATTTATGATAAACATTTCCATTATACATTATATACGTGTATTTCTAACGGTTTTTGCAGCGCACGCCTAAAAAGATCGCCGATGGCACATTTTTTTCCTACTTATTTGTCACTTATCGTTATGTTTCAGACGATTCAAACAATATAAATAAATAAAAATTATATATATAAATTATATGTAATGTGTTATTCTGATGTCTAAGCTATATTATTGTAAAGTTTCATTAAAATCCATTCTGTAGTTTTAGCGGGAAAGAGTAACAAACAGACATACAAACTTTCGCGTTTATTTAAGTAAGGATTATTGTACATTTCTGTAATTATTTCTGTAAATTAATTAATTTATTTTCAAAATTATAATTAATATTATGGTAATTTTATCATCGTCATACATCGGGCGAAAACAAGTGATATGAGAAATTGACAGCGAATGTAGAGTGAGACGCAGTTTGAAGACATCTTTGAAATGGGGCACTGAAAATGAATACTTGCTTTATTAAATAATGCTTTCATTATGGCCTCATAAAGTCAATAATAAGTGATGCGCCTTATGCAAAATCATAATTCAAATTCAAACTTGCCCTCGCAAGTCGAAGTCGGTCTTTAATTTAAAATGGTTTATTTCACGGTTTTACGAGTTCATGCGCTGTGATTGGCACTTACCACAGATTATATAAAGTCAGTTTGTTAAGTTTACGGCCTGGGTCGTAAAATATGGATTCTATTGGAAAAAATGATTGGATCTGACGAGCAAACAAGGCATTAGGATTTCAAGGAAGTACAAAAACCACTTATTTAATATCTCGTGTGATTGGGACCTATTCTACCTCTGAGATTATTATGAGAAAACAAACAATAGAGAAGCTCGACGACATGGCGTTAAACCCTTCTGGTACGATTTTATAGATTTATCTTATTTTATTTTCCACTTCTGTGCTGAATGGTTTATTCCGAAGAAGTTTTAATAAAGACATAAAATACCGATATTATTTCTATTTATCATTTAATTGGATTGCGGGTAGATAAGAGGGAACCATTAAGTCCTTTTTGTTTCAACTACAAAAGCAATGTTGATAGATTTGAAAAATAGACAGACCTATGCGATGACATCATCTCACTTTCTGAGCCCCAGTTCCCAGACCATAATCTACACACAAGATATGAAATGGCAAAAAAAAAATATCGTATTTTTTTTAAATGTATACGATTTATATACTCTGTTTTAAAACCAGAGCTAGCCGCTCCAGAAAGCGTATTCTTGAATCCCATTTTTGTTTTATGGGGTTCCGAAGTCCACAAGGGACCCTTCGCTTCGCTATGTCCGTCTGTCCGCCCTTAATAAGGCTTTACTAAAGAACATATAAAAGATCTTCAAATTTTTCGACCATTAGTCATTCTTAACCTTACTGAATTCGGAAACCTACTGTGCGTGGCCAGATCATCATATCAGCCTTTACGAAGTCCACCGACTTCCAATCTTAACAATGCCGGCAGTCCATCGGGTGTAGGGTCCGTGCTCAGATGCGTTTGGCCAATTTATTAAATTCCTGATCATGTGAAATTATTGTCGCATAATAAAAGTTGTAGAGTAGATGTAAAAATAATCTTACATCCAGTACATAATTCCAATAATTTTCATTGTTACGATTATGACACAAGTTCCGATTCCGTGAGTAGCGTATTTATAAAGCTAGGGTTACATTGAAGGAGTCGTAAATACGCACTATACTGCGTACACGCACGTTTTATGTACGGCTCGCCGGATGCTAGCCAACAACACAGCTTTAAATCAAAACGAAACGGCCAGATTGTTAGGACGTGCACATGTCGCTAATTTTATAATTAGACGCATTGTTTTTTGCACAAAAGTAAACATTTTTTAGTACACGTGTTCTTATATGCGTTTTAGATTTAAAAAACACGGTTTTTTATAGTTTAAATAATGGTTTTGTGTAGGTAGGTATTTTGGAAAACTCATGTTTCAGAACAAAACTTAAACTCATATCAAAAACTAAGTCAACTACTTAATAAATTCTACTTCTTCTTCTTCTTCGTTAGTGGAATGTGTCATAAAAATGACAATTTTTACAAAGTCGTATCTTGTCATTCGTCATTTGTTATTTTATATAAAATGGTGCCTTTAATTTAAAAATGGATTATTTTTGCTCGAATCACAATGACAGACAAAGCTTTTATTCCAATTCACACCCAATAACTATATAGATCTACTTACTTAAATAAAAAAAAATTAAAGCGACGGAAGACGACCAAAAATAATCCTACTTAATAATTACAATGCACTCAATAACTATATGATAGATTTTCATTCTCTGTCTGAAAATCTATGCTTTAGTTCTCAATCTGATATTTTGTTTTGAATACGGACATAGTGAGAACAATTACCCCAATCACATGAATAGCTAGGTTTATATATACTCTGTCCTATTCTTTCTGATGTCAATGAACAAGGATAGCAACAGATTAAAACAACACGTTGAGTTATTTTAAGATATAAAATTGGTTTTGGTCTTAAACCAAGTTGTTTAAGAAAGTGTAGTGTAAATTATGGTGAATGTTTTAATGACTATAAAATTTAGGTTGTTAAAGTATATGAGTATATGAGTAACCCACAATAGCAATGTCTCAAAATAACTTTTCTTCTTAAAAAAAGTCAAATAAAATCTTCTAAAATATTTACTATATAATAACTAGCTGTCCCGTTCGCGACTTCATCTGCGCGTTTTAAAAAGAAAAAATATATCTAATTGTACCGACTGCAGCGCCATCTGCCGGGCTGATTTGCGAATCTAAACCATCCAACCAACCATACACCCAAACGCATACAAAAAAATTCATGCAAATCGGTCCAGCCGTTTAGGAGGAGTTCAGTGACATACACACGTACAGTATAATTATTGGTAAAAGATATACAATAATATAGAATACATGTGAAACCGTTGAGTTAAGGAAAACGATCTATAGATAGCTCAACTGATCCTGATCACGGCCAGAGGGCTGCGTTCCCAAGACACAGGCGGCATTGAATGGCAATGCTAATACGCTGAGCCAGATAGGTGCCAACTCTTGGTTCACGCAATGTTTCAACCAGACACCAGTGAACGCTGCCCTCTGGCAGTAATCCGGATCAGTTGAGCTATCTATAGATCGTTTTTAACGGTCCTTAGGTAGCTCAACTGTTTCACGTGTATTTTATATTATTGTATATTGTAAAAAAAAGTATATGAGTTAGTATATATCAGTCATATGGTACCCATAAAACAAGCCCTACCTACTTTGGGGCCAGATGATGCAGTGTAAAATGTCCGGCATTATTTATTTATACTTATGTACATTTCTATAAATGAAAACCCCGTTTATTATATAAATATAAATGAAAGTCACTAGGCTAGATTGTAATATTATAAAAAAAAACCTGTGCGTCTCGGGACGCCCGACAGAAGTGACTAAACTAATCTCTGTGGGTTAGATTGAGAGAGGAGGCACCTGCCTACCACTGACGCATGCGTGAGAGAAAGGGAAGCCAGGCAGACCGGCGCCGTAACTCGTTACGTAACGAAGCGGTTTACCATCCCATAAGAAGTTATCACTTCAATATAATTTAGTGTTTTATGATATATTGTTGCAAACTCTACTAGTACTTAGAAACATGAATGAACAATGTGCACAACGCGCAACTATACGTAATATTGTTTTGAGTATAACCGTCGAGCGGTCACGCGCGCGTGTTCATAACGTAAACATGCGCGCCGGCCAGTCTGTGTGCGCCGGCCCTTACAATTTGTCATGCATTAGGATTATTGCAAATCTACTGTTTAGTTTTCATCTTTTTAGTTTTTATTTTACGTAAACTTACAACTATATCCCGAGTTTTGGGTACCGAGTATATATATTAACAAACTTCAGAAAAAAGAGTTACTCAATTCGGTTGTATTATTAACAGACTTCAAAAAAAGGATTCTCAATTTGTCGGAATATTTTTTTTATACCTACGTTCACCTATTACTCAAAGACGCCTAAACCGATTTGGAAAATTCTTTTATGTTTTAAAAGGTATACTTCCCAGGTGGACCCATTTATACCTTATAACTATATTTATGACCCGAATAGAAAAAAAATCTATAGAAATTTGATAAAAATCGGTTCAGTAGCTTGGTTTTGTATGTATGTCGTCTAAGTAAATTAAATTTCGTAATTTATAATATTAACAGGTATTTATTATTAGATTCTCTTTTTCATAAACCTCTTTATAAATAATAACCGACTTCATGTGTATAAAAAATATTATCGATGTATAGGTACAATATTTAGATTTTTGTTGATTTTTTAAAAACTGCTCGATTGAGTTCGATAAAATTTAAATGGGACCTGGGAAGTATACCCTTTGAAACAAAAAAGAATTTCCCTAATCGGTTCAGGCATCTTTGAACTATTTGAGTAATCGGTGAACATTAAAAAAAAATGATTCCGACGAATTGAGAACCTCTTCCTTTTTTTGAAGTCGGATAAATAAGTACGTAACATTGTATCAATCCATCATATTTGTTTTATCGTCTGCCTCACATATCCTAGGACACCCTGTACCTAATCAAGAAAAGTTTTTACGGTCGATAAAGTACAATATAGAGATGACAACTAAATCGCAGCTCTGCTATGCGTTTATGTAATAAAATTAGGTTAACTGTACCGATAGGGCGACGCCATTTGCAAAATATTTTAGATAAAGAAATATTCTAAAACTAAATTTGACGCTTTCCGGATTATAGAAAGCGTAGTTTGCTGATTGATTAGTCATTCATGAAAGATTACCTAGGTATGATTTGCTGAGCAACGCGGTCACCATTTGAATAGGTGATCAGAAGGGCTAAAATAGAATTCTGATACTAGATAAATACGTATTAAAAATTTAAAAGAAACCCGACTTCATTGTATATAAAAAATATCATTGATGTGTACAATTTTTAGGTTTTTGTCGACTTTTTAAAAACCGCTCGACCAATTTTAATGAAAGATTTCGATAAACCCTTTGAAACAAAAAAAATATTGTTTCAAATGGCGTCTTTCAGCAATCGGTAAACATAAATAAAAAAAACATGTGTGCAATTCACACGTGGTAGAAGTGAAACCTTCAAAAATGTTGAGCACAAAGAGAACCACGAATATAAGAAACACTGTATAATGTTTTCGATCTCATTTTCTCCCACGATAAATCTTATGAATTTATGTGTCTTTCTCTTTTACTGTCGCTTTTTCGTTTCATCGACTTTCAAATCACAACGATGCTAAAGAAGTTTTCACTTCATAAAGATTCCGACGAATTGAGAACCTCCTCCTTTTTTGAAGTCGGTAAAAAACATTGTTACTAATAGCTTTCAGGTACCATTGGCGAATTGGTATTACGGAAGCTAGGTGTTGATTGTAACACATACTGTTGCATATTAATAGAAGCCGAGATAGAAACTTAGTAATGCCAAACCCTGAAATAACGCCTATTGATAATCCAAACTAATAAACATTTATTGCATTAAGAGTTCCATAATCCAAACATGAATTTAAACTAATTAAAATTTATGTTACAGAAATAGGTACAGAAATCTACAGAATGATAAACAATTATATAAAACTAGCTTCTGCCCCCGGCTTCGCGCGCATAGCACATACATAAAAGTAGCCTATGTCCGTTCCTAGGATACAATCTATATCTATACCAAATTTCATCAAGATCCGTTCAGCCGTTTAGCCGTGAAACGGTAACAAACAAACAAACAAAACTGACAGACACAGAGTAACTTTGATATATATAATAACTAGCTGCTGCTTGCGGCTTCGCACGCATGGTATCTACATAAAAAGTAGCCTATGTCCTTCTCCAAGGGCCCAAGGGCCTCTATACATAAATTCATTGAAATCCGTTCAGCGGTTTAGTCGTGAAAAAGTAAGAAACAGACAGACAGACAGAGTTACTTTCACATTTATAATAATATAGTAGGGACATTTAAAACAGTTGAGCTATTGGGCTATGAGCTATTGACAGTTTAATTTAAAAATAAATCTTCAATATAGTGACAGTTTAATTTCAATTAATTTAAAAATAAAGGTTTTATATTCATTAACTGGACCTAACTTATACGAAACAATTTTTTTTTACGATTTCCCAAGAAAAGTCTGGAGCACTGAGGTCTTTGTCTCTTTGTACCACTACTTTCGTGTCAGACAGTGACCTCATAACTTGCTGCTGTCCGCGGCTTCGCACACGTGGCACCTACACAAAAAGTAGCCCGTATCCTTTCCCAATATACAATCTATTACTTTACCAAATTTCATCATGATCCATCCAGCCACTTAGCCGTAAAAAGGTAACAAACAGAGACCTTTTCGAATTTATAATACGTCTTTACACCTAAAGTACTGGTTTTACATTAAAAGAGAAGAAGAAGAAGAGAAGATTCCAATGAACCCAAACACGATACCTCGGCTGTAAGTTTGTGAGGAATTGAGTATCCTACAAATTCCAAGTGATGCTGCAGCATCAGGTCAAGGTAACGATGGTCTTGCAATATTATTGATGTAACACATTAAATTTTGAATCGATCAAACCTGTGGAATTTGCTCACATCTCTTCATCAACCAGAATTGAGCTGATGATCTTCAAATTTCTGAACAGATTTTCTTAAATCACAACTACAAACTAGCTAGATCAAGTCTAGTCTCCGTTTAATCAAAAAAACTTAATCAATAATATTTAATTAATTAAAAAAATATGCGTGAGTGTCGTGGCACACTCGGTTGGAACGAAGTTCCTATCGTAGTATATTATTATTGATAAACGTATTATATTATTGATTAACAAATACAAATGAATTAATTACTAGCGTCTGAGAGCAATTAAATGGAACACAGATGAATGAATACTAATAACTAATGAATTGGAGGAATGGTATGAAATTTGTGATGTAATTTTCGTATTTTTTCGAGTTGTGAAAATAATTGTTTTATTGTACATCATTCAATTCATCTAATTATTTAATTCGAGTTACCCTATGGATAACCGTCTACACTAAAGAAAGAGTCGAGACGGAAATTCGTGACGGAAAAATCTTACACTTTTTATCGTCAAACCATCCGCCAAGTCCGTACCGTGCGATAAGGAACTTTGTTCCAAAAAAAGGAAGAATTTTGTTCCTTTGTTCGGTTCATCTGTTTAGGAGCTACAATGAAACAGACAGACGTAAAACGCAAATTCATAGGTAAATATTATTAGTAAGTAGGTATGTATAAAAATGCGAAAAGTGCTTGATGCATTTCGCATGGTCACCCGAGCATTCTGATTATCACAAAGTCTCAGTGCAATAATAAAACAGCGACAATTTATGTGCAAGATCGTAAAACGGCTGAGATCACTCCGTTTTAAATAGGTCTGTCACTAGTCCGCAATTAAAGGTAGACTTCCGAGCAGCACAGGCAGCGACAGGCAGAGACAGCGCGACACGGTTAGCTTTAGTGCGCACTGCGAATGAATCCGCGATGATTTTTTTTCTGTTGAATATGGTATTGCAGGCGCACGTATTAGCGAAAACTTTGGCAGTTAACCGTTGGCAGGTATGCAATTTTATCACTGTTTAAAATGCGGTACGTGACGGAAATAATTACGTTTGTAAAACTAAAAAGAAAACCGACATTATTGAATTAAATTTAAGCCTATAAAAATACAAAGGAATTGAGAACCTGCTACTTTTTTTGGAGTCAATTAAAAATACAACCGAATTGAGAATGTACTCGTTTTCGGTTAAAAAGTTAACTACTCGAAAGTAACAGGAAAGAAAAATACTTTGTTTTGTTTGCTTTGGTGACATATTTTTTTTCAGCTAATTTAATTTAAAACCAAACCAAATCGGTTCAGTAGATCCGATTTTGTTGGAATTTATATAGGGCCAATGGGAAAGTATATCCTTTCACATAAAAAAAATATTTTTTTAATCGATTATTAAATGACTGAGCTATGAGGTAAGTAACAAACATAAAAACATACAACCGAATTTAGAATCTCCATTTTTTTTTGTAGTCAGTTGAAAACCACGCTGCTTAGCGAAAATAAGCGAGTGTGCGGAAATGACTATGGGTTGCGAAAAAACCGCGAGCGACGGATACTAAGAACTCACCAGCCGCGATACATTTCTCGCATATATTCGTCACGGAATAATCAGCAGTGCGTGCTAGGCCGTACGCGATAGTAAATTCAATTTAAATCAACTAATAGTTATGATATACGAATCTTTCGCTAGTAGACATACCGGTTTATAAGTGACATAAACAACCAACCTAATAACTGCCACGATAATGTTCAATAATAACGTTTTAAAAACTAAAAAGAAAACCGACTTCACGTTCAAATAATATATCAAAATTTCGTTTTATCCAAGTGACATATATCTTTCAGTTTTTTTTATTTAAAATCCCAACTACTGAACCGATTTTTATGAATTTATATTGGACCAATCGGGAAGTATATCCTTTCACATGAAGTCAGATTATTTCAAACCGGTTCATAAATGACGGAGTTATGAGGTAACAAACATTAAAAAAAATACAGTCTAATTGAGAACCTCCCTCCTCCCTTTTTGAAGTCGATTAAAAAATGTTTGATTGACATCTCATGCCAGTGACATAAGTGTCACCAAACGATATTTTTTTTATTGCAATAACTACTTATTTGGGATTCTTCGTTTGTCATTTCATGAAATAACATAGCTCTGCTAATTTAATATTTTTTACTCGTTTTATTGCAATTTTTATTCAGTAATCTTAGCGGAATTTTAATGAATAAATTGTGACTACAGGACGGGTATGGAAAATTGAATTAAATGTGTATTGTGGTGCAATGTGATTTGAACGGCGAGGAATCCCAAGAAAATTCTTGACGGCCATTCCGCGTGACGTTTAAACAATTGACAATTGACCATCGACTAAGACTTTAACAAACAAATTGACATTATTATGTCACATGACATAAACAAAGAAGAAGAACTTCTTATTTATTCCTTCAAGTATTAAAGCTGTGTTCGTGTTTGAAGAGTTATTGGTGTCGTCTTAATGATACACAAGTCAGCGGCACAAGCTCGTTAGTGAGCGCAGCTAAAATGCATGCTATTTCACCTAGCTTAGTGTGAGAAAAGGATAGACGTGCACCAAGGATAGAGATGAGCAGTAAGGAGATAACGTGATTATAATTTCGAGTCATATGTTCAGATTAATCTATGATTTCTAAATAAAACTATTGCGTAAAAATAATGAATAGACCTTTGGCTCAAGGGTTCTCATGAAAAAACTACTGAATGTATTTATTAAAAAAAAGTTATTTGAGCTCTTGAATAAATAATCTATGCTTGTATAGGAATAATTTTTAGTTTGCGTACTGTGTGTTATTTATTCACACCTAAAGTTGTGCTAAAATCAGTGATGAAAAACGTTTTTTTTTGAGTCTTGTATCTTTCAAACCCATATTATTTTTACAATTCTGTATTTATACAAGCATAGATTATGACAAGACAAATTTATATCACTTTTAGTTTTGGTTGTTCATCATCAGACAGTGGTGTGATCACCCTTCGACGTTTGTATGGAAAGATAATCGACTTGTTCACTCTTAATAGTTGGCTATTACTATAAAGTACATAATAGTAAAAAGTACCTCTTTAGGTATTTATATATATTAAATTAAAACAGTAATTAATACGTACACGTTTAAATGTTCTTGAACCATCATTGTGGGATTTTTACCATCTTATACCTCATCAAAGATCAAAGGTCATCTATACCTATAAAAGAGCTTAACCTGACTGACTGACTGATTCATCTTCGCCGAGCTGAAACCGCTGAAGCTAGAAAGCTGAAATTTGGAAGATAGCTTCCTTTTACAGCAAAACCACACACTAAGGCGGGATTTTTTTATATTCAACCCCTAAGAGGGTGAAAAAGGGTGAAAACGCATGTATGGAACTTTTTAACGCGTAGTGCGATTTGCTTGAAACTTAATATGAATAAATAAAATGCATGGAAAATAAATGGACACGTGTTTCAGGATTTTTCAAAATAACTTCCATAAAGGAGTAAAATGGGGTGTGAATGTTTGTAAGAAAACTTTTTAATGGGTGGTGGGTGTGATTGGTTTGAAACTTATCATTAAAATTTTGCAAGGAGATAAAATGCATTCTGGAAAAGGATTTAAGCTACAATTCATTTAAAAAAAAATGCATATGAAGTCTCGAGCAACAGCTAGTATGCTATGAAAGGACCGACCGTCGTTAAGTTTGTTATCAGTAAGGAATATTTTTATATGTTATATCAAAATTTCTTCAATAATGCTTCTTCTTCTATAGTGTCAATATTATCTCTCAAAATAATTAAATTAGCCTCTACCAAAATGTTGCTTACGCTATAGCGGCGTCCGGGGCGGTGTTGAGGTCAGCTCTTGTGCAGGAGGAGGGGCAATTAGGGCAATCAAGTAGATGTGACATAGTTTGGAAAGGAGCACCACAGTCGCAATGTACTCGTCTAGCATTCCGCACTTACACAAATCATAGCTGCATCTACCCACTTGTGCTCGCAGTTTGTTGAGGGATTTCTAGATTACGTAAGGTTGGTCATTTTCTGTTGGTAGTCGCTCATCAGGGCTTAAAAGATTAAGAGAAGGGGGCAAACTTTTTAATAATGCTGTGAGACATTAAAGAACCTAGTCAAATTTCATGATTCTAGGTCAACGGAAAGTACCCCATATGATTTACTGGCGAGTTGGAAATATGCGTAATTAGGCCGTATGTTTTGATTGCGTAGACTTAGCAGCTTGATTTTTTTTACAGTTTCAATAGACTGCACACCTAAGAATTTGATATTAATTTTAGCTTGATATTTCCACGCGTTCCTGAGAAAGTCAAAGTCAACTCAATGTCAAAAGATACTTTATTCAATACAATCACAAGGATCAATTTAAAACGTCTTACATACTGGGTGAATTTAGGTGCCAATTCCTCCTAACCCAAGCCCGAGAAGAACTGGCAAGAAACTCGTCCTGGTCCAAGCGCTTTTTGCATGATCCATCTTATAACTACCTTAACTACGACTGAATAATACAAAAGAGTTTCTACATTTCAAATGTGTCGGTTAACTGTCTGAAGTCAGAGCAACATGAGGCCATGCATTCTTATCAATAATACATTCATTTATATTATAATACTTTTTTTCAAAATATTATAATACCCTTTATGAAAGCTTTAAATTTCTTAATAAGTAGTTTAGTTGCATTTTCAGAAAGCTTATTATAGGACTTATTTACTTTTTTAGTCGAAACCTAGGGATGTTTAATTTGTTTCTATTCCTAGTATTGATTCTATGAAGATCTCTATTTTGCTGTAACCCATTTGAGGTACGGAACCCTAGAAATCGTTATAATAACAAAAGTCAGTCGTACTTGAGGTACGTTCAGATAGCCAAAAGATCCAGATAAAGGTCCAGACTAGAAAATCCAGCTAATAAACAACCTTATTCCTTTTTATATCGCATGTGGTCCCACCACAAAAGGCTACAAATAAGACTCGCAATAAAATTGTAGACTCGTAAAAATTTATGACAGTACCACCAAAGGCCGATACTTTAAATCAACATGCTTCAAGTAAAGCGGGTGGGTATCAAGTAAATAATATATATTTTTATACTGGCTACAAAATGTACTTGACACTTTGAAAAGGGGTTAGTGTTGAAATGTTAAGTGATATTATAAATACAAGTAGCGATTTAAATGCACGACTGACTTTTTTAGAAGACGGGTGTCAACAGTTAGATATTAGATAAGAACAATTGGCTCACGCGCGATTATGATCCGTAAAGACAGTAGACTACTTCGGAATGATCTTTAAGGAGATTCAGTGAGGCTCCCGTTTGTAAAACATCAGTGTTTGATGACATATGGAAGCTTAACTTTCGTACCTAAGGAAGAACTGGATCAGAAAGCTTAAAACTGAGATAAAAGGCGGGTAATCGTCGGGATGTAAATTTGAAGTAGTCAAGCACAATCGTGGTTCAGTTAGTGGAAGGTCATTGCTCTGGGACCAAGTAACCCAAAATCGCGAGACATGTACCACCCGCAGAGCGTGTCAAATCCATCTAAGTATAAATTGTTTTTCTTGTTACAACTTGAAGCTTTTGACATATTTTTACGACCGGACGAGAGTGAAATACGGTTCGGGTGCAAGATTGTCCCCCGATCGTAAATCATAAACGCAACAACGAGTTAGCGACTTAATTACGTGCGCTTTGTGAGTAGGACCGCTTGAGATTTTTATTGAGTGGAATTGTTTGTGCGTTTTAAATAAATTAACTAAGAATAGGTCCACTTTTTGATGTCACTTACAAGTTACCGGACTGCGTTATGTGCAATGGAGTGAGCATTTTCGTCAAACGTAAGCTGGTCTCTAGGGACCAACCCTAGTAGCCAAGTGCTTAGGTCGACAAAGGCCTCCATTACAGAATCTTGCTCTCGAAGCATGAAAGCGCTTAGCTTTAAACGGCAGTGGCCGCACTGAATATTTTTTTTTTTTATATATACAATATTTTTTTCTCATGCGATTGCATGTTTTATCTTAGCTGAATTTTAATCAATAAACTGTGAATACATAGGAAAAGTATGGACACTTGTATTATGGTGCAATGAAATTTAAACGAGGAATCCCGAGAAAGTTCTAGACGGCCATTCCGCGAAGACGATTAAAACTGAAAAATGACCATCGACTAAGACTTTGGTATCAAACAATCACTTGACATGGACACTGGCAAAATTGTCGACAGATTAGATTAGTTCTTCTTACTTTCTTCTTTGTTCCCATAATGGCACAAAAGAAGAAAGAAAAAAGAACTAACCAGATAAATTAAGAGGTACAAGGCAAACAACGCTACAGGAGCTCTAAGGCCTCGTCTTCACGGCTCTATAAAGCCAGTCCAACGTCACCTACTAATGACAACTTTGACAGAGACCTTGTGTGACATAAACCTGTTTGTAATAAAATAACAATATTGAGATTATTAACGGGTGTAAAACTAGCTTAGATCATTTTATGAATAAGACACATTGTACAACGGCTTTGTATGTCTTTTACAGCGTTTAATACAAATATAATAGGCGTATCTTTTGAAGCCGCGAACACAGAATAAATAACACTACTTGACCAACAGAAATATTCCACTCCAGACTTAGTAAAGACATTAATTCAAACCAAATTGAATCTTAAACCATTGTGATAAAGATAGTACATAAAGTTCCGATTCAAAGTGACAGCCATCGCAACGAACTTGACACGCGTTAAAAATATATAAAACGTAAACGTTAAACCAAGTTTAAGTATAAATGAATTAGGCGAGAAACCATAAAACAACACTGTTTCTTTGAACGGTGATGGATGTTAAATGACAGCTGCGTCTGAAAGGATCAAGACTTTATGCTTCATAACCTTTTTGAAAAGATACGTGAGTATTGACCAGTTTCGAAAGAGGTCGTTGACTAAATGGTACTTAAAAAGAGGTAGCCGTAAAGAGGTGAAAACTATACAAACTCTTTTTCACGCCATGGACACTTCGATATTTGAAATTTGAATGATGCGGCCTCTATTTAAAAAGGAAGTTAAACCGGGATTGAATTGAAGTTGAAGTCCCTGGCTGGATTTGACATCGACGGTTTTGTTTGTAAAATACCAGAAAACATTTAAAGCAAAATAATTATTCCATTGCAAAGACTGGCCTGTCAGCTCAGTTGGTGCACAGTTGATAGTAATGCTGTAGGTCGAGGGTTCGATTCCCACCCAGATAAACATTTGTGTGATTCTATTTGTATAAAAATAGAAGTATTCTATCAGTCATCTTGTTACCATATATTACAAGCTATGCTTAGTTATAGTGTTGTGTACATTGTCCAGCAATATTTACTTATTTATTATTAATGATGATCACATAAAACTTCTGTTGGATTCTGATCACGATTTCAAAATCCGACTCACTCTTCGTAATTATGATGTGTGGATATTCCAGCCCTATCATTTAACTAATTTAGTTTCATTAAATATTTAACTTTATGGTGTGTCGGCAAATATCGTTATTCTTTTAAAATGGCTAAGAGCGTGTGGGATTAAATATGATAAGGTTCTATCGTTTCTGAATAAAACTTGCGTGGATTCGAAACCGGAAATGTCCAAAAGAGGCCGTTATAAGAAATGACCATAGACTGCCTAAACGACTACAGCATAAAAAATAAAAAATGATGTATGATTTTAATAAAAACGAAATTCAAAAACAAAATTACGTTTTTATTTTAATAATGTTAAATACTTCCTTGTATAAAGTTCTAAACTTAATTTCGAGTTTTTTTGGTATGTTTATATATCTAAATGCAAACCTATCTAAATAGTTATTTTTATAATCAGATATCCTAATGAAATAATTTGGCAATGCCAGTAACTGACTTTGCTCGGCAGCTGGTGTTGATATATAGATAGATAAGGGCATTTATTTATAGCTACAATCACACACATACATAAAAACAACTAAACAAAAAGAAGAAATTTAAATTGGCAGATACAAACAAAAACATTAACATAGGTCTCTTATTAATCCATGTGTGTTGCAGAAATGCTCAGCTCATTTTGCTCAAAGAGCAAACACTGATTGTCAGCTAGAACCCTTCGAGATATGTATAATACATATGTTTGTAATTTTTGTTTTGTTTATTGGGCATACTGCCAAATAAGAATCGATACCACGGAGGAACCCTAACGACAGGCGCACGTAGAAGCCTGATCGGCTTTCATACCACACCTGTTGCTAATGACGGTACTGAGACATACTACAGGTTGTGTCTGTTGGGACAAGACAAGAGATGTCGCTTCTTCTAATAGGTATATATATTCTGTCACAAAAATATCGGGAATGAATTTGTTTATGGCTCCAAATTGGTTTTTTTGTTGTTTTGGCGCGGAATTTGAGTTGCATCTGATAGTTATTTAGATCAAATACAATGCTGTTTTTAGTTAAATCATAATCTAGTGTGTATTGCAAATTTCATAAGGGACAAAAACATTGAACAAAGAGTTAGTCTTAAATTTTGCATCGACAATGGAATTTCGTCCCTGAACATGTTACAGAAGTTACGGGGAATCGACTTTATCAAAAACACGTGATTATGATGCAAAGCGTTCAAAATCGGTCGCGATGTGATGGAAGATTTGCCTCGCTCTGAAAGGCCGTCAACGTCTTCAACTGAAGTTAAATTCGCAAAAGTGAAGGAAACTGTGACTGAAAATCCTCATTCAAGTTTATAGTGAGAGAGTAGTATACTTGCTCGTCTCGGATCTACTGAAAACCAGCGCTAGGTGCCCACCCAGCGCTTGTTTTCAAGAGCACAATGCTGAATAGAGGCCATATTTGCCCTAGATCCTGCTGCACAAATATATCTTTATGTTGAACAAATGTAGTCTTAGGTATTTATGTTCTTACTTTCTTTCTTAATACTCCCTATCCATATTATAAACTCAAAAGTCTCTGTGTGCATTTTAAACGCTTACGGCCGAACTGATCAAGATGAAATTTGGTGAGAATATAGAATGTATCTTAGAGATAGGCTACTTTTTACGCCGGTACTACGCGTGCAACGCCACGAACAGTAACTAGTAATGTTATAAATACAAAAGTGTGTCTTTATGTCTGTTTGGTTGTTACCTTTTCACGGCTGAACGGATCTTGATGACATAGAATAGATACTTTTTAACAGACTTCAATGAAGGCCGCTTGTTTTTCTTAATTCAGTAGAATTTTTAGTTTTTGTTTTTTTTATGTATGTTTCATTATAACTCCGTCATTTAAATGCTGATTTGAAAAAATCTATGTGAAAGGATTATACTTCCTGATTGGTCCCATAGAAAGGATTATACTTCCTGATTGGTCCCATAGAAAGGATTATACTTCCTGATTGGTCCCATAGAAAGGATTATACTTCCTGATAGGTCCCATAGAAAGGATTATTCTTCCTGATTGGTCCCATAGAAAGGATTATACTTCCTGATTGGTCCCATAGAAAAGATTATACTTCCTGATTGGTTCCATAGAAATTTCATCTGAATCATTTCAGTAGTTTGGTTTTTAAATCAAAAAAGCTGTAAAAAATATGTCATCCATCCAAGTAAATTAAATTTTGTATTTTGCTTTCCCGTAACTTTCAGTGGCTTTACCAATTTCGAAAAACTATAAAGTACTAAGGAGCGTAATTTACAACGATTAAACCGACTTAAAAAAAAAGAGGGAGGTTCTCAATTCGGTTGAACTTTTTTTTATTCAATGAAGTCGGTTTTTTTTTATTGTTTAAAACGTATCTAATTATTATGTAGGTGGTATGTTGCGAAGCCACTTACATAGCCACGAAGAACGAAGAACGAAGAACGAAGAACGAAGAAAGAAAGAAGATTCCCATTTTGTGACATTCTAAAACTTTCTGTACCCGCTATAGTTCATGCCTTGAGCTTATATACTTGCAACATTGTTGCAGAGATGTTGTCGTTGTACCAAACACGGCAATCAGAATGCCATTTCGGCACGACTCTTTTTAATACAATTGAGTTAAGATGACGAGTTTTATAATATGGAATCTTTGCGGTAGCTCGCGCACTTTGCAATATTTCAAGCAAATGTAAACCCTAATGATCATTATGATAAATACGGGTTTTACTCACGTATTATTATGTCGAAGCACAGGTATTATCGAACGTTATGAATATTTTCGCTAATTAAGTCTTCTGTTTCAGACAAATACGTTTTTTGTATTCCATAGAAGTAGAAAGACATTTTGTACGTAGACAACTTTCAAGTGCACTTTGGGAAACAACGAAACAGGTTTCTAAAAACAGCTGGGTTACTCAAAACAACCAGCATACTTAAAATAATAATCCTATTAATCTACATATATATATGTATAAAATAAAAAGTTAGTTACACCATTTATAACTCGAGAACGGCTTGACCGATTTTCATGATTTTTGATTTTTTGGATTTGTCTCCGCCCTGAATAGCAAAATAATAAAAAATTAAAAAAAAACGATTTAAAGTGGTGAGTCCAGTTTGATACAACCTTTGACGATGTTAGGTTTGTTAGGTTATGACAGTTGCCATTGTGCGCGCATCAACAATTGTGTCATATAGAAGCAAAGTCAAGCAAAATGTTTTATTCAATTTATCTGTGAACAGATTTATATATAACCTAGTTGCCCGCGGCTTCGCACGCGTGGTACCTACATAAAAAGTAGCCTATGTCTTTCTCCAAGGTTACACATCCTATACCAAAATTCATCAAAATCGGTTTATCGGTTTGGGCGTAAAAACGTAATAGACAGACAGACAGAGTTAATTTCAGATTTATAATATTAGTGATTGTAGTGAGTGACCCAGCTGTTCTCATCTAACTGAGACCTTCCTGGAAATAGTTTAATCAAAATCTATCTATGTAGAGTAGTTTCAACGTTTAGGGGTCATAAACTGCTTATTGCCAGGATTTTCGAGAACCGAGGGTTCAGTATACCTGCGGGTTTTATGCCCAGAGTTTACAGCTGACATTATAGTTCCTGAAAACTTGTATAGGAAATTCACATTTACGACCTGAATGTCTAGATAGGGTACCTACCTAGTAGAAAAAAGTAGACTAGACTAGTCGTACTAGTTGTTTAGGTCTGTTTGGACTATACAATGGCCTCAATTCTGTTGGCACCAACCTAACTAATTTTAGCTAAAATTAGGTTTTGAACTGTCAAATTAACCTTTGGTATTCTGCTGCTACCAACTTATCCTAATATGATGATAATAATAATAAGTGATTAATAATGAAAATAATGTGTACATAAATTTACAGGATAAGAAAAAGATACATACGTCGATACTAATACAAAATATATACAAATACATTTATAATATGTTAAATACAACCTTATAAGATAAACTAAATAAACAAAGTAGTAAGAACCTATCTCCTTTTGCGGATAAAACGTTGAGATTCCGCAATTTTTAACTTTTCCTTTTATTTTTGTCTCACCAAGACTCCTAGGATTCCACAATTCTGTGAAGTTACGAGAGAGGTTTTAAAATGTTTTCTATTTTCATAATATTAATCTTTTAAATACATTGCGTTCGAAGTTTGACTTTTGAAAGAAAGAAAGAACGAACAGTTTATTACGTGTCTTATTATATCAAAATTCAAAATGACTTTATTCAATAAAATCACAAGGACCACTTTGAATCGTCTTCTTACATGCTAGTGAATCTATGTACCGGTTCCTCCTTACCCCAGTTCAAGAAGAATCCGGCAAGAAACCTATCTCGTCTTAACACTTTTTTGTTTGAACTTTGACAATTTTGTTACGGATGCCGAGTTGAGTTGGAGCAGATTCATCCTAATCCTCATATCAAATAAGTACTTATGAACTAACAAGTAAGTAAATTGACAGCAAAATTGGTCGTCACTCAGCATGTCGTTTAGAACGCTTCTATAACGGTGTTCTTCTGTGAAGTTCGCACTGTGGTGGCGCACTGTCGTCATAATTGCAATTTATGTCTATTTATAATAAGTTCAGTAAAAACTAAAATAAATATAATTATGTAAAGTTATCTAAGACACAAAATTGAAATTCACTTTTGCAGAGAAGGTTCTTATCTGTTGTCCTATTTTTTTATCTGTACAATACTGTATATATATATATATATATGTATATATATACATATATATGTTTCAATATATATAGTATGATATGGTATGTTTCAATATTTTTTGAATATTTTTTGCCTCTTACTTCTTCGATTCGACTTGTTTTTAAGCCACTATTAGTTTTATAATAGTTATGAAATATTGGTGGCAATTCGGTTGGTTCATTTCTAAAATTAGGAATTGTCTAAAATATATTTAGTTTGTCATAGCATTTATTTTGTAAAACCTATTCGGTTGGTACCATCTAACTAAATTAGGAACGCTTAATTAAATTAGATAAAATTAAATTAGGATAAGTTGGTAACAGCAGAATACCAAAGATTCATTTGACAGTCCTAAACCTAATTTTAACTAAACTTAGTTAGGTTGGTGCCAACAGAATTGAGGCCATTGTATAATATTTATATTGAATAATTATCTTTTCCTAAATTTGACGTCGTTTTAACTCGTAGTTTACACTAATAGACGTAAAGTAAGCTAATTAAAACTTTATCCGTTAATATATGTTTTTTTTAATTCCTTATTTGAATGTTTTCTAATAAAAAATCGCGATTTGAGCACCGTAAATACGAATCAAGATTATTTGATCAGATAATCTTAAATTTAAATTTAGAACGCTATAATTTAAAAAGGTTAATCTAGTGATGTGGTAAACTAAAGCATCATTTATTCGATGAATGACAGCACCAGATTTACCAACCACAAACAATTAAAGCACATTTAATGTCATTTCTTCATAAAGCTACTAAAACTTGATCACAGACAAAGCATATTTTTATGTGCGGCCATTTTCTGAGAACAATGCGAGAGATACCGGCGTGTCAAAGGATGTCGCGATGCTAATTCTGAGCTTTTTACTGGTCAATTAAAAACATGGCACCAAATCTGTGTTGCACTAGTAAGTTAGCCATGGTGACAAACTTAATAGACAATCCGAAGAGATTCTCACAGTTACAGCCAAGAGAACAGAATAGAACAGAAGAAGTTTTTATTTGTAATAACATATTTCAATAGACGAATAGACAAAATACAATAAGCCTATACATACTAACATAATTAACGGTTGCCACAAAATGGATCCTAGCTCAGCATATGCGGATTGCAGTGTCAACAATCCACGCTGGTCTTCCAAAGTCAAAGTCAAAAGATATTTTATTCAATACAATTACAAGGATAACTTTGAAACATCTTACATACTGGGTGAATTTAGGTGCCAATTCCTCCTAACCCAAGCCCAAAAAGAACTAGGAAAAAAATCGCCCTGGACCTAGCGCTTTTTTGCATGATCCATCTTATAACTACCTTAACTACGAAAAACGAATACAAGAGAGTTAAAACATTTCAAATGTGTCGGATCTGTCTGAGGGCAGAGCAACATGAGGCCATGCATTCTTATCAGTAATATAGTCAGTTATGTTAATAATATGCTTTCTTCAATAGACTACTCTCTATGTAAGCTTTTTGAGTATACTCAGTTCTCAAATAGTGAAATAGTGGTAGAAGCAAATGTTTGTGGTAGTGGTAACAGAAAGTCATAAAACTCACTTCACTTGATCACTTGATCAAAGTACTCATAACATTAAAATATTTCTCATTAAATAATTAAATAGTTGTAAAGTTACATCCACAAGTGTAGTGGAATTTCATCGACAACAATCATAATTTTATGGACAGCGGCTTCGCAGGTGGGGTAGGTTTCCTACATAAAAAAATTGCATATAGGCTATGCAATTACAGGTCATGGACTATAATATACTAAGTTTCATTCAAATCCGATCAGCCGTTACGGCTTAATTGAGTCACAAACATATAAAACTTGTTTTATAAACCCAAGCTAGATGGCGCCACTTGAAAAATTTAACGCGTTATCGGTGTTTATCGATGTTTTGGAATGAGCTATGAATATTTTGCGAATCTTCACCTGATTCAAATATTTATAATATTATATATTTATAATATAATTTACCATGTCTTGGATTAAAAATACGTGTGCGTCTCGGGACGCCCGACAGAAGTGATAACTTAAACTAATCTAACTAGCGCTGTGGGTTAGAGTGACAGAGGAGGAACCTGCCTACCGCTGCCATATGCAAGAGAGAAAGGGAAGCCAGGCAGACTGGTGCCGTAACGCGTTACGTAACGAAGCGGTTTACCCACCCATAAGAAGTTATCACCTCTACAATGATCTTTTTGGCTGCTCTAAGTATAAGGTTTAAACAAAATTACATTTAACACAATTTTATAATAAACAGGCAACGCAAGGCAAGGTAAATTATTACTCTAGACAATTATGTATGGCCAGGCGTGTTCCACCCAAGTCACTAAGTCCATTTAACCTGGACGTGGTATAGATAAATTTAAATACTTACGCAGACAATATTTTATAGCTTATTTAGGTTTTACGAGCGAAGACGGGCGCGACGGATGAATGTCTGGCTAGATTTTATAGTGCTGGCACTCCGATGTTCTAGAATTGAGATAATGTATCGAGTATAATATTCTTTGGCGGTTTTATACGCCAACTCGATACTATCTTTCAATTATAACAGAAATTTAAATCGAAATTTGTTATTAAACAAATCGTTATGAATTTACGCAGTTTCAATTAATACTTACCTACGTATTGACCGACTATTACTTTTTTATTTAAGAAACAGACAAACAGACGCACGGCGCACCGTTGCCGGCCCTAGACGTAAGTTCTTTTGTCTGTTCGCCCAGTGATGTCACTTGCTCCAGTCCCTATCGAGACTTAATAAAACAAATGCTTTGAAACTATAGCTTGGAGTGGAGGTAGAATATCTGGCACTGTGCTGGTGTGTAGGTACTCTTACAGTAGAGTGCTACCATCATTATTACGTCATAAAACTCTTCTTCTATTTACTATATTTTGATACTGGGTTTTACCAATTCATCCGTCGCGCATTAAAATTTTTTTCAGAGTGCACTAGAAAGCCGTAAATTTGGTGTAAATCAATACTGTTACTAGATTGTGGAAGTACAAGCACAAAGGATCGGCTGCATCTGCTCGCCAATGTCAACGGTGACGTTTACGCGCGAAAAGTTTTACGATCCGCAGACGACGACGCGTCAAACGAACAGTGGCGTTATTTGTCTACTTCCTTTTTATCGATGTTTTGTTTAGGTGCTCGATATTGTATCGATATTGTAGGTACTAAATGTTAAGTATAGCATTCAGTAACTATATTTCAATTTGCTTTTACATTAAGTAATTGCTAAGTACATTTTAACAAATGTTATTATGTGATTTCATTATAAGCGTTTTTAAAGCAAATGGTGAAAAAGTTAACTGACTACATTTTGTACCAGTAGTTAAAGAATTATATAAAATATTGATTGCATGATTTCGCATGTTATGCATGCCTTGCTCCATCACATATAAAACATGTTTTTCTAAAGTACCTAATACTGCAACAATGATGCCTGAGACACATGATATCTCCCGCATTTATTCGATATTGAGTACATATTTATGTAAATCAGGTATAATAAAATAAGAATCAAATTTAGCAAGTAGGTAATTTGTACGCATTTCAAACTAAGCACATAGTTTTGCATAGTAAGTCGTTGCAATAAGAGAATGTTAGGTATCTGATAAACAGATTACAATCATGTTAATTATCTA
The DNA here is from genome assembly GCA_948098915.1 of Lampropteryx suffumata. Lineage (NCBI taxonomy): Eukaryota > Metazoa > Arthropoda > Insecta > Lepidoptera > Geometridae > Lampropteryx > Lampropteryx suffumata. The sequence goes on from OX402563.1 coordinate 6,617,841, forward strand.
GTTATTTTTATTTTACAGAAATGTACAAAATTTAATGAAAAAAATACTAGTACAAATAGACCTTAGTACTAAAAACAAAAAAGAACAGTAATCGCCTAGGTACTACAATTAAATATAATAGGCATTATTGTGTATAATTTATTGAATTCATCGATATAGGCTACATTTGAGATAAGAACATCCCTAAACATTTTACGATCGTCTCGTCCGTCGTGCCCGTGTTCCATTTTCAAATAGATTCTGGTTGTGGTAGGTTGTGTTTGATGTGGATGAATATTATTACACTACTACGTGCTACTCTACTAGTAATGACATTTTCACTAACTTTTGATTTAATGCTATTTCACGATACTTATGTATTGAATACGATTTACTTAATAATTATGTTGTTCGGAAGAGAAAACGTCCTTTGGAGAGATGACGTCAAAATTTCGCCGAAACTGATGTGAACAAACGTTGAACGTTAGATTTGACGCAATGACATTTATCTCACTTTTCGAGCACACAGAACTCATAGTTCGTCGAGTCGACCCTTGCAGAAACTTTTTTATGTTGAGGCAGTCACTGCTTACTATAAGTAATTAGTATGAAAAATACTTACATCATTTTCAAATAAGGAAATTTATTTTAATTTTCCGCCGCTTGGTAAGACTTCGTATAATTTACGAGTGGCCAGTAATAAAAGTTTTTGTTGCGAAAAGCGGCGGGGTGCTATAAAAGTGCTCTATCCCTTTCTAGCATGAGTTTACGAGCATGAAAACGCGAGATAGGTGTATATTGCACCGGTGGTTTTATTACCGGCATGCAAGTGATGTGAGCGTATGAGGTAGGAAGCTTTGCTAGGCGTTTGATGGTTTTCATTTAAATTCGATCTCTATCTTGAAATAGGTTTTCGAAAAACATGTGAAAATGTTGAAATAAGTTCCGTACTAGCTTTAGCTTGCCTTACGTAACCTTTTTTTAACTCATCCTATAGCTAGTCGGTCAAGTATCCCAGACAGATTAATCGCCAATATACTCGTATACATATTCATCGATAGATTTTGACTGCATACATTCGTATCGTACCCGATCGCAAACTGAATGTCAACCTCTTTACACTTAGTGTGAATAGAGATTGACATTGATTTTGTGAAATCGAACTACAGATAGACATCTTAATCTCAGTTAACTCCTAATAAGGGCAGAATAGATTACGCGACAGAAGGGTTATTTTCCTTATTGCTTTTCTAGTCTATACTAGGCCTAACCCCACCCAAGATGGCGTCTAGTTAGCTTATTAAAGGTTGCACGATTGGATGGTGAGGCCCCGCGACATTTTATTGGCAAAAAAATTAAATCGTTCTACCACATGTATTGCACAAGTAGTTTTGTACGAGTACTTTAGAAACTAAAATTAATTTTAAGCATACAAATGAGCAGTTAATGTAGTATTTATAACGTAAGTTTCTAATATTTACCAGTTGCGGTAGGATAGTTTATTTTTTTGAAGGATATCTAATGTAAAAATGGCGTCGACATTAACCGACATAGGCTACATCGCTGCACCCATGCGTGTCGCTTCCGTTAGCAACCATTAAATTGTATACTTGTCACTTCGCTGGGTTATCGTCAGACAGCACATAACAGGCATTAGTGTCTGACATTGAGCATTCATTGAGTTCTGTATTATATTAACTGTCGCGGCGCGTCGCGTCGCTTCGTTACAGATGCACTGGGAGCGACGAGGGGCGCTATGTCGTCATCACGTAGCACCTAAACAGGCTTTATCTAGTTGATAACACTTGCTCGAGGTTCAATTAACTGGCGCTGGCCGTCTTTTCGCTAGAAAAGCGCGATTAGCGATGAGGGGCGCTGCGTCTTCAGATGGCATATGAACAGGCATTTGTTGTTGACAGAGTAAACTTGACACTGAGCTGTACTAGGGAAGCACGAGCGAGGGCGACATAGGCATTGTGTTATCGTCAGACAGCTCTAATAGGCATTAGTACCTTACCTAGCTGACACTGAATAAGGTTCTATTAACTGTCGCGGCGCGTCGTTCTGCTAGAGATGCGCGGACGGGAGCAAGGGGCGCTGCGTCTTTACGCAGCATATATACAGGCATTACTTAGTTACTGACACTTAGCTGCACAGTTTTATTGCAAAACGCGGGGCGTCGTTTCGCTAGAAAAGCGCGGAGAGCGACTAGGTGCGCTCTGTCGTTATCAAGCAAATAAACATGTATTATCAGTGGTTTTTGTTGTAATTGACAGTAAGCTGGAAGGTTCTTTTACCTGTCGCGGCGCGTCGCTTCGCTAGAGATGGGCAGGCGGCGGCGAGGGGCGCTGCGTCGTCAGCGGCAGCGGTAGCAGGTGCGGATACTCCGGCGCCAGCACGTACCGCGGCGAACAGCACATGGAGTACGAAGAACCCTTGCGCGCTTGCAACTCCAACAGCGAGCAAAGAGACCGCTCGTACAGCCGCCATTGGTGGACCACCCAGTGGGCTGGAAAGTTTAAAACGAGTCGTGATTGCTGCGGAATATTCTAGTTGTCGCTGATATGCGGAAAACGATAGAATGTCTTTAGGTGAGTAATGAGAAAAATTAAATGAACCAACAGGTGGTAGTGTCTGTAATGTGACGAGATTTGATCTCACCCAATGATATTTTATCGAACGCTTCCAAGTAAGGCCTAAAATGCATAAATCCAAAGCAAGCTTAATAATTATAGTTGCCGCCTTTTACATTACAATGACGTTTCCCTGAGCAAGTTACATTGACGCGTTTCGGATGCGTTTAAACTGTTTTTTACCGATACAAAATTAAATTTAAATTTAAAGAATCTAATCGTGTAGGTTATCTTCATTTTGAGAAGCACGGGTTTTACTAACGTGTTATTTTATCGATGAAGGCACGGACACTGTTTCGATTCGATCTTCGATCTTCATCAGGGTGACTTTGATTTGCGGTCCACTCACGTTAACGACAATGACGAACGCGAGCGACAAAATAATACGTGAGTGTTTCTCAAAACGTACAACTCACGATAGTTTTAAAGGGAAAATAATCGTTTTAAAGTAGTCGACAACGATAAATTAAAAAAATTCTCTCATATCTGAAGAAGCTTCCTCAAACGATGCGAGTTGAAGGAACCCTCATCTCTCATCTCCCATAATTTGTATCAATCAGTCACTTTATAAGTGCGATTAAAATACAATAAATCTTTGTACTGTACTTACCTTACCTACTTACTTAAGGCGTAGCACGAACTTGCGAAATAATCCACGCGATTTAAACCGCGCTATAAGTTCAGTCTATTTCTATGTATGTAATTTTTATTGTTACGTATATTCCAAATTCCACATAATGACGCAAAAAAATAGCCGCGGTTAAATCCGTAATGCGCACTAGGCCTAATTCAATTTCAACGTGGGTTATAAATGCTCTCACGGCGGACTTACGCACGATTACTGACAATGTGCCCCAATGGTGTGGGGCACAATGTCAATTCAAATAATTCAAGACTAGGCTTAGACCGCTGTCGGATTAAGAATTCGAGGCACAATGCTGGTGATTCTGTTATATCGCCGGTCTTGCTAAAATTTCCGAAAATACGAACGACTTTATTTTGTTACACCAAGTCCAGATTAGAGTAACAATTTCAAATGCCATATTAAAAAAAGTTAAATTTGTGATTTTGTTTCATTATAGAACTGTTTTTTCAATTTTTCTTAGGATTTTCCGCAATTTTAATCAACATCAAATTAGTAAGTTTCAGAATTGTTACTCTAATTCAAACTCTGGTGCAAACAAAATACGATCGTTCGCATATTACGATATTGTTTTAGTCCAGCGAAACAATAGAATCAACGCCAATGGCAAATTCCCGTTGATTTTATGTACTTTGTGCACGTACAACAGTATTTGATGTTAGCTAAGTGTACATGCAACCCTACTAATATTATACAGTATCGAAAAGACAATTTATCAAAACGCCGTTGTGGGATGAACGACTTAAAAATAAAATGACCTATTAGAAAAACGTCTAGAAATTATTTGAAGAAAGACCGTATATTTACTTCTTGAATATAAAAGAAATACAACATAATTGAGAACCTTTTTTTAAAGTCGGTTAAAAAAGTTTTATTTTTGCTTGTTTGTATCATTTTTCGAAATTAATAAACACTACAGGAAATTCACATGAAAGATATATACGAAACTTCGTTTACTTGGATGACATATTTTGTTCCAGCTATTTTGATTTCAAAACCTATTGATCCGATTTTCATGAAATTTCTATAGGACCAATCGGAAAGTATATCTTTCACATAAAAAAATAATTATTCATATCTGTTTATAGATTACGGAGTTATGAGGTAACAAATATAAAAAATATACAACCGAATTGAAAACCTGATTTTGAATCTGAAAATAAGAATACCTCTTTTTTTGAAGTCGGTATTTGAAAAGAGAAATAGGGAAAAACATAATTGAATGCAAAGGAAATGTCTGTTTATTTTTATAAAACATGTATCCCACATTGAACTCATTATCTTCGGAGACGATGATTAGGTATCTCAAATCTAATGAGTGATTTTTTTTTTAATATTATAGATACGCAATTTTATGTAGATTTTTGGATGTTAGGCCTTATCAAAACCGGCATAGTGCGTTTTTTGAGGTGCTCGGCACATTCAGCCGCCGCACCAGCTCTAACGGAAGTCCCCGACAATAGTTTATTAAGTATTATGATAGATTAAGATTCGTAGGGAGGTGAGGTAGTTAGATGTACGGTATTCCGATCGACGCGTTACTAATCGTAAGTGGTCTTAATGAAGAGAGAACACAGATTGACTCTTGTTTTACAACATAGATAGGCAAGTACCTACATAACGACTTTTTCAATTTCTTCGCATTATTGGTATAGTCTAGTCGATGTATTAACACACTCATAGTCAAAACATATAATAAATTTTGATAAACACCGGTTTTACTCACGTATTACTGAGACGCAAAAGGTTGCGGGTTCGATTCCCGCCGCGGGACAAATGTTTGTATGATCTGCAAGTATTTGTCTCGGGTCTGGGTGTTTCTATGTATAATATGTATGTATTTACAAAAAAAAATATGTATATAAGTAGTATATCAGTCATGTGGTACCCATAACACAAGCTCTGCTTACTTTGGGAACAGATGACGGTGTGTGAAATGTCTGGTATTATTATTATTATTACTTTGTCGATGGAGGCATCGACACTGTTTCGATTCATCTAGTCTAGAGAATCTTCATCAGGGTCAGTTTGATCCGCGCTCCGTGAGTTGGCGCGAGGGTTCAAGGTTTTAACTGGTCCGTGCCTCCATCGACAAAATAATACGTGAGTAAAACCCGTGTTTATCAAAATGTATAAATAGTTATTAAAATTTATGGTATAAGCTGCTATCGGCGGTTTCGCACGCGTTGCACCTACATAATAAGTAGTTCTATGTCCATCCCCAAGATAAGATTTATTATATTGTTTTAATAGTTAATGGGTATTTATCACGTGCTACAATTTATTCCCGACATTCCAATTAAAATAAGTTTAAGTGGAAAGTTGTTTGTTGGTATGTATGTTTTCATTCTTTGTGTAATTTCAGATATTATTATATTATGTACAAGCTGGTGCCCTCGACTTTGGCTGTGCATTACTAGTACTTCGAGAAGATTATTTCTTCATCAAGGTCCTATCTATCTACCTATCACCTCGCCCGCAGTGCGTCCGACTGCCTGCCTCAATCGTTATATTTTGGACAACTCACACAATATCTTTATAAATTATAGCCTATGTGTTATTCTGATGTAGGTATTAGCTATATTATTCTAAAGTTTCATTAAAATCCATTCAGTAGTTTTAGCGTGAAAGAGTAACAAACATACATACAAACTTTCGCGTTTATAATATTAAGTAAGGATTTTTATTAGTTTAGCAGTTATGTTTATGTTTAACTTTTTACACACTGCCATATTTTTATTTTTTGTCTATCATGTTCAAAGGTTGCCTTGAAGAGATTGCTTTTAGCGATAAGGCCGCTCATTATACAGTTTATTGCTAAAAGTGTTTTTTTTGTGTTCTCTCTGTTATGAAAAGTATTTAATATAAGAATTAGCATTATTTTTATTTTTCAAACAGATGTCCAAAGATTCCGAACCGAAGTGTAAAATCATTTTCCTTAAATATAATACTTGCTAATGCCAATCAACGTAGCCATGCCGCCAGTATCTTGGAAAGCTGCCCTCTGGCAGTGATCAGGATCAGTTGAGCTATCTATAGATCGTTTTAAACGGTCCTTAGATAGCTCAACTGTTTTGCGTATATTTTATATTTGATTGTATATTATTTGTACATTTCTGTCGTTATTTCTGTCAATAAATGTTAATATACTGCTTACCAAGTTCTGCACCTGATCAACGACTATTTTCATTTGATGGAAAAATTATAGATGGAACATGAAAGATAAACTCTTTCAGTAAATACTGTTTGAATAAAGTACTTTATTTGAAAACACGTATTTTACAAATAAGTAGGTACTTAAGTACTTTAATTGTTTTTTTTTTATTTATTTAAAATAAAGAATAACTAGCATTTTCATTTTGAATTTAAATACTTTCTATAAACTATTTTGCACATCTCTGGAATTAGCATATTATACTTATTAGGTGCCACGCGTGCGAAGCCAAGAGCAGAAGCTAGTTTTCTAAATTTCTACTCTACCTTGCTTTTACTTTCTAGTAAATTATAATTAAATTAGAGTCAAAGTAAAATCGTGCGCATTAAGTTTCATTTAAAGTCCACGACCAAATTGCAATCTAATATATAAAATTCTTCTGTCACGGGGTGCGTAATCGAACTCCTCCGAAACGGCTCGACCGATTTTCGTGATTCTTAGCGAGGATATTAGTCAGGGGGGAGAATCGAACAACATCTATTTTTCATCCCCCTAAATGTTAAGGGTGGTCCACCCCTTAATTTTTTTTTTTTATTTTTCAGACAAAATTTTTTGTTTTTATTTTTTTATGATACATCATACAAAAATACATGCAACCCTAAATTTTCACCCCTCTACGATCAACCCTTATTTTTTAAACATCATATTTACCTATAAAAATGTTTCCTAAAAATGGCTAAAATGGCAAAACAACGTTTGCCGGGACAGCTAGTATACTATAAATTAAGATAATAATAATAATAATAATGCATTCCTCGAACACATGCAACTATTCCCAACCCGCCCGAAATAAACATTAATATCAAAGTATGGAATATCCAATGAATTAGTTGAAGCTAGCATGAGTTGCCGTTCTTATTTATAAACAAAATTCTATGAAAATTCTATTAAAAAATGAAGTTGGCACATGTCTGGAAAATAAGGGTGCAGTGTCACATAAAAAGTTCAAAACCTAGGACACAACAACAACATAGGGCCCTCAGTTCTGTTAAATTACAACGGTTACCGTTTTATTCAAATTCATCTACATTTCGGCTCCAATTACGGTTCGAAAATATTCATATTTTATTTTTGTACTTAAATAAATATTTTTGTGTCATCATATCATCATATGAGCCCCTAGAAGTCCACTGCTGAACATAGGCCTCCCCAATAGATTTCCCGCGATCTTTACAATGTCATCCGTCCATCGGGCCCCTCCCGATGGACGGATGACTTCAACTTGCAGATTTTGAGTGCTATGTGACTATGTGTGCTATCAGTGACTTTTGTGTTTTGATTTTTGTGTAATTACACAAAATCACAAAAATATTCTGTTATCTCTATGGCCAAATAAAGGAAAACATTCGACTGATTGTGGGCGACTTCGTAAACGTAGTCTAAGCTATTAGTAGAATACGAAAAAACGTTTAAATCTGTCATTCGGCTGGGGTTCGATTTCAATCGAATTTACGGAAATTAACAGAATTACTTCAGATTCCCCAGACTTTTTTTCCCATCCTCGATCCACAAACATTGATTTTGACTAATGTATTTCAAGGTGTTAAAGTGGGACACAATGTCAACATCACATACCATCAACAATTTTTTTATATTTTTTTATTTATTTTTCTCTATCCTCATACTGTTATTAGTATTAATTGCCAACTCACTAAAATGTTAATAACTTAAAAACCAGTGCTAACGTTTAGGTCAGCAACAAGTGCATACATTGTTGCGCATTCGATGCATATTTCAATCTCAGTCTAATGTCACTATCAAACTATATCCGCATCCCTCGCTGCACTCACGCTATCTAACAATCTCTCGCCACACAAAACAAAACCTTACCACAAAACAAATAGAACACATTTTACTCTGAATCAAAAATGGCGATAAGTCGTTTTATTATCAGCAAGTATCGTCGCGCCAATGATCCAACACTGCCAAGTCATAAGTGGTCTACGTACTAACCGACCACGTGTCGATTTGTGTACCTATATATATACATATTACCACGTATTATGTAGATATAATATTTATTACGCGAGTCAGTATAGTCAGGCATCCATAATCTATACAAACTATGGTTATATATTGGAAAGTGTATCTATATGTCTGTTTGTTTGTAACCGTTTCACAGTTAAACAGCTAAGCGGATCTTGATGAAATGCAGCAGCTAGTCTTTGATTTGTATAAAATATATTGAACGCGCCGAAACGGGAATCAGTCGCCCTGATATGATAACTGAAAGGATTGTTAGCAAGTCCCTCGTCAGCCTAGCTGCAGTTTCTTCCAGCCAACACTTTCGAATTCAACTATCTAACTATCTATATTAACTATTTGTTTATACAAATATATAAAAATGTACAGAGTAATATACAGTTTAAAGTATATGTGAAACAGTTGATTTATTTACGAACTTAAAACGATCTATAGATAGCTCAAGTGATCCAGATCACTGTTAAGACACTGGCGGCATTTCCGTGTTGAATAGGAGATAGGCCAGATAGGAGCTCTAAGGTTACGCGATATTTCTACAAAACGCCGTGAAATAATTTGAAAAACGCGATGGGCTCTTGTTCTTCGGCTGCAATTTGCCGGCTCGGTTATAAAACAAAATATGTTAATAAGTTAGACAGACAGGTCTTGGTAGAATGATTAAATAATTCGATGTATAAGTCACTTCCTATTCTACAGTAATTTATTGTAAGTGGGGATTAATGATATGTGATATCAATTATTGTAATTAAGACTCTACCCTCAGCAAATTGACCTTTTGGAAAGAATGTTTACTTTTTACCGCAATTCAGAGGCTATCTGCTCGTTAATTGAAAGAATGAGGATTATAAAAAAAAGAATGAGACCCGGAGTCACTAAAATGCAGCGTCACGTCTCTGAACTTCGCGGCTCTTGTCAACGCGCCTCGTCTAGATCCTGGCACGCCGCGCCATTTTTTAGAATTTCAAGCCCACAAAAAAACCCTAATAGTTTTGCTATGTCCGTCTGTCTGTCTGTCCGAGTCGTTCGTCAACTCGCACCGAAAAACTCGTACTACGTGGTACCAGTTGACGAATTGCAAAAATAATATTATTTTCGTTGTGCAACTCGTACTATTTTTATTCAGTACAGTCAGAGACAAATATGGTAGTAAAGTAAATGTATAAAACGCCAGATATATTATCTATCTACCTAAGTAATCACAAAAAATAGAATTAACTTTACTACTTAAACTATCAATACCATAACATAATATCAGTCTTTACTTCACTACTTTTTTTATAATTGCAATGTAAATAACAACAAAATTAATCTTATCTCACTAAAATGATTGGTATAAATAAAATACATAAATTGTCTTAAACTATGAACGATTCCACGCATACGAGTATGTAAGTCGACAGAAATTACTCCATTTGTCATATCTGAGTGTACGCTTTCTAAATATTCATAAATTTCCATTGTTTCTTTTTTTTTCTGATAAATTTTAGAGCCCTTTCTAAACAATGTTTCGTAATAATTAATGTCTTTTACATTTTTTAATTATTGAATTTAATTACATTTGCTTCCTTTGGATATCGGCACATAATGTAAAGCAAACCGTCTCCGGTTGCACTTTTGGGTAAATGCCTAAATACCAAATGCCTGTCTAATATGTTTTTTTATTAGTTTCGATTTCGTGATTTTTAATTCTTTTGCTTTCCTCCATAAGCACCTTGTAAAGTGAAAATAACAACCATTCATAGGAGTCCTTGGAAATACTTTGATTATAGCTTGCATAGCTGCTTTTTCGAAATCTAATATAAAAGTTATTGGATTCCATTTTGGAACTTGGGATTAAATTAACCGCAGCATTATTTCGTAAGTTAGTCTTCTTTTGATTGATAGAAGTGAAAATAAAATAGGCACGATATTATTATGTGTTTAGTACTACCATAAAACTCATATATATATCATATATACATCGTAAATATCCCGTTTCAAGTAAAAATTATGTTCAAAACCATGATAGTTTTTAAAACATTTATAATACAATTTGAGCACAGTAAGGTGTATTTTGTAAATTTTGTAGTTCTTTTAGAAATTTTGTAAACAGACCATATAAATATATCTACTGACTTCAAATAATATCTAATGCAAAGAAACGAAATGCACTTAACAAAACAGTTCAATATTCGTAAACCGCAAGCATATCCAACGTATACTGTCACACGCAGGATTATAAGAGTTTAAAAAAAAAGAGGTACATGTTGAAGAGCACCTTACTAGACACAAGTGTAAAGCAAAGTATTTTTTTTAGAAAATCATTTTAGGTATTGCTGATACCCACTCGCTGTCACACAAAAAAGTCTTAAAACTGTTAAAAATTAAATAAAAGGCAGTAATCCATTGAAGTTATCTAGCATTGTTCTAAAAACTGTTTTGTTGACTAAACTTTAGTGCCGCTGCCATTTTTTATGTGTTAAAGCAAAGAGATAAGTTTATCTGAAGGATTATAAATCTTACATTTGACAAGTCGTAATAGTTTTTTTATTTCCAGCATTCTAGGCTAGCTTTGATGATACCCAATAGTAACCTATTCTATTCTATTAGAAGTTGCAAACAATGTTATTGGGTTTGACAATAAAGCTGAGCTCTTCTTAGCTGAGTGTCCCTTGACGAATAAACTCAATACAAAAAAAAAGTGGTACGAGTTGCACAACGAAAATAATATTATTTTTTGCAATTCGTCAACTGGTACCACGTGGTACGAGTTTTTCGGTGCGAGTTGACGAACGACTCGTCTGTCCGCTCTTAATCTTGCTCTTACTCGCTGACTGCAGAAATTTTGCATTATATACTTATTAATGATCCCTATAAAATAAAAACATAAAAAATGTAGTGTAGCAAAAATATTTATTACTCCATCGTGTGGCATATCGTTAGATAGGTTTTTGAAAAATATGACGTGTTTTCTTTGACAGTTTTTTGATAACGATTTTCGTTTGATAAATATTAAGCTTTAAAGAGGCCGTTTAGAGGCCGATAGAGGTCAGAGTCGTCCGTCCCCCCCCCCTACCGGCTGCTGTTTGGATATACCCGAAATGATTTACAAAATTGTTGGAAATATCATGAAATTACTAGGATAATTATCACGGATACTAAAGCTTTACTAGACTTTGAGTAATAGCCTGATTTGTAAACCTCTAAAGGTATATATTTTTTTGTTTCTTTGAATTGATTTAGCAAATGACCACTAGTCATCCTTAATAACTTCTGAAGCCTTCACTGTCCGTGATCACATGCGCTTAGCCAATTTATAACGATTGTTAAAATTCGTGTCACTTTAACGTGACGCTACAAGGTAGCGTCGAGTGTCAGATCTTCGCGCAGCTTCATCAGCGGTACAGTCACCAACATGAGATTTCTGAATGCGAGGAACATTTTTAGTACATTCCCAAAATGTTTTATGGGAAATTAAACATGTGAAGCCAAAAAGAACCCATAGGATCACTCCAAAGTTCAATAACCTGTTTCTCAGGAATGTATCAAATACTAACTCTTAGAGCTGTAAAATTCGAGACTTCTAAGGAAACACGATTAAAAGTACGTTTATTTATGCAGTTATTTCGACACCAAAACCTATGGGGTACTTTATAAATAACAATAAAATAATAAATAATCCCGGACATTTCACACAACATCATTTGGCCCCAATGTAAGCAAAGCTTGTGTTATGGGTACCACATGACTGATATACTACTTATATACTTTTTTGTAAATACATACATATTATACATAGAAACATCCAGACCCGAGACAAATACTTGCAGATCATACAAACATTTGTCCCGCGGCGGGAATCGAAACCGCAACCTTCTGCGTCTCAGCCAGACCTTAGCCCACTGCACCACAGAGGTTGTTGTCTTTAAGTTGACCTAGAATCAATAAATTTGGTCAGAAAGGTCTCATAGCACAAGTAATGATAAAATCGGTTTTTAAGTTATTTCACGGTGTCTGGTAAAAACATTGCGTGACCCATGAGTCGGCTATCTGGCGTATTAGCATTGCTATTCAACGTGCAAATGCCGCCAGTGCCTTGGAAACGCTGCCCTTTATCTGGATCAGTTAAGCTATCTATAGATCGTTTTAAACGGTCTTTAGATAGTTTAACTGTTTGACATGAATTTTCTATTATCGTATATTATTCGGTATATATCTGTAGATATTCAAGTTATTCACATAATTTGTTTTTTGTGATAATAAACTTACATGATCGTGACTTATATATACGTTATGACGTGTATATAGTCAACTACATAGTTTGTCCTTCAATATAATACATTTTGTTAGACCGCCGTTCGATGCTTTCATGTTACATGGCAGTTTGATAAAACATTAAAACATCAGCGGGGCGATTATGGACTTCTGATACGATCTAAACTTTGATACTAATCACTTTCAGTTACTACTGATGAATTGGGATTACGGAAGGTTGATGTTGATTTTCATACAAGCTGTCATATAAATAAAATCCTCATATCAAATAAATATGAAGACGGAGCGCCGCAATCAACCAAAACAAGGTCTCAAAACCATGCTCCTGTGTGTAGATACACGCACCCACGCACCCACGCACACACTTACACATTGTGTCTTGCTTTTATATATATTAAATAAATGGTGTTATTTTTTATTAATATGTTTTATTGACCACGACATTACCTAATACTTAATAGTATAAGTATGTATGCACTTGCATACATACTTGACTAAAGAGCAAACTAAACTAAACTAACGAGCAAACTGAACTAAAGAGCAATGAGCACGGTTTGGGTAGATGTGTGTGCCCCACGCACACACATCTACCCAAACCGTGCTCATGCGTGCGTGTATTTACACAGAGGAGCATGGTTTTGAGACTTCATTTTAGTCTATATATTTATTTGGTCTGAGATAGATATGGAACGTACGTAATAGTAATCCATCTTGTCAAAACTGGTTCCAATTACAATCAAACTTATGATTGAAATTATGCCAATTGCTAATCGAAACTAATAGACATTGATTCTGTCAAAGTTACATAATCGCCATACAGATTAGTTATGTAATATTCTAAATTTATAACACAATAATTTGAATTATCAGTAAGTAAGTAAGCTCTTCTTGCCTGAAACACGTCATTACCCAACTACTTCAGGCTCGTGTTATACCTATGACGAAATAAGATTTCGTATTCTTATTAGAATTTTACCATTTTTTTATATATCGTCCCACTGCTGGGCAAAGGCCTCCCCCAGAACCCTCCAACTAGCTCTGTCTTTCGAAATCGCCCACCACTCTCAAAGTTGTCAAACCGTCCCTTCAACGCTTTTTCGGCCGACCGCGAAGCCGCTGTCAATCGTACTATGTTAAATTTTAAATGTTTATTAATTAATTTATAGAAATTAGTGGTCGCCTACTGGCCGAAATTCGACCATAATATATTAATAATTAATGTATTTTTTATGCAAAATTTAAAAAAAAATATTAGCATTCTGTACTCTTTGCCTATTTATACTACAAGTGTGCGAAATTTCATACTCCTCCGTTTGCGACATTTTCGTAAAAAGAGGTACAAAGTTTTTGCTTTACGTATTAATATATGGAACGAGCTCTGCTCGGGGTTCCTTTGAAGGATAGAATCCGGAACGAGACTATCCGACATAGAACTAAAGTTGTCGACATAGCTCAGAGACTTAGTAAGCTGAAGTGGCAGTGGGCTGGCCATATCTGCAGAAGAACCGATGACCGTTGGGGGAAACGAGTTCTTAAGTGGAGACCGCGGCTCGGCAAACGTAGTGTTGGACGCCCTCCGGCAAAATGGAGTGACGATCTGCGAAAGGCTGCCGGCAGAAGCTTGATGCGTCGAACTGAAGACAGGGCGCAATGGCGCTCATTAGGGGAGATAGGTCCAGCAGTGGACTACTATGGACTGATGATGATGATGATCATTAATATATGGATGACATTTCAAATAACTTAAGGTATTACAGGTACTGAAGTTTATCTACAGGTACTTGTTACAAATTTGATATGGGGAGGCAATAACCTGTTTGAAAACGCGTCGATATCCAAACCGCCTTCCAAATAGTCGGCTAATATGCGAATTTCTTTGTTCCAGGTTTATTTGATGTTCGCCACTCCAGATGAGTCGTAAAATTTTTAATCGGTTTTAAATAGTTTAATGGTTTTTAAGAGCCATGCTCGGAGACTACATTTTAAAGACTCGAAATGCCAATCAATATATAACAAATAATTTGGTATGTATTTTCAATATATATATTTCAAATATATATTGGAAACTAGGTGACACGGCCGAGCGTTGCTGTAGTTCAGTAGTTCTAATACATTGAACTAATATACGCTAACCTCTAAAATTATCATTGTTTCTCTACTATATTATGCATGTATTATACATATTAACATTCCTCTTGAATCTGTCTATCAATTAAAAAAAACCGCATCAAAATCTGTTACGTAGTTTTAAAGATCTAAGCATACAAAGAGACAGACTGACAGCGGGAAGCGACTTTGTTTTATAATATGTAGTGATACATATGAGCTGTAGCTGGATACAATGTTTTGTAGTAGAACTACCAGCGAAATCCAAACTAAGCGAAGAGCTTGTATCTTGGCCTTTTAGAGTGCATGTATATAAATATGCCACAAACTTCCTTGTTTCAATTACTTTTTTAAATTATTGGAACGAAGTTGACTTATCGCACGGTACGGAATTGGCGGGTGGCGGCTAGACGAAGAAGAGTCACGACCGTTTCTTTAGTGTAGACGGTTATCCATAGGGTGATACGAATAAGGGTTAGGATGAATATGCACCTAAATTCACCTAGTATTTAAGACGTTTCAAAGTGATCCTTGTGATTGTATTGAATAAAGTATCTTTTGACTTTGACTGTGAATGAGTGAATTAGATTTAGATGAATTGAATGATGTACAATAAAATGTTTATTTTCACAACTCGAAAAAATATATTAATTACGAAATTTCCTACCATTCCTTTAATTCATTAGTTTCAAAAATATTTTTGATGTGAAAGGATATACTTCCCAGTTGGTCCTATAGATTTTTTTTTTAATCGGTTTAGTAGTTTGGCTTATATATCAAAATAGCTAATTCAATGAAGTCGGTTTTCTTTTTAGTTTTTAAAACGTAATTATTCTAACAACTTAACCTATAAAGTTGCCGTTCTTATAGAAATAGAACCTTCTTCTTTTAGAACCTACTATATAACCTAACTAGCGACCCGCCCCGGCTTTGCACGGGTGCAATACTAATATTAAATATACTACAGAATGTCTTTAAATACAACGTTATCTAGGAGAATAACATAACCTAAGAGATAGGCATATACCATCGCGGACTTTTTGTAGAACTTTTTACGATGTACTATACTGTAGTACATTATTTTGATCTTACATTGCGAACGCTGGCTGAACCCTACAGCCAGCGTTTGCAATGTAAGCGCAAAAATTTTTTTTATTTACGATATCACATTAGAAACCTCTAAAATTATCAGTGTTTCTCTACTATATTATGCATGTATTATACATATAAACCTTCCTCTTGAATCACTATATCTATTAAAAAAAACAAATCCGTTCAAATCCGTATCTTCAAAATACGTTGCGTAGTTTTAAAGATACATAGGGACAGACAGACGACGGGAAGCGACTTTGTTTTATACTATGTAGTGATAACCTATTATTACTGTGGATGTAAGCTCCGATTAACATGATGTTTTAGTGAAAGAAAGTAGTACCATATAATTAGTTTGCGGATGTTTGAGAGAATTGAGGTATTCAATGTTGTAATAAGAGGATAATAATGATTTAATTATCCGTTTATTACTATGTACATTGAATTGTAATTGAATCGTCGTTCGCTGTAATTAATTGTTCTTTCTAGTAATTAGAGGGCTAGGATGTCATTTCGCTGTCACTGTAATGATATATTGGACACGTGTTGTTTAGAATCAATTAGTCAAGTGTGAGCACACACAGCGATGCCTTCAAAGTTATAAGATAAAAATGGGGCGATTATGGAACTTTGATACTATCAAAACATTGATAATAGCTTTCAGTTACTATTGATGTATTGGTATTACGGATCGCTGCGATTTCCCAGAGCGCTAGTTAGATTAGTTTAAAGGATGATTCACGCTACACCGTGTCGCGACCGGGCCGTGCCCCGGCCGGGGCACGGTCAAACATTGAATCTTGTAATTTTTATGATTAGGTCTGGTTTTACTTTTTATCAAGTAAAGAAGTAAAGTATTCTTTAGGCATTCGAAAATAACCATAAAACTTGCTCTCGTCATCAAGAATAATTATCTTTGTAAAGTAAACCAAATTCTCCTTCTGCTTCTCGCTTTCTCCAGGATGGATGTACACCCCATCTTCTTTTAGGAGTTTCGCTTCGTTTTTCCAATACTTCGTCATCGATGGCAATTGGCAACTGCAATAGCTGCCAATTCAAATTGTAAAAATTGCATATTTACTTAAGCGTCAAGTCTATCGACAGATGAAATCACTACCTGACAATGACCACATAACACAGATATAGTCGTGCAAATAATACTCCCAAACAGCCCGGTGTAGCATGAATGACTGGCCGTACGGCGCACGGTGGACGTGTCCCGGCCGAGGCCCGGCCCGGTCGCGACACGGTGTAGCGTGAATCATCCTTAAGTTATCACTTCTGTCGAGACGCACACGTTTTTTTTTTATTTATGAATTTTTTCATGAGTTATTATTAATATTATTTTAAATAAAGCTATAGAGTTAGGTATACACTCGGGTGCGAATAATATTATTTTAGTGTTTATTTGTCATTCGAAAGGTAATTAATTATATTAAAGGTTGCCATTTTAAATAAAACAACAATTGACGAACACCTATCCTTTTACGACTTTACGATAAATTGTATTTACTGGTGTTGGTGTTGCCATGTATAGATTTTTAAATCCACAATTTTGTGATTTCTACAAAGTTATAGCATAGAAAAGCATAGCTAGACCATCAACCAATATCAAGTCAAGTCAAGTCAAAAGATACTTTATTCAATATAATCACAAGGATCACTTTGAAACGTCTTACATACTAGGTGAATTTAGGTGCCAATTCATCCTAACCCAAGCCCTATACATTTCAAGTGTGTCGGTTAACTGTCTGACGGCAGAGCGACATGAGGCCATGCATTCTTATCAATAATATAGTCATCTATATTATAATAAGCTGTCTTCAAAAGACTACCTTTTATGTGTGCTTTAAATTTCTTAATAAGTAGTTTAGTAGCATTTTCAGGAAGCTTATTATAGAAGCGCACCGTGTTCCCCATAAAGGACTTATTTACTTTTTCTTGTCGAAGCCTAGGGATGTATAATTTATGTTTATTGTTTTGAATTGTGTTGATTCTATGAAGGTCACTATTTTGCTGAATTCCATCTCTATTTTTATGTGTGTATAACAAATTTTCATACATATATTGTGAAGCTATTGTGAGAATATTAATTTCTTTGAATATTTCTTTCAAAGATTCTCGTGGTTTCATTTTATAAATGGCACGTATTGCCCTTTTTTGAATTACAAATATTTTACCAATATCAGCTGCTTTCCCCCAGAGAATGATGCCGTATGACATAACACTATGGAAGTTACTGAAATAAACTACTCTAGCTGTAGCTTCATCAGTAAGCCACCGTATCGCACGAACTGCATATGCAGCGGAACTAAGCCTACCAGCAAGTGTTTCAATTTGAGGTCCCCACTGTAGTTTTGCATCAATATTAAGACCTAGGAAGATCGTGGAATTTACAAGATTCATTGCCTCTCCATTTATTTCAATGTTGGACGGGCTATGAATAACATTTGTCAAAGTGAATTTGATACATTTAGTTTTTTTTGGAATTAAGCAAAAGATTATTTACAGTGAACCAGTTAAGACCTAACGATAAGGATTCATTTACGTTATCGCAAATACTGGTTTTACCTCTATCAACTTTAAAAATTAAAGATCCCTGAGGTACACCTATATGAATAATTGATCCTGAAGACCTCTCACCACCCACGTCTACTTTCTGGACTCACTTCACCAGCTTCACTGGATCATTTGGATATCATTTGGATAATTGTATTTCTAATCTCAATGGTCAAATAAATTATACATCGGAAACCCAACGAGCTGTCGTAGACATGCGTCTAATCGCAATCGAAGGCGCTAACTAGCGAATCTCTCAACATCTGCATTAGCAACAAAGTCGCTTTACGTTCGGTAATCGATCAATTGTGTCTATCGTCTCGATTTATTTATCGCGACGTTGCTCACTGGTTCTCGATTACAGCTCTGGTATGCTACGAAGTAACTTTTGGTAGAGCACTTGTCTCACTGTTTTCGTCTATTTTGAAACACGGATAGTTTCGCCTTTTCAACATGAGCAATACTTAAAGCTGAACCTGACACAATACAATAATATTCTTTTATTATATATAATAATAATAATCATAATAAAAAACATAAGAAAAAAAGAATCATAACGTTGCTATTAACGTGTAAATCAGTAACAGAACACAGAAAGCTCAGTTAAGTCTATAATATTGACTAGCCTGTCAGCTTAGCTTAGCTCTGCCTCTTGCGCTGTTGGTTAAGGGTTCGATTCCCTCACAAGATAAACATTTGTGTGATGAACATAGGTGTTTGTTCTGTGTCTAGGTATTATAAAGTATCATATGTATGTATTTAATAATATAATTATAAGTATTCGATGACTGTCTGGTCACAGATGGTGTTGTGTGCATTGTCCACTAATATTTACTATTATTATTATATTTAGCATGCTGTGGTATCGTATATGAGGTAAAAAACATAATTAGTGATATTTCTGTTTTTTTTCATGGGTGACCCACAATAAGTAATAAATAATTATTGTTTCTAAAACATAATTTTGTTTTTTGGTTTAAAAAATAATAAAAGTGCACATGTCAAAAGTTACTTCATAGAACGCCGGTAGTGAAATTTATTGTTCTAATCAACACATCCACAAACCGGAAAATAGAGCAAATAAATATAACTGAGATCTAGACTGTCTAGGCCTGCCTGCCAAGAAATAGGGTGTGGAATTGAGTATAATATATGCGTTGAGATAGCAGTTAATTGAATTGCCTCACTAAGGTCACTAGAACTACTATTTTTCCTTATCCAATAAGTCACAATAAATACATTTTATAAATAAACTAGCTGACCCGGCAAACGTTGTTTTGCCATGTATGTTATTTTTAGGAAACATTTTTATAGGTAAATATGATGTTTAAAAAATAAGGGTTGATCGTAGAGGGGTGAAAATTTAGGGTTGCATGTATTTTTGTATGATGTATCATAAAAAAATAAAAACAAAAAATTTTGTCTGAAAAATAAAAAAAAAAATTAAGGGGTGGACCACCCTTAACATTTAGGGGGATGAAAAATAGATGTTGTTCGATTCTCCCCCCTGACTAATATCCTCGCTAAGGATCACGAAAATCGGTCGAGCCGTTTCGGAGGAGTTCGATTACGCACCCCGTGACAGAAGCATTTTATATATTAGATAATAATAATATCTGGTGCCCGCGACTTCGTCTGTGCGTAATTCTAACGGTTTTTGCAGCGCAGGCCAGAACAGCTCGAAGATGGCAGATTTTTTCCTACTTACTTGACACTTATCATTATATTTTGGACAATTCACACAATGGCCTCGATTCTGTTGGCACCAACCTAACTAATTTTAGCTAAAATTAGGTTTTGAACTGTCAAATTAACCTTTGGTATTCTGCTGCTACCAACTTACCCTAAATTTAATTGTATCTTACTTAATTAAGCGTTCTTGATTTAGTTAGATGGTACCAACCAAATAGGTTTTAATTTGTAAAACTATGACTAACTAAATATATTTTAGAAAATTCCTAATTTTAGAAATGAATCAACCGAATTGTCACCAAAATCTTTATAAATTATAGCCTATATGTTATTCTGATGTAAGCTATATTATTGTAAAGTTTCATTAAAATCCATTCAGTAGTTTTGGCGTGAAAGAGTAACAAACATAGGTACATACAAACTTTCGCGTTTGTAATATTAGTAAGGAAGTAAGGATATAAATTTAGCAAACCAATAACACAAAAAAAACTACTTTAACGCATATAATATATGAGTAGCAGCTTCCTGTGTGCATCTGGCAACCGAACGCATCTTTAGATTCTTCTAAAATCAGAAACTATACGCATTATAATCGGAATCAGTTATTTTTTTATTTTTATTTTATTTTTATTTTATTTTATTTTTGGATTCTTCGTTTGTCATTTCATGTAGAAGGATACCGAGAATATCCAAGATTGGCTCGGAATAAAACACGGTTAAAACGACGTTTTTAGAAATGAAACCTAGTTAAATCAATGTATCGCCCCCGAAACGCTTTGCATACAAAATTTCATGAAAATCGTTGGAGCCGTTTCCGAGATTCAGATTATATATATACATATATACAAGAATTGCTCATTTAAAGGTATTAATAGATAGATAGATAGATATAGCATTACTAAATTAATTATTTTTTCTTGTTATTGCATGTTTTATTCAATAATCTTAGAGGAGTTTTAATCCATAAATTGTGACTTCATAGCACAAGTATGGACATTTGAATGTGTATTATGGTGCAATGTGATTTGAACGACGACGAATCCCTGGAAAGTTCTATACGGCCGTTCCGCGATGACGTTTAGAATAGACAAATGACGATCGACATTCCACTAAGACTTTACAATCAAACAATCACTTGACACTGGCAAAATTTACATCATTATGACACATACCATTCACGAAGAAGAAGGAAACATGCTGGGCCATCTTGCGAAGCAAACATTGCGCTTTAATTAGTTATTATTAAGTTGATTTTATCCAAATAAAACTAGAGTTATTGACTCGGGTATGAATAATTGGAATAAAAGTTTATTGTTTCTTTGTGACTCAAAAATCGAGCAAAAATAATACGTAAATTATTTACTTTTTTGTAACCATCCTGTTTGAGCTCAGTTGGTTGAGGTCTGCCTCCTGCGCTGTAGGTTGAGGGTTCAGTTCCTCTAACGAAAAAGATATGTGTGATGAACATAGATGTTGTTTCTGAGTCAGGGTGTTATAATGTATGATAATATGTATTTATGTGGTATTTTTTTTGCAATACCTACGAGTATTTACAAGAATATTGGTGGACAATGCACACAAAACCATCTAGCCACTATGCACAGCGTGTATTATGGTGACCACATGACTGATAGAATACCTATATATTTTTTCATTCAATACTTTAAATGTTTAAATGACAAAAAAGGTACTTGAACACCCAGACACAGAACCAACAGCTATATTAATTTCACATGTTTACCCTGGGAGGGAATCGAACCCTCAACCTATAGCGCAGAAGGCAGAGCTACTACCAACCCAGCTGACAGGCCAGTCAAATGACAAATAACACTAAATTTACGTAATTGACGTATTTTAGTATTAATGTAACGAAGTGTTGATTAAAAGAACCATTAGGTTCTACGACATGCCGGTTTCCTCACAATGTTTTCCATCACCGTCTCGGAGTACCTACTGATATAGCTCACATACATTTTTCGAACAGAAAAAGCCATTGTAGCTAATGTCTCACTGACTGGCCTGTCAGCCTAATTGGCAGTAGCTCTACCTTATGCGCTGTAGGTTGAGTGTTCGATTCCCTCCCAAGACAAACATTTGTGTGATGAACGCAGGTGTTTGTTCTGTGTCTGCGTGTTATAAAGTATCATAAGGATGTATTTAAAAATATTTAAGTATTCTATCAGTCATCTGTGGGGCAATTATGGAACTTTGATACTATCAAAATGTTGATACTAATCGCTTACAGTTACTATTGATGAATTGGTATTACGGATCGCTGCGATTTCAATCGGCTTCTATCGCTAGTTACAATGTGAAGTTGTCGTCAAACTATAGCTCGACCAATTTACAAAGTACGATTGTGGTACGAACCATGTTTAGCGTACTAAGCATTTAAATACATCGTATATGATTAATTGAAATAATGCCTATTGCTAATCGAAATTAATAGACAATGATGCCGGTTGCTAATCGAAACTGATAGACATTGATTGTATCAAGAGTTCCATAATCGCCATACTGGTCACCATAATACAAGCTATGCTTAGTTTGGGGCTAGATGGTGTTGTGTGCATTGTCCACTAACATTTATTTATTTTTATTCAGTGTTATTCTGACACCTGTTACACAACTCTGTGAGAATATATAAATAGAGAGACCTACCTAAAGGCGCTATGTTTATTTGTAGTGTTACTGTTCAAGAGTGTAGTGTCGCAGGTTTTAACTAAATTGCCTAACTAAAATAGAGCCCACCTGTTGTTAAGTGGTCAACGTTAATAGACGCAATAACAAAAGCGTCATTCGCTCGCAGACGATGCTATTTCATCTCTAGCTGTTGCCCCTGGCTTCGTACTCGAGGTACTTACCTAAAAAGTAGACTATGTCTGAATAAGATTAGTTCAGCTGTTATCCGTGAAAAGGTAACAGAGAAGCTGAGACATTTGAGAATTTATAATTATTAAAGCAAATTAAGGCAAGTCCCTGATCAAATTTTGACGTGTAAAATTTTTGCAATGTTCAAATTTTGATTTTTGGTCTGATAATTACGTTAAGAGAACTAAAAAAGAAAACAGATTTCGTTTAATGACATTTGTCAATTGGAAAGTCACAGGAAAGCAAAACATCGAAATTTCGTTTACTTGAGTGACATATTTTATCCAGCTACTTTGGTTATTAACCACTACTGAGCCGATTTTGATTTTTTTGAGAACAATCGGAAAGCAGGTATATCCACTCAATTAGAAATATTTTTTCAAATCTGTTTAGGTAACAAACATAAAAAATAAGTACAATCTAATTGAAACCCTCCTTTTTTTGAGGCCGTTTAAAATCAGTAAATAAGTATTTCTGTACAAGATTAACGGGACATGTTTTGATTAGCTTACTTTCCGCCTATTAGTGTAAACTGCAAGTTAAAACGACATGATCTTTAGGAGAAGATTATGATTAGGAATACTATACTATAGAATACTTAAGACATTATTTCAAATATAAATTACTCGTAAAATAACATAAAAATAACATATTATCTTAAAACAATTTGAAACGAGGAAGTAGGTGGCAAATATAGCAATTACATACCATATATCTTTTTTAATTCCTTCAATTAACGAGTAGATAGCCACTAAATAGCTGTAAAAACAGACAATTTCTTCCATACAAAAGTTCATTTGGCGAGGGCAGCGTCTTAATATGGAATTTGCAAAGTCATTTTACTTGCTACAGTACTCAGTGGTCCTTCAATTCTAAACTAAATAAATGCTTGGAGGCCCATTCTATGCAAGCGGAAGCTTCAAGTTTGTCGGGATGTTTTTATATTTATGTTTATGTGTGGTTCAATCACGCAACGGCGGAATAGATTTGGATAAAACTTAGTTTAGATGTAAACTTTGACCGACCGACTTCATTGAATAAAATTTGTTTTTCCTACCCTATTCCAGAGAATTAGTAGATAAGTGATGCTTTCATCTTTGTTTTTTTTTTACCTAGGGGACGTTATTTTCTAAAATTGGTCTATTCATTTAAATGGAAAGTAACAAAAAAAAACAATAACGGAAATCTGAGGTAACAAACAAAAAAATACAATCGAAATACAACCACTAAATTTTTTTCAAGTCGATTAAAAGCCATTTAACAAAACGTTACTCATGTAACACACTCGTTTCCAACAGCCTAGTAATCATATATGAAGACCAGCGGCAATATAATAACAGGGCCTGGTTCGAGATAAGGTCGAGTACACAATTTTCAACAGTTTTGTTCATTAAATAAACTTGTAACCGGATATATTTACTTGCGTATGCTTTATTTATTCTAACCACAAAATAAACGTGTTCACGTAAATTCTATATATATACACGCTTTGGCTTGTTGCTTTAATTTATATATCATTATTATTATATAAATTTTTGATGTGTAACATCTTTTTGCTTTCCTGCAATCTGTGATTTGATTGAAGCTATTTAATTGAACAATAAGTGCGGTGGTTGGCTGTTGACAGTACTAACCCATTTTCCGAGAGGTTGGTACTGTCAGCCGACAGTGAGTTCGTGCGTGTGGCGAGAAATAGAAATAGAAAAGGAGAACGCGTCAGCTGTGCGCTACAGTGTTGTGTATAACGTGTGCTGTTACATAAACTTATTTAGGATAGTAGATAATTCTGATAGATACATTGCGTGACCCAAAAGCTGGCTCCTATCTGGCTCAGCGTATTTGCCATTCAACGTGATAATGCCGCTAGTATCTTGGGAACGCTGCCCTCTGGTAGTGATCTGGATCCGTTAAGCTATCTATAGATCGTTTTAAACGATCCTTAGATAGCTCAATTGTTTCACGTTTATTGTATATTATTCTTTATTTATGTAAATAAATTCTGTACATTCATGATATAATGTTAATGTTGCTTATTACCAAGGTGAAATGTCAGATGTTTTACCATAATATCATATCATATGCAACTATTCTAAGGCTCGCTCATTTTTATAACGTTTACCATTTTGTCACTAAACAATGCTGTCTTACCTTACCCCGTTAATTAATGATCATAGCTATTTTAAAATATATGTTAATTACAGTCTGTACTTGCCATTCAAAAGTCAACGAATCAAGAATGAATGAAAATGAATGAATGAACGAAACGTTTATTTGGCATACACACAAAAAAGAAAACATCTTAACTAAAACACTTCAAAATTTAATAAAAATAGGTATACAACTCAGTTAATATTAGTATAAGTGCCAAAAAGGAGTCCAGCTTAGCATGTGTTGGATGGAAGCAACTAATGCTTTCACTCAACACTGATTTTCAGCGTTTTTTTTTTCAAAAAATATTTTAACACCATTTTAGACAAAACAGGTTTAAAACTCTATTATGTATAACCCATACTTATATTATAAAATCTGTTTGTTACAGAACAGAACACTATTTACGATACTTTCTTCTTTTCCTCCAATAATGACATGTCTTGTTGACAATTTTACGAGTGTCAAGTGATTGTTCGGTTATAAAATCTTAGTCGATCGTCATTTCTATATTCTAAACGTCATTGCTTAATAGTCGTCTAGAACTTCCTAGGGATTCCTCGTCGTTCTAATCACATAGCAACATAATACAGTTTTATTTCAAATTGTCTATACTTGTGCTATGTAGCTATAATTTATTGATGAAAAATCCGCTAAGATAACTGAATAAACATATAGTACGAGAAAAATAATTAATTCAGAAGTACAATGTTACTTTGACAAATAAAGTAAATCTATACGATTCTTACTAACACTTGCCAGTTATACTTCTTCCTAAAATGGCATATGTCTTGATAACAATTTTGACAGTCTTAAGTGATTTTGTTTCGTTATAATATCGACACAATGTTACACTGGATTATTATTTGTTTATTCTAAACGTCATCACGGAATTTTCTTGGAACCTTTGTAGTATAGGGTCTTCCAATAGGCACGTCCGAACTTTGACAGTTGGTAGCGGCCATCTTGTTGAAGCTACATCTGTCAAATTGGTTGTAATTTATTCATTCTATTTTACCAAATCATCATGGATAGCATCCAACAACACGTGCAAATGATAAAATTGTTTTATCAAAATGAGTGTTCTGTTCGGGCAACGCACCGCGCGCTTCGGCCATTTTACGGTCGCCATAATCGTCCTACCGAGAGGACTATTCGTTGTGTGGTGGATAAAACTGAGTCCACTGGTTCGGTAAATGATCGAACAACACCCGTACGTCAACGAAACGCAAGGTCTGCCGAAAACATCGCCGCTGTCCGTGAGAGTGTGCAGGAGAATCCGAGGCAGTCGATTTCGCGTCGCTCACAAGAACTCGGCCTTTCACAGACCACAACAATTGAAGGTAAACAACCATAGACAACGACGTGTGTTCGCTGAATGGGCACTGGAGCAGTTAGCCACTGACCGTAATTTTCACAGAAAAATTATCTTCAGCGATGAGGCCCATTTCTGGATGAATGGGTACGTAAACAAACAAAATTGTCGAATTTGGGACGATACCAATCCACA
This sequence comes from Lampropteryx suffumata, assembly GCA_948098915.1. Classification (NCBI taxonomy): domain Eukaryota; kingdom Metazoa; phylum Arthropoda; class Insecta; order Lepidoptera; family Geometridae; genus Lampropteryx; species Lampropteryx suffumata. Next base: position 6,644,525 of record OX402563.1, read on the forward strand.
TGAGATCCAAGAGCGTCCAATGCATCCCAAAAAAGTTACAGTTTGGTGTGGGTTTGGGGCTGGCGGCGTCATAGGGCCATATTTCTTTGAGAACAATATTGGCCAGGCCATCACTGTCAACGGCGAGCGCTATAGGTCGATGATTACCAACTTTTTTTGGCATAAACTGGATCATCTGAACACCAACGACATGTGGTTTCAACAAGACGGCGCTACGTGCCACACAGCTCATGCCACATTGAATATTCTGCATGAGAGATTTGAGGGCATGGTCATCTCACGTGGAGCTGATGTGAACTGGCCACCGAGATCTTGTGACTTAACCCCGCTAGACTATTTCTTGTGGGGTTTTCTTAAGTCGCAGGTCTATGTGAATAAACCACAAATCACAGCGGCCCTCAAAGCCAACATAACCTATGCCATAAGTCAAATTCAGCCTGATTTATGCGCAAAAGTCATGTAAAATTGGATATCTCGCATGCGCTCCACCCAGAGAAGCCGTGGCGGACATTTGAATGATGTCATATTCCACGCATAATGGCATCACTACATCTTTCAAATAAATAAATAATTTCGATAATATATCACACACACTTTGTTTTACTTAAATTTAAAGAAAGCTTATATTATAGATAGACTAAGATATTTATATAGATATATTATAGATAGACTAAGACGCTTAATGAAAGACCCTTTACAAATCGCAAAGGAATATAATCCAATTCTAATTCAATTGTGTACCCTAGTGCTATGAAGTCAAAATTTTTAAATTTACTACCTGGTGCCCGCGACTTCGTCTACGCAGGATTAGTAATTCGTGTAATTCTAACGGTTTTTACAGCGCATGCCAGAATTGCTCGCAGATGGTAATTTTTTTCCTACTTGCTTGACACTTCTCGTGATATTTTGGACAATTAACACAATATCTTTATAAATTATAGCCTTTGTGTTATTTTGATGTATAAGCTATATTATTGTAAAGTTTCATTAAAATCCATTCAGTAGTTTTTGCGTGACAGAGTAACAAACATAAATACAAACTTTCGCGTTTATAATATTAGTAAGGATGATTACTACCACTAGAAATATTGAAATTTCGTTTACTTGGATGACATATTTTTTCCAGCTATTTTGATTTAAAAACCAAACTACTGTACCGATTTTGATGAACTTTCTATGGAACCAATCGGGAAGTATATCCTTTCACATTAAAAAAAATAATTTTCAAACAGGTTTGTAAATGACGAAGTTATGAGGTAACATATATAAAAAAATGCGGTTAAAAAGGTTACCCAAAGAGCTTAGAAAGAGCTAACCAATAAGCTAAAGAGATTAACCAATAACACATTAACACGAGAAATCTAATAAACTTAAAAGTTCTACGTTACCTTGTGAGATGGCAAATGAAGAATCACCAGTTACATATTTTGTAGAACATAAACAATCAATTTGTCTGTCTGTCCTGCCCTACCTGACCCGGCTTGATTGCTTGATTTAAACATGCCACATGTCATCTTACAAACTGAGTATGACAAACCTGCTTTGTGCCTTATCAGCAGCTTGAGACAATAAAAAACAAACACACCGTTGTTTGATGATAATGTAAGAACAATTTACTGTTACAATGTTGGTTTTGAAAGTTTTCAGTATCTAATTCAAAGAATTTCGACTGTAGTATCGCCATCCAACTAATTATATACGTGAAAGTTTGTGTGGATGATTGTTTGGAACTCGATTAGGAAATAATAACAGAACCGCTGAATTACTTAAACAGCAAAAATAACACCCAAAAAATCAGTCCCAACAAAAACAGCATGTTGTAATAAAAACTTATTACGGAAGCCAGCCGCTGCTAATTACTTGCCTGTCGCCCACCTACAGGCGGAAACACGCTTGTATCAGATATATTGCCTGATTGGCCTGTCAGCTTAGTCGGTAGTAACTCTGCCTTCTGCGCTGTAGGTTGAGGGTTCGATTCCCTTCCAGAATAAACATTTGTAAGATGAATAAGGTGTTTGTTCTGTGTATCAGAATTCTGTGTGTAATATCATGAGTATGTATGTATTTCAAATAAAATAAATAATAATCCCGGACATTTTACACAGCATCATCTGGCCCCAAAGTAAGCAGAGCTTGTGTTATGGGTACCACATGACTGATATACTAATTATGTACTATTTTTTTTAGTAAATGCATGAATATTTTACATAGAAACATTCAGACCAGAGACAAATATTTGCAGCTCATACAAAGATTTGTCCCGTGGCAGGAATCGAACCCGCAACCTTAAGTATTGTATCAGTCATCGCGTTCTCAACTAAGCTATGCTTAGTTTGGGGCTAGATGGTGTTGTGTGCATTATCAACCATTATTTGTTTATTAAGGTACAAAATGAGAAAATGTTGTCGAGTTACGTAATATGGGGGATGATTTCGATGACAAACATGGCATTGATGTTGATGTGGATTACCAAAATGATGATTACTTTTGAAGTAAAAGATAACTCGTTACGTAACGCGTTACGGCGCCAGTCTGTCTGGCTTCCCTTTCTCTCACGCATACGGCAGCGGTAGGCCGGCTCCTCCTCACTCTAACCCACAGCGCTAGTTAGATTAGTTTAAGTTATCACTTCTTTCGGTCACGTTTTTTTGTCTAAATACCACGCGAGCAAAGCCACTGGGAGCAGCAAATTCGAGATAATTTCTCACTTTGGAGATGTAGTAGGTGCAGTTGTTATGTAAGTACTTATTAATCCCTCGCAAATACCAGAATCAGAGTTCAGTTGGACGTTTGACTTGACGTTTTTTGAGTGAGGCTGGAGAATTAATTTTGAACGTTTTGCGAAGCAAACATTGCGGTATATTATTTATTTTTCCTGAGTTATTTCCGATTTTATTAGTCATTTTGGTAATTTTATTCAAATAAAGCTACAGTTAATATCCGTATTAATATTTTATATGAAAAGACACAATCTTTAAATAACTCTTCTGTGCTTGTGTTTGTAATTAAACTCCTCCTTAACGGCTGGACCGATTTCGATGAAATTTTTTGTGTCAAGTGGATTCGACAATGGTTTAGATTTACAATTAGTTTCATTTTACAGCTAGTTTTTTATAAAATAACAAATGACGAACATACGACTTTGTGACGTCTTACTATAAACAATCTAAACATTGGCAAAATTGACATCATATATGATACATGCCATTAATGAACAAGAAGAAATGTAAGGCTGACATACCACTTCAGAAATGTGGTTTTGATGGCCCATTTGATAGCCGAATCTGTTTTATTTTGCGAGTCAATCAATCTGTTTTGTGGGCTCTTTTATTTTGGTTACTTGCTTAAAATCGCAGACGTTCTGTTTATCTCATATAAGTATAATTTAAACGCTGCATATATTAAAGAGAAGATAAAGTAACAGAGTCATTAAGTATGGTAATACTTCCCCGGCCACCTTCATTGTAACTGGTTGCGAATACCAACCATGATTTTGTTTAAATATATAGTTTACTAGCTTCTGCGGCTTCGCACGCATAGTTCATAAAAAGTAGCCTATATCCGTTTCGAAGATACAATCTATATCTTGTGTTGATCCGATCGCTACCATACTTCACAGGCTGACCCGTTAGGCCAATCTGAAGATTTCCTAAAAATGTTATCGAAATCGGAACAGCCGTTTCGGAGTCTATAGGGAACATACATACACACATCGCTTTTTATAGATTATGAAGATAGATTGTGCAAGGTTTGCAAGGTTCTTTAGAACTTCAAAATTGGTTTTAAATATCAGTTCTTGATGGTAAGCATGCCTTTACCACATGCCAGTCAAATACTGGCATGAGAGAACTGGGTTTTTTTTACACTCAATTATGATTTATTTACAGAAATAATTACAGAAATGTATTATTTAATGTATATACAATATTATAAAATACACGTGAAACAATTGATCTATCTAAGGACCGTTTAAAACGATCTATAGATAGCTCAACTGATCCAGATCACTGGGTTATTAATTTATGAATAACGAAGTCCTACTAGCCAGTATATAAGTTAGTAAATAGGTAAGTAAGTACCCATTAGGTACTTGAACCGGAAAGCAAGAGAGAAGTTACTGGTACTTCACAATATGTGTCTTTTCCTTCTCTCTATAATGCCATCTGTCTTGATGACAAGTTTAACAATATAAAGTGATTACGTTTGTTTAATAAACGTCACAAGGTCGCAATCGATCGCCATTTGTATATTCGTCATCACGGAATGACCGTCTAGTAATTTCTTCATAGTAGTACAAATAACACACATAATATACTTAAAATTATTATGCACTTGTGATAAGGATTCAGAATTTATTGATTACATTGGCTGGCCTGTCAGCCCAGTTGGTAGTAACTCTGCCTTCTGCGCCGTGGATTGAGGGTTCGATTCCCTCCCAGAACAAACATTTGTGTGAAGAACACAGGTGTTTGTTCTGTGTCTGGGTGTTATAAAGTATCATAACTATGTATTTAAAAATATATAAGTATCCTATCAGTTTGGGACTAAGGTGTTGTCTGCATTGTCCAGCAATATTTATTATTTATTTATTTCCGCTAAAATATAAAACATAAAATAATTAATTTACTTATGTATGGTACTCGTATTTTATTTAATAATTTACTAAATAGTTACTTAATAATTACTTTATAAAAACTCTAAAGAGAAAAATTTGTATAAAATACGATTTTTTTTTTTCAATTGTTTTGATTTAAAAACCACTACAGAATCGATTTAATTAAATATCCATGGGACTAATCGGAAAGTATACCCTTTCACATTAAAAATATTTTCTCAAGTCAGTTCATAAATGACGGAGTAATGAGGAGAAAAAATAGCAAACATAACAAACACAAAAAAAACCTCTTTTTAAGTCGGTTAAATATATCAAAAAACTTCAAACTTCAAAAAAGAGGTTCTCAATTCATCTTTTCTGGTTTTTACATCGATGACATGATGATACATAGATGATAAAAAAATGATTGTCTGTAAAATCGGTTAACGGACGATAATTTTACGTGATAGCATCATAAGAAAACATTGATGAACCGATCGTGTCTCTATCGCTTGTTCCGCGCTCTCGCTTTAGCGCGTGACACTTTTTCGTGCGTACAGCCGGTGTTCATCGATTTATAAGACGTTATCACGTCAAAAGATTCCAACGGATAGAGGACCTCCTCATTTTATGAAGTCGGTTTTCAGTTTAGTTTTTAAAGCGTAAATATTCTTAACCCAAATTATGTAACTGTCAAAGCAACTATATGAATTTTGACTATGAATAGCATTTTCTACCACGTGCATCACGGCCTTTACAATGTTTTGTATACATTTACGAAACATCGGCATATTTTTAACCGACTTCATCAAAAAGGAGGAGGTTCTCAATTCGTTGGAATCTTTTTTTTTAATGTATGTTCACCGATTACTCGATAACGCCTAAACCGATTTGAAAAAATATCTTTTTGTTTGAAAGGGTCACAGGTGATCCCATTAAAATTTTATCGAAATCAATCGAGCGGTTTTTAAAATATCTACAAAAATCTAAAAATTGTACGATATTTTCGTCGCGTGCAGTGCAGAGCAGTGTGTTTCGTCTGGTGGTATTACCCATATTATATATAAACTAAATACATCTACTTTCCACTAAGTTCACTTCCACAAATATTTTATGCTCTCAAATTGTATCCAATGGAGTCGGTTTTCTTTTTAGATTTAAAACGTAATTATAAACAGAATAAACTACATTCAACATCGTTCATTACATTGCTGCAACTCGAACGATAGCGATATCGAACTCATTTAATTCTGTAGATACTGGCCACAGTATTCTCGTTTATCGCAAGTGTCAACTTTTGACAGTAATCTTAATTTATCGCCTTCAGCTCGGTGAACACATCATGTTGTATACATCTAACTCTTACAAGTGGTTGCCCACTGGTCGAAATTCAACCATCATTACATAGTATAAAACAAAGTCGCTTCCCGCTGTCTGCTGTCCATATGTATGCTTAGATCTTTAAAACTACAATACGGATTTTGATGCCGTTTTTTTTAATAGATTTTTTATTCAAGAGGAAGGTTTATATGTATAATACATACATAATATAGTAAAGAAACACTGATAATTTTAGAGGTTAGCGTATAGGGCTTCAACGTATTAGAACTACTGAGCTACAGCAACGCGTAGCCGGGTCAGCTAGTTACTTAATAATTAATGTATTTTTTATGCATAATTAAAAAATATAAACATTCTGCACTCCTCTGTATAAACTATATGTGTGCGATTTCATACTCCGTCCGCGCAATTTTCGTAAAAAGGGGTACAAAGTTTTAGCTTCACGTATGCCTTACGTATTAATATATAGATAAATGCGCAAGTAACTCAGTCTGTCTGACTGTCTCTCTTTTATTTTATTTTATTTATTACGTTTTCACGCCTAAACCGCTGAACCGATTATGAATTTTGGTATAGAGATAATATGGGAATTTGGAGAAGAACATTTTAGGTACCACGAGTGCGAAGCTGCGTGCAGCAGCTAGTACATGTGTACTAGCTGCTGCTCGCGGCTTCGCATAAACCGTTCCATGAACTTTAATAATGGTTTGTTTTATTTAGATATTTTTGACCTTTTCCACTCCAGATTTAAACACGCCATTAGCGAACAATTGCTATATTTTAATAAAAAAAAATAAAGAAAATAAAAGAAAAAAACTTCAATGCAGAACTTCAATGCGCGGCAACCACTTGCACCGAGAAAATGTGTGAAGTAACGCTTTGAGATATCTCCGGTTACATTTGTCCCTAACATCTATCCATTGATATTCTATTGACGTCACGATAACTAATTATATGTTTATTTATTACAGGGCAAGTAAGTAACCTCAGTGCTCTCGATCGAAAGATAGATCGAGATAATTTATTTAAGAATAACAAATATACTAAACATACCAACGATTACCATAATATACCTAATATGGCGTTATATTACTGTCTATAGTTGTAATTCTAGTGTCCAAGACTTTATACCACACTACCTGGAACCCCCGCGACTTTGCCCGCGTGTTTGTACGAGAAACTATCGAGTTTATATTATAGTATTATCATATCAAGATTCAAGCAAATCGCAACAAGCTTTAAAAAGTTTCATACATTCGTTTTCACCCATTTTCACCCTCTTTGTGAGGGTTATTTTGAAAAATCCTGAAACAAGTTTCCGTATTTTGTATATTAATATAATTTTGTATTTTAGGAATCCAAACCAAGTTTCCATCCTCCTTTAAAAAGTTCCCATACAAACTTTGACACCTTAATTTTACCCTTTTGTAAGGGTTATTCTGAAAAATCCTGAAACACGTGTCCATTTATTTTGCATTTTAATTATTCAAATCAAGTTTCAAGTAAATCGCACCACGCGTTAAAAAGTTTAATACATTCACCCTCAATTTTTTTTTGGAAATAAAAGATTTTGAGGAGCATTTGTGGAAATTCAACCTCTAAAGGTTGAATTTCCACAAATGCCACCCTAATGGGCGGTTTTGCTATAACAGGAAGCTACCTATTTAAATTTCAGCTTTCTAGCTTCAGCGGTTTCGGCTCGGCGATGATAAATCAGCCAATCAGACAGTCAGGTTAAGCTCTTTTATAGGTATAGATTATTTAAAGGTGGTTATGAGAGAGTCTACAAGTATCTCTCAAACACCCTGTCCCTATTACGTAAAACCACGACATCAATCTCGTTTCCTTTTCCTGAAGTATGTTAAATATATTTCTACCCGAGAACAGTATTATTCAAATCATACACGTGTATATTACTATTCTAAGCACATAATGCTACACTTGAAGCAAAAGGTCACGTCATAGGTTAAAAGTCAGTATAGTCTACTAGATTATCTAGATAACATACCAAGTCCTTACTTTACTAACTGACTGACAATCAACACAATGCCTAGGCTTCCCAGGCACTTGACCACAGACAGTAGACCACTTGAGTGTACCATTTGAGCGATGCTGATGATGAACGAATGATGGGTATAATTTTAAGGTTAATACTATTTGACGTCTTGAGTTTTAAGATCTTTTATATATATTTATAGCATTATTTTTGGTCGTCTTACGATACAAACATTGCGCTCTTATTTTATTGGAAAGAAGTTCCTTATCGCGGGTTAGCGAAGGGCCCTGGACGAGAAAAAATGTAACGCGTTACGTTACGAAAACGCGTTATGAAAAACCGTAAGAGAATGAGAGAATGAAGGAGACCGATAACTAGTCTCACACATATATTTATGAATATAGTTATTTATTGCATCAATAATCAAAATTAAACAGAGGGGTGGGTAGAGAGAATGAGAGCCTGGCACGTTAATGATTAATTATGCTAACCCTGCATACGAAAGAGACTTCGTTCCAAACGCGTGACCCGCGGCACGTAATTTTTCTATTTTTCTCGACTTATTTCCCGTTTTATTAGTTATTTTGGTGTTTTTATTTAAATAGAGCTAGAGTTATTGACTCGGGTGTGAATAATTGGAATAAAAGCTTTGTGTTTCTTTGCGATTCGAGCAAAAATAATCCGTAGTTATTTTATATAAAAGGCACCATTTTATATCAAATAAAAAATGACGAACGACATTATACGACATTGTGACATAAACACTTGACACTGGCAAAATTGACATTATTATGACGTGCCATTAACGAAGAAGAAGAAGAATTTACATTTATAGTTATATTAAACACACACACACACTAGGTAATGTGTTATTTATATATGTTGTATGTCGCTGACTCTGCTATATAGTTTCTGCGGGCCTAGCACGGCACGAGGAGAAATAGACTTTCCACCTTTTTATCCACCTGTCAGTGGAAATACACCACCACCTGTCCACCACAGGTGGATAAAAACGGGGGAAAGACTATTTCTCCTCGTGCCGTGCTAGGCCCGCAGAATTTTGCATTTGTCAACGTTTTCTCTTGTTTTTTGTGTTCCAAATAAATATTTTGAATTTTTTATGAATGTTGTCATCTAAATCTTTGATATTCGAATGACAAGGATGGAACATACTATAACGCCATGTCAGCTAAGTATATGATTATAACATAGAGGTATAGGTATAAGGTCGATGAGGAAAAATATTCACTAAATCGTCTGATTAGTCGAGTTTTGGGCGGGAAATTTTGCGGCATTCGACCCGAAAGATGTAAAGTGTGTACTGGTAAGACCTTAATATGCAGGGGAAGTCGCGGGTCGTTCAAATAGTTTAGAATGAACTTGTCCTTGTCAAGTACATCATAATATTGAGTCTCTATCCACATCATGTCGTTTGACGTGATGGAATGTAATGTTTTCCTCGCTTTCCGATCGTATTTGGTTCAAGTCCTGGTCGTGCAATTCTTGTTTGTTGAATACAATGGATATAAAAAAAATGGGAGAAATGGGCGCTTGATCAGTCGCATAAATGAATGTACCCTTCATTTTACAATCACGTGGGTTTATAGTTTGGTCTATCCTTGACATTAATATGTAAATTAATAAAAAATAATTACGTTTTAAAAACTAAAAAGAAACCGACTTCATTGAATGTAATTTGAGCCTATAATACATTTTAGTGGAAAGTAGATGTATTTTGTATATATATAATATGGGTAGGCCAATTAAACGCACCGCTCCAATGAGACAGCGAGGTATCGAAGTACATGAAAACATCATCGATGTATACAATTTTTAGATTTTCGTTGATTTTTCAGCTCGACCGATTTTGATAAAATTTACATGAGACCACATGTGAAGTATACCCTTTCAAACTAAAAAAGAATTTTCCAAATCGGTACAGCCGTTTTCGAGTAATCGGTGAACATACATAAAAAAAAAAAGATTCCGACGAATTGAGAACCTACTCTTTTTTGATAAAGACGGTTAATAACTGTCTAATCAAGGCCTTCATATATGCTGTCAAAAATGCTATATCTCCTAAGTTGAGTTAAGTCCACGAACTTAGACTAAAATTTAAAGACGACGTACTTACTTTAAAGTACGAAAACGTACCTTCAGCTGACGCTTTCTTATGTCAAATCGCGGTGAATTTAACACTTAGTTTTGTCTACGATACGAATATCCTAGTGTCGTTCGTGTCTATCACTTCCTAGGAAGTTGAAGTAATTCACCTGTTGCGTTGTTGATAAAGATAGGGTTATCCTAGGGCTGTGTTGATCCCGGAACTGATGATTTCCTGGTTTCCGGTATAGATGACAGCTTATTCTACATTTATATAAATATTGATAGACAATGCACACAACACGATAAAGCTTCTCGGTAAATATTAAATTTCGTAGAAAACTATAAACTTTTTTTCTATGGGATTTTTGTAAATTTATAAAAAATTGGACAGTATAACGTATAATAAAATACAATTTTGAGGGTTAGATTTTTTTCTAGGGAATTATTTATATGATTATCATAAACTGAACTTTATTGCTAATTGTTTTTTGTATGTTCTCTCTATGTAAGTACAATAAAGCGTTAGTCTACCTATCTATGTATTTATTTTGGTCATTTTATTAAAATAAAGCTAGAGTTATTGTCTCGGGTGTAAATCATTAGAATAAAAGAATTGTGTCTTTTAGTGATTCTACCAAAAATTATCCTAGTTATTATATAAAAAGACAATATTTTTTATAACAAATGACGACCGATAACATACGACTTAGTGAAGTCTTACTATAAACAATCTAAACGCTTGAAATTGGCAAAATTGTCATCATATGACACATGCTAGTAACGTAGAAGTTAATATGAGCTGTCTTCAGCCTAGCTCTATGTTAAACTATGTTCGTGGGATGCGCAAAAAGTATAGCTGTAACAGAAGCATTGTATAACAAAAGCACTGTTACAGGAACTTTCTTGTCGTAAGGTTGCGTACCGTTTCTTCACTCAATGCCTTGAACTTGAATGAGTACTCTGATCTCTGAATATGATGCGCTTGTGGGCGGATGGAAGGTGATTCAGTCGGAATGCCAGAGATTCTATGCGAAGTCTGTTTGCGTGTGTATTTGTCTCGGGTCTGGGTGTTTCTATGTGCATGTTTGTATTTACAAAAAAATAAGGGTACAAAAATTGTATATCAGTCATGTGGTACCCATACCGATACCACAAGCTCTACTTTGGGGCTAAATGATGTTTGAAATGTTCGGCATTATTTTTTATAAGATAGTCTATTGAAACGGTGTTTTTAAATTTTAATTTCTTATTTTGCCAGCAAAAACTTTGATTTGACAGTGAAAACCACTTCTGAGAAATTGAGGTTATATATTTTTGACAAAAAATATGTGAATGCTTTCATTTATTTCCACTCCTGAGAGGTTAAGGACAGCAAATATGTAAAAGATTTGATTTGACAATAACTTCTACTCCTGAGATTGAGGTTAGGTTGAAAAACAACTTTAAGATACATGTCAAAGTCAAAAGATACTTTATTCAATACAATCACAAGGATCACTTTGAAACGTCTTACATACTAGGTGAATTTAGGCGCCAATTCCTCCTAACCCACGCCCGAGAAGAATTTTTAAAAATGGTGGAGATATGGGGGTTGAGAACGTAAAAAAGTTAAAGTATTTCAGTGTTTTCGAAAAAAGGATCGTGAGATCTACAGCTCACAGTCACCAGTCAATAATATAGCAATTTACATATAATACGCTTTCTTGAAAAGACTATTCTATATGTATGCTTTAAATTTCTTAATAGGTAATAATACCGGCTTGTTTTCTTCACTGTAGGTTGGAAAGTTGCAAGTTATCAGTAATGCAATAGCTGACCACATCAGACAAATTACATGGAACTACCCAGCTCAGTAACGGAGGAACGAACTGCAACATTGTGTGCAACACCTTGACACCGTAAACTTGTACCACATCGCACTTAATTGCATAACAGTACAACATTCTTATATCAGCTGGATAAGTTGCACCTATTTGTACAGAGATGGCGGTAATAGTCAATTTATATGAACATCTAAAAGTGATTTTTGCGTCCCTAGTATTTACATGAGCGATTATGTTAGTAATAGGGATTTTTTAACCGACTTCAAAAAAAGGGACAGATTTTCAATTCGGTTATATTTTTTTATTTTATGTTTGTTACCTCATTACTCCGTCACATACAAACCGTTTTGACATATATTATTTCAAATCGGTTTTGTATGTTTGTTCCATAGAAATTTCATCAAAATCGGTTCTGTAGTATGGTTTTTAAATCGAAATAGCTGGAAAAAATATGTCATGCAAGAAAACGAAATTTCGTATTTTACTTTTCTGTGACTTTCCAGTGGTGTTTACGAATTTCGAAAAAGTACTAAAATGCGTAAAAACTTTTTTAAACGAATTCGAAAAAAGGAGGAGTTCAATTCGGTTGTATTTTTATGGGCTCAAATTTTAATTCTATGCAGTCGCTTTTCTTTTTAGTTTTTCAAACGTAATTATTGTATCAGTAGTATCAGTACTGACGAGTAATGAGACTACTGAGACATTTATCAGTAGTACCACTACCACAATGGAACTACGGGGAATGATCGGTTTGTTCTTGCAATGTGTGAAATGACATCCAATTGTTGCAACATCAATCCATTTCAGATTATGTAGTAAAAGCGGATGAGCGTCAGAACCAAGGAACCAGATACAATTTTGAACCTTACTGCACCGATTTTAGAAGTGATTTAGATAATTTTGTCGCGCCGTCCGGGAATTTGTGGTATTATAGTTAAAAGTTATATGACTTCACTAGCTGCTGTACTCGTGGTAACTCAGATACGTTGTAATAAAAACTAACATATGAATAAATAATGCCGGACATTTCACCCAGCAACATCTAGTCCCAAAGTAAGCAGAGCTTGTGTTATGGGTACCACATGACTGATGTACTACATAAGTACTTGTTGAAGTGAAAACTTCTTTTAGCGCGGTACGCATATTTTTAGATGAGGTAAAACCTCTGGACTCGCGACACCGTTACCGAGACGCAGGGCTGCCGCGCTCGCCCCATTTGATTATAAATTCACATGTTTACAGTCTACTTTTGTATGGAGAAGTTTACTGAGTTAGGTTATTGGTATATTATAAACATTCTGAACAAAAACATAAAAGAATATTAAATGTATTTTAAAGTTTCTAATAACTAATAAAATACAATTCATAAATAAAATGCAATTCATAACCCAATAACTCTAGTACCCATCTAAAAAATGTCTAACGCGCCAAAATAAGTTTTCACTTCTGTCTGCACTCCCGGAATGCAACCCGTATTTTTTTTTTCTTTTTGTAAATACATACATATTATTGAAAAACACCTAAAGCCGTGATAAATACCTGCAGATCATACAAACATTTGTCGTTAGAAAATCGCACCCGCAACCTTCTGCGTCTCAGGCGGGGCGTGGCCCAATGCGCAACAAAAGTCGTCAAAATATGTTATTCATTCACTCCACACCTGTATCTATACCAAGTTTCATCGAAATCTATATAGCTTTTAAAGCGTGATGTTGTAATCAAGTAAAACACACGTACAAACTATCGATTTTTATACATTTATATATTAGTGTGATGAATGTCTTCCACATCTTAACGTTATCAAGGAGTTTCTTTAAAAAAAATAAGGGATAATAAAAATCTTTTCATCTTCAGTCTAAGAGCGCGATATAGTGTTATATGTAGGGCATCTTAAGGAACCCTTATAAGATCAATTTGTTGTTCGTCTGTCTGTCAGGAGCCTTTTTATCAGAAACACGTGGAGGTATCGAGTTGAAATTTGGTATTAAATATTGTCAAATGTGAAAAAACCAATCAACAACAAATTCGGCCTATTATTATATGATGTAATATAGCCCTCAGAAGTCCACTGCTAATATAGGCCTTCCTAATTGATTTCCAGGAAGAACGATTTTGAGCCCTCTCCATCCACTGACTTCCCGCGATCTTTACAATGCCGTCAGTTATATGAACCCCTGGATGAGACTTGCTAGGAACCGGAAAGAGTGGCGTCATAAAGAGGAGGGTTATACCCAGCAGTGGGTGCAATCGGCCTGAAATCGACCTCGTGTTCAAAGCCGCTGACACGAGCTATAGTCAAAGCTAGCAATCACATCTCGCTACTCTAAATTAGACGAGCACGTTCAGCGCTCCCGGACTATGTTGCAGACGCGAAAATAGATTTGTATTTTGCCCGTTGCGAGTCAAATTTCTCACTAGTGACATCCCGTGACTTCGTTTTTGTGTCCGGGGTCCTACACTTGACATGGAGAAATCATATATCGAGAAAAATATGCAAAACCTTACTCTCAGCTGGATCACATGGCTCGACCAATATTACTTTTGACAAAAGTTTGAAAACTAAGCAACCGCAAAACTTATTGGACTCGACGAACATTTCAACGAAAGTCTATATAACAGCAATATATAAGTTAAAATCGAACACGCGATAAATACGCATTAACTACTACAAAAACATAATTTTAACAACGGTATCGAAATCGTAGAGAAGACTATAGAGGCAATCGTCATCGGTATTCTTTTTAACTGATTTCAAAAAAAAGAGGTTACTCAATTCGACAATATATATATATTTTTTTATGTGTGTTCTTAGTTGTTTATGAACCGATTTTGATGGTTTTTTTGTTGGAAAGGAGATATCCCAAGGATGGTACCATGATAAGGAAACCAGGATCTGAGGATGAGATTAATCGAGAAATCGAGGGAAAGGGATTGGAAAATCGAAGTACGTTTTTAAGTATTTTAAAGCACTACTATTTAATGAAGGTCTGGAGTCGATCTGATGATGGAGCCGAAAGACAGTCGAGGGAACTCCTCAACGATTTACAGCAATAGCCTGGTGTTTGGGCTCGATTAATTTATATTGATGAGAACTTTACACCTAGATGGGTTGTGACTGTCATTAGGAGTCTGATGATGAGTCGGGTGTCTTTTGAGTTTTTAAAACGTAATTATTACGGTGTATTTTGGTACATTGTCAAAAGAAGTGTCTAGAAGACACCTATTTATTCTTGACTTGGAAATAACCCTGGTTATAGTTTTCAGGCAAGACAGACGACGGCAAAGTATTCCAATCCTTGGCTGTATGCATTATAAATGTGGAAGCAAAGCGCTTTATTCGTAAGCGGTCGACTGACAAGGTATGGATGATATTGAGCGGTACGTCTGCTTGTCTGTTGTGAATAGGAGATGGTGGAATTAGATTAGAGCATTCTCCGAAATGTAAATAAAATATCGAAAGGCAAACTACTTTACGGCGGTGTTCGAGACCCTGGAACTTAGTCTCAGCATTTAGCTGCTCACCTATCACCCTCAATGCTATACGCACGATCGAGTCCAAAGCAGCCAGCTGGTGTTTGGCTGAACCATCCCATAAATGGCAGCAATACTCCATACCCGACCGGACCTGAGCTTTATAAAGTGAAAAGGTGTCCAGGTGTGAAGTATCGATTCACCTTGTTGAGGATCCCTAGCTTCATGGCAGCAGTATTGGCCTTGGACTCGATATAGGAGCCAAAATTAAGAGTCCGTGTAAGTGAAACTCTCAAGAAGTCGAGATGATCTTCTACAGTTACCGGTACATTTCGGAAAACGGGTCTTGAAGAAACTCACTTTTTTCGTCGAAAAGAGACAAGCTTGCGTTTTGGATACGTTGAATACTGCACTTCTAGAATGGATGAATGGAAGATATCCTCCAAATTTCATGGTTTATAATCTAAGAAGATTTGTCAGGTTGTCAGTCAGTCGGTAACGCCACGTTTATCCATATATAAAAGACGGAAGCGAATTCAAATCGATTTTGTTATTACTTGGCGCGTCACCGACCAATAATTTTGATAATTTGTATTCCAGGTTGTAAATTATAACTATGAAGACTGATATACTATGCGCATGCGACTCGCCTCACTAAATATACCATAAGTTACCGTTATTATTACCCACGGCACAAAGCCAAAGGAGGATTATGATTTCGGCAGCCTATTATAAATTTATTATATGATAATAATGTGTGTTTTTCTGTTTATTTATGTCCACGTGGAAATATTTGCCAGCTAGAAACTTGTATTAATAGTAATAAAATCACTGTACAGGTAGAATCAGTGATAATATATAATTCATAAATAATCATATAAAGTATGAAGTACATAATGTATTTAAACATACTTATATAATTGTAATTGCATCAGCCATCTGGTCCCCATAATACAAGCAATATTTTCTTTCTTTTCTTTATATTTTCTAGATGCACCAAATAACCAAACCAAACCAAATCTATATAATAAAAATCAATTGCTGTTCGTTAGTCTCGCTAAAACTCGAGAACGGCTGGACTGATTTAGCTGATTTTGGTGTTGAAATGTTTGTCGTAGTCCTGGGAAGATTTAAAAAGGTGAGTAAATATGAAAAAAATGCTTGCTTTTTTAATTATTGATTCTGAGGCGGTACGAAGTTTGCCGAGTCAGCTAGTCTATATAATAAAAATCAATTGCTGTTCGTTGGTCTCGCTAAAACTCGAGAACGGCTGGACTGATTTGCCTGATTTTGGTTTTGAATTATTTGTGGAAGTCCAGGGGAGGTTTAAATGGTGAGTAAATATGAAAAAAAAAAATTATTGAGGCGGTACAAAGTTTGCCGGGTCAGCTAGTACCAATATAAATATAGCTTTCGATTTTATATATTCTAAGACTTAACGGTATCCTCTCGATGTTTTTCCTTAACTGTTTGAGAACACGAAATTAGGATTTATACTTTAAGAGAATCGTATTTGAGATCGATGGACAACAGAACAAGGTCGAGGTCATACTTCTTTAAAAACCGCGATTATAAATAAATATTGGTGGAAAATCCTGACAACTCCATCCGGTCCAAAACTGAAACTAGACATCTAACTAAGCTAACTAATATAATAAATCCGAAAGTAACTCTGTCTGTTTATTACGTTTTCACGTCTAAACCGCCGAACCGATTTTAATGAATTTTGGTATAGAGATAGATGGGACCTTGGAGAAGGACATAGGCTACTTTTTATGTAGGTACCAAGCGTGCGAATCCGCGGGCAGCAGCTAGTATCTTATACAATGGGAACCAGATGACTAAAAGCTACTTATATATGATTAAATACATACTTATGATACTTTATAACACCCAGACACAAAGCAAATATCTGTATATGTTCATGACACAGATGTTTGTCTTGGAAGGTATCAATCTGTAGCTGTAGCCTTACAGCACAGAATCAGAAAGACAAACAAACTTAGTGGTCAGATATCCAATTGGAATGCAAATCATTATTTTTACAAGCTTATACCACAAACATACTCAAGCATTTCTAAAAAAAAAAAAATCAAGTCTTGTTTTCCAAACTCGCACTGACGAGTAAGACGGTCGTTGCACTCTACCAGGTGGTATGATTTGTTTTAACAGTGTGCGCCGGCGCAGTGAGAATTGCATACTTTTCTTGTCATTTTGATTTATGTAAAAATAATACCCAATGGCACTTTCAGATACTCTCGGGGTAGAGGGGTATTCTAGGGGTTTTTATTTAACACTAGGTGCTGCCCGCGACTTCGCACGCGTGGTATCTACAAAAAAAGTAGCCTATGTTCCTCTCCAAGGTCCCATTTATCAAAATTCATCAAAATCGGCTCAGAGGTTTTGGCGTGAAAACGTGACAGACAGACAGAGTTACATTCGCATTTATAATATTAGTAGGGATAATACCCAATGGCACTTTCAGATACTCTCGGGTTAGAGTTCTATTCTAAAGGTTTTTATTTAACATTGTAGCTTTAGAAGATTCTAAAAACCTGGGTACCTTTAAAAATAATCGATTATCGTTGTACCGATTAAAATTTTATCTGTAAAATGATTCATGATTGATGAGTTACTACTTATCTACTACTACTACTACAAGGGCCGTGTATTATTTTTTTAAATTTTAGAGATTCGACTTAAGGTGACTCCCTGATCAAATGATCAAATGAAGAAATTTTCGCCTATTAGTGTAAGCTGTCAACTTTAGAAAATTATGATTATTGAATATTTTAGACATTATTTGATAATTAAATTATAAAATTAACAGCTAAAAACAATTTGAAACGAGGAAGTAGGAGAAAATATATTGAAAATAGTAAATATATTTCTTTTATAACTATTATACCTTCAATTAACGAGAAGATAGTCAATAATGCTAATTAAAAATTAATGGTGGTAATGGTGAAAACGTTCACCGTTTTAAATTACAATAATGTAAAAACAAACCATCAAAAAATTGTCTATTAATTGCCTAAGTCATTATTAGTCGTGCGCAACGAATATGATTGTTGATACATAAAACAATGTATTAAATGTTTATATACCTCTAGGGCGATTATGGATCTCTAATTACAATCAATGTCTATCAGTTTTCAAACGAATGATTGAAATTACGATAGACATTGATTGTAATTAGAGTTCCATAATCGTCCTACTCATAAGACCGCAAGGCAATTAGACATAATATTAGGTCTAATTATTATATTTAAGTCACAATAATCGCTTGTTGTTCAAATTGGTTAATCAAAACACATGTAGAATCGAAAGATGATGACATTCGTATCGTGATATTTAACTTTGTCAAAGTAAATTGTGTCATAATCAAAGTTGATTAATGTAAAATACACCTGTAAATAACACTCGTGCGAAGCCGGGATGGGTCTCTATTGTATTATAATGGTTTGAGGATGTCTGGGAAGAACCAATTGACATTATATTGTATACTAGCTGTTTCCCGCGGCATTGCCCGCGAGTTAAGAAGTAGCAAGATAATTGAAGCAATGAACGTTTCGGAAAATTTACAAAGCATGATCGCGGTTTTCGCGGTTTGATCATGATCCCGAGGGATTTTTTTGAAAACCTTTCTTAGCGAGCACCTACGGCCCTAGAGGAAGCTGCATACCAAGTTTCATTCCAATCCGTTCGGTGGTTTCTGATATTACGTGATGAGTGAGTGAGTGGTATTTGACAAATATTATAGTAGATTGTTATTATGTTACTAGCTAAAAGTAGCCTATGTCCATTCCTAAGATACAATCTTTATCCATAACAAATTTGAATGATGCGAAAAAAATAAGTTCTGTTGATCCGATCGCTACCAAACTTCACAAGATCACCCGCTAGGCTAATCTGAAGATTTCCTACAAAATCATCGAAATCGGTCCAGCTGTTTCGGAGTCTATAGTCTATACATACACACATCGCCTTTTATATATGTAGAAATTGATAAATGATCCGTTTGGTCGCTAACGCGCACGCGCACGTCTGACTGGTTGTATTGTTGAATGAGACTGACAGAGTCGCATTAGATAAGAGTATCTGACACACAATCAGCACACTAACCCAAGAGTTCGGAGATCACCATTAGCCTAGATAAAGATGCATATTGACACAAGCATTTGTCTTGAAAAAAAACTGCAATTTGAAAACTGTTTAGGAAAAAAATAAGCGTTCAACAGATTGGGTCAGTGGACTCTAAAAACTAACGACTTTGAATCTTAATATTTATCAAATACTTATATGTATTTAAAAACTGAACACTAATATCTTTGAAAATCCTAATTTACGACAGGCGTACTAAATTGAAAAAAACCCTAATATTCATGTAGCGAGGTATCCCTAAAAATATTTTTCAAGTTTTTACGTCATAGCTTTGTATCGTCATAAATTTTCATTACGTTGAGACTCTTGCTAAGAGTTAGGAGCTCTGATTAAGAGTGGACAGAAAGACAGACAGACAGATATACAAACGGAATTAGCGAAACTATAAGGGTCTTAAGCAATAGCGACAGCAATAGAAACGCAGCAATATGTCTCATGTCGTAAAAAACCCTTATTACGGAAACTTTACCAGCAGCTGCGCAATACACGCCCATTGCAAGTTGTCGCGAGTAACGCAAGACTCTTAAATATATCTAAATTATATGATTTTATTTTGACCATCGCCTCATACAATACAAAGGAGCTGGAATGCAATTCTCGACCGATCTAAAAAAGTCATTAATCCCAATAGAGTCGATACTTAAAAAACATGACTGCCTTTATGAAAAAATAAGTACGTAAACGGTAAAAAAGTTTGAAAATAAAACGACGCGAAGTCGCGACAAGTACTTTGGCGCGCTGTTTTGCATTTAAGATTCTTGTGCTCAATTTTTATTTATTTTATGTGGTCAATTACCATTTACTCTTCACGCCTAAAACTAGACAATATATTGGTCGCATCTTTGTTCCAGCAGACACTTAATGAGCAATTAAAAAGTATTTTTAATCTTAAATTGTTAATCCAACGTGGCTACACCTTTTTATTTATATTGTAAATGCCAAAGTTTGTGTGGATATTTCAATGTTTGTAGTTAAGTTTGTTTAAGTATAAACTTGGTATATAAACGCAGATATTTATATATTTAATACATCAACAAGCAAGCTTAAATAGTTGCTCTTTTTGTAGTAAAGGTATTTTGATAAACACGGGTTTTTTGCTCATGTATTTTGTTGATAGAGGCACCGTCACTGTTTCGATTTATCTAGAGAATTTTCATGAGGGTGAGTTTGATTCGCGAGTTGCCGCCCGAGTTCATGGTTCGCACTGAAGGTACTTCAATACGTTTTTTTTTTAAATTAATTTTTAATAAATTTTATTAGGCCCTCTGCATACAGGTCTTTATAAATATATAATTCATAATATCTTTATTAATGTATGTGGCTGTAAGGTCTCTGAAAATTCGAAAATGAAATAAAATAGTTGGGTTAGTACAAAAAACTCCTAACGTAATATGAACATTTGTTTAAATTAAGTTTGAATTTCATTTAAATTATTATTTCATATTTCAGGGATGAATTTCAGCTCCCTTTCTGAGTGCGCGTCTACATACTACAAATACCCTGCAAATTTAAAGTCTCTACGACCAGCGACCGGTTTTGGCTGTACATTATCATCTATATGTCAATCAGGCTTATACATAAATAGGTACGTTATATGTTTTATGATTAAATATTTCTGGCAATGGCCACTTAGACGAATATAGAATAGAATAAAATTTCTCGAATGTTATTTCGTGACAGCTCTACATACCAAGCGTTCCAGCGGTCACCCATCTATACCATGACCACACAGAACGAAAAACCTAGGTCGTGACAGATGACCACACTACATATATTGATCTACAGAAACATCGTCCACACGCAATCCAGTAGCATCGACCGTTTACAAAGCAACAGCGGACCAAAACATGCAACGTTGTATCAATTACATAATATCAACGCGCAGTAGGCCACTGCGACAATGTCGAGCGACCTTGACTTTGATTCTGTTGCAGTGCGAGTTGCAACAATGTTAGCGGACGTGGACTGCGACTTAATTTGATGAACGTTGTCGTATTAAAACAAACGAGTTGAATGAGCGATTGTGGGAATTGCGACGCGACGGGACGACCACGTGACGACAGTGACTTTGCAATTTCGTTTTCATATAAGATATTTTTTTAACTTACTGATTTTATAAATTGGTTAGTGTGTTTGTTACGTTTTCACGGGCGATTGAACGGATTTTGATGAAATTTGGTAATAAGATAGATTGTGTATTAGGGATGGACTACTTTTTAGGGTTCCGAAGTCCACAAACCCTTATAGTTACAAAGTCAAAGTCAAATGTCAAATGATATTTTATTCAATACAATCACAAGGATCACTTTGAAATGTCTTACATACTAGGTGAATTAAGACGTCAATTCATCCTAACCCAAGCACGAGAATTGGCAAGAAACTCGTCCTGGTCCTAGCGTTTTTTTTTTATCCATCCTTTAACCAGCTTAACTACGAAAAACTAATACAAGAGAGTTTATACATTTCAAATGTGTATGTTAACTATCTGAGGGCAAAGCAACATGAGGCCATGCATTCTTATCAATATTATAGTTATTTATATTACAATACGCTTTATTTAAATGACAACCCTTTATGTAACCTATATATGTCTTAAAAGGTAGTTTAGTTGCATTTTCAGGAAGTGTTCCCCATGAAGGAAATTTCGCAATATACGTCTGTCTGTTCTTAATCTTGCTCTTGCTCGCAGACTATTAATTTTATCGTGATTAATTTATGTAATATAATATTTAGGTAATACGTATTAGTGACCCCTACAAATGTATTAAATAAAACGGTTTTAAGGATACCTCCCGTGTAAGTGAAATGTAAAGTAAATTAATGATTTTTGTACTACCCCAATCGTGTGGCATATCGTTAGATAGGTATTTTAAAGATACTAAAAGGTTTCTTATACAGTTTTTCGATACAGACATTCGTTGGATCAATATTAAGCTTTTAAGTAGCCATTTTTGATCGAGGTCAGTGTCCCGTCCTCCTTGCTTAACTGCTAGTGTCTTGGTATAGCTTAAATGCTTATTTTTATGTAATTAGCATGCGAAGCCGCGGACGGAAGCTAGTAGGTAAATTTTATACAAATATAAATATCGATTTGTTTACACTACAATCGAAAATATTTGTGCATGTAATTTTTTATTTGAATGATATCACTCAAAATACAATGTTATGATAGTTAAAATTTTTTCAAAAGAAAATCATTAATTTAAATTCTGCTATACCTATACAGGACTATGAATTCAGGGACAAAATAATAGCCTTCTTCTTCTTCTTCTTCTTTGTTAATGACCTGTGACATACTAATGTCAATTTTGCCAGTGTCAAGTGTTTATAGTTTATTGTCAGTTTATATGTTATTAGAGTCTTAGTCGATGGTCAATTGTTGTAAATTCTAGACGTCACGCGGAAAGGCCGTCTAGAATTTTCTTGGGATTCCTCGTCGTTCAAATCACATTGCTCCACAATACACATATAATTCAATTATCCATACCCGTCCTGTAGTCACAATGTCATTTATTTACGCTCTAAGTTAGTCTTAAAAGTGTTTAAATACGAATTTTGTATCTTAAATATACAAACTTAGATTTTTCGATTTAGATTTTTTACGATTCTGTTGCGTTAAAAGCATATATTATGACGAGACAAATTGATATCACTTTTAGTTTTAGTTGTTTAACATAAGACAGTAGTATGATCATCCTTTGACGTTTGTATGGAAAGATAATCGGGTAGTTTACTCTTAAGTGTGAAAGCGTCCTATTAGCGTATAGGGTTACTATTGAACGACACCAAAATAGGAGGTAAACCGCCATAAAGTACGTCAGGAGACAATGGACCTTGAGACAGTAACTGCACTAAATCTAGTCTACGAGTCTACACCAAATAACACCCCAGATTCCAAACCACGCGATTCGGCTTTATCACAGAAATACGACTCCATGCAACTTTTAATAATGGCGGTTTACGTCTGTCAAGAGTTAATCACTGCTTAATATAATGCCATTAATTTTTTAGCCGACTTCAAAAGAGGAGGAAGTTCTCAATTCGGTTTTTTTACTGCGTCATTTAAGAAGCGATTTGGATTTTTTTTTCTTGTTTGGGAGGGTATACTTTCAGTTTCTTTCCATTTAAATATTAAGAAAAATTACTATGCCTAAGAGGAAAAAATTAGAGAATAAATTTTCTATTGACTTTTAATCGGGTAATGTATTTTAAATAAATACACTTAAAAAAATATTAGCTTCCCTAAGGGTGGTGGAACAGGAGAGGTAATTTTTAATGGGCTCAATTTATTCAATTAGTCTATTATCTTTTTAGTTTTTAAAATGTAATTATGTAAAATAACGTTTAACAGGGCGAATTTTAAGCAGTGTTTAGGCAGTTGAGAGGCTTTTATAAGTAGACCGTAGATGTTACTCTTCTATAGTGATGGTTTTATGGTAAAAGGCAATTTCACAGGTAACTTAAGAAACTTTACCTCTGTAGGGCGATTATGGAACTCTAATTACAATCAATGTTTATCAGTTTTCGGTGTTATTTCAATCATTACTGATCATAGACATTGATTGTAATTAGAGTTTCATAATCGCCCTACAGAGACGATTTTTTTTAGGTAAATTACTATAATATTCACCCAAAGGTAGATATTTACCATGGTATGTTAGTTTCATGGTAATTTCAAATATCATGGTAAATATCCCGTTTTGAGTGAAAATTATGTTCAAAACCATGAGTTTTTAAAATTATAGAAGTTACTACTACTTCTCGAGGCTTTTCATGCACCCCCAACCTACAGCGCAGAAGGCTGTAGGCTGTAGGCTACTATCTCACTAATAATTACAGAAAATAATATTCTCACAGAAGTTTCACAATATTTGAAAATGTACCATAAACTTATAAAAATAGAGATGGGTTTCAGCAAAACAGTGATATTCATAAAATCAATACTGGGAACAGAAACAAATTGTATATCCCTAAGTTTCGACTAGAACAAGTATATATATCCCTTATATGGGGAATATGGCTACTAAATTGCCTATTACGAGGTTTATCTTGTGAATAAAGCGTATTGTATTATAAAGTACCTGGATGACCGAGCTTTGCTCGGTATAAAACACAGATAAAACGACGTTTTATAAAAATGAAACCAAGCTAGATCGATTTATCGCCCCCGAAATCCCCTACATACTAAATTTCAAGAAAATCGTTGGAGCCGTTTCCGAGATTCAGATTATACATATATACAAGAATTGCTTGTTTTAAAGGTATTAGATAGATAGATATTAAATTGTAAATATAAATGCATGGCCTTATGTTGCTCTGCCCTCTGACAGTAAACTGACAGATTTGGTATATATAACCTACTGTTACTATATTCGTTTTTCGTAGTTAAGTTAATTATAAGATGGATCATACAATTACTTTTTATAATAAAAATACGATTCGTTTACTTGGATGACATGTTTTTTCAACTATTTTGATTTAAAAATCAAACTATTGAAACGATTTTGATGAAATTTCGTTAGGACCAATATCCATTATCATAATTTTCGTTAGGACCAATATCCATTATCATAATTTTCGTTAGGACCAATATCCATTATCATAGTTTTTATTTATTTATCCGTTCATAAATGACGGAGTTATATGGTAACACACAAAAAACCGAATTGTGAACCTTTTCCTTTTTGAAGTCGGTTAAAAAAAGCGCTAAGGTGGGAGTTTCTTTGTTAATTCTTCTCCGACTTGGGTTTGTATCCGTTTGCTAAATTGTTAACTACATATTTGTGTAAAACTTATTCGGCCTTATTTTTTAAGTATTTTCATTAAGTTTCATATCTGTAACGCTGTTGTTTTACCTCAATAAAAAAAATAAAAAAAAATCTTGCAGACAGACAGACAGACCCTTTCGAATTAATAGTATTAGTATAGGAATATGGATTCCATTGAGTATGTAAGTACTAAGGTACATTCCTCAATGTCAATCCAATCAGTCACGGTCAGTCACCCGCCACACCATCAATCAACCACATGCTAGTAAAAACTAGACAACATTGTTTTGTTTGTTTGTTTGTTTGAACGCGCTAATCTCAGGAAATACTGGTTTGAATTGAAAAAATATTTTTGTGTTAGATAGTTCATTTATCGAGTAAGGCTTTAGGCTATATAACATCAAGCTCCGACCAATAGGAGCAAAGCATCAATGGAAAATGTTGCAAGAACGAGAAAATTTCCTTTCCTTTCCTATTCCTTTTTGAGAGCTTCCGTTGCGTGTGCTGCGTAAACGGTATAAGTTACGCAAACATTATGTATGATGAAATTGTTCCTCTTTAAAAGTTCTAAAAAAAAATCCGCGACAGCATCTGTCTATCTTTTAAGGTTAGGTCACTATAACCTTATTTATGGTAATTAAATTTGTTTGAAATTAAAGCATTATTTGCGAAGGAGATTTATCAACATTATAATAATCCTTATCCAAATAAATATGTTATTAATCACAAGCATTTCATTGTAAACAAAACTGTCTTTGACATCACATGATTTCAATCAACATCTTTGGAGATATCATAATTTTAAAATAACTCCGCCACAAAATAGGTATGTTCGGGTTCACGCACGCAGTAACTCTGCCTGTCTATCTATTTGCAACAACTTCACGGTTAAACTACTGAATCGATTTTGACGAAATATAGCATAGAGTAAGCTTAATCCTCAAAGAAGGACTTAATAATGATATTTATTCAAACGCGATAAGTAATATTCACGGGGACGAAGTGGCGAGCAACAGCTAGTTGGTAATAAAGTGGTAAGTTTATAGATTGTTCCTTGAAAAATGGCATGGATTATATTTTTATATAGGTACCACACGTGCGAAGCCGAGTGCAAAAGCTAGTGACTAGCTAGTAACTTTGTCTGTCTGTTTGTTACATCTTCACACCAAAACCGCTGAACCGATTTTGATGAATTTTGGTATAGAGATATATGGGACCTTGGAGAAGGGCATAAGAAACATTTTATGTAGGTACCACGCGTGCTAGTGAGCTAGTAACACAATAAATTGGTCAAGTCCGAAAGTCGCGCCTGTGTGAACCCAACCTTACATAGAGTACGGTTCACATACTTACTTTCTTCAACATCATGGTTCTTTTACTTTTACTAGTCCAATTATACCGTCGTAAACTATGAAAGTACCGAATCTTGATATTAATTATTATAAATACTCGTACTTACGGGTATTTATCGCGTTTATTTACCTATTTTTCCCGACGTTTCGACAGGTTTACACTCTGTCGTGGTGTCCCGACCGTCGTCGGGAAAAATAGGTAAATAAACGCGATAAATACCCGTAAGTATTTATAATAATGTGTTCTGATCGCGTAAGTTTAAAAAAAAAAAATATTGTTATTAAGTTTGTACTTTCAAAAAATAACTTTAACGTGATAACGTCTTTAAAGAAAAATTAACGTGATAACGTCGTCTCTAACGAACCGACTTTATAGATAACCTATATTTTTTAGGTACAAATAAAGGGGTTTCAGATTTTTTCTGTGAGACCTTGATTTACCAAATTTCAAAATTCTAGAGATGAGTGAGAAGTACTGTGCTGTAGGTACGTTTGTGTTTGCTGATAAGTTTGAAGTATGCGGCAAAAATTACCGTATTCCTTGATTGCGTAGACTTAGAAACTTGATTTTTTTACAGCTTCCAGGGTCTTCAAACCTTAGTATATGATATTAATTTTAACTTGATATCTCTACGCGTTTCTGAGTAAAAGGGTCTTGGTATACCAACAGAAGAGTGATTTTTAGTGTTCCGAAGTTCCCAAGGAATCCTTATGGTTTCGCGATGTATCTGTCTGTCTGTCTGTCCGCCCCTAATCAGAGCCCTTGCTCGTGGAATATAAATTTAATAGTGGAACAGGTTTTTTTTAACATATTTCCCCAGTATGTCGACTTTATCTTCGCATTTTTGGAACTTTACTTATTACTGTAAGCTTTGCATTTTTTATATTTCAGTGATTTAGTTTATAAGTTTAATTGTTCTGTTTTGTTTTCCAAATTAATAAATAATTTCTCCGGCTTACCGCTTAACTCGTACGGAAATCGAATAGAAAAATCAGCAAAATCGTAAGATGTAAAGTGCAAACGTGTATCACGAAGACGCGGGGTCATCGTCCTCTTACTTTGTAAGGACACCTTGAAACCGATACGAGACCGCGAGTGCTTTTTTTTTTATGTGTGAGCTTATCTTTGTCTTTGTTTTTATCATAATGATCGTCGTTTTTTTCGAGATGTTGGCAAAGTTGCGAATTTTTTTCCGAGTCTAGATCGTAAAAAAAATTGGTATTTAAACAAAATACCAGCAACACTGATGCATTAACAGTGACTGAAGTCACTCCTTATTAGGTATAGATTTTCTTAGTGATATGACAAAATACCTTAGTAAAATCCGTGTTTATCAAAATGTATACTACAGATATATACTTACTAATATTATAAACGTGAAAGTTTGTATGTATGTATGTCTGTTACTCTTTCAAGTACTTATCGTTCGCAGACGAAGTCGCGGGCACCAGCTAGTATATTATATTACAGAAAGATTATATTACAGATATTGTTTATATTACAGAAATGTACATGTACAATAATCCCTACTAATATTAAAAATGCAAAAGTAACTCTGTCTGTCTGTCACATTTTCACGCCAGAACAGCTGAACCGATTTTTATGGATTTTTGTATAGAGATAGATGGGACCTTGGAGAAGGACACAGGCTACTTTTTTGTAGGTACCACGCGTGTGAAGTCGCTGGCAGTAGCTAGTATATAAAGTGAAGATGATTGTACCCGCAATACATTGTATAAGGTATAAACTTAATTTACTTAAATAACTAATATTATTGATAAGAATACATGGCCTCATGTTGCTCTGCCCTCAGACAGTTAAATGACATATTTTAAATTTATAAACTCTCTTGTATTAGTTTTTCGTAGTTAAGGCAGTTATAAGATGGATCATGCAAAAAAGCGCTAGGATCAGGACGAGTTTCTTGCCAGTTCTTCTCGGGCTTGGATTAGGAGGAATTGACACCTAAATTCATCTTTCATCTAGTATGTAACACGTTTCTAAGTGATCCTTGTAATTGTATTGATTGAAATATCTTTTGACTTTGACTTTACTTACCTATATATAAATTGTGAGATCAAGGACTCAAAACCCTGACTTAACCAAGATTCTATTTGGTGCAAGTCGGCATAACTGCTGTAATTTGCTCGTTTTAACAATTAGGTACTTACAGCAAAACACAGAAAAGGGGGAGATTCGATTCATCCTCGCGGCACAAGTAAAGTGGTATTTTTTAACCGCTACGATATTTTTTCACATTAAATACGAAACGGGTTATTTACATATTTAGTTACAATTCCAGGTAATTTATGCACGCTACGCAACATATTAGGTACTTAGGTATGTATATTCTGTACATTGATGTGAGTAAATAAAATGTATTATTATGAAATTATACCGTCAAAAAGCTTCTTTCAACTACTTAGTAATGTTATCGTTAATTACTACAAAACCGATCACAAAGGACGTATTTTTTGCTTAGGACCAAAACAGTGCAGTAATGATATATGAAATCTCATTATTGCACTGTTTTTTACTTTTTTTTATATAAATTTACCACAGAGGTTTAATATCTCCCATTACGTTTAATATAAAATGTATGCATTAGATCAAAAAGATACTGGCTGATAATAAAAATCAGCTGAATAAAACCGACTTGGTGAAAAAAAAAAAACAAATCTATTCCTAAATTTAGTCTTATTCTGACGTTGGTCGAAGCAACAAGTCTGCAGAGCAGAGTGTTTTTTCGTCGGGGTGCGGAGTGAGTCAAGTGTTCCTGAGGATGCCTCGTGGAGAGGCGAAACACGTGTCGAATTTCTTTTGGAGGTAGCTCTTTAGGAATAGATTAGCGGAATTGTACTAAATATTTGTCCATCTGTTTAATGTTAGGTATATTTTATCACAGTAGGTGGATTGGTAGTTGAAAGAAAAGTAAATTACGCACCTTGCTAAAGAGAGTAATTAATGCACTCGTGTTAATTCAGTGTCCTCGGGCACCAACATAACACTCGTGCATTAATAACTCACTTTGCGCTCGGTGCAACAATCTACTATTTCTTTCAACTGCGTAGTAATGTTATCATTAATCACAACAAAACCGATCACAAAGGAAGTATTTTTTGCTTAGAACCAAAACAATGCAGTAATGTTATATGAAATCACCAGTAGTTAACTTTTTTTTAAGTGATATCTTCTTATGTGAGGGTAAACAGCTTCGTTACGTAACGCGTTACGGCGCCAGGGTGTCTGGCTTCCCGTTCTCTCACGTATACGGCAGCGGTAGGCAGGCTCCTCCTTTCTCACTCTACCCCACATCGCTAGTTAGTTTAGTTTAAGTTATAACTTCTGTCGGGCGTCCCGAACCCGAAACGCACATTTTTTTTTAAATGTTTTCTTTGGTTTGTTTTGGTAAAACCTATAATTTATACCTAAATTAGATAAACAGTAAATTAAAGAAAAGTAAAGTAAATTAAATACAATAAATTAAATAAATTAAAGTAAATTAATACAGTAAATTAAATAAACATTACATTAATTATAACTATTTCAAATAATATAATTTGAAATAGTTATTATTAATGTAATGTTTATTTAATTTACTTAAAAATGTGTAGTCTTTCATTATCATAAGTATCTATTGAATTTTTGCTGCTGGGTTTCCGAACGAAATTTGTGGATCGAATTATAGATTTAAGTTTTCTGTGTTCATTTCTCGCAAACAAATAATTTCATTTCAAATCAAAGCCAATAAGTCGCTGTTATAAAACATATCATACTTATTCATGAATTACCTACATATTAACAATGAAACTGTAAATAACTTGTAGGATCAAGGCTACATTTGCATAGTTCAATATTGCATTCATGCACATACCTCGATATTCGTATTTTTAATTCCTACTTAATAGAATATAATACAATAGAATATTATCTTTATTGTACACCTTATATAATAAAACACAATATTAGAATTTAATTAAACTAAATGTATTTAAGTGGTACAATAAGCGGCCATATCGCATATTTCTTAATATTATAAATGTGAAAGTAATTCTGTCTGTCTGTCTGTTTGTTACGTTTTAACGCCTAAACCACTGAACCGATTTTAATGAATTTCGGTATAGATACATGGGACCTTGGAAACGGACATACGCTACTTTTTATGCAGGTACCACACTGGCGAAGGCGCGGGCAACAGCTAGTAGTTTATAATTTTCACTCAAAACGGGATATTTACCATGATATGAGATTTCGGCACAGTTGCATGCGCCATGATCACGAGGTAAACTGATTAAGTACGTACATAATTTCACTTTCAAAACTCTCGTGAGTTGTACTATACATTTTGCTAAACACGGGCTTCACTCACGTATTATTTTGTCGATGTAGGCACCGATACTATTTTAATTCATCTAGAGAATCTTTCACCGTGAACTCGAGTGGCAACTCACGCGCGCCGCGGATTAAACTCATCCTGATGAAGATTCTGTAGATGAATCGTCGGTGCCTCCATCGACAAAATAGTACGTGAGTAAAACCAGTGTCTATCAAAATGTATGTTTACATAATTGTTTAAATAGTTTACTAAAAACTAAAAAGAACCAACTTCATTGAATGAAATTTGAGCCTATAAAACATTTTTAGTGGAAAGTAGATGTATTTTGTATATATATAATTTGGGTAGGCCAAATAAACGCAGCGCTCCAATGAGACAGCGAGGTATCGAAGTCATGAAAACATCATCTATGTATAAGTACAATTTTTAGATTTTCGTTGCGTTTTAAGCTCGGCCGATTTTGATAAAATTTATATAAATAAGTTTAAAAAAACTAAAAAACACGCTTTATATAGAAAACCAAACTAAAAAATAGAAAATAAATTTTAATAAATGTATGTAGGAAAAAAAATGTTTTATTAAAAAAAGCGTGGGGTGCATGGTGTCAATAGTTATAAAAATTTCATTGACAGATATGAGAAGAAGGATTATCATTTCGATAATATCTTAATCACGAAACTGAAAAAAAATATTTAAAAAAAAACGTTGGGTGCTTTACCCAACGTTTTTTTTTAAATATTTTCGTTTTTTCTTACTTTTATTAGAAAAAAATTTTTTATTTATAGTTTGGTTTTCTATATAAAGCGTGTTTTAAGTTTTTTTTAAACTAGTATTTATTTTCTACTTTTTAGTTTTAGGATAATCAGTTTTTTTTTTAATTATTGCTTTGTCATCGGTCTTTGACAGGTGTGCAAAATTTGAATGAAATCAGGCCGTTTAAAGTGGGTCAAAATCGCGTCCCAAGGTATCGGTTACAAACATACATACAAGTGAAGCTAATATAAAGTGTATAAAAATACAATCGAATTGAGAACCGAAAATTGAAGTAGGTTAAAAGTTTTTATTTACGTTTTTAAATACGTTACATGTTTCTTAATTTATAAAGATTTCGTTTACTTGGATGACATATTATTTACAGCTACGAGTATTTTGATTTAAAAACAAAACTACAGAACCGATTTTGTTAAAATTTCTATGGAACTAATCAGAAAGATTTATCAGGTCCCTTCACATGAAAAAATGGGGCAAAAAAACAAAAACGAAATAAATGCAACAGAATTGGGAACCTATTTTTTTTTACGGTTAAAAATTATCGTAAGCATTCTAAAGCTGTGTCATAGAGATTCTGTAAAAATTTTTTAGTGATACGTAATAAATTTTTGAGGTTAGTCTATGGGTTTTTTATCTATAAATTTTAGATAAGTGCAGTTATATTTATCGATCAATAAGCAAATCCTTGTCTTAGTTCAGTCGTGACTTCGCAGATGCAACAGATAAACAATGTATGTTACAATATTGACTACCTGCTTTTCGTTATGATGGCAACACACGACATCACGAGTTGCCAGTTCAGTTGAAACTAGTTTACAGTAAGTTTGTTAAACAATTTGTCTCTACTTATCGCGCCATGGTTTAGTTTCTTGTTTTCGGAAAGGTAATGTTGGGAAAACTTGGGTGGTTTGCCGTTAAATAAAAAAAAAATACGATCTTATTTTGCTCAAAACAAAGTTCAAATTAGAGTAACATTATTAAATGACAGTTGTTTTTTTTGAATTATTTTCATGGCGTATTTACATGGCGACTAAAATTAAGTTCAAACATGTCATTCTCACGTCAAAATTTTGTTAATTAAGACGAGTTATTTAAAAATGTCTTCTAAATTTTACGAAGTTTTTGATAATCCTGGCAAACAACAGAGTTTACCAGGTTTATCAAAAACATCGTGGTAATATCAGTGACAATAGATATTTATAAAAAAAAACAGAACAATTGAAGTTATAAGCAAAATCACTAAAATATAACATAATCCAGTAACTAATGGGTAAAGCTTAAAAAATGCGAAGATAAAGTGGACGTACAGAAATGGAAATTTATAAAGTATATTTAGTTAGATGGATAAGTAACATTTTTAGACACGAAATAATTATTATTCTGTTTTGTTAATAAAATTACATGCGAACTATGTAAGGCGATTAGATAATAAATGTTCATAAGCAAAATTACTGGTTTTACAATTATTTATGGTAAACGTACCTACCTCACACCTACGCTACGTGACCGGTATGGTAACGAATAGAGACAGTCCAAGCCGTTTGCATATAATTTTATCAATGCGTTATAAAACATGCAACTTTGTAGCAAAAGTCTCAGTTTCCACCGGGATACTTTTGTCGGGCATCAGCAACGAATGTTGCCGTCGGCGTTGATCGAGCAGACAGTAGCATTCGCTAACCAACATTCATGGTCTGTAAAACTTTTTCTGATGGAAAGGCCCCGGGTTTACACTTTTTTTAATGGAAAGACACCGTGTAAACCCATTTTCTAATGGAGAAGCCCGTTAAAACCCTTTTTCTAATGGATATACACCGTGTAAACACTTTTTCTAATGGAGAGACCACGTGTAAACACTTTTTCTAATGGGCTAGCCCCTTGTTTATACTTTGTCAAATGGAGAAGCCTCGTGCTTACACTTTTTATAATGGTGAAACTCCGTTTGAACACTTTTTGTAACGGAGAGAAGCCCATCGTAACATTTTTTAGCACCTCTAGATGTTATCACATTTTTTAATAGAGATGTTCCTTGGTAATTCTTTTCAACCGACTTCAAAAAAGGTGGAGGTTCTCAATACAACGGTTTTTTTTTACCTCATAACTCCGTCATTTATGAACCGATTTGAAAAAATCTGTTTCCATCTGAAAGGATATACTTCCTGACTGGTCCCATGTAATTTTCATAAAAATCGGTACTGTAGTTAGGTTTTTAAATAAAAAAAACTAAAAAAAAAATATGTCACCTACTTGGATGAAACGATATTTTGATATTTTGCTTTTTAAGTCGGATGTCTTTTTAGTTTTTAAAACGTAATGATTCTAATGGCGATACCCCATGGAACACTTTTTCTAATAAAAAGGCGCTCTATCAACCCTTTTTAGCCTTTTTAGCGTCAGTTCAAGAACCAAGACGAATAATCTGACTAGTGTGTAATGTAATCAATCATCATCACCATGCTTAGGATACTGGCCCTAAGACTTACACTGCCTAGACTTGATTCAACTTCTAGTTAGTCGAAATGCGATATCGATTTGGAATGAAACTACTTTGGTAGTTTGCGATCTAGAGTTTTATGTTCTAGTGCGGGAATGCAAGGAACAAGAACGTTTTTCTCAGCAATTTAGCTTTTTAGTGCCGGTGTTGATGGGATGTGACGTAAGAGTGTGAGGATCGTAAAAACACTATTTATTTCAATATTACTGTAGGTATACAGTATAGAAACATAAATTCAACTAGGGCTTATAAATTTCAAATTAGGTAGGTACCTAGACCTACCTAATCAAGGTATCTCAGTACGAAATTTTCGCGAGCTATCGTTTTAACCTCCACGATATAGAGGGGTGTTATAAGTTTAACGCGTGTATGTACGAGTATACATATGTGTATGTATGTATGACATGACATGACACCTGTCATCCCTTCAGATGATTTTTTACAAAAATAAATTTTTGTTTTTGTTTTTACTTTCACCATCCGCTGTAATCCATAATCAGCTGAGGATTATCAAAAATGGCGCAGCACTCGCATCTGATTGTAAAATCGAGTTTGTGATTTTCGCTGAACTATAAAACACTTCGAGCGAGGATTTCTACTTGGAACTGATTCCAGATTAGTGCTGCTTGGAGACTGATGATGGAGACGACTGCGATAGTCTTCAAATTATTGGGGGTTAGTCTAAAACTGCTGACTAACAGTAGAGCTGGCAATAGAGAAGGAAAACTTGAAACCAACCCGGCTCGGTGCCAGCCGTTATGCACCTGCAACCGAACCGACACCGCATGTACTGGTTCGTCTTTCCTGCGGGTCTTGTTGGCAAGGTCGAGAGGTTAGTGTGGGTACCTGGGAAGGC
The DNA here is from genome assembly GCA_948098915.1 of Lampropteryx suffumata. Classification (NCBI taxonomy): domain Eukaryota; kingdom Metazoa; phylum Arthropoda; class Insecta; order Lepidoptera; family Geometridae; genus Lampropteryx; species Lampropteryx suffumata. The sequence goes on from OX402563.1 coordinate 6,679,598, forward strand.
CTGCGCTATCAAACAGAATCCCAGGCAGAGTGGCGTCAGTGGAGAGGAAACTTCATCCACCTCAGCTTGCTGGAGTGGATCCATGAACGAAAGTTTTCAATTACAATTAACTGCTCTGTAACTTTACTGACGCCACCTAAATCATCTTCAACAGATGAACGATGGCCAATGATGATATATATGTATGAGTGTGTGTCTTTCTGTGGCACCGTAACTCCCAAAAGGATGAACGGATTTTGATTTAGTTTTTTTTGTTTGAAAGGTGTCTTGATCGAGAGTGGTCTTAGGTATTTTTATATTTTTGTTACTTCGTTAATATATATTTTATGCAACAGTTTCGTGATGGGTATCGAACTCGCACCGAAGCTATCGCAGCTATGTCTCAGCAAAGTCAGCTACTAAAGAGGTAGTTGAATTAAATATTTTTAGAGGAAAACTTATATATTCCTTCAGTGCTTAGTGCTTCGTTATGGCGCCGATTTTACGACCGAGAATGGTGGAGCAATAAATAAGTTTTAATTAGTAATACCGTCACTCTGTTAAGTCTAGTATTTTATTTTTGACACTAGAAGTAATTTAGCTATGAAAAAAAAATCTCTCGATTGTAATCCCTGGGCCTCGCAGACACGTTAGATCTCTAATTACTTACGTTTTAGGGGAGTAGTCAGAGGCACATCCAAAATTATAAAAAAATTTGAACGTACCCCAAATTTTTGCACAGTACCTAGTTCGTATCTTCGAATTTTTGGTTTTAGGGTGCGCGGGTTTTCTCTCGATGTTTCCCTCCACCATTTTAGATCACTAGCAGTACCTACGATGTATGATATTTTGGCATGTAACATACTAGTTAACAAGGTTTATGATAAACATTACGAAACTTACCTTACCCTTTCAAATAAAACATCTAAAACATTCAACATAAATACGCTTAAAACTAAAGAGAAACCAGACTTAATGTATGTTTATAAAATATATAATATATATATACAATTTTTTGATTTTTGTTGATTTTTAAAAACCACTCAACCGATTTCGATAAAATTAAATTGGGACCTGGGATCCCGGGAAGAACCTTTGAAACAAAAAATATATTTTCAAATCAGTTCAGGCGTCTTTGAGTAATCGGTGAACATACATAAAAAATAACATTTCGACGAATTGAGAGCCTCCTCCTTTTGTAAAGTCGATTAAAATACAAACTAATTCAGAAATCATTAATGTCAACCTCAAAGTTGTAAAGCGAAGTGAATTACCAACCCTGACGCAGTTAAGAGTAGTGAAGACGCACAGAGAATAAAAATGCTATTACTCTGGCTCTCACCGAAAGCGAGACACTACAATATTGTCTAATAAGAAGCTGTCACTTTATGACAGCTCCTGAGCTAGGGTTGCCAGTTTATACTTACTTAAATATTATTTCATATTATTTCATGCGAATCACTGATTTTAAAACTTTCTATACCTAAGTATTGGCCTCAATTCAGTTGTTTCGCTAGAGTAACTAAAATTTCCTAAAACAAAAACGATCTTATTTTGTTTGCATTAAAGTCTGAATTAGAATAACATTTTTTAGTGACACTTCCTAAATTAACGTATAACTGACGTGTTTTAGCTCATCTTAGTCATCATGTAAGGAGGTGTTGATTAAAACTGCGGTTATTTTCCGCAGTTTTTATCAACACCTCTTTACATTATTTTCAATAAAGGAATTAATTGGAATAAAAATTATAGCAATAAAACAAAAAATAATTTTAACTTATTTTAGAACTGTGATTTAAAATGGGTACTCTAATTTGAACTTTATTGGTAGCAAAATAAGGTCGTCCATATTTTAGAAAATTATAGCTAGACCGGCGAAACAACAGAATTGCCAGCGCCTGTCATTTAAAAATGTTAATGAATTAATATGACAAAATATTTTATTTAAAGCCATTTTAGCTATGGGCCTTAAATTACGACACCATTATGAATAATAGAGTATGTATTTTTAAATGTATGAGCAAATCAGCTCGCTAATTTAACAATATAAAAAAATCATAGACTATTATGATAAATTCTGTCTGTTTTTGTTTGTTTGTTACTACCAACTATAAAAGGATTTCAGTTGGTAATAAGTCTTCTTTAATATTTATCAATTGCTTAATAAATAGATTGTATCATTAGGAAGAACATAGGCTATTTTGGAAGTCATTTTTTCTTATGGGAGGGTAAACCGCTTCGTTACGTAACGCGTTACAGTCAGCCAGTCTGTCTGGCTTCCCTTTCTCTCACTCTCCACAGCGCTAGTTAGATTCGTTTAAGTTATCACTTCTGTCGGACGTCCCGAGACGCATACGTTTTTTTTATGTAAGTACCACGCGTGCAAAGTCGCGGACTAGCCTGCGACTTTACATTATAATAAAAACAATTTAAAAATAATCGCGCCACTGAAAACGTTTTTAAGATGTGAATATAAAAGATGTAAATCTCGACCGCTCGACTTGCTCAATGTCACACCTTATTTCATTTTATGCTAGCTCCTGGTATTCTAGGGTTGTCAACACATTTTTGAATATGTTTTTTGAACCAAATCGAGGTAGGTACAATCTTTGATGTAGAGTTGCAGAGTGACTAACAAAGAACCAGTGATACGAATTTCAGGTATACATCAATACTAATATTGTAAATTCGAAAATGTCTGCATGTGTGTCTGTTTGCTAGTTTTTGACCTTCTCACGGCTAAACGGATCATAATAAAACATGGTAAGAAGATAGATGGTATTTTGAGAAGGACATGTACTACTTTTTATGTAGACGCGTGCTAAGTTGCAGGCAGAAGCTAGTATATATAAAATGGAATATACAATATGCCCCGTAGTCACTAACTCTGGACACTTTATTCACCTTAATCGAAAACAAGAAAAACAACACAATGAGGTGTCAACGACAAGTCAATTCGAATAACGAGGCAATGGTGGCAATTCGGTTGGTTAATTTCTAAAATTAGGAATTGTTTGAAATATATTTTAGTTAGTCATAGCATTTGTAAAACCTATTCGGTTTGTACCATCTAACTAAATTAGGAACGCTTAATTAAATTATAAAAAAATAAATTAGGATAAGTTAGTAACAGCGGAATACCAAGTTTCATTTGACACTTCTAAACCTAATTTTAGCTAAAATTAGTTAGGTTGGTGCCAACAGAATTGAGGCCAATGCCGCCAGTGTCTTAAGAGCGCTGCCCTCAGGCAGTGATCTGGATTAGTTGAGCTCTCTATAGATCGTTTTGAGCGATCCTTAGATAGCTCAACTGTTTCACATGTATTTTATATTATTCTATACATTTCTGTTATTATTTTAAATTATGGTAAATGTTTATTATTATACTCTTATAAAAGGATTCATTTAGTGATATCGATTGCGATTCCATAAACAAAAATTAAGGCGATTCCCTGAATTTGATTCTTATTCGCGGCGTTCAAACCGTGATTTTTTATCAGAAACATTCAATTATGGAATTCTGAAACAAATTTAACGGGTAATGTTTTAATTAGCTTAAATTCCGTCTATTCGTGTAATCTGCAAGATCAAACGACGTCTACTTTAGAAGGTGATGATTTTTTAATATTCGAGACATTATTACATGATTAAATTATAAAACTAACAATAACTTTATAAATAATTTGAAAGGAGGAAATAGGAGGCAAAATATTGAAAATATATAATATATTTTTTATAACCTTCAATTAACGAGCAGATAGTTACAGAATAGCGGTTAAAAATGGTCATTTTTTTTGCTTACAGAAGTTAATTTTGCTGTGGGCATCGTCTTAAGCATTCTTTAGATAAGCATCCCTTTGTCTTGGTTAACGAAAACGAGCATGAGAAACTTAATTATTTGTAACTTAAGCACACAGAAGCGAATCTCAGTAGAACGATTACGTTGACGTATTTCACGTTGTATCCTGCTAATGAACAAAAGCTCTGCTTACGCTACGAATACGAAGTCGAACGATAGATAAAACAAAGTATATAAGTATATCAGTCATGTGGTACTTACTACCTATAATTAAAGATCTGCTTACTTTGGGGCCAGATGATGCTGTGTGAAATGTCCGGCATATATCTATACATCTAATACCTTTAAACAAGCTATTCTTGTATATATGTATATATAATTTGAATCTCTGAAACGACTCCCAACGATTTTTATTCAATTTAGTATGCAGAGGGTTTCGGAGGCGATAAATCGATCTAGCTAGGTTTCATTTTAAGAAACAACCTAACCGAGCTTATAAAAAGATCGGTCATCCAGGTACTGTTCATACAACTCGGGAACGGCTGGATCGATTGTCATGATATATAAATTAGTATGATTAGTCTCCGTCCCATATAGCAGAATAAAATGTGATATATTTTTAATGTGATTTTATTGTGATATTTTTTAATTTTTTAAATTCGTAGACAAAGTCGCGTAAGTTGCTAGTTTATAAAATGACATAAAATATATATCTTTTTATCATTTTGATAAACGGTCTGCTCGTTGCCGCTCGAGTTCACAGTTCGCACTGCGGGTGACGTATCTCGCGTCGCGGGTCGTGGTATCTTTCACTCCCCTATTAGGTAATGTATTGTTTAAATATGTTGTTATCCTTTTTTATTGGCATTGTATAATCATCATCATCATCCTCCTTATTTATTGACATTGTTTAATATCTATTTGTTTTTAGTTTTTCTTTTATTTTTTTCCTAGCTTTTTTATTTGTTGCTCGCGACTTTGTCCGCATTTTTTTAAAGGAATTGTAGCTTAAATCCTTCCCCAAGATGCTTTTTATTTCCATGCCAAATATTGATAAGTTTTAAACCAATCACACTCGCCCATTCAAAAGTTTCCATACAAACATTCACACCCCATTTTACTCCTTTATGAGGGAGTAAAATGGAGTAAAATTTACATTTTACTCCTTATTTTGTAAAATTCTGAAACACGTGTCTGTTTATTTTGCATTTTTAGTAACTAAAACAAGTCTCTAAGATCACACCACCCGTTAAAAAGTTCCCACACAAACTTTGACATCCCGTTTTACCCCTTTTTTAGGGTTATTTTGAAAAATCCTGAAACACGTGTTCATTTATTTTGCATTTTAATTATTTATATCAAGTTTCGCACCACGCGTTAAAAAGTTTCATACATACGTTTTCACCCCTTTTCACCCTCTTAGGGATTGAATTTCAAAAAATCCCGCCTTAGTGGGTAGTTTTGCTGTAAAAGGAAGCTACCTTCCAAAAGCATCAGCGGTATAGGCTCGGCGATGATGAATCAGTCAGTCAGTCAGGTTAAGCTCTTTTATAGGTATAGATGACACTCATTGTAGTCAGTAAATCTACTCAAGTCGTAAATCTAGAAGAGTCCGTAGCGAGTCTTTGTGACCCCACCATACAGGCTTTTTAGTCCTAGTGTTAAGTGACTCTGTTCCTATGGGAACGAAGTCACTTAGCGGTACTACCTTTATATATATAGGAAAATTATGATGTAGTAACAAAAAACCTTAAGTGTACCAGCTATCTATTAAGAAAAAAATATATATATTACCTATGTGCGCCAAGGACAGACTACAGACCTTCCTATAACTCCACTAGCTATTATTACTTGCCAGCTCAGGTGATAGAGCTAAGCTAAGCCACACGAAGGTCTCCGTCTTGGCTTAACAACAAGCCGGGATGGACAAGGTGCTCGCCTAAGCACACTAGCTAATTTTGGGATAATAAGATTGAGGGTAGGTTTTTGTGTTATTTATTGAAATGATTTCGGTGTTGGATTCATAAATGACGGAGTTATGAGGCAACAAACAAAATACAAAACAACCGAGTTGAGAACCTTCTCCTGTTTTTAAAGTTGAAAACAGTCGAGAAAAATGAAAATGAGAGCATGCCATATTATTCTCGTACTTATGGTTTCTTTATGTCAGACTTTTATCAACGACTCACCGCATACTACACACTTCTTACATACACTTCAGACAAACACACACAAAAAATGCGATTAGTATCTAACGTAAAACATATTTGAAAACATTTTTGCAAAAAAAAAATTATGGCATATTTATAATTACTAGTGGACGCCCATTGGTCAAAAAATTCGACTATAATTAATTAGTAATTAATGTATTTTTTATACATAATTTAAAATAAATATTAGCATTCGGCACTCCTTCTCTATATAAACTATATGTGTGCGAAATTTCATACTCCTCCGTCCGCGCAATTTTCGTAAAAAGGGGTACAAAGTTTATGCTTCACGTACTAATATATAGATTACTGTAGTAGATACATAGTTTTAATTGTTTTATCTACCTATTCATAACTACTATCTATAAGTTCAAAACGAGTATACAAAATGTGGATTCAAATTGAATTAATTACGACAGTTACAATTTATTATAAGAAACTATATTAATAACTGTGAATTTAGGATTCACATAATTACGATAAATAAATAAATTAATGTATCTGTGTTCGTAAGTTGTCACCTATTAGGAAAAATGGCAAGCTATCGCGAATTGTAAAGGCACGCTTCCAAGTCGAGTTTAACGTGTAAAGTCGGGCACTAAAGCTACACTTTATTAGACACCAGCCGAGAATCTCGTAAAATAGCATTTATGACGTTCCCCTCAATGTGTAGGTACTTTGAAAGCACTAATTGGTAACGATACAATGGTCTAGCAGCTCAAAAAGAGCGTTCATAAAGTTTATAGCTATATTTGAAGGCGGCAAAACTAAAGACGCATTTAGGTGTAAAGCAGGTGAACGCTGGTTATCTTACGGCTGGAGTCAGCGCCGGTTGTTTTCTTGTCAAGTGGCGTGAATGATACGCAACTGTAATTCTTAAACTGGATATTCAAGTGGCACGGTAGAGTAATAAATAACTGCACTAATCGATTCTCGCCGCGGGACAAATGTTTGTATGATCTGCAAGTATTTGTCTAGAGTCTGAGTGTTTCTATCCCTACTAATATAATAAATGTGAAAGTAACTCTGTCTGTCTGTCTGTTGTTACGTTTTGACGCCTAAACCTCTGATACGATTTTGATGAATTTGGGACCTTGAAGGACATAGGCTACTTTTTATGTAGGTACCATGCGTGCGAAGCCACTGGCCACGGACAGCAGCTAGTATATAATATGTATAAAAAGTACCTATATAAGTAGTATATCAGTCATGTAGTACCCATAACACAAGCTCTGCTTACTTTGGGTATTGTGCTTTGGGGCCAGATGATGATGATAATGATGATGTATTTTTTATTATTGATTATTTATTTATTTATTTTATAAATTGTTCTAGTACTTATTCTATTTTGTGTGGAGGTTTGTAACTTGGTATACTTAGATATAGATTTGGACTTGGAATAAGATAAGGCTATTTTTTCCTATGTAACCCGAGGATAATTCTTGTATATAAAAATATACTATCATCAATAATGTTGCTAGGGTCTAATTAACAATTAAAGTTACTATGCTTAAATTGACCGGTACCAATTAGTACCATAGGTGATAGGTAGTAACTGCCTAAGTCGGCAATTGGCTAATGTGAACTTACTGTTAGTTCGTTGGCTATTGATTCACGAACTTCGCGAACTTACACGTAAGTTCTGTTATCATTTTTCTATGTGACTTCAGCCTCAGGTCAGGCTATAACACACAACTTTTGTACTTTTCTTTTGAATTGCTTTCGTGTTAATATCTTGAATGGCAACTATGGCCAGTTATTAAAATTTACGCAATTATATATAACAGAACACTACATTTGAAAAATCTACTTGATGTCACCCTGATGAAGATTCTCTAGATAAATTGAAGCAGTGGCGGTCCCTTCATCTACAAAATACGCGAGTAAAACTAGTGTTTCTCAAAATGTATACAACAGATACTTATTAAAAAAAAGTTCTTTATTACACGTTACCGACATTTGGCGAATGAGGACTAGGCCCAAAAAGGTGTAAGATTTCGACCGACACCAAACTCCAAATTTAATAATTATTAGTTTGAAAAAACTAAAAAAACACGCTTTATATAGAATACCAACTTAAAATAAAGAAAATAAATTTTAATAAATGTAAGTAAAAAAATAAGTTTTTTAGTTTTTTTAACTATTAATTATTTTCTACTTTTTAGTTTTAGGATAATCGTTTTTTTTTTTTTTTTATTCGAATTATTGCATTGTCATCGGTCTTTGACAGGTGTGCAAAATTTGAATGAAATCTGGCCGTTTAAGGTGGGTCAAAATCGCGTCCTAAGGAGTCGGTTACAAACATACAAACATACATACAAGTGAAGCTAATATAAAGCGTATAAAAACGAATCTGTCATAATTTCGACTATAAGCTATCGACTAACTTCGCACACATGTTAATGTCACAATAGCTGAGCGATTGAAAACGCCGGCTTTCAATTACTGACCACCAAATTCGAAAACTGCGATTTACGTTTTTATGCTTATCTTGTAATTTTATTTTATGTTTTATATTACCTGAGATGTCAATCAATTTTATGGTTTTTAACTTCGTTCCTACCAGGTGTCATCCGTCACCTCTCACCCGTCTTGTTTTTTATTTATCTTATTTAATTCCACTGCTGGGCAAAGATCTCCTCCAAATTCTTCGAATGTCTGTCCTATTCTTCGAGATCTCCCACCATCCTCTTTCAAAGGTATCGAGATCATCCCTTCCAACGATTTCTCGGCAGATCGTCGTCCGTCAGATTGCTAGGGTGTTACCAGGTGGCCCATCTGTTTGAGTGCATGCGACTCACGTGGCCTGCTCAGTTCCTCTTGAACCTGGTTGTTAGTCTCCCCGCAGCAATTTATAAATTAAGCGCAGGATGCTGGTTCAATTGCGCTCTGGTAAATCTTAAGTTTTGACTACTGCAACTCAGTCAAAGACTAACTCTGAGCACCGTAGGATAGATAGACAGATAGATTAACCCTTTATTGTACATAAAGAGAACACAGAAGAAATAATTGAAATAAAATTGTACAATGGGCAACCTTTGGAACCTATAGTAAGTTAGTACGACAAGGTGCACATGTCATTGAGTTGGCGTTTATGTGTCAGAGGAAGGTCTCATCGACTTCAACGACCTGTCTTGAGCTTATCCAAGCGTAATGGTTTCGACGACCGATTTCCTTGTCCTACCAGTTTTCTAAGCCACGTCAAAGATTTCAGATTGTCAGATTTACTCATTGTAAAGTATATCTTGCTTATTTAGTATAAATTACCAATAGCACGAATAGTAGACACTATTCAATCAATTATAAATTATAATATATGTTTTGTCAGTTCGTGGCTTTTGCGCTCTGCACTGCATAAAACATGGGAAAGGGTTGCAGAATGGTTTTTATCCGAACTGTAATGTCATCTTCAAAGCAAATATAATATTTAATGCATCTGCGCTACGTCAAAACCAACACAGCCTTCTCTAATACAATAACTTTACAGTACGGTCTCTGTAGCACTGTGGTTCAACTGTCAATGTAAAATAGGCCTTATAGTCTTTATACATTTTGATAAACACTAATTTTACTCCCAAATTATTTTATCGATAACGTATCGATTTCTATCTAGATCTTTATCAGGGTGATGAAGATTCTCGCGTTCACGGTTTTCACCAAATATTTAGAACAAGTCACGAAAGTTTTAAAAGTGAAACGTCTTTAATTTTACAATATTTTAGATACTTAATAAGTGCTTTCAGTTATTTAGTTTAGTTAGTTAAACTAAATAACTGTTTTTTTTAGTTTATTTGTGAAACATGTATCGACACAGACCCAAGATAAATATTTGCAGATGAAACCCGACCAAGTTCACAAATCAGAGATGGAGCATTCGGGATCACTGGATTGAATTTCATGATCGAAACGTTCTTTCCAATGAACTTAGCTTCAAATTAACAAATAGGTAATCGAATTTCAATCGAGGTTTTACTCGGTGGCTACTCCCTAAGCATCCAGCCATCCTGTGACCATGGTTATTGCATCATAACCGCAATTTCGGGAAGATATAAATAAATAAAAAACGTGTGCGCCTCGGGACGCCCGACATAAGTGATAACTTAACATATCTAACTAACGCTGTGGGTTAGAGTAAGAGAGGAGGAACCTGCCTACCGCTGCCGTATACGTAAGAGAAAGGGAAGCCAGACAGATTGGCGCCGAAACGCATAACGAAGCGGTTTACTCTCCCATAAGAAGTTATCACTTCAATAGATGTAACGAAATGTTATACGATTGTATCGTATGTCGATCACGATGTATCGGTAATCGTTTCGCCCCAGAGTAGGTTCGCGCGTTATCAGTACTGTTTCTTCTGTACCTTCACTATAACCAGCAAGTCGTAAACTGCACATATGTTTACCGGAGCGGGGTGCAGTACCTACCTTAAAAGCATTGGTAATATAACAAAACGCTGAACCGAAATTGCCCATAAAAGTCCGACGGCGTTTTCTAACTAAAGCCATGAAACTCAAGCGCTGGAGGAATTTACAATGCCTCAGTCTACGTACATTTAATGTTCGTGACGTACACGTTAGTTTAATTAAAGTAGCTCAACGCGAGCCAGTGATGAAGAGAGAGATGAAAAAGGTGGTCTTGAGTTTTATAGAGACGTTTTACAAAAAGGTATGATCTAGTGCGGTTGGTGTTGGATGTCCAGACTGTTTATTTCCTTATCCATCTAAATAACTTACTTTTATAGGGTTTCGTAGTACACAAGGAATCTTTATAGTTGCGTTATTGTTGTCTAGTCTGTCTGTCCCTATTCAGAGATTTTGTTCGCTGCTATTAGTTTTATCGTGATGGAATTTTGGACTGTAATTTGTTTAAGTGGCATTTATAAAGTTATAATATAATGCTTTTAAGAAATACATCTCCCATAAGAAAAGTAGGGTTTCCTTTTTAACCGACTTTTAAAGAGGAGGTTCTCAATTCGACTGTATTTTTTTATGTTTGTTTCCTTATAACTCCGTCATTTATGAACCGATTTGAAAAAATCTGTTCATGTGAAAGGATATACACTTCTCGATTGGTCCATATAAATTTCAAAAAAAAACGATTCAGTTGTTAAGTTTCAAAATCAAAAAAACTGAAAAAATATATCATCCACTTGGATGAAACGAAATTTTGATATTTTGGTTTTTTATACATGAAGTCGGTTATCTTTTTATTTTATAAAACGTAATTATTCACTTTTAATACTTTCGTGAGTAGTACTATACATTTTGATATACCCGGGTTTTATTCACGTATTATTTTGTCGATGAAGGCACCGACACTGTTCCGATTCATCTAGCTAGAGAATCTTCATAATGTTACTACCGCACGTGTGGCATATCGTTGGATAGATATTTCAAATATACGACTTATATTCTTAAAAAAACTTTTGATGCAGATATTCATTTGTTAAATATTAAGATTTAAAGAGGTTATTTTTAATGGTGGTTAGTCTAATTCCCTCCACCAGCTAAACCGCTGTTCGATCCTACATGTACCTATTCTATATGTATGTATTATGATTCTTACTGCTGTCTGCCAGATGATGCTGTGTGAAATGTCCGGAATTAAATTGAATGGTGACCAATTTAAAAGAATCTTGATTATTTTAACCTGGAATATTATTGTCTACTTATTATATTACGTGCGAGCAAAACCGCAAACAGAATCTAGTATAATCTGAATCTATCAAAAAGCTGTCTCTACATGAGTGCATGCTAAACTACAGTGCTCTATGTTTACGGATATAAAGTTGAATGTCGTTCCACTGATACGGCGTTGAAGTTTTGGAGGAATTAGATACTGTGTCAGTCAGACCTCGTGCAACTGGAGATCACTAGACAAAATCCACTTTTGGATTCTTCGTTTGTCATTTCATGATGTAACATTTTTTCTACAGTATTGCATGTTTTATTCAGTATTCATAGCGGAATGTTAATCAATAAATGGTGACTTCATAGCACGAGTATGAACAATTGAATTATAAATCTACTAGCGACCCGCCCTGGCTTCGCACGGGTGCAATGCTGATACTAAATATACTACAGAATGTCTTTATATACTACGTTATCTAAAGAGAATAACATAACCTAAGAGATAGACATATACCATTGCGGACTTTTGTGTAGACCTTTTTAAGGAGTACAATACTATAGTACATTATTTTGATCTATCTCGTAGGGTTCAGCCAGCGTTTGCAATGTAAACGCAAAAAAATGTGTTTATTTAAAACACCACATTACAAACCTCTAAAATTGATCTCTAATGAGTGTTTCTCTACTATATTATGCATGTTTTATACATATAAACCTTCCTCTTGAATTACTCTATCTATTAAAAAAAACGCATCAAAATCAGTTGCATAGTTTTAAAGATCCAAGCATACATCGGCATCGACAGACAGACAGCGGGAGGCGACTTTGTATTATACTATGTAATGATTAGTGCAATGTGATTTGAACGACGAGAAATCCCAAGAAAATTCTAGACGGTTTTGTTCTTGACGCTGTTGTTTAGAATAGACAAATGACGATCGACCAAGACTTTATAACCAATCAATTGACACTGTCCAAATAATTCAACAAGACTGATGATGCCAGTATAGGCAGACAAGAAGATCCACCTTCTGTCAGCCTTTATATCTGCGGGAAAATACAGTGTATGGATATGACCACTAGCTTGGATAGGCCACGAGACTGAACCGGTATTTTAGGCCGTCTTGCGAAGCAAACATTACGCTCCTATATTATTTATTTTTCTGGTTCGACTGGCCTGTTAGCTTAGTTGGTAGTAGCTGTGCCTTCTGCGCTGTAGGTTGAGGGTTCGATTCCCTCCCAGGATAAACATTTGTGTGATGAATATAGGTGTTTGTTCTGTATCGGGGTGTTATAAAAATATCATAAGTATGTATTTAAAAATATATATAAGTATTTATTTATCCACCAATATTTATTTATTTATTTAGTAACACTCATACAGCAGAACGGAAAAAAACGCCCGATGTAAGGGCAAGAAAAACCAACTACACTAACTTGTATCCGAGAAAAGGAAACAGAGAAATAAATGGCATCAATCCAGAAAACCGCAAGATGAAAACCAGCTAAATCACAATTGAAACGGCAAATACAAGATTGCAATGTATCCACCATGACCTATCTTCAGAAGTTAACCAGTCTGGAAGGGTACAGGAAATATGAAACAACTCAATATCTAAATTCTACCAATATACACAAAACACGCAAAATTAGGTCGTAAGCAACGAGCAATAACATCTCTACTAATATTGTAGATGTGAAAGTAACTCTGTCTGTCTGTTTGTCACGTTTTTACGGCTAAACCGCTGAACGGATCTTGATGAAATTTGGTAAAAAGATGTATTGCATTCGGGGGAAGAACATACGCTACTTTTTGTCTCAAAAAAAACCTTGAAGAATAAATAAAAGTTTATGAAATTTTGTTTGGGCATATTTTACTAAGTTTCATTCATATTTATTTCATTCATAGAATTAATATTTAGGCTTTTGGTAAGAAATAAAGAAATACGTGTTTTAACGTTTTCGTCAAAATCATCCCCGAAGGGGGTAAAATAGAGGATTAAACTTATGAGATGTTCTTTAGATGCACAAAATGCATTCCTTACAAAAATAAAACAAAGGCTCTAAACATACGCGTACGAAGTCGCGGGTAATAGCTAGTAGGTTTATAATTATGCGTCATTTGTAAACTTAAATAGGTCATAGAATAATATCACCATCTATATTCATAGAAATTGGAAATACATCAATTAATTTACAGACAGACCACAAGATATAGGTCTTTAACTGCTAAATAAGTAATAAACAGTTACATAGTTCTTTCAACACATGATAAACTAAGTAATTGTTAATTAAGTAGTAATGATAATTTATTTACAAAAATAATTACAGAAATGTACAGAATTATTTACAATAATACATGTGAAATCTAAGGACTATCTATCTATCTACGGACCGTTTAAAACGATCTATAGGTAGCTAAACAGATCCAGATCACTGCCGGCAGCGTTCCCAAGACACTGGCGGCATTACCACGTTGAATGGCAATGCTAATACTCAGAGCCAGATAGGAGCCAGCTCTTGGGTCAGGGTCTCGACTACAAAAGGCTCAAATATGTAGGCCATATCAAGACCGGCATATATTCGCCTTTGAAGTCCTCGGTATATAGTTTTTTTAACATAAGGCCGGACATTTCACACAGCATCATCTGGCTCCAAAGTAAGCAGAGCCTGTGTTATGGGTACCACATGACTGACTGACCCAGACCCGAGACAAATACTTGCAGATCATGCAAACATTTGTCTCGCGGCGGGAATCGAACACGCAACCTTCTGCGTCTTGCGTCTCAGCCGGTCCTTGGCCCACTGCGTCACATAGATCTTCAAAGTATACAGAAGATGTAATACTTTTTTTAATTAAAATGCACGGATACACGTGTAAGATGTTTTACGTGGTATCCATTCAAAACACTAGATACAACTTGTTATGAAGAATATGAAGTGTGTATTACGTTACATGTCGGCGTGTCGGCGCGTCTGTGTAAAAACCATATAACCTAATACATCCAGTTTTATCGCCCGGAATATATTTACGAGAATTCGCTTTCAGGGGTTGCACGTAAAGCAGCAGTTTTCATTACTTAGCTCTTGCCTTTAGTTTAAGTGTTAAGTTTTAAATTGAAAATTAAAACCGAGTTTGTGAACTTAACTCATTTGGGGCAGTCTGCTGTTTGCTTTCGATTAACTAGCTAAAAAAAATACTTCTTATGGGAGGGTAAACCGTTTCGTTGCGTAACGCGTTACGGCACCAGTCTGTCTGGCTACCCTTTCTCTCATGCATACGGCAGCGGTAGGCAGGCTTCTTCTCTCTCACTCTAACCCACAGCGCTAGTTAGATTAGTCACTTCTGTCGAGCGTCCCGAGAAGCACACTTTTTTTTAAAATATAGAGTACCTCATTTTAAAATCTATAAAGAATGATTAAGCGAAGTTAGTTTTGAACATAATAATTATGTTATCCCTACAATAAAAGTTTAAATTATACATTGTGTTTTTTCTCTTTTTCAAAAGCCAATGGTGATAAAATTAAGTTTTTGAGTTGCTACTGTCCTGTCAGCTCAGTTGGTAGTAAGTATCCCTTCTGCGGTTCGATTCCCTCCCAGGACAACATTTGTGTGATGAAGAGAGGTGTTTTTTCTGTGTCGGGGTGTTATAAAATATAATAAGTAAGTATTTAAATACATACAAGTATTATCTCAGACATCTGGTCACCATAATACAAGCTATGCTTAGTTTGAGGATAGATGGAAAATGTATATATATTAAATTGATATCTTAGTTACTATTTGTAATTAGAAAAAACAACTAAATCTAGGTATATGAGATGTAAATACAAACTCTAAAATCCAAGACCTAGAAATCTAGACGCTGCACAATCTTTTCAATCCAGAGCGAAGATGCAATAAAAATATGCGACGCTCCACAAGACACATAAAACTTACTCCGACAATGAATTCCTGAAAGAGATAATACTGCGCTAGCGTCATCTCTTTATAACGGGTTAGAGCGGGACAAAAGATTCGCGGCAATAAAAGTTTTGATAGGATGCGCCGGAATCCACGGTATCGGACGTGGCCGGTTTTACTATCGAGTTCGTGTATCGTCTCACTTTTATGTGAGACGTTTTAAAATTTTGAGATTTTTATTACATCCCCTGCATTACCCCTTTTTATGGGGAAAGGTCAGACCGGAATCGCTTCCGGATGTAAACAGAAATGGTACTCAAATTTGACATATAATAGTTTTATTTCATTTATGATAATCAAGAAAGGTTCTATTTTATTTTCATACAATTTTTTTTTGGTGGTGGTGATTCTGTTTTTCACGCCTCAAACCTAACTATATTACGGGACTAAATTTAGTCAAGTACGAACGATCTTATTTTGCTTAAACTAAAGTCTAAATTAGAATGACATTGTTAAATAGCAGTTTTAATATAAATTTATAGAAGAGTAATTTCAAAATGTTACTCTATTTCAGACTTTAGTGTTAACAAAATAAGATCGTTTGTATTTAACGAAATTTTCGTTAGTCGCGCGAAACAACAACGAACAATATATGTATCTATATATATACAACTATAGCAAATAAATAAGTTGAAGTGTCTGTTTGTAATGTCAAAATAACAGCTTTTGACGAAATGCATATGAAAGTAAAGGTTTTAAAGTGATATAATGATCACTTAACTGTATTAATTAAACACATATTTGAATTTGCACATATAACAATTTAATCTATCTTTTTGTTCCGTCTTATCCCCGCTAAGGCTGGACCGATTTAAACAGAACGTTTACTGGTAGCTGGTGACATAAGGAGTAACTAAGGCTACTTTTATTTTAGAAAAAAAAATTTGCTCCGTACAAAATATAGTGATACATCCATTCAATGTGGCAATGCCGCCAGTGTCTAGGAAACGCTGACCTCTGGCATTGATCTGGATCGATTGAGCTATCGATAGATCGTTTTAAACGGTCCTTTATATTATTATTATTATATTATACATATAATATTACTGTATATTATTCTGTACATTTCTGTAAATAAATTTGTTTCCCGTAAAAAAATGTAATTTTGTTATTATTGTTAAAAATAAATACTAAATGCACGGACGAAGTCTCTAGTAGATCAGCTAGTTAGTATCTAGGAATTACACGAGGCTTGTTGTAGATAGGCCTCTAACAGACGAATGGTTCGGTACCGTTTTTGCCATTTTTTTGGCACGAATTCGACACCGATCGTTACAACAATGTATTTCATTTATCGAATGAACAGTACACGTTTTCTAACAATTAACAACATGTGTATACAAAAGCAATTAATGGCGAAACAGACGAGACAGTAAACTTGTATTGAGTTTAACCGCGGCCACAGAATAAACAGTAATTACAATACAGTCCGAATGAACCTTCTCGGTCAGTGTGCGTTGATTATTTTCCGAAACGCGGTTTGCGGTCGGACACTTTCCGACTCGTTTACGAACAGACTGTCTGTACTCTACCATTAGAATTACGACCTTACACGATAAATACTAGACTTAAATTCGAGTGGAAAGTTTACGCGAAAATGACGGAACACCCGAACTCAGCCGAATTGAACCGCAGCTCGCAAAGTTTACAAAACTGATGGTAACTTGTTAAAGTTCGTTATCTAGTTCACAATTGTTATGTTTTATGGATGGTTGGTTTTGTAAAGGTGGTTTTGGAGGAAATTCGGCTAAAATAAATCCTTTGAGGCTTTGTTTATTAAATAACAGTCTTCTTTTTCTTCTTGTCGTGTCACCAATTTAAAAACCATTGGGGTGAAAAGTGACCTTCAGGGACATCTGAAGGAGTTTGAGTTTAATGCTTTGCCGTCTTTCCTGAAAACTACAATTTGGGTCTCTTCAAGTCAAGAGTAAATAGGTATCTTCTAGACCTGCGTCGTGCCCCGTCGTCGGCCACATTGTCGCTTAACATCAGGCGAATTCGTGCTCAAACGTAGGTCTATCGATGATATTAAAAAAAATCTTTTTAATTATTAAATAGACACGTTTATGGACAAACGCTTTGTATAATTATTAGTATTGAAGCTCCAACACGTTTTTTGTAAGTTACACACGTATGTTTCTGCTACATTCATTAAAATCTTATTTTCTCGCTACCGGCTCTTTCCACGAGCAAATGTTTTACTAATAATAACTAGAAGTGACTCTATGTAGCTATGTAGCTATGTAGTAGTATGTAGTTTGTAAAAGATATTTACATTTTTATAGAAAATACAAGCTGCTGCCCGCGGCTTCATAAGCGTGGTACCTCCACCTATGTCCTATAACCTATATCCGTCCTCAACATACAACCTATCTTCATTTTCAAGTTAAAAAAAAAACCGGTTGCCCGTTTAGCCGTAACAAGATCACAGACAGACAATTACACAGTCGAATTAATAATATTAGTACAGATATGGATTCTCTTCTTAAACCCTAAATAGTAAAATAAGAGCATGATAATTAGGATTAAATGAAAAAAAAAAAAAATTTGCGAAACTTCCGCACGTCACGTAAATCGTGAAACTAGTTTCAAAGCAATTTCGAATGTGGTTTTGAGGTTTTGGTGAAAACAATTATTATTACTGTAGCGATTAATCCATTTTTTTGAAGCGAAAACTTCTTGAGCGTCGTTGTGATTTGAAAGCCGATGAAACGAAAAAGCGACAGTAAAAAGAAACAGACACATAAATTCATAAGATTTAACGTGGGAGAAAATGAGATAGGAAGCATTATACGTGTTTATTATTTAGTGTTTGTGCGCGCATGCGTAGTACAAAGCTTGAGAAAAGGCATAACAATAACCGTGGTGTTTTGTATAAGTGTACGTATTATAAGTTTGTTTTTTGAAGGTTTCACTTCTACCGCGTGCGAATTGCACACATGTTCTTTTTTCAACCGACCCAACTAATGATTACGTTACGTACGAAAATCAGACTTTATAATAAGATATTTTATTATATCTTTATTTAACTGCGTTTATCTTCTATGCGTGTGTTTATAATTAAATTCCTAAACGGCTGGACCGATTTTGGTGAATTTTTTTGTGTGTTCAAGTGGATTCGAGAATGGTTTAGATTAACTTTTTTTTTTTCTTTTTAAAACGCGCTAAGTCGCGAACGGGACAGCTAGTCATATATAAAGGTGTTTGGCTGAACCATCCCATAGATGGCAGGAATACTTCATACCCGACCGGACTTGAGCTTTGTATAAAGTGGAAAGGTGTCCAGGTGTGAAGTATCGCCACACCTTGTTTAGGATGCCAAGCTTCATGGCAGCAGTCTTGGCCTTGTACTCGATAAAGGAGCCAAAGAGTCCGTGTCCATGACCTAATTTTCCCTAATATTATCCTAATCCTAATATTATAAAGAAAACATTTTTTTTTAATTTACATGTTTTTTTGTAATAAACTCAAAAATTATAATACAGACTTATAAAATTCTGTCACCTATAGAAACCTATGTTATCACTTATCAGTGCGTACCATGAGCTGTATTTTATTTTCGAAAATATTAGAGATTTCTACCAACAACTTTCTGAGAGATTTCTACCAACAGATTTCTAACAACTCGTGCGTAGTAGGGCTTCCGAACCCGCAGCCTTAATTCAATCCCGGTTTATGCGGGATACCGCATAAAAAAATATTAATACTTATACTTATACTTATACTATAAAATACTCGCGTCGAGATGAGATGAATCGCAAGTATTGAATAAAAAGACAAATATTTACAATTCCATTCTGTTTCCGTATTCCGTATAGTATAATATTTATTAACTATATATATGACACGAATGATGTAACTCTGGATATGAAAGCCCTGCCACATCTAGTACCCTTTATCTCTAGATTGGTGTTTGCTGTGCGTCTGACACAAATTACGATTTCACCCCATTCCAGGGGTGATTAATGAGATGACCACCCGATCAATTAGGCATAAACAGTTCAATTTCGTTGAAACAATTTATTTTGAAGAATTTGCGAGTGCGATTACAATAAACTAGTTGATACCGGCGGCTTCGCACGCGTGGTTCCAACATTAAAAGTAGTTTAAGTTCTCAAAATACAATCTATCTCTAACAAATTTTATCAAGATTCGTTTAACCGTGAAAAGGTAATAAAAACTCAGACGAAGGCACTTTGAATGTATTATGTTAATATACGAGTTATTTGGTTCTTCCAAAGATACGGACAAACCATGGTAAACAAATGATCACTTTTGGCGCGAATTATACGGAAACGGCGTAAGGTAAAGGCGCGGCGAAGGCGCGGCGCAGGCATCTTGCCGCTTGAAAACATTTCAATACAAAATGTAGGTAGGCGACACGTTGCGAATTATACTCAAGCGGCGTGGCGCAGGCACGTCGTTTTGTCACCTTTTCCAATTTGCCTTTCTTTTCCACGCCTGATCTGCGCCTGCACCTTACGCCGTTTCTGTATAATTCGCGCCTTTGAAGACGCACGGCTTTACAATAAACTACCCACAACTATAAAAAATACAAATTCACTTTACTACACTTAAGTATATCTAAATTATCGAACTATGTGTTTTAAAATTACTTTTAAAATAATCTTCTGCTAAATTTTAATGCAGGATGCACATACTACCTCACTACTTAAAATGTATCTAAATGTATTAGGATTATTATTATAAGAAGGCCTACCTTCTTATAATAATTACCTACTGTCATCCTATACCTACCTACTGTTAATCTAAATCTACTTACTCGGGCGACGTGATTTTTACCTGTAAGTACCTACTGTTTATTATTTTTGAGAATAAATATCTATGAACTCATATAATATGGGTATGGATAGCGGTAACCTATCCAAAGAAGTCCGCGCTGTAAGTTGCTTACCTAACCTCCCAATACAAAACCGTCCTTTAAGGCGACTCCCTGATCAATTTGGACGCGTATTTTAAAACATTCATAAAAGGATTCTGAAAATAGTTAAACGGGTAAAGTTTTAATTAGTTTACTTTCCGCATATTCGTGTAAGCTGCAAGTTATAAAACGACATGAACTTTAGAAGGTAATGATATAAATAAATAAATAAATATTGCCAGACATTTCACACAGCGTCATCTGGTCCCAATGTAAGCAGAGCTTGTGTTATAGGTACCACATGAGTGATACACTACTTACATACTTTTTTTTTTTTTGTAAATACATAAATATTATACATAGAAACACCCAGACCCAGAATATTCAATAATTATTGAATATTTTAGACCTTATTACATATGTAATTAAATTATAAAACTAACATTTTATTTAAAAATACTTTTAAATGAGGAAGTGGGAGGCAAGATGTTGAAAACACATACCATATATCTTGTATACCTATTATTCCTTCAACTAATCCGATAGTCACTAAATAGTAGTGATAAATTCAATTTTTTTTTATACAATAGTTAATTTGCTGAGGGCGTCGTCTTAAAGAAAGTTATGTAGATATGACAAGCTCTGCTTACTTTGGAGCCAGATGATGCTGTTTAAAATGTCCGGAATTATTTATTACTTAGCTGTACGCGCGCAGCTTCGCCCGCGTTGATGATTTTTCCCGGGACAAACCAATTCTCCCGGGATAAAAAGTAGCCTATGTCACCCGGGGATAGTGTACCTTTCCAACGGTAAAATAATTTATGAAATCGGTCCAGTAGTTTTTAAGTTTATTCGTTACATACAAAAATACAAATCTTTCCTTGTTATAATATTAGTGTAGATTAAACTGTGAAAGATATAATTACGTTTTAAAAACTAAATAGAAAACCGGCTTCATTAAATGAAATCTGAGCCTATAATACATTTTTAGTGGAAAATAGATGTATTTTGTGTATAATATGGGTAGGCCAAAAAAACGCACTGCCCCAATGAGACAGCTAGGTATCAAAGTACACGAAAACATCATCGATGTACTTATAACATTTTTAGATTTTCGTTGACTTTTCAGCTCGACCGATTTTAAAAATTTAAATGGGACCACCTCTGAAGCATACCCTTTCAAACAAAAAAAGAATTTTTCAAATCGGTTCAGGCATTTTCGAGTAATCGGTGAACATACATAAAAAAATGATTCCGACTAATTGAGAACCTCCTCCTTTTTCATGAAGTCGGTTAAAAACGATCTCCAACGTTTGTGTTAGTCTTCAATTAATAAGTAACATTTCAGAATTCGAACCTCGATCAAAATGAACAGAGGAGGACAAGCGGGATTTATTTTATTGTAAGGTAAACTTTTAAATCCAAATACAAACTTTTATTCTTAAAAGTAATACACATCTGTATAGGATTCTCGGAGCTCGAATACTGTTGGCATAAAATTAGTCACAGCAAAATAAGCAATAAACCCGGCCCTTGAAACTATTCGCGATCTAGTCGTAAAACTGAGTTCCTGTCTTTATCCCACTCGTAGGTTAAGGCCACGTGTAAAAGGGACGGACGATGCAACATTGTAACGCAGTCGATACCGGATTAAGAACTGCAAATGTACACGGCACATTCGTTTAATTGTAGTTGCGGAAGTCAATATAAATCATTATTTAATGTACGCAGACTGTGAGATTACGTATTTCAAGATTCTAATGGAGTCAATAATTTATTTATTATTAACATGGTCATTTTTATATCAACAACTAGCGACCCGCCCAGGCTCCGCACGGATACAATACTGTGTATTATTAATACGAACGAAATAGTTTGTTACCTCATAACTCCGTCATTTATGAACCGATTTAAAAAAATCTGATTTCATGTGAAAGGATATACCTCTCGATTGGTCCCATATAAATTTCATAAAAACCGGTTCAGTAGTTAGGTTTTAAATAAAAAACTGAAAAAAATACATCCTTGAATGAAACGAAATTTCGATGTTTTGCTTTTTTTAACATAAAGTCGGTTGTCTTTTTAGTTTTTAAAACGTAGTTATATTCAAAACATTTGCATGGCGACCAAAATGAGAAAAAAACCCGTCAATCACACGACAATTTAGTTAATTAGAAAAGTGTCATTTAAAGATCTTTGTTCTAAATAAGATAGCTCGTTTTTTACTAAACTTAGTAAGCTCCGCCATTAATACTTAACGTGTTGGTATGGGCATGTTATAAAAAGAGATGGACGTCCTGTGATAAGACGGTTGTAAAATATAAATGTGAAAGGCTACACGAGTAGTGTGAGACCAAAGAAAACGTTGATTGAAATGCCATGAGTAAGAGGGAGTCAATATGAAATCATAGAGGAGAGTGAACGAGAGAAAATGTGCTGAGCTTGCACAATTAAATTGAAAAAGTGGCTTGTGTCAGTCTTTTACTGCGAACATTACCCCTACTAAAAGACTACTAAAAGACTGAGAAAGAGGGTAGACCGTTTTGTCTGCCAATAACATCCACCCGCAAAGACTTCAGTTTATCTCGTGATCATGGCGCATGCAACTGTGCCGAAATATCGAGAAGCAGAAAAACTCATATATCATGGTAAATAGAATAGAATAGAAAATACTTTATTGCACACCACAAATACATTAGACTGTAATAAGAAACAATGTTTAGCTACACGGTAGTACAATGGGCGGTCTTATCGCTAGATAGCGATCTCTGCCAGACAACCTTTGGATGGATAGAAATCAACATAGCTGAATCGGGGGTGATGAAAATACTATGCGTGATTTATGATAAAAATTATATGTACATATAATTTTTATCATAAATCACGCATACATATTTACAGGATAACAAAAAGTGAAATACATCAATACCTAATATTACCTACAAAAGTAAATTAAATAATAATAAAACAATAAGATAAACTAAATAAACTAATACATACATAAATAAATATACCAATATAACGTAAAGAAACAAACAATACATAGTTAACAACATGACAAAAAGTGTTCCTTGACCATAGATTTAAAGATACTATGTGTTTTGGCGCGTCTAATAGCATAAGGCAGTGCGTTCCATAATTGAACAGCCTGTACTGAGAAAGAATTGGCATAGTATGAGGAGGTGTGGACAGGTGTCGCGAGTAGGAGAGTATCAGAGGAGCGCAAGGATCGAGAGTGGGTGAGGTGGAGAAATTGGAAACGTTCTTTGAGATAGGAAGGTGTTGTAGGATTAAAAAGAATATTATATAAAACGTTCAGAGAATGCGAATTCCGACGAAAGCGAATTGGTAACCACTTAAGCTTTTTTCGGAATTCGGAGACATGGTCATATTTGCGCAGCACAAATATAAATCTAATGGAGAGATTTTGAAGGCGCTCAAGTTTGTTAAGTTGCTGTTCAGTCAAATCTAAGTAGCAGGCATCAGCATAGTCTAATATTGGAAGAAGGAGTGACTGTGCAAGCGAAATTTTAGTGGCAATCGGAAGGAAGTTACGCAGTCTCCGAATAGAACCGACTGAGGCAAAAGTTTTTCGGCTGACTTCAGTTAGCTGTTGTTCCCATGACAGATTTCTGTCCATGAGAACACCTAAATTTTTTACCGTCTCACTCTGCTGTATGTGAACTCCATCAAAAATAATATGTGGAAGGCTGGACCAGTCAATTTTGGACACCATCCGTGAACCCCCAATGACAATGGCTTGGGTTTTCGTGGGATTAATTTTAAGACCGTAAGCCCTACTCCAACCCAAAATACGATTTAGATCCTGGTTGATACATGTTATAGCACCAGGCAACAACGCCACCGGAGCTTGCGTGTAGATTTGTAGATCGTCTGCATAGAGGTGGTACGATGAAGTTAAATGTTGGGAGATTGAGTTTATGAAAATGGCAAAAAGTAGAGGTGATAAAACGCCGCCCTGAGGAACGCCAGCTGATATAGTGCACCATGATGAGTAAGTATCATCGATCCGTATACGTTGCCGAAAATATCCCGTTTTGAGTGAAAATTATGTGCAAAACCATGATAGTTTTAAAAGTTGTATCATTATTATTAACTTATTAACATTTTTTTGACATATAACTATTAATTATTTATAAGAAGTGACATTGTTTATTATTACCTAATTTATGAATTAATTCTAATAATATATCTCCCAAGAAAATTAAGTAAAGCTATTGACTAGGTTAACGACACTAGATAAAATGTGCATGCCAAAGAATATGGTAGGATATACAATGGACTAACTATTATAAGACCTAATTGTATCACATATGTTCAAGTAAATAAGTAATATTTCATTTCACAAAGTGGAGTGAGACCAAAATGTATTTCTATATTTCTTACGTAATTACGGTTCAACGGATATTTATGAAAATTTGGTAGAGATATAGATTGTATTTTGGGGAAGAACATTGGCTTTTTTTATGTAAGTACAATACGTGCAAAGCCACGGGCTGAAGCTATTAGGAAATGTATCTTATCGACAATGCTTTCCACGCTTGCGTAACAACTGTATGTTTGGTATGTTCTAAAACAAAGACATGGCCTTACGGTTTAGGGCATCATGGTATTAAGATGTTAGGTTATGGGCCTAGGATCAGGCCTTATAACCTAACATTTGAAAACATAGCCAACGCCATACAGACAGCGACGAATTTCTAAACACAATGAAATATTAAACGAGGCCGAAACGCTTACACAGACTGACTGCCTGATAAATACATATTTAAAAACACTTGTGGTCGCCCACTGGTCGAAATTCGAACATAATTAATTAATAATTCATGTATTCTTTATGCATAAATTTAAAAAAATATTAGCATTCTGCACTCTTTCTCTATAAGTGTGCGAAATTTCATACTCGGGGGAAATTTCATGCTCCGCGCAATGTTCGTAAAAAGGGATACAAAGTTTTTGCTTCACGTAATTATGTATAGATACGTGTATTCTATCAGTCATCTTGTATTATATCACCATAATACAAGATATGCTTAGTTTAGGGCTGGTGTTGTGTGCATTGTGCACCAATATTTATTTATTATGCTCGCATTTCAAGCCATATCCAATCTAAATTCAGAAAGAAATAAAGTTCATTTTACAGCTTTCAAGTCAAGACCGCCCATAGCCGACCTACCACAGCCTGCATAAAAACCATAATAAAATGACAACTTCTACTGAATTTCTAACACGTAAAGATAGGGGTAATTTTGTTTGTGGTTTAAACTATTTTAATATACCTACGACAGTTACTATTGGTAGAAAATAATACATACTTTACTATACAGGTCATAAATTAGGATAGTAAATAAGTGCAGTTAATCATAAGTAGCTTTACAACTACACGTGTATAACAAGCTGAACATATTATTGTTGGCAACCTAAAAACCTGTGTAGTGCTTTCACAGAAGCAACTTCTATTTTTTTGAAGTTTTCTAGGTGTGAACTCAAAATAGGTCCTTTAAGTGTAAGCTTACCTATCTTATCTTTCCATACTAACGTGGAAGGATGATCCCACAACCGTCTGATGTTGCACAATCAAAATTAAGAGCAATATCAATTTGTCTCGTCATCTATGCTTGTATCGCAACAGAATCATAAAAAAGGGATTGAAAGATAGAAGCCTATAAACAAATTTTAGCGCAACTTTGGACGTAAACAAATAACATAAGAATTAAGCTTCCAAGGAGACATCGCATGTACTGATTCGTCTTTCCTGCGGGTCCTGTCGGCAAGGTCGAGAGGTTAGTGTAGGTGACTGGGAAGGCCTGCACTATCAAACAGAATCCCAGGCAGAGTAACGTCAGTGGAGAGGAAACTTCACCCACCTCAGCTTGCTAGAGTGGATCCATGAACGAAAGTTTTACAAATAACTGTTCTGTAACTTGACAGACGCCACCTAAATCATCTTCAACAGATGAACGAAGGTCAATGATGATTGATGATGATGAAGCCTCCAAAATGATTCAGAGACAAGCATAGGTTACATATTTAAGAGCTTAAATACGTTGTTTGTAAAAATAAATTCAATAGTTTTTGCATGAGAAACCTTGAGCCAAGTCTGTTCATGTCGTTTTATAATGTAGAAATCAGTCTTATCAAATCAAATGATTAGAAATCACATTCATACTATCTCCTTACTGCTCATCTATCCTATTTCATTCTCACAGTATGCT
This sequence comes from Lampropteryx suffumata, assembly GCA_948098915.1. NCBI lineage: Eukaryota > Metazoa > Arthropoda > Insecta > Lepidoptera > Geometridae > Lampropteryx > Lampropteryx suffumata. The sequence goes on from OX402563.1 coordinate 6,706,298, forward strand.
AGTTAAAATAGTTGATAGCCCAATGGCGAGTTTGTGCCGCTGACTAGTGTTCGTGAAATTTTCGAATTATTTAGTTGGTATAGAAAGTATCAAACTATCTCACACAATAAATATCACACACGAATGCGTACGTAGTACGTATGTACGTACGAACGCTCGTTGCGTTGCTTATAATTTATTAATACCCAAAGATGTTACTGATTACCGAACAACCTAAACCTGTTCATTTCTAGGTTTTCTAAAACTACAGAAAAAAATAGCCTATTTATACTTGACTATTGATCTATTCAAACTGTAACTGCACTGTACTGCAATGTAACTTATTTATATATAATAAAGATAAAGATATTTGAATAAACATGTGTTGATAAGATAATAATAATTATATTTAGTATAACTATTTCTATATGTATAATTAATTCTACCAAGGATAATGATAAGAGCGCTTTGATAGTAGTGGTCTGTGAATGAAGCAGTTTTTGATCGCGTGAGATGTTCAGCCACTTATGGTAGAGTGGAGACCAGTGTGCATTGTTGATTTTACGATGGAATTGTAATTGGGTTTATGTTTTTATTGCGTTGCGGTGCGCGTATGTGCTATTTATGTCACTTTGACATTAACAATACCGGGATTAGTAAATGTCACTCGGTTCTTTGATACTTTGTGTGCAGGGTTGCCAAATCATAAATTATTTAGTAAGGTATTAATTATTTAATAATGTATTTGACTTGTCTATTATTATCTTTGCCAAGTAGCACAGTATAGATGTTTGTCAAGAGTATCCGAAGAGAAATATTTACAGAAATGTACGAAATAATATACAATAAAATATACGTGAAACAGTTGAGCTATCTAAGGACCGTTTAAAACGATCTATAGATAGCTCAACTGATCCAGATCACTGCCAGAGGGCAGCGTTCCCAAGATACTGGCGGCATTACCACGTTGAATGGCAATGCTAATACGCTGAGTCAGATAAGAGTCAGCTCTTGGGTCATGCAACGTATCTACCGGACGCCGTGAGTAGAGTATTTTGCATTTTTATTATAATGCAGTTTAATTGACTGGCCTGTCAGCTTAGTTGGTAGTAGCTCTGCCTTCTGCGCTGTAGGTTGAGAGTTCGATTCTCTCCCAAGATAAACATTTGTGTGATGAACATAGGTATGTTCTGTATCTAGGTGTTATAAAATATCATATGTATGTATTTCAAAATATATAGGTATTCTATCAGTCATCTGGTCACTATAAAACAAGCTATGCTTAGTTTGGGGCTAGATGATGTTGTCCACTTATATTTATTATTAACTCATGAATTTATCTAATATTTGTTTTATCAGCAAGGTAGAATGTTTTTTTATGATTAATTTTCACAAAATAGCAATATTTTTATGATATTTGATGTCTCTGTCATGTGGACGGAGAAAATCTTTTTAAAGTTAAAATGATGGCAAGTAATCCGCAACATAACGTAATATATATTTTGTAAATTGATATACCTACTTTTATAGTTAACATTAACGACACCTTCGACGCCATCTGGCGCAAAAAGATTGAGTCACTGAGCAGGCTTCGCGCGAGCAGCAACAGCATCCTGAACGCGACTGCTAATTATTATTATTGTCCTCTGGTGGAGAAACTCATCCAGAGGACTAAATCACTGGTAGTTTTTAAATACTAACCTAGTTTTAAGTGCATACTAACACCATGGACTATTGTTGTCTGAATAAATAAATATATTATTATTATTATTATTAATAGCAACAGTTTCCTAAGACTGATATGCTAATACATCAGATCTATATCGACAGATGTATTGGTTAAGAAGAAGTATTAATATGTTTTTAAAAATATAAAACGTAAGCAATTTTAAACTTTATTCCGAGAAGGTATTTGCTATGCTCCCCAGGACCTAAGCGTCATAGATATTTTTATAGTTCCAGGAATTAAACGCATAAATATTATACAATTCCGCCTTCAGCTCAGGTCTGGCTCGAAAAACCAGAAGAATATTCGTAGAGAAACGGATCAAATCTTTCTTTTGAAGAAACATAATTCCCACGTCCAGATTTTTTCTGTAATCCACAGAATTTGTAGATGCAAGAATGCATATTTTCAATAATAATAATGCCGGACATTTCACGCAGCATCATCTGGTCCCAAAGTAAGCAGAGCTTGTGTTATGGGAACCACATGACTGATATACTACTTATATACTTTTTTATGTAAATACATACATATTATACATAGAAACACCCAGAGACTATTACTTGCAGATCATACAAAGTTTTGTCCTGCGTCGGGAATCGATCCCGCAATCTTTTACCTTAGCCCATTGCGCCAGAGGTCGTAAATTTTCAAATTTTAAAATAAAAATAAAATAACGAAATGAAAAAGGGGGTAGGTTAAAGGGGGTTAGGCCCCACAACCCCATAACAACGGCCCTGCAACAGCTCATTACTTCTTTTACAACATACGCCATTACAGGATTTCATTTACATTTTTACAGTCCCTAATTGTGGATTATAAAAGTGTAAATACTTGAAGTTATGGCGGGTCTCGGGGGCACCAATGAAATATTTTAAATGGAAATGTAGTAAAAACTGTTTTTATAGTTGCACAAATAAATTTTAAGTTTGTTGACTCTTCTTTTTCGTTAATGCCATGTGCCATGTCAATTTTGCGAATGTCAAGTGATTAGATTGTATAGTAAGAAGAAACAAATCACAATCAAAGTCGACGGGATTATTTTATGGACGTGTTTTTATTTCTATTGCGCTAGAGTTATTGTTTTATGTGAATAAGTAATTAGAAAAGCTTTGTGTCTTTGTAATTCGAGCAAAAAAACCCTTATTATTTTATATGTATGACATCATTTTATATGAAACTAGCGACCCGCCCCGGCTTCGCACGGGTGCAATGCTGATACTAATTATACTACAGAATGGTTATCCCTAAGAGATAGGCATTATACCATCGCGGACTTTTTTGTAGACCTTTTGAGGGTGTACAATACTGTAGTACATTATTTTGATCTATCTCGTAGGGTTCAAACAGCGTTTGCAATGTAAGCGCAAAAATATGAGTTTATTTACGATATCACATTGAAATCCTCTAAAATTATCAGTGTTTATCTACTATATTATGCATGTTTTATACATATAAACCTTACTCTTGAATCACTCTATCTATTAAAAAAACCGCATCAAAATCCGTTGCGTAGTTTTAAAGATCTAAGCATACATAGGGACAGACAGACAGCGGGAAGCAACTTTGTTTTATACTATGTAGTGATAACAAATGACGAACGACAAGATATGGCCGTGTCAATAACTTTATCTATATTTGAAAATCACCAAAACTACTAATAAAAGCCGAAATAACTCGATTAAAAAAATAAGAGCGCAATGTTGTCTTCGCAATTCGACCAAAAATAATCTAATTGATTTATGAGTTGATCCAATCTATACTATGCTTAAATGTCAGGAGTAGGTAATAATTGTTTATAAAATGGTCGTCGAATTCCTTGTTTGACATTTTAAGATGTAACATAGCTCTAGAATAATAAGCTTTCTTGTATTATTTCATATTCGTAAGATAACCTTGTCCAAATTTTAATCAATAAATTGTGACTTAGTACGGTACATGTAAATTTGCAAATTGAAGTGGCAATGTTTAGCGATTAAGTTTAGAACAGTCAAATGACAATCTACTACGACAATATAATAACGAATCAATCATTTGACATTGACATAACTGTCATAAAGACATATGTCATAGGATGAAAAGAGAATGATGTATAATGTAATAAAGTCATTGTGAGCATGTCAAATCTGAACGCTCTCAACATCAGTTTATTTGAAGTCATTTTTTCCTAATGAAATTTTTACACCTTTTTTTAGCATCTCTCTACATGGCTGTTAGGCTTTCAAACCAATACCTTATGTAATACCCTACCTTCTGTCCTTTTCTATTCTATATTCTTAGTATTAGTACCTTTGTATTAAGGCTTTGCATGTCTTTCCGATTGCGGAAGGGAGGTGCATGCGTCTGCATCGTGTCTAACTCATTATCATAAGGAATAAATTGGAACGGAATAATACTAAATATATGTCTCTAAATATCTTTTTAATGTATTTTATTTATTATATTTTATTCCTAAAAGCTGCAAATTAACAGTATTTGAGCTAATGTAATTTTTGTTACCATGAGTGATATAGTGAAGTGGTCTATAAAATATATCGATAATATCAAAATATTAATATACAAAAATGCTGAGCGTAAAAAATGGAGAAGAGTTACATAATAATAAGAGAAAGGAAATTTTCTTGATATAATTTAAGATTTTCATGATATCATGATTGTTTTTTTTTTATTGAAGGCTTCAGAAAATAATGGATCAAGGATCTTCAAGGAAGGCTAAAAACAACAGGGAATAAATAAGGATAGACAATTATCTAGAGGAGATGATGATTTTTACGATTATTAAATCGTTTTGATCAATTGTGATTTTAGCTTTTTCTGTAAAAGGCCGTAATAATTTAACTCAAGACGACGATTCTAAGACGTAATCTCAAAACATACTAAGAATGTTTTCCCTATAGATTATAAATTCCTCTGGTCATAAAACCGCAATAATTCTCTAATGGAAGTCTTGCTAATTACGTAGTTACAATATAAGCTGGCAAAAGTTACTGCGTTTATAAAATATAACAGTGTCGAACCGAAGAACATTTCTAAAGATGATCGTAAAATGGTACCATCGCATAGCAAATTGTGTTATTTCATAAGTAGCATTTTATGTAGACTGTAACATAAAATGCTATTTATGAAAGTGGTAAACAGAGTGTTTGAAAACACGAATGTTATTATGCCTCATAATATTTCCAGATAACATTTTACTAATTTTAGTTTGCAATAAAAACTCTGCACGTGAGCTAATTAAACGTATATCCGTTTTGTTATAAGGTACAAACATTCGTGTTATCCTAAAAGTATTTAAAAATAAAACATATAAACTAGCACTTACCAGTGCATCCGATGAAGAATGTAACCGTATCGTCCATTGTCGTTCGCAACACAGCAGCGCATAGCAAGCGTCCACACAACACGGCACTTTAAAAACTAAGTATCATTCGCAAAATAACTTCATCGACGACGATAGTACACCACTTATATTATTAATGTTATTAATTTCCAGCATTTTCCTACAAAAAAGAAAAACACTAAATAAAATATATATCGACAGCACACACTAGCACATCACTATTATGGCCGTTTGGACTAGACATTCGAATGTCACTTTTAAATTTCGAATTTCTCCACCTTCGTCCGGTCACTGCAAAGTGGAAATCACGACTGGTTAGTGTTGTTTGGAATGATTCCGCTGACTTGACCACATTTATCGATTTGCATAACAATTTTGTTGTGTTTTGTATGTGTGTGTTAAGTGATGTAAATGCTGAATTTGCAACAATGTGACTACTTGTAAGAAATTGCAATTAAACTGTGTTTTTCGTTTTCTCATTAAGTTTATAATTTTATCGAGCTATAAAAACGATAAAATAACAAAAGTATATTAGAACTTTACTACCAATTTTTCAACGGTAATTTTGTACACCGACCGGCTGGCAGACAGACGCAAAATTATGTTCCCGATATTATAATTGTTTAAATATAATAAAGGTCTGTTCAAGTCTAGGACTAATTAATGTTAAACAAAGCTTCTGTAATACGTAGGGTAGCAAATTGATAATTACTACCCAGCCATTATCGATTTGCTACCCTAGTTGTCAGCTTTGAAACCCTTCAAAGCTGACAACTCAATAGCTAGGCTGGCGAAAGGCAAAATAGGAGGTACTTAGCCACTGTAGTAGTGATGTTCAACACATCGTTACATAATTACCTACGTTTTAATAAGCTCAACGAAAACCAACTCCATTTAGTAAAATTTGAGCCCATAAAAATTGCATTTCCCATTTTACTACACATAGGGATGCAACTTATTCAAATTTATTTATTTATATCTATATGAATATAAATAAATAAATGTGAATTTATTTATTTTTCTCATAAAAAACTCAATTAAAAGTCTTAATCAAAATTTCTTTCCATATTTTTTCACCCTTAGAGGTGGTATTTTTTATTCAAAATTAAGATGAATAATGCTATACGCATCCGTGTTAATATTTATAACATATATCGTATCAAATCTTGTATAACTTAAATTTGAGGATCTTTGGGATAAAGAGAACAGTGATTATATCTATAAGTTGCTAACCTGAATGATTCTATATATAATATAAATAAATAAATATTGATGGACAATGCACACATCTAGCCCCAAACTAAGCATAGCTTGTATTATGGTGGCCAGATGACTGATTAATCACTTATATATTTATAAATATATTATGATACCTTATAAAACGTATATAACTTTTATGGTGACATGTCGCAAATTTTGTGAGATCCAAGACTGAATCTTAATTGACATCAATGTACCTAATTATGTAAAGTTTGTAATTTATCTATGTCGATTCAATTGTTGTTTATAGTGACCAGCTTTTAATGTGCTTTAATATTATTATTCACTGTATTTCTGTTTATCTTCTTAAAATTGCGTTAAGTTATCAATAGTTAAATGAGACATGATATATTATGTTGATACTATACTTTGTCACGTGTGACGTCTTAATCCTGCGTTGGAGTATTGCCAGCTACTCGTTTTGAAAGTGGCATTTGGTTATTTACAATGCTAATGGAACAAATTGTCCTGTCAACAGCTTTTACTGAAATTATTAACGTAATATTACGTATGAACTGCGTTTTAAAATATATTTTTTGTGTTAATATTAACTATTCATGGATAAAATGTTATTTTTATGTTTTGCTGTAATAAATATTTTTTTATTTTTTTTTTTCATTCTATCAGCCATCTAGTCACCATATTACGAGCAATGCTTAGTATGCGGCTAGATGGTGTTGTGTGCATTTTCCACCAATATTTATTATTATTTATTTATATAAAAACCAAGTCACAGTGGTCACATTGTTTTGGAATTTCAGATTGTTATAAGGGGTTAATGTTTGAATAAATACATAATGAAAGGGGGTTTATTATTATTATCACAGTCAAATGTAAATACTCATATTAAACTAGAATTAGGTAGAGGTTAGGGTTACAAGTGGTTTACCAGTAACTGAATATTTACATAAAATAAATAAAATTAACCTAATGAGATCGAATTAAAAAATAAAAATAATAAAAGTACATGCATTTTAGAACATAAGAAAGAAATCGAAGAAGTGAACTACTGTAACCTAAATAAATATACAAAATATGACAATTAAAAATACTGCTATTTAAGTAAAAAGTGAGTTAACATGACTTTTCAATGTTCAGTTTTGATTTGTGTATTTGTTTTCGTATTTTTGTGGTTATTGATCTGGCAATATTATAAATTTACAACAAATTATGTATCAATGTTTTTGCGGACATATTGTGTAAGTTTTGATTTGTTAGTTATTTGAATGACAATTTCGTTGTACTAATTATGTGTAACAATTAAAATATCACATATTGTACATTTTAAAATTGTGCCTTTCATCGATATCGACACAAAAAAATCTACACATCACTATTCCGACATTTACGCTAAGCAGCAAACTTCTTTGCTGTAATAATCTTCGTAACTTGATTGTTATTGTGTCGATTACACGTAACGAGTGCTATGGCAAGTACCCCGGCCGAGTGCTCGCTCGTATGAACACTTTCCAAGTGCCGAAACACCTGCTCCCCCACTTCTACTATCTCGGCCTAGTATCATTTCACTGTCTCCGTGCTGCTAAGTCGCCTTACTCAATACGTGTAACGACCCATTAGTTTATAAGTAATTTTATTGTGTATAAATGTTTTATTATTGACTTCATTTAGTTTCAGATGAAATTGTCATTCAAATCAGTTAGAAGTGTTTACTGCAACGCACGAACGAAAGGTGTTTTCGATAGTGGCTTCTTTTTTTTGAAAATTTATTATTACTATTAAAGTCCGTACTGGCGTGTCGAGTTCCTCAGCTCGAGACCGTCGAAGACGTTCAGGTTGTGTTTCCTCGCGTACTCGTTGATTATCATTTTTCCTGTGGACAAGTCACAAAGTTACGTTCGCGGGGCACTTGTGCAATGTAGAAACAACATTACTTTGAATCTGTATGCTTTTGCATACTTCTAATAACTGTACTGTAAATTTGTAACTGACTTGAAAATTAGGAAATCTTAACCTACTCTGGTTAAGATTTGGGGTCTATCTCATAATCATATTAGCGAATGTGATCTTAAGGTTAAGGTTGTTCTTTATATACTATATTTTGATGACAGATTTGCCAATGTCAAGTGGTTTTGTTCGTTATAATATCGTCAGAATGTCGTAGTCGATCGCCATTGTATACTCAAAACGTCATCGTGGAATTTTCTTACAAAAAAACATGAAACACTAAAAATTAAATTGTCTACACTTGGGCTAAGAATTAATTATAAATTGATTTAAACTCCACCAAGATTACCGATAAAACACAAAATAACACAAGAAAACCGAATCAATTTCCGAGATCTGTTAGTTCGTTCGTTCAAACGAAGAATTGGTGTCAGTTGCTATCTTTCTTCTTCTTCGTTAATGGCATGTGTCATAACAATGTTAATTTTGCCAATGTCAAGTGTTTATATAGTTTATAGTTTGATGTCACAAAGTCGTATCTTGTCGTTCGTCATTTGTTATTTTATATAAAGTTATTATACGCATTATTTTTGTTCCAATCAAAAAGAAATACAAAGCTTATATTCCAAATACACCCGAGTCAGTAAATTTAGCTCTATTTAAATAAAATTACTAATAATACCGGTAATAATTAGAGAAAAATAAATAATATAAGCGCAATGTTTGCTTCACAAGACAACCAAAAATAATTCGTTGCTATCATTATTAATTGACATTGGTTGACAATGACATACCATACTTTAACGCCACGATAACTATACGATTATGAGATTGAGAGTTGTTTGTGAGTTACACGTCCTACGAACTCGATCCCCTTCAATCAACCAGAACGTGCATTTATAAAAAAATATTGTTTCTACACCTATGAAAATATTTTGCTTGAGTATATCCGAATTTTAAATGCTTGACACTACATAACATGATGGAATTATCATTAGGTAACCCTCTTCAGTCCAGGGTAGGTTTTTACGTTTTTACCCTTTTACGACTCCCCTTTTCATGTAGTGTTCATGTTTTTTAGTTAGATCATTGGTTATAATTGATCTTTCTTCAACATTCAATAAAATGATAGGATAAAATTAAACAGATGGACAAATATTTAGTACTGTTCCGCTAATTTATTCCTAATGAGTTAGATTAGCGGAATAGTACTAAATATTTGTCTGTTTAATGTTTTGTAATGGATTTCCGCAAAGTCACGGCTGAATCAATTATCTATATTAAGATATTACTGTTAAGTTAAAAAAAACATAGTGCGAAATGCATTTTTAGAGTCCAAAAGTGACTCTTATTGTTATAGTAACCCGTCTGTCTGTCCGTTCTTAAATTTTGTACTGTAATACGTATTAGTGACCCTTGGAAAGTTATGAAATAAACACAAAAAAACGATTTTAGGGATACCTATCCTACATGTATGTACAGTAGGGTTGAATTTTCAAATATTATACTACCCTATCGTGTGGCATAGAGATAGGCCTTTTAAAGATACTACGAGTTTTCTTAAACAGTTTTTCGATACATATATTCGTTTGTAAAATATTAAGCTTTTGAAGTGGTCATTTTTTGATAGAAATTAGTGTCTTTCCCTAAATTGGAGAAACCCGAAATGTTTTACAAAATAGTTGGATACATAATGAAATCACAAGAAAAAGCTCGACGATAGTAAAGCTTTATAATTTTAAGTTAAAGCCTTTTTTTGCGTAGTTTCTCATATATTTGTTTATGCATAGTTTGATTTCTGTTTGTTTTAATGTGTTTGTATCAATTTCCCCTTGGGGCTTAGTTTTAGTCTATTTTCTGCTCTTGTGATCCCGTTTGTTTTCGTGTGTGCTGAATAAATATTTTTCTTTCTTTCTTTCTTTTATTGAATTGGTTTGGGAGCTGACCACTAGTCATTCTTAACCTTCGGAAGCCGCCACTGTGCGTGTTTACATACGTTTTCCCAATTTTAATTTATGTCAAGTCTTTAAAACATTCGGAGTCAAGCAAAATATGTTCAACGAGGTTAAGGTTCGCACTGTGCAATGCAATTACTTAAATTATTGATTGTTAAGTCTGTAACGTAGTATTTATTTACCTAATAAGTAACATTAAAATCTGTGGCACAATTACATACAAAATTAATTATATATTTTTTAACTCTTTTGTCTTGAAACAAGTGGTCGATTGTTTTCATTGAAGCGCATCAAACGACTGTTAAACACGCATTGATCTGGATAATTTAAGCCTAAACAGGTTTATCTATAGATCGTTTTAAACGATTCTTAGATACTCGAATGTATTTTTATTTTGTTTAATAGTTTAAGCGAATTTATCGTAAGAAAAAATATGTATCGTAACATTATTAATTCTTCCAATTATCAACCATGTTGTAACATGGCTGCCGATTGTAAATAACTTAGTCTTAACGTCGGAAAAAATATTGATATCATTAATTTTATTATCTTTAAAATATTTAAAGTCAAAATTGAATAATAAGGACATCTCAGAGCGCATCAAAGAAAACAAGCAAATTTTACGTCACTGTATCTGAAATCTGTTCGGATGAGAGTAGCAATCTTTAAATGTTACAGACCTAAGGATCAGAAAACATATTTCGCCGTCTACAAATCACAAGGATATAATATTCGTTTATTACAAAAGTTACAGAAAGTATTTGATACATAAAGATAGTTTTAAACCGTGTGATTTGTAATAACTACATGAATAAGTGCCTACAAATTCACGAAAAGTTATTTGAATAAGGTACCGACTTAAAGTATCTGAAGTACCTTGCTAAAGATTTTAAAGTACTTATCTAAAATATCTGAAGTATTTTGCTTAAGTATTTGAAATACTTTACTAATCTAGAATTATTGATATGATTGAATGTTTAAAAGCAATAACTCGTCATGTATCCGTAGATAAAGTAACACTAATTAGCTTTAGCACGAACATGCTCGCTGCTGATTACCACACAGAAACGTGCATTTTTTACTGTATGTTTACATCAAACATAGATTTAAATGTTAGTTTATCTGTGACTAGAATGTATTACTTTTAAGTTTTTAACCGACTTCAAAAAAGGAGGAGGTTCTCAATTCAACTGTGTTTTTGTTTGTTTGTTATCTCATAACTACGTCATTTATGAATCGATAAAAATAAAAAGTTTTCTTGTGAAAGGATATACTTCCCGATTGGTCCTATGTAAGTTTAATTAAAATCGGTTCAGTTGTTAGGTTTTTAAATTAAAAAAAATCGGGTTGCACCGGGAGTGCCGACAGAAGTGAAAACTTATTTTAGCGCGTTAGAGTTTAGTAATAAATCTCTTCAAAATCAGTAATTATGGCGACTGCCAATCAAATACTGAACGAACACAGATTATGCAATATTTTTTGTTCAGAATTTAGATAATATATCAAAGAACCTAACTCAGTAAACTTCTCCATACAAAAGTAGACTGTAAACATGTGAATTAAGGTTTATAATCAAATGGGGCGAGCGCGGCAGCCCTGCGTCTCACCCCAAAAACGGTAACGGTGTCGCGAATCCAGAGGTTTTACCTCATCTAAAAATATGCGTACCGCGCTAAAAGATGTTTTCACTTCAAAAAACTGAAACAATATGTCATCAATCAAACGAAATGCTGATATTTTGCTTTTGTATGAGTACATGAAGTCGGTAGACTTTTTAGATTTTAAAAGATAATTATCTTTGGAAAATTAATCATTTTGTACATTTGCATATTTAGATTAATACACTTTTATCAATTACAATAATGCGGTCACTAAATAGGAGTTGCAAATTCGTGCTAGAACTAATATTTATAATAAAATATTGCATTGCATTCAACATTAAATTTAATAAAAAGTTTGATCAAAGAAATGACTAGGTTTTTTGGCCAAACTATTTTGAACAGTCACAGTTAAAATTCTTAAATTGTTATAGTTTACATTATACTTAATATTCTTCTAAATTACACGCGTACTTTAAAATGTTTTTTCAGGTTGATTTTTCGTACGTAAGAACTGAAACATTTCTCCGTTCAAATATAAACCACAATGAAACACAATTGGTCTTAAGTTTATATAAATAACAATTTGAACTGTGAGCTGTTGGTATTGAGATAATAAATAGAAATGGAATCACAGATCTTTAAATGTTTATGCGGAACGTTTAAATAACAGATCCGCATAGATTGAGACAGCCATGTGTACTATTTAATTAGTTAGAATAAGTTAGAATTCTTATTTTATAATTTTCATTAATTTGGCACAAGGTTAGAAATCAACTTTGATTGTATAAGCAGTAGGTAATGTACCTTATCTACAAAAATGTTATAACATATAATGTAATTTTTTTTTAAAAAAGATTGGCCGCTTAATCCACACGCACATTATTTGTCACAGTATATTCTATTGTTATCTCAATTAAATAAACACAATCGCAGCATTTGAAAAGCAGCGAGCGTCAAATAACGGCTGTCAACGCTAATGACGTACCAAACGTCACTATTATTAAAGCCGCTATCGAAGTTCGCAGAAAAAAAGCGGACTAAACAAGAATATTGATTGAAATATATTTTAGCAATAGGTTTTTTATCATTTAATATCTACTAAATATTCATTTAAGCCGTGACTATATTTATTAACAACATCACCAGATGTGCCTACTGACTCCTACGAAGAAGGAAATAATATTGCTAGAATTATCTATGTATGCTAGACCCCTGTGAATATGATTTTTTTTTAGTGCTTCTCCAGAAAGCTCCAAGAGAAAGACACTTGCTGAAAGAGATCTTTTAGCTAAGGTAGGTGATAGGTACTGTGGGTAATATCGGCTACGCAATAATTGTCATTCACTCAGTCAGTAGGTCATCATCATCATCATATCAGCCTTGAAGTAGTTCACTGCTGAACATAAGCCTCCCCAATTGATTTTGAGCCCTGGAAGAACGATTTTGAGCCCTCTACATCCACGGACTTCATGCGATCTTTACAATGTCGTCAGTCCATCTGGTAGGAGTCAGTAGGTACGCTAAGAATTTTATATTATTAACTGCAATATTAATGCTAAAATATCATTTCTAGTATTCAATTCTTGTCTGGCTTTTTATATCCATATTCCGTAGTCAAAGCAAACATTGGTTTACATCAAAAGTTGAAAGAAAAAATGAAATAAGAAAAAAACTTGAACTTATATAACAAATATCAGATGACGTTTAAACCATTGCCTGTTGACGGATCGGATAACGTATCAAAAAACAATCTAAAGATTATAAAATCGCCAGTGCTTAAAACCTACCTTCATCAATCTTCCGGGAGGCCTCGTCCAGGTCACTCCCCGCGTAGTTCAGGATGACCAGCACCAGAGGCATCATCTCCCAGGAGTAGTGGAACTTCTCCAGGAGTTTGTGACAGTTCTCGACGAGTGTCTCGAGGGATACCGCTGGAACAAGAGAAAGGAGTTTCAGGTTTTAATGAAGTACCTACATGCGATACAACCAAGAAGTTCCCAGTAGTCTATTTACTAGTTTTAAATCCTCTTCTTTTAATAATTTTAATACTAGGTGCCGGTTCCTCCTAACCCCAGTTCAAAAAGAATCGGGTAGAAACTCGTCTGGTCGCTTTTAGTATGATCCTTGCATATTTTGTTACGGATGCCGCGTCGGGTTGGAACAGATACGAGTGGTATATTTAATGGTATCTATTTAATATTTTATTGGTTAGTCTTTTTGGATTTTAATCAATGAATTGTTGACTTCATAGCACAAATTATGAATTTATGTTGTAATTTTGTACGACGAGGAAGCCAAGAAAATTCTAGACGGCCATTCCGCGATGGTGTTTAGAATAGACAAATGACGATCGACTGCAACATGATGATATTATAAAAAAACAAACACTTGACATGCAAAATTATTATCAAGATGCCATTATAGGAAGAAGAAGCAAATATGGCGCTCATATTATATTTTTTTCTCTAGGTATTTTAGGTTTTATTAGTATTTTTAGTAACAACCTCTGTGGCGCAGAGTCCGGCTGAGACGAAGAAGGTTGCGATTGCGTAGGTTTCGATTCCCGCCGCGAGACAAATGTATGATCTGCAAATATTTGTCTCGGGTCTGGGTATTTATATGTCTAATATGCATGTATGTATTTACAAAAAACAAAAGTATATTAGTCGTGTGGCCCATAACAGAAACTCTGCTTACTTTGGGACCAGATGCTGCTGTGTGTCCGGCATTATTTTCTCATTTAATTGTATTTAAATAAAGCGAGATTTATGCGAATAGTTGGATTAATAGATTTGTGTTACTTTGTGATTTGAACAATAATAACTTATATAATTATTTTATACTAGCTGGTGCCCGCGACTTCGTCTGCGCAGGATTAGTACTTCGTGCAATTCTAACGGTTTTTGCAGCGCACGCCAAAATAGCTTGCAGATGGCAGATTTTTTTCCTACTATATTTTGAAGAATTCACACAATGGTGGCAATTCGGTTGGTTCATTTCTAAAATTAGGAATTGTCTAAAATATATTTAGTTAGTCATAGCATTTGTAAAACCTATTCGGTTGGTACCATCTAACTAAATTGGGAACGCTTAATTATGTTAGATAAAATAAAATTAGGATAAGTTGGTAGCAGCAGAATACCAAAGGTTAATTTGACAGTTGAAAACCTAATTTTAGCTAAAATTAGTTAGGTTGGTGCCAACAGAATTGAGGCCAATATCTTTATAAATTATAGCCTATGTGTTATTCTGATGTGTAAGCTATTTTATTTTAAAGTTTCATTAAAATCCATTCAGTAGTTTTTGCGTGAAAGAGTAACAAACATACATACAAACTTTCGCGTTATAATATTATTAGTAAGGATGAGAAGTCGGGTTTTTTCATAAAATAACAAATGACGAACGTCACACGACATTGGGACGTCTTACTATATATAATCTAAACACTTGACATTGGCAAAATTGTCCTAATATGACACATTTGAAATGTACAAACTCTCTTGTATTAACTTTTAATACTATCATGGTTTTGCACAAAATTTAAGACTGAGAAAGAGGGTAGACCGTTTTGTCTGCAAATAACACCCACCCGCAGACTTCAGTTTATCTCGTGATCATGGCGCATGCAACTGTGCCGAAATAAAGGGAAGCAGAAAAACTCATAGATGGTAAATATCCCGTTTTATGGATCATGCAAAAGAGCGCTAGGACCAGGACCAGTTTCTTGCCAGTTCTTCACGGGCTTGGATTAGGAGGAATTGGCACCTAAATTCACCTAGTATGTAAGACGTTTCAAAGTGATCCTTGTGATTGTATTGAATAATGTATCTTTTGAATTTGACATGCAAGTGTTATTGACGACCTCTGTGGCTCAGTGGGCTAAGATCCGGCTGAGACACAGAAGGTTGCGGGTTCGATTCCCGCCGCGGGACAAATGTTTGTATGATCTGCAAGTATTTGTCTTGGGTCTGGGTGTTTCTATGTATAATATGTATGTATTTACAAAAAAAAAGTATATAAGTTGTAGTGTAGTGTATCAGTCATGTGGTACTCATAACACAAGCTCTGCTTACTTTGGGGCCAGATGATGCTGTGTGAAATGTCCAGGATTATTTTATTTATTTATTTATTTGTATGAAAAGCTCAGATGCCTCAGAGCGTAAAAATACCTTTATACCAAGAAATATAATAAAATACTGATTACCTATTGTAGGTACCTACTGTTTACAAGTTCAGAATTAGAGGACGTGGGACAAAGCTTAATTACTTATTGCATCAACAGGAACACTTATCGGGAACTGTCAAAAACTATAAATATTTACACACGGCACTCTTGTGACCCTGATAAGTGACACTTTTAAACACCATAACAATAATAATACAAGTGTTGAATGAATGATAATTTCTAGGAATACAATCAAGACAGGACTTGTTTAGATGATGAAAATATCGAATATAAATAATTACGTTTTGAAAACTAAAAAGAAACCGACTTCATAGAATTTATTTTTTGGCTTGACTTTAGTTTTCGGGTTTTGATTTCTGATTACATATTTGTCACTTTTTAACAGAAGGAAATCCTTAGTTTTCGAGAAAATAGTAAAACATTTCTAACCTCAAATCTTAAAACGTGAAACAAAACGTAAAAATTGACATATAAAAACCAAATTTGTCGTATTTGTCATCTGTGGTTTATCATGTTGTGCAAAATTGATGCGAACGAAACGTAAAAAACCTGTCATGTGTCACTGTAATAATATAGTTATTCCGTTTCTCCTCGAGTTTTGCCAATGTTCCCTCTCTGTCGGTGCTTTGTAGTGATTTTGTTATGGCTTCTTTCGACGACTTTGGCTTATCTTCAGGAAGGCTATATAACATCACGCTGCACACCAATAGGAGCAAAGCATCAATGGAAAATGTTGCAAAAACGAGATTTCTTTTTCCTTTTTGAGAGCTTGCGTCGCGTGCGCTGCGTAAACGGTATAAGTTACGCAACAATTTTGTATTTTTTTTATTATTAATTGTTTCTATTTAAAAGTTCTAAAAAAAAGTCCGCGACAGCATATGTCTATCTTTTACGATTGGGTCTGTAATTACTATTAGACTCTGTAATATAATTGCTTTGACATCACATGATTTCAAAAAACATCTTTGGAGATATCATAATTTAAATATAATTTAAAATAACTCCGCCACAAAATAGTTCACGCGCGCAGTAACTCTGCCTGTCTATCTATTTACAACGACTTCACGGCTAAACTACTGCATCGACTTTGACGGAATATAGTATAGAGTAAGCTTAATCCTCAAGGAAGGACATAGTAATAATATTTATCCAACCGCGATAAGTGATATTCACGCGGACGAAGTCGCTAGCGACTCTAAAAAAAGTTAAAAAGCTTAAAAAAAGATTCCGACGAATTGAACCTCCTCCTCTTTTTGAAATCTATTAAAAATAGATACGAATTATAAAAATGTTTGTTAACTTTTCACAGCTAAACGGCTCAACGGATCTTGATGAAATTTTGTAAACAGATAGATTGTATCTTGAGATATAGGCTATTTTTTATGTAGGTACAGCACGTGCTAACCCGCGGACAGTAGGCAGTAAGAAATATTGACGCGCTATGGTCGTGTAGTCATCACATTATTAATATGAGTCATGGCTATCAGAGGGAATCTACCATGGTTTCAGAACATCCAGACCAGGAACAGGTATCTAATATCCCTACTAATATTATAAATGCGAAAGTAACTCTGTCTGTCTGTTACGTTATCACGCCTAAACCACTGAACCGATTTTGATGAATTTTGGTATAGAGATAGATGGGTCCTTGGAAAAGGACATAGGCTACTTTTTATGTAGGTACCAGGCGTGCGAAGCCACGGGCAGCAGCTAGTAAATAAACAAATATTAGTGCACAATTCACAATTCAACACCATCTAGCCCTAAACTAAGCATGGTATTAAGTACTTATACTTTATATCTAAAACACAAAACTAACACCACAAAACAATCATCATCACAAAAATTACAATCTGGGTCGCTAATAATAGTTCGCTCAATTATATTATTAAAGAACTAAATTCATAAAGACCTATCAAAACAAACGAACAATGAAACACAATCGTCACTGTCCATAAAAGGATTAGTGCGTCACAAATTCACAATCGCACAACACTAGTATGTCATAAAGGCACAACACTAGCCGCCATAAAGGCCAACACTAGCCATAAAGCGAGGTGCAGGACACTTAGGTTTTACGAGAGCCGTCCCTTTGTGAAGGCAGAACTTCGATACTAAAATACCTATTCAGAATACGTAGTAGAGAATAGGGAGGTCACCTAGTTCGATAATATAGCCTAGTCCGAAAATTCGGACACTTAATGCGATGGAGTCCGATAGTCAGTCTTAAATAAATTGACCAAGCGCGTGCTGGACCACGCACAGTGAAGTTTTTCGAAATATTATTAACACCATTTATTTTGCAAAATCAAAGATTTTTTTATAATGCTTTCATTTTTTTTTTAAGGTTTTTAAATCAGTCTGTTTCTCATAATCAAGATCATTTTCAATACAAATTCATCTGTTACTATTTCAAAAACGTTCCAGTAGTCCAGTAAACAGTAGTTTAACAAGTAAAAACCAAACTACTAAACCGATTTTAATGTAATTTCTATGGGAACAACCGGACCGTATATCCTTTCACATGAATATTTTTTTTCATTCACAAATGACGAAGTTATGAGGTAACAAACATAAATAAAAAAAAAAAAACAACCGAAATGAATCTTGACCATTGAGACCTACGGACTCCGAACTCAGTACTAAAGAATCGAGACCCTAGCATAAGCATAGACTTGGCACTTCGTCACGCCCTCCCCAAGTGTAGCGTAGAATGGTGTTGGAATTGCGTAAAGTGGTAGCCTGCAGTACAAGGCTGTTTGCACTTCGTTTATTTCAGTGTCTACTGTGCGTACGGGAACAGTAACCACTGGGTTTTAACTTATGATTCACCGAAATAGCAGGTTAAAATCAACCATGATGATAAACCTAGGTTTATGGTAAACGGTAGCCAAGCCATGGCATAATAATTACGTTTTAAAAACTAAAAAGAAAACCGACTTCATTAAATGAAATTTGAGCCTATAATACATTTTTAGCTGAAAGTAGATGTATTTTGTTTATATATAATACTAACAGACCCGGCTTGCTGAAGCTCAGTAGTTCTAATACATTGAACCCATATACGCTAACCTCTAAAATTTTCAGTGTTTCTCTACTATATTATGCATGTTTTATACATATAAACCTTCCTCTTGAATTACTCTATCTATTAAAAAAAAACAGCATCAAAATCCGTTGCATAGTTTTAAAGATCTAAGCATACAACGGGACAGACAGACAGCGGGAGGCGACTTTGTTTTATACTATGTAATGATGGGTAGGCCAACTAAACGCTTTGCTCTGAGACAGCGAGATTTCGGAGTAAACGAAAATATCATCGAAATACACAATTTTTAGATTTTTGTTGATTTTTTAAAAACCGCTAGACCGAATTCGATAAAATTTATATGGGACCACTTAGGAAGTATATCTTTTGAAACATCAGGCATCTTTGAGTAATCGGTAAAAATATATATTTAAAAAAAAAGTTTCAGACGAATTGAGAACCTTCTTTTTTTGAAGTCGTTTAAAGACGCAAGTGAGTCCGAAATTGAGAAAG
This sequence comes from Lampropteryx suffumata, assembly GCA_948098915.1. Lineage (NCBI taxonomy): Eukaryota > Metazoa > Arthropoda > Insecta > Lepidoptera > Geometridae > Lampropteryx > Lampropteryx suffumata. The sequence goes on from OX402563.1 coordinate 6,725,791, forward strand.
ACCGAGTATGACTCTTGTAGAACTAATGTGGTCTTAGGTTACTATGTATGAACTCTTTTTTTGGGAAAAATAAGAAAATTTTCATACTTTCTTTCTTGTCTCTTGTTTAGCCTAACCTCTCAGTTTAGATGGTAGTAGCTCTGTCTTCTGCGCTGGAGATTATGGGTTCGATTCCTCCTTCCCCAGGATAAACGGTTGTGTGATGAACATGTTCCATTGCTAATAAGCTTAGATTGTGGCTTGTGAGTAAATTGTGTGACTTGTCCAGCAATATTTATGTATTTACTAGATGACCCAGTAAACGTCGGAATCACCTAAAAAAAAATTACTCGCTATTTTCGTGTTTTTGAGAGACTAACGCATTTAGATGAGTATTTCTTGTTTAGCACTGAATATTATCAAGACTGTGTATATATTCCTACTATAAATGTTTTTTACTCAGACTGTTTCCCTTGCATTCTACAGGACATAAAAACTGGAAACATATGTTGTAAAAAAAACATAGTTGAGCTACTTATAACGTTTCGTAACGCGTCGTAAAAACAGAGATTGTACACCATAGAAAATATTCCGTATCATACGAAACATTTTCTATGGTGTACAATCAAAGAATTTTTGAATGCACTGACTATCCAGTTACTATTGGTTATTGGTATTGGTATTGGTACCTAATGGCCTCAATTCTGTTGGCACCAACCTAACTAATTTTAGCTAAAATTAGGTTTAGAACGGTCAAATAAAACTTGGTATTCTGCTGTTACTAACTAATCCTAATTTAATTTTATATAATTTAATTAAGCGTTCCTAATTTATTTAGATGGTACCAACCGAATAGGTTTTACAAATGCTATGACTATATAAAATATATATTTTAGACAATCCCCAATTTTAGAAGTGAACCAACCGAATTGCCACCACTGTCTCAAAAGTGATTTACCATATAAAAGCTCACATTGAACAATCTTTACTCATCCATAAACTATCGTTTCGTACAAGGAATATTATAAAAAATGAATATAATAAACATGTTTAAAACACTGAACCAGAACAATGAGCTTGGGCCCGTGGGGAATAGGAGCCCTTCGCGTCGTAAAATTGTTTCACGTATCTGGTATGAACATCGCGTGACCCAAGAGCTGGCTCCTATCTGGCGTATTAGCATTGCCATTTAACGAGGCAATGCCGACAGTGTCTTGGAGACTCTGTCCTCTGGCACTGATCTGGATCAGTTGATCCAGATCGTTTAGATCGTTTTAATCCGTCCTTAGCTCTAAAACTAATAGTGATATTCATTTGTTTCGTCATAATCTATTCTTGTATCGCAACAGAATCAAAAAATATATGGGTTTGAAATATAAATCGTATTTCAACTTCGATTTTAGCTCAACTTTGGACGTAAATAAATAATATACGGAGTACGTAACTCCAAAATAATTCCAATACAAACATAGTTTATTTATTAAAGAGCTCAAATAACTTTATTTCGAATAGATACATTCAGTAGTTTTTTCATGAGAACCCTTGAGCCAAAAGTCTGTTCATGATTTTTACGCGGTCGTTCTATTTAGAAATCATTGTCATACTATCTCCGTACTGCTCTTGACTATCCTTCGTGCTATCCTTTTCTGGCCTGTCAGCTCAGTTGGTAGTAGCTCTGCCTTTTGCACTGTAGGTTAAGAGTGCGATTTCCTCCCAGGATAAACATTTGTGTGATGAACATAGGTGTTTGTTCTGTGTCTGGGTGTTATATAGTATCATAAGTATGTATTTAAAAATATATAAGTATTCTATCAGTCATCTAGTCACCATAATACAAGCTATGCTTAGTTTGGGGCTCATACTATGCTAGGTAAAATAGCATACATTTTTGCTGATCATTTTTGCGCGCCTTCTATTTTGTTTGAAATCTACATATTATGCGTTTAAAACTAACTGCTGTACAGATTAATTATACAGGTAATCAAAGACAAAGTCAAAGTCAAAAGATACTTTATATTTCAATACAATCACAAGGATCACTTTGAAACGTCTTACATACTAGATGAATTTAGGTGCCAATTCATCCTAACCCAAGCTCAAAAAGACCTGGCAAGAAACTCGTCTTGTTCCTAGCGCTATTTTACATGATCTATCTTATAACTGCCTTAAAGACTACGAAATACAAGAGAGTTTATACATTTCAAGTGTGTCTGACGGCAGAGCGACATGAGGCCATGCATTCTTATCAATAATATAGTCATTTATATTATAATAAGCTTTCTCCAAAAGACTACTTTTTATGTATGCTTTAATCCATGATAATATCGACAAAAGTTAAAACACTTTTCTTCTTCAAAACATGCATTAGGTCAACTGGACTCGAGGGCCAGTTCGAGCGGGGCCAGTCGACTGGGGGGGGGGAAGACCCCATACGAGTTTGTGCCGCCGACTAGTGTACCCTTAAGCTAATTTCATCAAAACATTTTCTACCTTTGAAATACTGAAACCGAAGGAGCACAGCATAAACTTAATGAAGTAATTCCGCCATCTTTGTCACTGCACAATAAAGCACATCGGAAAGCTATAGCCGTAAACTTGGCGATAAAACGCTCCAGTTGGCGCAATGCGACAAGTAGCCGAGATCCGAATAACAGAAGGAATAAGTATAACGTGAAATTAGGGCTCGTTTACACGGGAATTGCATTCGAGCTCGCCGTTGACGCAATTGTCGTAGCAATGTCACATTTCCTTTGATTTTCTTAAAAGTTTGTTCAAAGTTCTGAAAAAGTTTCTTAAATCTTATCTTATAGTCTAAATAAGGCATAATATGAAAGGCTACTTCCAACATTACCGTTATTATTGACAACCTCGGTGGCGCATTGGGCCAAGATCCGGAGAAGGTCTCTCCGCAGAAGTTCTGAGACGCAGAAGGTAGCGGGTTTGAATCTAGCCGCGAGACAAATGTTTGTATGATATGCATGTATTTGTCTCGGTAATGGATGTTTCTATTTACAAAAAAAAAGTACAGAAGTACTGTATCAGTCACCCATAACACAAGCTCTGCTTACTTTGAGGCCAGATGATTCTGTGTGAAATGTCCGGAAAATTTATTTATTATTACTTTAGCATTTTTCTATTGATCTTAATTTTATTGAAGAATATCTTTGTTAAAACCAATAAGGGTTTATTACACATCTTTATACTTTGTATTAGCAATAAGACTGAACAAAAAAACAACTTAGAACCTACTTCACGTGAGTTAGCGGCCAGAACTAGTCAATAGTGACAACATAGGCCGTCCAAAGACCTTCGTCGTGGCTTAACACCTTTAAAAAAGCCATGACCGACAGCACGCAAAACAATTAACAGTACAATGGAGTACCAGATGCGAGACTTTGAGGCTTTTTGTCTCAGTAGTTCAATCAGCCTTTTTGAGTTGAGACCCTGGGCCCGTGGGAAACAGAAGCCCACCGCGTTTACAAAATTATCTCACGGCGTCTGCTAGATAGTCTGCTAGATAGATAGTGATAGATAGTCAGCTCTTGGGTCACGCAATGTACCTACATTGCATGACCCAAGAGCTGGCTTCTATCTGGCTCAGCGTATTAGCATTGCCAATCAACGTGGCAATGCCCACCAGTGTCTTGGGAACGCTGCCTTGTGGCAGTGATCTGGATCAGTTGAGCTATCTATAGATCGTTTTAAACGGTTCTTAGATAGCTAAACTGTATTTTATATAATTGTATATCAAATACATTTCTATAATTATATTCGTAAATAAAACACTATCAGTTTTTAAATGAACTTTAGAGAAAGTCTCAGTAGGTATATCAGCTCAGTGGAGGAGAGGTATCAGAGGAGACGCCAGAAACCGGTGCTGGCCAGGTAGCAATTCCTCAAGCAATCTCCAGAACGCATATAAAACACATGACTGCAGAACACTTTGGAAACGACTTTTTGGTATAGAAATCTAAAGGTTCCGGGATTCTAGACCGCTTGATTCGACTTACTGAAACGATACATCTCTTGATTCGACTTTCTTGTAGCAGCGATATGCCTAAACTCAAGATACAGGCGCATTTTTTGTAAGGGGTTCGATACCCTTCGAAGACAACCATTTGTGTGACGAACACAGGTGTTTGTTCTGTGTCTTTGTTTTATATAGTGCTGACCCGGCCACGCGTTGCTGTAGCTCACCCATATACTCTAATCTCTAAAATTATCAGTGTTTCTCTACTATATTATGTATGTATTATACATATAAACATTCCTCTTGAATCACTCTATCTATTAAAACAACCGCATCAAAATCCGTTGCGTAGTTTTGAAGATCTAAGCATACATAGGGACAGACAGACAGCGGGAAGCGACTTTGTTTTATACTATGTAATCATAAGTCGTCGGCCACGTCATCGCCCAACATCAGGCGAGTAAGTGGTCAAACGTAGGTCTATTTACAACAAAAAAAGAGTATAATAAAAATATGTAGGCATTATATCAGTCATCTGGTCACAATAGTATAAGCTATGTTTAGTTTAGGGCTAGATGGTGTTGTGTGCGTTGTCCACCAATATTTATTTATTTTTTACCGACTTCAAAAAGGCGGTTCTCAATTCGGTTGTTTTTTTATGTTTCTTAGCTTATAACCTCGTCATTTATGAACAGAGTTGAAAAAATCTTTTTTTATGTCATCCAAGTAAACGCAATTTGGTATTTTTATATAAATGAAGTCAGTTTTCTTTTTTGTTTTTAAGCCCAATTATTGAGCAACAATTCGTTGGAAACTTGTATGGATCGCAATAAATAATAAATTCTCGCAATAAGCGTAACTTCATGTAACCTCAGCGATTCTGTAATAAATTTAAATGAATTTTACATCTTACAAGTCTATAAACAGCTCAGGTGATTAAGCAGCTAATGGAATAGAACTGTATTATTACTTTTTTGTCTCTGCAGCTAATTGGCAACCTCTGTGGCGCAGTGGAACAAGGCCCGACAGAGACGCAGAAGGTTGCAGGTTCGATTCTAGCCCGGGAAAAATTTGGATGATCTGCAAGTATTTTTCTCTGGTCTGGGCGTATATATGTATAATATGCATGTATTTACAAATTTATTTATTTATTGGTAACTCTATACTTAGAATCGATAATTACTAATTGTGCAAAAAGTGTGTCATAACACAGCAAATATGAAATTAAACATGAAAATTTAAGATATATTTTTCCTCGTATCGTAAAAGCAAGTCGGATCGAATCGAGCGTTCTCGAATCAGGAAGCTGAACAGGTAACCATTCGCATGCAAGCTACGAAATACATTTCGAGGAATTGGTCACATTTATTTTGTGCTGTTTGGTATCCTTTCAAAGCCTTTATCAAAATATATAGTCAGGTGCACTGTAAACTGTAAAAACAGTGGTTCAACTTCTTATCGTGTTTCTTTACAACCAGTGTGGTGAGAGGACTAAAGTGCGTCTCAGAGGTTCCTTTCGTGCTCTTGGCACATGTCTTTGAAATTTTTATTTTCTACAACATGCCAGTTTCTTCACAATGTTACAAAAAAAATTAATTTAAAAATTGAAATTGAAATTGAAATTGAATTAAATAATTACGCATATGATTTTGCGAACGAAATCGTATAATTTTGTTTCTTTTCCGGTTCTGTGTCTAGGTAATATAAACTATCATAAGTATGTATCTAAAAAAATACGTACTAGCTGCTGCCCGCGACTTCGCACGCGTGGTACCTACAAAAACCTATGGCTCAAGGTCCCATCTATTTTTATACCAAAAGTCATCGAAATCGGTTCAGCGGTTTTGGCGTGAAAACGTGACAAACAGACAGACCAGAGTTACAGTCTGGTCTTCTTAATACAAGCCTAGTTTGGGGCTAGATGGTGTTGTGTGCATTGTACACCAAAATTTATTTATTTATGTTGGTATTTGTCCTGCAATCTTTTTTTAAACCAACTTCAAAATAGATAGAGGTATTTTTTTATTTTTTTTACATTATAACTCCGTTCTTTATGAACTGATTTAAAATATATTTTTTCATGTGAAAGGCGTATATCCTTTCCCGGTCCCATAGAAATTTCATCAAAATCGATTCAGTGGTTCTGTTTTTAAATCAAAATAGCTGAAAAAAATATGTCATCCAGAAATTTGATATTTTGGTCTCTTTAAAAAAAAGAGAAGGTTCTCATTTCGATTGTATTTTTATGGGCTCAAATTTCATTCAATAAAGTTTTCGTTTTTGAAACGTTATTATTTATAGATAAAAATGACGGCATTGTAGTGTAACAAAGTAAGTATATAATGTATTTTTATTATTTTCCTGTCTGTTAAACAAAAACAATGGGGAAAGATACGCCTATTTTTTTATTGCTAACATTAGCTATGTGGGTTTCTGACAACATGCCCCTATTGCAACAATGATAGTTTTTATTGCTAAAATGCTATTTTTATTGCTAAAATGATAGTTTTCTATATTTTATATGCATTTAATAGGTCATTTGAGGTTTATTACCGACAATAGTGTAAAAAATATGGTGTGTGAGGTCTATGAAACAAAAATTTCAAAATAAAACAAAAATTTTGTGTAAGTATGTACATAGTTTTTGTTAGTGTTTTACTCACTACACAAAAGCATGACTTAAGTGAACTACATATTTTGTCAATATAAAGTAAAATTATCAATCAATCAAATGCCGCTAGTGTCTTGGGGATGCTGCCTTCTGTCAGTAATCTGGATCAGTTAAGCTATTTATAGATCGCTTTAAACGATCTTTAGATAGCTCGACTGTTTTATATGTATTTTATATTATTCTGTACATTTCTGTAATTATTAGATAATAAAATATATTTTCAGAGCTATTACGATTAAGCCCCAGTTTCTCCTTGTTATTCATTTATTTACAGAAATGTATAGAATATTTAAACAATAACATAAAATACATGTGAAACAATTGATCTATCTAAGGATCTATTTATGTTATGTTTAAAACGATCTTTAGATAACGCACTTATCCAGATCCTACCAGACAGCAGCGTTCAAAAGACACTTCCGGCATTTTACTTAAATAATATATATTTTCAATAAAGAATATGTAGGTTGAAAAACGTAGTTTATTATTTAATGGTCGTAAATTAAAAACAGGTTTCAATAAAAGAAAATAACTATATAACCTATAAAAAACTCCGTAAAACAAGGGTGGCAATCAGGTACGTAATTGACATTAAAATATAAATTACCTACCTAATGTAAATTTTTTTGCAACGGAAAATTAAATTAGATAGGTAGGTACTACACTACCTATGTATATTAAGGAAGTCCCTTAACAGACTGCGAGCACAAGTGGGTACAGTGCGACTGTGGTGCTCCCTTCCAAACTATGTCTCATCTACTTGATGGCAAGTAGGGCATACTTGCCCCTCCTCCTGCACAAGAGCTGACCTCAACACTGCCTCGGACTCTGCATTAGCGCCAGCAACATTTTGGTCGAGGCAAATTTAATTTTTATGTGAGAAAATTGACACGAAACAAGAAGATGGATACTTATACTATACCTACCTAATAGGTACTTACCTACTTCTTCTTCTAATAGTGTCACTAGTATTAGAACCAGTGTGTTGAGAGGATTAATGTTCGGCTCAGAGGCTCCTTTCGTGCACTTGGCACATGTCTAAGAACTATAAGTTCTACGACATGCCGGTTTCCCAACAATGTTTTCCATCACCGTTTGAGAGTACTGGTATACCGCACATTAATTTTTCTAACATAAACATCAATTGGTGCACTAGATTTGAACCCACGTTACGATCGGAAGGCAGGGTTATTACCATTAAAACACCAGTGTTCTCTGTACTTGAATCGCAACCTACATAGCATTTTTTTAAAATACAGCATTCGGCCCATGTGATGGTTACCGTATTGTATGAACGTTTGCAAGATATACCTATTACACGCGCGTTGATATCCGAACCATAGCTATATCTCCCTTCGCCCAGTAATTTTACTACGCACCTGATCTAGATCAGTTGAGATATCTACAGTTATATAGATAGACACAGCTAATAAGTAGTTTAAATCTGTTGCCATCTCTATTATTTAACATTATAATGACAAGGATAGAGCATATTTAAGCGCCACGGTAACTAATTATGTCATTTTATTAGCTATAGGGGGTCCGATTTTCGTAAAGATAGCTGGGATAGAGCGTCAAGAACTGTTAATTTAGTTATAGTATATGTAAATATCGACAGATGGCGCTTACTTATAACATTTCACAACTTTTCAAACTAGATGGCGCTACTAGTTTCTGTGGAACCCAAATTACCAGTAGGAAGTATTTGAAATATATTTTCTTTGCTCTCTAGTTGTCACAGTGATATAACTCGTTAAAAAAACTATTAAGTTTCTTCTTCTCTTCCTGGCATCTGTCTTGATATCAATTTTGTCAATGTCAAGTTTTATTTTGTTATAATATCGTCACAAATTCTCGATCGTCAATTGTTTACGTCATCGCAGAACGGTCTAGAATTTTATCGGATTCCTCGTCGTAAAATAAACATAATAGGTAGGTACACTTAAAATTGAATTGTCTACTTGTGGTAAGAGGTCATAATAATTGATTTAAAATCCGCTAAGACTCATCATCATCTTCCTGCTCTTTTCCCACTTTATGAGGGGTCAGCACAACATGTGTTCTTCTTCCATTCTCCTCTATCAGCCGTCATCTCAACACTCACTCCTTTCTTACTCACGTCATCCTTCACACAATCCAACCATCTTTTCTTTGGCCTACCTCTACTCGTAAATCCATCAACATTCATACCAAGCACTCTCCTAGTTACATGCCAATCTTCCGCTAAGACTATTCAATAAAAAATTAAATAACACGAGACAAACGAATTGCCCTCTAATCCCATAATTTAATTGCATATTTACACAGCGTGTTTTATTATGCTCCATCCTTTTCATTCTAATGTTAAAGAATAGGGATGGCAGCAGATTTAACCGACACATTAGCTAGGACGTGATTAGATTGACCCTCAATCTCTTCTGCTTCTTTGTTAATGGCATGTGACATAATAATGTCAATTTTGCCAGTGTCAAGTGTTTATATTTGTTTAAAGTCAATTTGTTTGTTAAAGTCTTAGTCGATAGTCAATTGTCAATTCTAGACGTCATCGCGGAATGGCGGTCTAGATTTTTTTTGGGATTCCTAGTCGATCAAATCACATTGCACCATAATACCTACACATACCTATAATTTAGTTGTCCATATATTTGTCCTATGTAGTCACAACTTATTCATTAAAATTCCACTAAGATAAATATTAAATTAGCAGAACTATGTTACTTCATGAAATGACAAACGAAGAATCACCTCAATCTCTAAGAGCTATGTAGTCTTAAAATGTCAAATGAAGATTGAGTTTTACGTTTCTTTCAACCAGGTACACACACATCGCATATAAAAAAAGTATCAGGAGTGACGTTGACGTTTCGAGAAAAGCGTGAAGCCGTTGCCTCCATATAATAGCATTTTAATCGCTCGATTCATCAGTTGCCGCGGAATTGCGGCAGCGCGGGCAGCCAATCGCAACGCTCCGCCACGCCTACGCGCACGCTATTGGTCGATGATTCAACTTTGAATATAGAACCGCTTTTTTTTTCTAACGCCTACGTAAGCTTGTAAGCTGACTGACTGAGTCGTGAATGCGGGAAATTGTTCCGGAAGTACGACATGATGATGTTTGAAAATATACTTTTTTGGAAAGTTGTAAGAGCTTTTTCATTACCTTTAGACAGATATTATCAATAAAGAGCAAAATAAAAAAAAATATCGATACCTATACTTACTTAATAAATAATCCCGGACATTTAACACAGCATCATCTGACCCCAAAGTAAGCAGAGCTTGTATCATGGGTACCACATGCATGACTGACACACTTTACTATAGATATATTTTTTTAAATGCATTTCGATTTACATATAAACATAGAAACACCCAGACCCGAGAGAAATATTTGCAGATAATACAAACATTTGTCCCGCGACAGGAATCGCATCCAGTCCATTGCGCTACAGATGTCGTCATAATATATAGTTACTAGCTGCTGACCTCGGTTCTGCCCGCGTGGTACGAGTAGGTACGTAACGTATTAATATACAGTATCCAATGTTATGTATATTTAGGTTTCTAGGTATTACCAAATTTCATCAAAATACCTCTAGGAATTTGACAAGTACCTAACTAACTCGCGCTCTGACTTTCGCGTTTATAATAGCTGTTGCCTGCGGCTTCCCACGCCTGGTATCTACGTAAAAAGTAGCCTATGTCCTTCCCCAAGATACAATCTATCTCCTTTCCAAATTTTATCAAGATACGTTCAGCCGTTGAACCGTGAAAAGGTGTCAAACAGAAATATGGATAGGAGATGGTAACTGCATTGTATAAAATAATAATGTTATTTCAGACCTACAGAGAAAACTTAACATACTGACCTACGTTACATATCTACATAATTTTTTATAACACATAAGAATGTAACAAAAAAATACATTAGAAACATTACCTGACCGAAGAATTGGCTCCGATCTGCGTATTAGCATTGCTATTAAACGTGGCTATGCCACCATAGTCTTGGGGACCTTTTGACAGTGATCTGCATCAGTTAAGGTATCAATAAATCGTTTAAACATTCTTTAGATAGCTCAACTGCTTCACTTGTATTTTATATTAGATAAATAATTAATAAATATTGCCGGACATTTCACAGAGCATCATCTGGCCCCAAAGTAAGCAGAGCTTGTGTTATAGGAACCACATGACTGATATAGGTATTAAGTCTTTTTTGTAAATTGTACATACATATCAAAATATAATACATAGAAACGCCCAGACAAGACAAGTACGCCGAGACAAGTACTTGCAGATCATACAAACATTTGTCCTGCGGCGGTAATCGAGCCCGACCACTTCTGCGTCTCAGGCAAACCATCAAAATACGTCACAGAGGTCGTTTGGCTTCTTTTCTTAGGCACTACCGCTTGGCACTACTGGTAGAGTGAAGGGAAATTTTAATTTCGCGTGCCACTACTATTTTTATTGGCTAATTAATCGCATATTATAAAATCTCCCGTGGATTACCTCATTACCAATGACACTACTAATACTAGTTTAGGTCTGTTAGGAGCATTTCGACTGATTCCAGCTGGACAAATTACCGACTGGACAGAGTGGAGTCAGGAGAAAAAGTTGAATCAGATCGAAACCAGTTGGTAATGTTAAGAGTATAGAAAACAACGCGCAAGGCGAGCGAGCATAGCGAACGTGCCGCGGCAGCGGCCGCCGAAGCGCCAGAAGAATATAGTTCGTCTGTCTAGATACAATAACTGTGTTACTACCCACAAAAGGTTCACTCGTGCCACAGGAAATAATTTCCCGTGAAACTACTGGCAACAGTGTAGTGTCACTGGAAATGTACTTTTACCCGTAGCACTACCAGTAGTGTCACGGGAAAGTAAAATTTCCCTTCACTCTACTAGTAGTGCCAAGCGGTACCTAGTGCCTAGGGAAACAAACGGTAATTTTTCTATTAATTTTTATTTAATTTAATTTGAATTTTTCATAGATAATGTTATTATATGGTCGAGAGAAGACGCGTGCGTTCTCTTAGTGAGTATCGTAAGCTGCAAAGTGCACTAGTTTTCAGCGAACGGCTGATGAAGTATAAAGCAATTGAAGTTTTATGACGCTCAGCTGCGGATGCACTCTCCGTATTGAATATTTCATCCTACCCACTAATAAAATGTAGCTCTATAACATAATTATAATACACGGCTTTACTCACGTATTATTCTGTCGATGGATGTATCGACACTGTTTCGATTCGTCTAGAGAATCTTTATCAGGATGAGTTTGATCCGCGGTCCGTGAGTTGGCGCTTGCGTTCACGGTTCTCATGGTTTAGTGCGAATGATTACTTTTTTAAAACTAAAAAGACAGCCGACTTTATGTATATAAAATATATCATGGATGTATACTATTTTTAGATTTTTGTTGATTTTTAAAACCGCTCGAACGATTGCGATAAAATTTAAATGGAAGTAATACCCTTTGAAACCCAAAAAAGAATTTTCCAAATCGGTTTGGGCGTCTTTGAGTAATCGGTGAACATACATAAAAATAAATTAAAAAATCAGACAAATTGAAGACCTCCTGCTTTTTTTGAAGTCGGTTAAAAATTACACGTGAGTAAAACCCGTGTTTATCAAAATTTCTTAAACAACTCACGAATGTTTTGGGAGTGAATTAGAGTAGGTACCATTGGCACCTGTTTTTGGCGAACTCTAAATCAAAATTACTTATCATTCGAAAAGATTCGATTTCTTGTGTTTGTTTGTAATGGATGGAACTCAAAAACTACTAAACCGATTAAAAAAAATATTTCACTTATAGAAAGCTAAATTATCGGCGAGTACCTAATATAGATAAAAAATAGTATTCTGCACTCCTTCTCTAAAGAAACTACTAGCTGGAACGTACACGACTTCGCCCGCGCGAAATATTCACCCTCTTTATGAGGGTTATTTTGAAAAATCCTGAAACACGTTTCTATTTATGTTGCATTTTAAGTACCTATCCAAATCATTTTTTAAGAAAACACATCACCCATTGAAAAGTTCCCATAGAAACTATGTCGCCCCCATTTCATCCCTTAGTTAGGGTTATTTTAAAAAATCCTGTTACACGTGTCCATTTATTTTGCATTTTATTTATTCATATCAAGTTTCAATCAAATCGCACCACGCGTTTACAGAACGTATCACAGAAAGTTGAAGACTATTTTGACCACCTCTGTGGCGCAGTGAGCCAAGGGTGCGGCTGAGACGCAGAAGGTCGCGGATTCGATTCCCGCCGTGAGACAAATGTTTGTATGATCTGCAAGTATTTGTCTCTGGGTCTGGGTGTTTTTATGTTATTTAAAAAAATATATATATCTAAGTAGTATAATGTGGTACCCATAACACAAGCTATGCTTACTTTGGGGCCAGTTGATGCTGTGTGAAATCCGGCATTATTTATTTTATTTTTATATATATTTATTATTATTTTAACATTTAGACATTTGAAGAGACATTAATACAATATTCTAAACGCGTGTCCGGGTGTTAAATAAACTATGTTTTAATATTTATTTACCGTGAAACCCATTTAACTGCCGTGTCGTTTAACTCATTCACTGCCACCACGATTTTCTTGATGTTTATCGAGATGCCGCCGTATAAAACAGCGGACACGCTAGGCGTGCTCGCGGCATTGCTTGGAAAAATAGATTTTAGTAAGTAAATTTATTATAACGTAATTTAAGGTTCTCAAACTTTTTTTACTAAAATTCCCATGCATAAATGAATAAAGTTTTATTGTGAACTGTAACATTGGCATTGTTAACAGTGCAAGTACATTTGTTTTAATAATATATTGAGTGACAATCATATTTAAACATATTTTCAGTCTTATATGAGTGAATTCATCTAAATTATTAAACCGATAAAAAGCTTTGAACTGCAGAAAGTTTGTTTACGTTATTTATCTCGTATTATCGTAATGTTCGTTGATTGGCCTTACCTAATTACATAAGTATGAATTAAATTCAAAATATTCAAATGAAATAAATTGATTTCTTATGTTTATTTCAGGAAAAGTTAAATTTGTACCGGAAACGGAAGATATTAATGATGACAAAATTTTTAGCGAGACAAACGAACAGCAATTGATTTTTATATAATAGAGATAATTTTACTGTACGTGTGTATGTCACTGTGTGTGTATGTATAATTATATAAAGATATACATCGGATAGGTACGTTTTTTTTTCATTGATGGCGTATGGAGTTGTATAAGCGACTTCATATAAGTAGTATATCAGTCATGTGGTACCCATAACACAAGCTCTGCTTACTTTGGGGCCAGATGGTGCTGTGTGAAATGTCCAGCATTATTTATTTATTTATTATTTATTCATACATGACACAGTACTGTATACGGTAAAAACAACGGTCCGATAAATTATGACATTCCGTTTTGTCATCAAATACTGGTTAAAAATCTCATATCGCAAGCTTATAACTCTGAAATTAGCGAAGCGTTTAATAGAATAAAAAAGTTTGGGAACCTAAGGGTAGCTTCAGTAAGTGAACACACCTAGCGTGTTCTCGGCACTACAAAATACCTATTTTTCGTAAAAAAAATCTAACTAGTTCTTTTAGGGAACCGCTTCAATATGCCATAGCCTATCCTTTAAAAATGATGCACTAAAAATTTGAACAGAAAATCTGGCCTAGTTTTGGAAATATAACCGAAACATTCAAAACACGCCTGGCGTGTTCTTGGCGTAGAGACTTAGATTCGCCTGAACACGCGAGGCGTGTCAGTGGCAGTGAATGTGTTAATGTGCCCTTGTGTCCATTTACGGTTTATGGTATTTTCAAGGCACCTAGTTCTTTAATTATTGGACACAATGTCACAACACGAAGCTTTCTAGTCGTATTTAGACTGACGGTCTTATTAATTATACATAAATAAATAAATAACGCCGGACATTTCACAGAGCATCACCTGGCCCCATAGTAAGCATAGCATGTGTTATAGGTACCACATGACTGATATACTACCTACTTATACTTGTTTTTGTAAATTCATACATATTATATAGAAACACACAGGCCCAAGACAAATACTTCCAGATTATATTTGTACCGTGGCGGAAATTGAACCCGCAACCTTCTGCGTCTCAGCCGGACCTTGGCCCACTGCGCCACAGAGGTTGTCATTATAAAAACAATAATATAGTGTACACAAAATAATACGTGAATAAAAGGCCGTCTTTCTCAAAATGTATCGTAGGATTAGAATAGTGAATATCGATTGGTGAAATTAAAGTATGAGCTCAAGTGCGTAAGGCGGTACCCTGAGCATAATGACCTTGACACGTTTGGACGGCGCTAAAATCGCGATCTTTATCAGAAAAAATCAAAAAAGGAATTTAAAAAATTGTTAAACGTAAGGAGACAGTGTTTTAATTAGTTTATACTCCTAATTTCTGTAAGCTGAAAGTAATAGAGGAGATTATGATTATTGAATATTTTAGACCTTATTCATATTCAAATAAGTGTTACAAAGCATGGCTTTCGGTATTAGGCTGTCATTTTTTAACTCACTGTCTACAGACATGAAAGTGATGAATAATATTATTATAAATAACACTAACTAGAGTGTAATTCTTCTTGTAACAATGTTAGATGATATAGAAACGCTTGATAGAATTCAATATAGCACCCACGCGCCTCAGCTAGCAACCACGCGAGACGACTCGAACCGGCGCGAGGCTTCGTCACACCTCGTTCATTCAATCAAGCGTTTCTATATCTTGTAACATTGTTCATAAGGTTTATAATGTCATGTTATTAAAACTGATCGTCTCGGCGCGTCGCGTCGCTGCAGTGTGCATTGAGCTTTAGCGTCTATCACACAATCCCGCACTAGCTATCACTAGCTGTCATTCACTAGCACTATAATTATAAGGACAGAGCTTACTTAATCGCCACGATAGATAATTATTTCATTATAAGATTGAGGGTTAATTAATGTCTCATTAATATGTTGTAGAAAGGGTGTTCTAATGCCATTAATTAATTACTGACAAGAGATCATTTATAATAGAATTAAAACACTTTTTCTTTTCGATTTTATTTTTATATTTGCATTATTAAATAAACTAATTGATATTTATTATTCTAATAATCTATAAGCATCAATGTTCTTTATGTGCTTCATGTTATAATTCATTTTTATTGTATTTTGGAAGTGAAAACTTCTTTAGCATCGTTGTGATTTGAAAGTTGATGAAACGAAAATACGCCAGTAAAAAGAGACAGGCACATAAATTCATAAGATTTAACGTGGGAGAAAATGAGATAGGAAGCATTATACGTATTTATTATAACGTGTTTGTGCGCGCATGCGTAGTACAAAGCTTGAGAAAAGGCATCACAACAACCGTGGTGTTTTGTATACGTGTAGGTATTTTACGTTTGTATTTTGAAGGTTTCACATTACCATGTGGTAGACATGGTAATTGCACACATGTTTTTTTCGTATTCTCATATAAATTTAATATACGATTATTAATTTGTTATTTAAATAAATTAAATGAAAAGAACATTTCAATTTAAATACAGAAAGGCATTTAAAAAACAATGAATTCAGACGTGATCTTGTGTAAATCCATTACAAAACATGTCTAACTCATTAGGAATATATTGGCGGAATGGTACTAAATATTTGTCCATGTGTTTAATGTTTATTAAAACAATTTAAAACTGTGAAACTAGATGCAAACTACAGAAAATACGTACCATATTTATTCATAATTGCTATTCTTTCAATTAACGAGCATACAGCCACCAGCGACAAAATAAGACACAATACAAAATGTAATTTACTGAGGGCACCGTCTTAACAGAGTGTTGGGCAACCAAAGCCACGCCGACGGGAGACAGAGGAGTACTTAGGACGGAGAAACGAATGTTGAGATGCATGTGTGGAGTGACGAGAATGCATAAAATAAAGAATGTACTTTGGTCTTTAAAAACAAAAGAAATCGAGCAAGCCGGGGGAGGCAATCGGTCACTTCACAGAAAAATCATCCTAGTGGTGTAAAGGCAGATAGGAATCCGATCGTATCTTAAAGTGGCGGTAGTGATGTTGAGGAGTAATTGATTAGCGTGGTATGGACATGTTATGCGATATTAATGTAGACGGACACAATAGAGGTAAAAGAATAGATGAATTGTGTGTCGACGACATGATTATGAAAGTTGTGAGCATTAAAACGACGGCTGATAGAAGGAAATGGAAAAGGGAAACATGTTGTGGACACACTTTAGGATACACTAGTCAGCGGCACAAACTCCTCAGTAAGTTTAACCCTTTCGCTATTTGAAGGTACAATTTGACCAGTAATAAGACCGCCGTAGTTTCGCAACTGGCCCAAAAGTGCCAACGCGCGAAATGTTACACGTAAAGTAGTTTGTTCAAAATAGTTGATTTTCTGAAAATACATCTTATGCCGCCATTTTACTGCCTACGCCGCTTAACGCCACATTTAGAAGACTAGATTTAGGTTCGCCACTCAAGAGGTTAAATGCATGATACTTCAGTTAACATATCGTGAACAATCACAAGTATACTATAGTACATTTTGATTAACACGGGTTTTACCCACGAATTATTATTTTGTCGATGGAGGCACCGACACTGTTTCGATTTATCTAGAGAATCTTCATCAGTTCAGTGCGAACCGTGCAAAATAATTATTACTAATAATTATAACAATGCGAACCGTGAACTCGAGCGGCAACGGACCGCGGATCAAACTCACCCTGATGAAGATTCTCTAGCTAGATGAATCGAAACAGTGTCGGTGTCTCCATCGACAAAATAATAATTCGTTGGTAAAACCCGTGTTTATAAAAATATATAGTACAACTCACGAATGTTTTGAAAATGAAATAGTATAGTATAGTAGGTATAGTACACACATGATTTCTAACCATATAATTAGACTTGACTATGATTTCTACAAACGACCGCGTAAAAATTATGAACAGACTTTTGGCGCAAGAGTTCTCATGAAAAAACTACTAAACGAATCTATTAAAAATAATATAACTGAAAATGAATAAATAAACTACGCTTGTATCCGAATAATTTTGGAATTTTCGTACTCCGTATGTTATTTATTTACGCCTAAAGTTGTGCTAAAATCAGAGTCAGTAAGATTCTTTGGCATAGATTATGTGAATTTGATTTTAGCTTTGCTTGTTCGTCAAAAGATACCTTATTTAATACAATCACAAGGATCACTTTGAAACTTCTACATTCTAGGTGAATTTAGGTTCCAATTCCTCCTAACCCAAGCCCGAGAAAAACCGGGAAGAAACTCGTCCTAGCGCTTTTTTGCATGATCCATCTTATAACTACCTTAACTGCGAAAAGATAATACAAGAGAGTTACATTTCAAATGTGTCGGTTAACTGTCTGACTACATAGCGACATACTTCGTTGATAAAATGATAATCGGCAAGTTTATTCGTGAAATAAGGATAGGAAGATGATAACCGTTGTTAAAATATGTGATAAATATTTGGTACAGTAATTATATGTACTTATTGATTGGTTGTTGTCTAGTGTTTATTTTAATTGAAATTCAAATTTTATTGTTTTAAAGAAAAATGTTGTATTTTTTATTTTAATTATTAGTATCTTTTTCTTTTTGTATTAAATGTAAATATCTACATGATTTAATTTTACATATACAGGATTAAAATGGTAATCGTTGTGTACCACAGTTGCTGCCGCTAAACATTCAGGCATCACGGAAGATCAGCATCGCAATGGTGTATACGATACGCCACTGTGGAATTTTGCTGAGTGGTGTCCTTTTTTGCTGTCGCTTAATAATAATTATTTTTTAACCTATGTTTAACTTTATGTGGCGCAAAATAAATGTATATTATTAAAATTATTATTATAACCGTAGAAACGTCTTTGACGTTACTGAAAATGATTCTTCTCACGAGAAAATCGGCCGATACCAGTTCAATATTAGGCTTTGTTTACACCTAGCGATATCCTTATCGGCTTCCTGCGCAGTCACGTCTGCTCGCACAATGTATGTACGTTTACGATTGTTCGTTGAATGAGTCGTTGTTCCTCATATCGCACCGGACGCAGGGACATTAGCGTTATTGTTTCTAATGAGGCCCTTGATTGGATGTGGTGTGGATGATGGATAGGTCACGTAACACAGCGGACAAAATCAGCTAAAGAAACACGCATTTAAGAAAAAATAAAAAAAATAAAAAAAATATTTTTATTTGACTCAGCATCTAGGGCACATTTTTTTTACAGTACGCCTGTACAGTTCTAACTATGGAACGCACTGCTAGACGAAATTAGACGCGGCAAATCATATAAGTAGGTACCTACTATTTTTAAAGCTATGGTCAGGGAACACTATTTGTCCCTTTGTTAACTATTGCTTGTTTCGTTACGTTATTTACGTATATATAAAAGTATGAATTCGCTTATTTAGTTTACCATATTGTATTTAATATTATTTATTTATTTTTGTAATAGTAGATAGGTATTGATGTATTTCACTTTTTGTGTAAATATGTATGAACATTTTATTTTTATTATAAATCACTCATATTATTTTCATCACCCCCTATTCAACTATATTTATTGATTTCTATCCATCCCAAGGTTGTCGGGCAGAAATCGCTATCTAGCGTTAAGAGTGAACAAGTCGATTATCTTTCCATACAAACGTCGAAGGGTGATCACACCACCGTCTGATGATGAACAACCAAAACTAAAAGTGATATAAATTTGTCTTGTCATAATCTATGCTTGTATAAATACAGAATTGTAAAAATAATATGGGTTTGAAAGATACAAGACTCAAAAAATATCGTTTTTCATCACTGATTTTAGCGCAACTTTAGGTGTGAATAAATAACAAATGGAGTACGCAAACTAAAAAATTGTTCCTATACAAGCATAGATTATTTATTCAAGAGCTCAAATAACCTTTTTTTTTTATTTTTTTTTTTCTATAAATACATTCAGTAGTTTTTCATGAGAACCCTTAAGCCAAAGGTCTATTCATTATTTTTACACAATCGTTTTATTTAAAAATCATAGATTAATCTGATCATATGACTCGAAAGTATAATCACGCTATCTCCTTACTGCTCATCTCTATCCTTAGTGCACATCTATCCTTTTCTCACACTAAGCTAGGCGAAATAGCATGCATTTTAGCTGCGCCCACTAACGAGTTTGTGCCGCTGACTTGTGTATACTTAAGACCGCTCATTGTACTACCGTGTAGCTAAACATTGTTTCTTATTGAACAGCCCAATGTATTTGTGGTGTACAATAAAGTACTTTCTATTCTATTATATTCTAGGGCCCTTACATAGTTTAAAATAAAATATATTGAATAATAATAACATAAGAACTCAGTTCCAAGATTGTAGTGTGGGACAAATGAGTACCCGTTTCAGCATGATGCTGTACCAATGGAGGAACTAATGGAGGATCGGGGCAGCGCTGATTTTCGGACGGAGCCTAAAGTGATAATTTGGGTTATCGGTGTAGTAACAGAACAGATGCTTCGCCAAAGTGCTGATTTTCTAAATTAAATTCTGACAAAAAAATGCTTGTTCTCTGGACTTTAAAATTACTTCAAAGCTAAATAATTTTCAAAGAAATATCTGTATCGAAAAACTGTTTAAGGAACCATGTAATATCTTTGAAAGACCTATCCAACGAATACCACAAGAAGGAGTAAAACATTTTTGTTTATTTCATAACTTTTTTAGAGTATAAAAAATGTATCGACGAGTGAAATTTAATCTCGACCAGTCTGTGAAGCGAACAGACAGACAAACAGACGGTAAAGCCGAAACTGTAAAGGTTTTTATATGGATATGGGAACCCTAAAAAGGAACCAATAATAGGATCTTCGTTGTGCGTCTGTCTTTAAATTTGAGTCAGGTTTAGCGTGACTGGTCGCCTTAGAATAGCTGTAAAACCTAATAATAAGTAGCAATAAACTTTTCAACATATCTGTACTCTAGCAAATACTTAAAACATCAACAATTTTATTAATATCACGAACACATCATATTTTTAACTGCATGTATTCATACAAATGTACGGTATAATATAAATATAAATAATTATAACTCAACTAAAGTCATAATTTGTTTCAAACAGCGATAGGCAAAGCAGACACGTGTACAGTCAAGTCGTAAACCGTGAAGGCGTGACCGTCGTGAATTCAAAATGGCGTCTGTAGTAATTAAAAAAAGAATAAATTTAACGTTAATTTTCCGTCACGATGGACTTTTATACGGTAATAAAATGTATAATGAGCACTATGAGCAGGTATCATGACTACGTCGTTGAAGTTATCTGTTTTGTGTTCTAAATGTGCATTTGTTGTTCGTCGCCGTAAAACGTGCCCGTATCTTATGAGGACTTCACTTTGAAGGTAACACTTGTTTGACAATAAAGCGAATGAATGGAACATCAATTTGTTTCTATTGAGCGTAAACTATTGATTGGCTGTTCATTGCTTGTTTGTTTATGATTAGATGGCTGGATTTACTTAAAGCCGTACCAATAGTGCGGTATGAACTAGGTTTACAAATATATTAAACTAGCTTCTGCCCGCGGCTTCGCACGCATAGTACCTATATACAGAAAAAGTAGCTTATGGGGTTCCTATGATACAATCTATATCCATACCAAATTTGCCCGCTAGGCCAATCTGTAGATTTCCTGAAAATTTCATCGAAATCGGTCCAGCCGTTTCTGAGTCTATAGGGACATACATACATACATACAGACTATCCGACTAGACTACTGAGGTCAGTAGTTCTAATACGTGGAACCAATATCATACTGAACAATAAAATATTTAGTACACATATGGCGTGGAATAGATTGTAGCATCAAGAAATCGAAGCACAACATCATCTATCAAACGCTTACCCTATGTAGATGGCTAAAGATAGATAGAAAATACTTTATTGCACACCACAAATACATTAGACTATTATAAGAAACAGTGTTTATTTTCACGGTAGTACAATGTTCGGTCTTATCGCTAGATGACGATATCTGCCAGACAACCTTGAAACCAACATTAAAGATGTCCAAGTTAACTTATACTGCCATCTATTAGAAACTTATGGAACTTATTGTAGGAAAACATTTGCAATATGAGGTTAGTTATCGTGATATAAACATTCTGATTAAAGTTTAACCAAATTACACACAGTAAGCCAAATTTCATAAAAATTGGCTAAGGATTTCCGGAGACTGGACAAACACGCGAGGTTTTTTTATATAAAGTTAAGTAGTACTGTTTTAATTTTAATTTTAATTTCAAAGCTCCTATTGCTAACAATCCATATATTATTGTACATTATACATTATTATACATTATTGTATAGTTTACAATAATGTATTTACACTTTTTATGATTTTTGAGTATCAACAGTCCCTTGTAGCGTGTCATTGGACACAAAATGCTCCAGGTCTTTTCCTGGTCTCCAGCAAACTACAGTGGGCCAGTTATTTTCTTTACCATATTATCAACTGTCTGTCTCATTTGTGAGACCAACCTACATTGTATCTGGACTTTTTGTAATGTAATAAAAAAAACATTTATATTATATCCAATAACTCGATACAAAAACCAAATGAATACTTTTCCCAGCATCATAAAACTTCACTACCCACTCACTCTCCATTAAAAACTTTTAAAGAAAACCCAGTACCCATTTCCCAACAAATTATCGACCCGCAGCGATAATATTTCCATATAAATATAAACAGCATTGTGTGCGCGACTGTACGCGTAGAATCATTAATCTTGTCAAGAATAGACCCCTCCCTTTTGCGCAGTTACATTACGCTGTTAAGCCGCTGCTACATTATGAACCTTATTCCGTTACAATAAAGCTGCGCAGTTCACTTTATGTTAAGTTTAATAGCCCGTGACGGTACGCCTACGTGTTACAACTGATGATAAATGATAAAACATTTTCTTCAGTTGTATTTTATAAATATACAGTTGCATGGGAAATCCTGTGAAGTAAATTGGTCATACTAATATTATAAATGCGAAAGTGTCTCTGTCTGTCTGTTTGTTACGTTTTCACGTCTAAACGGCTGGCTGTACAGATCTTTATAAAATTTGGTATAAAGATGTATTGCATTCGGGGGAAGAACATAGGATTTTTTTGTCTCAAAAAACAACCTTGAAGAGAGTGAAGGGGATGAAAGTTTGTTCGGGCAACTCATATTTATTTAAGTGACTTTTTATGGAAGTACAACGCGGGACAAGCCGCGGGCAGCAGCTAGTTGGTCATAAAATCGTGTATTAATACCTAAATAGTTCATATGTGTCAAAATAAAGTAGATTTACTTAATCCATGCTTCAGGTGACCTCTTGGCGGTTCTGCGATCCTAGTACATTTTATTTTATAGGCAAGATTTAAAGAAATAATTATAGAAATGTACAGAATTATTTACTAATTTATTATTAGTAAAATATTAATTTAATAATTTTGGCATTTCCACGTTGAATGGCAATGCTAATACGCTGAGCCAGATAGGAACCAGCTCTTGGGTCACGCAATGTATCTACCAGACGCCGTGAAATAATTTTGAAAACGCGGTGGGCTCCTGTACCCCACGGGCTGTCTCAACTCCTTAATATAATACTTAGGTCTTGATTTGAGTTTGAGTTTGATTCTCGGACGTCCATAAGAATATCCTAGAGTTCGTAACAAAGCTCCTAAAAATGCAGTGTTTTATTGATTATCGAGCCAAGTTATACGCCGCGGTGTAAGCCACCTTGCAGGCACTTGGAGTTGGCGGTACTAAAACCGAGATAAACTCCAGTTTAACTTAAACCTCCGCTAAAGTTGACGGGGGCCAATGAAAACTTTTTATTGCAGCTATGAAAGTGGGCGAAGCGGTGGCCCGTGGCCCCTACCACGCTCCTCAAACTTACGATCAAGAACTTAAAAGCACAATCCGCAGTAAAACAAAACACAATATACTTAGTACTTCGTTTATAACACGATTCATAGCATACCTTCTTATTTTATAGGGTATTTTAAATAATACTAGCGACCCGCCCCGGCTTCGCACGGGTGCAATGCTGATACTAATTATACTACAGAATGGTTATCCCTAAGAGATAGACATATACCATCGCGCACTTTTTTGTAAACCTTTTTAAGGTGTACAATACTGTACTACATTATTTTGATCTATCTCGTAGGGTTCAGCCAGCGTTTGCTATTTAAGCGCAAAAAAAAGTTTATTTACGACACCACATTAGAAACCTCTAAAATTATCAATGTTTCTCTACTATATTATGCATATATAAATCTTCCTTTTGAATTACTCATCTAGTAAAAAAACCCGCACTAAAATCCGTTGCGTAGTTGTAAAGATCTAAGCATACATAGGGACAGACAGACGCGGGAAGCGACTTTGTTTTATACTATGTAGTGATAAAATACTCTCTTAAAATACTGTTCGAGTTTGCTTCAATTATTTTAAAATCTTTCAACTACTTTAAATTTAAATGAATTCTATGTATAACATGTATGTATTTACAAACAAAATGTATATAAGTAGTATATCAGCCATGTGGTACCCATAACACAAGCTCTGCTTACTTTGGGGCCAGATGATGCTGTGTGAAATGTCCGGCATTATTTATTTATTCTAAAACACCACAACATTTAAGTAATCAAAAAGGTAACAAAACAATAAATTATTGCGCGACGTGCGAATGAAGGAGCGAAGGCTTAGAAAGCACAAGCGCGGAATTAATCCGCGCGGTTTAAACCGCACTATTCTGAAGTACGTAATTTTCAACACGTACGTAATTTTTTTAATTTTTAAATTGCCTGCTTCTTATTCTACGTTAAAAAATCACACGAAACTTTTTGCCTTAAGGAACAGCGAGGAACGGTTAACGACATCTGTGTCTTTCTTTGCTTTTAAAATTCGTAATAAAAAGGTTGAATTTTATTCGGTCTACGCGCGATTGGAACGTTGATAATTTTGTCAAAACAACTACATTGGACTACTCGCACATTTTCTCATGTGGCATGTAAAATACCTGACTTGATGGAAGCGGTTCGGGCGGCCATTGTTTTCATAGCTATGTTCTATAGACCAGCTAATGTTACAGACATGGCTAAGTATATAAATTTCAATATTATTGATAAGGTTAAACTATATATTCGTTATAACTATGCGGAGGCGATTATGGAACTTTGATACTATCAAAACATTGATACTAATAGCTTTCAGTTACTATTGATGAATTAAAGTTTTTTAGACTTACGCGATCAGAACACATTATTATAAATACTTACGGGTATTTATCGCGTTTATTTACCTATTTTTCCCGACGTTTCGACAGGTTTACACTCTGTCGTGGTCACGGGATGACTTTATAAATACCCGTAAGTATTTATAATAATATTGATGAATTAGTATTACGGATCGCTGCGGTATCTATCGGCTTCTATCGCTAGTTACAATGTGAGGTTGGTGTCAAACTATAACTCGACCAATTTACAAAGTACGATTGTGGTAGGAACCGTGTTTAGCGTACTAAGTATTTAAATACATCGTATATGATTGATTGAAATAATGCCTATTGCTAATCGAAACTTGATACAATCAATGTCTATCATTGATTGTATCAAGAGTTCTATAATCGCCCTACAGAGATTTTTACTCAATTAATTGTCATTTATTTCACACTTTTTTTACTCGAGATTCAAGCACAATTAACTAAATGTAGCGTCATAGCGACTTTGAAAAGACGCACACATGAAGACTACGAATAAGCTACATGACCTAAATTAAAGATATGATAGCTCTCGTGCCGTGTAAGGAGATCAAAGAGGCTGCGCTAAAGAGGAATAGGTGAAAAGAGGCGCATCGATCACCGACAAGAGCATTGCTCTTAAATTAGAAAAAGTCTGATGTATGAAGTAGAGTAGAGCGCCAGCTGGTATTTTTTGCTTACCCAGGGAATAAAGGGATACCAATGTGTAATTCTAATACGAACGGCTTTTAATTGTTTTTGTTGATGATATTGTATGATTGAAGGTTGTTTGTAACATAACATAAGGATATTTGTAACATATGATATAACATGTCATATGAATGGAAACCGAACGTACGTAAGACCAAAATTAAGTCGATGGAAAGACAACTTGTCAAAACTAGTTGAACTACTGATTGAACAATGTATCCGACTAAATCTCCTATCCGTATAATAATATAAAAATATTATATTCGAAAGTTCTGTCTGTTTGTTTGTTGGTTATTTTTTCACGGCTGACATCTTAATGAAATTTACTGAGATAGACTGTACCGCGGAGGCGGACATAGGCTATTTAAACCGACTTGAAAAAAGGAGGTTCACAATTAGGTTTTTTAAAATGTTTATTTTTACCTCATAACTCTGCCAATTATGAACCGATATTATTTTTTTGTGCAAGGTTCCGATGGATCCAATAAATTTCATCCGTTTTGGAAAAAAATATGTCATCCAAGTAAACGCAATTTCATATTTTTAAACGAAACGAAAAAAGATGAGTTGAGAACCTCCTCCTTTTTTTGAAGTCGGTTAAAAAAAGGAATTCGTTTCCCAAATCTGCCGCTCTAGACTGCCTGCCTGCTTGTAAACCCACCACTGATATTAGCTATACCGTAATCGAGATACTTTCGAGAACCCCTAGTAGGGTCCCGCAGAAGCGGAAGCGTATAAGTATGTAGTGGTTTGTATGCATAGACGGGAGATTGTGTAGTTTCCCAGTAGTTACTATGACATAAACAGTGCCACAGCGCTGCTATTAACATCTGCGTGGAGGTGCTTCCACACTTTACTGTGAACCTGCTGAACTTATATTATACGTGACTTGAGGCCCAGAGGGGATGAGATGAGAGTTTTGTCTGACAGAAGTCCCATGTCCCTTACAAGGAATTTAAAGAATACCTTATCCATATTTCTATACCAATATGTGGCCTCTGGTTCTAAATAAGTGAAACAAGGTAAAATGAAGAAGTATAATTTTGAAATGAACAAATAAAATTTGGCACTCTTCTCGACACTGATACCGCAGAGCCTCAAGAAGAAAATCTATTATTATTATTATATCATTATTATTTTTATTTCGTAGTCTGAGATACGAAAGGTTAGTGACAACGCTACTAGAAAATACGGTTAGTGAGCTAGGGTTCAATCTTTAGCTACTTAGATCTTATTGAGAATGTCTAAGAGGGATAGTCTGAGGCACGTCCAAACATATTTGTCACAATGTCCTCATTTAACACCGAAATTGGTGACTGGTTTCATTGCGTAGCATATACCTACCACCCTGGGTAACCTCTGGCAGTTGAGCTATCTATAGATAATTTCAAACGATCTTTAGATATCTGTAAATTTCTGTACAACGATTAATTATTATGTCAATAATTACGGAATTTTGTAAATACATATACGTTTACACAAAGCGAATGATGATCTAAATCAAATGATATTTCTCATTGTTAAAATACAAATTCAAGATTACCTACAATACTATCCTAGTGGGCCGGTGTTTACAAACACCGAACGAAACGGTGTGTCAATGCGTATTGTAATACTAATGTTTAGTATTGAAACAATTAATGATGTTACTGATTACCTAATCGTACTACAGGAGACATCATAATGGTTTTCCACGCGCCTTTTCATATGCTCACGGCTAACTAAACGGCAGCGGTCATTGCATTAACTCAAATCAAAACCATGATCTTGAAAAAATAAGGTACGTAAATAGGTTACTGTACCCTCTCAGACGTGACTTTCACACTCAATTTTTTTTTGAACTGGTCCTTTTTACCGTTCTGGTTATGCTATGGGTTATGGGAACAATCGGAAAGTATTTCCTTTTAGGTTCCTTAGAGGATATACTTTCTGATTGTTCTGTTTGGTTTTTAAATCAAGATAACTAGAAAAAATATGTCATACAAGTAAACGAAATTACGTGTTTTGCTTTACTGTGACTTTCCAGTGGAGGTCACGAATTTCGAAAAATGATAAAGTAGGTACTAAGTACTACTCGTAGTAAAAAAGCTTCAAATAAACATATTTTTAACCGACTTCATAAAAGGATTCTTAATTCGGTTGTTTTGATAGACTTAAATGTCATTCAATCATGTCGGTCTACTTTTTTATGTTATCTTGTGTTAGATAAGTACCTTACATACCTAGTAAGCATTTTTATTATAGCGTTTCTATCAACGGAAACCTGTTATTGACTTTCTGTTTTTATTCAACTATTTAAGCGAATCGTGTCTAGCTGTTTGTTTTCCTTAACAATAAATAAAGAGGTATTAACATTACATAGACAATCTTGATGATAAAAACTATTTAATTGGATAATTATTTTATGTCATGAAATAAACGTCTGTCATCGTTTGTCACGTATGTCATCATCTTTCGATTCTACCCGTGTTTTGATACACACGTAAAAAAAAACATTTTTTTTTTATTGTAATTTAACTATAATATTAGATATATAGCCTCGAGGACTTTTGTATGGGTAATGATAAGTACTATAAACCCGTAGGACATTATTTTATGTATCTACATGGTAAAAAAATAAAATCTATCTAATCTAATATATATAATATTATAAAGAGGAAAGATTTGTATTTTTGTATGTAACGAATAAACTTAAAAACTACTGGACCTACACTATCATCATATATATATGTCATCAATAATTTTCGCAGCGCACGTCAGTTAATTCTTTTTATACGCAGTTTTTTGATATCACACTATTGCAATTTTCATAGACATTCCTATTTCTCTCTTTCCATCAACTTTCTCTTTCACCTGGCAACCTGGCACGAAAGTAAAACTTACGAGCCGCATTAGGTGGCTAAACAGTTTCCTTCAATTATCAATCATGATTTGTTTTATGGCGATACCTTAAGCAAATTCCCTTTTTTATGGAAAAAAGAGATTTTTTCGCTAATTAGTGGCTGTATTATCAATATTTTGTCTTACTTGTGAATTATTATTAAAGTAATTATTTAATTATTTATTTAACTTAACTCGGTAATAAGATCTAAAATATGTAATTATCATAATATTCTTCTCTTTAATTCGGCGTCGGTTTAACTTGGAAAGAATAAACGCATTAATTTTTTTTTTATTTTTTTTGATGTTATATTTGTTTTTTCTGATAAATGGCGATTCGAGCAACGTCAAAATGTGTCATGGCTATTTTTCAAAGTACCGCCTTAAAGTGTTTAAATTTTCTATTTCAAAGCCATTGGTTATCAGAGTAGAGCCCTGAGGAATACCGAAGGCCCACCGCGTCGAAACCCATATAAATTCCGAGCACAAAATGTATTCATATTCGTGTCTCGTCCCTTATCAGAGCGTATGTATATGCGCGCAAACGCCTCGATTGTCATGCTAAACGATTCTAAGAAGTTTTTCGTACTTGACACCTGTGCTGTGTCGCCTTAGTAGGTTTCGAGGATTTATTGTCTCCATTTGTTGTGTCCAAACAGCATGGATGTGACCTTTGACTACGTCAACGTCGGGGTCATCCATAAATTACGTCAGACAAGTTTCACGATTCTTGAATCCCTCTCTCCGACCTAGTCGCAGATGATCAGTTTTGTGTGACTCACTCCCGCTAGTGTGACATCATCTTAAATGTAATAAATATTGATTCAGGACTTTCGTTTAAGTTATTTTTGTTTTTATCTATCAATGGCCCAGTTAGTTATTTAAGAAATAGGCCTTTTGATCTCTCTTACATCAGTGGGCAATTTCTGGGACTGAAGCTGGAAATAGCTGTAAACCCTAACGGAGTAAGGTGGCGCAGAAATATAATCACTAGAAAGGATTTTGCTTTTCTAGTTATTATATTTTTACGCCACTTGGTGTAGAGACTATAGGACCATGGTAGCCACCTAATAACACCATTTTTAGTCGAGACCACATGGTGACAAGAGGGCCGGCTCGTTCCTTGCTCTAAAATATTCTTTGGCCATTCAGCGCGGTGATGCTCTTGGAACTCTTTCACTTCAAAGTTTTTTTGTTAAGTGTGCATAATGTATAATTATAAATAAACTAGCTGCTTTCCGCGGCTTCGCGCGCGTGGTACCTACATAAAAAGTAGCCTATGTTCTTCTCCAAGGACATAGACATAGTATTTATCCCTATACTAAAATTCATCAAAATCGGTTCAGCGGTTTAGGCGTGAAAACGTTACAAACAGACGGACAGACACAGTTACTTTCGGATTTTTAGTATTAGTTAAATTAGTGTTAATATTTAAAAAACCATTTAAAAAAAAAAAAAAATGGCACGTTTAAGTCGGTAGTTCATAGTCTTATAATTCTGTGCTGTAATAATTTGACTTCTATCCCTAATACATTCAAGACAGGGCTCACAACGGACGCTTTGCAGGATATGAAAATTACTCGCATACCAACTTAGGATCGTTATTAGTGCATTGTCTGACTGCATTGTCTAATTAAAATATCAAGTATTCAATTGTAGGACCAATGTACAGAAGGCTCACAATAATTAATAGACTTTGGACACTGTAGTATTGTTTTTTTACATAATGGTGGCAATTCGGTTGGGTTATTTCTAAAATTAGGAATTGTCTAAAATATATTTAGTTAGTCATAGCATTTGTAAAACCTATTTGGTTGGTACCATCTAACTAAATTAGGAACGCTTAAATTAAATTAGGATAAGTTGGTAGCAGCAGAATACCAAAGGTTATCAAATTAACCTTCAAAACCTAATTTTAGCTAAAATTAGTTAGGTTGGTGCTAACAGAATTGAGGCCAATGGAATACATTTTACACAACACCGTCTAGCCCGAACTAAGCAATAATTGTATCTACACCGATGACTGATAAAAAAATTAAAATATTATGTAAGATTTTGTAACTAGTTGGACTAATGTACAATCACAGCGCCAGATAGTCAAAGTCAAAAGATACTTTATTCAATACAATCACAAGGATGAATTCAAAACGTCTTACATACTAGATGAATTTAGGTGCTAATTCCTCCTAACCTAAGCCCGAGAAGAACTGGTAAGAAACTCGTCCTGGTCTTAGCGCTTTTTTGGATGATCCATCTTATAACTACCTTAACTGGCTTGTCAGCTCAGTTGGTAGTAGCTCTGCCTTCTGCGCTGTAGGTTGAGGGTTCGATTCCCTCCCAGGATAAACATTTGTGAGAAGAACATAGGTGTTTGTTCTGTGTCTCGGTGTTACAAAGTATCATAAGTATTTAAAAATATTTAGGTATTCTATCAGTCATCTGGTCACCATAATACAAGCTATGCTTAGTTTGGAACTAGATGGTGTTGTGTGCATTGTCCACCAATATTTATTTATATGTTTGTATTAACTACGAAACAAGAGAGTTAATACATTTCAAATGTGTCAGTTAAATGTCTGAGGGCAGAACAACATGCTTATCCATAATATAGTCATTTATAATACGCTTTTTCAAAAGACTATCCTTAATTATAAGGTTATTAAGATATTGTACTTCTAAGCTGTAGTGTGCAAGCGTTACTGTGTTCAGGTTTGAAGGGCGCTGGAGCAAGGGACATTACTGACAAACAAAAGAACTTTTATCTAGGACCGACAACGTGTTGATACATCCTCGTATAGGTGGCAATTCGGTTGGTTCATTTCTAAAATTAGAAATTGTCTAAAATATATTTTAGTTAGTATATTTTACATAGCATTTCTAAAACCTATTCGGTTGATACCATCTAACTAAATTAGGGATGCCAAATAATAATTTTAATAATTTATTTTCTTTTTTTATAATTAAATTAGATAAAATTAAATAAAAATAAGTTGATATAAACAGCAGAATACCAAAGTGACATTTGACAGTTCTAAACCTAATTTTAGCTAAAATTAGTTAGGTTGGTGCCAACAGAAATGAGGCCATTGAAAGCGTCATGGGTTACCGCAACTACTTACCATTCGGTGAGCCATAAGCTATGCTGTGGTGGAAAAAACCGGACTTCTGCTGTCAAAAAATAATAATAACAATGCCGGACATTTCACACAGCATCATCTAGACCCAAACTAAACAGAGCCTGTGTTATGGGTACCACATGACTGATACACATACATATTATATATAGAAACACCCGATACCAATACTTGCAGATCATATAAACATTTGTCCCGCGGCGGGAATCGAACCCGCAAGTTTCTGCGTCTCAGGCTGGCCTTGGCCCACTGCGCCACAAAGGTCGTCTATATAGGCAATATATGCACAGATCCTAGTAGGTACGAATTAGATGATTTTATTGTCCATTCATTCGTATGTTTGTATCCGGTGTCGAATTATTATTAGGTTCCCGAGAACCGCTCAAGTATTTAAGTTGAAATTGAGCTGTTTGAATAGGAATAAGTTGTTTAAACAAATTAGTTCTTGGTACTACTATACCTCGACAAGAAATCTAAATTTTTTACGCTTCTTCATATCATATAATTTAACCAGGCAGTTTGGTGGAAGGATTCAATTGCATCTCAGAGACTCATTTCGTGTGCAAAGTATTGAAAAGAAACAATTACGTTGGACACGCCGCCGTAATTTGTCTTTCCGAAGCTTACGTCAGTAATAAAACAGGTGACGTTTTTTGTAAATATCAAGGCTTGAGCAATTAGGCAAACACGCAAAAAAGGCCCACCAGCTTAGTTGCAGTCCACGCAGTTAGTTAAGAATTTAATATTTGTGACCTGATGAAAGTGTCGGCACCACCCGGCCAGTTGGGTTGTCACCGGGTGGATGGCAAGGGCCGCAACAGTGTGTTTAATTGAATTTCCTTTATCTTATTGTGCTAATTTTACATCTATATAATTCTTATATAAATAAAAGTTAAAAAAACTAAAAAATTGAAAATAAATTTTAATAAAAGTAAGTAAAAAAAATAATGTTATATTTAAAAAAAAAGCGTGGGGTGCATGATGTCAATAGTTATGAATATTTCATTGACAGATATGAGAAGGATTATCATTTCGATAATATCTTGAAATGCAGCCCACGCTTTTTTTTTTATAAAACATTTTTTTCTTAATTACATTTATTAAAATTTATTTTCTATTTTTAGTTTGGTTTTCTATATAAAGCGTGTTTTTTAGTTTTTTTAAACTATTATTTATTTTCTACTTTTTAGTTTTAGGATAATCGGATATTTAACTTTTGGTGCAAAATTTGAATGAAATCTGGTCGTTTAAAGTGGGTCAAAATCGCGTCCTAATAATATATAGTAATAATAAGGAGTCGGTTACAAACATACATACAAGTGAAGCTAATATAAAGCGTATAAAAAGGCGATGTGTGTATGTATGTTACCTAGAGACTCCGAAACGGACCGATTCAAAAAAGTTTAGGATATCTTCAGATTTACCTAGCGGGTTATCTTAGAAACGGACATAGGCTACTTTTTATGTATGTACTATGTGTGCGAAGCCGCGGGCAGAAGCTAGTCATTACGTATAAATCAAAGTCGCTTCCAGCTGTCTGTCTGTTCCTATGTATGCTCAAAACTACGCAACTAATTTTGATGCGGTTTTTTTATAGATAATGTAAGTTTTTAATTCAAGAAGGAGGTTTATAAGTATATTAAACACATAATATAGTAGAGAAACACTGAAAATTGTAAAGGTTAGCGTATATGGGTTCAACGTATGCGTATATGGGTATTAGAACTACTGAGCTACAGCAACGCGTGGCCGGGTCACTAGTTCAATATAAATTGCTTAGAAACTTTAGACATCGGTATCTCAATTGATCAGAGCCCTCACCCAGGCTTTTCCAATGTTTGCGATCGTGAGAGCCTCTATAGCGCACCTGTTTTTAATGTCACCATCCCTTCGGAATGGGTTTTCTTTGGTTCTTTTACCTTCTCTCGGGTAGAACTGTTATATAATTGGCCCATTTCTCTTTCCCGCTTCTTATAAGATGACTAGCCCACTTCCACTTTAATTTCTTTATACGTGCCTTATATTCAACTTTTTATTTTTATACAACATTTTATCTTGGGAAATATACCTTCGTGGAAATTATCTTCGAGTAAACGGCCCCTACAATAAAATCACCATCCATCTAGAGTCTATTACACCGTAATTGATCTAGCTAGGTATTTATCCACATTCAGCTCATTATTAAAGCAGTTGGATGCGAAGTTAGAATCAAAGGCATCCGTCTGATTGAGCATATAAAGCAGTTTTTTTTGTAATTCGTTACAATTAATGGCGCCGACTAGTTATAGCATAGATAGGTATCCTAAATTTATGAGTTAATGGTGGCAATTCGGTTGGTTCATTTCTAAAATTAGGAATTGTCTAAAATATATATTAGTTAGTCATAGCATTTGTAAAACCTATTCGGTTGGTACCATCTAACTTAATTAGGAACGCTTAATTAAATTAGATAAAATTAAATTAGGATAAGTTGGTAGCAGCAGAATACCAAAGTGACATTTGACATTTCTAAACCTAATTTTAGCTAAAATTAGTTAGGTTGGTGCCAACAGAATTGAGGCCAATGAGTGGACAATGAAAAAGGCCAAAATAACTAGAATCCAAGCCTAAAAAAAAACCGAATCGCCGCCGACTTGTATATTGAGTTGCATTCGAAAAGGCCAAAAGGATTAGAATCTAGGCCTAAAAACAAGCAATGGCACCGACATCGGCTCGCTTATTTTATTGTAGGCCGCTTGTGAGGACAGCTTTTTATTTGTAGAGGTGACCGCTAGCGACATTTATGTCTGAGCGCTTCCATGCCTGGGTGGGTACATTATAAGGAGATAGCTTTTGGGTTTTTGTTCATTTGAAAACTTGTTTTTTTAGTAAAATCATTACTCTATCATCATTACCTGTGTGGGGCATGTGAACGATAACATTTTGAATTTTGGTAATTTTAAAATGTATATAGGTCTATAAATTTCGCCATTAGAAGCCATTAAACGAACTTACCTACAAAGTTCAACACACTGTCCGCTGAGATATAGATTACCTATAGAGATAGAGTTTCTCAGTAATAACAAATTTTATACACAAATACAAAGGTATTCGCCTGTCCAGTCCCAAGATCGTATGTCCGCTCAGATTACCCGGCACTAATTACTAAGTTTACGAGAAACATTGAGATGTCCTACAATGTGAGTGATACTACCACGTTGACTGTTTTATCGCGCCGCCATTTTGAATTGTATCCGTTGTAAGGGACAGGGGTTATTTGCAAGAATTACAGCACTAATTAGGTTTATGTTTAAGTATACAATATTTCGTTCGAATAACTTCAAGTTTAATAGAAAGTTTCCGGTTAAGAATTTAGTTGCTCTAAATGTTAATTAATTGCGTTTGTTTTTTCGGATAGATGCTACTTGGTGGCTTAGATAGAAATTAAAATTACTAATTAAAAAAACCGAAAAATCCTCCCATATAAGACTAAAATAATGTGCTAGAAGTGTTATTAGAGTAGAATAGAACGCTAAAGAAATAATTCATAACAAATGTATGTATCACTTATTTCATAATTTGTAGGACTTCTTCATATTGCTTCAAGAACTTACCGAAGCTATTTTTATAACATTTATAATTTTAAGTACTTAAGCTATGTAAAACGAGCAACAAATTTTGAAAACTAGCCCTTTAAAAAGTTATTGCAACAGAATATTATGATCTGTATTCGATGAAACCGCATATGAATAAAATAGCGATTTTAACGTTTTTATGATCGAGCGTACTGCTTGCCTTAAAGATAATGGGGGAGAATTAAAATCTACTACTGAATGTTGCCAGCTGTAATTGTACAAATAATGTTACAAGACTTACTAATACTTACGTTAAAATAATAATAATGGTCCACATTATTTGGAATCTTAATTAATTTCTAAGTAGTAC
Organism: Lampropteryx suffumata; assembly: GCA_948098915.1. Lineage (NCBI taxonomy): Eukaryota > Metazoa > Arthropoda > Insecta > Lepidoptera > Geometridae > Lampropteryx > Lampropteryx suffumata. Next base: position 6,761,436 of record OX402563.1, read on the forward strand.
ATAGATATTGAAAAACTTAAGGCCTGTGTAAAAGTGATGTTATTAAGATATGTAGAAAGAACATGTTAGTTCAGATTTCAGATTGTAAATAGTTAGATGTAAGTATTTTATACGCGTACCACTATCACTTGCTTTTACATTTAATAGATTCATAAAAAAATTACAACATTAAAATGAGCCTGCAATTCTCGGAAAATGGTTAGATGTAGGCAAATAGATTAGCTGGCAACATAGCCGATACTTCCGCCGACTTCTACCGTACAGTTTATCGCGCAGTTAAATGGTCCGGCAACTTTTTTGCTTGAACAGTTTTTATTTCACGCGAATTTTACGATCACCAACAATATTTTACGACTTATGACTGTATCGCAATGAGTTGCATCGGTTTTATAAAACTTTAATTTCACCGCCAGAAAACCATAAAAGTATGCAAATGGCATATAAAAGCCGTTCGTGAGGCGACAATAAAATGGCATTAAATCCAAAAGCAGCGCAGATAAATTGTAAATTGGAGCACTTAAATGTTATAATAAAATCTATTTATAATGTTAGTTTAATTTAAAATTAATTGAAACATGTAAGACAATGTTTAAAGTTGTACCTCGTTATTATGAGCACGGAATATACTTGACTAATTTAAAAGTTTTATTGACTTCACACCAGAACATAATAAAAGCTGAGAAGCGAGTAATTATTAAACTAATTAAAATAATGGTGGTTTTCATTCCAATTTGTTTTTATTGCGATCATCATTCAAGATTTAACTATAATATTGTTTGTTTATTTAATAAAAACCTACATTAATTATAAATCATACATATATAAAATCTCGTTTGTTTTCCAAAGAGGTGATCAGAGACTACGGATTTCCATTTGTTTCGATCCTTCCTTCGATCCATGCGTCGGTTTAGGGTATCCTTACTAATATTATAAACGCGAAAATTTGCATGTAGGTATGGATGTTTGTTACTCTTTCACACAAAAACTAGTGAATGGATTTAAATGAAACTTTACAATATCCGTCGAATCTCCAAAGAAGTAGTTCATCTGTCTAGATACACAGGAGGTAAAATATATGATACTGTGTCGATTTTTTATGCCATTGTATCAGACGATAGTACTAAAAATAACGTGTGCGTCTCGGGACGCCCGAGAGAAGTCATAACATAAACTAATCTAACTGTGGGTTAGAGTGAGAGAGGAGGAGCCTGCCTACCGCTGCCGTATGCGTGAGAGAAAGGGGAGCCAGATAGACTGGCACCGTAACGCGTTACGTAACGAAGGGGTTTACCCTCCCATAAGAAGTTATCACTTAAAAAAATCACCACATTACCAATCAATAGTACAAATTAATGGTACCACGGTAAACAATCGTACATTACATGCGCGAACACCCTTAAATACTTAATCATATTTTAATACAAAGAAGCAGATTAATTGATGTCTGATAAAATCACATTAACATTATCTCAGTAATTAAATTACAATGAGTCCGTTTCCAAAGATACTTAATTTTATGATTATAAAAAATAAATGGACACTACCGACCAACTGCGGAAATAATATCATTTTATTGAATGCTACACAAGATTGGAGATTTGTGTAATTTGTTGTTATTACAATGTTAGTAATATAATTATTTACAATCCACCTGCTGTCTTATGCACCGTGTTTTTGATAATAAAAAAAAAACGTGTGTGCAATTCACACGTGGTAGAAGTGAAGCATTCAAAAAACAAACGTACAATTTTTTTTCTGATTTTCCTCGCAATTTTCCTATTTTTTTCTTTGATAAGAACCTTCTGACAATAACAAACACAACAAAAATCAAAAGGCACTGGGGCAAATGACATTTCTGGGCGAACAGACATAGATTTTACTTATAACTCCGATAACTCCTGGTGACACAGGCAGTAACAGTAACTACTTAGGTACCACCAGGTGGGTACCACCACCGAATATTGTATTCCTGACTCAGTTGTATAACAAAATAAAATCGAATAGATTCGTGTCAAAACTGTACGATAATGACGTTGCCGTTTCAATGGATAAAGGAAATATATCGTTTATTGAATGGTCGTGAAATCTTAATAAAACAAGCACTCGAACGTATGTATTTTTTATGACATTAAAACGACAAAAATCTACCGCACAGAGCTGCTTTATTTGGATATTTTAGTGATAGTAAGGCCTAGCGCATATTGCAGATTAATCCGCGGCGATTTTTTTCGTGCTATTCTGTGGAACTTAGAATCAAGGCTAACAGAAAAACTGCGTTGATAATTACAGATTTCACAATCCGCGCGGATTTATTCGTTAGTGCGTGCTAAGCCTTAGATAAGTAGGTATATAACATATAATGAAATAAAGTGGCCTGTTGATACCATAAAATAATAATATAAAATGGAAGATAAGTAGGTACTTAGCACGGAATAGTGTCGTGATGATAAAGTTTAAGTTAAAGTTTTCTATTTTTAACCGATTAAAAAAAAAGGACGATATTTGCAATTCGTTTATTTTTTTATTTTTTATGTTTGTTAGTTCGTAACTGTCATTTATAAACAGAATTGAAAAATTCTTATCTGAAAGGAGATACTCTCCGATTGGTTTCATAGAAATTTTATCAAAATCGGATCAATAGTTTGGTTTTTAAATCAAAATAGAGTAAACGAATCATCCAAGTAAACGAAATTACGTTTATTAAATAAATGAAGTTGGTTTTCTTTTTAGTTTTACTAGCTGTGCCCCGCGGTGTTACCCGTGGTAACAAACAAAAAAAAAGATATTTTCCCGCAGTAAAACGTAGCCTATGTGTTAATCCAGGGTGTCAGCTAACTCCATACCAAATTTTATTAAAATCGCTCCAGCTGTTTAGACGTGAAGAAGTAACAAACATACACACTCACAAACTTTCGCCTTTATAATATTAGGGTGATTATGAACTTTAAAATTTTACATTTTGATATTTTCATGAATGTCAACTTTGTCTGTAAGAAAAGTGATATTGCATAAACTCATATGATATAATTAGATTATACTATATTATTTAAATTCAACTTCAGTTTATTTACACCTTATTTTTAACCGACTTTATCAAAAAGGAGGAGGTTCTCAATTCGTCGGAATAACATTACAGATGCTATCTAATGCGTACAAATAGGAAAACGGAACAGCAGGAGAAAAAAGTAAAAGTTAAGTAAAGTACCTACTTACAGAGAAAATAAAAATAAATCTTACTTCTATAAAATAAAAACAATCTAATAATAAAAGGAACCTACACTAATAATATTATGAGTATAGCTATTATTAATATAAAAATATAAATTTATTATTTATATTATAATACTGTGTGTCGGTTTGTTTGTTACGGCTAAACAGCTGAACGGATCTTAATAAAATTTCTTATGGAGATAGATTGTACCTTGGGGATTTACATTGGCCTCAATTCTGTTCTGTTCCAATCTAGCTAATTTTAGCTAAAATTAGGTTTTGAACTGTCAAATTAACCTTTAGTATTTTGCTGCTACCAACTTATCCTAATTTAATTTTATCTAACTTAATTAAGCGTTCCTAATTTAGTTAGATGGTACCAACCGAATAGGTTTTACAAATGCTATGACTAAGTAAACATATTTTAGACAATTCCTAATTTTAGAAATGAACCAACCGAATTGCCACCATTGGCTACTTTATATGTATGCAATAAACTATATCAAAATGAAATAACTCATTTAATTTGTTTATTTAACTAAATCAGTGTATTTATTTATTTAAAATCTAAACAGATTCTTTAGAAGACATTCTAATTTGTTCCTAACAAGAATTCTGCTCGAATGGTGTTAACGTAAAAATTTCCTCTGAAGTTTCATAAATATTTGAGTTTCCTTATTATCACAAAATCTCTCGTGTGCTGAGTTTTTCCTAAAAAGCGACGGTTTTCTACAATATGGAATAAATGGAAATAAAAGGTCTTACAGACCTGCGACTAGGAATAACATAATAACATACATATTTTATTTTTATCTAATGCTTAATTGATATTAATAATAACTAATTAATTAATAATAACAATAATGCCGGACATTTCAAACAGCATCATCTGGCCCCAAAGAAACCAGAGCTTGTGTTTTGGATACCACATGACTGATATACTACTTACATATATTTTTGTAAATACATACATTAAACATTAGTCCTGCGGCGAGAGTCGAACCCGCAACCTTCTGCGTCTCAGTCGGACCTTAGTCCACCGTGCCACTAATGTCGTCTACTGACTCAACTGACAACATACGGCTTTGTGACGTCTTACTCCTTGACATTGGCAAAACTGTCGTTATTATAACATATGTCATTATCGAAGGAGTATTTATATTAACATCACAAAGAAGCAGTCGATCGTCATTTGTCTATTCTAAACGTTATCGCGGCAGTTTAGAATTTCCTCGTAGTCTTTGTGCTGACTTTAGAAGTCACAATTTATTGAATAAATTCTAGTAAAAAATGAAATAACACAAGAAAAATTAATTCAATAATAAAATCTATGTTTTTTTAATAGAATATCAGATTTAATTGCTTCAGATAATAACAATCACAAAATCAAAACATTCGTTCAATCCACAAGGTATTACAATCCTAGGATCTTCAATTTTAAGGTGCATTTTCACGTGCACGGTCATACGAATGGGCTTGGACAGTCCCTACGCAATTATTGCATGACCCAATGTCGCCACTAACCTATTTCGTAGGAAATTGAGTTTGTCCAATTCCATCAACATTTCGTGCACACTCTTGCATTGTAAAGCAGGTGTTATATCTGCAATTGGCAAACCATAGGTATACTGAAGCATTGCAGCCATACTCCAGTTGAGTTCTGTGTTGCTAGCTTTTGATGAGTAAATCGAAGCGGTGACCTCTTGGCGGTTCTGCGTTCCTGGTACATTTTGACATACAAACAAGCTATTGGGACTATTGGTATAGGACTAATGAAACTTTTATAGTGTCAGTAGTCAAAGTAACAAGATAAATGAACTAATTATATAAGTTCTACACATAAAAAAAATGGCTTTTTTTTGTCATACAATTTGTATTAGATCGGAACAGATGTTATCATTTCGATAATATCTTAAAAAGCAACCCACGCTTTTTTTAAATAAAACATTTGTTTCTTACATTTAAAATATATTAAAATTTATTTTTTATTTTTTATTTTGGTTTTCTATATAAAGCGTGTTTTTTAGTTTTTTATACTATTATTTATTTAAATCGGTTATGTAATTTTTGAGTTTATTTACAATCAACAAACAAAAAAATCTTATCTGTTTTGTTTATTAATTTAGATAACACACCTTAGAATTTATTGACCTAAATAATGACTTATCAAGTAGTATCGTTGTAGTAAAACATTATAACTTGGCTCAAAGTTCATTGGTCCTTCGAGCAGAAAATTCAAAAGGCTTAGGAATGTTTACGAACTCGAAAGAAGACTAGGTAATGTTAAGTAAATGTATCCTCTAAGATATCTTTTTGTAGGGTACATAAGAGACTTAGGAGAGGTTCCTAAACTTGATTCTCAAAGATTAACAGTTGAGGTATAAGTCAAGTCAAGTCAAAAAATATTTTATTCAATACAATCACAAGGATCACATTGAAAACGTCTTATATACGAGTAATAGGTGAATTTAGTTGCCAATTCCTCCTAACACAAGTCCGAGAAGAACCGGCAAGAAACTCGTCCTGGTCCTAGCGCTTTTTTGCATGATCCTATAACTAGCTTAACTACGAAAAACGAATACAAGAGAGTTTATACATTTTAAATGTGTCGGTTAACTGTCTGAGGGCACAGATAAATTGCATTGTGTTGAGTAGTCCAGTATTCGGTCCAGATAAAGTTTCCGTTCTTATTATAGAAGGCAATTTTATAGTTGGTTGGGTTGGGTTACGTAATTTGAGTATAAAAGTATAAGAGTGGAATCTTTGACAATAGTAGCAGTTGGACCATTCTTTGGCCACCAACCAAGCCGAAACAGACAAGTGAATTCGAAAGTGGACCTTTTAGCGGTAAATGAGCGCGTGCGCACAATATAACCTCGAGGGACAATATGGCTCATATGCCCAAATTTCCATACTGTCCAACATGACTTAAAGTAATAATATAGATCATTATTACACCCGCAGGACAAATACAGACACTTTTGTCAGTTCGTGCATTGTAGTTTTATGAAGATAATTTTGCAAATAAATTTCGTGTGCTACAGAAAGAAGTCGGTATTCAAATTTATGAGTTTGGGGTACAGCTGTCCTGTGTGTATGTGTCGGTGCGTGATAAAGTCTTTTTTAACTGACATCAAAAAAAGAAGGTTCTCAATTTGGTTGTTTTTTTTTAATGTTTGTTACCTCATATCTCCGTCATTTAAGAACCGATTTGAAAAGTAATTTTTGAATTTTAATTATTGAATTCCATCATAATCGGTTCAGTAGTTTGGGTTTTAAATCGAAATAGCTGAAAAATACACGTATTTTATTATATTTGATTATATTATTTTTATAAATGACATATTATTCAAGTAATAGAAATTTCGATATTTTGCTTTCCTGCTACTTTCCAGTGGAAAAAAATAAATAAATGTAGATAGATAGATAGATAGATTAACACTTTATTGTACACAAAAAGAACACAGGAGAAATAATAGAAATAAAATTGTACAATGGGCGGCCTTATCGCTAAAAGCGATCTCTTCCAGACAACCTTTGTATGGACAGGATAAACAAAAACAGAACGACGGCGGTGTACAAAAAGTTACTTAATAAACTAATACAAAACATATAAAAATACAAAATATAGTTGTAATGATGCTAATCGATATACTTACACGATAAATTATTAACACATACAAACAACTTTCTATAAACAATAATAATAATCATAAGTAGTGATAAATGATATCAACCAGTTAGCAGATTCCAGATATGGACAGATAATGATCATGAACTTTGTTTTTAAAGATATGGATAGATTTGGATGCGCGGATAGATGCAGGTAAGGAGTTCCATAAGCGTACGGCTTGAACAGTGAAGGATTCACCATACATAGCTGAACTATGGACAGGAGTAAAGAGCTGAAGAGTGTCAGAAGAGCGCAGAATACGATCGTTTGCCTGATGCAGGAAAACAAAACGTTCCTTTAGATAACAGGGAGAGGAAGACAGAAAAAGGATATTGTATAGAAAGGACAGGATATGAGCAATGTAGTCGGTTTTCTTTTTAGTTTTATTTAGGGTCAATTTAATGTAAGGTAAGGTTTAAATTATTTTGATTATAAAAATAAAGCATATTTCTTGAATTGGCCACATTGCGGCGCGGGGACGAAGGAAAATAGAAACCTGGCAAGATGTTTGAGCTGTAATGAGGTTGATAGTTAATGTTTACTAGGATATGTTATACCTGGAAGTAAAAGTATATGAAAGTTCAATACACATTGGTTATTTCAATACTCATTTGTAAAGACGTATGTAACCTGACAGAGCGCTTTATATATCTATTCATTTTTAGGCTTAAAGTCAAGTCAAAAGATACTTTATTCGATACAATCACAAGGATCACTTTGAAACGTTTTATATACGTGAATTTAAGGTGCCATATGCCTTCCAAAGTAGGCAATATTGCACCTTATACCCTTATACAAGGAACTCAGTTTCGCTATACCTGTCTGTCTGTCCGCCCTTAATCTAGCCCTTACCTGCAGACTATCGGTTTTATCGAGATGAAATATTTCACGGTAATCCGTATTAGTGACCCCTACAAAGTTATGAAAAAACACATAAATATAACGGTTTTTAGGAATAACTCCCCTACATGTAAAGAGGGGTTGATTTTTTAAATATTTAATTACCCCGTCGTAAACCATGTCGTTGGATAGGTCTTTTAAAGATATTATGAGATTACTTAAACAGTTAAACTTAAACAGATATTCATTTGAAAAATATTCGAAATGGCAATTTTTGATGTTCAGTGGCCTCGATTCTGTTGGCACCAACCTAACTAATTTAAGCTACAATTAGGTTTTGTACTGTCAAATTTACTTTTGGTATTCCGCTGCTACCAACTTATCCTAATTTAATTTTATCTAACTTAATTAAGCGTTCCTAATTCAGTTAGATGGTACCAACCGAATAGGTTTTACAAATGCTATGACTAACTAAATATATTTTAGACTATTCCTAATTTTAGAAATGAACCAACCGAAATGCCTCCCCAGTGATTTGTAACCCTTAGTAAATAAAATTGGTTGTGTTGAATTGGTTTAGGACATGACACTAGACATACTTAACTTTACAGACTTCGAAAGTCTTTACTGTGCGTGATCGGAGACGCTCTTGGTTAATTTATTCATCTCCTGAAGCACGTAAGCCGCTCGGTATGCCTTACGTCTTATTTTACCATAAATGTTGGCGATTCATGTCTACCCGACTCAAATCGGGAGGCAGTATGGGTCATTGCTCATAATATTACCTTAAAACCCTATAATTTGGCCGGATAATTGCAGGAGTCGTGCGTTCGACTGAGCTTCCACCATATGCCTCACATTTTCGGTTTTACACGTTCATGAGAACAAAGTTAAACTTAAACGTCCATTGTTACAGTTTCTTCGTTCAAAATGAACCACAAATAACACGCCAAGGTTCTCAAAGTTGGAACCATCCGAATATGGTCGACTATATTGACACATATTCCTTATCCTTACTTCCTTACGATATAATATTATAAACGCGAAAGTTTGTATGTATGTTTGTTACTCTTTCACGCGAAATGGATTTTAATGAAACTTTACAATAATATAGCTTTTACATGAGAATAAAACGTAAACTATAATTTATAAAGATAATGGTGGCAATTCAGTTGGTTCATTTCTAAAATTAGGAATTCTCTAAAATATATTTAGTTAGTCATAGCATTTGTAAAACCTATTCGGTTGGTACCATCTATCTAAATTAGGAACGCTTAATTAAGTAGGATAAAATTAAATTAGGATAAGTTAGTAGCAGCAGAATACCTGCCAAAGTTTCATTTGACAGTTCAAAACAAAATTTAAGCTAAAATTAGTTAGGTTGGAGCCAACAGAATTGAGGGCATCGTATGAATTGTAAAAAATATAAAGATAAATAATAATAATAATCCCGGACATTTCACACAGCATCATCTGGTCCCAAAGTAAGCAGAGCTTGTATTATGGGTACATGACTGATACACTACTTATATACTTTTTTTTTTGTAAATATATACATATTATACATAGAAACACCCAGACCCGAGACAAATACTTGCAGATCATACAAACATTTGTCCCGCGGCGGGAATCGAACCCGCAACCTTCTGCGTCTCAGCCGGATCTTAGCCCACTGCGCCACAGAGGTCGTCAAATGTCAAGTAAGTAGGAAAAAAATCTGCCATCTGCAAGCTATTCTGGAGTGCGCTGCAAAAACCGTTACAATTACACGAAGTACTAATCATGCGCAGACGAAGTCGCGGGCACCAGCTAGTACTTAATAATATATACCTACTCAAAAAATCTCAAAAAACCAAAAGAAAAGAAGAGAATTTAGGTTGTTAAATACAGCCAAATACAACACAAAAAATATAAATAAAAACAAACCATTTACATAGGTATCCCATTAATTCATGTACGGTAACACAAAAAGGTCACATAGCTCAGCGCATAATTTTGCTCAAAGAGCAAACACTGATTTTCAGAACCCTTCGAGATGAAAAGTTGAACGGGATGAAATACCTGCAGCATCACAAGTAACATGTGTGTGTGCGTGTGAACCAAACCATTGTGTGTCTGTAACTATCCTATCCTAGTTCCTATCTGGCCCAGAATATTGCCATTCAACGTGGCAATGTCGCCAGTGTCTTAAAGACGCTGCTCTCTGGCAGTGATCTGGACCAGTTGAGCTATCTGTACATCGTTTTAAGCTGTTATTAGATAGCTCAACTGTCTCACAATTATTTTATATTATTGCACTAGCTGGTGCCCGCGTCTTCGTCTGCGTAGGATTAGTACTTAGTGTAATTCTAACTGTTTGCAGCGCACGCCAGAATAGCCTTCAGATGGCAGATTTTTTTCCTACTTACTTAACACTTATCGTTATATTTTGGACAATTAACACAATATCTTTATAAATTATAGCCTATGTGTTATTCTGATGTATAAGCTATATTATTGTAAAGTTTCATAAATCCATTCAGTGGTTTTTGCGTGAAAGAGTAACAAACATACATACAAACTTTCGCGTTGATAATATTAGTAAGATAATGTTATTTAGTATATTCTGTAAGTAAATAGTTATTGCTGTGAATTGCTGCGGATCCTACTTCTACTACCTATGTTTATCCATCCAGATAAAACGACATTGAACTTTATTGGACTCCGCATCTGCTATATAGATAATAATAATAATAATTCCGGATATTTCACAAAGCATCATCTGGCCCCAAATTAAGCAGAGCTTGTGTTATGGGTACCACACGACCGATATACTTATATACTTTATTTTTTGTGAATATATTATATGTACATAGAAACACAACCCAAAGACAAATACTTGCAGATCATACAAACATTTGTCCTGCGGCGGGTAACCTGCGTTTCAGCCAGACCTTGGCCCACTGCGCACAGAGGTCGTCAGAAGATCACAGTTCAAGAGTTGAGGGTTTTGATAATGATAAAGCAAATTAGAATTTGAGAACCATTGCTTCATAAAAGTTCTTTGGCTCTGCGTTTCCCAATCGTAATGTGACCTGCGTATAACAATGCCCTCGAGAATGAAGTTTTACAATGCTAATGTGGCATTAAACACAATAATAAACGATCATGTCAGAAGTAATTTTCAATTGAGCCTTTCGACCTTTTTAACAACAGCAGCCCTAAGGGCCCACCCTATTTAATCGTAATGCTACAACACAATACACTGAAAAGCTTTCTTGACGTAGTCTTTTCAATATGACTTTCCGTGCTGTAGGATGTTTGATTCCCTCCCAGGACAAACCTTTGTAAGATATAAGTGATTGATCTGTGGCTGGGTGTTATAAAGTATCTTACGTATTATTTAAAAAAATAGTTATAGAACCTGCTCAGAAAATTTCGCGAGAATCGGTTGAGAAATGTGATCTGTAGAGGAGAACATCCGGACAGACAGACATACGAAAGAATTTTCGTCTAAGCTGAAATGGAGACACTCGCTTCGCTCGGTCAATTATCACCTGGCTTAGGAGCCTTGGCAGGTAGGTACTATTCCGGCACAGTGGCAGATATTCTGTCTCCGCACAGTAGTATGCAAGCATTACCGTGTGCCGGTTCGAAAAGCACTGGTGCAAGGGATATTTCAAAATAACCATATCTTAGATTATTGTTTCCGCTTTGCTGAGTATACAAAGTATAGAGGGTTTTATTTGTAATTTTGATTTTATTTAACTAAAACTAGCGTTATTGACTCGGGTGTCAATAATTGGAATGAAAGTTTTGTGTTTCTTTGTGATTCGAGCATTCGTATAAATCTAATACCTTTAAACGAGCAATTCTTGTATGAATCTCGGAAACGGCTGCAACGATTTTCATGAAATTAAGTGTGCAACGGGGTTTCGGGAGCGATGAATCGATCTACCGAGCAAGGCTCAGTCAACCAGTTACTATTAAATAAAAAGATACCAATTTTTATGAAATAATAAACGACGAACGACGACATACGACTTTGTGACGTCTTACTATAAACAATCTAAACATTTGTCATTGGCAAAATTGACATCATATAACACAAGTTATTAATGTAGAAGAAGAACCATATCTAAGACCGGCAACGCGTGTGTGATAATACCGTCGGCCGAAGGACTGGAGGCTTTACAAGCTGTTAGAATAGTGCATCTATTCGCAAATATTGAGACATGGCAATATTTGTTTATATTGTGAATTAGGTTATCGGTAAATACCAATCAATAATTAGATTATCAACGTATAGTTTGAACTCTATATCAATAACTATAGAGACTATTTAAGAAAATTCTATTCATACGGATGAGTGCTTTATTTCGGCCTTGCAATTTTTAACTAGTGTCGCCCGCGACTTTATGTCCTAGTGAAAAAATGCCGTAGTATCGGAGTGGTTAATCTAGCAAATCTGAGTGGTCTTGAAACCCGAAGGTCATAAAGCCTAACAACTGTTACACCCAATTTTTTTTTTCCCAATTTTTTTGATAAGCCAGGACGACAGCTAAACGAGCCTTTCGAAGCAAGACACGGTGATCGCACTGAACCTCGCGTAACTGATATTGAAGAATCAAAAAAACACGTAAAAAACAAAAAAAAGAACACCTCTGTGGCGCAGTGTGCTAAGGACGCAAAAGGTTGTATCTGTATTTGTCTCGGGTCTCGTTGTTTCAGTATAATACGTATGTATTTACAACAAAAAAAAAGTATTTATGTAGTATCAGTCATGTGGTACCCATAACACAAGCTCTGCTTACTTTGGGGCCAGATGATGCTGTGTGAAACGTCCGGGATTATTTATTATTATATGTAATCTTTTAAATAGATATTACATTGGTAGGATGCAAGATTAGCCTTAAGAGTGTAACATTGTGTTATCTTGTTGCCGTTTCGCTTATCACTATAAGTAGGTATGAAATATGACTTGTGTGACCGTTTACTGTATGAGCTAGTGACGAAACTATTTACTAGGTTGGTAAAAAAAATAGATTTGCCTGTATAGTCGGTTTACGGCCTAAATTTTATGTGATAACGTCATAAGAAAACCGGTGTCACAAGCCGATCGTGCCTCTCTATCGCGTGTTCCGCGTTCTCGCTTGGACGCTCGGCTCAGGCGGAACGTGACAATGAGTCATGCTTTTTCGTGCGTGCAGCCGGCGTGCATCGATTTATAAGACACGTCAAAAAAGTCAAACAATTTTATTACAAGGACTATTTTTAATAGTCTTTTTATATACATAGGTAATCTAGGGGCCTTTCCTGCTAGCCCCAGTTCAAGAAGAATTCGGCTAGAATCTTGTCTGGTCTTGACGCTTTTATGATCCTTGCTCATTTGGATGCAGAGTCGAGTTAGAGCAGCTTCGTCTAAAGCATTTTTGTCATCTTGATAATCAAATATTTTTGTTCAATTAGGTACGTTATTAAATTTACCAATCAACAAATCAAGCACGTCGCTTAGGACAAAATTTAGCGTAGGTACTAACAATACCGAGCTTAGGGTCTCTCATGATAGCATGGAAAGATAACCTGTCAACTGTTAAGGTTCATATCCACTGGAACGGAGAGGATTATTAGTCCACTTGTGGGGCATATAGACGAATACGACAAAAACTTGTTTTGTGTAAAAAAAAGAGTCAGAAAAGCATTGGGAGCTGCTGATTGGAAGCGAGTGTTACTATCATTTTTATTGCTCGACTGTCACCTAAGTTCGAGCTAAGAGTAGACTGAAAACCAGCCCTGCGTAAACCATGTTTGCGCAGATTAACCTTTCTGTATTTGTAGTTGAGTGATCAGACTGCAGAAGAGAGTCTATAGAGCCATAGTCTCAGTGGGATATCCCCGCTCGCCCCTTTTTTCAGTCGCTTAAAATTACGAGTACCAGAATTCGTTATTTTTCATGCTGTTATACATGCTCAAAGGTACAAGTAAGCGAGGTTTGGAGTCGGTCCTGTGAGCCTGCATTACGAAATCGTCGAAGCTTGAGCATGTAATGAACCGGCGGTAAATAACCGTCTTCCTGACACCATCACAAATGCTCCCTCAATGCAATTATTTAACTTCAAATTAAAAAGTTTATTCATTGACCAATCGCATTAAACTGTTAGACAGCACTATATTATGACTATACTATATATACAATGTTACAATAATAATGAATTTGTTTATTTATATGTCAATATAATAGCATAGTCATATTATATAGTGGTGTTAAATGATTATTATGTATATGAATATTAAATAAGAAAATTATTAGTATGAGTACTTCTTCTTCGTTATTGGCATGTGTCATATGATGCCAATGTCAAGTGTTTAGATTGTTTACAGTAATACGTCACAAAGTCGTGTTTTGTCTCTCGTCATTTGTTAAAAAATGCTGTCTGCATAAAATATTTCTACGGATTGTTTTTGCTCAAATCACAAAGAAACACAAAACTTTCATTCCAATTATTCACATCCGAGTATAAATTACTCTAGCTTTATTGAATAAAATCACCAAAATTACAATTAAAACCTGAAATATCTATTATTATGATGAAACTGATAAGTAACCTTATTTTGATACCAATAAATAACGTGAACTTAAACAAGCATACGACTTAGGCAGGGCGCAAACTTGGACACTTTTGTGTCTTGTGCCAGATACAAGCTACCGATGAATATTTGAAATCATCTACTCCCTGCGCATACGTAAACATCTTTAGTGTCCAGTTGCTCCCACTTAACACATATTCATTGGCGATCAAAATGTGTTCGGTGTCGGTGACTGGAAACTAAAAGTCGTCAGTTGAAGACACAGGTAACACTAACAAATTTCTTTGCAATTGTACTGAGCTGCGCAAACGAATTGTATTGTAATTGCACAAGCAACGAATTGTACCAGTGGCCAATATTAGCAATGGGCGACTGTGTCCGATCACCGCTACAGGTCACAGCAACTACGGTTCCCTGTGATTGTGTGCCGTGTCGGCAACAAAAAGTGTCTCGTTTGCGCAGCGCCTAAGTGGTTACCGTAACCTATGACGCTTGCAATACAAGAAGGTTTCAAACCCACGTTGTCGGTCCTAGACATAAGTTCTTTTGTCTGTGGTCAGTAATGACACTTGCTCCAGTGACCTTCGAACCGGCACACAGTAATGCTTGCACTGCACACTACTGTGCGAAGGCAGAATATCTGCCTCTGTGCACCTACCCATAGACAAGACGGACACTGGCTGTACCTAAGTCCTACTAAAAGATACTTTATGATCACATTTGATTCTATTATACCTATAGATATAGGTGTATATCTCTTTCTATTCTCTTCTATTTTTACTACCTTGTCAGTGCTTTGTTAGCAGGTAAGTACTTACGTAATTTCAGACGTGCAAAAGCAACCAAAAGAATCGAGTCATCGTGCCATCACAATTTATGGCACGATGACTCGGCTTACAACACTGATGAGACTGATATAACCCGTAGTATCATTCATAGTCTCGCGGTACCGTTGATGGAATTTATAGATAGTTGACAGATCTACGCTCTGTTTCAGTCGAAACGCACCCTTCGAACCATCGGGGTAAAAAAATGGTACAGTTAGCAAAAACACCTAAAGATATACTCTACTAGACTTTGCAAATGACCTTTTGTCAGCGCGATTCTTTATCAGAAAAAGATGGGTAATGTTTCAACTAGTTTATTCTATCTATTAGTATAAGCTGCAAGATAAAAAGACGTCCAAATTAGAATAATATGATTATTTAATATGTTAATAACATATTATTACTTACGTTATTATTTAAAGTGAGTAAAATCACGTGTTTCTCAATGTATAGTAACCACTCACAAAATTTCTGAATGTGAAATATATTTATGTTATTTACTTATAATGATAAATGTCAGTTATTTAATAATATAAATTACATGTAAAACAGTTGAGCTATCTAAGGATCGTTTAAAACGATCTATAGATAGCTCAACTTATCCAGACAGTGATCTGGATAAGTTGAGCTATCTGTAGATCGAGAGAGGCAAGTCAGAGGGCAACGTTCCCAAGACACTTTAATTACTTATAATAAATATTGGTGGACAATGCACACACAAGACCATCTAGCCCCAAACTAAGCATAGCTTGTATAATGGTGACCAGGTGGCTGATAGAATACTTATATATTTTTAAATACATACATAAGATAGGTACTTTATAACACCCAGACACAGAACAAACATCTATGTTCGTCACACAAATGTGTGTCCTGGAGGGAATCGAACCTACAGCACAGAAGGCAGAGCAATGTTAAGCCTTATTTCATAAATAAAATCTAAATTTTACAATAACGTTATAAATATTTTGAACCGTAGAAGTTGTAAGCAAAATATTGATAATACATACACATTTTTTCTATTAGTAATCAGCTGACTGGTACAGTCAGAAACAAAAACGTATTGAAACCCATTCTTGACTAGATTCTTTTACAATAGCAGAAGCAGCATTAATCACACAAGGTTATCATATCACCTAAGGCCGAGGTCACTAATTGAATAATGACTATAAATATACACAAATGAATCGTGTTGATAGTACGCAGGCGCCAATGAACTTTGCAACAATGTGTACTATCGAAGAACATTTTATATTTTTTTTGTGGTTTGTCTCCTTTTTAAATATTAATGACCGAAACAACCAAACTACCGAAATTCTTAAATAATAAAAAAAAAGGTGTGCGTCTCGGGACGCCCGACAGAAGTGATAACTTAAACTAATCTAACTAGCGCTGTGGGTTAGAGTGAGAGAGGAGGAGCCTGCCTACCGCTGCCGTATGCTTGAGAGAAAGGGACGCGAGACAGACTGGCACCGTAACGCGTTACGTAACGAAACGGTTTACCCATCCATAAGAAATTATCAGTAAAAAATGCTTACAACCGTAATCGCTAGGATCGGTAGACACCTCCATCTTTACTTATTTCATCGAGGATGTCTATGGAGTATAGTCAGAGGCATGTCCATATTGAGCATATGCACACTATTTTTAAATAAAAATTATGATTTTTTTTTACAAAAAATCTTCATGAATAGGAAATTTCCGTCAAAATTGCATTTCTTTTAAATTATCATGTGGATTATGTTAAGTGTTAAATGATTATCAGCCAGTATTCATATTTTAACAAACGTCTGCCCGCGGCTTTGCTTTCGTGGTTTATACATAATACTCCTTGAAATACTGGTATATGTATTTCAAATTTCATCCAAATCTGTCTAACCATTTGCGTGTAATTGAGCCCCAAAAATGTTGAAGTCTAAAAACATTCGTCTATATGTTAGTACCATTAAACATTATACTTAAAACTGCCGAAATTTAAGTGTTATCTCTTTGACGTAACAACGACCGATAAGATAGTTTGCACCTTACATTGTCTATCTGTAGGTCAAGGCATAAGATTGCAATTGTGTCGGTATACGAGTACAATTTTAGAGATAAAATTCACTGACAATGTGCGTTTCGTAGGTCATGTTTTAAAATTATATGTATTTTCTTCTTGAGTGTCTTTGTTTCAGCTTAGGCAAAAATGCTTTTATATGTCTGTCCGAACGCGCGGCGTCCGGCCGGCGTCTATCCGGATGTTCTCCTCTACAGGTTACATTTCTAAACTAATTCTCGTAAAATTTTGTGAGTAGGTTCCATAACTATTAAGATTTTTTTTGTAGATTCAGTTTAAAAAAAAAACAAAATGGCGGAGATATAGTCGTAGAAAACGAAAAAAAGTTATATTTCAGTCATTTCGAAAAATGTTTGCGAGGTCTACAGCTCACAGAGCCACTAGTATAATTATATTTTAAAAATTAAAAAGAAAACTGACTTCATTTGTAAAACGTAATTTTGTTTACTTGGATATTATATTTTTTCCAGCTATTTTGATTTAAAAACCGAACTACTGAACCGATTTTGAACTGAACTGAACCGAACTGAAGAAATTTCTATGGGACCAATCGGAAAATATAAAACTTTCAAATAAAAAAATATTTTTTCAAATCGGTTCATAAATGATGGAGTTATGAGGTAACAAAAATAAAAAGTAAACGAATCGAGAACCTTCTTTTTTTAAGTCGGTAAAAAAATATTGTTTTTAATCCATACCTATAAAAGAGCTTAACCTGATTGACTGATTCATCATCGCAGAGCCGAAACAGCTGAAGCTAGAAAGCTGAAATTTGGAAGGTAGCTTCCTTTTACAGCAAAACCATCCACTAAAGCGGGATTTTTTGAAATTCCGGGTGAAGAGGGGTGAAAACGTATGTATGAAGCTTTTTAACGCATAGTGCGATTTGCTTGAAACTTGATAATAAAAATAAAATAAAAAATATATGGACACGTGTTTCAGGATTTTTCATAATAACCCTAACAAAGGGGTAAAATGGGGTCTCAAAGTTTGTATAGGAACTTTTAACGCGTGGTGTGATTTCTTAGAAACTTGGTTTGCATAATGAAAATGCAAAAAAAATGGATACGTGTTTCATGATTTTTCAAAATAACTCTTAAAATGAGTAAAATCAAAAGTCAATTAAAAAGTTTGATTGGATTGGGGTGTGATTGGTTTGAAACTTATCAATAAAATTCGGCAAGGAGATAAATTGCATCCTGGGGAAGGATTTAAGCTACAATTCCTTTCAAAAAAAGGGTGGACGAAGTCGCGAGCAACAGCTAGTGTATATTCTTTATAATCGTTCTGTTCATTAACTTTAATGTATATTTTTACTGTGGAAACTATATTGGTTACTGTTTTATCTACATTGTGTTTTATTATTGTAATAATTACGCCTATAATACATTTTTAGTGGAAAGTAGATGTATTTTTTATATTATAATATGAGTAGGCCAAATAAACGCCACGCTCCAATGAGACAGCGAGGTATGAAAGTACATGAAAACATCATCGATGTATACAATATTTAGATTTTAGTTTATTTTCAGCTCGACCGATTTTGATAAAAAAAAAAGTTTGTTTTTTTGGAGTTGTTTACTGATGTTCATAAAGATAATGAATCATATCAGGGCAAGATGATTTTGATTAGCCACATGACAATAAATGAAAAGCTGTTTTTCTAATAGTAATTCTTAATGATAGTGTGCCGTGTAGCCGGCAGCCATAGGCCTGTGAAACTGCTCTATCTCAATCTACTAATCAAAGAGTCGTGGCTAATCAAACACGCCACACACAATTTGCAACACAATCAGAGTTCTGGACTAATTACAAACACGGCTATAAAAAAATAATTAGTACCTTATCGCCTGTGACATGTTGCAAGGGAATTAGAAATTATTATACAAGATCAATGATCTAAAAGCGTTACAAAAAACGGTGACGGAAAACATCAAAAGAAAACCGGCACACCTTGAAACTTTAAATTCGAAGGTGTGTTATCTATTAGTGTTTTTACAAGCAGCCATGGGTTTGAAACCAGAATACTAACCTATGTTGCTATATTTGACGTGCCTTTAACTTCCCCCTTAGAGATACTCAATAAAAATATATGTCAAACAGTTGAGCTATCTAACAACCGTTTAAAACGATCTATAGATAGCTCAACTGATCCAGATCACTGCCAGACGGCAGCGTTCCTAAGACACTGGCGACATTGTCACGTTGAATGGCAATAGGCCAGCTCTTGTATCACGTAATGTATCTACCAGACGATGAAATAATTTTGAAACGCGGTGGGCTCCTGTTCCTCTCGTGCCCAGGGTCTCGACTCCAAAAGGCTCATAAGTAGCTAAGGATCTGAGGTGTCTACCGAGCCTGGACACATGCATGAGCATATTTGTGTTATTTTATTTTAAATACAAGAAATTACGTTAACCATAACGTCTTCTACTACTTTATCAACGAAACGTGTCGAATAATACCTGGGTGTCTTAACACAACTCCTCTCAATATGTTATATCCTTTAGCAGGTATCGCACCACTGTGTGTGCGGTGCATGTTCGTAGCATGTTCCACGGAAAAATCCAAGCAAGAGAGTGACAGCCGACATAGACATAGACACGGAATTCCTTGAGCTCGACTCAACAGCCGTAAAAGTTTTCAGCGTAATACACATACTTTAAACGACCATCCAGCTGCTGCAAAACATAAGCTTTGGAAGGAAAGAAAACCTCCATCTCCTAATATTATCACCCTGCAAAAAAAACCACCACCACCAGGACACGCCCTGCCATGGCCTGAATGGAAGTCGCTTAATCGACTTCGCCACTCAGGTTAGCCGCTGTAGATTTACCATTTGCGAATGGGGATTTAGTGACCCCAGTATAGCGCAATGTGGTGCTCCAACACAATCTATGACGCATCTACTCGTGTGCTTTTCTGTCCAAATATTTGCACAAGGATAGACCTTAACGCGATCACAGTTAAGACAATTGAGATCGCCACGTACTACTCTAAAACCATATCGACTGAAGCATCGATACTAATAGAAGAAGACTACTTTTTTCTTATATTCTGGTGACGGAGTAGGCTGAACAGTCCACCCCAAAATTGGTGGTTATGGTCTAGCAACGTTCGAAAAGTTTTCTTATTTAATGTCAGAGCAGATGCTTGTAGTTTCCTTTGTAATAAGCTGTCATGTACAGGAAACGTTTGACAAAGAGCAACAGCTTAAATACTCTTGCCCCTCCGCAGCTCTGACAACACCCCTGGTCCAGGCTTTGTGTAGAGAGGACGGACGCCATTCCGCGAACCTAAAGTTATAGCCCAACAAAACGTCAGGCGAATCATCAATGTTTAAATCGTAATATATTGAAGAATTTCGCAATTATCATATTTCTTACTTATTTACGACGTCTAGGCTTCCAACTGACGTCTATCCACGGTGCTGGGGGTCATAAAGCGAGTAAACCAGGGTAATAAATGAGTTTTATTCCTTGTGTAATTATATGACCTGTTTGTTTTGGTTCATTTTTGACTCCAAGTAAGTTTAATGCTCCTCGTATGCATTGTGTCAACATGTTGAATCATAGCTTTGTATTACAGTTGTAAGCTATACAGTTTCTTCATTATCATCATCATCATAAGCTTATCTAATAAGAACTTCAACTAAATTAAGTTAAATTATACCCGCTGCATAATACACAGTTGTTGGTTCGTTTGTATCGCTAGTTTCTTCTGGGTTACACTGCGCCAGGTCAATGACCGGTTGAACGTAACGCTGAAAACTGCCGAAGATCTATAAATGAACCAGTGTGGAGAAAATCAATCCACGCGCTTAGCAGAAGCTCTGAGAAACCCTAAGATTTTTTTAACAAGTCAGTTTTATCTTTCATTTGAAAGGTTGGAGATACGTTGACGGTGGATGATCTTACGACCAGCTCAGACGATGGCGATGCGTCTAGATGTTGGTCATTACTAATTGTAATAATAGAACATATAGTACAACAAAACAAGTCTATAACAACACTAAAGAAGAACGAACTGCGTCCCGTTTCTGTTTCAATAATTGTAGAAATAATGAGTAAAGGGATTCACAATGAGTTTTCTGAATGACAGTTATTACAGCAGCGAGTGGCGTCAATGAATTTTAACGCTTCGAAACGACGAGTGTTAAAATGAGAAGCTTTATTAAGCTTCGGCTTTCTAAAAAGCAATGCCCGTCAAATAACTATCGCAAGGCTGAGACGGAAAATAACTTGTCGTTAAGTACCATTTATTTACAGAATAATATACAATATAATTTTCACTCAAAAAGGGATATTTACCATGATGAATTTTTCTGCTTCCCGATATTTCGGTACAGGAAAACTTGAAACAAGGCCGGCTCGGTGCCAGCCGTTATGCACCTGCAACCGAACCGACACCGCATGTACTGATTCGTCTTTCCTGCGGGTCCTGTCGGCAAGGTCGAGAGCTTACATTAAGGCTTACCTACCTATGTGCCTCTGAGGCGCACTTTAATCCTTCCACCACACTGGTTAGAAATAACTAGTGACACGATAAGAAGAATGCACAGTTGCATGCGCCATGATCACGAGATAAACAAGTATTTGCGTGGATTTTATTGGCAGACAAAACGGTCTACCCTCTTTATCAGTATTTTACTGCGAACATTACCATTACTACCGGTTTCACTGTCACTAACATATCGGGAAGCAGAAAAACTCATATATCATGGTAAATATAGTCTTGAGTGAAAATTATGTTCAAAACCATGATAGTTTTAAAAGTAATATAAAATACAGTTCAGTTGAGCTATCTTAGGACCGTTTAAAACGATCTATAGATACCTCAACTGATACAGATCACCACAGGCAGCGTTCCCAAGACACTGGCGGCTAATACGCTGGGCCAGATAGTAGCCAGCTCTTGGGTCACGCAATGTATCTACCAGACGCCTTGAAATAATTTTGAAAACGCGGTGGGCTCCTATTCCCACGAACCCAGGGTCTCGACTCCAACAGGCTCAAATATAGTAGGCCTTATCAAGACTGGCGTATGTCGTTTGTTTGGTGTTGAGGTGTTGAAAAATAGTCAGCTATGTTTGTGCTCAATTTTTCATCCTGTAAGATTTTAATCTTTACAGTTTTTTTTTTTCTTTAACCTATTGTGTCCCACTGCTGGGCAAAGATCTCCCCCTTTACCTTCCACTCTTTGCGCTCCAAGACCACAGTTTGCCAATTTGGCTCGAATGCATCTAGATCGTCTCGCCATCTTTTCCTGGGTCTGCCGCGTCGTCTTTGACTATCGGGCATCTACTGAGTGACGATTAATCACAGATTATAGATTAATCTTTTATATTACAGAATAATATAAAATACATGTGCAACAGTTGAGCTATCTAAGGACCGTTTAAAACGATCTATAGATGTTAAAACTATGTAAGTTCTTATAAATCTATACCTGCAGTAAATCACAAAGATTGAGAAGATAGCATCGACTTTCTGACAGTTGTGTACCAAATGCTGTTAAAAAAATTATATATCATCATCTACCCCAGCCCTTATCCCACTAATTAGGGTAGGCACAACATATCCTACTATTCCACTCTCCATTATCTTTCTTCATCTCAGTGTAAATCCTTTCTTATACATAACATCTTTAATACACTTCATCCATTATTTCTTGACCTACTCTTATACCCTTCAACATTCAAATCCCTTTTGTGACATGACATTTCTTCCCTCCGCATGACATGCCTACGAGCAAAAAGTTGAAGAGTATAATTACGTTTTAAAAACTAAAAAGAAAACCGACTCCATTGGATACAATTTCAGACCATAAAATTATTTTATTTTTAATTTTTAGTGGAAAGTAGATGTATTTTGTTTATATATAACATGGGTAGACCAACTAAACGCACTGCTCTCCACTGCACGTAACAAAAATATCATAGATGTATAAAATTTTTTGTTGATGATAGTTTAAAAACCGCTTGACCGATTTCAATAAAATTTAAATGGGACCACCTGGGAAGTATACCCTTTAAAACAAAAAAATAATTTTTCAAATCGGTTCAGGCGTCTGTAATCGGTGAACATACATAAAAACAATCAAAAAAGATTCCGACGAATTGAGTACCTTTTCTTCTTTTTTATGTTTGTTACCTGATAACAAAGTCATGTGAAAGGATATACTTTCTGATTGGTCACATAGAAATTTCATCAAAGTCGGTGTAGTTAATAATATATGGGTAGGCAAATAAACGCACCGCTCCTATGAGACAGCGAGGTATCGAAGTACATGAAAACATCATCGATGTATACAATTTTTAGATTTTCGTTGATTTTCCAGCTCGACCTAATCTGTGAAAATACATAAAAAAAAAAGATTTTGACGAATTGAGAACCTCCTCCTTTTTGATAAAGTCTGTTAAAAATAGCTGGAAAAAGTATGCCATCCAAGTATATATAATTTCTTATTTTCCTGTGACTTTCCAGTAGTGATTACGAATTTCAAAAAATATAAAAATAGGAAGTTCTCAAGGTAGTTATATTTTTTTTATATTCAATAAAGTCGGCTCACTTTTTATTTTTTAAAACGTAATTATTTTAAACATTCTCGTCACGCCACAAATCCATCTCAACATTCATACACTTACGTTACAGTTTAAGGATTACGGCCGTCATAATGTCGGTCGCGTGTGTTTTAAAACAAAAAAGCTTTAAAATGATTCTCATTTAAAAGCGTTCAGTCATAAACGGTGGAAAGCAAAGCAATTACTCCAGCGTAAGCCATTGTTGTGGCTGAGAAAACAAATTAAACGCCACAAAGATGGCTTCGTTACCTGAAGCAAGACGCTGGACGAGATAGATCTTGGATTTTATGATTTATTATTATAAGACAAGAAAAACACACAATAGGTAAAGGCTGACCTCTTCTTTATTATTTTTTCTGAAGATTATAACCAGTACAAATAAATAAATTAAAAACTACAAAAAAAAAAAATTATAACCTATTGACTGACCTGTCAGCTCTGTTGGTAGTAGCTCTACCTTCTGCGCCGTGGGTTGTGGGTTCGATTCCCTCACAGGATAAAAAATTGTGTGATGAACACAGGTGTTTGTTCTGTATTATAATTATAAAGTACTATAAGTATGAATTTAATTTAATAAATATACATGTATTCTATCAGTCATCTGGTCACCATAATACAAGCTTTGCTTAGTTTGGGGCTAGATGTTGTATGTATTTTTTTTAATTTTTTTTTTTTTGAGATCATTCCAGCCTAAACACGATACTTCTCCTGTAAGTTGGTATGTGACGACAAATTCTAGGTGATGCTGTACCATCAAGGTTAACATGTTCATACAATACTATTGAAGTAACAGCATACCAAGTTTCGAATCGATAGAACCTATGGAAGATGCTCAGATCCCTTCACTAACTAGAATAGAGGTAAATCAACCGCCTGAACAGATTTTCTTAAATCAAAGCTGTAACTTTCGATTAAGCAACAAACAAAATATATGACGAGCCTGCCTACCGCTGCCGTATGCATGAGAGAAAGGGGAGCCAGACAGACAGTTGCCGTAATGCGGTACGTGACGAATCGGTTTACCCTCCCATAAGAAGTTATCACTTTAAAAATAATAACAAAAAACAAAAGATTATATATTAGACGAAGATTATTATAATATGTTTTACATTAAAAGAATTAACAAAAGACAAGCCTGATAGACTCTTTGAAAACAATACTTTGAAAGTGGTAACATTTTTGAAATTACAATCCTCGAAGCACAAGCTGGCTATATGATCATTTGGCGCTACATAAGTACAGTGCTTGAGGTAAGATGAAGTCTTATAGATACCCACAGACAGTACTGATCTTAGATGATCTTAAATGTAAATTTAAAAGTATTTCGTACATTTATTCATGTAGTTTCCCTATCTCACGTGGGGTCGACACAGGTGGTTCTTTCCTTCCTGTGTCTTAAGTATTTCTGTTATAGGTTTAGAATAAAGATTTACTAATACTGCTTCGTACGAGTTATTGGCCAATTCTGATGGAGTCATTAGACTGTCCGAAGGCCACCATCATGGCCTGGAGCTTTTGAAAAGCTGAAGCACGGAAGGTTCAGGAGAAAATGCCACTGTGGCTATTGAGTAACGCTATGCGTGGTCTTGCAGGTGGATTGGTTCACGATTGGACCATGCATGACGTTGCGTAACCTCGTTGATTTGTTAACAAAAATTTGCGTGTCACGAGCGCTTCATTTAGAATTATATTCGATGTTTTTGAAGTAGTCTAACCTATGAACCAAAGACATCCCTATCCTTTTATTAAAATAATTGACAACTGAAGTATAATTTCTACATTTCACACAAGTTTCCCACGATTCAAGTAATCTTTGAACAATTCCATGAAATCAGTTTTTATATTGGTTTTAAAGATTTCATTCGGGGACGTTTTTCAGAACTGGTGTTGCTACGCCATGTCTGGAATGGAAAAATTCAGGACAAAAAAGTCACAAACATTTAGAGGATTGAGATTTGTTTAGCAACACTATCTAGAACTTAATCCTCAAACTTTTGGGCTACGTACAAATAATAGACGTTGAAATCAAACCATACAAGCCATCCATTCCATTCACCATACCATTCAAGCCATACTTTTTTTTTCCTTAATTTTTATCACATTGTCTTACGAACTTTAATGGCTTCTTCATCTTTGTTTAAATGTCTATAAAGTGAATTTTTGCAGTGTAAAGTGAGTAATGTGACCAAATACTACACTTTGGTCATTTGTCATTATACAAAATGGCTGATCTTTTGCACAAGATCTATAAACAGATTATTTTTGCTGGAATCATATAGAAACAAATTATTTATTCTTACTATTCATCCGAATCAATAATTCTAGTTTTATTTGAATTCATTTTTACCCGAAATAACTCGAGACAAATAAATAATATAAGAACGCAATTAGATATTACAAATTTACTCTTGTTTGCATTGACGTAATAGGTGGTAAGGTGAATCGACTATAGCCTGCCCAAAAGAACGAAGCATACATCATCATCCGTTCAAAAACGCTTATTAGTTGCACACATTGCACACCTCAAAATGTATCCACCCTTTTATGACTTCTATATCTATTTATATACCTTAATTCGCAGACATTTTTAATTACCACAGAGTATATCTATAAGTCTGCCGCGAACCCTTTTAGCCGGATGGGTATTATCCAGGGTCGTAAACCCCGTTTATGACCTATAAAACCAAGTGGAGATACACACAGTGCTCGGAGGGTTCCGTATTACTTGTTGCGCTTTTATAACCAATATATTTTGGTTTGATTTGCAACTTCTGGACGGCACGGGTTTTTTACTCTATTTAATGCGAGTTTATTTAAGTGCTCAGAATATCGGCTTACAGTTTGGAACTGAATGGTTATGTTACGGCAACATAAAGGTATTGTTAGGTTTATGTTACATACGTCATTACTCACTTCGTTGTAAAGGCGGGTTTATATAAATCTAACTAATTTTATAAATGTGAAAATAACTCTTGTCTGTCTGTCTGTTTGTTTCCTTTTCACGCTTAAACCGCTGAACGGACTATGATGATTTTAGTATAGAAGATATATGGGACTTTGGAGAAGGACATAGGCTAGTTTTTATGTAAGTACCACGCGTGCGAAGCCGCGGTCACCAGCTAGTAAATAATAATAAAGATAAATATTGCTGGACAATGCACACAACAACATCGAGCCCCAAACTAAGTTTTATGACCAGATGACTGATGGAGTACATATTTAATTTTTATGAATCAGAACAAACATCTATGTTCGTACTAGGAAGGAATCGAACCCCTAACCTACAGCGTAGAAGGCAGATAGATTGATTGCGAAAAAATCTAAATACTTCTATTATTATAATCTTTGGGTATTGAAATGCTTATTAGTTACTAGCGACCCGCCCGCCCCGGCCGCACGGGTGCAATGATGATACTAAATATACTACAAATGTGTTTATTTACGACATTACATTAGAAACCTCTAAAATTATCAGTGTTTCTCTATTATATTATGCATGTATCATACATATAAACCTTCCTCTTGAATCACTCTATCTATTAAAAAAACCGCATCAAAATCCGTTAAGTAGTTTTAAAGATCTAAGCTTACAAAGGGACAGACAGACAGCGGGAAGCGACTTTGTTTTATACTATGTAGTGCTTATTTGATACTCAATCACGCAATAATTGCTGAACAGATTTGGAAGAAATTTGGAAGAGATATACATATATTATACTATAGATATATAGGTACATTAGGTATACAACTATTAATATAATAAGCTACGCATTCAATGACATTCGTCAATGAGGCGCGCTCGATTGATAAAACGGATCTAAACGCAGCATAGAGAAAAAACATGTCCATTAAGGTCATCTCATTCCCTGATCACTATATATTGATAATTACTTACCAGTTGCTAGAAGTACTGTTTTATCACTATGAAAATGTCCTCGACTACATACCGGTTGCATTACGGAAAGATGGCTTAAACTAATGAGAAAATCTAAGTTTAAAATCAAAACCCGGCTCTTACTGATGGAATCAAGGATTGAAACCTCTGTTTTTAATTAGCACGAACAGTTTACACAACGATGTGCCCAATCAATAATAAAAAGTTGATGGTTCTCTTTAATTTTAAAAGCTGTGGATTGGTCGGTGAATGCAGCTGTTTTCAGCTGCTCCTTGAAGCCTCCTTGATCTTAAACGACACGACAGACCTGACTACTGACGTAAAAGGCCTGGCGATTCCCGCCGCGGGACAAATGTTCGTATGATCTGCAAGTATTTCTCGGGTCTGGGTATTTTTCTATAATACGTATGTATTTACAAAAAAAAAGTAAGTCTATACTTAAGTAGTATATCAGTCATGTGGTACCCATAACACAAGCTCTGCTTACTTTGGGGCTAGATGACGCTGTGTTAAATGTCCGGCATTATTTATTTATACCAAAATTTGGCTCATAAAACTGATTCGTGGCCTTCCTCTTCCACTCTTTCTTTCATCTATCCCATGCTTATGAAACTGTCGTTCAGCGTAAGAAGGTTAATCATTTCCCCTTAATTTAAGTCTTAAATCATCCAGATACGTTACTCGGTCCAGCTTGTCTTTTTCATCCTTCTCTAACACATCTCAAAGGCTTCCAGGATCTCTTTATCTCTCTGAATCATTGTCCACGTATTGAGGGTTATCTTCTTCTTCTTCTTCTTCTTATTATTAAATATAAAAATCAAACTCGTTAGTCTCGCTAAAACTTGAAATTGGCTTGACATAGTATTTTTTTTGTTTTGTTGGCCTCGGTAGGTACTAAGATGGTTTACAATAAAAACAATTTAAAAATCTAGTTTTACTTGTGGCTCTGTGAGCTGTAAACCTCGCGAAGATTTTTCGATATGACTGAAATATAAGTTTTTTTACGTTTTGAACCCCCATATCTCCGCCATTTTAATAAATTTCCAAAAACTGAATCGGCAAAAAAAATATTTATAGTTATAGAACCTGCTCACAAAATTTCACGACAATCCGTTGAGAAATGCGACCTGTAGAGGAGAACATCCGGACAGACAGACGCCGGCCGGACATACGAAAGCATTATCGCCTAAGAAACGGAGACACTCGCTCCGCTCGGTCAATAATAATTATTACCATAAAACAAATATCTTAGAGGAAAAAGCACTCTTATAACAAGGTTATAAGGTATACTTATCTTGTATATTTTAGAATGTAATCTATACGAAGAGAAACAACGTAATTTCAAGCAATTAAACGATGATCAACAATTCCTTTTGTTACACGAAACCATTAATTAGTGTTTTGTTTTTTGTTTCAAAGGAAAGATTTTACGATTTCAAAATTGTCCAGTTAAATGGTACAGTCGACCACAGTATATTACAATATTTAGGGTTTGATAATTGATATGCTTAAGGCACTTCCTTGATCAAATGATTTTGTCGCGTATTCATGGCGCTCAACTCGCGAACTTTAGGACATGATGATGATTATTGAATATATAAGACATAATTTCATAATTAAATTATAATACTAACAATTACTTTAAAAACAATTTGAAACGAGGAAGTAGGAGGCAAAATATTGAGATTTTTCTTTTTTTTCATGTCATTTGTTTCAAGTCAAAAGATACTTAATTCAATACAATCACAACGATCACTTTGAAATCTATATACATAATCCACTTTTGTCGCTGGCTGTACCTCCCTAAATATTAAGGTAGTTAGGTACAGTGACAATCAGAGCCTTTTTAATTTGAGACGTTAGTCAGACAGGATAAATAAAGTCGACGTGGAAAATGCGAGTCAGGTCAAAGGTTTGCAGTTTGCATTAATTGACAATTTTTCATCTTATCTACCGGAAAGCAAACTATAATTATGTACATAGGTAGATAGAGATAAACTGTATAATATTCCACATTAAAACTTATTGAACTTTGCATGACATAAAGGCGTATACACGAGGTCAACGTTGTAATTTACTTAGGCCTAGCGCGCATTGCGGATTACATCGCACCAAATTATCTCGAGGCTCGCGGATAAAATAACAAACATGAAAAGAGACTTCAGAAAAAACGCTGGATTTATTTAATTATTAATAAGACACGAGCAAATATTTTAATTAAATCACATTGAACGCAAGAATAACAAAAGATAAACAATCAAATTAAATAAATATATGTAAATATCATCCTCCATTTTCACAAAACATGAACGTTGTGCTTGAACAACAACACTCGTCTCTTCCATTCAATCGCAAACACATCACATTCTGGGTTAGCAGTTAGTAGCCCATTGCTGCTAAGATATATGATATACGCCTTGGGCATAGCATTTTCAACCGACTTTAAAAATAGAGGAGGTTCTCCATTTTTTTTATTTGGGGTTGTTCATCGATTACTCAAAGACGCTTGAACCGATTCTATTTTCGCACGAAATTAATCGTTAGTTCTAGGCCTTAATGTAATTTTATTTTATTATAGAATTATCTCGGATTTTAATTACAAGTTGTAGGTACTTGTGGGTATGAATATAAACAATAAATATACACGTGTCTGTGTTCTATAAATAATTTTCATAATTTCAGGTCATGATCCATTAGATGTAAATCGTTACTAGCTGTTGCCCAAAGCGTCGTCCGCATTTTTTTTAAATGAATTGTAACTTTCCTCAGGATGCAATTTATCTCCTTGCCAAACTATATGTTTCAAACCAATCACACACATCAACCATTAAAAATTTTTCACCCCTTTTTCACCATCTTAGGGGTTCAATTTAAAAAAAAAACCGTCTTAGTGGGTGGTTTTGCTATGAAAGAAAACTACCTTCCTAATTTCAGCTTTCTAGCTTCAGCGGTTTCGGCTCGGCGATGATGAATCAGTCAGTCAGTCAGGTTAAGCTCTTTTATACCTTATGTACCTATAGATTGTTTCTTTGTTATTGTATATATTTTTCTTATAATGTATCTGAGAAGTTATCCCATAATAGGTAGATTTAAGACGGACTTACAGCTCAGATGATAGATCTGCTATCTGCGCTTTAGGTTGAGGGTTCGATTCCCTCCCAGTATAAATATTTCTGTGACGAAGTGTGTTTGTTCATTGTCTGGGTGTTGTATTACAAGTATGTACTTAAAAATATATAAGTTATCTATCAGCCATCTGGTCACCATAATACAAGGTGTTGTGTCGATAGCCCACCAATTTTATTTTCGTTAATAAGTAACATATTTGCTTTGCGAATAGGGAGTTTAAAAGGGTTGATTTTGTAGGTTGATTAATATATTAAATGTACCATTATTTTTTTTAACAATTTTGTGGTTTATTTCCATAACAATAAAGTGCAATTTAAACATTTTAGTATTTCGGTATGTTACAGAAAGTGGCGATTGGCGGAGTGCCCAAGTCTACGATTTGCCAAATATGTTTTTCTGAAGTTCACTGAAGCGAAGGCGACAACGCGGTAGGTACTTCATTCGTTCGTTCTTGTACAGTCAACCAAACAGATTTTCAGGCTATATAGAAATAACAGAATCTTGGGCAAAAGATAAGTCTGACTATCCAACGAGGTAACATTGCCAGCTTTTTGGGCCTATTAGCTGTTTTTTATCTATAATTAATTGTCTAATTAGGGCTAGAAAATAGAAAATAGACTTCATAATTTAGTATAGAGTACCTAGATTATTTTATAATCTGTGTATACCTTGTTCAACTAAAGTCATTCAACTGAAGACATATTTAGGAGGTTGAAATAAAACTATAATATCTGTTTTGTTGACTGTATTTAGGTAACCAAAAAATAAAACAGACATGTTTAAAAATAAATTTACTCTTCACTACATGTATAAAACAAAGTCGCTTCCTGCAGTCTGCCTGTCCCTATGTATGCTTAGATCTTTAAAACTACGAAACGGATTTTGATGCGGGTTTTTTTAATAGATAGAGTGATTCAAGAGGAAGGTTTATATGTATAATACATGTTAAATATAGTAGAGAAACACTGATAATTTATATTATAATTATATTAATAATTTATCATTAACTTGCTGTCCGTTTCGCGTCTTCGTCAGCGCGATTAAAAAAAAATCTAATTGTAAATCTAAACCATTCTCGAATCCACTTGAACGCAAACAACAAATTTCATCAAAATCGGTCCAGCTGTATAGGAGAAGTTTAATTACAATCACACGCACAGAAAATTTATATATAGACAGAAGATAGAAAGAAAATACTTTATTGCACTCCATAGATTGTATTTAGATTTTTTGATTGATTGTATTCATTGGAGAAGTAGAAAAAAACAATGGGTTGTTAGTCGCTAGCACAATGGGCGGTCTTATCGCTATGTAGCGATCTCTGCCAACCAACCTTGGGATGGATTGAGCTGAATGTTGCTGCAAAATGGGTGTAGGTATATAATATAACGATATTCATAGATTTATTTTCACTTCTATGCCTGAGTGGATAAAATTAATAAACCTTTAAAACATGTCCGTATGTTATAGTAAACTCTACTTAAAACGGTGACACAAAAACATGGGAGATATTTGGTAAAATGCAGGCGTTGCAAAACAGAGTAACATATCTTTTACCGTAGATAGTATACCCGATAATAGTGACCAAGAAAATCCAATCACATTAACATTCCAGCATTGAATACGACAATAAATTATTTAGGTATGGTTGGGTTCAGAATTCATGTGTTTGGAACCCGCATGGTTTCAAGGTTGGGTAAGTGGCAGTCAGAATTACATCTGTTCTTTCTTCTTATTGTGTCCCTAGATATTTCTAACCAGTGTGGTGAAAGGATTAAAGTGCGCCTCAGAGGCTCCTTTCGTGCACTTAGGTAAGCCTTAATGTAAACTCTCGACCTTGTGGACAGGAACCGCAGGAAAGACGAATCAGTACATCATTACAGTTGTAATTTGATGTTAGTACGAGTTTTATATTTTACCCTCTAACCTCATCATATCAGCCTTTATGAAGTCCACTGCTGCCACATAGGCCTCCCCAATAGATTTCCAGGAAGGAACCTCTAACCTATAATAACAAAATTAGTTAACGTGGGGTTAAAATCCTTGTCATTCAGATTTCTTTTTGAAGCGATAACTTCTTATGGGAGGGTAAACCGCTTCGTTACATAACGCGTTACGGCGCCAGTCTGTCTGGCTTCCCTTTCACTCACGCATACGGTAGCGGTAGGCAGGCTCCTCCGCTCTATCCCACTAGCGCTAGTTAGAATAGATTAAGTTAACACTTCTGTCGGGCGTCCTGAAACGCACACGTTTTTTATTTGACGACCTCTGACGCAATGGGCCAAGGCTCGGCTGTGAAGGTTCGATCCTCGCCGAGGGGCAAATGTTTGTATGATCTGCAAGTATTTGTCTCGGGTCAGGGTGTTTATCTATGTATAATATGTATGTATTTACAAAAAACGGATAAGTATTATATCAGTCATGTGGTACCGATAACACAAGCTCTGCTTACTTTGG
The DNA here is from genome assembly GCA_948098915.1 of Lampropteryx suffumata. Lineage (NCBI taxonomy): Eukaryota > Metazoa > Arthropoda > Insecta > Lepidoptera > Geometridae > Lampropteryx > Lampropteryx suffumata. The sequence continues at coordinate 6,794,673 of OX402563.1, forward strand.
GGCCATGATGGTGTGTGAAATGTCCGTAATTATTTATTTATTTATCTGAAATCTTCAATTTATCTGTAGAAGGCACAAGATTACTTTTTAAAATAAAATTAAATGTTGCTATAGTATTTTAATACCACGAAGGTATAATGTTGAAAGCGTATTTAAATTAATATTTTAATATTATGGTAGTCTTATACAGTGACAACAATTTAAGTGCAATATTAAGTTATTTATCATCCCAGAGATAAACTAGTGTAAACCTTAATTAAACAGACCTTTAAGATCTTGATAAAATGATAAATGTAATCTTAACTGTGCAACGTGCACCTTACAGGCGTGCTGCACTGTAAATCAACTTGCGTTGTAAAATGCACTTTATAGCTTTCATTTAAGGTTCAATATCGTGATTGTAAGTACTATGGGTACTTTTAATACTAGAAGTGATCTTGATATTACTGCTTGTTTTTGTTAAGCTGAATTGAGTTGTAGAAGGTGGATATAAGATTCAGTTTCGCGTTAGTAATAAACTATAAATAATAGATTTGTAATTACATCTCGTGTCCTTAGACTCTGACTGACATAATTATCTACAAATTATGTACCAGTTAATGTTGATTTGACTTTGCTACACATTGATTGAACTGATGTACTATAAATTCTCACCGCGTCACCTCCACAGGGTTCGATTCCCGTCGCTAGATAAATAATGCCGGACATTTAACACAGCGTTATCTAGCCCTAAGGTAAGCAGAGCTTGTGTTTGTGCTTGTGAGCTTGTGTATACTACTTTTATACTTTTTTGTAAATACATAGGTACTTACATATTATACATAGAGAAATAATAATAATAATAATAAATAAATAATCCCGAACGTTTCACACAGCATCATCTGGCCCCAAAGTAAGCAGAGCTATATATATCATGTGGTTCCCATAACACAAGCTCTCCTTACTTTGGGGCTAGATGATGCTGTGTGAAATATACAGCATTATTTATTTATAAACATAACGCGTGCAAAGACGCGAGAAAACCTAGTCTTCTGGTCCCAGTAAAAGTATGATCTAGGATAAATATTTGGAGAAAAGTAGGTAACTAGGTAATCTCCCCATTGTGATCTGGATCTGTTGAGCTATCTATAGATCGTCTGAAACGCAGAACCATTATCTATGAATAGATAGCTCAACTGTTTTACGTATATTTTATAGATTTTTACAGATATTAAAAATTCAAAAATGTTTACTTCAGTGTTGTCAGATTCTTGTCAGATAGGTAGGTAAGTAAGTAGGTAGGAAGGTAAATAGGTAGTAATGTAAGTAGGTAGGAAGGTAAATAGGTAGTAATGTAAGTAGGTAGATAGGTAAGTCGGTAGGAAGGTCAGTATTAGGTAGATAGGTAAGTAGGTAGGAAGGTTAGGTAACATCCTACCTACTTATTTATTAATATTAACATTGTTTCTCGAGCGCGAAGTCAAACGTACAAGCGGAAAGCGTATAATTATTAATAACTGACTGAACATATTGCCTGCTAATAAATACTTTACATGGCTTGGAAATAATTACAAAGTATTGCATAATAACAAACAGCAACATTTTCAACAAACCACTGAAAAAATGTTGGTAACACCTTACTGAAAAGTACGAAACTGAATTTACAAACACATCGGGATTGGTTGGAAGTTGGAACTTGCCTAGCACGCACTAGCTAATTATTCGCGCGGTTGAAACCGCGCTTTTCTGTAATATGTTATTTTCAACGGTTTTTTTCGGTGCGGCACCTATTCGTGGTCCATGTTCCACAGAACGAATTTGCCGCGGATTAGGCCCAAGTAATTTTATTGTGAAAAACTTGAAGTGCTCTGCTTGCATATGAAGGTGGATACAAATATTCGTAAAATATAAGTTATTGTTTGTTAGTTTATTTGTTACCTTTTCACGGCTAAAAGGCTGGAAGAAACTTGATGAAATTTGGTAAAGAAATAGATTGTGTCTTGGGGAGTAATATGGGCTACTTTTATGTAAATTAAACGCTTGCAATCCAGATGGCAGCTAATTACTTATTAAGTTTCGAGGAAACAGCTTCATTTATATATAAATACGAAATTTCGTTTACTTAGATGACATATGTTTTCTAGCTATTTTGATTTAAAAACCAAACTACTGAACCGATTTCGATGAAATTTCAAATCCGTTCATAAATGACGGAGGTTAATAAAATAATAATAAATCCCATAGATCGTTTCAAGCGGTCCATAGACAGCTCAACTGTTTCACATGTATTTTATATTCTTGTTTATTATCCTGTACATTTCTGTTAATATTTACATAAATAATGTTTGTATTTATAATATAGTAAATGTGTGTACCGAGAATATTCGTATGGATTTAAACTGTGTGCGTGCTTTTAGCAGTACTTACCTACCTACATAGGTACCTACTATGGATCTACGGATTTACGGATTCGAAGTTAGTAAGTTGCATTTTGCGACCTTGCCCGAGCGATCCACTGCCCGAAATTCAGAACGTATATAGATAAAACTCTAGGGTTGTCAATATGTTTACGGAAATAATTTAAAAAAAATGTCATTATTCGTCAATGTCAACAAATGGAAAAAGGGCATTTTGTGTTTTGAGCTCATGTTGCCAAGTTGCTTTCTATTCTATTATTATTATAATTAGCTGTTTTCCGCGGTTATGCCTAATAGTACATAGATAAATCCTTATCCAAGTCCATATTATATAGTATATTATAATAGATAAATAATTAATACAGGACATTTAATATAGCATCAACTAATGTACTTATTTTGTGTACGTACATATTTCGAAAAACACCTGAAAAAATATTTGCAGGCCATACAAGCATTGGAATCGAACTCGCAACCTTTCGCGTCTCAGGTGGGCCTTCGCCCATTGCATCACAGAGGTCGTCAATGGTATTATGTATACCAAGATTCATCTAAATTGTTTCAGCATTTAAGGCATTTATTTATTCAATAACAAACAAAGTTATATTTTACATTTTTAATTATTAGTAGAATGCGTTTAGAATAAGTAGAGTCTGTTTGCTAAGAGTAGAGTGCTGAGGTGAAACTTATGTTAATGGAATAAGACACAAAATGCATTGATTCACAACTCTACTCATATTAAAAATACCACAAAATAATAAAAAATAAACTTACTCACGATTGTAATCTCGGTAGTCACCTCCTCAGACTGCCTCTGACTACCCCTTTAAAGAACTAACTAGTAGTTCTTTAGTACTAGTAGTCAGCGCTTAGCACAGTATTAAGTATTCCGTACGTGACAGGTTGCAAGCATATCGCCGCTTATAGGAATACTACCCAATTACACTCCATTTTTTTACGTTCTAGGATTAACCGATTTTCTCACGATGTTTTCCACCACCATTTGAGAGAACTGGCATTGTGCACATACATATTTCGACAGGAAAAATCCTTTGATGCTAGACTACATTCGAACCCAAGACCTTATGATCGAAACACAAAAGTGCAACTACTAAACCAACACTAGTCCTTAATTGACTTACTTTAGAAAGTAGGTACTTACTAGTTTATTCAAAAGTGCGATAAAAAATTTGCTTATAAGCAAAACTTATTAATTTAAACATTTTATTTTCCCTTATTTACAATAACTTCGCATAAAATAAAAAAAAAACTAAGTATTTTTAAAATCAACCTCGTTTATAATTATTATGCACGGTAGCGCTCGAGTAACCCCAAGTGAAATTCAAATCAAGACGTTAATAACTGCGCAACATGTTTAAGGTTAGAATGCGATGGTTTTATTACTGCTACGAGTACTACGTCTCTCTCACTCCCACTTTATATATTGTAAAACCCTGGCATCCAGTTTTTAGATCAGATAAATCAAATCAGAAATCAATTTCAAGTTTTCAAATGAATTTAAAAATGACGTTATTGTTGATATTACGCACGGAATTCCACGGTTTGTAAGTCCATTTTTCGTGAAAACTGACCTAAATAAAAATTGTTCAATTCTATGTTAAACCCAACAGTAAAATTTGAACTTAAAGCCTGTGGTGATATGAACTGATTTATGATGCAGTATTGTGGAGTTAGTCAGTCAGTTTAATTTTTGTGACCCGAAAACAGACACATATGTAACTTGCAGCTAACACAAAAGTTATAGCGAGAAATTTAATATTAATTTAATTAAATAATGATATTTAGTATTTTAGGACACAAAACAAATATTTTTCTATTCCTTTTTATTTTAAGCTACACAGTAGAATTTGAGCTTAAAGCCCGCGCGATAAGAATTGATTTACAATGCAGTATATTGGAGTGACACATGATGTTATTGAGTGTACTATTGTTTCATCTGCGCTTATAAATTTGCGGCTGCAACTTCAGACGGGACATAAAAGTGTCGGACGTGTGCCAACCCTAGCGTTTCCTCCCGAAATAGGGAAGTTTAATGACGAGCGGGAACTCGTAAAACATCAAACGGTCCAGGGATGTCAACTTTAAATAAATTAAATATTTAATTTAACTTCGTATTTGCGGGCGAGATTTTACGATGATTATATTACTCGGCAAAAGCGGTTTGATTCTTAGGGTCTAAGTTTGTAATTTATGGTTGACAATTCATAATTTAATTTCTACCAGTAACAATAAAAATGTTTCTTCGAAACCTTTACTACGAGGAGACGCTTTTAGACCGCCAATGCATATTTTATAATTATGTATTAAAGATTATTATTTACTATGGTGCAAAGAATACCTTTATTTAAAACCTATTTAGTCAAAACATAAAACTCGCCAACCCTACAATGACCTAAGCACCCTGTCTTAAAAACATCCCGTCTTTGCTAAGTAGCTCCAATCATGCAAAAATAGGCGTTATCACAACAGCATAAGACTCGAAGAGGTCCGTCTGGAAGCAACCTTGTTTTCTGCTAGGTTACCTTCAAATCTTCCAAATTCAAACTTTTACTCATTCTAGAAGTAGAATGCTAAAACTGCTGAACCAGTCGAATCAGTTTTGATGGATGGATCAGAAATTGGACTAAGTTTGGGATCTAGGGGATCAATAAAAGCTTAGGTTTTAGAGAGGATCATTTCTGCGAAGATCCTATAAAATCCTTTAGAGGAAACAAATATTTAATTTATTTTAGAATTCTGAGCAAAGTATGTTATAGATAATCGACAATGAACTTACATACCTATACCTAAGTGACTTTAATACAACGTCAACATTTTATTTTTTTATATATGCTTAAGGAATTCAAGTATCCGACTTTTTACAGTTTTCTGTCTATTATCCGGCTTTTTAGAATTTAATTTACGAAAATAACGATCACAGAAAGGTCACTTTTACTTATAACAACAAAATAATACAAATAAGTATTATAACGTTTTAAAGCTATTTATCGTAGCTTTATGGTTACTGTCTTAACAGGGGGCGTGTATCAGGGCTCCAGGGTAGCTAAGACACAGGTTTAACAATAGTTAGAGGTCCCAAAAGCACCCCTGTATATAACATTAACATAGCTCCGCCCCATAGGCTCGTGTTTTTATCGCACCCCACCCAGCCAACCTATCGCATAGCATCACCCCGAACGAACGGGATGGCTGTATAAGCCGTTAGCGTTTACTAGAGTCTTAGCTGTGTTCTTGGAAACTATTGTAAAAAGGGATGGGGAGGAAGCCTCTATCGATTGGTAAATTATGCCTTGGGAATAAGAGGGTACAGCGGATTTGAAACATTGAAAAACAGGTTTTTGAAAAATATTGAGATTTTCAGGTCGTAACTACGTTTTAAAACTAAAAAGAAAACTGACTTCATTGAATAAAATTTGAGCCCATAAATATACAACCGAATTGACAACCTCCTCGTTTTTTGAAGTCGGTTAAAAACGTTTTTATTTTACACTTTTTAGTAGGTATCTACTTAATTATTTTTCGACGTTCGTAAACAACCACGCAAAATATCTTAATTTCGTTTACTTGGATGACATATTTATTTCCAGCTATTTCGATTTAAAAACCAATCTACTGAACCGATTTTGATTAAATTCTAAGGGACTAATCGAGATTTTTTTCAAATAGGTTCATTAATGACGGAGATATGAAGAAACAAACTTACAAAAAAAATCACAAAGAAAATTCTTTCATAAAATTACCTTTTATGAAGTCGGTTAAAAATTTAAATAAAACGTTACACTTTTTGGCAATCCTCTTTGACTTTTCTTCCTTTCTTTTATTAAAGAACCGTTCAGCTACAGATTAGGCTGCAGGAGACGGCTAAGATGAAGCCCGTTTCGCTACGGGCTTCATCTTGCAAAAAAGTGTAACGTTTCATTTAAATTTTTAACCGACTTCAAAAAAGGTGGAGGTTCTCAATTCAGTATTTTTTTGTGTTTTTTTGGTTGAAAAATGTCACGAATATTCACGACAACCTGAAAAGCGCCACAGTTTTTGTACATATCAAATATGACGATTGATTCATGAATTTGCACGTCCAAATACAACGATAAGTTATTAAGACTTTTCGATATAAACATTTTAACTTATCTTCCACATTAATTAGGTACCTAATAAGTGATAATATACAAAACAATAGGTCAATGTCAAATGTTCAAGTTATAGTACCAACTGCACATGGCCCATTTAAATCTAGAGCAGGCATACTGGAGCTATTATATTTTGACAGTTAACGCCAAATAATTACGTTTTAAAAACTAAAAAGAATACCGACTTCATTGGATACAATTTGAGAACATACAATTATTTTATTTTGAAATTTTAGTGGAGAGTACATGTATTTTGTTTATATAATAATATGGGTAGACCAACTAAACGCACTGCTCTGCACTGCACGCAACGAAAATATCATCGATGTATAATTTTTCGATTTTCCTGGATATTATATATCGGACCACCTGGGAAGTATACCTTTTGAAACAAAAAAAACATTTTCAAATCGGTTCATGCGTCTTTGAGTAATCGATGAACATAGATAAAAAAAATCCGTCGAATTGAGAGCCTCCTCCTTTTTTTGAAGCCCGTTAATAAACCTAAAAAGAGCTATATATTCATGAAACTATACTAGTGCAGTCTGATTGAATTATAAACATACAAATGTTATCATTTATCACCTCTGTTGACATAGAGCTGCGGTTATCAGTGCAACTTTGATTGCACGCAACAGGCAGGCCGTATCTAGATAATATGCGAATTTATGTCCGTTGCCAGTCCCGCTGACTGGAACTGACAAGCAGGACGAACATTTGGAAATCTAAATGGCTCTAGGAACAGATACTTTTATGTCGCCATAAGTTTTTAAAATTTAAGTTTTATTGATAATTTGATACCTATTATAACAACTGATTGTCTTCTAATTACAATAACTAGTTAATAAATAATAAACTAATGGCTCTGTGAGCTGTATACCTTGCAAACATTTTTCGAAATGTCTAAAATATAACTTTTTTTAGTTTTCAACCCCCATCTCTCCGCCATGTTGAAAAATATAAAAAACTGAATCGACAATAAAAGTCTATACTTAAAGTTATAGAACCTACTCACAAAAATTTCACGAGAATTGGTTGAAAAATGCGACCTGTAGAGGGGAAAATCCGGACAGACGCGCCGGCCGGACATGCGAAACCATTTTCGCCTAAGCTGAAACGGAGACACTCGCTCGGGCTTCGTGCTCGCTCGCTCAATTATACCTACATAGAAACACCCAGACCCAAGACAAATACTTGCAGATCATACAAACATTTGTCCCGCGGTATGAATCGAAGTTACTTCGAATCAGTATGGTGAAAGGATTCAAGAGTTTCAGAGGCTTCTTTCGTAATTTCGTAGTCGGATGAATCATTGGGTGACATTTCATGTTTGAATCACAATGTCTTTAACGTAGGTATGTTACAGGATTACAAACAAAATTAAACCTTTGCAAAGATACGTAATCTAATCTATGCATTTCCTAGTTGTTATAACGCCTTAAAAGGCAAATATTTATGATGTACCTAATACATTATTACTACAGTCTAGATAGTCCTTGCAATTATGTAGATATGAGACAGTTTCCAATGACTGGACAACCTAGACTAGAAATATTTTTATGATCTGCAGGTATTTGTCTCGGGTCTGAGTGTTTTTTTATCTGTACCTATAAAATAATAAATAATTAAATAAATAAATAATAAATAAATAATTAAATAAATAAATAAATAATAAATAAATAAATAATAGATAATTAAATAAATAAATAATTAAATAAATAAATAAATAAATAATAGATAATTAAATACCTAAATAATAGATAATTAAATAAATAAATAATAGATAATTAAATAAATAAATAAATAATAGATAATTAAATAAATAAATAATTAAATAAATAAATAATAGATAATTAAATAAATAAATAATTAAATAAATAAATAATAGATAATTAAATAAATAATAAATATTGCCGGACATTTCACACAGCATCATCTGGCCCCAATGTAAGCAGAGCTTGTGTTATGGTACCACTTGACTGATACTACATATATAGGTACCTTTTTTTTTAGTAAATACATATCTACTTATTATAAATAGAAACACCCAGACCCGAGACAAATACTTGCAGATCGTACAAACATTTTTCCGCGGCGAGAATCGAACCCGCAACCTTCTGCGTCTCAGCCGGACCTTAGCCGACTGGGCCACAAAAGAGTGATTCATCTTTGCAGAGCCGAAACCGCTGAAGCTAGAAAGCAGAAATTTGGAAGGTAGCTTTTACAGCAAAACCACCCACTAAGGCGGATTTTTTTTGGATAAAAATTACTCAGTATACTTAACTAAATTGTAATATTATTAGAGTATAATTTTATGATTTATAAAATAGTAACAAAATATATAAAATGTCATGTTTTTACAAAAAGTAAAACAAAAAAAAAATATGTAAGTAAGTAGGTATCCTTAACACACTTTTTTTGTCCTGATGTTAACTGTTGGTTGATTCTTTGTGTAATTTAGGATTTAGGTATGTATTGGTTTATTTAGTTTATCTTATAAGGTTATATGTAATATATTGTAATATGTATTGTAGGTATATATTTTGTATTAGTATCAACGTATGTATCTTTTTCTTGTCTTATAAATTTGTATATACACATAATTTTTTTTATTTCTCACTTATAGTTTAATCCATCCCAAGGTTGTCTGGCAGAGATCGCTACATAGCGATAAGACCGCTCATTGTACTACCGACTAGCAAAACATTGTTATTTTTTTTGTCTACTTGTCCAATGTATTAACGGTGTGCAATAAAGTATTTTCTGTTCTTTTTCAATTCTAACAAAAAAAACACAACAAAAGATACAAAAATGCTCAAACTCTGATCTCTAGATTTTTTACAATGTCAATGTCATGTCAATGGCATGTGTTATAATATTGACAACTTGGCCAATGGTCAAGCGTTTATATTGTTTATAGTATGTCACAGAGTCGTACCTTGTCGACATTTGTTATTTGATATATAATGGTGCTTTTCATATAAAATAACTACGGATTATTTTTGCTCGAATCACAAAGAAACACAAAACTTTTATTCTAATTATTCACACCAAGTCGATAACTCTAGCTCTATTTAAATAAAAAAACACCAAAATTACTTGTAAAACCGGATATAACTCGACAAAAATCATTATTTTTGTCATTATCATTATTTAATAATTATTATTAAATGGTATAAAACAAAGTCGTTTCCCGCTGTCTGTCTGTCCCTATGTATGCTTAGATCTTCAAAACTACGCAACGGATTTTGATGCGGTTTTTTTAATAGATAAAGTGATTCCAGAGGAAGGTTTATATGTATAATTCATACATAATATAGTAGAGAAACACTGATCATTTTAGAGGTTAGCGTATATGGGTTCAACGTATTAAAACTACTGAGCTACAGCAACGCGTGGCCGGGTCAGCTAGTAAATACATAATATATAAGAGCGCAATGTTTGCTTCGCAAGAGGACAATTGTGTCATTCATAGTATTTCGTACGTTGCATGTTACAAATCCACCCCTTATAGAAATAGTAATCGATAATACGCCATACATTTTCAAATGGAAATATCCAGGTTTGAACCCACGACAGAGCTACCATTACACCACCATTATGCTTACCGTGCCGCTAATTCGTGTTCACATCATACACCCCACTCATTTGCGGTTCAATAATGTGTGCAGTAACACGATCCAAAATGTTACTAAAATATTCAACAAGCTACGAATTTTTTGTTCTGTAAGGTATTTAGTGGTCCGGGCCAATTTGTGGTTTTTAGTGTTCCGGCTAAAATACAGACGTCCGGCTTTTTGTGTCGATTAGGAATGAAAAGTTATTGTGCATCGTTAATACGGCTGATTATTTTGAGTGCACTTCACCATATCTTTTCTGTAATATAGATACTTTTTGATTAAGCTGTCAAATATGTTGAGAAATGTCAAAATATCATTGATTTGTTCTATAACTTGTTTTACTTGCAGGTAGGTAATGTAATAAGGTTACAAATTGTTGCCAAGGCCCTGGAGATAAATTCCTGTACAATCGTGTACTAAAGTTAGTTTGTAAGTGTATTAATAAAATATATTCGTTCGTTTGTGTTAATAGTAGGAGCGATGACATTCCATATTCATTTGACTGGCCTGTCAGCTCAATTGGTAGTAGCTCTGCCTTCTGCGCTGTAGGTTGAGAGTTCGATTCTCTCCCAGGAGAAACTTTTGTGAGATGAACATTTGTTCAGATTTGTTCTGTGTCTGGTTGATAAAGTATTATAAGTATGTATTTAAAAATATATAAATATTATATCAGTCATCTGGTCACCACAATAAAAGCTATGCTTAAATTAGGACTAGATGTTGTTATGTGCGTTGTCCACAAACATTTATTTATATAGACATTTGACACAGCATCATCTGGCCCCAAAGTAAGCAGAGCTTGTGTCATGGGTACCACATGACTGATATACCTACTAGTTATATATTTTTTTAGTACATACATACTTAGTATACAACACCCAGACCCGAGACATATACTTGCAGATCGTACACACATTTGTCATCATCACGACTAAATCCTCAAGATTCGTACACAGTTGACACCTATTCAAATCTCTTGATACTTAGATCTGACTACCTCCTTTGACATCCTCAAAGTAGTTTAAGAATATCTAAGGAGGAAGTAAAAGGTCCACCGTCCAAGCCATACCTTACCACATTGTGCAGTCTTGTTAGATTTTAAATTAATATTTGCATGTTTCTTCCTTCTTCAAATAAAATGTTCTGAACTTCCTTAAACATACTGGTTGAATTCAATAGCAAGATTTTTATTTTTTTTAATCTTTATTTATTTAAAGAGGGTTTGCTCACAGTGAGCATGCCACCCTCAAGCGAGTAAAAATAGCAAGATTTGCAATCGCACTTTTCTCGGCGACGGTCTAAGGTTCGCGCAAAATCGCTGTCAACTCGAATACCCGTCACACGAGTTCAAACGTCTGCCGGTAACCGTTTAATAAGGATTCCAATTCAACAAAATCTTAGCCGGATAATTTTAAAACAACCTTAAACCGATATATAAATAAATTAGGTAAGTAAGTACTTACTTTCATTCTATGAAACTCAAGATAGACAAATTCATGATTCGTTTGCATTTACAAGATGCGCCTAAACTAAATAGGCAATAATACCTAAATAAGCACCTCTCTCGGTAATATTAAATCATTTTTTTCTCGGAATTCAATAGCCATTATGATTGTAGTCAAAAATCACTAGTAACTCAAGAAGAATTTTGGATTGATAGCGCGTAGCTATTAATTCGAGTTGGTGTTTGTTTATGTACGAAATATGAAGAGACAAAAAAGTGAAGGTTAGGGAAAAACATCTCCCTGATCTCTTTCTCTCTTGATACTTTTGCAGTTCTAACAAAAACTTTGTAAAATAATAACGATCTTATTTCGATAACACAAAAATCAAATATTTTATGTGACAGGTTTAAAATAAGTTAAAATTGACCTTTTATTCGACTAGACGACCTCTGGCGCAGTGGGCTTAGGTCCGGCTAAGACGCAAAAGGTTGCGGGTTCGATTCCTGCCGTGGGACAAATGTTTGTATGATCTGCAAGTATTTGTCTCGGGTCTGGGTGTTTCTATGTATAATATGCATGTATTTACAAAAAAAAGTATATAAGTAGTATATCAGTCATGTGGTATCCATAACACAAGCTCTGCTTACGTTGGGGCCAGATGATGCTGTGTGAAATTTCCGGTATTATTATTATATTATACATATTGAATTAATTTATCTAAAATTTTCAGCAGTATTAATTAACACCAAAATACATGAAGTCAATTTATTAATTTAAAAATTGTTATTTAAAAATCTTACCTTATTCAGATTTTGGTGTAAAAACAATAAAGTTTGTATTTTAGGTAATTTTACAAAATCAGGGCCATTGTTGATTCAAGTTTTGAAATTTGAGTAACTCACAGCCCTACACGAGAAATGTGAACTATCGTGAAACTAAACCTGAATTACGTATGCAAGTTCACAAAAGGTTCGCGAATCCGTCCCGTCCAAAGACAATGTAGAGTAAAACGCTCATTCATCCCATATCTTTGATCTACAGGGCAACCTGTTTGGAAGCTAAGGGAATGAAGTACGAGTGAAAATTAAAAGGCATAAAGCTGCTGTTCACCAAAACATAATACAATCTGGTTTAAATTGTAAATGAAGGGAAAATTATCAGAATATTCTTCTGTGTAGTCTGTCTGCATGAAGAACCATCTAGGTAAGACCAACGGCTGTCAATCACGGCTTATTTTGCGAAACATTATAAAAGAATAATTTTACATCCGAGAATTTTATTAAAGCAACTACTTACTAAGTATCTTCACGTTCATGTTGTGGACAAAAATTTGAAAAATTAAGTTCTTAAACTGTCGATCGCATGAAATAAACCGGCTTCAACGAAGATTTTCTACCTCAATGCGTTTAGACGTGAGCCAAAATGTTACAGCATCCAGATACCTTTTAACTTTATTTTGTGAAGGTACAAAGAATCTTATCTCTGTGTAATTGAAATGTATTTTGCGTAAATTGTATCTCATGCGACACGGTAGAGCAATCAATCACTCTCAATTTGAGGGTTGGATCGTGCATGTTACTATAATGCGTCAGAGATGTCTCACTTTTGTTTAAAACCTCAGTCTATACCTACTATACTTGACTTACTGGATTTTTCATCACGTTGTGATTGTCAATTTATAATCTTTCTAGGTCCTAATATATTTTTAATTTAAAAGCTGATGTAGGTAAGTACCTATACTATACGCGGTCCGTCGGCAGCCGTGTCACAACGATGTATTATATGTATTATATAAGTAAGTTTAATTATTATAGTCAGTCAGAATTGAAAAATATATGTTTATTTTTTATTTTTACAGAGTTCGGCTCAGTAGGTATGTAAATGATATATACCTACTTATAGATGGGTACTTACAAGCTGTTATATTTATGCGTGTTTATATTTACAGATTAGGCCTTTATTTAAACACTTACTTCGTGTCTTTACTTCTATAAATCAAAGACAGGCCAACTAATACTTATATTAATTATTATTATTATAAAGCAGATATTTCTCACTGCAGGTATTATGTATTAAAATCTTCGCAACCACTTTTAACAATTACCTAAGTAGTTACTCATTTCTAGTTGGCTAAAAATAGCCGGATAAATGAACTATCATAACCGCGGTACAGCCCTAGGGTTGTAGCTCTCTAGCTAAACTAAGCTAAGAAAAAGTTTGTAAATTGGAAAATTACAGATATAAAATTGATTTCCACACTTGAGACTTCCATATCTTGTCCAAATAGTTCAAAATTAATAACACATTACCATCTCTATTGAACTTGATAAACACATCACCTGCCTAATTTGTATTCAATTGATTTGTATCAGAATATTTTGGTAGAACCGCGTTAAACTCTGGGGCACGCAAAGTTTTGGAAGTCGAAACATCGGACGCGATTTCTGGACCACTTCTGTTTAACAATGGAAAACTGGATTTCAATAGCGTAGGTAAGATCCATTTTAACGAGCACAATAGACTGCATTTCATAAATATAAAGGTTCTAATAAACCAAATCAAGGTCACTCGAAGACTAAAATCATTTTTCACAACGTATTTCATTGAAGACTCACCAGGTTGCTGAGGCGGCAGCAGCGGCGGCATCGTCGGCGGCGGAGGAGCGGACGGCGGCAAAGACGCGTACGGAGACACACCCGGCGACTCCGGCGTCGAGTCCAAACTCGGAGACCGCAGGCTCCTCGGCGGCGGTACCGGACTACGAGGAGCCTTCACCACCGGAGGCTCCGGCACCTCCAACTCCACTCCAGGAACTGGAAGATCGTGATGCCTCGCCCGCGCCTCATCCTGCGCCTGGGCTCGTCTCAGAGCCGTCTGCAGCGCCATCACCCGTTGCCGATCCGCAGTTAACCGACACTTCTCGCACGTGCAGTATCGGTATTTGCAATATCGTTTGTGCCCCTTCAGCTCGACTTTGAGGCGGTGGTTCCTGCATCGGGCGCAGTTCGGTGGTGCACGCGGAACTGCGGAACTGGAGGCGCCTGGTTCGGAGCGCTCGTCGCAGTCGTCGGTGACTCGGCGCCTCCACGCACCCACCGACACCATGTCGATGTCGTCGCGGTCGTCCGTGGTCGCGGAATATTTCTAACGCGCGGCGGCCAGCGCGTCGCGCGGTCACGATGCGACTGATCGCCGGCGGCCCCCACCGCCGCGCGCCCCGCCCCCGCCCCGCGACACTCCCGCCGCTACTGCATTTGTTGCTGTGCAATGGATACTACTTTGTTGCAGTGCAGCGAGCATCTGTTGCAGGCTGCTCTACCAAAAATCTATAACTCACTTATGTAGCCTAGGATGGTTAAACCGGCTTCCACGGCCTGCTTTTTGCCAGGCCAGTCCGACATGCCGTGGGATCCGATGAAGCCTGCGGTAACATGTAGTCGCCTGTCCGATTCGGCGAAAGTGGATAAGTTCAAGGGCGCGGCGCTGAATACCTTATCAAGCTGCGGTCCCAATGTCTGTTAACTTACAGGCCGTAATACTTAACAATAAATAAATAAATGTTGAAATATCGGCCAACAAGCCGCTAACCAGACCGATACGCCGCGCCGTGGGAATGCTCGGAACGGACCTGCGACAGGCCTCGTCAGGCTTGACAACGTCTGGCGCTGCCTGTAAATGGAACCGCAGCTTTAGATAACCTACAGTTAGACCTTGCAAAGCCACGTCAGATTAAATAAGTAGGTGGGTACTTATCTAATTTCAAGCCTGTGGCAGGATCAACAGCATGCTTGACCTTGGATGATGTTGATCGGAACTACGGTACGGTAGGTAGATCAAAAATATATAAAAGTATATAAAAAGTGTATATAAAAGTGTGTTAATACGTGTCGGTAGTGGGTATACAGAGTAGGTGTTCTAGAAATATTATTGTGTTTGAAACACTGCTAAATTTGGTCACAACATCGAGCTAGAACTCAGAATCCAAAAAGAAAGGTGTATTATTTTGAAGAAAAAAAAACACATTTGTCTTTGATGGCATAGTCGTAAAAACACGAATTGAAAAAAACTGGATAAAAAATAAATAACCAAAACGTGTCAGGATTTACACACGTTTTGGTCTGGATCTTACGAAGCGAAATATTTCAAGATGCTTTTTACGTTGTTGTGTAACACACACACTTAATTCCGTCTCGCTCATACACTCGTTATTCTTTCTAAGCCAACCCTCAGAATCTGGACGTTATTTAAAAAAAAAATTAGGGATAATCTGGACTTTCATTGTTATATGGAACATATGTAGGTAAGTACAATTTATTGAATTTGGACAAAAAAACCGTCTGTCGTATCAACTAGTTACCTTCATAACCAACCAAGCGAAACTGTATTACCGACTTACATTATAAAATTCTACACGACAAAAAACCGGCACCCGTGAGTTGTACAGCAACAAATGCCCCGACTGCGTGTGGTGCACTCATCGCGTGCAACAACGTGCGGACAGCACACGTGCAAACATCTCTCGTAATATACATCGATGTGTGCGTGCGTGATCATTGCGCTAGTGTGCAAGCCGGTATGCGATTTTCACACGCAAATTTATTTTTTATAAATGCAGCATAATGTGGCTATGATAAATCAGAGATATCTATTTAGGCTATGACGTCTTGCTTGGGACGGCCTATTTACACATACGATGTAGTAGTACTTACTGTTTAACGAATTAGGTTGGTAGGTACTAGGTAGGTACTCTTTGCCGATATTGTAGGTTATTTCGAGTTTTTGTCAGTTTCAGATCGATCACATCGATCGTGGCGACTCGTTCAAAATCTGCTATGAATTTTTTAAGTATGTAATCCGTAATTTTAGAAGAAAAAAGGATCACTTCGTTGTTTCAAGGCGAAGGTAAAAGAAATATTAAATATATATTAAATATATTAAATATATAATAAATATATATAATATATTAAATATAAATATATATTAAATACCTACTCTCTTGGAATTACGGGCTCGTGGAGCTGAAAAAAGCCTTAAAAGCCTGTTTTAACCGACTTTAAAGAAGGAGTAGGTTAGAGTTAGAGTAGGATGTTTGTTACCGTAGATATACGTAGTTATGACTACGTAATTTATGAACCAATTTAAAAAAAAATATTTTTAATTTGAAGGAATATTCTCTCCGATATTCCCATAATTTTTTTATCAAAATGGGTTCGGTTGTTTGGTTTTTAAATCAAAATACTTAGCTGGAAAAAATTTCATCAAAGTAAACCAAATTTCAATATTTAACTTTTAGTGGTGTTTACGAATTTCAATAATTTATAAATTTAAGAAGCGTAAAATAAAAACTTTTTAACCGACTTAAAAAAAAGGAGGAGGTTAACTAAAATTAAATTTTTTGAAGTCGGTTTTCTTTTTAGTTTTTTAAAACGTAATTATATTAAATAAAAATATTGCACTTCTCATCTCTGCGCCTTTACATTTACTGTATTGTCAGGCAACACTGCGCTTCTGATTGCTATCTCTACTACAAACTGACCCTGTCCATTGATCAATTTTCAGTAAAGTTATTTAATACATACTTCCAAATAATAATAAATAATAAATAAATATTGGTGGACAATGCACACATCATCATCTAGCTCCAAACTAAGCATAGCTTGTACTATGGTGACCAGATGACTGATAGAATACTTAGATATTTTTACATACCTTATAACACCCAGACACAGAACTAACACCTCTGTTCTTCACCCAAATGTTTATCTTGTGAATCGAATCCTCAACCTACTGCGCAGAAGGTAGAGCTACTACCAACTGAGTTGACAGGCCAGTCAAATACTGGCTACCTACTTAATACCTACTCATATTTTTATTTGATGCTTTTCCGTGTGTGTGTTTGATGTAGTTACAACTTTCAAGTGAATGCCTTTATCTATTTATTTATCTAGCTATCCCTGTATTGAAAATTACTTATCTATACAATCTAAAATATTTTACGTAAATATAAAATGTCTCGGTTTGTACGTTTGTTTGTTTAATACGTTTTCAGCTGAACGGATCTTTATGAAATTTCGTAAGGAGATTGCATTTATCTTAAGAAAGGATATAGGCTACTTTTTATGTAATTGCAACGCGCACGAAACTGTGGGCTAGAAGCTAGCAATAAAATATTTTCATGATTTATCGCCATACTTCTTATGGCTCATAGAGTCGGCATTATTCCACTACAAAGCTGCAAAAAGTTGATATTCAGAAACTCTAGACATATATTCTGAGAGAAACACCTGTTTTTGTGGATCACGAGTCGACAAAACGACGGGGACTCCTCAAAGTCTCGATTAACATCGCAAACAATCGATGTCTTAATAAAAACGATCGTCGATTTTGCTGCGGCGATTTTATCAAAGGGAGCCGGGATTCTTCTGATTCAATTATAAGACAATTTCAGTAAATACTAAAAACTGACAAGAGATCTTTGCCATGCGGGATTTCTAGTAAAAAAAGTGTTGCAAGAGCTATCTTTTCTGTCTGTTTGTCCACAATTCAAGTTTTATGCAAGGATACTTATGCGAGTTTATTTTTGTAGTTTTCATTTTGAGTGTAGTACCTACATGGTACCTGCAACGTCAAAGTGCGGATTATAAAGCCGACTGTTTTGTGTTCACCTCGATTGAACTGTGACAAAACTCGTAATCAGCACTCAGAACAAAATATTTAGCAAATATTATATAGCTTGATATAATACTTACATATTAATATAATACGACACAGAACAAACACCTATTTTTATCAGACAAATGTTTGATCTGGGGGGGGAATCGAACCCTTAACTCAGAGCTACTACCAACTGAGCTGACGGGCCAGCCAGTCAATAAGTTAACCCTGTATAAAAAATAAGAACTTTTCAAACAACACTCTCCTGAGCCATTAAACGAGTGGTTTAAGGACATTCCGGCACTAACCACAAAATATGGTTACCTACCACCTCAAAGATATATTTCAATTCAAAAATAAACGTGTCAAAACCACGAACGTGATGTTGACAAATAACGCCCAAAAACCAAACCAAAAACCCAGCCCTCATTTAAAAAAAAATAAAAAGATTACGAACTAAAAAATATTTTGACATGAGGCTCGGATTTGTTTTGATTTTATGACCTCAGGTCAAAACGGGAGCTGCATTGTGTGTCATAGGGTTTATTTCAAAACTGTTTTTCTATTTTCTTATAATGTCATCTGTCTTGTTAACAATTTTGCCAGTGTCAAGTAATTTGGTTATAAAGTCTTAGTCGATCGTCATTTGTCTAATCTAAACGTTATAGCGGAATGCCGTCTATAACTTTCTCGGGATTCCTTTCCTCGTCGTTTCAAATCACATTGCAACATAAAACACAACAATATATTGATTAAAATTTCGCTAAGATATTACTGAACAACACATGAGAAAAAATAATTAATTTAGAAGTGCTATGTTACTTCTTGAAATGACAAACGAAGAATCAATGAACGTAACGTGTCACTGTCATTTATTATTGGTAGTTAGTAGGTATGTTTTGTAGTAGGTAGACAGTAGATATTGCATACCAAACATTGCACTTTTATTTATTTATTGAGTTTTTTTTTGGTTTTATTAGTAATTATGGTGTTTTTATTCAAATAAGGTTACATACTGACTCGGGTATGAATAATTGAAATAAAATTTGTTTGTTAAAAGTCACCATACAAAAAATAATAACAAATGGCGAATGACAACATACGAATTTGTCATAGTAATAAATCTAATGATGACATTGACAGATTGTCATCATGACACAGATCATTAACAAAGATGAAGATTTTTGGGCCGTTTTGGGGAGTAAACATTGTACTCATATTATTTAAGTATTTTTCGTCGAGTTATTTCGAGTTCTATTTGTAATTTTGCTGATTTTATCCAAATAAAGCTAGATTTATTCACTCGGGTCGGGTTCGAATAATTGGAATGAAAGTTTTGTGTTTCTTTGTGATTCGAGCAAAAATAATTCGTATAATCTATTCTTATAAAAGAGCCTGAGACCTGACTGACTGACTAATTCATCATCACCGAGCCGAAACCGCTGTAGCTAAAAAGCTGAAATTCGGAAGGTAGCTTCTTTTTCCAGCAAAACCACCCACTAAGGCAGGATATTTTTCGAAATTCAACCCCTAAGAGACTGAAAACGAATGTATGAAACTTTTTAACGCATCGTGCGATTTGCTTGAAACTTGATATGAATAATTAAAATGCAAATTAAATGGATAAGTACGTGTTTCAGGATTTTTCAAAATAACCCTATCAAAGGGGTAAAAAGGGGTGTCAATGTTTGTATGGGAACTTTTTAACGGGTGGTTCTTAGAAACTTGGTTTGGATACCTAAAATGCAAAATAATTACCTTTTAACAACTAAAAAGAAAACCGACTTCATTGAATGAAATTTAAGCCTATAATACATTTTTAGTGGAAAGTAGATGTATTTTGTGTATAATATAATATGGGTTGGCTTGGGTTAAATAAACGCACTGCTCCAATGAGACAGCGAGGTATCGGAGTAAACGAAAATATCATCGATGTATACAATTTTTAGATTTTTGTTGATTTTGAGCTCGGTGATTTCGATAACTTTCAAACAAAAAAAAACATTTTTCAAATCGGTTCAGGCGTTTTTGAGTAATCGGTGAACATACATAAAAAAAAGATTCGGACGAATTGAGAACTTCTTCTTTTTTGATAAAGTCGGTTAAAAAATGGACACGTGTTTCAGGATTTTTTTAAAATTACTCTCATAAACGAGTAAAATGGTGTGTGAATATTTGTATGGAAACTTTTTAATGGTTGGTTGGTGTGATTGGTTTAAAACTTATCAATAAAATTTGGCAAGCAGGTAAATTGCATTAAGGATTTAAGCTACAATTCCTTTAAAAAAAATGCTTACAAAGTCGCGAGCAACAGCTAGTTATTTTATAAAAAAAACAGCATTTTTTATAGAATAACAAACGACGAACGACAACATACGACTTTGTGACATCTTACCATAAACAATCTAAACACTTGACATTGGCAAAATTGTCATCATACATGATCATTTGACACTTGCCATTGACGAAGAAGAAGAAACGAAGATATAGTAGGGTATTCGTAACTTCATACCTACCTTAGCTGGAAAAAAATGTAAGTACAATTAGAGCTATATCTATTAAGTACACACCTACCTATGAAGCACTGATTGTTGTTTTTTATTTCATTTATAGATTTTATCTTATAAAGCACATGTTTATAAATTAACAGCGAATAGGTTAACGACACGCGATCGTACTTTTTAGAGTTCCCATTGATTTCTGATATATAAAACCATGATACATGAATGACAATTCACGAAGACCTCTATGACAAAATAAATAAATAAATTTATACTAATATAATAAAGAGGAAAGACTTGATTGTTTGTGTTGAATAGGCTCCGAAACTACTGGACCGATTTGAAAAATTATTTTACCGTTGGAAAGCTACACTATCCCCGGGTGACATAGGCTACTTTTTATCCCGGAAAAATTGGTTTGTCCCGGGAAAAATCTTAAACGCAGGCGAAGCTGCGCGCGGACATTTAGTAAACAATAATCTGGCCCCGAAGTAACCAGAGCTTGTGTTATGGGTACCTACCACATGTCTGATATATCTACCACTTAAAAGACAAATGTTTGTATAACTTTTAAAACTATCATGGTTTTGCACATAATGTTCACTCAAAACGGGATATTTACCATGATATATGAATTTTTCTGCTTCTCGATATTTCGGCACAGTTGCATGCGCCATGATCACGAGATAAATATAGTGATCATGGCGAAACTAAATAACGATAACGAAATATCGAGAAGCAGAAAAACTCATATATCATGGTAAATATCCCGTTTTGAGTGAAAATTAAATGTTTGTATGATCTGCAGGTAAACGTCTCGGGTCTGGGCGTTTTTATAGGTACCTATAACAAGAAAATGCAAAAAAAAAAAAGTTTCATATAAAATTATTCCACGGCGTCTGGTAGATACATTGTGTTACCCAAGAGCTGGCTCCTATCTGGCTTAGCGTATTAGCAATCCCGTGGCAATGCCGCCAGTGTCTTGGAAACGCTGCCCTCTGGCAGTGATCTGGATCAGTTGAGCTAACCATAGATCGTTTTAAACGGTTCTTGGATAGCTCAACTGTTTCACATGTATTCTATATTATTGTATGTTATTCTGTACATATCTGTAATTATTTTCGTATAAAAAAAGTATATAAGTAGTAAATCAGTCCTGTGTCACCCATAACACAAGCTCTGCTTACTTTGGGGCTAGATGATGCTGTGTAAAATGTCCAGCATTATTATTACTATTTAGGGGCAATGTAACCGTGTCCGACATGATCAGTCCTACTTCACGCCCAATTACAGTGGCTAAGAATAAAATCATTCATTCAAATCCTGTAAAATCATAACTCGATATTCTGCACGCACGCTGCTGATGTGTCTGGAGTCCAGACTATGGACTAAGAAATATAGTTCAACTGAATAAACTCTTTAGAGTGTACGTATAAGAACAATTAATTCTTAATGCTGGTTTGGTAAAACATGAGGAATTAAATCACTGAAGAGTTAAGAATATTTATTATAAATTTTGAAAATACTACTGGTCTAGTTCTGAGGCGCACTTTAACCCTTTCACCACACTGGTTAGAAATAACTAGTGGCAAGATCGTTTTAATTGTTCTCTAAACAGTACTGAACCTTACAGAACAATAAATGAACCGGCACGTGTAAGCTAAAGTACTATACCTGGAGATAACCTTGTATGAACGCACATGAAATGTAATTAGTAACTAACCTAAAGCAAATTACTGCAATCACGACAAACGCTAGTACAAAGTTGATGGTTTCAATGGCTTCCGGTTTATTATCATAAATAAAAAGTGAATAATATAATTAAAAACGTTACATTAATCAATAGTGGACGAAAAAGTGGCCCTGATTCAGTTCTTTCGTAAAATTTCGTAAAACACGGAAGATCTTATTGTATTTACATCAATGTCTGTCATTTTTTAATGACACTTCTTAAATTTGTTATATTGAAGTGTGACGAACGTATTTTAGCTCATTAACCGACTTCAAAAAAGGATGTTCTCAATTCGGTTGTACCTATTGTTTTTATTACCGATTTGAAAATAACTTTTTTTATGTGAAAGGATATACTTTCTGATAGGTCCCATGTAAATTACATCAACATTATTAATTTAAATACAAATAAAAAAAACTGAAAAAACGTGATGCAAGTAAGCGAAATTTTGTATTTTTATATAATTGAAATCGGGTTTCTTTTTAGTTTTTAAAACTTAATAAAGGGGTAAAATGGGGTGACAAAGTTTGTATGCGAACTTTTAAGCGGGTGGTGTGATTTTTTTTTAAACTTGGTTTGGATACTTAAAATGCGAAATAAACGGACACGTGTTTCAGGATTTTTCAAAATAACTCTCATAAAGGAGTAAAATGGGATGTGAATGTTTTTATGGAAACTTTTTAATGGGTGGTGGGTGTGATTGGTTTGAAACTTATCAATACAATTTGACAAGGAGATAAATTGCATCCTGAGGAAGGATTTAAACTACAATTCTTTTCAAAAAAAAAATGAAGACGAAGTCGCGAGCAACAGCTAGGTAGGTATAAATAGGTAAATAATTTGGGTCAGACGATTCAATTAGGCAAGTCCAACTTCGACAAAGAGGTCAGCCGACGAATCCAACTCGGATTCGTCGGCGTCTCGTTTGGGAAATTACGGCACATCTTCTCGTCACAAATACCGCAGAGCCTCAAGACCAAAGTCTACAATCAGTGCGTGTTGCCAGTGATGACATATGGAACTGAGACTTGGTCGCTAACTATTGGCCTCAAACACTAGCTCAGAGTCGCGCAACGAGCTATGGAGAGAGCTATTTTGGTTGTTTCACTACGTGATAAAATCCGCAACGAGGAAATCCGTAGAAGAACCAAAGCCACCGACATAGCACTCAAAATTTGCAAGTTGAAGTGGCAATGGGCAGGCCATAAAGCTCGCAGAACTGATAACCGTTGGGGAATAAAAGTTCTCGAATTGCAACCAAGGACAGGAAAATGAAGCGTAGGACGGCCTCCCACCCGATGGACTGATGACATAGTAAAGATTGCGGGAAAACGGTGGATGGAGAGAGCTCAATTTCGTTTTTCATGGAAATCTATTGGGGAGGCCTATGTTCAGCAGTGGACTTCTAGGGGCTGATATGATGATGATGATGAGGTAAATAAATACGCTTAAAAAAAACTGGCTTCATTGAATGAAATTTGAGGTCATAAAATAACCGAATTGAGACCTCCCCTTTTTTTGAAGTTGTTTAAAAATGTTGTTGTTTTACGCTTCTTAGGACTTTTTTTATCCTTTTTTTTTGTTAAAGCCACAAGAAAAAGAAAGTCACAAGAATGCAAAATATCGAAATATCGTTTACTTGGATGAGATACGAGTATTATTTCTAGCAATTTTGATTTAAAAACCAAACTACTGAACCGATTTTTATGAAATTTATAAGACCAATCGGGAATAATATCCTTTCACATAAAAAAACATTGAGAACCTCCTCTTTTTTTGAAGGCGTAACAGATCAACATGATAGGGACCAATCCTTGGTGGATAGAGTACAGGCGGCAGCAGTACAAGCCACGACCGACCCTGTCCATGGATATGATCATGCGCAAGAGTTTCTTTCAAGTGCTAATGGAATACACAAAGAACTGCTCCATAGCGGGAGTAAAAAATCTGACAGATCCTGACCTACCTCGGAAAGGAAGGTGATTATTTAGACATATAAAACAGCTTGACGTGACTGATCTATCATCGATAAGCCGAAACCGCTAAAGCTAGCTGAAATTTGGATGGTAGCATTCTATTATGGCAAAACCACCCACTAAGGCGGGTTTTTGTGAAATTCAACCCTTACAGGGGTGAAAACATTTGTATGGAACTTTTTTATGCGTCGTGCGATTTGCTTGAAACTTCGTCTGGATATTTAAAATACAAAATAATTGGACAAGAGATTCAGGTTTTTTCAAAATGATCCTTAATAAAGGATAAAAGTATAATGTCAAAGTGTGTATGGGAACTTTTAAACGGGTGGTGTGATTGTCTTGAAACTTGGTTCAGATATTTTGTATACAAAATAATGAGGTGTTTAATTATCAGTTTCAGAGTTTTTCAAAATAAACCTCAAAAACAAATTGACAAAGTTTGTATGGGAACTTTTTAACGGGTTGCGATTTGCTCTAAACCTGTCCCGGATACTTTAAATAAAAAATAAATGGGCAGGTATTTCAGGGTTTTCCAAAATAACTACCAGAAAGTGTAATGTGGTTTTAAAGTTTATTGATTTATTGATTACTAACAATTACAAAATACTGCATTGCGTAATACCTATAAAAGAAATCTAACGCGAACGAAGTCGCGAGTACTCGCTAGTAGATGTATAGAAATAAAGTCAATTGTCAAAAGATGATTTATTCAATACTTGGATCACTTTGAAAGGTCTTACATACTAGGTGAATTTAGGTGCCAATTCATCCTAATCCAAGCTCGAGAAGAATTGACAAGAAACTCGTCTTGGTCCTAGCGCTTTTTTATATGATCCATCTTATAACTACCTTAACTACGAAATACTAATACAAGAGAGTTTATACATTTCAAGTGTGTCGGTTAACTGTCTGACGGCAGAGCGACATGAGGCCATGCATTCTTATCAATAATATAGTCATTTATATTATAATAAGCTTTCTTCAAAAGACTACCTTTAATGTATGCTTTAAATTTCTTAATAGGTAGTTTAGTAGCATTTTCAGTAAGCTTATTATAGAAGCGCACCGTATTCCCCATAAATTACTTATTAACTTTTTCTAGTCGAAACCTAGGGATGTATAATTTATGTTTATTCCTAGTGTTGATTTTATGAAGGTCATCGTGTGTTTAAACGGTTTAATATTTATCTAATTGACACACAATACTGTATTGAATAGACTAGAACAGAAATAGACAAGCCGAATTAACAATAAAGTCATGATTAACTTCTTTTGTTTTATAACATAAATTATTATATTCTTTATTCCTCTTAAGAGCGCTATCACATTTTGACTCAGCGCAAAGTTTGGTATTTCTGGCTGCCAACTACTATTATTGTATTCTGTGTAGGTGAGGCAGGTACTGCGCTGCAAACGAGTCGACTAAACGGTCTTCATCCTTAGCACGCTCCGGAGACACTAGACCACTTTTCCAAATAAAGGCCGTGTTCTTACTACTACACAGATACTATAGAAGAAATACAAACGTCGTCTTTATACATGCGGAATTGTGTTCGTAAAGTTTATGGTTACGTGTTTTACGACTAATAGTTCGGTAAATAAAGAGATTTCTGCTACCCTATAGCTCAAACAATGTTTGTAGATAATAAAATTAGTGCCCATTATTTAAATTAGAAGCTATGAATCCAGGTACGTTTTAGCGGTTAATACCTATTAGTTATTCTATGGTAATACTATCATGTTCTTATCAGCGTTTTTACTAAAGATGTATTGTATCAATCAGGTGTAAGTACAGGAATAATAGATTTCTTTGAAAACAATAATATTTTATTTACATTTATAGAAATATATTTCGCGCCATGGCATTGACCAAGCTTTCCTCGATTCAATAATTTCAGGGAGCACACATCTTTCGTAAAACGCCTGCAACTCCGGTAGCATCTTTTCTTGCCAATTTTTTTTTCTCTATTATACACTCGTATCTTCATAACTTTTATAGGGTGATCTGGGCTAGTCCATAGGTATGTCAAGTATAAAAATATTTTTATTTGTAATATAAAACTGGCCTTGTATTTGGTAAACCAGTCATGGTTTTGAATTATTGTTGCACATGTAACATCATTGCATATAATTCCTTTAACTTTTTTTGTTCGCATGTCTTCTTCAAAGTCCATTTTAAAAGCAGAAATCGGGCATTTCACTTCCACAAGACCTTAACTATATAAGAAATCAGGTAAAGCCTCCAAGTAACAGTGATTTGAGTCAATAAACAGGCCACATTGCATCATATAAAATGTTCGTGAAGTTTTGAATCCTGCCTCGTCTGGGCCTCGGGCAGGGCACGGTCCAGCATGATTCATCCTTTAATCAAATAAGTCTATCAAAACGAAAATAATACCCGATTTCTCTTGCTCATCAGAGATTCAATGTTACGTCTTTTACGTTTACTGACACATTGGTACTTATATAGGTATATTTTTTTCGAATTTCGTCTCGTCATAATATACAGCTAAAATCAAAATAACTTTTATTAGGAGTTGGGTATCATTGAAATGAGTAAACAATTGATATAAACTAAGAAACATGGAGACTATATGAACGGATACTCACAACGATCAAAACCCTGCGGTCCTTGTTTACAACTAAGCATAGCACGCACACAACAGCAGCGCTTACGCGGCTACGACGCACACATGCGCGCAAAATCACCAACGCAGGTCCGCCCGTAGCAAGCGCTCGCGCGGTACTGAGTTTGCGGCATCGGTGCGTCTAGTTTTATTTAGTAAATTAAAAATAATAGCACTGATTAAAAATAAAAAAAATTACAGTAGTAGTTTAAGTAAATGTTAAATTTTATTTTGGTATCAATATTTTGTCGATGTGGTGTTTAACTCCGGAGATATTCAGACTTTTTTCAATGCCTTTTTGATCAAAAATCAAATTGATCATTTCATTTTTTGATCATTCATTGAATTGTTCATGAATCATTTTTTTTTCATTGTTTACGTGGTTAACAATAAAAATCTATTCTATTATTATGAGAGAACAGGATGTTTTTTTTGTGGTTTATAGTCAACAGAGTTTGCTAATTAGAGCTCTGAAATAGGGTCTCTGTGTGCTTTTGCCGAAACAAGCACCAGGAGAATGATGATTACTAAATAAATAAGTAAAATTTCTAAAATTTGCTCTATTATTATTCAAAAAGATGAAATAAAGGATATTATTCATGAAATAGTTAGGTATGGACATTAAGAAAATGTATAATATTTAAACGACGAAAACCTTGCAACTGCGCATATTTTGTGATAGCGCTCTTAAATCCTGTATCAGCTTAATAAATTGTGCTAAAATACGGACCGTATTTACGTAACACGTAGGTACTCTGATGAGTATGAACAACATAAAAAAGAGGCCCTAACATCGAACCTTGTGTCGCTCCACAGATGTGTATGGATAATGATCTTATCTTGCCTCTTTGGTCTTTTCTGCTACTTCCTGATCTTCACATGGATGACCACGCTGGCGAACCCTTTGATCCTCATGCCGCAGTACTCTACGTACTCGATTGCGGACATCGATTACCCTGCCGTAGCCCTTTGTAATGTCAACAGAATTAGCATGAAGGCTATGAAAATTAAAGCTTTGAACATGTAAGTAAATAAATGCATATGGTTAGAAGGCCTTGTATGTATAAGGCCACAGAGCACTGCACTACTTATTCTTCGTAACCATTCGTAACCATGACCTCTGGAACAACACTACTACACCAGACACAATCTTACTTTAACCTATAGATACTCGTACTGAAATAATTGTTTTTTAAACTTACGCGATCAGAACACATTATTATAAGGTAGGTAAATAAACGCGATAAATACCCGTAAATATTTATAATAACGAAATAATTGTGTTTCAATTTCAACAGGTATAATCAAAAAATATTCGGAAACGCATCATTGGAGTTCGTGGAGAAGTACTTAGTAAATTCTGCTAGGTTTCTGGATTTTAGTTACCCGAATACTTTGGATCATGCTTTTTCGAGCATCGAACATTTCACACAAAAACAGTATTTTGATACTCGCAAGGTCGTATATGGTATGAAAGAGGTAAGTACTACTTTACTTTATTCGGATTTTAAGAAATTTATGGTCCCCATGAAAATAATTTTATGATGGAACAGCATTAATATTTGACAGGACTATAGAACAACTAAAATTTTGAGTATGAAATAATGCTGAATGTTTATGAGTATGTAAGAGTATGTAAATTTAAGTACTGGCTTATCGAACATACTTCCTAAACCTTGATCAGTTTATGGACCGTAATATACCTACCTTACCCAAGGTTGTAATCATATTATAGAATCCCATTTTATCCCAATTTAAATCTAGACTACTGTTGTCACCTAACGATTTAGTTAGTAATAGTAACTATTTATTTACTCATTACTATGTTATTTTTTGTTTCTGACCTATTATGTATTGCATCTTCTTTCTTTCTTACTAGTTATTATTAGTAAGTTAAAGCTGATACTGTTTTCTAAGTTCAAACTTTAATATTATAGTTATGTTTTGACAGTTGGCTCCAGACTGCAAGGAGATGTTGTTGAGGTGCTCCTGGGCAGGACAGCAAGTTGACTGCATGAGCATACTCAGAATCAGACGTACCACGAAGGGGCACTGTTGCACTTTTAATTACATCCTGGACTTTGATAAAAACGGACAGTGAGTAGCCATTGACCGTTGCATTGATGAACCAGTTGGTATCATAGATGCTACAATGATCAGCTTAGCAGGCAAAATTGTTTGCATTAATTGTCAATGCACTTGCTTCTATTGAAACATTGGCCTGTCAGCTCAGTTGGTTAGTTCTGCCTTCTGCGCTGTATGTTGAGGGTTCGATTCCCTCCCAGGATATACATTTGTGTGATGAACTTAGGTGTTTGTTCCATATCTGGGTGTTATAAATTATGATAGGTATGTATATAGGTTTTATTTACAAAAATAATTACAGAAATGTACAGAATAATATACAATAATATAAAATACACGTGAAACAGTTGAGCTATCTAAGGACCGTTTAAAACGATCTATAGATAGCTCAACTGATCCAGAACACTGCCAGAGGGCAGCGTTCCCAAGATACTGGCGGCATTACCAAGTTGAATGTCAATGCTAATACGCTGAGCCAGATAGGAGCCAGCTCTTGAGTCACGCAATGTATCTACCAGACGCCGTAATATAATATTGAAAACGCGGTGGGCTCCTGTTCCCCACGGGCCCAGGGTCTCGACTCCAAAAGGCTCAAATATGTAGGCCTTATCCAAACCAGCATATTTGCGGATTTTGAGGTTCTCGGCACACTCAGCCGCCGCACCAGCCCTAACGGAAGTCCCCGACAGATGGAATGCGGCCAGGGTGTCTACGCAAGTAGCATCCTACACTAATGGCCTACCCATCTCCCAAGGGACAAGAGTCATACCATCAGGCCTCTTACTATCATTACGTATCAGACCGTTGGGTTCGAGAACAGCTGGTACGTTGACGCTGGTGAGTGCCCGACGAATGATATCGTTAAGACTGGCGTGGCGGGTAATCCTACCGGCGGCCCTATAACACGATAACACGTGGAGACCAGACTGGTCGACCGCTGTACCACACTGGCACTGATGAGGGGTGCAGCACTGCACACCTAACCGCAGACAAATTGCAACTTGAAATGTTATTGATTCTAATAAGGTGCCAACGTTAAATGATGGTAGTGCTTGTAACTAATGTCCTGACTCCCATTTCGAAACGGCTAGGAGACGGGCGCGATCTACGGAGCTTGAACATGTTTCTAACCAGATGATTCCATGTAAGCTCACAAAGAGGCCCGTCCCATTGCCGTTGGGCTGAAAGGTTCTTGGGGGAGATGAATTAGGGCACTGCACAAGGGCAAGCACTGTTCTAAGCGCTTGTAGCTTCGATATGAAATTTTATGAGTAATGCCAGAATTATCCGGAAAAGACGGAATTCGAACCAAATTACTAGTGCTGTAGACAGAAAACAAGAACACCGTTAGGGCAATACTTGAAAATTTCGCGAATACCTAAGCCTCCCAATTTGACAGGTAGGGAGGCCTGCAGCCATGCCTTGCCATCTAGATGAATATTCAAAACCGACGATAAAGTATCCTTTATTACGTTGTCTAAGCCTTCCACCAACTGTGTTTCCACAGTTGATAACATCTTAAAGCGTAAACTTTGGAACAAAAAGACAAAACTTGATAATCGTAAAAGTCATATGACTATTAATTTAAATAATCTGTCCGAGGTTTTGCAAAAATTTTGAATTCTCTCATCTATGAAGGTCGGAAAAGACTCGTCAAGAATTGGTGAACCGAGGAGGCGAAGTGAACATTATCAACTACTGTGATATTTGAGGCCAAACTGTTGAATTTTGAAACAATATAATTTTTATCCAAACGAGTATGTATAAAAAAATATCTAAGTATTATATCAGTCATCTGGTCACCATAATACAAGCTATGCTTAGTTTGGGGCTATGTGGTGTTGTGTACATTGTCCACCAATATTTATTTATTTATATTATTTTCTAGTCCTAACAGAACACAGAAGAAGGCTATGCGGCAAGTTCTCCCTGGCTTCGTGCAAGGTCTCAACGTGATCTTGGACCCCATGCTGCACGACTATGCCTATCCTCTGAACTACATGCGAGGATTTGATGTAAGGAACGCTAAAATACCCTGCCCACGTAGGGTCAAGACACCAATGTGGCAATATCATTATATAAATAAAAAAATTAAAAAATTATGTCAGACATTTTTCACAGCATCATCTAGCCCGAAAGTAATCAGTTTGTGTTATGGGTACTACATGACAGATATATGTACTACTTATATACTTTTTTTTGTAAATACATACATATATTATAAACAAATACTTGCAGTCCATACAAACATTTATCCCGCGGCGGGAATCGAACCCGCAACTTTCTGCATCTCAGCCGGGCCTTAACCCGATGCGTCCAGAGGTCGTCATTATGCTATCAAGCTTTCAGTTTAGGATAATAAAAAATTATTCATATTAATATTCTTCATGTACAGTTTGTTTTTCACGATATTTTTTCATCGTTATCTGGTCGCTCACCTAAAAGCATAGATATGTATTGTTATTCCACCAATCACTTTATCAAATAATTGATTGGTGCGGGACGTAAACATCCGATTTTGCCCCGATTGCTGAGCCACTGTTTACATTTGCATCTACACAGATATTAAAAGAACTTTCATATTTACCATTGAAACTAAATAATTAACATATGAGTAATAATAATAATAAATATTGCTGGAAATGCACACAACACCATCTAGCCCCAAACTAAGCATAGCTTGTATTATGGTGACTAGATGACTGATATAATACTTATATAATTTTAAATACATACTTATGATACTTAACACCCAGACACAGAACAAACACCTATGTTCTTCACACAAATGTTTATCCTGGGAGGGAATCGAACCCTCAACTTACAGTAAGTAGTTGGTTTGCCAGTTGCTATCCAAATGCCAGCAGTTCTATTTTATTGGATTCACGACACAATAGGTACCTAGTGTGTCTAGCGTGTGTAAACATCATTTCCACCGAAGCTTTTAGCGGACTATGCGAACTGACCGGCACCAGCAACCTTTATTAAAAACGAGCGTATTATAGCGGACTGGAATCGTAGTACAGCAATAAAGTACGTAGTTACATCGTTAAAGGTTCGTTCACTGCTAAAATTTGCAATAACATGTTCGGCATTATGGCGGTCGCCATTTCTTGTAAAACCAATTTGTAAGTTGATACTGACGACAACTCGACATTTGTCATGTCTGTCCTTGTATTTAATTTACATTGTCGGAACACGTTTGGCTGAAACGTTTGGTCTGGATTTACTCCGGGGTAAAATTAACTCTACGAGAAGTGCAGTTTGTAAAAGATGGTTTAAAGAAAGTGCTGGCTGATGTAAGCATCTAAGAGGACTCACTGCAAATACTCTTACGGTGCATAACAGACTGGTAGGTAAGTAACCACTAAGATGAGTCCTGACATGTAGGTACCTATGTTAATAATTTTAAGATATATAATGCAATGATTCACGATTCTAGAACCCTCCTAGGTACAAATATATAAATAATAAATATTGGTGGACAATGCACACAACACCATCTAGCTAAACTAAGCATAACTTTTTATAAGATGACTTCAATAACTAATGGAATACTTACATATTTATATATAGATATATAGACACTTATAACACAGAACAAATATCTATTTCAGTTCAGTTATAAACCTTTTGGTAAACACGGGTTTTACCCCCGTATTATTTTGTCGAAGGAGGCACCGACAATGTTTCGATTCATCTGGAGAATCTTCATTAGGGTGAGTTTGATCCGCGTTTGATCAAACATACAGCACTGAAGGTTCCCAATGTTGAGGGCACGAGTGGCGAAGTCGAAGGGCCAGTACTAGCACCAAATTTGTTACCGCCTGCCGTGACAACGTTTCCCCCTCTACCTGCACGCACGACTCGCGCCGTGAGATACCTCACGCGCAGTGCCAACCGTGAACTCGAGCGGCAACGAGCGGACCGCGGATCCAGTTTGGTTTATCAAATAAATGTAATGTACTATATAACTACATTAATAAAATATTTTTTTTTCTTTTTGACACTATTATTAATTTATATTTATTAACATTTTTTAATTCAAATTTATTTTCTATTTATTTAGTTTGGTTTTCTACAAAAGTGTGTTTATTCGTTTTTTTTAAGCTATTATTTATTTTGTACTTTTTAGTTTAATTTATTTATAAAAGCGTGTTTTTTTTAGTTTTATTTAAACAAAAAAAAATGGAATAATCTTATCAAATCAGGTGAAACTAATAAAAAATGTTAAAAAGAAAAAATAACTATATCTTAGGGTCGGCAACGCACGTTGTTACTTCTGGTAATGCAAGAGCCCATTGGTAACTTTAACCACATAGAATGAGATTGTCCGTTTGTTTAATTGCTCGATACATGGTAATTACGTTTTAAAACTTAAAATAAAACTGACTCCATTGAATAAAATTTGAGACCATATAACATTTCTTCTCCTGTTTTACCGTCCTTTGGGATGCATTTTTTTTTAATGTATATTTTTATATCTATAATTCCTCATAAACACATTACTCAATTAAAAGTCCAATACAATTTTTTTTTCACAATTTTTTCAACCTTGTGGGTGGTATTTTTTTTTCAAATTTAAATGGGACCAAACGAAAAGTAGTTAAGTATGCTAAAGTAACACAAAAAAACACAAATGATCTGTTTACAAATGACGGAGTTCTGAGGAAACAAACAAAAAAATTACAACCGAATTGAGAACCTCCTCCTTTTCTCATAGACGATTAAAAAAACGAGAGACGTTTCACACCAGCTATTTTCTTTCTATTACAGGTGTTGCTCTTCGAACCCACTCACTTCGCAGACCCGAGTGCAGGGGGGGTACTGCACCGCTTCGCTGAACCGAACCGTCTGGAGTTCTTAGAGCTGAAGTCCATCAAGCAAACTGCTTCGTCTGAAGTGCGGAAATATCCGCAGTCCACTGTGAGTACAAGCTGAACTTGAACTCATCCTACCCGCTTGATAGTCGGCTACATCGTCGCTTAACATCAAAAGTTAAAAGTCCATGGAGCAAGGACCGCCGATTTCGCCGCCCGCGCATTAGAAATCCCATTATACCTTGATGACTGCTGAAGCTAGCTCCTTTCAAAATATATAGTTGTAAAGCTGGTTCAATAGAGGATAATACATTTTACAGTTCTAATGCATGTTATAAGTAAGTTTTATGAGTAAGTTATTTATAGGTACCTTACAGACTAGAAAAACGTCTCCTGAATACTAACCCACTCTAACATTCACCTACGTCTGAGGTAGTGTAACGTATAAACGTTACCGTACATTTAGGTACTTATATTTAATACGATAAAAAAAAATATATTATTTGACCTAATCCTAACGTAATTAACTTTTAACATTATCTATAACATTTGTAATAATATAATTTTAAGTTGTAATAAAAAGATTAGAAAGTTGTAATAAAAAATTAAAAGTTCCTTGTAAGATGTTAAATTTGGAATGGTAAGAAAGTTTTGAATGGGGCCTCCCGTCACAAACAAAGTCTAAACAATTAAATAATAATATTCGGGCGCCAGACAGGTGGTATCCCTACTTACTTACCTAAAAATCTCCTCGGATAGGCAGCCGTCGCACCAGAACTTCTAATCACAGGTCGGGGAAAACAGTGAAAGACCAGATACGTTTCAGATGTTATAATTTGGTTGTTTTGGGGTTTGTTTAAAGCTTATTACATGTAGTTAGTCTAGATACACTTCTTAATTTTGGTTACCATTGCATGTCTAGTAGAAAAAATAAAAGTTAAATTTTAAATACCTTGGGTTGTCAGTCAATGAGAATAGTTTAAATTGTACCGGATCCCGGTTTCAAAAGGCATCCTGGGACTACGCCACGTGGCGTGAGGGTCTCGCGAACGTCGCGTGTCTTGGAAAACGGGTCTCCTGGGGTCGGTCCGGTGTCTCTTTACATCAGAGAAATGAAGCCATGTGGTTTGAATCTAACCACGTTGCTGACTTCCCGCCGAAATAATACCAGGCGTCATTGACTCGAAATTTTGATAATAATAGTAAAGAAAGAAAAAAAAACGCCACCGACATCTCGCGTAGCGTTTTTTTCTTTTCAAATAATGCTGCTATATCACAGTCATCTTAATGGTAGGAAAACTACGTTTTCCGCCGAAATAATACTTAGGAGGAATCCTCCTTTTGCCTATGGAAATATTTCGTCCATTTTAAGGCCTCAACAATATAAGATTCTTGCGAATTTAAAAGATTTCGCAAGACCTAATCAACAAAACCACATCAGTCGGCTTTCAGGGAAAAGTGAAGTCTCGGCCATTCAGCATGACAGCTCTATCCGACCCAATCAATCAACCTAGCGTTGCCAACTTGAAGAAATAAAAATTCCATAATATGAACGAAGGTGTCTGTCAAAGTCAAAATTTATGGCTCTGACAGAACAGCTAAATGTTGCGCTAAAAAGACAGCAGCTGCCTGACGTAAAATGAATCGCCGCCATATCTAGAAGTAAAATAACCATTTTCGAGGTTAGATCCCCGAACTACATGTATGACGCAAATACGTCGTTACAGTACAAACTTTCCCAAAAAAATAAAAGAAAGACACTTTCTTTTATGCCTAAACCAATTACCAAAACAATAACTTCAAACGAAATTAATCTAAATAGAATAAGAGAGCAAACCTCTACAAAAATAATCCAAAATAATATGAGAGAGCAAGTCTCTACCTAAAAGGTGCAAAAAATAGACTCTACAACTCTATAATGTTTGGCAATACAAAAGCACTAAAGGCTCTACAAAAGATGAATTGTAATTGAAGGAATGCATCTAAACAAAAATACTAAGATATCTGTACCTATAAAGTGCGACTAGACAACATTGGTCGTCGACTCAGAAAAGTGTAAAGAATATCTAATGAGTAATGAAATAATAAATGCCAATAAATTTGTAATGTAACAATAAATGTTTAAGAAAACTCAAGTATTACACTGAAACTTGTATAAAGTGCGGATGGGCAATCCTAGCCTCCGACTCAAAGCTCAAAGAATATCAAAAATGGAATGAAATAATAAATGTAATGTAACTTAAGTATTTCAGTGAACTGGTAAAAAGTGCGGATAGGCAATCCTAGCCTCCGACTCAAAGTTCAAAGAATATCAAAAAACTCTATCTCGAAAGATATCTAATATAATTTACGGTTAGACCACTTGTGTCGCCGTTTCAATCCAAAAACAATCACCTGAAGGGGTGAAAGTATAATACACAAACAAAAGTTCGTGGTGTGAATGTCCAAAACTAGGTACAACTAGACAATGAAACAACCAACAAAAATCTGTGTAATTGTGATCGGCTCTACACTACCAACTTTCCGGGCACAATACAGCAAACAAAAAGGTTATCCAACACAACAATACGGTGTGGATAAACAAAACTAGAGTATGATGTGATCGGCGCATCTCTACCAACTTCCCGGGCACATGCATATCTGTAACAAATGGTGTTGCTCTACACGACAAAACGGTGTAGGCAAACAAAAACTGTAAGTGCTGTGATCGACTCTACCCCACCAATTTTCCGGGCACAACACTAACAAAATGGTTCCACTCCTCACAACAAGTCGGTGAGGGTGAACAAACAAACTACAGAACCGGAGGGAAAATCCGAGAACTGCAAAAATGGTGTGTGCACATCCGAAAGGATGTCACAACAAAATGTAAACAATCAAACGGAACCGGAGGAAAAATCCGAGGACCGCAAAAGGTGTGTGGACCATCCGAAAGGATGTCGCAACAAAATGTCTAATCGAAGGTGGCCAATGTAAAACGTCAAATCGGTGTAAACTTAAAATTATCCATGTATACCTAATCTAACAATTGTAAACTTGGACAATACAAAAAAAACCGACAAAAACAAGCCTAAAAAGACTTACAAAACAAACAAATAAAAGGTACAAAAAACAAAGACCTTTAAAATAATGAACAATAATATACATAAGATCTTTTGATGTTGAACAATAGTAATAAAGAGTGAGAAGTAGTAAACCAAAACGACCTAAGCTGTCTTTTGAACATCTAACTTAAATTCAATAACCGTAATGAGGTTTCCTTTTATACATCACTTTCATACTGCTATCTACCCTTATCCATCAAATCTCATTCATCACAATCAAAAGCAGAATTCAAAACAAAGTTACTAAACTCAAGAAAAAAATGTAGGTAGAATCCAAAATTAATATTTAATAATATCTTTAATATGATAACGTCCAGTAGTATTTTTATTTAAATCCTTTAAGAGGTAAACATTGTCCGAAATTTTCTCAATGATTTTACATTTAATAAACTTAGGTGCTAATTTAGCCGAAAAATATGCCGGCGCATTAGATTGAACAAAACTTCTTCTCCAAACAATATCATCAACAGCAAAAGAAATGACTTTTCTCCCTTTGTTGTAATAAATAGCATTACGCTTATAAGAATTCAATAAATGGGTCTGAACCCTAACAAAAATATCACTAAGTGATTTAAGAGAAGATGCAAAAGCACTTCTTTCTCCAAATTCAAGTTGATCCAAATTATCTAGGGAATTACTAAAACGATGTAAAAAAGCATCAAAAATTAATTCCCTACCAAACATAAGAAAATTAGGTGTATAATCTGTAGCAAGATTAACACTGTTATTCAAAGCTAACTGAATGTGAGGCAAAAATTTTGACCAT
This sequence comes from Lampropteryx suffumata, assembly GCA_948098915.1. Taxonomy (NCBI): domain Eukaryota; kingdom Metazoa; phylum Arthropoda; class Insecta; order Lepidoptera; family Geometridae; genus Lampropteryx; species Lampropteryx suffumata. The sequence continues at coordinate 6,832,550 of OX402563.1, forward strand.
GTGCGTTGGTCATTTTTAACAAAACATGAGATGCAAGTCTCTACAGTTTTATTATATCTTTCTACGGGGTTATTCTGTGGAGTATACAAAGTATTATAAAATATTTTAGTGATGTTATAACTCTTTAGGAAATCTACAAAATATTTTGAAGTGAACTGAGTACCGTTATCACAAACTATAATCTTAGGACAACCAAACTTTAGAAATATTTCCTTTTCGAATAATCTATTAATAACAGAAGTGGTAGCTTTAACCATGGGGAAAATCCAGCAATATTTAGTAAATACATCCACTACAGAGAGAATATATTTATGTCCAGAATAACTTTTAGGCAGAATACCTATAATGTCTACTGAAAGCATGACCATGGGAAGATCTACTTTCTTAGGATTAACCATGATACCAAAAGGTGGAGATGTACTATGTTTATAAGCTTTACATGTTTCACAAGATTTTATGTAATTTTGAATATCATTAAACATTCCGTTCCAAAAATAGTGTTGTTTTAATTTCTTTAATGTTTTATGAATACCAAGATGACCAGAATTAATATCATCATGATTTGATCTGATAGTATCCAGAATATGTTCCTTAGGAATAACAATTTTCCAATTTAAACGACTGTTTGGATTGAATTTATTTTTACAAAATTTATATAAGGTGTTATTTTCAACTCTATAATTCTTAAATCTCAAAGGGAACTTTTGACAATTTATAAATATTTTCTTAAACCATGGGTCATCAATATCTTCTTCAGGTGTGACAATCTGTACTGGTAAAGCGTGAATCGCTGCCATTTCAATTCTAGACAAAGCATCAGGAACCTGATGTAAGGAACCTTTTTTATGAATAATATTAAATGTAAACTGGGAGATTCTAGCGGCCCAACGTGCTAAGCGTCCACTTGGATTACTTAAATTTAAAAGCCATTTTAAACTAGCATGATCAGTAATAACTGTGAATTCCATTCCTTCTATGTAGGGTCTAAAATGTTCTATTGAATCTAAAATTGCAAGTAATTCTCTTTCTGTTGTACTGTAGTTGCGTTCACACTTATTAAGTGATCTAGAGTAGAACGCGATTGGATGTTGTCCGCCATCAGTGTCTTCTTGGCTCAGAACACTACCTATTCCAACAGAACTAGCATCACAATGTAAAAAGAAAGGTTTTTTAAAATCAGGACAACTCAAAACAGGTGATGAAACTAAAGCTTGTTTCAGATTATTAAATGCAGTTTCTGCATCATCATTCCATTCGATGGATCTTTTAGAATTTTTACCACCTGCAGTTAATTTAGTCAAAGGTGAAGCTATGTCAGCAAATTTACAAATGAATCTACGGTAATAAGAACATAAGCCAAGGAAACTTCTTAGTTGTCTAACGGTTTCAGGTTGAGGAAAATTATCAATAGTATCTAACTTAGAGGGATCAGTATGTAAACCTTTACTGTCCACAATATAACCAAGGTAACGGAGTCTATCTTTACAAAATTCGCATTTCTTTAAGTTAACAGTCAAACCAGCATCTTTAAGTACTTTATAAATCTTATTTAAACTTTCTATGTGAGTATCATAATTATCATTAACTAATATCAAATCATCTAAATAACAGAACAATATGTTGTCAAATTCAGGACCAAAAAGTTTGTCTACTAATCTTTGTAACTCTGCAGGAGCATTGGTAATACCGAACGGCATACGGATGAACTCAAATAATCCTTTGCCGGGGACCACAAAAGCAGTTTTCTCACGAGAGGACTTTTCTAAAGCTATCTGAAGGAAAGCTTTGGAAAGATCAATTGTTGATATGTAACGAGCACCTCTAAGACTGTCTAATATTCTTGAGGGGTAAGGTAAAGGATAAGAATCTCTAGTGGTAACTGAGTTTAAACGCCGCGAGTCTAAACACAACCTAGTACTACCATCCTTCTTTTCAACAGCTAGCACTGGTGAACACCAAGGAGATTTAGAAGGTTGTATGATACCTTCTTTTAGTAAAACCTCAACTTCATCATAAAGTTCTTTTTGTTTGGCCGGACTCAAGGGCCAATATCTTTGTTTAAAAGGTTCACTAGTAACATTGATCTTATGTTGAACAAGATGTGTAAGACCTAAACCCTTCTTTTCATATGAAATATTTTCAAAAAGTGAAATTGTTTCTTTAAGTTTTTGTTTCTCAGAAGGAGAAAGTTCAGAAGCAGAAGTTACTGTACAAGTATGAATTTTATTATCCCTAACAAAGGTTATATTTTTCCATAGATCTTTAGCCAGATCAAATTTAAGCCAAAAGTCAAATCCTAAAATAATTGGATAATCAAACAAAGGTATAACCATAAACTTTACAATCTTAGTAATGCCATCACAAGTTACTGGAATGTCCATAACTCCTATAACTCTTTGTGAAGAACCGTCGGCAGTATAAGCAGAATTAGAAACACTATCAGAAGCTAAAGTAATTTTATAACCTAATTTCAAAAACTTCAAATGACTATTGGAACCAAGAACACAACTATTTGAACCACTATCTAACAAACCTGAAAATTTATGTTTACCAACCGAAAATTGCATGAATGGCCTAGAATCATTATTCTTGACAAACAAAACAGGAGCAGACTTGTAGATGTTAAAGAAAGTTTTTAAATATCCTAACCAATCCGAAAATTCTTTTTTGCAGGTTATAGTGTTAGGTTTGTTTATGTGATTATTAATTTTCATCATCGAGACACGGCGGGTTTTACCAGAAACTGGTGCTCGATGGACGCCAACTAGTTTTTTGGAACATTAACCTTATTCGTCTTATTACACACATCACAATATTGTGTGGTAACACCTAACTTTTTGCATCTAAAACATATCATACCTGGAATGGTCGGACAATTTCTATAAGAATGGCCTGAAGCCTTACACTTCAGACAGGTGTCGTCAGTTCTGACAGCGCTAGTCCGGGTCCTCTGAAATGTGGGAGGCTTCCTGTTAACAAGGACTTCCATTCGTTTACCTAAATGAATAAAATGATCCAATGAAGTGATGTTTTTATCTAACACATAAGGTGCATAGACAGGTAACATGTTATGCTGAACTATATCAACCAATGTGAGTTCTGAAACAGGGGTAACAAGACGACTAGCCAAATCCATAAGCACTGTGATATAATCCGGAAGGGACTCACTTAATTTTTGTTTCCTGAAACGAAGTTCATGTTCTATCTGGTAGTCATAATCGACTTTGTCAAAACGTTTGAGCAGAGCAACCTTGAGCTCTTGCCATGAGGCGATGTTAATTCTGATGGCCCGGAACCAGATGGCGGCGGTACCAGAGAGCAAATCCGAAAATGAACCAACCAGTAATGTTTCATCAAAGTTCTTGTATAGAAAATACTCCTCTACTTGAGTAATAAATTCCCTGACACAGGCACTTCCATCGAAAACGATCCTACTCCTCTTCAGGTCAGGTAATTTCATGTTGGTAGAAGGCATGTTCTTCTTTATATTTTCGTTCAATGTGTTGAATGACGGAACAAAGGTTGAGGAACTGTGAGCAGCCCTAATGTTGTCCAAAAATGGATCCGGAACCTCTGTCATATTTATGACCTCAGGGGCAATGTTGTCTTCATGAGTGTAGGTTCCAGCTGTGTGAAACTCTTTCGGTTCAGACAATGGTGGAAACTGAACCTGTTTGTCCATGGTGAAAATGTGTGAACACTCGAAGAACACAGTAACAAAGTAAAGTCAAGAATGTCTTTGGTCAAGTCCGTTAAATATTTTAAATGTTTTTAAATGTTTTCCAAACTATTTGTTTAAATAAGTTTGATTCTATGTTAAACAGTTATTTTCCTCACTAAATGCATTGGTAATTTACACATGAAAACTTACTATTGTATGAATACTTTTAAAATTAAAGTTTTACAATTATAACTTAATTATAACCACTGTAAAAAGATAGATAATAATTAACTGAGCAACCTGGCTTGTTAATGTTTGTTACACAATTAAAACACAATATAAATGCACAAAAATAACAATCTATCAAAATTATTTGATATCCAACAATAGAACAATGGGGTTACACAAATAAATTAAATTGCCTCACTTTAATCTGGTTTAACAAAAATAGAATGCAATGGTAACTAATAAACCTCAAACAAACCACTCCAGGTCCCTGTTCGGGCGCCAATTGTAATAATATAATTTTAAGTTGTAATAAAAAGATTAGAAAGTTGTAATAAAAAATTAAAAGTTCCTTGTAAGATGTTAAATTTGGAATGGTAAGAAAGTTTTGAATGGGGCCTCCCGTCACAAACAAAGTCTAAACAATTAAATAATAATATTCGGGCGCCAGACAGGTGGTATCCCTACTTACTTACCTAAAAATCTCCTCGGATAGGCAGCCGTCGCACCAGAACTTCTAATCACAGGTCGGGGAAAACAGTGAAAGACCAGATACGTTTCAGATGTTATAATTTGGTTGTTTTGGGGTTTGTTTAAAGCTTATTACATGTAGTTAGTCTAGATACACTTCTTAATTTTGGTTACCATTGCATGTCTAGTAGAAAAAATAAAAGTTAAATTTTAAATACCTTGGGTTGTCAGTCAATGAGAATAGTTTAAATTGTACCGGATCCCGGTTTCAAAAGGCATCCTGGGACTACGCCACGTGGCGTGAGGGTCTCGCGAACGTCGCGTGTCTTGGAAAACGGGTCTCCTGGGGTCGGTCCGGTGTCTCTTTACATCAGAGAAATGAAGCCATGTGGTTTGAATCTAACCACGTTGCTGACTTCCCGCCGAAATAATACCAGGCGTCATTGACTCGAAATTTTGATAATAATAGTAAAGAAAGAAAAAAAAACGCCACCGACATCTCGCGTAGCGTTTTTTTCTTTTCAAATAATGCTGCTATATCACAGTCATCTTAATGGTAGGAAAACTACGTTTTCCGCCGAAATAATACTTAGGAGGAATCCTCCTTTTGCCTATGGAAATATTTCGTCCATTTTAAGGCCTCAACAATATAAGATTCTTGCGAATTTAAAAGATTTCGCAAGACCTAATCAACAAAACCACATCAGTCGGCTTTCAGGGAAAAGTGAAGTCTCGGCCATTCAGCATGACAGCTCTATCCGACCCAATCAATCAACCTAGCGTTGCCAACTTGAAGAAATAAAAATTCCATAATATGAACGAAGGTGTCTGTCAAAGTCAAAATTTATGGCTCTGACAGAACAGCTAAATGTTGCGCTAAAAAGACAGCAGCTGCCTGACGTAAAATGAATCGCCGCCATATCTAGAAGTAAAATAACCATTTTCGAGGTTAGATCCCCGAACTACATGTATGACGCAAATACGTCGTTACACATTATAACTTTATTAACAAGACAGTTCGAAACTGTAGCACTTTGCTGGTATCCCCATTTACCAATGGTAGGATTTCTTTATTCGCATGTGGCAACAGGGAATATGACGGTTACTACGTGTAAATTATCTCTAAAATGAAACGGAAATATTAATATCGGTACACTTATTTTAATTATTATCAGCTCTACAAACGTTATAATAAACTTTAAATACTTGACCATAATTACAACTTATTAATTACATACTTAGCTAGATATACCGTATATATTATTATAGACTAGATGAGAGGTGTTCACTTTGCTGCGCTCCAGATCTAAATACTTCTGCTGGTCTCACTGTCGCCCCATCATATTTTACCGGATGTCCTCCAACTAAAATATGGCGTAGCAACTTAAATTAAATACAATTTTACCAGAAATAACAGTTACAAAATAAATAAGAATTAAATTGTTATTTTTACAATTAATCATAATATATATTAAATTCTTAACTATTATAACACGGGCTATTGTAGAACCGCAAATAAATAATGTGATTGACCTAGTGCATTTCATTTAAATACCTATGAACACTAGACGTCGCAGTAGTGTAGTAAGTTTTTATAAAGTACCTACCAGCTACTATCCGCGGTTTTGCCCGTATGGTAGGTACGTATATAATGTTTATACAGGTCCACACTTATCTATAAGGTGAAAAGGGGTAAGATCTGGGGTAAGATAAGATCAATCTAATAACTGCCTACTCAACTTTTAATAATACTTTTAAATACTTTTTAATACTTTTTAATAATAAAATCTTCAAAGCAATATTATCATGCCCATCCCAATATTTTGGGTTTCATATTAGTATTTTTTATTATAGTTTTACTAAACTGGAGATTCCAAAAAAACATTCTGGAAAACACAAGCAGATGAACTCCTTTTTTAAGAAGCGGTCGTCCACAAAATGGATTTGGCTTAACCCCGGTGAACACTAGGGCATGCAATTATCGAAACTTTTCGATAAACGATAATCCGACATCCCACCACCGATCCGCGACCTACAAAGTATTCAGGGCTTTAAGCGAAAATTAAAAATGTACCTTACTCTCCATCAAAAGGCGACAGGTTCCCTTCTGAATGAAGTTTCTATCTTATAACTTCATTTAAAAACTGTATCGTAGCTGCTTTCATAATGTTTTACACCTCTTTGTATATTATACTGTTTACACTTTCAGGTTTGGGTACAGTTATTGATATTTATTCCATGTTGTCTGTCCCATCTCTGAAGTTTTGCTTTGCTGTTGTTTTCGTTGTTTTTATTGTGACCTCTAAGACCAAAACGTCACAATTAAGTAACTGTCTCTGTAACTATGCATCTTTGTTAACTGTCTACACTGTCTACACGCAAATAAATGTATTTGCTTTCTTCTTTCTTTCTTTCTAAAAATCAAGTCCGAATCTAAATAGCACTAGTCATGGTTACCTACCATTAAAAACTAAACAAATAAAATATTTTTTCTGAAATAATTACAGTAAAATATACTAAGGTAGGTAGAAAAACAGTCCAAGGTAGTAAAGCTACTTATTAGTTCGTACTTTCGTATCTATTTTACCAATCAAATCAGTCATTTTGAAGACGATGTGTCTACAAAGCCAATTTTGCAAATTTGTTGGTTCATCAATTCTTTATTTGATAATCTCAGACCGAGAGAAATATATATAGACGCTTCGCCGCTATAAACCATAGTGAAGCCATATAACCGTGCTACTTTATGTTAATACAAGAACGCACGCACAGTCAGACACCCAAACCGTGCGCACTGCTTTCAGTACACGTCACATCGCCATACAGTAAATATCGTAGCAAAAAAAAACACTATGCCTCCCTGTGCGGCAAAAAGTTCGGATAAAACTAAAAAATAGTGCCACGGTATCACTTTTCACTTGTAAGTACTTCTAATAACACCTTTTTATTAAATATACTACGTAAGTTTTTAGGTTATTTGGAACACAAATCCTCATTGGCACACTTGGCATAAAACGCGATGCTTGCCAGAATATATTTTAAAATTTCCCTAGTCAATGATATTATCTTATACTTGCTGTTGCTCCGCATTTTTTTTAATGAATTGTAGCCAAATTTTATTGATAAGTTACTAACCAATCACCTGACCACCCATTAAAAACATACAAACTTTGACACTCCATTTTACCTCTTTGTTAAGGTTATTTTGGAAAATCCTGAAACACAGTGTCCATTTATTTTGCATTTAATTTATTCATATCAATTTTCAAGCAAATCGCACCACGCGTTAAAAAGTTACCTTTTCACCCTCTTAGGGCTTGAATTTCAAAAAAACCCCGCCTTAGTTTTTTTCAGTTTTGCTGTAAAAGGAAGCTACCTTCCAAATTTCAGCTTTCTAGCTTCAGCGGTTTTGGCTCGGCAATGATAAATCAGTCAGTCAGTCAGGTTAATCTCTTTTATAGGTATAGATTATTGATATAAAATAAAATTCTCAAAGTTTTAAGTTCTCAAGCAGCAACAGTGAAAGAAAAATAAAATGAATAACACAATTCATTTCATAAAATGAAATGAATTGCTTAAAAATTACACAAAAACAAAAAAAACAAGTAAAAAACTAGTGCATAACTAGTTTTGGACTTAATCGTGTGATCAAAAACGAATATCCATTATCGGATATCTCGAAAAGCATTTTTAAAATAATCAACTCTAAATAGCTCAATAACCGAAATATTAGGCATGAATTAAAATACCCGTCAACTAGTAAAAGAAAATGAACCCTGATCGTGAAAGTTACAAAAAAATACACCGTTATTAGTTGTAGTAGTGCAAAACATAATAATTGATTTGTAAATGAATTAACCACCACAACTTTTTACGCATTCATACAAAGTTACCTAATTATAGGGAACCATTTAACAAATGGTGACTTCACTTTGGTTGATAGCGGCGAGGCGTCTATATATTTACCTCGGTCTGAGTTGATATTGGGGTTTATTTGACTCGCGGTAGTGATAGGAATGATTACATAAAACCTTTATGAAATTATCGTTTATCGGTATTTTTATCGATATTTTTCGATAATTATCGCTGACAAAAATTTACTGATTACCGATAAATTATCGGTTATCGATTATCGGTTTGCATGCCCTAGTGGACACTAAACGCGAGATAGATTATCCAAAATAACTCCAAAATTGCTTCCAATGCCTCGCCGAATTGCCACGCGGATCCGTGGACGAAATAAATAACGGTCTGGCGGAAATTGTCCATGCCGTTGGGTCAAAGTTCTGTAAGACCCTCGCAAAAGTAGAACCCAAAAACTCTCTGAGCACACTCTAAAACTCATGGCAGAACGTAGCGAAATGAAACAGTCTTTAGTGGACATGTCGAAATACAGCACGCTCAATAAATAGATCTCTAAGTAAATGCGACGTGATTTACTCTTTAATACTTGTAGTATAAAGGACGCAATAAGACGCAACCAAGGCTCCAAAGTGTTTGCGAGAGATCTGTCTATTGGGCAAAGTCTGTTGACGAAGCTGAAGACCGACAGTGGCAGTATCGTTTCCTCGAAGCCAGAAGTTTAAAGAGAGCTCGAGAATTTCTATGGACAACTGTACACTTCATCGCAAAGCCCTGCTACAAGCACGACTAGCGATGCAAGAGCCCGCCTAACCCGACACTATACTGAAGACATTCCGGACGTCAGCCTATACGAGATCCGAACGGCTCTCAAGCAGCTTAAGAACAACAAGGCACCGGTGGAAGACGGAATAACGACAGAGCTTCTGAAAGCGGGTGGAATACTGGTACTTAAGGTCCTCCAGAAGCTGTTCAACTCCTTCTTCATCCTCGAGGTAACTACGCCAGAGGCGTGGAACAGGAGCGTGGTGGTACTGTTCTTTAAGAATGGGGATAACACCCTCTTAAAGAATTACAGGCCCATCTCGCTGTTGAGCCATGTCTATAAGCTGTTTACGAGAGTAGTTACTAATCGTCTCGCTCGTAGGTTTGACGACTTTCAGCCTCCCGAAAAACACAGGTTCTGAAAAGGCTTTAGAAGGCCATAGACCACATCCATATGCTCCGGCAGGTAATACAGAAGACCGAAGAGTATAACCGGCCACTTTGTTTAACGTTTGTGGACTATGAGAAAGCCTTTGATTCCGTCGAAACCTGGACAGTGTAGCGGTCACTCCAGCGGTATCAAATCGACTATCGGTATTTCGAAGTGTTGAAAAATCTGTACTCCAGGACCAGAGCACGAATCCAATCCCATTGCTTATAAGGGTGAAACAGGAAGATGTTATTTCGACGATCTGTGACGAGATCACAGATACCGCAAAGCCTCAAGACGAAAGTCTATAATCAGTGCGCTTTGCCAGTGATGACATATGGAACTGGGACTTGGTCGCTAACTATTGGCCATAGCACTTTGCTCGTCTCTAAGCTTGTGTAAGCTTAGAGACGAGCAAAGTTCTATGGAGAAGGCTATGTTGGGTGTTTCACTACGTGATAAAATCCGCAACGAGGAAATCCGTAGAAGAACCAAAGTCACCGACATAGCACTCAAAATTTGCAAGTTGGCAAATTGGCAATGGGCAGGCCAAATAGCTCTAAGAACTGATAACCGTTGAGGAATTAAAGTTCTCGAATGGCGACCAAGGACAGGAAAACGAAGCGTAGGACGACCCCCCACCCGATGGACTGATGACATTGTAAAGATCGCGGGAAATCAGTGGATGGAGCGGGCTCAAAATCGTTCTTCCTGGAAATCTATTGGGAATGCCTATGTTCAGCAGTGCGCTTCTAGGGGCTTCATAACACTTCAAAACCGCAACGCAACTAGAACGTTCGAGAACGAACCGGAACGCGCGCAAGAAATGTTCGCTTGCAATAGAGAGATATTGCTATCTCGTTCACTCTTATGCATTCGATACGTGTACTTTGTAGTTTGTATCTACTCGATACCAGATGGCGTTGTAGGTGAATATTTAATGCGTCCGCCTGCTAACAGATGGAGCTATGTATCGGGCGCAACACTATCCCCTCCTAAGACATGCTCGTCCCGAGCATCGGTAGACCCGTAATATTGCGCTAGTCGATCCACATGGACAATCTTAGGCTTGCCTCGTAGCCCCTTTTTAACCCGGTACGTAACATCGTTGATCCTGTTCACAATTCGATATGGCCCGTCCCATTTCGCCTGCAGTTTAGGACACTTTCCTTTACTGCGTACAGGGTTATGTAACCACACTAGTGATCCTTCACTAAAGCCCAAGTGGTTTAATTATCGGTCATATCTAGTCTTAATTTTTTCAGACATTTGTTAGCTGGATTGGCGAACGTGTTCGTGTACATCGTTAAATTTATTGCGAAGATCACTCGCGTATTCTGTTATATTGCGCAGAGACTGGGGACTAGCCAAAGCTGGAGTGACACTTGTACTTTCGTGAACTGCACTTCGATATGACAGTAAAAACGGTTGAATGTGCTTGTCCCAATCGGTCTGCTTGTTTCCCACTACTTTTGCTAGATATCTTTCTAACGTTTGATTGAACCTTTCAACCATGCCATCGGATTGTGGCCGATAAGAGGTGGTTCTTGTCTTATAAGTACCCATCACTCGACATGTTTCCTGAAATATTTGGGACTCGAAATTCCTCCCTTGATCGCTGTGAATTTCCAAGGGTACTCCAAAACGACAAAAGACCTCATGGACTAACTTATCGGCTACTGTCGACGCCGACAGTACCGACAGTACCGACGTCTTGGTTTGGGATTGCAAAGACCTCCGGCCACTTTGGGAAAGAATCCATAACAACCATGAAATACTTGTTTCCGTTTTCTGTAGCAGGAAATGGTCCCGCAATGTCCAACGCTATCCGCTCCCATGGCGCTCCCACGTTATAAATCTTTAATGCACCTCTGCTCCGTGTATGGGGTCCTTTCACTGCTGCGCAACTTGTGCATTTTCGGCACCAGTCTTCCACATCATCTCTGGAATGGATCCAGTAAAATCGCTCACGTATCTTCAACAGAGTTCTCTTTACCTCCAAATGCCTTCCGGAGTAGAGTGGATGTTTTCTTCATGGTAGAGTTTAAGCACTTCAGATAATTTAGCCTTTGGAACAACCATTTGCAGATGACAGTGATCTCCGGGAGCATTTTCCCATTTACGGCACAATACTCCATCGTGGATAACAAGACTGTCCCATTATGCCCAGTAGCTTTTTGTTGTTGTGCTCATTCCAGCCACATCACTCCAGACAGGTTTAGAAGTTTCAGCCCTTATCCATTCGATGATTGCCTTAATATCTGAGTCATCTGTCTGCTCAGCTCAGCATCAGCTTTTTGCAAGGTTTCCTTCCACTCATCACTTAGATTCGTGCTCAACATTCTGACGGGTACCACTTCTTTGGACTCTTGTTTTACACAATGCTTACATTGTTCTGAACAAGGTTTGCTTGACAATGCATCTGCATTACCGTGAGATTTTCCACTGCGATGCTCAGTTTCATAGTCAAACTCCTGTAGCTGTTCAATCCACCTTGCCAATTGTCCTTCAGGATTTTTGAACTGTAGCAGCCATTTCAATGCAGCGTGATCCGTGCGTAGTTGAAATTTACGCCCCAGCAGATATTTACTGAAATGCTGCAAAATTTTAACTATTGCCAATAGTTCTCTTCTTGTGACACAGTATTTTCTTTCCGGTTTGGATAAAGCTTTGCTGAAGTAAGCTATCACGATCTCTTGATCTCCTTTGCGCTGTTACAATACACCTCCAATACCAGTATTTTTTTTTAAAGAGAGACAGCAATATTTTTTACAAACCGTCGGTAATAGGAACACAATCCTAGAAATGCTCGGACTTGTGTCTTATCTTTTGGGATCGGCCAATCCTTAACAGCAACGAATTTCTCTGGATCAGTTTGCACACCATCTTCTGAAATAACGTGCCCTAAGAAGCTTACTTTTCGTCTGAAAAATGAGCACTTCTTTGGACTCATTTTAAGTTTAGCTGCACGAATTTTAGCTAGTACACGTTCCAGATTTTGAAGCTGGTCTTCAAACTATCGCCCATTATAACAATGTCATCTAAGTAGACAAGGCAGGCGTCTCCAATTCATTCAATTAGTACCATTTCCATCAACTTTTCAAAAGTTGCAGGGGCATTGCACAACCCGAACGGCATTACATTAAATTGCCACAGACCCTTCCTCGTAGAAAACGCCGTTTTCTCCTTATCTTTAGGGTCTATTTCAACCTGCCAGTAGCCGCTTTTCAAGTCTAGGGTTGTAAACCACTTCATCCCTGTCAATGTGTCCAGTGTATCGTCAATCCTTCGAAGTGGATAACTATCTTTCTTCGTTACGTCATTAAGTCGACGATAATCACACAAAAACGCAAGCTACCGTCCTTCTTCTTGACTAATACCACAGGAGAGCACCAGGGACTGGAAGAAGGTTTTATCACTCCGTCTTTTACCATTCCTTCAATCATAGTCTCCACTTCCTTTTCTCTTGCGACAGGTAACCTTCTTGGTTGTTGACGAATCGGTGACTCGTTACCGGTGTTTATGGTGTGCTGAACCAGCCCAGTCTTTCCAATGTCAGCATCATTCGAAGAGAAAATATCAGCATATCGATGTAACATCTTCTAAGCCAATGCAACTTCCTCTCCAGAAAGATCTTTGCGACAATCTTTCAGTAATGATGACACATTGTAATTAACTTCTAATTTATTGTCACTGGATAACTCTTGACATCTTCGCATCCAGGTTACTTCTTCACAATTGCCCATTAACATTCCTTTCTTAATGAGATGTTCCTTATTACTCGGGTTCAGTATTTGCACTGCTGAGATGGTAGATGCTTTTAATAGAGTCCGTGCCATAACCCATGGTAGGTCATTGTCCAACCTTTCTATCAATACACATCGATTTCTCTCTGGTGTTTGCAATAGGCGTACTTGTACCATGGTTTCTGATCTAGGAGGAAGCACATTTTCTTTTAGGCAGTGGACTTTTCCTGAGGATCTTCCTTCCATAAAGACTTCTTCTGTGCCACATTTTAAAATCCCTTGATTAACTTCGATCTCCGCGTAGTGTTCTCGCAAGAAATACAAACTGAGAATGCACTCATCAACTATATTGGCAATGATGACGTTTTGATGGTAAGTGGTCTCCCCTAATTTCATCTCCACCTGCACCTAATTTGGCCTTTGATGATCAGGCTGTTCCCATCGTGGGCTTGTGAGATAGAAACTCTTGGTGCTTTATCAATATCAGCCAGCACCCGCCACGCGGTCCTGGCGTTTCCCTGCTGCTGGGGAGCAGAAATGCTCACTACCTGTCCTTCGTGAGGTCTGTCGTTACTCTCTTTGTTACGTTTCGGGCAATTAGACCTCAGATGACCCTTTTCTCCACACCCATAACATTTCGGACTGAATGTTGGTCGGCCGTGGCGGTTAGATTCCACCACTTCTCTGAATCTCTGATGCGATATACTCGAGTGTCCATACGTACAGCTTCCACCTCCAAGCATGGGCCAAGGCGTTCTACAAAGACTCGTGATGGCCAAGTCTCACAGTAGCTCTGACCTCCAAGTAACGTATCCCATCGATGAATGCCTGAACCAAGTCCCATCAATAAGTGCAGGTGAAGATCGGAAAGCCTTCCGAACCAGCTTATATATTTCCAGGGCCCACTGCTGCAGGTTCTCTGAATTGCGCTAAGTCCTGTCCTTTAATTTAGCGCGGAAAACATGTTCTAAATGTGCGTCACCATATTGAGATTCTAGTGCCGCCAGCAGCTGCTCATAACTCACGTTACTTCCCAGGGCCTCCAAAACAGTGAGTGCTTGGTCACGCAAGGCTAATGTTAGTGCAGTCATAGCCTGCGACTTCGTCCATCCGTTTGCGTTTAGGACAGCTTCGAACTGAATTTTATAGGCGGACCACGAAGAACCTCCATCAAATAGTGGCCCCTTAAATCCTCGCGCTGACAATGATTACGATTCACAGCTTTTATTTACACTTGCAATCTGGGTTTCTGCTTCAGAAATTCTGCTGTCATGTTGCTGGATTTGCTCCTTAACCAAACCCAAACGTGAAGGTGTAAACAGTATAATATACAAAGAGGTGTAAAACATTATGAAAGCAGCTACGATACAGTTTTTATATGAAGTTATAAGATAGAAACTTCATTCAGAAGGGAACCTGTCGCCTTTTGATGGAGAGTAAGGTACATTTTTAATTTTCGCTTAAAGCCCTGAATACTTTGTAGGTCGCGGATCGGTGGTGGGATGTCGGATTATCGTTTATCGAAAAGTTTCGATAATTGCATGCCCTAGTGTTCACCGGGGTTAAGCCAAATCCATTTTGTGGACGACCGCTTCTTAAAAAGGGAGTTCATCTGCTTGTGTATCCATCTGCCAGGTTTGTTCCTCCTGGCGACGAGCATCTTCTTCCCGTTGCTGTTCATGCCTGCGAACCAGTTCCTCCTGCCAACGTTTTTGTTCTTCCTGCCGGCGAGCCTCTTCTTCCCGTTGCTGGCGAGCCTGCTCTTCCTGACGGCAAGCCTGTTCCTCCTGCCAGCGAGCCTCTTCTTGCCGTTGCTGGCGAGCCTGCACCTCCTGACGGCGAGCCTGTTCCTCCTGACGACGAGCCTGTTCTTCTTGACGACGGGCCTGTTCCTCTTGCCGGCGAGCCTGTTCCTGAAGCATTGCCATTAAGGCAGCAAGGTCCCCTGCAGCTGGAGCCTGAGCCACAGCTGATGATGGGACTCTCGATAACTCACCAGATAACTCCATCGTTGGCTGAAGAACCTGTCGAGATTCTTGTGATAGAGAACCTCCAAACCGCCGCCGCTGACTCCTTGTCCGGATACCGTCCGTGTCTTCCTTTGGTAAAACCGGCATTTCTTTATCTCCGCTTCTGACACCAATTTGTTACGAGCCGGGTACTGATAAATTATGAAACCGCTTGATTTTACCAAATAATAACTTTAATTTCAGAGTTACCACACACTGAACTTAATCCACTGATTCTACTAGTTAACTTCCAAATAGAACACAATAAGAGTCACAACACTACAACACAACTGATAACACTTCAAAACTTTCGCAGTTGTATCACTTGCTAAGCCTACAATAGACTGCCTATATCTGCAAACCACCGCCGTATTTATACAAGCGTCGAGTGCGTCGCGCAAAACCGCGACGCACCTCGAACGTTCGAGAACGAACCGGAACGCGCTCAAATGTTCGCTTGCAATAGAGAGATATTGCTATCTTGTTCACTCTTATGCATTCGATACGTGTACTTTGTAGTTTGCATCTACTCGATACCAGTTGGCGTTGTAAGTGAATATTTAATGCGTCCGCCTGCCAACAGATGGAGCTATGTATCGGGCGCAACAATATATATGAGGAAGGATATAAGTTTTTCTATTACGGATTCGACAAGACGGGCGTGGAATAGGTAACATGACTTTGTGCTGTAATATACATTAACATTAATATATCAACTAGATGGTTTTGAGCAGAAAAACAGTGTTAGAAACAGCTCTCCTTACAGAGAGTCTGTAGTGTTCCAGCTTGGAGTTACGACTCCAAGCCTTTAACAAGCGACAACTATTATCTCAGAAGGTAGAAGAAGGATGCGTTCGTGAGAACGAGATGTAATGTTTGTCCAAGATATGATAACAACTGGATTAATTTGATGATGGTAGTTAAAGGAGATAGAGATTATATATTGCCTGCTACAAGAGAACTTAAAAAATAACTTTTAGTTCTCAGTTTGCATCAGTTAAATGTTTTTACACATGTCAGGATCCCAGGACGAACCAATGGCCTCGGTAGTTTCACGATCATCTAGCGTGGTCTTTTTGAGCTCAAGTTAATTTTGGCCACTCGGTGATAGTTAACTACCTTCATGGTCGGCCAATTTGCAGCCAATCACTTCGGTTAATTTGATAAATCTTAATGACATTTAGGTTTTCGGTCTTGTACTAAGAAGGAACGCATTGGATTTCTATGTTATTGTCCCGTGACTGTTGCTCTTTTCATTAGCTTGTCATACTGCGTAGACAAAAAGTATACTCCTGTAAGCTCAGAAAGCTTAATGCGAGTATTTTTACATTCTATATTAAAATCCAGTCTTATATCGGAAAAAAGCTAGGACAACGAGTCGTCGAACTTTTCATCCATGTACAACTTCACCTCATTTAAAGAGTCGATAGACGACAATATGTGAGGTTGAGAAGACGCCTTAAGGGTGCTAAAGTGGTCGTTCTTCTCGCATTTTGACGTTTTATGGGCTTAGGATTTCATAGAGAAGTTCTCCGTAGGTATAACGAAACACTGATAGTAGTAATTGCTGTTGTACTTGATGCAGGTCAGCAGTCGACATTTGTTATGATAGGTACCTACACATATTTTAATTTTATCCTAGTTTAGTCAATTTCCCGAAAGTGGTAGTTATGGATTGGTATGGCAACACCGGAAAGTTGACTTATCAAGTAGAAGTTTAAAGTTTTCAAACTGACGTATGACGTTGGCAATTGAGTTTGGTGCGGTGAATTTTATTAGAAAAGCCAATCTGCGGGTGGATGTTAATTATTAGAAAAAGATTGTCATGCTTTGTTCGGTTTTTAGTCCAAATTGCGAGATAATATTCACCAGATAACCATTGATATGAGCTATATATAGCTACGAATGTCCACTGGTGTAAAAAATGGTTGTCTGTAAAGTCGGTTTACGGCCGATAATGTCGAAATAACGTCCTAAGAAAACATTGATGAAAAATTGCATACTTTTAACCTATTAAGATGCGTCTCAAGCCGAACGCTTAGGTCGATCGTGCCTCTCTATCGCTTGTTTCGCGCTCTCGCTTGCATGCGCGGCTCAGGCGGAAGGTGACAATTTTTCATGCGTGCACCCGGCATTCATCGATTTATAAGACGTTATCACGTCAAAAAACAAAGGCAATTAACACTGGTACTCTTATTTTTAATACGATTTATAAAGTGAGGCTTAATGCACTACGTTTCGACCAAGTGTTAGCACAAAAATAAAAGTCATGAAACAATATCGCAAAAAAACATAAAATAATATACATGAAAATACATGGAATATATTTTCAGAGAAAATGCATCTTTCAAGATGAGAAGCAAGAGGACTTCCACGAGCTCTATTCCTACAGTGCGTGCATCGTCCGATGCAAAGTGAAGTCTTTGCTGTCACTTTGTCAGTGCACGCCTTACTTCTTACCTACTGGGAACGATGAAGGCCCTATCTGTCTGTTGAGCGACTTGCAATGCCTCAACAAGTATAAAGGTAAAGTTTTCGATGACTCCTGTAGTAGTAGAGGAAATGCCTTTTTTTAATCGAAAACAGGCGCGATGGCGCGGCGCGTATTACTATAAAAACATGGCTAATTACACGGGCTAAGAAGCTGAATTTATTGTTAGGTACGTCTTTAGAAGAAGAAGGTATACAGTCTCGCTTCGCTAACTAATTTCTTGAGTGTGATTATTTTTATAAAATCCTAGTCCTACTACCTACTCGTGTAATCATCTTAAATTCGGGTTGTCATCTTCATAGACCTAGAAGCTAATTAAGTACCCACCTGCCATCGAACTAGAAGAAGTAGATGTACCTACCTGTATTCTTACATAATAACTATACTTGGATTCATGATAGGTACGAGGTATTTTTTGTAAAGAAAGAATATTTATTATCTACGGTAGTTTACTAAATTAAGCATAGATTTATATAGATCTGCAATAGGTCGCGAATTGTAAAGTTCCTCCAACGAGGTCGAATAACCTACTCGCTTTTGTCATTCAATCAGTCAACATCTTGACATCGATTAAAATTTGTTTTAATAAAATGGCAAAACTAACCAGTTACGTCTGCACCATTAATGGGGCAAATCAATGGCGCAAACGTAACCGCGGGACGCAAATACATAAAAAACATATGGGTAGGGCATTATCTGCGACATACTGCCTTCCGACATTATGAACTTCTTATTTTCTGCTTTAAATAACTTACACATTAACCCTACTTAGGTACTGCACAATTTTTTCGATATGCACAATTGTTTAGGGTAATTTTCTAAAGAGTTAGCACCACCACTTATCCTGCTTCAAGCTGTATTACTATCTTGTCAACACACTTGTTCGTAAAATGGCTCTTATTGCACCGATTTTAGGTTCATAATGGTGCTTATTATACACTCGTATTTTTTACTTTACATTTTTTTTATAACCCCAAAGAGTTTTACGTCTAAAATAATTATTATTTTTCTGTGAACTAATAATCAATTTTTGTACTGTTTAGCGGTTTTGCCAGTGCCTTTATTTACATCTGCGCACGCATCGCTTCGCGCTCGGATAAAACAAAACCAGCTCGCCATTTTACATTCATATTTGTTAACGTTTTCATTGTGTGGTTAATAATTATTATCAAAAATGTCGACATCACGTAGGGAAGTAGAGCAATACATAGATTTTACCCCACCGGAAATACTAATCGAGGTACGAAGCGCGAGTTGTTGTTGCCACCAAAATTCAGAGAGAAATACTACATATGTATTATAGAAATAATAGGTAGGTATGTATATGTATATGTATATGTGTATTTCATTTTCGCCCTACAAAACATTCATACAATAAAAGTCTGTTTTTTTACTGGCAAGTGTGTTGAAAAACGTCGTATGTAACGCGTGTACATTGATCATTACACACCTGGCTCCCTTATTGATAATACCGACTCGAGTGTTACATATTGTAATGAATAACCAACATAGCACACTTGTATCATAGTGTAAGTAGTCCATTAAAATGTTACATTTTTTAGGCCTTAGTGTGCATTTGTCAGAGGACGCAATTTTATTTTTTTAATGTGTAGGGGGGGTCAGTAGAAGCTTAAGTTCAAGTTTGTGGGGTCGGCACCCTTGTCCCCCGGCCGCCATCTTGGAAAAGGGGGTGCAAAGGGTTTTCGCGCTGTATCTCGTAAACTAGTTACCTTACAGAAAATTTAATCAAACATAAAATGTAGCAAATTAAATTTCCTACAATTTTATTTCTATTACTTTTTATCGTCAAGTGACCAACAAAAAAGTTATAAACAAAAATAAATGAAAATTTTGTTTGTTTGTTCTAGGTTTTACAGCGCTCCAAACTTAAACGGATTCTCGAATGCTCATAGGGATGCAATAAAAACTAAAAATTAGGCTTACTTTTCTATCTATATTTTTTTTATTCATACAATTTATTATGATCTTAACATTCCTATGCTATTATTGAACTATGTTTGACCCTTTTACCCACCACCTATGAGGTATAACATGGGCAAAGTCAAATTTATAAAAATTTTGCAGAAGCATCCAGAGTTAGCAAGTGGAACTAAATTATTTATGAGTGAGAAAGTCGAGTCATCGTTACTCAGTGTTGTTGGCGAACGTTTTTTCGTCTTTTTATATGGCGGAAATAAAGACGATACTCTAGACACTCTGCGATACAAACGATTTGCTAAGACAGTGACAAAAAATGCATTAAAAAATGCATTAAATTTTTATAAATTTGACTTTGCCCATGTTATACCTCATAGGTGGTGGGTAAAAGGGTCAAACATAGTTCAATAATAGCATAGGAATGTTAAGATCATAATAAATTGTATGAATAAAAAAAATATAGATAGAAAAGTAAGCCTAATTTTTAGTTTTTATTGCATCCCTATGAGCATTCGAGAATCCGTTTAAGTTTGGAGCGCTGTAAAACCTAGAACAAACAAACAAAATTTTCATTTATTTTTGTTTATAACTTTTTTGTTGGTCACTTGACGATAAAAAGTAATAGAAATAAAATTGTAGGAAATTTAATTTGCTACATTTTATGTTTGATTAAATTTTCTGTAAGGTAACTAGTTTACGAGATACAGCGCGAAAACCCTTTGCACCCCCTTTTCCAAGATGGCGGCCGGGGGACAAGGGTGCCGACCCCACAAACTTGAACTTAAGCTTCTACTGACCCCCCCTACACATTAAAAAAATAAAATTGCGTCCTCTGACAAATGCATACCCAAATGTAACTTTTCAATGGACTAAAGTACTATTATCAAAATCAATGTCACTTTAGCAGTACCTAGACAATAAACGAGATCAGTTATATGTTTGCTTCAAAATGATACCTACACATTTTAAAAGGATCAACGACGTCCAAACTAAAAAGTGGTTTCACTTCTTTTATTCGTAATATTATAAGGTTGGTTCTTCTATTCTTATTTATCTCATATATGAAATTAATACATCCATTTAACCAGGCTTGAATTGTTTTTCACACTCAGATCCGATTTTGGTTTATTGGTGTTTTTTTTTTTTGGATATTTATCAAGGTTATGAAAAAATATATTTGTTAGTAGCAGGTATTTCATATTAGGTACTGATGCTTTTCAAGCAAGCTCATGGAATAGTGTTACCTAATAAGCAAGAAAGAAAGAAAACAAATGAAAATATTTTTATTTACTGTAAAAATACCTACCCATAAATATAATGAAAGAAACTAGGTATATATGAAGTACTGATTCCAAAAAATATCTAGGTAAAATTATTATTATAAACTACATTATCATACCAGTCTCTGTAGGGATAGGCAGAGACCAGGGAAAACGTGTTTCTCATTATGCTTCTGTCTGACAGAAAAACTCTCCCGACTACAACCAACTCAATCGCAACATGAAGATACAGAGTGGGAAGACTCCCTGAGCTGTTCCGATTGTTTGCCGGACTGCGAGAACACCCGCCATCGCACGAAATCATACAAGACGGCTATCAACGTGATCTCCCTCGACAAATACTTTAAATATGGTGGATTTGCGTAAGTTTGATTTTGTTCTGTAGGTACTCTAGGAAATAGTAAGACCACCGAGAAACATTCTGTTTAAGTTTATGTACCTACCTCGTGCTTCTTTAATCTCTGATTTAGAACCGTAGTAAATAAATCAAAAAATATTGGTGGACAGTGCACACAACACCACCTAGCTTCTCATACATAAACTATATACTTTTTAATAGTTTTTAAGGCTACATCACTTTTTTTTTTTAATTAGAACATCAAAAAAAATATCAATTTTCCCATTTGGAGTGGCATGGAGTAAAACGAGTAACTTTAACAAACATGAGCTTCGTCAACTCCAACGCAAGAGTTGTTAGCCCAACCTTGTCATACGTTACAAATCACCCATCGTTCTGAAAATATAAATACCCACAAAATGGGCATTCATATTATTCTCTTTATTCTCATATTATCTTCCGATGAGTCTGTTACAGTCTCACTTTTTGTCATGGGAATTCTCTTGTGTGCTGAATTCTGTTCCCTTTTTTTAGTATTTTAATTTTCAGTCTTTTTACTAACTTTTCTTTTCCGCCTTTTGTTTATCAGTATACTTTTTCTTAATTAAATCTTGCATATAAATCTCGTTAGAAACGTATCTGCATCTGCATCTGCCATTTGTCTTTCGGGATTTTTTTCTTTTTCTACGGTCATTGTCAATGACGTACGACAAGATACAAGTTTGTGACATACTCTAAACAATATTAACACTTGACATTGGCAAAATTGACATTATTATGACACATGCCATTAACGAAGAAGAAGAAGTTGAAGAACGTTATAATGAATTGTTTTTTAGGCATGGCATCAATTTGACCGATAAGTGCATCCTGAGCATCTACTATCCAAGTCCGAGTGGGGATGTGGAACGTTTGGACGTTGTATCGTATTGGTATCAGATTGTTAGTAAGTATCAACTATTAAATAAACAGCGACTCTTGCTACGACGCAATAATGTGCAATTAAGCACGCACAAGCTCTTAATGTCTAACATTATATACCTACACCATACATCTCCTACATCTCTTCTATCGCGTAGCTCTATCTCGTCTGGCGCGTCATTTCTCTACGAATTTGCCCAGCAAAATGGGTCCGCTAATGTACTTGTAGCTTCGTACCTAAAGTATGGAGTGCACCTGTAGGTAGGTATTAGGTATTAGATAGGTATATTACCTACTTACTACGTTTTACTTTCTTCAGTACAGTACCTACCTTGTACCTGTCTTTGTATGTACATACATACAAAGTACCTTGTATAAATAAATGTTATTTACAACGTCTTTTATCTGTTTTAGGAAAAAAGAGGTACTAAAGAGATACCTATCTAGAGTTGCCTGTAACTCTTTTTTACCTCTTTTGTTATTCTGTATCTACCTACCTACATACATACCTTCTATACATACCTACCTGCCTGCCTACCTAGCTACCTACTATTACATCTGTCTGTCATTTCGCAGGTAACATCGGTGGCTTCGGCGGAGTTCTTATCGGGATTTCAGTATTTAGTTTGGTAGAAATAGTTTACTTTTTTTTACTTCGTTATTCACAAGTTGTTTATAAAATATATACAGATTAAACGGTGTGGTACCTACCTACTTATTATTTGCAATAATATTAAATTATAATATAATGCGTTATAAAAGGACTAGGGACGATGACAGATAGTAATACTTACTAGGGACAATATATTTAGAATGAACAGTTTATTCCTTCCCAACCTTTGATTAAAACAAATTACCGTTAATTTGTTTTAATCAAAGTTATAAATTAATCAAAGGAATAAACTAAATCAATTAATTGGCCAAGCGCGTGTCTGACCATTCATAGTGAAGAATTCAGAAACCAGTAGGGATAGGAATGATCAATCGTCAAATCAACGCCATTTCGCTTAGTAGCAAAACAAAAAAACAATTGTCAAGCGCGTGTCTGACAGCGCACAGTGAAGGCTTCCGAAATCAGTAGGTACCTAGGGATATAAATGTCCAGTGGCCAGGTCCCTAACTTATTCAAAACCATCTAGTAATTAAACTAAAAAAATAATAGTTGCCTGTAAAGTCGGTTTACGGACGATAATTTGACGTGATAACGTCATAAGAAAACATTGATGAAGTCTAATTTCAAGAGTTGTCTTAAATATATTTTAGTTAGTCATAGCATTTGTAAAACCATCTAACTAAATTAGAAACGCTTAATTAAATTAGATAAAATTAAATTTGGATAATTTGGTAACAGCCGAATACCAAAGAATTGAGGCCAATGTCTATACTTAATAACCTTAAAGAGACCACTAATATGTATTCCTGTGCATAATTTCCTAATAGCTTGCGAGCTGGAATTCTGAGCAGGGGTGGACAGATAAACAGACGGACATAGCAAAACTATACCTAAGGGTTTGTGGACTTCCGAACCCTAAAACTGAACAAAAACGTGATTCTTATTTTGGTACTTAAGTAAGTACATAGTACTCGTAAACAAACAGTTAAACTTACAAAGACATTTAAAAATCAACAAACATACCTACATGTTATTGTAGTTAACGGGTAGATACCTATTTATCGCCTTCATCTTTTAATATATTCCCGACGCTGATGTTTCGGGTATGCTGCATTAACCCAGGTCTGGGTCGTGGCCGCGGTCGTTTAGATTCATATTGGCGGGCTGACAAGGTATAAGTATAAGTTTAAACAAAAGTACTCTGTGGACTGATTATCGTATCATAATCTAATATTAACTTAACGACGGTTATAGCAACATAACCACGGTTATTGCAAAATAGCCGAAACGTCGGGAATAAATGAAAAGGTTTTAAAGGTATTATTGACGACCTCTGTGGCGCAGTGGGCTTAGGTCCGACTGAGACGCAAAAGGTTGCGGGTTCGATTCCCGCCGCGGGACAAATGTTTGTATGATCTGCAAGTATTTGTCTCGGTTCTGGGTGTTTCTATGTATAATATGTATGTAATTGTCCAGCTACGGCCGTACGTTTAGCACATATCTTGATAAAATCCGGAACTTGCAAATAAGATTATTGAAAACAATAGTGCATAAGAAAATACGAGAACAACATAAAAATGACTACGAAGGATTATTTAAGCATTGTCAAACTACAGTTCACGACAAAGTTAAAATACAACTTCTTATGGAAAATTACTTCATGTTCAATCAGGTTGTTACACATAAGTTGTAAAACATATATGTTGTACAACACATACTAGACATGTTAAAGATAAAAAACTCTACAATATCAGCTAAAAACTTCCATGGAGAAAGAACTAGTACCTACCAACTACATATTACATAGAGTAAAAAATAAAATTCCAAAAGATATGTGTACCTACTTACATGATAAAATTACCAAAACTAATACTTACCAGAATGAAACTATTTGATACAAATACCTGCATAGGTAAACACTATTAGCTTACCGTCAATCACTGAACAAAGTTCTTTACTCATAAAAACTAAAATCAACCTGTATACGACATCGGAGATAGGAGTGTGCATTGTACTGTATGTAGGTATGTAAAGGTAGCCCAGTGTTATGGCAGACTTCTTTTTTGAGTACCGACCCACTTTACCATAATTAATTTTACTTATCTTTATTATTAGGATTACTATTAAATTAATTTTATCTACCTTAAGTTTATAAGTGTAAGTGTCAACCTAATCGTACCCTTGCATCTTGATATTAACCTTAATTTTATTGAGGAATGTTTTTCTTTTTTGCATCTTTGTCAAACCTAACAAGGTTTATAGGATGTTTACAATTAAAAATATGTATTTACTTACTTTAAATGAATAATAAAAATATATAAAAAAAATATATTGAAAAAAGGATATAAGTAGTATATCAGTCATGTGGTACCCATAACATAACACAAGCTCTGCGCTTACATTGAGGCCAGATGATGCTATGTGAATGTCCGGTATTATTATTAATATTATTATTATTATTATTACATGATAAATACCTATTAAAACAATATGAACTCCGATCGCGAAACTTTAAAAATTATTAAACCTACATAACAATATTATACATGGTATTGCAATTACCCGCCTATCCCGATATAAAGAGAGTAAGGCTAATCGTCAATAATGCTGAGGATGATGATCAGGGCTTGTTTTACCGGTATTTTTAAATACCGGTATGACTCAAGTCAAGTCAAGTCAAAAGATGATTTATTCAATACAATCACAAGGATCACTTTGAAACGTCTTACATACTAGGTGAATTTAGGTGCCAATTCATCCTAACCCAAGCTCGAGAAGAATTGGCAAGAAACTCGTCTTGGTCCTAGCGCTTTTTTATATGATCCATCTTATAACTACCTTAACTACGAAATACAAATACAAGAGAGTTTATACATTTCAAGTGTGTCGGTTAACTGTCTGACGGCAGAGCGACATGAGGCCATGCATTCTTATCAATAATATAGTCATCTATATTATAATAAGCTTTCTTCAAAAGACTACCTTTAATGTATGCTTTAAATTTCTTAATAGGTAGTTTAGTAGCATTTTCAGGAAGCTTATTATAGAAGCGCACCGTGTTCCCCATAAATGACTTATTAACTTTTTCTAGTCGAAACCTAGGGATGTATAATTTATGTTTATTCCTAGTGTTGATTTTATGAAGGTCACTATTTTGCTGAATCCCATCTCTATTTTTATGTGTATATAACAAATTTTCATTTATATATTGTGAAGCTATTGTGAGAATATTAATTTCTTTGAATATTTCTCTCAAAGATTCTCGCGGTTTCATTTTATAAATGGCACGTATTGCCCTTTTTTGAATTACAAATATTTTACCAATATCAGCTGCTTTCCCCCAGAGAATGCTGCCGTATGACATAACACTATGGAAGTAACTGAAATAAACTAGTCTAGCTGTAGCTTCATCAGTAAGCCACCGTATCGCACGAACTGCATATGCAGCGGAACTAAGCCTACCAGCAAGCGTTTCAATTTGTGGTCCCCACTGTAGTTTTGCATCAATATTAAGACCTAGGAAGATCGTGGAATTTACAAGATTCATTGCCTCTCCATTTATTTCAATGTTGGACGGGCTATGAATAACATTTGGCAAAGTGAATTTGATACATTTAGTTTTTTTGGAATTAAGCAATGGATTATTTACAGTGAACCAGTTAAGAACTAACGATAAGGATTCATTTACGTTATCGCATATACTGGTATTACCTCTATCAACTTTAAAAATTAAAGACGTATCGTCTGCAAATAAAACTATATCACAAATATTTTTTACAAAAAAAGTTAAATCATTAACGTATACTAGGAGTAAAAAAGGGCCTAGTATCGATCCCTGATGTACCCCTATATCAATAATTGATCCCAAAGACCTCTCACCACCCACGTCTACTTTCTGGACTCTATTGGATAGATAAGACTGTATGAGGTCAATCGCCCGGTTTTTAATGCCATAATATTTTAACTTTGTGATTAGGGTTGCATGACTCACACAGTCAAAGGCCTTAGATAGATCGCAGAATACCCCAACTGCATCCTGTGACTTCTCCCAGGCCTCAAATATATGCTTTAAGAGCGCTATACCTGCATCAGCTGTTGATCGACCTTTAGTAAATCCGTATTGATTACTATGTAGCAGGCCGTTAACGTTAAAGTGGTATAATAACTGATTAAGAATTATTTTTTCAAAGATTTTACTTAAAACAGGTAATATCGATATCGGTCTATAATTAGCGAGATCACTTTCACTTCCAGACTTAAACATAGGAATGAGTTTACTGTGTTTCATGAGATCGGGAAAAACTCCCTCGTCGATACATCTATTAAAAATATAAGCTAAACATGGTGCAATATCTAAGATAATGACACCCAGAAACTTTGTAGACATTCCCCAAAGATCTTCTGTATTTTTTATATTAATTAACTTGAATGCTTTTACAATACTAGCCTCGTTAATGTAGCTAAAACTAAACTCATTCTTACATTTTGCAACACTAGATTCTAATAGAACGGAAGCTCTGGAGGCTGAAGAGTTTAACGATTTGGTCACTATTTTTGGTATATCTGAGAAAAAACTATCAAATGTATTCGCAACATCCTGTTCCTTTGTCAAAATTGTACCATTTATATTTAATTTGAACTGTATATTGCGAGCCCTTGATTTACCTGTTTCATTATTAATTAATTTCCAAGTTGCTTTTATTTTATTTGTTGAATTTTCTATTATTTTTCTCAAAAACAGTGACTTAGCCGCATGACAAACTTTTTTGAAGACTTTTGAGTAATTCCTAACATATAAGATAAATACTGGATCATCTAACATTGTCTCTCTGGTAGCATATAATTCATACAATGTATTCCTACTTCTATAAATACCCGGTGTAGCCCAGTCGACAAATCTAGCACAATTTTTTGTTTTGCATGTTTTTACTGTAAATATATCAGCATGTTCTTTAATTATTAAATTAGACAGTGTGGTGAAAAGATCATTTGGATCATCGATGCATGGGAAACTTTGTGTTCAATTCTACTTTGAAATGTTTTGATGCGGCTCTCTGTAATAGGTCGGTGAGTAAAGTTCTGAGCTTCAACTATACGATCACAAGAAAAGGTGGCGCAGTGACCGTAATGGTCAGAACTAAAATGTTTTAGTACACACTTATGAACTGGTGTGCAACTGCAATAAATGTTATCTAGACAAGTGGCTGTTGTTAGTGTCACTCTTGTAGGTTCATCAAAAAGAGGACTTAAATTGAAACACTTAAATAAGTTTAAAAGTCTTTCAGATAATGGATCAATCGGAATATTTATATTAAAATCACCACAAACTATTATGATCTTATCACAAGCTATTTTTTGCAATACTTCTTCCATAGTGCATTCATATAAACCAAAATCAGCATTGCGAGGACGGTAAACGCTCACGAGGACATGCCGCTCCAGCTCGACACACGACACCTCAATAATTCTTTCAATAGAAAGATTTCTAATATCCTTACGCTCTTTGCATTTTAAGTTATTTTTTACAATAATTAACGAGCCACCACGTATTGCGCTCTTGCGTTTATAGCTGACTGACTTTGACCTGGTACTGGTACATCCTTGGTATCGATATAAATTATACCGGTATTTTTGAGAACCGATATAATTAGACTTATTGCCGAATCGGTAATTTAATCGGTATCGGTACTACAATATCGATACTTTCAATAAGTATCGGTATATTTACCGATATTATGCACGTAAAATATCGATACAAGCAGTTTAATTTTGTGCAAGCGAGAGGGAAATCTTATTAGAAATACACGGCGTCGTTGTCGGTGGTTTTTGTGTTTGTTATTTTAGTTTAGTATTAGCTTCGTACGCACGCACGTTTAAAATCCAGTGAAGAGTGCTAAAAAATAAGTAAAAATAGATAGTATGTAGGTACATACCCTTATACTTTTAATGTGTGTAATAATAATGTGAGATAACAGGCCGTTTGCCATCTATTCTATAACTTCTAGATGATTAAACCTACAGCGTCATGTAAAATATGTGTGTAAGCTGCAGGTTTCTTCGCATTTTTTTTCCTCCACCGATAGAGAGTAGTATACTGATGCATAAATATACTTTTCAATAAATGTCAACAATTAAATAAATAAAATAAGAAAAAAAAAACAAAATTCCATAGGCTTCGCTACCTAAGTAGTTTAAAAGATGCACTTTCCAGGCTTCGTTATTTTACGTATAAGTATTTTATAGTAAGTACCTACTTATAAAAAAAAAATATTTAGGTGTCCAACCTACTCTCATACGTACCTCTACAAATTATTTCTTTTTTCATTCGTGCCATTTTCACACATATAGTAAGTTAGTATGAGCTAGTGGCTAACTCTGAACTGTACACTTATAATATGACTATGACTATAATAGAATATAGGTAGGTACCTACCAGCTCGCTTATTAATAACTGTTGGTATACCTTTATTTTCATATACAAACGATTACGAATTCAAATATGGACAAAGTTGGGATGATGATCCTCGTCCAATCGAAAGTTCTACAATGCTGTCAACATTTTGTAAACACGTCACAAAAAGAAAAAGGTTGCAAGAAGACGATGGAGTCTAGTACACAGAAATAATTTAAAATAAATAAATAATAAATCATTTACAAGATCGTCTTTTAATGACATTCTTTAATGGGACAAAATAATTTTAAAAGCTGTGAACAAGCGTTCCACGCTTACTTGAGTCGCAGATGCAGATGGCACAACCTGAGCTAAGTTCGTAATGGGTCTGGTGATTTCTTGGATTGCTAGTCATCATCATCATCTCAGCATTTATGAAGTCTACTGCTGGACATAGGCCTCCCCAATAGATTTCCAGGAATAACGATTTTGAGCCTTCTCCATCCACCGACTTCCTGCGATTTTTACGGTTACCAGTTATCAGTTCTGCGAGCTATATGGCCTGCCCATTGCCACTTCAATTTGCAAATTTTGAGTGCTATGTCGGCGACTTTGGTTCTTTTATGGATTTTCTCGTTGCGGATTTTATCACGTAGTGAAACACTCAACATAGCTCTCTCCATCGCACGTTGCGCGACTCTGAGCTTGTGTATGAGGCCAATAGCTAGCGACCAAGTCTCAGTTCCATATGTCATGCCTGGCAACACGCACTGACTGGCGCACACACGAAGATGTGTCGTAATTTCCCGAACGCTGCCCATCCGAGTTGGATTCGCCGATTGCCTCTATGTCGAAGTTGGACTTGCCTAGTTGAATTGTCTAACCCAAATAGACATAATGGTTAATAAACTTTGATTATGTGGCTACCAACATGTAACGGTATGGGTGTAACATGAGCATTTGACATGATTTTTGTCTTGCTCATGTTCATTTTAGGACCCACCTGTTGGGAGACGATATTGAAGGGTCGCTGAGCATTGTGCCTAGGTTATCCAGCGATTCTGCAATGATGTCATTGATGTTGATACCATGTCTATGCCAGTACAAGAGCTTGAAAACATCCTCTAATGCAGAGGTGAACAGTTTCGGAGAAATAACATCTCCCTGTCTCACCCCTTTATGCAATGGGATTGGATTCGTGCTCTGGTCCTGGAGTCCAGGTCCTGGAGGATAGACATGGTGGCGTTACTGTACAGATATTTCAACACTTCGATATACGGATAGTCGATTTGGCACCGCTGGAGTGATCGCAACACTGCCCAGGTTTTGACAGAATCAAAGGCTTTCTCATAGTCCACGCTAAACAAAGTGGCCGGTTATACTCTTCGGTCTTCTGTATAACCTGTCGAAGCGTATGGATGTGGTCTATGGTGTTAAAGCCTTTTCGGAACCCGGCTTGTTCGGGAGGCTGGAAGTCGTCAAACCTACGTGCAAAACGATTATCTAATGCTAGTAATCAAATATATTTGCTGAATGGTCGAGAAGCAGTTCATTCAGAAAACTGATCAACAAGTATTTCAGGTTCTCAGTTTGGGATGTTGTTGTTGTAGCAGAGGAACTTTGAGGGGCTTCTTTATATGTGGTTGTCATAAAATGCCTCAGTTTATTTAGTAGTATATCGGTTTCTTTTGCTTTAACATCTTAGATTCCTGTACTTTCTGCTGTCGATTGTAAATCATTTGTTTCTACGAGTATGCTATTGTCTAAGAAAACTATTCTGTGGTATATCTTGATAAGGTAGTTTCGAGCAGTTGTCTGTTCTTCTGATGTTAGTATTGAGTTAAATCGTGAACCTAAGAGCAATTTCTGTCGTTCTTTCATTTTTGAACTAAGCTTCTGCTAAGATTTAAACAATATATTCACTGTTTTCCAATTCACACTTGAGTCACTCTCTATAAAAATCTCCTAAGTTGTTTCATCTGTAGCTTTAAGGTAAGTAAACTTTTGACGGTTTCAGCAATTTGATGACATATGCTAGAATCGGCCACTTTTCTACTGAAAAGAAAAGATCATTATTAGGTTCTCCGGAGATAACTTCTTTCAAGGCCAAATATCGCTCCAGCATATCAAATGTAGAAATGTATCCAAATGTATTATTTGATTGCCCGACTCAGTGAGCGCTGAGTCGGGCAATCAAATAATGGTTTTGTCTTGTCACTAGCCCTCAAAAACATGTCATAGTTCTGCGTGCGGAATTTTTTAACCAAATTTCTAACAGTCTTATTTAAATCCTGTGTTTCATCATCGATGTAAGCGTCACAGACATCCAACTGCAACGTGTGAGCTGCGCATCTGACAGATGGAATACAATCCGGGTCATTCGGATACAATGTCAACGCACTATCGAGATTGTCTCGTAAACTCTCATCTACGCTATCTTCACTTATCATGTCAGATTCTGACTCTGTATCCGATCCCGATTTAACAATGGTATTGTCAGTAGAACTGGTATGACTGGTAATAGAGTCATTTATTGAGGTTCTCAGATTTTCTTGCAAATAGTTCGTCATTTTTATCATATTTACACCATTATCGGTACGGCTAACGATTTTGACCAATTCTTTTATCTATCGAGGCTTTTGTAAGTACCTACCTACTAAAATAAAATGTATCTAAGTAAGTTTCATAGATGAAGATAATAAGTTTCTTACTTTATACTAGCTTATCTACCTACATATACTATCTATAAAGATGGTAAATAAAGTTAATTAGATAGTATATAATACATATTGTTATGTGAAAAGGTAAGTCAGTAGCTACGTATCTAACATTAAAATTGAAAACAACAATACCTACTTATACTTGGTTAAAATACCTTTAGAAATTTGTCACACAATATGCACTTTGCTGTAGATTCCGTCAGTTCAAAATAATTGACCACATAATTCGAAACTTCAAATTAATGTGCTCTGCAAATATTCCGCGCGTGATATATGCACAAACTGGCAAGCACGCGCTTGTCCCTGTTCGTACGCTAGCACCGGAGAGCTGGCAACGTCGCAAGAATATCGAAATGAAATTACCGCTATAATACCGATATTATTGGTACCGGTATCAAGCCCTGATGATGATGATGATTATTATTTTTCTGATAGAATGCTACTAAATTAATAATAGGTACGTATTAATGCTACATATTACATATGTATTACCTATATTATTGGTTTACTAACTGAACTTAAATATAGGTTTTATGCAATAAGCCTTTAGGTACGTTTACGAAGACAGCTTAAAAAAACTGAAACTGGTGGAATGGAAGTGCAATCGGTAAATTCCTACAAGATTAACTATTTATAAGTTAGTGCGATTTAAAAAAAATATTTATTTTCGTAGTTAAATTATTATAATAAACTATGTTTTCAAAGCATTGTTACGTAATAAAAACATAAACATTGAACTTCAAAAATATTTTAATAACCAAAGCTGTTTCCGAGAATGGGAGTCTTAGTCTTATATCTGTCAAAAAATTGTCGAAGTCGGGCAAGGATTTGGAGTCGCAATTTATTTATTTTACGCAAAATGTCTGCAAATTCACCGCCGGGAAAGAGTAATGGTATGTTTTGGTGAATGGTGCCTTAGCAGGTGCTATTTATTGAAGATCCTATACCTATAGTGATTGTTTGTAGGTGATCATGATCAGCCTTTGGATAGGTCTCCGATTGTCCCGCCAAACGAGGCTGGAACTGAAAGCATCAGCTCCAGAATAAGGGACTGGGATGTAGACTCGGTGAGGAGATATTTAGCTCAGAAATTAGGGCTCTGCGAACCACCAGAGCCTCCTGCTCCGTCTGAGAAGGTATTGGAAGATGTCAACATGGATGGCATTGTGAAGTGGATTCAAAGTAACAGATGTAAGAATATTATTACCATGTCTGGAGCAGGAATATCTACATGTAAGTGTTTTAAAAACCAAAACATCCTGTCATTCATAATTGATGATGAATATTTTGCATTGTGTTGTTTATTTCTAACTTTTAAACTTTTAGTCTTAAAGAGTTGAGTTCACTCTAAGACTTGTCATAGAACCATAAAACTACCTAAACTATACCAACAGTACATGCTGAAAATTTCTAGTATATTTTCCCAGTCCTTGGAAAGTTTTGTGTATGTTATGATTACCACAAGGTCATTAGATTGTTGTGGAATATTTTGAATTGATAATTTGTTTACTCGTATTATGTGAAATATGTAATAAGAAGCCTATGAAATAGTACGATTTCACCTTCAACACTTTCATGAGTTGTACTAAACATATTGATAAACATGGGCTTTACTCATGTATTATTTCGTTGATGGAGGCATCTAGACAATCTTCAGGAGGGTTGAG
The DNA here is from genome assembly GCA_948098915.1 of Lampropteryx suffumata. Lineage (NCBI taxonomy): Eukaryota > Metazoa > Arthropoda > Insecta > Lepidoptera > Geometridae > Lampropteryx > Lampropteryx suffumata. Next base: position 6,866,076 of record OX402563.1, read on the forward strand.
TCTGATCCGCGGTCCGATTGTTGCTGCTCGAATTCATGGTTCCCACTTCGTTAAAATAATATGTGAGTAAAGTCTGTGTTTATCAAAATTTATTTATTTATTTATTTATTGATGATAGACGAGCAGCTATAGCTGATAAGTATATATCCCACAGTGTTGAAATAGTCTTTAATTATTGGTTAATCTTTTAGAGCACTGATTTGTTAGTTCATAGCCAGTTGTCAAGCTTGTTTTTAAACGCATTGACTGAGGTAGCAGTCACAATGTCATCTGGTAGTGCATTCCAATTGTGGACCACTCTGTTGCTAAAGAAATGATAAGAGGCAAGTAAGCGGGCAGGGTCACGAATGAGTTTTAACTGGTGCCTACGTGACGGTCTCTGATCATCTTTTCTTCTCAAGATGTCATGAATATTTGGCAAGTTGTACTGATAGGTCATAATCTTATAAGTCTCAATAAGATCTCCTCAAAGGCGTCTATCTTCAAGTGTAGTAAAGTGTAGTGAGAGTAATCTATCCTCATAATTTTCCCAACGAAGAGCCTGTGGTATCTTGGTGGCCTTCCTCTGGACACTTTCAAGAAGGTCAATATCTTTTTGGAAGTAGGGGTGCCATATTTGAAATCCGTACTCTAGCCGTACTCTAGCCGTACTCTAGCGAAACATATCTATTGCTATGGTTTGAAAGGATCTCCTTATGATATACAGATATGAATTCGCCTTCTTGACTATTATAGCAATGTGCTCTTCCCACTTTAGATTAGATGAGATATTGACCCCTAGATCCCGCTGAAGGCGGATTGGCGTCAAAATGCTTCCATCCAAGGTGTATGAGACTCTTGGGATATTGTTGCCTAAGTGAAGAATGTTACACTTGAATGTATTCAATTTGATTATCCAATCCTTTGTCCTGACTTGTATACGATTTAGGTCATCTTGAAGTTGTCCTGATGTGATGATTGGATTTCCAAAGAGTTTTCCATCGTCAGCAAAAAAGGCACACTCAGAGCCTATGAGTTCAGCTAGATCCGTAATGAATATTCCAAAAAGTTGGGGAGCAATTACAGAGCCTTGTGGCACTCCACTTACAACAGGTTTTCGCTGTGACAGTGAATCACCAACACGAACTTGAAATGTTCTGCTCTTCTCTCTCCACTTGAGTAGTTTTCCACGTATTGCAAAGTGTTCTAGCTTCATTAGAAGGCGTTGATGAGGAACCATGTCAAATGCGCGTTCAAAGTCAAGGTATACTTGTCAATAGGGTTCTTGTTGTCAAGATCTTTGCTCCAACTATGAACACACGTTAACAGGTTTGTAATAGTCGATCTTTTCTGAACAAAACCATGTTGTTTAACTGATATGTTTCATTCTTTGTTTAAAAACAAAGTTAGTTTATCACAAATAATTATTTCCATTATTTTCACTACTATGCTAGTAAGACTTATGGGATGAACATTTTGAGGTTGAGTTTTATCCCCTTTTTTGTAGATCGGAGTGACTATAGCATTCTTCCAGTCTTGAGGAAGGTATCCTGATTCGAAGGATTTATTCAGCAGTTCTGCCAAGGCTGGTGTCAGGCTCTTTGCAGATTTTATAAGAACACAGCATGGTAGTTTATCTGGGCCCGGAGATGATTGGATCTTTAGTTTAGATATAGCCATTTCAACATCCTTTACTGTAAATGATACGAAGCTTGAAACTATTTTCCACATAAGCTGAGGAGTTTATTTTGATAGCTTGGTCTATGGTAGGTTCCTCAGAGTATGCTTTTAGGAACTCTACTGCAAAAGCTTCTGCTATGTCAATGGGATTTGATACCAAGTCTCCATTGTGTGTCCTAATAGCCGGAGGGGTGCTTACTATTGAAGTAGTGTAACTTCTCTGTTTTCTTGTTAAAGTGATACATCTGTTGTTTACTTCGCGAAATTTTGTATAATCATTGTCTGAACCAGATGATCTATATTTATTCCATAGTCGTTTTTTATCTGCAATCATTTCCAGAATACACTTATCAATCCAAGGCTTGTTTTTAGTTTAGTTTTTTATTAGTTTCTGCGGGGCATGTTTATCGGTGGCAGTATTAATTGCTCCCAAGATTCCTGTCCACAATGGTTCCACATCGCAGCAGGGGTTCACTGACTGTATTTTCTTCTAAGTCCACATTATATTTGTCAAAGTTAATTGACTCAAAGAATCTTCTTCCTTTTGGTTGACTTTTTGATGTTTGTATATGATATTGTAGACTAAACTCTAGTGTAATATGATGACTTTTACCAATAGGTGGTCTATACAATATTTCTTTAATTAGTGAGTCCTCATTTGTCATAATTAGGTCTAGGAGTGAAGGTTGCCATGTGGAAACCTTGTGGGCCTGCATACTAGTTGCAGAAGATTGCTGTTGATAAATGTGTCTTTAAACAGCTCCGCTGAACCAGAGTGTGCTTGATCTACGTTAATCGGCCATTTTATAGAGGTTTTAAATGTATAATATTACTCTTTAAAATTTGTGTGCATAATTTTTTAGCTGCCGGAATCCCAGATTTCCGAAGTCCAGAGACAGGCCTCTACCACAACCTCCAAAAATATAACTTACCTGAACCTCAAGCGATATTTGAAATCAATTTCTTCAGACAAAACCCAAAACCATTCTTTATGCTGGCCAAAGAGTTATACCCGGGTAGTTTTAAACCTACCATATCACATTACTTCATCAGACTACTGCATGAAAAAGGTAAAAATATAATAAGAACCTAGCTTCTGTCCATGGCTTCATATATGCATGGTACCTACAGAAAAAGTAGCCAGTCTTATTTAATGTAATAAAAAGAAAAGATTTAATTTTTTGTATGTTTGCCTTTGCCTGTATGTATGTTTGTTTGTTATGCATTAACTAGTTATTGAATTAATTAACCGATTTAAAAAAAGTATTTACCTATATATAGCTACATCATCAGCAAGTAATATGGGCTGTATTATTCTTACATAAAATTATATCAAAGATCTCTATGAAATATCTAATAATGTAACCCAAGCTAGCAAAAATTTGACTGCATAGTTTGAAGTGCACTGGGAAAACTATCCATGATACATAAAATAATGTACTACTTGTTTATAGTACTCATCATTACCCATAAAAAAGTTCACGTGGTTCAATGTCTAACTATTATAGTTAAGTCAAAATATCTGTCTTTTTGTTCAAATGATTGATTATCTTTTTAAATTATTCAATTTGGATCTTTTGTTTAGCTTTAGAAGTTACAATGTGCATAATTCATGGTCAACGTAGGTCTATCTATGATAAAAAAAAAGTATGAAAAAAATCTGTGGAGTGAGCAAACAGCCCTATTATTTATTAAGTTACGTAAATCTGTAAGCCGTGGACTTGAACTATGTATCAGTATAAAATTACAAGACTTTATTGCACCCATGCAAAACCAGTACCTACTGTTCACTTACCGTTTGCCGTGGTGGTTCCGGCATAGAATAGGACCCCTCCATCTCCTCCCGTGGATGTCGTAAAAGGCGACTAACAGAACACACACCGGGGGATTGGGCAGCAGCACCTCCGGAGTACTTAACACAAAATCTGCGGTCACCAATCCGCCTGCCAAGCGTGGTGACTATGGCAAAACCCCCAAAATGATGTACACAAATAGAAGATGGCCCCCAGTTCCCGGCAGTTCCGCTATTCCTGGCATAGGTGGCGGCCACGGTAACGGGGAAACAGGGGGTGCGAAGAATCTCCGGCAGAGGTCCAGCTACCAATCCCAACGACCCCTGGCCCTAGCAACTTACAACGCACGCACACTGAGGACCGACGAGAAGTTGATAGAGCTGGAAGAAGTAGTGAATAAGTTGCACTGGGATACTATAGGGTTATCAGAAGTCCGAAGAGAGGGAGAGGACAAGATAATCCTAAATTCCGGCAACTTATTCTACTACCGGGAGGGCGATCAACTATCACAGCACGGTGTTGGGTTTCTCGTCCACAAATCCCTCGTTAACAACATTGTGAAGATCGAAAGCGTGTCGAGCAGGGTGGTATACCTTATACTCAGAATAACCAAACGGTATTCGCTTAAGGTCATACAGGTGTACGCACCTCACTCGAAACGTCTAGACGATGAAGTGGAGGCTATGTATGATGACATTTCAAATGCCATGCAAGGCTCGAAAACACACTTTACGGTTGTAATGGGGGACTTCAACGCGCGGCTAGGTATGAGGAACGGCGATGAACTGAGAGTGGGGCAATTTGGATTTGGACAGCGGAACCAACGGGGTCAGCGATTGGCCGACTTCATGGAAAAAGAGGGACTCTTTATGATGAACTCCTTTTTCAAGAAGCGGTCGTCCAGGAAATGGACGTGGCTTCACCCCGGTGGACACAAACGCGAGATAGATTTCATCATGACAACAAAAAAGCAAATATTTAATTATGTCTCAGTGATCAACAGGGTCAAAACCGGCAGTGATCACCGAATGGTTAGAGGCTCATTAAATCTTAACGTAAAGCTAGAAAGGTTCCGTCAGATGAAATCTACTCTTCGCCCAAGTCCTGCCTAAATCCAAAGCCCCGAGAGCTTTCATTTGGAACTTCAAAATCGCTTCCAATGCTTCGCCGAATGCGAATCCGTGGACGAAATAAATGACGGGCTGGTGGAAAGTGTCCATGCCGTTGGGTCAAAGTTCTGTAAGACTCAGCGCAAAGGTAGAACCCAAAAACTCTCTGAGCAAACTCTAAAACTCATGGCAGAACGTAGCGAAATGAAACTGCAGTCTTTAGTGGACATGTCGAAATACAGTACGCTAAATAAACAGATCTCTAAGTCTATGCGACGCGATTTGCGTCTGTATAATACTTCTAATATAAAGAATGTAATAAAGCGCAACCAAGGCTCCAAAGTGTTCGCGAGAGATCTGTCTATTGGGCAAAGCCTGTTGACGAAGCTGAAGACCGACAGTGGCAGGGTCGTTGCCAGAGGTTTTACGAGAGCTCGAGAAGTTCTATGGACAACTGTACACTTCATCGCAAAGCCCTGCTACAAGCACGACTAGCGATGCAAGAGCCCGCCTAACCCGACACTATACTGAAGACATTCCGGACGTCAGCCTATACGAGATCCGAACGGCTCTCAAGCAGCTTAAGAACAACAAGGCACCGGGGGAAGACGGAATAACGACAGAGCTTCTGAGAGCGGGTGGAACACCGGTACTTAAGGTTCTCCAGAAGCTGTTCAACTCCGTCATCCTCGAGGGAACTACGCCAGAGGCGTGGAACAGGAGCGTGGTGGTACTGTTCTTTAAGAAAGGGGATAACACCCTCTTAAAGAATTACAGGCCCATCTCGCTGTTGAGCCATGTCTATAAGCTGTTTTCGAGAGTAGTAACTAATTGTCTCGCTCGTAGGTTTGACGACTTCCAGCCTCCCGAACAAGCCGGGTTCCGAAAAGGCTTTAGCACCATAGACCACATCCATACACTCCGGCAGGTTATACAGAAGACCGAAGAGTATAACCGGCCACTTTGTTTAGCGTTTGTGGACTATGAGAAAGCCTTTGATTCTGTCGAAACCTGGGCAGTGTTGCGGTCACTCCAGCGGTGCCAAATCGACTATCGGTATATCGAAGTGTTGAAATGTCTGTACAGTAACGCCACCATGTCTATCCGACTCCAGGACCAGAGCACGAATCCAATCCCATTGCATAAAGGGGTGAGACAGGGAGATGTTATTTCTCCGAAACTGTTCACTTCTGCATTGGAGGATGTTTTCAAGCTCTTGTACTGGCATAGATATGGTATCAACATCAACGGCGAACGCATCACTCACCTTCGATTTGCCGACGATATAGTCATCATGGCAGAATCGCTGGAAGACCTTGGTGCAATGCTCAGCGATCTCAATATCGTCTCTAAACAAGTTGGTCTTAAAATGAACATGAGCAAGACAAAAAACATGTAAAATGCTCATGTTGCACCCGTACTGGTACATGTTGAGAGCGATATAATCGAAGTTGTAGACCATTATGTCTATTTGGGTCAGACGATTCAACTAGGCAAGTCCAACTTCGACAAAGAGGTCAGCCGACGAATCCTACTCGGATGGGCAGCGTTCGGGAAATTACGGCACATCTTCTCGTCACAGATACCGCAGAGCCTCAAGACGAAAGTCTTTAATCAGTGCGTGTTGCCAGTGATGACATATGGAACTGAGACTTGGTCGCTAACTATTGGCCTCATATACAAGCTCAGAGTCGCGCAACGAGCTATGGAGAGAGCTATGTTGGGTGTTTCACTACGTGATAAAATCCGCAACGAGGAAATCCGTAGAAGAACCAAAGTCACCGACATAGCACTCAAAATTTGCAAGTTGAAGTGGCAATGGGCAGGCCATATAGCTCGCAGAACTGATAACCGTTGGGGAGTAAAAGTTCTCGAATGGCGACCAAGGACAGGAAAACGTAGGACGACCCCTCACCCGATGGACTGACGACATTGTAAAGATCGCAGGAAGTCGGTGGATGGAGAGGGCTCAAAATCGTTCTTCCTGGAAATCAATTGGGGAGGCCTATGTCCAGCAGTGGACTTCCTAAAGGCTGGTATGATGATGACTGGTCACTTGTATAGTATATTGAGCTTGTTGCTGAAACAATTGTTTGTGACTCATCATCCGCGTCGTACCGCAATGGCTGAATTAATCTGCATTAAACTTGTTTTAGATATAGTTTGTGGCCAGCCGGGCTAACAAGTACTGATGATGGAGTTACATTTAATTTCCTACTCATATTTTTTATATTCTAGGAATGTTACTCCGCCACTACACACAGAATATTGACACTTTAGAACGAGTTGCTGACATACCTGAGGAGAAGATAGTGGAAGCACACGGCACATTCTACACATCACACTGTCTGGAATGTCGGAAACAGTATGATCTAGAATTTGTAAAAGGTATTTAACACTACAATACGCCCTCTTTTAAATTTGAGTACACGCATGGCCTACTATAATAGTAGGCCATTTTGGCACATTCTACTTAAATCAGTTACTGTAGTTATTATCGAACATTAATATTATTGTACTACCCATGTTATTGTTTCCAAATAAATAATTTTTGAATTTGAATTTTAAAAAGTCAATATATTGTATATTCCTAATTATCTGTTTAAAACAACTAATATAATGGAAAAGGTATTTATTTTACTTTGTTTTACAATCTTACATTTTAGATAAATGATTAAGAATACTGAAAAATCAAGAATTTTGTAAATATCTAAGAAAAAGCAACAAAAATAGCACTTCTGAGATGTGAATGAACATGTTTTTTTCTAACTTAAAACGTAACTTAGTTACTAATTTCACTGTTTTCATAACAATCTGAACACACTACTGCATGGTAATCGGGACATATCCATTTATTGCAAGTCTTGCACCACTTTTTGTCGGCCGATTTTGGGCTCTCCCATATCCCCAGAAATGCTCTCATTTCTACTACATCAGTGGGTTTCGCATCCCTATTTCTTTGGTAATCGTCCTTTATTTTATCTATGTATATATTAGTGCACCTTACCAGGATGTCCCAAGATATATTGCTTGAAAAAAGTTAAAAACAGGATAACGGATCCTTAGCATTCCTAGCTGCATCTCATTTTGGGCCTGGTGGTCTTATCCTAAAGTTTTGCTAAATAATACATTTTGATTGGAGGGTTAACCATTTTAATGATTTTGAACCTAGTTCCTACCGGGTGTCCCATGACACTAATAGAATTTGAATAGAATTGAGACATTGAATATCAATTTTAAACTGTCAAACCGTTTTTCAGAACGTATATTCGAAGACCAAATACCAATATGTACAGAATGCCCTGGTGTTGTAAAACCTGACATAGTGTTCTTCGGTGAGAGTCTGCCAGAGAGATTCCAGGAGTGCCTTCAAGAGGACTTCCAGCATTGCGATATGCTCATCATCATGGGATCATCACTGGAAGTTCAACCTTTCGCATCGCTGATTGATATGTAAGTGTCTTTAAATTAATACCAGTAGAATTATGAAGAACGCTGATGATTTTGTGTAAGCACCATCTGTACTCTTCTTTCAGTACCACCAATCAGAATTACCGGTAAAATATTAGTATAGTGTTAGTAAAGGTAGTACCACTGTAAAACTAACGTAACGGTAGGTGAAAGTGGTACCGTTATATGGTTTACCGAAAAATCTAAATACCGCTACTTGTAGATTTACCGATATTTTTGAAGTTAATTATCAGTGTGAAGCCTTTTCTTCAGTACGAAGCGATAACGACTCAGCCTTCACTAAGCTTGATACCACAATACATTTTATTTTACTTTTCTAAAATATTGTCTAGGCATAAGATTAATAAAAAATATTAAGTACTTACAACGTCATCTTTGCCTACGTAGCTGGAAATAAAAATAAATATTGATTAAATAATTTCATAAAGTAATATGTAAGCAACATATTATTTTATGAAATTACTAAGCAACATTGCAACGTAGCTCTCCACGTGCCAATAAAAGTCGGCAGTCCTTTGAGGGAAGCATTGTATCGTTACCGTTATCGGTACCGGTATGTTTATTTTCTTTTCATCTATGGCTGCTACCTGTTAACAGATAACGCTATTTTATAGTTACGGTAACTAGGTCTCGAAACGGTATCTTATTACCGGTAAGTGGGTATCTACTTGAAGTACCGGTAAGCACCGGTTTTAATACGAATTCGTACCGGTATCCGGTCTTGCCACCAATGCAAAATTTTGAGTATGATTTTTAAGTACCTATTAACAGTTTCTTGTAGTGTGGCAATAGACACAAAGGCCTCGTGTATTTATTTATTTATATCACCAGGGTTCCAGACTGGTGTCCAAGACTGCTGATAAACCGCGAAAAGGCTGGTGTGCGTTCGCCTATAATGCGAATGCTCGGTATGGGCGGAGGTCTGCAGTTAGACGAGTCCGTGAGAGATGTCGCGAGACTCGGAGACTGCGACGCTGGCTGTCGTGACCTCGCGACCAAACTGGGATGGGCGGTGAGTGTATACTCCTACTTTCAACATACATTTGATTGGCCTCCTAGCTCAGTTGGTAGTCACTCTGCCTTTTGCGCTGTAGGTTGTGTGCTCAATTCCCGTCCCATCAAAATGGACGGGTCCATTTAGAGTTTTTTCAAAATATAAAAATATATTTTGAAAAACTCCAAAACTGAAAAGGGGTAAAATGGGGTATGAATGTTTATATAGGAACTTTTCAACTGGTAGTGCGACTTGCTTGAAACTTTGTCTGATCATATATTAATAAATAAATAAATAATGCCGGACATTTAACACAGCGTCATCTAGCCCCATAGTAAGCAGAGCTTGTGTTTTGGATACCACATGAGTGATATACTACTAACATAATTATGTATACATATATTTTGTAAATCCATACATATTATTATACATAGTACCCGAGACAAATACTTGCAGATCATACAAATTAGTCCCGCGGCGGGAATCGAACTCCCAACCTGAGTCTCAGACAGGCGTGCGCCCACTGCGCCACAGAGGTACATCATAATATTATAATACGTTTATGTAACCTTAATATCTAATATTCGTTCCAGGATGAACTGAACGCGTTAGTGGCGAGCGAACACGAGCGTTTAGAAAGCGAGGGGGTGCCTGGTCCCCCCACGGACCTCCCAGGGGTTAGTGGAACCCCCTCCGACGCTATCGACCCTAAGCTAGGGTAAACAGGTATATCTATTAACGCCTTTAATACACTGTATATTGAGATAACTAATTGAAATGGTTTTGTAACGGCTCCTTACGTAATACGCGACAATAGATCGCTGCTGTTATACATTTTGTGTACGCTAATATCTCTTCTATGAGCGTATTTTCCCATGTAAGTTTGCGACAGACGAGTTATAGCAAATTTGAGACTGATTTCTCAAGTATTGCTGTCACTAAGCACTGCTGATTGCGGTGCTGAGTCTAAATCAGTTTGCAAGACAAGTCTTATATAAGAAAAAAGAAAGAAGTATTATCTATGTATACCTAAGTAAAAACATGGTGTAAATGACCATGGGTTTTGTGGCTATTTCATCCGAGACTAAATTCTACTATTTGTGTTGGTTATCTCAATTGAAAAGTTATTAAACCAGTGAGGTAATCTACAAACATCGCGATAAGGCTACGTCTCACTGACGCCGAAGCAAAGCGACTGCGAACATTAAAAATTACATACTGGTTTTCTAACAATATTGTCCCGTGTCTATGTATTGTATAGCAATAATATATACATTATTTATGCATTTGTAAATTAAATTATATCTAAAATGACACAGGTCTACTCTCGTCTAGCGCGAGTGAAATTTACTTAACTAAAGCTCTATATAATAAAATCATCTGTTTCTAGCACCTGTCAGTTGATGTTTCGATGATAGTCAGTCGCTATCATGGATTTCTTAATACAATCAATCACTACCAGAGACCATTCGCAACAGAAGATTTGGTAGGTATTACGTATATAGGCATTGTTTCAATCATTAGTTTGATTGCAGCTGGAACCAGTTTTGACAATGTTTCCATCGAGTATTTAAATTTGATATTACGTACGACAAAAGCTTGGCGCCTCGGCGACTTTCGTGTTTCCGAATTAGTACGATTATGCGACCGATGTCCGATGGCTGGCGATAACAACTTCGCCAGTCGCCAGCAATCTTCAAAGACGATAGCACGTGTGGTTCCGATTTGGATGTATATAGAGCTGCTAACACCACCAGTTGTCGCATTTCATAGCAGTAGTGACTTTTTTGGAATTTGTCTTTCCATTTTTTTAATCACAGTGATTTATATTGTTTTCTGAATGGATTACAAAAACTAAAATGAGTAATGTTTATAAAGTCAGAATCCTGTGAAATAAAATTTAATGTAATAATGCTTTCAATAAAATGAACATTTCAATAAAGTTTAAGACCGCGTTTTTAAGTCTACTTGCATATCTAGACGATCTCTGTAAAGATTATTAAAAAGAAAGACAAAAATGGTAGCTCCGCGTTGTAAGTCGCCAGAGAAAGCAGTGCCAAAACAGACTAAGACCGATATTCGACAGTTTTGATTACAGCAATATGGTATATTATATTCACTTGTGATTTTTTTTTACCTACGATAAAGTCATAAAGATAATCCGATTTAGTTATATTTATTTTAAATAGTAGTTTAGTTTTTGTTTTATATTCCGAACTATTGAATTTCACAATTACACATAAAAATATAATTGTAAATTTATAAGTAACAGCTCTATATTAATATCAGTATCGGGCACCAACATTAAATTATAGTATTGTACGTTCGGATCCAATGATTAGACAGCATATTACAAAATATATGAATGCTTTGGTCGTATCAGAATTCCATAATCGCATCAGAACGTAATAGATCGTCTGTTTCAAAACACTATTGATGGATGCTAGTAACTTATTGCATTACATATTGTAGGAAACCGTTCGTAGTGCTAGGTTTCTAATAGCTTTAAAACAAAATTAACTCGCCTCGCAATAATTACATTTAGTATTCAATCAGTATAGAGGTTGGTACTTTAAAATGAAATAAAGACATGTTATGAAAACAGTTTATTAATTTCTTATATTTGAGTTTTGTTTCTGACACATCTCTAGATTTTCCAATATTAATTATCTTTAACTTATATTTAAGTAGTTTAGTTTTTTTATTTATCAAATAATTTATTTTGCTTTAATTAATTGGGATACTTAAATGTTATTTAAGAATTTGTTTTTGTGCTTTTTTATAATAAAATTGTTAAATTTGAACGTACTTACATAATTTCTGATTGATTTATGAAATTGTATATGAAAATCAATATTAGTACAGACGGTCAAATATACATTGTTACTTAATTAAGTTTATCACGTTTAAAACATACGAGTACATGTTTCAAAATTATTGGAAAAAAAATGCATTTGAAATAAATAATCTTTTGCGAAATGATACCTTGTTCAATAATTATTATTGTTGTAGTTTAAGAATAATGCTGACATGTCTTATGATATTATACCTGCATAGAATTTTAGGGAATATTAAGTCGACATTTGCTTAGTAAATAAATAAAGAACGCCTTATTCGAGTTAGACCACATAATGTTATACATGCTAGCATTAACTACAAAGTGCGTGTTCCGTACTGTGCTGATGCATGCTTATATGTGGTCCAACCCCAATGTCCCAGACAGAGTGAGATAACAATAGCTTAAAGAAAGAGCACTAGTTAAGGAATAAGATGTCTTCAACTTGATTCATTTGTAATTAATTTAGGCGTTTAGGAAGTACTAACTTATTATATAACTACATTAATACATTTACTGGCCTCTTATCTCAGTTGGTAGTAGCTCTGCCTTCTGCGCTGTAGGTTGTTGGTTCGATTCTCTACCAGGACAAACATTTGTGTGATGAACATAGATGTTTGTTCTTTGTCTGAGTGTTATAAAGTTTTTTATGTATGTATTTATATTTAAACATATATATTTTATCAGTTATTTGTTACAAGTAGTATAGTACAAGCTATGCTTAGCTCAGGGCTGGATGGTTTATGTCAATGACCTATACTTATTTATTATTTACTTTTGTCACAGGCAGTAACTGCGTTAGTTAGCTTTATTTTAGTTGATAGGAACTCTTAACAAAAATACATCCTTTAGAGGTCATATTTCCTTGACGATCTGTACGCGTCAATCATACTTCGTAAAACTTTAGTGGCCAATTCTGGTCACGACTGTGGTTAATAGGTTCAAACAAATTTTAGAAATCTGGGACCGTTGGCTTAACATTCTCGGAGGCCCTTAGAAAAAAAAACGTCTCAGGGGTACTGGGGTCAATCCAATGATGTTGCAGGTCGCTTAACTTAGTTGACCTGCATGACGATTATGGAACTCGTGATACAATCAATGTTTATCAGTTTCGATTGTTTTATTTCATGGTATTACGTATGTTCGGTTTCTATTCATATGACAGCTTGTGTTACAATCAACAATATTCCGTAATACCAATTCATCAATAGTATCTGTTAGAATAGACAGCTGTTAGAATCATGTTTTGATAGTATCAGAATTACATAATCGTCATTGGTTATTACGAAACAGTGTGGTGAAAGGATAAAAGTGCACCTTAGAAAATCCATTCGTGATTTGTTGATGACTATGCTAGGTTACTAGCTCGTCGGTCATCTCTGGTACTTTCTTGTTCATCTTCGGTGAATCGATGGTGTTTTGAGTTATGTTTTGATTTTATAGTAAAATTATGTTAATACTAGGGGAAAGGATAGTGTACTAAAGCTAATGTTTATTGTTGATGGTGTTCTAGTTTTAAAAGTTCAGGATAATGCACTATAATTATAACATGATTTAGAATAACTTTTGGAAATAGTTTTGTATTTATATTTTTAGGTATTTTCTCACCAAGTCTATAGATTTTTATATAAAATTCATTCTGCACGTTTCTGTATTTAGTATCTTTTAAAGGTACTTCCTCGTGCTCCTACTAAATACTCCTACTGGTAGGAGCACCGGAACACCCATGTCCTGATGCTCCTACTGCAAAAGATCGGTTTGGATCTGATGAGCATTTTTACTACAAACCACTTCGTGCTTCGGCAGCGGCCGCCGAAGCGCCAGACGAATAATACAAGGTCACGATAGGAGCATAGCATTTTTATTACAAACCACTTGGTTAGGTTATGTTAGAGTATAGAAAACAACGCGCAAGGCGAGCGAGCGTGTTTCGGCAGCGGCCGCCGAAGCGCCAGAAGAATAATACAAGGTAACGGTAGGAGCAAGAGGAAACGGCCTCTTTTAATTTATATATGGATAACCTATTTAAAGTTCTAGTCTATTTGGCTACGTCAGATTATCAGTTCAAGTCAGTGAAGCTTCAAGCAGTAGGCTTAACGCGACTTGGTGAGAAATATATTAGTGGCTGTTTAAATATTATGTGCAGTTGGAATCTTCCTCGCGACTTTTAAGTGCATGATATTTCTTGTGAGAGAGATTCCGACTAAACTGACCAACATGAAAGCAATACATTAACTAAATTGACAATAGATCTCATTATTGATGTTACCGATTTGTTGTTGAAATATAATAAGTGTGTTTAAAATTGTACCCAAATGCCTATATTTTATCACTAAATAAAAGCGTATTGTAATAATAATGTGTTTTATTTATCATATCACGGAATAGATGGTTATTTACAAATAATAAAATAAAAGATTGTACAACACTGCTGTTAAGGCAGTATTTCAGAACAAAACTCAAAATATGATCGATTAAAATTTGATTTTATGACAGTTCATGAACACATTTTGATAAACACGGGCTTTATTCACGTATTCTTTTGTCGATCATCGATATTGGTTATGATATGAGGCATCAATACTGTTTCGATTTATCTAGAGAATCTTTATCAGGGTGAGTTTAATCCGTGGTCCACTCGTTGCCGCTCGAGTTCACGGTTCGCAGTGAATAAAGCCCGTGTTTATCAAAATGTTTAGTACAACTCATGAAAGTTGAAAGTACATTAACTGTCAAAAAAAATGTTCTCGATCTGAGTTTGGGGTTTTGTTCTAAAATACGTGCCAGTTTTCTTTTACGAGCGACAAGGTTAAAGATAATAAATTATATTGAAGCACTGGCAATTCATTAAGATAAGGGCCCATCTACACATGTCAGTTCAGTTCTATGCAACGTTCAGTGTCACTGATAACGCTGCCTGGCGCGTTTTGTACGTACGCCTGTTTTTAGCTAATATCCGAATTACGGATCACTCGATTTCGTGTGTTCTTGAAGGAAATGCTAAATATTTTTTAAAGTGAAATCACTGCTATCATTCCTCCAAATTGTCATTATAAGTATCTTATTTTAATATCAATTGTAGTTATTTTTTAGTTTCAGATGCATATCATGTGATTTGAAAACATTTTTGGCCACCGGCCAGTCTTGCATGTAGGAACTTCATCTCTCCTTAATGCTAAGGATAGGCAATGTCATCTTTTATACATCACATTAGTATTTAGTTCAGATCATATGGTTCTCAACCATCAGAAATATTAAAACTGACTGCATGTTTTACGGAGCTGACAGTGTTGAGGCGTTCTGTATCACTTATTGTACATTATCCATTACTCCTTAGCATCCGTGATACCTTCTGTGCTGATAGCGAACATAGCTTCTGTCTCCGGTAAACATGGGCTATCATAGATTTTGCAGACCCTGAAAAAAAAACATACATGGGGTCACCAACTTCTTTTTTTGGCAAACGTCTCTCTTCAAAGCAGGCTTTTGGTATTACGTTCTTCTGTTGCAACAAATCTCAATCAGAAATCAAAATATAAGGTAAGAAATTGGTATATGTCGAGCTGTATAATGCTATATGCTGGGTCGAGATCTTTTTGCTGCTGCAGCGCACAGCACTGTTAGGTAAGCAAGTACGCAGAATAATTTTAAGCTTTTTAAATGTATTTTCTCTTTTTGCTTTTTAATATGTGTAACTTCATTTTTCAATTCGACTGTATTTTTTTTGTTACCATATAACCGTCACTTATGAACCGATTTGAAAAAATCTGATTTTTGGAACGAAATTTTGAAATTTTACATTTTTATACATGAAGTTTTATTGTTTCGTCTTCTTTTATATTATTGATGTGTATGTGTCAGGATATAAACAAATGTTTAATTCTTTGTATATATAATAGCTGCAGTTTCAATCAAAGGCATAAATAAATATATAATGCCGGACAACACTAGGTATCCTTTGACTGAACCTGCAGATTAGAACCTTCTAATTGATTTAAAACAGAAACTGACTGAAATTGATTGTACAGAAATACTGATTGCTGCTGATTGTTGAATGATAATGTATTTCGAGTTTGTAGTTCTTGAACATCCCGGTTTCCTCAAGATCTTAACGAAACTATAAGGGTTCCTTGTCGACTTCGGAACACTAAAAATGATACATTAATTCAGACTGGTGTAAACAAAATACAATCGTCTGTATTAAACGAAAATTTGGTTACTCCAGTGAAACAACGAATAAGAGAGCGTCAAAAGTGAGATAATTTCTCGCCTGTAACAAGAGGGTCGGTAGGGGTAAGTAAAGGATGTCTACCTGTTATCGCCCCTGCCTTTGCGTAGATACAGTCTAGTAGTGGAAGCGTGGGCAATGATATGACCGCCTATAGGCTTCTTGGTGTCCGCATTGAACACACCCACAGAATCCACTTGTGCGACCACTTGGTTGGTTATAACTACTGCTACGCCAAACTGAAAGAATGTTTTATGATTAATTTAATAATTAATGTGTATTTCTTAGAAACAGCAGCTCGAGGCTACGCACACCTACATAAAAAGTATATTATAATTTAGGTCACCACTATACAAGCTAGTTTTGGGCTAGAATGGACAATCCACCAATTTTTTTTAATTTATTTATATGTCCGCAAGATACAATTTATCTCCTGACCAAATTTCATCAAGATCCTTTGAG
Source organism: Lampropteryx suffumata (assembly GCA_948098915.1). Taxonomy (NCBI): domain Eukaryota; kingdom Metazoa; phylum Arthropoda; class Insecta; order Lepidoptera; family Geometridae; genus Lampropteryx; species Lampropteryx suffumata. The sequence continues at coordinate 6,882,628 of OX402563.1, forward strand.
CCGTTTTGTTGTGAAAAGGTAACAAACTAACAAACAAACAGACATATTCAAAATATTTATTTGCATAAATAAGTGTACAAAAGGTCTTATTTGTTATGCATGGCTATAGTTGTTTTTTGCCGAAAGTACTTGTATAGAATCCTGAGCATAGCGAGGTTTTCGAAGGTACGAAACGCAAAATAACTTTGCTGCTGCTATTTTTCACCTCACTAGCGAGGAAAATGCTAGGTGCAAGAAATACAGCATAAATAATACATAATTATAATGAATTAGGGTTCTTTTATGCAGTCGTCTTGCTGGCCAGTGCGATTATTCTAAAAATGAGGTTGGCGCACTGACATGAAATAAGTATTCATGCATTTTCAGTGGATTGGCGGTATAAATTGAAAATTATTGAAGGTCCGAATTTTATCGGCTATTCGAAACGACTATCGAACGAATAGTCGTTCGATAGTCGTTTCGAATAGTCGAATAAACAAACCATTTTCGAATTCATATTATTATTGTGGATGGATATCGGCAAATTTTCGGCGTTTAGATAAAATATCGGGCAAAATAGTCCACGTTTTGACATTTTGATTTAGCATTTGTTTAAATTTTAGCAGATTTTTCTTGAAAATCTTCGAAAATAATTTAGAAATAATTACAACTTTAAATATGTCTCAAATGCAGTCGAATCCTCCCTCGAGCTGATACCAGCAGTTTCATATTAAATCCATGCTAATATTATGAATTCAGAATTGTCTATAGCTGTTATGCTTTCATGGATAAAAAGCTGATCAGATGAAATTTGGTAACTAAACAAATTGTATCTAAGAGATTGACATGAGACTACTTTTTACGTAGGTACCACGTGCAAAACCACCGGCAGAAGCTAGTAGCTAATATGTATGTCTTCGGAATGAATGGATAAGTAATTATTTTACAGGTATAGGTTTCTGTCATTTCGTGATTAACTGGCTATTTTGGAACCATCGAGAATGTTTATGTTATAAAAAGTGCTAACCTCATCAGCCAGTCGAAGCAGCATCCTCATAAACCTTCCTAGATGCAGCTGGCGTGAGTTGAGCTCACCACGACCTGAGTAGTCTGTTCTGTACAATGCGGTCGCACTGTCTACTATTATTAGAGAATACCTGTAACAGAAATTTATTTATTGTGTGAAAGACAATTATGAAGAAGAAAGGAGAAAATAAATAATGCTAGACATTTCAAATAGTATCATCTGGCCCTAAAGTAAGCAGAGCTTGTGTTATGGGTAACACATGACTGATATACTACTTATATACTTTATTTTAAGTACATATTATACATAGAACCACTCAGACCCGAGACTAATACCTGCAAATCATACAAACATGTCCCACGGCGGTAATCGAACCCGTAACCTTCTGCGTCTCAGCCGGACTGCGCCACAGGTAAATAAACATGATCTTATCTAGAAACACCCGGAGCCAGACATATGTAGTAATAGACCAAACTTTACCTAGATTCTGCCATCATAGCACAAGCATGCACCAGCAATTGAGTCTGATGGTCGGTGTTATAAGCGCGGGCATATGCAACGTTGTCCAAGACCGCCGACCCTTCCATCCCGTACCGCTGAGCCACAGCCAGCAGTCTCTCTGGGCGAAATGTTCCCTCTGTGTCTATGTACATGCATTTGCCTTCGCCACCTGATTGCTCTATGGGCAACTGAAATAATAATTTATTAAATTAATGACCTTTCAGGACCCATACCTAGGATGATCTTGACTTAGAGGACAGAGGGAGTTTACCTGGTTATACTTTAGTAAAAGGAATTCACCACCCTAAATATGGTATAGCTACTTACGCAAGAACGGGCCTAAACAATGTACTCATCGACTTCAGCGAATCCAATCAAGTATTTTCTATCACCATACTAGTCAACGACCTTACCGTTGTCAACATTTACATACCGCCAAGAGTCGTCAGGCCTCAATGTGTTTTGCCTCATTACAATCACCCGTGCATCTACGCAAGCGACTTCAACAGCCACTACACCAAATGGCAATACTCCGACGTGGACGCTGCCACTGACTTCACTGGCTTCCAGCATTGAGCCACATAGAACCACGTCATCTTCGTCGAATACAAGCGTTAAAAAGAGAATCCGATAAAATAAAGTCACAACCTAAACTTCCTGTTCACGACGATTTCTTCTACCCGCCACGCCATGGGTTAAAATCTCGACATCCCCCCCATGCCTCTGCTAAAGACCTAAAAAACTTTAAGATAGCAGGCAGCTGGAAAATCTCCGGAAAAATTGGCTCGATACTACAGATGGCTGACGCACCCAAGTAATTGACCCCACTTCCAAACCCAAAGGCTTTAACTTGCCACGCAAGCTATCATCATCATATCATCCCCTAGAAGTCCACTACTGAACATAGGCGTCCCCAATAGATTTCCAGGAAGAACGATTTTGAGCCCTCTCCATCCACCGATTTCCCGCGATCTTAACAATGTCATCAGTCCATCGGGTGGGGGATCGTCCTACGCTTCGTTTTCCTGTCCTTTAGCCCGGTCAAAAAAGACATTGAACCTTGCATTAATTCACAAAAAGCTGAAAATTCACTGGCACGTAAGGGATACCACTCTAATTAAACCCTGAAAAGTCCCCATTGATCCCGTGTGTGCAAAAAATTATATTCAAGGTCAAAGGTTGCAAAAATGGTTTTTTTGAACGGGTAATTTACTACTATTATCTACTAATCTACTAAAATTGTCCTACTTTTTCTCTAAGATTTACCATATCTGAAAAAAAACTATTCTAAAGCTAGCTGGAGCTGTATTCTCCATAAAATGCACACGTTTCCACGCCACCTATGAGCTAGTGTACGAGGAGCGTTTTTTTTAACGTGGTTTCCCCGGTAGGCATAAAAATGCTGTTAAGGAGCTTCTCTGGTGCAGGCGGAAGTAGAGTATGGATTGGCTCCAGTACATTGTCAATTAGCTTCCAACCCCAGTCTTCTGTATCCAGTGCATTGCCAAGCCACACATGAACCTGGTAATACACTCGATAGAAATGTTGCTGAGCAGAAGCTGAGGTTGGAGGAAGACGAGCAAATTGCACACGTTTTTTATTACATGATTGTTTATCAAAGGTTAAGTAACGATACTTATCAATGCAGGTGGTTTTTGCTGGAGCTCCATACATTGAAAGAAGAAAGTGAATTCCGTAAACGATTAGCGTTCCTGGCGTAGAATTTAAATCTTCTAACACTTGGGCATATATCACTGAATCCGGTTTTGCGAATAATTTAAAAATTGATGTTTTTCCCCTCCTGAATAATGCTGATGTAGTATCACACAAAGCCAGTGAAAGCATGTAAAAATAAAAGATAGCGTTTACATTTAGGGAAAGCCAATAAACTCTCATTTGAAAAAGATTCTGAAGATTGTTGAGCCTTGCCTTGCCTTAAGGTTTCAAAAAATAAATAATTTTGTCACTTTTTCAAGTTCGAGCAGTAATTAATACCAACAGATCTTCATCACCAACAACAAAATTTATATTTGCTGGATTAAATTGATTGATTGCAGTTTCAACAATAAGTACATCAGCGTCATTGTCAGCTTGCTTAACTAAAATATTCTCAGTAGTAAATTTATCTTTTAGCATTATAATGAGCCGAGACTTATTATGAACATTCGATAATAAATGTTGTTGGCTAGTTAGAACTCATATGTATATTACTTATATTACGCGTCCTTTAGAGACTATAGTCATGCATATTATAGAGAATACAGCTCCAGCTAACCTTCGTATGGCTTTTTCTCAGAAATGGTAAATCTTAGAGAAAAAAGTATTAAGACAATTTAGTAGATAATTACCTGATCTACAACATTAGGCCAAGCTGTTTTTATTGTATAACTAACCGTTTGGCCAAAAAATCCAAAAACCCCATTTTTGCGACCATTGACCTTGAATATTTTTTTTTGCACATAAGGGATCAATGGGGACTTTTCAGGATTTCATTAGAGTATTATCCCTTACGTGCCTGTAACTGTAAATTTTCAGCTTGTTGTGAATTAATGCAAGGGTACCTCTGTTTATTGGGCTTATTTGACCGGGCTACTTGTTCGTCATTGGACGCAAGCTATGGTGCCGCCTAGATAGGCTTAAAATAAAACTTGTTCTTCTTGTCGCAGAGACTTGTTCTCTGCGAATGCGGCAAAAACCATTGATCATAATTATCATCGAACGCTGCCCTATCCATTCATACTAAGGGCCTTGGAGTGATCTACTGAAACTTCCCCCTAAAACAATCTCTTGGCTGGGGAACCTACCTACCTACAAACATTGATTTGTAATATACATTTGTACTAGTTTTACTTTAATAAATAGTTTTATTTGGATTTTAATAATTACCTACCTAAGTAGGTACATATTTTATTTTTAAGTTTATTAGATTTTTGTTAGTTATCGTAAGAAACGCCTATGTACATAGGCGTTTCTTACGATAACTAACGAGTACGTACAGTATACGATTAAATACATTTGTGGTTCAATCACACTGCAAAAGGTTGCCTGGCAGAGTGCTGTTAGCGATAAGCCCTTTGTATTGGCTTTAATTTTGTATTTTAACTTTCCGTGTGTTAGTCAACAAGAAGCTGTCTATCTATCATAATAATTTATCATTATAAAATAATAATGTGTTTTACATAGTGTATAATTTGAATAAATAAATATTTTTTTAGTGTATAAAGACAAACACACCTACACAACACACACATAATTACATACAAGCATCACACCTTGATTACTGTCGGTTTGCTTTGTTAATTATAATGTACTAGCTGACCCGGCCGCGCGTTGCTGTAGCTCAGTAGTTCTAATATGGCTTCCTGATCAGAAAGTCTAACTTTTAAGTTGCCAAGAAGTAAAATGCCTAAAATGTAAAATGACTATTTTGCAGAACACCTAAACAGAAAAATGACTAAAGTCCCATTGTGCCTAAAATATAAAAAGTCTAACATGGTAATGCCTTAAATGTCAAAGGTCTAAAAAGGAGTATACCTAAAAAGATTTTCATCAAACATAGAATACCTACCTAAGAAGGAAATTGCCTAAACTGTTAAAGCTCTCTATAATGAGTATGTTTAAGTAGTATAATAACGCCCACAATTTTTCTTCCACGAGTTATACATAATAACGGGTTAAAACTGTATTAACACTATTCTACTAATATTATTAATAGTTTGTTACACTTTCACGGCTAACGGCTAAACGGTTGAACCGATTTGCATGAAACTAGGAATATACATAATTTATGATAGTGACCCACTACAACATATAGGCTACAACTTTTTATCCGGGTACCACGTGAGAAAAGTCGCGGGCGGTCGCTTGTAAGTACAATAAAATATTGCAATTATTTTTAAAATTTTATTCAGAGTTCTTATTCATACCCTTCTTCTTCTTCTTCGCGAAACATACGCTTCTTTAAAAAGCTATAATGGCGTAATAATATACTGTTATATTGTATAATAATATATAATAGTATAATATATAATATTGTTTTTAAGGCTCTCTAATTGTTTTCGGTAATTATTTTACCAAAGTAAAATAACTTGTGTATATTCAGTCATTCAGCCACAGAATGACATTAATAAGACTCAAACTCAAGTGGCCGATATCAATCAGATTAAAAACTCTATACGTAGCCGCAAGATTTAAATATCTTCCTATGTAGGTGTATTGCATTTTAGATTATTTGCTTCTTAGGCAGTTTCACATTTATACAATTAGCATTTTAGGCTTACTACCGTTTTATGTTTTCTGAATCTTAGGCATTTTGCTTTTTAGACATGGCATTTAGGCATTTTACTTAGGCAACTTAAAAGTTAGACTTTCTGATCAGGAAGCCTAATATGTTGAACCCATATACGCTAACCTCTAAAAATTATCAGTGTTTCTCTACTATATTATGTTTGTATTATACATTATAAATCACTCAATCTATTACAAAAAACCGCATCAAAATCCGTTGCGTAGTTTTGAAGATCTAAGCTTACATAGGGACAGACAGACAGCGGGAAGCGACTTTGTTTTATTCTATGTAATAATATTTGTTATTGGCGGTCCGTATAGTTTCGTTTATACTATTTTTTAAGCAGCAGGCAGACACTAGTTTGCTATAAATAGGTGTGACTGACATGACTGGTTGCAATTAAAGAGACAGTGAATAACTTTCCGATTACCTGACAGGTGACTGCCAAAGTGTGACATAGCTGAGTTTTCCCGGTTCGAAACTCTCCAAATATCTCTGTGATAGAGCCTGTCTCTATGCCACCACCCAGGAGTCGGTCAAGCTCCTTTGATCCTGTGGTTAGCTGGATTATTTCTGCCCTGGAATGTTTTACCAATAAAGAAGATATAGCAAGACTTGACTAGCCTGTCAGCTCAGTTGGTAATATCTCTGCCTTCTGCACTGTAGGTTGAGGGTTCAATTCCCTACCAGGATAAATATTAGTGTGCTGAACTTGGGTGTTATAAAGTATCATAAGTATGTATTAAAATATATCAGTCATTAGGTCACCATAAAACAAGCTATGCTTAGTTTGGGGCAAGATGGTGTTGTGTGCATTGTCCACCAATATTTATTTATTTATAAAGAAAGAATAAAGTTTATTTGACAGCACAGAAAGAACCAGAAGTCCAGAACTCAGCATAATAAGGTAAGGATGATAAGGGTTTGGTAAAGGTATAATGTAAGATGGCAAATAAAATAAACATAAATAATAGTGCCAGACATTTCACACAGCATCATCTGGCCCTAAAGTAAGCAGAGCTTGTGTTATGGGTATCATATGACTGATATGTTACTTATATACGGTTTTTTTTAATACATACATATTATACATAGAAACTACCAGACCTGAGACAAATGTTTGCAGATCATACATGAATTTGTCTCACGGCGGGAATCAGACCCACAACCTTCTGCGTCGTGGGCCAACAGAGGTTGGGGATCAAAGTGATCTTTGTGATTGTATTGAATTTTGATTTTCGATTAGTCATCAATTCCGGCCATGAAGTTAATAGGCTGCCAAAATCCCTCTGTTGTGCTTTATATCAACATTTTATCAGTTACATATAACTAATTGTTTTAAAACTTTATAACACACAAGAGACAGCAAGACAGTGCTGTGGTAGACCCAAAAAGAGATGGCGAGATGATCTTGACACCTTCGACCGAGCTTGGGTCCAAATAGCTCAAAACCAAGATGCCTGGAGAAATAAAGGGGAGGCCTTTGCCCAGCACAATGGGACACAATGGGCTAATTGTAATAAAATATCACACAAAAACCTTCTGCAAGGTGTTATAATTTTTTTATCTGCTATCCAATCTACTTTTGTGAATAGACTCTCAACTCGGTTGGTAGGTTTGATTCCCTTCCAGGACATACATTTGTGTGATGAACATGGATGTTTGTTCTGTGTCTGGGTGCTATAAAGTATTAAAAGTATGTATTAAAAATATATAAGGATTCTATTAGTCATTTGGTCACCATAATACATGCTATGCTTAGTTTGTGGCAAGATAGTGTTGTATGCATTATCAGCTCAAATGTATTTATTTATTTTAATAACCTGTGTTTTGTTTAACATGCTTTAGACTGATTTTCTTACCCATTAATCCAGCCTTGGCATAGCAGCAATTAAAACATTACAAAAATATCAGTAGGTGGTCAACAATGTTTTTTTTGAATGGTTGGAGAATTCTTTTGAAAAAATATTTTGTGGCCAGCAGTTCCAGATGATTTTGACAACACCACTTAGCTCAATAGAAACATCTTTAAATGAAGAAGTAACTAATGAATGTAAATAATACCTTTTCTGGTGAAACTCGGTTGCAGTGGTGAATCCCATAGGCACCAGTTTAGAAGCTTCAGCCAGTATTTTATCTGCTTTGGCCTCTGAAATGCCTTTTATGGTTATCAACCATTTCTTAGGTGCATAAGCGACTGATTCTACAGTGTGGTAGCCAGCCTCTTCAAGCTTTTTGATGTCCCCTGATGTGATTCCATTGCCCTGTGTAATAATGATTAAGCATGGTGTTACTTGGTTTACTGAGGAAGTATGATGCTCTGTTGAAGGTAATTTTAAGCTTGAATTTCACTTCAGTGAACTATTAATTATTTAAACTATAAGTCCTAGATTTCGGGAACACAACTTGGGAACTTCAAAATCGTGAATGTTCATGTAAGATTCGTTCCCTTTTGTATAATTCCATTCCATTTTGTTTTGTTTTTGATACATACAATACAATATGCCTGTTAATAATACCTACCTCTAGCTTGCCAATGAGTTGTGGTCCACATTCGTCTAAGTCTTCGTCAACAGACGCAGTGACTGCAGAAGCTGTAGCTGTCATTTTGCACTGATGAAGTTCGACTTGTTTCCCTATCACCGACACATCTGTTATCTCGTGCTTAATTTCTCCGTATTTCGAGGATTTCTCTAAATAATGGCTAAGCACGATTTGTTTTTAAACTACAAAGTCAAAGAGTAAGTATGTAGGTATGTTTAAATTATAACTCAAAATCTTTCAATGTTTCTTTCTACAGATAGTTTCGTTTTTCTTTTATTAGTCGAACAATGAGCGTATCGTAGCGTAGCTTTTTTGTTTGGTATGTTGTTTTGTTAGTATGTAATTTAAGCTTGATTGATTTGCTGTTGTAATGTCAAAAAAATAAAAATCTATGAGAAAGAAAAATCTCCCCCCATGAAAGGAAGCAACAAAGAGTATGATGCAATCACAATATCCTACATAAATGAAGCAAGAACACAATTTTTTTTCTTTCTTCTGACAATTTCTTTGAGCATCAAAGCAGTGGAACTGTAGAAGATTTCTTTGTTTTGTCTACGCCAAGATTTATCTTCTGCAATCGTGCCTATTAGTCCCAGAAGCTCAGAATTAGTGATCTTCCAATTTAGGGTATTTTAAAATGTATAGGTATGTATGTAATATACATATAACTATATATATATTACATAAATATACATGATCCACTCACTTGACGACAAAATAACGAGTAGTGTTCTGAGATTGTATAGATAAATACAAAAGATACCTACCTACTGATTACGAACCTTGGTTAGATAGAGTCACTAAAGGTAGAAGATGAGTTATTTGAAATGTTACATAGTTCGCGCGTTTTTAAACAGATGAAGTTTGCTACCTTACTGCTTTTTAATATTAAGTTCCGCTTTTTTTCTGAATTTTTTATATACCTACTTAAAGAGTTCTACTTTTAAGAGCTCAAGTTGATGTTGGTTTATTCCTCACTATTCATGCAATCTAGGACTAAAATATACCTATATAGTTTTTTTTATATGTGATTTTAACATTTATATTCAGTACAGTACAATACTCAATACTAGCTCAACTGATCTAGATCACTGCCAGAGTGCAGCGTTCCCAAGATACTGGCATTGCCACGTTGAATGGCAATGGCTCTTGGGTCACGCAATGTATCTACCAGACGCCGTGAAATAATTTTGAAAACGCGGTGGGCTCCTTATCCCCACGGTCCCAGGGTTTCGACTCCAAAAGGCTCAAATATGTAGGCCTTATACAAACCGGCATATTTGCAGCTTTTGAGGTCCTTGGCACATTCAGCCGCCGCACCAGCTCTAAAGGAAATCCCCGACAGATGGGATGTAGCCAGGGTGTCTACGCAAGTAGTATCCAACTCTAATGGCCTACCCATCTCCCAAAGGACAAGAGTTATACGATCAGGCCTCATCACGTAACAGACCGTTGGATTCGAGAACAGCTGGTACGTTGACGCTGTTGAGTGCCCGACGGATGACATCGTTAAGACTGGCATGGCAGGCAATCTTACTGGCGCTATAACACGATAACCCGTGGGGACCGAGCTAGTCGACCGCTGTGCAACACTGGCACTGATGAGGGACGCAGCACCTCGCACTCAACCGCAGACAAATTGCAACTCGAAATGTTGTAGGATCTTATAAGGTGCCAATGTCAAATGATGGTATTGCTTGTAAACAATGTCCTGACTCCCATTTCGAAATGGCTGGGAGACGGGCGCGATCTACGGAGATTGAGCATGTTTGTAACAGACGATTCCATCTAAGCTCACATAGAGGCCCGTCCCATTGCCGTTGGGCCGAAAGGTTCTTGGAGGGAGCGGAATTAGGGCAAGCACTGTTTCAAGCGTTTCTTGCTTTCTCTAGATATGAAATTTTATGAGTGATGCCAGAACTAGCCGGAAAAGACGGAATTAGAATATTTTCAACTAAATTAATAGTGCTGTAGACAAAAGACAAGACAAAAACGCCGGTAGAGCAACACTTGAAATTTAACGAATACCTAAGCCTCCCAATTTGACAGGTAAGAAGGCCTGCAGCCATGCCTTGTCATCCAGATGAATATATAAAACCGACGATAAAGTATCCTTTATTATGTTGTCTAAGCCTTCCACCAGCTCGCTGTGTTTCCACAGTTGACAACATCTTAAAGCGTAAGTAAATTTTGAAACAAAAAACAAAACTTGATAATTGTAAAAGCCATATGACTATTAATTTTAAACAATCTGTCCGAGGTTTTGCTAAAATTTTGAATTTACTTATCTATGAAGGTCGGAAAAGACTCGTCAAGAATTGGTGAACCGAGGAGGCGAAGTGAACATTTATCAACACAACTGTAATATTTGAGGCCAAACTGTTGAATTTTGAAACAATTGAATTTTGCTCTAAACCAATCTGCCGGAATTCATCACTGATGAGCTTTAGAACACCAAAAACAGTGTACACATCTCCACCTAAAGTTCCGTCATTCAACTACCAAACATTGAGTTTAGATTGAAGACCTTGAATTAATGGATAGATAGCAAGGCTGAAAACGGTTGGACAAAGGATCAAGGTCGCCTTGCATCCAATAGCAGACGAAATAACACTAGTCCCGATAGATCAATTTAGAAGGTGAACCATAACACTGCGAAAGAAATGGATAAATTTTGATCAAGGCCGTCATATCTTCCAGAAGAACTTCACCGGCATGGGCCGAACCGCCAGACAGCAGGTTCTTTAGATGTTGTGAAGTCACAACATCCAGGTCACCGGCAGAGCCATTCTGGAATGACATGACGGCACAGAGCACGTCCGGGCTGGTCGTATCAACAATCGTGTCACTAGAAAATAAAATACGATAGGCACCCTTAATATCACCATCGCTTAGTTTACTTTCTACAAGTTCGTAGATAGGTAGTAGACTCCGAGACTGGTTTGGGAGATTTTGAATTTGTTTGTGGATCCAAATAATTTTTAAATTTTTGAGGTGTACCTACTCAGTGCTTGCAATGTACCTAACACAATTTTGCTTTAACCGAATACTAGGTAAGCGATGATTTGTTGCCTAAATCTTTCTGTAGGTACATGAAAAACACTATAGGAGAAAATTTGTAAATGTTCCCATGGTTGCTTCGTATTTTTAGGTACAACTTCCTAATGGCCTGAGATAGAACAGTAGCGACAGAGATGCGGGTACCACGAGGAATACATTTCAAAATAGGGGTTGTAGTTTTACACTGGCTTATGACTTTCCAAAAGGGTCGTAAGTAGAATTAGAATTTACTAACGAAATATCTATCTATATTATGTAGTTGGATGAAGCAAAAAGCATTTTTTTAGAGAGATAAGTTTTTAGCAAGGACTGTCAATTTAACATAAAAATAAAAATTGGCACGTAGGAAATGAAAATGTGTAGGTACCTAAATAGGTACCTACCTAACCGAAATGTTATAACTACTGCTTGTTTTGCTTGTTAAGATGCACGTTTTTTTGCTTCTGCAGCGGCAAATTCAAGACCAAACAAAGGGTGAGCTTTGTCTGAGGATAAGACATCTGAGAATGGAATAAAATATTCCATTGCTCTATAGACCACCTCTGTAATGGCATCAGTGCATGTTCACGCTTTTCTTCACAAGAAGAATAGGAGGAGGTCTGCCGCCAAGGATAAGATGCAAAAAAGTGATGCATCTCATCTCAGTCTGCTGACTTGTAACGCTACAATCGCCTACATCCTCGATGAGAGGATGCGGGTGGTGAGTATGACGATACAGACTTTACAGTGATCAGAGGTACCCAAGGAGGCAGCACCGATACCTACTGAATACCCGGACCCGGTGACCCGGTTCGTTAGTCAGCAACAGGTCCAAGCAATGGGCTGTGTGGCTCAAATCTTCCAGAACCCTGGTAGTCTCGCTCACCATCTGAGTGAGATTAAGCGAGAGAGCAAGTTTATAAACGTCTCTACCACATGGTCAGTAAACTGAAATGGAAACAGACACTTCTGGTGGTTGGCATTTAAATCACCCAGAAGTAGGTAGCAATTGGGCATCAGGGTAACGTTGTTAGGCAACATCCGCCGCTTCGCAGATGTTGTTAAAGCAACCTGGTTGTCTCAAGGTCTCCAGTGTGAGACCTATACAATCCGGCGTTGATAACTTTATCTATGCCGGTATCCACCTAAGTTCATTGTACTTACAGAGAAATCGGACTTTTCAAGGTCACGCAGAAGCAGACAACAAAAAAATTCTGAGTAAACAGACAAATATGACCTTTCAGTTTAAATTTGGGCATTGGACCTGCCGTGAGAAATAATATGTGTGAACCGAATCGAAATTGCAGTGCAGACCTCGAATGTTTGAGAGGTGCACGCAAAGTGAGAGAACGTGCTTCCGCTATAACACGACTTATTATTTTTGTAGGTAGGTAGTCAAACTAAACATAATCTTCTGTTCTGGTTTTGCCTACTTCAGATACACTTTTTTCTTTTTATTTAGTTGTCAAATCAGCTACAGTAACAGTTCACACATGTAGGTGTCTGTCAGTGTCAGACTGAAATTCAATCTCTGCTCGGCGCTTGACCGCCCGGACCGGCTAATAAAAAACAGTTGAAAATGTTTTTTCTTAGTTTTTCGAGTTTTAATTATGTTTTCAATATGAAACACACTTGTTATGATCAAATAATACGCTAGAACTAAAACCACATCCATTGTTATCACCTCATCAGTTAAAATGGAAGAAATATCAGATATTCGTTTGCACATAGACCACCAAATTTTTACAGTGAAAAAAGACCTGCTGTGCGACTATAGCGATTATTTCCGCGCTATGTTCAGTGGAAATTACGTGGAGAAAGAGCAACATGATATAACCATCGATGTAAGCAAATGTATAATGCACAGAAACTTACAAAGGGGATGTTATAATCAGATAATTTGGTAGTGGTACATTCAACATTGTTATTTTTCAGGTAGATGCAGTAGATGCTAACTCCATGAATATTATTATACGATACATGGATTTAGGACTAATAGACCTGTCTGAATATCAGCTCCCAGAAATAGGTGGCCTGGCCGTAGCAGCCAACTTTCTACAAATTACAGAACTCTCAAAACAGATAGAGTACTGCTTAGATCTCCAGCTCTCTAACTCCACCTGGATAGAAACAATGGCTATAGCAGAAAAAGTGGCATTCACCAAACTGGAACAAACATCAGCTGCATTTGGATTGCTGTCTTTCAAAAGCATGCCAGTTGAATGTATTCCATCAATAGATAAACTGTTTTGGTATCTATCCCATCCTTATTTAGATACCAATAGTGAATTAGATGTATTCAAATTTGGAATGCAATGGTTGGTTTCCCATGAAATTGGCGAAGATGCATCACTTATTATACTAGGCAGCTTGGATATGAATAAACTTACAAACATAGATCTAAAAGTAATAAAAACTGACCTGATAATGAGGGGTATTGTAAATAGTTTAATAGTAAAGGTTGTGGAATGCATTATGAAGGTGTGTGAAGATGCTCAAGAAATATCCGAGCCAATCATTATTTCCAAGAAGGAAATTTTATGTCTAATGTTCACAGAAAGAGTGTATGTTGAGGTTTTAAACTTAGTCAAAGAAAGTAAAGTTAGGAAACTGACTTATACACCAGTTGTGCCAGTATGGGTGTTGAAGGATTTCAAGCTGGATTTTGCACCTCATTTCATGTACACATTTTCACAAGAGAAGGGCTTTGAAAAGTGGTTAGAAGTAGCTGATAAAAATCTGTGGGGATGGACTGTAGTGTCTTGGGGGTCGCACAAACTTGTAATAGTTGGTGGTGAGCATGGTCGGGGAACAGGAGCTTTTATGAGAGATGTCAAAGTTTATGATACATTAAGAGATGAGTGGATATGTCATGGTGTACAATTACCACCCCGCCGGCATAGTGGTGCCACTATACTTGGAGATAACCTGTTTCTGATAGGTGGTGTGGGTGGATTCAGGTAGGTCTACTACACTAGCTTATATCAGACTAATCTGAATATTTACTTTACAATTACATAAATTACTTTTCTGTTTCAGGGTGGTTCTCGATACAGCAATAACTTATGATATGAAGCAAAGATCATTTAGAAAAATAGCAAAACTATCAGATGCTATTCAGAGTCCAGCAATTTGTACACATAAGGGTGAAGTTTATGCTTCTGGACACAAAAATATATACAAATACGAGGAAAACATTTGTGATATTGATAATTGGGCAATGGCAATTTCTACAGAAATGCGAACAAACCGTATGACTTCGTTTAAAGATTACATTTATTGTGCGCAGAACTATTTTAGTCCAATGTACAGATTCAAGCCAGGTGTCAATGACAAATTAGAACTTATAACAAATTATAGTCATCCACCAGCTGCTATTTGCAATTTTAGTAAGTTGATAGTTTAAAGAGTATAAGCAGACTTAATTGCTACCTATATCTGCTTACTTTACATTTTTAAAGAATTCTGTACTAGCTGTGGCTTTCCATGTGTGGTACCTTCATCCGACCCCAAGATACAATACAAAAGGCCTTTTAAATTTATTCCTGACGTTTTGGTTGTGTTGCAACAACCATGGTTGCGTGCCGAGTGAAAGCATAGAAAGTTACCGACGAGTAGCTAGGGCAGTTTTTCGAAACTACCCTCACATGGTCATCAAATTCCTTAATGGCCGCGTTAATATTGGGACATACTAATGGTATCCATGGACTGGTATAATGAAATGTGATCCTTACTTCTATTCAGAATAGGATTCCACAATGAATCCATCTTCTCTAATGTCACTTCTTACTTTTAACTTATTTATTTCAATCGCCTCAGAAACCATTCTCTTGTGATATCTATGTTCATATCAAATAATTACTGGATTGAACAATTCAGTAATTAGATTTCGAATCCAACAGGTGAGCCTCTTTCTTTTCCTTTGTGGAGTAACTTTTGTGTGCTCCTTTACTTGTTTGGCTTAATATAGAAATGACTACAGCTCCTGTCTATATAAACTAGGTACCTTCAAAGTCACATCATCTTTCTGTTTTCGCAATTGCCACCTAAGAAGATTGAAAATTGAATTTTTTATGGTATACTTTCTTAATGGTTATGGTAAAGTCAGATGTTTACTTAGCACACTCTGTGTACAAGAAGCCGACGCACACTGTCAGTCAGTCAGGTATCTGAACTAGGTAGGTAGGGATGATGGTGAGATGCAGCATCTCACCATCATCCCTACTAACAAGTATTAGTAGTTCATTATAGTATTTTTTCTTAAAATTTTCAGATGACCGTCTCATAGTCTTTACACGGCCAACATGTGGACAATCTGAATGTATATCAGTAGAAGAATTTAAAGGAGAACCTGATGAGAAGCCAAAAGTTCTATTGAAGTCTGTTTCACAGTTTACTGTCAATGATGTTGCAGGGTCCTGCGTTCTCGTTTTAAACATTCCTCCATTGTGTAATTATGTATCTCAGTATCATCAGCAATATTTATCTAGTTTAGTGTAAATAAATGTTTTTAAAACATGTTTCTTTGATTTAAAAAAAATGTGTTGATTTTTGTTATTTGCCATTTATTTGATATCACAATACGTAATAAAATCAACCTAAATTCCATAATACGCATAATTTTATAAATACATTATATGATTAACAAATATATTAACCTTACTTAATACTGATCTATTTATTTTGGGGTTGACGGCGTCTTAATTTCATTAGAGCTTCCTGCCGTTTCTTTTCAATCAGTGATTTGAGATTCACCGAGTTATTATGGGTACTGTTTGCCAAGGGAATACTCTCTGTATAGTGATTGTTTACGTTGGCTATACAAACATTATTGGAGGCAGTTTTTGGTTGGAACTGGACCTTCTTGGGCAAGATGGGTTGAGTTAGATGAGCGGAGGATGACTGAGAGTGTGGCGATGTAAAAGGCAAGAGACGTTTTGCTAGAAGCCTTTCTCTGGCTAACTGATGTTTCTTTTTTATTTCATCTTGAGTGCATTTAATAGGAGAGTCGCCTGTGCCTGTAAAATAAATAAAAATAATATAATAAATGACATCAAGTAGGTATTCAAAGTGATCCTTGTGATTGTATTTAATTAAATATCTTTTGACTTGGGTATAACTCAAACATGCTTAAAAACATGTATAGTTGTGACCATAGTTACCATCATTATTAGCTTGGTTATCAAAAGGCATGGAACTATATCGCCCAAATGCCATACCACTGGTTGATGGTTTATTATTATCCGGTATAGAAGGTGATTCTGGCATAGAACTATGTCGACCAAAAAATGATTTAGAAGATGGGCTCCCATCATGTACCACTAACTCTTGCACAGTCCATTTTCTACTTAGCCTTTCAGACACATCAGACTTAATTGGCATCTGTGTCAACTGCTCCAAGTCACTATCATTTAAGTTTCCAACAATATTGTCAAATGAATCATTATTCATGCCAGGAAAATTGGACTTCTTTACTTTGCTAATGACGGGTGATTGTAGTCTTATACTATTCAGTATTGCATCCATTGAATCATTATCCATTTTGAAGTTTATATCAGTTTTATAGTTGTTGTTTTGTCGTGTTCTTTTAGCTGGTGTTGGTTCACAGTTTAATAATTTCTCCTCTACAATCTGACTGGCTTTCAATAAACATTCATTCATAGAATCATCTGATTCTAAAGCTGCATCGGGGTCAGGGCGCCCAAAGTTAGAACTTAACACATTCTTCCTTAGGCATCTAGAACTACTTCTTGGAACATGTTTTGGTGAGCATAACTGTGTTTCATTGAATATATCATCCTCACTTCCTGATTGTGGCTTCTCAGGCACATTGGTTGGCTTCTTAGCTATTAACTCATGCAAGTTTTTGTTCAACTCCAGTAAATCTTGAAATAGTTCTGTCTTTTTCTGTGATACTCTTACAGCTCTTCGTTTGGGGAGCTGTTTTTCTATAACCTTAGGTCTAAAAGACCTTTTTGTCCTATGACTTAGTGGTGTGGTGTTTTTGACCCGTGATGTGGCGGTATTATCTGACTTAGGTGTGTAGAAATTCCAAACGACATCAGTTTCGCCTTCGTTTCCATCTTGTGTACATAGAAATGGCACCGGACTGGCGGCTTCAGAATCGCATACTGAGTCACTGTCCCTTGACGGCGAGCCCATTTGATGCTCCGGTGTCGAGCAAGAGATCACTGGAAATTACATAGAGGTAGTAGGTACATAAAACTGCTGATGAAGCTCTACAAAAACAACTAACAGCAAGTATTTACTATTGCTTACCTTTAGGTTTATGTTTCGTAGCCACCATTTCTTTTGAATTGTTTTTCTTGTTCATGGGTATTAACAAATAAACTACAGCTTTATTCAGGCAATACGATCCATGCATACATAGAACAGATATAGATAGAGTAAAAAACCAAAACAAACATCCACAATAGTTTTTACTTATTTTTAAAGTGGTTATTAACACGAAATGATGTGCGTGTGGTGTTACTATTAGTTGTTTTACCGTATAAAATGTCATTCATTTGTGGCACACAACACAGAACTGTCAAAACTGAAGTTTAAAACTGAAATGAAGTTGGTTTGATTTACTCCTCCTCCCTCCCATCCCACCCGCCTGGCCCATGTTTTTAACATTTCATTTATTTCATTTTCATTCGGTTGTAGTTATTACGGGCGCTCGCACGTTGTTCGTCCGTTCTCCGACCGCGATGTACTTTCGGAAGTGACAATATTGTGTAAAGTGAACAAAAACTCGTGAAAATGTTAGCGGACGGCGAAGTTGTTGGAGATGGATCATGGAACCTCACGATCTACGTGACGGACCTGAACGAGAAGCGGACCATGGTCGTAAAAGGCGACATGCACATTGGCGGGGTTATGCTCAAGCTGACTGAGAGCTTCGGTGAGTACTCGCCCTATTTTGATATGTTTTAGAATAAGTAATCCGAGTTTTACATTATCTTTGTTGTGATAATATAATGCTCTTACGGTTGATCAGGATAACATTTCTATGCACTGATTTAAGCAAAAAAAAGTTGTAGATTAAATGGTATTACAAGTACCTACTTAAGACTTATTTAGATTTGGCAAACAAAACTTGCAAAGGTGCGAGTTGTGGTACATCTTTAGTACTCGTGTTTTTGGTGACCTGTGTACTTACCTACTTGTATGTTCATGACACATGAGTCATTGTTTCCAAAGGCCCCTTGTCATTTTGAGGCAAGAATTTTACTGTCTGACTATAAGACAATATATTTATTTGGATTGAAAAAAGAGCTCCGAGAGAATACCTAAATTCTTCATATTCAAATGGTTTCAACTTACCCTAAGAAATAACACTAGGTAGGTATTTAATCTTAAAACTATGTTTCAAAGTATGCTAAATAACATTGATATCATGATGATAATTCATGATAATTATTATTTTAATATCATGATACCTATACCTAGGTAGGTAGGTAGGTAATAATAATAATTATCATAAATATCATCTGTATATCTGTATCATCATTTCCTTTACTAGGTAAGTACATGTACATGTACATGGCTTGTATGTAGCTTGTACTATAAATCTGTTAATACCTGTCATGAATGAAAGCCCAGTGCTTAGATAAATTTATTTCTTGGTGGGCCCCAGATTTTGACATTATCTCGCAAAATTTACATCCATTAATATTCACAGTATCATGCCTCAGAAGCCAGTTTCGCTTTTAACTGGTTCTGTATAAAGCATACCTACCTGCTTGATTAAAGGAGTCGAGCGAAAGAAATAACGCTATTTGTGCGAAAGGGACGTAAAAATGCGCGTACGCAGGCATGCGTCCTTCGCGACCGATTATGCTCCGAGCGGGCCTGAGTTTTTGCCTATAAATGCAGGTGAATTACCGATCAGAAATGCTGACTTCCGCAAAAACGTTAAATAAATGCTTAAGTTAAATAAAGGTCAAAAATGTACGTTCTGAAAGAGAGACTCAGCAGTTAATTTATTTTCCTGCTAAAATCAGAAATCCTTTAGTAAGATTTGCTTTTTGTATGCAAAACAATGCGGCTTGCTTCGCTCGCCACCACGTAAAGGTCATAAGGCGAGCATGGCGATACTCCTTGCAGTTTAATGCGTTACAATAGCCACATGTATCGTTAGCTCTTATAACAAGATATCATAACGAGTCGGTTTGGAAGTAGGTTTAACCTACTAAATTAACTCGTTAAATTAGTTTATTAACTCGATAATGTTATCTTGCTTCGCGATATAAACCTGTCGTGATATGCCATTTTATTAATCTCCATAATCACGTAAATAGTTCTGATGTTCTCGCTCCTCACCTACGCAAATCGGTCGATAACTTTCAAAATGGCCGACGATATTTCGCCCACTTGCATCCAAAACTTGTCTCATTACATTATGCATCTATTAATCGCACCTCGCTTCTGTATAGTTTGATTATCAAATCTGTAAGAATGACAAAACAACATCAGCTCGTACAGTAAAACATATAAGAGTAAAGTCAAAGTCAAAAATATTTTAATTCAATCACTTGGAAACGTCTTACATACTAGGTGAATTTAGGTTCCAATTCCTCCTAACCCAAGTGCAAGAAGAACTGGCAAGAAGCTCGTTCTGGTCCTAGTGCTTTTTTTTTATGATCCATCTTATACTTAACTACGAAAACTTAATACAAGATTACAGTAGTTTTTATACATTCAAAATCTGTCGGTTTACTGTATGCGGGCAGAGCAACATGCGGCCATGCCAAAAAAGAATAGGAGCTAGATAATGTTTGCAAAACATCAAATAACTAGCATGCAGAGTAAGCCTCTTATAATCACATAATTTACTAACGCGACGTTATTGTATCGTCTGTCTTTGTCATTTTAATCTCGATTAATAAGCATGGCAAATTTAAACAAGAGTTAAGTATTATAAGATCTATCCATGGCCTTCTGAAAAATATCACCAAAGAAGAAACCCATAATATCAAAGCGTACAAACGTAAGCCAGACTCGTTAAAAATGAAGAATATTTTCTATATTTAGACAAACCCCTTGTTAGTAAATCACATCACATAGAATGGAAGCTGTAATGAATGGAGGAAAATAATCTAGACATGTGAGACGTCAATAGACTCAATTCAAAACACATGTTGAAAAACCCGTTGTTTTAGCATCAACTTTTCGGGCAGACCATATATGTATACATAAGTAAACATTACAAACAATTTCGGTCTAAGCGTATATTATAGATTAAATGTTTTGTTTGTTACCTACGAGCCCTTGCTCTGTGCTGTGCTCTCCAAAGGTAGTTCCTAAAACTTGGTAGGTATAGGTACCTAACCTGAAGCTACATTTATAACACCAAGCGTTGATGTTGCCTCATTAATTATTTTAGTTAAGGATTTTTAAATTAAACCACGTCTTTTTTCATAGAAATAACTCAAGATAAGAAATGTTTAGCAACTTGTGAATGTGTTACCCAATGTGATAGTACGTGGAGCTGATAGCCCAAATATGTATTTTAACATTGAACGCCCTGTTATCAACTGCGTAAATAATGTATGCTGAAGATTGTTTGCATAATCAAATCCTTACGTTTTCACTTCTTACGTTCATGTTTTCACTGATAAGATTATTAGTAATTACATAAACTGTTTAAATTCTCTAGTCTAGAGCCTAAATAATCCAATTAATGAAGGTCTATGCTATCTACGCATATCAAGCATTGCTATAACCATTTCTTTACGATTACTTCCATTATGATTTTATGAGTATGAGGATCGACTGCGATCTTAAAATATTATTTCCTTTGTTAGCTCAAATATTTATTGAGGAAAACAACTCTAAAAGGCAGCGTTAGAGGCAGCTCTAACATACAACGCTACGACAGAAGTTTCAAACTAGTATTTGAATAATACTGGTCAAATATAAATTTCGATTTGAATCACTATTAGCCATTCTGTCCAAAAAGAAGGCTTTACTCGAAATTCGACCAGTGATCTTGCTCTGGGATTGCAGTACCAGCAGGATTCTCGAATACTAGTCTCACGGCATTCTGATGGCGTGCGTGCCCGATTCTGAGAACTGTGGAATCTTATCACAAGGCATAGTTGCGAAGTCTATTTACATTTGCTGACACTCCTAAACAACGTTGATTTTGTTAACAGATTTGAAACAAATCTTATATTTTTCTGAGTTTCCGAGACGGATGCTCGTATGGCCATTCCGAGAAACCGTCCGTCCGAGTGATTTCCGGCGTTCCCTTCCAGTAGCCAGCAAGCCCCTATCACTCCAAATGAATCGAATGTTAATGAAAAAAGACTTTTAGGAACAACTTAAGGATTTTTTTCCATGGTTTTATTAAATGGACACTTTACAGACCATACGTTTAAAGTTTTCTCTGTTACACGCCCAGCTACACAAGAATAATAAGATTCTGCCGACGTTTATTAGCCGGGTTGAAACTATTGGACGTTCGTACTACTATAACTTCTGTGCTGTCGGCATAGATAACGTCTTATCATCCGCTTATAGTTCCTATGCACATGTACATGACCAACCCAGTAGCTGAGGACGTTGACTTTTGTCTGACAGCTTGACTTTACTTAGTGTAATGTGGATAGATCTACAAATCAGTTTTAAAGAACATCAAACAGACATATGTAATACCTTTCCTGATGTGACATCCATAAGACATTAAGGGTTCTGAGAAAGAACCATAGATGACCATAGATGTTTTGGAAGCACGTAATATCAATGATGTAGCGAGTAGCGGCACGTTTATGTACTAGGTATGTATATATGAAGACGAAAGTAGTACTAAAGAAAGACAATATAAAATAAAAAATAACTAAAGTAAGTCTCAAGAATTCTAAATCCTTGCTACTTTTGAATCTCTGGGTAAATAAAAATATTGTAGACTTAAATAAACCTGACTCTATCGGCCAGTTAAAGCCTGCTAAGCCGTAATTGTGTTCCATAATTAGGCATGCTTATCGTAAACGGAAAATCCTAAGCATTGTGCCAGGATATTTAACGTAAATTCTGCAGGGCTTGCCTTATTGGGTAAATTCCAAGCGGCGATATAATTATTCGAGTACATTTAATTGTTATCAGCAGGGTTGGAGGGGCAGCTATCTGGTAGATAAATGTGACATCCTAGCTGACATAATAACGCTCTGGTGTAGGTAGAGTCCTGTTGACGCCCGCATTACTCACTATAAACAAGCCATTGTGAACCTTAAAGTGACATCTGCGAAGTTTCAAGATTTTTAAACTTATTAACAGCTCCTTTCTAAATTGATCGCAATTATACGCAATCAAAACAATTTGAATTTCCGCCTAAAAAGATACGGAGAAGATGTAGCCACTTTTCGCAAATTGTTATGCGAACATTGCAAACTCTTCTTGTGTCTATTATTTTGCGTCAATGAACTCGACAAATCATTCTCGATCTAAATGCAATCAATGCACAGGATCGAGATGGTGACACGAAGGAGTGCCTCCAACTATGGACGCCAAGACAGCCGGACGCTAACGGTCGCGCGCATTCCGTCACTGACCACAGCCCATCGGCTAATTGAGGTATTGCCGCGACACTTGGACTTGTAACATTGCCGGATCGGAAAATCTCCAATTTATACGCAAATTGGACAAAATTGGCAATATCTTCTTGATCGATTGAAATTATCTGATGCCGCTGTTTATGTACTACAAATTACGGAAGGTCCTACTAAATAAAAAAAAAATTGGTTGTCTGTAAATTCGGTTTACGGACGATAGTTTAACGTGACAACGTCATAACAAAACATTGATCAATTATATGAATCACCATAATTCTTTAGTCAATTGTAACATAACCTATTATTACTGCACTCGCCGATCGATGCTACTTTTAACTTTATGCGCTCTCGCTCCGATCGTAACGTTACAATGAGCGTAACGTTACAATGAGTTATCCTTTTTCGTGCGTGCAGCCGGCGTTCATCGATTTATTAGACGTTGTCACGTCAAAAATATTAAATAACGGTATGATTGTATGTGTATAACATAGAGTGCAATGTAATGAACCGAAAGAGGTCTACCAGTGTCGACCCATCAGTGATACATGGAAGCAGAACGAGTAATCTTTAGTTTGTGTGGTTTTATGCTGGACGCGTATTGGCTATAGTTCTTAATATATTACTTCACAGTCACATCCCTTAGCTTCTTATGCAATAGGTCAGCTCGACGCATTGTTCTAAAGTTTGAATGCTTATGGTAATCAACGTCCTTTTAGAGCTGTGCCTCAAATTGTCACAGTATTTGCAACGTCTTACACATCATATTTGCAATTTAAAACGGATAGCATAATATTAAATGAGGTAAGAAGTTTCTGCTGGTACATTAATTATCAGGAAGTGTTTAAATAACGCCTATTTTGCCATTTGAATACAAGGAAATTCATTTACAACACATAATGTGTGTCGAAACGGTTCATTTGTACCTAATGAACATTAGTGTCGATGACTATTAATAGTCGGTTGTCCAGCTCAGATTGTACATTTGCGCCCTGTGTAGGTACTGAAGACCAATGTGACAAGCGCGAACCGTGTAAGCACCGACAGATCGCAATGGCAAAGGCAAAAACAAGATACGCAACTAACACGATATGGATAGGTACTTGTAAAGGATAACACATTTTTGCAGGAAAACCTGCTGGAGCGAAGCACTAACTTATCAACGTACTTGAACATTCAAAGCGATTGACAATGGCTGTCATAATTTCAAGTCATTCTACTGAGGCATGTTGCTTGTACTCGTAGTGGCAGGTTACGCAAGACAAGGCAGTATGGTCTTTAGACTTAAGCCTGCTCAAATGAGCGAGAAAAAAATCGTTGTGGCAGGAAAACAATACATTATAATTCTTCTTACTTTAACAACTCCGATACAGGATGCCGATATAGTTTAAACATCCACATTTATGTTTTCCGATTTTTGAAGTGTAAATCGGCGAAACGGAACTGGGAGTTCATTGTTGCCTATTGTTATGCAAAACTGACACGCACTCTCGTCAATCCAATATGACACATACAATATAAACTACTGCGACACTGTGAATGCCAAGAAGCCTAGACAAAAAGCGATTTTTAACCAAGTAACCTAATAATGTATAAAACGCATTTTACAAACGCAAAATTGCAAATTCCTTTACAAATTCAAGTAATATAAAGCCATTGACGACGATTAGCGCAGTGGGCCAAGGTCTGACTGAGACGTAAATGGTTGCGGGTTCGATTCCCGCCGCGGGACAAATGTTTGTATGATCTGCAAGTATTTGTCACGGGTCTGGGTGTTTCTATGTATAATATGTAAGTATTTACAAGAAAAAATTGTGGTACTAATAACACAAGCTCTGTGTTAGATTTGTCGATTGGCAAATTTAAAAACGCAATTAAACAAAAACTGTCTATTATAGCATATTATAAAATATCTGATTATTTAGATGACAAAAAGCTTGGGATGAATCTGCTCCAACTCGACTCGGCATCCGTAACAAAATTGGCAAGGATCATACAAAAAAGTGTTTGTATGAACACCAGACGAGTTTCTTGCCGGATTCTTCATGAACTGGGGTAAGGAGGAACCGGCACCTAGCTTCACTAGCATGTAAGAAGACTATTCAAAGTGGTCCTTGTGATTTTATTGATTTTAAAGAAAATTTTGTATTTGTATTTGTATCTGCTAACTTTGGGGCTAGATGATGCTGTGTGAAATGTCCGGTATTATTATTATTATTGTTGCCTGAATCAAAATGAATATGACATACCATTTACGTTGCCAATGTGATTCAAGATGTTGTATGACTACAGCGGTCATGCATGATTCGGACCGGTTTTTCTGCGGACTTGCGTGACGTCACCACAAGAAATATCGAGAGAGCAAGCGCTTATAAGGCAATATAAACTGATGCTACCTACCTATTTAATTTCTCAATGTCGTTATTGGATCTTTAGAACAATTTTGATAGTCGTATATCAACATAACACGAGGCTGTGATAAAGCGTAGACTTACACGTTCTGTAAAAATACACTAGATAAGTGTTTTACTTTGATGTACTACACGAGTCATAGTTGGAAACTTTGCAGACGCGGTTCATTATTATGCCAGGGTCAATAGACTTGGATTCTATCTCAATATTTACTCAAAGAACACGTATGCGGCGATTGATCGTCTACCAGTTACAATAAAATATTCTGTTATAACCCTCGAAGTTTATAAGTACGCGAGAGAATTAACGTATGAACATTGAAACAAATCTGTTGTCAAACTCACTTTATCGACGAGAATCAATTTGCCTTACGTTGTATTGTTCTCCTCATGTCGCAATCGTTCCCTTTGCCTTTTGTCTTTTTGTACTCGTATTCAGATCGTAAATTTTATATCGCGCTGTAAAATTTTTAAACCGATTCTCGTTTCAAATCAAACTTCTATTTATAATGGTCTGACTTCACTCTGAGACCAAGAGTACTAACATTGGAAATATAACAGGCGGTGTTTTCGCCTTCACGCTCCGTTTCTATTGATATTTTGCCAAAGCTGCATGGCATTACATTTAACTGCTTCAGTATTCTCCTGTTATATCTTAGGCACACGTTAAGATGGTTGAATTTGCCGTTGGTTTCCTATAGGTAGCTTGCTATTCTTTAGTTAGAGCCGTAAACTTTAACAACCAATAACTAACTCGTATTATTAGACAATTAGTGGACCTAGACTTCCGCCATATGTTATATACGAGTACCTTCATATATTTTACGAAAAGAATATGGAATGGAAGAGTTAGGAATCTTATTGCGTGACTCAGGTTGTCTAATTTGGTGCTCAATGGTCATCGTGCCTTATCTCAGGTAGAGCAGGAAGCTCATTGAGGTTGACATATCCCAATGAGGTTTCATTAATACTCATTCATTCCCAATTTAAGTCAATTGTTAACTTTATGTGTTGTTAATGACATGATGATGTAATCATGGATTTAAATTGCTTTTTGCTTCTTGATTTCAAGGTATTTCGTTACGTAATTACTATTATGTATCTTCCTAGCGTAGTTTGAAATTGAATGAATATACATTTTAAGGACACTCACGGATTTTGACGTGATAATGTATAAATCGATGAACGCCGGCTGCACATACGAAAAAGCATGACTCATTGTCACGTGCCTGCTGAGCCGACGTTCAAGCGAGAGAGCAGAACAAGCGATAGGGAGGCACGATCAGTTCATCAATGTTTTCTAATGACGTTATCACGTAAAATTATCGTCAGTAAACAGAGTTTACAGACATCCATTTTTTATTTTTTTTCAACAACGTATGCTTTACCGCGGAATGGATGACAGATATTTAAGCTACCCATACAAACATTAATTAAACATATACAAAATTAAAATGTTTGTGAAACAGGCACATTAATTTGTCCTCTAAATTCATCAGGTCAAGGTCTGGTGACGGGTGCGATGCCGCTCCTTCATTTGCAGTTCCATTAGGGTTATGTTTTTGCTTCCTTTGTTATAAATGTTGTAGTACAAAAGCATCAGCTTCAATAAATTTATTGATTATTTGTGGTGTTTGCCACTACTGGCTGAACTCCTCCTGTTTAGGAGTAAAAAAATATCTGAATTGTAGCATCATCACTACATAGTATTAAACAAAGTCGCTGTCTGTCTGTCCCTATGTATGCTTAAATCTTTAAAACTACACAACGGATTTTGATGCGGTTTCTTTTAATAGATAGAGTGCATGATTCAAGAGGAAGGTTTATATGTATAATACATGCATAATATATTAGAGAAACACTAATAATTTTTGAGGTTTCAAATGTGATGTCGTAAATAAACTCATTTTTTTGCGCTTACATTGCAAACGCTAGCTGAACCCTACAAGATAGATCAAAATAATGTACTACAGTATTGTACTCCTTAAAAAGGTCTACAAAAAAGTCCGGGATGGTATATCTCTTAGGTTATGTTATTCTCTTAGATAACGTTGTATATAAAGACATTCTGTATTATATTTAGTATCAGCATTGCACCCGTGCGAAGCCGCCCCGGTTTCGCACGGGTGATACTAAGGTAGGGTCGCTAGTATAATATAAATTATAAGGAAAATCATCACGGCTAGTAAAATTTTACTAGATTAAGAGTACTAGTTTGATTTTTAAACCTTAAATATCGATGTAAGCTTTATACGTAATTCGTTTGTTTTGCTTTGTTTCTGTGTTGAATTGGTTTGGGTCCTGACCTCTAATTATTCGTATACCTACTGACTTCAGAAGCATTCACTGTGCGTGCTCACTTGCTTGTCCAAATTATTATCTAATAATTCGTGACACTAAATTTGATTTTATGTTCTTCAAATAAGTATCTGAATAAGTGGTTATTTATTAAAATAACGATTAGACTAATCTGTTAGTTTTTCTATCAAGTATTTCTATCAATTGTTATTATTTCTGTGTAAGCTTGTCTTTACATATATAAACTAGCTGCTGCCCGCGGCTTCGCGCGCGTGGTACCTACATAAAAAGTAACCTATGTCCTTCTCCAAGGTCCCATCTATCTCTATCTCGGTTCAGCAGTTTATGCGTTAAAAAGTAACAAACAGACAGAGTTACATTCGCATTTATAATATTAGTATATAGGGATATTCTGTGCGTGATTTGTAATTAAACATCTCCTAAACGGCTGGACTGATTTTGATGAAATTGTTTGTGTGTTCAAGTGGATTCAAGAATGGTTTAGATTTACAATTTGTTTTTTTTTTCTTTTTTAAACGAAGCCGAAGTCGCGAACGGGACAGCTAGTTATATCTTGAAATTACAGTTTTTACCGTTTATGAATGTAGAGTATATTTAATTTTATGCATGTTCATGTATGGTTGTTATTATAATGTTTTGCTGACGACATTGCGGTTTTACGTATGTGGCCTTACGTTTTAGAATTAGTGATACTTTTATTAAAAGTGACATCATTGCTCGTGTGTTGCTGTTCTGGGCCAAGGGTACGCAGAGGTTCTACGAAATGTTTACAGTTATGAACGGTAGGTACAATTTTGACCAACTTGGCAATAATGGGAGTATTTCGTGCCAATCTACCTCTCAGGGTAGGTTAGTAATTTAGCAAGAATCTATTTTACGGATAGACCACCAGAAGTAGACGTCTAGATACTCTGCCTCCTCTTCAGGTAGTTCACTACTGCATATAAAACTACAATACATACAATACCGTTAACAGACACATTTCAAATGTATAAACTCTCTTGTATTAGTTTTTCGTATTTAAGGTATTTATAAGATGGATCATGTAAAAAAGCGCTAGGACCAGGACGAGTTTCTTGCCGGTTCTTCTCGGGCTTGGGTTAGGAGGAATTGGCACCTAAATTCACCTAATACCTATGTAAGACTTTTCAAAGTGATCCTTGCGATTGTATTAAATAAAGTATCTTTTGACTTTGAATACCATTGTGCACGAAGGCAGTCTCTGAGCACGTCTCGTACTTTAATCCTTTCACCACACTGGTTCGAAATAATTAGTGACGAAATAACAAGACTGCGAGAAATTTATCAAAAAAAAGTTGTAGCAGCTCATGTGAAATATTTGGGCAAATGATGCAATATAAATATAAATCATTCATTACAGATTTTAATATTTTTTGCCAGCTTCGAAAATAAGTTTAAAAAGGAAAGGTTCGTGTGGAGTTAAATTGTATACATACATGTAAGTAGGTGTGACGTGATTGTGGTGCCTCACCTCTGGTATATTTATAGTTGTTTGTCCGCTTAACCAGGTAAAAAATAACGATGATGCTATAAAATAATATCTATGCTTTTTGCATAGGTAAATTGATTTAAAAAAATTATCAGAACCAAGGAAAAAGTCGTATCATTAACTCATTCACTGCCACCACGATTTTCTTGAAGTTTATCGAGATGCCACCGTATAAAACCGCGGACACGCTAGGCGTGCTCGCGGCATTGCTTAGAAAAACAGATTTTAGTAAGTAAATTTATTATAACGTAATTCAAGGTTCTCAAACTTTTTTTACTAAAATTCCCATGCATAAATGAATAAAGTTTTATTGTGAACTGTAACATTGGCATTGTTAACAGTGCAAGTACATTTTTTTTTAATAATATATTGAGTGACAATCATATTTAAACATATTTTCAGTCTTATATGAGTGAATTCATCTAAATTATTAAACCGATAAAAAGTTTTGAACTGCAGAAAGTTTGTTTACGTTATTTATCTCGTATTATCGTAATGTTGGTTGATTGGCCTTACCTAATTACATAAGTATGAATTAAATTCAAAATATTCAAATGAAATAAATTAATTTCTTATCTTTTTTTCAGGAAAAGTTAAATTTGTACCGGAAACGGAAGATATTAATGATGACAAAATTTTTAGCGAGACAAACGAACATCAATTGATTTTTATATAATAGAGATAATTTTACTGTACGTGTGTATGTCACTGTGTGTGTATGTATAATTATATAAAGATATACATCGGATAGGTACGTTTTTTTTTCATTGATGGCGTATGGAGTTGTATAAGCGACTTCATATAAGTAGTATATCAGTCATGTGGTACCCATAACACAAGCTCTGCTTACTTTGGGGCCAGATGGTGCTGTGTGAAATGTCCGGCATTATTTATTTATTTATTATTTATTCATACATGACACAGTACTGTATACGGTAAAAACAACGGTTCAATAAATTATGACATTCCGTTTTGTCATCAAATACTGGTTAAAAATCTCATATCGCAAGCTTATAACTCTGAAATTAGCGAAGCATTTAAAAGAATAAAAAAGTTTGGGAACCTAAGGGTAGCTTCAGTAAGTGAACACACCTAGCGTGTTCTCGGCACTACAAAATACCTATTTTTCGTAAAAAAATCTAACTAGTTTTTTTAGGGAACCGCTTCAATATGCCATAGCCTATCCTTTAAAAATGATGCACTAAAAATTTGAACAGAAAATCTGGCCTAGTTTTGGAAATATAACCGAAACATTCAAAACACGCCTGGCGTGTTCTTGGCGTAGAGACTTAGATTAGCCTGAACACGCGAGGCGTGTCAGTGGCAGTGAATGTGTTAAACCGGAGAATTAAATTGTGATACAGTCGTTTTATTTTGCAGTCATTTTGTAGTTACCTAAAGTAAAACCACAACCGCGCTATTGCTAGTATTGAACTACGTCGATGATTGCAATGAGTTTTCAAAGTCATAACTTAAGTACAAGTCGGAAAGCATCTATTCTTACTCATAAGTGTAACCATACTAACCATCTCGTTAAGTCGCAATACTCGTAAACCTACGCAGCTAGTTTTAAAGTTATTTCGATGGTTGCAAGGTGTTCTCAAACGGAACCATGGCTGATCGAATTATAGAGCAACGAAACGGTTGTGCAAGCCCGTTTCCAGATGTTCTGCTGATTAAATTAGACTGCGGCTCGGTTACTGAAATGTTTATAGTGGCCAGTAATGACACAGATTACGAAATGACTAGTACCACGTAAAGGTAATGTCGTGTGCTCAGGTTACTAGACCTGTTGGCTATTCTGAGAAGCTTGTTGTAGTAATAAGTAAAGAGCTGGAGTATTCAGCAGTCTACGAGAATGAAATCAGCATGTGATAATAATCCCGGACATTTCACACAACATCATCTGGCCCCAAAGTAAGCAGAGCTTGTGTTATGTTATTTTTTTTTGTAAATACATACATATTATATGTAGAAACACCCAGACCCGAGATAATGTTGAATCGATAGATCTAACTATGGAATCGATATCGTTATCGGTAATCGGTATGTCTCAGTAAAGTCTTTAATTTTACTAAAATGATCGATCACTTATTGTCGGATTTGTATACATATTTGAACTCATATGATTTACATCACGGGGTCCTCACGTCATGCATGAGTAATATTTACAAAAACTTCCTTAAGGTTAAACGTAAAACCACAGTAAAGTTGGTTAGTAATGTAATGACTGTTCCCGTGAATGATATCACCATCCATGCTCAAAACTGTCATTTTAAGACGAAATCGACAAAAATATTTATGTTTGTGTTTGTTGAGTTTAGGGTGCTATAATGCGGTTATTATAAATAACAAATTATAGGTATTTCAGTATTAGATGTTTACATGTGCGTGTATACGTTTTTCCTGAAAAGATTTTATCTCCCTAGTACAATGTAAGCGCGATGTTTTGCATTCGTGACTGCAAGCTTATTTTATTTATTGTGCTCACCATACAAAGCCATATTTCAAAGCATAAAATCTATCGTCCAGTTAATTTGTTGCACCCTCCACTGAAGAAGACTCACATATTGATCCACCAGTTGTTTTTATGACTGCTTGATAATATGCAGCTTAAACGGGCATCGATATTATAGTGCGGGCTTATAAGGTTGCCGCCCGCCCTGACCAGACGAATCCAAACTAATGCAAGAATGTATAGCTCTGCCCGCGGCTACGCACGCTTGATATAGAATAGAATATATAATAGAATATAGAATATAATAATAGAATATAGAATAATAATAGAATATAGAATAATAATAGAATATAGAATATATAATATATATATAGAATAGAAAATACTTTATTGCACACCATAAATACATTGGACAGAAAAAAAGTAGAAAAAAATAACAATGTTTTGCTAGTCGGTAGCACAATGAGCGGTCTTATCGCTATGTAGCGATCTCTGCCAGACAACCTTGGAATGGGTTAAACTAAATGTAGCTGAAAAAGGGTGATGATAATAATACTAAGTGATTAAAAATAAAATAATGTGTACATACAAATTTACAAGATAAGAAAAAGATACATACATACTAATACAAAAATATATTCAATACATACATTACAATATATTATATGTTTTATTTAATATATTTAACCTTATAAGATTAACTAAATAAACCAATACATACATATACATAACTAAATCCAAAATTACATAAAGAATCATGCAACAGTTAACAACAGGACAAAAATTGTTCCCTGACCATATCTTTAAAACAATGATGTGATTTGTTTAATACATCATTAAACAAATCACACGTCTAATAGCCTCAGGCACTACCTGTGTATAATACCAACATGAAAAGCCTAGCATATATATGCTATTTCAGGCCACAAACTACATTATAAACCTAAGTGTCATCTAATTCCGCTGAGACGTTATGACGTGACTCAGCCTCAAACAAACATACAAAACATCGATAGGATAACATAGGTAGGATAGGATATAATAGAAAGTCAGCTGTATGACAGACAAGAGAAAGAGATGGTTTTGAGCGAGTTATAAATGTTTTGCCATGGGTTCGGATATGGTATAACTTTATCTAATACCAATAAAATATAAAGACTGAGTGCCGCGAACCACCATTAGAATGAAGCCTCAGAACCGTGCTTGTTTGTGTAAATAGAGAATAGAGCTATTTTAATGCCAAAAAATAATTACATTAATAATAATGCAGTATCGGCGAGGCCCAAACAAGACGTAGAAGCTTAACAAAAAAAAAAAAAAAGTAAAAGCTGCCTAATTAATTATTTGAGTTTGCATGCATTTATTGTGTGTGTGTATATATGTTTGTGTAACTCTTAGTAAATGTCACGTCCGTCGTCCTCCAGTAAATATCGTACAAAAATAACATGCCTGTGAAAATTTATAAAAAGAGCAGCAAAACAAAAAAATGTGTCTCGAAATCGCTTGTCACTTAAAATAATAACTTTCTATTAAGTTATTATTGATCGTATCTTTTTAGGTTATTTGGAACTCGAAGCTTAAGCAGAAATGTCATCGAACGCACTTGACATAAAGCGTGAAGACTGCGAACATATAATAAAAAAATTGAAATGTCCCCCATAATTTGAAAAAATTGAAAAAAACAAGCACTTGTAATACTTAAGTAGTGCAATACCATTGCACACATAATTACAGTAGTGCATAATATTATTATTGCATTGAATCAACCAATACAATATCTTACTAATTTATAAAGACACGTTTAACAAATAGCAACTCCTCGACATTTATTCTTAAAATAGTGGCTTCACTTTGGCTGATAGCGGGGCGGTCTGGTCTTATGTTTGGTCAGCGAACATTATTTACAAAAAAATATCACATTTTAAAATGTTAGTTACAAGTATATAAATAGAATTAATAACAATATCTAATCCATAGGTAAAATTTGAGTGAATTTATAGTCGGATTAAATCGGCTCCGATCGGTACTTTATCAGTATTGGGCTGTAACTTCAAAGAGACAGAAACGTTGGTCATGTCTGTTTTACGATCAGTCGACAAAAGGCTTATTGTTGAAATTGAATCGAGATTAACCCTATTACAGACCACCCGCATACAAGACCTTATTGTTACAAAATGTTACAAACATACATATGACCGACCGTGACTTTTAAATTCTCGAACATGCATACGACAGCGATGTATGTGCACGATTCTGTTGCTAATCACCCTCATCCCAATCAAATATTGAATTATAAATCCGAGACGGTCCAAATATAG
This sequence comes from Lampropteryx suffumata, assembly GCA_948098915.1. NCBI lineage: Eukaryota > Metazoa > Arthropoda > Insecta > Lepidoptera > Geometridae > Lampropteryx > Lampropteryx suffumata. The sequence continues at coordinate 6,916,577 of OX402563.1, forward strand.
GTTCTTATATTATTTTTTTTACAGTTCACTTCTGGGTGGTCTTGTCAGTGACGTTAAGCCATTAAATTATGGTCTAACCTCATGATCATCAAATTTATGTATTTTTCCTATTTCCACCAGAAAGTAAACACGGTATTCTCCGAAAACGAAAGTTGTTAGACCAGTGATGGTAATACAGACGGCAGACATGCTAAAATTTGTCTCTGGGAATGACGCCTGCCTCTGCAGTTGTCGCTCGTCAAAGATGCAATGTGTGACGTTGAATTTTAAACTTTGGGTTGTTGAAAATAAGGGTGGTGAACATGTTTGTTGAAAGTTCATATCTGGTTCCCACGCGAAAAGTAAGTAAGTGCTCAGTAGTGGCAAGTGGTGAGATAAATATTTGAAAACCCTGAGCGTGAGTCCCTGACCTTGCTGAACGGTTCGTATTTACTTTTGTTATAAACATTGCAAATAATATGGTAGCGAGAACACATTTTTAAACAGCGTAGAGAGGTTCATGTTTGCGATTGTGTGTGAGTCATTACATAAAACTTCTATTTCATTTTTTGGTTAAATAGGCTCGGTTACTATGTTTTTAATGCACATTATCAATCTCAACCAACATTGTTGACTCAATTTGGGTTTCTACGCTATGTCATACATAGCGTCCTAAAATGACTAATATAAAGGGAATTTTATTAATTTGTACAAGCAGAGGCCTCGACTACGGCGACGGGGCACATGGCGGGCGCCTGGGTGCTCTGCCCTGACGAAAATAGACCGTCGGCTATTTATATTGTACGCGTATCCGCTCTGCGCACGCGCACGCGTCATACCACAGAGTATGAAAGTAGTAATAGTTATGGCACAGATTAAATAATAGTTTGAAGATAAACTATGCCCTGTGTGTCGGCCGGCCGGCAGTAGGAAGGAACTATGTTATGAATATGGCGCCAACTTGAGTTGCTTTCGAGAGCTTTTTAATATTTATGATCTCTTCACACTTCCGTCTGTATACGACTAAAGCATTGATAGTAAAGAATAGCAAAATCGTGAATAATAAAAGTAGGAAACCCTACCAATGATCTTAGTAAGTACTTCAAGATCTAAATGATCTAGAAAGCTCTTTAAAACGGTTTGACTACACGGAAATTCACGAAAGGAGCATCTGAGGCGCATTAGAATCCTTTAATCACACTGGTTCGAAAGAACTAGTAACACGAACAGAAGAAGTTAGTGTAACATCCTGAATCCGCTACGTAATAGATTTTAGGTCGACCGACATTCCTATTTATAAGAAATCGCTTTAATAAATGATGCAAAGTAGTTGGACAGAACCGGTAATAGCTCATCAATCATTATTGAGCTCGAAGCTGCGGGCATAAAGGGGTGCGACCTGATATTGTAAGTGTGCCTGCCTGTCTATTTCCTAGCTTCTAGGATCTGATAGATTTGAACATCATGCCATAGTTTGCTGTGATCGTTGTAGGACATTAAATGGTGTAAACAAATCAGAACTGCAAATTATAGAAATCATTTTGTCTGCCAATAACATTCGCCCGCAAAAAATTAGTTTATCTCGTAATTATCGGGCGAAATATCGGAAAGCAGAATAAACTCACATATCATGGTAAATATCCACTTTTGTGTGAAAAATATATGTGGCCTTACGTCCTATAAACGTTGGTCAACTTCTGTCAACAGTTAATAATTGTTTAAAATAGTGCCATTCCTCTTTTCACAATCGACTTCAAAAAAGGAGGAGGTTCTTAACTGTACTGTACAACTGTATTCTTTTCATATCTATGTTTGTGACCTCATAACTCCGTCATTTATGAACCGATTTTAATAATCTTATTTTATGTGAAAGGATACACTTCCCGATTGGATCCATATAAATTTCATAAAAAGCGGTTCAGTAGTTAGGGTTTTAAATAAAAATAACTGAAAAAAATATGTCATCTACTTGGATGAAACAAAATTTTGAAAGTGTGCTTTTTTTTACATGAAGTCGGTTGTCTTTTTAGATTGTAAAACGTTATTATGTAAAATAGTGACAGGGTGAATCTTAAAGCAGCTTTTGGCTGTGTTTAAATTGAGAGGCGATTTTTATAACGATGAAGTTGAATTTTCTCGAATTGTACCTGGATGACCTAATCATGTTTTGTGATCGTATTACTTAAGGCGCAGTATCGCAGTAATATTCAAATTACATATTATATCCCGAAGGCATACCGGATTTTCAATTATGTATACGGAGAACTCCAACTGGAGTTTAGATCTAAATCATATAAGATATTCCAGTCGCTAACAAGATAGATTTTAAAGGACATCGCCATGACAGTAGGTACTTATCTGCCAATGTTATTAAACGCGTTGAAAATGTAGCTGACTCAAATGGAGAAGCAAACACGAAGTCGTGCCCGCCCAGGCTAAATGATGTAACGAAATGACGTTATAGCACCTAAATATAAAATTGAGCTTACTAATAAGTAATGGTATTGACTTTACTCATTAGGATTATCGAGAAGAGATTGTTATGCTTAGAACTGCCTTAATTTAGCAAGGAAAGAATAAATAAATAATGCTGGACATTTTACACAGCAACATCTAGCCCAAAGTAAGCGTAGCTTATGTTATGGGTATAACCACATGACTGATATACTACTTATACACTTTTTTGTTGTGTACCATCTTTCCTGCAATCTGTGAGAGTGATTTCGTGAAAAGGGATGGAAGTGTGTAAGAGGAAGCTCGCACTGTTTGATTTGACCAAAGAGCACGCGCGGTGGTAGAGTTGGTGGTAGATGGTGCTAACCCATTTTTCTGAGATGTCAGAAGTTACACATATGCTGTAAGGCTCCGACTCTGTAAGGCTCGCTCGTTTTTTGTAAATACATACATAATATGCATAGAAAAAGAAGTAAATATACTCAGATTGATTCACAACTAGCGGAAAGCATCGGAGAGTTATATAAAATAAATCAGAATGCGATTATAAATCAAAATTATGAACCACAGAGCGGATTATTTTCCAACAAGTCGTTACTTTTCCTGTATTGTTCGAATGAACACATTTCTTGGTCATCTCCATAAATACAACGTAATGTCGGTCACGGCATCGCGAAGGTTGGATTATTTCAATCGTTTACAACCGAAAAAACATTCGACTTATTTTCCTCGTTACTGGCGAAGTAGTGGACTTGATCGGAAAAACCACAGTTTGTTAAATATATGTTTTATCCGGACAAATCTGGATACCTATCTGAGGTTTTGGAGTTACGTATGCCATCTAATACGTGTGCTATACCTACCTTACCTACTTTGCTCTATATATATTAATTATTCAAATAATACAGAATAATTATGAGAAATTCAATAAATTTTATTAACTTAGTATCTTATTATTGTAATGTAAACAAACCTATTTGTTAAATAACTAAATGGCTAAAATAGAAAAAAAAACGAAAACAATAGAGATATATATAAATTATTGATACTCGTAGCTCAAATATTAAATTCTCACTCCATAAACAGTAGAGATTGTTCCCAAAAATGAAACATCGATTAATAAGAAATCCGCAATACATTCGTGCTTGAAACTTTTTGGTTTGTTTAAACAAGACGACGAGTAAACTGCAAAGTATGCAAAGTTGACACCTATTTTGGGAGATATAGAATCTACAACACACGCCGAACAGTAAACTTGCTCGTAAATATCTTAACCAAGATAAACTTAAGTGGGACAATAGTCGTAACTGAAACCAGTTAAGAGAAACCTGGATGAGAAAATATATATTCTTTAACTGCAGAGTACCTAACATAGCCCAAGCATATAATTATGTATAATGAAGAATTATTATAAGACATTTTATATACCAGCAAACTTTATGTCATAGGTACTAATGAATATGGCGTAAATGCGAATGCCGTTGTCTACTTTCCTTTTAGAAACATGCGCATGATTTAGAGACACTTTATTAGACAGTAATGATGCCTTTTCGGGCATGTTTGTTATTTTTAGCCCGTACTGTCCCACTGCTGGGCAAAGGCCTCCCCTCGAGTTTTCCATTGGTTTCGGTCCAACGCCATTGTCTGCCACCGACAGTCACTAAAGGTGTCTAGCTCGTCACGCCAACGCTTGCGTGGTCTACCGCGCCGTCTCACTGTCTCAGGGCTCCACTCAGTGGTAGCTTTGGCCCACAGTTCGTCCGGCATGCGGCAGAAGTGCCCTGCCCAGTACCACTTCAGTTTCGCAGCTTTTTCAGCCACGTCGAGGACTTTTGTTTTAGAGCGAATCGTAGCATTTTTGATTCGGTCGGTTAGTTTTCGGGCATAAGCAATTAATTTATGACCGTCCATTGTGCAATCGTATCTTCTCAATGACAATGCGACCGACACGCTCCAATTGTTGAATTGTTCAGAATACAATTGCTATGAGTTGATGAATAGATATTGCTATTTTGAAATAGGTAAGTAAAGCACTTAATGAAACCACTTTCTCTGGTTGTGTAGTAGAATGAAGATCAGATTTGCGAATATAGGATCCAGAGTTGATTCGAATCTTCAACTCTTGATATCGTACTCTATAAGTTTACTTTATTTAATATTTGAAGCTGTTCATTAGCATGGTAACGATGAAATCAGTACTTGCATGTCAGTAATCTAACGATGATAATGTAACGTCCTGGTAAACACTTACCTTTAGTACATTTTCTGGAGACTGAAGTAGAAAGCTCGACCTCCAGAATAGGTCGTCCAGTATTCATGTCACGCTAAAAACTGTCTTCTCATAGACCTCGGCTGTCAGCAGTACATGACAAAGTTTCTCCTTCAATTCATCGTAAGTTAACTTTTCTGTTTTCTCTATTTTATGGCAGTGTGACAAGAGACGAGGTAGTACATGAAAGCATTTTCATTTCACCATTACGAAACCGTGAAAGCTTAACTGACACCGATACAAACTGCAATCTATTGCTAATTGCTTGCTAAGCCTAAGGCTTGTATCGAATCTTTGAATCGTAGACCGTTTCCTATCTTAAACGAGTGTTTATCTAGGCCAAAGTAACATACCACCGCATAGCGTACATTAACTTACTAACAAAATCCGAAGCAGATGTCAATCACGTAAGTACCTGTCTGTTTGATGACGCTTTATTTATTATACGAGTATTTTATGTCAATATCCTTAATTATAAATTCTAAAACAAGATCCTCCACGTAGGGTGGAACAGGTATAAATTAATTTAGCTTAGAAACTATTCCAATTCCTTGAGTGCAATATAGCTCAACGTTTTCTTAATTAACGCTTGGACTGAATGGACGTTGTAAATCCATGGCAGAAGTCGGTTAATAGGATGGTAATGGCAACGATCGGTGCATTAAAATACAAACGTCGTTCGCCTCATTCGGATGACGCCTGCATCGACCTATTAATTTGCGTAAGCGCAGGGAATCACAATAGCAGATGCGTGAACAGCTTGCGGCCATATTGGATTTTGTGGTGGAAGTGTGACGTCAATGAGCTTTGGTTAAATAGTTAGTGCACTGGATAATGCGCTCAACAGGGACGTTTTAAAACAAATTAACCAACGATAGAAATGGCTGTTGAGTCTAACCAATACTTTTTGACATATGTTTTCATACATTAACCATCTGCTCTGCTGGTATAGTTATTCGATTAACAGTGGATGAAGCTAAGGTGCGTTGGGATGAAGAAGGCAATGCACTCGCGGACATGTGTCCAAGTAAATCGGATGTTAATGATCTTACTGCATAATGAACCTTTGTTTTTTGTTCAGCTTTGTATCAGTCAACAGTTCTCCAGACAGTCGCAAAATACATTCTACAAGTACCCCGAGGTTAACGACTTGATTGGCCAAGATGGCGATTCGCGAACGTGCTAAGTGGATGATGACGACTCGGTCAGCCCCCATCTATTTTAAGAGCCCACTGACAATTTATGTCTACTTATTTATAATAGAGATGGATCTGATGACAGGATCCCGTCAACTTGTCTAGAGAACCTAGAGAACCTGTGATTAAACTAGTTTATAGCCATGCATAAGTGAAAAAATACTTCTTTTTTTTAGTTTAGATTAAGCTGACTCATGTTTGCATTGTCTACATCTTGTCTTTTGCCTTGTTTATGGTTTTGTGTTGTTGGTTTAATTGAAAGTCAAAGACATTCTAGTTTTTTCACCTACGATAGTTTCTATCATTGATAGAAATTTATCGACTCTTCTGAACTCAGACGTGAGAATAGTTTTGTCAAAGCTTATGACGGTGAAGATAGACGGAACATGTTATCGACACTAACTAGTGTCTGTGCTACTTTCTACCCACGCCTTGTGCTAAGCGCTTTATCATCTGTCAAACATTTGCTTAGCCGAGATTTCATCTGTTAGACCGATATTGGATTTTAATCTTGTTAACGGGTTATTTGCTTATATTTCCCATGTGAAAGCATCATCCACCATAGTAAAGTCTAAGAATTGCGCTTTGTTCTTAGAGTCAGACTCATTGATTATTTAGCCGTGATCCGCTAATACATAGTTTGCTTTGGATAATTGCTTTAAAAGTACTAATTGTATTTTGGTTCAATGCGTGCCATGGCTCTAGACGTGTTAAATAGCAAAATGTATCGACTACAAGCTCAATTTTCGGATTTTGATGCAGGTCATCGCAAGACACTCAAAAATTGCTCATATTTTTTTATTGCGAACCTCTCTTACACATTATCTATACTCTGGCTGGATCCTACTGTCCTGTCCTGCCTGACGGAATTACGAAAGAGTGTAAGTGGTATACGAAACTACAGCACAGCACGGCACGAGCCACGAGCCACAGCAACAACCGGGGACTACAAACTCGGTTACCAGTAGCCGCTACCTAGAATGTGGAGCATATAATGATAGGCTATCTGTTTTGACAGATTGTTCTAAATATCAGGAAGCGGGTCCAATTACTCTCCAATTTTGCTATCGGTTCACTGTATCACTGTGCACTTCACACTTCACTGTACACAAAAAGCTCGATATTTGGGTACCTCACGAGCTCACTGAAAGAAACCTAATGAACCGTGTACTCATTTGTGATTCTTTATTACGACGTAATGAAACCGAACCATTTTTGAAGAAGCTGACAACTGGTGATGAAAAGTGGATCACGTACGACAAGAACGTGCGAAAAAGGTCGTGGTCAAAGGCCGGTCAGGCTTCACAGACTGTGGCGAAACCCGGGTTAACTCGCAACAAGGTGATGCTGTGTGTATGGTGGGATTGGAAGGGCATTATTCATTATGAGCTGTTACCACCAGGCAGGACCATCGGTTCTGAACTCTACTGCGAACAACTGATGAGATTAAAGCAAGAAGTTGAGAGAAAGCGGCCGGAATTAATCAACAGAAGGGGTGTGGTTTTTCATCATGATAACGCCAGACATCACACATCTTTAGCCACTCAGCAAAAATTAAGAGAGTTTGGCTAGGAGGTGTTAATGCATCCGCCGTATAGTCCTGACCTTGCACCTTCAGATTTTCACCTGTTTCGGTCTCTTCAGAATTCTTTAGGCAGTGTCAGGTTAACATCACGAGAGGACTGCCAAAACCACTTGTCGCGGTATTTTGATCAGAAGTCCCAAAATTTCTATAGCAATGGTATCATGTCCCTACCTACAAGATGGCAAAAAGTTATTGAACAAAATGGTACCTACATACTTTAGTTAAATGTAAATAAACTATATTCTAGTATATGTTATGGCTCTCAAATACTACCAATTACGCAACGTTAAAGAAAGTTGTAATAAATCGAATAAGTACCTCTTACCAAATCAAATGGTCATCAATGACTTCTTTGACTTTAGACACTTTCACTATCCGCTCGCCCACAATTTGTTCTTTTAAAGGTGATAGGGAAAGTTTATGCAAATGTGCAGATAATTCTTGGGTTCTAATTTCCTGTGTCATTTCCATGTCTTGATGATTTTTCTTTATTTTCAGGTAAAGGTGAGTCGGGTATCGGACTATTAGCTGGTAACTGATAAAGAATGAAATGGTAAGGTAATAAATAAAGTTGTAGCCACTAGCAGCCAATGGTATCAGAAAGGTCATTCTAGTAATTGATATAACTATTCGTTCCACTTTAAACGATAAGAAGATTAAAACAGTTAAACATAGTTGAAATAAACACTAGAAGAAGTTATTTGAAAAGATTAAAGTCAATGGGTGGTCTTCTTAAGAGGAACGAAACAATATCCGACCAAGCGTAAAGTATTATGTCAAGCAAAACGATAACTTTTCCAGATTGTCGAGCTCGATATCTTGTTTCATAAATTGATAAATCTGATCAATGTTGCAGAAAATATCTATATCGAAATATTTTTTGCTGTTCCGAGCTCCTCAAGCTTTCACTGAACAACTTCCGCGTCCCACTCGTACATAAATTACATACAATCATTGTTTCACTTCGTTTTCTAACAATATTCCATTTGCATATACGTTTTGGTAGCTCATACTATACTTATACTATGAAGGCGCTGATCGATAAAGTAAGAATTCTTTTCGGATGACACGTTCAATTTATAGCACAAAGGAAAGCTATAAAGTCCAAGGTAAATAAAGCAATAAGACTTATCTAATCCGAAACGCACTACAAATAAAACAGCTGCGGTTTGTCAATGAATAACGATCAATGGACATTCCTTTTGGCCCTTGTGAAGTTGTGATATACCGTGTGGGTGCTCTTAATTTTTTGTTGTAAAACCAACGCAATCTTGATACCATCAATTCTAATTCACAGATTGTTATGTTGATACGGTTCATTATTCATAATTGTTTTTTAACCGTAGTTCTCAGAATTTTGTAACTTTTCTGCGTCTTTAAACAATATTTAAACGTAATAATCTTTGATGATGGTATGGCGTGTCATGGAGTTACTATACTGTGTACTTTATATTTTTACAGTCACACGGTATGTTGCATTCCCTAGACGAATGTAACCTGATCGTGATCACGCAAAGCTTCAATAACAGCTCTGTTATTTCAGACTTTCCTGACATCTCTAACGACTGTGATTATTTGTTATTCTATTGCGACGCACACCACGTGTTCTATTGTTTTAGCTTCTCATGGTTTCGTAATGTTTTATATTTCACGCTTTCTTTCCTTGTTTACTTTAAAGTGTATGATTTATCGGAGGTCAGCAATATTGCTGCCAGTATATAGGTTGCGCATAACTTTGCTTTGAGTTCAACTGCCTAGTGTTAGTAGAATGAAATACCTATATCTCAATCAATTTGTGATCATTGATCATATCAATAAAACCATTTTAAACTGATCAAGGTTTTTGCGTTTTGTCGGTGGTTTTGTTTATAATTTTAAGGCGACTTTATCAAATAAACATTGAACAGCAATATAATCTGTAAAGTTAACATACAATGTTTTAAAACCAAAATGATTTTTGGTTTTGGTAAACAGCTGGTGAGCTGGTGTGAAGCGAACTGTGAAGGTGAACACCAGCATCAATGAGACAATTGACTGGCTATCGAAGAAATAAAATTGGAAGTTTATTAACTCAATTACATCAAGTAAAGTACCGCCTGACTGCGTCACCTTCAAGTTCAATTTGCACTTTGACCTCCAAAAATATAACTCTTTCGAATTTAATATTCTGCAAATATTTTAAGGGTTTTATACACAAACACTTATTTGGCTCATAGTTTGTTTTATTCAGTTATCATTAATAGGCATTTAGTAAAAATGTAAAAGGATTAATTTAACTCTTGTTTATCGGAGTTAGAATATGTTAATGAGTCTGCAGGAAGCATTGCATCCTCTATGAATGATTAACTAACAAATCTGGTTATTTCCGTGCAAATATCAATATGTCAACTGGTTATTTCAAATACCAGAAGGATATTTCAATAGGAGTTAGGTTTGAGCGTGTCGTTGTGTCCCAGATCTCTGGCTTTGATCTTAAATTGTTCAAGGAACTGCTTATGACTGTAGCAATAACTTATCTGTGGAATTTATATTGCCATGCTCTTTAGCTTAGTCAACATCAAACTTTGCGTATCGTGATTATAAAAATATTTTAGGCTCTAGCTTGTTTTTTCTTGGAACATAACATTACATAACATAACAAAACATTTTATTCCTTAAAAATATGATTGACCATAAAAAATCATCTATTTCAGACTTTTCTGACTCTTCTGCAAAAAAACATAAAGTATTGGGTAGGAAACCGAGACTGGTATACCTAATCGTATTATTCAATGAGTTCTACATAATAGGTTTTATTTTATAGAACGAAGCTGACGAAGCCTTCTAATAATTCGCCTTATCTAATAGCAACAATGAGTAATAAGAATTACGAAGTGCATGTGCATGGTATAAAGATTGACGCAAATTAGCCACTATGCAATGTATTGTACATTGCATAGTGTGAACGATAAGTACGTACGTAACGTAATACGTACATTAAGGGAAGGATATCTGGCTGTATAGTTGTATACCTACTTACTCGTAGTAAGAGATTTTTTGTTGCGTTTACGTGACTCAAATTCTAAACTTCTGTTTGACTAACGGTTAATATTTCCTCATGTTGCCCCATTTTTTTCGTGTTGTATGTATACAATAGATTCAATTACAAGTAATGAAAATAGAACGCATTATTGTTGACTCTCATTGTAGACACCCACAGCAGTGCTTGTTTCATCAATCAATCACATAGTGGCAATCAACGTCCATATCAATTGCGTAGCATGCTTGTGCTACTTCCATTGAATAAATAGATAAATATTGTTGGCATTTCACACAATATGTAGTCCCAAATTAAACAAAGCTTGTACTATGGAAACCATAATCAAAGTCTTCAGTTTAGTCCAGTCCAGTTTTTTATAAAACTTGTTAATTTTCAATCTTTTGCTTTCATTAGTTGTTTTGTATCAATAAGGCGGATCAATTTGTTTTAACCCTGGAACCCCTATAGTTTCGCCATGTTTGTTTGTCTGCCCGCACGTCTGTTCTATCCTACCTTATTCAGACCCCTTATTTGCACGCAATCTAGTTTACACACATACCTGATACTACCGGTATATATATATATATATATATTCTTGACCTATTATTTATGTACTTTGGGTACCGTGACATTCGTATCGGTGAATGTGCAATATTGCATTGCGATAACTAGACTACACGACACGAGTATGCCATTGTATAGGTTTAAATAGGGTCTTTAGCAAAACTATTGCTTCACAATGATCAGGTGCTGTAATTCCGCCTCCGCGACGGAAGCGGTGGGCGGCGACCTGGGGCGTGCGCCTACGCACCTCCGATTATGTCACCTCTACCTCTTCATCAAATAAGGATCGCCGTGCGGATTCCATCGATCTATTATAATCAACCGCCTTTCCTAATATTTCCTCAAACTCCTCATAATTAAAACTATTATTTATGTTCAAATATTTTTATCGGTTCCAAGAATAACCAAAATTGCGCTTAATGATCAATAAAGTGCTACACAGGCTCATGATTTATCGCGTAGTTAAGTAAGTTATCGTCAAAGAGAATCTTAAATTGCTTCACCTGCTGACACGAAGACAGTAAGACACGTGTTTTCCATGGGGGGAACGGCTCGGTTACTATTTATATTCATGCATAGGCCGAATAGTGTGAGCTTCATCCATTAACCAACAGTAGGCTGACTTTCATGTTGTCATAGTTTTGCAGTGCTTGTTTGTAGTCATTTTCGGATTTTACATAGTCTTTTCACACGGTCTTATAACTTTCTTTTCTTGATATTTTGACAATGAATATAAATAATAATATAAACTGGTATTAATGATTTTATAGTAAAACATTAAGATTCCATTTCACCAGTGAAATGAATACAGATCGTCATGGCTTTAATCTCAAAGCGGATCTGTTGCAGGCGCCGACATCAAAAGGGGTACCGCAGGGTCTGACCTAGTTTCACTACTGTATTTCGTTATGGACCGCCTAGACCGGTAGATTTTATCTGTGAAAAATTCTAAAGTAATAAAAACACATCAGTTTCACTTAACAATTCTCGGTTGCTATAACGGAACAGCACACTGTTCGTCATGTTCAACAAGATCAAATAACTTGAGTGTTTGTAGAGCGTTTTGTGTTGCAGCTCTTCTTGGTAGAACCATGACTTTTCTCTTGTTCGGCATGAATCTCGCCAACCAAGTTTAAGTAAAAAACCAAATGTTTACCTATCGAACACATTCCTACGTCTAAGATATCGCTAATGTACATTTTTCGATTTAAGCAAAGTAATGAGCGCTTGCGCGACCTTGTTTGCCCGTTTGTTTTACGAGCCTCTTCTTTAAGATTTATGCTATTAGCTTGGATAACGGGGGCATTAATTGCTTTGCCTGCTTTATGTTTGTTCCTTATGTGAGCGTTAACTATACACTACATAGACTGCGACTTGCTCAATAACTCAACATAGTAAGTTTTCAATAGATTTTTGTGGAAGTAACAAATTTTACTAAAACAAGATAGACAACCTGCTTCTCTCGTGACCTTGGTTTTCTTTCGTTTGCATTTCTGATTGTGTGACAAAGCCTGAATGTTGGACAGTGGCTGCATTTTCTGACTGTAAGTCACTAACCGATAATATATAGGTCGGCCCACATGCGTTTGTCGATTGACATCATGTCGGCACAGAATTTGCGCAGTTACTTAAGTCACTAGTCTATTGCTTTGCTCAATGCCTAAAGTGCTTTAATTGGCCGACAATTTAATGAATGGACTCTTTGTTTCGATGTGCATTATGCTACTCTCTTCAAGATAAGCTATCATTGAATTAAATTACATCACTCGACTGTTATGAAAATTATTCACTGGAGTAATAAATGATTAAAAGATACAAATTGATCAGCTCACTCATAATACCTCGGCCTGGAGGTTATTTTGAATGGTATTAAAACAGACCAAACGAGTAATAAAATTGGCGAGACGCCCCACATTCATAATTCATACATAATTTAAGCGCTGCCATGCCGTTCTACTTCGAAGCGATTCGATTTAAGCTGTATATTAATTTCCGTAGCATTTTCATGCTTCGGCACCGATTATTGAACTATCATTACTTCGCAACCTACGCAGAAAATTATCACTAGCGACGCGGCGCGTGCCCTCAAGGCCAACGCCTTTTCCATACATCACTATGTAAAATTCGTTTCGTTTTACGTTATCGATATCCATTTGTCTATCAGCCTGATAGCAAGTTGCTGTACCCGCAGCGTCTATCTATGACCATATCCATAACTTGGATAGACGTGTTTGGCATCCGCTGCTTTCGAGATTTTACTATCCACATCACGTATCGCGATTTCTAGCGAAGAGAAATACCGCGGGTTCTAAAATACCATTGTTGGAAACATGGTCTTGTAAAGAGCCGTCTCGCGCGGCGCACCACCAAACCAGCTACGGAGAACAAAAAAATATACATTTTAAATTAACAGAGGCATACCATATAATGGACTTGTAATACTGTACTGCAATCATATGCAGTCATTCGCAGATAATGCAGACTGAGATAAGCCCCGATAGCTGGATAAAAAGGTAAAACAACGAACGGACGCGGAGATCTTGCATCGTAATTATTTCAAAATATTTTAATGATCACTCATTTAATCTTATTCAGCTGTCGAGGTCGTTACAGAATATTTATTCCTCTAGAACCGACGCTGCTCCTTATATGGACGATTGTGGTCAATGTCGAGGCGTCTGAGTGTAACGTTTATAGTGTAGCACCTTACTTGATTTAGATCTAAATGCACATGATGACTGTAAATCGATTCATTGAGATAGACGCGATAAGACGATACATTCTGGGAAAGTGAAGTAACTAAACTTAATGATAGTTAAACATGGCTTCAAAATGTTTGTTAGCGGACACATCAATAGGCGTTGACCAGTAGGATTCAATACACTGCTATAGGTAGAAGTATAACTTCGAAGAACAGTCTGGAAATCGATATCGGCTCTAATCTAGAAAATAATAATAATAACAATGCCGGACATTTCACACAGCATCATCTGGCCCAAAAGTAAGCAGAGCATGTGTGAATAATAATAGATTATGATGTTTAAATTGATTAATTGTTAGTGATAATAGTTTTAGTTTTATGTTTATAGTATTGCAGATCAACAAATTTAACCGCAGCAAGTTTATTCTTCATGACAACATTACTGTCTCTTTCAAATTACAGCCAGTCATTCTGGCGTTATCGACGGTATGTGGGACAACTTTGTTTATTTCTGATCTGGCGTCAGACGGCGCTTGTCGAGATAACCCTATGTAATGTGTTGACAGCTTAGCAGCATCTTCTGCTATCTATTTTAAAATTTGTAATAATAATAATTATTAATAATTACGTTTTAAACACTAAAAAGACAACCGACTTCATCTATACAACAAGGTAGCTACTGTAAAACGTTGAGGAGCTTCCTTGACTGTCCTTCGTCTTCATCATCAGATGTCATCCCCTAATCACAACCCATCTAGGTGTAAAGTTCTCATTAATACAAATGAATCAAGCCCCTGTCTTTCGGCTCCATCATCAGATCCTGGTTTCCTTATCACATAGTACCACCCTTGGGATATCTCCTTTCCAAAAAAAAATAATCATCAAAATCGGTTCAAAAACGACGAAATTATCCGCGAACACACATAAAAAAATATATGTAGGTTTATACGGTCGAATTGAGAAACCTCCTTTTTTTAAAACGGTTAATAAGAAAATGTTGTCAAATCACAAAACCTTGACAGTCCTTAAAATATTTTATAGAATAATTGCACAGTCCACTCAAATATTATCTTGCATTTAAATAAATCTCAAGAATTTGAGAGAATAAAATATAGTGTATAGTTGGTATATTCTGACTAGATGAACTCAAATCGACGGTTTTGACATATGTTTGTATCCATCATTTGTCTATTTAACCGATGATACGGCGACTGCCGTTTGATGTGTTGAACGCCAGCATAAGCACCATATAATACGAGATTAGTTACGGAATGCTACGAGTGCATGGCGGTGGTTAACTGGTGCAAGGGTTAACAGCTTTAGAAGATTCATTAGAGCAGGTGCAGAAGTCAAACGACAATTTAAGAACATCATCAGTACAAGCTTCTGCCCGCTGCTTCGTAAGTGCGGTACTACATAAAAGTAGCATATAAATGCTGTATCAGGTCACTGACTGTAACATATGATTCATCCCAATCTGCCTAGCCGTTACAACGTGATTGGACTACAAACAAAATATGCGTAGCACTTACATACAAAATGTCATCTACCTACATAATTAATGTTATCGAAATAGTATTCTGACTAAAGTACAATTTAAAGTGATTATTTGCCCTCGATTGTGATTTGTCTATAAAGTACGAGGTCTCTACAGTTTAACTTTTGAGACAATCATGGTATTAAACATAATTTTCACTCGTACCGGGATAATCAATGAGTTTATCTCGTGATCATTTGAGTGTATTGTCTATACAATACACTGTTGCCTATAGTTAAGCGTCGCGAATGTTGCTATAACGATTATAATATGTACCTACATTGAGTTATGATCGGGCGCATTCATTTGAATCACAAATTGCAGTGTTGTGATTGATTTACGCAGACATCTTTCCTTGTTTACTTCGCCTCTGGGTCGAGATTATCTCTCGATTGTTCTACGCTTGTGATATTTTTTTAAGAATATAATTGTTAAAATATCTGAAAAATGTCGATGTTAGATGGTTTATTTAGTCTAGGTTTCTGGTTGAATACTTATCACGTCTTCATAAAATTTGCATCAACCTTGACGGACATTTTTATCCGAAACAGCTGCTTAAAAAATGTTATGACCTTTGAGATATTTTAAGAGGCAATGCAAGCACATTTTGTTGTATGAGTCACCAGTGTAAGCATGAGTGAACTCAGAAGATCGATGTGATGACGTCACTCTTCATTTTTAACATCTTTTAAAATCGAATCGCATGAAGAGATTAGTTTGATATTTTTTGCATGCCTTCTGCAATACTTTGTCATCTCTTTGAGAATTTTATACTTGGTCTTTAGCAAATTCTAGTCGGATCTGTTTATAATAAGTATTGAAAGTGAAAGAGCAGTGTGATGTTTTGTTTGTTATTTATGCATATTGAGACTATCTGCACTTACTGCGTGTCAGCGTTATCTTGTGTACTCACAGCTGTACCTACTTCAGTATACAATGAACGTTATAATTTATCAGGCACGATGCATATTATAATTTTTAAGAGTAATGTTTTGATCCTATTCTTATAACCACAGATTTCAGACGGAATTTACTGAAGTTTACAATCCTGCCTGCCTGCCTGCCAATACCTGCCTAGGTACTACGTGCCATAGTAAAGCTTAGTAAAAACAAATAGGAAAATACGCACCCCACCCACTAGATCCTTTAAAAAACCACAAACAACAATTCATTGTAATAAGGAAAATATAACGGTTTATTAGTCGTTCATTGATAGCCGTTAATAATTAATCATCCGAAAACTATTTCATCACGAGCTTGCCAGCTCAAAAATAAACGTGTTTTTCTATCTACCTGCAGTGACTCATAGTAATTAGATGTTACAGTTTGTTCTGAGTACCGCGCTCAGCCAGCTTCCAACGTGACTCAGGGCTCGGAAGCAAAATGATCACGACTTTGGATGGCCATTGTTGTTTGGGCCAACCAAAACCAGACGGAACGAAAGCGTAGAAAGCAAAATTTTTAAACGCTGTCATTTTAATTTAGGGACAGTTTACATAGAGATCTTAATTTGCTTTTTTGGCTGAGGTCAAAAAATATGCTTACTAGGGCTATTACTATTACCATTTACCGACCTACGCACTTACAAAACCGTGTTGAAATTGTACTCGTATTATGTGTAGTAAGATCCTAAAGCTCTTTCGTTTTTTGGCTTACCCTTTGTCTAGAACATGTTTTTGAAACTCCATCGCGTGCAACTACCTATGACATCACAGTTTTTATAGCTTAATTTTTTACGCTGACTATCGTCACGCCACCCGGTGTCTTTTTGTTCCACTTGCCCACCTCAAATGGTGAGCTCGTGACATGCCTATTACACCGTGACGATAAGGGTGGGCTATGTTAAACCATTCACGAATTACTCTTTTTGAACAATAAAATAGTGGAATTGTATATCCTATCAATCAACGGGAGTAGTCCAAAATGGCGCTGGATTTGTTGATCCGTTACGTAATTGTTGAAAGTAGGGGGTGCCTTTAATGTTGTAACGTTTATGGTTTTGTCTACGATTCCGTAGAGATGCACTTGCTTTGTCTGATGTTAAATCTTAGACCGATGTATTTGCAACTTTCCTGTATATTTGTTTAGTCTGTAATTTTTGTAAAAGTTCCCTACCAAAGCTAATTTAACTTTTTCTCTTTCAGAGTTCAAAAAGGACTGGTCAGACCACGCGCTCTGGTGGCCGACCCGTAACAAATGGCTCGCACGTCCCAAGAACACACTCGACCAGTACGGAGTCCATGCTGACGCGGCTCTACACTTCACACCTATGCACAAACCCCTGAGGATCCAGCTCCCGGATTTGAGGTTCATTGACTGCAAGATCGACTTCTCTATTGACACGTTCAGCGCTGTGGTTCAGCTATGCAAAAGCCTCGGTAAGCCTTCATCTCCTGGGAGATGGCAGAAAATAAAACAGTCTTTCACTTTTAACTTCTAATTTATTCTTCTTTTAGCTACTTTTTAACATCACTGCTTCTCAAGCTTCAACACGACAACTGAACTCAAGCACACAGTATTATGGTGACCAGATGACTGATAGAATACTTATATATTTTTAAATACATACCTATGATACCTATGATACTATGATACAAACAGTACACCTCTGCTCATCACCAAATATTAGTCGTAGGAGGGAATCGAACCCTCAACCTGCAGCGCAGAAGGCAGAGCTACTACCAACTGAGCTGACAGGCCAGTCATTGGCAAATTGTATCGGTTGTTGGATGACTCTTGTAAGTACCTATTGTCACGTGGCACAACTTACTTTTGCTTTACTAAAAGTTACCACAAGCACAAATGCTCAGTTCTTTATGACGTCTTTTTTTATGACTTCATTAATATGAAGAAATCTAAATGCTTAATACCTACTACTCGAATCAGTTTTATTGGCCCTTCCATCAAATGTTAAACGTCTCGTAAATGCGAAGCTTTAGTGCCTCTTCGAACTTATTCTTGGCCACGAAATATCAACTAAAAGTATAAAAACAAACTATTGTTACCAACTTTGTTGCTGTTTTCGAGCGTTTACCAACAATTTTCTTTATAAATAGCTCTTTTTCCTTCAGGTATTAGATACCCCGAAGAACTATCACTCTGCTACCCATTGGAGCAATCTCACCTCAAGCAAAACTACCAGAATCTTAAAGAAGCCAAGCGGATAAAGCCGAACCAGGGTCCAGACACGAACACATTCATAGGCGCTACCAGAGGCTCGTCGAACAGTTTGAACAGGTCAAATGGATGTCCAGCCACGCCACCTCCTCCCAGATCCTCGTCTGCTACTCCTGTGGCACAACAAGTAAGAAATCTCACTACCAACATATCTCCCTATGTTTTATGTTGCTACTACAATAAACAATAAAGACACGGAGACTCTAGTAAGAGCTAAAGCTTATCAATATATTGGTTCAGTACAAAAGAAAAACGTGTTGATGCATACCCAGTTAATAAGACCCATAAGTAATATAAGTTGATAACTCTTGACTTCTGCGTATCAACAGCTAACATCATTTAGGTTTGCTAAAATAAAGTTTGCATCCTGTGTTTGTAGCATTAGCTTCCTTCAGTTTCTATTATGATTTAAATCACGTCTGGTTCGTGTAACGTAACTGGGCTAGGCTTTTGTAAATATTTAAAATCAACTGCGGCGAGTGCAAGTATTGAAAGATAGATTTCAGCAACAAAGTGTAAAATGCAAGCATAGGTTGTATCTGATACGGACTGCTTATATTTCATAGTTCAATACAGTTCATCGGCATCCGTCCAATCTAAACAACTGCTTATACCTCAGCCGAAAAAGTTAGGGATTAATGGAGAAACTATGAGCCTTATTCACCATTTGGCAGGCATAAAGTAGTAAAATCTCTCTAAAACTCATATTATTTGCCAGAACGGCACACTTCGCCGATATGGAAATCAGATCTACAGCACACAGAGTGATGGGTCCAGCGACGGTGGCTACTGCAGTACACCACCCCGGGCAGTCTCTATGGACGCACTGGATGCTATGTCCGAGCTCTCACTGGCTGACACACCGCTAAAGCTGGACAGCCAGTCGAAAGAGTCCCTGCTTACTCCGAAATCGCTCATGGAACGCGCTAGGATGAATGTTGGGTGAGTTTTGTTATACTTTACAAACCATATTACCGCTGCTTGTTTCTTATTAGTGAGTTACTCGGCAACATCTTGTCCTTCTCATAATAGCAAGTAAAATGAGCTTGAGTGGCTTGAAAAAGGCCTTATTGTGATCTACATACAGTGAAGGTCCATAGATGTAAAATAAAAGGTAAGGCAACTCAATACCAATTACTCCTTAGTACTTTTAAGCATTAGATAGGCAATGTGTATGTTATAACAGCTGTTATTCATGGCCATTGCCAAGCGACAATGATCCTTTATTGAACTCGTCACGACAACGGTATAATTGTTGACTATCTACCGGATGTCACGTACCGTCCAAAAATCCCGTATCTGACGCGATCGCCACTGAGTCAGTTCTCTATGTTCTTAAAATTAAATTGTAAATGTAAAGTTATTAATTAAGTATCTGTTTTGTAAGAGACTATAGGAAACCATCAGCACGTAGAATGTATTTAGCGAGAGGTGTGATATTCCCACCGTGCATGGGTCAAATGCTTGCATCTTCAAATAAACCCTGAATTGTACCTGACTAGGCCCCTGAATCTTAAAAGCCTAAGTAACTAGAAATCTGAAGTGTCTACATAGCCTGGAGATCACAGCCATGGGCACGTTTGTTCTGGATCCGGATCTAGATATTTCAATATTGTTCGGTGTTTCTGATACCCATATGGAATCCTATAGGTTCTGATCAGCAACAATGAATTTTTCTATTAAAACATTGATACTGACAGCTTTTGGTTACTATTGATGAATTGGTATAACGGAAAGCTGATGTTGATTGTTACATATTATGGCAACTGCACGTACTTAATAGTAATCTTGTCAAAACTGGTTCGAGTTACAATCAAACTAATTGAATTAATATCTATACGTAATCCCCTGTTGCTAATCGAAACTGATAGACATTTATTCTATCAAGAAATCCATAATAGCAATCAGGGGATAAATTAATTATTTATTTTTAATAAAAAATATATATATATATGTATATTTTTAATGGGGGAGGTTTTAGAAAGAAAACATCGTGAATAAACCGGCACATCGTAGAACCTAAAAGTTCCTGGACTTGTGCCAAGTGCACGAAAGGAGCCTCTGAAGCGCACTTTAATTTACCACACTTATTCATAATAAGAAAAGGGGGTTTAGACAAATACCTAGAAAATAATTAGTTTTCCTTTGCGGAAATATCAAATTCTATGGAAATAACAGCAGCAGTCATGCATCGGTTACATGACAAGCTAGAGTTATTCACATAATCTAGACACACGGCAGTGTGTCAGCAAAGTTCGGTCCTATAGCTATGATTTCAGGAACTGCTATGAAACTTGGTACCCGTGCAGATTTTAAGGCAGGGCGCAAATCGGTTGCTTGCGTCAGATGCAAGCAACCGATTAATATTGAATTTCTATAGAACTAGTATGAAATCATCCACTCCCTGCCCACACGTAAATATTTTTTGTGTCCAGTTGCTCCCACTTAACACATACTCATTGATGATCAAAAAGTTTTCGGTGTCGACAACTGGAAACTAAAAGTCGTCAGTTGAAGACACAAGCAACATTAACAAATTTAATTACTATTGTATGTACTGACGGAAAACAAGCAACGAATTGTACTAGTGGTCAGTAGTAGCAACAGGCGACTGTGTCCGATCACCGCCACAAGACACAGCAACTACGGTTCCCTGTGATGGTGTGCCGTGTCGGCAACAAAGAGTGTCTTCGTTTGCGCAACTCTTTTATCGACGTCCCCGTCTCCCGAACGCAGTTTGTACCGAACTTGGTCCCTTATTCACGTTTATTTTTTTGTTGGGATGTGATCTTACCGCAGGCCAACAGAAAGTAGATCTTGTCTAGACTCTGAGTTTTATTTACAACTGTTGGTTGTTTCAACTTTTGCTTGGTCCACAGTTGGCTGGACTCATCCCTCTCCATAATGGAGCAGTATGTCCGTGAATGGGACTCACTACAGCTGCGATTCAAGTTCTACTCATTCTTCGACCTGACGCCTCGCGCCCAGGACGCGTCTCGACTGAACCAACTGTACCAGCAGGCACGCTGGCAAGTCTTGAACCAGGAAGTGCATTGTACTGAGGAGGAAATGCTGCTGTTTGCGGCTCTGCAGGTAAGATTTACTGGTTTTTTTAAGAAATAGATGACAGCAATCAGACAATCCGTCCATCTTATGGTCTATCCATCTTATGACCTTATGGTCAAAGGAAAGATGGACAGATTTTCTGAAAGATGTTGATAAAGTGGAGGAGTGAAATATGAAAAAATTGTAAAAAAAAGAATTGAATGTATTCATTTAATAAAATCACAAGGACCATTTTGAATCGTATTCTTATATACTAGGTGAATCTAGGTGCCGGCTACTCATAACCCCAGTTCAAGAAGTAATTCGTTGGGTTTAACGCGTTTATGTATGATCCTTGCTATTTTTGATACGGATGTCGAATCGAGTTGGAGAAGATTCGTTCCAAGCCTTTTTCCCATCTAAATATGTAGTGCTTACCACAAATTACGTGGGCACGATGATGTTTATTGTTCTGATGTCCGATTTAGGCGTTTGGAATCTTTTCAAGTCCTGATACATATAACCTGTTTCAATGAAGAAACGAATCTTAGATGGCGGTTTGTCCTCACTCGCACAAAATTGCTTTTAGTATTATGCGAGAGGACTAAAACAAAAACTAAAAGACATTTAAGTGTATCTTTATTGTAATAGGTTTATACAAGTTCTATGCTGGTCTTGCTAACATTTTTAATAACTACCTTCGTATAAAGTAGCCTAGATTCTTCCCCAAGATACGTAACAAAAAAAAAGTGTACGTCTCGGGATGCCCGACAGAAGTGATAACTTAAACTAATCTAACTAGCGCTATGGGTTATAGTGAAAGAGGGTGGCGCTTACGTAACGCGTTACGTAACAAAGCCGTTCACCCTCCCATAAGAAGTTATCACTTCAAAACACAGACAGAGACGCTATCCAATATAATATGAGGTTTAGGTATGCAGTATGTATAACGTTGTTCCCGATTCGCAGCTCCAAATCGAGCTCCAAACCCTGGCTGGTGGAAGTCTCGATGCAGCAGACGGCTCCGGTGCTAACACCAGCTTCGGCATGGCGCCAGAAGACGAGATCGATGCTGCATTGAGCGAGTTGCAGGCTCAGTTGGAAGGTGGACCACCGGCTAGAGCAGATATCACCCACGTTCCAGAACTAGCTGGATACCTGAAATATCTCAGGTAATTAATTATTGGATATTGAAGGATTTTTACAAAAAATGTTTTACTATGTATACTATTGAATATTGATGTTTGTTCTATGTCTGGGTGCTATAAAGTAGATATGTATTTAAATATGTATTTGTATTCTATCAGTAATTGGGTTCTCAACAAGCTATGCTTAGTTTAGGGCTAGATAATGTTATGTGGATTGACCGTCAATATATTTTTGACATCTGGCGCTGTGAGCCAAGGTCAACCTAAAACCCAGAAACATGCGGGTTTGATTACCGTTAAAGAAATATTTGTATGATCTGCAAGTATTTGTCTCTAGTCTGGACATTTCTCACAGCGTGTCTAGCCCCAAAGTAAGCAGTTTGTGTTATGGGTACAAAATGACTGATATACAACTTATAAATTTTATGTAAGAAATCGAACCCGCAATCTTCTGCGTCTCAGGCAGGCCTTAGCCCACTGCGCCGCGGAGGTTGTCATATATTACCTAAGAAGATAGGTATAAAATTGGTAAATATCTAAAGTTAGGTTGCTAGGGCGTAAATTAAGCATCTGCATAAGCATAAACATCTGCTCTGTATGTGTAAAATGTATTCATATTTTTATAACTAATTCATAATCATTATTATCATATATTGTGGCTTCTATTATTAATATATTCGCGTATCTACATAATTTAAAATGCTAAGTATATTAACATTATTTTATTTTTCTCTATCATCCGGTCGGCGATCAGCAAATGCAACAACGAAATCTGCAATATTGCGTAAGATTCTGATTACCCCCTGTCTCCATGTAGCCCCTGCAATTCTCATAGTATTAGAACCAATACTATAAATATTGTATAACATCCTACTCATAGATAATATTGTAATAACTCATTCTGGCGATGCATTCTATGAAGATAAAGATCAAAATCACAATTTTATTCAATCAAATCTCAAGGACCATTTTGAATCGATCTTATCATTTTTCGTTCAAGACGAACTCGATAAGGAACTCTTCTTGTGACGTAACGTAACGCTTTTAAGTATGATCCTTGTTAATATAGCTTAGTATTGCCGTCTTTTGCGTTTATTACTGAACGAAAGAGGACCACAACACTTCTAAGAGCTAAGATAGAGCTTCGATACTAAGAGCTTTAACTTCAGAGAGTGCAATGCAGAACAACTCATTACTTGTTTGTTTTGTCAAAGCTGATACCAAGTTTATAGCTCACTGGAGGTCTAGTGTTCGGGTTCGAATCCGACCGTGCACCAATGTATTTTCTGTTCGAAAAATATACGTACGCTGTACCAGTTTTCTCAAACATTGAAAGAAAACGTGAAGAAACTGTCACGTCCTAGAATCTAAAAAGTATAAAAGTTCTAAGTGCATGAAAGGCTTCTAAAACGCAATTGAATCCTTTCACTAAACTGCTTCGTAAGAACTTCGGAGAATGCGCCCAGGAATTACATAATTCGACCATCTCCTTTTCACAACAGGACGAGCAGACATACCGCTCAATACCATCCATACCTTGTCAGTCTACCACCCTTACGAACAAAGCGCTTTGCTTTACATTTATAATGGGTACAGCCATGGATTGGAATGCTTTTCCGTCGTCTGTCTTTCCTGTAAACTACAATCTAGGTATCTTCAAGTCAAGAGTAAATTGGTGTCTTCTAGACCTGCGTGTCCCATCGTCGCTTAACATCAGGCGAGATCGTCGTCAAACGTAGCTTTACAATGATTAAAAAAACTAGTGACACGATAATAGAGAGAGCTTATCGTCGGATTCTAAAATTGTTATTCATTGGCTGTTAATATTGACTTATAATAAATATTATTTTGTACTTTATGACCTACTTAAACCCTCGAACAATCGTTTATTTACACAAAATTTTCCACAAGATAAGTTTTAAATAGAACCTCAGTACTCCAACTTGGTATCAATTTATACAAGCAATAAATTCACCACCCACTCGTTCCTTTGTATATTTTATTTGACCTCAAATACATTTATTACATCGTATTGTATTGTACTTCGCATATTATAGGTAGCATTCATGTATATTATAATAAATAATACACCAAATAATACAATGTGTCTTACGGAAGAAACGATTTATTACCTTACGACTATACTTTTTATGATTCAATTTGAACCATGAGTATTCGTTAACAAAACTATATACAGTTAGCTGCTAACCGCGGTTTGCATTCGTGGTACCTACATAAGAAATTGTTTATGTCCCTACGACACAATCTATCTCCTTACGTAACCTTCAACAAGATCGGTTCAGCCGTTGAGCCGTGGTTACGTAGGTTACAAGGTTACAAACATACAAACAGTCAGACATACGGACCGACTGACAAACATAATAGACAGATAGAAAACTATGATATGAGTATGAACGTGTGGAGGATCAAATGACACAACTTTGTATAACATTTTTACAGACCAAAACGCCTAACCCTAAAGTCGTACAAAAAGGCTTGGATCTCGTGTCGTGATGGCATCCTGCGTATACATTCGTCAGAAGATGCTGCCGCTAGGGGCGATTCGCCATCTTACTCCGTTGAGCTCAGAGGAGCAGAGGTAAAATTTTAAAAGTATATATTTAGAAGTACCTATATAATTATAATTTTAGAAGTATATATTTTCAACGTCCGTCTTTACAAAATTATTTCGCTAGGCAAAAATGTATATAGGGTGGATTTTTGAGAGGCAGTAACGGCATCAATCGTTGTAGCTACAGGAAAACTTATATAGGAGTTTGGGCGCAACTTTTGAAGAAATTTTGACCTGTATTCACAGATTTTGTCAAAAATTTACAGTCAGTGAAAATGCGCAATTTACACATGAACTTTTTTATGCCCATCGTTCCTGTATCTTAAATGCCGTGTGACCTCTCACTGAGAGTTAGATTTATTGGCAACAATCAACCTACATAGGAAATATAATGGTGTATCCATAAAATGCATATCAGATTGAAAAAAAAAACAGTATTTGGACATACACAACATCAAAACCATTGATGTACCAATCAAATCCATTTTATCTTTGATACGAACGAAAGTGACTGATATAAAAGGATACCATATACAAATCTTTTTGGGGTTGCCCTTTTATTTGACTGCAATTTTACTGGCCAGAGTTTTTGGCCAGTAGAGAGTTTTGATAAAATATGCAAATTTCACTATAAGGAATGCTCTAGCAACATTTATACAATGGCACTCTATACATATAAAAACAAAAAATATGAAAATATGTCTGGCTTTCCAACTCGGTTGGTAGTAACTGCGTTCTACGATGTAGGTTGAAGGTTTGATTCCCTCCCAGGATAAACATTTGTGTAATGAACATAGGTGTTTGTCTGTGTCTTGGTGGTATAAAGTATCATTAATTGTCACCATAATACAAGCTATGCTTAGTTTGTGGCTAGATGGTGTTGTGTGCATTGTCCTCCAATATGTATTTATTTAATTTAATATATCCCTATTAAATTGTAAATTGAATGTGTTCCAGGTGACTCCCGACGCCCACCCTGCATCAGGACGGTACAGCATCAAACTGGAAGTGCCTGCTGAAGACGCTATGCATGAGATGTGGCTCAAATGTGAAAATGTATGTATTGTTTACAACACTGCTTTGATTTCAATGTTTCGCGATTGAATTAATATTGTTTTAGTAGTTAATGGGTATGTGTATGTATCGTAAGAGGGTAGTTTGAAAAAACTATGCGTCTCGAGACGCCCGACAGAAGTGATAACTTCAAACTAATCTAACTAGCGCTGTGGGTTAGAGTAAGAGAGGAGGAGCCTGCCTACCGCTGCCGTATACGTGTAAGAAAGGGAAGCCAGACAGACTGGAGCCGTAACGCGTTACGTAACGAAGCGGCTTAACCTCCCATAAGAAGTTATCACTTCAAAACTTGAAAAACTTTCACAGTACAGCACTGTGAAAGTTATGTAAAAATAGGGCCCACCCAATAAAATATTATTTAAATTAAAATAATAAAACATACGTACAATTTATTTCAAGTTTAATTTTAGGAATAGGTTAACACATTCAGGATCATTAAAAAAAACATTACAGTATCTTATTTTTGTTAAATAAAAGTCAAGAAATGCGCGTTTTTACGCATTAACCAAAAATTACACGGTTTTCCAAAACAATGCGTTGAAGACACGAGCAGATTATTTTTTAAACAGTATCGTAGGGTTGCTTTAATGCCTTATGTTTAGTAGGTAACGCGTAGATAGATAGATAGATAGATAATACTTTATTGCACACCAAATATACAAGTACAAACAAAAATAACAATGTTTTGCTAGTCGGTAGTACAATGGGCGGTCACCTCATTGGGAGTTCACGGATGGTGTCTAGAATTGACTGGTCTAGCCTTCCACACATAATTTTTGATGGAGTTCACATACAGCAGAGTGAGACGGTGAAAAATGTAGGTGTTCTTATGGACAGAAACCTGTCATGGGAACCACAGCTAACTGAAGTCAGCCGTAAAACTTTTGCCTCAGCTGGTTCCATTCGGAGGCTGCGCAACTTCCTTCCAACTGCCACTTACTTGCACAGTCACTTCTTCTTCCAATACTTGACTATGCCGATGCCTCTTATCTGGACCTAACTGAACAGCAACTTGACAAGCTTGAGCGCCTTTAAAATCTCTCCATTCGATTTGTTTTTGGCTTGCGCAAGTACGACCATTTTAGCTTTTTACGATTCCGCAAAAAGCTAAAATGGTTGCCAATCCGCCTTCGTCGGAATACGCACTTTCTAAATTTATTATATAATATCCTTTTCAATCCCACGACACCCTCCTAACTCAAAGAACGATTCCAATTTCTACACCTCTCCCACTCTCGATCCTTACGCTCCTCTGACACTCTTCTTCTCGCAATACCTGTCCACACTTCCTCCTACTATGCTAATTCCTTCACAGTACAAGCTACTCAATTATGAAACGCGCTGCCTGAGGCTATTAGACGCTCCAAATCACTTGATTGTTTTAAAACTATGGTCAGGGAACACTATTTGTCCTGTCATTAACTGTTGCTTGATTCTTTATGTCATTTTAGATTTAGGTTTGTTTATGTATGTATTGGTTTATTCAGTTTATTTTATAACGTTGTATTTAATATACTGTAATGTATGTATTGTATATATTTTTGTATAAGTATCTATCTTTTTCTATCCTGTAAATTTGTATGTACACATTATTTTGATTATAAATCTTTTAATATTGTTATCATCACCCTTTTTTAAGCTAAATTCTGTTCAATCCATCCTAAGGTTGTCTGGCAGAGATCGCTATCTAGCGATAAGACCGCACATTGTACAACCGTGTACCTAAACTTTGTTTCTTATAACAGTTCATTGTATTTATGAGTGCAATAAAGTGTTTTCTATTTTATTTCATATTTATATACTGGTAGAATACAAATGGTTTAAAAAGGTGACATGCACTAATAATGTGTTATCTGTTATCAGGAGGATCAGTACGCGGAATGGGTGTCTGCCTGTCGCCTCGGCTCCCGAGGTCGTTCGTTAGCTGACGCTGCGTTCCAGACCGAGGCTGCGTCTGTTCGGGCTTTATTAGCTCTGCAAAAACCACAGCTCGACGCCGGACATACCGTGCCGCATTTGGAACATCTCTCGCCGGAACATTATCTGGCACCCAAGTTCCTCAAGAAGCTCAAGAGCAAGGTACTTTTAAAACAGAAATATTTGACTGTCAGTTGGTAGTCGCTTCTACTGCGCTGTAGGTTGAGGGTTCGATAGATTTTTGGGTGTTTGCGTATTATAAAGTAGTAGCTGCTGCCCACGGATTCGTACGTGTCAGAAATTGATAGATACCTGCTCTAATTACAATAATATATTACACCTTATATCAAGATTTAGAAGTTTATAATGAAAGTTAGTAAAATTACTGAAGTTAAATACCTACTTCTCACATGAGGAATTGAAGCTAAATGTAAGCAAGGATAAATTCAATAAGAAGAGAGAATAACAAATTTACCATAGTATATTCAATTTTCTTTATTCAATAAAATCACAAGGACCACTTTTGAACATTTCACACAGCATCATCTGGCCCCAAAGTAAGCAGAGCTTGTGTTATGGGTACCACAGGACTGATAAACTACTTATATACTTTTTTTTTTGTAAATACATACATATTATACATAGAAACACCCAGACCCGTGACAAATAGTTGCAGATCATACAAAAATTTGTCCCGCGGTGGGAGTCGAACCCACAACCTTCTGTGTCTCAGGCAGGCCTTCGCCCACTGCGCCACATAGGTTGTCAAAGAATAGGTATAGAGATAGATGGTACCTTGGAGAAGGGAATAGGCTAATTTTTATGTAGGTACCATGCGTGTGACAGTATAATTGAAATTATACTCGTAAGAATTCAATAAAAATCCACCTGTCATTCAATTAGTTCACAGCTAAAAACACAGATGGTGTTTTGATAAAACAGTTAAACAGTTTTATACTTATGTTATTATTTTATAGTTGGTTTAAATTAACATATGCTTTAATAAATATTATTGTAATAAAAATGATTATACCATCACACACATTTGAGAACGAAATTAGGATTTCAGAACGAAAGTATCCAATGATTGTTATATATTGTAAATTTAATTGTTCGATACATACTTTCTTACTATTTTGCAGTTATTAATTAGTTTGGATTTATTAACGAATGTTTCACTTTATTATTTTCTGTTCTCATTATTCTGATATTTACAAGTCCTTCATTTGATTGTTTACTAAATCGGTAAATTCGTTATAATTCTTTTATTAAGACATATATATACCAAAATTATGAATCCATTGTTCCGTGAATTGTATTTTAACATCTTTTTATGGTTATTAAGTAAATAACTTTCATTATTATACTTAGATTCTTCTATGATTGGTTGAATAATATGGTTGAATTAATATGGTGTGATGTTTTGTATATATTTCAAAGTAAGCAAAGCTTGTGTTATCGGTACCACATGACTGATATACTCCTTATTTACTTGTTTTTTGTAAATAAATTCATATTGTACATAGAAACACCCAACGTTATTTATTATTATTATTTGTGTGATGAACACAGATGTATCTGTGTCTGGGTGTTATAATTATAATGTACTAGCTGCTGCTCGCGGCTTTGCTAGCGTGGTGCCTCAATAAAATGTAGCCAATGTCCTTCTGCAAGGTCTCAGCTATCTCTTCCAAAATTCATCAGAGTTACTTTCGCATTTATAATATTAGTAGGGATTTCTAACTAAAATTTTCAGATCCCTAAATATGAGTTGCCCAAACATACTTTCATCCCCTATTTTACCCCCCTTCCCCCAAATGCAATACATTTTCTTACCAAATTTCGTCATGATCTGTTTAGCCGTGAAAACGTAAAAATCAGACAGACAGACACACTTTCGCAATTTATAATATTAGTTTGGATCGTATGGATGTATTCAATCAAGCATCTCATTCCCATCCCATTCTATGATTAGTTTGAGGCTTGATGGTTTTGTGTGGATCGTCCACTAATATTATATATTTATTTTCAGTTCACCCAAAGAGTGCTCGAAAGCCATGCTAACGTGAAAGACCTTCCACTCCTAGAAGCGAAACTCCAGTATATAAAGACATGGCAGAACTTGCCCGACTACGGACAGACGCTGTTCGTGGTCAGGTTCATGGGCCATCGGAAGGACGAGATCATCAGCATAGCGAACAACAGGATTATGAGACTTGATCCTAACACTGGGGATCATATCAAGACTTGGAGGTTCAGTACTATGAAGGTAGGATAAATTCAGATACTTTACAATCATTTCATATTAGACAAAATCAAAATGTTTTTTATTCTATAAAATCACAAGGACCAAGTCAAGTTAAAAGATACTTTATTCAATACAATCACAAGGATCACTTTGAAACGTCTTACATACTAGGTGAATTTAGGTGCCAATTCATCCTAATCCACGCCCGAGAAGAACTGGCAAGAAACTCGTCTTGGTCCTAGCGCTTTTTTACACGATCCATCTTATAACTACCTTAACTACGAAATACTAATACAAGAGAGTTTATACATTTCAAGTGTGTCGGTTAACTTTCTGACGGCAGAGCGACATTAGACCATGCATTCTTATCAATAATATAGTCATTTATATTATAATAAGCTTTCTTCAAAAGACTACTATTTATGTATTACTGTTTTGATCAGACTTACATGCTAGGTAAGAAGACGAGGCTAAACTGGTTTCTCATAACCCCAGTCCCAGTGTCTTTTAAATTTTTTACCGACTTAAAAAAGTGAGGAAGTTCTCAATTCGGTTGTATTTTTGTTTTATGTTACCTCTTAAGTTTTAAATCAAAACAGCTGGAAAAATTATGTCATTCAAGAAGACGAAATTTCGTTATTTTTTTGTAATTCTACGTCTTTGCGCTTGCTACGTCTGAATCTTAGCCTAACCATAAATTCATTTAATTATTTATATATAATTATTTATAACGTACTAGCCTATCAGCTCAGTTGGTACTGCTCTGCCTTCTGCGCTGTCGGTGGATTTGATTCCCTCTCCGGGCAAACATTTGTGTGATGACAATAGATGTTTATTCTGGGTTTCATAAGTATGATTTTAAAATTATATATGAGTTCTGTCAGTCATCTGGTCACCATAATACAAGATATGCTTAGTTTGGGGTGTTAGTGTTAGAGAGTGTTGTACGCATTGTCCTAATATAATATATTAAACATAATATATTTATTTATTTACTTAAGCATACACAAATCATACATATTAACATTATACAAAATTATTAGTGAGAAAATTATACACTTCTAATATGCATGACAATTACGGTGTTCTAACATTCACCATAATGGATTCTATGATAAATAGACACTAAACCGAAGGATTAAAAATAAAAATATCTATTTTATTTAATAATATTAATTTTTATTATTACGATTGGCCCATTGTGCCCCACTGCTGGGTAAAGGCATCCCCTTGATCTCTCCAGTCATCTCGGTTTTGAGCTGTTTGGACCCAAGATCTATCTAAGGTTTCGAGATCATCTCGCCATCTTTTTTTGGGTCTACCACGGCGCCGCCGTCTCGCTGTCTCAGGGCTCCATTGAGTGGTGATTTTAACCTACAGCTCATCCGGCATGCGACATTTTTATTATTAAATATGTTTAATAATTTCCAGGCTTGGAACGTGAATTGGGAGATCAAACACATGATGGTACAGTTTGAGGAAGGGAATATAATATTCTCAGTTCAATCTGCGGATTGCAAGGTGGTTCACGAGTTCATCGGAGGCTACATTTTCCTCTCAATGCGATCTAAAGACGCTAACCAGACCCTGGACCAAGAGATGTTCCATAAACTTACCGGTGGTTGGACGTAAAGTACTTTACTTTGTATACGTTGAAGGTGGTGTTAGTCTGACGGATGGTATCCAAAGATAAGCAGATGTGTAAATTAAACAATGGCGATGATTCTATTGTTACCTCGGACTAGCCAAAATTTCGCACGAAAATACGAACGATCTAATTCTGTAGGCACTTAAGTCTAAATATAAGTAACATATAAAATTACACTTTTTAAATTTACAAAATTTAAGTGTCTCTTTTTCAATGTCATGCAATTTTGTATTTAAATTTACGAAATTACAATTTTAACTTATTTTAAAACTGATAATTTGCCCTCTATCTAAGTATGCTCCGGCCTTGCCACTCTAATATCAAAGAATAGAGATAGCAACAGACTTAAACAACACATCACCTAGTGTTATACGATGGACCCTAAGACTTTATGGTGAGCAAAATAAGGTTGTTTTTTAAAGAAATTTTAGCTTTTCCAGGGAAAGAATCATACCAATATTTTTAATCAGTTTAAGATAACCAAAGCTTTGCGGCTTGTTGTTTTGTTTTACAAGAGTTCGTTCTGCTCGTGGATACTAATGGTAGGAGGAAAATCATCTTGAAAAATATTCCCTTTCATGTTATTTATATCCTTGAACTGTCTTTTGTTACGGTCCTAATACCGAAAGAGACAGCTCCTACTAAGAAAGTTTCAAAGTCTCTGTTCATTTTATAAAATAGCCTATGTTCTCTCAAGATACAATCTCCTTTTTATAAAACCAATTTTATAAAGTACTGGCTAGAATACTTTATAAAACACAGACTGCATGTTAATCTGTGGATTGTAAGCTAAATATTTAATCTTAAGAAGTACCCACATTTTTTTCACTTTCAAAACTTTCGTGAGTTGTACTATACATTTTCAAAAACACGGCGTTTACTCGCCTGTTATTTAGTCGATTGAGGCACCGACACTGTTTCGATTCATCTAGAGAATCTTCATCAGGGTGATTGATGCCGCGAGCGTTCACGGTTCGTACTGTTCGTGGAAAAATCACGTGTTTTTTTTATGTAAAGTACCCACATATTGTTTTTTATTTATTTAAGATCTATTCAGCCGTGAAAACGTAACAGACAGAGACTTTCGAATTTATAATATTAGTAGAGATGGAACATACGGGATTGAAATCATTTTTTGATCAGCCTGATTCTATCTTTGGTGTTTGCAATATCAAATAATATATTAATTGTATTTAGTTATAGGTTGTTTGTCAATGGCACTAATGATGAATTAGTTATTGTAATTCATTTAAGAGTAAGTACAGTTTACAGATTTTATTGTCGCACCCACCTCAAATTTCTGACAACTTTTTTGTTATCCCTAGGCTACAAATAATGCAAAATTACTTCTCATGTAACAGTACAGGGTGTACCTGAACTAGTACTATAAGCATGATAGAGATGACTTTGACTAAAAATGATCAGGCATGGGATTTACAGATTTCCATTCAAAAATATATTTAATGTAATTCATTGAGTTCACATGAGTCGTAGAACACTGAGACATGCTGTTCTCGAGAACAGTCGAGAATAAAACCTTGTAATAAAATATAACATACTAGGTTCAGGACATTCTGTAAATATAAATAGTGGTAAAGTCATTAATATACAATACAAAGTATAAAAGAAATGAGTACTATACATACAATTACTCGTAACTATTTCAAAAAAGGACCCTTAATGTGTCTATATTTTTAGTTGATTGTATGTAACCATATGTATAACCATTTGTTTATGTTTAGATAAACATTGGTATGTAATTAAAATATTATTATTATAAATCTTATTTTGTTTTTAGTGACCACCTCGGTCACAATTTGAGTGAATATACAAAGTGTTTACATAGATCTGGTACCGATAATGTTTACTATGCATGAATGTAATTAATGTTTAAACACATAAAATTCATCCATTTTCAAAACATCACTTGAATTAGTTTTAAGGTAAATGCGAAAGATAATGAGCTTTTAATTGTTAATAATACACATAATATAAATTACCTATATTCTTATTCCTTTATACATCAGTAATTAAATCATTCTCTGAAGTGCCATTACACATTATGGTGCTCTATTGAATCAAATTGATGAATGAAACAATAGAATAAGAGAGTGGCCTTAACATAGAGATTAATATTTTAACTATATTCATTGTAAATATCATTTTGATAGTTATTTTTAAGTTATTTTATAACACCAGTGTCAAGGCGTTGATCATTGTATACCTAAAATCGAAAACTGTATTTTATTGTTGACTACTAGTCTAATTTGAGATCGCATAAAATGCTATCACACTATTTAAGTATATTTAGTATGAGTATTAACATTTGCCTTATTTTTTAATTGTACAAATTGTATGTACACAATAATTTAGTATGTTTGTAAATTGATGTTTAAATAAAGGTAAATTGATAACCAATCTTTTTTTTATTTTGAGTGCAATAATTAAGTACTACCTTACTTACCTATAATATTAGGTACGTGATAATTCAGTGGATAGTCGATGCAAAGATTAAGGCAATTAAGTACCTAGTACTCAGATATAAAAGCTGTAGCAATATAAACTATTACTACAGTCATGGGGTCTCATCCCAGAGAAAGGAAAAATTGTTCAAATAAATATCAATAGATGGCATTTCAGATGTCGATTTTGTTATTGAAGTTTATGATAAAAGTATTTTCCAATTTCATTAAAAACCATAAGGGCGGAAAAATTCAATAAAAGCTTCATAAAGTTCTTTTATTTTTACAAAATTCAATGATGTCGTCGTTCCTTTGGTGGCAATAAAATTATTTTGTACTTCGTTGAAGTTGACACGGTTTTATTATTGAGTTTGTAGGTAGGTACTGACTATTGATAGGTGGCGGTATATTCAATTACAGTATTGTTGCATTTTTTATTGTAAGTATATTTGTATTCGAATTACAAAGAAACTAATTTAAAAATACAATTATTTATTTTCATTGTGTTTGATATATATATTAAGTATATTATTTTATTCTAACTCAAGAGATGTCACATAAAGTCACATTAGGAAACTATGTTTAAGATGTAGGATGAACAATGAATGAACAACAACGAATGAACAATAAACAACGAAACGCATGGTAGGTACCTAAGTGTCAATTTGTTGTCTGACTGATTCGTTACCTACCTACGTTTGATTTCGTTTGAATTCCTAGTCGATTGCGCCTAAACGTAGTAGGTAGGTACGCTATTTTGTGAAAATAGTGACCTGTGACCGTGCATACCTACCTACCCTAAAAATCGGACTCAGATAAGGCTTCCTACCTCGCTAGAAAGACCCTGGCACGTGGACGGACTCTGACTCTGCTGTTATTGCGATTGACCACTGGCTTTGTTCTTGACGACACGGCTCATTAAAAAGAAGTTTAAGGATAACTTACCTATGATCGATTTGATATTTACCTGTAACTTATGAAACTTTCAAGGTTTTGAATATAATTTTTACTTAAAACGGATATCCCGTTTACTATGATATGAGCGACATTACGGGGAATGATCGCATTGAAAGATTGAGAAGGTTAGACCGTCTTTTGAAGTTGATTGACATGATTTACTTAGGTACCTAAAATATTTTATAACTCAGAAACCCATAACCGCATGATCAAAATGTTGTCTATTACTTCAAATACCAGGTATTTGAAGTTTTGTCTTGGCTCATCAATTTTAAAGTTCCTGTCATTTATCTACATACTTTCATCAACTTCAAACTTGTTTTCTGTTCTAATTCTAATTCCGTTGCTGACTATAAGTAGGTCGGTACCAACTTTATCAACATTATTAGAGACATCCGATGCATAATTATCGCCATCTATTTTTTGCGCGTTTTACTGTAATAAATCCACTTCCAGAAGCTATGTGGCTCTAGCTATTCACCGCGCTGCAAGCGGCATCTAGAGCCTATGTAGGCGAAACAAAATAGGCCGAAGAATAGCCCGAGTTATGAGATTCGCGTTTCGTTGTATGGGATGAGGTATCTGTACTAGTATAGTATTATGTTATCTGTGCTATAGTATACCCGATAAAAAATACTTGCCCTGGTTCTATCGTTTCGCCGGAATAACTAAAATTTCATAAAATACGAACGATCTATATTGTCTGAATAAGAGTAGGTAGCATTTTTAATTACACCTCTTAACTGGATTGTCGTGTAATTTACGTATTTTTACGCCACGTAAATTAGTTTGGAATAAAACTGCAGAAAATCTATATACAAATACTACTTGGAAAATCCTCGAAAACCCATTCAATAGACGAACAAAATATACATTTTAACTCATTTTAAATTTATCATTTCAAAATGTGTTCAATATGTTACTCTAATTTGGACTTTGGATTTTTTGATCGACATCATCATCATCATCATCTTCCTGCCCTTTTCCCACATTATGTGGGGTTGGCACAACATTGTGTTCTTCTTCCATTCTCCTCTATCAGCCGTCATCTCAAGACTCACTCCTTTCATACTCATGTCATCCTTCACGCAATCCATCGTCTTTTCTTTGGCCTACCTCTACTCGTAAATCCATAACAATCATACCAAGCACTTTCCTAGTAACATGCCATTCTTCCCTTCTCATTACATGCCCATACCATGCTAGCCTGTTGCTCCTCATCTTTTCATTCACTGGCGCCACTTTCACACTTCCTCTTATGTACTTACTCATTCCTTACTCTGTCCATTCGCGTCACTCCACACATCCATCTCAGCATTCGCATCTCAGCCAAGTCCACCTTTTGTTCATCCGTCACTTTTGTTGCCCAACACTCAGATCCATACAATACGACAGGTCTTACGATCGTTTTATATATTTTCACTTTAAGCTTTAAGGGCATACGTGGATCGCAAATTGTTCCTGAGACCTGTCGCCATTTCATCAATCCCACATTTATTCGACTTCCTACATTCTTCTCTATCTCACCATCATTCTGTACTACTGAACCGAGGTACCGAAAATCGGAACAAACTGGTAGGTGTACACCATCTAAGCAAAACTGGATTGACCACCGAAGTCGCAGAACATGTTCTCGGTTTTTGTCCTGCTTATCTTCAGCCCAACACTCTCTAATTTACCCTGGCATTTTCCCAGACTGTTCTAAACCTTGGTTGCGTCTTCTCCGATAAGAACAATGTCGTCGGCAAAAAGCATGAACTAGGGTGCTTCCTCCTGTATGTCCGATGTCAGAGCATCCATTATCAGGAGGAACAAATAAGGGCTTTAAGCCGACCCCTGGTGCAAACCTACAGCCACATCGAACTCACCAGTGGCGCCAGCTTCGGACCGAACATGGGTACAAGGTCGACTGTACATGGCCCTTACAAGCTGCAGGTACTTCACAGACACTCTTTTCTCTTTCATTGCCCACCACAGAACCATTCGGGGAACCCTGTCGTATGCCTTCTCGAGATCTATAAACACCATGTGTAAGTTCCTGTGCACGCGCCGGTACTTCTCGCACAGTTGGCGGATGGCAAATATGGCGTCTGTTGTTCCTCTTCCAGGCATAAATCCGAGTTGGTTCTGTGATACCTCACTCTCTTCTCTCATTCTTCTCGCTATCACTTTTTCTCAAACTTTCATACTATGTGCCATGAGCTTAATTCCTCGATAGTTGTTGCAGTCCTGTACATCAGCCTTGTTGTTAAAGATGGGCACCAGAGAACTGTTACACCATTCGTCCGCGATCGCCTCTTCTTGCAACAACTTATTAAAGAATAAGGTCAGCCACTTCCATCCATCCGCTTTCAAAAACTTCCATACTTCCACTGGAATTCCATCAGGGCCAACTGCTTTACCATTCTTCATATCTTGCACGGCTTTCTTGACTTCATCCATACAAATATCTTTCACAACACCTGTATTTACTGGCACTTTTTCTAACACTCCACTCCACGCATTCTCTTCATTCATCAACTTTTCAAAATACTTTTTCCATCTTTCTTTTATGTCCTTATCATTCGTCAAAATGTTTCCCGCTTCGTTTTTAATACATTTTACATGCACAATATCCCTTGCATTATTTTCTCTTTCTTTGGCTTTTCTATACAAGCCTTTCTCTCCGTTTCTAATGGTTATGGTAGGCTTTTTAATGGTACAGCTTGTTTGCACCTTAGCCCTTGCGACAGCGACTACTTTCTTAGCCCTCCTTTTACACTCCATGTATACACTTCTTTTTATCTCTTTCAATACATCATCACCACTGTCAACGTTCTTCCATTCTTTAAATGCACACTTTTTATCTTTCAAAACCTTCTGTACTTCATCATTCCACCACCACGTATCCTTATCTATCTTTCCTTTGCCTTTCGTTTCCCCAAAAATACATCCCTTTCCACATCCCGAATACACGTCACCATTTCATTCCAACATTCATTGGATTTTGAGATCGTATTTACTAAAATTTTGGCTAGTATGATGAAAAAACAGATCACCACCAGTGTAGTTGTACGCTGTATAATGTAGGTGTGTATGTGTATACTTGTATAATATACAGGTAGGTATAAATACACACCTCAGAATACACAAATATACTTTTATAGATTTATTTAAAAAATCCACAGAAATACATACCTACTAAAAGAATTATACATTTCTGGGAGCAATGTAGTAATTGGTTTAGACTCTGTAGGTACCATATCTGCAAACATGGTTTACGCAAGGCTGGTAGGTATTATGTCTACCCATAGCTCAAAATTAGGTGACTGTATTGTTAGTTTAATAATTCCCGTATGTATTACTTTTGTATGAGTCAACTTTGCTGACAAATGAGTAATATTTGGTGACGGAGGCTGCTGTCATGACGTAACAACTTGAAAAGCCGGGAGCGACAATTTTACGTGCCCTCCGAAATACGAATGTACTCAGTTATTTCAATACTTAATTACTCTTTATCACTCAGGTAAATGTGCCACTGCGATCACCCATCCAGTACTGACCACGCATGTGTTGCATAACATCTTGATCAATTCAATTATATATATCTTTATTCAATAAAATCACAAGGACCACTTTGAATCGTCTTCTTACATGCTAGTGAATCTAGGTGCCGGTTCTTCCTAACCCCAGTTCAAGAAGAATCCTGCAAAAAACTTGTCTAACAACAAATTTGGTACGGATGCCGAGTCGAGTTGGAGCAGATTCATCCCAAGCTTTTTTGTCATCTAAATAATCAGAT
The DNA here is from genome assembly GCA_948098915.1 of Lampropteryx suffumata. Classification (NCBI taxonomy): domain Eukaryota; kingdom Metazoa; phylum Arthropoda; class Insecta; order Lepidoptera; family Geometridae; genus Lampropteryx; species Lampropteryx suffumata. Next base: position 6,955,910 of record OX402563.1, read on the forward strand.
AATTTATAATATGCTTTTATAGACAGTTTCTGTTTAATTAATTGATCTGATAGGAACATAGGCTAGCCATGCCACGACAAGTAATATTTACATCTAATATGGCCCGCGGGAATTAGTGGTATTGTTAGATAGCGGATGCGGACGGGACTGGACTGGACAACTTGACTATCGCAACGCATTCTTCTTCTTTTGCTTCTACAATTAATCTTAGCTAGAGCTAGGATGAATAAGAAATGTTCTGTCTTCTATTTCTTTTCATCCCATAATTCCTATAATAGTATCTGTCTTGTGGTATATTTTGCCAAGTGTGTGATCAAGTGATTGTTTGGTTATAAAGTCTTCATCGATTGTCATTTGTCTATCCAAAACATCATCGCGGAATGTCCGTCTCGGGATTCCTCGTCGTTTAGATCACATAGCAATTTCATCAACATAATACACTTGTTACTCAATTGTCCGTACTTGAACTATGAAGTCACAATTTATTGTTTAAAACTCCGCTAAGATTACTGAAAAACCATGCAATTAGCTCGAAAAATACCTATGTATTTAGAAGTAGTAACATACTACCTACTTCTAAATATATATTTTTCGAGCTTCATGCATGACAAACGAAGAATTAAAAAAAAATATTCTGTCCACCTACTAGGATGACTCAGGTTTTTAGACAGTTGACAAGACAGACGAAGTGACAGTCATGACAGAATTATTACATTATTTTGTTTTGTTTGCTGTTTGCTGGCTGGTTTGAATAAAAAATGTAAATCCAATAGAAAGTTACTAAAACAGTGCTAGAGAAAAGATACACTTGTACAAAACTCAAGATTTCAAGATTTTCAAGAACGATCTGTACCTATTAGTCACTGCAGCTGTAAGTTCCATTTTCTTCTTTATAGTTTTTACACGAAAATGGCTTTACGTTACATCCGTCACATTGTCCAAAAAACTAGCACGGTTGCAAAAGCTTCGAATATTCCGAAATGTCAGAGACAGTTATGTACAAGTAACCCTCTACAGTTAGGTATGATCCCAATCGTTGTGGAGCAAACAGGAAGAGGAGAGCGGGCTTACGACATCTACTCCAGGCTTCTCCGTGAACGAATTATCTGTCTCATGGGTCCGATCAACGACGAAATCAGCTCATTAGTGGTTGCTCAACTGCTCTTTCTTCAGTCAGAGTCAAGCAAGAAGCCTGTGCATTTATACATCAACTCACCAGGTGGTAACGTAACAGCAGGGCTGGGTATCTACGATACAATGCAATACATCACACCACCTGTAGCGACGTGGTGCGTAGGCCAAGCCTGCAGTATGGGGTCACTGCTGCTTGCGGCTGGAGCTCCAGGAATGAGGCATGCACTGCCCAACTCTCGTATAATGATTCATCAGCCATCAGGAGGGGTTAGAGGTCAAGCCACTGATATACAGATCCAGGCAGAAGAAATTTTGAAACTTAAAGCTCAAATCAATAACCTCTATGTAAAACATACAGGATTGGCAATGGAGAGAGTTCAGTCCTCAATGGAACGTGATCACTTTATGTCACCAACTGAAGCAAAAAGCTTTGGTTTAATTGACAATGTTTTGGAGCATCCACCCTCACATGCAATGGAGAAGGAATGTGCGGCAGCCAACTCTTCATCTCCTAAAAGCACTTGATTTTTATTTTTTGATAGTAAAGTGGAATGGTTTGTTAGACAATAAATTATATTTTTCAGTTATTTTATTGTTACAATTGGCATATGTTTTCATTTTACATTTATTTAATTATAAAAGAAATTTTATTTTACTGACATCATACATTTCAATTAAAGATTTACAAAACATACACAACATACTGCATACTGCTGATGTTGATAGCTGACAGATAAGCTTTTTTTTGGTTGTGTCTAGCTTATAGTAAAAAATACGGAGACCAGAAAACAATATATAACAATTGTTTAGTTGACACTATATTACACAAGGATGAACTATCTGTAGGTCATCTATCAGTCATCACCAAGCATTTATAAGTATGTATATCTTAGTAAAGGTACTTTCAAAGTGACAATCAACTATTGCAATGCATTGCTCGAGCTTGTAGCGTCAGCCAGTCATAGTAAAATGTCAAATTTGTATACACCATTAGTGCTGGGTATACTGGAATACGAAATGACACTAGTCCTATTGCAGTATATGTAGTTGTTATAAGAGCACTTCCAGAATCGCCCCTGCAAAAATAAATATTAATAAATATTGGTACACACAGCAATACCAGCCCCAAACCAAGCTATACTTAAATGATTGAGTGCAGCATTTAATCAAGTGAAGCCCTGTCATTGTAGAACACATTGCTTTATCCGGAATAAGATGATTTGATGGGAATTTCATGAAGAGCTTGTAGCATAGTAAGTCGTTCCAAACAGATAAACAAAGTATAGCAACTTGTGATTTCAGTCCTTGGATTAGTGACTACAGTGGCATTGTCATCAAGTGCTTCTATGCTTCGGACTTTGAAGTTCGGACGGCACTTTAAGCTCTCGATCCCGGCTTTTCAAAGTTGCTAGTACTACTAATTGCCAATTCGTTTTATAGTTCGTGTATTTTCGAAGTGACTTTTAGAATGTGTTTGAATCATAATTCGAAATGCATTGATGCACTGCATAATATAGGCTCTAGAATTACTGGTGCCTTACTGTGCTGGATGATCTTCGTAAAAGTTCTCGCTGCCTGCGCAAAACATTCCCGGAATTAGATGTCCGATCTTGGCGCAAGTTTGCTTTGACCGCAGCTTCTGATCTACATGTTTCAGTGTTACAGAGGTGAGTCCGGTGTCCTCCTACCAGACCAGAGCACAAATAATTATTAAGCTTGTAAAATATGTACAGACACCTTGCAATTGTTATTCAAATTCTGCTTACGTCGACAGTGCCCCAGCCTGCTACTTTTCCAATAACAGTATGGAAGGGAAATAACTTTTGTATTATTATACGTTTTGCGTTTCTTCCCAGTGGGATGTCCCGGTTGACTAATGCTAAGCCGATGTCGTTTAAAACCTCCTGCTCGTTGTACCAACGGTGGATCACGAAACGCTTTACGGTCCTCTTGATCTGAACCTGGAGACATCAATTTGAAGCTAGATAATTAGGTACCTACCACATTAAATGTTAATGTGAGCGAGGTCTATTATAACTGCTATGGATTTCTTGATTCAATCAATTACTATCAGTGCAGTGTCAATTCGCAATAGGAGTTTTGGTCCAATGTTGCAATCATTGGTTTGAATGCAACAGAAACCAGTTTTGTTGACAAGTTGTGTTGACTGTTTTGGTTTCAGTTTTTAAAAACAAAAGCAATGTTTTGTTCGTACAAAATTACCAGACCAGCCTGCGATTATTAAATTCGCATTATCGATGGGCTGGTCTGTTAATACTTATTGTTCGACTTTGAAGGTAGACCATAGGTACCTAGAATGAAAATTAAAAAGTTTATTACAGCAAAAACAGAGTAGGTACCTACCCCTAAAATCCTTATAACAATGAATTACATTATATAACATTACAATAAACCAGAAATTTCAGCAATTAAGAGCATTATCTCAGTTATCTGATTAAAGTAGATAGTGGCGGATTTACCGCCATGGATGGATTTATATTTTTGCCGCCATTAGCTCTAAAATTATCGCGGCATCTTTGAGGACCTCAAATTTTTTAAGCAATTTTTTAGAAATCGAAAATATTTCTGTGGGTGCTGTGAAGATGGTCTTTTGCAATAGAATATAGATGTTTGTGGTACCGTTGAAAGTACAATCAAAGAGAATGCACATAAGATATCTTAAATACCTAATTCTGCATGACATCCAAAGATTTCTAAGGTATGAAAACTTTAAAAAAAATCCGCCTATAATTTTGAGGCCTATTCAACCTGCTCGTAAATCCGGCACTGTTGATACGTAGGCCCTTTGTTTCTGTCTGACATACAATAATCAATGGGGCCGTTGAGTACGGGCCGTCCTACACTGTCAATCTGGCTATCAGGGCGATAACTTAAAAACGTCTCGTAACTTGAACACTGCCGCTAAACACTAAACACTGTTGCTATCTTACAAAAAGGAATGGCACTATTTTAAACAGAAATTGACTTATGACAACAGTTTAGAGACGTTTACAAGTAATGCCATACCGTAAAGTCTAGGTGCTTTCCATACCGATTTTAAATTCTCGCTGCCCGCGTATACTTCTATTCTATGCCTCAAGTTACAGGAGTGAATGCAGTGGGCTGCTGTGATGATAATCTTCTGGTTTAAGATGGAACCTCCACAAATCCAATCCGAATGGCAAAATGCTTTGAGGAAAACCGAGTGAGGATGTTCTTGTATACTCGTAAAACCGCCGCCTACCACAAACCCCTCCATGTCTTTCCTGGCACATTTTGAAATTTGCAACAGAAACGTAAAAAACAAAACGCATGTGACTGCATTGTTCATATTACTGTTGGATACTTTAATTTATAGGTTTTAATTTATTTTACGGCATTGCCGCTCTATAACGTTGTGTGATTATGATTAGGCATCCAATTACTTTGGCGTTGTTATTTTTTATTACGGACTAACTGATATGCTCGTGACTTCGTCTGTGTGTTACGAGTTTTTTTATGAACTTTTTTAAACACAAGTTATAGCCCCTCTGTTTGTCCCTATTCAAAGTTTTGAAAATCCTGAAACACGTGACCGTTTTTTGTATACAAGGTATACAAATCAAATTTCAAGCTAATTTTTTTTTTCCCACCTCGCGTTAACCCCTTTTTTGGCCGTTTTTAAGGGTGGCCGCGTAATCACTAATCAAAATCATACATACCTCAGCCTATAACTTTGAGAGTAAGCCAGCATAAATAATGAAAGTCCCATCCAATCATTTTTATGCCAATCGTGAGACAGTCCGAGAACCCAACCCAAGTCCGAGAGTAGAAACTCGTCCTGGTCCTATCGCTTTTTTGTATGATCCATCTTATAACTACAATAAACGAATATAATATTACACAGTAGTTTATAATCCCTACTAAAATATATATTAATATTATAAATGCGAAAGTAACTCTCTCTGTCTGTCTGTCTGACACGTTTTCACGCCTAAACAGCTGAGCCGATTTTGATGAATTTTGGTATAGAGATGGGACCTTGGAAAAGGACATAGGCTACTTTTTAGGTAGATACCACGCGTGCGAAGCCGCGGGCAGCAGCTAGTTAATAATAAATAAAAAAATGTCTGACGTTTCACACATCATCACCTGACCCCCAAGTAAGCAGAGCTTGTTTTATGGGAACCACATGACTGTAGGTTTCTCTATCTACTCCCCTGACTGGCCTGTCTGCTCAGTTGGTAGTAGCTCTACCTTCTGCACTCTAGGTTGAGGGTTCGATTTCCTCCGAACATGTGTGCAGAATATACCTAGGTGTTTGTTCTTTGTGTGGATCCTATAAAGTGTCATAAGCATGTATTTAAATATATGTAAGTATTCTATCAGTCATCTAGTCACCATAATACAAGCTATGCTTTGATTGGGACTAGATGACGTTGTGTGCATAGTCCAGCAATATTTATTATTGTTATTATATATTTACACTACTAGGGCTGCAATTCTTATACAACGGCTATACTTATCTAGATAACTTATATAACGTTTTTAATTTTATTTAAAGATCCTGAAGTCTACTGTCTATTCTATAAGTGGATAAACATAATCTGCTTACCTACTTCTGTGCCTATGGTAGGTCTGTCGAATTACGCCTATCTATCAAAAAATTTTTTCAATTTAGCTTTATTTCTAGGTATATTTATTTTTGCATGTACCTATGTTACCTGATATCTCCGCCAATTGTGAACTATATGAAGACTATACGGGGAAAATCATCAAAATCATTTAATGATTTTTGTAGTTCCAAAGTCCACAAAGAACTCTTAATTATGCTATTTCCATCTTTCTGTCTGTTAGGCTGTCTGTCCGCACCTTATCAGAGCTCTTGTTTGCAATGAAAACATCAAAATCGGTTTAGTTAGCACCCTACAAAGTTATGGAATAAAAACATTGAAAAAAAAAACATGTGTGCAATTCACACGTGGTATAAGTGAAACCTTCAAAAAAAGAATTTATAATGCTTTCCATCTCATTTTCTCCCACGTTAAATCTTGTGAATTTATGTGTCTGTCTCTTTTTACTGTCGTTTTTTCGTTTCATCGACTTTCAAAGTACATAGTGCTTAAATTATATATAAATTAGATAGATAATTGATTCAGGCGTGACTTTGCGGAAATCCATTACAAAAAACATACAAATATTTAGTACTATTCCGCCAATCTATTCCCAAAGAGTTAGACACGCACGATGCAGACGCATGCAGCTCCCTCTCATCCGCAATTGAAAAGCCATGCAAAGCGTTAGTAAAAGGCAAACACATTTTTGGAGGTTGCATGTGTGGATTGTGTGTGCTGGCCTTTTTTCAATAGCGGGCGGGAGGGAGGTGCATGCGTCTGCTACGTGTCTAACTCTTTGGGAATAGATTGGCGGAATAGTACTAAATATTTGTCGATCTATTTAATGTTTTATATATAAATTAGATCACGTTAAACAATTTGTGATCATAATGCACTATGAAGTATGGAACAAACCTCCCGTGCTAGTTTATGTTACGGCGAGGCAGCTCTCCCTTCCTTATACAAAACATCATTTTAGTATGCTATTGACGTGAGTGTCGTAAACATTCAAACATTCAAAGATTCAAAATTATTCTTGAGAATCTTTCGACAAAAAGTATTTCGCTCTTATAATATTTTTATGCTAACAATATATTTCGGTTTAAGATATTTATTTTCTCATAAGAATAAAATTCACTTACATGAGAAAAACTAAAATTAACTAAAATTAAAGAGGGACATTTGCGTACCTATCGTAAATTCTATGTAACTCTAACTATCTACTTAACAAACAAAACTATTAAAAATTAAATGATGGTAGTCGTGAAAAAAATATTGTTTACTCCGTTTGTTCGCTCGATGCACAGCGCTCAGCTTGGCAAGTTACACAGATTAAGCTCATCCGGAAGTGGCATGGAATGCAATGGTTATTTTATCCAAAGTATTTGTTACATGTTACATGTTAATGTTTTAGTAATTTTTTAAAGGTGGTCATAATTTTACTTGTTTTAAGTCTCTTGGTAATTTATTGTAGAGAAGTGCTCCTTCGTACATGATGCTTTTTTTGCCATAATTTGTTCGTGGTGCATGCAGTTTAATATCGTTTGCACTACGTAGCCTTATTTACTGTATTTGTTGCTTTTTAGTAAAAGAGATTTGTATATGTATGTCTTTAGTTAGTATTTTTCGAATCAGAATGCAGTTATAGTATAGATAGAATTGGGAAATATTCATTATTTTTGTTTCTTTAATGATTTTAGTAGTAGATGTATAGTAGTCGTAATTAAATAATTTTTTTATTCGTTTATTTTGACCTACTTGTAATATGTCTAAGTTGGTTTTAGCAGCTGATATTTCAATTTGGTTGTCAATGTGAGGTGTAACGAGAGAGTTGTATACGGTATAACGAACCTGGCGTGGGAGGCAGCGTACAAATCCTCGCAAGGATCCTTTGAGTGATGATAATTTTGATTTAATTTTTTGTAGGTGCGGTTTCCACGTCATGTTACTGTCCAACATAAGGCCTAGCTATTTCTCTTGATGTACTCTATTTAATGCTTGATTATTTACTCTTAGGGCAGGGAAATGTGGTATTTTTTTATTTTTTGCTGTGAATATTATGATTTTTTTTTTTGAGATGTTTATGGTTAATGGGTTATTTTGAAACCACTCTTTAAGTAAGTCCAGATCACTCTGTGCATCAGATATTACAGTGTGTATCGATTTTCCAAAGTAAAATAAACTAGTATCATCGGCATATAAAGTTACTTCGCCTCTCAATCCAACTTCATGGATACTGTTTACGAATATGAGAAACAGAAGGGGTCCCAGAATTGAGCCCTGTGGCACACCATACGTTATAACTCTAGGCTGACTCTGTGTTGACCCAATTTTAACTACCTGTCGACGATTTGTAAGGTATGATCTAAACATTTCTAGTGCAGTCCCTTTAATGCCAATTCCACTTAGTTTGTTTAGTAATAGGTTGTGGCTGACAGTATCGAACTCTTTTTTTAGATCTATGAAAACGCCTAGCACTATGTTTTTCTTGTCAATATTAATCTTTATTTTAGTGACAATGTCTATTGACGCAGAGAGTGTATTAGACTTGGGTCTAAACCCTTACTGTTTCTCATAAAGAAAGTTTTTAGAATTTAGGAAAGCTTCAAGTCGATTGTATGGTACTCTTTCGAACTTTTGAAAAAATAGGCAATACTGAAATAGGTCGATAGTTTCCTGGATCAGTTTTTATACTGGATTTGAATATAAGTGTCACTTTTGCAACTTTAAGACTATCAGGAAATAAACCATGCTCCAAAGATTTGTTTATGCAACATGTTAGTTCATGAAGTATCAAACTTTTCACGGATTGAATGGCTTTTGTATTAATGCCGTCTATGCCAGAACTAGTGTTATTATTTAAATTGTTTATTATTTTAGCTATTTTGTCTGTGTTTGTAAGTGGTAGGTTTTCCAAGGTTTGTGGTGGTTGCAGTTGAGCTTGTGGCACTGCGTACATTTGGATTACTGTTGTATGTCTTTGTGATTTGATCAGCTAAGGTCAAGCCAACGTTGGAGAAGAAGCTATTAAAGGTTTCACAAATATCAAGAATATCATTAACAATAAGTCCATCTTGCGTTTGAAGTTTGCTTGGAACTGCAGCCTCCCTTGTTTTGTTATTCGACAGGTCATTTATAAGCCTCCACATTTTATTCGGTTTTTTTGTGCAGTTATCAAATGCTTTCTTGTAGTAATTGCTCTTTGCTCTCTGTATTTTTACAGTAACTAAGTTTCTTGTCTTTACAAACAGTTCCTTTATTACTTTGTCTTTCGGGCTACGTTTGTGATCCGTCCATAGTATGTTTCGAGTATTTATTTCTTGTATTATAGTTTTGTTTATCCAGTCTTGTCTAGGTAGGTTATTGATTTTAGTTTTTGTACTTTTGCATTTGTTTATGCTGGATAATAGTTTTTCATCTAATGAATGGTATAAGTAGTCTTTATTTGCAACTTCATTGTCAGCCGCAATCTGGTACAGTTTTCTGTAGTTTATTACTTCATAGTTCACTTTTCTTAGGGGTTTGTTTTTTGTTTATGATCCGACATTAATGATTCTATTAATGCTAGATGAAAATGGTTTTCTTGTATGTTTGTGCAAACGTGGTCTATAATCGATTTGTTAAAAGCGGTTTCTCTAGTACAAGACCCTTGTTAATTACTCTGAACCCCATTTCATGTAGCGTTTGTTTTTATAGGGAAGTAGCAGGTTTTCTTTCTAGTAGGTTAATATTAAAATCACCTAATACAACTCCTCTTTTCCTTTTGTGTAGCTGTAATGAGTATGTGTCTATAAATTCATTTAGGCCGGATTTTTCTGGTTGACTGTAGACAGCACCAATATCAAGGGAGTAATTCTCGATATGGATCCATAGGTAGTGGTTATAGTTTTGGCATTCTTCTTCAATAAAGCTATGTTTTAGGCTATTATGAACAAATATTGATACCCCGCCTCCTCTTTTTTTCTCATTTCTATGATTAAAGTAATGACAATACTCTGGTATTTGGAATTTTTTAGCCGCTTCGTCTGTTTGAATCCATGTTTCAGTCAAAACAATGATGTGTATAATGGCTTTGAAGGATTGTATAACACATTTTAGCTAATCAAATTTACCATATTTTTCAATGCTTCTCACGTTGGCATATATAAATTTTAGGCTTTTTTTATTCGTTGTGATATCTGCATAGTTTGTAGACATTATTATAAATACTTACGGGTATTTATCGCGTTTATTTACCTAATTTTCCCGACGTTTCGACAGGTTTACACTCTGTCGTGGTCACGGGATGACTAGTTTGTAGACAGTTGATATGAAACGCCATTATTTGTAGTTGCTATATTATTTCCCATCGTCACTTCGACATTTTCTAGTTTTTTGATTGAAGTTTAGTGATTTTAGGTATGCCTTTTTCGTACTATGGTAAGATCTTTTTCGCCACTATCAGTACGTCTTTTCAGTTGTTCCTTTAGGTTTCTCATATAAGTTTGCTGTTGAGGTGTTTGATCAGAAAAAATCTTGATCACATCCGACTTTAAGTTGTTTTTGTTTCGCAATATATATAGCACAGCTTCCTGAGATTTGTAACATACTTTCAAAGGGCGAGCTTTGTTAGGGTTATATTTTCCTATCCGGACGATAAAAACTGGTTCGGAGCACTCTTGATTTACAAGTCTCGTGATTCTTAGTATTTCAGTTTTGTACAAATTAACTCTTTTTTCTTTGTCGTCAGAAACTTGTTCTGGAACTCCAATACTGATTAAATTTTTGCTTCTTCGCGTTCTTTGATTTCGATCATCATAGTTTTAAGCGTTGCTGTAGTGGAGGATGGTGAAGGAGTAGAATTGGTGAGTTGTGTAACTTCTGATTGTAGTTTTGCTATATTTTTCGTCGCCTCTGTGCTTGTTGTTTTTAATTGTAACAAATCAGATTTAATAGCATTCTGTTCTTCAGTAATACTGCTGGTCACTATATTTATGTTATTTATTTGTTCCTTTATAGTTTTGATATCTTCAGAGACTTTTTCCATAAATTCTTTTTGGTTACTGGTAAGTGTCGTCATCTTGTTCATCATTTGTGACATTTGTTTTCGGAATTCAGTCAATTCAACTGTGATAAGACTATCGTCATCAGTTTTTTACGCTTGTTGCGCAAAGTGGGTCTGGACACTTCAGTATCTATGAATGGTTCTCCACTTACCAGATTTGGTTGTGAACAGCTTCGTCCGGCACCTAAGCCACTTCCAGTCGGTGAACGTTGTACACTCATGATCTTTGTTCTTGTCGTCGTTGATTCCGAATAGTTCCGAGCGACGCGTTGAGTGAGTGAAGAAATAGCGTAAGTATAACTTGAAAGGTTCAATTGAATTTCACTTTTGACTTAATAACTTTATGAGCGTAATTAGCTTGATACTTTTTTATTGAGAATAAAAAATACTTGCGACACGTCTACTTCGTACGCTGCCCGAGGCAAGGAATATTAACAGTAGTTACTTGGTAAATTACACTTAAATCTAGGATAAACAGTGGCTACAATAATTTACTTTATTATGACTAACAGGTTTTCTGTAAAGTCATAGTCAAATTGGCGTAGGAATATTTCTAATGTTCTTCTACATACATGCCTGGTCTTATCTTTTAGTAGCAAAGATTTGCTAATACGGTTATAAAGAAAAGGTCCTAGAAAGTATGCAAAGCTCTGCGCAAAAGTTTTGCAAGCAGGAACTTTGTACACTTCATGCGCTCTTCTAGATATCACTCTTTCAGTATTGCTAGTACCTACTCGTATAAGAGTGGTCTTAGACAACAATATTTATAAAGAGTTGCCTAAGTGCCCGTTCATATGACACGATCTCAACGCGAATTCAACGCGTTTTCAACGCAAATAAAAACATTTAGGACGGCATGTAACGTAGTGTTATTTTTAGTTTACTACTTTATTGTGCGGCATATTGTTGGATAGTTTTTTCGATACATATTCGAAATGGGTATCTATTTTTAATAGAGTTCAATATGGGGGACTCTGGACCCCCTACTGGTTAAACCTCTAATTTGGGGTACCTGAGAAGTTTCAAAAATAGTTGCATATAATGATGAAATTACAAATAAAATGAACACGAATCGAACACTAATCGAAATTGCTCGTCGTCGTCGATATATTTACCTGCACTGTAGTCTAGAATTAATAAATGCAATAAATTCGAGTTTAGTTTAGTTCGCTTTCCGCCACAGGACAAATGTTTGTATGATCTGCAAATATTTGTTCGGGTCTGAATATTTTTCCAGTAAATATATTATGTATATTATATCATTATATTATATATATTATTATATTATTGTAAATATATTACAAAAATAAAGTAAATAATAGTAATAAGTAGGTACTTAGAACATGCTGATATATTTACAGTAAAAACATGCAAAACAAAAAATTGTGCTAAATTTGTCGACTGGGCTACACCGGGTATTTATAGAAGTAGGAATACATTGTATGAATTATATGCTACCAGAGAGACAATGTTAGATGATCCAGTTTTTATCTTATATGTTAGGAATTAGTCTTCAAAAAGTTTGTCATGCGGCTAAGTCACTGTTTTTGAGAAAAATAATAGAAAATTCAACAAATAAAATAAAAGCAACTTGGAAATTAATTAATAATGAAACAGGTAAATCAAGGGCTCGCAATATTCAGTTCAAATTAAATATAAATGGTACAATTTTGACTAAAGAACAGGATGTTGCGAATGCATTGATAGTTTTTTCTCAGATATACCAAAAATAGTGACCAAATCGTTAAACTCTTCAGCCTCCAGAGCTTCCGGTCTATTAGAATCTAGTGTTGCAAAATGTAAGAATGAGTTTAGTTTTAGCTACATTAACGAGGCTAGTATTGTAAAAGCATTCAAGTTAATATAAAAAATATAGAAGATCTTTGGGGAATGTCTACAAAGGTGCTGGGTGTCATTATCTTAGATATTGCACCATGTTTAGCTTATATTTTTAATAGATGTATCGACGAGGGAGTTTTCCCGATCTCATGAAACATAGTAAACTGTGATCTCGCTAATAATAGACCGATATCGATATTACCTGCTTTAAGTAAAATCTTTGAAAAAATAATTCTTAATCAGTTATTATACCACTTTAACGTTAACGGCCTGCTACATAGTAATCAATACGGATTTACTAAAGGTCGATCAACAGCTGATGCAGGTATAGCGCTCTTAAAGCATATATTTGAGGCCTGGGAGAATTCACAGGATGCAGTCGGGGTATTCTGCGATCTATCCAAGGCCTTTGACTGTGTGAGTCATGCAACCCTAATCACAAAGTTAAAATATTATGGCATTAAAAACCGGGCGATTGACCTCATACAGTCTTATCTATCCAATAGAGTCCAGAAAGTAGACGTGGGTGGTGAGAGGTCTTCGGGATCAATTATTGATATAGGGGTACCTCAGGGATCAATACCTTTTTTTGTAAAAAATATTTGTGATATAGTTTTATTTGCAGACGATACGTCTTTAATTTTTAAAGTTGATAGAGGTAAAACCAGTATTTGCGATAACGTAAATGAATCCTTATCGTTAGTTCTTAACTGGTTCACTGTAAATAACCTTTTGCTTAATTAAAAAAAAAACTAAATGTATCAAATTCACTTTGCCAAATGTTATTCATAGCCCGTCCAACATTGAAATAAATGGAGAGGCAATGAATCTTGTAAATTCCACGATCTTCCTAGGTCTTAATATTGATGCAAAACTTTAGTGGGGACCACAAATTGAAACACTTGCTGGTAGGCTTAGTTCCGCTGCATATGCAGTTCTTGCGATACGGTGGCTTACTGATGAAGCTACAGCTAGACTAGTTTATTTCAGTTACTTCCATAGTGTTATGTCATACGGCATCATTCACTGGGGGAAAGCAGCTGATATTGGCAAAATATTTGTAATTCAAAAAAGGGCCATTTACAAAATGAAACCACGAGAATCTTTGAGAGAAATATTCAAAGAAATTAATATTCTCACAATAGCTTCACAATATATATATTTATGAAAATTTGTTATACACACATAAAAATAGAGATGGGATTCAGCCAAATAGTGACCTTCATAAAATCAACACTAGGAATAAACATAAATTATACATCCCTAGGTTTCGACTAGAAAAAGTTAATAAGTCATTTATGGGGAACACGGTGCGCTTCTATAATAAGCTTCCTGAAAATGCTACTAAACTACCTATTAAGAAATTTAAAGCATACATTAAAGGTAGTCTTTTGAAGAAAGCTTATTATAATATAGATGACTATATTGTTGATAAGAATACATGGCCTCATGTCGCTCTGCCGTCAGACAGTTAACCGACCTACTTGAAATGTATAAACTGTTGTATTAGTATTTCGTAGTTAAGGTAGTTATAAGATGGATCATATAAAAAAGCGCTAGGACCAAGACGAGTTTCTTGCGAATTCTTCTCGAACTTGGGTTAGGATGAATTGGCACCTAAATTCACCTAGTATGTAAGACGTTTCAAAGTGATCCATGTGATTGTATTGAATAAATCATCTTTTGACTTTGACTTGACTTGACCAGTCATGTGGTTCCCATAACACGAATTCTGCTTACTTCGGAGCTAGATGATGCGGTTTATTTATGCTGTCTATGTATAAAAAAAAATGGCATCACAATTTTTAATAATTTACTGAAATTTTTCGTATTGACTCATTTCATAGATTCTCATGAAAATACCATTCACCTCCTTTGTTTTCTTTGTCCACTTAATGCAGATTTATCATGCTTACTTTTTATTTGACGACCTATGTGGCGCAGTGGAATATCCGGCTGAGACGAAGATGGTTGCGGGTTCGATTCCCGCCGCGGGACAAATGTATGTAATGTACAAATGTAACAAATGTTTGTATGATATGCAAGTATTTGTTTAGGGTTTGGATGTTTTTCTATGTATGATATACTAGCTTTTTTTTTTTGAAAGGAGATGTAGCTTAAATCCTTCCCCAGGATGCAATTTATATCCTTGCTAAATTTTATTTAAGTTTCAAACCAATCACCTGACCACCGAATAAAAAGTTTCCATACTAACATTCACTCCTCATTTTACCCCTTTGTTAGGGTTATTTTGAAAAATCCTGAAACATGTGTCCATTTCGCATTTTATTTATTCATATCAAGTTTCAAGCAAATCGCACCACGCGTAAAAAGTTTCATACATTTGTTTTCACCCCTTTTCACCTTCTTAGAGGTTGAATTTCAAAAAATACCGCCATAGTGGGTGGTTTTGCTATAACAGGAAGCTACCTTCAAAATTTTAGCTTTCTAGGGTTTCGGCTCGGTGATGATAAATTAGTCAGTACGTCAGGTTAAGCTCTTTTATAGGTATAGATTTACAAAAAAAAATGTATATAAGTAGTATATCATGGTATCCATACCCATATTTGTCAAATGTCCGGCATTATTTATTTAATATTAATTAAATAATTGATTCTGTGCAGTGTATAGCTATGTTGGGTGTCCAATTTTAAATAAATAAATCAATCAAATCTAGGCGTTATTCAACAGACCACCAAACTTATGTTGAGAAAATAATTAATAAATAATGAGTAAATATAATAATAAGTAAATAATGAGAAAATAAATAATGAGTGAAGAAAATATGTAGGTACTGAACAGCTTGCTGTAACTAAGGGCGAAATGGGTTTTTCCAGGCCAGTGGGCTGGAACTTAGATAGTTTATACTCGAAAACACCATAATACAAACATGTTATTGATATAGGATAAACCCCGTATATATTTAGAGAATGCTCCCTAATAAGTGTGTCAGTAGAGGGTAGAATGGGGCAGGGTCATGAGATGTAGACCGTGGCGTGACATGCATAATGTAATTTATGCCTTCTCTTCTTATTCAGGGGCGAATTTGTATTACTGATTGGTCTGTTTACTTTCTGTACTTTCATAATGACAGATATACCTACCGTTTGCTTATTTTTGAGTGATATAAAATTTTCTTAAAGTTATTGATTAAAAACCATTGTTTTAACGAATACTGCATTTTTAATAAAACTTTTCAACAAAAAATTAAACCGCCGAAAAAACTGAAAAGCAAAAATAATAAACCTATGTTAATTAACAAGCAAATTAATTAAATTAATATTTGTTTGTGGCTATAATCTACTAATTAATACATGCTTAATCTTTGATTACTATTAAATTAGCTACCTACCTTACTTTAGCTATCATACATTACAATCAGTGAGTGAACAATCAATCATCCCCTATTTTCCTACCTTTAGGGTTGGTTTTTTTTTCTAAATTTATATGGGACCTACTTTGGGGTATACCCTTTCCATTAAAAAAAAAACGGGTTGCACTCCGGGAGTGCCGACGAGAAGTGAAAACTTATTTTGGCGCGTTAGACATTTTTTAGATGGGTCTTAGGTTTATTGGGTTATGAATTGCATTTCATTTATGAATTGTATTTTATTAGTTATTAGAAACTTTAAAATACATTTAATATTCTTTTATATTTTTGTTCAGAATGTAGATAATATATCAAAGAACCTAACTCAGTAAACTTCTCTATACAAAAGTAGACTGTAAACATGTGAATTAAGGTTTATAATCAAATGGGGCGAGCGCGGCAGCCCTGCGTCTCGTAACGGTGTCGCAAGTCCAGAGGTTTTACCGAATCTAAAAATATGCGTACCGCGCTAAAAGAAGTTTTCACTTAAAAAATATGAAAATCGGACTACTCTGTAAAAAGTTATGCGTAGTCATACAAAAAAAATAATATATAATATACGCGTGTGAGAACCTCCTTTTCGTCGGTTAAAAAGGAGTGAATTTGACTTTAAATGTACTACATTAGGTTCATTTGTGTCTGAAGTAGGAAGTGTCGCGGGAAGTCGGAACTTATAGCTATAAATTAGCTAAAATGTTGAATGATCGATCGCGTCTCTTAACCTCTTCTACGACTATGTACTATGCTATGGACATCCCAAACTACCAAATATACCCAATTCGAATTATTAACTTGCTTGGCAACACGCGTGACCTACTTGGAGAGTCCTATTCAGGGTATATTTCAAACTTGGAAGGCATGACTCTTTAATCCTAAACTACGGGTTTCGATAATGAAGGTATTGACTTTCGTCGAGTACATTTTTATGATTTTAACTGGCTCAGTCGTGTAAGTGGTAATTCCACAAAGCTATTTCCCGGTTATGGCCAAAGCTTTTAGCAAAACCACTTAGCGCTGCGGTGGCATCCATCGAGGCTATAACAAGGTCATCGACAACGAGACAGTTTTTTAACCTGAACAAATAGGACTGTGTCTCAGCATTCATGAGACACCTCAGGCTAAGAATAGTGTTTCTTTGTCTGAGTCACATCACTAGAGGATGAGTGTAGGTGTTACTTGCCAAGTATTTGCCGTAGTAAGCATATTTAATGGGGGCGCTTGTTGCCACTTGGCAAGCGTTTGAAAACGTGGTTTTGTAGATTTATAGTTATACCAGCGATTCGTAAAGCGACTAAATGACTGTATCCAGCATTTCATGAAGAGGCTGTGTTGAATGACCGAGTCGCGCATGCGTGTCTCACCGGTCGATATCAATGACGTCAGAAGGATTCAGGCCTCAGTCAGCGGCCGGCGGCCAGAGTGCTAACATGTGGTTAAAATGCTTGGCCGTGTCGGTGCTGATAGCTGTAGCCGCGTCTAGCGAGGTCTTCACTAACTCCTTCCTGGTGCGGTTCAAGCGGTCGGTGCCGCATGCAGAAGCCCACCAGGTGGCTCAGCGCCACGGCTTCGACAACCTCGGACCGGTGAGTGGCCACGTGATGTACGTAAACACAGCAGACGCGATCCCAAGCGGCATAACGTTATGCTGTCGTAACGTGTTTTGCTCGTGTTTTGTTTGGCTTACCAAAAGCTAATTGGCTTTGGCAAGGTTTTGGAGGATAAATTACGTAACTATATAAAGCAACACAGCTGGTGAAGATACTCGTATATGTCTCCAGTACTTAACTACCTAATTATTACATGACATGACAGTGGAAAGTAATGGTTCATCGTGTCAACTTTATAAAAGCGGATGTGTACATTCACAAGCTCTTAATCAATTTATTATACGATAATTATAAGCGGCACCTGTCTATGCTACAAGCACTTGTTTTTTTCCCGCGCCATTTCTACGTTGTATTAAAACAAAGAAAGAACCTTGTAAATAGGTCCAGGGGGATCCAAACCATCTTCTTTCTAATCGAATGCTTAGGGTGCGGTTCAGTTTACCATCAAACAGGTGATTTCGTAGGCGTCGGTAGGTGAGTCTACAGTGCGGCGGGTAGGTACCTAATTGCTCGACTAAGAGGTCGAATGTTTGATTCATGCAGAGGTCATCCCATTTGTCATGCGGACATATATAGGAGGTGCAAATATTGGCCCTAGATTTGGGTAACCAGTACACAGTGTATCCTCGTATGAAGTCAGAAATGTGTGTTGGGATTTTATTGTAAGTAAGTAGGTATCTACTTATAGAAACAGCAGCAAATCATACCTAAATGATTAAGGGCCTAGGTACTTGTGGTCGTGGAAATAACAGAAGCTAATAGTGAAAAAAGATAGCGTTAAAACAGTGAAGTTTTGTTATCTTTACATGGCTTCCCAAGAGTGTAATATTGTTATCGTTACATAGGGATTATTGGCGTAACAATTAACCTTTGTCGCCTATCCTCTATATCCCCTTATCTATGCCTAACCCCGAAATAATAACCCTCGCAATCAGGTGTGCTTACTGAAGACACGTCACATAAAAATAAAGGCGATTTGGTCGAAGGCTTTAGTTCATGTCTGCAGCAAACACACCATTGATTTGGGACGAGAATGTATAGTTAATCGTCCAAGGATTTAGTTTGGGTAGTTATTATTTATGAAATAATCAGGATTACCGATAAAAACAAGCATGCTTCTTATAGTTATCCAAAAATTAAGGACCACATGTCCGACTTTACACCGATATTGAAGGACCATTTGTCCGGAATTATGTTGGTTAAATGTGGTTGTATTGCACTTAGAACGACAGTGCTTAAAATATAATTATTTAAATATAAACTGCGTTTATCTCGTAAATCTGTTTAAAAAAAATCAAATTCAAAATAAATAAAGTATGTAATACGTGGCGCACTTGGGTAAAAATTAACCATAAAAACCACCTGCCATAAAAATTAAGGTTTTCAATCTGTCACATAACGTACTATGGATATAAACATGATTTGTTTGATACGTTATCATCACCGCCCACGGCAGTACTCAATCGTATGTTTTATTGACATTGCTAAAGCCCTCTTCAGACGGCGAGCTATTTATAGCTCAAAAACATCGCATTGATTCGCATTATATAAAAAAGGGGGTTTCAAATATAATTGACCAATGCATGCTAAATACATACCTACAGCAGACATAATTTACACGACACCATCTAGCCCCATACTAAACATTACGTGTAATACGGAACCTAGATGACTGGTATAAAACTTGCATATTTTTAAATACATACTTATGATACCTTATAACACCGAGACACAGAATAAACACACATTCAAAGCACAAATTATTGTCCAGGGATGGAATTGAATTCAGAAACCCTACCTACAGTGCAGAAGATAAATAAATAAACGCATCCGCCGCGGATGTCTGCGTGTGTCCAGCCACGCCACAATCACTCAGCCTCAGCCAGTGTGTATCCAGAATATAAAATAATTAATGAAATATCTACTGGCGCATGTCTAATATCTGTGGCTTGAGATTAGGCAATGTGGCTTGAGATTAGGCAACGTGGCTTGAGATTAGGCAACGTAGCTTGAGATCAGGCAACTGTCTCATCTACATCTACAGCTTAATATAAATATAGCTCGTCGTTTGAAATCTGCTTATGGCTTTAATGGATAGCAAACAATTTCGATACATTTATGTCTGTTTCAACTCGTGCCTCTAAGGATAAGTTTCTTTCACCTCTGTCAGTAAGTACCTTACTTACGTACATATCATGGTAGAAAGGTCGTGGGTGTTGCTTGATCTCCTGCCGCAGTTGAACGAAATAATTTGGCTTGAGTATAAGCCCCGTGTATTCACCTACTACGACACAACATAGATAATAAATAAATTAGGTTCTAGCAGTTTTTATTAAAAGGAATACCTATACTTAAGACGACTGCCTGATCTTGACCCGTAATCACGCCTCTCAAATCGCGATTTTTTTTATCAGAAAACATTAAAATAAGCAATTCTGAAAAAGATTTTACGGGAAAGTAAGCTAATTAAAACAATTAGCTTACTTTCCGCCTTCTAAAGTAAGCTGCAAGTTCAAAAGACATTAATTTTAGGAGATTATGATGATTATTTAGAACTTTATTTCATAATTAAATTATAAAACTAACAATTAAAAACAACAACAAAAGAACAAATAACAATTTGAAACGAGGAAGTAGGAGGCAAACTTTTATACTCTTACTAGCTGTTGCTAACGACTTCGTCCGCATTTTTTTAAAGGAATTGTAGCTTAAATTCTTCCCCAGGATGCAATTTATCTCATTCCCAAATTTTATTGATAAACCCATTAAAAAGTTTCCATACAAACATTCACACCTCATTTTATTCCTTTTTGAGGGTTATTTTGAAAAATCCTGAAACCGTATCCATTAATTTTGCATTTTAAGTATCCAAACCAAGTTTCTAAGAAATCACACCTCCCGTTAAAAACGTCCCATACAAACTTTGACACCCAATTTCACCCCTTTGTAAGGGTTATGTTGAATAATCCTGAAACACGTGTCCATTTATTTTGCATTTTAATTATTCTAATCAAGTTGCAAGCAAATCGCACCACGCGTTAAAAAGTTTCATACATTCGTTTTCACGAATTCATGCATCTTAGGGATTGAATTTCAAAAAACCTTGCCTTAGTGGGTGGTTTTGCTATAAAAGGAAGCTACTATCCAAATTTCATCTTTCAGCATAGCTTCAGCGGTTTCGGCTCGGCGATGATGAATCTATCAGTCAGTCAGGTTCAGCTCTTTTATAGGTAGTATTTTATAACTACCTATTATTCCTTTATTTGGCAAGTAGATATAGCCACTAAATAGCGTTGGAAAATGCTTTTTTTTCTTAAGTCGGAGCCTTTTCAATAGGGCAAACTAATTTTTATGCCTTTATGAATCAAGTTTTTTTAATGAAAAAACACTTGGCATGTTTTTAGACAACCCGCGTTACCTAAGTACTTTTCGAGCCGTGTGACCTACTGGGATTGTCTACGAGTACCTATTTATGTACAGTGCACAAAGAATAGACGGCGTTCCAGTTAAACAAGAATAGTTCTCGTCGGTTAGACTAGAACAGTATTTATTCATAGCTGAAGTAATTATATAGGTATACCTAAGCATCCCTACGTTATTTATGCTTTTGTAGTTTTCATATTTGACATGTATAGGCTCTATCATAGATTCATTGTTACGAGTGACTCTAAATTAAAGATTTGAATTTGCCGCTATTTGTGCAGTAATTGTTGGCAATCCTGAAAAAAAAAACAATTTGACAGCTGAGAATTTAGGGTTGGAGTTTTCATTATTGAAGTGAAAACTTCTTTTAGCGCGGTACGCATATTTTTAGATGAGGTAAAACCTCTGGATTCGCGACACCATTACCGAGACGCAGCCGGCTGCCGCGCTCGCCCTATTTGAATATAAACCTTAATTCACATGTTTACAGTCTACTTTTGTATGGAGAAGTTTACTGAGTTAGGTTCTTATAAACTAGTCTAGCTGTAGCTTCATCAGTGAGCCACCGTATCGCACGAACTGCATATGCAGCGGAAATAAGCCTACCAGCAAGTGTGATATATTATCTACATTCTGAACCAAACATATTGCATCATCTGTGTTCGTTCAGTATTTGATTGGCAGTCGCCATAATTACTGATTTTGAAGTGATTTATTACTACGAGTGCCACCCGATTTTTTTTAACATTTCTATTGCTGATTTTTAGAGCAAAATCATCATAAACAATGAAGCAAATTTTCACCCTAATTTCACCAGAATCGGCTCCCTAGATTGTGGGATTTAACACCATTAAATTTATTTTTATTATCTACATTGAAGTCAACAGTTTATGTTCACAAGTCTACAACAACCCGTGCATTACAGGAAGAAAATTAAACGCTGTCAACGAAAACCATCAACGAAATCCAGCCACATTTATGCAGAATGGCCATGGAAAATTTCAACAAAATAGTGCGTAGGTATGTGCCAGCAAAGCCGTGGAGGCCATTTGCCCGATGTGTAATTCCATAAACAACCCTATCCTGACTGGCCTGTCAGTTCAATTGGTAGTAGCTCTACCTTCTGCGCTGTAGGTTGAGGGTTCGATTCCCTCCCAGGATAAACATGTGTGTGATGAGCACAGGTGTTTGTTCTGTGTCTGGATGTTATATAGTATCATAAGTACGTATTTAAAAGTATATAAGTATTCTATCAGTCATCTGGTCACCAAAATACAAGCCATGCTTAGTTTGGGGCTAGATGGTGTTGTGTGCATTATCCATCAATATTTATTTATTTATCCTATGTGCTTTATGATTAAATAAAAAATAACAATCTAAAGACTAAAAACTGTGTTTTCTATTTACCCAATTCAAATCTTGCATTAATTTTGGAACACCCTTCATAGTATAGATAATTGATTCAGGCGTGACTTTGCGGAAATCCATTACAAAACATTAAACAGATGGACAAATATTTAGTACAATTCCGCCAATGTATTCCTAAAGAGTTACCTCCAAAAGAAATGACACGGGTTTCGCCCCTCCACGAGGCATCCTCAGGAACACTTGACTGACAGACAGACTGAGACTGAGTCGGGGTGCGGATTGAGTCAAGTGTACCTGAGGATGCCTCGTGGAGGGGCGAAACACGTGTCATTTCTTTTGGAGGTAACTCTTTAGGAATAGATTGGCGGAATTGTACTAAATATTTGTCCATCTGCTAATACCCTTCATAATAAAATGCAGACAGGTACAAATTGAGCTTTTTGTGATACAAATAACTTTTTTCGCAACCCGTTTGAGTGTGGCCTGAAAACCTTAAATATCTACGGCCTCTCTTATTAAAAATAGTGCCTTCCCTTTTAGTAAGACAGTGACAGGTCGAATCTTAAGCCTTATTTAGGCACTGTTTAAGTTCGAGTCGTTTATAATTAAGGCTGCTAATGTTTTGTAACTTAATACCCGGTTACTAATAAGTATTCTGTGACCCGGGTTCAAAGCGAGCTATTTTGACTTAGTTAATTAGAATATGTTTATTTTGAAACTAAGTTTCAAACGACAACAAATAATTATAAAAGGTTAAACAGACTTATGTAGCGATGTTTTAAGTACCGAGAGATGAAGGCAATAAAGTTTACAACGCCGTAGCTTAGAAGCCTTATGTGAAATGAGTACTAAAGATCCAAGGAGGCGATAAAAAGGGGTAGAGGGTGGGCGCTATTTGCTCGGATACCGCACCATACCTACCCTGCCTATATGTCTTCCATGATCCCTTGTGTTGAACAGTCGATCCATAAGCTATGTTAAGCTCTTTTTAACCGACTTCAAAAAAGGAGGAGGTTCTCAATTCGTCTGTTTTTTATTTTTCTATTTTCTAGGATATACTTTCCGATTTGTTCCATATAAATTTCAGGAAGCAGCTGAGAGCTGCAGCAGCAAGGTTCAGTAGTTAGGTTTTTGAATATAAAAACTGAAAAAAATATGTTATCCACTTGGATGAAGCTAAATTTTGATATTTTGCGTTTTTATACATGAAGTCGGTTCTCTTTTTATTTTTTAAACCGTAATTATGGTTGTACCCTATAGAAACAAGATAATGGAGATGATAATCCTTACTGATAACAAGAGTGTTGATACGTATCATAAGTACCTACATCGAATTGTAAACATGCGGGTTGGTTCAACGCGCTGGGGCAACCACAAACAACAGCTAGAAATAATTATTTTACTTAAATTGCTGGTGCTGGAAAATGTAGGTACCTACTTATTTATATCCCTTGCGTTTTTAATCTATATACAAGTTTTGAACTTAGAGCAAGGATTCCAAGTCCTTGCAAGGATAACGTGTTTTTTATTAAAAATAATTAGTGAGTATTTACAAAACATATTAAGTATGTAGCTATATTAGTTATAAGAACACATGAGAGTATTATTTTATTTAATTATCTACATAGAAGATAAGTATGTACCTAAGCTAACTTCTCGTTTTTAATACACAACAGTCACCTAAATAATATTAGATACCTACATGATCCACACATGGATAAAAATCTTCTTGTGCTGTGTTATCAGAATTATCTAGAATTTAGTAACCTGACAATGCAAACAACACCATCTAGCCCCAATCTAAGCATTGGTAGATTGATGGTGACCTGATGACTGATAGAATACATATACACAAGCTGCCCCATTGGCGAGTTGACCGCTCGTGTTAAAAGGAAAAAAAATAAAAATCTAATTGTAAATCTAAACAATTCTCAAATCCACTTGAACACACACAAAAAGAGGAGTTTAATTACAAACACACGCGCAGAAGATTTATATATATAGAGATATTATAAAGATACTCATAAATACATACTTATGATACCTTATAACACTTAGACACAGAACAAACACCTATGTAAATCAATAAATGTTCGTGTTTGGCGGAATCAAACACCCAACCTACAGGGCAGAAGGCAGAGCTACTACCAACTGAGCTGCCAGGCTATATATTTTCAGATTGCAGTCAGTGAGAGAAATAAGGTTCACTTGATAAGAAATAAAAAATCATCAAGTTACAAAATCAACTAACGGAAAATACGAGTATTCTCTGTGATTATCACTAGTAATTGTAATTAGTAATTATCACTACGAGAATAAAGCGTTGGTAACTAAGGCTTCACGTAAATATTATCTATGGAACAACAAAACAAATTACCTAGCTATCAAAACGAAAATGAAAGCATTCATTATTAGAGATAAAATCAGGCTCCGTGACAAATTGGGCTTCTGTTGAGGGATATAATAGGGACCCCAATTTAGGTCTTTCGTTCAACATCAAAGGGAATACGAAGTATTTGATATCTAGCATAAAATTAGGGTTTGTTTCGTCTTTGAAGATTGCAGATTTACACATATAGAAACAAAAGTAAGATGTCTGGCTGTTATTGAGTTTCGTGCAAAAGTTCTATTAACAAAAAAATAACACATGTGTATAGAAGTGAAACCTTTAAAAATACAATTTATAATGCTTCCTATCTCATTTACTCCCACGTTAATTCTTATGAATTTATGTGTCTGTCTCTTTTTCGTTTCATCGACTTTCAAATCACACCGATGCAAAAGAAGTTTTCACTTCAAAAACATCTAGATAATTTTGGCGCGGACAGCGCAGATATATTTTACAATCAATATAAATAATGTATTATGTTGCAGTCAGCTATTTTAAAATAGGATAGGACACGAAACTTCATCGGTGGCAAAACATTCTGAGTTTTTACCCAAAACATCCAATCATCTATAGTGCAACCACAGAACAGAAAGAATCGTTTTTTTCTGTTCTGTGAGTGCAACGAACTTATTGGTCCGGTAAGGGTGGTGCCTCTGTCTATTGTCAATGTCATTTAGATTAGATTTTCTATGGGAGTTTTTTAGTTCGTTCTTTGGCCACCTGAACAGATAAGTTGGTGGCAGTATAAACAGTTTACTACTAACATCTTTGACATCTGTAACTGAAAGAAAAGTCTACCTAATTATGTCAAACTAGTGGTCGCCTACTGGTCGAAATTCGACCATAATTAATTAATAATTCGTTTATTTTTATGCATAATTTAAAAAAAATATTAGCATTCTGCACTCCTCTATATAAACTACTAGCTGACCCGGCCACGCGTTGCTGTAGCTCAGTAGTTCTAATACGTTGAAACAAGCTAACCTCTAAAATTATCAGTGTTTCTCTACTATATTATGCATGTATTATACATATAAACCTTCCTCTTGAAGGTTTATATGAATAACTCTATCTATTAAAAAAAAACCGCATCGAAATCCGTTGCGTAGTTTTAAAGATCTAAGCATACATAGGGACAGACAGACAGCGGGAAGCGACTTTGTTTTATACCTGCTATGTAGTGATAAGTGTGAGAAATTTCATACTCCTCCGTCCGCGCAATTTTCGTAAAAAGGGTTACAAAGTTTTTTCAAAGTATTAATATATAGAGTCAAATGATTGTTTTAATAATATACGGTAATATAATTATTTATTATGTTATGTACCTACCTATTTATATTCGGCAAGCTTATTTTTCTCAAGAGCGTGGGCATTTCGTGTATGTAGCCTCTGAGGCGCACTTAAATCCTTTCATTACACTGATTCGAAATGACAATAAGAAGATTATATTTTTCGTAAGTATTTTGTGTATTTTAGACAGTTAAATTCATAGATTAAATAATAAATATTAGATTGTAAGGCCATGCCCCGAGTAATTTCAAAAACAATATTAATATTGTAAGAAGTTACCAAAATAAGAGTTTGCTCTTTCCCAAGAATAATGAAAACATGAAGGTACTTATCTACTCGTAGGTACAGGCAGCTTTCTGATTGTAGAATGTTTAAATTTCGTTTTCAATTAAACTGTTGTCACTGTTGCAATTAACAAAAATGAAATAAATAAATAAATAATCCCGGACATTTCACAGAACATCA
This sequence comes from Lampropteryx suffumata, assembly GCA_948098915.1. Lineage (NCBI taxonomy): Eukaryota > Metazoa > Arthropoda > Insecta > Lepidoptera > Geometridae > Lampropteryx > Lampropteryx suffumata. The sequence continues at coordinate 6,982,434 of OX402563.1, forward strand.
TCTGGCCCCCAAAGTAAGCAGAGCTTGTGTTATGGGTACCACATAACTGATATACTACTTATATACTTTTTTTTTGTAAATACATACATATTATACATAGAAACACCCAGACCCGAGACAAATACTTGCAGATCGTACAAACATTTGTCCCGCGGCGGGAATCGAAGCCGCAACCTTTTGCGTCTCAGCAGGTTCTTAGCCAACTGCGCCACAGAGGTCGCCGAAAGTAAGTTTATATAGTCTTAGTGACATAACAACAAAACTTAAAGTGATTTTCTTTGAATAATTAACTGCAAGTAGAATAAACAAAACATCAACGTATCTTACTTCAGGATTAGATTCAGTCTTTCTGCTTAAAATCGGACTTAAATATCTTAAAAAAATATATTAATAAGATCTTAGCAACTTAATCATCGTTGTTACTGTTGCAATTGACACAAACGAAAGTAAGACCAGCACCGGGAACACATTTTGTATGTGCCCATTCCTGCAAGCTTTTTAAATCTCTAGTGAAATCAGTAGTGTAAGAACATTTTGTAGTCTTTCTCCTGTAAGTCTGCATCCTAACAAAAAATAAAACATTCATTTCTTTAGTTGTTGAGTCGTGGGGTAAGTTGAGCAACTATAGCTCAACTAACCCCAACCCGGAATTTTAAAACAAAAGTAGGGTTATAAAAAAAAACGTAAGAATTATACCCAGAACCTCTCTACATATCAAAAGTACAATAATTCTCTGGAAGATTAACACTTACCTGATTGAAAACAGATAACAATTGACTAATACAGACTAAAACATGCGATAAACGACGTTTTTGCTTTTTGGTCACAAAATAAACAAAACGCACGGACGCTTAACTCGCTCGTCGAGCCGCCACTAACGATCGCTTGGTGATTACCCCTCTCACCACCCTTTCTTTCCGCCATACGATGCCTATGCGTACGGTGAAAAGTTTGCGAGATATTTCGATTGCCCAACATGCCCCTATGCTCAACTAGCCCCGCCCTACCCTACTCAGTATATCTATCAGTATGTGGTACCCATAACCCAAGCTCTGCTTACTTTGGGGCTAGATGATTATGTGTAAAATGTCCGGCATTATTATTATTATATGATACAGAAGTGTGAAGGCTGCTGTATCGCTGGTATTGAGAGGCGCAATCGTGAGTAGTGCAGCAGCTACTGCCACACGCCATGACTGTACCACATACATTGATACTGAACCTACTCACTGGGTGGATTAAACATAAATAAATAAATAATCCTGGACATTACATATTGTACATATTATACATACAAACACCCCGATCCGAGTCAAATACTTGACCTTAACCCACTTCGCCACAGGGGCTGTCTAAAATTGTGTAGGCGTTTCGTTAAGATTTGAACACAGCCTAAACAATAATGAAGAAATACCTGATTTAAATTTAATATGTACTTCATCCAATTAAGGATTTGTTAGAGGTTTAAATATAAAATTGCCGTTCTAATTTCATTTATTTATTCATTTAACAATATACATCGTATTTGAATATATTACATTAAATTGGCCTAAAATTACACATAATTAAAACAATAGATATTTAAAAAAACTAACAATAAAATACTAAATACTAATAAATTAAAGAAAATAAAAATAAATATTAATGTTATATAATTAAATTTTAATAACAACTACAGTTGGAGTTCGTCCACGGTATAAAAGCACCCTTCCAGCAAGAGCTTTTTAAGCTTATTTTTAAATATATTTGGGCTATTAATAGTTTTCAACTGAACGGGCAGAGAGTTGTTTTAATGCTATACCTTAATTTTGACTCAACCAAGGCGTAATATACAGTTTTGAGTTGTTTAAGATTTACCTCATCTCTCAGACTTTTTAAGGCATAGCAGGCAGAACTTACAGAGTTCTCTATAGACTCTAGTTCTTTTTTCCAGTTTAGGAACTGATCAATAGGGACTCCTAGACTCCAATGTACTAAAACATTGAATCAAAATTAAGCCTGCATGTTGTGAAATATCAGTATGAAACTTTTTTCACGCGATTACTCTCCTACTAATATTATAAATCCATAAATCCCTTAATCGGATTAAGTATCACGAGATATAAGGTAATGTCGGCTAATGCCGGTCAGTTGGCAATACCGGTCACCTAACTTTCTAACAAAATAATGCGTTTATGCGCACTCACACATGCAAAGAGGGTGGCGTGATCGTTCCCTGCCCCGACGTACTGACCCCCGCTCAGTTCCGGCCACGCGTCACTGCGTGCAAAACGCGTGTGTGTTTCGCGCCACTTGTTATAACTTTTTAGCCGCAGAAGATATGAGGTGAGTATCGTAATTTTCATGTTGCATCTATTGTCTATAATAAGATTTGCATATCAGTTATCTAACCATACATAAGATAGTAGATTTGAAGCAATTAGCGAGGCGTTTTTTTTAAATTATGATTAACCTCAAAAATGCCGGTCAAAGTGACCGGCATTTTTTTTACGTCGCATTATACGTTTATAATCGTAGAGTTTGTGTTTATGTTCATATACTTAAGTGACTTTTAAAAAAAGAGGACTGTTTTTTTGAAGGTCCTATTTTTCTGTCAAATGTGGTTTTATTTGATGATTAGTTTTTTATACACAATCACTGGTAAGTTAATGGTATGGTACTCATGTATTTTTTTTTTAATTTTAGCATGTCGAAAGAACGGACGTACGTGATATGCCGGACGTTCGTGATGATGACGACACTGATATAGAAGATCAGGAAAATAAGTGCTGGTTGTGCAATGATTATGGTCGGCATAACCAACTGTGGTTCAGATGTTCGGTGTAGGCTTTGAGCTCACGCTGAATGCTCGGGATATGAATCCCCCGAAGACTATATTTGCAATTTATGCCCTTAAAATAACTGACCGGTATTGTCAACCTGCTGACCGGCATTGCCCGCTATGTCGGGCAATACCGGTCAAAGCTATATTTTTTTAAGGTTTCTATTGTGCCATGTGTTTTGAGAAAACTGATCTCATAGTTCTTAAGTATCATAGAATAATAGTTGAATTTATGTTTTCGAAATAGATTTTAAATAAAAAGTTGTTATTTTTGTAAGTTGTGTGTATCTTTGCTTAGGTGACCGGTATTACCCGACATTACCCTACTTATATCCCTATATATATAAAAATCTTGTGTCACAGTTTTCGTGTTTATACTCCTTCGAAACGGCTTGACCGATTTTGATGAAATTTTATATGTATATTTTTAGGTCTAAGCATAGGTTTTTTACAAATTTTTAAACCCTAGTGTTAAGGGTGGCCCCAAACATTTTATTTTTATTTTCGATAAGGCAAAACAACGTTTGCCGGGTCAGCTAGTATAATATAAACTCCAATACGCAACGATAGCGCTTTCTATTTTTTCCTGTGGTGCCATCTAGTAATAGTATAAATTTAAACTAAATGTGACATTCGATTGATTAGCTTTTAATTGTTTTTACATTCCCCTTTAAAGGTTTCCGCTTTCATATTTGCCATTATTGCTCCACGATAACGCAATTCCATACTGCGAAACCGTTTTATCACTGCAGGATATGCAGTTAGAAACCATCCGTAATCATTTATTCTCGCCGGAGTTGGCTTGAACCGACTACCATTTTTTGCGATATTAGTTTTTTTTTATTGTAATAAATCTTCCCTGTAAGCAGTAAATAAAGCCTTCGCACAGTTTATTGAGTCCAAGTTCCCAGAGTTCTATCGGAAAGGTGTAAATGATCTTCGTATGAGATGGCGGAAATGTACAGATAAAGAGAGTTAATTAAATAATTACATATTAATTTTATTTTTTACCTTAGCTTTCCCACTGCTGGGCATAGGTCTTCCCCAATTCCTTCCATTTGTCCCTGTCCCCCGCCACTTCCCACCAGCCTTTCTCGAAGGCATCGAGATCGTCACGACAACGATTCTTCGCCCTGCCCCGGCTACGTCGCCCATCTGCAGGCACCCATTGTGTAACGACCTCCGCCCAACTGTTTTCATTTCACGGCTGAAGAGCCCCGCCCAACTCCATTTCAATTTCGCGGTCTTGTCTCCGACGTCTGCGATCCCGGTCTTTGCGCGCAAGGTTGTATTGCGGACTCTGTCTGTCCTCTTCACCCCTAGCACACTACGCTCCATAGGTCGTTGGAAGATCTTGAGATTGGACTTCTGAGATTCGGTTAAAACCATGTTTGTGCACCATAGGTAAGAACGGGCAAAATACACATATCAATGAGTTTTTGCTTTAGAGATAGAGGAAGGTTTCCCTTCATTAGCGATTTCATAGAGCAGAAGTTCCTCCAGGCGTTAATTAATTAAAATTAATTCTTAAAAACTTAAATTATTTTAACGAGTTTCTAACTATTTTTTCAATACAAAACGGCAATTTTATATTTTAACCCCTAATATACATATTATCAGGAGTGATATGTACCTAAGTATGTAACTTGGATGAATTAATATGAATCGGTATAGGTGTACGTTATAATTATATTAGCGCTACACACTGCATGATTGAATTCTATGTTTAAATCGGTTCCCCGATCAAATGATTTTGACGAGTATTCATGGCGCTCAAATCGCCTTTTTTTTTATCGGAAAACATTCAAAAAAGGAGTTTGAAAAAGTTTAGAAAAATACTTTCCGCCTATTAGTATAAGCAGCAAGTTAAAACGACGTCAACTTCAGGAGAAGATTATCCCTACTAATATTATAAATGCGAAAGTAACTCGACAAACGAATAAACGAGGGAGTAGGAGACAAAATATTGAATATACATACTATATTTCTTGTATATTATTCCTTAAATTTTCAAGCAAAAAAATATATTTTTTCTATACAAAAGTAAATTTGGTGTGGGCACTGCCTTAAGTAGTTGGAATGTTTAGAAGCTATATTACAATATATTGTAGTTTTCAATTTCAATTATGTAATCTTCATCTACAATTTGACAGAAATATGCCAGTTTTGATAAGTCCTACATATTTGACCCTTTTGGAGTTGAGACCCTGGGCCCGTGGGGAACAGGAGCCCACCGATTTCAAAACTATCTCACTATCTCACGCCGTCTGGTAGATACAAGGCGTGACCCAAGAGCTGGCTCCTATCTGGCTCAGCGTATTGGCATTGCCATTCAACGTGGCAACGCCGCCAGTTTCTGCTCTGCTGCCTTCTGGCAGTGACCTGCATCAGTTGAGCTATCTATAGATCATTTTAAACGGTTCTATAGCTTAACTGTTTCACATGTATTTTATATTATTGTATATTATTCTGTACATTTCTGTAATTATTTTTGTAAATAAAAGTAGTTTTTTGATGTGACAACGTCTAATAAATCGATGAACGCCGGCTGCACACACGAAAAAGGATGACTCATTGTCTCATTACACTCATTGTCCCGTTACGCTCATTGTAACGAGAGAGAGCGCTGCACGATTGCTCGTGCCTTTCGTGCCTTTCGCTTTTGTTTACTGCAGTAGGCAGTAACTTTCCCTACCTATATGTTTACTGTAGAAAATTAAATACAGATTTACGGTAAACTCAGTGTAGAAAAACAATGTAACCTACCTAACCAGCCACTTACCTGAGTAGAATGAACATATTTTATTTATTTTTACAATTATGAATATGTACATAAAACCTATTCATAATTGTAAAGGACTATTCTCTGCAGCCTATTAATAGCTCACCCAATGTCGTCTCCAAATCATTATTAAATTAAAGATCGGACAGAATTCACAAAATTACGTAATTGCTTAGAAAAATAATTCAATTTTCATTTGCCATCAGCATTTTCGTTCCTTCTTTTCAATCAAAATACCCACAGTACTTTTGCAAAGCCACCGGTGCGTGAAATTACTTCTGTAAAAGAATCTCAGACAAGACTACTAGGGTTGTACGTTCTAGGTCACAGGATTTGGCCGGCAGTATAATTTCTACAAGTATTGTTATTCGTATCGTGCCTTTTCTAAATAACCTACTTAGGGGAGATGAAGGCAGTGGGGGTCATTTAAACGGGAATTGAAATAAAACCATACATCAATTATTTATTGCTTTATCTCTAGTTCAAACTTTAGTCAACTAACGATCAATTGATATCACTTATATTCACTTTGGCTTAATATACGTACGTTATTTTTGGAATGATTGTAGAATCATTAAAAAAATAACAGGTTTGATCAGCATTGTCCACATCTGTTGGTAATGGTGATCAGCGTGTTGACACTGGGAGTCAAGGGATGTTGCACAACACACACACTAAAATCCTATCCTATAAGTGCACGATCCTATAAGATATGGTCATTACACATAGGTATCATAAACATAGAAATAATCACCAAGTACCTAGTTAGAGCCTTACTTTCTTAATTGAAGAATGTCTTAACTAAGAAAAAGTTTGGTCAGAAGAGCCTCTGACGCGTGGCGCGATCTTAGTGAGCCGCCCGCTTCCTTTGGTTTTAGAGTAATCGGGTGGTCACCATTGCCTACATCTCCCCTATTAAAAGTAATACGACGATATTAATAAGTAGCTTTGGCAACATTCGTGTTTCCGAATTTTCATGTATTCGTTTTTTTTTTTTTTACCTTAAGGTAGCATACAAGCATGATGGTAAGCGGTCACCGAAGCCTAAGGACGCCTAAAACACCAGGAGCATCACATGCGCGTTGCCCACCTTTGAGAAACCTATTAACTCTCCACTTGAAGTACCTTATAAGTACTATATTCCCCCGAGAAAACGTGAGCTCGTTTCACATCCGGAGCGTATGCTGGAAGAAATCCCTCCGAAACCGCACTGTATGCTGTATGATTATTAAATGATATGACGTGATTAACAATTGGATAATCGGTTGCAACACGTTGACGTCTAATTAAAATCGTAGTACTGTATTTACTTACATTGGTAAATACCTTCAAAACACCTTCCTTTTACAACAAGTAGCATAATTGATTAGTATCATACCTAACTTTACAATGAATAGATTTATTTTTCTGTATTCGGCTTTGGTATGGCGAGTGGCAACTCTAGTGAGCGCCAAGTTCGAGTCTATTTAAATTTCCTGAATAATACAACGTTATTTTAGTGCGTTTCGTTTAATTTTATCCTTTAGGCGACTGAGCTTTTAGACCGTTGGTTTATTTTGAATGTGGCTCGTGAAATATGCGCTGAAAAGGTTTACCTAAAAGCCCTAAAGGCTCTTTAATACAAAAAGTAATTTTTATGCTTTTGCCATGACAAAGTTTCTATAGTACCTACTTAGACACAGAGTACATATATTAGCACCATATCGACCTGGATACCATGTACAGTCCAAGGTAATTTATGTACCTATATACCTTGTAAAAAGCTAGGATTCTTTATGGTGAGAGTCCTATACCTCTTAGTTATTGGTGGTTGGTATTTGGTGTGGAGACAAAATGAAAAGTCCAAAGTTCACTATAGATGGTTTTATATACGTATTGAGCTTCAAACCAGTACACTGGTTATTAAATATATTAAACAGGTTGAAAGACTAAGATTGGTAATAATATTAATGGTATAAAATGGCAGATGGTAGCGCAGTGCTCAGGCAATTGTGCATATTTGCTTGTGCGACAAAAATGCTGCGGCATAATTGCTGTGTTCGGTGTAAACCGGAACATACCCATTGTTTCCACGTCCAAATCAGTTCAGAATTGAAGCGTTATTTTATAATAAAAAATCCTAAATAGTACAGTACATTATCGCCTTATTTAAAGAGGGCTTGAAGATATTAATGTGTCCTTATTAGAATTTAATGTGGAAGTACTGAATCGGTTTCCAGTTCAGCTGTTCCATTAAACAGACAGCAGACTTTTATATATTCATGACTGAACCTACGCACTTCTAGTTTAATGGATATTGCGATCACTTGTCTCAGTGCCTCATTAGTTATGAATTGGTTATTACATTTTATCCATAGTTATTTTCTTTGTGCTTCTTTCAACAGTCCTTTCCTTTTCTTTCATTGTTCCTTTGTTATTGTTTCCCATTGAGAGGTTAGTGTGGGTGCCTGGGAAGGCCTGCGCTATCAAACAAAATCCCAGGCACAGTGGCGTCAGTGGAGTGGAAACTTCACCCACCTCAGCTTGCTGGAATGGATCCATGAACGAAAGTTTTCAATTACAAACAACTGCTCTGTAACTTGACTGGCGCCACCTAAATCATCTTCAACAGATGAACTAAGGCCAATGATGATGATTTCCCAATCATCTGCAACATAAGGTACTTCTATTTCTAGGGCCGATTTACTCTTATAGTTATTTAATGATTGACATATTAACTTTTATTGATCGAACGAACTCAGACCGCGAGCGAGTGTCTCCGAGTTTCAGCTTAGGCAAAAATGCTTTCGTATGTCCGGCCGGCGCGGCGTCTGTTCGGATGTTCTCCTCTATAGGTCGCATTCCTCAACCGATTCTCGTGAAATTTTGTGAGCAGGTTCTATAACTATATAGAATGTTTTTGTCGACTCAGTTTTTGGATTTTTTTTTAAATGGCGGAGATTTATTTCACATAAAAACGTAAAAAAAGTTATATTTATCATTTCAAAAATGTTCGCGAGGTCTACAGATCACAGCGCCACTAGTTCAGCATTTTTCTGTTACAAATAACATAGTAGATACCTATTAGGTACCTTTGCTCATTAAGTCTAGGATACCGTTTTAACTAGCATTGCTCTTCGAAGAATATAATAGTACAAAGAGCCTATGAGGCGCATTTTAATCCATTCACCACACTGGTTCGGTAACAGAATAACAAGAAGAACTTCGTAGAATAACCATTTATCATGTGGGTCTGGGTGTTTCTATGTATAATATGTATGTATTTACAAAAAAATGCGAGTGTCGTGGAACACTCAGCTGAAATGAAGAATAATAATCCTATCGTAGAATAGTAGATATTATTGATAAACGTATTACATAGATAATTGATTCAGGCGTGACTTTGCGGAAATCCATTACAAAACATTAAATAGATGTGCAAATATTTAGTACTATTCCGTCAATCTATTCCCAAAGAGTTAGACACGATGCCGACGCATGCACCTCCCTCCCGCAATTGAAAAGCCATGCAAAGCGTGAGTAAAAGACAAGCACACACAATCCACACATGCAACCTCCAAAAGAAACTCGACACATGTTTCGCCTCTTCACGAGGCATCCTCAGGAACAATTGACTCACTCCGCGCCCCGACGAAAAAACACTCTGCTCTGCAGACTTGTTGCTTCGGCCAACGTCAGGTTGAGACTGTCAAAATATGACAGGTACTCAAAAGTGCTGTGCGCACGCACATGGTTTGACTTTTGTATACGTCATCAATATGGATAAATTTGGAGGTTATTAGTTGGTTATTTAATTGTAATGACCAAAGAACGACTGGAACCGAAAAAGAAAGTGAAGAGGGATATGGAATATGAATTGGTACAGTGATGGGCACACGTTTTTTAACACCTTTGCCTGCCTAGCAGTTCCTTTTTGAAGGCATGTCTAAACGCAGAAACTGTTTTTGAAACATGCAAAGGACATGTCATCAGACAATTGCCATTAAAGGAAGAAAATAAGAAGACGATAATTTTTGTCATCTCGGATTCTTCGTCTGTCATTTCATGGAGTAACATAGCTCTGCTAATTTAATTTTTTTTTACCCGTTTTATTGCATGTTTTATTCAATAATCTTAGCGGAATTTTAATGAATAAATTGTGACTACAAGACGGGTATGGATAATTGAATTATATGTGTATTGTGGTGCAATGTGATTTGAACGACGAGGAATCCCAAGAAAATTCTAGACGCCATTCCGCGTGACGTCTAGAATTGACAATTGACCAACGACTAAGACTCTAATAACAAACAAACTGACTATAAACTATAAACACTTGACACTGGCAATTTTGAAATTAGTATGTCACAGGCCATTAACAAAGAAGAAGAAGAAGTATTTTTCTCATAATCCATTTGTGACAGCGACAAGTGGTCCACTGCGTCACGGTTAGCGTTTTAAAAACCACCGTTAGCATCACGGGTACGTATGTCAAATATTGGGGATACTCTGTTGTGACTCTTGTTGTCTCAGGGTTGTTTGTTAAACAACACCTACATAATTAATTATTCCAAGGTATTGATTGAAAGCTTGTTTGCCAAATAATTTCAATTATCCCACCCTAAAACCAATCAACAGAATGGAAATAAACCGAACGCTACCATCTCGATCACGTGATAAATTCTCAATAGTTTATCTCGTGCAACTGTGCCGAAATATCGGAAAGCAGTAAAACTCATATCATATCATATAACATGGTAAATATCGCGTTTTGGGTGTAAATTATGTTCATGATGATAGTTTCAAACGACATAAATGTCGTGACATAAATGTTGTAGTTCGCAAAAGTGCTGATTCAGCCCTTTCTTTTCTCACGTATAAGTGACTTGCTTATGACTTGCGTGGCATGACTTATGATTTTAAATCAGTGATCGTAATTATGTATTTTGAAGTTAATTTAATTATTAAAAGTTTTCTAAAAACCCGTCTCCACGTTTTCAAAACAAGAGTAGCAAGAGATACGATGAGATGATTATCCACTAATTTGTTGTTTATTTTTTGAATTATCTGACTTCCTGTCCTTAGGTCAGTTACTGAAAACTGCGTCACTGTGTTATACTTTTGCAGAGTCACTTCTGTATTATGTATTTATGTATTACGATCATAAATAAACTGGATTTATTATTATTATTCAAAATATGTTATTACATTACAATTGTCAGAAATAATTACAGAAATGCACAGAATAATATACAATAATATAAAATACACGTGAAATAGTTAAGCTATCTAAGGACCGTTTAAAACGATCTATAGATAGCTCAACTGACCCAGATTACTGCCAGAGGGCAGCATTCCCAAGATTAAAAATATTGTTTTCGGGGATATTAGGTTTCAAAATTGAATGTTGATCTCTGGAGTTCGAGTAGGCGGACAGATAACGTAGTGGGTGGTGTTATGACGCGAGCGACTAGCAAGTAAACAAGTTGTCATCTCAGATATTCCATGAATGAAACCATAGGTGACGTCATAAACCCACGTGTGTTTGGTTAATCATGTAGGGGTATTTATGGGAATCTATAAACGGCAAGGTTATGGGGGTATCAGTACGTAGATAGGTCGGGTCGTGTCATTCGTTAGGGTGTAAAGCAGACCATTTTGTATCGAGATGGTGTCGTTATGTTTATTTCCATTCTCTTGATTGGTATTAGGGTAGGATAATTGAAATTGTTTGGCATACAAGCTTTCAATCAACACCTATGAATATAATTTTCACTCGAAACGGGATATTTACCATATATGATACATGATACATGTTTCAAGTGGAAATTATGTTCAAAACCATGATAATTTTAGAAGTTATACCTTGAAATATTATTACTAAGGTAGGTACTTTGTAGTTTAACAAACATATCTGAAGTACTACTTCTTCTTCATTAATGGTATGTGTCATAATATTGTAAATTTTGCCAGTGTCAAGTTTTTGTATTGTTTATAGTATGATGTCACAAAATCGTATATTGTTGTTCGTCATTTATTTTATACCAGCTGTCCGCGCGCAGCTTCGCCTGCGTTGAAGATTTTTCCCGGGAGAAATTAATTTTCCCGGGATAAAAAGTAGCCTATGTCACTCGGGCATAGTGTAGCTTTCCAACGGTAAAATAATTTTTCAAATCGGTCCAGTAGTTTCGGAGCCTATTCAATACAAACAAATAAACAATTAAATATTTTCTCTTAATAATCCCTATATATATTCCCTTTATATATAAAAATCTTGTGTCACAGTTTTCGTGTTTATACTCCCCCGAAACGGCTTGACCGATTTTGATGAAATTTTATATGTATATTCAGTAGGTCTGAGAATAGGTTTATAACTAATTTTTATACCCCTAAGTGTTAAGGGTGGCTCACCCCAAAAATTAAAACAACGTTTGCCTGGTCAGCTAGTATTAGTATAGATATAGCTAAAATGGTGTCTTTCATATAAAACACTTATACGGATTATTTTTGCTCGAATCACAAAGCAACACAAAGCCTTTATTCCAATTATTAACACCCATATCAATAACACTTTCTATATTTAAATAAACACCAACATTAGAAATAAAAGCTATAATAACTCGAAAAAATAAGCAATATATAAGAGCGCAATGTTAACTTCGCAAGACGGCCAAAAATAATCAATCCAAGACTACAAAATAGAGTATACCCGGTATTTAGGAGTATACCCATTCCGCAATGACGTTTAGAATTGAGAAATGACCATCGACCAAGACTTTATTAACAAACAAATTAACTATAAACAATGTAAACACTTGACACTGGAAAAAATTATGATGCAATGTGATTTGAACGACAAGGAATCCCAAGAAAATTTTAGACGGCCATTCCGCGTGACGTCTTGAATTCACAATTGAACATCGACTAAGACTGTAACAGACAAATTGACTATAAAGAAAAACATAAACACTTGACACTAGCAAAATTTACATTATTATGTCACATGCCATAAACAAATATGAAGAAGAAGACAGGGCAAATAGTGACAAATAGTGACCGGGCGAATCTAATGCAGTGTACATGCAGTGATAAATTTAACAGGCGTTTATAAGTGAAGCTACAAATGTCTACACTTCACTTGTGCATTTGCACATTCGTGTACATTTGATTACAATTCCGCTAAGATTTCACAAAATAATTACGTTTTAAAAACTAAAAAGAAAACCAACTTTATTAAATGTATTTTTATGTGTTATAAACACATAAAACACTTATACTGTGTTATAAACACATAAAAATACAACCGAGTGGGGAAGTGACCTCCTCCTTTGAAGTCGGTTAAAAAAGTTTTTATTGTACCTAGCGTAGGTATAATAAAAACTTTTTTCTTTCATTGTTCGAAATTTGGAACGTCACAGGAAAGCAAAATATCAAAATTTCGTTTTCATGGATGACATGTTGTTTTTTTACCTTGATTTAAAAACCAAATTTCTGAACCTGAATAATCAAAAATCTGAAAAATGGCTATGTTATGAAGTAATAAATATAAATAAAAAAAAAATATTGACTTGAGAACCTCTGTCTTTTTTTTTAAATCGGTTAATAAAATATCTAACAATGAATAATAAAATATGAAACGACAGAAAGATATGATCAGGTTCTATTTTGGCGATTTTATTGACTTATTCGTATCTATGACGTCTAGCGCTTTCATAATATGACGGCCAGCGTATTCATCATATGAAGGTCAGCGCCTCCGTCATATGACGGACTGCTGTCGTTGGGAAAATCCTGCAATATTCTTTTGTCAGCAATTCAGTACGAATACCCAAGGGGGTTCTGCCGGGGCGTGCTAGCTACTGATAACCGAGTTCAAGGAAGGTTAACTGCATTACAAAATTAACTTGGAGGGCGTTGGTCATCCTACTTCGTACCTTTTGCACTTTGCGACAATATTAAGAGAATAATTAATAAAAGACACTAAGTAATCTCCTACGTTTTTTATTATTATGAAAATGGTAAAGTCATTTTCATAATGACATAGAGCTGTAGATTTTGTTTAATAAATAATAATAAATAAAATAAAATAAAATGACAGTTATCCTATACATTGTCAACCCTGTGTGGCGTAGTGGGCTAATGCCTGGCTGAGATACAGAAGTCTGCGGGTTCTATTCCCGCCGCGGGACAAATATTTGTCTCGAGTATAGGTGTATCTATGTATACTATGTAATAACAATAATAAATATATATCTAGCTGTCCTGTTCGCGAGTTCGTCCGCGCGTTTTAAAAATAAAACAAAAAAAATATCTAATTGTAAATCTAAACCATTCTCGAATCCAGTTGAACACACACAACAAAAATCATCAAAATCGGTCCAGCTGTTTACGAAGAATTTAATTACAAAGACACGCACAGAAGATTTATATATATTGAGATATATCTTTACAAAAAAAGTAAGTATATAAGTAGTTTATCAGTCATGTCATAAAACAAGCTCTGCTTCTTTGTGGTCAGATGATGCTGTGTGAAATGTCCGGCATTATTGATTTATTATTTATTTACTTCTTATTTACACATCTTACAATAGTTTAGCCATAGTTTTTATAAGTTTAATACCCACGTAAACAATAACATGGAATATAATACACACCAATGAAAAACAATTAAATAACCGTTCAATTGATAAATAAATAATGGAAATTTCAGGCAGCATAATCTAGCCCCAATGTAAGCAGTGATTGTGTTATGGGCACCACATGATTGATAAACTACTTTTATACCTGTACACCGAGGAATATCGCGGGAATCGACCCAGCAATCTTCTGCATCTCTGGAGGACCTTAGCCCACTGTACAGAGGAGACAGAGGTCGTTATTGATGCTTATATTACACAATTTGGCGCCCAGTTTTGCTTACATCCGTGGTACATCCGTTTGTGTCAACGCGTGACACTAAAACTACAAATATCTTCTAAGTTTTAAGGAAAGGTTATTACAATTAAATGTAGTTAGAATTGTTATAAAGTAAGTTTAACTATTTTATTAGAATTCGTACAGTTTACCTTTTATGTAGGTATAATGATGTTGCAAGAGCGGAAGCGCAAAAAGTATGCTTTCAAAGACAATTTTGACCCTAGTCAAAGTCAAATTAAAAACAGTTTTATTGAATACAAGAACTACTCTGAATCGATATAACTTTTAAAACTATCATGGTTTTGCACATAATGTTCACTCAAAACGAGATATTTACCATGATATATGAGTTTCAGTTTATCTCGTGATCATGGCGTATGCAACTGTGCCGAAATATCGAGAAGCAGAAAAACTCATATATCATGGTAAATATCCCGTTTTGAGTGAACATTATACTCTGAATCGTCTTACATGTACATCTCTTGACTTGAACACTGTCTAAACAATCCTTAAGATTTGCCGTCACTATTGGTCACTATCGTACAAAAAGGGATAGCACTATTTATAACAGTGTTAATCATTTGGCAGAAATTCAAACACGCTTAGAAGCCGTAGAAGTGTTGGATCTTCTAAGCTGAGTCAGAGAAAAAATAGACTAGAAACACGTTTTGTACCTGACGCTTTTTTGTATGAGCCTTTTTATCTGCGTTATCTACGAAAATTTAATTTAAGAAGTTGTCGTGGTATTTGATCAAAGTGAGGTTGGTGCTTTATCAGTGTAAAAAGTTTGCAGCAGCATCATATTTAAATAAAAAAACTATGCTTAATTATTATAGATCAGAAGAGAAAAGCTGCGGTTTGAAGCGCAAAATTGTTGCGAAAATACTCTACAAAGCTGTGGCATTTTGCAGCACGGCTGAGACCGCAATGTTGTGGTATTCGGTAACAATGTCCGCTTTGCAACGACCGCAGACCGTGCCTGTGATTATTTAAAGAGTACTAGATGCATACCCGGCTCCGCACTATCCCATAATTAGCAAAATGTTTCTTCATTTGATACATAATTGAAGTACGCAAATAAAATCGAGGATGCAGATGTCAGCAAAGCTACTGGCCTGTCACCTTAGTTGGTAGTAGCTCTGCCTTCTGTGATGTAGGTTGATGACTTGATTTCCTCCCAGGTTAAATATTTGTGTGAAGAACATAGGTATTTGTTCTGGGTCTGAGTGTTATAAAATATAATTAGTATGTATTTAAAAATATATAATTCTATCAGTCATCTAGTCACCATTATACAAGCTATGCTTGACAATATAAAAGTTCTTGTAGTTGTTGTAAAACTACTTATCGCAATAATTGGTTACTACACATTGTTCGTTTGTACTCGTTCTGCTCGCTCTCGCTCAGGTTTTGGCTGAAAATCAGTGTTTTTGCTTTTAAGCAAAAAATTTCACTGAGCCATGGCCTTTTTGTCGTGCTGCAGCACACACAAATTTACCTACACTATTTAATTGTACCTACTTATGTTTAAAATGTAAATTGTATGTGTGTCTGTAGTACCAAATACATTTTTTATCTATCTATCTATCTACTTACTAGATCTCGTTCAAACCAATTTTCGGTGGAAGTTTGCATAGTAATGTACATCATATATGTTTTTGTAGTTTTATCATTCTCTTATTTTACAAGTACTTTAGAGAGGGGGGGACGACGACGACGACGACGACAACGACGACGACACACATTTTACCAATTTGGAAGTGTCTCTCGCACAAACTATTCAGTTAAGAAAAAAATGATATTAGACACCTCAATATAATTTTTGAAGACCTATCCATAGATACCCACACGTATGGGTTTGATGAAAAAAAAAATTCGAAGTTTCAGTTCTAAGTAAGGGGAACCCCCAAAATTTATATGCGGTAAATATATATAATGCGGTTCACAGAATACATCTACTTACCAAATTTCAACAGTATAGTTCTTATAGTTTCGGAAAAAAGTTGCTGTGACATACGGACGGACAGACAGACAGACAGACAGACATGACGAATCTATAAGGGTTCCGTTTTTTGCCATTTGGCTACGGAACCCTAAAAGTTATTAGCATATAAAAATGTTCGCGGTCAGTAGCTCTTCCTTCTGCGCTTTAGGTTGAGGGTTTAATTTTCTCCCAAAACGAACATTTGAGTGATAAACACAGGTGTTTGTTCTGTGTCTGGGTGTTATAAAGTATAATAAGTATTCTATTAGTCATCTGGTCACCATAATATTTTTAACACTATTTGTCTCACAATTAACTTCTCTTACAAAAAGGGATATTTTAAGCAGTGATTAAATTTTGTCAGAAGTTGAGAGACGTTTATAATAAGGCCAATTATTACCATTTTCATAGTCGTCATCATTATGACGGCCGGCGCTTTTCGCGAAACCAAAGCTTAAGCCCCGAAAATACACAATTTTGTTCTAGAGCCATATCCATGAGCCACTGGAGAACGTTCACAGAATAATTTATGTTGATTAATGCCACAACTTTTACATTTTGTTATTGCCACTTTGTACGCCGGCTTCATAACGCCCAAATTAAAGCTAATTTATTACTGTTCGTGCCCATAAATTCATATATTTCGATGGTCCAGGGCCACTGACTCTCGCTTGAAAGATTTAAGATCTTTCAAGAGAGAGTCAGTGCTCCTAAATGTAAACTTAACTTTAAGCTGAAATAGGAGCCCTTGACTATACAAATAAAATATTTTTTTTTCGATTACAAAATTACATGACAACATGAAAAATGGGGCAAAGAATTTTAACACAATCTATTTTGATTGTGTTTATTTCTGACGAACCGCAGAACGCCTGGTTGCATACATTCTGTTCTCATCTTATCCGTTTTTTATTATTAACCGTATTATAGCCTTGATTTTATCTAGTAACTGTATTATATGGTAAAAGAACCACAATAATGAAAAACTAAGTACGTACTGTAACTTTCTCAGGCGTATCTTTCGCACTTTTTCACAAATTAGGATTTATTTCACTATGTAGTAAGTACGTTTTCGGTTGGGATATGTGGTATATAACAAAAAAATCACTGGTTATCCCGCATTCAATATAATAACTCTTTTAAGATGCTGTTGCGGTTGCCACGTTTTTGCAGTGCTTCAGAGAGGTTTGCCCAGAGAAAGATCGATGGTTTTCATGCCATACTTCCCAAAAAGACCGCATATTATGATGAGCAGAATACGAGGTAGTTTCAACTGTATCCTAAACAGAACACTCTCAAAAAGTTGCGGGGAGGTGTACCTCTTCATTATGGAGGGTGTTCAACTAGTCAAATCTAAATATTGCCATATGTCATAAACATAGACATTTGTTTATTAACTGCATAAGCACACATCAATAAGAAAAACAAGACAAAACAATATTGAGTAAAAAAGAAAAATGACATTTAAAAACCTCAAAATTACACTGCGTACCTACCTACAATATAACAATATAAATTAATTCAAGATATCACATTTTTGTGTGTACACTTATTACATTCTAACTAACCAATTATATGGTCCTAAGAATAACAAAAACGAATGTAATTTGTGTTGTCCAAAATAAAAAAAATAAAAAAATTTTGATATACAAAGGTGAGTAAGGTACATAAATAAATTAATCTTACTTCCTAGGTTATCATTATCATTGGAAGATAGTTTAGAGCACCATCTTTTACCTATGAAAAGTAGCTAGCTACATTGTAGATAGGTATTTACAGTTGGTATGCGATCGCAAAATTTAATATCGGGGCTTAGCGTATGAAACTTTCATGTTAAGGATGGCTCATATATGTACCTACTTAGCTCACATTTCATTTTAAGGGTAAGTGTTATGTAGGTTCGGTATGTCTGAACCTAATATAAGGCTTTAGTTCGGTTTTAGATACGGTATCAGTTTCTAGAGGCTTCAATATCTGTAATTCTGTATACCAGCACTCTACTTTTTTAAGTTTACCTATTTTATTGCTTGTCACATGTGACTTGTGGCAAGCTAGGACAAGCACATGTGACCACGCTCAAGGAAGACTTTTAGTACTTATATAATGTCTAGTGGTCGCCCTACTGCAGGGCGATTATGGAACTCTTGATACAATCAATGTCTATCAGTTTCGATTAGCAATCGGCATCAATGTCTATCAATTTCGATTATAGCATTATTTCAATCAATCATATACGATGTATTTAAATGCTTAGTACGCTAAACACGGTTCCTACCACAATCGTACATTGTAAATTGGTCGAGTTATAGTTTGACACCAACTTCACATTGTAACTAGCGATAGAAGCCGATAGAAATCGCAGCGATCCGTAATACCAATTCATGAATAGTAACTGAAAGCTATTAGTATCAATGTTTTGATAGTATCTAAGTTCAATAATCGCCCTACAGGTCCCTAATCAATTCAACACCATTTTATTAGCAAAACAAAATAATAGTATGGGATCTTTGTTTTTTTAAGGTTAACATAAGGGCTGTTACACAAAATCTAGTGTAGTAATTTTCCTTGTAAATTCATCATATATTCAATCTTTTTGAAAATATTGAGTTCTCTACCAAAAACGCCCACTTCAAACTCAACAAATCAAATCAAATTCAACTAATATCTGTATCGAAAAGCTCCTCTTCTTTAAAAGAACTATTAAACGAAACCACCACACAATGGGGTAGTAACACAAAAAAACAACCCCACTTTACATGTAGGAGAGGTATCCCTAAAGACATGTTTTTCAAAGTTTTTATTTAATAACTCTCTAAAGGTCACTAATACGTAGATATTAACGTGCAAAATTTAATAACGATAAAATAATAGTCTGGGAGGATTGTTCTGATTAAAGGTAGACAGACAGACAGACGGGTATATCAAAACTTGGGTTCCTTGTGGACTTCAGATGTTTAAGAAACGGCAGAACAAGTTTCTTGCCAGTTTTCAATTTGAATTTGTGCCTCGCTGTTCGTCATGCTACGCAGAGGTCAAAAAAGGTTGCCATCTCCTTTGTGATTTCTTTATTATATACCCCGGCTCCATTATGAAGGATAATTAGTCCCCTCCTTAAGTGACTTCTATTGTATGATCTGTCCTCAAGGCCTGGTTGAAGTACTCACTATTATACTTTTCAAATAAATGAACAATGCGTTCTCACTACCTACGATAATCACTGCCTGTATTATTCCAATGTCTTTACTTACTACAAACTTACTTCAATAAATAAAACACGCCACAGTCCATCTTTGTACAGACCTTCATGGTTATAAAATTCATAAATAGGTAGCTACGTAAGGAACCTACGTATTGGTTGACATTGACACCACAATCCTATCAATCCTTAATACTGTAGGAAAGTTGATTCTTCGTTTGTCATTTCATGAAGTAACATAGCTCTGCTAATTTAATATTTCTTACTCATTTTATTGCATGTTCTATCTATTCAGTAATCTTAGCGGAATTTTAATGAATAAGTTGTGACTACATGGGACAAGTATGAACAATTGAGTTATAAGTGTATTATGGTGCACATGATTTGAACGACGAGGAATCCCATGAAAATTTTAGACGGCCATTCCGCGATGACGTCTAGAATTGACAATTGACCATCGACTAAGACTTTAAAAGACAAATTGACCATAAACAAATATAAACACTTGACATTGACAAAATTGACATTATTATACCACATGCCATAAACAAAATAGAAGAAGTAGGAAAGCCTACTATTTTGGCTTACCAAAAATATAAACAATAAATAATAAATAAATAAATAATGCCGGACACTGTGAAGTGTCTGGCATTATTATTTGGTCAGCATCATCTGGCTCCAAAGTAAGCAGAACTTGTGTTATGGGTACCACATGACTGATATACTACTTATATACTTTTTTTTAAATACATACATATTATACAATAACGAGTTACCTTAATTTCCTTTCAAGAAATCGTAATAGCGTAGGTACTTAATACGAGTGTAACATTATCATTTTCCAATTTTTCCGCCAACAAAACAAAATGGCGGCGAAGATTCCGCATGACATATTATTGTGACACCTATGACACCTCACTCAACCCAACCCTGAACTTGACATCAATTGATGGCGGATATGGGGGTTTCTTTTCAAGAAAATATGAAGAGAATTCACTATTTAAGAGATTTCTGCCTTCTACCTATAACGTTATCTCTTAGATATAGGTACAAAGCATTCTAATAGTAATAAATAATTACTGTTTTTTTTTACAAAGTATTCATAAAACGGCATACTAAGTGACGAATAATTAGAATGCCGCCACGCTTTATATTAATTACTTATTACACCTTGCTACGTAATATTTATGCTAAGGTGATATTCAAATAATTTGAATACATACCATTTAATTTCTCCTTCAAAGTAAATTCCGGTAGGCGGCACTGGCGCTGATGAGTCAAAGGAAATACTGGATTTGAAATTTTGATAAAGTAAGCACGTACTTTGAACGTGCATTATTTATTTACAGTTACAAAACATAGCTTTATTATATGAAAACTTTACATTTTTTTTACAAAATTAACATTTTTGAAATTAGTTGTTGTATAATGTAAATTTTGACATTTTTTTTTGTAAAATACTTATATCTATGATTAGCTTAGCTGGTTCTCACAGTAGAAGATACCATAATATAAAACTAACATAAAACTATGGAAGTAACAAAAATGAACTAGTCTAGAGTAGTATAGTATTAAAAAGAATCCATTTGCTGGTCAGCATCCGTGAAAATATAAAGATAGTAGCGATGATAAATACCGACTTACATATTCGTTATAAAAATGAGGTTTCATCCCAAGTGTGTTGTAATGGCGTGTTATATTGGCCTGCCCTACTGACCTAGGTCGAAATGCGAGTTTTATTACATTTCTTAGATGGTTTAGAGTTTTCGTTAAAAGCATTTTTCCAGTAATAGGTATAATGTATTTACTAACTGCTGCTTGCGACTTTGTCCGCAACTTTACTAAGTCTTTTTCAAATCGGTACAGCTTTGTTTCGTGATTGAGAATCAAATATCTAAACACATTTTGTCGCCCTCTGTGCCGCAGCGACTGAAGACCTGTCTGTGACGCAGAAGGTTGTGAGTTCGATTCTCGCCGCGGGACAAATGTCTGTATGATCTGTATTTATTTATCTCGGGTATTTTTCAATGTATAATATGTATGTATTTACAAAACAAAACATTATTTCAGTCATGTGGTATCATAACACAACACAAGTCATAACACCAACTCTGCTTATTTTATTTATTTTATTTCTATCATCTTTCGAAATCTAACTATTTCACTAATTCACTTCACAGCTATTTCACTTCAGTATTTCGCTATTTCAATTGGCCTCGCAACCGCCATTTTGTGGCTCATTTTCGCAGTGATTTAATCTTCTATTTGCTGAACCAATATACAATATAGACTTCCGGAACCAGTAAACAGTGGGATTATGAAACATTCCGTTTTGTTCAGTTCTGTTTGGGAGCCCGAGGCGCTTCGCGAGATTATGTAAATACATGTTCTATCACTTTCGATTTGGCCCAGCCATTTAGGCAAATATGGAAATGTGACCTTTGGATGACGACTTGTGGGGTTTTGAAAAAGTTACATCATAGGCAGTTGAGAATCATAAAAGCTTGTACTTACGTTATCTACGTCTATACTTAAATGTAACTCATTTGCTAAATTATTATAGTTATATAGGTATACCTGTTGTGTGATGTTGGGTCTACTATTGTACATTATGTGTGTCTCTAACGACATTACATAAGGTTCGATTTAATCGCTTTAACTTGTATAATTAAAACAAACCCAAACCCGTCCCATGTTGGGCGCCATTTTGGCTCTAACTTTGATAATTTGATTTCTTCTGATTGGTTCTATAACTAACTGACTGAAGTTCAAACTAGTTATAGAAAAGCTATTAAGCTAAGTCACAGAGTAGAAATAGTAGGTACTTAGTCACATACTGTGCCACATGTTGGACGCCAATTTTCTAAATAAATTAAAAATAAAATCATTAAATTAAATGTTTTAGTGTTTTGTATGCTTGTTTGTCTGTAATCAAAAATCACAAAACCAATTTTAAAAATCATTTCACTTATGGTTTTTTTATATATCATCATCATCATCATAACAGCCTTTATAAAGTCCACTGCTGAACATAGGCCTCCCCAATAGATTTCCAGGAAGAACGATTTTGAGCCCTCTCCATCCACCGACTTCCTGCGATCTTTACAATATTTTTTTATATATATAATCGAGTAATACAGGAATATAAAATAATACCTTATTTAAAAAAAATTAAGATTTTTACGCAAGTTACAATAATGTAACCAAAAAATTTCTTTAGTTATTATTTGGCATGTTCTGTGAAAACTATGGATAATACATAAAATAATGTACTACATGTTTATAGTACTCATCATTATCCACAAAAAAGTACTCTAGGCTCTATATGTCTAAATCAATATCACATTTTTTTGTATCAAATTAGTTTCATGTCAAATTAATCAATCAAAGCTCGAGTACAATCGAAATATGATTGCGCCCGTGCGAAGCCCAAGAGGGTCGCTAGTAACTGATAAAGTTGTTCAATTAAATAAGGCTACACTAGTAATAGTTAAAATCAAAATATTCGCATTTTTAAGTTCATTATTAAAAATGTCACCGAACGAATATTTTATGGGTAGCAAAAATATTTGTAGGCTTAACAGAAACTGTTAAAACCAATTTGTATGCAAAGTGCTTTATTTCTATTCAGTCCTATGCTAACAGACGGCAACATCTTAAACAAAGGAAACTGCAGCGCTGCTGATAAGCTGGAGTGACTTCAGAATGGTGTTCATTTAGCTCCACTTTTAGTCAGTGTTTTGCTGTTTGATTTGAAATAGAAGCTTTAATCTATAATGAATGAAGGACGACCTCTGTGGCGCAGTGGGCTAAGATCCGGCTGAGACGCAGAAGCTTGCGGGTTCGATTGCCGCCGCGGGACAAATGTTTGTATGATCTGCAAGTATTTGTCTCGGGTCTGGATGTTTCTATGTATAATAAGTATGTATTTACAAAAAAAAAGTATATAAGTAGTGTATCAGTCATGTGGTACCCATAACACAAGCTCTGCTTACTTTGGGGCCAGAGGATGCTGTGTGAAAAAAAAAATGAATGAAAACATCTTAAAACGAGCACATCAAGACATCAACTAAGAATATCTAAAAATATATGTACAACGAACGGTCTTATCGCTAAAGGAGCGATTTCTTCCAGACAACCTTTGGATGGAGAGAAGCCTTACTTAAATGGTAGATTGGTTGTTGTGCACGTAAATTATGAGCTAAAAATTTTTATAAATGTTTTATAGAAGTTATAAAAGCCTACGTCTACTGAAGGTGCTCGGATGAAATAGCTCGACATGTATAATAAATTACCTTTAGAAATCTCAAGGACTACCTCATATCTAAGGTATTACAGTTGTTACATTACTCTCATACTTTATTACACTTTTATTTTTGCACAAGTTATTTTCGCTTGCTCAGAAGGTAAAACCCATTTTGCAATTTGACTACCAAATTGGACACTTGATCCTAAAATTGAGAGACCTATCAGCATAGCGTTTCGCTGGAGAGTTTTAGTGCTTCTTTAATTAAGTGGATAGGTAGGTAAAGGTTAGGTAATTACTTAACAGTCTACGGAAAAATATAGCGTGCCAATTTTATGATCTAACGAATTGTTAAAAGGCCGTCTTGTGTCTATCTGCAAACTGCAATATTCTTGCTACTAATTCTTTCAACTTCCTGCCTTCAATTGGTTTCTAGATATTCTTTGAAACGTGATATCAATAGATTTGTAAGAGGTTACTGTCTCTGAGCGTTATATCTAGACCTGCGGCTTATGATTAGATAATAATAAAAGGCGGTAGCTATCCAGGTCATATTATTACCAAAATAGATGTAGAGCATAAGAAGTTCGAAAATGATGGCGATTCGGTTGGTTCATTTCTAAAATTAGGAATTGTCTAAAATATATTTAGTTAGTCATAGCATTTGTAAAACCTATTCGGTTGGTACCATCTAACTAAATTAGGAACGCTTAATTAAGTTAGATAAAATTAAATTAGGATAAGTTGGTAGCAGCAGAATACCAAAGGTTAATTTGACAGTGCAAAACCTAATTTAAGCTAAAATTAGTTAGGTTGGTGCCAACAGAATTGAGGCCAATATGTGCCTAGTGAAGGATAGGAAACTGATGGGTTCTTTAATACTTTCAACACACTGGTTCCAAAGAACTAGTTACACGATAAGACGAAGAAGAAGAATAGACAACTGCATAAATTAACAACTTTATAACATGAGCATTTACAGGAGCAGGAAGTTGTATGGCACATCCAAAATCCCTATTATTTATGCTACATACCAGTGGTAGCACGGGTTTTACTCACGTATTATTTTGTCGATGGAGGCACTGTTTCGATTCATCTAGAGAATCTTCATTAGTGCGAACCGTGAACTCGAGCGGCAACAAGCGGACCGCGGATAAAACTCATCCTGATCAAGATTCTCTAGATGAATCGAAACAGTGTCGGTGCCTCCATCAACAAAATAATACGTGAGTATAACCCGTGTTTATCAAAATGTATAATATATAGTTGGCAAAATTACATAAGTAGGTACTTTGTAAAGAGAATAAGATAATCCATTTTTACCTAAACCAGAATACATATTAGTTACAAAGGTTGGCTTCCATTCAAACCAGATATGGTAACATTATTTGTGCTCTGTATCTCGAAAGAAATATTATTTCACTGAGTCTCCTGGGTAAATCCATTTTGGTTCTTATTCTGAGCGGGTTTACTGGAATTTTATCAAACTCAAGGACAGACATGAGTGACATAATGTAAGACTCACGTACGACTGTATGATGGATATTCCTTCTCTTCAAAAACATTAGAAGCTTATATAAACATAACGACATGATTAGGTATATTCGAATAAAAAATATTCGTAACAGACAGATTTTCTTTGCTGCTACAGTTTATTTATTCTTAGGTATTTATTATCAACTAGCGACCCGCACCGGCTTCGCACGGGTGGAATACTGATACCAAATATACTACAGAATTTCTTTGTATACAACGTTATCTAAGAGATAACGTTGTTTATAAAGAACGATACATAGCCTAAAAGATAAATATATACATATTTGTGTAGAGCTTTTTAAATTGTATAATACTGTAGTACATTAGTTTGATCTATCTCGTAGGGTTCAGCCAGCGTTTGCAATGTAAGGGCAAAAAAATTGTTTATTTACGACATCACATTAGAAACCTCTAAAATTATCAGAGTTTCTTTACTATAATATTCATGCATTATACATATAAACCTTCCTTTTGAATTACTCTATCTATTTAAAAAAACCTCATCTAAATCCGTTGCGTAGTTTTAAAGATCTAAGCATACATAGGGACAGACAGACAGCGGGAGGCGACTTTGTTTTATACTATGTAGTGAAGAAATAGAGTGAATGAAATAGAACAAAAGATGTTGTCAATATTTACTAAACTAAAACTAGTGTGTAGTGTAGAGAGTTGGTTGTCGGTGTGTTTGTTAAGGAAAGTTTAACCAAACTTGTACTAAGTTTGAGAACATTCTCATTGTAGTTGAGATAGGTACGTTATCCGTATTACAAGAGAGCTGTGGAAGTTTGAGAACATTGGTAGAATTGGAGCCGTTACTAGTGGGATTTTAGATTTCAACACGAAAACCCTGGCCCTGGAAAGAAAGAACAAAAGACTTAGTTGAACATTTTTCATCGACGAAGTTTTTATCTCGTAAGCTTTTTGCGAAACTCAGCAGACAAGGTTAGACTTTTCTTTGTCCGTTGTAAGGCGCGTCGCTGACTGGTAAGTCGAGGCGCGGTCGCGGCGGCGTTGAGGCGTCGTCTCTATGTAGAGTCGAGGCGCAGGCGGCTATGCTTCCTTCACATAATATCCATTCAACATGTCGTCGTCAGAAGATGAAGACAGTGAAGACAATGTGACAGAAGAGGAACATTCAGACCTACACATGACTCATGAAAGTATCCCGACAAGTTTAAAAAGCTTTATGGAATATCACATGGTACCTTCGGTTTACTGTTGGAAAAAACGAAAATAAACATTAGGTATGTTAGTAACACTTTCAACAGTAAATAATCAATATATATGGAAGTTATCACAAAATTTGCTTTTTATATGAAACAGAGGCGAATTGATCACAATAGCCGCATCTTGGCTAACTACTGAATACTGTGCTAAAAATACGCACGCACGAAACGAAATGACAAAATGGCGGCAGAGTCGCGACGTAATCGGGCAAGATGCCCGCGCCGCGCCCCCGCCTCGACTCCGCGCCGCCTGCACCTCGCCCGTGCAGCGACTCTAGTATTTGAGCGCACAGCCATATATTCCTTAAGAAAACGTAGATGCGGCGCGCCGCTTGTGCGCTGCGCCTTGACGCCGCCTCGACTCTAGCTCGTGTGGGCGACCCCCCTAACCCTGTGCCTAGTATATACTTATCTAGATGATAATTGCTATACCTATCTAGATGATAATCAGCATCGCAATAGCGTATACGCCACTGTGAAATTTTGCTGAGTGCAGTGCCTTTTTTGCTGTCGCTTAATAATAATTATTTTGTAACCTAAGTTTAACTTTATGTGGCGCAAAATAAATGTTTTATTATTATTTGTAATAATTTATTATTATAATGATTACTTTTTTACATAGCTAAGTATAGTCATTATAAATACCCGTGGCCTTCTGCGATGTAGGTTGTGGGTGCGATCCCAGGATCAGCATTTGTGTGATTAACATGGATGTATGTTCTGTGTCTGGGTGTTATAAAATATTTGATTCTATCAGTCATCAGGTTCCCATAGTGCAAAATATGCTAAATGTGTAAATTTTGTGTCAAATAATAATGTATATACATATGTATGCTGTGCCCCGCGGCTTCGCATGCTTGGTACATAAAAAGTAGCTTTTATTCTTCCCTAAGATATAATCTATTTCTTTACCAAGTTTTATCAATATACGCTCAGCCGTTTAGACATAAAACCGACCTAATATAGATAGACTTTTGAATTTACAATTTTGGTGTGGATATGTAGGCCATGCAATACAAACGCACCACAAGAAATAGTTGCTCTGTATCGCTCGTAAGATCTTACGACACTGTAAAGACACTGGACAAGTATATAGGACCTATATAGCTACATATGTAGGTTACGTAGGTACGTATTAACGTGTAGTGTACTCACGTTGCGAGCTCACACAACACTACTAACTTGTTGAACTTTAATGAAGTAGAAGGCAGCTTCATGTTCAAGTAAACTCCATACCTACTAACCCAATATAAACAGTGGGTTTGTGGGGTTGTTATTTATTAATTTATTCCAAGTTTATACCAAATGAATTGTATTATCACGATATAGTACAACTTTAAGGCCTGTAATGATCTCAGTCGAGTAGAAACATTCTAGAGTGTCGCGTTTACAAATTAGGCTATTAGTTTGATATTAATCTATCTATCTATCTATAAACACCACCACAAAACATAAAACAAATACAAATACAAAATTTTATTAAATTCTTTTATTAAATTTGTGTAGATATATAAAAGAACAACCTTTGGGCTGCCGCGTCACCCGCCGAGCATCGGCATTTCTACATTAAACGTCTTATAAATCAAAAAGTATAGACATTAGAAAACAAATTTTGAAACAAAAGTTGTATAATATAAACTGATCTTTAAAAATGAATTGACGCATTTTATTGATTAATCTAATATTTCAAAAGTTATCGGCCGCGATAGAAAAACCGGTTCATTAAATGGGCTATAAATCGTAAACGGTAAGTTTTACAAATAAGTTTACAAACACAAGATGCAAAATTTTATTTTCTACAATAATGGTTTCCATAACTTTTGCCCTAAAGTGCATAGTTTCTGAGATATCGGCCAAAACCGTTTTTTCAAGATGGTGCTTGTAGCGTCACCTGGATCTGTCAGCATTTTGTGATTTTATGCTCAGTAAGTGATCCTAAACCTTATAAAAAAAAGAATTTGAATCGGAAATTTAGTGCATAGTTGACCAAAAAAACGTCTATTTTGACTGGCCTAAATGTATTTTCTCTATACTAGTTAAAATTTCCTTTAGCAGCTCCTATCTGACCCAGCGTATAAGCCGTGTCATTCAACTTGGCACTGCCGTAGTGTTTCGGAAACCCATCCCTGCCAGTGATCTGGATTAGTTGAGCTATTTATAGATCATTTTAAACGGTCATTAGATTCTCGAAGCTCAACAGTTTCACATGTGTTTTATATTTGTATACTAGCAGCTGCCCCCGGCTTTGCACGCGTGATACCTGCAAAAGAAGTATCATATAGCCGTACTCAAGACATCATCCATTTCTTTACCACAGACTAGGAGATACCTGTTGAAAAGATGATAATAATTATATACATACTTGCTGCTGCCCGCGGCTTCGCCCGCATGGTATCTACATTAAAAGTAGGCTATGTCCTTCTCCAAGATCCCATCTATCTCTATACCAAAATTTATCAAAATCAGTTAAGCGGTTTAGGCGTGAAAACGTAACAAACAGACAGACAGAGCAACTTTCGCATTTGTAATACATATATAGTAGGGATAGTAGGGATTTATATTTTTATGACAGACCTGACCTTAGTTGGTATTAGCTCTGCCTTCTGCACTGTAGGTTGGGGGTTTGATTCCCTCTCAGGATAAATATTTGTGTGATGAACATTGTGTGGTTCAGTGTCTGGGTGTAATATAGTATGTATTTAAAAATATATACGTATTCAATCAGTAATCTGGTCACCATATTACAAGCTATGCTTAGGTTGGTGCTAGATGGTGTTGAGTGCATTGTCCAGCAATGTTTATTTATTATTTATTGTACTCTTTGATTAGATATATACCTAGCTTCTATTTTCGTTCAGGTGCTGGGATCCGACACGGAATGGCACTTCGCACACCGCGGGCTGCCACACGCACGACTCCGCCGTTCCATCGCACACACACGGCTACTAAAGCAGAATCCACTGGTAAGCATGTATTTCTGTTTTTAAAATGTTTTCAGAGATGAAAGTCACGTTTGACCCTGTTTTAGGGTTCCGTACCTCAAAGGGGAAAAAAGCAATTATAAGATCAGTTTGTTGTCCGTCTGTTTGAAAAGACAGGACCTTTTTGAGATTCTCAAGACCTTTTGAAATTGATAGATAAATAGATAAAGGCATTTGTTGATAGCCATAATCACACACATACATACATAAAAACAAAAATGAATTTATGTTGATTGATACAAACAAAAGCAATACAAAAAACGTGATTAACGTGATAACGTCATAACAAAACATCAGATCGTGCCTCTCTATCGCTTGTTCCGCGCTCTCGCTTGTTCCGCGCTCTCGCTTACACACTCGGCTCAGGCGGAACGTGACACTTTTTCGTGCGTGAGCCCGGCGTTAATCAGTTTATAAGACGTTATCACGTCAATAAGAAAAAACTTAAAACAAAACATTTACAAGGGTGTCTTATTATTATTAGTGTGTGTGTGTTGCAGCCAGACAAAAAGGCTCAGCGCAAAATTTTGCTCTAAAAGCAAAATTTGTTCACTGCTCACTGATTTTCAGCTAGAACTATTGAGACGACAAGTTGCACGAGATGAAATACCTGCAGCATAACATGTATAGTGTGTGTGTGCGTGTGAACCGAACTAATGTGTGTTTGTAGGAGTAACCAGTGAGCGACGTCAAATCATGTTTATGCATGACATAACAAAGTACTGATGCGAGTTGATAGCGTACCCTACCACTCGGCAATCATCCTACAGGGCAAACTAAGTGTTTGGGAATACCCTCTCTTTGTCTTTTAATTTAAAGCGTGTTCTAAAAGTTAACTTAATGCTGTGATTGCGTATGAAATTTTTGTTCTTCAGTTTTATTGTGATAGATTTTTTCTAAGGAACGTGTAGAATGTTGAGTTGCAATTATTATCAAAATCTAAGGTCTCTCAGAGCTGTAAAAAATCAATCTTCTAAGTAAACGCAATTAAAAAGTACGATCTAATTACGGTCACTTGTGTATTCTTTTACTTGTACCGTGAGATCTTGCTTCTTGCTAAATTTAATGATTCGAAAATTTCATTGCATGGTGCACATTGGTTCATTGTATGTCGACGATTGCCAGTAAATCAAAACCTATTGTGTATTTTTCGTTGAAAAATAAATCATGAAATTTTCTTATCATTAAATTTAGCAAGAAGCAAGATCTCACGGTACAAGTACAAGAATACAATTGCTTTTGGAAGGAATTAATTTATAGTTATATTATATAAAGTTTGCGATTGCAAACATACATGATCGTAACGAATGTACCTATGTCAATATGAAGTATAAGAACAACTTTAGTCACAGATGCCAACAAAATAAGAAGAAGAAGAAGAAGAACTTTCAACTACTAAGTTAATTTTCTATTCCAATTCCAACATATATTTGCGTTAGAGCAATTTTCGGTGATTTAATAGTATGTGACGATGTAATTGCCCTGCCCTTGATCCATTCTAAAATAACTATGATGGTGAAAGAAGTAGGTAGGTAGATGGGTATGGTAACCCTCTGCACTTATGAGTTTTAGTTTTTGAACCCACAAGCATTTATTGTAGAAAAGGTTAATATATATAAGTAACTACTACAGCTTTTTGAACATGCACAGAGAAAAACTTAGAGGGTTGGATAGCAAAAATAAACATTTATTTTTCGATCGCTTCCTTCAGAGAAAATCTCAAATTCAGATTAAGAACTAGATATTACATATATCCTTTCTAGCAGTTCTGAATGAAACGCTGATTATTTTTGGCCCTTTTAGGGAATAAACATTGTGCTCTTATATTATTATTATTTTTCGAAATATTTTGGGCTTTATTTGTAATTTTGGTGATTTTATTTTAATAAAGCAAGTATATAATGAAGACACGGGTGTGAAAAATTGGAATGAAAGTTTTGTGTTTCTTCGCGATTCAAGCAAAAATAATCCGTATAATCCTACTTAATATTATAAATGTGAATGTAAGTTTGTTTGTTACGCTTTTACGCGAATACTACTTAACCGATCATCATGAAACTTTGTACACATATTCTTTGTAGGTACATATATTTTACATATTATTAGAAGTAACATAGGATACTTTTTACGAAAAAAATTTTTTTTTTTCGAAAGATATTTCTATGGCAAAACAACGTTTGCCGGGTCAGCTAGTTATTTTATAAAGTGACACCATTTTTAATCGACTTTATCAAAAAAGAGGAGGTTCTCAATTCGTCGGAATCTTTTTTTTTTTAATTCCTTTTTTGTTTGAAAGGGTATACTTCACAGGTGGTCCCATATAAATTTTATCAAAATCGGTCGAGCTAAAAAATAAACGAATATCTAAAAATTATATACATCGATGATGTTTTCATGTACTTTCATACCTCGTTGTCTCATTGGAGCGTGGCGTTTATTTGGCCTACCCATATTATAATATTCAAAATACATCTACTTCCCACTAAAAATGTATTATAGGCTCAAATTTCATTCAATGAAGTCAGTTTCTTTTTAGTTTTTAAAACGTTATTATTTCTAAAATAAGATACGACGAACGACAACATACGACTTTGTGACGTCTTACAAAGTTGTTATAATATGACACATGCCATTGACGAAGAAGAAAAAGAAGACTGAAATGATATCAAAAATGTATGCTTAGTTCGAATCAGAGTTTGAGTTTTCTACTATATATCTACTATCTATCTATCTATCTAGGTAATATCTACAAAACGTATTAGATTATTTATTAATAGATAAAGCGTAGCCTATATGTTATTCTAGTTCCAAATCCATTTCAAGTTTCATCAAGCCACAAACAAACAAAGACCAAAACCACACAAACTTTTGATCTTATAGTATTACGAGTAAAATACAATTTTGCCCCTCAAAGAGCTAAATTAAGTACGACTTGGAAGCTGCAAGTAGAAACTCTTAGCAAAGTACTATAGACAAAGTTGCAGTACAAGTCTAGGTTCAAGTATGCTCAACTGCTCTTTCGAGAAAATTGCGTCCTGGATTTCTTTTATCCCAACGAGTTTATCTCAATGTTTACAATCTTTCTTACCTAGAGTTTTTCTACTTCACTAAATCCTATGCAATGACTTTTGTATAAGTAGATAAAGCCTGGAACTAAGCATGGCTTATACTATGGGAACTAGATGACTGATAGAATACTTATATATTTCAAATTACATACTTATGATACTTTAAACACCTAAACATCGAACAAACATCTGTGTTCATCACATAGATATTTGTCGCGGGATATCTTATATGATATCATTGAGTAGTTGTTACACACGGTATCGCACACGTACCTATCTTCTTATCAAATTTCATCAAAATCTGTATAGCCGTGAAGAGAGGACAAACAATCGGACAAAACAGAGACACGTTCCAATATACGTGAAGCAAAAACTTTATACCCCTTTTTACGAAAATTGCGCGGACGGAGGAGTATGAAATATCGCACACTTTTTCTTTTTTTTAATAATGCATAAAATATACATATATTATGGTTGAAGTTCGGTCAGTGGGCGACCACTAGTAATATGAGTTATTTATGCATTGAAATCAAATGCGATAAAATGGAATAACATATACCTACTATGTTTTTACGTAGTAATTATTTTCCAAAAAAAGCTCTCCTCTGAGTTCCCAAGGCACTGAGTAACTTGAGATGGCCAGAGTTTACCAGAGCGCGCCTATTTATGTTTTCACGAAAATAGCTTGCCGTAGGCTACATTTCTACAGGGGAAAAGATGTGTGAATATGTTTTTAGAAACAAACTACATATTTCGAAAGAATGATTTTATTTTGTGCCATTCAGATAACTTTCTTTTTCTTAGTCGGCATTTTCATTACTGAAGGTCACATCGGTTTTGCCATTTTTCTCTGTCTTTGGCTTTATAGCTTTAAATAACATACAAGTATGTAAAAACAAGATTGTATGACAACGAAATATACGTTATTCAGCTATGTCATATTTTGATATTCAAATTTTTTGATTTTTATTGATTTTTTAAAAACTTCTTGACCAAAACTCAACTACATATTTATGTTTTATTTTAATTAATTTCTACGGAGCCAATGTTTACGTGAACGGTGGCGCCACCTTACTACTCTTACTAATTTCATAGATGTGGTTTACCCAAGACAACAAAAATTATACCCAGATTCTTAGCGTTAGCTGTGAAACAAATGGGAGAGTTAGCGTACACAAAAGGAGGCAGGGAAAATTTATGTATGAAACTCAGCATATAAGAGCTTCTAAAAATTAACGCCTGAGACTTGGATGGATTAACCAAAAGGCCAAAAGCCTTCGCCCATGAGTAGATACTATTCAGGTCTACGTTTATTTGGTTAATACCAACAGAGAACCCTAGTAACCTTAAAATGGTTATAAATTTGCATGTCATCAGCATAAAGATGATGATTAGAAGAAATGACTTGAGTGATGCCATTAATGAAGAGGAGAGGTGAAAGAACACCACCTTGAGGCACGCCCCCAGTGATATCAAACCAGTCAGAGAAAGTTTCCTCATGTTATTAACTTATTGAGAGGGCTGGCACTCTATTGGAAAATCTATTGACCTTAGAGTTGGAAGACAGGAGTGCTACCACTACACAACAGGAATTTTATAGCAACCAAAATAATAATAAAACAGCTCAACTTTACATTGTTTTGTCAATAGATACGTACTTATCTTCCCAATTATTGGTAAAGAGCACTGGAAAAGACTTCAATTTCAAAGGAGTCCTACTAACAAGGTCACGATACAATGCCTCACAAGCGTTCAATTGTAATATAAACTGTACAAAGGTGCTATTTGAATGTAAATGAGCCTTTCCTTTGAATTCTCGAAGGTTCTTGGAGGATCAGTTTACGGTAGAAACTTCGAGAATATTTATTTAAGAACTTAAAGGCAAATCGCTTTACGATGTAAAAGTACATGAATAGGTAAGGATCAATTCAATAAAATGTAGTATTCAGTTCATTTATTAAACGTTTCGTAGCTCGTAGCATAGACGTGCTATGCTGCGACCTACGAAACGTAGAGGAGCTACGATGCTACATGGCCATGCCACTACACTGCCCGCGCTTATCTACGAAACTCTGCGCTTGTTTTGCTCATTTTAAGTAACTAAAAACTAAAACTAATTTACTTAAACTAAATTAACTAAACTAGTAATTTAGTAAATTAAACTTAAACATTCGGTTGGTCTCCCCTCATAACAGCTTGTCTTTCGACAGAGGCCTCCTCTATAGCTTTCCACTTGTTTCTGTCTTTTGCTGTGCGAGACTATTCTGGACCTGCTACTTTCTTCAAATCATTTTCCCGATTTTAGGAAAGTATCTCATCTTTTCTTTTAGAAGAAGTAGTACTCAATATGAATTATGTCTTAGTTGAACCCGCAACCTTCTGCTTCTCAGCCGGACCTGCACACTGCACCACAGAGGTCGCCAAGATGGTGATGATGCTGTGTGAAATGTCCGGAAAAATATCTGTATTATCAGATGTAATATAATGTATACTGAAGTAATTACAGAAATGTACAAAATAATATACAATAATGTAAAATACACGTGAAACAGTTGAGCTATCTAAGGGCCGTTTAAAACGATCTATAGATAGCTCAACTGATCCAGATCACTGCCAGAGGGCAGCGTTCCCAATATACTGGCGGCATTACCACGTTGAATGACAATGCTAATACGCTGAGCCAGATAGGAGCCAGCTCTTGGGTCATGCAACGAATCTACCAGACGCCGTGAAATAATTTTGAAAACGCGGTGGGCTCCTGTTCCCCACGGGCCCAGGGTCTCGACTCCAAAAGGCTCAAATATGTAGGCCTTATCCAAAAAAGCATATTTGCGGTTTTTGAGATCCTCGGCACATTCAGCCGCCGCACCAGCCCTAACGAAAGTCCCCGACAGATGGGATGCGGCCAGGGTGTCTACGCAAGTAGCATCCCACACTATTGGCCTACCCATCTCCCAAGGGACAAGAGTCATACCATCAGGCCTCTTACCATCATCACGTATCAGACCGTTGGGTTCGAAAACAGCTGGTACGTTGCACCGCGCACCCAACCGCAGACAAATTGCAACTCAAAATAATATATAGGACTATTTTATAAACAAACACAATAAAAAACACTTGTAATTCATTTAAGCTATCTAAAGACCGTATCAAATGATCTATAGATAGCTCGACTGACACTGCCATTGCTACATCTAATGGCATCGAATGGCTTACATGGTTAGAATTTATTACAGGACTATATAATAAGGCTATGTTTTATAACGGGCCCTTTTCGCTTGTCTTGAAAAGTAATTTCGGAAAAAATCTTTAAACCAAAAACCTTTCTAAAACCGAGTAAAACCCTTACCTTTTTTCAATGTAAGGACTTGAGGAGGGTCAGGAATTTTAATGGAATACTCTAGATAATATCATCGAATTCCTCACTCGAAAAAAAGAAATCCTCACTCGAAGTGTTATATAATTCAGCGAAAATTATTTAAAAGTAGAAATAATAATAAAAGCGAGTCTTACAGTAGTCACATATGATGTGTTACATCTGACATCTCACCTTGGTAATAAGCAACATTAACATTATATCCTGAATTAGTTTATATAACAGCACATTTTATACACAACACTGTAGGTTAAGCGCACAGCTGATGCGTTTTCCTTCTCTATTTCCCTTTCTCTTTCTCGTCACACAGCACACACTGTTAAGTGGGCTAAGATCCGGCTGAGACGCAGAAGGTTGCGGGTTCTATTCCCGCTGCGGGACAAATGTTTGTATGATCTGCAAGTATTTGTCTCGGGTCTGGGTGTTTCTGTATATAATATGTTATGTATGTATTTACAAAAAAAAGTATATAAGTAGTGTATCAGTCATGTGGTATCCATAACACAAGCTCTGCTTACTTTGGGGCCAGATGATGCTGTGTGAAATGTCCGGAATTATTTATTTATATACCATATTATTGATATGGTCTGCTACTTGCGTAGGCACCCTGGCTGCATCCCATCTGTCAGGAAGTCTTGATAGGGCATTCATATTTAAGCCTTTTGGAGTGGAGACCCTGGGCCCGTAAGAAACAGGAGCTCATTGCATTTTCAAAATAATTTCACGGGGTCTGGTAGAAACATCACTGAAGAGCTGGCTCCTATCTGACCAAGCGTATCAGCATTGCCATTCAACGTGGTAATGCCGCTAGTCGTCTTGGGGACGCTGCTATCTGGCAATGATCTCGAACAGTTGAGATATCTGTAGATCGTTTTAAGCGGTCCTTAGATAATTCAACTGTTTCACATTTATTTTATATTGTATATTATTTTGTACATTTCTGTACAATAGAAAAGCGGAATGACATTTATGCCAATCACATAAGTTACAAAATGCAATCACGACTATATTAATATTGAACAGACTGAGATAAGCTTTTTTAAGAAACTGCCAGCTTCATCTTATGAATAACATAAATAATGCATTATCCGTGTTCTTGGGATTTGAATCTGCATTTATAACAACTTTTACTTCAAAGCCTCTCTTTTTAACCAACTTAAAAAAAGAAGCTTCTCAATTCGTTTGTATATTTTTTACAACCTTTGAAACTGTAACTGTCTGAAACTCATTTCACCGAACTGCGATGATTTCCGAAAACAGAATTCGTGATAATCGCGTCAGTAATCCCCTTCGGCCAGATTTGGAGGAAGGTCGACAGGGCATCCATCACGCGTTAATCCGTGTTGCCGACCTACAGGTGCCCTCGGTGAGGCCCTGTCTTGTTGTGGACGATTTATTATTACTTCTATGTTTGCCTAGGCAGCTGTGAAACAATGTTTTATCTAATCTTTATAAACAAATTGCATATTGGGTTGTTTACGGTCTGGATATGGCAATAGACGTTATCATTTTAAAGTTGGCGCTCTATCAACAAGAAGAGATTATGTTAACCTTATATATCTGCATAAAATTCTACATTCAAATGTGATTCAAATGATTGTCCTAGTTTGCTCGCGTCAGCCAGCATAAACACATTATAGGTCTTGTAATCCTGCAGGTGGCCGCTAGCGCCATCTATCAATATTTATACGTAACTTGTAAATCTCTGTAATTATTACAATAATTTGAATAGCTATCTTGTTTTTAATAGGGATTTTTTAATACATTAATATTTTTTGTGCAGTTGTAACTGCCCAACGAAGTGGGCACGGGTCAGCTAGTTTAATTATAAAACTGATCCTTGATAAAAATTTGAAAAACTAAGAAAGAGCAGACGTAGCTAAATTTAACTATCTTAGCTTACCAATATTAATATCAATCCTGATATTATTATAGAATATGAAAGTGTGTGGTTAGCGTGTAAGTTGTTGGTCATTCATTGGAGTTGAAAAAAGTTGTCATTCATTGGAGTTGGTCATTATACTAACCGAAGTTATTCCAATGCATTGGGCATTAGAATAACTTCGGTTAGTATAAATAAATAATAATAAAATAAATTTCGGACTTTCACACAGCATCATTTGGCCCAATGTAAGCAGAGCTTGTGTTATGGTGGCACATGACTGATACACTACTTATGTATTATATTTTGTAAAACATACAGACAAACACTTGCAGATAAAAATAAATAAAATAAAATAAATAATCCCGGACATTTCACACAACATCATTTGACCCCAAAGTAAGCAGAGCTTGTGTTATGGGTACCACATGACTGATATACCTACTACTTATATACTTTTTTTTTTGTAAATACATACATATTATACATAGAAACACCCAGACCCGAGACAAATACTTGCAGATCATACAAACATTTGTCCCGCGGCGGGAATCGAACCCGCAACCATCTAAATGAAGAAAATAGCTTGGGAATATGGAATAATAAAGGCAACGTCCCATCTCATAAATCTCTAGTCCCATCCCCCGTACACCCTGTAAGGAGGGATGTTAAAGTTTGTTTTATTTTAGGCTTAGGTTCGTGTTCATAAAGTCGCGGTCAGCCCTAATTATGTGAAGCTTTGCCTTATTAATACAAAAAACAAACTCACCCTGCGTTACAGTATAAATTCCTCGACATAAGGTTTTAGGTGCTATTTATCCATTATGTATCTGTGTTATAAAATATCAAAAGTATGTATTTAAAAATATTAGTATTTTATCTGTCATGTCCTTTTAATACAAGGTATTGGAGCTAGATGGTGTTGTCCCGCGGTGGGATAACAAGCTCTGCTTTCTTTGGGGCTGGATTATTCGTTTAAAATGCCTAGCATTATTTTTTATAAAACGGTGTAAATTAACTAGTTTGTAAAACACGTTATTAACGAATTAGAATGGTGTTAAATACCAAATTTGTAAATACGTTATCACCGAATAAACTTTGTTATTATAATATAAGAGAGCAGACTGTCTAAGGTTTCCAGATGCAGCTTTTATAAATAAACTTACATAGAGTCCAGTCACTTTTTTATGAAACAAGCAGCTGCCTGCGGTTACGCGCGAGTGGTACCTACATAAAGACTAGACTACGTCCGTCCCCAAAATACAATCTATCTGCTTACCAAGTTTTATCAAGTTGCGTTTAGCCGTTTAGCCATGTAAAGATAAGTATAGATAGACAGAAACCATTTCGTATTTATATATTAGTATGGACTTATATTCGAGAACATTGGCTATGGAAGAGGCCATCACGCGCATAGGGGTTTGTGCAATAACAAAATAAATAAATAAATAAAGTAGTTATAGTAAGTAACCCCAAAAGTTTTAAAATAAATCACTGTGATAGAAAAAGATTAAAACTATTATAAATACACAATCAAACTTTTTACAAAATAATAATAAAACAAAATAGGTAGACATTAATTATTACTAATACTCGATATTTTACGCAAGACAAGGCAGTATGGTCTTTAGACTTTAGCCTGCTCAAATGAGAGAAAAAAAAACGAATTACTCGAATTACTCTAGTACTTTTCGAAATTATTAATTAATAATTATTATCTTAATTTATTTACATTAGAATAAAAAATAAAAATAAAAATAAATGTTTTCACACATTATTCTCAATATGATTCACATATTATTATTATCATTACACTTTTTTCAACTACATTCAGTATAATCCATCCCAAGCTTTTCTGGCAAAGATCGCTACATAGCGATAGATCGCCCATTGTTACTACCGACTAGCAAAACATAGTTATTTTTTTCTACTAGTTCAATGTATTTATAATGTGCAATAAAGTATTTTCCATCTTGTTGACTATCTTAAATTAGAAATAGTAATAACCAATCTCTCTTTGCCGTATCATTGTATATATTTTTCTGTTAGTACAAACTCAAATCGATTTCAATTACTCTGGCGATAGGTAGCTTGTAGAATGAAAAGGATTGTTTTACCAATGGTTCATATTTTGAAATCTCACCTCTTTACAGTATAGTTGTTTAAAAATAATTACAAAATTGTACAGAATAATATACAATAATATAAAATACACGTGAAACGGTTGAATAGCTCAACTGATCCAGATCACTGCTAGAGGGTAGCGTCCCCAAGACACGACACATTGCCACGTAGAAATGACAATGCTAATAAGCCGGGCCAGATAAGAGCCACCTCTTGGGTCACCCAATGATTCTAGATACATAATTGTGTATCCAAGTAGGTATTCGGGTAGTCTACTTTCATGATTGTGCGACAGCATACCGCATTTATTGTATTTATAGAAATTCAAAACCGCTTTTAAGAAATAAACAACAAATAAATAATCCTGGACATTTCACACAGCATCATCTGGCCCCAAAGTAAGCAGAGCTTATGTTATGGGTACCACATAACTGATATACTACTTATATACTTTTGTAAATACATTATGTATTTTTTAAACTAGAAACTGGGTCTCCTTAAGTCAAGAGTATATAGATGTCTTCTAGAACTGCGTGTTCCATCGTCGACCGCATTCGTCGCTTACCATCAGGTCAGATCGTGGTCGAACGTAGGTTTATATATAATAATAAAAAAAAAACTAAATCTATCTCTACAAAGCCTGGGGATTATATGTTTGTATGTATGTTTTTTATCATTTACTTAATCACTAACCCTAGATATCAATATAATAACACAAACTCACGCTAAAATCAGCTAAAAATGCAGAAAACACTGTAATGTATTATGAGCTATAAAAACGGGCATATAAGGTAACATTTTTGTCTACCAAGACCAAAATGCTTCCCCTTATGTCCCTTTTTGCCCAGTGTTTGCAATTTATTATGCATATGCAGGTCTCAGAGGTTGGTGACTCGTAAATAGCATGATAGTTTGTGGTGTGAAAGGGCTTTTAACTCTCTCACAACTTAATATCTCTAGGGACCAACTTTGATGTTTTTTGCAAAGTAAACACGTGTAAGGAAGAGTTTTACGATTGCTATGATAAAATTTCCTTGCAATAAACTTGAAACCATATAAGTGAGCCTGACATTTGGACTGATTGGATGCTGATGTTTTGAAGAATACACCGACCTTGAACTGATGGTTTTCTTCCTCGAACTTTTCTCAGGAACGCGTTTAGATATCGAGCTGAAAATAATATCAAATACTGAGGTCCGAGGTCCCTTGAAGCTGTAGAAAAATCAAAAGATATACAGCTTTTATACAGTCTCTATGCCGCATATTGACGATCACCAGTAAATGAAAACCTATATTTCCCCTTGATTTATAATCATGAAATTTGGCGAGAAGCAAGATCTCACAGCACCAGTTAAGGAAAAAGTCGATAATATATTACTAATACTAGTAATACTCCTAGTAAACAATAATAAATAAATAATGCCGAACATTTCACACGGCATCGTCTAACCCCAAAGTAAGCAGAGCTTGAGTTATGGGTATCACATGACTGATATACTACCTATTTATATACTCTTTTTTCTTTTTGTACATACTATTTATAAAAACATTCAGACCCGAATCAAATACTTGCAGATAATACAAACATTTGACCCGCGGTGGGAATCGAACCTGCAACCTTTTGCGTCTCAGCCGGTAACTGCTGTTACTATTGTAATAATAATAAAAAACCATGACTCTGAAAAAGTAAGCAGATACCTAGCTACTCTCTCAGCAAGCGGATTACTAGTTTTTTGACAGTTTCCATCGAGGTGAGTCGGTCAAAATCAGCTGATTTAGAGCGAGCTCCTTGGTCAATTAAGGGTTTCTCGATGTATCGTCAGGGGCGCTTATCGATACGGGTATGAATAATAAGATAAGCGCCCCTAGCGATTATCGAATAAACTAAATGGACCGAGGTGCTCGCGTAAATCAGCCGATTTTGAACGACTCACTTCGATGGAGGAACTGTATAAAAACTCCTAATTAGCTTTGCAAGAGCGACTTTCACACCTGACTGATATATATTTATGAACTTTTTGAAACAACTTCTAAACGATTTGGGTGTTGTTTATTTATTAATGAATTAATTTATTATTAATAATTATAACGGTCTACGACTAACAGTAATTATTCAGATTTCAGATTTTATACAAATAATTAGTCAAATATTATTATTAATTAGTTTAATAATTAATAAATCACAAATTAATGCAAAAATACACATACAGCACAAATAGAATATTAAAGCACATAAAAAGCTTGTCACTATAAAGAACAATTGATCTAACATAGATATATTACAAAATTAACATAATTAGGTACATTGTTATCAAAATAAATTCAGTCTTGGGTCTCACAAAATTTGCGACATGTCACCATAAAAGTACGACTTTCTACAAAAATATATTTCTTTCTTTTGTAGAAAGTTGTAGAATTTATGATTATTGTTTTATTAATTATCAAAAAGCTCGTATCGCTCTTTGCTTATCTATCTATTGCTACATACGAGTAGATTATTCATTCATTCCTAGTCTCGCGGTTCATTCACTGCTACACCTGTACCTTTACTGTCACATTACGAGAAAGATAAATATGTTTTGAAA
This sequence comes from Lampropteryx suffumata, assembly GCA_948098915.1. NCBI lineage: Eukaryota > Metazoa > Arthropoda > Insecta > Lepidoptera > Geometridae > Lampropteryx > Lampropteryx suffumata. Next base: position 7,025,136 of record OX402563.1, read on the forward strand.
CCAGCTGGTTTCTTTCTCAGCCTGTTCAGTTGTAGCCTTTTTAATAGTGCTTAGTTCATCACATCAGTGTCGTGTCTCAAATGTATGTTGCTCAAATGATTACACAAAATGTATAAGTGTACGTGATTACATTAATATTTCAACAGCTGTGCGAATGCTTGTTAACCCACAGCCAGTGTTTTGTAAAGATATTTTGTAAGTTTTCTAATTAGCTTTTTTGATGTTACACAGGACAGTACGAACTAGAGAACAGGCAGCTAAACGAACCTATTCATTCGTTCGTTTGACCTTTCAAGTATATAATACAGTTATGATGTAACATACGACCTTTATGTTGCTGAAAAGGCGGCGGGCGCCACATCAATTCCCAGTACAACCTCTAACCCTATTTACGGCTTAAACTTATCCCCAACGGAGTTTATCACAAAATATACATATTAAATTGCTGTTTCGTTTAACTTTATAAAAAAGATCATAAAGGCTTGTTTACGCTGTGTTAGTAAACGATTCTAGAATTATGTAAATAACCGTCAGCCACGAAGTTATTTTATAGAACATTCTTCAGTCCATGCCTCAAAAGAAAAAAAGGATCCCTTATAGAATGGACTTCGTTGTTAGTCTTGTCTTTGTGTCAAAACCCTTTATCAACCGATTTCAAAAAAGTAGGTTCTCAGTTCGACTGTTTTTATTTTTTATTTTTATGTTTGTTACCTCATAGCTCTTTCATTTATGAACCGATTTGAAAAAATCGGTAATATAATGTGAAGGAATATACTCCCCGATTGGTCTCATATAAATTTCATAAAAATCGGTTCAGTAATTAGGTTTTAAATCAAAAAAACTGAAAATAATGTCATTCACTTGGATGAAACTAAATTTTGATAATTTGCTTGTTTACACATGAAGTGGGTTGTCTTTTTAGTTTTTAAAACGTAATTATTTCTATATCGAGTTAAAATTAATAGTAAAGTACTTCTAGAGCTGTAAATACATCAATCATCATGATTAAGTCAACGCAATAAAAATATACGATAATTATGCTGCATATTTTGACACTCGTCAGTAAATCTAAGCCGATGGGGTACTTTAAAATCATAAATTTGTAGTAATGGAAAAATGTGAAAATCATTATTCTTCACACAGGTATTTACTTACATGACCAAGTTTGAAAATATCGTATACGTATATCGATGTATGGAAGTATGTTCTTCAATCCGACTTATGTTTTCGTTTCAGCAATGTTAAGGGATTTCATAGTTGAAAAATAAAAAAAAAAACTATCTATATGTATAAAAATGAATCCCTATTTCCCTTGGTCACGGCATCACACTTGAACGGCTGGACTGATTTCGCTTATTCTTTTTTGTTGTGTTTGTTATTGGCAGTTTGTTATATTCTTATGAAAGAAAAAAAAAGAAAATTGCATGGAGAATTAGAAAATTTAAGAAACTTAACAACGATATTAACTTTTCTAATGTAACCTTATGGTGTTTGACATAAATGTCAGTCGTTTGACAGTTAGAGATTCTTCTTCTTCTTCTTCTTTGTTTATGGCATGTGACATAATAATGCCAATTTTGCCAGTGTCAAGTGTTTATATTTTTTTATGGTCAATTTGTTTAATAAAGTCTTAGTCGATGGTCAATTGTCAATTTTAGACGTCACGCGGAATGGCGTCTAAAATTTTCTTGGGATTCCTCATGCGTTAGCATCCTATAGTTTGTGGATTCCTCGTCGTTCATATCACATTGCATCACAACACACATTTTATTCAATTCTCCATACCCGTCCTGTAGTCACAATTTATTCATTAAAATTCCGCCATTATTACTGAATAAAACATGCAATAAATCGAATAAAACAATATTAAATTAGCAGAGCCGTGCTACTTCATGAAATGACAAACGAAGAATCCAGTTATAGATTATTTCAATTCTAATTCAATATTCATAGTTAAGACAGGAGTCTGTCGAGTCAGCAAGTAATCAATAAATAATGCCGAACATTTCACACAGCATCATCTGGCCCCAAAGTAAACATAGCTTTTGTTATACAGCAATGTTATACTTTTTTTATCTTATTGTAAATACATACCACATGTATACTAGCTGTTCCCGCGCCTTCGTACGCGTATGGTTAGAACCTTTATTTTTATTTTTGTAAATAAATTATTTTTGAATTAAAATTTAGCCTATGTTCTTTCCCCGAATACAATACATCTTTTTACCAAATTTCATCAAGATCGGTTCAGCCGTTTAGCCGTGAAAACGTAACAAACAGACAGAGACACTTTAACATTCATAATATAATAGGTTGGGGAAAAAGTTTCTTCGCATTTTTTAAGAAAATTCAAAACATTTTTTAATATAGTTTATTTACATTTAACTAAAGTATGTAGGTACCATTTTGTCTGATAACTTTTTGCCATCTTGTAGGTAGGGACATGATCCCATTTCTATAGAAATTTTGGGACTTCTGATCAAAATACCGCGACAAGTGGTTTTGGCAGTCCTCTCGTAATGTTAACCTGACACTGCCGAAATAATTCTGATGAGACTAAAACAGGTGGAAATCTGAAGGTGCAAGGTCAGGACTATACGGCGGATGCATTAACACCTCCCAGCCAAACTCTCTTAATTTTTGCTGAGTGGCTAAAGATGTATGAGGTCTAGCGTTATCATGATGAAAAACCACACCCCTTCTGTTGATTAATTCCGGCCGCTTTCTCTCAATTTCTTGCTTTAATCTCATCAGTTGTTCGCAGTAGAGTTCAGAATCTCAGAAGGTCCTGCCTGGTGGTAACAGCTCATAATGAATAATGCCCTTCCAATCCCACCACACACACAGCATCACCCTTTTGCGAGTTAACCCGGGTTTCGCCACAGTCTATGAAGCCTGACCGGCCTTTGACCACGACCTTTTTCGCACGTTCTTGTCGTACCTACGTGATCCACTTTTCATCACCAGTTATCAGCTTCTTCAAAAATGGTTCGGTTTCATTACGTCGTAATAAAGAATCACAAATGAGTACACGGTTCATTTGGTTTCTTGCAGTAAGCTCGTGAGGTACCCAAATATCGAGCTTTTTTGTGTACCCAGTTTTTTTCAAATGCGCCAAAACTGTTTTGTGGTCAATTCCCAGTTCTTCAGCTACGTCGTAACTACAGATATGCCGATCTTGCTCCACTTTTTCAAAAATGGCATTCATTTTATCCGTAATAGGGCCGTCATTTTATCCGTAATCCGTAACCAGAGCGACGTGCATCTTTGACACCAAAATTTCCGGATTGAAAACGCTTAAACCAAATTTGTGCTACTCTCACAGACACTGCGCTAGGTCCATAAACATCGCAAATTTTTTTCGAGGCTTGCGTTGTATTTTTACCTTTTTTGTAGTACAAATTTTAAAATCTATCGAATTTCTTCATTAGATTCACTCATCTTGACAGACAGAAAAAACAAATAAAAATCACACATTTTCATAATTAGAATTTGGAATTATGTTCTTTAAAATTTTAACTTTTAATGATACCAAAACCAGCCAGATACAAATAGTATAGCCAAAGAGATTTTATTACAAATTCATACATCCTATAATGCGAAAAGACCTTTTCCCTAACCTGATATATAGACTAGCTGTTGCTCGCGACTTCGTCCGCATGAAAATCAGTTATCGCGTTTGGATAAGTATTATTACTATGTCATTCCTTGAGGTTTAAGCTTACTCTATACAAAATTTCGACAAAATCGATTCAGTAGTTTTGCCGTGAAAGCGTTACAGATAGACATACAGGCAGAGTTATTTCTGCGCGCGTGAACCCGGACATACCTATTTTGTTGCTGAGTTATTTTAAAACTATGATAACTTATAATATTAGATTAAAATCAAGTGATCTTAATCTAATATTATATATAGCCTTAAGCCTTCCTCGATAAATGAACTATCCAACACAAAAATATTTTTCAATTTTGAATTGAAAAATTCAAGTAGTTCCTGAGATTAGCGAGTTCAACCAAAGAAACAAAGTAACTTTTCAGCTTTATAATATTAGTATAGATTATACATAGAAACTCCCAGATCCGAGACAAATACTTGCAAATGATACAAACATTTGTCCTACGGCTGGGATCGAAAGCTGGTAATTTTATTTAGGACGGTGTATAGTGTCTGAATAGTACTAGGAACTAATAAATGGCCCTTTTCAAAAGGAAATTAGAACTGAATTAGAACTTTATGATTGAAAATAAATAGTGGCTTTTGCGAAAGGAAATTAGAAACAGATAACACAATCTGCACTCTATCCGGTTAGACAGCCAATCAGAATCTCATCTCGTAGCTAATTTACGGTAGAATCTATTTTGCTTAAGTGGTAGTGCTAGGGTAAGTATATAGGTATTAGGTAGGTACCTATATAGGTATTAGGTAGGTATATAGGTATCCAGTAGTAGGTTAATTGGTTTATCCCCAACTAGGCTCACTTCCATCCACACATAAATTAAGGCCGTCATAAATCAATTTAGGATTTGAATTGATTGGCCATTTTGTTGTTGGCAACACATACCTACACATGACATGCTGATTTCTCGCAATTGTTTTTTTAGGGTTCCATACCTTAATAGGAAAAAGGAACCCTTATACACCTATATATATACACACTTTGTTGTCCGTCTGACAGTATGTATATCAAGACTCTTTTCTCAGGAACGCTTGGAGGTATAACGTTGAAATATTAATATCAAATACTGAGGTCTGCTGTCTCTCAGCTGTAAGAAGGTATAAAAAAAATCAAGCTTCTACATTGCTTAGAACGCTTAGAAGTGGACTATAACGCAAACAAAAAATACGGTCGTTTATGCCGCATATTATGGGCGAAGGCCCACCTAAGACGCAGATGTTTAACGAACGAAACGACGACGAAACGTAACGACCACGAACGAAAAATAAATATTACAGTAGTATATCAGTCATGTGGTACCCACAACACAAGTTCTACTCACTATGCGGCTAGATGATGCTGTGTGAAATGTCCGACATTATTATTATTATTTAGCTTCACCTCTATCTTTTTTGTGTATTAGTGAGGAAGTGTAGTTTATTAACTTCAGGTTTAGGTATGTCTTTTGGAACCAACTATTATATTAGTGTATATTGAGCAAACTATGTTCAGGATGTCCGTGAGTCAATATTGGCCTCAGCGGAAGATCAGCGATGCAGCATGGCAACATGCAGTAGCATTATACTGAGCTGTGTGCCATTTCACCACCACTCAGTCCTAACTCATTTGTTTCTCTTCTTTGTTTTAGTTTTAGTTATTAGTGGTGTTTTTAATAAATAATTTTCTTTCATTCTTTATTATTCAACTACTTTATTAAAGAGCCAATTGAGATGGTGTACAAATTGAATTGTGTGCTATGCATAGTGCTTAACATCCCTACTCCACCCTATTCTAGTATCTAGGTATCAATTATGGACCACGGCCCACTTTGTAAATAACCACTTATAGAGCTACATACGTAGACACTTCAATCACTCCAAATACGTGTTGGTTTTATGGTTGTATCTATAATGGGGTTGTTCAATTACAGCCAGCCCTCTCTGGGTGGGGTAGATTACAATACTTACTCATGGGTGGCAAAAACTTACTCGTGGGTGGCAAAAAATTCTCGTGGGTGGCAAAAATCTAACATGTTCATCCCAAGACTCTATTAACACTAGATCTAATTCTGTATTCTGAGGATCTAATCTAACTAGAGATGGTTACTTAGCTTTTTAACCGACTTAAAAAAAAGATGGTTCTCTGTTTTGAAAAATAAGTTTTGTGTTTTGCTTTCCTGTGACTTTCTAGTGGAGTTTACGAATTTCGAAAAATGTAAGGGTACTAAAAAGCGAAAAATAAAATCTTTTTAAACAGACTTCAAAAAAATCAGGAGATTCTCAATTCGATTGTATTTTTTTATATTTTTATATTTTGACGACCTCTGTGGCGCAGTGGGCTTAGGTCCGGCTGAGACGCAAAAGGTTGCGGGTTCGATTCCCGCCGCGGGACAAATCTTTGTATGATCTGCAAGTATTTGTCTCGGGTCTGGCTGTTTCTATGTATAATATGTATGTATTTACAAAAAAAAAAAGTATATAAGTAGTATATCGATTTTCTTTTTACTTTTTAAACCGTAATTATATTATTGAGGATGACTATGGGAGATAGTCATAGGCACGTCCAAACATTATAAACATTAGCCAATGCGCACGCTTTGAAGAGTAGTTAGTATCTGACTTCTGTAACACAGGTCTTTGGAACCAAGCTCACGAGTCAGAGACTTCATAGGACGACCTCTGTGCCATAGCGGGCCAAGGCCCGGTTGGGACGCAGAGGGCTGCGGGAATCGAACCCTCACCCCTCTAATCCCTCAAATGTTTGTATGATTCACAAGTATGTGTCTTTTGTTTCTATTTATAATATGTATGTTTTTAAAAAAAAACAATAGCAGATAGAATATAAGTAATGTAGTTCCCATAACACAAGCTCAGCTTACTTTGGAGCTAGATGATCCTCTAGAGTCTAGATGATATATCTGTCTGTAATAACTTTTATTTCTGACTATAGACGTTTATTATTGTTATTCCCAATTGTTGCAAGCCCATCATCGCTTATAAGGAATACTAACTAACGACGCACACCATCCAATTTTTAGATGTTCCAAGATGTGCCAGTTTCCTCACGATGTTTTCCATCGCCGTTTGTGCACTGGTACATATTTTTACTGAGCACATATTTTTTCGAAAGTAAAAATCTATTGGGTACGACCAAGTTCGAGTCCACTCTATGATCGGAAGACAATGATGCAACTACTACTCCACTAGTGCTTTCATAGTGACAAGTACTAATTCCTAATGTTGTCCCTAGGTACACACAGCAGTCCAGCAAAGAGGTTTTAAGCGCGTGAAGCGCGGCTACCGGCCTTTCAGCTTATTAGATGCCATACCAGCTGCTGTGAAACGAGGGTTCCGCCCCCTCAGCCTGCCAGAGACCCGGCCGGCGACTGAACCACGCGACCCCTACTTTCCTCTGCAATGGTATTTGAAGAACACTGGCCAGAATGGGGGGAAGCCGAAGTTAGATCTGAATGTAGAAGCTGCCTGGGCGCAGGGATACACTGGAATCAATGTCACCACAGCTATCATGGATGATGGTAAGACTAACTTATAACTAAATAAAACATTTATTTAGATATAGGGATTTTGATTGCGTCTAATGAGAAAACTCGCTCTTAATGCCTAAGATTCTACATCTTAGGCAGGGCGCAAACGTGGACACTTTTGTGTCTTGTGTCGGATACAAGCAACCGATTAATATTTAATTTCTATAGAACCAGTATGAAATCATCCACTCCCTGCGCACACGTAAATATTACACAATATTATTAGTAAATAACACATACTCATTGACGATCAAAAAGTGTTCGCTGTTGGCAACTGGAAAGTAAAAGTCGTCAGTTCAAGACACAGGCAATATTAACAAATTTCCTTACAATTGTACTCACGGAAAACAAGCAACGAATTGTACCAGTGGCCAGTAGTAGCAACAGGCGACTGTGTATGATCACCGCCACAAGACACAGCAACTACTACGGCAAACCCAGTGATGGTGTGCCGTGCCGGCAGCAAAAAGTGTCTTCGTTTGCGCAGTACCATAAATGATTGATTAATAGCGCAGCTTAACTAGACCCTAAAAATCTTGTTTCATCAGGAATGTAAGACGTTTTATAGTAATCCTTGTATTGAATAAAAATATTTGAATTTGAATGATGTATGAAAGGTAGGTTCATCTCTGGGTCTAATGACGAACTAAAAAAGAACTCCTGAAACTCTGAACATCGTTGAGTCGTTGATATTTTTAATATAAACTTCAAACCCTGTTATGCGATTGCGCGGGAAGGTAACCAATTTCTGATAAATCACGCATTTTCAAATTAACCTTTTGTCTATTATTTCAATTTTGGTTTTGATGTTTGTTTAGCGTTTTGTTTGTTCGGGACGCTTCAATTTTTTTATTTTGATTGGGATGCTTTTACAGAGTGTGAATATTAATTTTATCAAATACATAATTGATTCAGCCAAGACTTTGCGGAAATCCATCACAAAACATTAAATAGATAGATAAATATTTCGTACTATTCCGCCAATCTATTCTTAATATAGTGTCTAAATCAGTAGGCTATTTCACTTTCAAAACATTCGTGAGTTTTTTGTACACATTTTGATAGACACGGATGAATCTAGATGAATCAAAACAGTGTCGGTGCCTCCATCGACTAAATAATATGTGAGTAAAAACCCGTTTATCAAAAAGCATAAGGCTATTCCTAATAAAATTCCAAATATACCGCATATTACTAAGTATTTGTCCACCGGCTTAATGATAAATTATAACAATATTATTTTCATCAATTGAAAAACAAGGAGTTTGGTACTCGTAAAGTGCTCCAACGGTTTTTATTCTGGGGATTATACATGATAATACGTCGAGTTTTACGATCACTCGCAGTGGAACAATATACCTACATATTCTCCGTCAAAGAAAGAAACTGAAAGCCCTCACAGCAATATAATTGCGTTCGTTTCCTTCAGGCAAAAGAAAGGACTCGAGTCGCCGTACAATTACAGAAACTTGAGTCATTTCCTTTGCCCTGCCCATTGAACACGATAATGAGTTAATTATTGCTGGGAAAAGATAAGTTTCACTTCTGGGAAAATCTGGAGAAAATTATCAGACACTTTATTTTATGAAACATTATAATAACTATATTAATATTTATAATAAGCATCTTCAGATAGCGCCTAACGGTTGGTTAAAACGTTAATTTTGCTATAACATTCTTCTCACTATTTGGGATACCGATTAAGGTGTCTGCTAGTGTTGAGAAAACGGGCATCACTGCCCTAATTTCTAGGTAATACTATAATTTTCTACTAATTCATAACAGATTGTAAATAAACATTACTACGTAAAAGTGGCATTATGACTGCAAATATCTACGAAAAAATTGCGTAAAACACACCTGAAGCCAGTCCCTGAGTTTTATTCTCTGACCAACTACACGAGAAATTACGCTTAGAGCAAAGATACTGTGTATCAAAAGTGTGTATGTCAGCAGTGATTGCGTAATTCATGCCTGCTACTTGTCGCGACGATATGAAGAGCCAGTTAATAAAAACATGTCGCATAACTGTTACGCTGCCATGCCCACGAAAGCTTCTAGCTAGATATATTGTAGTTATAGTAGTGTTCAACTAGTGTGATGGCTATTGGTATATATAGATTTCTCTCCCCTATGGCGAACTAGGTGGCTATGACAGCCTATTGACAAGTGTTTAAATGCTTTTTCTTTTGCAGGAGTGGACTACATGCACCCAGATCTGAAATACAATTATGTAAGTTGCGTAAAAATACTATTGTTATCATTTACTTTGTATGTATCTAAAATATATACTTGAAGTTTAATGTTATACGTACTTTTCATCAAACATTACTTTAACACAAAGCAGCTTAAATATTAAACTTTCGTGTTTATTTTCCAACAAAAAGGAAGAGGCCGACTCAAACCCCGCTAATCTAGCTGCTCAGTTGGTAATTTCAAAGGCTGTAAAATTAGAGTTCAGCATAAAATTAAAAAGGTTCCGTGACCGACATAAAGGAGTTTGTTTTATCGCCTCATTCCACTGGGATTTAATACGCTCGAATTTTAAATGAGAATTCTTTATTCAACGAAGCTTTTGAAGCTTTTGAAAAGTTTCAAATACAATGGAAAATAAGTAGACCCATTCATTTGAATACATAGTAAGGTCTGAACAGTATTATTTTTATTTTCAACTTCACGATAAACAATATCCACGCTATTTAACTTTATGAAAAACAAAATATTTTGCGAATTTATGTAAACATATCTTCAATGGAACCTTTTTTATTTTTTGTTACGTCTATACAATCATTTTGGTTATGTAGGAGTACTGTTGTGTGTGTTTAGGTATTATTATATACCTTTTTTTCAGAACGCTGAAGCCTCGTACGACTTCAGCAGTAACGACCCATTCCCTTATCCGAGATACACAGACGATTGGTTTAACAGGTGAGCAAAAGTTACCGAGCTGTTTGTGACGTGGGTTATTGAAAACGTTAACAAAATATTTACTTTACGCTGGGTCGGATATGAAATGGAACATGATATTTAATATTTGAACGAGAGCCATTGCTTTGTTTTTAAATACAGGCCAGTAAATTTTTGCATTGTTCTGTTTGTGTATTTAGTTTAATGAGGTTCAATATGTTTATATGCAAACTTTTTACTGCAGTCACGGCACGCGTTGCGCGGGAGAAGTTGCCGCTGCGCGTGATAACGGTGTGTGTGGAGTTGGTGTGGCGTACCACTCCAAAGTAGCTGGTGAGTTACCTTGATAACAATATGGTTTGTTTGCTCATCTTCTTTAAAATTGGGCTTAGGTACCTAATTAGGTAATCTGATACTGATTAAAATATATATATACATATGCACTCAATAGATATAATAATAAAGATAAACTGTTCAAGTTCAAATATCAATAATATTGAAATAATTAAGAATAACAGCACGACCAATAATGTTTCATGACCATGTTTTTGAAGATGGAAAGAGTCTTGGCCTTTCTAATATCTACAGGCAACGCGATCCACAAGCGGACAGCCTACACTGTAAACGACTTTCAATAGAAGGTGTACGAGTATAATAGTAGATTGTTGCACCGAGCGCAAAGTGAGTTATTAATGCAGGAGTGTTATGTTGTTGCCCGAGCGCAAGCGAGGGCACTGAATTAACACGAGTGCATTAATTACTCTCTTTAGCAAGGTGCGTAATTTACTTTTCTTTCAACTACGTAGTAATGTTATCATTAATCACTACAAAACCGATCACAAAGGACGTATTTTTTGCTTAGAACCAAAACAGTGCAGTAATGTGATATGAAATCTCATTATTGCACTGTTTTTTACTTTTTATTTAAATATAAATTGACCACAGAGGTTTAATATCTCCCATTAAGATTAATAAAAAATGTTTGCATTAGATCAAAAATATACTGGTTGATAATAAAAATCGCCTGAATAAAACCGACTTGGAGAAAAAAAAACAAATGGCGCGCATTTTGTACCATTGTAAAACTTTGATTCTTCATATTTTTAGTTTGAGTAGGTATATTTTATCACAGTAGGTAGATTGCTAGTTGAAAAAAATTGTAGACTTGCACCAAGCGTAAAGTGAGTCATTAATGCACGAGTGTTATGTTAGCATTTTGTACCATTGTAAAACTTTGATTCTTCATATTTTTAGTTTGAGTAGGTATATTGTATCACAGTAGGTAGATTGCTAGTTGAAAGAAAAGTGAATTACGCACCTTGCTAAAGAGAGTAATTAATGCACTCGTGTTAATTGAGTGCCCTCGCTTGCGCTCGCGCACCAACATAGCACTCGTGCATTAATGACTCACTTTGCGCTCGGTGCGACAATCTACTATTTATTTCAACTAGCAATCTACTGTGATAAAATATACCTACTCAAACTAAAAATATGAAGAATCAAAGTTTTACAATGGTACAAAATGCGCCCCACTTGTTTTTTTTTTCACCAAGTCGGTTTTATTCAGGCGATTTTTATTATCAGCCAGTATCTTTTTGATCTAATGCAAACATTTTATATTAAACTTAATGGGAGATATTAAACCTCTGTGGTAAATTTATATCAAAAAAAAAAGTAAAAAAACAGTGCAATAATGAGATTTCATATAACATTACTGCACTGTTTTGGTTCTAAGCAAAAAATACGTCCTTTTGAGGTTTTGTTGTGATTACTGATAACATTACTACGTAGTTGAAAGAAAAAGTTATTAATACAATCATGCATTAATAAGTTTTATATGTTCGTTTTTAAAGTATTTATCTATGGGTCAATAGCCTTAGTTATTAATATGTACACATATTTGTTGCCTGATAATAAATAAACTATATAAATAAGGAGCAAAAACTACGTCAAAGGTATAGGGACATACTTTAACACACAGCAATCTCATGCGGGAGTACTCGTAAATCCATTGTCATTTATGATTCCGAATCTTCCTCGCCCAAGCGATCTCAGACTGGTATTACTGCTGAATAATGGAAACAATCTGTTTCAAATTAAACAAGAATTAATACCTGATGAATCATTAAAATAATTTATTGACGAAAGACTGAATGTGAATTTGTAATAAATTAATTTGGCATTCAAATGAGGGTTCATTTGTCTGTTAGGATTTAGGCTTGTAATTGAATTAATCAACTATTTAATTGGTTCAAGGATACTGATAGGAGAGGGAACTCCATGGAGAAATGTTATTTCTGAATGAAAGGAAATAAATTGGCCGAGTGCTAGTCAGACCACGCACAGAGAAGGGTTCCGAAATCAGTAGAGACAAGAATCACTAGTGGTTAGATCTCTAACCAATTCAACGCAAAAACGCACAGGTCTAGTGATAGTGGGCCAGCCTTCCAATCCTAAAGTTGTTGGTTCGAATCTAGTCGTGCACCAATGGATATTTCTAATCGAAATATGTATGTATGCTATACCAGTACTCTCAAACGGTGATGAAAAACATCGTAAGGAAACCGGCATGTCGTAGAACGTAAAAAGTTCGCAAACATGTGCCAAGTGCACGAAAGGAGCTTCTGAGGCGCACTTTTTTTTTTGTGACACGATAATAAGATGAAGAAGAAGCAAAACAAAAAAATCAGTATAAAGTTTTTTGATTTTTGTAAATACGTTTTAAAAACTAAAAAGACAACCGACTTCATGTATATACACAAGGAAGCTACTGTAAAGTGTTGAGGAGTTCCCTTTACTGTCCTTTGTCTTCATCATCAGACCCCTAATGACAGTCACAACACATCTTGGTGTACAGTCATCATCAATATAAATGAATCAAGCCCAAACACCAGGTAATTGCTGTAAATTGTCGAGGAGTTCCCTCGACTGTCTTTCTGCTCCATCATCAGATCAACTCCAGACCTTCATTAAATAGTAGTGCTTTAAAATACTTTCATAAAAAATAAACACACTAGTTGCCACTACGATTTTCGGTTCCCCTCGATTTCTCTGGGATGCCATCATCAGATCCTGGTTTCCTTATCATGCTACCACCCTTGGGATAACTCCTTTCCAACAAAAAGAGAATCATCAAAATCGGTTCATAAACGACGAAGTTATCCGCGAACACACACAAAAAAATATATATATACGAATAGAATTGAGTAACCTCCTTTTTTTGAAGTCGGTTAAAAAATAGATTATTTCATATTTTTGTACTACTAACATATTATAGGGGCCACAGTGCAAAATGTAATAACGATTAAACTTTTATTCTGCAAGCAAGCTCGCATTAAGGCTGACAGACATGGCGAACCTATAAGAGGTTCTTGTGGACTTTAGAAACATAAGAAGGATATGACTTTTTAAAACTAACATTGTCAATGTAAATATACCGTTTATAGAAAAAATAAAAAATGCGGGCATGTCACTCGGTTGGAACGAAGTTCCTATCCTATATGATTGATTAACAAATACAAATACAAATACAAATAAATGAATTACTAGCGCCTGAGATCAATTAAATGAAACGCAGAAATATTTATAGATCGTATTAAACGGTCCTTAGATAGCTCAACTTTTTCACATGTATTTTATATTATTGTATATATTCTGTACATTTCTGTAATTATTTTTGTAAATAGAAACTTGAGTATCAATTTAAATTCAAACCATTTTGACTCGATACAATCAAGAGGATCACTTTGAATCGACTGTCTTACAGACTACTTGAATTAAAGTACCAGTTCCAAGTACCTAACCCAAGTCCGAGAAGAATTGACAAGAAACTCGTCTGTAAGATCTATCATTTCTTCCGCTGTTACTATCATTTTTATTGCTCGACTGTCACCTAAGTTCGAGCTAAGGGGTAGACTGAAAACCAGCCCTGCGTAAACCATGTTTGCGCAGATATAGTGCTGAGTCTACTCCAATTGCTAAATGATTCCCAGAACTGTATAAACTGTGCAAATGATTTTGTAACATATATTTTAGCAATAAACCTTTTTAGACATAGACATAGACATAGACATAGACATTTGTTTATTTACTGAATAAGCACACAAACACATCAATAATAACAAAGAGTAACAAAATTAGGTAAAAAGGAAGTGACACATATCAAAAAGTAAAAGGAGAAAAGACATTTAAACAGCTTAAAATGATTCTGCGTACTTACCTACCTAACAGTGCTGTGTGCTACAGCAGCAAAAAGATCTCGACTCAGCGTTATGCTTCCCTGTCGGATGACAGGTCAGCGCTGGTTTTGTTTTTGTATTTGTATAATAATCCCGTCACAATATAGATGTAGATGATTATTTTTGGCCGTTTTGCTGAGTCGTAGTCGACGTGCTCTTATTATATTTATTACACCGAATTATTTCGGCTTTTATTTGTAATTTCGGTGATTTTATTCAAATAAAGCTAGAGTTATTGATTCGGTGTGAATAATTGGAATGAAAGTTTAGTGTTTCTTTGTAATTCGAGCAAAAATAATCCTTATAAAAAGCCACTAATTTTTATAAAATAACAAACGACGAACGACAACATACGACTTTGTGACGTCTTACTATAAACAATCTAAACACTTGACATTGGCAAAATTGTCATCATATGACACATGCTAGTAACGTAGAAGAAGATTATATTGTTATATAACATTCTCAATCAAAGCCACTTAGTTCACATATAGTTACTAGTCTAGGTAGGTTTTAGTACAGGGTATTTGACCATTTTACTTTGTATTCACCGTGCTATTTGGGTCTATAAATAAAAGCTCAGATGTGGGGTGAGACGCTTACTTGTCAAGTGTAGCTATACGAGGTTTAATTGTTCTCGCTCCAGTGAGCTGCGTGATTGGCACATTTTTATACAGACCCTACGTCATCAACTCATCACGTAGCGCACCCTTTTGGTATTTCAAACTTAATGAAAAAGATTTTCCTACGTAATTTTAAAATAGAATTTCTGTAGGTATCTATTATTTGTATTCGAAGGCACCTCGGAGTTTTTTAACTGGCCTATCAGCTCAGTTAGTAGTAGCTCAGCCTTATGCGCTGCAGGTTAAGGGTTCGATTCTCTCCCAGGATTAACATTTGTGTGATAAGCTTAGGTGTTTGTTTTGTGTTTGGGTGTTATAAAAGTATCAAAATTATGTACTTAAAAATATATAAGTATTCTATTATATTATAGATGCTGTTGTGTGCATTGTCCACCAATGTTTATTATATTTATTTAACTCCATCAGCAGAGTTGGCGAATCATAGCTCAATATCAACTTACATACTTTCTTATTTCATTATCATCATCATCATCCATAGCCCGTCTTCACCCACTGCTGGGTATAGGCCTCCCTTTGTACGCGCACTTCCTTCCGGTACTGTTCTAGCCTCATCCATGTTCGGCCCACGATGTTGTTCTGGACCTTTAGATTTGGTTTGGGTTAAGTTAATTGTTTAATTTTGTTAGAATATGTAATTGATATTAAATATAGTAATTATCTGTATTTATTGCAAGGTTTTTGTCTAGTTTTTATGTATTTTGAGGAGTCTATGATCAACTTCGTTATTTTAAAGAAAATATAATATTTCCCTAAAGATTATTAACTACTTTTTCATTTTGTATTAAATGTGTTTTAAGCAAATGATAGAAATTGTGAACGTAATGCGTACCACAGGTGCTGCCGTCTCGCACTCAGGCATCACGGACGATCAGCGTGGCGTACACGCCACTGTGAAATTTTACTGATTTGTGTCCTATTTTGCTGTCATCATATTTAATAACTATTAATTAGTAACCAATTAAGTTTAACTTTTTACCCATTTCGCTGATGGACGACCGACGTTTCTTTACCCGATTATTGTACGTCGTTCTATATTCTTATTTAGTTACACCTATTCTGTAATACTTTTTTATCTTCTATGACTATAAGTACAGTGCGACGCGTAAGGAAGAAGGATTTTCATTCAATTTTAGCACGCTGCTTTGCCTTAAGTTAAACTCAATACCGTTGTATTAAATACAATAACAAGAACCACGTCTTACATGATTTCACCTTCAAAACTTTCGTGAGTTGTACTATACATTTTAATAAACACGGGCTTTACTCGAGTTCACGGTTCGCACTCATAATTGAACCGTGCGAACCGTAAACTCGACCGGCAACGAGTGGACCGCGGACCAAACTCAAACTCACCCTGATAAAGATTCGCTAGATGAATCGAAACAGTGTCGGTGCCTCTATCGACAAAATAATACGTTAGTACAGCCCGTGTTTATTAAAATGTATGTCATGATGTACTTATTTGATGATTTCTGCTTAGACTAGGATATTGCCATTTTATTGTCATTAAAGGGACAATAGCTGGTGCTAAATAATCTATCCACTTCGAACATTTGCAGTTCCCAAATAGAGCCTTTGAAGCGGACTATAACTGTTTCACTTTAATGGGTTCGAAATAACGAGAAAAACAACGAACATTTACATAAAATACTTGTTTATTTTGAACAGACTTAGGGTTTTCTGTTTATCCTCGACAAAAGCGATAGTTTATTTATCGCGTGAATGGCTACCGAAATGTATCGTAAACGCTAGGGTCCGAAACGAACCCTTCGAGATTCGCAAATAATTTGTATAATAGACTGACCACGATTTTATTGTGTTTAGACACTACTTCAAATATTTATTACGTTTCTATTTGATCAAATCGTTGTAAAAATTACTCTGAGGCCCGTATTTCAGATCAAACAAACTTAGATCGAGAAGAGCTTTAATTTTCTGACAGTTCTGAATGAAATAATCATAATAAACAATGATAATAAATATTGCTGGACAATGCACACAACACCATCTAGCCCCAAACTAAGCATAGCTTGTATTATGGTGACCAGATGACTGATAGAATACTTATATATTTTTAAAAACATACTTATGATATTTTATAACACCTAGACATAGAACAAACACCTATGTTCTTTACACAAATTATTATCCTGGGAGGGAATCGAACCCTCAACCTACAGCCCAGAAGGCAGAGCTACTACCAACTGAGGTGACAGTCAATAAATAAATGCTGTCAATAACTCGGTTTATTTGTAATTTTATATATATTATAATAAAAATTTGGGTAGTCATTGTGAAACATTAATCAATAAATTGCGGCTTCACAGCACGGAGTATAGATAATTAAGTTATAATTGTATTATGTAGGTTAAGTTTTGTACGAGGAATACAAAAAAAAATTAGAACACGATGACGTTAAGAATAGACAAATACTAATTGACTGTGTCTTAGGAAAGATATTTACAACAAAATAATCACTTGACATTGAAAAAAATATCGTCAAGATAAATGCTATTATTGGAAGAGAAGAAAGATAAATTTTGTACTTTTATAGCGAGCGTAAATAATGAATAAAAGAAGACAATGTTAAATGTATCTTTTATCACCAACTTTACACTCTGCTAGCTTTCTGCAAGCCACTTAAAGAACATTGAGAATTTTATTGCGTTATTTACAACAAGATCAATTTTCTTTTATTAAAACATCAGTTCGCTGTCTGGTAAACTGTTCGAAATGTTAAAAGATGAGTTAAATGCGAATGCGATTATCATTTTGTTTTTCACTTCGTAAAAATGTTTAGTAATTATATCGTTTAGCCTTGTATAGAGAAAGATAACTGAATTGAACTGAAAAGAAAAATCCGCCAAGATTACTGAATAAAACATGCAATAAAACGGGTAAAAATATTAAATTAGCAGAGCTATGTTACTCCATGAAATGACAGACGAAGAATCGAATTGTTAGTAAAAACAAACCGTCTTTCTTCTTCTACGTTAATGGTATGTGTAATAATAATGTCAATCTTGCCAGTGTCAAGTGATTATTTTGCTCTAGTATAGCCACAAAGTCGTTGTGGATCGTCATTTGTCTTTTCTAAACGTCATCGCGGAATGACCGTCTAAAACTTTCTCAGGATTTCTTGTCGTTCAAATCACATTGCAACATAATACACTTATAATTTAATTGTCCATACTTGTGCTATGTAGTCACAATTTATGGATTAAAATTCCGCTAAGATTACTGAATAAACCATGCAGTAACAAGAGAAAAATAATTAATTTAGAAGTGCTATGTTACTTCATGAAACGACAAACGATGAATTAAACAGACTTTCATATCATATTAACTAGTGTGATGCTGATGTCTGTCCTTGTCATTCTAATGTCAATAAATAAAGATAGCAACAGATGGTTATGCCACATTAGCTAATAATTATGTATTGAATATTTAAATGATTATACTTTTAATCGTTTCACAATCTTGAAATCGTGATGCATTGTTCAACCGACTCTTTCACCAGGTATAAGGATGCTGGACCAGCCGTACATGACAGACCTGATCGAGGCCAATTCCATGGGGCACGAGCCTCATAAGATTCACATCTACAGTGCTTCATGGGGACCCACAGACGATGGCCAGACTGTTGACGGACCTAGGAATGCTACCATGCGGGCCATAGTTCGAGGTGTTAACGAGGTTAGTACGCAACTTATCTGATTTCTCACTGGCCTCTCAGTTAGTTTGGACAAATATTTCTGTGATGAACGTAGATTAGTTTTCTGTGTTTGGGTGTTAGTATCATATGTATTTAAAAAAACTATATAAGTATTCGACCGGTCATCTGGTTTCTGTATTACTAGCTTTGCTTTGTTTGGGGCTAGATGGCGCTGTCTGAACTTTCTATCATTATCTACCAACACCGTAACTAGCCGGCAGCAAAATAAAGGAAAATCAGGCATGCTTACGAATACAAATGTTTGTATGATCTGCAAGTATTTGTTTCGGGTCTGTGTGTTTCTATGTATAATATGTATGTATTTACAAAAAAGAAAAAGTATTTAAGTATTATATCAGTCATGTGGTACCGATAACACAAGCTCTGCTTACTTTGGGGCCAGATGATGGTGTGTGAAATGTCCGGTATTATGATTATTAATACATGCGGCTCCTTGTCGAAATGCTTATAAAAATATTTTATATTAAGTCTGTCTAGGTAACAAGATACTAAAAATATCCTTGAAATAAATTGGTTATTGTATGCTTACAATTCCATATTTATGTAGGCCTCGCATATCTGAAGCTCCTCAGGAAAATAAGTCCTTTGTTCCCACTTTATTATAAGAGGCGGTATGTGCATATACTTTATTAATTCCCATACGGCCACCTGTATCCGGCCACTCGAGTTTTTAGGTATTTTTTACGGAAAACGGCCCCATGGCCGAAGTGGCCGACCAACAGAGGTAAAATATAGATACAAGCGCTGAATAATATCATTAGGTACCTACATTCCAAATATGAAAGTAAAAGTAATGTAACTGTCATTTCATTGTGGAATAAAAAATACTCCCAGAAAGTTGCTTGAAATGCTGACTGTAGGTATTACGAGTATTTTTGTATAAAGGCTCTTTGCTTGGCTTGGCTAATCCGGATTTCTCTCTACATTCGCTCGTTCGTTATTTACCGTACACGGGGTGTTAGGGGTTGAGCGGGACTTAGGGTAGACGAAATATTTTTACTAAGAACCTGAAGGGTGAAATTAATCTTTGAAAATGGTACGAAAAAGGTTTCTATTTTCTCAGTTGACTGCTAAAACATTATGGTAGAGATGAGAGATGGTTCAAGAAAGCAAGACTTTGATTTTCTTACAAAAACAAACAGCTAAAAAAAATGCGGGTAGTCTTTGGGGACTGCCGATAGAAGTGAAAATTGTAAATTGTCAACTCAGACGATACTTGTGAATTGATCGTCTAGCTATTAGGTTATTTTGGTTTGTAAATAAGTGTTAATGACCAATTTAAACTTTAATCCTTGATCATAAAGACTTCTCTAAAAACCAAAAATAATTCGAAAATAATAATCTAATAGCTCGAGGATACAATCCACAAGTTACGTAGTGTTCTATCGGCAGTCCCCAAAGAATGTTTTGGGAAGAATTTCGCATGAGAAAGTACTATCATGTATATGGTGAAATACGTTTATCATTTATTGCGCTATGGTACACAATTATGGCAATTATTTTACATAAAAAGGTTTACACTTGAAAAATCAACTTTCATCCATAGCTCATGGGAAGCGTGCGGTGACGATGACGCGAGTTTCACGCTTTTTGTTCACCCAAAAAATACACTTAAATACACAATATACATATAGCTCATGGAAAGCGTTCGGTGACGATGACGCGAGTTCTATTTCCGGTTATAGAATATTTATTTTTCTCAAAAAGAAATTACAAACTTCACTTACATGAGAAATAATTTTAAACATAAGTATGTAGGTAAATTTTAAAACATGCTTCGGCAACAATAAAACAGTGGTAAATCTACCAGAAAATAATCGACGTACTCAAACAACTAACAAACAAAACAAAACAACAATCTACCCGCAAATTGTAATCGCGTCATCGCATGTTTCATGCTATTTGTTCACCCAAAAAGTGCTCAACGCGCCTATAGAAGTTTTCTCTTCAAAAATATTGTAGGTATGCAAAATACCCAAGTTATACATGTAGTTAGTAAGTAATCTTGTGAGTAGGTACACATCAACAGCCTATTTCCTCTGAATATATTATGTAGTTCTATGACGTAGTTACTGAAGTTTAACATGTTTGAAACATTAGTTTGAGTTAGAGCGTATTTGTTTGTCTGCGCTTAGAAACATAGAAGTTGGACGTGTGCGACTTCATGAGTATGTAATTTGATTACTCATACTTGTTATTCAGTAAGTTTGTTAGCAGGTACCTACGTGCCGAAAGTTACAAATGAGTTTTAAGGTTTGCAAACATTTTGTTTCTAAATCGTCGCATAGATAGATAGATAGTGCAGCAGAGCACAGGTGGTCTAGTGGTAGCGGCCCCGCCTTCCGATCCTAAGCTCGTATGTTCACATTCAGTCTTGAAAATGTAAGGGCGCTATATCAGTAGGTACTCTCAAACTGTGTAGGAAAACATTGTGAGAGAACCTGCATGTCGTAGAACCTAAAAAGTTCTTAGACATGTGCCAAGTGCACGAAAGGAGCCTCTGAGCCGCACTTTAATCCTTTTACCACACTGGTTTGAAATAACTAGTGACACGATAGGAAGAAGAAGAAGAAGAAGCTGCATAATAAGTTTAATATATTAGATATTGTTTCATATGTTTGATAAATAAAACACAAGGGGAGAATAAAAACAGCTTTTAAATTCGTACTATAAAATGAATTTAAATGACCCTAGGACTTATAGATTCTGTATTCCTGATAGGTTAGTTATATAGTTAGTCAGCTCAGTTGGTAGTAGCTCTGCCTTCTGCGCTGTAAGTTGAGGGTTTGATTCCCTCCCAGGATAAACATCTGCGTGATGAACATAGGGGTTGGTTCAAGAAGATCAAATATAAATGTACTATCAGTCATCTAGTCACCATAATCATCTCGGGTCTGGGTCTGGGTGTTTCTGTGTATAATATTTATGTATTTACAAAAAAAGTATGTAAGTATGAGTCATGTGGTGTGTGGTGTGGTGTTATGGTGGTCACCCATAACACAAGCTCTGATTACTTTGGGGCCAGATAATGCTGTGTGAAATGTTCGGCATTATTTATAATTTTTATTATGTTATATATTACAAGGTATGCTTCGTTCGGGTCTAATTGGAGTTGTGTACATTGTCCACAAATTCTTATTTATTTACCATTTGATAACGTTCAGCTATCCATTATCTAGAAGCCCCGAGGCCCATATTGCTTTGTGAGTCGTCATTTGTGTGTCAGAAATATGTCGAAGTAAGATATCGGGGGTGGTTCGATCCGCAAACTCCCTTTCACCCCCTTGTCACCCGTTCGTTAAAATCGGCCCAACCTGTTCTTTGGATTATTTGGCTGACGGATTTTACACCCACTAAATATATATGGATATTTCTCCGGGGATTGAAAAGTACCTATAAATGTAACGATTATAATAAATCCCCCCTAGGACAAACATTTAAAATAATTAGTAAATAATGCCAGAAATTTCACACAGCCTCAAAGTAATCAGAGCTTTTGTTATGTGTTACAACATAACTGATTCACTACTTATGTATTTGTGTAATGATCATAGATGTTCTTTCGGTGTCTGGATGTTATACAGTATCTTAAGTATGTTCTTATGTCATTTGGTTTGAAAAATATGTATTATTTTGCCAATGAAGGGACATCTAGAGAAACTAATCTAGGTTAATTTGATTCGCGTTTCGCTTGCTCCCGTTCTCGTTCGCGATTCGCACTACGGGTATCGTTCATAGATAATGTTGATATTGGACTCACAAAAAAATACTATGTAAATAATTTATCTTATTTTACTACTGGCTAACACTCGCAGTATCTTGCGTCAAATCATCCCACTCTCACTGGAAATCCTATCTAAGTAATAACTACAAAGCTTGTCAAGTTGTCACCGCCGCTGGCAATGCCCTTTGAGCTCAAAGCGAAAAGTTCTGGAACGTTCCGATTTCGCTAACACGAGATGAGAGCCTTCAATGTATATGGCTGGAAACAGTGCTTGACTTACGGTGAGCACTAACGTCGGTTGAGCATAGCTTGTCAATGGTTAACAGTGCCACACCGACAAATTCATACGCGTGTATAACATATTATCCGCCAGGGCTGACGCTCATAATTTACAATTACAAAATTCCACCCACAATTTTACAAGAGCTGATAACGTTTGTAATTATATAAATCGGCATATATGCTGAGTCGAGGCCCCTCGTTACCGTGATACACAAATACAGGACTATGCTCACTGTCTTCACGTCTTTTATTTCTCCTGTATTATTCGCTTGTTCTGTTTGTTTCTCCTTGGTAAACAAATAAATGAGTGACTCTATGTCTATGTAACCCTTATTTAACCCAATAATACATTTACAACAGGGTCGCAATGGATTGGGGAATATCTACGTGTGGGCGAGCGGGGATGGAGGAGAAGATGATGACTGCAATTGCGATGGTTATGCTGCCTCCATGTGGACGGTTTCCATCAACAGGTAGACTACAGTTTATACTGAGAACAACTTTGATCGTTGCTTGGCTTAAGAACACTTTACCAACATTAAAAATGCCAACATGTTTCACTGCCAACATGTTTAAGATATAAAAGCTTTGTGTTTTTGTGTAAGGGCAAAATTTTTTTAGGACACGTAACTTTGTGTAGAATTGAAATAGCTTTTTGCCTTGTATCGCTTATTACCTTGTTGCCAACTAACAACTAACAAGTGTTTCTTACAGTGCTATCAATGACGGCCAGAACGCGCACTACGATGAATCCTGCTCCTCCACCTTGGCCTCAACCTTCAGCAACGGAGCTCGCGATCCGAGCACCGGTGTTGCCACTACGGATCTGTACGGAAAGTGTACGGCAACTCACTCTGGCACGTCTGCGGCGGCGCCGGAAGCCGCTGGGGTCTTCGCTTTGGCTCTACACGCTAAGTGAGGCTACTAGCTCTTATTTTACTTTAAGTGTGGTAACGAGTGTAGCACTGGGCAACTAAAAGTTCAGTTTCGCTACAAGCGTAGTACCGCTACGAGCGTAGCGCTACGTGCGTAGGGCAACAGTGGCGTAACTAAGCGTGTGCGAAGCAAACCCTCGCCCACGACCTTGTTCTTGTTCTAAGGCCCCATTTCGGGCCGAAAGGCCGAAAACAATGAATACTAAATAGTACGATTAGCACCTTAAAAGACCCAACTAAATATGACATTTACCGAAGTTTTACACATCAGTAATTTCATTCAGAATGGAATGTGTACTCGTATGTACATGGCCTGCAATTTGTACAAAAAATGGATTTAGAATTGCTATTTTTACAACAGTCGTAGATGCCGTCATGTTTGGCGTACAATTTATTTAATTGATACATAAAATTTTAAATGTCAGTTCACAATTAAAAATTAAAAATAAAGTCAATAGCAAAAGAAAAACAATTTTAAGGTCAGAAAATAATAATAATAATTATAAATAATATTGACACATTTACGGAATTTTTTATCATTAAGGAAGTCATCTACTGAATAACAACATTTTGTTTCTAAAATGGATTTTAACTTTTTCTGAAACAATGTACGCGGTAGTTCTCTTAATATTTTAGGAATGTTATTGTATATTGTAGAAGCCATGCAGAAGATGCTGTCGCGCATTTGCGTAGTTTTACAGCCTCGTACGCAGATTTTCATCTGGTCTCGTCTATTACGTTTCACAATATCAGAAGGTCGAGAAAAAGGTTCAGGGTTGTTTTTAACAAACATGGCTGTCTCAAAGATGTACAGGGAGGGAACTGTTAAAATTGTATACGTCATAAAGTAGGGCTTACATGAATCCGTTACCTTACGGCGAAACATGGCTCTAATACAGCGTTTTTGATGTTTAAATTTTTTATCTACGTCTGTTGAATTGCCCCAAAATATTATGCCATATCGTATAATTGATGCTATTAGTCCGTGATATGATATGAGAAGGGTTTCATTATTAACGATTGGGTAAAGTTTGTGTAACATATAACTATACTAATATTTTTTTTGCCTACATTTTTAATTTGAGATTTCCAATTTAGTTTTTTATTAATATGAAGTCCTAAAAATTTTGTCAATTTCTTTCGATTCTATTATTATTATATTAAATTTTAAAAGTTAGGAGGTGCAGCAGTATCGCGTTGTCTGAAATGTATAAGTTTAGTTTTATTAATATTTATTTTTAAATTATTGTTATCTAGCCATGTTATGATAGATGTTAAAGCTATGTTTATGTCAATTTCATAATTTGTTACATTAGTATCACATGATATGGTTACGGTACTATCATCAGCAAATGTGACACGATATTTATTACTAAACTCTAACGCGCCAAGATAAGTTTTCACTTCTGTCGGCACTCCCGGAGTGCAAACCGATTTTTTTTAAATACTTTTTACTGTCGGTATGTTATTGGAACGAAGTTCCTTATCGCACGGTACGGACTTGGTAGATGGGGCTAGGCGAAAAAAAGTGTAAGATTTTTCCGTCACGAATTTCCATCACGACCCTTACTTTAGTATAAACAGTTATCCATAGGGAGACAGGAATGAATTAATAATAAAATATATAATCCCGGACATTTCACACAACATCATTTGACCCCAAAGTAAGCAGAGCTTGTGTTATGGGTACCACATGACGATATAACTAATACTTATATACTTTTTTTTTGGTACCACATGACTGATATACCTACTACTTACATATTTTTTTTGTAAATACATACATATTATACATAGAAACACCCAGACCCGAGACAAATAATTGCAGATCATACAAACATTTGTCCCGCGGCGGGAATCGAACCCGCAACCTTCTGCTTCTCAGCCAGACCTTAGCCCACTGCACCATCCTCCACAACTCGAAAAAAATATATTAATTACGAAATTTCCTACCATTCCTTCAATTCATTAGTAATCTCTGGTTTTCATTTAATTGCGGGGTCTGAGACGCTAGTAATTCTTTAATTTGTATTTGTCAATGAATAATATAATACGTTTATCAATAATAATATACTACGATAGTATACTTCGTTCCAACCGAGTGTTCCACGACACGCATTTTTTGTAAGTATTGACGATGTTAGGAGGTATTTGGTGTAAACTGCTTAGCTAGGTTAGTTATAATACATATTGGCTTTGTATTTTTTGTTGTTTGACAGAAAAGTTAATATCTTATTTTTTTCAGTCCAAGCTTGACATGGAGAGATATACAGCATCTCACCGTGCTGACTTCGAAGAGAAACTCCCTTTACGACGCAAAAGTAAGTTTTTTTAAATCTTTCAAAGTAAAATTACTCTCCTTTTAAATATATTTTTATATAGATAACTGATTTATCGACGTTTATGTTCTTGTAAGTAATATTTAAAAATAGACCTTGAGTCTTTAGATTCGTATTAAGTATTTGCCGCAGTCTTATTAATTTTTTGAAACGGACATTGAGTATACCATGTCTTCGTGTTTGTATTGATCTTCTTTGTTCCAATCCTAGAACTGAAACTCCTTCAACTTGATTTACAAAAATAATAACATAAATATACAGAATAATACACAATAATATTAAATACATGTGAAACGGTTGAGCTATCTAAAGACCGTTTAAAACGATCTATAGATAGCTCAACTGATCACTGCCAGAGGGTGGCGTTCCCAAGACACTGGCGGCGTTGCCACGTTGAATGGCAATTCAACTTGATTAGAGAGAAACGCGAGAGTTCTAGTTGTTGAATTATCTGCGGGAAAACCGTCAAGTTTTGAAAACTTCTAAGTTAAACAACGTCGTGAGCACTGTTTTAATCAATTTTGGTATTTTGAATTGTTTAAGGCCTCAACCACATGTTTTGGGAGATGAGTTTTGTTTATTCCTAATTATAAAGTTCTAACTAAAGCAAAGCTTGTTATAAAAGCTTGGGACGAGTTTGCTCTAACTCGACTCGGCGTCCTTAACAAAATTAGCAAGGATCATACATAAAGTCAATACCAGACGTTTCTTGCCGGATTATTCTTGAACTGGGGTTAGGAGAAACCGGCACCTAGATTCACCTAATAAATAAGAAGGCGCTTCAAATTGGTCCTCTTACTTTATTGAAAAATAAAACAACTTTCTTTCATTTACTTGTCTATAAATCAAAAACAACTTGAAAAAAAAACTTGACTATCTTAACTTCGAAACATGTACCTCTTATGTAACCTGCTACATGTTATGTATGTAACCTAGCTGTTTCCAAAAATTCAAAAATATATAAACAATATTAAATCAATAATGACCTGAATGCATTTGAGAGAGGATGGTGGGCGATCTCGAAAGATAGAGCTAGTTGGAAGGATGTGGGGGAGACTTTTGCCCATCAGTGGGACGATATAGGTTAAATAAAAATAAATAAATAAAATGCATTAATCACATTTTTGTTTCTTTTCAAACTATCATTACATTGTACTCGTGGTATTACGATTAGTATTTGTAGAGTTCTCTAAATCTTTTCTTTTATTTTCTTAAACCAACAGGAATATTATATTTTTACACAAGTTATATTAAAATCAGTTCAGCTGTTACGGTGTGATTTAGCAACAAACAAACATTCACATTTATATATTACTAGCTGACCCGGCCACGCGTTGCTGTAGCTCAGTAGTTCTAATACGTTGAAACCATATACGCTAACCTCTAAAATAATCAGTGTTTCTCTACTATATTATGTATGTATTATACATATAAACCTTCCTCTTGAATCACTCTATTAAAAACCGCATCAAAATCCGTTGCGTAGTTTTGAAGATCTAAACATACATAGGGACAGACAGACAGCGGGAAGCGACTTTGTTTTATACTATGTAATGATCATTAGTTTGTTAGGCACCTGACTAGAGTATGGACGTGGCAGGGAAATGTGACCCCAAAGTAGATATCTTTAGGTGTCTCGACTACATAAAGAATTAACACTGCACTTTAAGATGCAGGTAGATATTTAGGTTATGTTTCGACTACACGGAATTTTTTTATATGTATTGTATATATGTATATATGTATTTTTATATGTATATTTGTATAGTACATATAAATATATTTGTTGAAAAATAATTGTTGAAAATAGTCACACAAACATTTTCTGATATAATAATACCAGAAAAAGGGGCTTCCTTGCTTTTAAATAGCATATTTATTTATTCATAATCAATATTTTCTGGTTCCCAGGGTCGGTTCCACTGGACAATGAATGGAGTGGGTCTGGAGTTCAACCATCTCTTCGGGTTCGGAGTGCTGGATGCCGGGGCTATGACCGCTCTGGCTGCCAGCTGGAGATCAGTGCCACCGCGGTACCATTGCGAAGCTGGTGCGGTCAATAATCATATGTGAGTGATGGAATCCTACAAAGATATTTTTTTTGTAGTATTAAACTATAGTGTGTCGTGACCTACAGCTTAAGCTATTAAGCGCAGGAGCGCTTAGATGAAAAAACCACTGCAATCATCTATCCAGGTATACTAGCGCGCTTTATTTCGTCGATATAATATGAAAAATTAAGCTAGGTATGCAATATATTGATGAACTCTGTGGCGCAGTGGGCCAAGGCCCGTAGACACAGAAAGTTGCGGGTTCGATTCCCGCCGCGGGGCAAATGTTGGTATGATCTGCAAGTATTTGTTTCGGGTCTGGGTGTTTCTATGTATAATATGTACTTGCGAGAAAAAATAAAGGTATAAGTTACCCATAACATAGTTACCACGCGTGCAAAGCCGTGGACAGCAGCTAATATATAAACCTATTGAATATTAAAAGTTTCCATACAAACATTCACACCTCATTTTACTCCTCATAAAGGAACACGTGTCTATTTATTTTGCATTTTAGGTATCCAAACCAAGTTTCAAAGAAATCACACCACCCGTTAAAAAGTTCCCATACAAACTTTCCACCCGATTTGAACCCTTTGTTAGGGTTATTTCGATAAATCTTGAAACACGAG
This sequence comes from Lampropteryx suffumata, assembly GCA_948098915.1. NCBI lineage: Eukaryota > Metazoa > Arthropoda > Insecta > Lepidoptera > Geometridae > Lampropteryx > Lampropteryx suffumata. Next base: position 7,053,824 of record OX402563.1, read on the forward strand.
TCCATTTATTTTGCATTGTATTTATTAAAAAGTTTCATATATTCTTTTTACACTCTCTTAGGGGTTGAATTTCAAAAAATCCAGCCTTAGTGGATGCTTTTGCTGTAAAAGGAAGCTACCTTCCAAATTTCAGCTTTCTAGCTTCAGCGGTTTCGGCTCGGTGATGATGAATCAGTCAGTCAGTCAGGTTCAGCTCTTTTATAGGTATAGATTTATTTAAATAATCGTTAAATCAGTCTACTCACAAGACACCAACTTCAGAAGAGATCTTTCTTTGGATTTTAATTTCCATAAAATAATAATAAAGTAATTACTTTGATATTTAGTACGATTACGATTTGCCTATTGTGTCCCACTGCTGGGCAAAGGCCTTCCCTTGATCTCTCCAGTCATCTCTGTTTTGAGCTGTTTGGACCCAAGCGAGGTCGAGTCCCAAAAGTGTCGAGATCATCTCGCTATCTCTTTTTGGGTCTAACACGGCGCCGTGTCGCTGTCTCAGGGATCCACATTTTGGCCCACAGCTCATCTGGGATGCGACAGACATGACCAGCCCAGCTCCACTTCAGCTTCGCAACGTTTTGAGCTACATCAGCAATTTGGGTTCTGGAGCTCAGAGTTGTGTTGCGTATGCGGTCTGTACGTTTAGCACCGAGAACGCTGCGCTTTATAGCCCGCTGACAAATCTCGAGTTCGGACTTTTGGATGTTTGTTAGAGACCAAGTTTGTGCTCCATAAGTTAATATGAGGAGGATACTCATATCTATTAGCTTCCGTTTTAAAGATAACGGTAGAGTACCTACCCTTCATAAGATCTTTCATATATTCATTCATCTTTGACATTAACATTATAATAATATATGTATAAGAAACCAATTTTCACTCAAAACGGGATATTATATAATATACCATGATTGTGTCAGTTTTACTGCTTCTCGATATTTCGACACAGTTGCATGCGGCATTATCACGAGCAAAGACTTCATTTTATCGTGCTAAATCAATAATTTATTAAATGGTCGAAAATCGATCGGATGTATCGGTTTCCAACCACAATATTATTAAGAATTTTGGAAAAAAATTGTATGGAAAAGAGACACACCTGAATTTTTTTTATTTTATATTATTTTATAGCCGGTTGGAAACGGAATCGGGTAAAAAGACTACCAATTATTAGCTAGCAATTATTTAAAAAATACGACATCTGTATATTTTCATTGAACCGTAATAGCCCGGACGAAAACTGGCTATTAAACTTGGGAGGGGGTATAATATTCAAATTCATTAAAAAACATCACTTGCTTATCATACATAATAATACAAGATACCACCTTCTTGACATAATATAGCCAATCTCCGACCATGTGGACGAAAAAGGGATTTTCGTTTATAAGCATGGTACAGTTCTCGACCACGCAATTTTGATAATTTATATTTTATATTTAACTCAAAATACCTTGTGAACGTATTCTTTGATCTATTATAAAGGTATACAAATAATCAGAATACTAAAATCCATACAAATCTGTGAGTAACTTACCGCGAAAGCTGCATCACAAAACTATTTGTTTTTTACTGATTTCAATGTATTTTTACCAGTTCACGACCGACTACATATGATTATATTATTTATATTTGTTTTGATTGCGCTGGTGGATAGAAATTTGTTCGTGTGTTTGCTTGGACATTCAAGATAGCGCCAAAATGCACTCCCTCAGCTTATGCGTTTTAAATAAGCTATTTTAGTGGTAGTGCTTCGAAAGGTCGAGAAAGGGACATGGTCGGCTAACAGGCAAAATAACCCTACCTTTACCTAATATGCATCCATTCTCAAACAATTTTCTTACGCCTGTTTTTCCGTTTTTAGATTTTTCTTCATTTCTGCGCGTCACAATGAGCCAGTGCTCATTTCAGGACATAACGAACTCTGATCGCACCTTAAGCAGTCGAAAACTGGCTCGTATGTTCGAGTATGTTCTTAGTAAACAAGCTACCAAAAACAAAGCACTTCTAAGAATAATACTGAGCAACCACTCGCTAAGATTCTTTTTGGATTTATTTGATCAGATGTTTCTGGAATGCAATACTTGGTTTACTTTTACCCAAATACAGATTAACTGCGTTAGACACGGCCTGTTTCGTTATTTCACAACCTCTACATTTTATCTACCTAATTTAAAAAAACTAAAGAACTAAACCACCAAGAACTCGGGAGTGCGGTTATAAGTACTTATCAACTTATTTTGGTGATGTCGCTTTCACTAAACGGAGCACTTTACGTTAGATTATAGTCTTTACGTTAGGCTACGCTAATTCAGCAGAAGTCAAAAAATTGAGGAATTTTAAAATCTATACATGGTAACACCAGAACCACATGAACCAATCAAAACCATTTGATATTTTACTTGAACGAAAGTGATAAAAAGATATCACATACAAATCGTTTTGGAGTTGCCCATTTCTTCCATTGCTTAGTTATCGTGGCCAGACTGCGTTTTTATGAATTGATCGAATCTGTCAATCGCCAAGTACTTAATTGTAACTGCGCTCGATGTCTTGTGTCAGGAATCCGCTTAACTTTCTTAAGGCGACTCCCGGACCAAATGATCTTAACGCGTAGGTATTCAAGACGCTCAAAACTAGACTGTACAACTTTAGGAGTAGATAATTTTCACTCAAAACGAGATATTTACCATGATATATGAGTTTTTCTGCTTCTCGATATTTCGGCACAGTTGCATGCGCCATGATCACGAGATAAACTTGACTTAAACACGAGATTTAGGAGTAGATGATGATTATTTGATATTTTCGACATAATTATAAAACTATCAGTTACTTTAAAAACAATTTGATCGTACCATATCTTTATTACAATCATTCCCATATTTATTCATTTATTCATTTGGCGACCTCTGTGGCGCAGTGGGCTAAGGCCCGGCTGAGACGCAGAAGGTTGCGGGTTCAATTCCCGCCACGGGACCAATGTTTGTATTATCTGCAAGTATTTGTCTCGGGTCTGGGTGTTTCTATGTATGATATGTATGTATTTACAAAAAATAAACGGTATATAAGTAGTATATTAGTCATGTGGCACCCATAACACAAGGTCTGCATAATTTGGGGCCAGATGATGCTGTGTGAAATGTCCGGGGTTATTTATTTTATTATTTATTTATTTTATTTATTTATTCCTTCAATTAACGAGCAGATAGCCAATAAATAAAGTTATTTTGCTGAGGGCACATCTTAACACAACACCTTTGCCAGGAAGTGATTGCTCTCAAGCGATATGGCCGCCCATTATACTACTTAAGTACTCTTACTATATTGAATGCTAGAAGAGTCACGTGTACAGTACGACAGTGGCGCTCCCTTCCAAACTATGTCTTTCTACTCGATTGCCATACTTGTCCATTTTCCTGCACAAGAGCTGATCTTAACACCGCCTCGGACTCCGCTATAGCGGCAGCAACATTAATTATGTAATTAATACGAAAGAAGACTATATTTAAATTGATATTTTGTGTTTTATTTCATACGGTACAATAAAGATATATTCTATTCTTTAGCTAAATCCGCTGTCGGGTTCAGCACGAAAGACGATCCGATGTCACTCACCATAAATTGATTGAAATTAACATTCATATTATTATTTTTTTGTCTTTCCAGCGAGATTCCAACAGAAGGTACAATCAAGCTGACCATCGACACTAGCGCCTGTGCTGGCACTCCCAGTGAGGTCAGATACCTGGAGCATGTTCAAGCTGTTGTGAGCGCCAACGCGAGCAGACGAGGCGACTTGGAACTCTTCCTCACCAGCCCTATGGGAACTAAGTAAGCTATTGCGTGATCTTGGGGTTTGTAGAGTCCTAAGGAACAGAAACTCCATTATCTCTTGTCGTCGTGTTGTCGGATAAACTGGATAATCCATTGTGTTCTGATAAAGCTTACATAAAGGATAATCGTGTGATGAAAGCATATCTAGATAGCAAAAACTTTGTACCCCTATTTACGAAAATTGCGCGGACGGACTGTATGAAATTTCGCTCACTTATTGTTTTTATAGAGGAGTGCAGAATGCTAATATTTATTTTAAATTATGCAACATTAATTATCAATTAATTATGGTCGAATTTCGACCAGTAGGCTACCTCTAGTTATAATAACTTACTATATTATTATAGGCATCAATATTGCTCTACTCTCTGACAGTTAACTGACAGATTTGCAATGTATAAACTATTGTTGCCTTGTATTAGTTTAATAGTTTTTTGGTATAGGTAGATCCTTGGTTGGTCATTTCATTAGCACTTCCAATTTAATTATTTTTTCGTGCTATTTCATGTTTTATTTAGTAATTTTAGCGGAATTTTAATCAATAAATTGTGACTTCATAGCAAGAATGGACAATTGAATAATAACTGAATTATGTTGCAATGTGATTTGAACGACGAGGAATCCCTAAAAAGTTCTAGGCGGCCATTCCGCGATGACGTTTAGAATAGACACATGACGATCGACATTCGGCTTAGACTTTATAATCAAACAATCACTTGACATTGGCAAAATTGACATTATTATGACACATTCCATTAACGAAGAAGAAGAAGACTTGGTATAGATATATCCAGATACAAGAATAAATAAAACATAATCATAGATAAAACAAATTTCTAAGCACCAAGACAAATTTCTTGCCAACAAAAGATTTGTAACATAGATTTGAAACTCGAACGTTAGGCAGGTCCTTGTAATACCTGCCTATCATGAAATATGTAGGCTTGGCCACCAGAATTCCCTAACCCGATCCCTCAGGGGATCCCAGTGAACACATCAGTTCACCAGAATCTTCTTGAAATAAAATTAAGTTTAAAGATGTTATCACACTGTTTTAAAAAATATTTTTTTTCACAATTTCTAAGAAATAACCTACGCTTATATAATTATTTAATAATTCCAACTGCGTTTCTTCATAATGAATTTAATCAGATCTTAACCAGTTGGTTAGGTTATTTTAGAGTATAGAAAACCACGCGCAAGGCGAGCGAGCAAAGCGAGCGTGCTGCGGCAGCGGCCGCCGAAGCGCCAGAAGAATATAGTTCGTCTGTCGATTCAATGTGAAAATCTTGCGTCATAACATCTTTATAAAATTTATTTCAAGGGGATTCTGGTGAACCGATGAGTTCACTGGTATCCCCTGGGGGATCGGGTGCGGGGATCCTGGTGGCCGCCATCAATTATGTATGTCTGTTCTACGTTTACACTAGGACTCGTATCAGTCTATCGTAAGGAGTCCATGTAACGTCGTACTCGTTTTCGTTCCAGGTCAATGATTCTAAGCAGACGCGCAAATGACGCCGACTCTAACGATGGTTTTACCAAGTGGCCTTTCATGACTACGCACACATGGGGAGAATACCCGCAGGGCATCTGGTCTCTGGAGGTAAGAGCTTGTAGCTGAAACTATGCCTTTTAAACTCTGGAAGGTTTTTGTATGAGTCTTGCAAAAAAGTCAAGCATACTGTAAACTAAGCCCTTTTTAACTGACTTCAAAAAAGGAGAAGTTTCTAAATTCGACTGTATTTTTTTGAAGTGGAAACTTCTTTTAGCGCGGTACGCATATTTTCAGATGAGGTAAAACCTCTGTATTCGCGACACCGTTGCCGAGACGCAGCCGGCTGCAGCGCTGCGTTTGATTATAAACCTTAATTCACATGTTTACAGTATACTTTTGTATGGAGAAGTTTACTAAGTTCGGTTCTTTGATATAGACGCAGCCGGCTGCCGCGCTCGCCCCATTTGATTATAAACCTTAATTCACATGTTTACAGTCTACTTTTGTATGGAGAAGTTTACTGAGTTAGGTTTTTTGATATATTATCTACATTCTGAACAAAAAATATTGCATCATCTGCTTTCGTTCAGTATTTGATTGGCAGTCGCCATAATTACTGATTTTGAAGTGATTTATTACTAAACTCTAACGCGCCAAAATAAGTTTTCACTTCTGTCGGCACTCCCGGAGTGCAACCCGATTTTTTTAATTTTTATGTTTGTTACTCCGTCATTGATGAACCGATTTGAAAAAAAACATATGAAAGGGGTTCCATATAAATTTCATAAAAATCGGTTCATACTTTACTTTTTTATACATGAAGTCGGTTGTCTTTTTAGTTTTTAAAACGTAATTACCTAAGTGTAATTCACGTGTAAGACGGCTTGGTGGTCCTTGTGATTTAATTGAATAAGACTTAGAATAAAAAGACTGACTCTATTTTCTTATTTACACAGTAGTAAATATAAAACATGGCTACCATTTGGAAACCGAAGCGTGTAAAAGATCATCGCAAAGGTAAAGGAAGGGATCACCATCATCATTTAGCCTGATTTCATCTACTACTGGGCCTTGTTAAAACTTAATTCCAGACTTTAGAACTAGAAATATAAGTAGGAGGTAGGTACGGCATTTAGGAGTATAATAATAATAATAATAATCCCGGACATTTCTCACAGCATCATCTGGCCCCTAAGTAAGCAGAGCTTGTGTTATGGCTACCACATGAATGATAATACAATTTTTTAATTTTTTTTTAACGATATCCTTGTTTTGTACATACACACATACTAAAGTTTTTTAAACTTACGCGATCAGAACACATTATTATAAATATTAACGGGTATTTATCGCGTTTATTTACCTATTTTTCCCGACTTTTTGACAGGTTTACACTCTGTCGTGGTCACGGATGACGGGGGATGAGTGTAAACCTGTCGAAACGTCGGGAAAAATAGGTAAATAAACGCGATAAATACCCGTTAATATTTATAATAATACATACATATTATACATAGAAACACCCAGACCCCGAGACAAATACTTGCAGATCATACAAACATTTGTCCCGCGGCGGGGATCGAACCCGCAACCTTCTGCGTCTCAGTCGGACCTTAGACCTTATAATGTCAGTGCTGTGTACTCCCAGGCTCGTTTTAACGGAGGCCAGGATCCGGAGCCGTGGACCGGATTCATCCGTGGCTGGTCGCTGGTGCTCCACGGCACTCGCGCACCTCCATACGCTCAGCTCCAACCCCAGGATCCGCACTCCAAGCTGGCTGTCGTCAAGAAAGCGCACGAAGACAACGCGACTAATAAGTAGACAGTTTTAGACGGTATTATGACGGTACGAGTTTTCGTTGACGTGTTCCCAAACGCTTGTTAGGGTTTGTTTGTTGATTTTTTGTTAAAGTTAGTTGTAGAGTTGAAATTATATTTAGGTGGATTGGAGCTCCATGCGGATATTTATCACACAAGTTTTCATAAACAAATTTAGAAACCGAAAAAGGGATCATTTTTTGTGTGAGTGCACGCTTGTAATGTTTAGTGAGTCTATTAAAAAAAAACATTCGTAAAAAACACTGCAGTGCGTCAGTGGATAAGTTGGTAGAGTTGTCAAGTAAATTGATGGTTTTGGTACACGATAACGAAAACTTTGACCAATAGTTTAGAAAGGTCGATGAATTTATTATTTAGACCGTCTTGAGTTTTAGATATATTGCGTTTTAGAATCTATTTCAAATCATCACGTTGAAAATTAACTTATGTGCATCAGAGTATGCGATTAAACGTAAAATCTTCTCTTGAAACATCTAGACAACAACGGCATAGTGTAAGCCGATAGTGTTGAACTTTGGACAATTTTAAATTGATCTACCTTTCTAAGATGATACGGGTACTATCGTATATACGCAAATATTTCTGGATTGTCTTTAATGATTTTATTTTTGTATCTGTACGTAGGTAAACCCTAGGTGGACTATTTAATTTTATATACTTTGCTAATCCTAATGCTTAAATTTATATAAAATTGTGTTATTTTTACAGCGCTGATAAACGCGTCCACAGCTGGACAGACAAAATGTATGTATTATGTATCGAACACAAAAATAAAAAGAGAGGTAACTTGCATTTTTTATAATTCCAGCAGGTGTTTTCGTGATTTAATTTTTTGGAAGGAATTAGTTGGTTGGACTGATTCCTAGCAATTTTTAATCGATGCTGCTTGTTTTCTATCAAAATATATTTTACCAAAATAAGTACAGTCAAAGAAATAAAATGATAACAATGTAATTTATAGTTTTCATTTTCTTTTAGAAGGATTGTTAACATTTTTTCTTTAACTGAATTATGTATTATTAAAAGTATTATAATCATCGTTCAAGTATGTATCTAAAATGCATCTGTCTTTTTTTTTAGATAATAATATTTTTATTTTTAAATTGATAAAGTCACACAAATACACTTTGTGGTATGTACTTATTATCTGCTTGTTATATGTATTTCATTAAAATTAAAATCGGTGTTTTCAAGTTTTTAGTATCAATAATTATAATATACTGTTACACATGTTTACGATTTCTTTGAACAATAATCTAGTCTAGTAGTGCAATAATAATATTTTTTTCTGCATTAAAGGAGTTCACGTATAGGTAAAATACACATAACATATAATCAATTACCCTGCTATATAAAATTTGTTATATTTGAACATTATTGGTTCATAGTAAAAATAGACAACATATCAGTTTAAATTGAACGCAACAATCATTTTGTCAAAAACGATGTGCGTTTCATTATATGCTATGAATATTCTCGTTTATTTTTTGAGTTACTTAAGATTATTTTGTTTTATCATTTTATATATTTCCTAAATGGTCTTCATTTATCCCAGCTAAATGAAGCTCATTAAGATGAGTTTGAGTTTGTGTTTGTGATTGTTTAATACTTATCTAGAGGCAAGTGTATGCTGGTATGATGCAGTATGTTAGAGATATTTACAGAGAATATATTAGAAAATTATTTATAAGATTTGAAAATGTATCTATTAACATATTTAAGATCTTCCTTTGGGGCCCAGTGACAGTAAATATTATATCTATTTAATCAGCTATTTGTCTATTTTCTTAATAAATACGATAAGATAATACTATTGCAAGTATTTTAATCCCATTATTTATCATTGAAAATTCGTGTGTTGAGAAATGGGCGAGTACCAAAGATTTCTTGCATCGCAAATACGAATAGTCGTTAGAAAAATCATATAAAAAAGATATATTATACCTACTAATATTATAGAAAATATAATGTGATTTGGTGTTGTATTTGAATTAAATGACGTTTTTGTAATTATTGCTCCTTTCCCTTTAATTATAAGAAAGTTACCTGAATAAAACATCAGTTCTAAATACATAATCGTAGTATATTATACAACAAAAAAATGAGATTTACTTTACATGTATTTTACAAACAGTACTATTTAACAAATATGTCATTAAATGCTTAATTTATTTCAAACGATATTTACATTTCAATGAACAGACTTAACGTTACAATATTTAGTATTTTAAATAGGTATACAAAATATAATGATTATCCGATTATGGTAAGTCTAAGCTAATTTAATTTTCATGTCAATCACTTGTTGAAAAATAAAAAATCTTACGCAATTGAAAATTAATTTTCGTAGGTTTTAAGAGTTACCACATATTGCCACTTGACGAAGGCTTCTAAAACTATAAATTGTCTTTATGTACACTGGTTCTAAATATCTGTCCCATATTTTTAGGTTAAAGCCTTATCACACTGGCGTTTTGCAAACATGCTAGCCGCGACAACAGTTAACACATTCCGAAACCGCCAATGTAATAATACTCTACTTCTCAACCACAACTGCGGAACTCAGCGAAGATCTGTTGTCTCTGTCTAACGCACGACAAATCATAAAACTGTACTTGTCACGCGATTTCGCAGAAGCCCGCAGTGTAGGGTTAACATATAAAATGTTTGTATGGTCACGTTATGAAGTCAGTTCAAACACCCATCTCGTTGTATGGATTCCCGTTAGTGCCGACGTCGACAGCTCGTTCCGATATCCCGTTGAGGCCATTCGCGTGCCCACGGGAGCTTAACTGTCAGAGATCTGAAAGAGAAACCCAACTTATTTGCTGACTCTACTTCTTTCTGCTTATCGGGTTGAACATACCAGTTTATCGTGTCATAAATTATTTCAAACCAGTGCAGTGAACGGAATAAATTGCGTCTCAGACGTTCCTTTCGTGCACTTGGGACATGCTTATGAACTATTTCTACTGGTAGAAGTAAAAGTAAATTGACAGGTGGCATATTGGAAAAATCTATTACAAATATATTAGACAAATTGGAAAACGTATGTCTGTTTAATACTTATCTTTGGCTAAATGGATACAACGGATCCTGCAGGACGATTATGGAATTCTGTTACTGTCAAAACTTAGACACTAATAGTATTAAGTTACAATAGATGAATTGGTATTACGGAAGGTTGATGTTGACTGTCATACATGCTGTCATATGAATAGATACCTCAGATCAAATGAATATTAAGACGGAGCACCGCGATCAACCACAATAAATAAATTCTGTGACACTTTTTACATGTGACGACATGAGAGAATACTTAATAGTACAAGTATTTATGGATATACTAAGAGGAAAGAGCACAGTACAGTGGTTTTGAGGCTTCACTTAGGTTATTCAGGGCCCTTTTGTCTAAATATTTATTTGGTCTGAGATAGAAACCGAATATGTAATAGTAATCCATCTTGTCAAAACTGATTCTAATTACAATCAAACTAATGATTGAAATTATGCCGATTGCTAATCGAAACTGATATTCATTGGTTGTGTCAAAAGATCCCTAATCGCCATACTGATGAAATTTGGTACGGAAATTGATTTTATTGTAGGGACAGACAGACTGCTATACTATATACTACTATTTTATACAGAAACACGTGTGCGAACCCGAGGACAGCTAACTCTCTATAACCTAGATCATTCAAGAATAATTGGTTCTAAATATTTACACCAATTATTGTTTTTCTATTCAGTCATTTTGAATCGCGGCCGTATTCTCGAACCATAATCAAACTAATTTTCTCAATTCAAATGAAAAACTTACAAAAATCTATGCATAGTTTTCGATCTATATATATCTATTTTTTGCTTTGGGATTCGACGCTTTCAAGATTATAATTATAACTTAAATGTTGATAAGAGTCTAACTTACTCATAGTTTCCTGTTGCAGTTCAAGTTTGTACGCCGGATTATCATACGGCGGGAGTGAGGACTCTCGTGGGGCCGAGGGCACAGCTGCAAAACAGAAAACAGTTAAGAGGTTGTCCTTCTTCTCTTCCTAATGACATTTGTCTTGACTACAATTTTGTCAACGTCTAGTCAACAAAGTCGCAGTATCCGTATTTTCTTGGATTCCTCGTCGTATAAAGCATAGATAAAGAAACATACAATTAAATTGTTTATGTCACAGTTTATAGATTAAAATTCCCCTAAGATTATCCAATAAAACATAAATTTACATGATAAAAACATTATCATGTAAAATAAGAGCTATTTTACTCTTTAAAATGTCAAACGAAGAATCTAATTAGGTGGTTTTCCATCTTCTGTCGATTTTAGCATTCTCCTTCTCGTAATATCATAGAATTTGTCTTTATTATGCAAATGTTGCATTTTAATAAAGAGAAAGTCGTGTCAAGTGATTCTTCTTCTTGGTTAATGGCACGTGTCATAATGATGTCAATTTTGCCAATGTCAAGTGTCATGTTTATGGTAAAACGTCACAAAATCATTATGTTGTCATTCGTTGTTATTTTATATAAAATGATGACTCTTTTATATTTAATGTTGCCACTTTATATATAAATATATACCACTCATATAATATACGGTTTCTTTTTTATTTTATTTATTTTATCAAACCACAAAGAAACACAGAACTTTAATTCCAATTTTTTACACCAGAGTTAACTCTAGCTTTAATTGAATAAAATCACTTAAAATATGAATAAAGCACGAAATAACTCAAGATAAAACTTTTTGACAAAAAAAAAACGCCGTAAAAACAGAAAAGCATAAAATAATAAACCTCTTTTATTTAACCTTAATAACTAAGTTCTTAAACTAATGTAAGTATACCCAAGTAATTTTGAGTCAACGCTTGTGCCAACAAAATAATAGCACCACACCACCAAAGAAGATTGTATTTTGAATCTTACATGCTGGTGGAATTTATAAATCTGTTAAAAAACTCGACCTTAGTTCTTTAAGGTCAAGGTCAAGATTGAGGTCAAGGTCAATTTTAGTCTTAGACGCTAGTTGAATTTATGCGTCTGTTCCATGCGACCAAACTGAAAATCTGTTAATAAAACACGACCTTTAATCATAAGGTCAAGTTCAAGGCCGAGGTCGAGGTCAATTTTAGTCAGGGTGTAATCATATTGAAGGTGGGACTTACGGGTGATGTTAGCGGATCGTGGTCGGTGTCTGCGCACTACGACGAGTAGCAGTAGTAGTGAGGTGAGTGCGCCGAGTGCTGCCACCACACCGACGCCGACCAACGCCGAGTAGTAGTCACCGCCGGCTCGCGCGCTCGTCCGCCTTGAGTTGCCTGATGATATCGATGACGCTGATATCTCATCTGGTAAACAGACACACAGTCAAATAAGGTCATACGTATTTTACTACCTGCTGTTTAGCCCGCGTTGTGGATAAAAGATTTAAAAAATGGTTGTCTGTAAAGTCGGTTTACGAACGACAATTTTACGTGATAACGTCATAAGAAAACATTGATGAAAAATTGCATACTTTTAACATTTTAAGATGCGTCATTAGCCGAACGCTTAGGTCGATCGTGCCTCTCTATCGAGGTCCGCGCTCTCGCTTGCACGTTCAGCTCACGCGGAACGTGTAATTTTTTCCTGAGTGCAGCCGGCGTTCATCGGTTTATAAGACGTTATCACGTCAAAAAAGTAAAAGCCTATACACAGTAGCTATGTATTTATTTGATAAGCATGTCAGCTCGCTCAGTTTGCAGTAGCTGCCTTCTGCGCTACAGGTCGAGGGTTCGATTCCTTCCCAGGATAAACATTTGTGTGATGAACATAGGTGTTTGTTTTGTGTCTGGGTATTATAAGGTATCATAAGTATGTATTTACAAATATATAAGTATTTTTATCAGTCATCTGGTCACCATAATACAAGCTATGCTCTGTTTGGGGCTAGATGGTGTTATTGTATTGGATGTATGTATTTTCCAACAATATTTATTTATTTACTAGCTGTTGCTCGCTAGACAACTAGACAGTAGCTTTCCAGTTGGTAAAAAATAGAGGTATAGGTATACACTCTTCTGGCGGTTTGGTCCGCGTTCGTAAATAACATTTCATAACTAGTTATATATCAGGATTTTTTTTCATTGTTTTATAACCAGTTGTTAAACAATAATTTTTTCCATTTTTATAACGAGAACCTCTTAGTCATGTATGGTCTCCTGGTACACAGGACAAATTAACAATGAACAAGGGTCATACCTACATAATCAAATTGGTAGGTTGAAGTGTTTTATTCTAAGAGGGTTACAATTAGTTTCAAAACATGAGGGGGTATGTGGATTTGCTCTAAAGCTATCCTACCTTGTCATGGGGTATTTAATTTTAGCTTTGCATGTATTTAGCATTTAGCACAGTCGGAACTTACTGTCAATAGAATTATCCATGTCCAGAGACTTCGTGTTGATCTCCAGAACGTTGCTGGTTTTCACCTTCCCGTTCGATAGGAACAGTTCGAGCCAAACTCTACACCTGGAAGCAGGAATGAAGGTTATTGTGAATATTTTAATGTTAACCTGGTTTTAATGACGATATATATGAGTAGATATTATTCATTTGAGGTGACTGTTTGAGGAATATCTACGATGATGTTCCGATGCGTTCCGTAGGGCCAGGACATTTCAAAGCCCATGGTCTGATCAATTTACATGTTCCGATTATGATTATTGTCTGTGATCAATCACCAATCATAAGCTGCTTGTCAAAGTCAAAGTCAAATTCAAAATATACTTTATTCAATACAATCACAAGGATCACTTTGATACGTCTTACATACTAGGTGAATATAGTTGTCAATTCCTCCTAATCCAAGCCCGAAAAGACCAGGTCCTAGCGCTTACATGATCCATCTTATAACTAGCTTAATTAGGAAAAACGAATACAAGAGAGTTTATACATTTCAAATGTGTCAATTAACTGCCTGAGGGCAGAGCAACATGAGGTAATGCATTCTTATCTTTCTTAAAAAGATTACCCTTTACATAAGCTTTAAATTTCTTAACAGGTAGTTCAGTTATATTTCCAGGAAGCTTATTATAGAAGTGCGCCGTGTTCCCCAAAAAGGACTTATTTACTTTTTCTAGTCGAAACCTAGGGATGTATAATTTATGTCTATTCCTAGTGTTGTTTCTATGATGGTCACTATTTTGCTGAATCCCATCTCTATTTTTATGTGTGTATAAAAAATTTTCATACATATATTGTGAAGCTATTGTGAGAATATTAATTTCTTTGAATAGTTCTCTCAAAGATTCTCGTGGTTTCATTTTATAAATGGCACGTATTGCCCTTTTTTGAATTACAAATATTTTACCAATATCAGCTGCTTTCCCCAGAGAATGATGCCGTATGACATAACAGCAAATAAAACTATATCACAAATATTTTTTACAAAAAAAGGTAAATCGTTAACGTATACTAGAAATAAAAAAGGGCCTAGTATCGAACCCTGGGGTACCCTTATATCAATAATTGATCCTGAAGACCTCTCACCTCCCACGTCTACTTTCTGGACTCTATTGGATAGATAAGACTGTATGAGGTCATTCGCCCGGTTTTTAATGCCATAATATTTTAACTTTGTGATTAGGGTTGAATGACTCACACAGTCAAAGGCCTTAGATAGATCGCAGAATACCCCAACTGCATCCTGTGACTTCTCCCAGGCCTCATATATATGCTTTAAGAGCGCCATACCTGCATCAGCTGTTGACCGACCTTTAGTAAATCCGTATTGATTACTATGTAGCAGGCCGTTAACGTTAAAGTGATATAATAACTGATTCAGGATTATTTTTTCAAAGATGTTACTTAACGTAGGTAATATCGATATCGGTCTATAATTAGCGAGATCACTTTCACTTGCAGACTTAAACAGGAATCAGTTTACTGTGTTTCATGAGATCGGGAAAAACTCCCTCGTCGATACATCTTATAAATATAAGCTAAACAGGGTGCAATATCTAAGATAATGACACCCAGCACCTTTGTAGACATTCCCCAAAGATCTTCTATATTTTTTTATTTTAATTAACTTGAATGCTTTTACAATACTAGCCTCGTTAATATAGCTAAAACTAAACTCATTCTTACATTTTGCAATACTAGATTCTAATAAAACGGAAGCTCTGGAGGCTGCAGAGTTTAACGATTTGGTCACTATTTGTGGTATATCTAAGAAAAAACTATCAAATGCATTCGCAACATCCTGTTCCTTTGTCAAAATTGTACCACTTATATTTAATTTGAACTGTATATTGCGAGCCCTTGATTTACCTGTTTCATTATAAATTAATTTCCAAGTTGCTTTTATTTTGTTTGTAGAACTTTGTATTCTTTTTCTGAAAAACAGTGATTTAGCCGCATGACAAACTTTTTTGAATACTTTTGAGTAGTTCTTAACATGTAAAATAAAATCTGGATCATCTAAATTGTCTCTCTGGAAGCATATAAATCGTACAATGTATTCCTACTTCTATAGATACCTGGTGTAGCCCAGTCCGCAAATCTAGTACAATTTTTTGCTTTGCTGCATGTTTTTAATCTAAATAATATGTCAGCGTGTTTTTTAATTATTAAGTTAGACAATGTGGTAAAAAGATCATACGGATCATCAATTCGGTGTTCAATTCTACTTTTAAATGTTTTGATGCGGCTCTCTGTGATAGGTCGGTAAGTAAAGTTCTGAGCTTCAACTGTCGTTGAAGAGTTCCACAGGGTATCCAAAGCCCGTGGTCTGATGAAGTGACCAGTTGCAAAAAGTTGTTGCCTGCGATTCCTAATTCAATGCTTTAATTGGGATACATGAGCTGTTTGTCGTTGAAGTATCTCTAAAGCACATTGAGAAATCTTTTGATCACTGAAAAGTACCCAAATAGATATTTCCTTACTATAATTACTAATTTGCGATGCATGTATTTTCATGCGCTGAGGAGTTTTGGATTTTTATCATGTTTTCTGTCATCAGATCCTCAAAAAACTTACATAAGACTACACCTGAGGTACGTCTTATAGTATAACACAATAGTCATAAAAATAGCCAGAGATATCAGGTAACACACATACAAAACAATAACATATAAAAAAATACAGCCCATTTGAGAACTTCCGTCTATTTCTGGAAGCCGGTTAAAAATAGGCCCTATAGCTTAAAAATATAATCATAATGAGGTTGGTTAAAAATCGCTTTATAATTGGCAGAGATCTCAGGTAACATATGAAAAAAATACAGCCGATTTGAGAAACTCCTTGAGTAACTTACGTACCTCCAGCGCTAGGACCAGGACGAGTTTCTGGCCAGTTCTTTTCGGGCTTGGGTTAGGAGGATTTGGCACCTAAATTCACCTAGTACGTAAGACGTTTCAAAGTGATCCTTGTGATTGTATTGAATATAATTACGTTGTAAAAAAAAACCGAATTCATTGAATATAAAAAAAATATGGAAAGTAGATGTATTTCGTTTATATATACGGGTAATATGGGTAGGCCAACTAAGCGCACTGCTCCAATAAGACAGCGAGGTTTCGGCTTAAACGAAAATATCATCGGTGTATACAATTTTTAGATGTTTGTTGTTTTATTTTTTAAAACCGCTCGACCGATTTCGATTAAATTTAAATGGAACCTAGGAAGAACCACAACCACAAAAAAAAAAAAAAAAAAAAATTCCAATTCGGCTCAGGCGTTAGTTGGTTAAAAACATCTTTTGACTTTGACATTGACTTTGAGTATCTAAAGTACACCAGACCTGTTAGCAGTAGACAGTAGCAGTAGACAGTACGATATATATGAGTAGATATTATTCATTTGAGGTGACTGTTTGAGGAATATCTACGATGATGTTCCGATGCGTTTCTTAGGGCCAGGACATTACAAAGCCCATGGTCTGATCAATTTACATGTTCCGATTATGATATTGTCTGTGATCAATCACCAATCATAAGCTGCTTTTCAAAGTCAAAGTCAAATTCAAAATATACTTTATTCAAAACAATCACAAGGATCACTGTGATACGTCTTACATACTAGGTGAATTTAGTTGTCAATTCCTCCTAATCCAAGCCCGAAAAGACCTGGTCCTAGCGCTTACATGATCCATCTTATAACTAGCTTAATTAGGAAAAACGAATACAAGAGAGTTTAAACATTTCAAATGTGTCAATTAACTGCCTGAGGGCAGAGCAACATGAGGTAATGCATTCTTATCTTTCTTCTAAAGATTACCCTTTACATAAGCTTTAAATTTCTTAACAGGTAGTTCAGTTATATTTTCAGGAAGCTTATTATAGAAGTGCGCCGTGTTCCCCATAAAGGACTTATTTACTTTTTCTAGTCGAAACCTAGGGATGTATAATTTATGTCTATTCCTAGTGTTGATTCTATGAAGGTCCCTATTTTGCTGAATCCCATCTCTATTTTTATGTGTGTATAACAAATTTTCATATATATATTGTGAAGCTATTGTGAGAATATTAATTTCTTTGAAAAGATTCTCGTGGTTTCATTTTATAAATGGCACGTATTGCCCTTTTTTGAATTACAAATATTTTACCAATATCAGCTGCTTTCCCCCAGAGAATGATGCCGTATGACATAACAGCAAATAAAACTATATCACAAATATTTTTTACAAAAAAAGGTAAATCGTTAACGTATACTAGAAATAAAAAAGGGCCTAGTATCGAACCCTGGGGTACCCTTATATCAATAATTGATCCTGAAGACCTCTCACCACCCACGTCTACTTTCTGGACTCTATTGGATAGATAAGACTGTATGAGGTCATTCGCCTGGTTTAATGCCATAATATTTTAACTTTGTGATTAGGGTTGAATGACTCACACAGTCAAAGGCCTTAGATAGATCGCAGAATACCCCAACTGCATCCTGTGACTTCTCCCAGGCCTCATATATATGCTTTAAGAGCGCCATACCTGCATCAGCTGTTGACCGACCTTTAGTAAATCTGTATTGATTACTATGTAGCAGGCCGTTAACGTTAAAGTGATATAATAATTGATTCAGAATTATTTTTTCAAAGATTTTATTTAACGCAGGTAATATCGATATCGGTCTATAATTAGCGAGATCACTTTCACTTCCAGACTTAAACATAGGAATCAGTTTACTGTGTTTCATGAGATCGGGAAAAACTCCCTCGTCGATACATCTATTATAAATATAAGCTAAACAGGGTGCAATATCTAAGATAATGACACCCAGCACCTTTGTAGACATTCCCCAAAGATCTTCTGTATTTTTTTATATTAATTAACTTGAATGCTTTTACAATACTATCCTCGTTAATATAGCTAAAACTAAACTCATTCTTACATTTTGCAACACTAGATTCTAATAAAACGGAAGCTCTGGAGGCTGAAGAGTTTAACGATTAGGTCACTATTTGTGGTATATCTAAGAAAAAACTATCAAATGCATTCGCAACATCCTGTTCCTTTGCCAAATTGTACCATTTATATTTAATTTGAACTGTATATTGCGAGCCCTTGATTTACCTGTTTCATTATAAATTAATTTCCAAGTTGCTTTTATTTTATTTGTAGAACTTTGTATTCTTTTTCTGAAAAACAGTGATTTAGCCGCATGACAAACTTTTTTGAATACTTTTGAGTAGTTCTTAACATGTAAAATAAAATCTGGATCATCTAAATTGTCTCTCTGGAAGCATATAAATCGTACAATGTATTCCTACTTCTATAGATACCTGGTGTAGCCCAGTCCGCAAATCTAGTACAATTTTTTGCTTTGCTGCATGTTTTTAATCTAAATAATATGTCAGCGTGTTTTTTAATTATTAAGTTAGACAATGTGGTAAAAAGATCATACGGATCATCAATTCGGTGTTCAATTCTACTTTTAAATGTTTTGATGCGGCTCTCTGTGATAGGTCGGTAAGTAAAGTTCTGAGCTTCAACTGTCGTTGAAGAGTTCCACAGGGTATCCAAAGCCCGTGGTCTGATGAAGTGACCAGTTGCAAAAAGTTGTTGCCTGCGATTCCTAATTCAATGCTTTAATTGGGATACATGAGCTGTTTGTCGTTGAAGTATCTCTAAAGCACATTGAGAAATCTTTTGATCACTGAAAAGTACCCAAATAGATATTTCCTTACTATAATTACTAATTTGCGATGCATGTATTTTCATGCGCTGAGGAGTTTTGGATTTTTATCATGTTTTCTGTCATCAGATCCTCAAAAAACTTACATAAGACTACACCTGAGGTACGTCTTATAGTATAACACAATAGTCATAAAAATAGCCAGAGATATCAGGTAACACACATACAAAACAATAACATATAAAAAATACAGCCCATTTGAGAACTTCCGTCTATTTCTGGAAGCCGGTTAAAAATAGGCCCTATAGCTTAAAAATATAATCATAATGAGGTTGGTTAAAAATCGCTTTATAATTGGCAGAGATCTCAGGTAACATATATATGTACATATGAAAAAAATACAGCCGATTTGAGAAACTCCTTGAGTAACTTACGTACCTCCAGCGCTAGGACCAGGACGAGTTTCTGGCCAGTTCTTTTCGGGCTTGGGTTAGGAGGATTTGGCACCTAAATTCACCTAGTACGTAAGACGTTTCAAAGTGATCCTTGTGATTGTATTGAATATAATTACGTTGTAAAAAAAAAACCGAATTCATTGAATATAAAAAAAATATGGAAAGTAGATGTATTTCGTTTATATATACGGGTAATATGGGTAGGCCAACTAAGCGCACTGCTCCAATAAGACAGCGAGGTTTCGGCTTAAACGAAAATATCATCGGTGTATACAATTTTTAGATGTTTGTTGTTTTATTTTTTAAAACCGCTCGACCGATTTCGATTAAATTTAAATGGAACCTAGGAAGAACCACAACCACAAAAAAAAAAAAATTTCCAATTCGGCTCAGGCGTTAGTTGGTTAAAAACATCTTTTGACTTTGACATTGACTTTGAGTATCTAAAGTACACCAGACCTGTTAGCAGTAGACATTTTAGGTACCTTGAGTTAGGTAGCAAGCCCCTCAAAGTGACAGACGGGAGCTGGTCCCGGGCAGCCAGCTTGAACTCATCGTGTTCCTTCCCAGCGGGCTGGTCTCCGCACGCATGCGCGGCGCGGTAGACCCGCACCCAGCGCTCTGCAGGGGAGGGGACTCCGCTCCAGGTCAGCTCAGCTGCTTCCGCGCCGACTGAGCGGGCATCGATAGTCGCCGTCCAGTTGTAAGGGTCTGAGGAAACGTGTTTGAAATTTACATAATGTTTCAGATAAGGATACTCTGTATAACTTGCCAAGAAGAGCGTTGTACGTCGAGCGAACTGTTATAGGCGAATTGCTTAGGGTCTTTTTAAAAAAAGGACTTTATTACTAAAACCTATTTATTCGGATTTAGACATAGGTTTAACAAAAGTTATGACCCAGAGACAACCGCTCGCGAAGAAAGTATAAGTCAAGACTGAAAAAAGGAGGGATAGGTGGTTGTTTAGAATAGAGGATAGCGCTGACATAGGCAAGATGTTATCGTTTTTATAAACAGAGTATAGGTATAACAGAACGAACGGAGCGAACAATTGTTTTCAAGACTTAAATAAGTTTTTGATTGTTAATTATTTAGGAGTTACATAATATTTACGATACGCCAGTGTCCCACTTTAATTTAAGTAAATTTTAGTTTTTCTTTTGTAAGTGAATTTTATTCTTATCTTGAAAATATATGTCTGAAATGTTTAAACCAATAATGTCTTGTTTCGCTAGACTAGCCGAAATTTCGTAGAATACAAACGGATCTTATTTTTCTTACAATAAAGTCCGTGTACGGATTCGTACCTACATAAGTTTTCTGCCAAAGCAGCTCTATCAATAATTACTATGAGTACAACTTCGATTGTTTAGTAGGTACACTAGACTAGACTGGAATAACCTTTTTCTTTTGTTTGATTTTCTAGGGTATTCTGCACTTTTATAAATAAATATTGGTGAACAGTGCACACAACACCATCTTAACTCCAAACCAAGCGTAGCATGTATTGTGGTGACCGGTTGACTAATGAATACTTATATATTTTTAAATACATAGGTACATAACATACTTTATAACACCCAGACACAGAACAAACATTTATGTTTAACACACAAATGATTACCCTGGGAGTAAATTGAACCCTCAAATTACAGCGCAGAAAGCTACTACCAACTGTGCTAACTGGTTAACACAGTTAATGAACATGTACATGGTGTGTGTATAAAATGAGCGAAAACACTTTAATCACACGTCAATTTAGAAAATGTCGTTAGGGACGCTGAGGAAAAATGGGTAGCAGGTGGCCTTCAGGAGCGTTTGTCGTCGAAATTCAGATGAACAACATGAGTGTGACATGTCGAGTATTAGAGGCAATGGCATAGTTTCCAAGCAATGACAATGGACACGTCATAGTCCTATAAATGTATGAAACCATCGTCAATTATGTATAGCGTGGCCAGGAGGAAAATCGGTATTGTTGCTCTACTTCCATACTATAGTGCTGTATCTTACTATTTACTAAAACTTGAAGCGTTCGATGAAACAGACTCTTAGAAGCATTAGAACAGAAGCACCTCTTGCTTAGAGCTGAGAAGCTTCGATCATCTCACCTTTATAAGGAGCGGTGGTGAACTCGACTCTCCCAGGATCGTTCAACTCCGTGGTAGCTCTTGGAGGAGGCACTAGCACTAATGACGCCTCGTATCGACTTCCAGGTCGCAGATCATGCAGCTCTGCAGCTGATCGGCTGTGATGGAGTAACTCCGTCATGCTGTAGATAGGAGTTCCAACTGGACGGAATCTGTTAGACAAATACATTATTTAGCTCACCTAAAGATACAGAGTTACAATTTAGATCATAGTTCATATAATATTTTACATATTGGTGGAACGTCCCGCATCGTTCGCGTACAAACTTTGACTTCCCAGTTAATTCCTATAGAGTAGTGAAAAGGTTAGGAATGTCTATGGTGGATCCCTATAACCTCTTAGCAGTTTGGTATTGGTATGTTGAATATAAGTGTTTTATAATGGAAGGAAATTCACTCAGTTTCGTGAGAGAATTATAATAATTAATTAATGGTAAAACTTGTAAAATTAACTTAATGGTTTAATGGTTGGTGCAATGGTAGAAATGGTTGGTTTTGGTAATTGAGCACGCGGGTGTCTCAAATGGTCCGAGATCGCGTACTGACGAAATCGTCAGATTTTGGTGAAACTTGTGCGCGGTATGCCTAGCGTTGCACAAATGCATAATGCTGATGTGTTCGGATTACCTCGAACAAGTAGTCTTTCGGTATAAAAAAGATCCTATATTCCAGTGATACAAATTATCATCGTAATCGGTTACGACGTGATTGAGCATTTTGATTGAATATTAAGTATTAAATCAATAAATACTCGTATATACTAATACTAATCGTGTAAACTATTTGGGAATTTCATAACTAAACAATATTATCGCAATGATCCCGATCTCGAGATAGGATTCTTCATAACTTGGCCACGGTAGATGGTATACCTGACTTGCACGCCATCAATGAACTGCAACTCGTCTTCAGTGAAATGCCTCCAACTGACGTGCGCGCTAGTGTCGTTGGCATCGACTATCGCCAATCCGCTGTCGATCACTCTTCGCTTCTCCTCAGCTGGTACCGTCTGGTTAGAAAGTAATTTTATAAGTTGGTAGTTGACGGAGTTAGTAAATACATTTACTAAGCGCATGTGGCTACGCACAGTGAAGGCTTCCGTAATTAGTCAGCCCAACCAATTCAACAATTCAATTGTAGGGGGAGGTAACCTTATTTTATAGTTTAATAACTTTTATTTCGTAACTTTGTAGGGATAACCATTGTTATGTTTAGTATAAACAAAATAAGCATTAGATAGTTAGATAGGTATATAGGTATGTTCAAATAATTCGTGTTCCTTTATTTTATTTTATTGTGTAGCCAAATAAGTTAGTAAATAATTTTAGGGTAGGTACCTACGTAGTTTTAAGATAGATAATAATCGATGTTTTTGTAGGTTGACTAGTCATAATAACAGTTACCTAGTTTAAGATAGATATTGTTCCTAACTAGTATTAAGGTCTTTTCTTTTTCTATTTCTTCATCTTTTATTGTTTAATTAAACGTTGGTAGATGTAACGCTTTGGATTTTTCTGTAATATTACTCATATTTAAATAAATAAACTTGAACTTGAAACCAATATGTAGTTACTATTGTGAACAATTTAATCACGATAAGGCAGAAAGAGCTACAGTCCCAAACTATTAGTCTGCGACTGTAGCTCTGATTAGGGGTGGACAGACAGACTAAACAACCAACTTCTCTCAATATATCTATATATTCACCGACTACATTATAATACTTCGTATGAGTCAGTGCCAAACTTTGGAGACCAAGGTTAATAGGTCACCAAGAGGCCTACAACTTTGAAAAGCCGGG
Source organism: Lampropteryx suffumata (assembly GCA_948098915.1). Taxonomy (NCBI): domain Eukaryota; kingdom Metazoa; phylum Arthropoda; class Insecta; order Lepidoptera; family Geometridae; genus Lampropteryx; species Lampropteryx suffumata. The sequence continues at coordinate 7,077,530 of OX402563.1, forward strand.
ACCTACAGCTTAAAGTGGCATCAGAATCAGGGGAGCGCTGAAAATCCCACTGCGGTCATCCATCCTGGTACTGACCCAGCAAATAACTTAACTTCGATGACCTGTTGAGCACAAGTGTTTTACCACGAGCACTTCAATCGAACTTACCACAGGTATATCGTGAGTCCTCACGCTGTAAATCTCACTAACAGGTGCTACGGGGAGATTGTGGAGATACAGTTTTCCACGAATCTTGTATGTTGTAGAGGATTTCAGACCAGTAAGACGGAACTCCAATCGCGGTGTTGTGAGGATTTCATCTGCAGGTGCGAATACTTGCGAATACCAGTGGGAGACATCTTCATCACTGTTAAGAATAGAAAAAATCATTGGATTTTTGTACTGGTACTGGATCTTTTTTAAAACCTTGTGGAGGTGTATAAGCCGTGAGCTTTCTCCAGATGTTTTCCTGTGGATACGGCTGACTAAGCTAAGAGCATAGTATACGTACTGGGCAAGCCTACTTCATCTAAACCTGTCCTACCAGCGTCTGTAGTAGGCAAAGAGCTGTTTATTATTCCTTGATTTATGTGTTTATGATATGCTGAATAGTAGAAAGTAACCTGTGATTTGTAAAACTGTTATTTACAAAGTGTGTGATGTTTCACTTACGCAGTATCGGTGTATCTCAGGTCGACGCTGCCTCTTAGCCCGACTAAAACTGGCGGTAGACCCAACAGCATCGTCACACTAGTTGGCGAGTCTGACTCCACGGAAATTACTGTCAGCTTCTTATTCATATCACCAAAGCTCGGAGGCACTTGTAGACCTGGTGGTAACCCAGGTATTCCGCTATCAGAGGGTGAACGGTGGATGTTGTTCTGATCGTAGCTAGGGTTTTCGTCTTCAGGGAACTGGAGACCTGGTGGGAGAGTGGGTAGGAATGAGGGGGGTTGAGATTTGTGAGAGAAGTCTGGTATGGCATGACCTGGAAAATGCATACAAATTTTTATCTTTTGGAAAAAAGGTTCTGTAAAAACATGACTGTACAATCAATGGTTAAATCAACTCTTCTGGCTAGTTTTGAATGTTTTCATCGCACACGTGCTTTTATACTATATTACTATATTATATATATATATATATATATATATTTATATATACTATATTACTATATATTGCTATATTATGTACTTCAATCTTGATCAAAAAACTGACGCAGGGTGGACCAAGCAACGAACGAGGACCAACAATATGTCGAATTTTGCTTCGTTAGAAAAACATCAATGTGGGTAGATATAGTAAGTGTTGAGGCAAATAATTTCACTCAAGTAATAAAACTGTTATGATTTGTTAGTAAAATGATGTATGTAACCGAAGTCAAGACAGTATAAGGATCAGTCGAGAAATGAAAGGTCACGTAGAAAGTTAGAGTACTTATACGTAATATCCGAAGACAGATAATATCGTAAGACAGCGTTTTTCTAAGACATTAGCTTACACCTAAACATAGAAAAACGGGTGAGTCAGCATAGTTGGTCGCAAGCAAACAATACTAGAGTAAAGCTGGAGTCACAGACAGGGTACAATCAGAGGTCACACCAGGTCACTGACCTATCTCGGCTTCCTGATTCTTGTCCGCCGACCTTCCAAGGTTCCTATTCACTTCTGACTCCACTTCCACTTGACTAAGCAAGTTCTCTAGATTTACCGTCGAATACATCTTTTGAGTCTGAGGGGGTATGTATTTTGGATTTTGAATAGCTCTCAGATGGACGGTTTCGTAAGGATTTGGTTGTTTGGATAAAACGTGCGCTTTCGAGCCTTGGTTCCACAACTCGTTTTCGGCATAAATTGATGTTATGGGCGGTGGTATGTCTCTGGATCTTAGCATGGCGACATGCTTGCGGGAGTTCATAGGGTTTAACGTTTTGAAAGAGTTGCCAGGAACATTATTGTTCGCTATGGGGTTTGTGGTTGTTTGTAAAAGGTAGTCAGTTCTATTGCGGACCATTGGTTGAAAGAAAGATATTTTCGTCGGTTCCGACACAGGTTTTGGATTCAATTCAAGGTTATGAGAATGGTGGACTTTTTTCTCATGGGTAGGCATAAACAATTCGAAGTTATCTAGCGATGACATTGGGATTTTCCTCATTGAGTCATGAGATGGATTAAAAGGTTTTTGGGATTGCTCTAAGATATTGGGATTGGATTTTGAGATGTTTCTTACTTGATGAAAAACGTTTTGAGTTTTAGTGTTTGCAAATGCGAAATCGATGTGCTTATCGGGATGTGAATGTGACACATGGCTGACACTAGAGTGAGGTTTATGAAAAGGTAAGCTGGCCAGATGACGTGTTGGTCCTGCATTTGATTTCTGCAGTGGCCATGGATCACGGTGAGATGTTTTAGGAAGCTCTGGGTAAATATATTTGAAAGGTGTTTCGTTATCTAATGTAAAAGCTGTGATATTGTCTCTTGGATTGTACTTATAGTCATGTTTAGGTATGCCAGTTACGGGTCCTGGCGTTACGTTTTTCAGTGTTTTGGAAAAGGATTTGACAGGGCTGAGGTGCTTGTAAAAGTCCATTGAGTATGTCGAACGTGGTGGGGCGGGTAGCACTTGTGGTGTGGTGACGGTAGAGATGGGTGGTAGTGGTGTGACGAAGTTTACGTGATCGACCAATACTGGCATGCGGTATGTTTGGTATGATGAGCCGTGGGTTCCTGCTGGAAGCAATAATGTGGATGAAATGCATGCAAATATTATGAGCTAGCAAATGTCTTTGGCATCACAGTCTGCAAAATGATATCAATTTAATACCAATAAACGCTGATTCAATTAATAAATATTTACGTCTGTGTCTTCATGAAATGTTTCCCATCACCAGTTATGCAATGATAATAATAATAATAAATAAATAAATAAATTGTTTTGGATGTATAGTCTTACCACTAGGAACACATCCCCACTGCTTGCAGCAGTCATCATCAGACATGTTGACGGGAGCAGGTCGGTGCATAGGTGGACACCGCATGCTCTGAGGTGGCACTGGCGATAGCGGAGTGCAGACTTCCTGGCAGTCTAACTCCCCGTTCTCGCAAAAGCAACGCCGCTCACAGCCTGTGAGAGTTATGGGGACTTCTGTCCAGTTTGGTACTCTGGAATTTGGAAGTGATGGTGGTAAAAAACAGGTTTTATATTTATATTGATGTTAAAAACCCTGATGGAGGAGAATTAGAGGTTTAGACTGCTTGCAGTTTACTATTGATTAAAATAGAACTAAAACCAGATGAAATCTTCTGTTTAACATTGTCATCCTACGAAGACTCTGAATGGTGAAAGCTTGTAAGAATGTTCATTACCTTCTGTTATAAGATTTTTTTTTAAACTTAGGACTTATTTATTACTAGATGACCCGAAGAACATCGTAATATTGGTATGATTGTAAACCACTCCAGTATAGAGAGGGAAAATATGTTCGAATCGGTCGAGTAATTTTCAGGTGTTTGAGATTTCGATTTGTACTTGATTTTTATATACATATATGTAGATAGATTTATTCAAAACGCATGCAAAGCTACGGTAAGAAAATGGGTATTTGGCATAGATACTTACGGTACTCCATTATAATGACAGGTTCCATCACTCAAACACCTCGCAGACCTTGGACAGCAGTTCGGCGGCCGGGCAGGCGGACTAGGCGCCCATCTCACGCAGCCTTTAGACATCAGCTCCAGGCCAACGTGATTGGGACATACGAGGGCGGCGCATTCCTTAGTTTCAGCACCGGTACATTCGCATAGCTCTGAGCAGCCAATGTGGAACTCTTCACCTGGAAGTTTTTTGTGAGTTAAGGACAAATATAAATTGGAACAGTAGAATGAAATCTTAGCTAGCCTACAAAACATACGAGTGAGACTAGAACATCATTACTAATAATATAAAATTTGAAAGTGTCTCTTTGTGTCTGCTTGTTCGTTGTCTTTTCAGCTAAACGGATGAACAGATCTTGATGACATTTGGTAAGGGAATGGATTGTATTTTGGGGATTGTCTGTTAAATATAACACCTACTATAAACTATATACTATATTTATACTCTTTTAATTTGCCTCTAACAAAACTACCGTCATAATGCAAAATAAGTCAACTTACCAACACCATAAAATTTCCCATCCTCCCAGCATCCAGTCTTTGATCCATTGTTAGCATCTTCATCCGGTACCTCGTTAGCATCGATAACGCCATCTTCAGATGCCGTTATAGTGAAGTTGAACTTAGTGCCCGTTTCTTTCGTTTTCAGAATATAGTCCTTACCACCTTCGAGGTTAAGGATCAGATTGGAATACCGCAATTCAACGTCCGAAAAGGATTTCCCTGCGTCACTGCTTAAGAGAAGATGGATAGGGTCTTCGGAGATGTTTAAATGCATAAGGTTGACCTGGACGGAGTTATTTTGGAGAACTTTTACTGAGCCTATAGGCTCTGCTAGTACAAGAGGTCGGGAACTAGATATGCTTTCGGATATGTCTTCAGTGGGTTTGAGTGACTGGAAAAAAAATTGTATTAAATATTTTGACACACCTAATTTGTACGAGAATATGATGATGTCATTCATGATATTAAAACACTTTACGGATGAGATGACGTCATCATGCGTGATATATTCTTCTCACTTTCTGAGCATCAGTTCTTTTAGTGTCATGAATGCTTCATGTAGTCTTTAAAATCTACTCTTATGGTTTGAAGTGATTTCATAAACGGCCTTGGACTTGAGCTACTTTTATCCATAATTTCCGTATCCACTATTTTTGGTTCACTGATTATGTCGGTCGTCCCGTTAAGTTAGTGGTTTGAATATTAGCCGAAGCTCAATTTGCAACACAATGCTGGTGATTTGGTTGTTTCGGCAGATTAACTATAATTTCCCAAAACACAAACGATCTTATTTTCTTTACACCAAAGTACGATTTAGAGTAACATTATCAAATAACAATTTTTAAATAGGTAAAAATTTTCATTGATTTTTATACAACACCAATTTACATGGCGATTAAAATGAGCTTAGGACACGTCCATCACTCGTGAAATTTAGTATAGTTTAGGATGTCATTTAAAAATATCCGTCTCACGTTTTTGGTGCAAAAAAGTAAAATTGTTCGTATATTACGAATTTTTTTGCTAGTTTTGTGAAAGAACGAAATTAGGGCACTATTATAAGCAATAAAAATCCCTTAACCAAGTTGACATGTCTCAAACAAACTAGAACCATCTAACCCCAAATTAAGCAAGTATTGTATTTTGGGAACCAGTTGACCAGATATATAGAATCTATAACGCATGGAAATGAATAATTACATGTACATGTAATTATATAAACATGTAAGTACATTCCTGTTCACAATTAAGACGTCAGCTAAATAGGGCAGACATAGTAGAATATCTAACCTGGCTGGTAGTGGCTGCGGTCGTGGTAGTGACATTATCAGTTATCTCATGTACGTCTTGAGACACGTCACACACTTGGATCTCACAGCACGCGTCATTAGGATCTTGTACGTTTATGCACTTATCTGATGGCACCAACGGCGGACACCTGAGGTAGTGGATGTTAGTTGAGACTTTTGGTTTAAAAATTTACTTTATCAAGTACTTTCAAACACTAAGATTCTTTGTTTGTCGTGGGAGATATCAGAAACTTTAAAAATTATGGGGGACATGTTATTAGAATACTTTGAAGCACTTGAGCCATAGCTGACTTGCTCCTATCAGATCAACAAAGTTAAGAAACGCTGTGATTAGTCAGTACCTAGATAAGTGACCGTAGTGACATTTTTATCAGAACGCTTCCGTTTGGAGGATGAAGGCATTCGAACGGCCTATTGACAAAAGTAGTTTTAGTTAAATTCAAAGTCAAAATCTCAAATATTTTTATTCAATACAATCACAAAGATCACTTTCTACGTCCTACATACTAGGTGAATTTATGTGCCAATTCCTCTTAACCCTAGTCCGAGAAGAACTGGCATAGCGCTTTTTTATATGATCCATCTTATAACTAGCTTAACTACGAAAAACTAAGGACTTATTTACTTTTTCTAGTCGAAACCTAGGAATGTGTAATTTGTTTCTGTTCCTATTCGTATTGATTCTATGAAGATCTCTTTTTTCTGAAACCCATCTCTATTTTTATGAGTGTATAACATTTTAATATTATATTGTGAAGCTATTGTGAGAATATTAATTTCATTGAATATTTCTCTTAAAGACTCGCGTTTTCATTTTATAAATGGTATTAGTGGTACATTAAAACTTGAAAATCATGGTTATCCTGCAACCGTCTAACATGAAGGGTTTTGCATATATCTATTCAAAATATATCACCAATGGGCTGTGGAAGGATGTTGACAAACCTTGGCTTGCAAGTGACGACGGAGTTGGGTTCACAGGAGCAGCTCTGTTCGCAACCAATATGCCATATGCCGCCGGTTGGGTAAGTATCGTTGCCATATCGACACGCTTCTAATTTTACTGTTTTCCCTTCTGTAAACATAAAATAAAACAAGATTATTTTTGGTCGTCTTGCGAAGCAAATGTTGCGCTCTAATTTATTATTTATTTTTCTCAAGTTATTTCTGATTTTATTAGTAACTAGCTGTTGCTCGTGACTTCGTCCGCCGTAGCCGTGCAGTCGTTACAAATAGACAGGCAGAGTAACTTCTGCACGCGTGAACCCGAACATATTTATTTTGTTGCGGAGTTATTTTAAAATTATGATATCTCATAAGATGTTGATTGAAATCAAATGATGTCAAGGACCATTTTGTTCACAATTAAATGCTTGTGAATAATAACATATTTATTTGGATAAGGATTATTATTATGTTGATAAAACTTCTTCGCAAATAATGCGTAGTTACTTACGCAAAAAATATGTATGATGGAATCGTTCCACTTTAAAAGGTTCTAAAAAAAAGTCCGTGACAGCATATGTCTATCTTTTAAGATTGACTCACTATAACCTTTTTTATGGTAATCAAATTTATTCGAAATTAATGCATTATTTGCGAAGGAGTTTGATCAACATAATAATAATCCTTATCCAAATAAATATGTTATTAATCACAAGCATATACCGTTTACGCAGCGCACGCAACGGAAGCTCTGAAAAAGGAATAATTTTTCCCGTTTTTGCAACATTTTGCAACATTTCCATTGATGTTTCGCTCCTTTTCAACTAAGCGTAGGACGACCCCCCATACGATGGACTGACGACATTGTATAGATCGCAGGAAGTCAGTGGATGGAGAGGGGTCAATTCATTGGGTCAGGTCATTGGGGAGGCCTATGTTCAGCACTTCAGAACTTCTTAAATTCTGATATGATGACATGATAAAGATTAACCGTTAATGATGAAAGCTGTTTGTTTTGCAGTGATGATTTGATGATGTCAAGGCAGAAGGTATTTGTGCATCGGAGAGTGTCACTTTAATCAGATATTTACTCTATACGAAGATTATGATATATTCCTACTGTATTTGCTTTCAAAACGTGACCCTTAGCAATTTGAAGGGCCAATTAAGCTATGAATAACAAACAAACGCAATGCTCTGCGCAAGCGCAAGCAACCAATGTTCCCATGGTGTTGAAACCTTTGACTGTCATTCAATTAAATGTGATTGGGCAGATTTTTGCCGATATTTGTACAATACAAGGTAATGTGCGATTCTCACGTTTCGTAAGCGCAGCAAAGTAGATAGGTATATTATAGCATTATGTTCATTTTCTTGGATGTTCATTGTTTCGGGGCCTTCAGTGTAAATAACTACAGGTTAAGAGAAAATGTTACGTAGATTTATTTTTAGTTTGAGCTAGGTTAAGGTTACGTTAACAAGGAATTAAGGTCAATGAAAGTCCTGCAACTTAGGTTGTGATAAACATAGGGCCTAGTAAAGGGTAGCGTTAAAGATCAGTCTGTTCTTGTCATTCTCATGGCAACAGTATTTAAATAACACATTGGCTACCACATGTGCTTATGATAGACTTTTCATCTTGTGGGGTTTGATTACGATTTCTTTGTTTCTACATGCATTTAAGAATGCAAGTAGGCTATGGCCTACTTGCATTGGGTTAGTCCCTGTTGCCAGGTCGGCGGCTGTGGTGTGTAGACTGCTTAAGAGTAAACTAGCCGATTATCTTTCCATACAAACGTCGAAGAATTATCACACCACCGTCTGATATTAAACAACCAGAACTAAGAGTGATATTAATTTGTCTCGTCATAATCTATGCTTGTATCGCAACAGAATCGTAAAAGAAATGGGTTTGAAAGATAAAATAAACCTATTGCCTAAAAAACCCTTCTAATGCTAACTTTAGCGCAACTTTTGGCGTAAATAATATAACATAACAAATAACGGTTTACGCAAATTCTAAAATGAATCCGATACAAGCATAGTTTATTTATTTAAGACCTCAAATACCTATGTTGAATAGATACATTCAGTAGTTTTTTCATGAGAACCCTTCAAGCAAAAGTCTGGTTGCAAATTTTTACGCAGTCGATTTACATAGTAATCAAACTAATCTGATCATATGATTAGAAATCATAATTACACGATCTCCTTACTGCCTCTTTTTCTTTCACTATCTTAGGTGAAACAGCATGTATTTTTGCTGCGTCCACTGACGTGTTTGTGCCGCTGACTAGTGTATCCTTAAGGACTCACCTACGTTGCCTGTAGCACAGGCGATGATGGAGCAGCATTCGTCGACCGGCGACTCGAAGCACAGCGGGTCGCTGATACGCCTTCCTTTTCTGATGTACGGATGCTTGCATCTTGGAGAACAGTCGATGTTACCACCCGAAGAGCATTCGCAGGTTTCGTCGCAGCCGCGGTCTATTTTATCACCAAGCTGAATAAAGAGAAGATTTATTATTTTATTTTGTTTGTTCAGTTGATTAATACGGAAGTAAAAGTGGAAGAATAACAGCGTCTGCTGGCAAAACAGTAGACATTATACCGCCCCCTGGACAATACAAATATACACATACGTAAACATAATATTATTGTTATTACCATGTGCCTTGTTCTTTTCCTGTATTTTAGGTCTTGTTTGATAAGAAGCAAATATATGTCCGTCTTTATACATTGCCAGCGAGCCATGGAGCGCAGTATTCTAGGAGTCAAACTTACAGACCACGTGCGAAATAGTATACTGCGCTCCAAAACTCAAATCGCGGATGTCAGACAGCAAGTAGGGAAATTTAAGTGGGACTGGGCAGGCCACGTCTACCGCAGTCGGATGCGTTATAGGCTAAAGCCACCATAGAGTGGACAACCCTGGACGGAAAACGACCTCGCGGCAAACCGTGGCGAAGATGGAAGGACGAGATAGACGCCCATCTTAAGAATTAGCCCAGTGGCTTTAGACTGAGACGATTGGAGAAAGGGAATGGAGGCCTTTGCCCTGCAGTAGAACGTCACGGGCTCTTAGTAATAATATATATATGTCTTTGTCTACAGAGGAAATCTAAAACATGTATGACCTACCACGACGATGTAGTCTCAAAAAGTAACAATCATACCAAGTTCCCTACCACGTAAAGTCTACCACAACATTTGAACCCAAGAGTTTTAAATAAATTTACTAAATGCTTGTGAAGGTCACATGCCACGCTCAGTGAAGGCTTCCGAAGGCTCGTGGTCAAGTCCTAAACCAATACCACATCTATATAGTCCTAAAACCTCGTAATACTTTTGACAGACCTCGGGATTGCTTAGGATTAGGGGCAAAGACAGTCAAACGGATAAAACAAAAACTTGTGGACATGACTGTTCCTTCTGGACTTCACAGCCCTAAAAGCCTGTTCCTATACTATAAGTATACTAACCTTGTAAATAACTTCATTCTCCTTACACGTTTCCAATTCTTCTGACCCTTTCTCCGACGTTATCTGATGAAACGGGGCTTGAAGATTCGAGTAAAACTTGTCAGGAATACTTTTGCTAACATGTTCCCCATGTTCTCTCTGATCTTCATCATCATCATCAAGGTTCACATCACTGAGGTCCGCCTTTTTATTAGCTTGAGACTGATTATGCAACGCGTTCGCGAAGTTCTGTAATTCATCTACATTGAGGTTTAAGAGTCTTGGCCGTGGCTTCAGTATGTCTGGTATAATCTCAGTAGGTTCAGTGGGTACTGTTTTTTCGGGAGCGTCAGTTTTGGTTTCTTCTGTTTGTTTTTTGACTATTGTAATTTTTGGTGTAGAGCGAGTTGGTTCCACTGTTGTGGTTGATGCTGTAGTGGTTTGTGATTTGATTGTTGGTAGCTCATCGTCATCGACATCTTCTGTGAAAGAAAACGGTAAGTAAGTATTCGACCAAAAGCTTCGAGTCCTTAAGTTCATTATAAGGTTATTAAAAATGTCACATACGAAACCATGCAAAGCCATTAAATAAAGTAAGTAACAAAAATTTCAACAGTTCGCTGGACAAATATTTGTAAGATCTGCAAGTATTTGCCTCGGATCTGAGTATGCTCATGTATAATATGAATGTTTTTACAAAAAGAAAAATAGTATATAACTAGTATATCAGTCATGTGGTACCAATAACACAAGCTCTGATTACTTTGGGGCTAGGTGATGCTGTGTGAAATGTCTGGCATTATTTTTTTATTCTTTGGTATATTATATACAAGTGAACTGGTCAACTTTGACTGCTTTATTATCTCTACTGACATGCCAATAAATATATTGCAAAGCTTGTACTAAGATGAATACTTATACATTTTTAACCGACTTCAAAAAAGGAGGAGGAGGATGTTTTCAATTGGTCGTAATCTTTTTTTTTATGTATATTCAACGATTACTCAAAGACGCCTGAACCGATTTCGAAAATCCATTTTTTTGTTTCAAACGGTATAAGTTTTATCGAAATCGGTCGAGCAGTTTTTAAAAAAAAATATTAAAATTCTATACATCCATGATATTCTTTATATTCGATGAAGTCGGTTTCCTTTTTAGTTTTTAAAACGTAACTATTAAATATATAAGTATATAGATACTTTTAAACACAGAAGAAACAACTATATTCATCACACAAATGTTTACCCTGGTTGGAATCGAACCTACGGCGCAGAAGGCAGAGCAACCATAAGTCCATAAGTCCATAAGTCTTGGATTTCTTGTTTCATATCACGGTCATCACGCTAGACAACTCACCTCAATGCACTAAATACCATGAAACTCTTAACACAATACCATACGATATATAATCGATTAGCATAAAAATTAGGTTAACCTGCGAAATCAATATAACTGTCAACGGACTATCGATTGAATGTGATAAGTTCGTCGTGAATTACCATAAACAAAATGTACAGACGAACTTGTGACTTAGTACCTTTCAATAAGAGATGAATTAGTTATTGTTAGTCAATAGAAAAAAACATTAAGTCGGCGCCACACGTATTTTTGGATGGTTCGAACGAATTTGAGACGTGAGAAAGTATTACGAGATTATGATGTTAGTTATTGTGTTAATACATTCCTTGATTTAATACATACCTAGCCATATATATACATAGAATACTAGCTGTCCCGTTCGCTACTTCGTCCGCGCGTTTTTTTTTTTTTTAAAAAAGTTATCTAATTGTAAATATAAACCATTCTCGAATCCATTTGAACACAAAAAAAATCATTTAAATCGATCCAGCCGTTTAGGAGGAATTCAGTAACAGACACACGTACAGTAGAATTTTATATATAAAGATATAAAGATCTATCTATGAGCACATGTGGGCTAGTGGTAGTGGTCCTACCTTCCGAACCGGTCGGTCCAGTCGTGGGTTCGAATCATGCACCAATGGAATTTTCTGATCGAAAATTTTATATTATGCGCTATACCAGTACTCTCAAATGTCGAAGAAAAACATGAACAAACTGGCATGTAGAACCAACGAGTAAAAAGTTCAAAAACATGTGCCAAGTGCACGAAAGGAGCCTCTGAGGCGCACTTTAATCCTTTCACCACACTAGTTCGTAATAACTAGTGATACGATAAGAATAACAAGAAGTTTATTTAAGATCTAAGTAACTAGAAATTTTAAGAAATGTCTACCAAGTCTTGGAATTACATTTGTGAGCATAACACACATAATTTGTTCTAAAGCTTAAGTATCTATATCTACATTAAGTACATTATACATACTTATGTACAATTTATTTTACGGAGGTACCACGTGACTAGGTATTAAACCCATTATTATTAATTTACTTTATCTATTAATACGTGAAGCAAAAACTTTGTACCCCTTTTTAAGAAAATTGCGCGGACGGAGGAGTATGAAATTTCGCACACTTATTTATATGTTTATATAGAAAAGGAATGCAGAATGCTAATATTTTTTTAATTATTTATAAATATTACATTAATTATTAATTAATTATGGTCGAACTTCGACCAGTGGGTGATCACTAGTCAATATAATTTGTTTATCTTTGGGCCTATGTCAAAATAGTAGAAAAGACGATACCCTGAGCAAATGATGTTGACGCGTTTAGACAGTGCTTAAAGCACTAATCATTGTATCAGAAAAAAAAAAACATTTTTACGAACAATTAGATTTAATTCACTTACATAATCGTATAGTTATTCGATAACTGTTATTTTTTAACTTTTTAATTAAAATTAAAATCTTGTTTATTGGCAGCAAATATTTAACATAAACAAAGGAAAGTAAAACAGCTTAAAACTATTAAAATTATGACTATGAGAACATTCCAAATATGAAATTTAAATATAAAAGAAAAACTCAATGGGTACTTCTATAATATTATTATAAATAAATAAATATTATAAATAAATAAATAAAATTATATTTGTTAAATGTCTGTTTTGCTGATAAAATCTAATATGAATTACCTTTGATACCCACACTAGATATAATCTGTATCGCAGGTATCAGATACGAATCAACATAAAATAAAATAGCCTCGGTTCACGGTCAACAAATTATTTAACTGCACGTTAAAACAATGTCAACTTTTTGAGAAGATGATGATTATTGAGTATTTTAGCTCTTATGACGTAACTAAATAACAGAATTAGAAAAAAACATTAAAAACCATTTGACCGAGGAAATTGGAGGCAAAATATTAAAAATACATACCATATTTTTATAATAACTATTATACTAAATAGCGGCAAAATAAGACACATTTTCATTTGCTGTCATTTGCTGATGGTACCGCCTTAAGGTTGTTACCTAATTAATACTATTAGAAGGTAGACACTTGAGGTACTTGAGACTGAAGGTTAAGCATGTGTGACTGTGGAACCCAACGGTATAATGCTTCTCAATTTGCATAAGCCATGTTAGGTCAGTCTAGGACATGTAGCACCTAGCCGGTAAGTACCTAGGTACTAATCGTTATTCCGTGGCGTAAACTGTGTATACCATCAATCATATTGAGTGTCAGACTGAGCGACGTTTACTGCGTATAGGAAATAAATAAGCGAAACCGTGCCATTTGCAATGTGTTGAAAATAGCTGAAGCTTGACTACATTTTGTTATAACATTTATACCTACGAACGTATTAAGTTATACAAGTAAGAATTGACCAGAAATTTTAAATATTCAAGTAAAATCCGTCGTATAAAAAAGCAAATTTGTCATAACACGATAGAAAAATTACAATAGTTTAATTGAAATGACTCTTTTTTGAAATAAGAATAAGATAATCAAACTCTTTGCTGGCATAAAAACTTTTTGTTGAAGAATGTTTTTGGACTCCTTGGTTCAAAATAAAATATAATGTTTGTATATAACCTACGTTCTACACACAGGTTATTGTGTACAAGTTTATGGCTTCCTGAAGACAGGTAAGCCATTAATCTTATTAAAAATTACGTTCAAGCGTTTCCAATAGGAAGTAGAGTACCGGTCTACCGGATTTGTGTATCAATAGCCGTATAGAAGGCCGTAAACATTAAAATAAACGTCCAATAATCGCACGTGCGAGGAAATCCTTATTACCTACAGGTGATGGTGTTAGTAGAATACGAAAAATATTTAATTATTATATATAAATCAGTTCAACCTTGTGTTTGTAGGTACTTAGGTACTTGTTTACTTACCTATTATTTTTAAAACTTCATTAATAATATTGATAAGTAGATTTTTTTTTTTTTTATTTATAATATATCTCTAGATATTCATTATAGAACTGTACAGAATACCGTAATATAAAATACATGTGTAACAGTTGACTTATCTCAGGACCACTTAAAACGAGATAGCTCAACTGATCCAGATCACTTCCAGAGGCAGCGGTGTCCCCAACACACTGGCTGTATTGACACGCTGAATAGCAGTTGCTAATACGCTGAGCCAGGTAGGAGCCAGCTCTTGGGTCACGCGGTGTGTCTACCAGACGCCGCGTCGTGACTAGAATCTAGAAGTCTCTTAGTTGATTTTTAGTACGAATTACATAATTATTTACACAGGCGTTAATGGTATAAGTAGTAGCAGTTGGATTGTTGTTGATGATGATGAGAGAATTAAGACACTGTTTTCATAATAAAAGACTTCAAGTTTATTGTTCTGATAACTTTCCCAGACGAATCTAATAATATTTCAATTTACAATAACATGATAATCATATGTACTTCGAAACTGTTTTATAAATATTAATGTATTAATACATAAGGTTTAAAATGACGATCTCTGTGGTAGAGTGGCCAAGGCCCACCGGAGATGCAGAAGGTTGGGAATTCGATTCCCGCCACGAGACTAATGTTTGTATGATCTGCAAATATTTGACTGACCTGTTAGCTCAATTGGTAGTAGCAATGCCTTCTGCGCTGTAGGTTAAGGGTTTGATTCCCTCCCAGGATAAACATAAGTGTAATGAAGATATAAAGTCATTTGTTATTTGTATAGTAATAGTTAATGTAATAAAGTATCATAAGTATGTATTTAAAAATATATGAGTATTTCATCAGTCATCTGGTCACCGTATTACATGCCATGCTTAGTTTGGATCTAGATCCACCAATATTTATTTACTAGCTGACCCGGCAAACTTCGTACCGCCTCAATAAATCAATAATTAAATATAATAATATTTACTCACCTTTTAAACCTTCTCTGGACTACGACAAACATTATAAATAAATAAATATATAATCCCGGACATTTCACACAGCATCATCTGACCTCAAAGTAAGCAGAGCTTGTGTTATGGGTACCACATGACTGATACACTACTTATATACTTTTTTTTAACATTTTAACACCAAAATCAGCTAAATTAGTCCATCAATCAGTTCTCAAGTTTTAGCTAGACTATCGAACAGCAATAGATTTTTATTATATAGATTTGTCTCGGGTCTGGGTATTTATTTTGTGTATGTATTTACAATAAATATATATAAGTAGTATATCAGTCATGTGGTTCCCGTAAAGCTCTGATTACTTTCGGGCTGATGCTGTGAGAAATCTCCAGCATTATTTATTTATTTTATTTATCTCGATGACACAATGTATCCTTAATATTTCGTAAATTATCGTCGTATTATGAATTAAATTGAAACTTTATTGTAGGCAAATATATCGGTAGGTAATAGACGACCTCTGTGAAGCAGTGAACCAAGACCAGGCTGAGATGCAAAAAGTTACGGGTTCGATTCCTGCCGCGGGACAAATGTTTGCATGATCTGAAGTATTTGTCTCGGGTCTGGATGTTTCTATGTATGTATTTACAAAAAAAGTATATTAAGTAGTGTGAAGTCATGTGGTACCCATAACACAAGCTCTGCTTACTTTGGGGCTAGATGATTCTGTGTCAAATGTCAAGCATTTTTATTATTATTATTAATGTATTTATATATAATATATGCTACTGTTTTGGCACTATAGTCTATAATTCTATATTTCTATAAAATACAAACCAACCTTGAGCTGTACATAAAGTCCGTTCACCAGACATTGCATTTTGTATCTTATGCTATTGACATAACTGTCACCTCACGGGACTGAACAAACATCCTAACAACAAACGGTAACTACGAACTTCAATTTTTAATCCGGGTTAACGTCTTCTAAGAGGAATTTAGAGCTGATTTGTATTCACGTGATGAATTCTCTAAAAATAATAGCTCTTGGTATTCCTGATGTCCTCTTATAGTGTCACTGGTTATTGAAGTGATAACTTCTTATGGGAGGGTAAACCGCTTCGTTACGTAACGCGTTACGGCGCCAGTCTGTCTGGCTTCCCTTTCTCTCACGCATACGGCAGCGGTAAGGCAGGCTGCTCCTCTCTCACTCTAACCCACAGCGCTAGTGAGATTAGTTTAAGTTATCACTTCTGTCGGGCGTCCCGAGACGCACACGTTTTTTTCTAACCAGTGTGGCGAAAGGATTAAAGTGCGCCTTAAAGGCTTTCGTGCACTTAGCACTATAGTCTTCGAATTTACAGATTCTAGGACCGTTTGAGAGTACTGGTATAGAGCGCGTTAATTATTCGACCAGAAAACAATATTGGTGCCGGCGTACTCGAACCCATGACCTTAGGATATGAAGTCTACCACTACCACTAGACTACCAGTGATCTTTATATTCTAAATTAAATACATTTATTAAATACCTATGTTGTTACCTAAGTTTTTATACAAATCAAAATAATGTATTACGTAACATGCCTATGTGAACATTTTGATGATATTTGACGATATAGTTACATACCATATTTTAAGCTGCTGCCCGCGGCTTCGTACGCGTGGTGCCAAATGGCGCTCTGCGAATACGCTATCCTTCCTTCCGTATAGACAAAAGTCTATGCACCGATGACATATGAAGGATGCGCTGTTTACGTAATCTTAGCCCACCTGTGATATTAAACTTCCCGCAACAGACGAGCAGACATCCGTGAGTGACGTGTGAACCACCTGGCCTGTCCGGGTATGATACAATTTGTTATGAGGACACACTTACCCGGTTAATTAGATACTCATTTGGAAATTCAGTAAGGTTTGGTTAAGTTATATATTATCGAGGTTATTATGTGATTTCCTGTGAACTACATCGTAACTGTGGTGCGCAATATATATACAGAAATTTGTGAATTGTTTTCTACAGCTGGGTAATGACTCTTTATCTCTTCATCTCGGTTTTGAGCCAAAGGTATCGAGATCATCTATCCATCTGGCCTGTCAGCTGAATTAGTAGTACCCAATTGAGTTCTGCCTTTTAAACTGTACCTAAGTTGAGGGTTTGATTCCCTCCCAGGACAAACATTTGTGTGATGAACATAGGTGTTTGTTCGGTGTCTGGGTGTAATAAAGTATCATAAGTATTCTATTAATCATCTGGTCCCCATAATACAAGCTATGCTTAGTTTGGGGCTAGGTGGTGTTGTGTTATGTTGCATTGTCCACTAATGTTTATTTATTTATATTTTTATTTATCTTCTTTTTTATTCTTATAACATGTCATCAATTATTCCAAAATACGTGTCATTACCGTCTACTCACTTGTAGTGTTGCCCTATTTTTATTTTTTGTATATAATAGGTTGGGGAAAAAGTTTCTTCGCATTTTTTAAGAAAATTCAAAACATTTTTTTATATATATTTAACTAAGGTACCATTTTGTTCGATAACTTTTTGCGATCTTGTAGGTAGGGACATGATCCCATTGCTATAGAAATTTTGGGACTTCTGATCAAAATACCGCGACAAGTGGTTTTGGCAGTCCTCTCGTGATGTTAACCTGACACTGCCTAAAGAATTCTGAAGAGACCGAAACAGGTGGAAATCTGAAGGTGCAAGGTCAGGACTATACGGCGGATGCATTAACACCTCCCAGCCAAACTTTTTGCTGAGTGGCTAAAGATGTGTGAGGTCTAGCGTTATCATAAATGAAATGTACAAAATAATATAAAATACATGAGAAATTAAGCTATCTAAGAACCGTTTAAAACGATCTATAGATACCGCAGCTGATCCAAATCACAGAGGGTAGCGTCCCCAAGAAACTGCCGGCATAACCACGTTGAATGGCAATGTATGTAAATATGTAGGCATATTTGCGGCATATTTGCGGCATATTTACTCCTTTTGATGTCCTCGGTGCCACAATCAGCCACCACACCAGCTCTAAACGAAGTCCCGACAGATGGGATGCGGCGGTGTCTACGCGAGTAGCATCCCATACCAATGGCCTATCCATCTCCCAAGGGACAAGAGCCATACCATCAGGTCTCTTACCATCAGCACGTATTAGACCATTTGGCTCGAGAACAGCACTGAAACATTTTTTTTCTTTTGATACATAGCTTAAGCCTAAAATGAGTTCTCTTCCAGAATACTTCTTTCTTTTTTCTTTATCTTTAAGTTTGTCAATAAAACATTTACTTATATCATTCTAGTTTTGAGATTTGATAGGTACTTATAATTTCGGTGCTAATAAATAGTGTATTCATAGGTACATTTGTGTGTTTCTTTTAGCACTGTGGTGGCAATTGTAACTGCTACCGGTCGGTACTTCGTTTAATAATTTAACGGTTGCATGATTCGGTTAACTGTTTGTTGAATAATTATATAATAACGAGAGTACCTTATACTATTTCAATTATAATTATACTAGATACAAAACTAGTTTGCCATCCATAAATTACGTCACACGTTTAGGAAGGAGTTTGACAGCGTGTATTAAAAAACCAAAATGACTAAAATATTACTTTATTTAGTCGTAATTTGCAATGGTTGTCCTGACAAAAATCTACCAGATAAGCGAGCTATAGTTTCAGCTGATCAGTGTTAGGTGAACCAACAGTCCCGTTGCTCCCATAATCTCTAAAATAATGATCATAATGTTTAATCTACAAGACCATATTGGCAAAAGCACGAACTAATCAGTGTGTATCTTTAAAACTTTGTTTTCCAACCAATCAATAAGCTCCGCAGCTAATAGGCCCACTCTGTCAAATCCAAACATAAGTTTATGGGTTCGAAGATTAGGCCATGGTTACACTTTCACTCGATGAGTTGGTGTCAGCTGTGTAAGCCCTAAGCAGCACAAGGTCGCAAAGCTTGTGAGCTTAGTGACCTTGTGTGCTGTTCTATTATAGAACAAGCGATTTATAGTAGGTGAGGTACCTATTGGATCTTGAGTGATGATTTAGCGGTGGACTAGCATTGTTAGAAATATCTCACCAATCTCATAACATAAGTTATAGCTTTTATACACGATTAGTAGTGTTACCTGGTATGTAGCTCAGATTAGTGTATAGATAATATTTGCATGCTATAATTAGGGAAAACATAAATCTAAGTTCTTTAATTTTTTTTTTGTATTTTTATTTAACGTGCGTTAAATTTTATTGACGACCTTTCTGTAGGCGAAAACCCGCCCACAGAGAGGATTCAATTCAATAAACGAAATTTCGTATTCTCCAGTGGTGTTAACGAATTTTTAAAATGGTAAAGTAATAAAAAGCGTAAACAAATATTAAGTCGGTTTTCTTTTTAGTTATTAAAACGTAATTATTGTTCATATCCATTCAAATTATGATCATTGTATGATTATGCAGGTAGTTGCCATAATATTGACAGCTTTGGTTAATAGTTTACTAAATAAAAAGTATTTTGGCAAAATGTAAAAGCTGCATGGAATAGCGGTCGGATTAGCGTCGGTTTTTTTATCCGTGGCCAAACCAACAACCAACGCTTAAAATCTCATTAAAAACAAAAAAATGCTTGCCTGTAAAGTCGGTTTACGGGCGATCATTTTACGTGATAACGTATTAAAAAAACATTAATGAAAAATTGCATACTTTTAACCTATTAAAATGCGTCACAAGCCGAACGCTTAGGCCGATCGTGCCTTTCTATCGCTTGTTCGACGCGCTCTCGCTTGCACGCTCGGCTCAGGTGGAACTTGACAATTTTTCGTGCGTGCAGCCGACGTTAATCCATTTATAAGACGTTATCACGTCAAAAAGAATAAAATGCTTTATTCAATAAAATCACAAAAACCAATTTGAAACGTCTTCAAATTCTATATAGCGAATGTAGATATTCCGATTCCTCCTAACCCCATTTCAAGAAGAATCCGGCAAGAAATCAGGGTCTTAACGCTTTTTTGTTACGGATGCCGAGTCGTGTTAGAGCAGATTTGTCACAAGATTTTTTGTCATCAAAATAACCTGATATTTTATAATAAGTTCTAAGAGACAGTTTTTGTTTAATCACGTTTTTAAACAATCGACAAACCAGCACGTCGGACCTTGTTAAAGAAATATACTCATATAAAAGATGTACTATTTTTAGTGAGCATAACAGCGAGATAATCCTTATTTCTATATATGACTATCGCTATTTTTTTTTGCAAATTAATATTTTGTGAACATACATCAGATTTTTATTTATATGAAGCTGCTGCCCGCGGCTTCGGACGCGTTGTACCTACCTACATAAAAAGTAGCCTTCTCCAAATGTCCTTCTCCAAAGTCCTATATATCTCTACACCAAAAATTCATCAAAATCTGTTCAGCGGTTTACGTGTGAAAACGTAACAAGCAGACAGACAGACAGAGTTACTTACGCATTTACGAGTAGGTATAATATTAGTTAGATACACTGACCAAAATTAAAAATAATAATGAAATAATTACTGAAATCTACAAAATAATATAAAATACATGTGAAACAGTTGAGCTATCTAAGGACCGTTTAAAACGATCTATAGATAGCTCAACTAATCCAAATCGCGTTCCCAAGACAGTAGCGGCATTGCCACGTTGGATGGCAATGCTAATACGCTGAGCCAGATAGGAGCCAGCTCTTGGGTCACGCAATTTATCTACCGTAAAATAATTTTGAAAACGCGGTGGGCTCCTGTTCCACGAGTCCAGGGTATGATTATTTTTATTTTCTTAGTGTTATACGTATAAGAAAAATGACATTATATGGTATGACAGTTGTAACAAAACTTTTGATCTTTATTTTTAACTTATTATCGTGTCATTAGTTATTTCAAACCAGTGTGGTGAAAGGATTAAAGTGCGCCTCAGGGGCTCCTTTCGTGCACTTGGCACATGTCTGCAAACTTTTTAGGTTCTACGATATGCCGGTTTCTTCACGATGTTTTCCCTCACCATTTGCGAGTACCTACTGATATAACGCACATAAATTATTTGCAATGGTTACATTGACTAGGGATTAAAAACCCGTGAAGATAGATAGATAGATAGATTAACACTTTATTGTACACAAAAAGAACACAGAAGAAATAATCGAAATAAAATTGTACAATGGGCGGCCCTATCGCTAAAAGCGATCTCTTCCAGGCAACCTTGGTATGGACAGGATAAACAAAAACAGAACGACGGCGACGCGGCTGTGTACAAAAAGATACTTAATGTACTAATACAAAATTTGTCAAGTCTGAACCTAATTCCATGCCATGCCAAAATCTATCTGAAAGTAGATCCCCTCCCTCCCTTTATCAAAATTAACGGAGGTTAAAGTGAATCACACAAGACATCCGTAATCTACTTATTATAATCACGAAAGTTTGCGTGAATAGATCTTTCAACATAAAATGTAATATAATAACCCATGTTTAGCCTAATTAGTTTTAATACATGCTATCATAATAACCGATGGTTATAGTAACTGCTGGTTTATAAGTAGGTAAAGTAGGCTGTGTTGCAAATGGCGCGAGAAATAGAAAACTTGGAGAGATGAGCGCCACGTCTTATAAGAAACTTTACAAATCGATATGTACATATTACTCACTGGATACTTTCTTCTGTCCGTAAAACCTCGTTTTACTTGTGTGTGATAGTTTTATATGTATGATGTACTTGTTGAAGTATTTGTTTATTGACCGAGCGAAGCAAGTGCCTCCGTTTCAACTTAGACGAAAATGCATTCGTATGTCTGTCTGTCCGGATGTTCTCCTCTACAGGTCGCATTTCTGAACCGATTGTCCTGAAATTTTGTGAGCAGTTTCTATAACTATATAACTTTTTTGTTGATTCAGTTTTTGGAAATCTTTAAAAATGGCGGAGATATGGGTAACCCCCATATCTCCGCCTAATAAGAAGATAAAAAAGTTATATTTTAGTCATTTCGAAAAATGTTTGCGAGGTCTACAGCTCTCAGAACCACTAGTGATATTTCTTTTAGTTGCTTAGTATCGCCTTTTTTAATAGAAACTACGGCTTAGATGGGCTCTGTCATATGCAATAATAATAATAATAAATAACTTATATTCATAATAATAATAATAAAAAACTTATATTAATAATAGTAATAATAATAAAAACTTTATTGAGAACACTAAAAAACAAAATAAGAAATTTAAACCTAAGTGCATATACATAAAAGAATAGTGTCCTGCACTTCTTGGAATACTATTTACAAGTATTCTAGCAATACTTGGAGAGACGGTAAAAGCTGACGAAAGCCGAAAAGATCATTCAGCCTAGACGAGCTCTGTCATCTATGTACTAAGTACAATTCTCGGAATACTATTAACAAGTATTCTAGCAATACTTGGAGAGCCAATATAAGGTGATGAAGGCCGAAAATATCATTCAGCGTAGACGAGCTCTATCATCTATGTACCAAGTATAATTCTCGGAATACGATTAACAAGTATTCTAGCAATACTTGGAGAGCCAATATAAGGTGATGAAGGCCGAAAAGATCATTCAGCCTAGACGAGCTCTAAGTACTAAGTACTCTATGTACTAAGTTCAATTCTTGTAATACTGTTTACAAGTATTCTAGCAATACTTGGGAAATAACGAAAGCAGAAATGGACAAAGGCAGAAGTATGCGCAAAAAGAAAAAGTGGAAAAAAAAAGACATGAAGCCATATCATTATGAAGAGAATCTTGCTTGTTCTTTTCGGGCTTGGGTTAGGAGGAATTGACACCTACATAAATTCACCTATGTAAGAAGTTTCAAAGTTATCCTTGTGATTGTATTGAATAAAATATATTTTGACTTTGTCTTTGACTACCAAAATTACATTTTAAGGAGTGGTTGAAAACGCTTAAAAAGTACTACGTAGAATAAAAACTATAAAACAATCTAAAACAACTAATAATACATACAATTGTCGGAAGCTTATCACGTAATGGATTGACATAACCGGCGCGTCGCCTGCCATGCGCGAAAACGTGCGCTTGCGCAGCAACTGTCTAGTTTTTATTCTGTAACTTGAATCTTATTGTTCAACGGGAAAGTCGTGATTATTATGAGACAGACGCTGCGCAAATTATTACTTGTGATTGTGGTGTACGTTATTAATCACGTGAAAATTTATTATGTTGAGTTCATAAGTAGGTACTTCGTATTTTTTATTTTTTCTTATTTGCGTGCCACTCTGTAACTCTATACAATTGATATAGAAGGGAAGGGTTTTCTAACATAAGTATGATTATACTTAAAGAAGATCTCAACCTTATTTTATAGTAATATTTTTCCTACAGACATTTTACATTTAAAAATAATACAAAACTTTGACAAAAAAAAATGAAATTAATTGATAATAAATAATGCTGGATATTGTACACAGCATCATCTAGCCCTAAAGTAAGCAGAGCTTGTGTTTTGGGAACCACATGACAATATATTTTTTTATTCATAGATAAAAAAACACCCAGACCTGAGACAAATAATTACAGACCATTAAACATTTGTATCGCGGCGGGCCTTCGTCCACTGCGCCACAGTGTTCATCAAATGATTTTTACAACACTTGCTGAAACTTAAACCCAAAATCTCTATTAACATAATTTTAATAAGCTTAATAAAATGTACTAAAATATTGCAAAAAGGACAATAAACAAAACAGGCACGATCAGTTATTGTTAGATTACGTCATGATAATTAGCACACAATATCGGCACTTCACTTTCCATTTCATCGCGATAACAGAGTTCACTTCAGTAAATTGTCATCATTATCACATAATACCTAATCATAATACGTAAGAGATAAAAAAATAAAAAATGCTTTACATTTCACTCATCATCATCTATCAAAGTAAGCAGACCTTGTGTTAAGGTAACATTACTTTTATACTATACTTATATACTTTTTTTAGAATTGCCATTCAACGTGGCAATGCAGCCTGTGTCTTGGGAACGCTGCCGTCTGGCAGTGATCTGGATCAGTTGAGCTATCTTTAGATCGTTTTAAATGGTCTTTTGATAGCTCAACTGTTTCCCATGTATTTATATTATTCTGTTCATATCTGTAATTATTTCTGAACTTTTTTTGTTAATAAATAAATAATTTCAAAATTTTAAAATTAATAAACAGCCTTATTTCGCCCCAAAGCATTTAAGTTGTGTTAAATGCTTATTTGCAATAATTATTATACATAGAAAAACACCCAATCCCGAGACAAATATTTGCAGATCATAGAAACATTTGTCCCGCGGCGGGACCGGACCCGCAACCTGCTGCGTCTCAGGCGAACCGCAGTCGTTTTTATTTTTAGTATTTAAAACGTAATTATTATTTATTTCAGAGTACCCACTGATGGAACAAATCTAGTGGGGATAATCAAAATAATCGAAATCAGACTACTACAATCTAACCCATATCGAACTTCTACAATCTTTTGTAGCTTTGTTTTATATGGTTTTTGTTATGATGACGTCATAAAGACTTGTAAGTAAATGCCATCTGAAGCTTTATAAAGGTAGAGTTGATTATCTATGGGAAACAGTCTCGTTATAAATCATGGAGATTTGATCGAAGACATTACGAGGCGGGTGACGACACCATTGCTGTGGAAATCACGACTCGACTCGGGAACTCATTTATAATTATGTTTTATAAGTAGTACTAAAGGTTGGTAGGTACTTAGAATGGAATAGAATATAAGAAATAATAAATAATGGCAGACATTTCGCACAGCATCTAGCCCCAAAGTAAACAGAGCTTGTGTTATGGGAACCACATGACTGATATACTTCACATATTATTTTTTTGTAAATACACACATATTATACATATGAACTCCCAGACCCGAGACAAATACTTGCAGATTATACAAACATTAGTCCCCGAACCCGCAACCTTATGCGAATCAGCCGGGATTTGGTTCAGAACTTTATTAAACACCAACACCAAAACACCAACACAAACACATTGGACTGTTTAAGAAACAATGTTTAGCTACAAACGGACAATGGGCGTTAGATAGATTGTCTTATCGCTAGATAGCTTAATAAGTATACTCCAGACTAATTTATGAAGGTGCGATGGGCAGTCTTATCGCTAAATAGCTAACTAAGTATACGCTAGACTAATTTACGAAATAAAAAAAAACATGCTCTCGATTGTTATCTCCGGGCTCGGTAGAACCCACCTCAAATCTTTAGCTACATAGATTTTTGAGTGTAAAAGGAGTAGTCAGAGACATGATCAAACATTACATTTGACACATGCCTACGCTTTGTATAGTAGTTAGACCACTGCGAATTATTTCGCGACGAATTTTTTCGCGCTATTCTATGTGATTGTTCACGTAGGGACGCGCGGGCGCGGTGCCTGCTGGGGGCGCGGTAGATGTGGCGAGCTCGTGTTCACATTGGCCGCCAGGCGTTTGTTTCTAGCGACAAGTTCAAAACTTATTTTTAAGGTTGAACTTACCTGACGTCGCGAGTGAATCGAGCGCTCCGCCGCTAGTTCGACGTAAACACACACAAACATCTAATCAAACGTTGAAAATTATATACTTCAGAATAGATTTAGAATAGCGGATTAATTCGTTAGTGCGTGCTAGGCCTTAGTTTCCGCGTTAGCTGATATTAAGTTTTAATTAATTAGAGACGATGACGTAATTGAAAACACTTGAACAGGAAAACTTATTAACCATGACCATGAAAACACAGCTTTGCTTTTTGTAAGCTTAAACTAAAATGATGTTCCGGTGCCGACAAAAAAACCCAAAAAGTAAAAGAACAGACGTGTCGGTTCTAGAGCTTGGTATTTTTTAAGGTGTGGTTTTGGGGTAACGTCCACCATCATGTTAACCAGCTGTTAAACGTCTGTTTTTAATGATTTTCACACGAATGAACTGGAATTTATCTAAAAGGACTTAAAACACTCATCACCATGTCAAACGAGCGCGTTTTAATCTTTTGTATGAAAAAGGGTGGACAAAAATGGTTTGATATCCTTTCTCCTTGGATTTAATGTTCTAAACTATATAGTTAATCCATTTTTGAAGTGATAACTTCTTATGGGAGGGTAAACCGCTTCGTTACGTAACGCGTTACGGCGCCAGTCTGTCTGACTTCCCTTTCTATCACACATACGGCAGTGGTAGGCAGGCTCCTCCTCTCTCACTCTAACCCAAAGTGCTAGTTAGTTAGATGGGCATCCCGAGACGCACACGTTTTTTTATTTAGTTAAGTTACACCACAAAATCCAACAAAGATTATTAAATTGATCTAGACAGCGTGCTTCGAACATTCAAATTCGATCAAATTTAATGATTAAAGTTACTATGATTTAAATAAAACCAAACTCGAACTTTTACATATTATTACTAAGATAGCCTTGATGATTCATCAGCTCAATCATCATTTCACAAGTTTAGTCGCAGGCATCCAGACAAAATGACGAGAACAACATGAATTTGAGAACTTCCAAAAAAGGCGACAGTGAAGTCACGAATCCATGCCGACATAATCTAGAACGCTATCCGTTACGAACAATAAGGATTTAACTAAATTCCACTGCTATTTATTTTTGGCGACCATTTTGCAACCTTTTTCGTCATGCTTTTTGTATTCTACAAACTGTCCCGTTCACGACTTCGTCCGCGCGATTTAAAAAGAAATAATATCTCATTGAAACATTTTGCTTGACTGTGACAATTATTCAAGCGCGTACAATGACAGCTGATAACTGTCATAACCTAACTAACCAAACGTCATCAATAGTAATACTAAACTGAACTCACCACTTTAAAGCATAAAAGTTTTATTTGAGAATTTTGCAATTTTTTTAATGTCTTAATAGTTATTCTGCTATTCAAGAACAAATGTAACAAATAAAAATCACGAAAATCGGTCCAGCCGTTCTAGAGTTATAAATAGTGTATCTAACACGACTTTGTTTTATAATATAGATTAACACCTACCTGCGGCTTTGGGCGCGTGTTAACTAAGTAAAAATTTGCCTATGTCCGTCCCTAAGATACAATCTATCTTCTTACCTAATTTCATTAAGATCCGTTCAGCCGTTTAGCCGTGAAAAGAGGGATAATATAAATTCGTATATATGTGTTCTTAACACAAGAAGTTATAATATTTGAATATGTAAGGTTCGATCTATTTTAGTTGAATTAACTCTACGTTAGCTTTGCTTACTTTGGGGCCATATGATGCCGTGTGAAATGTCCGGCATTATTATTATTATTATTATAGCATAATTAAAAGAAGGTTTTTAGAAAGAAGTCACTGGCAACACCACGCGAGAATTCTCGGAGGGCAACTCTGCATAATGACAGCATACAATGGAATTGGAAAACAAGATGGATCGATGGTTTTTTGGTTTTTTTTTTGGTAAGGAGAGATTTGGTTTAGTTCGAGGAATGGGGTGGAAGGGAAAAGGAAAATAAAGGTTGTTGGAATTCATTCAGTAGGTACCAGTATTTCACTGGACCACTTACATATGGATATAATAGATTGATAAATAGAAATTGCTACACTACGTCTGCTAAATTGATTTTAATTAAACTTGCAGAATAATACCGTCCTTCTAATATAATCAAATAATTAATTAATGTGGTGTTAAAATATATGTGATTCTATTCTTAATAAATAAAGGTGGCAAAATATTTTAACGCACTACCTTATAATAATTATAATTTAATATTGATATTGGAGGACTTTGCAGATAACACAATTATAGGCCCAAACTAAGCATAGCTTGTATTATGGTGACCAGATGCCTAACACAATACTCATATATTTTTAAAAATATACTTATAATATTTTATAACACCCAACACAGAACAAACACCTATGTATGTTCATCACACAAATGTTTATACTGGCAGGGATCGAACTACTACCAACTGTAAATACATATATGTATGTATATATAGATAGATTATGCATAGACTATGATTTTAGTTATATTTTGATTTATGTTATACCTTCAAAATCTAGCATAAAAATATATAAACAGATACATAAAAGTCAAATTCTGAATCCGTAAAGGCTGTGAGATAAAAACTTGAATGTAAATATCAAGCATGGAATTCATTAACATTCGACATCGAATACCAAATCTATACCAACGCAATGTTTTAACCTAGAAACCAATTTAAGTTTAGATGGAGGAATCATACAGGGCCTGATGAGATGCATTTTCTGTTGGAGTTCACGACTGCGGATAGATCTAATTGTATGGATATGACTAGCTTATAAGTCAGGTGTCTGATGCTTGGTTTGCTGCTGTCATTTTCATATATTTTGATCTTTCCGCAAAAACGTTATCCAAATGCCCGCGGCGATCAAATCAGGCAGTTAATAGGTAGATTAAATGTATAAAATTGCTCTTGAAATTCGTTAAAGCTCAGTTTGTATAAATTTTATTTGCAATAATGTTAGAAATGACGTCGTCCATTGTCAGACACTTTGTTTAAGCCAAAAAGTCATTCAAAAGATATTTTATTTAATACAATCACAAGGATCACTTTGAAACGACTTACATACTAGGTGAATTTAAGTGCCGATTCCTCCTAACCCAAGCCCGAGAAGAACTGGCAAGAAATTCGTCCTGGTCTTAGTGCTTTTTTGCATGATCTATCTTATAACTACATTTCAAATGTGTTGGTTGGTCTGAGGGCAGAGCAATTCTTATCAGTAATGTAGTCATTTATATTATTATACGCTTTCATCAAAAGACTACCTTTATGTAAGCTTTAAATTTCTAAATATTAGTTAGGTAGTTGAGTTAAATTTTTTAGAAGCTTATTAATTAGAAGCGCACCGTGTTCCCCATAAAGGACTTATTTGCATGGTGGCAATCCACTGTCAGACAACCTTCAACTATAATTCCTACTAATATTATAAATGCGAAAGTAACTCTGTCTGTCTGTGTCTCTATCCCGTTTTCAAGCCAAAACCGCTAAACCGATTTTGATGAATTTATAGAGATAGATGAGACCTTGGAAAAGGGCATAGGCTACTTTTTGTAGGTACCACGCGTGCTAAGCCGCGGGCAGCAGCTAGTTAATTATAATTATACTCACGTCATAGTTTTATGTTGAATTTTATATTATGTTACTTGGGGAATTACGAAAAGATGTTTCCATACAAGTCAGATAGTTTCATAGTTTCAATAGTTCTTACATCTTGTTGGACACATTGAAAGTTTGCCGTAGGTTCGAGCGCAAGGAATATAATATATATGCATTTATGCGGGTGCTAGTATATATAATGATGTCTACTACGTACTATGCATGTAGAACAAGTGTCTACTGGGTAGTAACTTTTTAGGTTCCGCGAAATGCCGAAATGTGAAGAAAACAATGATTTCATTCACCGTTTGAAAGCGCACATACGTTTTTCGAACAGAAAAACCTATTAGCGCACGACCGGATTCGAACCCAGGACTGCATGATCGGAAATTGGAGCCACTAGACCAACAGTGCTCATTAGTATTAGTACAACACGTGCAAAGCCGCTGTCAGACGCTTGTTGGTATATTTGTAGAAGAAGAGAAGAAGATACTCACTTAATTCAGTGTCGCAGTCGGTGTACTCATGGTTGCAGTCGACGGTGTAGGCGGCGGCGGCGCTGATGGCCACCACCAGAACGCACCAGAGTGTTAGTGCGCGTGCGCCCATTGCGATCACCGTAACGCCATCTATCGGTCAAATTGTTTAGTCAGTTATATTGTATATACCAAGTATAACGAAGCACGGAAAAAAGACAACTTTTAGAACACTTTTCAACTAGAACTTTTTAAACTTTTAGACAGACAAACAAAGGCAAACTTTTTGTTGTAACTATTGGGCCCTGATTTTGTCGTTTCCCTTGACTAATAGCCGCAAACAGTTATTAAAAGTTAGTTAAATAATTCCTTAGGATAGATAGATAGAACGCTTTATTATACACAGAAAGAACATACAAAAAAAATATTAGCAATAAAGTTATACAATGGATGGCGTTATCGCTAAAAGCGATCTCTTCCAGGCAACATTTGGATGGACAGTACAAGTACAAGTACAGTAACATATAGTTTATAAAGTATAGTTTTTTTTTTATCAAATCTATAAAAAATAGTCTATACTAAGTCAAATCTAGATATGTACGAAGGAAGGATGGAAGGATAAACATCTGCGCTTCCCTAATATATATTACACAGAAAATTACATTTATTATTGTTGCAAATGGGTAATTCTATAATAGACTAGAATAAAATAGTAATATACAATTCAGATAACGAGCCGAAATGGTAACTAATATATAAAATCACTTTCAGTGAGTTGTGTGTGCGATTTATGTTCTAAATTTGTCTTTGATGCATGCATAACAACATCTTTCGTATTTGAACAGTTTTAGCTAGTTCAGCAACTGAATCACCAATAACCTATAGGTAAAGTCTTTTTGCATTTTATATATTTTATCATTGCTCCCATTTTAAGCTTTATCAGCAACCACTTAAATATCACCATACAACTTTTATTTCATATAACAAACCTCTCATAAGCGGGTAAATGGTATTAAAATCAGTTTATATCGTCCCTGTTATTGTGCTAATGTGCCTCAAGCTTCATAACCTCAATTAAGTGTCATCATCATCATACGAACGGTTATTTTTTTATCCATGGTGGACAAGATAACACGGTTTCCTTAAACCGGCTTCGTCGTAACTGTATGTCCATGTATATATGGCATGTGTTGCGGTATTTTGACACTCAACATTGTCTCTTAAGTGGAGAATTCAAAGTGGCTTCTTAAGATTTTTTCGAGGAAAAACTCAAAAAGGTGAAGTCCTGGTTCATGTTTTGACTTCTGCATAAAAGTTATAAGTATGTCTTACGAGGGTACTGTAACTAAAAATAACTATAAACTGTATGTAAGGAAGTACCTACCTATACCTAGGTACATATATGCTATTAGGTACCCTATGGAAAGGCTTAAGCTGGGAACAAATTGTACTAATTGCACGCTTGATTCGCATTCGATACGCGACCGGAAACAAGCGAGCCGGAGCTAGCGACCCGCGGTTCAAAATCACCCTGATAAAGATTCTTTAGATGAATCGGAACAATGCCGGTGTTTTTATCGACAAAATAATACGCAGGGAGTGGCAGAAAGTGTATCCAGTGGAAGGAGTTAGATGCATACCTACTAGCTCACCATACGGCAAGCGAAACCGATCAATGTATCTCCGATCGAATGTATTATCTACCGATCGCGCGAAAGCAAATCTAATACCGCTGTTTTATCCAAAAAATTGTTAGAATTTTACATAAAAGAATCATGAAAGTGAAAATTAACCTACCCAACCTACCTAGATCTAGAATTAAATAATTTAGAAATCATTCAGAACCGTTACAAATTACCATTTTAGTAACCAGCAGACAGAATAGACACAATTGACCATAAATCAGCTATTAAGGTGAAAGAAAGCAACTATTCAAGTATCATAATAGCTTTGTATAGCCGCTGAACAATAAAGTGGGTATTTTAGCAACAAATTGCCATTTGCTTCAACTTTCGGTTGCCGATAGACGACGCTAATTCATTGTTTAGCGTTGTTTGAAAGAGATTGAGATTAACGATTAGATATTGACTTTTGAAGAACTAATAGTAGGTAATGGAAATAATGATTAAAGCCTTCTTTTTATTAGCCAAACAATGCTTCATTTAAACCTTTCGCTTAACAGTAAAATTAACGGAGTTTAAGAAGATGTTTATAATTTTCTGGTGGAATGTATCCAGAGCCAATCTGTAAGATCGTATACGTATGTCTGAAATGTAAGAACTGAATTTGCTGGATGCAAATGCGCCTATTTCAGAGTGTTGCCCCGTTGTCCGTTAAGTAGTACAATTTAAAGTGTAAGCTAAAACAGGGCAGACTCCAAGCCCTCTGTCAAATAAAAGATTTAAAAAAAAACTTTTAGCTCGCGGCATTTTAAAACATTGATGTGGCCTTACTGTACAACAGCTGTTTTGAAAATAATGCGTTGCTTACTACTTACTACATCGATAATTATTCCAGAATAATCTAAATGAAATTTCCTATTCTAAACTATTTACACATAAAAAAACCGGCCAAGTGCGAGTCGGACTCGCGCTCCGAGGGTTCCGTACAAACCTATAGGTATATAAGTAAAATTTCACCCATCACGACAATCGAGTCATAGTTTGATGATGTAACAAAAATGTTAAGTTTTCGCAATTTTTCTGTTATCTGTGCTATAAGACGTTGCTTCATACCGAATTTCAAGATTCTGAGTTCACGGGAAGTACCCTGTAGGTTTTGATTCCCTTGCGAGTTGCGAGTTTGATTATCATCATCTTCATCTTCCTGCCCTTTTCCCACATTATGTGGGGTCGGCACAACATGTGTTCTTCCATTCTCCTCTATCAGCCGTCATCTCAACACTCACTCCTTTCTTACTCACGTCATCCTTCACACAATCTATCCATCTTTTCTTTGGCCTACCTCTACTCGTAAATCCATCAACATTCATACCAAGCACTCTCCTAGTTACATGCCATTCTTCCCTTCTCATTACATGCCCATACCATGCTAGCCTGTTGCTCCGAATTTTTTCATTCACTGGCGCCACTTTCACACTTCCTCTTATGTACTCATTCCTTACTCTGTCCATTCGCGTCACTCCACACATCCACCTCAGCATTCGCATCTCAGCCACGTGCACCTTTTGTTGCTCAACACTCAGATCCATACAATAAGACAGGTCTTACGATCGTTTTATATATTTGCCCCTTAAGCTTAAGGGGCATACGATGATCGCAAATTGTTTTCCTATGTTTAAGTCTGGAAGTGAATGTGATCTCGCTAATTATAGACCGATATCGATATTACCTGCTTTAAGTAAAATCTTTGAAAAATAATTCTTAATCAGTTATTATACCACTTTAACGTTAACAGCCTGCTACATAGTAATCAATACGGATTTACTAAAGAATGATCAACAGCTGATGCAGGTATAGCGCTCTTAAAGCATATATTTGAGGCCTGGGAGAAGTCACAGGATGCAGTTGGGGTATTCTGCGATCTATCTAAGGCCTTTGACTGTGTGAGTCATGCAACCCTAATCACAAAGTTAAAATATTATGGCATTAAAAACCGGGCGATTGACCTCATACAGTCTTATCTATCCAATAGAGGCCAGAAAGTAGACGTGGGTGGTGAGAGGTCCTTGGGATCAATTATAGATATAGGGGTACCTCAGAGATCGATACTAGGCCCTTTTTTATTCCTAGTATACGTTAACAATTTACCTTTTTTTGTAAAAAATATTTGTGATATAGTTTTATTTGCAGACGATACGTCTTTGATTATTAAAGTTGATAGAGGTAAAACCAGCGATAACGTAAATGAATCCTTATCGTTAGTTCTTAACTGGTTCACTGTAAATAATCTTTTGCTTAATTCCAAAAAAACTAAATATATCAAATTCACTTTGCCAAATGTTATTCATAGCCCGTCCAACATTGAAATAAATGGAGAGGCAATGAATCTTGTAAATTCCACGATCTTCCTAGGTCTTAATATTGATGTAAAACTACAGTGGGGACCACAAATTGAAACGCTTGCTGGTAGGCTTAGTTCCGCTGCATATGCAGTTCGTGCGATACGGTGGCTTACTGATGAAGCTACAGCTAGACTAGTTTATTTCAGTTACTTCCATAGTGTTATGTCATACGGCATCATTCTCTGGGCGAAAGCAGCTGATATTGGTAAAATATTTGTAATTCAAAAAAGGGTAATACGTGCCATTTATAAAATGAAACCACGAGAACCTTTGAGAGAAATATTCAAATAAATTAATATTCTCACAATAGCTTCACAATATATATATGAAAATTTATTATATACACATAAAAATAGAGATGGGATTCAGCAAAATAGTGACCTTCATAAAATCAACACTAGGAATAAACATAAATTATAAATTACTAGGTTTCGACTAGAAAAAGTTAATAAGTCATTTATGGGGAACACGGTGCGCTTCTATAATAAGCTTTCTGAAAATGCTGCCTATTAAGAAATTTAAAGGATACATTAAAGGTCGTCTTTTGAAGAAAGCTTATTATAATATAGATGACTATATTATTGATAAGAATGCATGGCCTCATGTCGCTCTGCCGTCAGACAGTTAACCGACACACTTGAAATGTATAAACTCTCTTGTATTAGTATTTCGTAGTTAAGGTAGTTATAAGATGGATCATATAAAAAAGCGCTAGGACCAAGACGAGTTTCTTGTGAATTCTTCTAGAGCTTGGGTTAGGATGAATTGGCACCTAAATTCACCTAGTATGTAAGACGTTTCAAAGTGATCCTTGTGATTGTATTGAATAAATCATCTTTTGACTTTTACTTTTGACTTTTTTGAGACCTGTCGCCATTTCATGCATCCCGCATTTATTCGACTTCTTACATCCTTCTCTATCTCACCTAAGTTGCGAGTTTGAATATATGCGACTTAAATTGCTGTTTCTCTTGATTGCGTTGACATAGAAGTTTGATTTTGTTACAGCTTAAAGGTATTATGGACCTGAGAATTTTATATGAATTTCAATTTAATACCTCTACGCGTTCATGAGAAAAAGGGTAGTACTTAAGTTTAAAATTATTAAAAATATTTTTATTTTATAATGTAACTAAAAATGTACGGTTATCGCAATTTATCCTTTATCTGTGCTATAAGACGTTGCTTCGTACCAAATTTCAAGATTCTGAGTTCACGGGAAGTACCCTGTAGGTTTTGATTCCCTTGCAAGTTGCGAGTTTGAATATATGCGACTTAAATCGCTGTTTCTCTTGATTGCGTTGACATAGAAGTTTTATTTTGTTGCAGCTTAAAGGTATTATAGACCTGAGTATTTTGGTATGAATTTAAATTTAATACCTCTACGCGTTCTTGAGAAAAGGGGTAGTAAGTTTAAAATTATTAAAAATATTGTTATTATATTATGTAACTAAAAATGTACGGTTATCGCAATTTATCCTTTATCAGTGCTATAAGACGTTGCTTCGTACCAGATTCTGAGTTCACGGGAAGTACCCCGTAGGTTTTGATTCCCTTGCGAGTGTCGAAAATTTGCAGCATAAACGGCTGTATCTTTTGATTGCGTTGGCTTAGAAGTTTGATTTTTTCACAGCTTTAAGGAACAGTAGACTTGAGTATTTGATATAAATTTCAGCTTGATACCTCCACGCGTTCCTGAGAAAAAGTGTCTTGACAGATAGACGGACGGACGGACAACAAAGTGATCCTATAAGGGTTCCGTTTTTTCCTTTCAAGGTCGGAACCCTAAAAAGTATCTAAATCACCATTGAGTTCTTACGCGAAAAACAAAATGGCGGGAAAAAATATCGTTTTCTGAATAACTAAAGTATTAATTTCCATTCAATTCAAAAAAGAGATTAATCAGAATGACTCATACATTATAACCTAATGACTGAGAATGGAAATAACCGATCACATCCAAAAAAGTTTTACGTAAGTATATTTAGGACGAAGACGTCCAGTAGTATTTTTCATTTTCATATGTATGTCCATGTCATAAGCTACAAAATGCCATGATTAACGATTACTCTTTTACTGCCTTAAGATTAGCAATGTTTAAAATATTTCCTATTTCCAATCCTACGATCGTCCTACTAATTTTAATCGTTAAATCCATTTATAATGAACAAACCCACACCTTGGTATATTATATAAAGTTTCTAAGATTGTAAATGTGTAGTTTTGAAATAAATTCGCGCATGATTTTTCCATACAAAGTTGATTCCTATTGATTCTTTGCCCCTTTTTTGCGGGTAGATGAAATATACCTCAGCGGACTTGGAGCTTGGAGAATAAGCTTGAATAAAATTAAAATCCCATCCAAATTGCTCTAGAAGTTATAACGCCATTCGCGTACAAACAAATAAGACAGACATTCTTAAAATGTTTGAATCGTGTTGTAATGTTTTATTCCAAAACCTTTTTCCCAAAAAATATTTACAATGTATTAGGTACAGACTTCAACAGTTTTATTATAAGTACGAGTAGGTACTTAGTATACCCTTCGTCGATCAGATAGGCTGCCCTCGTGATCGTGCATCGATCGAACTTCGTCTATCATTTGATAAATTGATTTTTTTATTTCCCTTTTAATTTTAAAATCAAAAACGCAATACGGTACACGGAAAATCACCCCAAAAGCAGACGAAGACCTTCTAGTCTTCTGCATCCAACTACCCCAATCCTTTGCTATATATTGTATTTTTCGTATCGCTTTTTCAGTTTTGCAATAAAACCCTAAAAGGTACACAAAAAAACCCTAGAGTAACGTAGTCTTCAAAACTTGGGTGTAGGATTATCTCGTTGCCTAGTTGCGGCTCTGTGCGACCCAGATTGCATTGCACAATGTAAAAACATATAACGTCCCATTGCGTGCACATCACTGCATCAAGTACTTCGTGCAAGTATCTTAGTACTTGCACATATCTAGATTGCAGAGATGTGTTCCGTGCACAGAAATTTTCTGGAAGTTCGACGCAATTTGAGACTGTTGCAATGATTTCTCAAATAACGTAGTTTATAAATTATAGACGTTGGTGTGACTATGGTAGCAAGGTATACGTTAGGTAGGTAGACTTTTAGGTATTTGAAGTTTACAGTGTCTTCCATAACGAAGCCGATCATCCCTACTTAATATTATAAAATCGAAAGTAACTCTGTATGTATGTTTGTTACGTTTTAACGCCAAAACCGCTGAACCGATTTTGATGAATTTTGGTGTAGAGATAGATGAGACCTTGGAGAAGGACATAGGCTACTTTGTATGTAGGTACCACGTGTGCGAAGCCGCTGGCAGCAGCTAGTATTAAATAAATTGGCCAAGCGCATTTGACCACGCACAGTGAAGGCTTCCAAAGTCAGAAAGGATAAGAATGACCAGTGGTCAGGTCTCAAACCAATTCAGCACCATAAATAACATAGCAAAACAAAAACATATCAAACTATATCTTTAAAAGACTTATAATTATTACCATGCTAAATTTTACCACGATAAAACTAATAGTCTTCGAGCAAGAGCTGTGATTTGGGGCGGACAGACAGACAGACAGACGGACAGCAAAACTATAAGGATTCCTTGTACGGAACTCTTAAAATATGTCAATGCCGCGCTTAGCCTTTCCCTATACTTCTACTAATATTATAAAGAGAAAAGATTTAATTGTTTGTTTGTTTGTTTGTATTGAATAGGC
Source organism: Lampropteryx suffumata (assembly GCA_948098915.1). Lineage (NCBI taxonomy): Eukaryota > Metazoa > Arthropoda > Insecta > Lepidoptera > Geometridae > Lampropteryx > Lampropteryx suffumata. The sequence goes on from OX402563.1 coordinate 7,115,044, forward strand.
TACGAAACTACTGGACCGATTTGAAAAATTCTTTTACCGTTGGAAAGCTACACTATCCCCGGGTGACATAGGCTACTTTTTATCCCGGGAAAAATCTTCAACGCAGGCGAAGCTGCACGCGTAACTAATAAATAGCTCTTGTGAGATAAACAAGTTACCCGTAGAATCGTCGAATCGTCGTAGAACTAATCTATTCTAAGCGAGGAGCGAGTGAATAATTATGTGAATATGGGATATTGGAATAATTCATCTAAACCTGACAATTTCTCGTAGGTAGTAAACGGTGGGTTGAAAGATAATAGCTTCAACAAAAGGGTTACCAGTCAGACGACCGCTCAGAATCTGCTCCAAATCAGCATTACAAAAAAATGTTTTTTTGTTTTTGTTTTTTTTGCTTTTTTGTTTATTCTTGAACTGGGGTTAGAAGGAAGCGGCATCTAGAATCTCTAAAATGTAATAAGACGATTCGAAATGGTTTTTGTGATTTGATTGAATTCGGGATATTTTGATTTGATTTGGTCGGCGAAAAATATATACTCCCGCGCTCCATCGGCATTTGTTTGACGCGGCGGATAAAAATGGCTATAAATTTTAAATACTCTATGAATTTACATTAAACTAACGCCAGCTATACATTTTGATAAACACGGGCTTTACTCACGTATTATTTTGTCGATGGAGGCACAGACACTGTTTCGATTCATCTAGAGAATCTTCATCAGGGTGAGTTTGATCCGCGGTCCGCTCGTTGCCGCTCGAGTTCACGGTTCGCCGGCTTACTCAAGTGGACAGAGAGAAGCACAAATGCCTATAGTTTTACTATGGATGACGTATTTTATGAAGTGGTTTAGTAAAGGCAGAATGTGGAAGCACATAGAACTCATTAGATGCAACAATATCGATACAACCCAGTTTACACGTTAGAAATCAAAGCAGACAATCTGATTTCTTCACATATTCCCATATTACTATGGTGTCATACGATTCTACCATTGTCTGTGTATTTAGCTAGGTATTCTAAGCATGCGAGAGTGTCTAGAATGTACTCGTTAGTATGTTAGTACCAGGATGGATTTACACCATAGTTTTATAGTTGGAAATTACGCCAACTTCATTCCTATAAATAAGTACCGTGGATACAAATATAGAATCGAAAATGGCTAGTATTTTTTTGACGTGATAACGTCTTTTAAATCGATGAGCGCCGGCTGCACGCACGAAAAAGCATGACTCATTGTCACTTGCAGCCTGAGCCGAGCGTGGAAGCGAGATCGCGGAACAAGCGGAAGAGAGACACGGCAGGCAACCATTTTTTTTCTTAAAGGTTTATAGTACTTATATTATACCTAATAAAAAAATAAATGCATGTAAAATGCTAAAAGACCAATATGAGAAAAGAATGTGCTAAACTCGTATGACATTTAAGATATTAGACAAAAAAGTTTATGCCGAACTCTCCCCTTACCTTCCACTAATAACGATTCATTTTAATCTCGATGGGTTTTATCATGGGTACCTAAACTAATTATTCTATTTGTATGTACCACTCTTTTATCAACACATTTCACGTTCAACGTCGACTCGACATTCGATTCGTCGAGTCGAGAGAATCTTACACTTCGCCACGACTCTACAACTGGGAAACCGCCGATAAATAATTTAAATCGACAGCGTGGTTACAAAACTAGTTTATGTGTGTCGCAATTCTATCTTTTTTTGTAGCTTAAACCACAAATGTATGTTCTAGAATCTAGATATGTATAACTTTAGCCTGACCACCTGTGGTTCGTTTGATATGGTTACCACGATCCGATTATTTGTTGTCGGCCTTGCAAGGTAGCCAGCATAGCGAACTCTAAGAATGATAATTTATTCACTATCGCGCCATTACTATTGTAACCTCAAATTAGATATCTACTTAATATGTTTTACCCACCTACTGTAACATGAATTTGCATCTAGTATTAAAAATCATTTTATTCGTCTTAGTGGATTAGTCTTTCATGGTGTCTCTTACTTACCGGTTGCCGGATCTTCTCGGGCTTGGGTTAGTAGGAATTGGCACCTCTAAATTTATCTAGTGTGTAAGACGATTCAAAGTGATTCTTGTGATTGTATTGAATAAAGTATTTTTTGAATTTTGACTTTGACTTTGAGTGGGCCAAGGTCCAAGGTAATACGAAGATTGCGATTCGAATTACCCAGACCCGAGACAAATACTTGCAGATCATATCTGCAAGTATTTGTCTCGGGTCTGGGTGTTTATATGTATAATATTAACAAAAAAAGTATATATCTAAGTAGTATATCATACATGTGGTACCCATAACACTAGCTCTGCTTACTTTGGGGCCAGATGATGTAGTGTTAATCCGGCATTATTTATTTACTAAGTACTCAGATACTTGATTGACTTTTAATCTTTTACCCACATAAATGGGGCACTTAACGTGTTATTAAGTACTTACCCCAGCTTTACAACGTGATTTTACCCAGACTAATATGCGACCGAGTTGCACAACTCACTCATTTCGTCTCAACACTTGGTCAAACGCTCATCAAACTAAATACTCCCACAGAACAATGAATAGTTACTACGTTAGCAGAGAACCAGAGCCACAGATAAGTCAGCAGTTAGTACGAGCATATAATTGTAAAAGTTACCTACTGGGTAAAACGTTTTGCTAACTATAATTACAAAGTAGATTGCAATTCTAACCTATCTCGTATTACTTGTTTCGACATAGACGAATTAGTGTTGAATGTTAGTAGGGCTGGCAAAGTCTAACTGCTCGATTTCAATGCGTTTAATGCGTCTGTTAATGCGTTCCTCGGAAAAATACTAAAACGAATCAAAGGCTGTTGTCAAAGGTTGTTGTTGTAATCATCATCATCATCATCATCATCATCATCATCATCATCATCATTATTTCAACCCGATTGCACCCTCTGCTGGGTATAGGCCTCCTCTTTATACCACTCTTTCCCGTCCCTAGCAAGTTTCATCCAGTGGTTCCCGACAACGCTGACTATATCGTTCGACCATCGGGCGGGTGGTCTGCCTCTTGGTCGTTGAGCATCCCTTGGCCACCACTCCGTTACCGCCTCCGTCCATCTCTCGTTATCCATTCTTGTTCGTTAAGTGTCCCGCCCATTTCCACTTCAACCTGGCGATCTGCATGTTGTTGTTGTAATACAATCAAATATAAAATAATGCCGGACATTTTACTTACACAGCATCATCTGGCCTCAAAGTAAGCAGAGCTTGTGTCTGCTACACTACTTATATACTTACTTTTTTGTAAATAAATAACTACATATTATACAAAGAAACACTCAGACCCGAGAAAAATACTTGCGGATCATACAAACGTTTGTCCCGTGGCGTGAATCGAACCCTCAACCTTCTGCTTCTCAGCTGGGCCTTGACGCACTGCGCCACAGAGATCTTAAATAGGTACAGCCGCTAGGGGCGCTTATTTCATTTTAATACAAACAATGAAAGCTCAGCTGATTTAGTTATTAAAAATATTGAGTAAAATATATTACCTAGAAAAGTAGGTAGGTACGTTATATTACTTTCAAGAACGTAACTATGTAGGTACCTACAGTTATTAATGTAACAATCGACAACCCTGAAGCGACACGATTCCCACGTGTAAACAATCGACGGTATAGTCTTACGCGGTTTTTCACTCCTAATCGGTCGATGTTTCGTAACTTATTGTGTGTTTAGAGTAGGTGCCTGAGGTTAGTATTGTTTGCATTACTTACCTACGATTTACTCGATTACTTACTCGATACTCAGTGAACTCGTCTCGCTAGAACAGCCATTGACCTGATGTTAGGATCTCACCAAATCAGTCAACGCTGCATCATGTCTTCGGCATGGTTATTACGTAAAAGTAACCTGTTACCACAGCAATAGCAGCGCGACAGCAATATTTAAAAAATCAGTCTCAAGTCATTAAAAAAATGCGTGAGTGTAGTGGAACACTTGGTTGGAACGAAGTTCCTATCGTGGTAATATACCATTATTGATAAACATAGGTATTATATTATTGATTAAAAAATACAAATGAATGAATTACTAGCGTCTGAGAGCAATTAAATGAAACGCAGATATAAAAAATGAATTGAAGGAATGTTAGGAAATTACGTAACTAATATATTTTTTCGAGTTTGAAAAATAAAATTTTTACCGTATATCATTCAATTCATCTAATTGATTCGTTCATTCGTTCTAATTGATTCGTTCATTCGTGCATAACCGTCTATACTAAAAAAATGATAACCGATACCGTCTATACTAAAAAAATGGTCGTGACGGAAAAATCTTGCACTTTTTTTCGCCTAGCCCCTATCCGCCAAATCCGTACTGTCCGATAAGAAACTTCGTTCCAATAATTATTGTAGCAATTCTTATGGTTCTTTTACCATCGATTATTACTATTACTACTACTCCAGTTCAACCGTCCTGACCTATAAAAGCGCCAAACATTGTTTGTTAGTTAGTTAGTTATTTTTTTGTTATCTGATATCATCAACATTTCGTGTTTTCGGAGTTTAATCATTTATTTATGCTCTACTAGCGACCAGCCGCGGCTTCGCATGAGAGCAATGCTGATACTAAATATACTACAGAATGGTTCAGCCAGCGTAGCGATTGCAATATAAGCGCAAAAAATGTGTTAATTTACGACATCAAATTAGAAACCTCTAAAATTATTAATGTTTCTCTACTATATTATGCATGTATTATACATATAAACCTTCCTCTTGAATCATTCTATGTATTCAAAAAACCGGATTAAAATCCGTTGCGTAGTTTTAAAGATCTAAGCATACATAGAGACAGACAGACAGCGGGAAGCGACTTTGTTTTATACTATGTAGTAAAGACCATTATTTTTACCAAATTTTATTGTTCTAGGTATTCTAGTACCCCATCGGTTTTGATTACCTGGCGAGTATCGATAAAATGACCGAATTATTTGATTGTTAAGGCATAGAATTTAATTTTTTACAGCTTCAAAAGACAGCAGATCTCAGTATTTTATATTAATTTTAACATCATACCTCTACGCGTTCCAGAGAAAAAGGATATGGACATACAGACAGCCAGACGGACAACGAAGTGGTCCTATAAAGCTTCCTTTTTTAAGGGTACTTAAATATGAATAATAACAATAATATATAAACTTTATGGACATAACATTCTAGGTACTTAAGTACAGCTAGAAATTTAAGCTACGCTAGAGTATAACAATAATGTGTCCTGTAAACGGTGGTATTATCGCATATGGCGATATCTTCCAGACAATCTTTAACCTTTTAAATATAAGCGTATCAGTAGTGTGTTTGACAGTAGTGATCGCGAAATTTTCGCCTATTGATAATTGTCAAGAGTTAGATAATAAGGGGGCTGGTGTGTTGTATACGTAAATATATTTCCTGTGGGCAGATCAAAGCGAATATTTTCAATAGTGTGTCGTAGAAAAGAACGTATTCCATCCAACCACGCCAAATTCTGCATTCATGTGAGTAAGACCAATATACAAAGTCCCTCAGATCAAGATAGCTCTATAACGCCATTGAATGACTCAACCAGACCGCAACCAGTTCCACCGTTTGCAAAATCATTTTAAGGAACAAAACGGTTGTGCTTTTCTTGGAGTTACGGCAGAAAAAGTTAGGTTTTCATTCGTTTTAAGATTTGAGTCTTTTTTATCCAAGTAAGTAGGTACATATAAAGGAATATTTTGTAAAGCTTGCCTTAGTTAATGTAATACTTACCTACATTAGTAAATTAACGATACTTTGCGGGTTATTCCCATCTGTTCTCTTGCGTTGTCCCCTCAGGGGGGCAGATGGCACATAAAAGTTCGATCTGTCCCCCCGTTGCAAATAGGGGAACAGATCGAACTTAATTAAATAATAAAAGTTTCATCTGTCCCCCCGTTGCAAAGAGGGTTACAGATCGAACTTTTTTTTTCCCCAACTGTCCCCCTAGGGGGACAGATCAGGTCTAAAAATAGCGGTCTTAGATTACCTACATGAAAAACCAACCAACTAACATATTGAATTATATCAGATGTTAAAATCAAGCCAGTCAACTTGATATTAAACAAAACATTGATTTACGAGCCCTTTCACTACTTAATTGGTTGGCTGTTAAAAAGAAACGCTTTTCTAATGATACACGTCTTCATACACTACACACTTTACGTATACTCATAATATCAGTCCATTATAAATTATAATACCAGTTTCGCTCCGAACTGAAATCTCGCGATGTCCGTCCGATTTTATACACGAATATCTTGCTATCTCCCACACCGTCCGCGTAAGATAATTGGTACCTAAAGTAGGTATACATTTTGATAAACACTGGTTTTACTCACGTCTTATTTTGTCGATGGAGGCACTGACACTGATTCAATTCATCTAGGGAACCGTGAACTCGAACGGTAACGAGCGGACCGCGGATCAAACTCACCCTGCAAGATTCTCTAGATGAATCGAAAGAGTGTCGGTGCCTCCATCGATAAAATAATACGTGAGTAAAACCGATAATCACATCAAAATGTTTAGTATCTACCATTCACGAAAGTTTTGAAAGTTAGAGAGTAGGTTTAATTGGGTACTAATTATTGTCCATGTCTGGATGGTTGCATAGTTTTGGAATGTACAAATTCATGTAGGTACATGTACAAACTCATTAACTCATTTGAACTCATTTTTTCTCCTTCTTAGAACCCTTCAATAAGTCGGCTTGACAAATTGCATGCAGATCGGATTATCGGTTTGCGTTATCGTCGAATAAAAAATGTTTTATTAAAAAAAAAGCGTGGGTAAAAAAAGTTTTTTTTTAAATAATATAGTCTTTTTATATATTACTAGCTGACCCGGCAAACGTTGTTTTGCCATGTATGTTATTTTTAGGAAACATTTTTATAGGTAAATATGATGTTTAAAAAATAAGGGTTGATCGTAAAGGGGTGAAAATTTAGGGTTGCATGTATTTTTGTATGATGTATCATAAAAAAATAAAAACAAAAAATTTTGTCTGAAAAATAAAAATAAAAAATTAAGGGGTGGACCACCCTTAACATTTAGGGGGATGAAAAATAGATGTTGTTCGATTCTCCCCCCTGACTAATATCCTCGCTAAGGATCACGAAAATCGGTCGAGCCGTTTCGGAGGAGTTCGATTACGCACCCCGTGACAGAAGAATTTTATATATTAGATAATACGTTTTCTTCAAAAGACTACCCTTTATGTAAGCTTTAAATTTCTTAATAGGTAGATTAGATACATTTTCAGGAAGCTTATTATAGAAGCGCACCGTGTTCCCCATAAAAGACTTATTAACTTTTTCTAGTTGAAACCTAGGGATGTATAATTTGTTACAAGTTGTAAGGCCATTATTTGGGCACTATTGGACGCGATTTTAATCTTTGACCATGACTCTTTGAACTTTTAATTTGTAAGACAATAATATAAGATTGCATAATTAATGTACATTGTATTAGATATCTACCTATCTACTAAGTAAATAATAATAATACTGAATGAATTCTTATACCTAAACGTGGGTGTGCTTGTTTTGTGCGATTGTTTTCAGTTGTGGGAAAGTTTATAAAATGCGTCATTGAATACAAGACCACAAGTAATCCACTTTGCATTTCGAATTTTCGGTGAACAGATAATTTTTACCCGCCATTTTGTTTTTCACGTAATAACTCAATGGAGATTTAAAATATTAGTTACCTATGTGTAAATAGTTTAAAATAAATTAAGTCCTGCAATGTTGAGGGGTCCAAAAACATATTCATTATATACCTATATAATTCTACTGTACCTACGTGTGTATGTCACTGAACTCCTTCTAAACGGCTGGACCAATTTGAATGTTTTTTTTTGTATGCGTCTGGGTGGCGCCCTGGATGGTTTAGATTCACAAATCAGCCCGGCAGATGGCGCTGCAGTCGGTACAATTAGATATATTTTTTTCTTTTTAAAACGCGCGGACGAACTCGCGAACGGGACAGCTAGTTATTGTATAAAATGTTACCTCTTTGACGACGCATCTCGAACGCCATTTTTTTCAAAACAGCTGTGTTAATAGTATAAGGGACATAAAGGTTTAAAAAGCCGCAGGCGAACACATTTAGTAAGGGTGGATCCTAAGTATCTAAGTAGGTATCAGCGGATTCAAGAAGGGAATTTGTAAAGCGAAATTTAAGTTTATGTGACAGAGATATAATTGAGTATTGATGTAACTTTTTCCCAGATACCACAGCGAGGAAAGCCGCAGAAAACAACACATGGGATTCGAAGGTAACTAAGAATGTTTCGTAGACATTGTATTATAATAAAGCGTTCAAAAGTTCTCACCATCTTGCATAATCTGACCTTGCCAGTTAAGAATTAGCTAAAGCCAGATCTCAGGGTCACACCTCTGCTTCGGATGTAGCTTCGCCCTTCGCAGTTCCATTAACATAAACGTGTTAATCTAAACACGTTACGGTCCTGAGTAAACATGATTTTTATAGACCGTGAATTGTTAAATATCTTTTAAATTCCCTCCCTCTATCCTATAATGACATATTAGTAAGCGTGGCGCTAAAGCCTGCTTTGTCCTTGTCATTCTCATGTCAAAGAACAGAGATGGCAACATATTTAAACAATACATTAGTCACGTATTATTTTGTGAATGGAAGCACCGATACTGCTGCTGATGAATCGAATTAATCTAGAGAATCTTCATCAGGGTGAGTTTGATCCGCGGTCCGCTCGTTGCCGCTCGAGTTCATCAAAATGTTTATCAAAATGTATAGTACAAATCACGAAAGTTATGAAAGTGAAATACATTAACTAGTGTGCGTTTATAAGATAGATCCTTTGTACTTATGGATTGGAGACGGTTTACTAATTCCTTACCAGATAACTGTAATCAAAGTTTTATTTTTATACAACACCATCTAGCCCTACACTATGCATAGCTTGTATTATGGTGACCAGTAGGGCGATTATGGAACTCTTGATACAATCAATGTCTATCAATTTCGATCAGCAATAGGCATTATTTCAATCAATCATATACGATGTATATAAAATAAAATAAAAAATCGCTTATTGCCTTAGTAGATAGGTACAAAATTGGTAAATATTCTAAATATCTTAAAACGCTAGGCTTACTAAGGTCAATTCAGCATCTGCTATTAAAAGGTAGGAATTGATAGGTATACCTACCTACACAGCGCTGTTTTTCAATTTGCTCCACTCGGATAGTTCTTCACCGAGAGAGCAAGCGGGGTTACAGATTTAAAAAAGTACTTTTATGTGTGTTGTAATCAGATCTATTAAATTAAATTTAATTAGGGTGTGTGTCTGTGTTGCGTGTGAGTGCGTGTGTGTGTGAGGGTGTGTGAGTGCGTGGGGGTGTGTGATGTTGTCATATCGCATTATGGTATGTTGATACATTTTATGAGTTCTTTATTTACCACTATGTTTGGGCTGTTTTTACACAGTGTTTTTGCCAAATTTTAGAAGCCCGGTAGTTGAAACAACCCTTAAACCCTGCCGTGTTGTGTTTGGGTATAACTAGAGTGTTGTTAAGTTTTGAACGGGTACTTATGATATGTTTGTCTTTGAACCATGTTAGTTTCTTAAATAAATGTTCAGGTTTCTTATTCCAGATATATTTTTTTAATGCTTTGTACGCTAAACACGGTTCCTACCACAATCATACTTTGTAAATTGGCCGAGTTATAGTTTGACACCAACCTCACATTGTAACTAGCGATAGAAACCGATAGAAATCGCAGCGATCCGTAATACCAATTCATCAATAGTATCTGAAAGCTATTAGTACCAATGTTTTGATAATATCAAAGTTCCATAACCGCCCCACGGGACGAGTTTCTTGCCAGTTCTTCTCGGGCTTGGGTTAGAAGGAATTTGCACCTATAATCATCTAATATGTGATCAAAGTGATCCACGTGATTGTATTGAATAAAATATCTTTTGACTTTATGATTTTAACTTGACCAGATGACTGATATCCTTATTAATATCTATTATAAATGCGAAAGTAACTCTGTCTGTCTGTCTGTCTCGCTTTCACGCAAAAACTACTGAACCGATTTTAATGAAATTTGGTACACAGATAGTTAAAGCCTGAGAAAGGACATACTTTTTATGTAGGTGCCACGCATGCGAAGCCGCGGGCAGCAGCTGGTAATCTATATAATAGGTACATAATACGTGAATCAAAAACTTTGGACCCCTTTTTACGAAAATTGCGCGGACGGAGTATGAAATTTCGCGCACTTATAGTTTATATAGAGGAGTGCAAAATGCTTTTTTTTAAATTAGGTATGCATAAATGTTACATTAAGTAATTATTAATTAATTATGGACGAATTTCGACCAGTGAGCGACCATTAGTACTAAATAAATACATACATAGGATACCCAGACACAGAACAAATTTCTATGTCCATCACTATGTTTGTCGAGGACGAACCCCCAACCTACAACGCAGAAGGTAGAGCTACTACCAACTGAACTAACAGGCCAGCCTGGAAAGCGACTTCTAATGAGTTTATCTGTACACTAAACCCCAATAGAATAGAACAGAATAGACATTTATTTGGTACACGCACAAAGAAAAGACAGTAAAGATATATAAGAAAGACTGAAAAATAAAATATATACGACATAATATAGGTATAGGCACCTACCAAGACAGATGGGTAAGTAGGTACCTAGGTACCTAAAGAGTTTACCTTAATACTAAAACATACCCACGATCATATAATAACAACTTTATCAGTTATCGCAGTATCTTGGTTACTCTGTCACTTAAGTCAACGGATACTGTGAACTTAGATAAATTTAAGTAGAGTTGATTGGAGAACATCACTACATAGTATAAAACAAAGTCGCTTCCCGCTGTCTGTCTGTCATGTATGCTTAAAACTTTAAAACTACGCACGGGATTTTGATGCGGTTTTTTTAAATAGATAGAGCGATTCAAGAGGAAGGTTTATATGTATAATACATGCATAATATAAAAGAGAAACACTGATAATTTTAAAGGTTTCAAATCACATTAGACATTCTGTAGTATATTTAGTATCAGCATTGCACCCGTGCGAAGCTGGTGCGGGTCGCTAGTCATTATTATTATTACATAGTATAAAACAAAGTCGCCTCCCGCTGTCTGTCTGTCCCGATGTATGCTTAGATCTTGAAAACTATGCAATGGATTTTGATGCGGTTTTTTTTAATAGATAGAGTATTTCAAGAGGAAGGTTTATATGTGTAAAACATGCATAATATAGTAGAGAAACACTGATAATTTTAGTGGTTTCTAATGTGGTGTCGTAAATAATCACATTTTTTTGCCTTTACATTGCAAACGCTGGCTGAACCCTACTAGACAGACCAAAATAATGTACTACAGTATTGTACACCTTAAAAAGGTCTACAAAACAGTTCGCGATGGTATATGTCTATCTCTTAGTCTATGTTATTCTCTTAGATAACGTTGTAGGTATATAAAGACATTCTATAGTATATTTAGTATCAGCATTGCACCCGTGCGAAGCCGGGGCGGGTCGCTAGTAAATAATATATCAAACTTTGACCCTAACGTCCTCGTCCGTGCTGTTCGATTCTGGTTCTTCCAGTTTTTATAAACCTTTAGGTATGTAGGTATTGTCTACTTTGGGATATTTTGCTACAAAATAGTCTGGAATCTGTTCTTTCGCAGGACTAACATTTTGTTATATACGATCTTATTTTGTTCGCACCAAAGTATGAATTTGAATAAACATTTTAACACTTCTTAAATGTACTAAATAGTGCGATTGACGTGTTGTGGCTCATTTTATAAAAATGAATCCCTATTTCCCTTGTCCGCGGCATCACGCGTGAACGGCTAGATCCATTTCGCTAATTCTTTTGTAGGTGTGTTTGTTATTGTCAGGGGACATTTCTTATGCAAGATAAAAATAAGAAAGTTGCGTGGAAAATTAGCAAATTTAAGAAAACTTTACTAAGAAAACTATATTATTTTTTCTAATGCAACCTTATGGCGTTTGACATAACTGTCATTCGCTTGACAGGACAACGTCTGTCAGGTCAGCCAGTGCTCAATAAAACTGCGGTAAATTCTAATGAAATTCATTAAACACATGCACAAAATGTCAATTTAATGTAATTTAAAACAGTTATTTAAAAATAATACTTCTGTTTGAGCTTGGGTTATTTTACGAATTGTTAGCTAGTTCGGCAAAACAACAGAAAAACCAGACCAGAATTTGTTGATTGAAATTGATGTTGATAGTTATTTTAGAATTTAGATTACTTAGTAATGCTTAAATATATAAGACTATTATCTTCTACGTAGACAACCTGTGGATCCGAGAGGCCCAGAACTAAACAAACTGGCAAAGGATGGAGAAGGTCTATATCCAAAAATGGATAAACCCAAGAAAACTAAAAAACTACAACAAACTATATTAAACATTTTGATATACACGGGCTTTACTCACGTATTATTTTGTCGATGGAACAGCGCGAACCGTGAACTCGAGCGGCAACGAGCGGACCGCGGATCAAACTCATCCTGATGAAGATTCTCTAGATGAATCGAAGCAATGTCGGTGCCTCCATCGACAAAATAATACGTGAGTAAAGCCCGTGTCTATCAAAATGTATAATACAACTCAAGAAAGTTTTGAAACTATATTAAAGCTAATATGAAGGTCAAATGTTCCTAAAAAGGGGTAAAGGCTATTTTTATTTTATATTTATTAAGTAGATGATAGTCAATTTTATTAACCGAATTCAAAAAAAAGAGAAGGTTCCCAATTCGTCGGAACCTTTTTTTTTATTTGTGTTCACCGATTACTCAAAGACGCCTGAACCGATTTAAAAATTTTTTTTTTTGTTTCTAAGAGAATACTTTCCAAGTAAATTCCCATTTAAATTTTATCGAAATCGGTCGAGCGGTTTTTAAAAAATCAACAGAAATCAAGAAATTGTAGGTATACATCGTTGATATTTTTTACATACTTAAATGAAGTCGTTTGTCTTTTTAGTTTTTAAAACGTAATTATTTTAAGTATGTAGGTAAAACTTGGCAGATAATAATTGTCATTATAAGTACTTAGCTCATAATGTAAATATATGACACATATAGATCAGTGGGCCTAGCACGGCACGAGGAGAAATAGTCTTTCCACCTTTTTATCCACCTGTCAGTGGAAATACACCACCTGTCCACCACAGGTGGATAAAAACGGGGGAAAGACTATTTCTCCTCGTGCCGTGCTAGGCCCGCTGGATTACATTTGCATATGTTTCACGGTAAAGGTGTAACAATTGTAAAACTATTTATGTTAAAACATATTATTCATAATGATTTGTCACGTATTGTCAGGTGTCTATGTAAAATTATCAATCTTTACGATACTTACATTGTTTGTTAGTCCGATTCTTTCTTGTTCATCTTGTGCTAGGTCAATGACACGTCAATGAAATGACGGTCGTGTAACATTACATTTTTATAACGTGTTACAACGTCGTGCGTTATAATCCTACAATGTATAAAAGATTAATGTTATTTTCCAAATAAAAATTAATTTTCTTAATTATTATTCACTCCGAATGTCTGTTATTCGGAATAGGAGCTAATGCGTGTAGGTGAAATGAGCTAAGAGGATAGGAAATGAGAGAAGGGTGGCAAAAAAAACAAAAGGTGGTAAAACTAAAGAAAAATTCGGAAAGTGGTCAGCCAAAAAAGTCATCTCAATCGATCAATGTCGGAAGGATGAAGATCTAATAAAGGATACTAAGAAGGATTGAATTCGTCAGACTCAGATATACCTATATTACATAATTCATGTAACTAAGCAATGACGATGATGACATTGATTACGAATTCCCCGAAGCTTTGAAACTTCACAAATCAAATACAAAATGTGATGTGTTTGTACAAAGCTTGTTCAATATCGTCAACCTGCGGACCGGCGTTGACCATCATGGCGTGAAATACCGGTCAAAGGCAATTTAAATGTTAATTTAAGTATTTTTTTAGGGTTTCGATCTCAATGTGAACTGGAAGAAGAATGGCCTAAAGTTTTGTTTTTATTAGTTTCACCAATAAAACATGAATTAACACTTGTTAAGGTAATTACTTGATTTGTCAGTGTCAAAAGATTTTCGCTTTTAAATGACATCATTTCCAGTTTCGTTAACAAAACCTCCGTATCGTTTTGCTCTTTACCATTCAAATACCCGCATGAGACTCTTTTGGCTATTATTTATTTCTTTACGTCCAACAGTTTTGCTTTATAGAATGAATTTTCTATTTTAAACTCTATGACAAGGAAATTACGGCTGAAAATGTAGGTAAAAACCAAGCATAATTTCAGAGTTCCGAGTCGATTTAAATACTGCTCTATCATGTAGATCTATGGTCTGAAATCTATTGCTCTTTATGTTACAAGACTTGTGGCCACGCTCACATTCACATTTGCATGTAAATTCGCATGCGACGTTGATGGTTCACGCAAGGAACTACTCTAGCTCTAGTTTTCTAAAGTTGGTTTGTAGATAAAATTTCAATATTTGGAATGTTTTATTGTCAAAACACCTTAAATAATAATACTTAATAATAATAATAATGTCGGACATTTCACTCAACATCATCTGGCCCCAAAGTAAGCAGAGCTTGTGTTATGGGTACCACATGACTGATATACTTAAATACATTTTTTTTGTGAATACATACATATTATACATAGAAACACCCAGACCCGAGACAAATACTTGCAGATCATACAAAGATTTGTCCCGCGGCGGGAATCCAACCAGCAACCTTCTGCGTCTCAGCCGGACCTTAGCCCACTGCGCCACATTAAGTCGCTTTACAAGCCAAACAAATTAATAATTTGCCAAAAAAGTACATAAATATATCGAATATCACATCATTGGAAGTATTATGATGTTATCTCTGCATTTAGTTTTTAATGCGAAAACCTGTTGTATTCGTAAACACATATCGCCGATTAAGATTGGGTTTTTAGTTTTTTAGTGGGCAGTGGTAGGTAGTATATCCTTCTTCTTCTTCTTCTTCTTCTTCTTGGTCGTTATACTCTTGACAGAGTGGTCGTGGTCGTCACTTCAGGGAGCTGTTGTGGCTCGCTTGACAATTCTCATCTCGCATAGCAGCCTTCCTGGTGCATTCGTGCAATGGACCATCCAAAGCGGTCTTAATTTGGTCAGTCCATCTCATGGGCGATCTACCCCGTGCCCTTGTGCCTTCCACTCTACCTTGCACTATAAGACGCTCAATGGAGACCTCAAAATATCCTTCTTAGTATTAGTATATTTTACAAAACTTAAACATTGTAAACGTCTCGATGTTGCCGCACACAATGGTGGCAATTCGGTTGGTTCATTTCTAAATTAGGAAGGTTTTAAATATATTTTAGTTAGTCATTTGTAAAACCTATTCGGTTGGTACCATCTAATTAAATTAGGAACGCTTAATTAAATTAGATAAAATTAATTTGGATAAGTTGGTAGCAGCAGAATACCAAAGTTTCATTTGACATTCTAAACCTAATTTTAGCTAAAACTAGTTAGGTTGGTGCCAACAGAATTGAGGCCAATATTAACATTTTAAGAAAGAAGGTTTAATGTCTGAAATTTTAAATTAAGAACAATTGACCCTGTTTCTGTAGTTTCGGCAGACTAGCTAAAATTTCCAAAAATACGAACCTTATTATGCTTTTACTAAAGTTCAAATCAGAGTAACACTTTAAAATTTTACTTCCTAAATTTATTTAATTGACGTGTGATTGACGTGTGGTTATTTTTGTCATCATGTAGAGGTAGGTAGTAATTAAAACTATGAAAATTAATTCTATATTATCAATCAAATGAATGTGAATCAAAAGTTAATTTTACCTATTTTAAAACTGTTACACTAATTTGGACTTTGGTGATGGACCGATTTGAATGTTTTTTTTTGTAGCAAAATACGGTCGTTTGTATTTTCATCATCATCATCATTCGTTCATCTGTTGAAGATGATCTAGGTGGCGTCAGTAAATTTACAGAGCAGTTAATTGTAATTGAAAACTTTCGTTCATGGATCCACTCCAGCAAGCTGAGGTGGGTGAAGTTTCCTCTCCACTGACGCCACTCAGACTGGGATTCTGTTTGATAGCGCAGGCCTTCCCAGGTACCCACACTAACCTCTCGACCTTGCCGACAGGACCATTTGTATTTTAGGATCAAGAGAATGAAGGCCATTGTTTGCTGAGTTTATTTACTTGTTAGGAATTGAGTACATTTTTAATGCTCAAAACACTCATCTTTACGTTGTCGTGTAGTCAACGGACCTCGATTGAAGATTCAGTAAATACTAGACCTTTGAAAGTGACCTCTGACATTATTTTTATTGAGTCACGAAATTATGGTGCCTGTTCTACCTGTCGACCATTCAATTGCCGATAGGCGTTATTTTGTCAGACTTTTTAAACTTGCGTATTTTATTAGACGCTCCGTTCTCGGTAACTTTATATCAAATGGTCCATTTTAAATGTGATCCCACATTATACCACCCATTTGTAACAAGTGCTCATCTTCATTCAAGGAACGGCTTCGTTGGTACCTACTCTATTGTGTGTAGAGAAGCTATTGTAGAGGACGTCTTCAGAGACCATAATAGCTTAGAAACACGCGGGTTTTCATGGTTTAAATGGCAGAACCAGGTTTGAATAAGACTTCTATATGTGGAATGAATAGGAACAAATAAATTTAGTTTTTTATGGATACCTTTTGAATTGTTTATAAGTATTTTACAGATTATATCTAGTGTGGGTATCAAATCAAAGGTAAGTAATTCTTAATAGATTTTATCAGCAAAACAGCCATTTAACAAATATAGACTTATTTATTTATTTATAATTTAGTATTATAAAAGTACCCATTAAGTTTTTCTTTTTTAATTAAATTCCATATTTTAATGTTCTCTTAGTCATAATTTTAATAGTTTAAGCTGTTTTACTTTCCTTTCTTTTATGGTATTTGCTGTAAATTGATTTTATTATTTTTATTTTGGTTTTGTTCGTTTGAATTCCTCATACATACTTTTCTGTGGTATATATCACGACAACATCTTGTTTTTAGACGTATCACGCGATCAATCTTCTATTGGAAATAGAAAGGTGTAAATGTCCCCAGGATCTAACATCCAATCTCAAACAAACAACAGACACAAAACATTGGAAAGTTACATCGAAAATCCGCGCATGCATACGAAATGACTTCCTTCTCTCTTCCTCATTCACGACTCTCCATTTCTAAGACGAGCCAAGTGATACCGGCGTCCCTAACATCGCTATAATAGGTACCTCAACATCAAACATACCGGTAGACGGGTAGAAAAACACTCCCGACAGGTAGATGCACTTTCTAACGAAAAAAAAGCGAAACTGTTGTCCATCCACTGGTTTATTCACAAACACTGCACTGAATATAAGTTAACACGTAAAAATCCTGTAGTTAGGTACAGATTGATGATTTGTTTTTATGTTTCGGAGTTGACACGGAAAAGTTTTAAAAAGAGAACGTAAAACACGTGCTTCTTCAATGGCGCGTCGCGCTGTACTGGTGGTCAGACGAGTTTTGAGATTTCTCCCCGAGCATCGAAAGCGAGCCTTCAACCTTTCTTCGTATCGTTCACTACTAGGTTTTCTCGAATGTTATGGCAGACTAACCTGCCTCGGAATTTTATTAGTAAAATATTATGATTTCTTGCTGATACCTACTCATGTCTAAGTATCCTGTGATTTGATTTAGTAACTTCTCACCTATTATAATCTGTCAGTAACAACAGCCAGCGACGTAAAGGTACAAGTATACGATGAATCCCAACCACAAAGGTTGGGATAAGTAAGTGAGTGAGTATTAAATGAGTTCATCTGAAGAAACTCGAATGTAAATATCGTATCTTAGACAATGGTAGAGGTTGTTTTGAGGCTTTCATTCTCCAAACGTTCGATGACGCGGTAGTAGGATGCAATGAATCGGTCAAGGCGCTACATAGGTATGACTCAAACGCAGAATTGTCTTTGACATACTTATCATTATGGAAGTGTAAGTTGCCCAATGTAGGATCTTACATTTTCTGTGCTTCAGAAAATGTAAAATCCTACATTGGGCAATGATCATAGGATCATTTTGACGAGGATATCGATCTTAAGAGATTTAGATTTAAGAAATGTAATTTCTAAACAACCAATTACCTACCTGCTTTAATAAAACTAATTGAATATATTTTATTACAGAACGATGCCGTTAAAATTTAAAAAGAAGGGTTTGCTACCGACGGGAAATTCCTAAAGATTTGATAATTTGAAAGATTTGGACCAAAGACATGCAATAAAATCAAACGTGGTAGCTCTATGTACACATTTGATAAACGATTATATTCTATTTCTATTATGATATGGCATGTAATTAAATCGATATCTGTTTTTTTTTACCCTTTTTTCGAACAAAATATTTCAAAGTTAAACCAAAAATACTGACTTGCACACAAGTTATGCACACTAAATAAATCAAATTAGGTATATACCTATACTGTTTAATGGTATTTGCAGAACTCGTGATGCTTGTGACCTTGTATTATTCTTCTGGGGCTTCGGCGGCCGCTGCCGCGGCACGCTCGCTTCGCTCGCTCGCCTTGCGCGTTGTTTTCTATACTCTAACATAACCTAACCAATTGTGGGACATGTTTAGTGAATCAATTGGTTTTTTAGTACAGCATTCATTTTTCTGGTATGCATTTAGTTAATTAGTGGAGCATTTAGTTAATTAGTGAAGTTACCTAGTCTGCTGAAAAATTATACAGATGTGCATTTATAGTCCG
Source organism: Lampropteryx suffumata (assembly GCA_948098915.1). NCBI lineage: Eukaryota > Metazoa > Arthropoda > Insecta > Lepidoptera > Geometridae > Lampropteryx > Lampropteryx suffumata. The sequence goes on from OX402563.1 coordinate 7,134,009, forward strand.
ACAAGAAAGAGTAGAAAATGAGGGCGCCACTATTGTTTACATGGTATCACCATTTACTATGGCAGAAAGTTTTGATATTTGATATTTTTAAATAGGTATACTTCTAACACATAGCAGTTCTTACACAAACACTTCTTTATCAAATTTTACACCAAACATTTATGCTCATCACATAAAGGTTTGTCCTGAGTAAGAATCAAACCCACTATGTTTCTTGGTACCTACCTAGAAAGAAAGCAAGAATATTTATATATAAACTCAGAGGGGAAAAACACAATAATAGACAATTTTGTTGAATAATAATATAGTACTAAATCATACATAAATTACTCAAATGACTCAAAGATACCCGACATCGATTCTTGTTCAGAATGTTGTGGTAGAACATAATTAGAAGTTCCTGCCATACCATAATTTTCATCTTCACTCTCAGATTCCTCGCTAGAGCTTTCATCACCGTGTTGTATTACCAGCTGCTCAATGTTTTGGTACATGGTTCGACCTCGCTCTTAATATTATTTTTCGTTTTTTTCACATGTTCACAGCATCGCTTCCAGATAAGTATAGTATCAAAAATAAAGGATTGCACTATAAAAGTGTGTGTATAATAGTGCAGTGTTTCCACTAGCGGAAAAATCTTCTGGTTAGTCCAGCACAAATTTAAATAAGATTTCAAGAAATTATTTTGACGTCTGTTTTTTTTTATTCTTTGTATTCTATTGTAATTAAAATAAATCTACATACATAAATTACATCATACCTACCTATATAAATGCCAATATATTTTTTTTATCATTAGGTGGTCGCAATTTGTATATTATTATGTCAACAAAACCTTTTGAATTTTTGATTCTTTTAATTAGCATGATTTTTAAATACAAGCAAAAGTAGGTATGTATCAAAGCATGAAGATACTTTATCAAAAAAAAATACGTGCATAATATAATTTTGCAAAGAAAAGTTGAATCTGGCGACAAATTCACTTCAGCGGCCACACTGGCCTTTCATAAAGAGTTGCCAGTTTATAGTAAATTTTAGTTGCTTAATAATTAATTTCTACTCTTGTCGGACTGTAAAAATATCCCTTATGATATAAAGTGTTTTATAGGCCATGCCCAAGCCTCCCACAGGGTGTGTCCAAACCTCCCTGCCATAGGGGGCATTGGGCATTTTGCCTTAATTTCAGAAATTATCTCGTAATGTTGAGACTGATTATAATTTTAAGAAAGTTTTCTCTGATATATCTAGCCAAATGTGTGGTGCAATAAGAATTGGCAATAAATGATTATCTGATTATCTATACAATCAGATTTTTTATGCATTAAATTGTGAAAAAGTGCCCATCCCTCCCCTACCTCCCCTATCTATACGAAAATCACTTGTTATAATAATAATTCACAGGACAAATTAACGTATTTAGCTGCCTACGTTATAAATATTTTTACCATAAACGGTCAGAGTCGTACCTAAATGATTCAAACATAGTGTAATTCTCGTAAATTCAGATTTATTTTTGTTGCATCGCCGAACTTAAGTGTTGGGAAAATACAAATTTGTGCACCGTGCCTTGTAAAAGGTTACACTGTTACACTGTTATTTTTCTTTTGTATTCTGCATTTTGCCGATCTGTTTCCACATGAAACAATAATACAATCTGCTGTCCGTTGATATCTGATTGCTATGACAGACCAGTCATTATGTAAAACATTTAAGCAATTTATAATTTTCCTACTTAATACAAGAAAAGTTCTGAATGTTTTATCTATACCTACCTAGAAGCCATTGCTCACTCTCCTTAAAACATTTTAGACGTGGGGAGCCACATAACATTCTGAAGAATTCACAACTTTCGAAATCACATAAGTAGTGTAATCACATAGGTACTAATACATGATATCTATGCTCCGAAATGGAAATATTCAAAAAATCGCCGAAAACTACACATTTATATTTGATCAACAGAAATGTTGAATAAATTTAGGTTGACAGTTCTATTTTTAAGTGATTTTTACCTAAAAAGACGTAAAAAAATTTAGTAAATTAAAAAAATCATAAATTTTAGGATAAGTTGGCGCCAGCAGAATAGCTAGCAAAGTTTCATTTGACAGTTCTTAACGTAATTTTAACTAAAATAAAATTAGTTATGTTGGTGCCAACAGAGGCTAATGGCCTTATCTTTGCTTAATTATTTATCTTACATAAAACACTTTTCTTGCTGGCAAGGTGAAAAGTTGTAGGTATGTTTCACACGAGATCAAATTCTTTTTTGTCTCGTTCCTTTAAATCACCCACTGATATGCTCAGTAGTCTAAAATAGATTTTTATTGAATTGTTTATACTTCGCTAGTTCGTGATTTAAAGTCAGCCTCACAGGAAAAATAACTTTGCAAAAATTACAGGATGGGTTTTCTTCTAAGGTTTGTATCTTCACCCATTATATATAATACCTATTTGCTCGGTTTAGACGCCGAAATTTCGCCGTAACTTCTAACGCCCTAAATTTTGCTATTACGGTCCAAAGTTGGTCAGTGTTCCAGATGGGGCTGCAACATTGCCCAGGTAGGTCAACCCGCATTGATGACAGAAAAAGTTTTTTTGATAATTTTATTTCATAACATTGTTGGGGCCACTATACGTATTAATGTGTAAATGTACCATACGATAAAACAAGTATGCGTGCAATACCACTGCTTAGGGGCGGACAGACAGACAGACAGACAGCGAAACTATAAGGGTAGTGGACTCCGGATCCCTAAAAACTACAAAATAATGCAAGCATGTAGTGAATTTAGGTTTCATAAACAGCACATACCAATTTGAATACAATGGGTTGAGTTGTTTTATTGATGTTTAGTAAATTCCTTACAGACAATCAAGGGATACAGATTACAAGAAAATGTTGCTAACAAGAAAACAAACATGCTGTCATCCCAAGGCTCGGTAGATACCTCGGGATCTGCGGGCTTTACACAGGTGTCTACAGCCACACGATATCCGCCACAAGACGAAAATTTACTGTTTACTAGTAATTTACTATCAATTCGACCAGGCCGCAGGTGACAGTTCCGAAGTAGAGTACCTAGGTTTAGGTTACGACTCTTGTCGTAGGTGACCTATAAAAAGACCGCAATCGCAGGCGATCGCCCACTGCATGAAGATGTCTAGTTCCGCTAGTTTTCTTCTTATCCTGTAACTAGTACTTTCCAACCATTGTGGTGAAAGGAGTAAAGTGTGCCTCAGGCTCTGTCGTGCACTTGGCATATCTCTTCTATTTTTAGGGTTCCGTACCTCGAAAGGAAAAAATGGAACCCTTATAGGATCACTTTGTTGTCCGTCCGTCCGTCTGTCTGTCTGTCTGTCTGTCAAGACCCTTTTTCTCAGGAACGCGTGGAGGTATCAAGCTGAAATTTATATCAAATACTTTGGTCTATTGTACCTTAAAGCTGTGAAAAAACAAACTTCTTACTTCCAACTTCTTCAATCAAAAGATACAGCCGTCTATGTCACAAATTTCCCCAAATCAAAACCTACAGGGTGCTTCCCGTGAACTCGAACTTGGTACGAAGCAACGTCTTATAGCACAGGAAAAGGAAAAATGCGAAAACCGTAAATTGTTAGTTACATCATATAATAAAAATATTTTTAATAAATATTGTCATGTTATGGATCCCATTTTGCAGTAAAAATACCATAACTATGACTCGATTGTCGTGATGGGTGAACTTTTACTAATATACCTACAGGTTTGTACGGAACCCTCGGTGCGCGAGTCCGACTCGCACTTGGCCGGTTTTTTAGGTGAACGACACGATATTTTCCTTCCTCCACTGTTTGAGAGAACTGAAGGACGATTATGGAACTCTAATTACAATCAATGTCTATCAGAAATCTATGAAAACTGATAGAAATTGATAGTAATTAGAGTTCCATAATCGCCCTATTGGAATAGCGTATTTGAATTTTGCGAATATAAAAATCTATTGGTACCAGATTTGAACCTACGATTTTCGGATCGAAAGGCGGGGTCACTACCCCTACACCACCACTGATCTAACATATCTAGTGAGCACATTTAATATACATAGGTACACATCTACTACATTAAAAGTCACCTACGATTTAAATCGACCGGTGTCCATTCAAATCGCAGATAAGATAACTAGTTAATTTTGGAGGCGATTTGGGAAGCGACCAGCCTGCGAAAGACCTAGTAAATACCCTATTTATTTTTTATAAGCTAAGAGTTTAGTTATGGAGACCATACACCATGTTGCCTATTGTCCAATCGGCATGACGTTGCAGCCTTGATCCAATCCGCAGTTCGCCCATATACACCACACACAATCGATTTAAGTTGTCCAATCGGCAGCAACGCGTTCAGTTATGCGTTAGAACCTAGTAGTTTGTGAGATGTGCTGGCATCCTATAGTTTGTGTTTGTGAGTATTGTGACGGAAGCCTCACACACATGGTACAGCCGTCACCAGTGACAAACAACAACAATCTTGACATAACTTAACAGACGACGCGCCACAGCCATACACGGCTTGATTAAGCCAAAAGAATTATAATTCGATTATGTTGTCAGTTTTGTTCGTCTTGCGAAGCAACCATTGTTTTCTCGAGTTCTTTCCGATTTTATTACTAATTTTAGTTTTTTAATTTAAATAGAGCTGTTATTGACACGGATGCGAATAATTGGAATAAAAGTTTTGTGTTTCTTTTTGATTCGAGCAAAAGTAATTTTATTTGAAATGCACCATTTTAAATAAAATAACAAATGACGACGATGACGAAGACTTTGTGACATACTATAAACACTTGACACTGACAAAATTTACATTATTATGACACATGCCATTAACGAAGAAGAAGGATTCTTCGTTTGTCATTTCAAATTAAATATTGTTTTATTCGTTTTATTCCATGTTTTATTCAGTAATAATGGCGGAATTTTAATGAATAAATTGTGACTACAGGACGGGTATGGAGAATTGAATTAAATGTGTGTTGTGATGCAATGTGATGTGAACGACGAGGAATCCCAAGAAAATTTTAGACGCTATTCCGCGTGACGTCTAAAATTGACAATTGACCATCGACTAAGACTTTATTAAACAAATTGACCATAAACAAACATAAACACTTGACACTGGCAAAATTGGCATTATTATGTCACATGCCATAAACAAAGAAGAAGAAGATAATTCCGTCAAGTATAACTGACCAGTCAGTTCTACTTACTTCAATCGCCAGCTTCATGCTGGTTGAACGATATGTCTCTCTCCTGATATACACTAGTCAGCGGTACTAGGTACCTAAGTATATTTCTTTAGTACTATTTCGACGGGCACAACTCGTCAGTAGGAGCAGTGCTTTTTCACCTAACATAGTGTGGGAAAACCATTAACATCCACAAAGGATAGTGATGAGCAGTAATGAGATAGTATGATTATGATGATTATCATAATATATGGTTTAGATTAGACTGATTTCTCATAAAAATCATGAACTCAAGGGTTCTCATGAAAAAACTACTGCATGTATCTATTTCAAATAATATTATTATTTGAGCTCTTGAATAAATAAGCTATGCTTGTATCGGAAACATTTTAGAGTATGCGTACTGCGTTTGTTATTTATTTACGCCCAAAGTTGCGCTAAAATCATTGTATCGTTCAAACTCATATTTTACGTTTCTGTTGCGATACAAGCATAGATTATGACAAGACAAATAGATCACTCCTAGGATTGATTGTTCAACATCAGACGTATGTAAAAAATAATCGGCTAGTTTACTCTTAAAAGGCACTTCTGAACGTTATATTTGATACATGCATAACATGTAGTATTTCATACGTGATAGGGAACAAGCCTATCGCCGCTTAGAGATAGGTACCAACCGATAACACAACCCATCAAATACTTTTTTAGAACATCGCTAAGATTGCTAGGAAGTAGGTGTTTTAACAAAGTTTAAGAAGAATTAATAAAACGAGGTGATTGTAATAAGTTATGTACGTTTATTCAGAGATCTAATCCCAATAATTCAATAAGTGGATGTGAAAACCCATTTTTTTTAATGGCGACAGATAAAATCCAGTCTTGTTTTGTAAAAATGTCTCTACACTTAATTTAGATTGCAAAACAACATAATTATTATAAAAATAGGAATAATAAAATTATACAATAGGCACTTCAATTTCGAACAAATCATTTACAAAGGGGCGCGCGCGTCCATTATATTTTGTTATATCTGAAAATAAATATTGTATTTATTAATTTGTTTAAAGGTGCGTTCAGACAAGAGTCATTCGCAGTACTGCCATGTCTAGTCATAGCTGAAGTTATATATATATAATTATATATATAACTATGAAGACATATTCATATTAATAATCATAAATAAATGAAATTGACGATCTCTGTGGCGCAGTGGGCGAAGGCCCGTCTGAGACGCAGGTTACGGGTCCGATTCTCGCCGCGGGACAAATGTTTGTATGATCTGAAAATATTTATTGGGTGTCTTGCTATGTAAAATATGTATGTATGTATTTACAAAAAAATAATCAATCAATATAAACAAATCATACTTGACATCATCTAGCCCCAAATTAAGCAGAATTTCGAATAGAAAAATCCATTGGTGCACGACCGGATTTGACCCCACGACCTTAGGAACGGAAGGTAGGACCATTATCACTATATAAATAGTATATATTGTATATAAAAAGTATATAAAGTAGTATATTCGTCATCTGGTTTCCAAAGTACAAGTTTGGGGCCAGATGGTGTTGTCTGAAAATTGTGCACCAATATTATTTGAAATGTTCTTAAGTATTAAGTAGTATTAAGTAGTATTAATCACCTTTATAGGTAAGAAGTCGCCATTGCCCTAATCATTTGTGAAAAAATAGCTTTTCTTCTTTTTGATGTATGTCGCGTCAAGGTGATTTCTGAAAAAAAAAACATTGACTGCTCGTACATTCCTGACTCATCCTAAATTATACAACGTATAACGCGTCAATTACGGACCGATTACACGAACAAGTAAAATAGCTAGACAATTAAATGATACTAGAGTCTGGCTACACTAACTCTAAAGAAGTCAAAAAATGGTGGAATAAAAAAATCTATACATGGTAACACCTAAAACATCTGTCATCCATTCAAAACCATTTGATCTTCGAGTTTCTTGTCGGAAAGTGAACGAAGTAATATGGAAAATAACCAATCAATTAGTTCTAAATATTACTTCATTCAGATTAATAAAGTAATATTCACTTGTTAATAAATCTAAACGTATTTTTGTTAATTTCTGAAATGTATGAAGTACTAAGATGTTAATTTGATTAGAAATTGCGAGATGATTTCCGGTTAGCCATTTCCGTTAAAGTTAATTTTTTAGTCATTATTTGATTTTCGAGAGCGTTGGTATTATCATATGTTCCTTTCTAATTCCATTAAAATTAGGATTTGACTTGTTATTTTAAAATGTCATGTCATAATTTTCACTCTAAACGAGATATTTACCATGATGTATGACTTTTTCTGCTTCCAGATATATCAACACAGTTGTATGCGCCATGATCACGAGATAAACATCTCTATAATATCGGGGATATCGAAAAATAATATTTTAGTTAGTGCAGCCAAACCACAGAACGTGTAATAAAAAATAAAAATCTAGGTATAATATTACTCAAGAGCCTAAAGATGCGTTTATTGATATTGGAATGACAATGACAGACACATACTAACGCCACATCAGATAATTATATAAGAGTTATAAGCCTATACTACTATGCAAGACATAATTCTGCATAGCAACTTCAAAACAACATGAAATGGCATGAAATCTAACTTCTATTCCGTACAACACAAAGTCTAGTTTTACGAAAGCAACTCTCTAAAACCAGTACTAATATAATGCTTTGCAGAACTATGCACTTACATCGTATAGTGGTAATGTTATCGTTTCCTTCCTCTTAAATATGTGCCAAATTCCAGATATGTTTTTATACAATGAGTACTTCTCGCGTTGCCTTTAAAACAACGAGAAACAATTTAAATATGTCGAGAATTTCTAATTAATATTGCTGGTATTATCAAAGATTGTATGGATATTAACACTTTGGTAGGAGTCGGTGGCTAAATTTGGTGGCTTTGTTGTGGTCTACAAGTTTTTGTAAAGTGAATAATCTGTTAGGAAGTAACGATGTGTAACAAAACTGAGTCCTCGCATCGAAGATGCAGTGGTAGCTAATTGTAGACCAAGTAATTTGTCTGCGATTTAGAATTCGAAACAAAGTAAGAGCATAGTCCGCAAGCATCCGAAATTGAATCAAAATAACCTCTTTCATCATAAACTTCACGATGTTTGCAATCACGTTGTATTTAGCCACGTCGATACCGTATTGAAAGATGCTGTTCGCACAATACGACGACATTGGCGCCACACATGTATTGTATAAAAGCAGCGCAAACATCCAAGACTGGGTTAAGTTCTTTCGATCTCCCAGAGGTCTTTTTGGGCGCGTAGTAAGATTCTTCGAAGGCGTATTCGGCGCGCTTTGACTGCCACAGAGTTCGTGTGTAGTTTGGAATCTAAACAAGTGCTTCTTATATAATTAGTATAGGATTGATGACTGGTATATCATTGGTGGTAACTTACCTCTTGTCAAAATACGACGGAGGTGTGGTGTCGAGACATAGATCCGTGCTTGAGGGCTGAAAACAAAAAACAAATAGTTTATATTGGGTTCTCGTCTGATGTTTTGTGGATTAGGTTTAAGGTATCTTAAGTATATATCTTAAGTATTCTATCAATTATCTGCATGGTGATTATGGTCCTCCAATACAACCAATGTCTATCAATTTCGATTACCAACAGACATGGATTGGTATTAGGGGAGACCTGTAGAAAACCGTATACATGGGTAAAACCGTATAGCGTAGTTATTTTCGCTAATAATTCAAATTTCGCGCGCACAAGCCGCTGAGTGGCTCCTACCAATCAGAACTATTTGTAAACAAACACTTGTCGCTGCAGGCTCGCGCAATTTTGAATTATTTTATTTTATTGTTTTTCGGTAGTCCAGATCTTATTTTCGTGAATATACAAGCAGTGATTACTACGTACGTACGTTCGGTTTCTACCTCGGTTTCTATTCATATGTCAGAACCTTCCGTAATACTAATTCATCAATAGTAACTGAAAGTTGTTAATATCAATGTCTTGTTCAAAAGGCAAGTCAAAAGTCAAGGTTGAGGGTTCGATTCCCTCCCAGGACAAACATTTGCGTGATGAACATAGTGTTTGTTTTGTGTCTGAATGCTATCTATACCTATAAAAGAGCTTAACCTGAACGACTGATTAATCATCGCCGAGCCGAAACCGCTGAAGCTAAAGCTGAAATTTGGAATCCCTTTATAGCAAAAACCTAAGGTGGGATTTTTTTAAATTTAACCCCCAAGAGGGTGAAAACGAATGTATGAAACTTTTTAACGCGTAGTGCGATTTGCTTGAAAATTAATTTGAATAAATAAAATGCAAAATAAAAGGACGTGTTTCAGGATTTTTCAAAATAACTCTTACAATGGGGTAAAATGGGGTGTCAAAGTTTGTATCGGAACTTTTTAACGGGTTGTGTGATTTCTTAGAAACTTGATTTGGATACTAAAAATTCAAAATTAATGAACACGTGTTTTACGATTTTTAAAAATAACCTTCATAAAGGAGTAAAATGGGTTGTGAATGTTTGTATGGAAACTTTTTAATGGGTGATGGGTGTGATTGGATTTAAGTAGGATTTAAGCTACAATACCTTTCAAAAAAATGCGGACGAAGTCGCGAGCAACAGCTAGTATAGTATAATTAAATAAATAATAAAAGGCCGGACATTTCACACAGCATCATCTGGCTTCAAAGTAAGCAGAGCTTGTGTTATGCGTACCACATGACTGATATACTACTTATATAGAAACACCCAGACCCGAGACAAATACTTGCAGATTATAAAAACATTTATACCGAGGCGAATCGAACCCGCAACCATCTGCGTCTCAGCCGCGCCTTGGCCCACTGCGTTACAGAGATCGTCAGTCACAAGCAATAAGTATGTATTTAAAATATTTAAGAATTTTATCAGTCATCTCTTCATCATAATACAAGCTATGGTGTTTGGGACCAGATGATGTTGTGTACATTATTCATATTTATTTATTTACTTATTTAAAGAAAACTTTTCAGAATATAATGTTATTACAAGTAACTCTTGTAACTTCACGCGGGTGTTTTCGCGTAATATACCCTCGATTCTGCTCATAGATTCGGCATAATTTTTCAAAGTGCAGGTAGACAATGCTACCATTAACAGAATAATACAGAAGTACCATGGACCATCACTAAATGGTCCCTTAGACCATTTAGTGATGGTCCGTACGGACGTCTGTTGTCCGGAGCTATCATATAGAAGTCAATTGTTGCGTTTAGTAGTGCACGGCCCGTCCATCCGGTCCGGTTATTGCTGCGCGGACGCAGAACTGTCGGACGTGTATGCGTACTTCCGCTAACAAACAACAATGTCCGCGGCGAACATCGACACGGAACGTGTTATAACGGAAGTTCAAGGCCAACCATCATTATGGGATCTCAGTGACGATTCCTATAAAAATCGTGACGCTAAAAACCATACCTATTAAGTAGATTACAAATATTGTAGTTCAAATCAAGCTCGAAGAGAGACCAGAAATTGATAGCTCTAAAACGAATGCATTCTGTTTGAGACTATACTCGTCCGAGCCGTGGAGCATTAAATGTTCGACCGTATCATCGAGGAGATCCGTACGGTATCCGACCATCGACCATCACGACCACGACCATCCGTATAGCACTAAATGGTCCCTTATACATTCTTACAATTCAAATGCTAGCTCTGTTGTATTCATTATTACGTAGTGGCATAACCATTTTTCAAAATCCGTGACTGAGCCATCTGAAACTATTACGGAAGTAATAGTGTAATAATAATGTATCTATGTGCCACAGTAATAAATGGACCTTGAAATATAAAACATACATTGTTCTCCTTATCCTCGCTATCAGAAGAGGCCCTCCTGTTCTTACACAGCTCTGTCTGACATCTACATGCAGATCCGCAACCCTTCTCAGTCTTCACGCATCCGCAGATCTTGGTAGAACAACTACCGCGGCACGAGCAGTGCGGGGAACCGTCAGAGGAGCGCTTCGGGGCACGTGATGTGTCTGCTTCGTCCATTGTGAAGTTCATTGTTAGACGAGAGGTCCGTTGCGCCTGAAATAGATAATAAACAAGTGTAAATAACAATTTAAAAAAAACGCCCGACAAATGAAATGCCTATGAGCCCAAACACGGTACTTCTGATATAAGTTGGTAGGGAGACAGGTATTCTGCAGATTTCAAGTGATGCCGCAATATCAGTGGGGTGATTATGGAACTTTGATACTATCAAAACATTGATACTAATAGCTTTCAGTTACTATTGATGAATTGGTATTACGGATCGCTGCGATTTCTATCGCTAGTTACAATGTGAAGTTGGTGTCAAACTATAACTCGACCAATTTACAAAGTACGATTGTGGTAGTAACTGTGTTTAGCGTAGTAAGGATTTATATACATCGCATATTGAAATAATGCCTATTGCTAATCGAAATTGATAGACATTGATGCCGATTGCTAATCGAAACTGATAGACATTGATTGTATCAAGAGTTCCATAAACGCCCTACTGGTCGAGGTTGGGTCTGGTCAAATGTTCTTGCAATATTATTGATGTAACACATTAGGAGCTCCGATGTCATAGACAGACACACAGATACACACTACAAACTTATAACACCCCTCTAACCCCTCGTCAGGGTTAATATAATATTGATGGAGCCCGGAACTAAGCATAACTTGTGTGTTATGTTAAGTTATACCAGACTAGGCGTACACCGTACATTAGGTACCAAGTTACAAGTACATTAGCGCACTCAACTTGCTGGGTAAATATGTAGAGATGTGGCGCACTATACGACATAGAGTTACACGATAGAAAGAGAGTCTACTCTACCTACCTAGCTTCTCTACAAACTGCGCCGCGACTTGCACGGACTCGCAGAGATCGTCGTGCTCATACGAGCTCTGAGGTACCGGCCTACCTACCCTACCTAATGTAGGTAAATAGTTAGGCACTAAACGCTTGTGGGAGCAGAATTGACCTTCGATATGTCGTATCAAAAGTCGCAATTCATATAAATGCTTTCGTGGAGTCTGTATCTTTCTCTGTTTCCATCTTCTGTACTTGTACTAATAAGTATCCTATGGGTGTGACCTGCAGGGCGATTATGGAACTCTGATACTATCAAAACATTGATACTAATAGCTTTCAGTTACTATTTATGAATTGATATTACAGAAGTTTGATGTCGATTGTAAGACATGCTGTCATATGAATAGAAACTGATATAAAAACCGAACGTACGTGATACCAATCCATGAAATGATGCCTACTGTTAATCGAAACTGAGAGACATTGATTGTATCAAAAGTTCTATAATCGCCATATAGATCACTGAGAAAATACATAATATGATACATTATAAAACCTAAACACAGAATTAACAACTGTGTCATCACACAAATGATAGTTCCGGGACCAACCTACAGCGCAGAAGGCAGAGCTACTACCAACTGAGCAGACAGGCCAGTCGTATAATTGTAGATAGTTTAAGATAGCGCCATCTAGCCCTAACTAATTGCACTTCAGGGCATGTCACGTGTCTGGCTCGTAAAGTAAAGTTAAGTGTTCATTGTAGAAGCGTTACGCTTGGATAGATAATGGTGGATAGTTTAACATAGCGCCATCTAGCCCTTACTAAGCAAAACTTGAAAGGCAACTAAACGACTGATAAAACATTTATATGCTCGTACCTACTACTTCTGCCCGCGGCTAGCTTTGTGTAAGTACACGTGATACTTACACAAAAGTAGCCTATGTCCTTCTCCTTACCCAAACAAACAAACATAGACACTTTTGAATTTATAATATTGAGACGTTCTGCGTCTCAATATTATACGGTTACGGGATCGATTGTTTGTATGATCTCCAAATATTTGTTTCGGGTTTTTCTATGTATAATATGTATGTATTTACAAAAAAATAAGCATGTGAGTAGTATATGTGTCATGTGATACCCATAACACAAGTTCTGCTTACTTTGGTATGAATGTGTATAATGTCCGGCATTATTTTATTTTCTAGTATGGATTAATTTATGGATTTTAGTCGCCATCACGCGACAGGAACAATAGAAAAACGATTGTGTTAAGAAGGGGTTATCCATAGAAATCCATAGATTAAATACATAAAGTCCATCGAAATGTATAAACCCCCAGACAGAAACAACATCTACAAAACCAGTTAAATATAGAGCATTGTTAATGTATACCGTAATTTTGCCCGCGAAGAATACCTACGTACTATTCAGACATAGCCTGTTGTTATTGTACTCACGAATAATCTAGATATTTACAAATAGTTTGAATTTTAGCATTTAAAAACTAGACAGGCCCAAAGCTCATTTGGTAGTAACTGTGCCTTTTGCAGATGTGATTTTGAAAGATGTGGGTTTTAATTCTATACTGATATCTATACCCGAGACAACCATTTCTGTGATGAACATGGATGTCTGTCCCTATGTATGCTTAAAACTGATTCAAGAGGAAGGTTTATATGTATAATATAGTAGAGAAACAATGATAATTTTAAAGGTTTCTAATCGCATTAGACATTTTGTAGTATATTTAGTATCAGCATTGCACCCGTGCGAAGCCGGGGCAGGTCGCTAGTTATATTAATAAATAAGTCACCTGTATACGTTTGAAGAGGGGAGTGGCCCTCCAGTCAGGGTCTTTCTCTCGGTCTTCAAAATCGTCTTCTTCTTCATCAGATGGCTCAATATACTCCAGATTTTTCTTTGGATCACTGTTCTCCTTAGGTTTCTTGTTTTTAACATTTTTCCCTGCTGCTCTGATTTGTTCCAACTCGTCTACTAGTTTTTTCTGTGAAAGAAACATTTAATAAAAGCAAAAAGTTATGCCCCGGGTGAGGATCGAACTCACGACCTTAAGATTATGAGACTTACGCGCTGCCTACTGCGCCACCGAGGCTATGACGTGGCGTACAAAAATACCGAAGAGTAGGATATTTTTTGCAGCTACAAAACTTAATTTAAAACACAACTATTTAGGCATTAATGGCCAATTTTGATAACGATGTTAATAGACTCGTGCCCAAAGTAAGGAAGCGAATGAGAATACCACTTCGGTCACCCATCCAGATGCTGACCTTGCAGAGCGTAGCTTAACTTCATCTGTTAGACACAGCTGTGTTAACTATGCCACATGTGCTTGACTTATCAAAATCATCATCTTTTTGCTCATCATCAAGTGGGTTCATCAAAACAGGATATTTTAATCCACTCTCCTTTATCAGCCGTCATTTGGGAACTTCTACACTCCTTTTTTACCCATGTCACTTTTAATACCCTCCATCAATTTTTCCCTTATGTCCCTCCACATTCATACTCAACATTCTTCTTGTCTCATGAAATGCCAATACAACGCTAGCCTACCGCTTCTAAACTTTTCCGTAACAGGCGCTAGTTTTAAACTACCCCTGATATATTAATTTCGTATCTTACAAATACAAGGATGGACCCTTGTATAAATAAATGAATAGACGTACATTTTCTTCCTCAACTTGGTCCAACTTGTCTTGCTGTATTTGTAATGTATAATGAAGGTGTTTGCACGCTTCATTGTTATCGCCGCGACCCATCACGCCGCGTTGTAGCGCCACTAGCGATGCTAACTGTAAATATGTATTTTATTTATCATGTTTTTTTTACATTTATTTACAGAAATGCACAAAATAATATATGTCGACGCAAGACCTAACTAATAAGTTAAAAATAACTCTAAGTTTAAAATTAAGTAGCTTATTTATGATTTGAAATATTAGAATCCATCTTTAATGCTTTCTGTGGTAAATGTTGAGTTTCGATTGGTTGTCTTCCGGGCAGCAAACCAGTACTCACGATTATTTAATTTTGAACCTCTGTTAAAATTACTGGTTATTTTTGTTAAACCATTTCTTAATTTGTTATTAATTATGGTTATAGTTTGGAGTTTATTTTGTTTGAATAATTAATGTTTTGGAATCCTATTTCCGGATAGCGCGAAGATTTGAAATTTAAATGTTGAAAATGAAATTTAAATGTTTTTGCTGTAGATAAAATTCATTTGACGTCAAAAGTAGATTGTAAAAATAGCTAAACGAATTTAGAAAACCTTTTTAGTTATAAGAGAGTTGAAGTAAATTTAAAGTGAAAGCGGAAAGCGCGATGATTTCAATTCAGGATGTTTAAAGTTTTGTTTTAAGAGAAAATTTATTTAATGTTAAAAATAGGTTCTAAAAATAGAAAAACTAATTTAGAAAACCTTTTTGTTTGTTACAAAATTATATTAAGTTTAAAGTGTAGTGTGTGAAAGTGACTTCACAACGACGCAGCCATCTTAATATATAAAAAAAATGGCGAGTCGTCGGGAACTTGTTGAAAGTTGTTTAAAATACAGTTAATAATAAATTGTGTCTGAATATATTGGGTGTATTTATCATTTGCAATGCGTGAGCCTAGTGATGGAAGCGGCGACGCCAGTCTCCCTGACATCACTACCGGTAGGTCCCCTGATGCCTCGTTATATACAATAATATAAAATACATGTGTATCAGTTGAGCTATCTAAGGACTGCTTAAAACGATCTATAGATAGCTCAACTGATCCAGATCACTGCCAGAGGGCAGCGTTCCCAAAACACTGGCGGCATTGCCACGTTGAAAGGCAATGCTAATACGTTGAGCCAGTAGGACGCCGTGAGATAATTTTGAAAACGCGGAGGGCTCCTGGTGCCCACGGGCCCAGGGTCGCGACTCCAAAAGGTTCTCAAATATGCCGGTTTGGATATTTGAGATCCAAACCGGCATATTTGCGCCTTTTGAAGTCCTCAGCACATTAAGTATTTAGTATTTTGTAAACATTCGCGATCAGGAACTTTTTTTTTAACGGGTAAGTATGTATTACCCACACATAAACAGCGCCACAGCGCAGACCTCCTTGCACGTACATTGCAAGGAGGTAGCTACATTGTAAATCGTGACTTTTATGTATTTTTTTCTCTTTGTTAGTGTTAGTAGTTAATTTTTTAATTTGATTATTTTACGTTAATGTGTTTGAAATAAAGCTTTTAATTAGCTATCAATTTTAATTGATTTTAACTTTTTAATTGATTTCAGACACGAAAAACATTAAACAATGGTGGCAATTCGGTTGGTTCATTTCTAAAATTAGGAATTGTCTAAAATATATTTCGTTAGTCATAGCATTCGTAAAATCTATTTGGTTGGTACCATCTAACTAATTAAGGAACAACATATGGATATGGTATGGATAACAGTTTAACTAAATAAGGAATGTTTAATTCAGTTAGATAATATTAAATTAGAATAAGTTGGTAGCAGCAGAATACCAAAGTTTTATTTGACAGTTCTAAACCTAATTTTAGCTAAAATTATTTAGGTTGTTGCCAACAGAATTGATATTGATATTGCCATCTATAGAGGTTTATATATTGAGGTTTATATATTGAGTTTATATATTGAGGTTATTTATAGTATTATATAAATCCTGTAAAGTGTTAACAGTTTGACAGCTATTTATATGTAACATTGTTCTAAGACAACACAGAATCCTTCGTTTTTGTGCTGAAATTATTGACAATAATCGTAATTATATCCGTATTAACCAATCTCTCCACTAAAGCATGCTTTCGCATCTAGATTTTTTGTGTTTCTAGAGCCTTTGCGAATAAAAGACTTAAAAGAAAATTAGACATTTCCTGAAAACTACAATCTGGGTCTCTTCAAGTCTCGAGTAAAAAGGTGTCTTCTCGACCTGCGTGCTCCATCGTCGGCCACATCGTCGCTTACCATCAGGCGAGATCGTGGTCAAACGTAGGTTTATTGATGATAAAAAAAAAAGTATAACCAATGAATTTTACTAATTGTTTAACTTACAACTTGCCCTTTCTTATATCAAACGAACAAACTGAGTTATTAATTGTAGTAAAATAAGTAATCAATATTAGTAATAAGTAATCAATAATTTCTTTCTAAGAGATCTTTTTAAGTTTTAAGTATGTTTGTTTGTTTAACCCTTAACCTACAGAGCAGAAGGCAGAGCTACCACCAACTGCACTGACAGGCCAGTCAATAAATGGCAATTGGCTGGTTATATTACACTATGTAGAGTAATAAACCAACATTATTTTAGGTGAAATCAAAGACCAGGATCTTACATTCGACATCGCACTCCTGATGGAGCAGATGTCCTGGTTTAATGTGTATGAGTAAGTATTTTTTGTCATTTTTTGAAGTTAATATTGTTAGCCCTTTTAACAGTTGCTTAAATATAAGTAACTTAATAAGTATTTTAGTATAATAATGTATATTATTTTCTTAATTGTAACACAGCTACAATAGTGAATATAGATTTTATTATTATTATCATATAGTCTATCTTACCTTTTGTTCGCTCTGTAGTTTCACATTGGCAAGTTGCCGTTGATACTCAGACTTGCAGTTCTCAAACTCTACAACAAGTCTATCGTGAGCTTCCTTAACCTCCTCGTATCGCGCCTGGAAGCCCTTCTCGCTCTGGCTTTGAAGCTCTCGCTTGGAATCCACGAGCAGCTCGAACAGACATTTCAGAGCGACTTTTGCTTCGAGCATGGATTGAATGTTGTCCCATTGCGTGCGGGATTTGTTTTCTGTGTAAATTATAAGCAAGTTACTAATTTAACAGATATAGAAAATATAAGACTCAAGTCAAGGCGTATGTTTTAAATATTGGTAACTAATAAATATTTGTCTACTTCTGTGACGAAGTGGACCAAGGTCCGGCTGAGACGTAAAGGTTGCGGATTCAACACCCGCCGCGAGACAAATGTTTGTTTGTATGATCTGCAAGTATTTATCTCGGGGTCTGGGTGTTTCTATGTATAATATGTATGTATTTACAAATAGAAAAGTATTAAAATGGTATATCAGACATGTGGTACCCATCTACCCATAACACAAGCTCTGCTTCCTTTGGGACCAGATGATGCTGTGTGAAATGTCCGGCATTATTTATATAGGATTATATAAATCCTGTAGAGTTCATTCTCGTCCTTGGCCTACAGAGGTCACATAGGTCGTCTAATAACTTGGACTAGAACAAATCCAAGAGCAAGAAAATTAGTTAAGAAAAGATAGTGAACAAAATAGTATCTCTCTACCTTGATCAGCTGTTAAAATCTTCTGTTGCAGATCAGAAATCTGCGCTTTACGCATCGCCAGGTCGTTTTCTAGTTCAACAATTTTATTTCTGTTCATCTCATCGTCCGTGCTGTTGCGGAGATTCTCAATTTGCTCAGTGATCCAGGCTCTGTTACAAATAAGTATGTATAAAACATGTATAAATAAATCAAAATCAAATTAAAAACCCCAACACAAAAAAACTACATCTACCTATATACAAACTATTCATTAAGCCCAAACACGAACCCTCTTCTGTAAGTTGGTGAAGAGTTAGTTAGTTGTCGATTCCTGCAGATTACAAGTCATGCTGTGTCATTAGGACACGTGCGTGAGTGTTTGTGTGTATGTATGTATGTATGTGTGCGTGTGTGTATATGTATTAGTGTATGTGTGTGTGTATATGTATTAGTGTGTGTGTGTATATGTATTAGTGTGTGTATGTGTATATATGTATTCGTGTGTGTGTGAGGAATGCGTTTATTTTGATGAAGTGTGCTTGATTATGAGTAAAATTAAGGACAGCATAACAATTATTATTTATGACCATAATGACTTGTTTGAAAGATTTTTAACTTCTTCCCGCCATAACTACTGCATCAATTAGGGTGAAATTAATTACACATGAATGTACTTCTGGTATGCATTTTTTTTAATACCTGTACTCCATAAGTTCTTCTAGCGACTTCTCAGCCTCGCCAATACTGAGGTGGACTTCCAACTCTTGTTCGATGTACTGTTGTATAGCGCCGGTCTTAACGCTGCCTTTGGCGTTGCGTTTCATATGTGTCTGCTTTTGCCGGTCCAAAGCTTCCTTTAAATGACAAATTAATACCATCAAATTATAGTGTACTTACTTATATTATTATTATCATTATTATTTGTTTAAATATTTGTTCTACTCGATTCAACAGCAGGATTAAATGGAGCACACGAGCCTAAGCTAAGTGCGCCGCAGTATTTACATTATTATGGGGACTATTGAGATCTTCTGTAAATGCGAAATTAAAAATAAATATTGGTAGACGATTCACACAGCAGCATAGAGCCCCAAGCATAGTTTGTACTGTGGGAACCAGAGTACTGACAGAAAACTTATGTATTTTTAACATATTTATAAATAAAATAAATAAATAATCCCGGACATTTCACACAACATCATCTGGCCCCAAAGTAAGCAGAGCTTGTGTTATGGGTACCACATGACTGATATATTACTTATATACTTTTTTTTTTTGTAAATACATATATATTATACATAGAAACACCCAGACCCGAGACAAATACTTGCAGATCGTACAAGCATTTGTCCCGCGGCGGGAATCGAACCCGCAACCTTTTGCGTCTCAGCCGGGTCTTAGCCAACTGCGCCACAGAGGTCGTCAAATAACATCCTGACACAAGACAATCACCTATGCTCATCAATTCATCATCACACAATTGTTGGTTGTAGGAGAGAATCGAACCTTAATTTGAAGTTGAGGTCCTATACCAGTCGTAAGCTCAAATTATTTCGTAATGTATATAATCTCCCGGCTTATATAATCTTCCGACTGCCTAATTGAAATTACCTTGAGCCTCTTATTAACCGCGACAGCTTCCTCCATTTTCCTCTTCAGAACGTTCTGTTGCTTCGCGTGCAAAGATTCCATCTTGGCCATGGCGGTGACTCGCTTGCGATCTTCATTCTTGAGACGAAGCATCGCGCGCTCGTTGTCCGCTTTCCATTTGCGGAACTTCTCACTTTCTTCGCGCATTTGTTTAATTATTTTCACCTGTAAATATAATAAATAAATACTAATGGTCAATGCATACAACACCATCTAGCCCTGAACTCAGCATAGCATTATGCTGTCATAGTAACATTTGGTGTTATTATGACATGAATTGCGACTTTTTTTTTAATCCCGGACTTTTCACACATCATCTGGCTTCAAAGTAAGCAGAACTTGTGTTATAGATACCACATGACTGATATACTACTTATATACTTTTTTTTTTGTGGAAATACATATATATTATACATAGAAACACCCAGACACGAGACAAATACTTGCAGATCGTACAAACATTTGTCCAGCGGCGGGAATCGAACCCGCAACCTTCTGCGTCTCAGCCGGGTCTACTGCGCCACAGAGGTCGTCGATAATTAGCAAGCATGGAGTTTAACTATGCTTTGTCCTTGTCTTTCGAATGTAAAATAATAGACATGGCAACTTGGTCCAGTTCTGACAATGGCATCCATGAGAAAACCTTATAAATCTTAAATTTGCATTAAGTATGTGCGCGACAAATGGACGAATAACTCAATATCACGCCAATCGATTTCGATTAATCTTTTTTAACCGACTTCAGGAAAGGAGGATGTTCTCAATTCGACTGTATTTTTATTTATATTCAATAAAGTCGGTTGTCTTTTTAGTATTTAAAACGTAATTATATAATCACACACAGTTATCGAAACGTGAAGTAAGAGGGCCGGCTGCGCTTGGCCCGTCCCAGTGCCCAGTGACGTCACACGCACCCGCGTACGTTTATGTTTTAAATAAATAAATTAACTTGGCCATCGCATGAAAACACAATGTATCTCACAAGTACTACATATTATATTAAATTAGATTGTTTAGTGCGATTGCCAAGTCAATCTATTTATTTAAAAAAAATGGTTTTTAATATTGATATGGTCACTATAAGATGTTGTTAGGTTAGCTAATTACGTAATAACTTAAGAGAGAAGGTCCCAAAGGTAGGGACTGAATAAATTAACAGACTTGGTATTACAAGCATCTCACAACTTTTTACGGTAGAAGAACCGAGTTGCGCGAGACTTATTTTTTTATACAAGTTATGTTTTTAATGGCATTGATTTTACCGGCAGTAACGGCATAATGTTTATTACTTATATCTTTGTACGTAATGGTCTCATTCGGATAATTCAAAAAGATATTATCATTCTTATGTCATAAGGAATGCTAGTGGTTACTAGTTCTATTGAATTTGCTATAACTTTACTGATCCTCATTAGCGTAGTGTGGAATTATGGTATATCCTGGTCATTCCAATTTTTATTAATTTCTTTGATAACTCGAACATCGTAACATTTATATTTATTTATAACACATGTTCTTCACACAATGATTATCCTGGGAGGGAATCGAACCCTCAACCTACAGCGCAGAAGGCACAGCTACTACCAACTGAGCTGATAGGGCAGTACATAGATAGCTCAATTAATCCAGATCACTGCCAGAGGGTAGCGTTCCCAAGACACTGGCGGCGTTGCCACGTTAAATGGCAATACTATTACGCTGAGCCCGAAAGGAGCCAGCTCTTGGGTCACGTAATGTTTATTCATTGTAATTAGATTGATTGAACCCCAAAGTAGAGCTTGTGTGGGAACCCCATGACTGATATACCTACTACTTTCGTTCGTTTTTTGACGCAAATATATATTATAAGTAAAAATTTACATTTTAAGAACAAAAAAAAAGACTTTATTGAATGAAACTTGAGTCCATAAAAATACAACCGAATTGAGAACCTCCTCTTTTTTTGTCGGTTTGTTCGATTAAGAAATTTTTATTTTACGCTTTTTAGTGCGTTATCATTTTTTAAAATTCGTTAACACCACTGGAAACTCACAGGAAATCAAAATAAAGAAATTTAATTTACTTGGATGACAAATTTTTTCCTACTATTTTGATACTAAAACCAAACTACTGAACCGATTTTGATGAAACTTTTATGGGACCAATCGGGAAGTAGGTGGGTATATCCTTTCACATGAAACAATTTTTTTTTAAATTGGTTCATAAAAGACGGAGCTTTGAGGTAACAAATAAAAAAAACCACCGAATTAACAACCTCCTCCATTTTTTGAAGACGGTTAAAAAACACCCGTGACTCGAGACAAGTACTTGCAGGTCAATACAAACATTTGTCCCGCGGGAATCGAAAAAAAAAGTGAGTCTACAAGCTGATGATTAGATTTACCTTAGTGACTTTCATCGCTTGTAACTCAGCGTTCAACGATGCAATCTTGGCTTCATTCTTCTCCTTCATCTTGATCACATGGGCTTGTTGCTGGCAACGCTTCTTGAGATCCATGATCTGGGACTCCAGAGTGGAAACCTTGGTGCGACGCTCTTCGTGAGATGGGTCTTTGTTCTGCAAAAAATATGGTACAATACATCTATCTCTAGTCTTGTGCGATTATGTTTATGACATAGTAGCAAGTGGAAACATGAGGTCTCTGTCTATCGCATTTATATCTTAGTAGTTTCTAAAGACGACAACACACTATGCTACCGGCGGCGCGGGTAGCTAAGGAAGAGATCGCAATGCGGACTACTGCGCAGAGATTTTTCGGCGATTTTCTGTGGAACATGGCATCAAGAAGTAAGCACACGCACTAGCGGTAATTTCACCAGTTCTCCGCTGGCAGGTATGCAAAACAAATTTCAAAATTCAATATCACTTTATTCAATACAATCACAAGGACCACTTTGAATCGTCTTCTTACATGCTAGTGAATCTAGGTGCCGGTTCCTCCTAACCCCAGTTCAAGAAGAATCCGGCAAGAAACTCGTCTGGTCTTAACACTTTTTTGTATGATCCTTGACAATTTTGTCACGGATGCCGAGTCGAGTTGGAGCAGATTCATACCAAGCTTTTTTGTCATCTATATAATCAGATATTTTATAATATACTTTAATAGAGACTTTCTGTTTAATTACGTTTTTAAATTTGCCAATCGACAAATTTAACACGTCGCTTGGGACCTTATTATAGAAGCGTACACATTGCCCTATAAAAGACTTATTAACTTTAGCGAGCCTAACAGTGGGAACAGCGAGTTTATCTTTATTTCTAGTGTTAATACTATGATTATCGCATTTTTTTTTGAATAAATGAAAATTTTTGTGCACATACATTAAATTTTCGTATATATACTGACAAGGCACTGTCATAATATTAATTTCATTAAACTTATCTCTAAGTGATTAAAACTGATGTGTGTAAATCGATGTATTAGCCACACACGATTTTGTCTACTTGTAAATATTCGCTACGAAATAGTACGCAAACGCGCTAGGCCTATCCCGGCTTCCGTGCCGGGGAAAAGCCGATGAACGATTCAATAACAAGAACCATAGGTAAATCTAGCGTCGTGCTAGATTTGCCTATTGGCAAGTTTAAGAACGGTATTAAACAAAAATTGTCTCATAAAGCATATTATAATATATCAGATTATTTAGATGACAAAAAAGCTTGGAACGAATCACGGCCACTGTAACAAAATTAGCAAGTAGAGGAGGAACCGACGGCGCCTGGGTCCACCTAGTATACAAGACGATTTAAAATAATCCTTGTTATTTAATTGGACAAAAAAATCTATGTTTCACGAGGTAAAGCAACGCTGTTCCTGGATGGATAAGTGGTGATTTCATCGAAATACTTCCATACTTCGGAGAGAACCTTAAGCTGTCGGTCCCAACTCTTGCATCACCAGATTTTCCCACTGAACCACACTATTAGAAAACAGGAGTGACCTTATGTACGTTGGTATGTATGTGTACAAACCTTAGTTTGCTTCAGTTGCTGCAGTAGTTCATCTCTCTCTTTCTCCAAATGCGCTATTTTCTCCTCATTCTCCCGTAGATTGTGCCCTTCGAGCATTTCCTTGTTGTTTGCGAGAATAGCTTGGACGACGGAAGCTTTAATCGCCATTGCGCGGTTCAGTTCTTGAAGCTCTTTATTCAGTGCCACCTAAAATATTATAAGCTCAAAATAATTGTATTGTAAGCAATAAGTAGACATAGAATATAAATATGTACTTAGCTGGAATTTTGGCAGATTTTTTCGCTAAGAGATGAAAGCTCCAAAAAGATTGCATCCCTGGTGGGGATCGAACCCACGACCTTTGGATTAGAAGTCCAACGCGCTATCCTCTGCGCCACAGGGACAGTTAAATAATGTCGCAAAATAAGCACAAGCGAAGTATGACGTCACCATTCGCAATACATTCTTATTGGTTTTAATTAATTTTCGATTTCTTTTGTGTTGTACATTTCGAATAAATACTCCGTGGAACTATGTGTAAATATTTATCTACGATAGTGAAACAATAGCTATAATTACTGTTGATAGAAGAGTTTGAGAAATTAATCAGATATATATAGTATTTTATTTTTTTTACTTAGTTTTAACATTTATAAATAAAAAATACCGGACATTTCACACAGCATCATCTGCCCTAAAGTAATCAGAGCTTGTGTTATGGGTACCACATGACTAATATACTACTTATATACTTTTTTTGTAAATACAAACATTTTATACTTATAAACACCCAGACGCGAGACAATACTTGCAGATCATACAAACATTTGTCCCACGGTGGAAATCGAACCTGCAAACTTTTGCATCTCAGCTGGGCCTTGGCGCACAGAGGTCGACAAATATAGACTATATATAGATCATCATCATCATCATCATATCATAGCCTTAAGAAGTCCAATGCTGAACATAGGCCTGCCCAATAGATTTCCAGGACTTTACTTATGTCCATCATTTTGGGGGTTTTGCCATAGTCACCACGCTTGGCAGGCGGATTGGTGACCGCATATTTAGTGTTAAGTACTAAGGGGGTGCTGCTGCCCGATCCCCGGCTATTTCCTTAATAGCCTTTTACGACATCCACGGGAGGAGATAGAGATGGTCCTATTCTATGCCGGAACAACTACGGCCAATATATACAGTGGTGGACACATAATTAGAGACACCCCCTAATTGATCACAATAAACATGATTTTGGCACTACCATTAGCCAAAGTAGGTATTAAATTTAATGTAATTGTTACTAAATCATACATGTATGCTTAAAAATGGGGGACAAAAAAGTTGTGTTGCTTGGTATTTTAGACACTGCTCACTATCCGAATCTAATACAAACTTTTTTAGCGTTAAGAAAAAGAAGTACATTCGGTTTTTCGTTGTTTTGCCGCGTATTAGCATGAAACGTCGACATTAATTATAACATTTAACTTTTTGTAATCAAATTAATACGTTTTATACCAATCGATATGGGAAAAAACAAGAGTTGCAATTCGTCCACTAGAAAGATAATCTTGAACTTTCATAGCAAAGGTTGGTCATACAGAAAAATCGCAAACCATTTGAGCTGTTCTAAGGACATGGTTATGAATGCATTTCAAGAAGTTCAATACGACCGAAAATGTACCCAGAAAACCGAGACCTAGAAAAACTACTCCGCGGGAAGACACTAGGATGGTGTTGTTGGCAAAAAAGGAACCGTTCAAAGGATCAGCAGGGCGATTATGGAACTCTTACAATCAATGTCTATCAGTTTTCGGCGTAATTTCAATCATTCGTTTGACGAATTTGACGTTTCGATAGACATTGATTGTAATTAGAGATCCATAATCGCCCTACAGAACTGATACGCTCGGAAATATATGCGGCAGGAGGGTCGACGGGTGTGTCTGCAAGGACAATTAGACGGAGACTATGTGAGGCAAACTTGTACCACTTTTGAAAAAGCAAAATTTTAAGGCAAGGTTAGCGTTTGCTAAAAAATATGAATACTGGACTGAACGAGAGTGGAAAAATGTGCTTTTTTCGGATGAAACAAAAATTAATATGATTAATTCTGACGGAAAACAATATGTTAGACGCCCCCTGAACAAAGAAATGGATCCGAAGTACACCAAGAAAGTAGTGAAACATGGAGGGGGAAATATCAAAGTGTGGGGCTGTTTTTCAGGACTTGGTGTCGGATCTGTCAGGAAGATAGAAGGCAATTTGGATAAATATCAGTAAAAAAATATTTTAGAAGAAACCATGCTGCCCTATGCTGAGCAAAATTTACCAGTCATTTGGACTTTTCAACAGGATAATGATCCGAAACACACCGCAAAAGTAGTTAAAGATTTCTTAAGGAACCAGTTTGTGACAATTTTGGATTGGCCCCCGTACAGTCCGGATTTAAATCCAATCGAAAACTTGTGGTACCAGGTGAAGACAGTGGCGGCAAAGCGTACATCAAACGTCGATCAACTTTACACAGCTTTTACAGAAGCGTGGGAACAAATTCCGGTACAAGTTTGTACAAAATTGATCGCTTCCATGGCTAAGAGATGTCGTGCTGTTATTGCTGCAAAAGGACATGCGACCAAGTATTGATATGCATCGGAATGCTTTTATAGAGCATAAAAGCAGTTGTCTGTCATTGTCTTTAATTATTTATTTTTTATTTTTTATTTTATTTATTTATTTATTATTCTTTAATTAACACGGATAAACCAATTACATTATTAAAGTCAGAACCAATTATTTGAAATATAAATAGACGTTAAATACTTATTTACAAGGTCAAAGAAATAGTCAGTATAATTAGGTTAATAAAAATACCTAGCCATAAATGTCGAGCCAAAACACAAATAGAATAAAATTATGTGACCACCACTGTATACATATATAGATAAGACTGGCTAATTAGTAATAAACAAAACCTCACCTGTCCCATAGCCCTCTTCTCTTCCTCCAACACTGCTTGGTCTTCATTCAGAACTACGTCATCATCAACCTTATCCGGATCGTTATCATCCTTCACAAACGACAACTTAATCTCATGATCAATCAATTCCTCATTCGTCTTTAGATTAACAGACTGCAAATCTTCGAGCCTAGACTTAATTTCTTTCAGATAATCAACCACATTAGTTTTTTGGTGCTCATCATCTGTTTTATCTGTCATATTTAGGTTATCAATCGTCTGGTTGCACTGTTCTGTAAGCTCGTTCAACTTTCGTTCGATTTTATCCTTTGCAGCCTCGGCTAAGAGTGCCTTTTCGCATAGATTTGTGTTTTCAATCAGCATGTTCCCGAGATGTTCGGTGACTTGTTTGTGCTTTTTGAGTAGCTCCGAGTATTTAGCGCGTTCTCTGTCTAAATCCTCTTGTAATTGCTCGTTGTTTTGCTCGCTCACTGAGGGTAGTTTGCCGATCATTTGGAGGCGGAGTTCATTCACCAAGTTGTTTAGCCTGGAAAATTCACATTTCAGTTTCATTAAGTTTCTTTGGTGCGTTTAATAATAACAAATACCTTTATAGTTATTTTCCTTAAAAACGTCTTGACCTACCATTCTCTTTCTCAGATAGCTAACAGACACATTTCAAATCTATTGTATTCTATTGTATATCTCTCTTGTATTAGTTTTTCGTAGTTAAGGTAGTTATAAGATGGATCATGTAAAAAAAACATGTGTGCAATTCACACGTGGTAGAAGTGAAACCTTCAAAATACAAACGTATAATACGTACACGCATACAAAACATCACGGTTGTTCTGATGTCCTTTCTCAAGCTTTGTATTACGCATGCGCGCACAAACACGTATCTAATAATAAACACGTATAATGCTTCCTATCTCATTTTCTCCCACGTTAAATCTTATGATATGTGTCTGTCTCTTTTTACTGTCGATTTTTCGTTTCATCGACTTTCAAATCACAACGATGCAAAAGATGTTTTCACTTCAAAAAGGCACCTAAATTCACCTAGTATGTAAGACGTTTCAAAGTGATCCTTGTGAATAAAATATCTTTTGTCTTTTTTTAGACTGCTATCCTATTGATTATAAGTAAAAACAAACCGTCAAACCGATGCAGTCAGTTACGGTATGTACCACGGACATACAAACACCCTAGCAAACTTTCAAAAATACTTACAACCAATGATTCAGTTTCTTAATGATAAGTTAATATTCATTTTAATTGTCAAATGAAAACCCATAAAATCAACTAATATTACCAACAGGCAAACGTTTTTAGTACTATTCTGCTAATCAGCATCTGCATGAACTAGCTTCTGCCTGCGTCTTCGGACGTGTGGTACCTACATACAAAGTAGCTTATGTTCTTCTCAAAGATACAATCTAACTCCATACCAAATTTCATCAAGAACCGTTCAGTCATTATAATATGTAATTAGTATAATATTAGTATAATATTAATTGTAACATAACACAACACATTTAGTATAATATTTAATAATAACTAGTGGTCGCCCATTGGTCGAAATTAGACCAAAATTAAATATAATGTATTTTTTATGCATAATAAAAAATAAGTGTGCGAAATTTCATACTCCGTCCGTGCAATTTTCGTAAAAAGGGGTACAACGTTTTTGTGTTCAGGTTAGTTAAGTATAGATATAGATCACTTTGAATAGTCTTACATACTAAGTGAATTTAAATGTAAACTGCTGGAACCTTTGCTGGAAACTTTGTAGTTTTACCTGATGATCTCAGCAGCTTTAGCATCCTGGTTGATGATGGGTTTGTTGCGTATCCGTCGCGCTCGGTCGGCGTACCGTAGCGTTGACACCGTCTCGTCTAAATTGTAGTCAGCGGGACTAACGCACGCTACCATCAATGTGAGGGAATTACCGCCAAGACTGTCTGAAATCAATAAGCATAAATATAAAATATAAATATTGCATTGTCCGCACAGAATACATCTAGCCCCAAACTAAGCATAGCTTGTATTATGGTGATGAATTATAAAATACTTATATATTTTTTTACACCCAGACACAGAACAATGACAAATACAAACGGGAGTACCCTGGGAGGGAATTGAACCCTCAACCTAGTGCAGAAGGCAGATATTACCAACTGGGCTGACAGGTCAGTCACCATAATACTCTGTTTAGTTCGAGGCTAGATGGTGTTGTGTGCATTGTCTACCAATATTTATTAATGTTTTTACTACCAAACGAGCTGACAGGCCTAGAATAAGTAAGAGGCCTAGTGACGGTGTTAATACGTCTAACAAAGGATCATTCAATTTGGATGGCACCCGGGGAAACCCTACCTCTACTATGATTTGCGAGGTTAGTTGTTCTTAACAGATGCAGATGATCAAAACTGTGTCCCTGGACACAGCTTTGGTCAACTGCATATGTACCTGTACTAGAATGGTTGACTGCCGTGGTATTTTTAGGCGGCGGGCTTAATTTGTGAAGTGAAAACTTCTTTAGGCGCGTTGAGCACTTTTTGGGTGAACAAAAATCATGGAACACGCGGCATCGTCACCGAACGCTTTCCATGAGCTATATGTATACTGTGTATTTATGTGTACTTTTTGGGTGAACAAAAAGCGTTAAACTCGCGTCATCGTCAGCGCTTCCCATGAGCTACAATAAGAAAAGAGTGTTAATCAAGGATTAAAGTTTAAATTGGTCATTAACACTTCTTTAGAAACCAAAAATAATTCAAAAATAATAATCTGATAGCTCGACGATATAATTCACAAGTTACTTAGTTTTAACTTCTATCGGCAGTCCCTAAAGACTGCCGTGCATTAGTTTTTGTTTTTATGGTTGTTTTAACTCCGTCATTTATGAACCGATTTGAAAAAATATTTTACATGTGAATGGATATACTTCCCGATTGGTCCCATTAAAATGTCATCAAAATCGGTTAAGTAGTATGGTTTTTAAAACAAAATAGCTGGAATAGGTCATCTAAGTAAACGACATTTTGATATTTTGCTTTCCTGTGACTTTCCAGTTTCGAAAATGATATTTAATTTTAATTTAACTTTTAAAATTTTATTTTATTCTGTTTTCTTTTTAGTTTTTAAAACGTATTTATTGTAACTACAAATAAATGCCTTAATCTGTTTACTTTCACCGTTTGAGAGCACTGGTATAGGGCACATTTTTTTCGAACAAAAAAACATTAGTGCACAACTGTATTCGAACTCACGACCTTAGGATCGGAAGGCTACTAGAACATCAGTTGGTTACTGATTCTTACGAAAATAGTGTGACCTTAAAACTTCGGAACCTACAGTTTCACGAACCTTCAGTGGTTACTGATTCTTACGAAAATAGTGTGACCTTTAAACTTCGGAACCTACAGTTTCACGAACCTTCAGAAACACGGATTCAAGTATATATTCCCAAAAAAATTAATAAATTCAATATTTTTTAACAAAAGTACGTTTATAAAATTTATAGAACCTGCTTTAAATCAACGGGACATTTATGTTTATATTTCCATGACTTATTTGCGCTTCCACGAAAAATCTTACTCAAATAATTTTTTTCAATACTATCACAAGATCATTTTGAAACGTCTTACATACTAGGTCAATTTAGGTGCCAATTCCTCCTAACCCAAGTCCAAGAAGAATTGGCAAGAAAGTCGTCTCGTCGAAAAATGCCTTGAGTTTGAGTCTAAAGCCGTGTAACTGAGAATTTCATGTTGGTGGTGGCAGGTTATTCCAACACTCCCAAGTGTTATTATTACCGGCATATCGGAAACCGAAACCGCCCTGTGGCCTGTGTCCTACGACGTTAAGTTGACAAATGAGTGGAGCACTGCCTTTTAGCACAATCACTAGACCAAAAGGGCAAAAACGCTAGATAAAACTTGCGACGGGGCTCCATTTTGAGAGGACGATTCTTGTTTAAGAAGGGCAATATATGACTTTACGGCGAAACATTGAAACAGGACCTTGCATAAGAGTTCTGGACTCCCTGTGTTAGTTGACGATGGTGACTTCTCGATTCTGTTAACCGATTTCTTCTTTGCACCGGTTATTTCCGGTATGTTTCTACCTAATTAATTCTAGCGAAGGATCAGCAACTATGTAAGATGTAAAATGTTGTCATTCTCACCCTGAAGTAGCCTGGTTAGCTTGCTGTCTCTGTAGCTGATGAAACTCCTATTAGTTCCATCTCCTAGTGCAGATATCACGTTGCCCAGCGCTAAAAGACCCTGATTGATCTTAACGCCTTCCTTGAGACGTTCGCCGCTTGCCTTGGTCTTCTTTATGCGCTCAGAGCCAGCTAAGTCGACGAGATGGAACTTTGAAGTTGTCGCTAAATTTCTGGATAATCAGTCAAGAGAGTTATACTCAAGAAAAACACAAGGCTTTGAAACTACATAAGTAAAGATATTTTTGGAACTACTACTCGGATTCTAAAATTATTTCACCGACAGATTGCTAGTATACAAGTATGTGATTTAGGTATGTTTATGTATGTATTGGTTTATTTCGTTTATCTTATGAAGTTGTATTTAAAATATTGTAATGTAAGTATTGTATATATTTTTGTATAAGTATTTACGTATCTATCTTTTTCTTATCCTGTAAATTTGTATGTACACATTATTTTAATTATAAATCTCTTAATATTATTATCATCATCCTTTTTTCAGCTACATTCAGTTCAATCCATCCCAAGGTTGTCTAGCAGAGATCGCTACATAGCGATAAGATATTTTTTTTCTACTTGTCTAATGTATAATGGTGTGCAATAAAATATTTTCTATCTATTGTTATGTTTTAGTCTTCTAACGTGTCACTAGTTTAATCAAACAAGTGTGTTGAAAGGCTTAAAGTGCGACTCGTAAGCTCCTTTCGTACACATAGTAGTCTCCAAACTTTAAGGTTCTATTACATGCCGGGTGCCTAACGATGTTTTCCTACACGTGTATTTTTAGTGCACGACCAAATTCAAAACTACGACGCTACGGACTGGAAGGCGTACTACCAGGTGCACCAGTCACTAGTGCGATAGTAAGATAGCCTCAGGATAGCTAGTGGTCAAGATAATTTTAGAAATAACTTTGAATCATACATAGTAGGTGAATTCATTCCAAAAACTTACGTGATTCGTTAGCGAGTGCGTGAAAAGTTACAAATGTCATTAGCTGCTTGTCAACAAGGTTTATCATGTTACTAATGTTATAAATGCATGAATTGGTTGTTTATAAGTAAATAATAGATAAGTAAATAATAGATAAGTAAATAATAGATAAATAAATAATAATAAAACTTTTTATTGTCATCTGGTAGATCAAATTAACAAACATAAATTACATAGGTATTAATACATAAATAACAAACAGCATTTCGTGGTCGACTATTTACTCCCCCAAACCAAGCCCAATTATTTTGATTGTTTTTATATAATTAAACAAAACCTTCCGCTATGCCCCTATGTTCGATTTTTTTTGTAAATATGCGTAATTTTTTTTGGACGAGTGTCTGAAAATGTTTAAAAAATTACGCAATATTTCTAGTGAATACTCCTACTTTCTATGACAATTTGAATATAAAACAAATGAAGACACAGGGCCATGGTAATTATAGGTTTTATGGTACAAAAATATTTGCCCTAGTGTCATTATCCAGGGAGGAAACAGTCTACTACGTTTGTATGGAGAAAGAGCTGGTACCCTTTCGTCTTAATACTATAGCTATAATTATATGC
Organism: Lampropteryx suffumata; assembly: GCA_948098915.1. Taxonomy (NCBI): domain Eukaryota; kingdom Metazoa; phylum Arthropoda; class Insecta; order Lepidoptera; family Geometridae; genus Lampropteryx; species Lampropteryx suffumata. Next base: position 7,166,764 of record OX402563.1, read on the forward strand.
TAGGTAAGTTGTATGCCGGCTATATGTGTGTTTGTGACCTAATCCCACCGTAATGGCTGAACAGATTTGGATGAAGGGTCGCACAGATGTAGTCTATGACCTGCATAAGCAAATAGTCTACTTTTTATGCAGGTACTACATGGCTAACAACGGGCTGAAGCTAGTTCAAAATATTTGTACAACTCTGGACTTACTTGTCAGCGCGGCTCTCCTTAGCTATTATAATAGTGAAGACAGCATGGCTTCGACTGGACGCCTGGTTCATAGCAGTAGAGCCAGTAACGCGCCCCGATGATCCACGTTCTAACACCAACATCGTTTCCATTGTCGAGGTCACTGGTAGTTCTGTTATACCTGAAACAAGAAGAAACCTTTATAAAAACTACCAAACAAAAAACATAAAACTAAGCAGCAGGCCATAAGCTTAATAATATTAATAAAACTGTCTGTTAAAGTTTAGTTTTTTATTAGATTTGTGATTTGAGCTCCCTCAAAACGCCTCAAAGACATTTGCTACCATACTGTATTACTACCACTGTATTATTTATGGAGGTACCATGGGTACCTCCATAAATAATACAGTGTTCACACAATGCTATCATACATAGTCACATACTAGGTTGAATGAAAAAAGGTGCTGAGTTTCAAAAGCGGATGTTTAAGTTTTTCTACCATGTCCGTCATGTTAAACAGCTGTTTTGATGTCAAACACAACAGAACATTTATATCAGGTATGCCTGAATGTAGAAGTGGTAACTGTCAACTGGTAATAACAGATGATCAAAACATGGTGACCAAAATGGCGAATTTAGGTTGATTATTAATGTTGATCATGAAAAAATTTTTCTTACCTGGCAGAATAACTCCTTTGTTAATATCCTCCCTTATCTCAATAATACTGTGTCCTCTCTCTTTCCCTGATAGCAAGTCAAAGCATTGTTCTTGATACAGCTCCATAAAAGAGACATTTACTTTAAATATGAACTTGTCTTCGTGGGTTTCTATGTAGTCAAATATGTCTGCTACTGCTTGGGGTATCACACCTGGAATATAAGACAACATCACAATTTATTTTGATGAATGTCACACTTTTATCAGACTTTCTTCAGGCCATGTCAGGGGTCTTCTCAGGAGCCCTTGTACTGCATCACTAGGTTAGTCCCTTACTTGTACAGCCACACTTTTAAACCATGAAACCTGGTCATAAAGTGGCTATATGAGACTTTTCTAATTCAAATTCAAGTCAAATGTTTTTATTAATTTTTTAAAGATTTTGTACACTAGGTAAAATTTTTACAAAACTAAATAAGACTTTATTTACAGAAATGTTTCAACCATAACAGAAATGTTACTAGCTGCTGCCTGTGGCTTTGCACTATGGTACCTACATAAAATGTTGCTTATGTCCTTCTCCAAGGTCCCATTTTTGTCTCAAAATTAATCAAAATCGGTTGAGCAGTTTAGGTGTGAAAACATAACAGACAGACAGAGTTACTTTTGCATTATAATATTAGTAGGGATTAAATTTTACCCAGCTTAGTAGAATCTCCATCAGATCCAGAATAGTTGGTGCCCATGGTGTATGTCTTTCCAGAGCCAGTCTGGCCATAAGCTAATATTGTTACATTGTAGCCTGGAACAAGAAGGATAATATAGAACTTAAGTCAGAGTTTATAACATACACAGGCAATTTAATTGCCAAGGATATTCTGGATAGATCTGGTGAATCAGGGTTCCTAAATTGATTTGTATCACAAGTTAAGTTTCAATTCCCCATGTAAATGTACCTTTAAAATATTTAAATGTTTTACTGAAAATAAACATTCCTTATTGACACATTTTTTTGTAATAGGGAAGGTATGGACGTAGCCTGTCTTGGGACTGCAGTTGTGATCATACAGGAAATATTTCATAGTAGCAAGTCGATCTATCTGTTGAATTTTTGCCTTGCACTGTATGTACAAATAGGCATATGATATAATTTATATATAATGCTGCCAATGATTTTGGATGTGTGGTACCTAAGTGCTTGGGTTAGGATGAATTGGCACCTAAATTCACCTAGTATGTAAGATGTTTCAAAGTGATCCTTGTGATTGTATTGAATAAAGCATCTTGACTTTGACTTTGACTAAGTACAAAGTAGCCAATGTCTTTCAAAAGATAAAATTTATTTTTTTAATTGTAAAAAAAAATTACAAACAGTCATACAGAATTAATAATATTCAAAACACAATTTATAATATTAGTATGGATGATATGTACCTTGAAAAAGTCTTACAATAAGACTTTTCACAGATGTATCATAGAACTCTTGCTGGTTGATATGTTGCGGGAACACATGGTTGTAGGTGAAAGCCAAGTCTTTAATCTGAACTTGCGGCTGTCCAGAAATCACATCAATACACTCATCACATCCTCGGTCTGTCTCATTCTTCATTAGTGGCCGGATCCTCAGAGCCACTTGGACTGTGTCTATCGTACCTTTGTCTAATTCACCCATTGTGGTGCTTTTTTTAGGTTTCTCTCATAAATACACCACTAGTGTCCCGTAATTAGCAATACCTATAAGGCTACTTCATATTCTTTTTTCTAGTTTTACTGTCCAAAGATCAGGAATTTGGGCTGTTTGTCAAGTTTTAATTTTCTTCAGAAGTGACATCTGTACATTGAATTGCTCTTTGGCAAAAAGTTCTGTAATAAATGAGGTAAGTTTTGTTTTCAAATATATTATGGCGAAGTCAGTGAAGTTAGAATCTTACAAGATAATGGTAAATCAGCACAAGCATCTTTACAAGATACTTTGATAAGATATAATCAACGGTTCGTCTAAGCACGTAAGAATTTACCTTGTATTATACAGATTGTGTTCAATTCACTGAATCCGTCGTTGTATAGCACATATAACACCTCACAATTTAAAAATTCATATTCAAATAATTGAAATACATACAACCCACTCAAACGGAGTTAGTTCTTTCCTCTCAATCAAATCAAACTTTTAAATGGGCAACGGTTACTTACTGGTTAGTGGTTAGTTTTATAGTAGCGTAGCGATGCCCGATACGTATCGATACTTTTGTGTATCGATACAACACCATGCGATATCTCGATACTTTGTATCGATACACGTCTATACGTACGTATATATCAGCCCCTAGAAGTCCACTGCTGAAAATAGGCCTCCCCAATAGATTTCCAGGAAGATCATTTATTGTGGGATTTTGCTACGCTTGGCAGGCGGATTGGTGACCGCAGATTTAGTGTTAAGTCAAAAAAAAATCTAAATGTACTTATTTGGGAGCATAAACAAATATATACAAAAACATGGAGAGAACGATAACATTACGCAGAAGTTAAGAGGTCTATCACAAACATTCGTTCTGAAAGATTAGCTATATTGAAGCACGGTGACAACTCCCTCACGATCACGAGTTCACGACACAGCTGTAGAAAACGTGTAAACGATTTTGATACTTTTTCTATTATTGAAATATTTATTCATATATTGCATACATATTGAGATATTGTTAATAATGATAAATAACTCAATATTCAGTGTAAGAATTAGAACTGTAATACAGGCATATGTATAATTTTTTGTGTTATATCTATTTATGTTGCTGTTTCCAGCTACAGCCCGCGGCTTCGCTCGTGTAGACTGTATATTAGTTAGCATTGTGGTTTTTGTCTGTTGACGTTTTGTCTAACAAATAAGTAGGCAGGTGTTTTCATAAAAAAAATATTTAATAAAACAGGTACTTACAATATTATTTCTTTCTACAATACAATATTATTGATTTCTTAGAAACTTGGTTTGGATATTACACGAAATGTATTATGGATATGTCCAGTGGGCATTTTTGGCCTGACATGACATAATGAAATGAAAAAAATATTTCCTTATTAATATTTAAGAATAAATTAGAAAACTATGTGCCTCAGTGGCATCGATCTGGCTTTTCGAGAGTCTACTATTTCTGGAAGCATACAATCATGATAAAAACGTATCAATTTAGGTAACATTACATAGATAATTGATTCAGGCGTGACTTTGTGGAAATCCATTACAAAACATTAAACAGATGGACAAGTTTTTTTTTTTGAGCTGAGTGTATAAATAGTTAAGTTGGAGCGCGACTGGCCCAGTCTCAGTCTGACGTTGGTCGAAGCAACAAGGCTGCAGAGCAGAGTGTTTTTTCGTCGGGGTGCGGAGTGAGTCAAGTTTTCCTGAGGATGCCTCGTGGAGGGGCGAAACACGTGTTGAATTTCTTTTGGAGGTGACTCTTTAGGAATAGATTGGCGAAATTGTACTAAATATTTGTCCATCTGTTTAATGTAACATTACGTATCAAATCAAACGTATCAATTTAGATAATATTAATGAAGAGGGAGGGAATCGAACCCTCAACCTACAGCGCAGAAGACAGAGCTAGATGCCTAGATAGATGCCTTTGCCTAGATAGAACCCATGCATAATAAATGATGACTGCTAGGTTTGGTACCTATGTACCTACTTTGACTTTGACTTTGACTTTGACTTTGACTTTGACTTTGACTTTGACTTTGACTTTGACTTTGACTTTGACTTTGACTTTGACTTTGACGCCACGCCAACAATTAGGTTTACCCCTAGCCTATAGATGTTTCACATCAACAAATGCGGACGAAGTCGCGAGCAACAGCTAGTATAAAAAAATAATTAATAAATTACTATAATAAATTTCCGAAAAATAAAATGTTTCCATAATTTGTATGACCTGTTTTTTTTTGTTGTATTTGTTACATCATTTGATTTATTATATGTGTTTGTAGTGTATCTTTTCTTTTGACTTTTTTTCTTTTTTCTTTTAACAGATTTATACACGGATCCTTTTTGACCCATGCTAAAAATAAACATAACAATCAGTAAGTAAAGACTCGTAAAAAAATGTAACGAGCCAACATTCGTTTTTCTATTTTGATAAATGTTCAATATAAAAATTGATGAAAATTACGTAGTCGCACTATACGCGCCAAATGATGGGAATGAGCGTAAACTACGCTCGATTGGCGCGTAAAAAATCGACACAGGTACAACGTCTACGAGCGCTCGCGCAGTACTGAGTTCGAGCGGCCCGCCCACGCATCGCATTATAAAATTTATTTTGTGCATTTCGCGCAGTTGTAATTACGTTTATTTATAGTTTTATATAATATTACATAAAAAAAAAGTACACAACTTCATTGCTTATGAACTAAACGTTTGTTCTGGTATAAATTTTACTCGATAGTATTAATGTAGGTACTAAGGAGAAATTGACAGCTAATTCTGAACATTTTTAGTAGTTTTATAGTTTTGAATTGGATTTTTTTTGTAGATACCTTGTAAATATTTCTGAATTCTGAGGCTGCTAGAAACTCAACTACTATATGAGAGATGTTGTGGTATATATTTTTTTTCATTTTCATAGTACAGTCGTTCAATCCACGAGCTTGAAAAAGTGCCTTCGCGCATTTTATTTGCAAACTTGCTTTGGAATTTTGGCTTTACATAAATAAATAACAAAAATATGCAAAAAGCGAGGCCGCTATGAACTATAGTAATAACTATTCTCCACCATACAATAAGTAAAATTTGTCGAAGACTTTTGGTTTCTCTGAACAAGAACGCCAAAAATCGGCGTTTTATTAAAAAATCACAATCGTAATGTAATAAGCCTCTTAAATTAACTGTGTCGCGAATGTTAACACCCTCCTCCGAAGATAATAAAACAGAACCCAAATTAGATACTAGCATACTATATGGGGATTGTAGACCCCTTCACAAAAAATATTATATATGAAGTAGCAAGTGTGTAGTGTGTAAAGTGTGAATGTGTTCGTGTATGAGTATGTGTATGTGTATGTGTGTAAGTGTATGTGTGTGGGTGTGTGTGTGTGTGCGTGAGTTTAAAGGTGTATAGCAGTAGTAAATGAGTTAGTAATAGGTATGTGTGTGCAAGGGATACAGTGGTGTTGGTGTTTATTCCGTGTTCATTCCGAAATCTTAAGAAGATTTTCAGTGTCATCATAAGACAGGGACCTACGCCATTGAAGACATTTTTGTTTACATACATATCGGGGAAGGGGATAAATGTTAATTTTCTTATTTACTTTGTTATAGAGTGTTGTGCTTAAAAAGTAGAAATGGCGACTGGCTAATGCCGTGCGCCGTTTTTCTGTTTTGCAAACTATATCTCTACGTTTGGCATAAGCAACAGTAGGGTCAAAGACTATTTGGGAATGTTTTCTGATGATCGTATGCAAAACAAAAAGTTGACGGACTGTGGGAAGTTGAGTGCGAGAATAAATTTCTGAGGTAGGAAACCAGATAGGTTTGTTTATTAAAACTTTAAGGACTGCCCTCTGGGCTCGCTTAAGTCTTAGCATTTGGGTTTTGACACAGCCACCCCAAGAAGGGATACAGTAAGTAAGAACAGATTGACCTAAAGCATAATAAATAGATTTAAGAAGTTGCTAACTAACGACAGGACGTTAGTTTGCAACTTCACTGAGTTTTGAAGACAAAAATAAGTTTTCTTACTCGGGATACCGAAATGTCAATTTGGTTTTTCCAGCTATGAGTGTTATCCAACATAATCCCAAGATACTTATAGGTAGAGGTGCATTCTAAAGGCAGACAGTCACAGGAAGATGGAATAGTAGCATTGGGACATACATGTGCAAGGATACAGAAGGATGAGGGTGGTTGTGCAGCAGAGGTTGGGGAGAAGGTAATATATTTAGTTTTGGAAATGTTCAAAAATTGTTGAAAATACAGTCAGGACCGATATAGGCCGATAGTTTGTAACAGCCTCTCGGTCCCCACTTTTAAATACTCGATGAACAATGGCTTTTTTAAATGCACGTGGATAAATTCCAGATGCAATGGATAAGTTAAATATGTGGCATAAAATAGAGTAAGAATATGTCTCGCAGATTTAACTATCAAGGTAGTAATACCATCCCAGCCTGTCGCACATTTGTCTTTGAGGTTGGAAATGATCAAATCTATTTCTGAGTTATCAATAGTAAAAAGAACCATAGAGCTAGAGAGGGGTTGAGTGAGAGTTGGCTGAGGCAAGAAAAGTTCGGAGTTTGGAGGCGTAGATGGGTCAGTGTGGGATATGAGAATGAGTTTAGAAGCGAGAGACTTACCTATGTTTGCAAAAAAGGAATTAACAGTATCAACTGAAAGGGAGGGGGAGGAACACATCTTCAATAGATGAGTGGAGGTTGAGATTATCTTAAGAAAATTAGCAATTTGTTTAATAGCGTTCCAAGTATCTTTAGGATTATTTTTGATTTCAGTTTTAGTTTTTTTAAAAGATTGTTGCAAAATTTGCGATAGCGTTGGTAAAAGCGTATGAGTTACACTATCAGGATTTTTTTTGCACTTACGATACAGTTTATCTCTTTGACGAATGCAGCGCAGGATGTCAGGAGTGATCCAGGGCCTTATGATACGCTGTCGACTAGGAATGAGTACGTTTCGACTATTTATTTTTATAGAGGTGGAGATAATATTAATCAAGTTATCTGAGATTGCTTCGGGATCACTAGCGAGGAGGAGTGGAGAAAAATCTGTGTTTTCCAAATAATCGACAATCACAGGGACATCATAATGTTGAGATAAGCGATTTGTAGATGGTTCGGTGGTTTTAGACTTACAGCAGAGAAGTATAGACATGTGATCGGTGATGGGAGAGTTGAGTATAAGAGTAGTTGCGGGATTAGGTGAACGAAGTATGACATGGTCAATGCAGCTTTTGTCTCTTGTGGAAATGGGCAGGAAGGAGGCATGAAATGGGCAGGAAGGAGGGCATGTGAAGCAACCAGATCTAGATATTCGTCTGAGTTTGGGTCAGAATTTCCAGGAAGCAAGTTTATATTTATATCTCCAATGATAATAGCAGTCTTGAAGTTGTTTAGACTTTTTAGCGTGAGCTAGAGAGAAAAGGTTTTACATTTTTAAATGACGGCGAGCGATAAAGAGCTATAATAGCAAGAGTGTTAGCTATCTTTAAAATAATACAATTTGCGTCGTGAAAGCTGGGCATGTCAATGATGCATTTCAGGTCATTTTTTACGTAAGCGACAACTCCATCGTTTTGGTTATTAGAATCAGATTGAAAGTGATTAAAACCGGGTAGGGTAGGTATAATAGGCGATTTGCTGAGCCAACATTCGGAGAGGATAGTAATATCTACTTCAAGTTTCATTCTCTGTAATAGAAATAAAAGATGGTCAAAATTACGGTTGTTGCTGTGGATATTAGCGTGAAGTATTTTGACGTTGTCTGTACCATATTGAACAATGTGTGTTTCAACATTCTCAGGAGAACATGTAAACGATTTAGACACAGAGGTTTGCTTGATATCGTTGTTTACTTGACTACGACTATCCATGATTAGACGGAATGATCAACACAGGGACTGGAACATTGTCATTGTCAATAAAAAAGATAGCAGAAAAGTGATAATTTTGCCATAATTTTTTTAAAATATTAGGTTGATTTGGAGACACTTGGAATTGTACGGAAATGAAGAATGAAATGAGAGTGATGTTTGGTTGTTTGTATGAATTTGTTGTGTAAGTGTGTTTAGTGTGTGAAGTGTAATGTGTGGAGAAGTGAGGAGTGAGTATTGAGTATTTAGCAAAAGAGAAAACAAAACTAATAAATGAAATGTACAGAAAAAATGTGTGAACTACTAAAATAAAGTAACCTAAGTAATAATTAACAGATATAAAACTATGTTGCTCAAAAAACAGGCATTCAACCATGTTAACTAGTCACTTGGGATCTCCTAGCTTCTGCAAATTTATTTCATTTTGGATCCGCATCAATGGGCCGTTCTCTCTACGGCGCACAAAGATCTTGCCATGAGATACCCAACAGAACTTAAAGTCATTTGCTTTGGCTGACTCTCTGGCCAGGAATTATAAGCGCTTCATCTTCGATGATAGATTCTCAGATATGAAGATCGGAATCGCCGGGCCACTTATGTGAAGGTGTTCAGTAGTTAGCCTGGAGGGACCTTTGTTAAATTTGCGAAACATCGATAAAACCTTTTCTTTAGTCAAAGCGCTAGTCAGGTCCACAATAATGGTCTTGTTTTTAGGGTCCTTAGTGTTGATTCTGAAAATATCCTTTACTTGATTATGATGAATTGGCACACTTAGAACCTTGCTGGTATTAATAAAAGTATGCAACAGTGCTGTCTTCGATTCTAAGGCTCCAACAGGGATGTTTCTGATTTCCAGGCATGTGGATCTGGAATTGCGCTCGAAGATGTCCAGTTGGGTCTCAAGAGTCTGGATGTATTGGACGTCAGCCTTACGTCCGACTTCCAGTTTTTCTACTCTATCCTAGAGGACATAAATTTTTTGAGCCAAAAAATCCACAGTCGAGCGCATATCTTCGACGGCGGAGCAGAGGCGGTCGCATCTCTTTTCTTGTTCCTTTTTAAATTCAGCAAACATACTCTTCATCTCCAACATGAAACTCTGCAGATGTTCGCCATCACTGATAGAGCGCTTTCGTTTACGGGTAGATACCTTTTGGTGTACTATTAAATCAGGTTCCGATGATCAACCATGAAGCGGCGACAAAGTGGGAACTCTGAGCATTTCAATAGGCGCCGGTGTTGATGAAGAACGCTCGAGCACAGGTGCAGCGGGCATAGTTGGCGAGGAGGCGGCTGCGGGTTGGTCGTGCGAGCAGGTGGGTGTGCGATTCAGAGGCATAGTAAAACGAAATCGTACCAGGGTAGCAGCAGAGGCAAGGCGATATCACAGTACGCAACAAGTATAAACAGCGCAACACAAACAAATTCGCACACTGCAAAGCAACGTGTCAGCTTATGATGGTCAGTAGCGAAGGATACGTAGCGGAGCGCTAACTGTCCAGTTAGGGAAGACCCCTGAAGACGTGAGCTTGAAAATTGCGGATGCAATTGCAGGAATAAGCAGTAGTAGGGTCCTTCTAACGATTGTTGCAGTGTGCTCAGTTAAATGAGAAGCAAAAAGTGGTGGTAGGCAGGCACTCACATGTATTTATAAGATCGTTGTATGTGTGCAGGTGTGCGGGAGTCGAACTGTGTACGACAGCGTTGGCTGCAATTTTGTTGACTGCTACGGGTTTATGCACTCCTAATTTCTTTACTTGAATTTAGAGTTTAAAATTGAAATAAAAATTGGGAATAAAACAGTACGGATAAACTATAAAACACGTCTGATCGGGGCAGCGGGCCGGAGGGAAGGGAAGTACTCGGTGGGTGCTTGCTGCCAAACCCCCGGTGTGTGATTCCTTAGTCGCCTTTTACGACATCCACGGGAGGAAATGGAAGGGTCCTATTCTATGCTGGAATCACCACGGCAGAAGTAACACATATTTGGTCAATCAAATGTTTAATAAAAAGAGATGGTGAGTAGGTACATTTTGAGACTTGAATCTTCGTTATGATTACAATTATAACCACGAATCAAAATATTATAAACAAACTTATTTGAATAGTGCCGCCTATGGCCAAACTGAGACAGCTCGCAATGTTAACATTATCTCTGTCTAAACAACAAGGGATGGATGATGTTTTGAAACAATATCTCCGAGAGCCATTGTTGGATCGAAAATCAGATCCTTTTATGAACTGGTTAAAAAGGACTGCAGCTTAGCCAGACTCTACTAAATTAGAACTAAAGTATTTGTCGGTAGTTGAGACATCAGTGCCGTCAGAGCGCTTGTTTTCTTCCTCTAACAATACGCTCACAGAAAATCGCAACAGGTTAGATCCGCAACGATAATCGTTTTTTTTATTAATTTAGATGTTTGGCATTGCATGGCAAACATTGGCATTTGTAAGTTTTAGTGTATATTTATTTTTAATAATAATAAACTTTTTTTTAAAGTTTTATAATAAAACAAAATAATATAGCTTTAGGTATTAAAAAAAATAAAAAACTACGATACGATACGATACCATACGATAGTATCATTAATAATGATTATCATTATCGATACAAAGCTTTGCGATTATATCGCGTAACGATACAAAGTAAAATATTGGGCATCGCTAGAAATCGTCATCTAGACGTCATCATCGTCATCATTCTCTTCTCATTCATTTCTTCTTCTGAACATTTCTTCTTCATTTAATGGCATCTATCTGTCTTGCTATATCTAGCCATATCAAGTACACCTGACATACTTTTAAATAAAATAAGGTATACTTCTTCTTCTTCCTCTTCTTATTTTATGGCGTCTGTTTTGCCAAAATGTCTTCTTCTTCTTCTTCTTCTTTTGGTTATGGCATTCTGTGGTTACTTTCCATAATTTGGCAATGTTGGTGTCGACAAGATTTAAATTTAAATAAGTGAGGTCTGGGTCTGAGTAAATTGAAAGTAGGTCAGTATATCGGACTCAAAAATGTTTTATCAAGGTGATTCAAAATTGTTCCAAAAGTCTAAAACATTAAGGACATCACAAGAAGCAGACAACACATTTTTTTGCAGTAAATATGATTAGTACCTAGGTACCTATGTTTAGTAATAGCAAGTATATAATATTAGTTTACAACTTTACTTTATAAATAAAATTAACAATAAATTAACATAGTAGGGATATAAACGGGGTAAACGCAAGGGAGAGAAGTTGTTTAGAGGAGAAAGGACGAGGGATTTCAGAAGGAGTAACATCTTATGTACAGAGATAGCCGCAACCTTGGACAAGAGAAAAGGAGGTGTTCAACATTACCTTCATTCAAACCACACTCACACTTAGAGTGATCTCTAACCCTTATTTTGGCAAGGAAAACCGTGGTACATACATAGAAGTAGTAGTTTTGTCAACTTTACGATAGGTAACTAAAGAACCATGGTTGTAACCAAAATATCAAACGAAGGCCTGAGGCTTTTGTCATACTTTTGTAGTTGATTTATTTGTAGGTATTTACAGAAATAATAACAGAAAAGAAATGTAGGGAGAAGTGGGGCAGATTGATACACCAGAATTTAAAATTCCATAAAATGTGTATAAACATAGTTTTTTCATTAATTTTGCATTATATGTTTAGCTAAATAATTAAATATTATAATTTAATAGTTTATAATTGTTTAAGTTATCAAAGAAAATAAATAATTGAAGTTTAGTAAAAAATGACTTTTGTATCAATCTGCCCCACTAGCGGGGTACTTTGATACACCACGTGGGGCACTTTTATACAGGGAGGAATATCTATGAAAATGGTCAAATTAAAACACTTTTACATTGATTCTACTTGTTTATTGTGATGAGATCATAATCAACCTTATAATATAAGTTACTTATGCAATTAAACATTTCTTAGCAGTTTTTAATTCTTTTACTTTCTGTTTTCATAATTTTTCTTTTCAGTTTTTTCTTTTTCATCGTTAAATATCTGTAGCCTATTCTTAACTGTTGTGGCGGTATAAACTCTAGATTTTCCTTTTTCTCTGCCTTTCTTAGATTTTTTTTCAACAAAACCATTTTTGTATAAGGTCGAATAGCTCCAGGAGATAATGTGGTAGTCTGAAGGCCTGACGCTCTTGCCTTTGGACGTGGTGAAACGTGGAGAGATGGAATTACGCGGACGTTCGCAGATCTATCAAAACCCCTTTGGTTATCCAGAGTGACATTTTTTGTCTCTCCTCTCACATCTTCATCATTTAGATCTCTTTCTACCTCCACCATAAAATCTACTTCCTGACTCTGTATTTCCTGATTCATATCTTCGTCTTGGAAACTTTGACTGTAACTCACTCTGATGTTGCAAAGTTGCCGGCTTGGTACCATACTTGTCAGCTGCTTTTCATATAGATTAAAGTTACTTCAGATATGGCGGACTTGATATTCTCTTGTATGTATTTTACTTCTATCAGTCTTTGGCTCATACGTGCGCACCATTTTCTGATGACAACAAATTAATGGGGCACCTTAATACAGAGTCGGGGCATAATGATACACATCAATGTGCCCCGCACTTTGTTGCATCAAAGTGCCCCAAACGACATTTTTCAAAATTCAAATTATCATATTAAAAGTTACTTTGATTTTAAGTAAAATTAACAAAAATCATAATAATTGATAGTTTAACTTATCTTTGGTATATAAAAATCCTCTTTATATGTTATCGAGGAGCGTCAAAACACTTTCACATATCGCGTAAGAATTTACTTATGAGTGCTCAAAACACATCTCGACATGCCCAAGGCCGCGCATTGACAGACGGTCGGTGCGGTTACAATGGATGCCTTCGGAAGTTTTTCCGAACGTTTTAGAGATGGCACAACTCAAATCCATTTACTCATTTATTAGATAAGGCTAGTGTATCAATGTGTCCCTTGTATCAATGCACCCCACCTCCCCTACAGAACATTATACAATAATATAAAATACACGTGAAACAGTTGAGCTATCTAATGACCGTTAAAAACGATCTAGATAACTCAACTGATCCAGATCACTGATCAGTTGAGGGCAAGAGGGCAACGTTCCCAAGATACTGGCGGCATTGCCACGTTGAATGGCAATGCTAATACGCTGAGCCAGATAGGAGCCAGCTATTGGGTCACGGAATGTATCTACCTACCAGACGCCCTGAAATAATTTTGAAAACGCGGTGGGCTCCTGTTCCCCACGGGCCCAGGGTCTCAACTCCAAAAGGCTCAAATATGTAGACCTTATCAAGACCTGCATATTTGACAACCTCTGTGGATTAAGGGCTTTTTTTATGAGCAATCGAATTCCGCCATCAACTCTCTGATTCTTCTTTCTTTTAAGTAGACAGGGTAGATTTTTGTCAATGCCGTGTGTTTCCCGCGCAATTGCTACATTTGAAATAAGTTGTCTCACAAATTGGAGTGGCTTTTTGCACATTTCGGGCTGATAACTTTTTCGTAGAAAGCCAGTTGGTATCATTAAAACTTTTACATTGCATAAAAGTATCAGCGTTTTCTTCGTCACTAAAATGGATTAGCGCCTTAAAAGAGTTTATATATTTAATTTTTAACACGTTTTTAATATTATCGGCTTTTAACATTTTCGCCATTCCGCCATTCTTTTAACATTTTCGCCAGTCCGAACTGTTTTGAGAGTTTTTCTATAACACGTAAGACTTACTTCAATTTTATATTCTGGAACTCTCGTAGATGCATTATTTCCTGTTTGCTCGCGTCCATATATTTTTGACTTTCGTACCATCGTTGTGCAAATTTCATCTTGATTTAGTTCTCGGCCCCTTTTTTGAGGCCTTCTTTTTATTCACCCAATTCCTCATTTCTAGGACCCTTGTTCCGCCTCTGCGTATGTTTTTCTGTAGGTACTCATTGTTATCTCACTCTTACAGTATTTTCTCATACCACCGTCCATAGTCACAGCCTCGCTGGCATCGCTCTCGTATTGCGTTGCGCATCGTCATACAGAACCGCAAACCTATTCATCGTTAACACTTTGACGGGCAATATCTGACTGCGTTTTTTATAAACACAAATCTTTTTTTCTTAAATTACCAGAATGGTAAATGCTCAAAACAAGCCATCGGCAGAAACAAATTTAGAAAATTGCCTTATGAAATTGCCAGTTATCTGTAGCTACAAAACCCGGAAGCCTACACTGGGCATTGTTTCCGCCGAACGTCAGCAACGCTGCTAGCTGACTCCGGTGCTAATTGACTACGCTCAAGCGTCATGGTGGATGGAAATCGGACCAAGTAGCAGAAGGTTACATAGAGGAATCAGTACAAAATAAAAGTAAAATCACTCAAAACATAACGGAATCAAGTCATTTGCATCGATCAACATCACCACGTCCGTCTACTTCTCATGGAAATGATATGAACACAAATACAAGAATCAATGTTCCAAGTAAAAGTGCAAATTTTACTTTTAATAACTGCACGTTTAATAATTGTAAGTTTTAAATGTTGATGAGAAATGAAAAGATGAAACAAACTTTGTTTTTAATAACTTGATTTTTATTTTGAGTAAATATTTTGTATTTTATCACGGCAGTTACTTAGATTGGTAGTTGAAAGAAAAGTAAATTACGCACCTCGCTAAAGAGAGTAATTAATGCACTCGTGTTAATTCAGTGCCCGCGCTTGCGCTCGGGCACCAACATAACACTCGTGCATTAATGACTCGCTTTGTGCTCGGTGCAACAATCTACTATTACTTCATTTTGTCATTCTGTTTGATGTTATATTGTATTTGTTATGTATTCTAAATTGTATGTAACATTGATGACTTTTTATAGCATTTGGATGACTTGGAATTTTTCTGTTAGTCCATTTGTGTATTTATGTAAATAAATAAATAAATTGAAACTGTTCTCATCTGAAACACAGGATAATATAGTTCGCGTCTACCTTTGTCTAATTAATATTATCTTTCGTTATATTATTGTACTATTTGAATTTCGGATAAATAGTTTATTATCATTATATTATATGAATATAAATTGTATAATAGACACGATACAGAGAACAAAAATTACATATATAAACAGAAACAGAACAAAAAAAAAAAAAACAGTAGGTTATAAATTGGCATAGTTTTATGCTAATTAGTCCCCGTGTCGTGTGGGCCAAACAGGTCCAGTATAGGTATATTATGTAGGTAACACACTTACGAAGCCGACGGTAGCAGCTAGTTGAAATCGTAAGTAGTAATAGCTATTGTATGTTCCCGCGTTTGCTCGAGCTGTCATTGCCATTTTAGTCTAAATAAAAACGATTAAATTTACGTTAAAATAGTGTTTATTCCCATAATATTATATTAAGTAAAACATTAGATTCGAATCGGTACATCCAGTGTGACCATTTTTAATTAAAATTAACATAAATTCAACATAGTTTCATGGCGAATATTCTTATATATAAAATCATCAACTTGCTATTTACAATGTATAAGGCGTTTCTGTAACTATTTAAATAAGTAATACTTACATAAAATAAATGCAGATCTTTACTATTGGTTTGAGAGCAAATTAAAGCTATTTAAATTTGTACGTAAACCACTAAATGTGAACTACCTATTTACTTAAAATTGTGTAAGTACGTACCTACTTAAACGCTTACATTCACTGATGAAACTTATAATGTAGGTAATAACATTAATGATTTTAATAAACGCACAAAACATAAAAGTAAAATAATTTTCACTCAAAACGGGATATTTACTACAGTATGCGAGCTGTTCTGCTTCCCGATATTTCGGCACAGTTGCATGCGCCATGATCTCGAGATAAACTGAAGTCTGCTGGATGCTATTGGCAGACAAAACGGTCCACGCGGTCGCAAAGACTTCAGTGGATCTCGTGGCGCATGCACTGTGCCGAAATACTCACATACCATGGTAAATATCCCGTTTTGAGTGAAATATATATTTAAAACTATGCCAGTTTTAAAACTTGTAAACTTATACTTAAAGAAAAATTATAGTCATGATTTTTATTCACGGCTATTTGTACTGTGAATTGGCAATAATTATGGCCACGATCTACAAGATATAATAAAATACCTACATAGATTTATCTTCAAACTTTTTAAGGCAGAAACATAACTCTTAAATTAAACCTAATACTTATTTTCAATTACTTAAAACTTGTTCTTAAATTATTTCTCGTGTTATTACATGTTTTATTGAGTAATCTTAGCGTTATTTTAATCAATGAATTGTGACTTGTAAAGTGTGAGCTATAAGTGTATTATGTTGTAAAGAGATTTGAACGACGAGGAATCCCAAGAAAGTTCTAGACGGCCATTCCGCGATGACGTTAAGAATAGACAAATGACGATCGACTGCGACTTTGTCACTTTATTACAAAACAATCACTTGACACTGGCAATATTGTCATTCTTCTTCTTTGTTAATGGCATGTGTCATAAGGAAAACTTTGCCAGTTAAGTGTTTATTGTTAAAATTCATTGTATTTTTAACAGACTTCAAAAAAGGAGGATTCAACCGTTCGGTCGTTTATTTTTTAAATGTTTGTTACCACATAACTCCGTCATTTATGAACTGATTTGAAAAAATCAGATTTCAAGTGAAAAGATATACTTCCCGATTGGTCCCATATACATTTCATAAAAATCGGTTCAGTATTTAAATTTTTAAATCCAAAACACTGAAAAAATATGCCATCCACTTGGATGAAACGAAATTTTGATCGGTTTGAAGTCGGTTTTATTTTTAGTTTTTAAAACGTAATTATACTATATTATATTACTATATTGTATTATTATTACATATAATATTTTATTGTCATAGTTATGTACTTAATTTAGGTTTTTTTTTTAAGATGGTATAGATTTGTAGTCACAAAATTTCCGATCACGGGTCACAAATCTTCAAACACTGGCCCCTTCATGCAATTTACAAAAATAACGTGACATTGGCTAAATTGTGATCCCTTCCACAAAGGCCATTAACCAAGATTTTAATTGTATTGAATTAGTATGATGACACAAGGTCTCGGGAAAAAAAATTATAATATAAGAGAGTAATGTTTGCTTCGCAAGACGGCTAAGAAATGTCCGGGTGCAATATTGCCAAAAATAGAGATGCCATTAAAATACTTAAGCGCGTTCAATTTTAATATGAGAGGTGAGTCATTGTAAAAAAAATCGGGTTGCACTTCGGGAGTGCCGACAGAAGTGAAAACTTATTTTGGCGCGTTAGAGTTTAGTAATAAATCACTTCAAAATCAGTAATTATGGCGACTGCCAATCAAATACTGAACGAACACAGATGATGCAATATTTTTTGTTCAGAATGTAGATATATATCAAAGAACCTAACTCAGTAAACTTCTCCATACAAAAGTAGACTGTAAACATGTGAATTAAAGTTTATAATCAAATGGGGCGAGCGCGGCAGCCGGCTGCGTCTATATCAAAGAACCTAACTCAGTAAAGTTCTCCATACAAAAGTAGACTGTAAACATATGAATTCAAGTTTATAATCAAATGGGGCGAGCGCGGCAGCCGGCTGCGTCTCACCCTAGAGTCTAGGGTGAGACGCAGCCGGCTGCCGTCTAGGGCCGTCTAGGGCTAGGGACCGTCTAGGGCCTAGACGTTAACGGTGTCGCGAATCCAGAGGTTTTACCTCATCTAAAAATATGCGACCGCGCTAAAAGAAGTTTTCACTTCAAAAAACTTTCAACGGTTCACCCAGATGGTCTCAGGGAGGTGGACGGTGGATAAGCACTCATTAAAATAATAAATCAATTGTAACTTGCGACAAATGATCTACAAAAGAGCCAATCTATGTAATAATCGAAGTAGCATAGTGCTATTTTACTGTTAATGGAGTAAGAGATTAAGTATTTAAATTAAACATTAAAACATGGTTCAACTTCCGTTCCATATCTAGAATATTAATATCTAGCTCGGCTTGTACAAAATAAATAACTTAAATATATATTTACTCTTAATTTCAACATAATAAAATCATATTAATATTCAATATTTACATGATTTTACTTTAGGTCATTAATCTAGTTATATGGCTATATTTTGTGGTGGATTGCTCCAAAACTCATTATTTTAACTATAGTAACTTCACTAACAAGTAAATCCACGCTCTTGTTAATATTACCAGCATATTCAGACAATATCAAAGTGTAAGTAGTATGTAAAATTACACATTTTTGATAAACACTGGTTTTACTCGCGTATTTTGTCCATGAAGGCTTAGAGACTGTTTCGATTCATCTATATTAATAATAATAATGTAGAACATATTTTCACACAGCATCATCTGGCCCCAAAGTAAGCAAAGCTTGTGTTAAGGGTACCACATGACTGATATACTACTTATATACTTTTTTTTGACATATATACAGTATTATCCATAGTAACATTATAATCATAGAATCAATGGCTTTATTAACAAAATAACCCATAAGTAAAACCTGTGTTTATCCATTGTATAGTATAATACTACTTACAAAAGTTTTGAAAGTCATAAAGTATGTAAAATTGTGAGTATGATAATAACATCGTTTTAAAATTATATCAATATCAACCAAGGGTCCACAAACCGTGAAAAAATCTGCTGTTCCATAAAAAACTTAATGGTTACTCATCTGTTTAAAATAATTGTCTTTTTAGCGTGTTCGTGAACTCCGAGCTTGTTCTACCACTAAAGGAAATTCGTCGATATCTTCACACATGGAGTTGAACCCAGCAGCCCATTCTTCAACCTCCTTCTCCTGGAACAACAAATAGTAACTTAGTAAATGCTTGTGGTATACTTTGCCTTTAGGTTCTCAATTAAACTACGTATAAATACTAAATAAATAAATATTGGTGGACAATTCACACAACACCACCAAATTCGCAAAGCATAGGTCTTGTACTGTGTCAAAGTCAACATTTTTTTTTCAATAAAATCACAAAGACCACTTTGAATCGTCACATGCTAATAAATCTAGATGCCGGTTCTTCCTAACCCCAGTTCAAGAAGAATCCGGCAAGAAACTATAATAATATAATAATAATAATGCCGGACATTTCACACAACATCATCTGGGCCCAAAATAAGCAGATCTTGTGTTATGGGGTGGTACCCATGACTGATAAACTAATTATATATTTATTTTTTGTAAATGCATACATATTATACATAAAAACACCCAGACCCGAGACAAATACTTGCAGATCATACAAACATTTTTCCCGCGGCGGGAATCGAACCCCGGAGATCGACCTTCTGCGTCTCAGCCGGACCTTAGCCCATTGCGCCACGGCCCCGGAACTTAAATGAGTACAAGTCTAATTTTACTTGTGTTAATATGCTCCATCGTCAAAATGTACAATGGTTAAAAAGTTAATTAATGAGTCATTGTTATAAATAACAAATGACAAATTATGAACATATCAAAATTCGAAAGGTGCGAAAAGTGTCTATGCATTATCGTGCAGGCGACAAAATGTACAATAAAGGAAATCCGCCCTGTTCTGTTACGTAGTTTTGTTGGCAGAACTATTGGGTTTTTTTCCCATTAGTTCTGTGACTTATAAGACTATGCTTTACACCTGGCTTCAATCTCATCGACAAACGAACTATATTCTTCTGGCGCTTCGGCGGCCGCAAACGCGGCACGCTCGCTTTGCTCGCTCGCCTTGCGCATTGTTTTATATACTCTAACATAACCTAACCAACTGCTTTAGATCTGAATTTAATGTCACAAGATTCGTGAACAGAACTAATGGGAATTCTTTTCCCATTTGTTCTATGAACAATCTAATAGTAAAAAAATCCCAATAGTTCTGCCAACAGAACAGGTGGGAGTAGACTCAAATGGCCAATGCTTATCTCATTGTTTATTACTTGCATTTGTCCATCCAATTTTGGCACTGGCTATTGGCATAGTTTAGGCCGTGAGACAATTTGACCATAACACGTTATGTGGAGTGGATTGCACATTTTGTCAGTGTATTATTGTGTCATAGGATCATTAAGGTTGCGAGAACATTATGACCATGGCATGTTGTACATTTTGTTGCGTATTAACACAAGTACAATTAGACTTCTACTTGCTTCAAGGTCTCCATTATGGCATGACAACTGCATCACAAACTCTCGGCAGACAGTATTTATGTGCCCTTTAAAACATGGAAACAACGAAACGATAATAGGTCTGTTATAATCACCATGGAGCATGCATGATAGGCTTTGATGGTTACCTACCTCTTTCTTAGATAACTGCTTCTTCTTCGTCTTCTTCTTAGTGACCTTTTTCTCTTTGATATTTGGCATTTGGAAGGTCAGATCGCCAAGATCATCGTCATCGCTTGATCTCGGATCAGGCAGCTGTGTGTCACTACCCGAGTTCGTCGTCTGATGGAAAGTTACTTTTTTTGCCTTGCCGTAGCTTTTTCTTTGAGTCTGTATAACATTAAGAGTACTATTAGATTCTTGTCATTTTGAATCAAGAGAGAGATCATTTTTTAATTTTACACAGCATAATATGGCCCTAAAGAAAGCAGAGCTTGTGTTATGGGTACCACGTAACTGATATACTACTTATATTTTTTTTTTTGTGAATACAAACATATTTTACATAGAAACACCTAGACTCGAGACAAATACTTGCAGATCATACAAACAATTGTTCCGTGGCGGGAATCGAACCCGCAACGCTCGCACCACAGCCAGGCCTTGGCCCATTGCGCCACAGAGGTAGTCATTAGCCTTCTACACTCTCCACAACTATATGATTGAGACAAAAGCTTAGATAAAAGTTACCTTGAAATGATGAACCACTTCAATATCTTCAAACAGATGCACTGATTGGCTGTCATCATCATCATCACTGAGCGAAGGCTCATTGAATGCAGATTCATTCATTGCCACTTTTGCGTTCTCTGGCAACTGGGGGGCTTCTGCAGATTTCAACTGATCATAGATTGTTTCCACAACTAAATTAGGCAATTTAGACTTTGCAGGTAATACAGCTCTTGTTGGACCACTCATAGCGTTAATATCTCGAAGTACAGTCCTAGATTTTGACTTCAACACTCTAGCACGAGTGTGTCGGATGTTCTTTATCGGAGACACATTTTCTTGATCGTAACTCTCACTTTCATCAAAGCCGAAAAATGTAACATCTTTATCTTTCATTTTCTTTTTTTTTTGGGGGGATTTCTCAGTGTGATTAATTTCTTCTTCAGGGTGATTGTTTTCATTTGAGATTTCTTTATCATTGTTAGAGTTTACATGATTTTCATTCAAGTCTTCATTATCACATGATTTATCATTGTTAATAGATGCATTAGGAGTAGACACCACATTCTCTTTTCTTGCCTTTTTTGGTGTTTTAAATTCAAAACTTGAAGTACTTACATCCACAAATAATGAATTTTCTTTAACTGGTGTGACAGACCTGCCTCTTTTCTTTTTCAAGCTCCGTTCTGCCACTTCCCTCATGAAGGAAATAATACTTGTTTGCTTCAAGTTGGGTGGCTCTTCTATTTCTGGCAAGGGTACTTCAGCAATCATATTAGTGTAAACATGCTTCTTCTTGCTAATCTCTTCAGAGTTTATGAATGAGCTCTCAACTGCTGGTGTCATGTTAGCTTTGACGTAAGTATTTGCTTGCCATCGGATAGGTAAGTTACCAAATTCAACACGCCAAGGACTGGCCAAAGCATCCCGGACCGATACATTCATACTGCTGCTAGCTACAGGCTGCTCGTCATAAAAACTTTCTCCTTGTAAGTTTAGGGGATCTTTCATGTGCACAGTATGATGGTTGCCATGGCCATGATGGCCATTTACTTGTTCAATATTTTGAGGACAAGGAATTGGATCTTGAATCTCAGGAGTTTCAGGTCTACAAGGGGAGTTGACAGGTGAGTAATTGATGTCATTGTCCATTGACTCAAAATCAGCAGCAATGTCTTCTACATGAATAGATGCGTAGTTTGACATGTGGATTGATTTAGCAGACTCATTGACAGGTAATGCTGGGGTGTGGTTCAACAATTTGTTAACAGCTGGCTTGATAATGATGTCTTCAATTATTTGGATTTTTTCATGATTGTCTGTTGGTATGTTTTGAGGGTGTGCACTCTGACTTTGTAGAGTAGGCTTTGTGTTTGATACTGCAGGTTTAACTTTATTTCTTAGAGCTTCTAGAGCTTTCTCTACATTTTTGTCATAGTTATTTTTCAGCACAACAGTTTTGGGTTTTGGAGGTCTCCTTTTGACAGGTTTCTTACGCTTTTTCTTCTGGGGAGTAGGCTCGTCGTTAGGGTCATAAGTGAACTCATACACATCTTCATCCTTATCCTGTGACTTTCTATCTTCAAAAACTCTGAACGATAAATTTTTAGCCAGTAGCCTTCTCCCAAAATTTGTGTTTGTGTTAGCTTTGGGGCTTACTTGCTTCAATGGGGATTTTGTACTAGCCACTCTTTTGGCTAAAACTCTTTTGCCTTTCGGGTTATTGTTTGTGTCAGGACTCATCTTATCTTTAGGACTAGCTTTATCCAATACTGCATTAGATTTTAAAAACCACAACAAGTTTTCGTTTCGCTCGGTTTTAGTTAACTTTTTTATTATACTTTATAGATGGCATGTGTCCTAATATTTTTGTGACTATGTCATTACAGACTGACATGACGTTGGCACTTTGGCAGTTACAAAAGTATGACAAAAAGCTTTACTGTTTCTTCTTCTTTTTTTGGTTATGGCGTCTGTGGTTAAAAAGCTTTACTCGCAGGCGTAGACAGAGAAACCAATAGACACATGGTGATCGTGCCGTGTGTGAGATAGAACGATAGGTGGGTGGTGCTGCCACATTAAAACTTTTACCCTAGTCCTAAGTAATCCTAGATTTATTAGAGACGTGTTGTAGTAGATATCACTAGAGCTTCTCTCTCTATCACAGAACTCAAACTTTTATAACAGATGTGTGATATAGATGTGTAAAATATAACATTATTTGTGTACTTAATTATTTATTATTATTAAAGCTAAGCATAACATTACAAAAATAATAAAACCATAAAGATAATACTAAGACAAAGTCAAAAGATACTTTATTCAATACAATCACAAGGCTCACTTTGAAACGTCTTACATACTATGTGAATTTAGGTGCAAATTCATAACCCAAGCCTGAGAAGAGAAACTCGTCCTGGTCCTAGCGCATTTTTTCATGATCCATCTTATAACTACCTTAACTACGAAATACTAATACAAGTAAAGCGAGTAG
Source organism: Lampropteryx suffumata (assembly GCA_948098915.1). Classification (NCBI taxonomy): domain Eukaryota; kingdom Metazoa; phylum Arthropoda; class Insecta; order Lepidoptera; family Geometridae; genus Lampropteryx; species Lampropteryx suffumata. Next base: position 7,190,528 of record OX402563.1, read on the forward strand.
AGAGTAGAGCGACATAAGGCCATGCGTTCTTATCAATAGTATAGTCATTTATATTATAATAAGCTTTCTTCAATATTTAATGTAAGCTTTAAATTTCTTAATAGGTAGTTTAGTTGCATCTTCAGGAAACTTATTATAGAAGCGCACCGTGTTCCCCCTATAGGACTTTTTTTACTTTTTCTAGTCGATAAGTATTGATCAGTATCTACCTACCTACAGAATAAAAATTCATAAATCAAATATTTACTAACCACCAGTGGAACAGCATTAGGATACAGAATGGTTAATTTATTCTTTTTAAACAAGATTTTTTTCTCAAAAGGTGCTACAAATCCTCGAAGAGTTTTTAGGTATCCAATGTTTTCGGCCTGTGGCTTCAACCCACTGCAAACGTACATTATCGTTTGATGGAAAACTGTAACAAATTAATAGCGAGATAATCTATTTATTTATACAGGGCGGTATGGTTATTCTATTCTATGGACGGTATGGTAAATCTATGAAAGGTCTCCTCAGACCGATTTAAAGCAGCTTTTAAAGTAGGTGGCCTCCCTTGCTATCATGAATTTCCTTGCCACCATATATTCATCTATACAACATCGAACGATACTTAAGTTAAATAGAATTATTAATATTCATACGAAATGCAAGACATATTTTGGTTAAACTTTAGTAGTGTGCCGCACGAAAGTGAAGGAAATGAAAAGAAAGGTAATCAAAAATGGGGGGGGGGGGAGGGCCCTCCCCCCTGGTACCACCCCCATACTAGGTATTGCCCCGTTTCCAAGATATTTGAATAAATGAACCTCAAAAAAAATATGAATACAAATAATCTAGTTTAAATTACCAAGGAGGGGGAGGGAGAGGTCCACCTCACCCCTGGTAAAGCTCCCATGACAAAGGTAGATGCACAAATGAGAAAAAAAAACATTTGTAACCTATCGACAAATAAATAAAACATCGAAACATTCTGTTTTTTACGTATGGCGCGATTTGGCGCGGTTACAGTGACCCAATACATGACAGGTTTTTTACGTTTCGTTCACATCAATTTTGCACAACATGATAAACCACAGACAACAAATACGACAAAGATCAGATATACCGTGGCCTTGTTTTATTTTCTGGCGCTGTGGCGGCCGCTGCCGCGGCACGCTTCGCTCGTCTTGCGCGTTTTTTTCTATACTCCAACATAACCTACCTAGTGGTAGGTGATATGATAAGTAACCAAGTGAGATATACCGTGACCTTGTATTATTTTCTGGCGCTGCGGCGGCCACTGCCGCGGCACGCTTCGCTCGCCTTGCGCGTTTTTTTCAATACTCCAACATAACCTACCTAGTGGTAGGTGATAAGTAACCAAGTGAGATATACCGTGACCTTGTATTATTTTCTGGCGCTGCGGCGGCCGCTGCCGCGGCACGCTTCGCTCGCCTTGCGCGTTTTTTTCTATACTCCAACATATCCTACCTAGTGATAGATGATAAGTAACCAAGTGCAGTGAAGATAAGCCAAAGTCGTCGAAAGAAGCCATAACAAAATCTCTGACAGGATTTTTACGTTTCGTTCACATTAATTTTGCACACAACATGTTAAACCATAGACAAGAAATACGACAAAGTTGATTATTATCTGTCAATTTTTACGTAGTTTTATCTGATTTATCTGATTTGAGGTTGAAAACGTTTTATTATTTTCTCGAAAACTAAGAATAACCTTATGTTATTAGAGGTAAATATGTAAACAGGAAGCGAAACCCTACCACATGTGAGTCTTTTCGCCAGCCAATTCGTGCGACACACTACTAAAGTCAAGCAAAAAATACTAGTACTTACGAGTGAATAGACAAATCGAGGAGTTTCCGTTCACTATCACTTTTACATCCTAAAAAGCTACATCGAACCATTATCTTTACAAAATCTGGTAAAGTAATTTGTTATTTGCAATTCGCAAGTAATTCACTGAACATTGAACTGTTTTTTTTCCGATTATTTCACACAAAGCGAGCACAAAGCATTCAAACAATGGCAAACTGTCAAACGTTGCTTAGCACATTCAAGGTGCTGATCTTGAAAAAAAACCGGCACGCGACATGAAACAAAAAATCAAACCATTCTATCTCGTTTCTTTACAGTATGTGCACATAAGTTGTTCTCTTTCTTGTATGAATGCGACTAGTAGATTTCTTTGTTTGTCATTTCATGAAGTAACATAGCACTTCTAAATTATTATTCATTACTCGTTTTATTGCATGTTTTATTCAGTAATCTTAGCAGAATATTAGTAATGAATAAATTGTGACTAGGTACATAGAACAAGTATTTACAGTTGAATCAACAGTTGAGTTGAATAAGTGTAATAAGTAACAACTAATAAGGTGCAATGAGATTTGAACGAGCGACGAGGAATCCCGAATAAATTCTATACGGCCATTCTTCGATGACGTGACAAAGACGTTATCACGTTTTTCTAGCACACAAATTAAGGTTAAACTTTAGTTTCCGGTAGCACGAAAAAAAGTCAAGCCCATAGGTATTTCAAATTTATGATAGAGGCAATTAGGTCGATCAAAGATATGTTTTGTATTCCATAAACTCTGTGGTATATCTGATAGTTATTTTATATGTGTGGGTAGTTTCGTACGGCAGTTGGTTGCTGGCCATTAAAGTGCAAGCATTGTGTGGTCTTTTCTTGTAAATATCCTAAATACAGAACATTTGGCGACGATTTAGTAATTCACGTGTGTTATTTAGTGACGGTGTGTCATTAAAGCAATAGTATTTCGAATGACAAGTGAACACGCCACAACAAATATGATGTTCGGCGGCAACCTCTCAATTGATCACCGCGCGCAAGAGTGGAGCATTTTTAGGAGTCGTTTTCGAGTCGAGACGACACCGATAAGGCTAGAGTGAGAAGACGAGCTTTTTTGCTCACTGCGTTGGTGGAAGATACCTACCGCGTCGCGATAGATTTGGTTTTTCCTTTCCAGAACTTAGATAACGTCGAGTTCAAAACCCTTCTAGATAAGTTAAACGTTCATTTTCAATCTAAAAAGAGTAGGTACTTTCGCTGAAAGGTACAGTTTTTACAAGTCGGAACAACGTCCTGGGGAAGATCTAGCAGAGTGGGCGGCGCGAGTGCGTAATATAGCTCAGCCCTGCGGATTCAAGACAGAGTTAGACACCGCGTTGCGTGACAGGTTCGTCCTTGGGTTAGAGAACACTAAGGAAAAAGAGAAGCTGTTTGCGGAAGGTATCGAGACACTGACTTTCAACAAAGCATTGGAGATAGCGCAGAGCGTGTGTTGTGCGCGCGCCGCGCTGCAGACCGCGCGAACTGGCAAGCCGCGGCCGGTGCGGCTGGCGCGGGCTTCGCGGAGGCGGCGCAGGCGCTACCTGTGTTCGCACTACAGCGGCCGAGCGGTGCATCTTCCAATATACGAGTGTTGAAGTGTTGTGAAGTATGTGGTTATAAAAATCACTCAAAAGAGATAATCAAAAGAGAAAGTTAAGACGATTCCGACCCACGACCCGCTTATTGACCGTTCATTTGTGCACTGTCTCAATAAATTGAGGTTGCGTATAATGTTGATTAGGTAAACAGTTAAATGTAGGTCTTGCACCGTACATAACCATGCACCCCACGCTTTTTTTTAAATAAATCATTTTTGCTTACTTACATTTATTACAATTTATTTTCTGTTTTTTTAGTTTGGTTTTCTATATAAAGCGTGTTTTTTAGTTTATTTGAACTATTATTTATTTTCTACTTTTTAGTTTTAGGATAATCGTTTTTTTTTTAATTTTTTTTCAAATTATTGCATTGTCATCGGTCTTTGACAGGTGTGCAAAATTTGAATGAAATCTGGCCTATTAAAGTTTTTTAAAATCGCGTCCTAAGGAGTCGGTTACAAACATACAAACATACATACAAGTGAAGCTAATATAAAGCGTATAAAAAGGAATCGAGAGATGGAATCGCCAGTACAAAGTTAAATAAAAACAACATAATCTAAAATTAAGCGTAATAAAAATTCAATTAATATCTAAGGCTAATCAAATCTAAATTGTATTCATTATCGTTGACTGCTGTCATCGATGCAGAGCGGGTCAGCCGTGTTGGCTTCGGTAGCGCTGGTTGAAGTTGGTCCGCAACTGACGTTATCTTCGTTGGCCGCAGCATCTTAGGTTGAGTTTATTTAATATGTTCGTATCTTGTGTCACGATTTCGGGTTGGTATCTCCAGCTTGAAGTCGACGTTTATATCGCTGTTATAACTGCTGTGTGCGAATATAGTAATCTATTTCGTTTGCCGTACGCATCCTTGCTCTAATGTAATGATAGCAGAGGTGTCAATTACATGAGACATGACGTCACTCCCACAGACAGTTCTAAATTGGCACGCGCCACAACATACTATGAGCCAGGTGTTTATAGTATGTAATTCGATCCAGTGCGGTTCGCACTGCACATTCTGAGTATTGCAAGGCGGCGATGTTCTTTCGTGAGCTAATTGTTTTGCTTCTCACGGTGCTTAATAAGAGTCCAATTGGTAGGATGCCTACTACAATTTTTTTGTTTTTTGTTTGAAGTAGTGTCAAAATGTATTCAACATTATAATTATATGTAAGTTAAGTTAGAATTAGGTATACTTTACTACTGTAAGTTATTTCTGCCAAATAAAGATTATTATTATTATTATTGACGATTCATATATGACTACTTGAACTTGAACTTAAACTACGTGCGATGCATCTTTGCATATTACTTTCATCTATGCTCCCATATGAGTTTTTCGGTATGTTTATTTCGACGAACTTTGATGAAGTTTATTGCGATGGGCAGCGAGATAGCCCGGTATAGTTCACTCATCACATCACTCGCTAGTGGTTTACGTATTTCATATAGAAAGTTACTAGTAGTTGGTCAACAATTTGAAGACATCGATCAATGTATCATATAGCATCTCTTGGAACATATTCAAGTTTGTTGTAAGAAGATGAGCGGTGAGCGGTTAGAGCTGAAGAACTGAAGTAGGTGGCTGCCATTATTACTTACTGGGTTTCGTGGTATTAGAATTCGCAGTTGAAGTATCTTTATTTTCATATATTCTTATCGGTTGCAGCGTCAGTTTGGTAATGGGCTGTTTAATTGTTGAGTTTTGCTTTTTTATTGTTACTGTCCGAACAAACTTATCGGCTCCAGGGTGAGTTTTTATGACCTTTGCTAAAGCCCATTTTCCGGGAGGCAGATTGTCCTCTTTCACTAAAACAATATCATCGATTTCTAGGTTTTTTGTAGCTTTTTGCCATTTACTACTAGCTTGAAGTTGGCTCAAGTATTCACTCGACCAATTTTTCCAAAACTGGTGTAGTAAATTTTCCGTCAATTGACATTGTTTGCCTAGATCGAGCTTCTGTGCTTCATCATAGCTTGATAGTGGTAAGGTCATCGTTGGACTGCCTGTAAGGAAATGACCTGGTGTCAAGCAGTCGTAGAATTCGTCAGGATCTTCGGTTAATGGACAGAGAGGTCTTGAGTTCATACAAGCTTCAATCTTTGTGAGTAAAGTCGCAAACTCTTCATAGGTGAGCTTTTGATCACCTAATACTCTCCGTAGGTGATGCTTCATGGAACGTACCGCAGCTTCCCATAATCCTCCAGCAGTTGGCCAGGCAGGACAGTTAAAATGCCATGTAATCTCCATTTTTCCTAACTGTCCGAAGAATTCCTGTGATAATTCTTTTTGAAATAATTCGTATTCGTTATTAAGCATCTTTGAAGCTCTGATTAAGTTGGTGCCACAGTCCGAGTAGATGTGTTTTGGAGTGCCCCACCTTACACAAAATCTTTGTAGTGCGGAGATAAAAGTTTCGGTGCTTAAATCAGATGCTAGTTCAATATGCACTGCTTGAGTGGCCGTACACACAAAAATGGCTATGTACACTTTCGTAGTCTTTGCTCCTCTTCCTTTGTTTAGTTTGACATTCACATGTCCTGTAAAATCAACCCTCGTATGAGTGAAGGGTCGTGATGGTGTCACTCTTTGTGGTGGGAGGTCTGCCATGAGTTGAGAGTTTTCTGTTCGTTTGAACCTATGACATCGCACGCAGTTACGTAGTTGAGTTTTCACGACTCGGTTCCCGCCCACGATCCAATATCTTTGTCGGATGCAAGCCAGAGTCAGGCGAGCTCCTCCGTGTAACGTAGTGGCGTGGGCCTGCTCTATAAGCAATTTCGTAATTTTTCCGTCTCTTGTCAAGATGATGGGATTTTTCATATCTCTTGGTAAACTAGTTTTGTTCAGACGTCCACCAACACGTATTATTCCGTCTCTATCCAAGTATGGATTCAGCTTATAAATTAAGCTTTTCTGAGTCAGTGTTTGATTGTTTTTTAATAAGTTATATTCTGCACTTAGTTCCTCTTTTTGAACGTGACGTAATAGTAGTAATAGGAGTACTTTATTCGCCGCTTGAAGTTCACTTGTAGTTTAGGTATTCTGTTTTGCTACCTTGCATTGTCTGCACACGTTTATCTATGTTTTGAATAAATCGCATGATCCAAGCAATGACCCGGTTTATTCGATCTAGTAAACTACATTTTTCCAAGTAGTTATCAATAAAGTTTTCGTCGCTCTTGCAAATAATTCAAAGATCTTTCTAGTTGTATTGGAACTGTTTTTAGTAAAGTGGAGCCTTCCCACCATAGTTAGATGCCTAGAATTTTATTTGGGTATAATCCTCTTGTAGCGCAGTCGGCTGGATTGTTCTTGGATTCTATGTAATTCCACTGATGAGCAGGAATCACTTGTTTGATTAGTTGAACTCTATTTTCCACATATTTCTCCCATTTAGTTGATTCACCCTGCAGCCATGCTAATACTACTTTCGAGTCACACCATGCCCATATGGTATCATCAAGTTCTTTTAGTGCATTTTTAACCTTTCTCATTAGTTGTGAAAGTAGCAGTGCCCCGCAGAATTCGAGGTGAGGTGGTGATAATTTTTGTGACAGTGGAGCAACACCAGTCTTAGCCACAAGTAGGCTCAACATAGGTTGCCCTTCATTATTTTCTGTTTTCGTGTAAATAATGCACGAATATGCTTTCTCGCTTGCGTCACAAAATCCAAAAAGTTGTAAGTTTTGCGTAGTAGTTCCGATCCATCTATTTATTTTTATAGATTTCAAGTTAGGTATTTCGTGTTTTAGTTTATACCATTCTTTCTGAATATTTTCTGGTAATTGTTCATCCCATTGCAAGTTCTCGGTCCAAACTTTTTGAAAAATAAGTTTAGCCAGTATAGTCAACGGTTACAGCCATCCTAGCGGATCGTAGAGTTGAGATATTTGTGAAAGTAAAGTTCTCTTTGTCAAGCCTTTATTCGCATCTTTTTCTATGTTCCATTTAAACATAAATACATCCAAGTTCGGATTCTAACTCAATCCAAGTGTTTTGAGAGAATATTCTTGTCTTAATTCGAATGTAGATTTTGTGGATATTTGATCTTGAGTTAGCTTCTTTAATAGCGCGTTACTGTTACTGGACCATTTCCTTAAGTTCATACAGCCTCCTTTTAATAGTTTAATGAGTGAGTCTTGTAGTTTTCTGGCAGTTTCTAAAGAGTTATGTCCACTTATTAGATCGTCGAGATAAAATGATGACTCCAGTATCTTGGCAGCTTCAGGATACATGTAGCCGTCATCCTCTGCAAGCTGTTGCAAAGTCCTCATCGCTAGCCAAGGTGCACTTTTCATTCCGTACGTTAGAGTCTTAAGGGTGAATTCTTGATGGTTTTGAGTCAGTGAGTCACGCCAAATGATTTTTTGCAATGATCGCTGTTTTTCCGACAGCCAGACGCATCGGTACATCTTTTCAATGTCAGCTATAAATGCATATTTGTAAGTTCTCCATTTGAGTACCAATGCCTGTATATCTTTCTGTAGCTTTGGACCCTTTTCCATTAAGCTATTCAGACTGTTGCCACTTGAAGTATTTTGTGACGCGTTGAAAAGAATTCTAAGTTTTGTTGTAGTTGAACTTTCTCTTATTACTCCGTGGTGTGGTAGGTAAAATTCCTGACTCATGGAGTAGTCCATGAGTCGGCCTGTTTGGTGTCATGTGTTGCAGTTCGTAGTATTCGTTAATAAATTCTTTGTACATTTGTGATAGTTTTTTATTACGTGGTAATTGCAGGCGTTTTTCCAGTTGGAGATATTGCGAAATAGCAGCTGGTTTTGATTTCCCAAGTTTTTCTTCGAAGTTTTGGATCATGGGCATTTCTACGATGTATTTTCCATCATTACAACGTCTTGTGGTTTCCCGATATAATTTTTCACATTTTTCAATTTTGTTAATATCTTGAACTTCTCCAGTAATATCTTCACTCTCCCAATATTTAGTTATGTCATCTAGGTCCACGAGAGTTACAAAACAGTTAAATGTTTTTAATTTTCCACATAGGATCCAGCCAAGTTGAGTTTGTTGAGCGTTAGGCGCGTGCTGTTCCCCTTTCAGGACTCCGTCAAGTATAATTTTTGGCATAAATATCTGCACCTAGAATGTTCGTCGATAGATCCAGACACGTTGTATTCTGGGTCTGCGAGTTTTAAGTTTTCCAAGTGTGGCCAGTTTGTTTTTTCGAAAGTATAGTTCGGTAAGTGGTTTGTAAGCTTTTTAAGTATCAAAGCTTCGGTGTTGAAAAAATAGTCCGTATGAATAGGCTTACAGGAAAGTTTAATGCATCCGTGACAGTCTCCGGCGACGGCTCCGACCCCGAGATGGAGGCATTTAGTTTACTTCTTGGTAGACGGAGTTGTTGAACTGCGTTTTCGGTTATGAGATTGACTTGCGATCCTTGATCTAGCAAGGCTCGAAGTGCGATGTAAGTTCCATCATTAGTTTTTACCATGATTTTGACAGTAGTCAAAAGAACTTCTATATCATTAGTAGCTAAGTGATGAGAGCTTTGCTGTTGAGAAGTTGATGGTCTAGGTCCCAATTGTTGGTTTTTAGTTTTCTCTGTTATTCCAGTAGGTTTATTGTTATTATTGTGTAATAACGTGTGATGTTTATTATTGCATTCTTTGCACGTCTTGTTTGATGTACAATTATAATTTCCGTGTTTAAATAGGTAAGCAGTTCTTGCACACGTTTAGTTTTAAAACTGCGTCGTTTCGTTTTTGGCTATTCATGTCAACGAATTCAGGGCATTGCATCAACACATGATCACTACCGCATAAAGGGAAATTTCCATAACTCTTGTAGGTATGAAACGATTTGTTGAAGTTCTTGTTATTTTCTCCAAAGGTTGGTTTATAGTTATTTGACTTTTCATATGTTTTCTTTTGGTAGTTATTAGACTGATAGTTGTAATTAGTGTAGTTTTTGTTGTCGTGTCTGAACGTATTCTTCTTCTTCTTCTTTGTTTATGGCATGTGACATAATAATGCCAATTTTGCCAGTGTCAAGTGTTTATGTTTGCTTATGGTCAATTTGTTTAATAAAGTCTTAGTCGATGGTCAATTGTCAATTTTAGACGTCACGCGGAATGGCGTCTAAAATTTTCTTGGATTCCTCGTCGTTCAAATCACATTGCATCACAACACACATTTAATTCAATTCTCCATACCCGTCCTGTAGTCACAATTTATTCATTAAAATTCCGCCATTATTACTGAATAAAACATGCAATAAAACGAATAAAACAATATTAAATTAGCAGAGCCATGCTACTTCATGAAATGACAAACGAAGAATATTGTGTCTGAACGTGTTTTTATAGAATGGTCTTTGACTGAGACGTAGATTGGTTTCTGACGGATTTTCACCGTCTCGAATGTCATAAATTTGCTCTCTAGAAATGTTAATAATTCTTTTAAGTCAGGTAACTCTCTGTTATTCTGCATTTCTTTGGTGTATTCTGTGAATGTCGTCGCATCAAGTTTTTGCACCATGTAGTACACAATTATCGGACCCCAGCTAGTTACTTCGATTCCCATGTTGCTTAGCCCATTAATGCTTTCAGTAATCACATCATACATTTTCTTCATGTTATGAGCTGTGGGCACTTGGATGGATGGTAGTTGCTGCATAGTATTCATGAAAGTTGTAAATTGAAGACGACGATTATCGTATCGATGGTTCAGTATCTCCCAGCATGATTCATTGTTGTCACTACTGATAGTAAGATGTTGCACTAGACGTTCGGCTTCTCCCTTCAGTTTAGTTTTTAAATGCTTCCTTTTTTTGGGCTTTTGAAATACCGGGGTTATCGTGAATGGTCTGGGTAAATATATCTTTGAACGTTATCCAATTTATGTAGTCACCAGAGAAAACTGGAAGTTCTATTTTTGGTGTAGATTGCTGATAATGCTTGTTCGACCACAATTGAGTGACTTTCCTTAACGTGTCGTATTTCAGTTCAATATCTTCAATTTTTTTGTAGTATAGTTTTTTTATAGTTCCTTCTTCAGTGCAGGTTCTTTAAGTGCGCCTTCAAGTTCCCAGTGGAGTTTGTCAATAGAATCCCATTTCGTTTTTATGATACATAAATTTTCTTCCATCTCCCATTTTTCTTTCAAAGTTTCTACGTCAATCATTGACATAGCTCTATCTAAAGCTTTACAATTATATTCTTGTTGTTGCATTAGTTTTCGTATTGTTTCATTAGTGTCTTCGTTCAAAATTTCCGTTAAGTTTTGTTGTTGATGTTGACGTCGAGATGCTAGTAGAGTCATGATATTTTTCTTTGTCGTTTCATAAAGAATCTGTGTTTTTCCGTAAACATCAGTGGTAAAGTAGCTAATCCCCGTTTTATCCGTAAATTTTTCTTGTAGAGTAGCATGCCCCTCGTCAAAGTCTTCCCATAGTCCATAGTTCTTCCAGATTCGTGAGACGTCTTTTGAAGTTTTTGCGAGAAATGACAAATGGCACAGGTAAGGATTTTATTCGATATTTTAAACTACTTATTTCAAGTGTTATGAATAACCATATGTCTAATACAAACGAATGAACTTTTTAATATGGTCGGTTCATACTAGTTCATTTTTTCACACGGTGTATTGTGTACGTTAAAGAACTTCTCATCTTTCATTCAATAACAAAAAGACCCCGAACGAAAGGAATAAGTCCGTTATTACCTCATTGTAGGTATAGCCTTCCTATTTCGTGCGTGTGTCGGACGGATCCGTAATTTCGGGTTGCCATCTTCATGGTTGACCTGCAGCGGGCCTAGCACGGCACGAGGAGAAATAATCTTTCCACCTTTTTATCCACCTGTCAGTGGAAATGTATCATTGTCAGTAACTTTCGAAGACCGCACTAAATTAGTAATTTTTTTTGTTATCAAAACAAATGAAAAACGTTTGCCACTTTTGGGTCGTGATTTTATCAGATTATTTGGATTGCATTTATGTAGGTTGAACTGCAATAATTTAACGATAACTTTTTACTTTCGTAAGTATCAATTTTAGTGTTTAAAGTACTCTAATGGACAAAAAAGTTGTTAAACCGTGATTGTGTTGAAATTTTAAAGTGTGAAACGTGTTTTAAATGAACTATTTGATGTTATTAACAATTATAAAATTTCTAAAATAAGCATACCTGCTTACGTAAGAGTCAATCCTAGTTTGAAATCTATTCTAGTCTAGTGACAATGGCGAGACTGACATTGATTTTTAAAGCATTAAACGATGAACGGCATTATTACAAAAAGTATATGGACATGGTTTAAATGCTCCTAACCTCTCAACAGAAGACATCAACAATGAACTCTTCCGGCAGCCTTTGCTCGAGACAATCAACTACCTGAACTAAAGTCGAAGAGCTAGGAATGTTATGATTCAATTACTTGGGTCTAGAGCATTATAATAATAAAACAAAATGTTAATAAATCAAATACTTTTATTAGTATGTACTTATTATTAAAAACTATTAAGTTCATAACCTGTGCAATGTTTTTATTTTTCCCAAAATGTTTGGGTGCTGGCCTGCACTGCACTGCACAGCTCCTGAATAGTATCCCGGATGAGGGACTTTGGCCTTCTGTGATCACTCATAGGTCACAGAGGACCAGATTAATTGGGCTCAAGATTGATCCGTCATTTACCAGGCGTAGGCTTTTCCTCGGGAGTGAATGCGGAGCTGGGCTGAAAAAAAATTACAGATATTACAATGAAATACACAATCCATATTAATATTATAAATTCAAAAGGTCTTTGTCTTTTGTTACCTTTTTACAGCTAAAAGGCTGAACGGACCTTGATGAAATTTGGTAATGAGATAGAATAAGTATCTTAGAGACCGGCATGGTCTATTTTTTTTATATAATGTGAAGTTGCGGTCGGCAGCAAGTACACAATAAAAAGGTATTTTGTGATGTAATCAATTCAGCAAAATTCAAAATTCAAAATAACTTTATTCATTACAATCACAAGGACCACTTTGAATCGTCTTCTTACATGCTAGTGAATCTAGGTGCCGGTTCCTCCTAACCCCAGTTCAAGAAGAATCCGTCAAGAAACTTGTCTGGTCTTAACACTTTTTTGTATGATCCTTGACAATTTTGTTACGGATGCCGAGTCGAGTTGGAGCAGATTCATCCCAAGCTTTTTTGTCTTCTAACTAAATAATCAGATATTTTATAATATGCTTTAATAGACAGTTTATGTTTAATTACGTTTTTAAATTTGCCAATCGACAAATCTAACACGTCGCTTGGGACCTTGTGTTTTGCGTACGGATCATAAACCGCTTTTGTCCATTTTTGGGAAGGAAAAAAGGGTACCTGTGTTAGCAGCAAATAGATTGCAAAGATATGCACTTTTCTCATCAGCGTATAATTTCGTCATTGAATATGTAAAGAGTGAAAATAACGTGGCTAATTATTTGTAACGGGCTGACTACCCATTCAAATGAGACTGAGGTGTTAGATCATTCGAGGTATATAAATTTTATAGGTGAATCTGTTTTACTACCTAAAACTGTTGATGATATCCGAGCTGAAACGGCTCGTGATCAGGTCTTGCAAAAATTAATTGGTTTTATTAAAAACGGTTGGCCCTCCAAAATCAATATTCCAGAATTACATCCTTTTCACTTATGTCGGTTGGATCTGGCTGTTGAAAACGATTGTATAATATATTACGTGGCCACAAAATAGTAATTTCTTCTTGTTTTCGCGAAAGACTTTTAAATGAGCTGCATAATTCCCATTTTGGCGTGGTTAAAACAAAGTCTGAAGCTAGAATGCGCATGTGGTGGCCAAACATTGACAAGCATATTGAAGAAAAGATAGGTTCTACTTTTACTTGTTTCTACTTGTTCTAAACGCTGCACGTTTATAATACCCTCAGGAGTAGTCCACCAAAAGTTCCTCTAGCTCCGTGGCCATACCCTAAATGCGTTTGGGAACGTGTGCATATAGATATGTTTATGTTGGGCGGTAAACAGTTTTTAAACGCAGTTGACGCTCATTCTAAATGGTTGGAGTGTTTTATAATGAAAAAAACCGATAGTGCGTCAATAATAAGTAAATTATGCGAGATTTTTAGTAGGTTTGGTTTAGTGCGTACTTTGGTAACTGACAATGCTACAAATTTTTGTTCAAACGAGCTTGAAACATTTTGTCGATTAAACGGAATTCAGCACTTAACGGGTTCTCCATATCATCCTATGTCAAATGGGCAGGCTGAAAACGGTGTTAAAATTGTAAAAAATGGCTTAAAAGCGTTGTTAAACAGTAACATAAATCAAAGAGTGTTTGTAAAAGTTTTAAATAAGTTTCTTTTTGACTATAGAAATTCTATACATTCAACTACTGGGTTAACGTTTATTGTTAACGTTCCAGCCGAAAATGTAGATGTAAAAAAACATGTAGATCAGTTATTGGCGTACAAAGAAAACTCATCGTATGAACAGGATGATGATGTAAGTGTTTTCGGAGATTGTGTGACCTGAAGCGCGGGTCAGCCTAACGAGCTTATCGCTGATTTAGTTTCTGAGCAGACCGGCGTCCTCCACATCTCCTGCGCGAGAACTTAGAGTGCAGGAGATCGGAGATGACCCAGATGATGAGTTTGTGGACGCAGGTTCTCCTGAAGCTGCTCGTGTGCAAAATGAGGATAACCTCTATAGTGTAAGCAATATGAAAAAGAAAAGGGGCAGGTCTGTCACACCAGTTAAAGAAAATTCATTATTTGTGGATATAAATACTTCAAGTTTTGAATTTGAAACACCAAAAAAGGCAAGAATAGAGAATGTGGTGTCTACTCCTAATGCATCTATTAACAATGATAAATCTTGTGATAATGAAGACTTGAATGAAAATAATGTAAATTCTAATAATGATAAAGAAATCTTAAATGAAAACAATCACCCTGAAGAAGAAATTAATCAAACTGAGAAATCCCCCCTTTGAAACCTGCAGAAGCCCCCCAGTTTGCCAGAGAATGCAAAGGTGGCAATGGATGAATCTGCATTCAATGAGCCTTCGCTCAGTGATGATGATGATAGCCAATCAGTGCATCTGTTTGAAGATATTGAAGTGGTTCATCATTTGAAGGTAACATTTATCTAAGCTTTTGTCTCAATCATATAGGTGGCTAAAGCATCCCGGACCGATACATTCATACTGCTGCTAGCTACAGGCTGCTCGTCATAAAAACGTTCTCCTTGTAAGTTTAGGGGATCTTTCATCTTTCAAATCTGGCCACAAAAAACCGTTTACTACCTACCATATTTTATTTGTGAACGAAATCCACATACTTCCCATTACACGCCATACACCTCTAAATTTTCCTAGAAAACAGGAATTTATAAGAAACGTACTCATGTTTATTATGTTTAAACCAGCCGTTTAAACCTTATCTATCACTAATTATTACAATTTAAAACGATTATTGAGTTCGTAAACAACATGTAAACAATGCAAAAATAATACATTTACAATTTACAACTGAGACTGAACTGACTGACCAATTTATGTCAGTGTTGGAAAGAGGGAGAAGTTCATCAAGTTTAGCCCTTTAGCCGTGCATAGTTCGTTTTCTTTTTTTTTTTGGTCGCAGCAGACTGCAACAAACAAACTATAGGATGACAAGAGGACAGTAAGTGTTGCAAACAAGATTTTTTTTAAATCCGCCAAGTTACTGGTGTATTTCCTACAAAAATCCATTAAAATTATTTTTTATCCGTCAATAAACCCGCTGTTTCTATATATTTTCACAGTTAAATAGCAATTAAAAATAAAAATACCAACAGTACTTGCGAAAATGCAACAGTTTTGATAACTATTTTTACTCTGATCGATTGTTTTTAAAGTATTAATCGATTTTTGTTCGTGATTTTAATATTACGAATCATCGATTAATAACAGACGTTTTTATAATCAAAAATCAATCATAACCGATTTTTCATCTGTCACTCTTCGACATTAAGCCTGGTATGCTATAGCCCGGAGTGCGAACTACCAAAGAATACCATCACCATAATATTACCCTAACGCCATCTGTGCATCTACGGTGGCATCCCTTCTGTGCTTTTGAAAGACGGAGTATCTTTGGCAAGAACTATAAACTACATTAGGCGATCCATTGAAGAAAACCGAGAACCAGAGCATTATCCACCGTCAATAACTTCGGCCGCTGATGATGTCGATAATGATAACATTTGGGAAACCCACAACAAGCTGTTGTTGGAGACTATGAGAACCAGTCAAAGTCACAGTCTGACATCTGAATTAAGCTTGTACATAGCGCCTGTAATAGGATAAAAAGAAGACGCTTTAGCATCCTGTAGAATCTATGAAGCATAACCCCAACTGACACAGTTGGCATTATAAGCACCTTTAGGTACCGGCTTCTTCGGCCCCAGCAGAGAGATTATTCTCAAAAGCTGACGCCATATTATCAAAGACCAGGAGCCGAATATTATCCAAACACTTACCAAAGCTGTTATTCCTGAACTCATTGCCTATGGTTTGTTAGATTTTTTTTTTTGTTTAAAAAGTTTTATTTTTTCAATTATTGTTGAAAAAAAAAACATTTTAACTTGAACCTATTATAATGTTAATTATTTAAAAACTTATTATATCTGTTGTATATATTTTTAATTCATGTGACATGTTAGGGAAAAATCGATTAATATAAAAAAACGATTATTAATTAGTCGATTTTTCATGAAAAAAAAAACCAATCGATTAATTAAAAATAGTTTTTTATATAAGTAGAATGTCACATCCCTACTTCGAATGGGTTACTGCCAGTCGCATCGTTGTATTCTTTCACTTCTGACCAAAACTTCCAGAGTGTCATTCACATATTTTTTCCATACTGTGATGTTTATGGCATTCCATTGCGGTGCTATTAATGATATAACAATATAACAGAATATTGCAAATGTATCAACAGGGGAGTTAAGAATTCTTTGTGAACGCGTAACACATTTTTACAAGACAGTAGATTAGTCTTCTGCAACACTTCAATATTATCAGGCAATCTGTAGAACAAAAACGACAAACTATTACACACAATAAATACTCAACCATAAATTCATTGAAGCACAATGGCAAAACTCTAAAGTTTCGGAGCCTATTCAATACAAACAAACAAGTAATCAAATCTTTCCTCTTTTTAATATTAGTATAGATAATAAAGTACCTAGCCTATGTCTGTCCTCAAGATACAATCTTTCTCTTTACCAAATTTCATCATGATTTGTTCTGCCGTTTAGCCCGTGAAGACAGACAGGCACTTTCGAATTTGTTATATGAACATGCATATTTTCGTACTTTAAAATTTGACACAAAAATGTACGAGTAAAGACGATGGTAATAATAAAATCAGTGTTTGACAGATATTCTCAAACCCTAAATCAGTTCCTTATAAATACGATAGAGTTCCACTTTAATAAATATAAGCATATCGAATTCTATGTCCTCGATATAATATAGACTTGCGTACGTATATATGACGACCTCTGTGGCGCAGTGTCATGATACGCTGAAGGCAGCAGGTTCGATTCCTGTCACGGGATAAATGTTTGTATGATCTGTAAATATTTTTCTCATATCTGGGTGTTTTTATGTATTATACGTATAAGAAAGTATATCAATCATGTGGTACCCATAACACAAGCTCTGCTTACTTTGGAACCAGATGTTGCTGAACATGATGCTGAACACACAAAGTGGAGAAGCTAGCAAGAAATGATTTAAAAAAAAAGTGCGTGGAAGTGGCGTTCTCCGCGCGGAAGAAGTGAAACTTCGTAATGTGGAAATGAAAATAGGAACGTTTTACGTTTACCGTTTAACGCAACCTTGTTGGAAGTCGCATAAGTAGTTTCACTTCAAAACATACCTTTCCTATCACAATAATAATTACGTTTTAAAAACTAAAAAGAAACCGACTTCATTGAATGAAATTTGAGCCTATAATACATTTTTAGTGGAAAGTAGATGTATTTTGTATATTATAATATGGGTAGGCCAAATAAACGCCACGCTCCAATGAGACAGCGAGGTATGAAAGTACATGAAAACATCATCGATGTATACAATTTTTAGATTTTTGTTTATTTTTCAGCTCGACCGATTTTGATAAAATTTATATGGGACCACCTGTGAAGTATACTCTTTAAAAAAAAAAAAGAATTTTCCAAATCGGTTCAGCCGTTTTCGAGTAATAGGTGAAAAAAAAAATGATAAAGTCTGTTAAAAATAGAAAACCAGTATTTTTTGAAACAGGTATGTGTATAGCTCTATGATGATTTTATGGTATCAGCGTAAGATTAGAACCGTTAATTAATAATACAAATACAAATATATTTATTTGAAGCAAAATAACACGGTAACATCATATGAAAATGATACCGACAGCAAAAGTGTAAAACTGAGGCGCACCCAGTAGCGCCCTCTAATCAATTCCAAATGTACAACATTTTTATGACATTAAAAGTTGGTACATTTAAAAAGTAAAAGTGGGTAAGTAGTATACATTGAATGTCTGTCCCCCAGTCTGGTTTTCACAGTGGTGGGAACCCGTGTGTGATAAAGTTAAGCTAAAAGAGGAAAGATGTGTGTGTATAATAAAACTAGATAGATTACAAACTGCCGGAATATTGTTATAATAATAAAATTTGCAATATGACCATCGATTTCAATAAAACAATCGGAAAATATAATTTTTATGATTTGTGCTTTTGTCGGTGATTGATGCAGCTCTTTCCAACTGTTCCTCTCCAGCGCAGTCTCCTAGATCACCTTAAACGGCTCAACAGCTAACTTTTCCTTAATTATGCTCATATGTAGGTGTAGCTGATTCGTAGCCTTCCTTTTATTTTTTCTTCAAATTTCCATTCTATGATGATATTTACAAAACTGTCCTGCCTTATAATGTGGCCTATAATTTTTTCCCTTATTTATAAAGTATTAAAAAGTGTTTAATACTTTTTAAATAGGATCGGATAAATAGGATAGATGGAATAGGATAAATGATTCTAACTTGTAAATGGCGCCATCTATACTTTTATCAGGATGAGGTTCGTTGTAGGTAACGCCACCTTGTTGCTTATAGCAGTCTGTAATAGTTACGTTCATACTTCATGCTCATTGTTCATACCTGTACAATTAGTTACAGCGAGCCAAAATAGATGGCGTTAGTTGTTTTGTATTTCAACAAAATTTCATCTTTTAGCTATTTCTTGCAGTAGTAAGATAATTTCAAGACTATGGTTTTTTTTTCATCAGCTACAAGACTGATTTTGAAACCATCGTACCACTAAGCTAATTGATCTAATGTCGAGTCTCAAAACCCACCCACTCACAATAACTAACACAGGCACAAGCATTTTATATTGACTTTGTAGGACTTAAGTCATTTATTGGCATCCGAAAAAGTTGTAGGTCATACAGTATATATACATAAGTAATTAAGTTCATGATTACATTTATAAACCCCCGGCGACATTATTATGTACGAGCTTTGTAGTTGTACTTACCTAGGTACCTTAATAGGTATAACTCCTTAATATGATGATGACCTCTGTAGTGCAGTGGGCTTAGGTTCGGCTGAGACGCAGAAGGTTGCGGGTTCGATTCCCGCCGCGGGAAAAATGTTTATATGATCTACAAGTATTTGTCTAGGGTTTAGGTGCTTCTATGTATAATATGTATGCTTTTACAAAAAATAAATATATTATTAGTATATCAGTCATGTGGTACCCATAACACAAGCTCTGCTTACTTTGGGGCCAGATGATGCTGTGTGAAATGTCCGGGGTTATTTATTTATTTATTTATTTATAGTCACATGAGAGCATTAAAAAAAACATTAGTACCAACATTCTTGACTAGAGGCTAAGTTTAGAAACTTATGTTGTGTTAGTAGGTAGGTACCATTCGCCTAAATTTATAAATGCAAAAGTTTTTGTGAATGTACCTATATTTGTTTGCTACTCAATCTCGCAATATATTAAATATGGTATATAATTATATGGGTTAGCACCTGGAATTACTATAGACTACTATAATTGTAGTGCAGTGGGCTAAAGCCCGACAGAGACGCAGAAGCGGGTTCAGCGGGAATCGAACCCGCAACCTTTGCGACTGTCGGGCTTTGGCCCACTCATACTATACTCATGTATATAATCATGGACAAATGTTTGTATGATCTCCAAATATATGTCTCGGGTCAGATCGTTTCTATGTATTGACTACTTCTGTAGCGAAGTGAGCGAAGGCCTGCCTGAGACACAGAAGGTTGTGGGTTCGATTCCCGCCGCGGGACAAATGTCTGTATGATCTGCAAGTATTTGTCTCGGGTCTGTTTATTTTTCTATGTATATTTTGTATGTATTTACAAAAAAGTATATAAGTAGTATATCAGTCATGTGATACCCATAACACAAGCTTTGCTTACTTTGAGGCTTATTATTATTATATTATAACCTGTAATAGCCTATATTATATAGCCTTAAAGCTATTTGATCATAAACCTATAAACAGTTAGATTTATGTATTAAGTACCTACTCAATTACATAGAACATTTGAATCTGCTCTCGCACTAACAATTTACGTAAAACCCTAACTTTTCCATTTAACAAATCTCTCAACTAAACAAACTCATTCTACTAATTCCATTAGAACATCCAAACTTCCAAAAGCATAATTAAAATTGAAAAATTAATCCATCCAACAAAGTATCCCACTCGCCCTAATGTGATGGCTGACGATATTAAAATGATTGCTCTTTGGCAAATATGTCGGCCGGCTGAATTATACAGCTCTGGCAAATATTACCCTCGCAAACATACGTCCCGGGAGAGCGAGCTAGTTCGCGCACTCAAAATTAAAAGCACACAATGAAAATACTGAACCGAGGCCCGAGCCAGAGAGCCAAGCCCCTACTCAGATACCTATGTCGCGAAAAGTAAGTGCCTACTCAACCGTCACTCTTAACACTACGTCGAGTACCTCCAACCATTGTTGTCAATGAAAACAGTCGCCGGAGTGTTTTTTTGTTTATAGACTCTTCGGTGTTGCCACTCCAAAATAAATAGCCGCGCGTAACGAGCAGTATGCCTTAACAAGCGGCAACAATGTTTTGTCTTTACAATCGATCCGCTATTGTTGTAGCAGCTGAATTTTCGTGACGTAAGCGAATTCGAATGGCTTAATGGGTCATCGTGAATTGTTTGCTCGATCGATTTCATCTCCGATAATCAGTGCCAGTTTAGGCACTTTGGTAATTGGAAACAGCTAGTTTACACAAAGTTGTCTCGCGAACTCCAGTTGAACCGCCATCTATAATTAAATACCTGACGTCCCGAGTCGACATTATCAATTAACAATTGGACTATTTCATTTAATTAAAGGGTGGTACGCACGCAGCAGGTTATTCGGGTCTGGAATATTAACCGCAATTCTCGGTCAACATTCACAAATATGACACGTCAAATATTTGTAACTTCGCCCTGGGACCACGTTAGACGGCAAACAGAATCGTGTCTGGTCCTCCCTTAATTTCCGATGTTTCTGCTTGGTCTATTGGCTGTTCTATTTTAGCTCTTACATTGTTGATGTAAGGATGAGTATCGCATGTTTGAAGAGGGGCGAGATAGCCGCTTGTGAAAACAAAATGGCGCTGACTGTGTTTGAATTGGGCCGTATCAGTCGCGAGCGGAGATTCATTTTGTCGTTGCTTAAGACCGTGGTAGAGTCTCCTACATATTGTCTCTGTACACATGGTGAGTGTGTGCCGTGTTGGGCTTGCATTTAAAGCTGGCTACAAATTTGTTGTTTCAGTACAAATACTATGATGATATTGTTTGCTGTTAGACTTTGCGTCCGATCGAGGAGTTTGTTTGGCAGTAGTAGAGCTGTTTAAAGTCAACATTTGTGAATTGATTAAGGCGATCACGACTACTGGTTATCTATCACCACGGCCAGTTCATGAGTGACTAATTCAATGAGGGAACATCATTTATTCGTTGTTTAGATGCAAATAAAATCAGCAAACAGTGAATCGAGAGCTTTATTTATCCTGCGCATTGAAAATAAACTTTATTTAGCACATGAGGTATACCAATTCAGGCTTCAGTATTGAAAACAATAGCTATAAGTGTTGCCAGCACACTGTGTTATGCGTATTTCTTGGTAAGAACCAGTATATACCTACCAAAGGGTGGAGTTACAATTCTTGCACAATAATATATCACTCTTAACGGCAAATAACTGTGTTTGCTACAGCTGTACATTACTTAATCTCGCTGTTTACTTATATTCAATGTAAACAACGATTTCCAAATTGACTTCTGAAGGAAAAACCAATTGATCCCAAATCACGCTATTATCAATTCTGTAAACATCCATAATTGACCAGTTCACTGTTTAACAAAACTGCGATTGGATACCCCAAACAAGAACTCTGTTAATTAAGTAAACAAGAGTTCAACATCAAATCAACAGCTCAATCTCTTCCATGTTTAGTGTTCAAATTTACCTATGATTAAAAACCACAAGGTGTAAACACTAGCTTTCAAAAGAGGAGCAAACTTAAATATTATGTAGTTAAACTTTACATAGCGTTGGTAAATATTAAATAATATGTGTACAATACTGTCGCTAGCGTTGGATAGTCCGTACCTGCCGCGTAATGTTGCCATTATCATAAACCAAACATGTCAATATTTACGCACACAAACAAGGGCGTAATTTTTAAATAAATTGTGGCATTTCGCGAAATTGCTTCCGCAAATAGAATTTGTGGACAAGAGTGCCCGTTGCCCGTTGGTGTGTGCGCAACTTTTTTCACGACGGCGTTGACACGCATTATTCGCGCTCAAAATACATTGCTTTTGATGTTTTTATTAACTTCGTAGATTACTTTACATGCCTTTATAAAAATACTGATAAATAGTTTCGGGAATTTGCCTACGTGTACTTTTATTACTCTCCTCCAAAAAAAGATGCTGTCAACAATCACAAGATGGCGTTACTTGTCATTAGTTTTAAAAAGTTACCTTCTAAACATCAACTGTTACAGCCGTACTCAGAGTCCATAATGGTTTGTTAAGTCGCTCCTTTGTATAGGTTTCATAAAGATCTATACTAAAAACGACTTGACCTAACCTAACCTAATTTAGTAGATAATTATTCTGTTAGATCATTTTCAATTATTGAAGTACGATGATCTATAAATACCGGAACGCCAAAGGGAATTATGGGTTATTACCTACCAAATACGTATCACCAAGTGCACCTTTTAATACTAACAATACTTCAAAATTAATGCATTTATCTCTCTCTTCTCACTGCAAGATACGTAATTAGAGATAGCTTACATGTTAATGAAAGCAATACTTATCTTAAACGAGCAGATAGTCGGCCATCTTGTCTCGGATTTCCCGCCATTGCAGTGGGGTAACCACATTTGCCCCAAGAAAGATAATCCGTGGATTGGTTGAACCGAATCTTGAGGAGGGTCGGGTAACTTGTGTATCTCGTTTCGTGGGTGCGTAGTTCGGCTTTTG
The DNA here is from genome assembly GCA_948098915.1 of Lampropteryx suffumata. Lineage (NCBI taxonomy): Eukaryota > Metazoa > Arthropoda > Insecta > Lepidoptera > Geometridae > Lampropteryx > Lampropteryx suffumata. The sequence goes on from OX402563.1 coordinate 7,213,560, forward strand.
AGGAATAATTCATGCTGTCTTGGGTTTGGGCAATTTATAGATACTAACGTATATTCGGTAGGCTTTGAGTAAATATTTTGAGAACAACAAGTTAAGTAACAAAACATCAATACCTACCTACTGATCTAAACTAATAAAGGGAAAAGATTAGATTTTTTATGTTTGTTTGTAATGGATAAACTCAAAAACTACTTAACCGATTTTTGAAATTATTTTACCTATTTAAAGTTACATTAACAGCCAGTACATGTGCTGTCATTTATTTAAAAAGTAATAGACTATCTTATACGAAAATTGCAATAATGTAACCCAAGGTATTAAAAAAATTCCTATAAAAGTCATTATTTGACGCGCGCTGCGAGAACTATTGATGATAAATAAAATAATGTACTACATGTTTATAGTCTTCATCATTACAAAAAAGTCCTGGAGGCTATATGTGTAACTATATTTAAGTCACAATAACCGCTTCTTGTTAAAATAATCCAAACACGAGTAGAATCGAAAAAGCTAACTACGCCGCGGATTTCCTCTCGATTTCTTCGTATTAAAGGACTGGCACTGCGTCCATTTTGCAAAAGGATCATTTGTATCCAAAGATTTATTACACCAATAGATCCTTCTTATCGTGTAACCAGTTATTTCGAACGCGTGGTGAAAGGATTAAAGTGCACCTCAGAGGCTCCTTTCTGTAGTTTCAGATGATCTAAGCTCTCAAGTCTCACGTACTTACTGATGAAAATTGAACACCAAAGCTCAAAGCGTTTATTTGCCGACTCTATGATTAGATGGGCCCACAACTATCGCCCCTCGTGAGGCAGATGCGTCGGTATTTACATAGGCCGGCCCGTGTCTCCCTTGACATAATAGAATATATCATCTAATACGTTAGTGATTGGAACTTTATACCGAGCTGTTGATAGATTGATCCAAATCACGTCACTGTAATTATTAGAATAGCGTAGAATATAATAGAAAATATTGATTTAATATTACGAAAAAAATACAGTGAGGTACATTTTGATAAACACGGGTTTAACTCACGTATTATTTTGTCGATGGAGGTACGGGGCCAGTAGTGAACTCAAAACCAACAGCTTTCAGTTAGTATTGATAATTTAGTTACGAAAGGTTGGTGTAGATTTTAAAGCTGTCATATGAAATGAAATTAAATGAAATGAAATGAAATGAAATTAATTTATTTGCTCGAAGTATGGTAAATATATGGTTCTTACATAATAATTGTCTCACACACTTCGCCGTTGACCGACATGCAAACATCAACATATATATAGAATAGAATGAATAGAAACTGATGTGGAAACCGAACGTACGTAATCCATTAAATGCCTAATTACTAATATAAACTGATAAACCTTGATTGTATTAAGTGTTTTATAATCGCCATCCAGATCAACAAAGTAATGTAAAATGCGAGGCCAGTTCTTGGATTGTCCTAGTGTTTCATCTGAGCGCTTCAGTACCATTTAGAGCAAGTTAAGCTTTATGAAGTTTATGAAGTTGCTAAGCCACGAGTGAGCCCCTCGGACGACCTTTCAACTCAAGCAAGTTGACGATTGACGTATATGAAAGTTGTAGGTATTAGTTTAAAGTGCTGGTATATTTTTACAAGGGCAAATACCAAAGTAAAGTAAATACCAAAATATATAAAACCTCTTTGCCTGACGCGCTTCTCGGTTCCCTGACGGAGTATACCTGAGAATCATAACGAATTGAGAGAAGATGACTGAGAAAATCATAATGAGATAATGAGAAATTCATTATGTAAAAATTACCGTGTCAAAATCTAATGAAATGTATCACGGAAAAATGACTGGGCGTTAAGTAAGTCTATTTACAAATCCCTACCATAATATTATAAATGCGAAAGTAACTCTGTCTGTCTCACGCCTAAACCGCTGAACCGATTTTGATGAATTTTGGTATAGAGATAGATGGGACCTTGGAGAAGGACATAGGCTACTTTTTATGTAGGTACCACGCGCGCGAAGCCGCGGGCAGCATCTAGTAATAAATAAATATAAGTGGACAACGCACACAACACCATCTAGCCCCAAACTACGCATAGAGATTGTACTATGGGAACCAGAGGACTAATAGAATACTAATATGTTTTAAAATACATATTTATGGTACCTACCTTATAACACCCAGACACAGAACAAACACCTGTGTTCGACAAACAAATGTTTATCCTGGGAGGGGAATCAAATCCTTCATAATTACGTTTTAAAAACAAAAAAGAAAACCGACTTCATTGTATGATATGTAGGCCCTTAAAATACAACCGATTTGAGAACCTCCTTCTTTTTTGATGTCGGTTAAACAAGGTTTTATTTACGCTTTTTAGTAGGTACTTTATCATTTTTATCATACTGGAAAGTTACAGGATATCAAAATATCGAATTTGTTTACTTATTTAAAAACCAAAGTACTGGACCGATTTTGATGAAATTTCCATGGGACCAATTAGAAAGTACCTATGTCCTTTCACATGCAGAAGATTGTTCAATGACTTTATGTTTATAAATGACGGAGTTATGAGGTAACAAATATAAAAAAACAAGAATTTATAATCTCCTACTTTTTTTGAAGTCGTTTAAAAACATTTTTACAAACATCTATAATCATCACCCAAATGATTCTATGAGGAAATCAAACCCTTAAATGATCAAATATAGCAGGTTTCGGAAAGAAATACAATAAAAAGCTTAGCATGGCACTCTCGTCTTACTAATTTATGAAACTAAGCGTGTACTTAACTGCGAGGCTTAGTTCAATTCTATAATTTATGTAAAAGCCGTGTTCAAACAGCTCCACTATATGTACTCGGAACTTTGCTAAGTAGATTAAGGACCTATGTTTCGTACTTTGGCAACCGAAATGTTTACTTTATGGTAGTTATCCATAACTTACCTGGCAGTGGACTGAGCTCCACTTACTATATAACTAGCTTCAGCCTGCTGCTTTGCACGTGGTACCTACAGCCTATGGTGGTAGCCTTATATCCTTCCTCAAGATACAATCTATCTCCTTGCGAAATTTCACCGAGATCCATTCAACCGTTAAGTCGTGAAAACGTAACATACAGACAGGAGATATTAAGTAGTTAAGTAGTTTTAGAGTTATATACATAGTATAAAACAAAGTCGCATACCTACTCTACTATATTATGCATACATGCATAATATAGTAGAGAAACACTGATAATTTTAGAGGTTTCTAATGTGATGTCGTAAATAAACACATTTGTAGTATATTAGTATCAGCATTGCACCCGTGCGAAGCCGCGGTGGGTCGCTAGTCCATTATAAACAAACCTCTGACCACCTCATTGAGGTTGCGGGTTTGTTTCAAATGTTTGTATGATCTGCAAGTATGTGTCTCGGGTCTGGGTGTTTCTATGTATAATATGTATGTATTTACAAAAAAAAGTATATAAGTAGTGTATCAGTCATGTGGTACCCACAATACAAGATCTGCTTACTTTGGGGCCAGATGATGCTGTGTGAAATGTCCGGGCTATTATTACTAGATATTATTATTATAAACATACAACAAATCTAATCTATATATAATATTAGTGTATATTAAACATTGCGTGACCCAAGAGCTGGCTCCTATCTGGCTCAGCGTATTAGCATTGCCATTCCACGTGGCAATGCCGCCAGTGTCTTGGGAACGCTGCCCTCTGACAGTGATCTGGATCAGTTGAGATATCTATAGATCGTTTTAAACGGTCCTTAGATAGCTCAACTGTTTCACATGTATTTTATATTATTGTATATTATTCTGTACATTTCTGTAATTATTTTTGTAAATAAATGTATTATATTTAATTTAGATTAGATGAGAACGTGAACCAACGTTGTACGGTAATAATCTTTTATTTCAGGAAATCACCCACATTGTAGGTAGACACAGTAACAAAAGCGAATTAATACGAAACGTTCCCACCGGCCATAAATAAGGCCTCGACGCAAACACGGAAAGTGTGCAAACAACATAAAACACGGAATGATTGCAATTAAAAACGCATCGGTCACGTGGCGCGTCCGCCATCTTTGATTCTAACCGTTATTTTATTCATGACTTGGAAATGATGGAGCTCGTTCGATGTAAATTACTGGATAGGTACTATCTACGTGAAGCAAAAACTTTGTAACCCTTTTTACGAAAATTGCGCAGACAGAGGAGTATGAAATTTAGCATACTTACTTATAATTTATCTCTATAAAATAATAATTATTATATATGGTCCAATTTCGATCTGTGGGCGACCACTAGTCTAGATAATTACGTATGTAAGACTTACAATAGGAAGCTTCTAAAGTACTAACGTCTGATAGAGGACATGTAACTCGTACTTCGTGAAACAAATTTTATACCTACCGTAATTTTTGAGCTGTGTAAACTTTGCTTTTTGACGTTCCAGAGACACAGAGTGCCAAGGCGCGGCTGGGACGCAGAAGGTTGCGTGTTCGATTCCCGCCGCGGAGCAAAAGTTTGTAATGTTGTTTGTGATCTGCAAGTATTTGTAGCAGGTGTTTCTATGCATAATATGTTTGTATGTATGGAAAAAAAAGGTTATTAGTATATATCAGTTACGTGGTTCCCATAACACAAGCTCTGCTTACTTTGGAGCTAGATGATTAAATTCTACCATAATTAATAAATAATTAATGTATTTTTTATGCATAATAAAAAAAAATATTAGCACTGAGCACTCCTTCTCTATATAAACTATAAGTGTGCGAAATTTCATACTCCTCCGCGCAATTTTCGTAACAAGGGGTTCAAAGTTTTTGCTTCACGTATTAATATATACATAGATTAATGATAAGTTACCTACTAAGATGAATGGTTTTATTGTTATTTTGAATTCTGTTTTTATCAGTAAAATCTTATAAAAGAGGACTGATTAAAAATAAGCCACTAGCAATACAGAGCTTAAAAATAAAAATAACTAAAACTGGGATATCGAATAGCTCGGGGCGAGCTATTTGCTTTTCAAGTAGTCGATTAAAGTAAATAAAAATTGAGAGCAATCGAACGCAGATATCGGATATGGAAATATTCAGATCAGCGTAAGAGGTCTCTATTAAATAAAAGAAACAATAGAAAGCTTGACTCAAAGTGAAAAATGTAAAATAGCACGTAGGTCTGAAAGTAACTCCATATTTTGAATATAGACGTAATTTTTTTATTGTAACAGCTAATTGTACTAATATACAATGATATAAAATACATGTGAAACAGTTAAGCTATCTAAGGACCGTTAAAAACGATCTATGCATGGCTCAATTGATCCAGATCACTACCAGAGGGTCGCGTTCCAAAGATACTGGCATAGGCATTGCATTTTCTGTATGTTTTATTTTTTGTATTGCTTAATATTTGTTATGATATTGCCATTTGTAATTACTTATATGTATTTTGTACAATCCGCGGATTTTGTGCGCTTTTCTGTGGAACATGAAATCAGACGTAGGCGTACGGAAACACTAGCGGAAAAAAATACGTTCAATTTTACACGCTTTAGATTAGTGAGTTGCAAACCGCGAGGAATAATTTGCTATTGCGTGCTAGGCCTTACGACTTAAGATTGAAATGAAAATATAGTACACGATTGCGTATGTCGGATCGCAAGAAAGCGTAAGTACAGACTTAGTTTTGTCTCTGAATGGTAGTCTTACATGCAAACAGGTGGCAATGGTATTTTGTTATGTTATGTAGGTACTTGTAAGTACTTACGTAACCTAAGTAACAAAACAAAGGACGACTTCTGTTGCTCAGTGGGCCAAGGCTCGGCTTAGACGCAGAGGGTTGAAGGTTCGATTCCTGCCGCGGGACAAATTTTTGTATGATCCACATAGAAACTCCCAGAACCGTGTCTAACAAAAAAACGGTAAAAAAAATAAAAAAAATTGTACTTAAGTGGTATATCAGTCATTTGGTTTCCATAACACAAGTTTTGCTTACTTAGGGGCTAGATGATGTTGTGTGAAATTTGGCATTAGAAATAAACATATGAATAATTTATTTGCAAGAAATATGGTAGGTAGGTAACAGATAATGGCTTCAATTCTGTTGGCACCAACTTAACTAATTTTAGCTAAAATAAGGTTTTGAACTGTCAAATGAAACTTTGGTATTCTGCTGCTACCAACTTCATCTAATTTTATTTTATCTAATTTAATTAAGCGTTCCTAATTCAGTTAGATGGTACCAACCGAATAGGTTGTACAAATGCTATGACTAACTAAAATACATTTTAAACAATTCCTAATTTTAGAAATGAACCAACCGAATTGCCACCATTGAGTCATACAGTAAGTTCACGCATTTCACCAAAGAACATTTGCATGCAAATTTTAATGTTTTAAAAAACATTTAATTAAACTATATACAGTATTCCATTTTAGCACTAATCAAATCATATTCATTAGTTTTCAAGAAATTCGTTAACAGTGTAAAAAGATCTGTCAAAAAGCCACATTTTTTTACAAAAAGCCTTATTGGCAAGTCCTATTTCGGCAAGAATTTTATGAAATATTTGTACTTTTTTTGTATAAGGCAGTTCTAGGCACTCTTGATAGAACAATTCTCTCAGGGTTTCTTACATATCTATGATAATGTCACGAGCTCATAATTTATGATAATTATTATTATTATAAAGTGGAAACTGCTAACTGGTTCTACAAAAGCCCTTTTATCACATTAAGAGAATACTTTGTGTAATTTTTATTTTGTTGGTTTAACTTTAGGTATAATATAGGTAATATCATAATTTTGTACTCGTATGTATGTATTAGATTAGAAGTATGTCAAGTAACTTTTTGTACATCGCCGTCTTTTTGTTTTTTGTCTATCCTATCATTCAAAGGTTGATTAAAAGAGATCACTTTTAATATTAAGGCCGTCTAAGAAAAACACTGTTGCTGTTTTGTGCTGCTATTTTGTGTTGTCTCTATGTACTTACAATTAAACGTGTAGGTATCTATCTAAGTATATTTTTATAAATTCGTAGCGTTGATGAACCATCGGTACGCGAGCCCGACTCGCACTTCAATAGACAATATTATTTTTATTCTAAAATCCAAAGCCCAATAAACATAATAATCGTTAAAAAAAAACTCTGAATTGAATATCGCCCCGCCCCATACGTTGTAATGAATATTTTTTTATACAAAATCCCCTATAGCCTCCAGCGCTAATATCTAGTAAGGTTGGGATGATCCTCTGTAGGGGCCGGAAGAGATGGGCCCCCGGCCAAATGTGCGATTTTATGCACCAACCCATGAATTTATTTGACGTTTATAGAGAGCCGCTTTATTTGGCGGTACTTAAATAGTTATTGTTGAGATTTCGTACTTATTACTTTTTATTCTCTTCCTTCTTCTTTGTTAATGGCATATGTCAAAATAATGTCAATGTTGCTAGTGTCAAGTGTTTATATTGTTTATATTTATGATGTCACAAAATCTTGTCGTTTGTCATTTGTTATTTTATACAAAATGATGGCATTCATAATATCATAATTATATGGGTAATTTTTGATCGAATCACAAGTAACACAAAGCATTTATTCAGATTATTCACCCTACTCTATTTAAATAAAAACACCAACATTACTTATTAATTATTTTTCTCGAGATTATCAAAATTATTCGAAACACATAATAATACCTAAGTATAGGTAAGAGCGCAATGTTTCCATCGCAAGGCGGCCAAAATAATCCTTATTGTCTTTCTATAATAAGCATCTGTTTTGTTTTCAATTTTGCTAATGTCAAGTCATTGTTTCGTTTTAAAGTCACTAAGTCACAGTTGATGGTTTGTCTATTCTAAACTTCATCGCGGAGTGGCCGATTTTATACAAATCACAAATCAACATATTAAATATGTTAATTTTGGTTAAAAATCTTATGTTACGCCAAATGATGACTCCAAGAAACTTATTAATAAACGTAGCTAGTGATAATATTGTCGTGCCTATTAAATGACATATATAGACATATATATATATATATATATATATTAATAGATTTATATATATAGATACACTTCGCTTAAACTGATAAGAACCATTCTTTTTCTTCTTTTGAATGGCATCTGTCTTCAACCAAAGATAATATTGTCAAGCTAATACTTATGTAATGTCACCTTCTTTTTCTTCTTATCGTGTCACTAGTTATTTCTAACCAGTGTGTTGAAAGGATTAAAGTGTGCCTCAGAGGCTCCTTTCGTGCACTTATGTAAGCCTTAATGTAAGCTCTCACCTTGCCGGCAGGGACTGCAGGAAAGACGAATCAGTACATGCGGTGTCGTCGGTGCTGTTGCAGGTGCATAACGGCTAGCAACCGAGCCGGGCTTGTTTCAAGTTTTCCTTCTCTATTGCTAGCTCTTCTAGCAATAAAGTTAGCCAGCAGGGGGACTAATCCCCAATAATTTGAAGACTATCGCAGTCTTCATCATCGGTTATATAATTCATAATGTCACCTATTCGTGTGTTACACGACATTGGTTTTTAATACATAATGGCAGATCTTTTGTATTAAATCTATAAACAAATATTTTTTGCTCGAATCAAAAGGAAACACAAAACTATTTTTACAATAATTCACACCCATCAATAATTCTAAATTTATTTGAAAAAATATCTACCAAATTACAAAATATGATACACAATATAACTCGAGAATAATAAATAATATCTATATGAGTCCAATATTTGCTTCGCAAGATGGCCAAAAAAAGTATGAACTATTTTAAGAACGTCGATATATCTTTGATTACATTTAAAGAAAGAAAGAATCCAGTCACTGCAAAACTCACATTACCGAAGTTTATTAAAAATACAAGTAAAAGTACCACCTGGCCATGTACATTCTGAATTAAAAAAAAATGCACATTTATTTTTGTACAATGTTATTGATCCATTGTATCTGAATATACAGAAGTGTTGATTAAATATTAATACAAAATTTTTAAGAGATGGAAAATGCATTATTTGACAATATCAGAGTTTAAAAGAATTTGGTATAGAATTATACAATGTGAACCTTTTCTTTCGGGTGCCCTGGTTTGCGAACAGTAAACTTAAGAGATGTCTGATTGTAACAGCTCACAGGCTGCGCTCAGGGCATATTCCACTGGCAAAGTTCAATCATCTTATGAAAATTTCAGACTCTCCCAACTGTTCTACTTGTGGAGTTATAGAAGATGTTCATCATCTGCTAGTGGAATGTGGCCGGAGCCAGTCTCTAAGATCGCTGATGAGTAGTCAGTATGATCTGAATTTGTTAGATGTAGGCGCATTTCAAAGTGTTTTATCTGCCCCGTTATCCGAGGCGGCTAAGACACTTTTTACAATGGTGTTTAACTTAATTAAGTCGTAGTTAGTAAAATTCAATCTGTAACAGGGCTGACATAGTCGCTAGGCGACTCCAAATCCTTTGAAAAATAAAAGATATAAAAAAAAAAATGTTATTGATCAATTTCAGCCAGTCCTAACTCAAGATTTGAAATTTGAATCACCGAAAGCAGGTTAAGTAATAAGTTTTACTTTTGTAAAAAGGTAGTAGTTTCCAGTTAGTATCTCAACTAAGGATCTAAAATAGCGTGAAACTGTCAAGGTATTTTTTACTGGCGTTTTCTTAGAATTTCTCGCCATGGCTATGGAAGGAAATATTTTAAGATACACGAACAACGTTTGCTTAGTAAGATAAGCAATGTGGCGGATGCCGACGTGTTTACGTATGTAGATAGACACCAACCTACCTATAGCGAATGCCGACATATGGTTACCTACCTATTTACAGGTCCCGGCTTCTACTGTGGCTCATTGAGAAAAAACTCGATAACTTCGTAAAAAAATAAATTAAAATCGCTTAAAGATCTCTTGAAGAAAGTGCATGTTAGGGTTGCCTACCTCACTAAGCACTTACACTTAGTAAATAAAGTCTACATAAGGTTATACTAAGTACTATTACGTAGATATCTCATCTATAAGGTTTTATAATTTATGATTATATTCACTATTTAGCGTGGCGTTAAAGTATTGTCTGTCCTTGTCATTCTAATGTCGATGTACTTATAAATAAAGATGACAACAGATTTATATAACACATTAACTTATACGTGATTATAAGATAGACTAAGATATTAAGGTCATATTTATGTGATAACAAATGAAATAAGACTTTTCAACGGAGAGTAAAAAAAAAAAAAAACGAAATCTAGGTCTAGGTAATTATGTTTTTCAATCTACTAAGTACCTACCTGCTTTCATAGTTACTATAACTACCTACTCACCTATTTTAAATAAAAACAGTTGGCAACCCTAGCGCAGGCGGATGTGTTTGTGTGCATAAACTCACGTCTTTGTTTCATTCCATGTTGTAGGCGTGGCGGAGAATCGCAACATTCAGCCCGATTGGCTAATGTTGGTTCTTAATTCTAATTAGCCAGCCAGTTATGAAATTCACAGAAGGTATACCTTAATTGCTGAGTCTATTTGAAAATGGAACTATTATTTTTTAATATTTAAAAAAATATATATTCAATGGTGGCGATTCTCTTGTTGCGAAACAACTAGCAAACTAATACTAGCTACAGTTTTGTAAAATACGAACGATCTTACAACAAAGTCATACAAATAGTCACAAAAATGTCAAAATTAGAGAAATACAAAAAAAAAATTACATGTCGTTCCTTTATTGAATAGATTTTCATAGGATTTTCCGCAGTTTTATTCAACACCAAATTACATCGCTTCTAAAATGAGTTAATACATATCAATCACACGACGTTTCAGTAAATTTCAGAAGCGTCATTTAATAATGATGCTCTAATATCAGAATTTGGTGTAATTTGCCTGTCAGCTGAATTGATGCCTTATGCGCTGTAGGTTAGAGGATTTGATTCCCTCCCAGGACAAACATTTGTGTAATGAACATAGGGGTTTGTAAAATAATATAAGTATGTATTTAAAAAAAAAACTATCATTCATCTGGTCACCATAATACAAGCTATGCTTTGCTTAGAGCTAGATGATGTTCTGTGACCACGAATATTTATAAATGTCAACGTTCGTATTTTAAGATATTTCAGTTAGTGCAGCAAAACAACAGAATCAAAGCCAATAAGTCCCTTAATTACCAAGTTTATTTGAAATTGGAATGAACTTTTTGTACAATTCTTAAAAAAAATATTCCTTACTTCTACTTTTAAAAACCGTAAGCGACCAGCTACTAAGTCTTCTGAAGCGTCCAAATGGCGGCGCGGTCGAGGCTTTTAAAAATGTAGATAATGTGACCTACCTTTTAGTATGTTTACTGAGTGGTTTAGGTATGTGTTGGTACCTAATCACCTAGTTAACAACCTAAACTTTCAAAGGTTAAAATGACTCGTAAAAGTCACCTCGAACTGTTTGAGGTTAGTAAGCTACCTACCTCCTTATTATTTATTTAGTGCCTATACCGAGACATGCGGTTGGAACTCATGAAACTACATTAGTGAGTTTATTTATTAGTGTTTTGTCATGCTCTGCAAAAATAAAAATAAAAACAATCTTACATATGAAGTACCTACAAGGAACCTTTTAACTGTTTTTAGGGTTCCGAGTTCCAGGAGCCCTTATAGTTTCGTTATGTACGTACTTATGTCTGTCTGTTCACCACTAATACAAAAATCTTGCCGAAGATAATCAGTCTTATCGTTAGATCTTTCAAAAGTTTCTTAAACAGTTTTTTCAAATTCGTTTGACATATATTAAGCTGTGAATTCGTGATTTTTGATTCGAGTTTTTTTTAAATTTACTGACTAAAACGCTGCTTGGAAGGGTACCTAAAAAGATTTACAATTAAATTCTGATGAAATTATATGAAAAATTATCACAGCTGTACTAAATTATGAGTATCGGTATATCAGCCTGAAAAACTAAAATAAAATCATGAAAGTTCTATTACTTAATTATTTTGTTTATTAAATCTGACTTGACTAGTCACTAGTCATTCGTCATTCTGACTTCGTAAACCTTAATTTTTTTTTATCTTTTTCTAAATACGTACGTATTTACAGTAAGTACCTACAGGTAATCTCTTTTCTTAGATCAGCCAGGCGATTATGGAATTCTGATACTATCAAAACATTGATACTAACTGCTTTCATTCTCATTATGAATTGGTTTTACGGAAGGTTAATGTTGATTGTAATTGTAACACATGCTTTGACACATGAGTTGAAATTGAAATAGAAACCGAACGTACGTAATACCGATTCATTAAATAATGAATATGACTTATCTAAATTAATAGTCATTGATTGTATCAAGAGTTCAGTAATCCCCATTCTGCTTACAATATCTTGTACTACACATATGTTATGTAGGTAACGTATGTTACCTACATACGCAATTGATTGCATTTTTCAAAACATTCGCCTTAAATATAGCCACTAGAAGTTAAAAGTTTTGAAAAGACAAGTTGATCGACCGCAGTGGTCGAATGACCAGACGAGCCTGTTCAAACACGTCACGAATTAGTCCAAATTATGTGCGCCTAGTACCCCCTCCCCCCACTCACCCCCCAAGGCTCCACCGAATCAATATTTGTTGTCCGCACTCTTCTGCCTACAACACGCACAATGCTCACACACTTCAATACAAACAATTTTAATCCTTATGCTTTAGTATCAAAAACGCAAAATCCCGATTACAATTCCCTGGATTGTAGAACCTTTGGTATTGGGATCTCGTCCCTCTGTTGTTTTCTCTATCAGCGCAATGACGTCTCGCTCTAGCAAGGTTTTCCAGAACAGTGTAGATATTATTTGGGGAATAAGATTATGAATGCTGGCAAATATTCTGTGTAGCTTAGAATTCAAAGTTTTGATGAAATATTTCATAGTATCGGTAATCGTACTTAAAATATTCATACTAAGTATTATAAATCTAGCATAATCGAGATTAACCACTAGGTATTACCTACACGACATAATACGAAACTAAAAGTAGGTCTTTCTAAGTAGGTACATTTTAAGTTTTAAGTATTTTTAGCAACCATTTATTAGTGTCTTTCAAGTCCAAATAAAAGTGATAATTGATTGAAACTGATGCTATCCCTTTCTAACCCACAGGCACCGCACACAAAAAGCCATTTCCTCGTAAGTTACACATCAATTAATATAAAAACTCGCGTTGAATATTCATAAAGAGCTGTTAATTGCTCAAGTCTGCAAATACGGAGCGACTTGGGCTCCCGGGATCCAAGGCCCCTTCTTAGGGCTGTCACGCAACTGAACATGAATCTTGAAGGATCATCTTAGTAATTAATATAAACTAGTTTCTGCCCTATATAATTACATTTTAAAAACTAAAACCGACTACATTGAATGAAATTTGAGCCTATAATACATTTTTACTGGAAAGTAGATGTATTTTGTATATACATATATAGTATGGGTAGGCCAAATAAACGCACCGCTCCAATGAGACAGCGAGGTATCGAAGTAACATCATCGATGTATACAATTTTTTAGATTTTCGTTGATTTTTCAGCTCGACCGATTTTGATAAAATTTATATGGGACCACCTGTGAAGTATACCCTTTCAAACAAAAAAGAATGAAAGTTCTTTCATAAAATAAATAAATTGTAACTCGTGCATTTTTATTTTTCTATTAGTGTTAGTATGTTGTTAGGTTAAGTATTTTATTCTTATACGTTATTGTGTGTCCTTGTATTGTTATGTCAAATAAAGCTTTTATCTATTTGTCTATCTAAATATTGCTGGATAATTCACATATCACCATTTAGCCCTAAACTAAGCAGCTTGGGGAACCAGATGATAGAGATAATTATGTATATACATATTTTAAAATAATTACAGAAGAGTACAAAATAATATGAAATGTGAAACTGTTGATCTTTCGGACAGTTTAGAATGATCTATAAACTAAATTCAGATAACTTACATAACAATATCCTTTATACCTAGTAGTGGCTTAAAACTGGTAAGTAATGGTTTTAAGCTACCTAAGTACTTCTACGTTATTGTTAAGCCATGACGGAGGCTTTGAGGTGGCTTAAAACCGTTACCATAGTTAGGTCACTAGCAATAGCTACGTGTCAACTTCACCTTGTAAACATAGTAGCAGCCCTATACACGCCACGTTGCAAAAGGCCAACTCACGCACACAAACACGCACGCACACACGCACAAACAGCGCGCGCAACCGGGAAAACTACGGGTTTTACTTGCGACTGTGTACAGCCATGCGTGTGTAGGATAATGCAAATCATCAGATATTTCACTTCACTAGTACCTACTATTTGTAATTTTACTGATTGTTATATTAAAAACTTATATTAGATAGTGGCCTCAATTCTGTTGGCACCAACCTAACTAATTTTAGCTAAAATTAGGTTTTGAACTGTCAAATTAACCTTTGGTATTCTGCTGCTACCAACTAATCCTAACTTAATTTTATCTAACTTAATTAAGCGTTCCTAATTTAGTTAGATGGTACCAACCGAATAGGTTTTACAAATGCTATGACTAACTAAATATATTTTAGACAATTCCTAATTTTAGAAATGAACCAACTGAGTTTCGTAGATAGATGCGTAGGTGCTCCCGTTCCGTAGAGGCTGCGTAGAAGCGAAATGCGAAATAATGTTGTGGTTGTGTGTTGTGCGAAATGGTGTTGTGGTTTTGAGACTACACTACCTAGAACTCTACTGGTGGTATAATATTTTTTATTGACTTGGTTGTGAGGATTATCTTTAACCAAAATATATTTATATAACTTGCATTCTGATTGTGCATTTAGATACAGTATTCAATACTGAAAGAGTGAAATCTAACTAAATACTAAATTTCGTATAATATAATATAACTAGCGACCCGCTCCGGCTTCGCACGGTTGCAATGCTGATACTAAATAAACTACAGCATGTCTTTTTACACAACGTTATCTAAGAGAATAACATAGACTAAGAGATAGACATATACCATTGCGGACTTTTGTGTAGACTTTTTTAAGGTGTACAATACTGTAGTACATTATTTTGATCTATCTCGTAGGGTTCAGCCAGCGTTTGCAATGTAATCGCAAAAAAATGAGTTTAAAATTATTCTCTAAAATTATCAGTGTTTCGCTATTATGTTATGCATGTTTAATACATATAAACCTTCCTCTTGAATTACTCTATCTATTAAAGAAAACTGCATCAAAATCCGTTGCATAGTTTTAAAGATCTAAGCATACATCGGGACAGACAGCGGGAGGCGACTTTGTTTTATACTATGTAATGATAACGTAAAGTTCGCTAAGTTCATAATTATGTATTTGATGAATTCACTGAATTTTGATGTAGGAAAGTGTAAGTTCTCGCTATTGTCTTCACTGAATATTAGCCTTATGGCTTGACTAAGTTCAATATCATGATTTACAGAATAATAAATAAATAAATAATCCTTGACATTTCACACAGCATCATCTAGCCCCAAAGTAAGCAGAGCTTGTGTTATGGGTACCACACATGACTGATATACACTTATATATACTTTATATACTTTTTTTTGTAAATACATTCATATTATAAATGAAACACCCAGACCCGAGACAAATACTTGCAGATCATAACAACATTTGTCAAACATTTGTCTCGCAGCGGGAATCGAACCCGCTACCTTCTGCGTCTCAGAGGTTAGCGCCACTATGGGGACTGATAGACCACTTATAGTAATTGTAAATACATACGTATGAAACGCTATAACACCCAGACACATACCAAACATTTTATGTTCATCACTCAAAATTTAGGTATGTCCAGAGCAATAAAAACCCACAACCTACATCGCAGATGTCAAAGTTAATGAGCTCTGCTAGTATATGTAAGTAGTAGAAACTTTACTATGTTTCAAGCTATGCATGTGTGTGCTTTACTGATGTGACATTCTGAAACTCTGGCTTATACTACACAGAAAACGCGTGTTCGCTGTGTGCGCATCTATTTACGCGACGAGTAAATATGTACCCGCTTCGTTTGTGGAGGCTGCATTAATAATTCAATTGGCGCTCGCTCAGGGCTCAGGTAGCGTATAAACGATTTTTAACTCGACGCCAACTGATTAATCTTGGACATTTATGTTAGTTTTGATAAAATCTACGCTACGTTCCAGCTCATTCCACAGAATACTTATTAGTTAAAGTCCAGAAGACTCCATGGAAACATTTATATAAATAGCGACTTTAGCTAAGATTGAAACAAAGTGCAATTCAGCTCGCACAAGCGCTTAGTGTCTAGAATATATATACCTACATACTGGCTCTCTTTCTATCACGTTAATCTATCTCGTCTGGCGGGGCATTTCTCTACGAATTTGCCAAACAGGTTGGGTGCGCCAAGTACTTACTTCTTGTAACTTAGTACGAAGTACGCATGGCCTGCTAATTGAAAAAAAAACCCTAGCATTGAGTCCTAGGTATAAAAATTGCATGAATATGATTATCATAATATTAAATGTCATTAAATATAAATATTGATTTATTTCCAACATGTCTTCCAGACGGACGTTCTGAAGACGTTCTGAAATCAAATAAGTTAAACTTGACCTATCACTTATTCCAAATTTAAATTTGAAACCATGTTCGATTGGCAAATTGATAAAAAGTTAATGAAGGAAGCGTTTGATTTTGTTTTAATTAGTCGCCAATTGAATACTGATTCCATCTTCAAAATATTTAAATTGCTGATTGATTTGATTTGACTTTGTAACATTTTTTTCTCTTCTCTCGATCAAAATTATCAAACTAAATGTTCTTTTAAAGACTCTGTTTCCTTAGCCTTACTATTAAGCTGTAGAATTAACAAATTGGGTAATTAATAAAGTCATAATAGGTACTGCGGCTGCAACACACGGTTGTTAGGTGGACATATTTATTTTGTTAAATTGTGAAAAAACAAACTGTGTGTAAACTATCGCAATGTCGAAAGCAACACCAAAAGCTTAAAATCTCATAACACATAACCTGATTGGGGTCGTCAGACAAACAGACGTACCACGGTACATTTCTTTGCCAAACACTAATATTTGAAAACCTCGGTCGAAACGATTACAGAGTCATCCTTCCACAGCGCATGTGCACTAGGCTTTATTTCTTTCTCTCTTTATCCTGTTATGTTCTCGAGACGTTCTGTTTTCAAAATCCTCAAATATAAACTAAACTTTTTGTTATAGGTATAAACAACATAGACAACATTTTTTCTTTTGCACATATGTAATCATTTTCAAATTTAAATAAAGATATATATATATATATATATATATATATATATATATGTATATATATTGTGGAAAAAAATCGTATATTATTATAAATTGTGATTCAGTATTTTTTAACCGCCGTCAAAAAAGGAGTAGGTTCTCAACTAGGTTGTTTTTTTTATGTTTGTTACTTTAGAGCTCCGTCATTTATGAACCGATTTGGAAAAATCTTTTTGTATAGGAGGGAAAACTATAAAGAAAAAAAAAATAAAAAACATACGGTGGTATCTTTCTCCAAGGGTTAAAAAATACGGATAGAAACTTTGTATTAATTGAGTAATGTTTATAAGAAACTAAAGGTATATAAAATAACTATTAGAAAAAATATACTGGCATCATCTTAGTGCGTAAAACAGGAGATGCAATTTTTTTAGACTTAAATTATATTCAATAAAGTCGGTTTTGCTTTTTAGTTTTAAAAACGTAATTATTTAGTACATACCTCTAGCTATAGCCTACTTAGGTCTGAACTATCAGAAACACTCGTAATTCTTGCATATTTCTATGGTACCTACTTGAAATTTACGTTAATATTGCTTGCATTTAAATTAAATTCCAATATATCATAGCAAACACATGTGTAAATATTGGCAAAAACTGTATACCATTAAGTACCTACCTACTTACACCTACCTTCTCTTGCACCTACCACCTGCTCCTTCAGTTCAGACAGCTCTAATAGTTATTACTTTTAACGAAAGCAATTCCTTCCAGATTATGTTGCTGTCGTTATTTCAGTCGGTCCATTTGGTTCTGTCTTTATTTTACTATCAAGCGTTTTCTTAATCATACTAAAACCACAACTTACCTTAACCTACCCAGTCTCATAAATTTGCAAATACTTTAGGGCATCACTTCGTTTCTTTAAAGCCTTGTGTACACTAGGATAGTTGGAGAGTTGAGCGCCCCCTGTATCTTTGTTGAAATATTTGCAGTGTAAGCGGTGACTCTGCACTATGGTTTGTGCACACGGATCCAGAAGTGTTTTAGTAAGGGGGTTGTAGCATGATTTTTAAAAATAATAAGTTTTATTGGACTTCAGACTCTAAAGAGACGACCTCTGTGGAACAGTGGGCTTAGGTCTGGCTGAGACGCAAAAGGTTGCGGGTTCAATTTCCCGCCGCGAGACAAATGTTTGTATGATCTGTAAGTATTTGTCTCAGGTCTGGGTGTTTTTATGTATAATAATAATAATAATAATGCCGGACATTTCACACAGCATCATCTGGCCCCAAAGTAAGCAGAGCTTGTATAATATATATGTATTTAAAAAAAAAAAGTATATCAGTCATGTAGTACCCATAACACAAGCTCTGCTTATTTTGGGGATAGATGATGCTGAGTGAAATGTCCAGAATTATTTATTTATTTATAACTTTTGTCTATCACTGTTTATAAATAATTCAAGAACTCTAGTATCTACCTATATAGTAAGGTATTTTTTTATTGTGTTTGCAGTGAAGAAGTAGAAGGAACATCAATCACAGCACTTTTTATACTAATTACCAACGCGAAAGTTCTCTAGACAGTTGCACTGGCTTGTTCGACTGTCCTCGTGCAAACAGCCTCTTACTAGGTGCCGGCTGATTGTTGGCATCGCAAATTTGTTCTTGTCTCACTAGAGTGTGGGATTAGTCTGTTTTTACTACAAACAATTGTTTTATCTCCTGTAATTGCACGCTTTGCTTCACTGTTTTGCATTACACTTTGCAAATTATTTCGCAAGAGAATAAACAGGTAAGCTCCAAGCTAACGTATCACATATCTATATAGGTACTTTCTGGTCTTTGTTTTTAAACGACTTAAAAAGGAAGAGGTTCTCAATTCGTCGGTTTTTTTTTTATTTATGTTCACCGATTACTCAAAGACGCCTGAACCAATTTGGAAAATTATTTTTTTGATTCCAAGGGTCTGGTGGTCCTATTTAAATTTTATCGAAATCAGTCGACCGGTTTTTAAAAACTCAATAAAAATCGAAAAATTTTATACATCGATGATATTTTTTATATACCTACATGAAGTCGGTTGTCTTTTTTGTTCTATAGATCTAGACTTCTATCTGACTATCTAGACTATTCTATCTAGACTTCAGACTATGTGTCTTGAGTCTAGAAGACTTTAAGGGGACAATAATAAGGGAGTGTTAAACTTTAGCGTACCTAATATTTAACATTTAAAGCCAAAATCGGAAAACATTCTTATGAGTTTATAGCCACTGTAAGATTGTTAATAAAGTATATTGAAATTGAAATTGAAGCTTCTTTTTTGACTGGCCTGTTAGTTCAGTTGGTGGTAGCTCTGCCTTCTACGCTGTAGGTTGAGAATTAGATTCCCTTCCAGAATAAACACATTTGTGTGATGAACATAGGTATTTTTCCTGTGTCTGGGTTTTATAAAATGTCATAAGTATGCATTTAAGATATATATGTATTCTATCAGTCATCTGGTAACACCATAATACAAGCTGTGCTTAGTTTGCGCAGTTCAGCAACTAAACTACCTATTAAGAAATTTAAAGCATACATAAAGGGTACGCTTTTCAAGAAAGCGTATTATAATGTAAATGACTATATTATTGATAAGAATGTAAACATGTTGTACATGCCTCATGTCGCTCTGCCCTTTAGACAGTTATCCGAATCGTACGTAAAACTCTCTTGTATTCGTTTTTCGCAGTTAAGGTAGTAATGAGATGGATCATGCAAATAAGCGCTAGGACCAGGACGAGTTTCTTGCCAGTTCTTCTCGGGCTTGGGTTAGGAGGAATTAGCACCTAAATTCACCTAGTATGTAAGACGTTTCAAAGGGATCCTTGTGATTGTATTTAATAAAGTATCTTTTGACTTGATTTGACTTTGGGGCTAGATTGTGTTGTGTGTGTGCATTGTCCACCAATATTTATTTATTATTACAAGACAAAAAAACGAATTCATAGTGTGTAGAGAAGTGTAAGAGATATGTATGTGGATGGACCCAAAATTAAGAGATAGACCAGAGAAAAAAAGATGGGAGAACAAAATTAGGTCATTGAGGCAGTTTTCTATTAGGTACTTATTAACTTTATTTCTGGCTTAGTACATAAGTACCTGCTCAAGCTAAAATGTCTCATAAAATACAGCTGTCGTTATAAATTCACATGCAATAAACCACCCAGCAACACGTTCATAATGACGGCAGTATATTAATTTGAATTTCGAAGCGTAGGTAACCTCAATCCGCCAAGATGGCGGTCGTTATCGCCCGCCATGTTTGCATTGTGCTGCGCAAGAGTTTGTTTTCTCGAGACCTGTTTTACAAAGGTCTCTTTTAAATTTGGAATAATAATGAGGACATTATGATGATTATGTTTGCGCAATTTTAGTAATGGTAGGTACCGATTGAGAGGCGTACCTGGAGTATCTACCTATTGGAAATATATATTGGGCGGTGCTGTGCATAATCATCAGTTACACGGGTTTTTTGTACGAGAATACCTACTCTTCAATACAGGTAATACCTAATTAAGTGTCTATGCCTTATTAAATACTTATCGAGGTTTACCTATATTTTAGTTCGTAGAATTTTCGCATATCAAATGAACTCAAACACCTTGAGGTACTCCAGGGTTTTGTGACTTCGTATGATCGGGTATAATTAATTATTTATTAAAAATGTAATTCTGTTTGTTCACACAAATAAAACCTAAATAAAAATAAGATAATCATTAAAATAAAGGAGAATTGAGAGCACTGGTGTTCTAGTAGTAATGCCCTTGCCTTCCAATCCTAAAATGTAGGTTCTAATCCAGTGGTACCAATATATTTTTCTAATCGAAAAATATATGTGCTATACACCAGTACTCTCAAACGGTGACGGAAAACATCGCGAGGAAACTGGCATGTCGTAGAACCTAAAAATATCGAAGACATGAGCCAAGTACACGAAAGGAGACATGAGCCAAGTACACGAAAGGAGACTCTGAGGCGCAATTTAATCCTTTCACAGCACTGGTTCCAAGAGACACGATAAAAAGAAGAAGAAGGGATAATTTAAACGCTCTGAATACATATCTAAAATACATCGTAAATTCAGAGAAAGTTCTAAACTAAACTATTTTGCAATCATACCTCTAAGTAAACAAATACCCACAAAGACCGTGATTTCTCTCAGCAAAGGGGCCGCGCTTCCAGCCGTCTAAATATGTACATAACACACAAAATAACACATATTATGTACAGAACACACATTACAAGCTTACACACAAAATATTTAGTAACAGCTAATGTGCTTAATCCAAGGAGTTTGCTTTCATACAGTGAATAAATACCTATTACGTAGATAATTTCGATCGTAGAGCAGCTTAGAAGATTATAATATTAGGTAGGTACGTACTTAATTCGTTTGTTTAAGGAGTCTGAACAGAAAATCTGCATATTACTTTGTTGGAGGTTATTCTCTTAACACTTTGAGTCTTTGAATGTCACATTTTAGTAACTTACTTTATACAAATATTATACACTAGATGGCACCACAGGAAAAGTAAGAACGCATTTTGGGATTTCTATAAAATATCTCATGATTGACCTAAAAAGATTTATAATTTTAGTAGGATTCCAAAAGTGTCTTTGTCTATTTGCCTGTCTATCTGTTGGTTGGTAATAGGGCTGGAGTGTATCTTGAGGATGGATGTAGGCTACTTTTTATGTAGATTTTTAGAGGTGTGGTGTTTTTGTAGTAATTAGATTTGAGTTGTATAAAAATAATCGAAAGAAATAATAATTGGTGTAAACAATAATAAACATTGACGATGCACACAACATTACCTAGCCCCAAACAAAGCATAGCTTGTATTATGGTGACCATGTGACGTATAGAATGATTATTAATTTTTAAATACATAAGTACCTGCTTATGATACTTTATAAGACCCAGATAGAACATATATCTGTGTTTATCACATTACATGTTTTTCCTGGGACAGAATCGAATCTCAACCTACAAAAGACAGGCTACTACCAATCGAGTTGACCATGCCAAGAATATGGTATGCACAATATTAATGTGCGACAGAGCGTGTCGAGATGTGAGACATTTAGCTATTAGTACGTCAACCAACCAGGATCTATATTTCAGTAAGTAATAGGACTAAGTGACAGAATTCCAAAATATTGACAGTAAGCTGTGACCTTGACCGTGACACTGTTCACCAGGCCGATAACTAGAGCTAATATTGGCACCGTACACGACTATGTTTGACATACGCTCAACTCTATCAATATATAAACATAATATTTATATTTGAGGGTAGGGTAGATCACCTGAAAGCTATTAATATCAATACAATACTTTGACAAGAGTTCTGGGACTAAAACTACGCAAATTTACAAATTACTGACGTAGAGCAAGGTTGAGTAAGTGGAGAAGCCTGAATAATCAAAATTATAGTTATAGTTTTAGATAATAATTACGTTTTAAAAACTAAAAAATAAAACCGACTACTTATATTTATACTAAAATACGAAATTTCGTTTACTTGGATGACTTATTTTTACAAAAGCTTGGGATGAATCTGCTCCAACTCGAATCGGCATTCGTAATAACATTCGTAATAAAATTCGCAGTAGGATCATACAAAAAAGTGTTAAGGCCAGAAGAGTTTCTTGCCGGATTCTTGAACTGAGGTTAGGAATAACCGGCACCTAGATTCACTTGCATGTAAGAAGACGATTCATAGTGGTCGTTGTGATTTGATTAAATCAAGAATGCTTTGATTAGATTTTTTGATTTGATTGATTTGCTAATTTGATTTAATAACCAAACTACTGAACCGATTTTGATGAAATTTTTAAGGGACTAATCGGAAAGAATATCCTTTCACATAAATATTTTTTCAAATTGGTTCATATGTACCATCGCAGTAAGATCTGCCTTTACGCACTGTACATGACGAAGTTATGAGGTAACAAACATAAAAAAAAAAAAATGGTTTCTACGCGTTAGTTTGATCGATACTGAAATATCGCAAGCAAGCCCATCTCTACACATTTTCTTAGTAAAATTACACAGAACTTGATATAATGTGTCTCTGAAACTGTTAATCTATGTACGGTGTGACGTGGGTTGGGTGTATTTGTTTTTTAAGTCAGCAGGATGTACTTAAATAATCTCATCTGATATTATTGCGTGGGTAAGTTGTCTAATTTAACGAATTCTATGTATAGTTCGGTTACTTCAGGTATTCTTGTAGCTCAGTTGGTTGTAGCTCTATGTTTGGGGTCCTTTGCCAGGACAATTTGATGTATCTCATGAAATGTATTATAACTATGTAGAATACTTATAATCATTATATAATTCTATCAATCTCCATAATATAAGTTATGCTTAGTTTGGGACTAGATCGAGTTGTATGGATTTTCCACCAATATTTGTTTATTCGTTCAAAAATGTTCGCTTTAAATTTTCTTAAATGTAAACCGTTGTCACGTATTATTTATATAGTCACTGGACATCATATTTTTTTGTATATACATACATATTGTACATAGAAAATCACCCAGACCCGAGACATGTTTGCAGATCATACAAACATTGGTAGTCGAACCCCCACCCAATCTTCTGCGGCTCAGGCGGGCCTTGGCCCACTGCGCCACAGATATAGTTAAATATGGCGAAGAACTGTTGTGTCTCTGGTTCTGGTCCATTTTTGATGCTGAAAGCGAATTTATTATGCAATTATAATAATAATAATAATACCGGACATTTCACACAGCATCATCTGGCCCCAAAGTAAGCAGAGCTTGTGTTATGGGTACCCACATGACTGATATACTACTTACTTATATACTCTTTTTTTTTGTAAATACATACATATTATACAAAGAGACACCCAAACCATTATTTTAATTATAAGACACTTAATTTGAGTTCTTATATTCTTCGTAACGGTAGTTCCGCGGTGTTGCAGGGAAAGCCTTTGCGTACGTATCTGATTAGAGACTCTACCAATGTTCCCGGGTAAAATATGATATAATAGTATAAAGTAATATATAATATAAAGTACTTAAAAACCAGGTAGTTATTAGACACTCAGTTGAATAACCCGTATTCCGTGTTAATGAGATGTGCGAGCGTCTCAAAATTATCGACTCGACTTTAAATGACCCTAGGAGTATGTGGTTACCCTTTACTGGAGCCTCGTTTACCCGGCGTGATAAGGCGCGTTTGCGCTTTAGGGCGGGTAGTTTTAGTGGGCAATAACGACACCAACCACGTTATGTTGTTATGTTTAGGATAGTGATATTTTAGTTAGTTCATTCAGGTTTGGCCGCTGAGGCTGTGCTTAAGGACGTCGGCTGTATGTGCAGCATTCTGTATTATTTATTTATTGAAAGGGTTTCGTTTCTTACAAGAAAATACATTTTCTGAACATATTTATCTCTAAATTGGCATATACAATGAATTACTGTTTTTAAAAGAAATTCTGAAGAGTTTAATGATGACTTTTTGTAAAAATCATCAAGTTACTGGTTGGCTTCAAAAACCTCTTAAAGCCGTTTTAAACCGACTTCAAAAAAGGAGGAGGTTCTCAATTCGACTGTATTTTTTTTGTTTGTTACCTCATAACTACGTCATTTATTAACCCATTTGAAAAAACCTGATTTTATGTGCAAGCATATATTTCCCGATTGGTCCAATATACATTTCATAAGAATCGGTTCAGTAGTTAGATTTTTAAATCAAAAAAACGGAAAAAAATATTTCATTTACTTGGATGCAACGAAATTTTGATGTTTTGCTTTTTTATACATGAAGTCGGTTGTCTTTTTAGTTTTTAAAACGCAATTAACTTTTATTTACTAAGTTTTCCCAATGTCTCTGCCAGCATCGGCTATAGCAAACGAAATCATTTTAATATTACTCATGCTACTTGCCCTGCTAGTAACTTGAACACACGTGCATCACTAAAACGAAACTCTATATTAGTTGAGTTGTTTGCTTTTCCAATTGGTGCCCTCAGATTCGTACCCACAGCACAAGACATCATGTATTTAGCGATACACATGTAAATGATATGGCGGCGCGTCCAAATGTCTTGCATTAGTGTTATGCGTATCAATTTACACGTGTGCTTGATAAAATAACGTATGGAGGTGGGAAATCCGGGAACTAAGGTAACTATTAGTTACTTAGTAACTATTAGGTTGTTTTAATAAGTCAACTTGTTTTTTTTATGTATGACCACGCAACATTTTTACGGAGTCCAATTTCGGTATTCTTGTATTGGATAGAGTATACGAGTACTTCGAAATATTCAACCCTACGGGTAAAAAAATAGAGTTGATTGACTCTTCACCCACTGAGTCGTCCGCGCAATTTTCGTAAAAAGGGGTAAAAAGTTTTTGCTTCACGTATTAATATATAGATATATTTAACTAGCTCTCCCATTTGCGACTTCGTCCGCGCGTTTAAAAAAAATCTAATTGTAAATCAAAACCATTCTCGAATCCACTTGAAACACGCTCGAATAAAATAATCAAAATCAGTCCAGCCATTTAAGAGGAGTTTAATTACAAACACATGCACAGAAGATTTATCTAAGTAAAGATAATCCAACTTGGCATTGAGTGAAATACTAAAAGTTCAATGTTAGAAGATTACTTAAGATTTTAGGTTTTTTTCATTTGCGTTGTAAACTCCTGAGAATTCAAATAGACGCATTATCAGAAAATAAAGAAAAATATTGACTGTTACTCATACTAAACCTACAAAAATCATGTCATACACATAAAATATTCATTTTTACAATACTAAATATAAGTGACAATACTGTCAGTGAGATTGACCAATGAGCTAAGCCAATATACAGACGTGCGACTTTCAATAATTATGTTTGCCGAAATCGTTAGAGCCGGCGGCCATCTTGGAATAAGTATCCATGGACGTTGTGGAAAATCACAGAAGATAAACAAATGTGAAAACGTGCAGGGAAAATATCAGAACTATAGCGAACCGGTTCAGGTTGAGGTGAGTTGAACATCATGCCTAGTTGTGTATTGTTTTTCAATATTGGTGAACTTCTAAGCAACTGATGATGGAGTCCGTAAGTAACTTGAAGGCATCTGTCGTAGCTAAATGATTGCTGATGGCCAGAACTTTCTTCCTTTGTTCTGGCGTGGTTAAGCTGCCTAACCGCATGCTATTCTCCCGATTTGAGGGTAGATTAGTTTCAAAAGTAACGTACGCATTGGATAATGAAATGTTGCCCATGTCACACGAAAAACAACCATAGCATCAGTACATAAGGACCACATCGAGCGAACCCATACTTAATATGAGGACGAAACAGATATGCTCTCCAAATCAAGGAATCTTTTTGTATAATTATTATACTAGATGAATGCTATATGTGTGGTAGCCTTTTCGTCACTGTACATAGACTAGTTTATATTACATTTGCACTGTATTTGATATGTGACGTTTAATAAATATTTTCTATTCTATTCTATTCTATATAGGTTTCTAAATGTGATGGATCCAGAAATACATGATGCGTCTGAGAAACTCTGAGCCATTTTTATTTTAGACAGAATTAAGTAATGTTTTATATAACATATACTAGCGATATACTAGCGACCCGCTCCGGCTTCGCACGGGTGCAGTTTATAGTTGTAATTTTATCGTGAAACCTACTCGTAGTTTAAGTTCAAGGTTTACAGATTAAACAAATTTAGATTGACTAATTTGTGTTTAAAAATTGGTTATTGTAACATAACTATAATAGTTAGCCCTGGGGACTGTTTTTTTGGATAATGACGAGTGCTATAATCATGTAAGTATTACATTATTTAGTGGCAATGAGCAGGCCATATAGCTCGCAGAATTGATAATCATCCGGGAGAAAAAGTTCTCGAATAGCGACCAAGGACAGGAATACGAAGCGTAGGACGACCTCCTACCCGATGGACTGACGACATTGTAAAGATCGCAGGAAGTCGGTGGAGGAAGTCGGTGGAGAGGGCGCAAAATCGCTCTTCCTGGAAATCAATTGGGGAGGCCTATGTTCAGCAGTGGACTTCTTAAAAGACTGATATGATGATGATGATGATGACATTATTATATGTATCAATAGTTTTCGCAGCGCACGTCGATTTTGATGAACCAAAGGTTGGTTACATTATTGCTAAATTCCTTGATATCCAAATTTTGTTTATTAAATAATGTAACCCATGTAACTTGCTGACAATGTATAATAATAATAACGCCCACTGGTCGAAATTAGACCATAATTAATTTTTTATTTTTTTATTTAAAAAAAACATTATCAGTCTCCATTCCTTCTCTATATAAACTACTAGCTGTTGCTCGCGACTTCGTCCGTATTTTTTTGAAAATAATTATAGCTTAAATCTTTCCCCATGATGCAATTTATCTCCTTACCAAATTTTATTGATAAGTTTCAAAACAATCACACCCACCACCCATTAAAAAGTTTCAATACAAACATTCACAGCACATTTTACTCCTTTATGAGAGTTATTTTGAAAAATCCTGAAACACGTGTCCATTTATGCATTTTCATCCATTTCCATTTGCATTTTATGCATCCAAACCAAGTTTCTAAGAAATCACACCACCCGTTAAAAAGTTCCCATACACATTTTGACACCCTATTTTACCCCTTCGTTAGGGTTATTTTGAAAAATCATGAATCACGTGTCCATTTATTTTGCATTTTATTTATTCATATCAAGTTTCAAGCAAATCGCACCACCCGTTCAAAAGTTTCATACATTCGTTTTGACCCATTTCCACCCTCTTAGGTTGAATTGAAATAAAATACCGCCTTAGTGGGTGGTTTTGCTATAAAAGAAAGCTACCTTCCAAATTTCAGCTTTCTAGCTTCAGCGGTTTCGGCTCGGGGATCATCATCCCATCAATCAGTCAGTCAGTCAGGTTAAGCTCTTTTATAGGTATAGATAAGTGTGCGAAATTTCATACTCCTCCGTCCGTGCAATTTTCGTAAAAAGGGGTACGAAGTTTTTGCTCACTTATTAATATATATATATATATATATATATATATGTTTTATTTCCAAAAAAATATTTACAAGATGTCTTACAAGTAATTTAGATTTAAATAGTACACACAAGGAAGGTTTGTCATCTTAACTTGTAAAACATTGACTGACTCCTTAATCTAAGTATCATCTACTTGTAAAAAATCGCTGCTTAATTTTAAAATATTTTTTTAATTTTTTCATATTATAAAATACAAATTCTTATAGTATCTCTGAGATCACTGAGCTCATCTCTCAAATCTGTAGTTTATATTTTTTTCATATATTTGTCAATTTTGTAAGGACTATTTGAGGCAGTCTTAACCTTATTTTTAGCATATACTATTGCATAGTACCTAGTTATCGCTCCTTACGTGTCATGTTCGTAAGTACATTTATTTGTAAGGTCAATTATCATAACCCAATTATGGCATTTATTGATACAACGTGGTTATCAGAATCGGTACGTTTAAATTAATTTGTCGAGTATTAGAAATTATTTTGCCAGCAAACATTGACAGTTCGCTTAAGAGGTAAATACATAGGTAAATACTAGTAAATATTAAATATTTGGTTTCGATAAATACATCATTATTACGATTATATTTGTGTTTATTGTATGTACACTTATTTATAGATATAACTTACACTATATGTCAATCTTATTCATAATTTAACGAGATTATTTATTGATTCAAATTTAAAACCCTTTTTGCCCGATTGCGCGAGTCAAAGGATGGTCATATGTTTTATGTAAGTACATGTATGTATGTATATATTAATAATAATACCGAACATTTGAAACAGCATCACCTGGCCCCAAAGTAAGCAGAGCTTGTGTTATGGGTACCACATATGGGTATATGTATATACATATGACATATATATATACATATATATGACAGAATGCATTTTTATGGCGAACAAGTGATCTATTCAATAAGTTTTACAGGCATCTTGAATTAGATCTAGATCTATTCTGTACGAGCGTTAACTCAGTCAGACAGCGACTGACTAGAGGTTACATTAATGGTGACGTAGGTACTTAGGTTTACCTACAATAATTTTAAATTCATAGTGTATCTCTATTATTCCACGACATTGTCTTGAGCTATTGTTATGGTCACTTATGTTCACATTGTTGTTAGTTATATTGTTACTACACGTGAAAATATGTTATAAGCTTTCTGTTATTATTACTTTAATTTATTTAAGTTATGATAGCTGTTGATTTTCCAATAAAATAAATAAATAAAATAAACATTATGATCCTTTGTAGTGCTCTAAAGACCAAACGTGTGGGCCAATTGTGATGATACGTCAATCGATTTGTCTTAATCTCGCGAGTGTCACTAAATACACTAATGTTTCCGAGTAAAGTAGCTATGTTCCACATTATAATATAATATTGTTTGTGTTATGTGTGTATTGATCATATAATTATTTCATCGCTCCGTTTATTAGTAAAACCCGTATAAAAATTTGTTTCGTGGTTTTTGAGTTTATCGCGTCAGACAGACAGACGCGACGGGTGGACTTTTATTATATGTACTTCTAGCTTGTGCGCGTAAAATCTGCATAGAAAGTAGCGTACACGCTATTCAAGGTCACAGACTATATCTATACCAAGTTTCGTCTAAATCTGTCAAGCCGTTGCGGCGTTATTAAGCCACAAACTAACGACAACCTAGATGGCGCTGTATCTTGTGCTGTAATTTGTTACGAACGTTTTGTGGTTATACTACTAATTATTACAACCTTTCGTGGACCAAGACACGGTCTTGGTATAACATAGAATAGAAGAATAGAATAGACATTTATTTGGTACATACACAAGGAAAAGGAAGTATAGGTATGTAATACATATTGGGTATTTTATTTATTTGTTAACTATTGAGTACATATTGTACTCAATAGATATAATAATAATGATAAACAGTATTAAAAAAATCCGAAATAAAGAAATAAATACGTATTACAGCACGACAAATAATGTTCCTGACCATGTTTTTGAAGATGGGAAGAGTCTTGGCCTTTCTGATATCTACAGGCAACGCGTTCCACAAGCGGACAGCCTGCACTGTAAATGACTTTCCATAGAAGGTAGAGGAGTGAACGGAAATATTAAGTTCATTGGTATCTGAGGAGCGTAAGGATCGAGAGTTAGAGAAATTCAAACTGTTCTTTGAGATAAAAGGGAGTTGAAGGAGAGAACAGAATATTATGGAGAAGATTGAGAATTTGAGCATTCCGGCGAAAACGGATTGGCAACAACTTGAGTTTATTGCGAAATTCAGAAATGTGGTCATATTTGCGCAAACCAAATATGAAACGTATACAATAATTTTGGCAGTAAAAATGCTTATAAAGTTGCCCTTCAGTGATGTCGAGATAGCAGGCGTCAGCACAATTAAGGATTTTGTTGCCTTAGTACCCGTGATAATTTTCCTTGAAATTTTATTATATATCCAACTATTTTGTAAAACATTTCGGGTTTCTCCAAACAGCAGTTTAGCGGGTGGGTAGGGTATTTTTGATTGAGGTCAGTGTCCCAGTGACCTCAATCAAAAATCGCCACTTCAAAACTTATTTATCAAAGGAATAGTTGTACCTATCGTAAAACTGTTTAAGAAACCTCATAATATTTTTAAAAGACCTATCCAACTATATGTGTCATACGTCCACAACGTATGACATATCGTTGGATAGGTCTTTTAAATTAGTAAAATAATAAAAAAAAATGTTTTTTTTTTATCATCAATAAACCTACGTATGACCACGATCTGGCCTTATGTTAAGCGACGATGTGGCCAACGATGAGGCACGCAGGTCTAGAAGACACTATTTACTCGAGACATGAAGAGACCTAGATTAGACAGACAGGAAAGACAGACGACGGCAAAGCATTCCAATCCAATCGCATTATAAATGTGGAAGCAAAGCGCTTCGTTCGTAAGGGTGGTAGGTTGTCAAGGTATGGATGGTATTGAGCGGTACGTCTGCTTGTCCTGTTGTGAACAGGAGATGGTGGAATCAGATCTTGTAATTCCTGGGCACATTCTCCGAAATGTATCCTATAAAAGATCGAAAGGCAAGCAATTTTACGACGGTGCTCGAGACTCTGGAACTTAGTCTCAGCGTTAAGCTGTTCATCCATCATCCTCAATGCTCTACGCTCGATCGAGTCCAAAGCAGCCAGCTGGTGTTTGGCTGAACCATCCCATAGATGACAACAATACTCCATACCCAACCGGACTTGAGCTTTGTATAAAGTAGAAAGCTGTCCAGGTGTGAAGTATCGCCTCACCTTGTTGAGGATGCGAAGCTTCATGGCAGCAGTTTTGGCCTTGGACTCGATATAGGTTGTTTGTAAAGTCGGTTTACGCAGATAATTTTACGTGATAACGTCATAAGGAAACATTGATAAAAAATTGCATACTTTTAACCTATTAAGATGCGTCACAAGCCGAACGTTTAGACCAATCGTCCGTCTCTATCGCTTGTTTCGTGCTCTCGCTTACACGCTCGGCTCAGGCGGAACGTGACAATTTTTTGTGCGCGCAGCCGGCGTTTATCGATTTATAAGACGTTATCACGTCAAAAACAACCCCGTTACTAATACGGGTCACAAATACGTATTACCTTGCAAAATGTCAGCACGATAAAACTATTAATCCCTTATATTAGTATATTTATTCACTTTTTGTACACCGCTGTCGTTCTGGTTTTGTTTCACCTTTCGATCCAAAAGATGCCTAGAAGAGAACGCTTTTAGCGATAAGGCCGCCCATTATACAATTTTATTTTTCAATATTCCGTCTGTGTTCTTTTAGTGTACAATAAAGTGTTAATCTATCTATCTATCTAATAGACTGCGAGCAAGAGCAAGATTAAGGGCAGACAGACAGACAGACGGACATATCGAAACTATAAGGCGCTGCGCAAACGAAGACACTTTTTGTTGCCGGCACGGCACACCATCACAGGGAACCGTAGTTGCTGTGTCTTGTGGCGGTGATCGGACACAGTCGACTTTTGCTACTGCTGACCACTGCTGGTACAATTCGTTGCTTGTTTTTCGCCAGTACAATTGTAAGGACATTTGTTAATGTTGCTTGTGTCTTCAACTGACGACTTTTAGTTTCCAGCTGCCGACACCGAACACTTTTTGATCGTCTATGAGTAGGTATGTGTTAAGTGAGAGCAACTAGACACAAAAAATATTTACGTGTGCGCAGGGAGTGGATGATTTCATACTGGTTCTATAGAAATTAAATATTCATCGGTTGCTTGTATCTGACACAAGACACAAAAGTCTCCACGTTTGCGCCCTGCCTGAGGGTTCTTTGTAAGACTTAAAAAAGCATATTGATTAGAACCTTTTTGAAACGGACTCTTTAAAGTCACAAGAACAATAACCTAACAGGTACCAAGTAATTCAAGACAAACAAGACACCACCTTATCAAACGTTAATTTAGTGCAAACGCCATCAAAAGCGAATTAAAGAATTACAACTTCTCAAGATAACCTGACAGATGTTATCAGATTGCTGAAGCACATAATGGCTGAACTCAGTGGAAAATTACTAATATATCAGATTTGTCATAATGACGCAATAGTTAAATAGAGTACTACGACGGAAATAAACATTCAACAAGCCTTGTTTTGTCTTACGTCTTATGTAACGGGTTTGAATCCGGTCGTGCACCAATGGATTTCTCTATTCGAAAAACGGTAAAAGAAAATATCGGAGGAAACCGGCATGCCGGAGTCCAAAAAGTTCTAAGATATGTGCCGAGTACACGAAAGGAGCCATTAACACGCACTTTAATCCTTTCACCACACTGTTTCGCTATAGTGACAGAGACACGATAAAAAGTAGTGGCTCAAATTTTATGCTAGTAAAGTAACTTCTTTAGGCGCGTTGAGCACTTTTTGGGTGAACAAAAATCATGGAACACGCGTCATCGTCACCGAACGCTTTCCATGAGCTATATGTATACTGTGTATACATATACATACACTGTGTATAAGTACTTTTTGGGTGAACAAAATGCGTTAAATTCGTGTCATCGTTACCGCATGCTTCCTGTGTACTTTTTGGATGGGTGAGTTTAAATTGGTAATAAACAATTCTTTATTAACCAAAAATAATTCGAAAATTGGAATCGTCGAGCTATTAGAATAATCTAATCGACGATTCCAATTTTCGAATTATTTTTGGTGATAAAAGTGATACAATTCACAAGTTACTTAGATTTCACTTCTATCGGCAGTCCCCAAAGACTGAACCGCATTTTAATTTTCAATATGCTGTATTGTCGAGGGCACATGACGCTCGACCTGATTTTTTTTTAGGTTCTTCAGCAACAAGCGCCAGGACACCACTTGGTAATGAACGAACCTCGACTTGGGTTGTTGCCTATGGGGAGGCCCGTCTCGAGCGGGAACGAAGAGACGTCATCGGCGAGTTGAGTGTATCTGTGGACTGTTGCTAACGCGGCCAAGTTTGATTCCTGCTGCGAGACAAATGTTTGTATGTTCTGTAAGTATTTGTCTCGGGTCTGGGTGTTTCAGTGTATAACATACATATTCTTTAAAAAATATATATACACTAAACTAGCTGCTGCCCGCGGCTTTGCACGCGTGGTCTCTACATGAAAAGTAGCCTAAGTTTTTCTTTAAGGTCCCATCTATCTCTACACCAAAATTCATAAAAATCGGTTCAGCTATTTAGGCGTGAAAACGTAACAAACAGACAGACAGACAGACAGACAGAGTTACTTTCACATTAATAAAATTAGTATATCTGTCATGTGGTACCCATAACACAAGCTCTGCTTACTTTGAGGCTAGATGATACTGTGTGAAATATCCGGCGTTATTATTTCGGACATAGTGATCAGGTCATCGGTATGACAAACATACTTTGATGATGATGATGATGATGATGTCTATGGTTTGTTTAGGTACCCATCTGTCTGGATGGGGGCCTATATCTATACCTATATTATTTAGTTTTTATTTAAATTTTACTGTCTTTCTTTCATACATATGTATGTATATATTTATATCAGTATTTGTTTAGTTTATAGATGTATGTAGGTATGTAATTATATAAATAGAATAGAATAGAAAATATTTATTAAGCGTCACATATCAAATACAGTGCAAATATAATAATGCGCGTTCATAAACTAGTCTATGTACAGTGACGAAAAAAACGCTACCACTCAGCATATGATACAGAAGTGTGAAGGCTGCTGTTTCGCCGGTTTTCAGTGGCGCCATCGTGAGTAGCGCAGCAGCTACTGCCACACGCCATGAGTGTACCACATAACATAACATAACAAAACATACATTAACTAACTATAATTGGCAAATACACCACACCTACGCCACCAACACCACTACCACCACGCCTCTTTTGTTTATTTATAGTCCAGTCCATCCAACGGTTGTCTGGTAGAGGTCGCTAATTGCGATAAGGCCACCCATTGTATTGCCTTAAATAAGTTTGGTTATTGTTATTGTAATATTCCGTGTGGTCAAAGAAGTGTTTTCTACCTATCTATCTATCTATGATGTATGATACTTTATAACACCCAGACACAGAACAATCATCTACGTTCATCACACAATGCTTATCCTGGGAGGGAATGGAACCTTCAACCCACATCGCAGAAGACAGAGCTACTACCAACTGAGCTGACAGACCAGCCAATTGTATCTACAAAGTAACATAGCATCATCATAATCCACAGCCAGATTTCACCCACTGCTGGATATCTCTTTTTAAATTTGTACCATCCGTCATGATCCTGTGTTTATCTTGTTCATACGCGGGCTGCGACTTTGAATCAAGGTCTATATTAAAATCACACATTTGTTTAAAACTGTTGACATCTTTATTTATTGACATTAGAATAACAAGAACAGACTATACATAAACAGCACGTTAGCTAATGAGGATCAGTAAAGTTATAGCAAATTCAATATCTTTAATTATCCAAATCGGACCATTACTTACGAAACATTAAGCCGTTACTGCCGGTAAAATCGATGTCCGGGGCGCCTGTGACGTCACTGGGACGGCCTTCTTACTTCACCATTCGATAACTGACACAGCTACCGCGACAAACACTCTGTGAACTTAGTTAGTAATTCCGTCATAACTTCGTAAATTATGGTCGTATAACAAAAATGCTATGTTATGGATTTTTTAGCTCTATATATCTGCTGTCTCAACTAAAAACGTTAGGGATCCTCATTATGTGATTTTTCTTCTTCATCGTTAATGACATGTTTCATAATAGTGTCAATTTAGCCAGTGTCAAGTGATTGTTTGATTATAAAGTCTTAGTCGAATGTCGATCGTCATTTGTCTATAATAAACGTCATCGCGGAATGGCCGTCTAGAACTTTGGCATAATTGTGACAAATTGCCACAGAAGCCATAACCCAAGAATTGAATTGAATTGAATTGAACTTTCTCGGGATTCCTCGTCGTTCGAATCACATTGCACCATAATACACTTATAATTCAATTATCCATACTTGAGCTATGATGTCTCAATTTATTGTTTATTTTTTAACTACTGAACAAAAACTGCAATAGCACGAGAAATAAATAATTATTTTAGAAGTGCTATGTTACTTCATGAAATGACAAACGAAGAATCTAATTATGTGATTGTAAGTGACAATTAACTTTGTGACGATAATATAACAAACCTTGACATAACTTGACATTAGCAATACTGTTTAAAAAACAGATGCCATTATTAGAAAAAAAAAGAAAAAAGATTTGAAGAATTCTTCGTTTGTCATTTCATGAAGTATCATAGCACTTCTAAAATAATTATTTATTTCTCGTAGCACGAGTTGCATGTTTTATTCAGTAATATTTGCGGAATTTGAATTAATAAATTGTGACTTCGTAGCACAAGTATGGACAATTGAATTATTCATGTATTAGTGCAATGTGATTTAAACGAGGAATCCTGAGAAAGTTTTAGACGGCCATTCCGCGATGACGTTAGAATATACAAATGGCGATCGACTATTCGACTAAGACTTTATTATCAAACTATCACTTGACACTGGCAAAATTGACATCATTATGGCACATGCCATTAACGAAGAAGAAGAACATAGAGTATAATCAGATAAGTAGTCTTCATATCTGACTCTGAGCCAAATTCACTCTCATTTTTTGGACAATCGATAATCATCCAGGGTAGGTAGGATAGTTAGCGAATCGTAAAATCACCGAATAAATTCGCTTGCCATACCTACTGATATTGCTAAAACCAAGTCTCTCTACTATCGACAAGCCGCGCTAAATCGTAAATTGAGAGCCCTGCTTTGTATATTTTTGACAGAATTCAACTAGAAACTCGTGCTCAGAAAAAATACAAAATCTTGACATCGAGCTCGCATAATCAGCTCTACTAAGTATAAGGTTTTATCTGCAAAAAATAGGTACTAAGTAAAAGTGCTTGTAAAAATCTTTCGGCGTTCTCCTCTAATACTCTTACTGCAAGACGCAGGTTTGTTTGGGATATCCTAAACTAACACGCGGGTTCTTGGCGAGCCTGCTCGTAAAGTGGTAAATAAATGAATGCCCGCTGCGGTCAAATGATCTAGGTAAGCATGGCAATGTTATAAACACGCCGATGACAGGTAAACGTCAGTTTTGAGTCCTCCTGGTGTCAGTTTAGTACGGTTTAACCCAATTTTTGCATGGAAGCTAAGCTATGGTGTGGCGGTTATTCTTCCATGTAGGAACATATTCAAAAGTTTAACAATAAAATTCAAGTAACGACGTAGCAAGTATTTTTACTGAAGGTACTAGTATAGTATTATGTTATCTGTGCTAAAGGTAAGCTATAGGTAACCTCTTGGCGATTCTGCGTTCCTAGTACATATTTCTTTAAAGACCAAGAAAAATCAATTAGCGTGAATCAAGCATATCTAACAAATAAGTAAAATCAAAGCTTTAGTGATTGTTCTAGAAGCTCTTGGCTGTTCTGCGTACCTAGTACATGTAAATACAAGCAACAGCACTAAAGTTAGTTATGTGATAAATGAGACTTCTTTGGTCTTATTTTCTCTAGTAATGGCGGCCAATGGAACAAATGAGCCTGTTTTAGTATAATTTGCTATTTTCTAAAACTATCATGGTTTTGAACATAATTTTCAATCAAAACGGGATATTTACCATGATATATGAGTTTTTCTGCTTCCCGATATTTCGGCACAGTTCACCATTATCACGAGATAAACTCAATTCAAAAATCGAATTCCAAATTCAAAAGCTCACCATTGAGGTTTATTGGTTTATCTCGTGATCATGGCGCATGCAACTGTGCCGAAATATCGGGAAGCAGAAAAACTCATATATCATGGTAAATATCCCGTTATGAGTGAAAATCATTTGCTATTTGTTCCATCAATGGTACTGCAAATGTTACTTCTGGGAATGATCGCAGGTAACTGGTAACATTGTAACTAGACTAGGAGTGGGTCTTAATTTGGCTAATTCTTTTACTCCGTGGATCATACCAACGACTCGAATCAGTCAAAGACCCAATTTTTATGAATTAAGTTAATATTTTTTGTTAAACCTTTTACAAGCTAACTCGATGCCAAATAATCAGTTTATTGTACTGTTGCTACCTACAGAACATAGTTTAAAAACTAATGGAATATGTACGTAATTCACTGACGAATCTCATTAGTACAAAACAGCTAGCTTTAAGCCAACGTTATTTGATTAGCACTAATTAGTAGACCCAACCGGCTTTGCTTCACCCGACGATGCAAAGAAAGTGATGTCCAAGATCTTTTAACACCCAAAAACATTAGTTAGTAACCTTTATACTCTGATGAATAAAGTTCAAAATAAGGGCAGATTAATTTGAGGAGTTGTAAAAACTGGTGAGTCAGGTAAATCTCAATTTTGTGAAAGTGAACTTTCTAAGTTTGGTGGCTCGCGATTTGGGTGCAGTTTTAAAAGCAGTCTCCAATAAATTCAATATTAAATTTACGAGGAGAAAATCTAGGACTCTAAAAAAAATCAGTAACATTATTACTTAGTATATTAATAGGTAAAAGACATCATATTATATGTTTTATTGGACTTTTAAGCAACGTGACGCGATGGGCGCTATCGAATAGGTTAGAAGTTAAGTCAGAATTATAAAAAATGTCTCATTATAGTATAAATATCTGTTGCAAACTACTAAACAGGCTCACGCCCCTGTAATTAGTAAGACCATCAACAATATTCCCATCAATAAATCTCCATATTTCACGCTCAATTCATTACAAAGCCCAAGTCAAACGGACCATCAGAAAGACCATTCAGGCCTAAACGGGGGCTAACAACATTATACCCGTGTAATACATATTTTATTTCCACCTTTTATTAAGTTTAATTTTATGGCAACCCCGGGTTTTTTTCATAGGCAGCCCCGGATTTTTTTAAACTACGAACACAATGTCGGTTCATTGTGAATGAGGGGCGTTGTATTGTTAGACAATATTTTTTTTGTATCGGTTCTTGTACTGATGTCAGGGTGTAAGGTTAGTAAGAAAATTAAGAGTCAAGCGAATGGAGAAAAAAATTAACAAGTTTTATGGTGCTTATCATTTTATTCTTATCTTGAAACACAAGCGTCAAAGGTATGACGAAATTGTTGCTTGAACGTTACACAAAAATAAAGATAGCCATGACAAAGAGCCTTAACTTTGTTCTAGATATCAAAGGCTACGTCAGTAAACGCAGCTCAAACATGTGACAAAGCTTTTGCTGGCCGTACATCGATGCATCTACATCCACCGACCTCAATAGTTCCTGCGTTCTATTCAACAAGACACTGTTAACTTCCGGTTGGCCTTTCATTGTGCAATTCGGCAGGGCAGATTCGCGCGCCGCCGGCCATAGACAACAATGCGTCAATTCAAAAATCGAATTCCAAATTCAAAAGCGCATCGTTGAGGTTTATTGGCTTATCGCTTGATTGATTGTGCGAACATTGCAACTTTTTTTTCTTTACTGGCAGCAGTTGTCGGAATTTATATCTCGATATCGATAATATATTTTGATTTGGGCGTGTCGAATGTGAATTTACCTTTGTCGGTACAGGAAGTACGAGGAAATATTGCATCCGACAACAGGTACAATTTACTTGTTTTGTCGACTATAAATTCGAGTTGTTGCACTTGTGTTTGCGTTACGGATGTTATAGTTTCGACAGAGTAAAGTTAGGAAGCGGGTTTTGTGCGCTACTGAAAATTGTTTATTTGCAAACATTTTGTTGTTTAATTGATGATTTAAATACAATTGAATCGGGTATTTACGTTGGAATAAAGTAGTTGAAGTATTTTTTCTTACATATTTTTCTCAGATATTTTTTACAAGCTTTTTTTACGTAGGTAGTTTACATGGCTCAGCTGATTCCTACAAATAATCAAAGTAACATCACACACCCTTTGCTTTTATAATAGTGTAGATGTTAAGTACGATTGGGTAGGTAGTTAGGAAAGTAGGTGAGTATTCCGGATTCGACTGCTTCTTGAGTGTCACCTTGTTCCGAAACCCGATACCAAACTGGTTTTTCCATTAAAAATGTGTGTTTTATATTATTTATGAACGACAATAGTATTTGCATAAAGAGACGCAAAACAATAGCGTTGTTTCCAACTCACGCGCAGGGTCCTATTAGGTAACGAAAACTGAAGATCCGTATTCGACTTTGTACTCAAAATGTGTATGAATATTTTGTGACTCTTATGTCGACTACGTAAGTGTAAAAATGGCAAAGAAATTATTTAAATAGGTGTCAATTGTGTCAAAGCTGGTTGAAGGACCGTGTCGTGTTGTGGCACCGTGAATAAACGGGCAGACAGTAGGTTGCATATGCACACCTTTATAATACACAAACAACGAAAAATCTATATTGACGTAAGTAGAAATACACTGAATAAAAAGGGTCAATGTCTACTCTTGTCTTCATCTTCTTCTTCGATAATGGCATGTGTCATAATAATATAAATTATGTCAGTGACTGGTGTTTTTTTTTTTTTTTATTTATTATTATTTATTTATTGTTTATAGTATGATGTCACAAAGTCGAATCTTGTCGTTTGAATTTCTTTTATTATATATAAAATATTTCTTCTGTCTTATAGATAAATTAACTAACGCGTTTGAAAAAGAAAAATCTAACACATTAAAATACTTGATTTTGCTTCTATATGACGCAATTATTAATGAACGTATACAACTATCATAACATAACAAACCGAGAGTCGTCAAAGTTTGTATCAAACTGACCTCACCAATTTAAATTTTTGCCTTTTTTAATAGTTAAAATGCTATTCGGGGCGAAGACAAATCCAACAAATAAAAAATTATGAAAATAGGTTCAGCCGCTCTCGAGTTATAAGCGGTGTAACAAATACGACTTTGTTTTATTTATATATATATAAGATAGATTTTACGGATTTTTTTGTTCGAATCACAAATAACCTTTTCGTCTCAGGCAGACCTACGCCCACTGAGAGAAGTCGGCATAATAGTCAAACCAGACTTAACACTAGGCTCGGACTAACTTGTTTTTATGTAGGTAAGTAGAAGCTGTGTGATAATGTCCGGGATTATTAATTATGTGCTTTCGATGCACTTGTCAGTGTAGGCTTTGTGACAAGTAGTCAAACTATCTATTGACAAAAGCAAGAGTATAAATCTTAGTATAAGAAATCAATGTATATAAATAATAAATAGCTTGCATTATGGTGACCACATATCTGATTAAATACTTATATTTTGAAATACTTATGTTAATTTATTACACCCAGAATGAACAAACACCTATGTTCATAACAAAAATGCTTGTCCTGGAAGATAATTGAACCCTCAACCAACACAGAAGCAGAGCTACTGGGCTCACAGGCCAGGGCAAGTCAGATAATATGTATAATAATAATACCAGACATTTCACACACCATCATCTGGCCCCAAAGTAAGCAGAGCTTGTGTTATGGGTACCACATGACTGATATACTACGTTTTTTTTTTTGTAAATACATACATCTTATACAAAGAAACACCCAGACCCGAGACAAATACTTGCAGATCATACAAACATTTGTCCCGTGGCGGGAATCGAACCCGCAACCTTTTACGTCTCAGCCGGACCTAAGCCGACTGTGCCACAGACGTCGTCTGTATGTATTGCCACTCGTCACCCTGATGATGATTCTCTAGATGAATCAAATGAGAGTCAGTGCCTCCATCGACAAAATAATACGTGAGTAAAACATATGTTTATCAAAACATTTATTCGTCCTTTGAGTTCCGTCCAAGACACCAAATACAACGACTGAAGTCACGGAAACGACAATTCATCAAAATGACCATTAGATATCCATTATGCCACATTTCGGATGACAACACTCAACAATAGTATTTACATTCAGTGTCAGTTTGTTTTACATCCGAAACACGTTGAATGAGCGTAACATTTCCAACATTCTGGAGTCTTTTATACTTTGACATAATGTCACGCATTATACTCTTGTTATACTAGGTCTATAGCGTCTATGGTTCCATGGACCCGCCTTTGTACGCCGAAGAAAGGTGAATGAGGAACGGAATAATAATAACTTATGTCTGGCCGGTGATATTTTATGAAAAAAAAATTAAGGATTTGAAAAAGGAACCTGTTTTTTTTATTACTCATTTTAATGATAAGATTTATTTAGTATCTAAAAGTGTTTAAACTTTGTTTATTTGTATGTTTGTTTGTAATTGATAAACTCAAAAGTAACTTTATCAGCAGAGCAAGTTACATTGACTGTATTTTATTTTCAAATAAATTGGATTACAAACCAAAATTACAATAATGGAACCGAAATACTCAAAAATTTGCTTATATAAGTAATTATTTGGTGTGAACTGCGAAACTAATTGACGATGCATAGAATAATGTACTTTATGTTTATAGTATTTAACATTATCCAAAAGTCCGCGAGGCTAATTGTCTAACTTTTATCAAAGCATGGGAATCGAAAGTTGATGACAGTTTCATAATCAAGGTGGATTATATACTGTATGTAATATAAAATACAACTGTAAATTGCATCCGTGCAAGTCGTGAAATAAAATAAATTAACTAGGTACCTAATTTGAAATATGAATAATGTATTTTTAATATTAAATAAATTTGCTATTTTTAAATTGGAACAATGTTTTCTTAATTTTTTTCTTAATAAGTATTGCCCGCTCAAATACAAAAATACCTGTTCTTAGATATACAAAATATTGAAAATACTTAAATTAAGGTGGTTCAAAACAAGATAACTTTCAGCGGCAATAACAATTATCGTTAACTACGAAATTAAGGGCCATGCCCTCTCGATAAAGCCCATATTTAAAATGTTCTCACAATATCAGTTACAAAAATTCGCGCGTTATCACACAAACAAGATTTAAGGGGAGTACGTGCTCGGTTTTTAAGCGTATGTCATGATAATTTACGTATTTATCTACGTATGTGCTCAGTGGGCTCGTAAATTTACAAGCCCGTGATTTATGTGAAGATTAGCGCGTTATCAACAAGTATCTAACATGGAACATGTAGGTATTGAGTACCTAGAATTTGCATGCATCTGTTCAGTAGGTATAGGTAACTAGCTGTTATCCGCGACTTCGTACGCGTATGGTTTTTTTTCGGAAGGAATGCATTCTGTGCATCTAAAGAACATCTCATAAGTTTAATCCCCTATTTTACCCCTTCAGGAATTATTTTGCAAAAACATTGAAACACATGTTTCTTTATTTCTTACCAAAAGCCTAATATATTAATATATATGAATTTTCATATCTGTAACTTAAAGAAATATGAGTTGCCCAAACAAAGTTTCATCCCCTATTTTACACCTTCAAGGTGGTTTTTTGTGACAAAATGTAGCCTATGTTCTTCCCCAGAATACAATACATCTTCTTACTAAATTTAACCAAGATCCCTTCAGCCGTTTAGCCGTGAAAACGTAACAAGCAGACAGACAGAGACACTTTTGCATTTATAATATTAGTATAGATGTTCAAATTTTTTTATTGTATATATGTTATGAAACGCACACGTATGTATTTCGTATTGCAAGCATCCAAAGGTTACGATAACAACTTAAAAGGGGACGTACTCTTGAATTCGATAAACGAAATATCGGGTCATTAATCGCGCAAAACCTACTCTTAGGCCTAGCGCGCACTGTGATATTTTTCGTGCTGTGGAATTTAAACGTAAGTGCACGCACTAGCGGACAAAACCGCGTTGAAAATGACATACCAACAGAATGTTAATATCAGAATGCGCGCTATCTTTACTGTCTTAAGTCTTAGCGGTATCGTTTCGACTCGTTTTAAACGATGCAACGATCGACATTACTTTTGACAATCGGTGTCGTAATTTGACCTACAACTCAACGACTTTATTGTTTGATATATCGATATCGGCTCACAGAGAACACAGGAAACAATAACGATAATACGACGGATAGGTTGTTTTATTAAAAAATAAGGTACTTAGATAAGTACCTAATACTGAAACTGTAATTGACAGTAATTCTCTTGATTCGCTGGATTAACTAAAATTTCATAAAATATGAATCTTGTTGTACCAAAGTCCAAATTAGAGTAGCAGTTTTAAATGACAGTTTTAAAATAGATTTTCCTTGGATTTCCGCAGATTTGATCAACACCTCTTTATGGTGAGCCAAAATACGTCAATAATATGTCAATATAGTAAATTTAAGATGTCATATAAAAATGTTACCTTAATTTAGACTTTGTGACTAACAAAATAAGATCGTTCGCATTTACAAAATTTTAGGTCGTCCAGCGAAAGAATAAAATTAGCGCCAATGACAGCTATACACTTTTTTTTCACATTAAATTTTTCGACATGTTGTCGTGGTTTTTCCTGTTGCATATAGGTTCGTCTTAGTTTCCTTCATAGTTTGCTTTTGTGTACCTACGTACTTCAGTTCCAAGTCATTTAGCTCGTTCTCTTATCATTGTCCTCAAGAAGGCAAAATATGACTGATAATGTGAACAGACTAACATATTGAAATACTTTGTCTCGCTAAACAAACATGTCATTCAAAGCTTTGCTATTGTGTTGGTGTCACGCAAAATTATTTGCACATAGAAATAAACGGTCGCATAATGCACGTCATAAACAAAATCCTATAAAAATATATCGTTACAATGGTTGAACCGAATAATTCTGCGGCAGAATCTCTCCTTGTGACGTGCTGTTGGCAACATTGAGTGCTCTTGAAGCTAAACTAACAACTAGCATTTTTAATGCAAGTGGAACCGTAATTTCGTATTCATTAGGTGCAAATTACAAAAACAATTCTATGGACTACTTTTTTTGCAAAAATACCATTCGAGTAAAATTAGTAGAGTATTATTGCGTATATAAATATAAATAGAAATACTTTGTTATTTGCCAGATTTATGATAGATAGCGAGATATTGACGACCTCTGTGGCGCAGTGGGCTAAGGTTCG
The DNA here is from genome assembly GCA_948098915.1 of Lampropteryx suffumata. Lineage (NCBI taxonomy): Eukaryota > Metazoa > Arthropoda > Insecta > Lepidoptera > Geometridae > Lampropteryx > Lampropteryx suffumata. Next base: position 7,258,540 of record OX402563.1, read on the forward strand.
GCTGAGCCGCAGAAGGTTGCGGGTTCGATATCCGCCGCAGGACAAATGTTTGTATGATCTGCAAGTATTTGTCTCGGGTCTGGGTGTGTCTATGTATAATATGTATGTATTTACAAAAAAAAAGTATATTAGTAGTATTTCAGTCATGTGTAGGTACTTGTGTTATGGGTACCACCATAACACAAGCTCTGCTTACTTTGGGGCTAGACGATGCTGTGTGAAATGTCTGAGATTATTTATTATTATTATTATTTTATTATTAAGTCATGCATTAAGTTAAAAACATTTATTTACAGAAATAATTACAGAAATGTACAAAATAATATACAATAATATAAAATACACGTGAAACAGTTGAACTATCTAAGGACCGTTTAAAACGATCTATAGATAGCTCAACTGCATTAAGTTACATATTTTACCAACGAATATTGGCATGCAAATTTTAATTATTAGTTTCCGAAATAATTGAATTATAAATCTTAATAGAAACAAAGGAATATAATAAAATATATCTTATTGTACACCTTACGAAATAAAACACAAAATAATAACTTAATTAGAGGAAATAATAAAAGAAAAAAGTTTTATTCAATAAAATAACAAGGAGCGTTTTAAATCATCATTATATAATAAATATATCTAGTTGCCAGTTCCGCTTAACCCCAGTTCAAGAAGACTCCGGCAAGAAACTCGTCTGGTCTTAAAGCTTTTTTGTATGATCCTTGTCCTTGCTAACTTTGTTTCGGATTCCGAATCGAGTTAGAGCAGATTCGTCCCAAGCTTTTTTGTCATCTAAGTAATCTTATAAACAACATATTATAAGAGACAATTCTTGCTTTATTACGTTTTTACTTTAGTAAATTGTCAAATCTAGTGAGTCGCGTCGTTTGGGACCTTGATATAGAAACGTATAAATTGCCCTATAAAAGATTATGGATAAGAAATACAATTCAGATCACTGACCGCAGGTAGAGTGCTCAAAAGGCTGGCAACGTTACCTTGTTGAATGGCCAAACTAATCCTTTGTCCGAGGTCCAGCCCTTTGATCATTGGTCTTGTCCACCAGTCTCTCAGATAACTCTCTGTATACGAGCCCGGCCTCCGGTCCCCAGGGGCCTAAAGTTTCTACCCCAAAAGGCAAAAACATATAACCTTTTTTTTTTTATGTATGTTCACCGATTACTCGAACACGCCTGAGCCAATTTGGAAAAAATATTTTTTGATAGGATATACTTCACAGGTCCCATTTAAATTTTATCAAAATCGGTCGAGCTAAAAATTGTATACATCGATGATGTTTTCGTGTACTTCGATATCTCACTGTCTCATTGGAGGGGTGCGTTTATTTGGCCTACCCATATATATAATATACAAAATACATCTACTGTCCACTATAAATGTATTATAGGCTCAAATTTCATTCAATGAAGTCGGTTTCTTTTTAGTTTTTAAAACGTAATTATGACATAGATTAGCCAAATCCTAGCAATATCTTTGGATATTGCTAGGATTTGGCTAATCTGCTAAACCTTTGCCAAAACCAATCCGTTAAAAGGCAATTGCGTGGATAAATAGCGCGATCGTCCTATTGGCAATCTTTAGATCGGAAAGAGTCGCATGAACTAGAGAGAGTGGATGGCGCGACGCACTTACGAGTAACTCAAAGTCATAATAAACGTTGTAATAATATTTTAAATAATTTGGCAGTTTTCCCTAAGCAGTAGGTACCTACATTATATTTAGCAGCAGCTCAAACATCTTTGGAATTTTCCGTCCGCCAGGCTATTTAATTAATTAACTAGCAAGAAAGTTTCGGCGCGAGTTCCGTAAATCTTGCTTGTAAAATTCACAAAACTTAAAGCTTTGGTAGCGAACTTTAATAGGTTTAAACTCTGAATATTAAGCTGTTTCTGGAAACTGGGGAATCATAATTGATCAGGGCTGAAGTTTCTGTGTGGTTTCCAAGTAAAATGTTAAGTGTTAAAATGTTTTAGAAAGACTTAAAAATAAAATATTAATAATCAGTCATAGACAGATTTTTCAATAGTCAGTTTACTCGAGTAAAATGTATTCTTTATTTGACATTTATTCCACGAATAGAGCCTCTGAGGCCTCTTTTCAACACACTGGTTTGAAATAACTAGAGATACGGTAAAAAGAAGATTACCTTTTATAAAGTACTAGCGACCCGCCCCGGCTTCGCACGGATGCAATGCCGATACTAAATATACTACAGAATGGTCCAGCGAGCGTTTGCAATTTAATCGCAAAAAAATAATTTATTTACGACATTCCATCAGAAACCTCTAAAATGATCAGTGTTTCTCTACTATATTATGCATGTATTTTACATGTAAACCTTCCTCTTGAAACACCCTGTCTATTAAAAAACCGCATCAAATTCCGTTGCATAGTTTTAAAGATCTAAGCATACATAGGAACAGACAGACAGCGGGAAGCGACTTTGTTTTATACTATGTAGTGAAGATGACTCAAAAAAACAATACTTATTATATTAGGGGAATCCTAATCAATAAAATGTGAGTTAATAGCACAAGTAAAGAGAATTTGAAATACCTATGTACCACTTGTAATTTATCGACGAGTTTCTAAACGAGAATCTAAGAAAATTCTAGACTGTAATCTCGCGATGATGTATAGGATAGACCAATCACAATTAAACGAATCACAAAGAAACACACTTTGTGATTGTCAATAACTTCTTATTTGAATAAAATCACTAAAATTACAAATAATACCAAAAAAACCTCTGAAAAAATAAATAATATATAAGAGCAATAGGTTTGCAAGACGGCCAAAATTAACCCGACAATATTCCTATTATAACAAAACAATCACTTTCCATTGCAAAATTGTCATTAAGATAGACATTATAAGAAGACAAGACGTAGAAGCAGTAGAAAAAAAAAGATTCCGACGAATTGAGAATCTCCTCCCTTATGATGAAGTCGGTTAATAAAATAACATTAACTTTTTATAAAGACATCATTTCAATTTCAAATTATATTTTTTATTAAGCCTTTATATATAGGTATATATAATAAATCGAATTTAAAATATAATTCTCAAGCTATTTCATTCTAAAGAAAGCAGAGCGATAGTTAAATATTTACAATATTTTCCGTCACTGGGTTTGTTTCGCGGGAATCTTGACGTAAAAAAGCCGAATACAAAAAGTTGTCCGGCTTTAGGGCTTTTACACAATGTCAAAACACTTACGCCTAGATAATTAATGATATCATTCGTCGGGCACTTACCAGCGTCATCGTACCAAATGTTCTCGAACCGAATGGTCTGATGTATGACTCATGTCAGGAGTTGGGTAGGCCATTACTAATGGCCTACCCAACTCCCATACCAATACTCCCATACCAATGGTACTTGCTACTTGCGTAGACACCCTGGGAGCATCCCATCTGTCGGAGACTTCCGTTAGAGCTGGTGCGGTGGATGCTTGTCCCGAGGACCTCAAAAGGCACAAATATGCCGGTCTTGATAAGGCCTACATATTTAAAGCTTTTTTAGTCGAGACTGGGGAACAGGAGCCCACTGCGTTTCCAAAATTATTTCATCATAAAACAACTGATCCAGATCACTACCAGAGGGTAGCATCCTCAAGACACTGGCGGCCTTGCTACGTTGAATGGCAATGCTAATACGCTGGACCAGATAGCAACTAGCTCTTGGGTTAGGAGATGTATCAATGCATAATAAAAAGTATATATGTAGTTTATTAGTCATGTGGCACCCATAACTCAAGCTCTGCTTACTTTGGAGCCAGCTGTGTGAAATGTCCGGCGTTATTTCAATTTATTGAAGTTATCTCAATCTAGATTATAAATTCTCCGGCTTTTCGTATACGATAGAAAGCTCTAGTCGCAAACAATAATTATAATCGATTGCACAAACGGTGTGGGTTACACTTAGCGAAACTTTGCACGGGAAAAACAGGCCTCAAGTTTGTTGGGACAACATCGAATGAACGAGTCAATGTTGTCCCTGAAAATATTTAAAGATATCGTTGATCGGTGTTGCCACTTTTTACATTTACCTTTGTACTTTCAAAAGTGTACTATTAACATGCAATACGCGGGTTGTTTTGGCAACAGTATGACAGTGACATTAAACCATATCTATACGTAGAATAAAACTACATAGAAGGATTGTCTTTGGCCATATTGCGAGCAAACATTGGGTTTTTATATTATATACTTTTCGCTAACTATTTCGGGTTTTATTACTAATTTTGGTGTTTATATTTAAATAAAGCTAGAGTTATTGACTCGGTGTGAATAATCTGAATAAAGCTTTATGTATCTTTGTGATTCGATCAAAAAAAACCGTATAATTTATTTGATATTTATTTTATATGAAAAAACACCATTTAATATAAAATAAAAAATGGCGAACGACAATATACGTACGACAACATACGACATTGTGTCATCTTGTTATAAACAATCTAGGCATGAATTAGAAAAATTTACATTAATTAAATAAACATTTCACACAGCATCATCTAGGCCCAAAGCAGAGCTTGTGTTATGGGAACCACATGAGGTATGTATATACTTACATTATACATAATTATTATATTTAGAAAAACACCCAGAGCCCAGACAAATATTTGTAGATCCTACAAACATTTGCCCCGCAACGAGAATCGAACCCGCAATCTTCTACGTCTCAGGAGGGCCTTTGTCATATGTCATAACAATAATAGTTGTGTATAGTATGTTTTTGAAATATTTGCCTCCTACTTCCTCGTTTCGAATTGTTTTTAAAGTAATTATTAGTTTTATAATTTAATTATGAAATAATGTCTAGAATATAATTATCATCTTTTAAAATTAACGTCATTTTTCAGTTTACACTAATAGGCGGAAAGTAAGCTCATTAAAGAATTCTTTATTTTAATGTCTATTGATAAAAAAAAAATGATTTGAGCGCCATAATTACGTGTCAAGATTATTTGATCAGGGGGTCGCCTTATCCTTACAATAATATCTGTTGAATCTATCTTAATTGGTACCTACGTAAAACCTACCCTTCAATTATTTATTTACTTACCTAAACAATACTATAAATTATAGAGAAAAATGTAAGTAGTTATATAGGCGATAAAAATGTCAGAAGCAACTTTGTAACATATTGTGTAAAATTAGCGAAAAAGGTAATAGATAGATATAAGACTAAGTAAATATTGATAAATATAATATTATACTTTAGCAATAGTAATATAAGATAAAAATAAATAGATATAAATATGATACAAAAATGTTAGCATTAAGATATAGATGTAAACCATAGATATACGAATATTTAATAGATAAGACCAAATGTAAAATAAAAAATTAGACCTAAAAACCCCAAATCCCCCAGAGGGCAAATTAATAAAATAGAAACCCTGTCTTTCACTACCCACCCTAGTATATAAGAACTCTGATCCAGTCAGAGAGCTTCGCTTCTATGACGTTTCGAGACGTCGAAATAAAAAAAAAAACAATAATATAAACGAAAAGTTATAATTTCAATTTACGTACATACCTAAGCTAAGTACAAACTCATTACTACCTACTTAATGCTTTTAATAATAATAAATAATAGTAAATAATGCCGGACATTTCACACAGCATCATCTGGCCCCAAAGTAAGCAGAGCTTGTGTTATGGGTTCCACATGACTGATATACTACTTATATACTACTATACTATATATATACCACTTATATACTTTTAAAAACAAAACAATTCATCGAACGACCCGCGCCGCGAGTTATACGTTTACTCAGCGTTTAATTAAAATAACTTAAAATATAATCGCTTTAGAGCCCGAGTTCGTAACAAGGGAAGTTGAAATTTCCGAAACGTACAAGACAAAATAATAAAATATTAATAAAGGCTCCGTAGACGGTGGAAAACGATGGAAAAGTTTCATCGCCCAAATATTTGTGTTTCAAATAAAGCACTGTGATACTGCCAGGCTTGTTTCATTTTGAAACCGGTTTTAATGTGAAATGAGCTTTATTTAGACGGATTTAAAATTCAATATTCTTTTCACGAGCTGTCAACTGTCAATCGTTATGAAAAATCCCATACACACGGCCAGTCGTCATAGCGATTTGTGATTCATATAGTCTTCTGTTTTTCTTCCTATAATGGCATCTGCCTGCATGTTTACTTTGCCTAAAAATTAACGTCAAAAAATTGCAGTCGATCCTCATTTATCTATGCTAAATGTAAAATAATTAATTTAATTATATCGTGAAATGGCCGTCACAAATTATCTTAGATTCCTTGTCGTACAAACTACAATGCAACATGTCTACACTTAGAAGTCACATTTTACAACAAATAAAACATGAAATAGTATGAGAAATAGAATTAGTTTATAAGGAATATGTTATTTCATATATGTCAAACAACAAATCGGACATAGAGTGCCGAGGTCACATTTATGTCAATGACATAAGATACGAATTACAACAATCCACATCTCTACTCGTAACAGATTACGAGATAGCTTAGTAGAATACTAGGCCTAGTCTACTTCCAAGTGGAAACATCTTTAAGTAAGACCATTATTATTCTATGGCACTGGTGGGGTTAGAGTCGGCTGGTGTTTAACATCCGGCTCGTGTAAATAGCTTCAGTTAGTTAAAATATTTGGCTCATTTTCTGGGCAAATTAAAAGTATTGCGATGTATTTGTCCTTTCTTTTGTTTTAGAATCTCAATACCAACTTTAAAAATACATATATATATAATATATATATCATAAATATATATAAATTATATATAATATGAAAAAAAAATAACTTTCAGAACTGAGCGCTTGTGATGATGCAGCTTTTTCCACCAGTACTTCTCTTCCTTAATCTCCTTGATCCTTCTTGATCTTGTTATATTTTATTTTTTATATAAAACGAAAGCTACCTTCTGTATTTGGCTTATGTAGCTGATTTGTGGCCTTCTTCTTCCTCTCTATCCTGAAACTTTCCCTTCTAAGATTGTGTTTTTTTTTCAAATAATGCATTTTACACAGCATCATTTGGCTCAAAAGTAGGCAGAACTTTTGTTATGGGTACCATAAGATATACTACTTATACACTTTGTTTTATTTTTGTAAATACATACATTTTTTAACATAGAAGATCATCCAGAAACGAGTCAAATATTTACAGGTCATACAAATATTTGTTCAACCTTCTCAAGGAAAAAGATCCTAAAATTTCACACTGGTTTTAAAATAAATTATTGTTAGACTTTGTTTGTTTGTTTGTTTTCAGCCCGTACTGTCCCACTGCTGGGCAAAGGCCTCCCCTGGAGTTTTCCATTGCTTTCTGTTTAACGCCATTGTCTGCCACCGACAGTCACTAAAAGTGTCTAGCTCGTCACGCCAACATTTGCGTGGTCTACCGCGCCGTCTCACTGTCTCAGGGCTCCACTCAGTGGTAGCTTTGGCCCACAGTTCATTCGGCATGCGGCAGACGTGCCCTGCCCAGTACCACTTCAGCTTCGCAGCTTTTTCAGCCACGTCGAGGACTTTTGTTTTGGAGCGAATGGTAGCATTTTTGATTCGGTCAGTTAGTTTAATGCCGAGGATGCTTCGCTCCATTGCCCTTTGACAAACCTCGAGTTTAGTCCTCTGAACACCAGTGAGGGACCAAGTTTGAGCACCATAGGTTAGAATTGGGAGGATACAGACGTCCATGAGTTTACGTTTGAGAGATAGAGGCAGATCACCTTTAAATTGTGCTTTCATCGACCACTAGCTTCGCCAGGCGTTTTCGGTCCGTCTTGCGACCTCCTTATCCTGCCTGTCTTCAAAAGAAACTAATTGGCCGAGATAAACGTACTCATGAACGTATTCCATATTCCCCCCATTTACCGATATAACCTTTTAGGTGCTGTTTGTCATGACTTTGGTTTTACTTATGTTCATCTGAAGACCAATCTCCAGGCTTGCCGTCGCTAGGTCTTGTAGCATGTCTTGTAGTTGAAAAGCTGAAGATGAGAAAAGGACGATGTCTTCAGCGAAGCGAAGGTTTGTCAACCTTGCTTTGCCTAGGTCAACGCCCTTCTCTTTCCAGCGAGTTGTAAATGTGCGGAAAAGTTCTTCTAGGGTACTAGTGAATAACTAAGGCGACAGTGGGTCTCCCTGCTTAACTCCTTTTTTTATTTCGAATATAGTTCCGGATGCTTGTAGTTTAATGGCAGCAGTACTGTTTGAATAAATTCTATGGATGAGTTGAATGTAAATGGGTTCAATATTTTGATTTTCTAGTGCTTTTAATATAGATGAGTGACTAATGCTGTCAAATGCTTTTTTATAATCTACAAAGGCTAAATATAATGGTAATTTGTATTCTGTGAATTTTTCAATGATTTGATTTATGGCATGGAGATGATCAGTAGTAGACAGTCCACCGCGAAAACCTGCCTGCTCGGGGAGTTGTTCCTTATCCAGCTGTTTCGTTATTCGATTTTCTACTACTTTTATAAATGTTTTATAGACGTGAGATATAAGGCTAATCGGGCGGTAGTTATTTGTTAGACTTTATTATAATTATTATTTATTATATTTTTTATTTTATTTATTATAATTATATTTTTTATATTTTAATATTTATTATTTTATTATTTATTTTATACTTTATTATATTTATTATAATTATAATTGTTAGACTTTAGTTAAGATAAAAACTAAAAGCAATCAAGTTAGACTACTCTTCATTAAAAGGTTATCTGGAAGAAATAGCTCCCTCAGCGATAAGACCGTCCATTGTCCATACATATTTAGGTATTGTGAGTTGTCAAATTATTAATAAGCTAGTTTTAAGTTGTACAATAAAGTATTTATCTACTACTAAGACTACCTAAGACTACACTTATTAAGCTGTTGCTCGCGACTACTTTCGCTTTTTTTTTTAAAGGAATTGAAGCTACATTTAATTAGTAAGTTTCAAACCAATCACATGAGCCACCCATTTAAAAGTTTCCATACAAAGATTCATTCCTCATTTTACTTTTTATTTTATTTTAACAAAAGTCACGCCTGAGACAGCTTGATCGGGGCACGAGTAAGGAACCTTAAAACTTAAAACTTCTTTTTAATTTTTGTGTGTGTTTTGTATGTGTACTTGATTGTAAATTAACATAGTTTTTAAGACAACTTACTAACAATAAATAATGGACCTATATTGTTGTCTGACGTAATAAATGAATTTAATTTAATTTTACTCCTTTATGAGAGTTGTTTTGAAAAATCTTAAAACACGTGTACATTTATTTTGCATTTTAAGTGTCAAACCAAGTTTCAAATAAATCACACTCGTAAAAAAGTTCCCATACAAAATTGTACACCCCATTTCACCCCTTCGTTAGGGTTATTTTGAAAAATACTGAAATACGTGTTCATTTATTTTGCATTTTAATTATTCAAATCAAGTTTCCAGCAAATCGCACCACGCGTTAAAAAGTTTCATATATTCGTTTTCACCCCTTTTCACCCTTAATTGAATTTCAAAAAACCCCGCCTTAGTGGGTTTTGCTAAAAAAAAAAAGGAAAAAAAAAACTACCTTCCAAAATTCGGCTTTCTAGCTTCAGCGGTTTCGGGCTCGGCGATGATGAATTAGTCAGTCAGTCAGGTTAAGCTCTTTTATAGATGTAAAATTATTTACATGTTATCATCTACTCATTTATTGATAAGTAAATTGCTTGATGTTGTCGTGACGTCATAAATGGTAAAATTGCCCAGGATTAAGAAATTGAAATTTTTCGTGTACATAAGATTTAGTCAGTCATTTAATAAAGATAACAAACGTAGAAATAATCAAGTAATAGTAAGAACAAGACACGTCATGTCCAGTATAAGCAATGTTTCCGCTACGACGTAGACGTAGGACTCACGTAGACCCTCTACGTATTGTCTACGACACTCTACCTAATTTAAACTAATTACTTTTTTTGTATGAACCTAAGTATGTAGGTATGTATGTTTGTTTTAATGGATAAAATTAAAAACTACTTAACCGATTTTAATAATTATTTCACCTATAGAAAGCTACATTATCAGAGAGTAAAATGGGCTGTTTTTAATTTTGAAAAATTTCAGAGATCCCTACGAAAATTAAAACAGCAAAACCAAAGGTATCAAAACATTGTCCATAAAAGTCACTATTTCGCGTGCGCTGCGTAAATTATTCATAAAACAAAAATAATGTACAACATGTCTATAGTACTAGACATTAGCCACAAAAAGTCCATGTTACTATATGCCTAACTATAACCGCTTTTTTTAAATTAGTCTATCTAAACACGGCTAGAATCAAAAGATAGTTGCCGTGGCGGATCGCTAGTAATGCTATATGAAAATCGCTTTTATAAGGCGAACATATTTGTCGAAGTTAGACCTACTTATTTGACCTAAATAGGGCCCAACAGCTTGCCCAAATAGATATAGCGGTATGTGTATAGGGTGTCAACATATTTTTAATCGACTTAAAAAAAGTAGGTTCTCAATTTGGTTGTTTTTTGTATGTGTTACCTCATAACTTCGTCATTTATGAACCATTTTATAGAAATTTATATAGAAAGTGGATATACTTTCTGATTGGTCCCATAAATATACCAAAATTTATCAATATCGGTTCAACGGTTTAGGCATGAAAACGTAACAAACAGACAGACAGAGTTACTTTCGCATTTATAATATTAGTTAGATTCAATGAAGTCGATTTATTACTTTTTAAAACGTAATTTTGGTAGATACAGCTTTCAGACACCACAAGTTAAGATGTTCCCAATGCGTAGAAACCTTCTAGAAGATTCGCCACGTCCAGTTCTGGGGGAGGCTGTTTGCCGCGTCATCGCTGATTGATACGGGCGGCAACAATGCATGTTTGCTTTCAATTACACCCCGCGTCCCGCTTCACCCTGGATCTAGTGATATGGAAGCACTATACACGTTAACAAAAAACCTAAATTTATTTACAGGAATAATTACATAAATGCCCAGAACAATATAAAACACATTTGATACAGTTGAGTTATCTAAGGAACGTTTAAAAAGACCTATGATAACTCAACTGATCCAGATCACTGCCAAAGGGCAACGTTCCCAAGACACTAAACAAAAATATAAATATTGCTGAATAATTCACACAGTTCCATATAGCCCCAAACTAAGCAGACTGATAAAATCCCTACTTATAAATGCGAAAGTCACTCTGTCTGTCTGTCTGTCTATCTGTTACGTTTTCACGTCCAAACCGCTTAACCGATTTTGATGAATTTTGGTATAGAGATAAATGGGACCTTGGAGAAGGACATAAGATACTTTTTATGTAGGTACCACGTGTACGAAGCCGCGAAGGCAGCAGCTAGTACTTATATACTTGTAACTGCATACTCATAATACCCAGATACTTTATAACACCCAGACACAAAGTTTTTAGTTGATAATTTTTCTTAAACTATCATGGTTTTTAAAATAATTTTCACTCAAACGGGAAATTTACCATGATATATGAGTTTATCTAGTGATCATAGCATGCAACTGTGCCGAAATATCGGGTAGCAAAAAAAACATATATCATGGTAAATATACCGTTTTAAGTGATAATTACGGACTATTTTTTATTTAGGATTGGAATCGAACTCGCAACCTACAGGGCAGAAGGTAGATTTATTACCAACTCAGCTGTAAGACTGAATTGGAAGTGTACCATACTAATGGTATTCTTTCGTCCTTAACCTTATTTAAATTAACACCATAAGATGGCCCTTTTTCTTTACGGAAGATAATACAAGTGTCATTTTTGTTGTTAAAAACGCTCATGATAAATAAAGTCTTGACGCAAACCAATCTACCTACTTCCTGCCCGCGGCATTGCCCGCATCATACATATAAAATTTAAAATATATGCAATTTCAGTCTACAAACTACATCTTTACCAATTAAAACCCAAACCAGCAGGATGATTACGTAAAAGAAGCAGCAACGACAACAATAGCAACGCGACAGCAATATCGGCAAAAGTCTCAAGTCGTAAAAAAACACTTAATTTTCCAGCCTTTTCTTTACTCGCTTGTCACTTTACTACAGACAAATACGCTAAAACCAGATATATCTGTCGTAAAAAAACACTTAATTCGCCAGCCTTCCCTTTTACTCGCTTGTCGCTCTACTATAGTCAAATATGCTTTATATCGCAGATATTAGCGTAACAAAAGTGTGTTTGACAGCAGTGATCGCAATTCACCTATTGCTAGTTGTCGCAAGTTACGTAATGAAAAGAGGATACTGATTTCTGCTGCTAGCCTGTAACCTTAAGGGCATGACCCTAACATTAGACATTTAAACTTTGTTGATGTCACATTTTGCTTCTCTATATCAAGGATCACGTCCAACTATGTCACAATTCGTCGTCTCTATTGTCGGGTAGGTAAGTACTTATTGCCTTCCTCAGACACGAAACGAACACGTCTGTGACCGCGAACGTGTCCTTTGGTACGAATTTGATAGTAGCTTTGCTTTCTGCGCTGTAGGTCGTGGGTTCAATTCCCACTCAGGACCAACATTTGTGTGAAGAACATAGATGTTTGTACTGGGTGTTATAAAATATTCCATCAGTCATCTGGTCCCCATACAAGTACTTAGTTTGGGCGTGAATTGTCCACCAAGATTTTTTATTTATTATTATTTTGAAGTTGAATATATCATTATGAGTTAAGTCGCAAATCATTACATTTCGTTTCTTATACCATGTACATGGGTGTCACACCACCACTCTACAAGTCAAAAGATTACTTGTACAAAATGTAAGTACAACTATTCAAAATAACATCAATTAAAATTTGTGTAGATTGAAGAGCTGCTTCAAAATCATATTTCCTTGATCTTTTTACCATTGACGTGCTAAATTAATAAAACCGCTGCTCATTTCCACACCATACGTCATTGTACTATGGACGTTTGAGGGTAGGTAGAGACATTAGGGATGGTGTGGGTAGGCAGTAGGCAGTACACTCGAGGCGGCACGCGGCGGACACGCGCGTAAACAAAGACGCGTGCGCACGCAATACGCACGTATATTAAAAGGAATATGTTAGATTATTGCTTTGGTTTGGTCTTAGGAAGAATGCTAATTTTTATTTGGAAAAATCTAAGGGAGACTTTCGTTCATAGAGGAAGTAGAGGAACATAAAAGTTTAATTAAAAAAAAAATATTCTAGTATAAATAAATATTGGCGGATAATACACACAACACCATCTAGCTCCAAAATAAACATAGCTTGTATTATGATGACCAGATGATAGAATACTTATATATTTTTAAATACTTACACATGATACTTTATATCACCCAGACACAGAACGATCACCTATGTTCATCACACAAATGTTTATCCTGGGAGGGAATCGAACCTTTAACCTACAGCGCAGAAGGTGAAGCTACTACCAGCTGAGCTGACAGGCCATTCTGTAAAGCTGTCTCGATACAGTAAAGTTTAACAATCATAAACGATCAAAATGCGCCCATTACATATAGGGTGTTATAATTTTGATCAGTCACTGCCCCGCACACGTTTCCACTTGGCACCATTGTTACTTGTGTTAGATTGAAACACTCAGCGTCATTTACAGAAACACTTATTTTATCAGGACGGTAGACAGGAGGATCACAGTGCGTATATTCATAAAATCGGCAGTGGACTAGAGCCAAATAAATATAGAGTAAATTACTCAGTACAGTAAAGTAAAGTACATTACGAGTACGTTTCACTTCAACCGACTTTAATAGAAGAGATTCTGAATTTGTTTGTAATATTTGATTAGAAAATTATTTTTTTGTTTTGGAGGGTATAAATACTTCCCGTTTGGTCCCTTTTCAATTTGAAAAGAAAATACTCTTGGAGTAGAAAAATAGGGAAATAAATTTTGTATTGGACTTTTAATGCAGTAGTGTATTTATGAGGAGTTATGGATGCAATTTTTTATGGACTCAAATTAAAGTAAATTAAGTTAGTTTGTTTTAGTTTTCAAAACGTAATATTTTTTTCAATGAACGGAAAATGATAAGTCAAAGTCAAAAGATATATTACTCAATACAATCACAAGGATCCCTTTGAAACGTCTTACATACTAGGTGCCAATTCCTTCTAACCCAAGCCCGAGAAGAACTGACAAGAAACTCGTCCTGATCCTAGCGCTATTTTGCATGATCCATCTTATAACTACCTTAACTACAAAAAACTAAAACAAGAGAGTTTATACATTTCAAATGTGTCGGTTAACTGTCTGAGGGCATGAGGACATGAGGTCATGCATTTTTATCAATAAAATAGTAATTTATATTATAATACGCTTTATTCAAAAGACTACCCTTTATGTAAGCTTTATATTTCTTAAAAGTAGATTAGATACATTTTCAGGAAACTTATTATAGAAGCGCACCGTGTTCCCCATAAAGGACTTATTTAATTTTTCTTGTCGAAACCTAGGGATGTATAATTTGTTTCTGTTCCTAGTATTGATTCTATGAAGATCACTATTTTGCTGAAACCCATCTCTATTTTCATGAGTGTATAACAACTTTTCACGACGACCTCTGTGGCGCAGTGGGCTATGGTCCGGCTGGGACGCAGAAGGTTGCGGGTTTAAAACCCGCCGCGGGACAAATGTTTATATTAACTGCAAGTATTTGTCTCGGGTCTGGGTGTTTCTATGTATGATATGTATGTATTCACCAAAAAAAACAGTATATAAGTAGTATGTTAGTCATGTGGTACCCATAAAACAAGCTCTGCTTACTTTGGGGCCAGATGATGCCGTGTGAGAAGTCCGGGGTTATAAAAAAAAAAAAATCGGGTTGCACTCCGGGAGTGCTGACAGAAGTGAAAACTTATTTTGGCGCGTTAGAGTTTAGTAATAAATTACTTCAAAATCAGTAATTATGGCGACTGCCAATCAAATACTGAACGAACACAGATGATGCAATATTTTTTGTTCAGAATATATATAATATATCAAAGAACCTAACTCAGTAAACTTCTCCATACAAAAGTAGACTGTAAACATGTGAATTAAGGTTTATAATCAAATGGGGCGAGCGCGGCAGCCAGCTGCGTCTATATCAAAAAACCTTACTCAGTAAACTTCTCCATACAAAAGTAGACTGTAAACATGTGAATTAAGGTTCATAATCAAATGGGGCGAGCGCGGCAGTCGGCTGCGTCTCGCCCCAGACGGTAACGGTGTCGAGAATTTAGAGGTTTTACCTCATCAAAAAATATGCGTACCGCGCTAAAAGAAGTATTCAATTCAAAAAATATAAAGTATTGTGAAGCTTTTGTGAGAATATTAATACTTTTGAATATATATCTCAAAGACTCTCGTAATTTCATTTTATAAATGGTAAAGTGAATAAATTATATTGGTATAAAATGGTATAAATGACACGTTACGCATGCTCTCTAATTCGGAAAGTTAGGGGGTATCGGACTCTTATTAAAAACAGGTGGCATGCTAACTAAAATCCCACCGAACTTCCCTCATTTACCTTAATGCATCATCGAACCACTCATCATCATCAACCACATCAACATCATTATCAACAGCGTCACATGTCGGTCCTTACTCTGGGGGAGGATGGGTGTTGCTTGTTCTCCGAAGTAGTGTAGTCTAGTCTTCGTCTTAAATGTTTCAGTCTTCGAGAAAGGAGTCAATGTATGTAATTTACGAAGCCATATTGTCATAAGCGATGAGACGTACACTGGAAAGGCAATATTACAGATGTGACGATATTAAGAACATAATAATATATTAATTATATATAATTTTCCAGGCTTCTCGATCTGAATTGAGATAATTTAATTACTTCCTTACAAATGATGTATTCCATTTTCCTCTTATATACTAGTACATTGACATCATCTCGCGACAGAAGGGCGAGCTCAGGGCGGCTGCGACCCGCCCGCCTAATTACTTATGTATCGCCCCCAGCTCACTAAAAACGGGTTAATTTCTATAATAAAACAACCCTAGCGAAATTAAACGCCATCCTACCCTGGACGTAGAACAGAACCGTATTCAGGGCGGTGTACGGTGGTTTTAGGGGAGTTATCTTCTCCCCTATTAGATCCTGTCTTGCCGGGGCCATTGGCATTTCAAAGGACCCACATAGATCTTACAAGTCAGTAGTCCCTTCAAGTTAATAAAATAATAATAATAATAATAATAATAATGCCGGACATTTCACACAGCATCATCTGGCCCCAAAGTAAGCAGAGCTTGTGTTATGGGTACCACATGACTGATATACTACTTAAATACATTTTTTTTTTCTTAAATACATACATATTATACATAGAAACACCCAGACCCGAGACAAATACTTGCAGAACATACAAACATTTGTCCCGTGGCGGGAATCGAACCCGCAACCTTCTGCGTCTCAGCCAGACCTTAGCCCACTGCGCCACACAGGTCGTCAATAAATAACTTAAATTAAATCTGTATCCATTATTTTAGAGTTACGTGTTACTTTATGGAAAATAATATTTATTATTATACTATAATATTTATTATGTATACATAAGCAACATTTTACAATATGCCTGAACAATATGCTTTCCCTTTCCCTATCTCGGCACACTAACACACACTGTTGACAGTACCAACCTCTCGGAAAATGGGTTGGCACCATTTGACAGCCAACTCCACAACCGCGGGCGCTCATTTGACAAACAAAATACCGCTCGCGCTTATTGGTCAAATCAAATAGCGCGCGCTTTCCCGTATTCCTGTTACACACTTCCGTCCCTTTTCGCGAAATCACTTCCACATATTGCAGAAAAGATTGTGTTGTAAGTCAATAGTCTGTAAACTTGAGTGATAAAATTAATGAAACAAAATAATAATAAAAACTGTAAAACATGAAAAATAAACTAAGAAAATACCTACTTAATTTTAACATAAAAATATTTTAAAATATATTATTAATTAATATTAATATTAATACTTTACTTCAATCAATAACTCCTCAGTGTCTTCGTAAGAGAAACGTATTGAGAGGAACATTTGAATTAATTATATTAGTATGGAAGTATGAATAGGTAGTAGAAGAAGCTACCAGCACGCGGCTACAGTAGCAGTAGCAGTAGCAGTGCGGTCATTCATTTATAATTAGCTATAAGGTAAACTAATGTAATGATTTTGACCAGTAGGTTTTGCCACACGCTTCGTAAATTTTGACAAGGTTTTGCCACACGGTTTGTTGATTTTGACCTTGGACACAGAATACTTATTAATACAACCTCGGATGAAACTTGATTTTGACCCTCAACTTTATGAGAAACAACTACGATTTTGACCCATTATTTTACGAACCCCTGGTACGACCCCGCGCTCGAAATAACAGTTTCATATAATTGCAAACGTTCTGGGCAAATAGTCGAAAGCTAATTAATTTTTTATAGCTTTTGCGCGAGTTGGGGACAAATAAAAGAAAAGTGGGATAATTATTTGAAAAGTACCTACAGATAGCAAAGAAGCAAGAAGCAAAATTTTCAAATTAAAAAATATCACAATTTCTATATTTTGTTTTTTGAAGCCCGTGAGTATGTTTACTTATTTAACTTTAGAATAACTACAAATTATAAGCAGTAAAAAGACTGGTCAAAATTATCTTTCATTTCGTTATTAAGAATCTTGGTTTCATCCCTTATATCATCATCATCATCATCACTGGCCTTAGTTCATCTGTTGAAGATGATTTAGGTGGCGTCAGTCAAGTTACAGAGCAGTTATTTGTAATTGAAAACATTCGTTCGTGGATCCACTCCAGCAAGCTGAGGTGGGTGATGTGTCCTCTCCACTGACGCCACTCTGTCTGGGATTCTGTTTGATAGCACAGGCCTTCCCTGCTGACTAACAGAAGAGCTAGCAACAGAGAAGGAAAACTTGAAACAAACCCGGCTTGGTGCCAGCCGTTATATACTCGTTATATAACCATTCGCGAGGGTACGATGAGCGAAGGCGATGCGTGGTGCGTGCAGATAGCGAAGCCGTGACCGCCCGACTTGCTGCAGGATTAGTAGATAGCGGCCCTAAGGAGCGAGTTTATAAGAGGCCCACTTAATAGCAACTTTAGGAGCTTTGAGCGTCTTTAAAACTTCAGTTTCAATGTAAGGATTATGCAAAGGGTTTCTGGAAGTTTTCACTGAAGCTTGATGAAAAATGCAAATAATTGAATTTACTTATAAACGTTTCTCAAATTCTGTCAAAAATTAACCTCTGTTTAAAATAGTGTTACCCATTTTGTAAGATACTGACAAATACTGACAGGGCGAATCTTAATACAGTGTTTATACTGTTTTAAAAATTAATTGATATTATTCAGTTGACAAATAGCAAAACCTACGTATTTCCCATCGATCTAGAATCATGAAATAAGGCAAGAAGCACAGTCACGGCGCAAGTAAAAAAAAATCCGAATACCGTTAATATGTACTTACAGTGGTGGTCATCTAATTAAAAACACCTAGTGAAGTAATTAATATTATTATAGCATTTAATCAGGTCATTTGTTTTCACTACTTCACAATGTACTATCGCCGTAAGATCTGCCTTTCCAGTTTGAAACTATTTTGCTAGTTTAATTAACTAGGTTTGGGTGAAAACAAAAGAAATCGAGCAAGCCGGGGGTGGCAATCGGTCACTTCACAGAAAAATCATCCTAGTGGTGTAAAGGCAGATTTTACGGCGATAGTACATTATTATCTCTAGTTTAAATACAAGCAATCATATTTAGACAACAAAATGAAATTAAAAAGTAATATCAGTGAAACAAAAAGTATTAATATCGTTAGAGCATGCAGAGTGGACTACTAATTAGAAACATTGTATGACTTGGTTCGAAAATTAAATTTTTAAAATAAAATACCGTTCTTACAAATGTCAATCACATTGTGCATTTTGCCGCCGTTTTTCACTCATTACGATTATATACTATTTTTTACTGCATAATTCAAAATAAGAGTATAATGTATAGTGAATTTTCATTTAAAACAAAAATGAATTTACTGAAAAATCGCCGATTATTTAGAATGTTCCGTAAAGATGATATTTAACGCCCTTGTACAATTCAAACAACCCGGAACATCAGATAACGTGCCAAGAAAACTTCGGCCAAGGAAGACCACAGTTCAAGAAAACAGGCTTATGATTCGATTAGCTAAACGGGACCCCTATAAAGGATCAAATGTTATAAGAAAACAGGTATTTTCAGAAAATGATCCTCGACACGTGTCCACAAAACTAGTTCGTAGACGGTTGGTTGAAGAAAAATTGTTAGGAAGGATTGCTAGAAAAGTACCACTCGCAAATATTGGACTATTCATCAATTTAAAAAAGTTTTGTTTTTAGATGAAACAAAAAATAATTTTATTAATTCGGTGGACCTCGGAACCCTAAAAATGAAACTTATAATAATGGTTGTAGCGCTAAAGCATGTAGTCATATATTGAGACATAATCACTTTAAAAACATTACTGAGTTATTGAGAAACAAGGACTGCAGGTCAAATTCTAGATTATGAAAATTCTCTAAATGAATCGAAACAGTTTCAAAAATTTTCGAGAGTTGTACTCAATACACATTTTGATAATCACGTGTTTTACTCACTTATTATTTATTCAATGGAGGCACCGACACTGTTTCTATTCATCTAGAAAATCTTCATAAGGGTGAGTTTGATCTGCAGTCCGCTCGTTGCCGCTCACGTTCACGGTTCGTGCGAAATGCATCGAAACAGTGTGCTTTCATCGGCAAAATAATACGCGAATGCTTCTCAAAAAGTACATAAATATGTACTTTATAATTATCAACACATTCATCATTCATCTGTTGAAGATGATTTAGGTGGCGTCAGTCAAGTTAAAGAGCAGTTATTTGTAATGAAAAGCTTTCGTTCATGGATCCACTCCAGTTAACTGAGGTGGGTGACGTTTCCTTCCCACTGAAGCCACTCTGCCTGGGATTCTGTTTGATCGCGCAGACCTTCCCGGGTACCTACACTAACCTCTTTACAGGACCCGCAGGAAAGTCGAGTCAGTACATGCGGTGTCGGTTCGGTTGCAGGTTCATACCGTCATTAGAACATCAATAAATTACCCAAATACGTGATCACGGACCTCATCACGAGCTGTCATTATCACCCCTCTTCTATAAACTTTATTGCTGTTAACATTAGCACGAGCTTTAAATAATCCTGTTCAACCCCTAAACTGACATTCTGACATTTGTCCACCTACAAATTATTACAACACCAGAATTAGCACTGTAAAATTTACAACATTTATTAGTCAAAAGCGGAATATCTTTATTCCATACAAAATTACTGCACATAGGACGTTTTGTAGTCAGCTGTTAAATCACCCTGTTAATCTTTATTAAGGGGGTGTGTGAATTCATTGATGCTGACAGATTCGTCGCGCGGGATTTAAAGTAGATTTATGTTTAGGTATTGTATAGTGTTTCGGCAATTTGTACGGTTGTTATCTAGTTTGGAATGGTTATGTTGGGTTGTAGAGATAAAACGATTTGCTTGTGGGTAGAGTACTGAGGTTAGGAATGTGTGTATAGAAGATCTGTGCCAAATTGCTTTTGACGTCCAATTTTCTTTGTAAGATCTTGAGACATGCTTGTTTTCGTTAGCAGTAAAAGCAATATCTTACCTAGATGTATGTATTATTAAATAAATAAAATAAAAATAATTCCAGAGATTTCACAGCCTCATCATACATACATATTAAACATAGAAAAACACCCAGACCCGAGACAAATACTTGCAGAACCCGGAACCTTCTGCGTATCAGGCAGGCTTTCGGCCACTGCGCCTCAGTGGTTGTCAATATATCGGATCGATAATTTCGTTGAAATGTTCGTGGAGTTACTTGAATAAACATATTATCGTATTATCTGTTGTGGAGGATGATTTATTTTTATCTTTTTCAAATCTACCCGCAAAATTTAACATGTTATTCATAAGTAGTCTAGTAAATATCATTATAATTATAGCTATAAAATACGAAAGTACATTTATTTTAATTAAGGTGCCTTTCTGTAACTATAGAATGAATATAGAAAAGAGGGATTTGCAAGTATTTTTATAAGTACTTAATATCTTGGCTACAGAACATTTTTTAATTTTTAATTTTTGATGTGTAACATCTTTTCTCTCGCTTTCCTCTGTAAAACTGAATTCGTGAAAGAGACTGAAGTGTGTAACAGGAAGCTGGGAAACACGCGCTATTTGATTTGACCAATAAGCACGCGCGGTATTTGATTTGACCAATGAGCGCGCGCGGTGGTAAAATTGGCCGTCAGATGGTACCAACCCATTTTCCGAGATGTTGGAACTGTTAGCCAACAGTGTGTGTGTGCATCTTACGAGCAAGAGACAGGGAAATAGAGAAGGAGATTGCATCAGCTGTACGCTTAACCTACAGTGTAGTGTATAAAGTGTGCTGTTAGTTAAACTAATTCAGAATTAAATGTTAATGTTGCTTATTTCCAAGGTGAGATGTCAGACGTTACACTTCATTTGCGACTACTGTAATGCTCGCTTATTTATTTTTAAACCACAACTAGAAAGTGCGATACTCTCCTTATACAGGAGATGTATGCTTTATATAACTTAAGTTAGATAAATAAATTGGTTGCCTTTGTAGTTTTTGATAAATAATTCTGGACTTTTACACAGCATCATCTAGTCCCAAAGTAAGCAGAGCTTGTGTTATGAGTACCACATGACTGATACACTACTTATGTACTTTTAAATTCATATTATATATAGACAAATACACAAACCTGAGATAAGTATTTGCACATTACACAAACATTAGTCCTGCGACGGGAATCCAGGCCTTGGACAACTGCGCCACTGAAGTCGTCAAAACATAATAAGGATGTCACTAAACATAAGTTTATAAACTACGAACCTCTTCAAAACGAAATATCGGGCCAATAAACGTGCAAAACCCTACTTATAGCTACATCTTATATCTTCTTTTTTTCGTTAATGGCCTGTGACATACTTATGTCAATTCTGCCAATGTCAAGTGTTTATAGTTTATATTCAGTTGTTTGTTATAAGTCTTAGTCGATGGTCAATTGTTGATTCTAGACGACACGCGGAATAGCGTCTAGAATTTTCTTGGGATTCCTCATCGTTCAAATCACATTGCACCACAATACACATATAATCCAATTATCCATACCCGTCCCGCAGCCTCAATATATTCATTAAAATTCCGCCAAGATTACTGAATAAAACATGCAATAAAACGGGTAAAAAATCATAAATTAGCAGAGCTATGTTGCTCCATGAAATGACAGACGAAGAATCCCTCATAGCTATATCGTTGCGACACGTTTTGTGACGATACAATAATTAAAATTGACAACGAAACAATTGTCAATTCGACAGTCAACGTATATTTCAACGACTATCGTTTCTATATATCGAAATAGGTTCGCAGAGTAAACGCCCTGGTTTTGCACAATTATTGTCTCGATATACCAATTACTCATTTCAGTAGGGCCACGTTGTGTCGTAACCAGCGCTAGTACTTGGCTCTACCAAAACCAAAAAGTCGAAAGTCAAAATATACTTTATTCAATACAATCACAAGGATCACTTTTAAATAACTTACATACTAGGTGAATTTAGGCACCAATTCATCCTAACCTAAGCCCGAGAAGATCCGGCAAGAAACTAGTCCTGGTCCTAGCGCTTTTTTGCATGATCCAGCTTATAACTAGCTTAACTACGAAAAACTAACACAAGAGCGTTTATACATTTCAAGTGTGTTGGTTAACTGTCTGATGGCAAAGCAACATGAGACCATGCATTCTTATCAATAATAGAGTAATTACATTATAATACGCTTTCTTCAAAAGACTACCCTTTATGTATATTATAAGTATGCACCTATGATTGAAAGTTATATTGCTTCGTCCGAGTAGTGCATCAAATCAAAGATAATCGTAACATAAGGGTACGATTTGTTTATCCTCACGGTCCGATGAGTGATCGCCTTAATGAGATGCTCCGCAAACATCGCACTATTCCTTTGAGAGTTCCCCCTTAAATCTTTTTTTATCTATTTGAACATCTGATAATTGTTATTTGTTGTGTGTAATTGCTTCGTTATTGTGCGCTGTTGTAAAAATACTCTTTTCTAAACATCTCAGAGGCTGATAAAAAGCGTTGAATTTAAATTGTGTATAATCTTTACTTCGTCTTCTTCTTCTTTATCTTCTTTATTCTTTATTGTACACAAAAAAATAAATAATCTAAACTTAATCAATAATGGCATGTACACAGGCGAGCTTAACCCTAAATCTTCATACCCATTTAAGAGCTATGCTATTGTCAGTGAATGATGCAACTCTTGCCACCTGTTCCTCTCCAGGGCACTGTAATCCTTGCTTGGAAGACATCCGGGCTTGGTAGACATTTCAGATCTTCAGTTATTTAGATCTTGTAGAATATCTAAAGGGAATAGTTAGAAGTATGATCTAACATAATACGATCTATTCTATAATACCTTAATAAACTAGTGTGTGATTATAAAATAGATATATATATAAATATATATATTTATATATATAAAAGTATTTAAGTAGTATATCAGTCATGTGGTAACAATAACACAACCTTTGCTTACTTTGGGGCCAGATGATGGTGTGTGAAGTGTCCGGCATTATTTATTTTATTTATATTTATTTGGCACTATTTATTCACGCATTGGACAATTAATTGAAATGTGACCAATGACACACACCGAGGTTTTAGTTTCTTGAATGTGACGGAGTCCTCACGATGTTTTCTTCGCAGTTTATTTATTATAAATGTATCAAACGAAAAGTCCATTGGAATCATAATTCCGAATGATCGGAAAGCTAGGGTGCTAGCTTCTGTGATCTATATATTCTTTATTGAAGAAATTAAGTACGGAATAATAATCACAATCTATATATTAATACGTGAAGAATAAACTTTGTACCCCTATGAAATCCCAGAGTCAGTAAAGTGGAGTAAAGATATTTAACAAAATTATAGAAAATTTAAATCTTAAAGATGTAAAATTTAAGCCTAATATTCGCGGCTAAGTCTAAGAATAAGAAATTTTCTAGGTATTGACAAAGTCTCTTAAGGAGTTGCAAAAAAACCAGTTGAGCTATCTAAGAACAGCTTAAAACGATCTATTGATAGCTCAACTGATCCAGATCACATTGAAATAATTAAAAAAAAAAAAGCGGCTAAGTGCGAGTCGGACTCGCGCACCGAGGGTTCCGTAAAAACCTGTAGGTATATAAGTAAAAGTTAACCCATCACGACAATTGAGTCATAGTTATGGTATTTTTATCGCAAAATGAAATCCATCTAAAAATTTAAGGTTTTCGTAATTTTTCCTTTACCTGTGCTATAAGACGTTGCTTCGTACCAAATTTCAAGATTCTGAGTTCACGAGAAGTACCCTGTAGGTTTTGATTCCCTTGCAAATATCGAAAATTTGCTCAAATTTGCGGCATAAACGGCTGTATCTTTTAATTGCGTTGGCTTAGAAGTTTGTTTTTTTTTCACATCTTTAAGGGACAGTAGACTTGAGTATTTCATATAAATTTGAGCTTAATACCTCCACGTGTTCTTGAGAAAAAGGGTCTGGACAGACAGACGGACGGACAGACAGACGGACGGACGTACAACAAAGTGATCCTATAAGGTTTCCGTTTTTTCTTTTCGAGGTACGGAACCTTAAAATATGTAATATAACTAAAAATTTTAGGTGTTTGGAATTTTTCCTTTTATATTTGCTATAATACATTGCTTCATGCCAAATTTGAAGATTCTAGGTTGACTGGAAGTACCCTTTAGATTTTAATTCCCTTGCGAGTAGTTGCGAGTTTGAAAATATGCGACTTAAATTGCTGTTTCTTTTGATTGCGTTGACATAGAAGTTTGATTTTATTACAGCTTATAGGTATTATAAACCTGAGTATTTAATATGAATTTTAATTTAATACCTCTACGCGTTCATGCAGGAAGGGGTAAGTAATAGTAAGTTTAAAGTTATTAAAAATATTTTTATTATATCATGTAACTAAAAAATTACGGATTTCGCAATTTTCCCTATATCTGTGCTATAAGACGTTGCTTCGTACCAAATTTCAAGATTCTGAGTTCACGGAAAGTACCCTGTAGGTTTTGATTCCTTTGCGAGTGTCGAAAATTTTAGGAAATTTGGGGCTGTATCTTTTGATTGCGTCGGCTTAGAAGTTTGTTTTTTTCACAGCTTTAAGGGACAGTAGACCTAAGTATTTGATATAAATTTCAGCTTGATACTTCCACGCGTTCCTGAGAAAAAGGGTCTTGACAGACAGACGGACGGACGGACAACAAAGTGATCCTATAAGGGTTCCGTTTTTTCCTTTCGAGGTACGGAACCCTAAAAAAATAGTAAAATAGTAATTCTAAAATTCACTTTAGAGAGTGAACACTTCCCGTGTTCTAGGGCCGCCGGTAGGATTGCCCGCCACGCAAGTTTTAACGATGTCATTCATCGGGCACTTACCAGCATCAACGAACCCACTATTCTCGAACCGAATAGTCTGATCCGTGATGATGGTAAGAGGCCTGATGGTATGACTCTTGTCCCTTAGGAGATGAGTAGGCCATTGGTGTGGGATGCGTAGACATCCTGGCCGCATCCCATCTGTCGGAGACATCCGTTAGAGCTGGTGTGACGGCGGAATAGGCCTACATATTCGAGCGTTTTGGATTTGAGTCCCTGGGCCCGTGAGGAACGGTGTCAATCGCGTTATCCAAATTATTACACAACGTCTGGTAGAAACTTCGCGTGACCCAAAAGAGGGCTCCTATCTGGCCCTAGTATTGCTATTCAATTAGGCAATGCTACAAATCTAGGGGACGCTTCCCCCCGGCAATGATCAGTTAACCTATCCATAGATCGTTTTAAACAGTCTTTAGATAGATCAACTGTTTCATATATTTTATATTATTCTGTACATATCTGTAATAATTCAAATAAATCTTTAGGGTTTTGTAATAGTTCTTCCGTCTCTTGTATGCTTATAAAAACCCTAAGACACGTATTGTGCACGAGGCGGTATTTAGGGCGTGGACACACCTGTCCAAACAAGTTCACGATGAATAATTAAAAATTTCACCTTCTGATATATCTAGCTTGCACACGCAAGCCCGAGCGGCATACCGTGACATACGGTAATGTTAATAAAATATTACTTATTAATACTGTTCAAAAGAATGTATTTATACTACTGGCCTATCAGCTTGGTTGGTCGTAGCTCTGTCTGCTTCGCTATAGGTTGTGGGCTCGGTTCTCTCCCAGGACAAAGATTTGTGTGGTGAACATAGATGTTTGTTTTGTATCGTAGTATGTATTCAAAAATATATAATAATCACCATAGTACAAGCTATGCTTAGTTTGGGACTAGATGGTCATATGTGCATTGTCCAGTCCTGGTGCAATTTTTCGGAGCACAGAAGTGCTAAGATAAAAATCCCAGTGTGGTCACCCATCCTACTGACCTTTGCACAGCGTTGCTCAACTTCATTGGTCTGTTAAGAATTACTAACTTAGCTCTGTCATGAATGCTTCAGTATTTACTGCCATACGCTATGTTTAGTCTTATCTTACCTCCGGCTACTCTTCTGCTTAACAGGATTAGGAATGTTCATCCCCTTTATTTAACTTTAATGGCAAAACTACCAATGGTTGCTTCATTTTAGTCCCATTAGAAATAATTACGTTTTATAAAACTAAAAATAAAACCGACTTCATTGATATAAAAATACAAAATTTCGTGGATGACATATTTTTCGAGATTTTTAAATCATATCATTTAAAAATTATACTACTAAACCGATTTTTATGATTTTTCTATCAGACCAATCGGAAAGTATATCATTTCATATATATATTTTTCTTCCTTTTGAACATTTTATGTACGCAATGTTATTCAGACCTTCTGTCAATGGGTGCTTCACTACACTAAAGAAAGGGTCATGACGGAAAATCTAAGACTTTTTTTCGCCTAGCCCCCCGGATAAGGATGGGGATGGGGCCGCAAAGTCCGTACCGTGCGATAAGGAACTTCGTTCCAAAAAAACAAAAGATCTGAAAATTTAAAAACAGTAAGCTATATAATACAATCGATGTCGTGTAGCTAATTAGGAACCTATCATGCTATCTAGTAGGTAGGTACTCTAGGTACTAGGCACCCCATTGGTAGGTCAAAAATAAAACACCAATTAGTCCCGCGCTATGTGCGCAGCCAAACAGGTCCTGAACTCAGCATAAAGTTATATTTCATGGTTAATAGTGGCTACCTGACTGTCCTACTGAATTTCGACACTTCGCTAACTTCGACAAAACACACCGAAAGACCACTACTTCGACAGACCCTAATGCGACATGCACTTGCTTGCACTTGCGACGTTTCGAGAGGTCAAATAAAAAAAAATAGCTTAACGTAATTCAATTACTTTTGTTACTTTTATAGCAGTATTTTGTCGAAAGTATGTTTCTGTCGAAATAACGACTTGTCGAACGATGTTTTTTCGAAGATAGCAACATGTCGAAATAACGAATTGTCGAAGTTCAGTGGAACATCGTGGCTACAGACCATGTAATCATATAATAAATAATGCCGGACATTTCACACAGCATTATCTGGCCCCAAAGTAAGCAGAGCTTGTGTTATGGGTACCACATGACTGATATACTGCTTATATAATTTTTTTTTATTTTCTGTAAATACATACATATTATACATAGAAACACCCAGACCCGAGACAAATACTTGTAGATCTCGGACTTGTCAGATGTCTCTTCGTGGTTCGGAAAAAGCTTTCTCATTAGCAACGTTTGTTCAGTCGTCCGTTAAGATCTGACACCCAGCACTTCAAATAATAGGCTTATTAACATATAACACTTTATAGTTTATTCGCGAGGTGGCAGTTTGCTGTTGCCACGGGTGTGGTCGTCGTGAATAACACTTATCGATAGAAGTCACTCGTATAACTCGTATAACTCGTATAACCGTTGTAAACAATCGTAATAGCGGTGATCTTGGAAATTTATAGGAAACCTACGTATACAGACGTTACTATTCCGGAGACATCTTGTCACCCTCGTCAACATAAACTGGCAGCTGACCGTAGTTTTGTTCATAGATTGATGACAGTACCACTTTCTCAAGAGAATTATAATACAGAGCTTACCATACTTTATCACATAGCTGAGAGTAACGGCTACAAAAGAAATATAGTTGACAGTCTAATTAGGAGTAAAAGTTCTAGTATTGTTCGTTCTCTTTTGTACCCAGTGCGTCCTGATAGACCAGAAAGATATTTAGGTAGCCTGACTTACTTGGGATCCATTAGTGATAGGATTTCAAACACTTTTTTGAGAAACAAAGTAAGAGTAACCCCCCCACCCCCCTGGTACCACTCCCAATTTGAGAAATTACCCCGTTCTCGAGATATTTGAATAAATGTAACCTAACCTCAAAAAAAAATCTTGATACAAATCTAGTTTAAATTACCAAGGGGGGGGGGAGGTCGCTTCTGGCGCTTCGGCGGCCGCTACCGCGGCACGCTCGCTACGCTCGCTCGCCTTGCGTGTTTTTTTCTATACGCCAAGGTTGTCATAATTTTTTTTACGTTTCATTCGCATCAATTTTGCACAACATGTTAAGCCACAGACAACAAATACGACAAATTTGGTTATTATCTGTCAATTTTTACATTTTGTTTTACATATTATCAGATTTGAGGTTAGAAATGTTTTATTTTCTCGAAAACTAAGAAATTTTTTCGAATTTCCGCAAGTTAAAAGTGGTAAATATGTAATCAGGAAGCAAAACCCTACCAGATTTGAGCATTTTCACCCTCCAATTCCTGTATCCAGATACTAAAGCCAAACCAAATAATAATTAGAATCGGTCAAATTTTATTCCTATAATAAAAAAAATGGTTGTCTGTAAAATCGGTTTACCGACGATAATTTTACGTGATAACGTCATAAGAAAACATTGATGAAAAATTGCATACTTTTAACCTATTAAGATGCGTCAAAAGCCGAACGCTTAGCCTATGTCATAAAATATTGGCGAACAATGCACACAGCACCATCTAGCCCCAAACTAAGCATAGCTTGTACTCAGATGACTGATATGATGATGATGATAAATCAATATTCATATTTTATCGAGTTATCTTAGCGGAATTTTAATCATTAAATTGGGCATTCTTAACACAAGCGTAGAGAGGAGGAATTGGCACTCAAATTCACCTAGTATGTACGACGTTTCAAAGTGATCCTTGTGATTGTACTGATTAAAAATATTTGAAATTGAAACTTGAATATTTAAGTTATGAATGTATTATGTTACATGATGATTTGAACGACGACAAAACAAAATTTGACGGCCATTTACTGATGACGTTTAGAATAGACAAATGACGATCGACTGTAACTTTGCGACGAAAAACAAAACAAATAAACAAGTGTCCATGTCTACTTGACAATGACAAAATTGTCATCAAGACAGCTATATAATGACATCTGAAGAGAAGAAGAAGACTTAATACTGTTACAGTAAAACAGATACAAGGCAGAGGTTAGAATGATAAGAATATAAGAGTATAACATTAAATAAAAACCTTATTAATTGTATTGTTATTGCTATTGTATAAAGTTAACAAATGGCGATCTCGGGTAGCTAATGACGCGCGCCTGTGTTTGCCTGCGCCTCACGTGCATTCGTTATCGGCAAACAATGCTCCGGTTCTTCAATCATTTCTAGTCCAGTTTTGTATTCAAATTATGTTTGCTCGGTTGGTATTCAATAATGCAGGTTCGATGTTTGCGTTGGCAGCACATATTTTGTTTGATTTACAGTTAGCAATCAATAACCTACATTACTAGTACGTACATTAATATATATATTTTTCTATGTTAAAGAAGTATATTGTATGTATTTACAAAAAACAGAATATATAAGTAGTCATGTGGTTCTTATAACACAAGCTCTGGTTATTTGAGGCTAAATGATGCTATGTTTAATGTCCAGCATTATTTATTTATCTAATTATTTATACCTGCACTTAATAACAAAGATTTTTTTTGGGGATAAATTCTAACATGAAAACGACTGACGGCGAAAATACTCATAACTGCGCCTAGAAAATTAAAATGTCTTTGAAGAGAGATTGGTAGATGCGACAATTTTAAAATTTTAGTGGTTTGCAATGTTACAATATTAAATGTCACGAGACTGAAATACCTCAACATGCTCACAGACAAAATGAAACTGGCTGGTGAGACAGCGAGACAAAGAACTACCTAGCCTATCCAAGGAGTCCGTTAAAAAGAGGTTATCAAGATACTTCGTTTGTCATTATACAAAGTAGGTCTTCTAAATTAGTTTTTCTTGTGTTTAGAAATGTTTTAGATCATAAATTGTGACTTATTAGCACAAGTATAGACAATTTCATTTAAAGTGTATTATTTTATGGTATTATGTTGTATTTGTGATTTGCACGACGTTGAATACCGAGACAATTCTAGACGGTCATGCTGCGATGACTAATGCTGGACATTTCACACAGCATCATCTGGCTCCAAAGTAATAAGAGCTTGTGTTATGGGTACCACATGACTTATATACTACTTATAACATATTTTTTTAAAAACATACATTATTATACATAGAAACACTTAGACCCGAGACAAATACTTGCAGATCATACAAACATTTGTCCCGCGCCGGGAATCGAACCCGCAACATTATGCGTCTCAGACGGACCTCCGCCCACTGCACCACAGTAGTCGTCAAATAGACAAATGTCGATCGATTATGACTGTGTGACTTAAACAAAACAATCACTTTTATAATTGTCTTCTTCTTCTTCTTTGTTAAGTAATTTTGTAAGGCATGTGACATAATACCTAATGTCAATTTTGCCAGTGTCAAGTGTTTATAGTCAATTATAGTCAATAATGCACACATATAATTCAATTGTCCATACTTGTCCTATGTAGTCACAATTTATTCATTAAAATTCCGCTATGATTATTGAAAAAAATATGTAATAAAACGAGTAAAAAATATTAAATTAGCATGTATAATTGTCATCAAGACAGATGGCCATTTTAGGAAGAAAAGAAGAAGAGGTTATCAACTTGCATGTCCCCCTATGGCCCAATCCATACAGAAAACTGCCATACGAATCAAATGCAACATAATTTAATTGTCCAATAAATAAACACAGCACGTTAGGGCTGCCACGCCTCGGAGGGTGAGTTCGAATCACAACTGCGAAATGTAGGATTATCTCTCATTAACAGAGGAACGTGCGCGCTCGTGCGAACAGCCCTGTGGCCCCCTGACTCTGAAATCTAACATAGTAGTACTCGCAAATCTTTCGAAAATAGGTATCTTTGAAGCTTTATTTTTTACTTTTGATTATTTTGATCTTGAAAATGGTTTTCGCTTTTTAAGTAACAGTATAATTGATCGGTGTGGTGTTGCGTCCATTTTATATCAACTAAACATGCCGTCATGATCTTATTTAAGTGAAGTGTGAAGTGTTCTTATTTCAAAAACGATTAAGAAACTTTTCTTCTCTTTTTAGAAATAAATGAATCATTTTAAGATACTAATAAGGTTGCAATGCTTGTATAAATAGGTTTTAGCTGATTATGACTTCACTCGGCTTCATAGATCTGTTTTTTCTCTTGGCTGTTATAATATAAAAATTTCAGTCTGCAGTTTTAAACATCAAGACATGATATTGCCTTGCTAAGTCTTTCGGATCTAAAAATATGCTTCAGAGCGTAGGGTGTGTCTTTTCCATAAGGAAAATTTAATATTAGAAACTTAATTTCAGGAGATGAGACGCTTCTTACGCTGGAAACTCGGCAATATCAAGTGCCTTTTTACTTACTTTACCTTTCTTTCATAAAAAAAGTAGGTTCTCACCTACATAAGTAGGTTAGGTACCTATACAAGTCAAGTATCTAACTCAGTAATAAGTAAAGAGCAATACCTACTTATGCCACACTTGCTGTTACTCGCGACTTCGTACGCATTGGATTACTTTTATATGTACTTACGTAAATAAATAAATAATGCTGCACATTTCACGCGGAATCATTTAGCCCCAAGGTAAGCAGAGCTTGTGTTATTGGAACCACATGACTGATATACTACTTTTATTCCTTTTTTGTAAATATATGCATAGTATACATAGAAAAACACCCAGACCCGAGACAAATATTTACCAATAAAAATTTGTCCCGTGGTACCTATTGCACATAGAGCAGTAGGTAAAATGGTCAGCCGGTTAAGAAACTTCGTGTGTGATGTCAACCTCAGTCACATTTTACCCCATTTTCAGGGCTATTTTGGAAAACCATGAAACACGTGTCCAATTATTTTGTTTTTTAAATATCCAGACCCAGCAGTTGCAAATCGTAGTAAGCGTTATAAAGTTCCATACAAAACATACCCTTTTTCACTCTTTTACCCTTTTTCACTCTTTTAAACATACCCTTTTTAACTCTTTTAAATTTCGCATAATCCCGTCTAATTGTGATCGTGATCTTGCTAAATAGAAGCTATCTTCCAAATTTCCGCTTTCTATCTTGATGGTTTCGGCTCGGCGATGTTGAATCAGTCAGTCAGTTAGTCATGTTAAGCTCCTTTAGAGGTATAGATAGATTATCAGATATGAGGTGCCACTTATAGGTTATAGGATAATACCTTATAGGTATTGATTTGAGTATAAACATTCTGAGATTTAGATAAGGATATTCACAGATAAGTAGTTAATAATTTAATCAAGAATATAATGACTTGAAATTGAGTTATTCACTGCTATTTTATTAAACTCCGCAAATGAAGCAATAGTTGAATACCGATATTAATCAAATCACCTACTTTAAAAACTTTCGTGAGTTGCACAATACATTTTGATAAACGGGTTTTACTCACGTATTATTTTGTTGATGGAGGCACCGACACTGTTTCATCTAGAGAATCTTCTTCATGGCTTCCTTGATCCGCGGTCTGCTCGTTTTCGCTCGCGTTCACGGTTCACACTGAAATCGGACCGCGGATCAATGAAGCTCACCATGATAATACGTGAAAAAAACCGGTGTTGATGAAAATTGAAAAACACAAACTTATAAAACAATCCATCTTTCCCCGCTAAAGATCGTAATTTCTCACATCCCGCTAAGTCGCGCACTTGTGTCCCTGCTTACCCCTCACATTCGCACAATACGCTAATCGCTACACAAAAGCACGGTTTAGATATAAATACAGATCGTGTTGTTTTCGGTTTGCACCCTGCTGCGCCCTCTCTGAGGGGCGCTGGCTGGTATAATCTGTCGATCCAGCGATTTTTTTAGCTATTTTGATTATCGTTTATAGTCCTTGTACTAGACAGACTCCATATTAAATTATGTCTTACTAATGTACTTACATGCAAAAGCAAAAAAAAAAAAATCATATTTTGACGGGACGCCCGTAGAACCTTCTTGTTTAACTAGAGAACTGGAAAGTACCTATCAAGTCCAGGAATCACAGACATGATCATGTTTCTTAGGCGAAAATGCTTTCGTATGTCTGTCCGGCCGGCGTCTGTCCGGATGTTCTCCTCTACAGGTCGCATTTCTCAACCGATACTCGTGAAATTTTGTGTGCAGGTTCTATAACTATATAGTTTTTTTTATCGATTCTGCTTTTGGAAATTTTTCAAACTGGTGGAGATATGGGGTTTGAAAACGTAAAAAAAAATATATTTCAGTCATTTCGAAAAATGTTCGCGAGGTCTACAGCTCACAAAGCCACTTGTAATTATGCCAGACATTTTCACACAGCATCATCTGACCCGAAAGTAAGCAGAGCTCGTGTTATGGATACCACATGACTGATATATTACTTACATACAAGTCGAGCTCTGCTTTGTTTGATTGTAAATACATACATAGATATAATACATAGAAACATCCAGACCCGAGACAAATCCTTGCAGATCACACCAACATTTGCGGCGTTTGTAGCGCGGCGGGAATCGTACCCGCAACCTTCTGCGTCTCAGCCGGACCTCAGTCCACTGCGCCACAGTGGTCGTACAGATCTCTATTTGCAGTCGCTATTAATGCTAAAAAAAACATTAACACTTCCCTGAACAATGGTACATTTTATTGAGTAAATTAAATCAAAATAAACAAAACAAGTGTACAATGCCCGTAGCTATGGCTAAATGAAACAACTATAATTTATTCAGAGGGTAATCCTCTCCGATCCGCTTGCGATCAAATGCGGGCAATAAAAATCACAGCACTCCCTGATCGTATGGGGTTGGAATCTTGTACATTTATTTTATTTAGCAGAATTCCGCGCCGACTTGTTCGCAATGTGCTGTTTTGCAATCATTACCCATGAGTCTTTGGTTTAGAATTTAGGAAATTTCATTCATAAACCTACCACATAGAGTAACCTTCATTCTTCGTCGAACAGCACGGCCAATAATTTTCAAATGTTTTTTTTGTCTGTCGCAAACACACGGCTGTCCCAAAATAAATGCTGAAAATACATTTTAAATTGTATGACACAACAGTTTTAGTTTTTGTGTAAGTAAATAGCATAACACACAAGTATATAGGTTTTTAATTTTGTTCAAAGATTTTGAAAAAAAAATCTTCGATTTAAGAGCAGCCGAATACGGTATATACCGAATTTATACCGAATTTAAATAAACTATTTTGCGAAAATAGTAAAATTATTGTGACTTATTTTTGGGACAGCCGTACTTTTTGTGAAACATCGTGCCGTTTGACGTTGAACTTTATTTTTCCTTGGCGTATCTTATTCTTATACAAAACTAGAATGGGAGCTAGAATGGGATAATAGGAAAACTATCAGGTGAGTTAAACACATGTACATAATTATAATAAAACATTAAAGGAGATAAAAGAAGCTAGACAAGATTAGATATACACAAGGATCTAAAGAGGATCTAAAGAAATAGGAAAGGAGAATAACAATATTATAAAGCAAAGGGATGCTTATATAATTAAAAACTGATTTCGGTCACGGTGCAAACATGCTAAGATTTTCTCGATGTAGTGAACATAAAAAAAGCGCGTATTGATTCCAAATTCAAATTGTGATTTTGAATTTAGTAGGTTAGCTTTTGCCTAAGCGGCCATAGCAATGTTGTCCAAATAGGTTTTACTTGCTGACATTAAACCTCAAATCAAAATATGAAATAGGCATAATGTTGGGCCACAGAACAATATAGTAGGCAGTAAAGGGTGCGGGCATATGGCCGATATAACTGCCGGATTTTATTAACTCTGACTGTCACTCAATTTTTAGTATTAGCCGTATGTGTGGCTAGCTTTACCAGCTACAGGATGATGGAAAACACTCAATAGTTTCTATAAAATGCCATTCAAATATATCGAAATATGAAAAAAATATGTTTAGATTTTCAGAAAACATCTTGCTGAGATAAGAACACGTGTGTCAAGTGCATGAAAGGAGACTATCAGGCGCACATCAATCCTCTCACCACAACTGTTCAAAATAACCAGTAAGACTATAAGAAGAAGAAGAAAAAATATACTTGTGTAAACTAATTAAGTCCATATTCTTCTGCTGAATGCATTTATGATTATTATAGATTGTTAAGTACAATAAAGATAAATAAATATTGCTGGACATTTCACACAGCATCATCCAGTCTCAAAGTAAGCAGAGCTTGTGTTACGGGAACCACATGACTGATTATAATAATAATAATAATACCGGGCATTCCACACAGCATCATCAGGCCCCAAAGTACATATCAGTACTTTCAGTCATTTCAGTCATGTGGTAACACAAACTTGTGTTATGGGTACCACATGACTTATATACTACTTATATACTTTTTTTTTGTAAATACATACATATACATTATACATTACATTATACATAGAAAAATACCCAGACCAGAGACAAAAATTTGCAGATTAACTTTAAAACGTAAAATTTTCTCATCACATCAGATTTTACTACTCGATTCTTCCAATAGCGAAATTTCTGGTCAAAATAAATCATCCTCTATACATCCCTCAATAAGCCAGGACACCGCAGGCGTTTAGCCGCTGACAGCTATTGTCCCACCCCTGCGTTTAGCATTATCCGAGCCAAGCCGTGCGCGGGAGTCGAGCCCGCGACCCATGATATGTTGTGGAACAAATATAATTGATTTAGTTGCGCGTGAAATTTCTGAATGCTTCGGTTATAAATATTATAGAATATGCATGCAGTAATGTTGAAAATCATTATAGTACTCGAGGTAAATAAGGGTTTGAAAGGGTTTAAAAGAAAAATACTCTATATTTATATATTTTTTTTAACACTCATTGTCTGTCCATCTATTTTTTCGTTTATTTCACGAATAAACGGCTGAGCGGATCTTGGTGAAATTTAATAATGACGTGAATTGTATCTTGGTGACGGTTATAGGATACTTTTTATGTAGGTACCATGCGTGCGAAGCCGTGGACAACAATAGTGGTAAAGATATAATAGCATTGTCGTTTTATACTGCCTAACGTTAAATAGGTGAAAGCTAATGTAAAAAAGCGCCCAAGTGCGAGTCGGACTCGCGCACTGAGGGTTCCGTACAAACCTGTAGGTATATAAGTAAAAGTTCACCCATCACGACAATCGAATCATAGATATGGTATTTTTATTGCAAAATGAAATTTATCTAAAAATGTACGGTTTTTGCAACTTTTCCTTTATCTGTGTTATATGACGTTGCTTCGTACCAAATTTCAAGATTCTGAGTTCACGGGAAGTACCCTGTAGGTTTTGATTCCTTTGCGAGTGTCGAAAATTCGCGGAAATTTGCGGCATAAACGGCTATATCTTTTGATTGCGTTGACTTAGACGTTATTTAAAAAAAATGCGATAATCATAGTATTAACACTAGAAATAAAGATGAACTTGAACTCGCTGTTCCCACTGTTAGGCTCGCCAAAGTTAATAAGTCTTTTATAGGGCAATGTGTACGCTTCTATAACAAGGTCCCAAGCGACGTGTTAGATTTGTCGCTTGGCTAATTTAAAAACGTAATTAAACAGAAACTGTCTATTAAAGCATATTATAAAATATCTGATTATTTAGATGACAAAAAAGCTTGGGATGAATCTGCTCCAACTCGACTCGGCATCCGTAACAAAATTGTCAAGGATCATACAAAAAAGTGTTAAGACCAGACAAGTTTCTTGCCGGATTCTTCTTGAACTGGGGTTAGGAGGAACCGGCACCTAGATTCACTAGATGTCATGTCATGTTGACAAGTTATATGTAAACATATTCTTTTCAATATAATACTTTTAAAAATCAAAATTATAGCAATAAAGTCATTATTACATGGATTTGAACACGTTACATTGCTTACACAGTGACCATTTATTTATTTCTCTTGAATATTACCTTTTAATACGATCAGTGATCGCGCTTTTTTGAGTAAACATATTTTGACCATTACAGTACTTTTAAAAATCAAAATAATAGCAATAAAGTGATTATTACATGGATTTAACACGTTACATTGCTTACATAGTGTACTATTGAGTGTTTCCTTTCAATACGATCAGTTTTTATAACCAAAAAAACTATTTGTTTGCTGTTCGGTTACTGGGAAAACGTGTGTTGCCAGCGCCGCTTGAATTTTTTTGGACGATTCCACACAAAGCAAGTAAGTGTCGACACTGAAAATATTCTCCTAAACCTGGAATGGCGCCCATAAGCAACTGTACTAAATGCAGACAACCTCTACTGATGTAGTTTCTGCTGCGGTGGTCAGCACTACGCGGAACTGCTTTTCTTATGCAAGTTTGAGGATATATTAATAAACGGTTTTTCTAAAACAATCTTGTATATTCTTTCTTTTACACTTTACTCTAATTGACACACTCTTTCACTCTATTTTTCACAATAGACATTAAACATTATTTAATAATATAAAAGAAGATTGTAGTCTACTCAATACAATCTTCTTCAACATCTACCACCTAAATTATTATGGCGTGTATAACTTGCAAGATCAAAATTCACATAGATACTTGTTCTATTGTCACAGAAAGACACTACAACTACTTGTCGCCTAAAAGCAGAGCAGAATGGAACTGCGGTGACTGCATTTGGAAAAAAGGCCAAACCGTTGCCTCCCCAGTCCGTCCTGTTGCTGGACCCCAGCAGCCAAGCCGTACACCAATTGAATGTAGTAACTCGAAACGCGATCTACATCTGTCATTTACTAGCACAGCTTCGAAAACGAACAGGTCCACTACCCAATCGACTCTAACACTGCCAACAGTCTCACCTCCTACCCAACACTCGGACCCAGACAAACAGACAACTGCTGTGAAAAAGAAGGCAGCAGTCACCAACGCAGTCATTTTATCCGAATTGGTTAACTTTCGAGAACACGTAACAAAACAATTCATATCTCAAGACTCAAAGCTTATTGATCTGACGACAGCTCTAAGAGAATTTAAGAGCTGCATTACAAACCTTAACACGAAATATAGCACTCTGCGTACCGATATAGATCATCTATGTGAAATGTTTGATGGCGCAACGGACAAACACAACATACTGGCTCACACTATAGAGTAAACACGGAAAAAATTACAGCAACTACAGGTAGAAAAGCAATCATTCCATTATGATTTAACGCTAGCCAATAACAAAATTGCATCAATTGAAAATAACGCCCCTATTGAGCACTCGTATGATACTGAACACAAAGCCACTAATTATAACATAGGCAGGAAACTGAGTGAGTATAGGTCAATGACACATGCTCAAGTAGGCGCTCACACAGCTAAAACCACCCCCACTACTGAAATTATCGAGTAGGAAAACCATG
Source organism: Lampropteryx suffumata (assembly GCA_948098915.1). Lineage (NCBI taxonomy): Eukaryota > Metazoa > Arthropoda > Insecta > Lepidoptera > Geometridae > Lampropteryx > Lampropteryx suffumata. The sequence continues at coordinate 7,297,631 of OX402563.1, forward strand.
AAATAAATTGCAACAATGATCGCATTTACACTTTGCCACTAAAGTCAACAAAAAGCTCCGGGACATTGCCAGCAAATAAGCAGAGCATTGAATTTCGACCAACCGAGGATCACTCTGGCAATGATGATGAGCATTGGCAAACTGCACGTTATCGATGAAGTTTCAAGCGCGAAGGTATGGTTATTGGAAAAGCAAAACAAATTCAAAACCAAATATAAGCTGTTAAAACAACAAAGAAAATTCACGTCTGTTTCTTGCACCCAAACACCACTATAGAAGCCATGACGTCACATATAAAGAATATTTGTAAAAGAACTGATTTTTATGTAGCTAAACTAAAACTGAAACATGACTATTACGCCTCATTTGTCCTGACTGTCCCAGAATGCAGCTTTGACCAGTTACTAACACCTGATTCGTGGCCGGCTGGAACAGAAGTATGTGAATGGTTTCACAGAGGTGTCAGGCGTGAATATTTCTGTCGACCCTACACATCTGGCCAAGAACGTTTCGAGTAGGGCGACAAAAACCCACCAGAATCCTCAAAAAAGTACAACATTTAAATGCACAACACATGCACTGTACCAAAATGTTAACGGTCTCAAAACCAAACTCCAACAATGGCGCTTATGCACGTCACTCCTACAAGAGGATTTCATTGCCGCAACGGAAACAAATTTGGATGATGCGGTAACGGATGCTGAAGTGACACCACATGGAAGGAGTTTACTTTCACGAGGTAGAGGTTCTAATATGGGTGGTATATTGATTGCAGCCAGACCAGGATTGGAACTCTCTCGTCAACAACACCTAGAAACTAACAACGGTGAAGACCTATGGGTATCACTATGCTTCAAAAGTCGTACAGTGTATGTGTGTGTCGTATACATTAAACCATTAGCTAAAGATGAGGACTACATAACGTGGTTGTGTAAAGTTGAAGATAATATGCATTCTCAATTAAAAATCTCTACTGTTATTATCGTAGGTGACCTAAATTTTAACAGTGCGTCTAGGAACATTAACAACTACATGCATTTCTTTTTTAGTTTTTGTGATTTCAGGGATTATAATGACACAGTAAATCAGACAGGTAGCATTGGATGTTGTGATTATAAATAGCAATGTTAAAAATACAAGTGTGTGTGCGGTGGAAGACGGTCTCGCGGAAACTGCGGACAAATATCACCCACGCCTCGATATCTCTGTAAGTGTAGATGCTAGGGGAAAGAAATTATGTTTTGTATTGTTTTGATCAATGTGTTCCCAAAAAAAATCGTAGTATTAAACCTGTTCGCAGGTATCCTACGTGGTTCAATAAAGACATTATTACAGATACTAAAACCAAATGGGTGCTCCACAAAATTTGGAAACAGTCCAAAGATCCCTACATATATAGTTTCTTTACCAGTATTAGAGCTTCTATAAAACATAGAGTCACAATTGCCCATAACGACTACACTAATAAAATTCAGGAAAACTTTTCAATTCATCCAAAAGATTTGGGTACTATGTTAAAAGTCTGCGAACAAAAGGTGGATTCGATCCATGTATCACATACGAAGGACAAGGAAAACACACCGGTCAGGCAGCAGCCACAGCATTTGCCAACTATTTTAGTACCTAGTGTGTTTCTAACACGAATTCCGGTCCTCAATGTCGACCAATTATTGCCAACAAATGCATACTCATTGATCAGTGCCCAAGAATTGTCCATATCCGACGTTGAAGCAAGTATTCAAAAACTCAAACCTAAAAGCTCTTTAGGACCTGATAATATCCCCGCATATATAATAAAAGCATTCAAGTTTCAACTAGCCCCAATTCTAACCCACATCTTCAACCTATCCATTAATACATTCACATATCCAGAATCCTGAAAACAATCAAGAGTTGTACCTATCCTTAAAGCAGGAGATAAAACACTAGCTGAAAATTACAGACCTATTGCTATCTTGTCACCCATAGCAAAACTCTTCGAGGGTGTACTACATGCTAATATATATAAGCAAGTAGAACCATACTTAACAAACGCCCAACATGCTTTTAGGAAAGGACGCTCCGTAAACACCAACCTTCTCACAATAGTTGACTACATTGCGGCTAAACTTGACTCAAGTGCACAGGTAGATGTGGTTTACTTAGATTTCGAAAAAGCGTTTGACCAAGTCGATAATGACATCCTTCTTACCAAATTAAGTGCTTTTGGCTTCTCTCCAAAATTACTTAAGCTATTTGCTGATTATTTGCGGAACCGCAAGCAGTTTGTACGTCTTGGCTGTTACGACTCTGCTCCTTATCACACTAGATCTGGTGTAAGTCAGGGCTCATCCTTAGGCCCTCTCTTATTTACAATGATGGTTGATGATCTGGCTAAACACCTTGTATTTGCTAAATGTCTAATATATGCAGATGATCTTAAACTAAACAGTGAAATAAAAACTATTGACGACTGTTCCACGCTGCAACGGGACCTCAATGCGATACAAATGTGGAGTGAAGATAATCGACTGTACCTAAATATTAATAAATGTCAAGGTATGTCCTTCAGTAGATCCGCGAAACCTTTATTAATGTCATACCAACTAAATGGGGATTTGATAAAACGAACGCAGATCGTCAAAGACTAGACACTAATAATAATAATATTAATAATATTCGATCCGGGCATAACATTTCATGACCACATATGTAAATTGGCAATAGACTGTTTTAAAAGGCTGGGGTTTCTCACAAGAAACTGCAGAGATTTCAACAATATTAATGCTATCAAACTTCTCTACACCGCTCTTATTAGATCTAAGCTGAAAAACAGTGCATGTGTTTGGAACCCTCACCAGCTAACATACACCTTGATACTAGAAAAAGTGCAAAAAAGGTTTCTCCGGTTTCTCTACCGCAAGGTGTATGGCTACTACCCTTTTATGTACCCTACCCAATATCTCCAGGGTACATTAGGATTTAACTCCCAACAACGCGCCGAATGCAAGTTCAAATACTAACTGTGTGTCGCATATTACGTGGATTGCTAAACTGCCCTGAGATGTTGAGCGTGACCTCACGCGACTCTATGTCCCGGAGAACCGCATAAGGTTTCGCCTAGGCCGGGTACCACTATTTGCAATAACTCCCGCTTGCACATTGGCTCGCCAACAGTCCCCCATTTGTAGAGTCCAACTACACCTTAATGTCCGCGCCGCCTCGCATGTTTCCGGCGCAGCACATTTTGACGCATTTGCTGATAAAAGGCCCGTTATTGATAGACTGAGTATGTGCTACTGTGAAAAGCTTGAGTAAGTAAGTATTTTTATTTGTTAGTGTTTTTAATTGTTAATTTTTAATTGTTAGTGTTTATTGTTATGTTTATTTAAAAAAATAGTTTTAGATAGTTAGATGGGTATATTTGTATGTCCAAATGATTCGTGTTCTTTTATTTTATTTAAATGTGTGGCTAGTTAATTTGGTAAATAATTTTAGGGTAGGTCTTAAGATAGATAATAATGTAATAATATATGTTTTGTAGGTTGTCTTTTTCTATTTCTTCATATTTTATATTGTATAATGAAACATAGATGTAACGCTTTGGATATTTCTGTAATGTTACTATCTAAATAAATAAACTTGAACTTGAACTTGAACTAGCAGACGATTCAAAGTGGTCCTTGTGATTTTATTAAATAAAGTTATATTGAATTTTGAATATTGTGTGGTTTTGTTGTAGTTCTTATAAACTAAACCTAACTAAAATTAGCGCTGTCTTTTTCTTACTACAGTGAAATGAAAGGGACCGCGATAGTTTGTTTTAGTTAGTCCATAGTAAGCCATACTTCTACTAACTCTATCTGTTTGCCTGTATGTTTGTTAGTTACCTGTTCACGGGTGAACGGCTAAATAGATCTTGATGAAATTTGGTAAAGAGATAGACTGTATCTTTAAGGACGGACATAAGCTACATTTAATGTATGAACCACGTGTGCGAAGCCGTGGGCAGAAGCTAGTTTATAATATATATATAATGGCAGGAAGTCTTGTTGCAGGCAGGAAAAGTTGCTACTTGTCGCATACAGACAGTTAGCAATTTTTTATCATACACAAGTGTTGCCACATTGGCACAAGAAATGTATCATTTATTTTATCATATTGGGGCAAATTTTATTATTTATTTATTATTAACTTCACTTGTCGTTTTTAATCAAAAACCTGAAAGATATTGTTGGTACACTTCCGTACCAATAAAACAAGACTTTAAATATTACCAAACCATTTTCTGAGAGGTACAAATTGATAAAATATTCAATTTGGGGGAAGACAAAGCGTGGCTCGGAGCGTTGTAATAAACATGGAATACCCCAGGGTATAAGATAGGGTACTTTGTACCCCGGGCATGGGGTACACGCGACCCCGCTGGGACCACTTGAGGGTTAACCTGCAGTTGCTGATAAAACGTTTCAATTTTGATAACGTTTTTATTGGGGTTAATTCTTTTTAATTTGGTGTAAAACCATATGCGACATTATCTTTGCCTTGTGTTCTTTTTAAATTTTATTCGGTTTTCAAAGTCCGATTATCGCCGCGGAACAAATGTTTGTACGATCTGCAAATATTTGTATTGGGTATTTCTGGGTAATTTTCCATGTATAATTTGTAATATAACTTATGATACTATTTTGTTTTTGAACATATTTTTCACATAAGACGGGATATTTACCATGATATGAGTTTCTGCATGGATATTGGGATATATCGGGAGGCAGTAAAACTCACATTATCATGGTAAATATCCCGTTTTGCATGTAAATTATAATATAGTATAATTATATGCATATATGTATAAGTATATAAGTAGTACCAACCTGTATCAGTCCTGTCGTTCCCTTCTTACTTTGGGGAAAGATGATGCTGTGTTAAATGTCCAGCAATCATTATGAATTATTTATTTATTTAAGGAGTACTTAGGTAATAGGATAGAAAACTATTATTTACCATGATAAAAACTTAGTAGCAGAAGGTGGCAACACTTGATTTTTGTTAGTAACACTCTCTTGGTAGACCTTAAGAAAGTGGACACGTACCTACGAACCATCTAGTGATAGTGAAGACGTAATGACTTACATATGGACTTAAACAAATTATATCGCGGTGTGGGTAGGTACTAGGTACCTACTTCACATATTTGGATAAATGAACGTTTAAATTACTTATCTTAGTATGATTATTTTAGGCTTTTAGTATGCAAAACTTTCTTTTAATATTCACCTGCTATACGGTAAAGCTGCATCACGTATGTAGTTATTGAACCGAAACGGAAACGCACGAATTTCCGTGCCAGTAGGCACAGGCGCGAGTACAAATGGTTTGACAGCAAGAAAAATTCGCCATGTTTTCGCAGCAGTTGCTCCTCGGAGCTGTCAATTACAACCCTAAGACATGCTCTGCACGCATTCGCGTATGTTACTCGACTACTCGACATTCAGTGCGATGCTTTATCGAAATCACCACTTTTCAATACAGATATACTTATCTTACATTATAGATAATGTCATAAAAATTGATTTAAAGAAATGTATAGATTTTTATACGATAATATTAAATATATGTGAAACAGTTGAGCTAACGACCGTTTAAAACGATAAATTGATAGCTCAACTGCAAATCGAAAGCAGCGTCCGCAAGACGTGGCGGCATTACTACATTGAATATAATAATAATTCCGGACATTTCACACAACATCATCTGGCCCCAAAGTAAGCAGAGCTTGTTTTATGGGTACCACACGACTGATATACCTACTACTTATATACTTTTTTTTTGTAAATACATACATATTATACATTGAAACACCCAGACCCAAGACAAATACTTGCAGATCATACAAGCATTTGTCCCGCGGCGGGAATCGAACCCGCAACCTTTTGCGTCACAGCCGAGCCTAGGCCCACTGCGTCACAGAGGTCGTCTTATTCGCGTTTATTTACCTATTTTTCCCGACGTTTCGACAGGTTTACACTCTGTCGTGGTCACGGGATGACTGAAATAAAGGTAAATAAATGCGTTAAGTTAAACAAACAAATAATAAACAAATAATAGGTAAATAAACGCGATAAATACCCGTAAATATTTATAATAATGTGTTCTGATCGCGTAAGTTCAAAAAACTTTATTATCTACCCTAATAATTCTGTGGTGTAGGTGTCTTATACAATAAGTTTGAATGTGTCTGTCTTGTTTGTTACATTTTTACTTTAGTTTTTAACGGATCTATATGAAATTTGGATGGTATCATAAGGAAAAACATGAGCTACTTTTATATAGGTGGTGCGTGTGAAGGAATGGGCAGTTAGTAAGTTATAAGTCTTCTACACTCTTCCACAATCTTCATCAGGATGAGCGGACCGCGAATCAAACTCAGGGTGAGTTTGATGAAAATTATCTAGATGAATCGAAACAGTGTCGGTGTCTCCATCGACAAAAGATTACGTGAGTAAAACTCGTGTTTATCAAAATTCACGAAAGTTTTGAAAGTAAATATTTCTTCTTCAATTCTTGAATTCTTATCGTGTCAAGAATTATTTCGAATCTGAGTAATGAAAGGATTAAAGTGCGCTTAAATGATCCTTTTGCGCTATGTCTTCGATTTTTTAGGTTCTATGACATGCCAGTTTTCTCACAATGTTTCCCTCACCGTTTTAGAGTACTGGTATGTCGCACATAAATTAAAAAAAAAAACGTGAGTGCCGTGGAACACTCGCTTGTATATTATTATTGATAAACGTATTATATTACAGATCAATATATACAAATGAATGAATCACTAGCGTCTGAGAGCAATTAAATAAAACGCAGAAATAACTAATGAATTACATGAATTGAATGATGTACAATAAAATGTTTATTCTCACAATTCTTTAAATATATATCAATTACGAAATTTATTATAAAATACAAAATATCTCTGACAAAATATATTATTTCCCTGACAATATATAATATAGAAATTTTGTCTGGGGATAAAGAATCATGACACATTAGTGTAGACGGTTATTTCATTAGAAATGGTCGTGACGGAAATTCGTGACGGAAAAATTTTACACTTTTTTTCACCTAGCCCGTATCCGCCAAGTCCGTACCATGAGATAAAGAACTTCGTTCCAAAAATTTATCGACTGGATTCGAACGCCCACGTAAGTAACCTTACATACACGCCACGACTTCTTTTCCTAGGCACTACCGCTTGACACTACTAGTAGAGTGAAAGGAAATTTTAATTTCCCGTGCCACTACTATTCTTATTGGCTAATTAATCGCATATTATAAAATCTCCCGTGGATTACCTCATTACCAATGGCACTACTAATACTAGTTTAGGTCTGTCAGGAGCATTTCGACTGATTCCCAGCTGGACAAATTACCGACTGGACAGAGTGGAGTCAGGAGAAAAAGTTGAATCAGACCGAACCGATCAGAAGGAAGTTGGTTTCATGTTATAGTATAGAAAAAAACGCGCATGGCGAGCGAGCAAAGCGAGCGTGTCGCGGCAGCGGCCGCCGAAGCACCAGAAGAATATAGTTCGTCTGTCTATATACATAACTGTGTTACTACCCACAAAAGGTTCACTCGTGCCACGGGAAAATAATATTTCCCGTGAAACTACTGGCAACAGTGTAGTGTCACTGGAAATGTACTTTTACCCGTAGCACTACCAGTAGTGTCACGGGAAAGTAAAATTTTCCTTCACTCTACTAGTAGTGCCAAGCGGTAGTGCCTAGAAAAACAAACGCTCGCCACTACATCATCTCATCTAATGAAAAGACAAGTGCTTTCGCAATTCTCCCTAGCGTCACGCGATCTCAATCAACCCGTCAACTTACAGGGGTACAAAACACCGACAGATGGCGTAGTGTTTGCTCGACCTGTTTGAGTGGAACTTTGAATTTTGAACTATTAGCTGTGTCCCTACATTCGGCACCTGTCTATGTTTACCAGCCGAACTATTTCGTGTAACTTTCCTCGCATGCAAAGTTTAAGAGGCTTATGCCAAAGTTTGTCTGTTATCGGTTTGTGTATTTGCTGCTGTAGTGGTTTTGTAACCGCTAGTTTCGAATGTTTTGATCATCTATACTTGTTGTTGAGTGTTTATAAATAAATAATAAATAAATCTCGGTGTACAATGCACGTAACACCATCTAGCCCCAAACTATGCATAGATATATAGATAGATAGATGGATAACTCTTTATTGACTACCACATGGAATATTACAATAACAATAACTTTACTATTAAAGGCAATAAGGGCGGCTTTATCGCTAATAGCGATAAGGCTACCAGGCAACCATTGGATGGACTGGACTATAAATAAACAGAGACGGGGCATGTCGCATACTTACGTATATGTATAAACAAACATATACTGATATAAATATATACATACATATGTACTCAATAAATATAATAATAAATATAAACAGTCTAAAAAATCAAAAATACATAACTAAGTATAACAGCACGACATATAATGTTTCATGACCATGTTTTTGAAGATGGGGAGAGTCTAGGCTTTCTTTTATTATGGTGACCAGATGACTGATATAATACTTATGTATTTTTAAACATATACTTATGATAACACAGCACAAATATCTATGTTAATCACATAAATGCTTGAGGAATTGAAACCTCAACCTTATGCATCTTAATTTGGTAAATATAAATAACTAACATGTGACGAAACGCCGTCGTTCGTTCTAAAAGTACTTGCAGTACATTCTTAAGTTTCTAAAGCATATTGACTGGCCTGTCAGCTCAGTAAGTAGTAGCTCATCCTTCTGTGCTGTAGGTTGAGGGTTCGATACCCTCCCAGGATAAAGATTTGTCTGATAAACAAAGGTGTTTGTTCTATGTCTTGATGTTATAAATAAAATAAATAAATAATGCCTGACCATTACACACAGCGGCATCTGGCTCCCAAGTAAGCAATGCTTGTGTTATGGGTACCACATGACATAATGTATATACTACTTATTTAATTTTTTTGTAAAACATACATATTATATAGCTATAGAAAAACACCAAATACTTGCGTATCATACAAACATTTGTCCCACAGCGGAAACCCGCAACCGGAAACCTTCGGCATCTCAGTCCGGCCTTCGCCAACTACGCCACAGAGGATGTCAAATAATGTATCATAAGTACTATATAAAAGGTACATATATAAAATATCTATCACTCATCTAGTTACCATAATAAAAGCTATGTTCAATTTGGGGCTAGATGGTGTGTGCGTTGCCCACCAATATTTATTTATTTAGTAAATATGTATGGATTTATTTAAGCCGCATATTTTAAACTCGCCAGTAAATCAATAGTTCTGGACGAAACTAAAAATCGTTCAGATTTATTGAATTTTGACACCGAGTGTACTTTTTCAATAGCATATTCATTAAATATTATTTAATTTATTCATAAATAAATGAATTGGTAGGTATTGGTGGCAGTTCGGTTGGTTCATTTCTAATATTAGGAATTTTCTAAAATATATTTAGTTATTCATAGCATTTGTAAAACCTATTCGGTTGGTAACATCTAACTAAATTACGCGTTTATTAACGCTTACTTTAATTAGATAAAAATTAATTAGAATAAGTTGGTAGCAGCAGAATACCAAAGTTTCATTTGACAGTTCTAAACCTAATTTTAGCCAAAATTTGTTAGGTTGGTGCCAACCTAACTAATTTTAGGTGGTTGAGGCCATTATCTTAACATTTCAATATATTTTAAAATAGTTAATTTAAGTTATGCCCAGCAATAAAAGCTGACATCCGTGCCTCAGGTTTCAACGGAAGACCAGCGCTTGGTTCCTAATGCTACCCAGCATATTCTGAGTTGGAGCCTTCTTGTGACGGCCTTTTTTATGTATTGTTTGTAATTTTTTATGTATATATACCATACCATCACCAATAAATATATGTATTTCTTTTTTCTTTTTTTCAATAGGATTTTGTCACTATACCAAAGATGAGCCTATCTAGGCTACAAGTATGGAGGTTGAGTTGCATAGCATTAGCCTATATTACATCACACAACCCCTATAATTGCCTGCCCTAGCCTATCTACCTGCCTACTAGACCACCAACGGTCCAAGTTGTAAGCATTTTAACCAAAGCTTTTAATAACAGTCAGCATAATACATTGTTATCTTCCTTAGGTACTTATCATCTTGTATTGAGTGTCTTATTGTATAACGTGTATTTGCTGTTAATAAATATTTTTAACTTTTTTTTTTTACTTTAAAAAAAACTATGCTCAAAAAAGCCTGGCTTATTTGTACCGGTTACTGTAACTTAGCAGAAGAGATACCAACCCAAAGTAGTACATCATACTAATAATATCTAAATGAAAACCTTTTTAATTTTACTTTTTTACTTTGTATAACTATACTATAATTGGTGGTACTTACTGCTAAGATTTATGAACAACTAGCCGCTGGTCACGGCTTTGCTCGCGTGGTACGTAGATAAAGCCGATATCTTTATATCTGTGCATCCTGACCAGTGATACAACTGAAAAATTACAACTAACAGTAGTGCCTTTTTGCATTTCTTATATGTGTTAAAATTACGTGATAAATGTACAATTAAATCATGACTCACCTTTATGTTGTCTTTGTGTAAACTGATATACAAGAAATAAAAAACAACGAATAACTTCCAAGAATATGTTCAAAACACAATGTTGCTCAAACAAATCATAAAAATACTACTCCAAAGATTCGTCTTTTTTCTCCCATCTCCCATCTCCCATCTCCCATCTCCCATCTCCCATCTCCCATCTCCCATCTCCCATCTCCCATCTCCCGTCTCCCGTCTCCCGTCTCCCGTCTCCCGTCTCCCGTCTCCCATCTCCCGTCTCCCGTCTCCCGTCTCCCGTCTCCCGTCTCCCGTCTCCCGTCTCCCTTCTCCCATCTCCCAACTCCCATCTCCCATCTCCCATCTCCCATCTCCCGTCTCCCGTCTCCCATCTCCCGTCTCCCATCTCCCGTCTCCCGTCTCCCGTCTCCCATCTCCCGTCTCCCATCTCCCGTCTCCCGTCTCCCGTCTCCCGTCTCCCGTCTCCCGTCTCCCACCTCCCACCTCCCACCTCCCACCTCCCACCTCCCACCTCCCACCTCCCACCTCCCACCTCCCACATCCCACCTCCCACCTCCCACCTACCATCTCCCACCTCCCATCTCCCATCTCCCATCTCCCATCTCCCGTCTCCCGTCTCCCGTCTCCCGTCTCCCATCTCCCATCTCCCATCTCCCATCTCCCGTCTCCCGTCTCCCGTCTCCCGTCTCCCGTCTCCCGTCTCCCACCTCCCGTCTCCCTTCTCCCATCTCCCATCTCCCAACTCCCATCTCCCATCTCCCATCTCCCATCTCCCGTCTCCCATCTCCCGTCTCCCATCTCCCATCTCCCATCTCCCATCTCCCGTCTCCCACCTCCCACCTCCCATCTCCCACCTCCCATCTCCCACCTCCCATCTCCCATCTCCCATCTCCCATATCCCATCTCCCGTCTCCCGTCTCCAATCTCCCGTCTCCCATCTCCCGTCTCCCGTCACCCGTCTCCCATCTCCCGTCTCCCATCTCCCGTCTCCCGTCTCCCGTCTCCCATCTCCCGTCTCCCGTCTCCCATCTCCCTTCTCCCTTCTCCCTTCTCCCATCTCCCGTCTCCCGTCTCCCGTCTCCCGTCTCCCGTCTCCCGTCTCCCGTCTCCCGTCTCCCGTCTCCCGTCTCCCGTCTCCCGTCTCCCGTCTCCCGTCTCCCGTCTCCCGTCTCCCGTCTCCCGTCTCCCGTCTCCCGTCTCCCGTCTCCCGTCTCCCGTCTCCCGTCTCCCGTCTCCCTTCTCCCATGTCCCATCTCCCATCTCCCATCTCCCATCTCCCATCTCCCACCTCCCATCTCCGACCTCCCATCTCCCACCTCTGACCTCCCGTCTCCCGTCTCCCGTCTCCCGTCTCCCTTCTCCCTTCTCCCTTCTCCCTTCTCCCTTCTCCCATCTCCCGTCTCCCGTCTCCCGTCTCCCGTCTCCCGTCTCCCGTCTCCCGTCTCCCGTCTCCCGTCTCCCGTCTCCCGTCTCCCGTCTCCCGTCTCCCGTCTCCCGTCTCCCGTCTCCCGTCTCCCGTCTCCCGTCTCCCGTCTCCCTTCTCCCATGTCCCATCTTCCGTCTCCCATCTCCCGTCTCCCGTCTCCCGTCTCCCATCTCCCGTCTCCCATCTCCCGTCTCCCGTCTCCCGTCTCCCATCTCCCGTCTCCCGTCTCCCATCTCCCGTCTCCCATCTCCCGTCTCCCGTCTCCCGTCTCCCATCTCCCGTCTCCCGTCTCCCGTCTCCCGTCTCCCGTCTCCCGTCTCCCGTCTCCCACCTCCCGTCTCCCTTCTCCCGCTCCGTAGATCCGTACCCGCGTACAGCAGTTTCAGAGAGATACACATTTAAAAAAAGTACGGCCAGACACGACGTGATTACTGGCGGCGACCGTCCTTGTGACGGTGACGTCACAAGAACGGTCGCGATGGTCGGTAGTTGTTATTGCCGCGGTGGCCGTGAGGCCACCGCGGCAATCACTCAGTGAACTTCGCTAGTCATTTCGTCATAACTTAGTATTTTTTTGTCTTAAATAACATTTTTTGCACTGTATTTTTAGGTCTATAATTCTCCATTCTCAACTAAATACGTTAGGGATCGTCATTAAACTGGGTTCTTATGACTTAACCCACTCGCAACAAGGCGGGGCACGCAACCTACAATATTGCCTGATAAGGATCGGGACACATAGAAGGCATGTTCCGAAGTAATTGTGCTGGCCAGTGTTTGCCGTACTGTCTTCATTATTATTGCCCTGTGTAAAACTGCCTTTACTTTTTGAGGAAAACATCCTACTAACATTGTAAGTCAGTATTGTTTGTTTGTATTCAATCAAGCAATACGGCTGATCCAATTTGGATGTAACTTGGTATGGATAACATATAGGCCTAGAACATATATATTCCTACTTTATATACGATATAAGTAAGCGGTGGACTGAAGTTAGTATTTCTTATAGGTATAACTTTTGAAACTATCACGGGCAACCTAATACCTAATTTTACATAGGTATAGTATAGTTATATAATATACTAGCTGACCCGCTCGCGATTTCGTCCTCGCGTTTAGTTTATTGTCTTTTATCATTAAAGTTATTTGAATCAGAGTTTCTTTATTTTTTTGTGCAGAACCCTAATTATTTTTTTAATGAATTAGCCTTAGCCTAGCCAACTTCTTATAACATCAGCTATCTGACAGTGGAGTCTTGTCAAAATCAGTGTAGTTGTTTCGGAGATAAGCCGAAGCTTACAAACAGACAAGCAGACAAAATTTATTTTCGTTAAGTGAATGTATATGTATATATGCTTAGTTTGGGACCAGATGGTGTGCATTGTCCAGCAATATTTATTTATTTATTTAAAAAAATATCTTTACATTAAAACACTCCGATTTTAATTATTTGGTTTTCTTATTGTATAAGGTACTGACATGACAGTAAACAATACATTTTTCAACCGTTTTGTATCTGTATATATATGTACATTGTAGATACCTGCTTCCTTCAATATTTTTAATTTTTTATACCTACGTAATTGTTTCAAAGTTGTTGTATTAAGAATGTTTTATTTCAGGAGTGGCGACTGAAGATATGATGAAGAGCATTCGCCGTCTGGATCTCAATAATAGCTATGGAGTACCCTCCAACAGGCTCGGAAAATCGTAACCATAGAGCATCAATGTTCAGAGAAAACAACAATTGATAACTTTTTAGAACTTTTTTTACTCGTTTTTTCATTTTTGTTTTAGCTGTAATCGCGATAGAGAAAAGCAATATTTACGTAGTTTAACCATTAAAATGTTTTTTCTGACTGTACTTACTTAAATGTATTACAAAAAATTGCGAGGTAAAACAGGAAAATGATGTTTAATTTAATTTGTCCTTAATAATCTTGATACTTTTACTGTGTACATCTCCGGTTACAAACCAATAAATACATTATTATTATTATTTTTATAGTATCATATACCTGCAAGGCAATAGCGCTATACGTTAACGTATTTACCATTGAAATTACCGTTTTGTCTTCGGTTCGGACAAATCAAAATCGTTCGTTTGACAGAGCTGCCAAAAAATACTCTGTAAAAATGATTAGCGCGATACTAAATATATCGATATTGGTAGTTTAGTTTTGGCATTGGCGTTCAAATTATTCTGCAGGTTCACTTTGGATAAGACTTGCAAAAAAAAGACACGATTGGAAATACCTGGTGGAGGCCTTTGCGTCTCTAGGACATGCTTATGTGCAAAACGAATTCTTACCTTAATAATGAATATAAAGTATTATAATACTAAGTTATAAGTACATTAACATTTAAGTAAAATTTTAAAGTTTTTTTTTCTATTACAATCGAGTCACCGTATACAATTTTAGAACCATCTAAACGAGATTTTATAGTTGCATTTATACTAGTAGCTTTAACTAACTGCGCTCCGTAGCTTTGCCAAATGGTTTGTAAATAAAATTACAGTCTACTCTACATGTAAATCCCAGTCAATTTATATATATCTATAGCTATACTAAAAAAAGGTCCTTTTAAAAAAAAGGACTCTCTGTCCGTACAGTACTCTATGACCGACAGCCCGGGGGTTTAATATTAAAAATAAAACAGAAGAGCGATCCCGGAGCCCGGCATGCCAGCTCGGGGGGTATTGTGTGCTTTTTAATAAATGCCCAAATCACCACAAGTGGGCATTTGCAGATATTGCAGCCGCATTCTGTCAGAGAGTACTTCTTACACTGTGGACAGAAGAATTATTGTTTTAACTTTTATGAGGGTTAAAGTGGCCATAATCCTATGTTTTAAGGGTATATTTGTAATGTTCATTCGTTCATTCAAAAAATCTGAAAACACAGGTACTTCTAGTGACTAAATGAAGTGAATAGTGGCTAAATAAAATAAGTGACGACCTCTGTGGCTCAGTGGGCAAAGGCCCGCCTGAGTCGCAGAAGGTTGCGGGTTCGATTAACTGTAAATATTTTTCTCGGGTCTGAGTGTTTTTCTATGTAAAATAGGTATGTTTTTATAAAAGGAAAAAAAGTATATAAGTTGTATATCAGTCATACTTTTTTACTACTTTTGTATTTGGTTACTTTTGGGCCAGATAATGCTGTGTGAAATGTCCGGCATTGTTTATATATTATGTATTCATTTTAATGTTTGCGTCTTTGGTAGCTTTCGGATCATGAGGGTCATTACTTACCAAATATTTGCGGATCAGGATAAGGCTAATATTTGTTCCGACGCTGGCTAACCTAACCTAGAAGATAACGTTTCAAAAAGAGGTTATACACCTACAGACCATCTTAACGTCATAGTTAGTAGGTAAATGTAGCAGCAGCGACCGTAATAGCAACGTGGCGGTATCCATGAAATCAGTCGTAAAAACATGTTGATTACGAAAGCCAGCCGCTGCTTATTACTTGCCTGTCACAAGCACACAACACACACAACACACAACACAATACACAAGCGAAAATACGTGTATAGCAGAGATATCAGTGTACAAAAAGTGTTATTGAAATTCACGTCTATATGCTACATAATATGTGGACGAGTCGATCTTCCCACTTTTCAGCCAGTTAACTGACAGCTATTCAGTTCACCACTTAATAAGCCAATTAATAACTGCGCCATAGAGGTTTTTTATTAAATTCTATACTTAAAAACTCTTTCGTTCAACTTGTTACTAACGCCCAATTCATTAACATAAACAAAACCATTCGTTCATTCCGTAGATTCATCTATCAAAATAAAAACTGACCGTTTCCATTCTCTTACAAGAACTAACTGATGGTGACTACTGCCTACTAACGAATGTTTGCAACTTATAGAAACCCGTCATATAAATCTTCATTTATCTTATCCAATTTTAATCGTCCTATAATATAAATAATGCGAAAGTTTAAGTATACGTTTGTTTGTAACGGCTAAACGGTCGTGAGTTAGTAGCGAGTTTCAACTAGCAATAGTAGTCCATTAAAATGTTACATTTTTTAGGCCTTAGTGTGCATTTGTCAGAGGACGCAATTTTATTTTTTTAATGTGTAGGGGGGGTCAGTAGAAGCTTAAGTTCAAGTTTGTGGGGTCGGCACCCTTGTCCCCCGGCCGCCATCTTGGAAAAGGGGGTGCAAAGGGTTTTCGCGCTGTATCTCGTAAACTAGTTACCTTACAGAAAATTTAATCAAACATAAAATGTAGCAAATTAAATTTCCTACAATTTTATTTCTATTACTTTTTATCGTCAAGTGACCAACAAAAAAGTTATAAACAAAAATAAATGAAAATTTTGTTTGTTTGTTCTAGGTTTTACAGCGCTCCAAACTTAAACGGATTCTCGAATGCTCATAGGGATGCAATAAAAACTAAAAATTAGGCTTACTTTTCTATCTATATTTTTTTTATTCATACAATTTATTATAACAATTTCCTCTATATAATTGTTTCATTTTATTTATTTATCTAGGTTTTATGCATTTTTAATGCATTTTTTGTCACTGTCTTAGCAAATCGTTTGTATCGCAGAGTGTCTAGAGTATCGTCTTTATTTCCGCCATATAAAAAGACGAAAAAACGTTCGCCAACAACACTGAGTAACGATGACTCGACTTTCTCACTCATAAATAATTTAGTTCCACTTGCTAACTCTGGATGCTTCTGCAAAATTTTTATAAATTTGACTTTGCCCATGTTATACCTCATAGGTGGTGGGTAAAAGGGTCAAACATAGTTCAATAATAGCATAGGAATGTTAAGATCATAATAAATTGTATGAATAAAAAAAATATAGATAGAAAAGTAAGCCTAATTTTTAGTTTTTATTGCATCCCTATGAGCATTCGAGAATCCGTTTAAGTTTGGAGCGCTGTAAAACCTAGAACAAACAAACAAAATTTTCATTTATTTTTGTTTATAACTTTTTTGTTGGTCACTTGACGATAAAAAGTAATAGAAATAAAATTGTAGGAAATTTAATTTGCTACATTTTATGTTTGATTAAATTTTCTGTAAGGTAACTAGTTTACGAGATACAGCGCGAAAACCCTTTGCACCCCCTTTTCCAAGATGGCGGCCGGGGGACAAGGGTGCCGACCCCACAAACTTGAACTTAAGCTTCTACTGACCCCCCCTACACATTAAAAAAATAAAATTGCGTCCTCTGACAAATGCATACCCAAATGTAACTTTTCAATGGACTATAGGCTTGAATTGCGCAATCACTGCTGTCAAACACTTTTTGTATGCAAAAATCTTTGCATGCAGGTTCGCGAACGGCGAGAAATAGGCAGCGGTTGACTTCCGTATTGAGAGTTTTTATTACGACTTGCGATATATTTCTCAGATACGACTGTCGCGTTGCTATTGCTGTCGCTATTGCTACTGTTACGTAATAACCCTGTCGATTTATTTAAAATTTGGTATAGACGTAGTCTATGATTTGGAAAACATATAGGCTACTTCTTTTATCAGTAGCTTGTAAAGCCGTGGACAGAAGTCAATCTTATAAGAATCAGTTGCAAGCAACACTTTTTATGCCAAAAACTTAACTCGACCGATTTGTATATTGTTTGTCTTATTATTGGGTTGGTTTACAATCAAATAAATTGTAGGTAGTACTAAGTTCACCGGGTCGTCTAGTGTTTTATAATAAAGCCTGAAAGGCCTCGAAAAGTAGAAGTAAAGACGTATACTACCTTCACATAAAAAGCGTAGGTAAAGCATTGTTTGTGTACATTCCAGGCATCAATCAAATTACCGCGCATCAAGGAGCATTGATCAATATGCCAAAGCACACAGCACACCAGAGGGCGCTCGAGTGGTCACACAAACATCACCTTTGATGTGGAGCTTTGAGCCTGTCTACGCGCATGTTCTTTGACGGTGGAAGTTGATGGAATTTACATATTTTATGAGAGAATTCATTCTGTTGAGTATGTAGAAAGAGAAACGAGGTTTTATGTCTGGTAATAGCGTTTTGTATTAACAATTGTATGGGTACTTTCAAAACTTTCGTGAGTTGTATAATACATTTTGGTAGTTTTATTCACGTACTAGCTTTTGCTCGCGACTTTGTCCGCATATTTTTTGAATTCAATTGTAGCTTTAACCCTTCCCAAGGATGCTTTTTATTTCCTTGCCAAATTTAATTGATAAGTTTCAAACCAATCAAACCCACCACCCATTAAAAAGTTTCCATACAAACATTCACACCCCATTTTACTCCTTTATAAGAATTTTGAAAAATCCTGAAACACGTGTCCATTTATTTTGCATTTTAAGTATCCAAACCAAGTTTCTAAGAAATCACCCCACCCGTTAAAAAGTTCCCATACAAACTTTGACAACCCTTTGTTAAGATTATTTTGAAAAATCCTGAAACACGTGTCCATTTGTTTTGCATTTATTCATTTATTATTTATTCATATCAAGTTTCAAGCAAATCGCACCACGCGTTAAAATCCCTTTTCACCCTCTTAGAGGTTGAATTTCAAAAAATCCCGCCTTAGTGGGTGGTTTTGCTGTAAAAGGAAGCTACGAAGGTTTTCGCGGTTTGACCATGATCCCGAGTGAATTTTTTGAAAACCTTTCTTAGCGAGCACCTGCGGCCCTAGAGGAAGCTGCATACCCAAATTTCGTTCCAATCCGTTCGGTTGTTACTCAGATTTCTTGATGAATGAGTGAGTGGTATTTGACAAACATATAGTAGATCAAGATGGACTGGTCTTGGACAAAGGGAGGACTAACTCAGCAGTAGATGATCTGTGGATGATGATGATAAAATAATGTTTATAGAAGTTTTTTATACAACTGAGCCGTCAAACAAGCATACAACTAAGTAACCCTATAACCGATGACGGTTGCAATACTTGTAACACCCACTTTGCCGATCATCGACATTAGTTATTTTGTCTATTTGCCCAGTAATTTAAATTGATATAATGAACTGAATACAGTAATGCTTGCACGCGCACTCCACTGCTTGGAGGCACTTGCTGTAGAGTCCTACTACCAGGTAAAAGATAGTCTAGATAACATCTACATATTGACCTCTATGGCGCATTGCTCGAAGGCTCGTCTGAGATGTAGATGATTGCGGGTTCGGTTCCCGCGGGACAAATGTTTGTATGATCTGTAAGTCTCGGTCTGGGTGTTTTTCTATGTTTTCAATGTTCTATGTTCTAAGTCATGTGGTACCCATAACACATGCTCAGCTTACTTTGGGGCTAAATAATGTGTTAAAGTCCGGTATAATTTATTATTTATTTAATTACAGAAACCTTTAGAGGGCAGAGAGCAGCGTTCCCAAGACACGGCATTGCCACGTTGAATGGCAATGCTAATACGCTGATAGGATCTAGCAAGATGGAATGTAACGGAATGTATCTAGACTCCGTGAAATTTTATTTATTTTTAACCGATTAGTTGCTCTCTGTACTTACTATACTTTGACAAAACGATATAATCCACTGGTCTTAGAATACAAGTGTACGAAAACCAAAAGACAAAAAAACAATTATACTCACTTCTCTAATTCCCAGGTTTGGTCCCATCTCCTAAGATCTCTAGTACTTTCTTTGATGATGTCGAGAAGGGATTATTCAGAGGCAAGATTAAAGAGGCACGCTAGATAATTATAATTAAAAATACACTGTAAAATCGTTAATTGCCTTACCTATCTAAGGTATAAAATTGGAAAATATCTTAAGGTAGGTCGCTAGGCTTACTAAGAGCAATGGGTGCAAATCCAGCATCTGCTGTGTTTAGGTAGATAGTAAATAGGTATACCTACTTATAATACAACGCCGTTTTTCAATATACCAATCTCGAATACCTTCACCGAGAGTTGAAGAACAAGGCTACAGAGCTACAAGTACCTAATTTTTAACAAAAAAAAAACAAGTTCAAACAGGAAACTAAAAAGTAGAAGAGTCTTTAATAGTAGTACTTTAAAATACTTAATGAAAAAAAGTGACAAACGCAGTATGTTTTGCTGTTAATAAACATTATTAAATCTTATGGGAGAGTAAACCGCTTCGTTGCGTAACGCGTTACGGCGCCAGTCTGTCTGGCGTCCCATTCTCTTATACATACGGCAGCGGTAGGAAGGCTCCTCCTCTCTCACTCTAACCCACAGCGCTAGTTAGATTAGTTTAAGTTATCACTTCTGTCGGGCGACCCGAGACGCACGCGTTTTTTTTTTCTCAAGTGTAACGATTAATGTTTTCTTAATCGTTCGCAACTGGCGTTTAGAGAAATTCATTAAATCACAACTTAGCTAGAAGGTACAGTGATTATTATGTGAAGAGACATAAAGATATATCCACCAGCACATCGAAAGGTACAGCTTCAAAAGCTCTAACGAGTACGATTAACCCTCGCGAACTCTTTGAGGAGTCGAGCCTTCTTTGATTAGCATGTCCTCGTTACAGTAAGTGGGTTAACGGCTCATCGAAGAGCAGTGTTATGCATTATGCAAACAACTCTCCACAACCATGGTGTCTAGCTGAAGAAAATCTATTTGAACACAGAAACTTTGGAAGAAAAATAAAAAAACGAAAACGCGTAAAAACGCGTGTGGAAACATGATGCATAGGGTATGCATCTTTTTTTATTTCTAAAATGTTTTGCAATTTCTGTGCTTTATACAATTAAATACAATTAAAATAAAGGATACAATTAAATATGGTATCTTACATTTTGCAATCACTAAGGTAGATCCTAAAATTTAAAATAAAATGGTAGGTATCTAAAAACAAACAAATAGCATGAAGGCAAAGAATCTGTGCTCTCAAAGAATCTAAGAAAACAACGTAAACAACAGTATAATCAAAAAAAGGGTGCAATTTGTTTTCCTAGGTCGAGTTCAGTAAAATATCGCGCAGGTCCGAAAACAATCTTTAGGTTTCTTCGAAGGCTCTCAAGCCCTTATTAATTAGCACCTCATCATCACCTGAAGCAGGTTAGCACCAGTCGTGAGCTGGTCATCAGTTCTGCAATGTCGTTGTGCAAATACTTGCCTGTAATCTGGTTAGAGTGATTATCGAGACATGGTTTTACGACATGATTGGTGTTGCATGACTGTTTGTCTATGTAATAGTAAAAGTATATGCATCTACCCTGATGCTGTAAACTGGATGATAAATAAACAAATTATGGTAAACAATGCACACAATACCATCTAACCCCAAACTTAGCATAGCTTGTATTATGGCGACCAGACAGATATATTTTTAAATACATACATAAGATACTTTATAGCACCCAGACACAGATCAAACACATATGATCTTCACACAAATGTTTGTCCTATGAGGGAATCGACCCTACAGCACAGAAGGCAGAGCTACTACCAACTGAGCTGATAGGCCAGTTAAATGAGAAGTTTTGACTTGAATTTGGATATCTGCAGTTCAAAAACGCAAGAAGGGTGTATGCACAAAAATGGAAAATGTTGTAATAGAAATAGAAATAGAAAAATAGAAAAATATTTATTACACACCACATATATATAATAAAAATCTTAACACGACTTTGGATTTTTGAGTTTTGTATAATAAAACGTGTACTTGTCCACCAATATCTGAGATGGCAATGGCGGTCAGACACAAACAGGGAGATCACATTCAGACAAATATACACGGACCTTCATTCGAGTTTCTCAAAAACCGCTGTCGCGCTGCACTAATATTGACATTGTCCAGTTTATTGGCGGTACAGACTTGCACATAAGCGGTTTGGCTCAAATACTTATAGACAATACTTTTAGACATTTAATTAAGTGCGATTTACGTGGCTTAGAGTAAGTTGTCGTCTCGTCTAACTTAGAGTAACATAACGTATGATGTAGGTATCCGTTGCTGCGCTCCTGTCTGAGTCAAGTATCTGAGTTTCTGCTCGGATGACTTTGTGCGGAATAAATACATATATATTTGTGGACAATGTACATCTAGCCTAAAACTAAGCATAGCTTGTACTATGATGACCTGATGACTGATATAATACTTATATATTTTTAAATATATACTTATGATATTTTATAAAATATGTTCATCACACATTTGTTTGTCCTGGTAGGGAATCTTACCCTCAGCCTACAGAGAAGAAGGTAAAGCTACTACTAACTAAGCTGACAGGCCAGAATAGAAGACTTGTGTTGTTGTGTCTGAAATATTGTGAAAATTACTGACGATTGAACTTCGACAGTGGTGGCAATTCGGTTGGTTCATTTCTAAATTTAGGAAAGTCTAAAATATGTTTTAGTTAGTCATATCATTTGTAAAACCTATTCGGTTGGTACCATCTAACTAAATAAGGAACACTTAATTAAATTTGATAAAATTAAATTAGGATAAGTTGGTAACAGCAGAATAACAATGTTTAATTTGACAGTCTAAACCTAATTTTAGCTAAAATTAGTTTGGTTGGTGCCAACCGAATTGCCACCATTGTATAATTAATATTTTGACCTGTATATACACCATTAATCTTATAAATATAGTTGAAGGTATTGTCTGCCTTTTTCTTCTAATGTCAATGAATACATATATAAATATTAGCTAATATATTATTATAAGAGAGACTCCTAATAAATATTTGACAAGGTTCCATCCCATTCTGCTCGCGCGTGGATTATACATTATCAAAGACCACCATTAATTATGACATTTGTTTTTTATTATCTCTGGCTATCTTTGTGTTCTTTGTAATTTAATAAAGGTATTTGGCAGTGCCGTTGTAATTAATAATATTCTATATAGCGCTGTACCAACTTGTGTAATCTCTGAGATTGATATTACTCTACGATGTAGAGATTTTAAGTATTTTTTTAATTCTTCTATCGATCTTTTGTGAATGATTATACACTCGTAAGCTTCCAAACGTTCAGTCTGAACAATAAAATAAATTGAGATCTCCATCCAGGAAACCGACTGTCTCGACAGATTTGAACTGCTCAAAGGCATGGTATATAGAGTCAGTACATGGTATTATGTACGACTGGCTATGTGTTACTACGTGACGACACGTACCCTTCCACGAAGCGTGTTAGCATGTATATGCGATGGCTTTGCTTGCGCAGGAATATTTCTCAAAAATTATACAACTATGCTGAAAGAGGTAGAGAGGTTTGTGGAAGTGACATTTTTGTTATTATTAATTACTAATTTG
Organism: Lampropteryx suffumata; assembly: GCA_948098915.1. Lineage (NCBI taxonomy): Eukaryota > Metazoa > Arthropoda > Insecta > Lepidoptera > Geometridae > Lampropteryx > Lampropteryx suffumata. The sequence goes on from OX402563.1 coordinate 7,320,921, forward strand.
GTAGAAATAAAATCTGATTAAAACATAATAATATATCAGTTTTATGAGAAATGCCTGCCTGTTGCGGTTATTACGTAAGTAAAATTTAATGATAATTTCACACATCACCATTTGACCTAAAATTAAGCAAATCTGGAAGCCAAGGTCTGATAAGTACCTATAATATTATTTTTTTTGTATTTTTTGTGTAATGTTTGTAGACTGCATAAATACATTTGAAATTCTCTTCAAAAGCAACAAATGTACAAATGTATTTTCTTGTCATAATCCTAATTAGGAATCTTCTATTAACATGTTTTTTAATAAAATTGAATAATGCTTTTGTTGCAACAACTATTACTTTAAACAAATATATTTACAATAACCCGTACATAATAACTAACTCGGAATACCTATGCAGGTCGCACCAACCACAAAATGCGCTGATCGTTAGGACCGATTTTGTTTAGCGGATATGAATACTATATCTAAATTAAAATAAATAAACAAAAGTTCGAAACAGAAAATAAAATAAATACCAATAGAAATAGGTACAATAATAATTAACTATACTACACACAGCGCCATCTAGCCCTAAAACGTAGAATACGTATAATATACGATGTAATTAATTGTAAGACAATGAAAATGTAATTTAAAAAAAAAGTAGAAGTAATAACATAACTATTGTTCATATTGTTCATCACACAAAATCTCTGTATATCAATGTAGGATGTGATATAAGATTTATATTTCTTTAGAATGCATTAGTTTCTAGAAACCACTTCCAGTATTTTTATCGAAGTAAAAAGCTTAATACAATCTGAACACTATGAGCCTGTTATTAGGGTCTAAACTTTCTTGTCACGGATTATAAAAACACGCACTACGTGAGAACCAGACTACAAAGTTCTTAGAAATGTTCAGATTTTCATAAAAATGTTCTCTTCAAAAGCAATATGGTACAAATGTATCGAAATGTTTTAACTTGACATAAACCAAAAGGGATTTTTTAAATCTTAAATTACTTCCTTTATAATAATCTGTTTAGTAATTGTAGGGGTGGCTAGATTCTATGGTGCACTTGGCATATTTGCCGACACGCATAAAATATACTTCTACACGTCATATAATATGTCATACATATGATATGACGTATACGTCATATAGTACGTCTTTATAATAACATATACTAAACTCAGAATGCTGGGTAGCCCTACAGTCTACTTAGAGCCTTGGCTGATCGGCATGACAGTAGCCTTCAAAGGTACTAGATTCTAAACAATCACTAAACAATTTTTTTTATCAATTAGGTGTGTATTATATATATTTTACTAGATGGCGCCACGTGAAAAATTAACACGCGCTATCATTGCGTTTCGGAATTTCGAGATTTATAATATTAGAAGAATTAGGAATATCGTTGTTGATTGTTGTACAAATTCTATAATTTAGTATGTATTAATTTCATTTGATCATTTGACGACCCCCCACGCGATGGACTGACGACATTGTAAAGATCACAGGAAGTCGGTGGATGGAGAGGGCTCAAAACTCTTCTTAATGGAAATCTATTGGGGAGGCCTATGTTCAACATTGGACTTCTTAAAAGTATGATGATGATGATGATGAATTTCATCAGTATTTTTGTGTAACATGGAAATTTATGTTGTCAATTGTAAAATGAATAAATAATTTTGATTAGCATTGCTATTCAACGTGGCAAAGCCGTCAGTGTCTTAGGGACTTTTTGTCTTGAGCTATCTATAGATTGTTTTATACGGTCCATAGATAGCTAAACCGTTTCAATTGTATATTATATTACTGTATATTGTTCTATGCATTTCTGTAATTATTGTTTTATAATAAATGTCATTTTGATTTGGTTTGATTTGATTTACCTTTACATAAGTAGACTAGCTGTCCCGTTCGCGACTTCGTTTTAAATATATATCATACTTGCTGCTGCCCGCGGCTTCGCGCGCGTGGTACCAACATAAAAAGTAGCCTATGTCCTCAAAGGTCCCATCTATCTCTATACCAAAATTCATCAAAATCGGTTATGCGGTTTAGGCGTGAAAACGCAACAAACAGACAAACAGAGTTACTTTCGCATTTAGGGATTATAACACTTGACTTGACTTTGCTTCTACCTATATGACACAATCACACTCACCACCCATTAAAAAGTTTAAAGATTCAAGTTTTTTTTGTAAAATCCAGAAACACGTGTCCATTAATTTTGCATTTTAAGTGTCCAAACCAAGTTTCTATAAAATCACACCACCCGTTAAAAAGCTCACAACATTGACATCCCATTTTCATACTAACTTTGTAAAATTGGGTGTCCATTTTACCCCTTTGTAAGAGTTATTTTAAAAATTCTTAAAATACGTATCCATTTATTTTGCATTTTATTTATTCAAATCAAGTTTCAAGCAAATCGCGCCATGCCTTAAAAAGTTTCATACATTATAGTTTTCACCACTTTTCATCCACTTAGGCGTGAATTTCCCGTCTTAGTGGGTGGTTTTGCTATAAAAGGAAGCTACCTTCAAAATTTAAGCTTTCAAGCTTCAGCGGTTTCGGCTCGGCGATGATGAATCAGTCAGTCAGTCAGGTTAACCTCATTTATATATAGATAAGTTAGTTACTAAAAGAGTAGAGTACTTACGTGCTACGTGTAGAGACCCTACACGTAGCCCAGACGCAGTGAATCGCGTTTTTCAATCCAAAGGTCGTGGGTTCAAAATAGTTTTTAGCTTTAGTACTACAAATCTAGTTGAAACTTAACAATTTTTATTTTATTTCTATGAGCTAATGACCAACTCCAATGCTACTACCTACTGCTTCTTCTTATTGTATCACTAGTTAATTCAAACCAGTGTGGTGAAAGGATTAAAGTGCGCCTCAGAGGCTCCTTTCTAGCACTTGGCATATGCGATGGTTTTCGCCACCGTTTGAGAGTACCTACTGGTATCGCGTATACAAGTCTAACTAATATTATAAATCCGAAAGTAACTCTGTCTGTATGACTGTCTGTCTGTTTGTTACGTTTTCACGCCTAAACCGCTGAACCGATTTTGATGAATTTTGGTATAGAGATAGATGCGACCTTGGAGAAGGACATAGGCTACTTTTTATGTAGGTACCACGTGTCCGAAGCCGCGGACAGCAGCTAGTTATGTATAAAAGTCGGTGCACGACTGATTTCGAAGCCGCGACCTTAGAATCGGAAGACGGGAGCACTAGACCACCGGTGTTCTGTGGTACACTTAAAGCTCCCTACACATTAACTAATAGTACATTGTACACCTAGGCGAGAAAGTGCCCAATCCCTATCGAGAGTGTCATTTGTGAATCGTACTTTTTACCGAGTGATACATAGTGTTTTATACTACACCTACGAGGAATAAAATCTTCCTCATCATTCACTCACATCACTCGACGACTTTCTGTAGAATTAAAAAAATTACCAAACCCAAATTCAAAATTCCAAGAAATTCCCGCTCATGCCTTGGGTTCTTTTTTCAAAATATTCTTCGGAAATCGGAAGAGAAATAAATCATTTGGCGGACATGGAGTAAAAACTTTTTGTCGTTTGACCTATAATGAAAATAACCATAGCTACCGGCTGATCTATGAAGAAATAAAAAAAAACTAATACGTTAGAATTGGATTTTCATACACTATTCTCTCACGCTAAATGCGTTAGAAATGAAATTCCATAGACTTTTCCGTCCCGCATTTTAGTAGGCCTGAAATGATGTAGGTTATATTTGGAAAAGGACACACGCCTCCACACACGCACTGGGAAATATTACTACACACAGGCTAATGGTACTCTTGCCTTTGAGCGCCGCTGTAGATAATGCAAGCTTCATCAACGTTTGCTCAAACAACGGATCTAATCTTCGTACCTACCTATTTGACTCTAGTGGCTAGTGGGCAGCAAGATCTAGGGTTGTCTAGTTTTAGTTAAATAAAAATAGTTTTGTAAAACTTTATTACATAAATGTAATACAATTATCAAAATACATGTGAAACAGTTCAGTTATCTAAGGAGCGTTTTAACTATCTGTAGATTGCTGAACTGATCCAGATCACTGCCAGAGGCTGAGGAGCCAACTTTTGTTTCTACAGACGCTGTAAAATAATATTAAAACGCGTAAAATAAATATAAAAATCGAGTTTATTAGTAAGTTAGCTAGTTTTATCTGAAGTTTCAAACAATGTTTGACTATAAAAACAGACTAGTGTCAAATGATGAATAAAACCAATATAAAAAAGTGGTACGAGTTGAACAACTTATGTTCGGTGCGAGTTGATGAACGATACAACTCAGGTATATGACGGCTTAACTGAGTTACCCAATGCCGCACTCAGAGTTCTAAGTGGTTAGTTAAGTCTCTCCGTAGATTTGACACAGAAAATAAGGAGCGACATAAGTAACTATTGTTTTTTTTATGATTTAATAAAAAAGAAATAGTGTTTTGTAAAAAATAACACGGTTCAATAAAAAAAACGGAGAATAGATAGATACTCTACCTGTAAAATACCAGAAATGAATGTATATAACTAACCTATCTGTGTCGTAGTTTTTTTTTATAATTCCTAAAGATTACCCTAGGTGGTAATAATTTCCACAGCCTTCGTAATTTAAGTAGGTTAAACAACGAAGGCTGTAGAAATCATTACCGTAAATGGTACCCTATTAAAAACAATACCTTGTTTAGGCGTTCTGTGACCACTTTTTAAGCAACCTTTTTGGTTCTGCCTTTTTGCTTCTTCCAACAAGTTCTGCATTTGGCATTTTCTGTACAAAACCTTTTCACTTTCAAAATCGTGAACGCTTTCGGCAACGAGCGGACCGCAGCTCAAACTCACCCTGATGAAAATTATCTATATGAATCGAAACAGTGTCGATGCCTCCATCGACAAAATAATAATTCAATTCAATTCAATATAACTTTATTCAATAAAATTACAAGGACCACTTTGAATCGTCTTCATACACGCTAGTGAATCTAGGTGCCGGTTCCTCCTAACACCAGTTCAAGAAGAATCCGGCAAGAAACTTGTTTCAAGGATCATACAAAACAGTGTTTTGTAACACTTTTTTGTATGATCCTTGACAATTTTGTTACGGATGCCGAGTCGAGTTGGAGCAGATTCATCCCAAGCTTTGTACCAATCCCAATACCAGAGTAAACCCGTGTTGTTTACAAACTGTACGAACCTATTGATTTTATAATGATTCTCAGACCCAACCAAAATATATGCATAATTATAAGTAATTGTAAATTTTTGCAGCTGAAATTTATTCGCACCCAACCGCTTCAGTCAAGCGCTCGCCAATCAATTCATATAAAAACAATTAAAACGCATATTTTTTGTCGTTTATATACCAATAATAACATCAAAAGCAAACGAATTAATCTACCTATATATTCCATATTTATAGTCTTCAAGTAAAACGAGTTTTCATTGCGAGAGGCAACCCTACCGCGGCTGCTAATTCTTCGCCAGCCGCCACAGTGCCGCTGCAGATTATAAAGCATCGAGCCATCTAATATTCCCTGTGACAAGCCCAGCCGTCTTGGGGGCTATTCTGAACGTGTAGGGGACGATAGGCTTTTAAATTACAGGAAAGTCTGGAAGTTATTATGGTTTTTGTCAACAGGGTTCTACTTCTTTTTATGTCAGGTTTTTCGTCTTCTCGGATGAAAAACATCTTTACGGATGATGTCATTAATAATGGCGTGGCGAGATTGACGACCTGCACTGCGGTGGTAGGAGGAGTGCTACAGGTGAGGTTCATTAGTAGTGGCTCCTACACGGAGACTTACTGCCAAAGAAAAAGTATTGTTATCAATAAGCGTGCCTATGTTTGCTGAAGGCTGAGCATGCAGCCAAACACCAGATTCTCGAGCTCCAGAGGCAATGAGGCCGTTGCGTTTGTGAAGGAACTGAATTCAAAATATCTTGTTGTTTTTTACAAATAGGCTCGTCCCAATGTCTCTGTAAATGAGGTTTTTCAGGAATCGTTTCCGATGAAAAGACCAATTCCCAAGCATTTTTTACCATATCTATAAGATCAATTTGATTAATACCTAGAGATGATTGTATAATTTTAGAAAACAAGGTTGTTTTGCTATGGACTGAAGATAAAAATGCTGGGAGAGAAACACTTGAAACGTTTGTAATGCCTTTAGGCATCCAAAACGTATTGGAAGAGAGGCCAAGAATTATTATTAGAAATATCATGACGACCTTTGTGACGCAGTGGGCTAAGGTCCGGTTGAGTCGCAAAAGGTTGCGGGTTCTAATCTGATGATCTGCTAGTATTTGTCTCGGGTTTGGGTGTTTTTATGTATAATATGTATGTATTTACAAAAAAATAAAAGTATATAAGTAATATCAGTCATGTGGTACCCATAACACAAGCTCTGCTTACTTTGGGGCCAGATGATGCTGTGTTAAATGTCCGGTATTATTAGTAAATCTATTAGTTATAAAGTATGGATAAGAATGTATCACGGGTTCAATCACATCTATTTCAAATCTCACCAATCAACTACCAAAGCTATCGCTTTCCAAAAGGTTCTCACCAAAAACGGTCGGTACTAAGTCGAGTAAACAGACGAACTCATCGGCTTCTTTGATCCGCCCTCTACGATACACGACGAGACCGCTCCCACTAACTTACGAAATACAAAGTTTATACACCAGCAATGTAGCCTAATAGTCATGCCACTAGTTATTTCAAAACCAGTGTGGCGAAAGTATTAATGTGTACCTCAGGTGCTCCTTTCAAATTAAATTTTTTTTTTCGGACAACTTACATCCATAGAGGTTAGTAGCATTATACATAGAACAAAAGGGAGTTAGTAAGACAATGATATAACTCTTACTAATATTATAAATGCGAAAGTAACTCTGTCTGTCTGTCTGTTGCGTTTTCACACCTAAACCGCACAACCGATTTTGATTAATTTTGGTATAGAGATAGATGGGACCTTGGAGAAGGACATAGGCTACTTTTTATGTAGGTACCACGTGTGCAAAGCCGCGGGCGCAGGTAGTAAGAAATAAAAGGTAAAAAAAGGAGCAAACGCTGGTTCACAGAGCGATCACCAGAGTACCGAGCAGTTTTGCAGGGATGCAGATTTCTTTCGAATAAGAGCTTCAAAGCCATCAGTTTGGTATTCAGCAAACATACCTGAAGCACTGCAGAAGCGAGGCAGCCCCAACATCATCCTGAAAATATTATTATACTGGATAAGTATGGTGGCCAGCGAGTTTTTGGTGTACTTGACTTACTTGTACTTACTTGTACTGTGCCCTTGTTTTCGAACTTTATAGAGTCTGCGACATAGAGTCTGCGTCTTCACCTCACGATGTTTTTATCGCTTGAGAGTACTAGTATAAAGCACGTACATTTTTTTAAGAATAAAACATTGGTGCATGACCGAATTGGAACCCACGGAACTCGGAAGGCAAGGCGACTTCCACTAGACCTCCAGTGATCTAATCTTACTTAATATTATAAATTCGAAAGTAGCTCTGTCTGTCTGTCTGTCACGTTTTCAGGCATAAACCATTAAACCGATTTTGATGAATTTTGGTATATAGATAGATGGGACCACGGAGAAGGACATAGGCTACTTTTTATGTAGGTACCACGCGAGCGAAGCCGCGGGCAGCATCTAGTACCTTATAGTGGAATATGGGTACCTACCCATGTACGTGCAAATCGATATAATTGACAACTGTGGCAAAGGAACGTCTGAGATGCAGATGCAGGTTGCAGATTCGATTTCCGCCACGGGACAAATGTTTGTATGATCTGCAAGTATTTGTCTCGAGTCTGGTTGTTTTTATGTATATTATGAATGTATTTACAAAAAAATTAAGTATATAAGTAGTATATCAGTCATGCGGAACAACACAAGCTCTTCTTACTTTGGGGCCAGATGTTGCTGTTTGAAATGTCCGGCATAATTTATTTATTTTAGTTACTCACTACAGAACAGAATCAAGGACAATATCAGCGCTCTAAAATGTTGAAGGAAAACACCGCGAGGATAGCGGCACTATAACCAAAAATTCCATTAAGAATGAGCAAGAATTTTTAATCGAAGCACTCTTTTTGAGAAATTCAATCAAAAAAACCGTTAGCACTTCAGGTTTCATTGTCACTCACGGGTATCTGTCCCTATCGGGCATCGAACCCTGGACAAGTTTAGTATCAAGGTGTTTTGTATCACTACTCGACTCTTATCAGGGCTTCTATCGACTATTGAGTAATGTTTGCTGTCTCATTATGTGTTGGTAATATTATGCCCGTATTCTAAAACAAAACTTAACCACAGATCATAAACTAAGCATATAATTTGTACCATGAAGATCTGGTGCAGTGGGCTAAGGCCTGGTTGAGATACAGAAGATTGCGGTTTCGATTCCCGCGGGGGCACAAATGTATATGATCTGCAAGTATTTGTCTCGGGTCTGGGTGTTTCTGTGCATAACATGCATGTATTTACAAAAAAGTATATCAATCTTGTGATACCTATAACACAAGCTCTGCTTACTTTAGGACTAGATGATGTTGTGTAAAATGTCCGGCATTATTATTATTTTTATAAAAATTTTTGGACCATCTACATAACACATAATACTACTTTACAACACCCAGACACAGATATTTATTTACGTCACACAAATGTTTTTTCTGAGAGGGAATCAAACGAACAACCTACAGTGGTGAAGGCAGAGACTACTAAGTACGTACATCCATGTGCAGGGAACATATGAATCTTCCTTTGTCTCATTCATTTTATGATACATTTTGATAAATACGGGTTTTAATCATGTATTATTTTGTCGCTCGCGATTCACACGATTTTGAGAGTGAAATATTGTATTTTTAACCGACTTTATCAAAAAAGAGGAGGTTCTCAATTCGTCGGAATCTTTTTTATTTTTTATTTTATGTAGGTATGTTAAGCGATTACTCAAAAACGGCTGAACCGATTTAGAAAATCCTTTTTTTGTTTTAAAGGGTATACTTCACAGGTGATCCCATATAAATTTTGTCAAAATCGGTTGAGCTGAAAATTCAACAAAAATCTAAATATTGTATACATCGATGATGTTTTCATGTACTTCGATACCTCGCTGTCTCATTGGAGGGGTGCGTTTATTTGGGCTACCTATATTATATATATACAAAATACATTTACTTTCCACTAAAAATGTATGATAGGCTCAAATTTCATTCAATGAAGTCGGTTTTCTTTTTAGTTTTTAAAACGTAATTATTGTTTTATATTATCACTTCTACTCGTGGCTTTGTAAACGTGGTTTTTACAATTAGCCTATGCCCTTCCTCGCAATACAATGTATATCTTTATCAAGTTTCATCAGGATCTGTTAAGCCGTAAAGAGGTAACAAACAAAAAGACAAGACTTGAGACTTGTAATTTGAATGGCGAGGAATCCCGAGAAGGTTCTAGACGGCTATTTCGCGATGACGTTTAGAATATACAAACGACGATCGACTATTCGACTAAGACTTTATTATTAAACAATAACTGGCCAAATTGTCATCATTATGACACATACATTAACGAAGAAGAAGCAGAGATTCATTGTTTGTAATTTCATGAAGTAACATAGCATTTATAATTTAATTATTTTTCTCGTGCTGTTGCATGTTTAGTAATCTTAGCGGAATTTTAATTAATAAATTGTGACTTTATGGCACAAGTATGGATAATTGAATTATACATGTGTTACGTTGCAATGTGATTTGAACGACGAGGAATCACCAGAAAGTTCTAGACGCCCATTTCGCGATGACGTTTAGAATTGATAAAATGACGATCGACTATAACTTTATAACCAAACAATCACTTGACACTAGCAACATTATCAACAAGACAGATGCCATTATACTATAATGGCATATGCACCTAACAAAAACTTAATTCTATTCTATTCTATTTCTATACTCCTATAATGATTATAGGAAGAAAAGAAGAAGAAGAATAGAATAGAATTAAGTTTTTTCCCGTTACAGAAGAGTTTGGGTTGTTTTTGAACTCATCACATAATTTATAAGCAAATCGTGTTATTAACAAATTTAAGTTTACTAGTCGTTCACTGGTCGAAATTCGACCATAATTAATTAATTATGTATTTTTTATGCATACTTTAAAAAAAATATTAGCATTCTGCAAATTTCATACTCCTCCGTCCGCGCAATTTTCTTAAAAGTTCGCAAAAGTTTTTGCTTCACGTATATAAATGTAGGTTTAGATTATATTATCTAACTAGACTAATATAAGCTAGCTATTACGTAAGTATCAAGCACGGGATCTGCGCATTTCGTAAACACAATCCTTGAAGTACCTAGGTAGTAGGTAGTTATGCAAAACACCGACCGTAGCTACGAGACTGCCTATAATGTTTCGGAATAATGATTTTAAAGTGTTTGAACAGGTTATAAGTTGCTTGTTGCACCAAAAAGGCCATTTCTGTGTTCGTGTTTTCCTTGAAGCGTGTTTGAACAGTTGAGACGTGGAAAAAACACCCAAACCTGCTCCGCGGACGATTTCGAAAATATTTAGTGTGATAAGCGGGTACCGATAGCAAAAAAATTTCAATCTAAGAATACAATTTTTACAAAATTAAATGAATGTTTAAAAATATAAGAATGATAACGGGCGGAGAATGTGCCCAGAAATTACGTGATCTGATTCCACCACCTCCTTTTCACAACAGGACAAGCAGACGTACCGCTCAATACCATCCATACCTTGTCAACCTACCACCCTTACGAACAAAGTGCTTTGCTTCCACATTTATAATGCGTACAGCCAAGGATTGGAATGCTTTGCCGTCGTCTGTCTTTCCTGAAAACTACAATCTAGGTCTCTTCAAGTCTCTAGTAAAAAGGTGTCTTCTAGACCTGCGTGCCCCATCGTCAGCCACATCGTCGCTTAACATCAGGCGAGATCGTGGTCAAACGTAGGTTTATTGATGATAAAAAAAATAATAATAATAAGACAAGATAAGATAAGATAATTTTTAGTTAACAATAAATTGCACATACATATTACAGTTACTAGTGATCCCCACACTAGGCCAGGCCTGTATCGCGGGAGATCGTTCAAGCAAAAAGTGATTACCTAACACAAATGTACACATACATTAAACAATAAAACAATAGTAAGGTAAACTAAAAAAAATATTTATAAATTATTAAAAAAATAAGTAGTAAACATTACTACGTGCAAAAACCATAACTAGTTTTTTTTTTATTAATGAACATTTTCATTAAACCACTTCAGACACGTCATAGTTAGTAAAGTAGAGATTTTATATTCAATTATAGGTTTTATATATATAATTATTCGTGAATGAGTTCATTGGGAGACAGTAACCAATGATCTGCAAGTATATGTCTCAGGTCTGGCTGTTTCTATGTATATTAGACATAGAAACAGCCCGACATATTAATATGTATATATTTACACAAAATAAAAATGTATATTAGTAGTAAAATATCAGTCATGTGATATCTATAACACACTTACTTTGGGGCGAGATAATGCTGTGTTGAATGTCCTGCGTTATTGTTTTATTAATTAACTACGTCGTAATCTATTTCTACCATCAGAACTTTGTGCTAGTTTGAAGAGTATGGGTGCCCGTGAAATAACTTGAGATTCATCAGTGTCACTGTCCACAGTGTCACTGGGTGACGGACACATCGCTACGCCTAAGAGCATTTTAACCGTCCGTGTCTTATAGACCCGCGGTAATTGAAGTTGTAGTTTGGTGCATGATCTAGGAAGGCCTTCTGCCAGTTCATTTCGCATTGTCTTACTTAGTAGGACTCTTCAACAAGAGTCCATTTTGGTGGGTACCACGACAGTGTCAGATATTCTGCCTTTAGGTTCGAAGGGCGCTGGAGCAAGTGAAATTTCTGGGTGAATATACAAAATACTTGTTATTTTGTCTCTGTTGTATAAAAGCTTATTAAAATAATTACGTTACTAAAAACTTTTTACTAAAAAAACCTATAAATAACAATCTCCTATTGTTTCACCCTTACAAAGGTTTTCTTAAAATTTAAATGGGATAGGTATAACGGGAAGTATACTCTTTAAAAAACTGAATTATCCAAATCGGTTCACAAATGACCGAGGTGAACGAACATAAAAAATACAACCGAATTGAAAAGCTTCTTCTGTTTTTTGGTTTCAAAAAAAATATTTTACGCTTCTTAGTAAGTACCTACTTTATAATTTTTCGAAATTTATAAACACCACTGGAAAGTCACAGGAAAGCAAAATACGTTTTTTTTCACATTTGTTACTAGAACACATTTATTTTTCTGTTGTCGGTATCTCCGCGACAAGATGGCGGCGGAGGTGCAATGGCGCGTATCCGTTCCCGTCCGTTGGCTGCGTTACTGAAGTATTTCCACTAACTACCTAAGTATTACAAACATGAGAAAAGTTACACGATATTTCAGTTAAATTCACTTTTAAGTGAATTTGACGGAAATTAATACATTAGTATACTGAATACTTTATTATAGTGAACAAAATTTGACGCGTTTGACGTTCCGTTAAAACCAGAGGAGCTTCTTGTCAGATTCTTCTTGGACCGGGATAATAAAAGACTAAAAGACTATTAAGACGATTCAAAATGGTCTTTGTGGTTTTATTTAATAAAGTACATTTTGATTTTGAGTCCACTTTAATAACTGGAGGAGATAAAACGTTTTTTGTCGCATTTTCGCATTCAATCGCATCAAGAATTAGTTTAGATTAATTCTCCAATGGTCATGTTATATAGCCATCTAAAATACTTATAAAATTTATTGGTGTCACTAACAAGTCATAATCACAGCACCGGATCGTCTTAAGGCAGTATCCCGAGCAAATGACTTTGATGAGAATAATATAGAATAGATAAAATATAAAAATAAAATACGGTCAATGTTTTATTTCGACGACCTCTGTGGCGCAGGGGGCGAAGGCCGGCCTGAGGCGTAAAAGGTTGCGGGTTCGATTACCGCAGCGAGATAATCGTTTGTATCATCTGCAAGTATTTGTCTCGGGTCTGGGCGTTTTCTATGTATAATATGTATGTATTTACAAAAGTAGTGTAAGTAGTGTATCAGTCATGTGGTACCCATAACACAAGTTCTGCTTACTTTGGGGCCAGATAACGCTGTGTATAATGTCCGGTATTATTATTGTTTCGTATATTCTCTTATAATTTTTGTAAGCTGCAGGTAAATATAACGTTTACTTTTGAAGATGATGTTTATTTAGTGTTACCTACTATATAATTTAAGGTCTAAAATAAGCTAATTTATAAGCTTGGCTTTTTAAACAGACTATAGTATTACAGGATTACAAAATAAATAATGCCGCACATTTTATACAGCATCATCCAGCCCCAAAGTAAGCAGAGCACATGGCTGATAAACTACCTATACCTACTTTGTATTTACAATTACTTCTTTATTATACATAAAAAACCCCTAGCCCAAAACAAATACTTGCAGATTTTATAAACACTAGCAACCCGCCCCGGCTTTGCACGGGTGCAATGGTGACACTAAATATACTACAGAATGTCTTTATATACAACGTTATCTAAAAGAATAACATAGACTAAGAGATAGACATATACTATTGTGGACTTTTATGTAGACTTTTTTAAGGTGTACAATACTGTAGTTACATTATTTTGATCTATCTCGTAGAGTTCAGCCAGCGATTGCAATGTAGCGCAAAAAAATGTGTTTATTTACGACACCACATTAGAAACCTCTAAAATTATCAGTGTTTCTCTACTATATTATGCATGGTTTATTTATACATATAAACCTTCCTCTTAAATTACTCTATCTATTAAAAAAAACCGCATCAAAATCTGTTGCATAGTTTTAAAGATCTATGCATATATCGGACCAGACAGACAGCGGGAGGCGACTTTGTTTTATACTATGTAATTATTTGTCCAGCGTCGGGAATCGAAACCACATATTGCAGGCCTGTTGCGCCAGTGAGGTCGACTCCTATACAGAGAGGGGTTAGTGGTTTGTAAGAAAATAATCAATACCTTTGAGTAGTGCATATATTTGTTTTCCTTTGTGTCTTTGTCCTCCACAATCGTAATAGGGTCACCACGACCTCAAGGTGTGAGTACGTCTGATGCACTCCCTATCAGCTCGTAAGATAAGAGGCCGGCATCCTGGAACCGCTCTGCAAACACTCTTATCTGAAGACGTCGGTTAATGTTATAAGGGAGCAATATTTTGCCTCTAGAGGCGTTCAAATTCAACATAGTTTTTAACCGACTTCAAAAAAGGAGGTTTTCAATGCGTCGGATTTTTTTTTATGTAAGTTCACGGATTACTCAAAGACGTCTGAACCGAGTATCAGCGTGTAAGGTGGGTTCTTTTTTTATTAAAAAAAACCTTTCGAAAGATGCAATAATGTAACCCTAGGTATCCAAGATTTGCCTATAAAAGTAATAATTTGACGTGAGCTGCGATCATTATTGTTGATACATAAAATAATTACTTAATTGATACAGCAGATGGGAGACGCAGAAGAAGCATTGGCGTGACGATCTCGATGCCTTCGAGAAAGGCTCATGGAAAGTGGCGGGGGACAGTGACAAATAAATGGAATTGGGGAAGACCTTTGTTCAGCAGTGGGAAAGTATAGGTTAAATAAAAATGTGATACTTACCCTTAAAAAAACAAATTTTAAATAAATATGTCAGACTATTATAGATAAGTACCTACGTGCCAGCTAACTTAATAAAAGTAGCATTTCCTGATACTTAACAAAAAAGTACATAGTTAATCCAATTTTTAACTTAAACAATTCAATCGAATCAAAAATTCTCAAAATACATAAAAGGACTTCACTAAACGAACATCGAAAAGAAATTTTAAAGAATTAGCGATCTTTGGAACAAAGAATATTTTTAAACTCAATCTTAATTGCTGGCCGATAGTGATATGCAAGATGGAACCAAGAATTGTAAGTTACTCAAGAAACAAAATATATATATTTTACTAAGTAAGATTTTTCTTTAGATACGTAAGTATATAACTGTGATCTCCACACCGGCATGTACCACCTGCCGTATTTCTAGTACTAATGATGGGACATATGACAATAAAATTGTCTCATTTGTCTTAGTGTTTTTGCTCGTAAAACAACATGTAGTAGGTACACAGAACAGAACCGCCAAGAGGTCTATAATGCTTGGATTTGCATAATTTGCTTTGTTTGATGCTTGAATCGCGTGAATTTGCATGGCCTCTTCAGATTTCCAGTAATTTATAAAAATAGTAAGGATTTCGTTACGTCCTTATATTTAAATAAAGAACTCAAACTCAATATACTTAAACAAATTTACTCAAGATAAATCGAGAGTCCCAAACAGTGTTTTTCATTCAGAATTTTAAAAATATTATGGCCAAGTTATGGTCTGGGTTTTGTTTTTAAATTCGCGCCTGTCACTTCAATTGAGAATTTCTCATAATAGTACTTAACTTTGGAATGATTGTTTGAGTATTCAATTTCCTGGTGAATGAATGAACGATAGTTCTAATATTTGTCGACAAATGTTTATTATTTTTTATTATCAGGGCATTTTATTTACCTACTTACGGACGTGACTCTAGCTACAAACTACCATTTGGCGAGACAATGCTAATGAATGACTGTAAACTTATAATTAATTAAGTACCTTTTATTTTATAACGTATAAAAAAAACTTATTAGGAAAAAACTAAATGACATTCAAAATCTTCAGAATTTATATAATAATATTTAGATTGCTCTTTACTGCTTACTCCGGCCCAAATCGCACCGTGTCGTGATTAGTCGGGACGATTTTTTCCGCTCAATTGAACTTATGAAAGTTCCGTCCTGCTGAATCCCGCCCCGTTCCCGTCGCGTTAACGATTGTTTGATCTCATTACAGCTAAAACAGCTTTGCATCTTAATTCGAAATAAGGACCATTTTTGAAACGATTCTATAAGAAATATTTTCCATGTTTTTAGTATCTCTACCTACCAATACTATAAGGTATTAAAAGAGTCGTGATGTGACATTTATATCAACGACATAAGCTACAAAATGCAATGATTCACGAATCTTTTTTAAAGCATTTTTGAAAATTCTTTGAGAATAATTTTGTGAAAATTGAAAATTCTTTGAAAATTCTTTGTGAACTCCATGCTAAAGAAAAGCCAATAGAGCTTTAAGCTCGGACGGTTTAAACAATAATGAGCCAACAAGCCCTGTTAGTTTAGCAGCTCGACATCATCCATAGAACAGGTTTACATGGACCCGCAATATTGGTAATTTTATCGAACATTCCGGTTCAGATATTGACACTTATCTAGATTTGATAATAATTTTGCTACCTACATAAATATAAAACCAATTGGAATATTCTAGACATAGGACATCTAGACCTCTAACTATAAAGGTACGCTTACACGGACAATTTTTTAGGCATAAGTATTTTATATTTTTTGCTCGGCATTCCGTAACTAGTAGGTATGAATCAGTCTAAAGAAACACAAATAATAGAAATAATTAACAAGTGTTATGAAACCAAGTACGGGTAATGTTCGCAGTAAAAGACTGAGAAAGAGGGTAGACAGTTTTGTCTGCCAATAACATCCAACAAAGACTTCAGTTTGTCTATCAGTTTATCATGGCGCATGCAACTGTACCGAAGTAGAAAAAGTAGAAAAACTCATACATCATGGTAAATATCCCGTTTCGAATGAAAATTATGTTCAAAACCATGATAGTTTTAGAAGTTATATTTAACGAGCATTTTATATAAATCAGGCACTCGGTAAGATTAGGGGGTTAGTTAGAGGAACCAGTAAACCCTGTTACCTGTAGGTACTGGCCATATTCTCTCATTTTACAATGGTGATAAAAATATGGTGAATTCCTTCACATACAACAATTCTCTCCCTAAGCTAGGGCCGGTCTGCCCCTCCGTAGTATTGACTGAGTCGACTGCGCATGTCTGCCGATACAGCGGATTTGGTTCACGGGATCATAAACATGGCGAAACATTTATTTGTTCGTTTGTTTTATAAATAGCAGGATAGCCGTTGCTCTACGATAGATGTATACTGCATTGAACTGATTGAACTAACGGTCATAACTAAAACTCAAATTCAAAATGGCCCTTGTGATTTTATTACACAAAAAGAAAAAACATCTTCCGTTCATTCTTTCTCTAAACTTAGAGATTTAGAATAAAATATAACTTTATGTACACCTTATAAAATAAAACACAATATTACAATTTAATGAAGGTACAAGGATTTAAGTGGTACAATGGGCGGCCATATCGCTTGAGAGCGTGATTTAGGCAAGAGTAATCCTACCAGAAATTATGTAAGAAATTATTCCAGAAGCATACTCAAACTCAGATCTAATTCAGATAAATACATCGATTATCTGACAGTTTCTCAATGAAATCTCTAAGTTTTCTGCCAGTTTTTAAACTATTTCCATTTTTTGTGGTGATGGTAAGCTTGAAGTAGTTTACTTCGTCATGAATAATTTTACATAATAATAAAAGAAAAAAATGGAACTGTCAAAAAAATTTGGTAAATCTTTAAATTTTTTTTTTCTGGAAAAATAACACCTGTCTTCAGAACCTAGTCAAGTCAAACACAGTTTTTTTGTCAATTTTGGATGATGAACTCTCTGTAGACTTATCCAGTTATAGCTCAAAGAATAAAATGAATAAAATGCTAGCTGCTTGTTTTAGGTACCAACAAGAGCTGAAACAAAATCTTGCCAGTCATTATTTACCCAACCAGCTACCCAATACCGATACCGTCTAAAAAGAAACAAAACATAAATCAGAATGAAGAACAATCCATTAACTCGATCCACAATAAAAAATAAAACGACGCCGCTGATTGGCCCCGCGTTGGCGGGAACGCGATTGGGCGCATGCGTGATACATTCCGAAATTCGATACTTTTTAATAATGGCTCCTTTAGCTAATGCGATCGGCTTTTATATTACATCGCCGTAGGTTAGTATTTTATTACATAGGAGAGCCCAAATGCGGTCTTAAGTGCCTCAACCGCGTAGGGGACCGTGTTTTGGATTTCTCTGTATTGCAGTACGATTAAGATCGGATAAGCTGAGGGTAGACTTGCGGTGTGTAGGTTTATTTGCGAATGAGTAATTAAACAAACTCAACATAATTAAATAAAAGCAACACAGGACATAACCGTAGCAAACTAATCAAAACGCAAGCTACAGTAAAGTATCATCAAACAAGTTATTGCTCAAATACGCAAGATACACTCGAGTCATTGATGGGGCTTGGCAAACAAATATATCGACTATCGATTGTCGTCCATTCGATAACAAGCAAATCGATAGTTGACCCACACTGATAGAGCGGCAAATATTGCAAGATAAAATGGTTTCATTCAGCGACTAATGACGTGGCAAAATATGTTGCAGGTAGGCGAGTATCATTTAGTATATTTTTTTTCGTCGTCTTATAAGATCCTAACGTCGTCTTAATTTTGTTTTGTGACTTCATTAGAGGCTTACATTACATAAGGTACCTACCTAACTAACTAGTTATTGGAACTGTTAAACGTGTAGTCTTATTTCACCAATCGATTTAATTATCGATTTAAATTAAATCCTTCGATGATTGTTTTGATAGTTAAGTAGCCCCTAATTAAACGTACAATATTGGCATTCAATATTGAGTCGTAGAGGTTCCAAAAGGAAATTAATGATAAATTATTTTGCACAGATAGACTACAAAAGATAAAAACTATCCGGACCCTATATCTGTGCGTACTGCCTAATAGTGCATGAAAGGAGCTTCTGCGGCGCACTTTATTCCTTTCACCACACTGGTTTGAAGTTACTAATGACACGGTATAAAGAAGAATAGACTAAACTTGATGTAGCACTCTTGTTTTTCAGTCATAATAAGGTCGTGAGTTCGAATCTTGGGATACACCAATGTGTTTTTTCTATTATAAAAATTATGTGAGAAATGCTCTCAAACGGCGAAGAAAAAGATCGTGATAAAAGCGGCATATCCTAGAACCTAAAAAAAATGACTGGTTAGTTTTCTTAACACTATGCAAACCGTGAGCATGTGCCCAATATTGGTCGTGCCTCTTACTACAACGCATAGACATCATCAACGATCTATGTAGCTGAAGCTCTGAAGTGTCTCCCGAGATGTTTGTCTCATGATTGTTTTTGTTTTGATTTTATTAAATAACGGATTTGGATTGTTGGTATTTATACATTTATTTTTTGTTTTTGAATGTCAATAAATCTCTGGGCTTAGACAAAATGTTATAATAACTACTTACGCGTATATTCCGGAACTACTCAAGTATCAGTTGAGAGGAAACTCGAGTATAATTTTTTCTGATAGTTTTGAATGAAGAATTGTTTAAAAGTTTTTCTTGATTCAGCTTGTTTTTTATTTTAGAATAAGATCCTTGTTTTGAATTATTTTCTCATTGATTCTTTGTATATATCATTTATGCCTTTTCTACGTACTTATTATTAGAATTTAAGTTACGTGTCTAGTGGGTAGTTTTATTTACTTGCATATTTTTGGAGGTTATAATAAAAAATCCAATACCTAATAAATAAATAATAGATACTAAGGGTAAGTACCTAAGTATTTCATAATTAAATATGTTTTGATACTTACACGTATGTGCGTGTATTTACTTACATAGAAGAGCACGATTTTGATGCTTCACTTTGGTTGTTCACGGAACTCCGTCCATAAATGTATTTGATCTGAGATAGAAACCGAACGTACTTAATAAATGTTCCATAAACGCCTTTCTGATGACTGATAAAATACCTACTTATATACCCACTATAATATAGGAACATACTTAGGTACTTAAGATACCTACTTTCTAACACCAAGACAATGAAAATTATGCCCTTGAGTCTCGTCTCATTCGTCCTTTTGACAGTAGGTACGATGTTATTCGAGATATTTGTTAGTGTTCATTATAACTCGTTTTGATTAACAGCCATGATGCAATAATTAGAAGATGGAACAAAATGGCCGCGGGGTCAACGCACTTGATCGCCATATTGCAGGATAGAGCTTCAAGTGGCGTTAGGGATGTCCACCAGTCTCGGTCTACCAATATTATACTTACACAAGTAAAAAAAACAACACTATTATAATACATTAAATTCGTTTATTAGTTTAAGTTTATATTTTTATTTACGATTCGGGACCAACTGGATTATTTTGTTTTTGTAAATAATCCAGTTAGTTATTTTGGAAATACCTACATAATACATACCTATATACAGTACAGTTTACGTGTTGTATCTAGGACAACTAAAAATAGGTACTAATAACATTTTACACGTTAGGTAAAACGTTGTTTTCGTGTTGGATTTAAATACTTACATAGTACCTATTAGAAGTAGACTTTTTTTTACGTTTTCAACCCCCATACCTCCGCCATTTTGAAAAATATCCAAAAACTGAATCAACAAAAACATTCTATATAGTTATAGCTCACAAAATTTCACGAGAATCGGTTGAGAAATGTGACATGTAGAGGAGAACATCCGGACAGACACCGGTTGGACGCCGCGCCGGCCAGACAGACCAACGAAAGCATTTTCGCCTAAGCTAAAACGAAGACAATTAGGTATGTGATTGTACAGACAGATATTATTCACTTATATTTAAAATAAGTAAAGTATCAAGGTGGTGGTGCTTACCTCGGACAATGGATTATTATAGCTATTCAACGAGGTAACGTTGCCAGCCTTTTGGGCACTTTACTTGCGGTAATTGTTATTCTGTAATAAGTAACAATTACTTGTAATTATGTACATTTCAGTTTTTTCTTTAAATAAATAAATAAATACTTAAAAAAAAAGTAAAGTATTACATTCAACATGATAATAAGTAACTTACCTCCTAAGTTTGAATACGGATTAATTAGCATTTAAATTGAAAGCCCCTTCGAGATCAGCCACCGCCATCGGTCTTGCTCCGACATCGGCATGGCACAACACTATTCCGTGATTGTGTGGACAATTAGACAGTTTCATAAACACGCAATATATTACCATATAAGTGGTTATAATATTATTATACAACCTACTAGTACCTACCTAGCCTTCTAGTTTTTGTTGAACTGGTGCTTCGTTTAAATGTCAAGGCAATTAGTTTGCAAAACGGTGGCCGTATAAAAAACACTTGTCTATAACGAAAATACTTAGCAATCACATAACCACGTTATTCTGCCCAACCTAAAATAACTTAGGTAGGTACCTACTTCAACGAGAATGTGATCTACAACTTTTGCCACAGCTCAGCGTCAGCAGCGGTTAGATGTAGGTACCCAACCTACTGCTAAGCGACGAATGGAGTAGCTAGCCTGAGGGTATCTCTTATTCAGAGATTAAGTAATGTGGTTTTAAAATTTTGTTATTCTTCCTATAAAGGTGAAGGCCGGCTTGAAACGCAAAATGTTGTGGGTTCAATGCACGCGGACAAATGTTTGTATGATCTGCAAGTATTACAATAATACATAGAAACACTCAAACCCCAGACAAATACTTGCAGGTCATACAAGTGTTTGTCCTGCGGCGGGAATGGAACCCGCAACCTTTTGCTGGGTCAGTGGGCCAAGGCCCGCCTGAGCTGCAAAAAACCTTGGCCCAACAGAGGTCGTAATTATAATAAGTATTTATGAAAAAAAGTACTTATCTAGTTTTATTAGATATTATTATTATAATGGCATCTGTCATGATGGTTTTTTCAATGTCAAGTGGTTTTGTTTGTTATAATATAGTTACAAAGTCGTAGTCGATCGTCTTTTGTCTGTTCGAACCATCATCGCAGAATGACATTATGATATTAGAATGACAAAGACAGATACTTTACGATCGTTTTAAAATGGTTAACATAACACATCAAATTTTTTTTTTTTTTGCATCTCTTATTCAGTAATCTTTTTTTTTTTTAATCAAAAATTGTGACTTCATAGTTAAAGAATGGAACATTGAATTAGAAGTGTATTGGTGCAATCTGCATGTACTGACTCGTCTTTCCTGTGGGTCCTGTCGGCAAGGTCGAGAGGTTAGTGTGGGTACCTGGGAAGGCCTGCGCTATCAAACAGAATCCCAGGCAGAGTGACGTTAGTGGAGAGGAAACTTCACCCACCTCAGTTTGCTGGAGTTGTTTCATGAACGAAAGTTTTCAATTACAAATAACTGCTCTGTAACATGACTGAAGACACCTAAATCATCTTCAACTGATAAAAGCCAATGATAATGGTGCAATGTGATTTCAGCAACGAGGAATACCAAAAAGTTCTAGTCGGCCATTCCGTGATGACTTTCAGCAGACAAATGACGATGGACATTCGACGAAGACTTTATAATCAAACAATCACTTGACACTGGCTAAATTGGCATTATTATGACACATGCCATTAACGCAGAAGAAGAAGAAGAAGAAGAAAATGCTGGATGATTATAATGCTATACTCTTGAGCTGCAACCATTCCCCAACTTCCCGTGACATTGGTTCCCCTATGCAATTATTACTATTATGTATGTTTTTTTTTATTGAATTGTTTTCTAGTATGTACTGATAGATAGATACCTCTTTATTGTTTTACCACACAGAAAAATACAAAAACAATTATATTACAATAAAAGGTAATACAATGGGCGGCCTTATCGCTAACAGCGATCTCAGCCAGGCAACCTTTGGATGGATTGGACTATAAATAAAAAGAGAAGGGTGGTGTGGTGTTTCGGTAAATATAACTTACTTACATAATATACTTACATAATTTTTATATAAACTAAATAAAATAATGTAAATATAATACTGATATAAATAAATATATACATACATACTGATGTATGTTTAATTTAAATTATATTCATTTTAAGCGAAAGACAGACAGGGAACAGGGAAAGAAAATGGATGAAGTGAGGAACATTTTTCGGAGCCTGTGTCAGCGCTATTGAATGTTTGCAGACTCGAGCCGGAACACACGACCGTATAATGCCGCCTATTTCCATAATGTGTGCTTAAATTTGCCGAAGACATTAAGCGACAATGTAGAAAGTATCTAGTACTCTTTCTAAGAGCTGTGCACCTCATACCACCTGATCCTCTCCAGCGCAGCCTCATTGATCTCCTTACAAGACAGGGCAGCTATCTCCTCCGGTATTTAGCTCATGTAGCTGATTCGTGGCCTTTCTCTTACTTTCTTTCCTCTAGTGAAGGTAGTGTTTATAAAAATAATTGTCTGTCTTTTTAAAATTTTATTGTGTGGTCAAAAATATTTAATTTGTTTTTCAGATGGTGTTGAGTGCATTGTCCACTAATATTTATTATATTTATTTACGTACGTGTTAACGTTATTTATCTAACCCAAACTGCGTCGAGAGTCGAGACTCTTTCCTATAATGGCATCTGTCATGATAACAAATTAATGTCACGTAATTTTGTGCTACACTCAAGCATAGATGTTTTGATGATTCTTCGTTTGTAATTTTATGAAATAACAGAGCACTTCTAAATTAATTATTTTTCTCTTGCTATTGCATGTTTTATTCAGTAGTATTAGCGGATTTTTTATCAATAAATTGTGATTTCATAGCAAAATTATGGACAGTTGAAGTAAAAGTGTATTATGTTGCAATATGATTTGAACGACGAGGAATCCCGAGAAAGTTATAGACGGCCATTCGCGATGACGTTTAGAATATAAAAAATGACGATCGACTAAGACTTTATAATTATTATAACCAAACAATCACTTGACACTGGCAAAATTGTCAACAAGACAGAAGATGTTTTGATTTGACAGTGACAGTTCTCCATTCAAAACTGAATCATGCTTGAGTTTGAGTCAGATAAAGTATTCCGGAATATAAATAATTTTAGAACTCTATAGAATGCTACTAATATTAGAATTGTGAATGTTTTTATGCTTGCTTGTATGTTTATGTGTTTGTTTGTAGATCGGCCACACCGTAACGACTAAATGAATTTGAATGAACCTTTGTATAGACGTAGTAGACGTAGTCCTGTAGTAGCATATTTATGACGGTAGGTACCACGTAAAGCCGCGGACAGCAGCAAGATCTAAATAAAGAACTATTATAAAAAATATTTTTTAGTATGACGACATTATTAAAGCAGGTATTATTAGATACCTACATACCTATGTAGGTATACTCTTCTATATAAAATGTGTAGGTAACTGCGCAGTGAAGTGTCAGTGCTTAGTAACAGCGGTTAGACACTTGTTCAAATAATTAATATTATTTTAGAATAGAAAAACCTGGACATGTTGAATTGATTCTTCAAGGTGCCTAAAGGTTAAGTGGTAAAGGGAACCGTCCACCATGCAGGGTTTATTAGGCATAAAAGTGTACGAAAAGAGGCTCTCAAGCGCACTTCAAACCATTCAACACATTGGTTTGAGACAACTAATGACAAGATATGCATTAAAATGAAGTTATGTATGATGTATATAATGAAGAGCTAACAGAGAAGGAAAACTTGAAACAAACTTGTAGCGCATCGGGGATGTTCGCAAATGTTCCGCAAGAGAACGTCGTCGCTGATGCGTCACGTGAGGGACAGCACCAACAGATACCTGCAACTTATAGCAGGAAGGCTGGATACTGACTGCATCTTCATGAAGCACTGCACAGAGGTGCACCATTCGCACCGGCGGTGATGTAATGATGTGGTGCATGCAGTTTATATTTTTTAATTTCTTTGTTTAATATTTATGTTCTGTATGTTTTAAATTATTATTATGATAAATATGGCTCAAATTTGTACATATACTTATGAAGGCTGAAATAAATGAAATTGAATTGAATTGAATTATATAAATAAATAAATAATCCCGGACATTTCAAACAGCATTATCTGGTCACAAAGTAAGCAGAGCTTGTGTTATAGGTACCTATAACACAAGCTCTGCTTACTTTGTTCACATGACTACTTATAATACATTTTCTCAAGACTCGAGACAAATAATTTCTGATCATACAAACATTTGTCCCGCTGCAGAAATCGAACCCGGAACCTTCTGAGTCTCAGCCGCTGCAATTCAGAAACTTTTTAGATACCCCCAAACAGCAGTTTAGCCAGTAGGGGGGAAAGGACTAGACTCTTTCAAAAATTACCACATCAGAGATTCATCGTTATCAAATAACTGTACAAGAACACTTAAAACATCTTTAAAGGCATATTTTTATAATGCTTCTCGATGGGGTAATATAATATAAAAAATCAATCCCACATTACATGTATGGGAATGAAGTACTTACTCTAAGAATAATTTTATTTAAATTCGGTTTTTTTGTCGAAAATCAAACCCAATGTCCTTCCCCTAGGCATTTTTTTAAACCAGTGCGGTGAAAGGTAAAAAGGGTACGGTAAGTACCTACCTTAGAATATAGGTAGGTACATCAATTTGTCAAGCGCTTGCAACGGAGGGTATAAAATCGAAAACTATTTGCTAAACAAACCCCATCCATCATAGGAAGCACTCACCAGTATTGGAGTCGAGCCTGGCTTTAAATCGATCGGGAGCTTTCCAGGCAGGAATATAAGATTATTTAGCAAACTATACAACTACCGTAAATTTTACGAACTAATTCCGTTTAATAGTTCTGTCCTGAGTAGTTTGATAAGGCTTTTAATTATTACATACTAGGTACTGCCCGTGGCTTCGCGCGCGTGGTACCTACATAAAAAGTAGCCTATGTCCTTTTCCAAGGACATCTATCTCAATACCAAAATTCATCAAAATCGGTTCAGCGGTTTAGGCGTAAAAACATGACAGACAGACAGACAGACTTACTTTTGTATTTATAATATTAAGTGGGATTATTAGACATCTGACTGTAATATTGGGTTGGTATCTTTCAAGTGAAGATTTCTATAAATGTGGAAATAATCCCAGATGAGTGCTGCTTGGTGACTGACGATGGAGACGACTGCGATAGTCTTCAAATTATTAGAGGTTAGTCCCTCTGCTGACTAACAGAAGAGCTAGCAACAGAGATGGAAAACTTGAAACAAGCCCGGCTCGGTGCCAGCCGTTATGCTGCAACCGAACCGTCACCGCATGTACTGACTCGTCTTTCCTGAGGGTCCTGTCGGCAAGGTCCAGAGGCTAGTGTACCTGGGCAGGCCTGCACTATCAAACAGAATCCCAGACAGAGTAACGTCATTGGAGAGGAAACTTCACCCACCTTAGTTTGCTGGAATGGATTCATGAACGATAGTTTTCAATTACAAATAACTGCTCTGTAACTTGACTGACGCCACCTAAATCATCTTCAACAGATGAACCAATGATGATGAATTCCGTTTAATCCGTATTCCGTAATACCTACGATTTGTGTGTCAGTAATGAACATAAAACTTTCTTATTATCCATCTATTTACTATCTTACTATGTATCTTCTAGTCATGTGGTTACCAAAACATAAGCTCCGCTTACTTTGGGGCCAGATGATGCTGTGTGTAATATCCAGGTGAAGAGGTGAAAACGAATGTATGAAACTTTTAACGCGTGGTGCGATTTACTTGAAACTTGATATGAATAAATAAAATGCAATAAATAATAATAAATAAAATGGACACGCCATTTATTTTGTTGTTTTGTTTCAGGATGTTTCAGGATTTTTCAAAACAAAAGGGTAAAGTGGGGTGTCAAAGTTTGTATGGGAACTTTTTAACGTGTGGTGTGATTTCTTAGAAATTGGATACTTATAATAACATTTTAAAAACTTAAAAGACAACCAACTCCATTTATATACACAAGGTAGCTACTGTAAAACGTTGAGGAGTTCCCTTGACTGTCCTTCGTCTTCATCATCAGACCCCTAATGACAGCCACAACCCATCTAGGTGTACAGTTCTCATCAATATAAATTAATCAAGACAAACACCAGGTAATTGCTGTAAATCGGAGTTCCCTCGACTATCTTTCGGCTCCATCATCAGATCAACTCCGGACCTTCATTAAATAGTAGTGCTTAAAATACTTTAATAAAAAATAAACAAACAGTGCGTTTGTTCGTAGTCGCCACTACGATTTTCGAAAGTTCCCCTCGATTTCTCTGGGATGCCATCATCAGATCCTGGTTTCCTTATCATGGTACCACCCTGGGGATAACTCCTTTCCAACAAAAATCATCGAAATAGGTTCATAAACGACGAAGTTATCCGCGAACACACATAAAAAAAAATACGAATATATACGAATCGAATTGAGTAACCTCCTTTTTTTGAACTCGGTTAAAAAAAATATATTGGTAACGTGTTTCAGAATTTTTCAAAATAAACCTCATAAAGGAGTAAAATAAGGTGTGAATTTTTGTATGGAAACTTTTAATTGGTGTTTAGGAGATAAATTGCATCCGGGGAAGGATTTAAGCTTCAATTCCTTTCAAAAAAAATGCGGACGAAGTCTCGAGCAACAGCTAAACTAAACTAAGTTTACAGCTAAGTTAAACTATAAAACTAACAATTACTTTAGAAACAATTTGAAACGAAGAAGTACGAGGCAAAATATTAAAAATACATACCTCTTTTATAATTATTATTTCTTCTGGTTTTTCTCTATTGTTTTTTAGTTATTTCACTATTTTGTATTATTATTGAAGCTTTGTCATTTTTTAAACTTTAACTTTATCTTCTTAATTTGTATTATCATTTAAGGTTTTGTTATTGTTATTTTTTTAAATTAGTGTAATAGACATAATCGTTCTAGTTAATAAATAAATAAATAAATTCCTTTAATTAATGAGCTGATAGCCAGCCAATAGCGGTAAAAATCTACAAGACTACAAGACGAAAAAATCTACGAAACCTGTCGTAATGTTTTGTAGATTTTTCGAAGTGATCACTGAACAGAGTGTTGGGTAACCAAAGCGACGGATGAAATAATGCATGTTGAATTAGATGACAGAGATGCGAATGTTGAATGTTGAGTTTGAGTGACGGGAATGGAGAAAATAAGAAATCAGTGTATCACAGAATGTTTAAAATTAGCGCCAGTGACGGAAAAGTTAAAGAGTACAGTAGTACCCCCTTTACACGAGGGATACGATCCGCAAAAACTCACGTTAAGTGAAATTCACTTACATAAGGGTTTGCGTTTGAACATAGCCAAAAGCCAGTAAAAAATGCAAATCAATATGTATAGGTCAATAGGTCAGCGTTGTATGCATGATATGCGGAGGGAAGCAAGTTATGTTAGAATTGAATATGTACGGATATAAAGGAGGTAGTCTTAAGTAAAGTGGATGGACTGTGTCAAAGATGATATGTGTAAGAAAGGAGTGACTACAGACAGAGTAATAGAGGGGAGTGGAAAAGTAGAACCTGTTGTGCCGACCCAACGTAGTAGGATAAGGGCAGAAACATAAAGCTGTGAATTGGTATCAGCAAAATCAATGCTAAAAATCAAACATGTAATAAACAAGTGGCTCTGTGAGCTGTAGACCTTGCGAACATTCGACCATTCGAAATGACTGAAATATAACTTTTTTTACGGTTTCAACACCCATATCTCCGCCATTTTGAAAAATGTCGAAATCTGAATCAACAAAAAATTCTTAGCCAACCTGCTCACAAAATTTCACGGGAATCGGTTGAAAAATGCGACCTGTAGAGGAGAACTTCTGGACAGACGCCAGCCCGACAGACAGACATACGAAAGCATTTTTGCCTAAGCTGAAACGGAGATGTGAAAACTGAAACGTGCTTCGCGCTCGCTCGGTCAATTAACTTGAAATTTGCAGCCTTTTATGGTTGACGTACCAAAGTCCATCAATTTGACTTATAGCAATGGTCGGTGCCTTGTTGTAGACGTTATAGTAGCCCTGAAATAGTAGTAAGACATAACTTCGAATTTTCTCGGACTTGGGTTAGGAGGAATTAGCGCCTAAATTCATCTAGTCTGTAAGGCGTTTCAAAGTGATCCTTGTGATTGTATTGAATACCAATATTTGAATTTGAATTTATGTATGTCCCTAACACACTTTTCCCTCGGAGGTTTACCTATTTTTAACATTAAGCCTAATAGTAAATTAATCCACACGGGTTTAAACCGCGCTGTTTTAAACGCGGTTTTTTTTCTAGTGCGTGCGCCTACGTCTGATTCTATCTTCCACAGAATAGCGCGTAAAAATTCGCCCCGAAATCATTGAATCTTTGAATAGATCGCAGTGCGTGCTAGGCCATTATTTTATTGGACAAGACTTATATTTTCTAATAAAATACCCTTTGAATATATCCCCGACCAATGATGTGTCCAGACATGATTTATTGCGATATCTAGAAATCAACCTGTCTAGGTACAAGATGGATGGCTTCACTGGCGGAAAAGTTTTTCATCTACCACTTCGCCTGTGAAAATAACTCAATATATAAGTTGGTTTAGCAAGAGTTTTGAATTGATACTTGTGCACATATTTATTGACAGTTTCATTCAGAAAATCAACGCTTGAGTCTCGATTTAAACTCGACTAATTTTAGTTTTCAACCGATTTCATAAATGGAGTAGTTTTTCAATTCGACTGTATTTTTAAAATGTTTATTACCACATTGCTCCTTCATTTATGAACCGATTTGAAAAAAACTGATTTCATGTGAAAGGATATATTTTACAATTGGTCCCTTATGAATTTCATAAAAATCAGTTCTGTAGTTAGATTTTTAAATCAAAAAACTGAAAAAAATATGTCATCCACTTAGATGAAACGAAAATTTGATATTTTGCTTTTTATACATGAAGTCGGTTGTCTCTTAGTTTTTATAACGTAATTATTATTAGCAGTTTTACAATTCAACAATTCAACGATCTACGAAAATTCTACGAGCTAAAGACCTTCAGCAATCAAGTGCTAGAATTGGTATTACATGGTCGACTATCATAGTAGTGACAAGTATTATGTAATACCTACCATTATGGTGGTACCTACTTGCTCTAAAATAATCATCTTTGTGTTATAATTACACGAGATCAACAAAATAATACAAAAACTCTTTTCCATACTAATATTTTAAACATCGCGTGACCCAAGTGTTCGCTTATATCTAGGCCCAGCGTTTTGCCATTCAACGTGGCAACTCCGATAGTGTCATGGGAACGCTGACACAAGCAGTGGTCTGGATCAGTTGAGCTATCTATAGATTGTTTTAAACGGTACTCAGATAGCTTAACTGTCTTACATGTGTTCAATTAAATTAAATTTTCCCTTTTTTCCTTGGTCACGGCATCACGCGTGAACAAAAAAAGAATTAGCGAAATCGGTCTGATTTCTTTCTGAAATTCTAATTATTGAGTTCGTATACATAATTATAATAGGATATATTATTAGTATATTATATTAATGTATACTAATATGTACCTTTCTGTAGTAAATGTAGTACATTTCTGTACATAATTTCTATAATTAGAAGTACAATATTAAAATTTCGAGAGAACCTCTGTTTGTTACATTTTCACGGCTAAACAGCTGAACGGAATTTGATGAAATTTGGAATGGAGAAATATTTTATTTTGCGGAAAGACATAGGCTTCTACGTACAAATCACGCGTGGAAAGCCGCAGGCAGCTGTTAGTACTAAAAAGGTAAAAAACACTATTATACCTTACAAGTCTCAAGGAGTGATTTTAAAATAGTTATAAATAGCGCCTAAATACCTACTCTTAAAATATAAGCAAAATGTGTCACTAGGATTCATAGAAACACGAACAAAGTATATTCATTGGACTGTAGGTATCATCAAAATGTTATCAAGACACTCATTCTCATCATTCACGGTCTGACTACACCTTCACTGTGAGTATAGGCTCCTCTTTGTTATTACGATCCTCGATCCTGCGTCAGTCTCGAAACTAAATAAGGATCATACAAAAAGCGTTAGGACCCGACATGTTTCTTTCCGGATTCTTCGAGGAAGCAAGCAAGCAGATGATTCAAAATGGTCGCTGTGATTGTATTGAATAAAACAAATTTTGATCTAATTTTTTCTCAACTATCGACCTGCTACTTTGTCTATGTCGTCCACATAATCGTTGCCGGTCAAGCTACTTTCCTATCAAGACTCTATTAATTAAAATATATATATAAATGATGGATATTTCAAAAAGCATCATCTAGGTAAGCAGAGCTTGTGTTACGGAAGCAACATGACTGAATAATTATGTACTTTTTTTGTAAATACATACATAGAAAAACACCTAGAACCGAGACAAATATTTGCAGATTATACACGTTTATCCCGCAGCGGCAATTGAATAATTCTGCGTCTCTGAGGTCGTCATTACATACATTACAGACATTCAGTTGATTTCACTTTCAAAACGTTCGTGAGTTTTATACATTTTGATTAACACGTTTTACTCACGTATTATTTTGTCGATGTAGGCACCAGTGTGAATTGAGCGGCAACGAGCAGACCGCCAGCGCCGATCAATCTCACCCTGATGAATTTTGTACCGACACTGACACTGTTTCGATGACTGTTTCTAGATGAATCGAAACAGCGTCGGTGCCTCCATCGACAAAATAATACGTGAGCAGTTTATCAAAATATTCAGTTGATTGACTTAGATTGATTATGTAGTGCTAAGTGTTGGCAACTCCTAGCACCTTCACTGGTGACCATTCGCTTAAAGTAGCATGTAAGACGTGAGATACCTACTTAAGACAGTGCCTGCAGTAAATTAACTTTTGTTTAAAAAAAAAATTTACCGCTATTTTGTGGCTATGTTGCTTAACGAGCATTGAAGGAATAATAGTAAAAAAATTGTGTGTTGTTTTAATATGTCAACTTCTGTGGTGCAGTGGGCTAAGGTCTGGCTGAGACGCAGAAGGTTGCGGGTACGATTCCCGCCGCGGGCCAAATGTTTGTATGATCTGCAAGTATTTGTCTCGGGTCTGGGTGTTTCTATGTATAATATGAATGTATTTACAAAAAAAATAAAAAGTAGGTATATAAATAGTATATCAGTCATGTGGTACCCATAACACAAGCTCTGCTTACTTTGGGGCCAAAATGATGTTGTGTGAAATGTCCGGGATTATTTATTTATTTATTTATTTATTTAATATCTTGTCTCCAACTCCAACTACCTCGTTTCAAATTGTTTTAAAGTAACTGTTAGATTTATAATTTTAATTATGAAAATAATGTTTATTATTATAGAATAATAATCATAACTTTCATTTTCAGTTGACGTTTTAACTTGCTGCTTTCACTAATAAGCGGAAAGTAAGCTGATAAAAAAATTATCCGTTAAACGTTTTTTAGAAAATCTTACATTAATATTTTCTAAAAAAGACATCGCAATTTGAGCGCCGTGAATTCGCGTCAAGATCATTTGATCAGGGAGTCGTCTTAATAGAGTCTTTGTTGAGCGATGACTACATTTGTCGTCAAGCTATGTCGTTCTAAATAGGTTATTCGATATTGGTCCCGCAAATGCCATGTCTCAAAAGTCCTACATGTGCCGAATCCAGCAATTTGATTTGATATGAAATTATTTTCATTTAACTGAATTTAGTCCTAAAACTTAAACTTAAAGCCTTGTAAAGATTTTACTTAATTCTTGTACAGACAGACAATTACACGCGTATGCTTATACGATACAAATACAATACAAATGCTAGTACTTAGTAAAAGTATGTTTTGTGACAGAAATGCTTGTGATTTTGTGATGTTGATCATAGGCGTAGTGCGACACAATATAGAAGTTACACATTCAAAACCTTCTCCAAATGACTCAGCGTCACAAGCGTACACAAAGTACTTATACTACTATACAAAGACAAAATTAAGCTTGAACTTAAACCGTTTGTAATACTTAACGATATACGGAACCGTGAGGTTAGTGTATTTTTTAACGTGATAACGTCTTATAAATCGATGAACGCGGCGCGGGCTGCACGCACGAAAGATTGTCACGTTCCGCCTGAGCCGAGCGTACAAGCGAGAGTTTGTAACAAGCGACAGAGAGGCACGATCGGCCTGAGCGTTCGGCTTGTGACGCATCGTATGAAATTTTTCATCAATGTTTTCTTATGACATCATCACGTAAAATTATCGTCCGTAAACCGACTTTGCAAACATTTTTTTCGTCCCTAATCTTAGCCTTAATGTACTTTAGTATATTCTGATAGGAAACTAACCAAACTAGCCTCTTTGCACGCGTGGTACCTACATAAAAAGTAGCCTATGTCCGTCTGCAAGATTCAGATTTTGCTCCTTAGCAAATTTCAGATTAAGATTCGTTCACCCGTTTAGTCGTGATAAGGTACAGACAGAAACATTTTCAAATTTATAATAATACAAGCTTCTGCCCATGACTTCACACGAGTAATACCTACGCTAAAAGTAGCCTATATCCTTTTCCAACTTAATATCCACCTTTTTACCAAATTTAATCAAGATGCTGTGAATTTAAAAGATATAACAACCTTTTATTCGTGAAAAGGTAAAAAACAAACAAACAAACATACTTATTGATATATAATTTATCGCGGATTCACCTACGAATTGTAGAAAAAAAATTGGTAGGTACCTATTAAGTAGAATCGGAGCGTTCATTCTGTGGCCGCAAGACAAAATGGTAGTGAAACTTGATTTTTTTACATTACATTGGTAAATAGCAACGCAATACCTAAAGCTTCAGTGAAAAACTGACCCGAATCCACTCATGTTTTAACTGTCAAACCGTTACCTTGAACAAAAGGAGACATTTTATTTTCATTATCACAACACAAAACGCACAAATATATCGAGACCTCGCTGACATAATATCGTATTCAAATAAAACTGTCGTAACAAAAAAAAAGAAGTTGAACCTCAAGTGATACACTGTAACCGCATGATATTAAACTTTAAGAAGATACAAAGAAAGCTTAATTTTGATTGGAGATATATCACGATCTTTATAAAGGTGTAAGTGCTTTGAAGAGGTTCGAAGCCCGGTAGCGTTTTACAAAATGAATGGAATAACACATTAAATTAATAAATAAAATATCGCCCACGCTGTCACTATGAGAGACGTTTTCGAAACGGCTTCTAAGTATCAAAAATATAGTAGTTTATATTACAAGTAGGTTATGAACAATTTCAAAACTTTCGTGAGTTGTACTATACATGTTGACGTGATAACGTCTTATAAATCGATGAACGTCGGCACGCACGAAAAATTCTCACGTTCTGCCTGAACCGAGCGTGCAAGCGAGAGCGTGGAATAAGCGATAGAGAGGCACGATCGGTACAAAAGGTTTTAACCTTTTGTACCGATCGGAAAAAAGGTTAAAAAATTAGGTTAAAAAAAATTCATCAATGTTTTCTTACTTATCGTTATCACGTAAAATTCCGTAAAGCTACTATACAGACAAAGATCAAAAATTTTTTATTGATAAACCGCGGATCAAACTCACCCTGATGAAGATTCTCTAGATGAATCGAATCAGTGTCGGTGGCTCCATCGACAAAATAACACGTGAATAAAACCCATGTTTATCGAAAATGTATAGTAAATTGAATCTATCTTTAACTTTATTTATCTATGCATAGGTTTCTCTAACTATGGTAGAGTCTTTGACTCTACTGTGAACTTTATTTACTTCATTTTGTTGTAGGCATTGAGTAGTTTATTGAAAAAAAAATAAACTAAAAAAGCCTGAGTTGCATACAAATATACAAATATATTTTTAAAAAGTAAGTATATATTTAAGGTATATTTTTTTCTATTTCGCCCTGTGAAATATTAAAATCATTGTTATACAAATAATATTAAGATAAGTATTATTTTACAGAACCCCTTCCTCAGACGTGTCAGGCAACAATGGACAACTCTTCCTTTCCGCGTGTGGCTTTACAACCACCATATACCACCCGCGGAGCGGACGCCGCTAAGTGTGGAAAAAATGAATGGATTCACTAATTATATGTCTAAATATGATTATACGTGTTGTTCTGAATGAAACTATTCTATGGAAGATATGAAAATTCATAATAAAATATTTATGAATGAATGTCAAAAGATGCGCATGAAAAAACTGACATAACCTAAAAAAACAAAAACATTGGCTTGATTTTCATTAGGCATTTTTTTTTTGTGATTGATAAATTGTAAAACTAAATTTTGATAATACTTATGAATTAATGTCAAAAGATGCGCTTGAAAAAATTGTCGTAAACTGCAATACGCTGAGAAAAAATTGGTTTGATTTTCAGCAGTAGGTATTCAATAGTATTAGTTAATAAATTATATATTGTTCAATTAAATTTTATAATGAAAAAAATTACGAATAATAATGTCACAAGGTGCGAATGGAAAAACTAGAAAAAACAAGCCAGTGCGCTGAGAAAAAATGTCTTGATGTTTGATTAATAGGTAGCAAAAGTCATAATTAAATTGAAAAATAAACATTCAGCCATCAAAAAATATGTGGCCATACAGTTATTTATAGATTTTGCATTTAATTTAATTTAATTTAATTTTAATTGACGCGACGAGTAAAAAATATTTAAAAAATATTACACACCGGCTCTACTTTTTACTTAGTTCAACAGAGTTTATATATCCAGGATACCAATTTTTTTATGAATAATAAGTAAACTTAAATAAAACGGCAATAATTATAAGTGTTGCCGTTTAGCTAATAATACATATAAAAATTTGCGTCCACCACAAAAAGACAAAAAAACATAACATTGTAAGTCAATGGGCCATCCTAAACGTCTTAAAGAAATTGACACAGCATCCACGTGTTAAACCTTTTGTGTGCTTTTATAGTTTTATTGAGGCTTTTGTATTAACAAAAAGCTATAGCTTTACGTTATTCGGTGGCGAGATAACCTGTCTTTCCAAAATATACTTGCGCAAGCCGACAAAAGTGAAATCGGACAGTAAAAGTTGCAATACTGATAATTTTTGTTAGAGCTTCACAGTTTTACAAGCGCCGTACTATTGTTTGGGTAAAGGGTTATGAATGAATGGAGAATAGGTAATCATAGATAATTTTTATTTGAGTCGGAAGTTGCGCAAGAACCATGCTATTATATTCTTATTTCTGGTAAATATTTTTGGTTGTAGATTTTTGTTTTATTAAACTTGCAAAAATCTAACTGATCCATGTGTGACAGTAAAAAAACCCATGCTTGCCCTTAAATAACATTTTAAAATATCCCTACTAATATTATAACTGCGAAAATAAATCTGTCTGTCTGTTACGTTTTCACGCCTATACCGCTGAACTGATTTAGATAAATTTTGGATAGTCATATATATGACCTTGGAGAAGGACAGGCAACTTTTTATGTAAGTACCACGCGTGCGAAGCCGCTAGCAGCTGTATTGTATTGCCAATGAATTATTGTTGGCGAGTTTTTTTGGGAGACGTCGTCATGTTAAATCTTAAGAAAACAAATGCATCTTTTTGTAAATACTTAATTTTATTTAACTCGGAAACTAACAGATGATATAAGTATCCTATCTAGATTCGAGTAATTAAATAATATTTGTTACAAGAATAAATTTAGCGTAAAACATCCAGTTACTACCGACAAAAATTAAAGGCAGACGTGTAAAGTATTCTATAAATAGTAGGAACTTTACAATTATTAAAAAAAAACAAAAGACAAATCAGATTTTTCAAGCAACCAAAATTTACATATTTTTTTTCTTATTATAAACATAGCCCTAAATTTGAACTGATACCCATCAAGTTAACTTATATTAAAGCTTCAACATGCTGCAATATCACAGAAACATTAAGTTTCAAGTAAAATCAAGTACCTACATGCCTAGGCATATCTTTTGCCTCGCACTCAAGGTTTCCAAGCCTCCAAGGTAAACATCATTAACTAAACATTCCAGTAATACATAACCTTTGTCAAAGGTTTGCTTGAACACGTCTTGACATTACGATAGGATGAAGCAAAAAGTTTTTATCACCTATTTTTGTCTATGATAGAGTGAGGCCACTTGAGCATTGAAAGTTGATCTACGTGAAGGACGTACCCGCAATCTTATAACCACATTACAATATAGGGTATAACTCTGTCCTTGACCCTCAAATGTCATTAAGACTAGTGGTCGCCCACTGGTCGAAATTCGACCATAATTAATTCATAGTTAATGTATCTTTTATGCATAATAAAAAACATATTAGCATGATTATTAGCTGCACTCCTTTTCTATATAAACTATAAATGTGCGAAATTTCATACTCCTCAGTCCGCGTAATTTTCGTAAAAAGGGGTACAAAGTTTTTGCTTTACGTATTAATATTATAGATAACGTCAGATTTTACAATACAATACATAGATAAGCAGGTATGTATTTCAACTTGTCGAGTTCATTCAGATTTTTTTTTGAAAATCATTTATGTGTATGTCTTGTCAGTTGAAGATAAAGCGAAAATAATTTAGTAAAATCAATAAAATAATGTTTGAAAATAAAAATATAACTTTTATTAACATTTTTGCGTTTATAATTGAATAAAATCGTACTTTACACATTTGCCTTCTACTAAATTGACGTTTGTATATAAATATAATTTGAATTTAATGTGCTGAAGCTGATAGGACCCTATCTTACACCAAACACCATATTCATATCCTCTATCCTATAATCAAATAATTAGCGTGGCGTTAAAGTGTGGTTTGTCAATGTCTTTCAATCAAAGAATAGAGATGACAACAGTTTTATATAACACATTAGTTAATGTGTGATTATAGAATGGGATTGTCTTTATTGTGTGCACTGACGAGATAATATGTATATATTGTAACATTTTATTGAGCTTTAAGTACCTATATATCTGTGTAATTAAAAAGAAAAAGCTTGTTAGAAACATAACGAACACCTTGTTATAATTGCTAAGCCAGCAACTATGCACTATGTTGGGAAACAGTAGGTTATGTATTTATTTTCACTCAAAACGGGATATTTACCACGATATATGAGTTATTTTTTGACGGAGAAAGAGGTTAGACCGACATCCACCCGCAGACTTCAGTTTATCTCGTGATCATGGCGCATGAAACTGTGCCGAAATATCAGGAAGCAGAAAAACTCATATATCATGGTAAATTATGTTCAAAACCATGATAGTTTCAGAAGTTATATGTATATTGTATATTTTTTATCTAAAAAATAAGCGAAAATATATATCACGTTTTTGTTCATATACTGCAATGAAACATGGTTAAAAAAAGATTGTTGAAATAAATTTTGCTCGTAAAAATGTTACAATACGTGTTAACTCATGGCGCACACTTATAACTTAATAACTATATTTACAGACGCTTAACTATAATCCTTAATGCGATGGTCGATGAAGAACATAAATTCCATTTCATCTATCTATTTAATATTAGTTATATTACACATTTCTTACACATTGCACTGTTCATAGTCCACGATATGACGCCATTTTAGAATTTGTTTGTATACCAAATCTTTTTGCACTTTGAGCATACTTAATTTTTCAGTTAAAAAAATAATAACTAATCATTATCTAGTCTGTCTTAATATGAATACTGTGTTTTGTAAAATGATGTAAGGTATCCCACACTAGGTATCATAAGAATGAAAATTTATATATGTGCAGTTTTCTAACTACTTTTTATTTATAAAAAAATATTAGGGCAAGTTATAAGTTATATTCATCTACTTTGTGATATTTTTATAAATAAAAGATATTGTTTATAATTGATTTACATTATTTTCGTTCTTTTTATTCGTTCAAGTGCTTTAAAAAAAAATGGACAAACAGAACTAATGGCTTTGTTGACTCTGTCAAACAAAAGACATCAACGCGTTCGCTGAGCAAACAAATGCTTGTATTGGGTTATATCAACCGATAATGAGTGGGTACAAGGAGATAACGTATCATATTGATCGCAAATACCATTATTATGTCACTTCTGTTATTATCAGCGAGCTTTTCTGTTCGCTTTTGTTCTTTGTTAAGTTTAAGTAACAAAATAGACAAGTTAGTTCTTGAATGTTGCGTTAAATTCGATTAAAAGCTTGTAAACGGATTTGGTATGCAAACAAAAGCCTTAATAATGACTACAAAAAGGACACTTTCTCAGAAGTTCCAATAACAATTTAGGCCTACCGTACTCGCCGCCGGCTCCGTCGCGGCTCCGTGGCAGCTAGACTAACACACAAAACGGAAATATGTACACAAGCGTCCGAGAAACGCTATAATATCACCAGAACACAACGCTCACGATCGAGTCCAATATCAAAAGAGTTCAGATAGACGTAGGTAAGGACGCATCACCGCAGGCCGGCTGGCTAAGCGCTGGCTTGCCGCCGGCTAGCAGTTCTCGCTACTGGCTGACTGGCTACAGCACAGCGGCGTCCTCCATCGGCAGGCACCAGGCTGGTGCTCGCCGAGGCACCTACGCCAGCGGATACTGTCACAAAGGCGGCTGGGCGTGCGCATGAGCGTGGTGGTGATGGTACAGCGGAGACTGGTAGTAGTTGTCCGCGGGCGAGTGCCCGTATCCATAATTCACGTCGTACATCTTCAGATCGGCTTTCGTATCCGCACCGGGGAGTAGGCGCGTGATGCTGAACGGGTGTTGTGCGGGCGCGTATCCCGGAGGCTCCTGTTTCAACTGTGCGTAGTGCTCCAACGCCAACGGCGTGTGCTCAGGCAGGCAAAGCTCTGGTGCTGCGTGCAACTGCGCCAGTAACTCATCGCGCATCTCTTTCTCCTCCGGCCCGCCAGGCGCCTTATCGTGACCGTGGTCTCGTTTATCGTGTCCGCCGTGGTGCCCGTGCCCGTGCCCTGTCGTTTTCTGTGCTTGTCGAATCGTCTCCTTCTTCTCGTCTTTAAATCGCTTCTGCCGTCGCAAAAAACATCCATTCTCAAACATATTTCCGCTGTCTGGGTGTAGCGTCCAGAACGAACCTTTCCCGGGCTTGTCCGGGGTCCGGGGCACTTTGACGAAGCAATCGTTGAAAGACAGCGAGTGCCGGATCGAGTTCTGCCACCGCTGCTGGTTCTGTCTGTAGAACGGGAACAGGTCCATGATGAACTGGTAGATCTCGGAGAGCGTCAGCATCCGCGACGGGTTATTCTGGATGGCCATCGTGATGAGGGAGATGTAGGAGTAGGGTGGTTTTGCGTGCGTGTAGGAACGTCTGTAGGTTTTGTCGTTCCGTGCGCGCTGTAGTGCTGACGTGGGCGAGGCGGGCTCCTGGTCGCGTGGCAGCGATCCGTAGACAGCGCCGCCACCGCCCATACACGAAGCCATGGTGCTGGGCGGCGAGTAGCCGACGCCCGGGGAGCCCATGCACGAGCCGCCGGCCACCATGTTGTTGGAGTACAGGTTCGGGTACGGCTGCGCCGGCATGCATCCCATACCGTTAACATAGGGCGGCGCAAGGCCCGGCGACAGCGAGGAGAGCGACGCGGACGTCGGCACGTCGCCGTACGACAGCTTCTGCGAGATCATGGCTAGCGCATCACCCGCGCGTGCACGCCGGCCAGGGGCAAACACTCGCACTGATTGAAAGAGTAAATAGAGGCCGGGGGCCCGCGCGCCCCTCCACTGCGCTGTCGATTGGCGCTCGGCGGGGCGGAGCACCTGAGGACCCGCCCTGGCGCGCGCATCACCCCCTCACCGCTCACCCCCTGGCCCCCTCCACCCGCGGCACCCCCCCTCCCTCCGCCCTGCCGCCACAGCCTCGCGACGCGCGCGACTTTCCACCGCTAATAATACCGCAGCTCGTACGATAAAAACATGGAATTATCATAAGTGCTTTGGAAGGAATGTGAACTTTGATATCCGATTTCAGTTGTATTGCTGTAATCTCTTCGAATTTTTCGTCGATAGGTAGGTCGCTTATCGATCGGTGCTATGCGTGCTCTGGGTTGTGTTATCAGTTGGACTGTATCATTAGGACAGGAAAGCTTTCATTTGAAGAGCAACTGAGCAATTCAACATGATTCATTTCAAGGTTAGTCGTGGACTAAATAAGTACTTAATTTGAATTCGTCTGTCTACCAGCAGTCTCGTAGGTAGACCAAATAATGTCACTGTAAGTACGAGTAGGTACACGATACGAGAAAACTAAAAAACGATGTCAAACGATGTCATAAGTGAACAGATATCAAAATAATGAAATAATAGGTTACGCTTCCAGATTCGAAAACATAATGGTAGTAAAACTTTTACAACTCCGTCGACATACTCTTGCACTATTGTATGTATATTAGTATGTAATTATATTATAATTATAGTATGCGTCTTATTATGAATTTACCTACCTATTAACCTTTTTACCTATCAATCAATACTTATTAACGTCTAAAAAAACACCTAGGTACATTATTACCTGCTAGGTGTTTGTAAAAAAACGTGTGATAATCATTTAAGTAATATATTTACAGATATAAAAGGATAATAAATAAAATAATATTAAATACATGTAAAACAGAGCTATTGGACAGTTCTTTTTATCGTTTAACTAGTTTTTTCAACCCAGTGTGATGAAAGCATTAAAGTGCGTTTGATCAGAGGCTCCGTTTAAACGGACCGCTTAAAACTATCTGTAGATAACTCAGCGGATCCAGATTTAGTGTTAATGAGACCGTCCTTAAAATATAGGTGACATTGTCACATTAAAGGCAATGCTATTATGAATAACAATAGATAGGTAGATATTTGAGGATCAAAATAGGTCTCAAAAAACGTAATTTCAATCTTATAATAACTCTTATATTTTTCTCCTGCTATTCTGTGTTCCTATTTTTACGCATTATAGATGGTATCTGTTATGTTTAAAAAAAATGTACTAATAAATTGAATTGATTTGAATTGAACTTTGTTACTTAGGTATTTATG
Organism: Lampropteryx suffumata; assembly: GCA_948098915.1. Classification (NCBI taxonomy): domain Eukaryota; kingdom Metazoa; phylum Arthropoda; class Insecta; order Lepidoptera; family Geometridae; genus Lampropteryx; species Lampropteryx suffumata. Next base: position 7,362,940 of record OX402563.1, read on the forward strand.
TCTTTTGATAAATCTTAATGCACAGTACAGAAGTAAACAAATTAGCGTAGCCCAGGTCATTAGTTAAGCTATGTTCATTATCCGTTTAACGATGTTTTGATACTACATTAGCTTGTCCGTCATTAAGAGCTAGTTTACACTGATGCGGAACCGAGAGGTAATCTATGAAGTTCGTCAGTTTCCTATATTCCTGTATCTTCAGGACAAATATTTGTGTGATAGATGTAGAAAGTATCTTGTGTGTATTTAAAAAATATATAAGTACTAGCTGCTGCCCGCGGCTTCGCACTCGTGGTATCTACATAAAAAGTAGCCCATGTTCTTCTCCCGAATGCAATACATCTTCTTACCAAATTCATCAAAATCCGATCAGCCGTATAGCTGTGAAAACGTAACAAACAGACAGAGACACTTTCGCATTTATAATATTATATATATATATTCATCTCTTCACCATAATACAAGATATGCTTAGTTTGGGGCTAGATGGTGTTGTGTGCATTGTCCACCAATATTTATATTTAATATTTGTGGTAACCACACGTTTATTGAATACTGGTGGTGTTAGCACACGGTTTGAATCCAGTAGCGCACTAATAGATTTCTGATAGGGAAATTTATTTGTGCAGTGCCAGTCAAGGATAATTTTGTGAAGAAACGTGGGGTTCAATCAGTTCCGCGCCTTTTAACTAGACTTTTTTGTGAATATGGTCGTTTAAGAGTGGATGGTTGGTGAAAACTAGCACATGCATTAAGTACAGCGGTGTGTAACTGAGTAAATGTTTCATTAGGCGCTGTATAGACCTTCCAACTTATATTCGCACGAGTGAAATTGTGAAACATAGTTCTTTATTTTCGTTATAACATGTGTCATAACAATGTCATTTTTACTTAATATTGTTTATAGTATGATTATACAAAGTTGTATCTTGTCTTTCGTCATTTGTTATTTTTTTATAAAATGGTGTCTTTCGTATAAAATAACTATATGCATTATTTATGCTCGAATCACAAAGAAACACAAAGCTTTTATTCCAATTATTCACACCCGAGTTGATAGTTATAGTTCTATTTAAACATAAACACCAATATTATTAATAACACCAGAAATAACTTGAGAGAAATGAATAATGTAAGCAATTTTTGCTTACTGCAAGTCTTACAGGTTTCATAAATTTTGGTATTTTTAGTTCTCACTGTCAAAGTTTCATCATATGTAGTAACGCTACCAATTACTTTATTGGTAAACTTTTAATCCTTTGGTTTACAGTATTGCAATTTACGTATAGAATTTTCAATAATATTTGAAAATTAAAAAGTTTATGTCACTTGCTGATAATTTTGCTTTCTATAGGTAAAATAATGTTAAGTAGTTTATTCTTAACTAGCGACCCGCCTCGTCTTCGCACGGGTGAAATTTAGAGTTTAAATTAATCGTGAAACATAGTTAAAGTCCAGTCAATACCCATCGTAACTTCTAAACGAAAGATTGGAAAAAAATTCAGTGGAATTTACATGTACATAATTTATGTAAGATATGTTTCACTTTTTGTTATCCTGTAAATATGTATGTACATATTTACATCACCCCATACTCAGCCATGTTGATTTCTATCGATCCCAAGGTTGTCTGGCAAATATCGCTATCTAGTGATAAGACCGCCCACTGTTCTACCGTGTAGCTAAACATTGTTTCTTATACAAGTCTAATGTATTTGTGGTGTGCAAATGTATGTGTGCAATAAAGAATTTTCTATTTTAGGTATTCTCTTCAAATTTTAATTTAGTATCATGGCACGAATGTCATCATCTTTTAACTCTACTTGTGTTTTGTTTGACTAATTTTAACAAAGAGTGGTTAGATACCTGTCAAGTCAAGTCAAATCAAAAAATAATTTATTCAATTCAATCACATGGATCACTTTGAAACATCTTATATACTAGGTGAATTTAGGTGACAATTCATCCTAACCCAAGCCCGAGAAGAACTGGCTAGAAACTCGTCTTGGTCCTAGCGCTTTTTTACATGATCCATCTTATAACTACCTTAACTACGAAATACTAATTTTAACAAGAGAGTTTATATATTTCAAGTGTTTCGGTTAATTGTCTGAGGGCAGAGCGACATGAGGCCATATTATACCACTCATACGTGGTACCTACCTATAAAATCTATCACCTTACCAAATTTTATCAAGCAGTTTAGCCGTGAAATCATCATCATTGGCATTAGGTGGCGTCAGTCAAGTTACAGAGCAGTTATTTGTAATTGAAAACTTTCGTACATGGATCCACTCCAGCAAGCTGAGGTGGGTTAAGTTTCCTCTCCACTGACGTCGCTCTAGCACTCCTGGGATTCTGTTTGATAGCGCAGGCATTCCCAGGTACCCACACTAACCTCTCGACCTTACCGACAGGACCCGCAGGAAAGAAGAATCAGTGCATGCGGTGTCGGTTCGGTTGCTGGTGTGAAAAGGTAACAAATAAACAGACTCATAGACAGACTCTTAAATTTTTTATATAAATTTGGATGGATAAACCGTACGTCTACAACATGAGGAATCTTGTGTGAGAACAGACAGGTATCTAGATAATTCGACTTTATGTATAGGTATACTTTAAGTTGGTATCCTAGCTGTATTTAATTTGTTAGCACAAGGTTTACGACCAGTGTGCTAACAGACCATAAACTGCTAGTAACGGCCCAACACTCATTATGCACTGTTAGTGAAAAAGTCTTTTAGACTATGTTAAATAAAAGGGATGGTCGAAATAGTGTAGTTCAAAAAGTTAAATCTTCTTATCGTATCGGTAATATTTAACCAGCGTGGTGAATGGAATAAAGTGCGACTCAGGGGCTCCTTTCATGATTTGGAACACGTCTTACAACAGAACTTTTTAAGTTCAACAACATGCTGGTTTCCTGAACTCAGTTTAGTTTAAATACCTTACAATACCTTACCTACCTTGCCTCGTGGGGTCCGACAGTGGTAATTTCGAACGTCTGAACTAAAACTAAACCAAAGTCAAAACGTTATTTTTGACATATTTCGTACCGCGCTTATCACTGTAACGGAAACGATTTAGCTCTAATTTGGATTATACGTTGATCAAACGTTGCGGGATCGCGTTATTTTTGACAATGCTTTCTAACGAACGTTTTTGATTTAGTGCATCCTAGTAAAACATAGAGTAATACTAGGTAGTTCCATATATAAATTTGTTCGATTGGTAAAATCAACGATTAAATCGTTCAGAAAGAATAGCACGGTATCATTATGACATTCAGATTAGCCAAATCCTAGCCATATCCAAACCTTTGCCAAAACCAATCCGTTCAATGTCAATTACGTTGACAAATAGCGCGATCTCCCTACTGGTATTGTAGTATCAGAAAATACCGCCTGGTTCGTTCCTCGATTTTTATTATAGTGTATGTCACTGTTTAGACCCTTTATTGAAGGGTCCGTGGCAGCTTGTGTTTTTGACTGAGCTTATGAAATGGCATACTTTTGTTTAATATATACATCAAATTTGCAAATTAGGTGTGAGTTATGCAAATTGCCTTATCGGACAAAGTTTGGCAAATAAAAAGGTGAATTAGGTCTTAGATATTACAAAATTTTAACTTCACTTGTTCACTTATGAAACTTTGTAAATTTTAGAGCAAATTGCCTATTAGTCTGGTGCTACGAGTTTAAGACTCAATATACTTGGTCGACTATATATAATATCTAGAGCATTATAAAAGTAAATAGATTGTGAAAGTTACAGACATAGTTCCTACAGCGTTTGTATGACAGTTAATGAAGGCAATACATAGGAAAGAGAAAAAGGTTTTTAATTTAAAGCTCTCTTTTAGACAATTAAGTATATTCAATAGAAAGACACGTACAACTTTGATTCGTCTTACATGCGATGAATTTAGGTGCCAATTCCTCCTAACTCAAGCTCGAGAAAAACCAGACAAGAAACTCCCATCATCATCATCATTTAGCCCGATTCTACCCACTGCTTATAGGCCTCTTTATTACGCCACTCTTACCGGTTCCTAGGAAGTCTCATCCAGTGGTTCCCGACAACGCTGACTACATCGTTCGACCATCGGGTGGGTGGTCTTGCCTTTTGGCCGTTGAGCATCCCTTGGCCACAACTCCGTTGCCTTCTTTGTCTATCTCTCGTTATTCATTCTTGCCAATTAACTCGATAAAATAAATAAATATTGGTAGACAATACCATCTAGTCGCAAACAAAATAAAGCTTGCACTATGGAAATAATTGACCGGCCTGTCAGCTCAAGTGGTAGTAGCTCTGCCTTCTGCGCTATAGGTAGAGGGTTCGATTCCCTCCCAGGATAAACATTTGTGTGGTGAACAAAGGTGTTTGCTCTGTGTCTGGCTGTTATAAAGTATCATATTGTATTTAAAAAATATATAAGTATTCTATCAGTTATCTGGTTACCATAATACAATGTATGCTTAGTTTGGGACTAGGTGGTGTTGTGTGCATTGTTCACCAATATTTATTATTTATAATTAGTGATGAAATATTTTATATTTGCTTTCATACTAATACTTCGTGACACTTAGACACAGAACAAACATATATTTGCATCACACAAATACTTGTCTTGGGAGGGAATCGAACCCTATACCTAGCGCAGAAGACATAGTTACTACCAAATGAGCAAAGAGGCCAGTCTTGATCGTAGCCCTTTTTGTATAAACCTTCCTATGACGTATATGAGTAACTTATCTACGAAAAATATATATTGGTAGATAATTGCACACAACACTATCTAGCCCGAATATAAGCATAGCTTGTATTACCTATGTATAATAAGTATGTATATACAAAAAAGTATATTAGTAGTAGTGTATCAGTCATGTGGTTTCCATAACACAAGCTCTGCTTACTTTGGGGCTAGATGATGCTGAAATGATCGGCATTATTTATTTATGGTGACCAGATACTCATGGAATACTTACATATTTTTTTATACTTATGATACTTTGAAACACCCAGACACAAAACAAACATCTATATTCATCACAAGAATGTTTATCTTGACAGGAAAGAACAGTCCTCAACCTACAGCGCAGAAGACAAGCCTGAAAAGCTAGTCATAAATAATAAACTATTGAAATAATACAAGGAATTACCTATATTACATACGTAAATAGAGTCAAAATAGAATAGAATATCAAAATAGAGTCCAGCTGTTAGTCAAAGCTAATATCCAAGAGACATAGTAGTACCAGTTAGTGATGGCAGGGGTACGTACTACCTTTACACCACAATACACCTAAGGTAATGTGTACGCTTCTATGACAAGGTCGCAAGCGACGTGCTTGATTTGTCGATTGCTAAATTTAAGGCGTAATTAAGCAAAAACCGTCTCATAAAATATAATATATAATAATATCATAAAATATCACATTATTCAGATGAAAAAGCTTGGGACGAATCTGCTCCTACTCGACTCAGCATTCGTAACAAAATGAGTAATGTTCATACAAAAAAGCTTGGGACGAATTTGCTCCAACTCGACTCAGTCTGCGTAACAAAATTAGCAATGTTCATACAAAAAGTGTTCAAATGTTTAGAGAGGAGTGTCTCGTCAGATTCTTCTTGAACTGGGGATAAAAGATACAAGAAGACGATTTAAATTGGTCTGGACTCAACTAAATTGGTAAATCATGATAGAGTTCGCGAACGTGCATTTTCATTACATTAGTAGATTTTCACCGGCTAGTATAACTTCTTCCAAAAGAGCTAGTTCTCGAGCTGTCAGATAATTTGTTTCCAGCTTAACAAACGCTAACTATGACGTAGGCGTTAGCAACACGCGAGTCAACAGCACTGCATATAATAATTGCACGTCGTGCATGACAATCTGATTGTTCTTTGCCTCCTGTCACTCATTATGTGTGCATTAAAGCCGTTTGTGGCCGATAGTCAAGCAATGTGTAATCAAAATCAAAATTTATCGAATTAATCAAAAAACAAACAAAACAAAACCATCCACGTACCTATTGTAGGTATCGATGTTTCGATTCATCAGCAGTTTTTTTTATAAGAAATGCTTGACATTTCACTCATCATCTAGCCCTAAAATAAGAAGAGCTTGTGTTATGGGACATAAAGACTGCTATACTACATACATATTTTTATTTTGTATATACATAGAAAAGCACCTAGACCCGAGACAAATATTTAAGATCATACAAACACGTCTTATTAAGGCATTCACTCACTTTGCCAAAGAGGTCGTCAATTAGATTCACCCAAATTAAGATTCTCTATAGATGAATGGAAACGGTGTCGATGTCTTCATTGACAAGATAATACGTATGTAAAACCGGGTTTTCCAAAACGTAACCTACAACAGTTGAAAGTGAAATTACAAATCCATGTCACATTCTTATCTGGGTTAGTTCAGCTATCTATAGATCGTTTTAAACGGTCCTTAATAGATGTTTCACATGTATTTTATATTATTATTAAAGGCGAGGTGACGACTGATGGAGTAATGCTCTAACTGGACGGCGTCCAAGAACCGGGTATAAAAACGTTGGTAGTCCAGCAGCGAGATGGCCAGATATCGCAAACATCGCGGGTGATCCTGGATGATGCTGGCACACCACTGGAAGGAATGGCACATAAGGAGGTTTATAGCCAGCTGTGGATGAAATGATGATAATATTATTCTGAATATTTATAAACTCAAACAAGTTATCTGAACAATGTTATAATACTTACACCTTTTATGCCGATATCAATACGGTCTATTTTTGAGCCTTTTGAAGTCGAGACCCTGGAATCGTAAGGAACAGGAGCCCATCGTGTTGTGTTGAAAATTATTTCACGGCGTCTGGTAGTAGATAGATAGATAGGTTTATATATAACTCTTTATTGAATGACTAACTAACTACTAACTAGCACACGAAATATTACAATAACAATAACTTGACTATTAAAGGCAATACAATAGCCGGGCTTATCGATAATAGCGATCTCTACCAGGTAACCTTGGACGGACTGGACTATAAATAAGAAGGGACAATGAAAAATTCATATGGAAAATATCACGTTTGAAGGGAAAATACGAGTTATCTATAGATCGTTTTAAATGCTCCTTAGATAGCTGAATTATCTTATTTAATATTCTGACAACTAAAACTTAATCTTTTAACCTCTCAATTATTTATATATTCTTATAGGGCCTTGTGATAGTTTTTGTGTAGTCTCGGCTGAATAAAATTTAGGCATCATACAGAAAATATGTCAGGGCAAATTTTTTGATATATTACATACACTTACCTAAGCATAATTGTAATGTTATTACCATGTGCTATTATTTTCCTGTATTTTGTGTGTTGTGTGGTAAGAAGCTAATAAATGTCTGTCTATGTCTATGTTTTGTATTATTCTGTCCATTTTTACGCCCAAAATAACATGTTAGAGAGAACGTTCGGTGCTAAGAAGAGCGAGCCCGCATGCAACCCGACACCGGATTCTCGTTAATGGTAGATGCGTGTCCTCCCCGAAACTTGATCTCCATGTGCCGTTACTTTAAACTTGACGAGCTGGGGTTATTTATGTACCAGCTATGTAATAAATGCTAGAGGCGTGGGCTTTTAATATTCTTGTTAAGTTTTACGCAAGCCAGCTAATTATGTGTAATATGTGCTATTATGTGCTAGCGGCCAACCGCGGCTTCGGCCCGTTCCCGTTGTTTCTCCGGGATAAAAAAAACTTGTATCCTAATCCAAGTTACTAACTATATTTCACTTTAAGTTTCATTCATTTAAGGATTTATCTATATTTTTAGAAACTGTACGTTCAGATATTTTTTTGTGGGTTATATATGTATTTTATTTTAAATTTTTATTTGTTTATACTGATATTCATTATTTTATGTTTTTTGTGTATTAAAACATCGCTTTGGAAACCCTGTTATGGTGTTATAACTATTTCTATAAACAAATACATATATTTGTATATAATAAATAAATGAATCCCTATTCCCTTGGTCAGGCATCACGCTTGACCGGCTAGACCGATTTCACTGATTATTTTTTATTGTGTTATTTTTTATTGTCAGTAGAAGGTTCTTATGAAAAAAAAATAAAGAAAGTTGCGTGAAAATTTCAAAATTTATGGTAACTTAACGACGATATTAACTTTTCTAATGTAACTATAGCGGTTTTGACAATATAAACTTTTCTAATGTAACCTTATGGCGTTTGACATACAAAACTGTCAGTCTTTTGACAGTTATAGATTATACCGAATTTATTATATAGTTATGACAAGACTACGTCTGTCGGCTCTGCTATAGTGCAGCAAACTTATTTGTCCGGTAAGGGTGGCGCCTGTGCCTATTGGCAATGTCATTTAGATTAGATTTTCTATGAGAGGTTTTTAGTTCGTTCTTTGGCCACCTGAACAGATAAGTTGGTGGCAGTATAGTAGTTACTTAATAGTTTTTTTATCTTTTTTTGTCGCTTCTTACCTTTTTTTCGTTTTTACTTTATAATGGCACCTGTCTTTATGACAATTTTGCTGTCACGTGATTGTTTTGCTATATTATTGTCACAAAAACGCAGTCCATCGTCATTTGTCTATTCTAAACATCATTGCGGAATGACAGCCTACAACTTTCTTGGATTGTGTACAAAACATTTTTTTCAAAGATTTTATTTCATAACTTGTAGGACCCATAAAACGTGTTAACGTGCAAATCACTACTAATAATCTCTGAGAGTAGGGGCGGACAGACAGACGGCGTAGTGAAACTATTAGGGTTCCTTGTGAAATACCCTAAAAAAGATACCATAAACCTAGGTACTTAACTTACAGTTATGTTCTCATTATATGCGATATAACGAAAAACATCAAACAACCAAATTGTTTGACTGTGACAGGGTTGAACACATAACCCACCTCTTAATACGGTAATGAGAGTTTATTTTTTTAATAATAATAATGCCGAACATTTTATACAGCATCATCTAGCCCCAAAGTAAGCAGAGCTTGCGCTATGGATACCACATGACTAATATACTTACTTATACTTATATATCTACTTTTTTTGTACATGCATACATAATTTATACATAGAAACATCCAGACCCGAGACAAATACTTTCAAATCATACAAACATTCGAACATTCGAATCGAACCCGCTATATTCTGCGTCTTAGCCGAACCATAGCCCACTGCGCCACAGAGATCGTCATTATAGTTATTAAACCACTGTGACTGTGACTGTGGTATTTTGTGTATGATATTGAATTCCCAATATCATACACAAAATACCAAAAACTGCAATCATCTATCAATAGCAAACAAAACATTTAATTAGTTAAATGCCTAACACAGATCAATGAAATAATAATGAGCTCTAGATAGAAACGACACTTAATTTTTTTGATTGCTCTCACAGCTCATTTGGTTGTAACTCTACCTTTTACGCTTCTGTGGGGCAATTATGAAACTTTGATACTATCAAAACATTGATACTAATAGCTTTCAGTTACTATTGATGAATTGGTATTACGGATCGCTGCGATTTCTATCGCTAGTTACAATGTGAAGTTGGTGTCAAACTATAACTCGACCAATTTACAAAGTACGATTGTGGTAGGAACTGTGTTTAGCGTACTAAGCATTTAAATACATCGTATATGATATGTATGTCATCTGGTTCCTATAATACTAATTTTATTTTGTTTAAAACTAGAATATAAATAATTAAATAATGCCGGACATTTTACACAGCATCATCTGGTCCCAAAGTAAGCAGATCTTGTGTTATGAATACCTGGTGACTGATATACTACCTATATACTGTTTTTTTTATAAATACATACATATTATACATAAAAACACTCAGACCAGAAACAATACTTGCAGATCATACAAACTCGTCACACGGCGGGAATCGAACCCGCAACCTTCTGCGTCCCAAAATTTTGCTTCAGAAGATGCTGTTTCAATTGTTTTGCAATATTTATTAATTATTTTGCGTAATATTTTACTGTGCGACACTTATGAGTACATTTTAAATTCTTTGAGGTCCAATTAAATACAGATCAAAAACCTAAGTATTTTAGAAGTTCGTCGTTATATTATTATTTAGTCATACTTGTATTGTTTGTATATTTGTTTGTATTTGTAAAACACTAGAGTAGTAAACATAGAGTAAGTAAAGGGTAATCTTTAATTTTATTTATTTAAGAAAAAAACATTAAAATCGATTTTTTTATTATTTAATTTTGTTTGGATCTTCTATAGATATAGAATATAGATTTGATTGATTTCAAAATTCTAATAAAAGCAAAAATACGTCAACGAGACTGGGGTCAATTGAAACGTTTTTGAGAAAATGGAAGTCCAGTCAGCGTGACTTCATTTTAGATCTTTTTTGTTTTTTAATTAGTTTAAATTATAACAAAATTATCATGCTATACGACAACAGTTATAATTTTGCTTGATATATACCCTTAACTTAGGTATATGCTATTTAGAAACCATCAAAAAATTATTCAATTGACCCTGTGTCGGGGTGATTGGAAACGTTGTTGAAAGTTGAAACAAGTATTTTCAACTGTTCGAATAAATAATTCTACTTACGCTAGGCACTGTTTATGACATACAAGCTGGTGCCCGCGACTGCGTCTGCGAAGGATTAATACTTCTATTCTAGTGTAATTCTAACGGTTTTTGCAGCGCACGCCAAAATAGCTTGCAGATGGCAGTTTTTAGCCTACTCACTTGACACTTATCGTTATATTTTAGACAATTCACACAATATCTTTATAAATTATAGCCTATGTGTTATTCTGATGTATAAGCTATATTATTGTTAAGTTTTATTAAAATCCATTCAGTAGTTTTTGCGTGAAAGAGTAACAAACATACATACAAACTTTCACGTTTATAATATTAGTAAGGAAAGAATATGAAGTAGTAATATATATTTTAAGTCAGTCAGAGTATAGTATTTATTACTAGCAAGCTACACAATGAGATCAACGTAAAGAAAAATCAACGTAATCAAAATATTTGGTTTTATATTAATTTAACAAGTCTAGAGCATCTCTAGGAGCGAATAGACTTGGAACTTTTCGTCTCTGTGGTGCCACGTCACAGCCTCTGGCGACTACACCAATTAGTTTCCCTAATCATAAACAAACATAATACGAGAGTAAAGTTCATTTATGTTATTACTTAGTTTATATTGACAATAATTACCAAAAATATGACACTAACTTCTGCACACAGCTTCGCACTTCGCACGCATCGTACCTAAATATATGAATAATAAGTAGTCTATTATGCCGCAGACTACATCACTACCAAGTGTCATCAAAATCCATTCAGTGGTTATGACGTGCAGACAAATAATGAAATAATACCGGACATTTCACACATCATTATCTGGCCCCAAAGTAAGCAGAGCTTGTGTTATGGGTACCACATATGATATACTACTGATATGCTTTTTTTTTGTAAATAGAAACACTCAGACCCGAGTCAAATACGCAGATCATACAACATTTGTCTCGCGGCAAAAATCAAACCCGCAACCTTCTGCGTCTCAGCCGCGTTTTGGCCCATTGCGTCACAGAGGACGTCAAGAATATATTTTTATCATATAAAAATGTATAATACAAAAACGTGTGCGTCTCGGGACGCCCGACAGAAGTGATAACTTAAACTAATCTAACTAGCCCAGTGGGTTAGAGTGAGAGAGGAGGAGCCTGCCTACCGCTGCCTTATGCGTGAGAGAATGGGAAGCCAGACAGACTGGCGCCGTAACGCGTTACGTAACGAAGTCCTCCCTTACCCTCTTATAAGAAGATTCAATTCAAAATATATTGACATCTTCCATTCGATCACAACACAATACTATCAGAACCTGTTAATGGTACAACTTTTTTGATAAAATCAGTTACTTAAATTGTTATTTAGTTTACCCATTATAAACAAACATACAAAAATCCAATCGTTTCTCTTTATAATATTAGAACACGCGCATGACGCACAATGCGTATACATAATTATGTGTACTGTACTCAGCCACAAGAGATTTTTTGTTACTATCTACATCATACTTAATATTATAAATGTGAATGTAAGTTTGTTTGTTACGCTTTCACGCGAAAACTACTGAACCGATCATCATGAAACTTTGTACACATATTCTTGGAGGTATTATAAGTAACATAGGATACTTTTTAAGAAAAAAAAATATTTTTTACGAAAGAGAGGGAAGAACATAGGCTACTTTTTATGTAGGTACCACGCGTGCGAAGCCGCGGGCAGCAGCTAGTAATGCTATTAATATAACTAAGTCTTGTTTAGAACTGTTTAAAATTATATTATCTAAGTCTAATACTTAGAGATAAAAACAAACGCTACGCTCACGTTTCCGTATGTCAAAATGCATTATTTGACAGCTGAAAGTTCACGCTTAGTTTTTTGTCTCCGAATCTTAACCTAATGGTCAAAATTGAACTTTTTTACTCCATTTCACAGAAACTGCTTATCACTAGTGGCTCTGTGAGCTGTAGACATAATGAACATTTTTCGAAATGACTGAAATATAACTTTTTTTCGTTTTCAAACCCCATATCTCCAGCATTTTGAAAAATTTCCAAAAACTGAATCGACCAACAAATTCTATATAGTTATAGAACCTGTTCACAAAATAGCACGAATATCGGTTGCGACCTGTACATCCGGACAGACGCCGGCCGGACGCCGTTCGAACAAACATATGCATTACAACATAAAGCATTTTTGCCTAAGCTGAAACGGAGACGCTCGTGATTCACGCTCGCTCGGTTAATGGGAGCATTGGTGGTCTAGTGGTAGTAGCTCCGCTTTCCGTTCCTAAGGCCGTAGCTTCAAATCCGGTCGTACACCAATGGATTTTTCTGTTTGGAAAAAAATAATATGCTATTCATTACCAGTACTCTCAATCTGTGAAGGTAAACAACGTAAGGAAAAAAGCATGTAGTAGACCCTACAAAGTTCGAAGAGTGTACGAAAGGAACGTCTGTGGCGCACCTTAATCCTTTCACCAAACTGGTTAAAAATAACTAGCGACACGTTAATAAGAAGAATTATATAAAAATGAGATTTTTCATAATGTATAATATTGTACTTTGCATTTGCCGTGCATACCTGTGTTGTTTGTCCTATTTTTAAATAAAAATAAATACATAATGATCATAAACAGACAGTACTTTGTGGTCAGGCTTCGAACTAATCCAATAATACACAAAGAAAGGACAAAGATAAGAACCACACGTTTAGCCAAAAGTCAAAACAGATACAGGACAGACACAATTACATTGACAGGTACAGGTAATCCCCGACAAGGAGGTATTGTCACGTAAAGACCGGCGCGATGGCTAATTTTCCGTCACTAGGTGTCAGGTATTTAAGTATTATCTATTGTTGTGATGATGGAGTTGAAAGTGACGTGAGAAACTTTGACAGTTAACAGAGAAGCCTCTTGGGTAGTGAAGACGAGTTCTAAGGTGGGCTTCTTCGTTTATCATTTCATGAAGTAACATCATCATCATCATATCAACCTTTAAGAAGTCCACTGCTGAACATAGGCCTCCCTAATAGATTTCCAGGAAGTACGATTTTGAGCCCTCTCCATCCACCGAATTCCTGCGATCTTTACAATGTCGTCAGTCCATCGGGTGGAGGGGTCAATAAAATTTATATGGGACCACCTGTGAAGTATACCCTTTCAAACAAAAAAATAATTTTTCAAATCGGTTCAGCCGTTTTCGAGTAACATAAATAAAAAAAAAAAAAAGATTCCGACGAATTGAGAGCCTCCTCCTTTTTGATAAAGCAGGTTAAAATTAGTGTCTGCTCAAATCACAAAGAAACAAAACTTTCTTTCTAATTATTCACACCCGAGTCAATAACTCTTGCTTTATTTTATAAAATCAGCAAAATTACAAATAAAACCCGACATAACTCGAGAAAAATAAATAATATAAACTCAGCAAAATGTCAATAATTAAAAAAAAAGAGATAGTTCTAGACGGCCATTCCACATAATCAAACAATCACTTGACACTGGTTAAATTGTTAACAAGACAGATGCCATTATAGGAAGAATGGAGTTCTAAGGTTAACACACCAGCGAAATACCGAAATTCGTTTTGGATTTTTTATTTGAATAGCTATTGGACTCTACAAAAGAGTCTGACTTGATGGCTACCAGCACAGTGCCAGGTATTCTTTCTCCAAACTGTAGTGTACAAGCATTACTGTGTTTAGGGTCGAAGGACACTGGAGAAAGTGTGGAAACACATTACTGTGGAAACAGACAAAATAACTTATGTCTAGGGCCAACAATGTGCTCGTGATGGTATTGCAAGCGTCATTATAATATATAGGGGTTACCTCAAGGGTCTATTCTAGGCCCCATATTATTTATTATATTTACTGCTGACGTCATCAATTGTACAAGAAACTGTAAATATCATATCGACGCTGACGACGACGTCCAAGTCTACCCTTCTATACCTAAAAATGTATGTACATATTTTATTGTTTTAATTAAGTTGTTTCCTTTTTTAAATTAGTAAATATGTATTTTCCTGTCTGTATCTCTCATCTGCCTTTGTAATTGTGTATTTTATAAGAATAAAATAAATGTATTTTTGCCGCGAATAAATGTATTTTCTTTCTTCTCTTTCTTTCTTTGAGTTAAGGTAACCACTTACCATCAGATAGGGTGTGCTTGTTTCCTAAATTGCATAAACTACGAAATAAAAAAATATATAATAAGACATCGTGTAGGTACTAATCCTCGCCTAACAAGCCGAATGACATCCAGGCGTACCTACTCGTTTTGATAGTTATTAGCGCGAGACAAAAAATGACAATAATAACGTTTTAAAAACTAAAAAAAAAACCGACTTCATTGGATACAATTTGAAACCATAAAATTATTTTATTTTAAAATTTTTAATGGAAAGTGTATGTATTTTGTTTATATATAATATGGGTAGAGCAACTAAATGCACTGCTCTGCACTGCACCTAACGAAAATATCATCGATGTATTAAATTTTTACATTTTTGATAATAGTTTAAAAACCGCTTGACCGATTTCGATAAAATTTAAATGGGACCACCTGGGAAGTAAAACAACAAAAAAATTTAAACAAAAAAAAATTTTCCAAACCGGTTCAGGCATCTTTGAATAAACGGTGAACATACATAAAAAAAAAATCCGACGAATTGAGAACCTGCTCCTTTTGTGAAGTCGGTTAAAAATAACGTTTTGACTTTGGTTTAACTTTGGTTCAAACGTTTAAAATTATCGCGGTTAGGACCCCAGGACTCTTCAATATACATAATTCTAAGTACCTAAGAATATATTTACATAGCAGACGACTGGTACCAATCTGCTTGTTTGTATATCCTCGTGTACTTCTATTATAAGGACCACTTAGTTTTATATACAAGTCAATTAATATTATTGCTACTGCCGTCAGGACTGCGACATAGTACATGTAATAGTTTTATTCAATACTAGCAACCCGCCCCGGCTTAGCACGGGTGCAATGCTGATACTAAACATACAACAGAATGGTTCAGCCAGTGCAGCGTTTGCAATATAAGCGCAATAAAATGTGTTTATATACGACATCACATTAGAAACCTCTAAAATTATGAGTGTTTCTCTACTATATTATGCTTGTAAGTATTATACATATAAACCTTTCTAAATGTATTCGCGGAATCCACCTAAATAAATAATGAATGCTGGACATTTCAAACAGCCCCAAAGTAAGCAGAGCTTGTGTTATGAGTGCCACACGACTGATATACTACATATATACTGTTTTTTATTACATACTTACTATACATAGATACTCCCAGACCTAAGACAAATACTTGCAGATCATACAAACATTTGTCTCGTGGCGGGAAGCGAACCCGCAACCTTTGCGTCGGGCCGGGCCTTGGCCCAATGCACCACAGAGGTCGTCAAATCGGGCTAATACTCGAAATCCAGTAAAGCCATACTAGCCGTGATAATTATCTTTGTTATTTCATCTTAAATCATTTTAATCTTTAGATTGTTTTAAACGGTCCTTAGATAGATCAACATCACATGTATTTTATTCTGTAAATAAATTTTAATGGCTAAACCGAATTGAATTAAACTTGGGTCCTGAAATAACACAGGCTACTTTTTAGCGACGTACCACAAGAAAAACCACGGGCAAAAGCCAGTATTTTTTTACTCGTGAAACAGTAGAGATCTGACGAACATTTACATAATAATCTACCCAATCTAACCACAACACAAGTTATGACGACTAGCTGGCAAAACCCAATGTTTACTCGGAGCTGATGATTTTATTATAGGTGTTGAGGGTCCATGGTGGGTGGTCTATCACGGCACTTAGCGTGTCACACAAAAACAACGTAAAATATGAAAATATCAAACGGAGGTTAACATAGAGCGGATAAGCCCTGCGAGCGCAGCGAGAGATAAGCGAGGGTAAGGTCCTTTGGTATTCATTATTTTAAAAACTGGAAATTGATAGTTAAATTCAAACTCTTTCTTGTACCTATATTTTCCTAGTAATTTTATAAGACAGAGTTAAACTGGAGTATTATCATACGAATAAAAGTGATATAGAAAGAAAACAAAAAAAAATATTGGCTCAATCATTTGGATAAACTTTGGTATAGTATAGACATAGAAAAATATAGTGGCTATTTTTTATCTACGTAGTTAGATAAATAAATAAATATTGGTGGACAACAACAAGTGGCTCTAAACTACGCATAGCTTGTACTATGGGAATGATATGACTGATAGAATACTTTACATAATTTTAAATACATACTTATGATACTTTATAACACCCAGACACCGAACAAACATCTATGTTTATCACACAAATGTTTGTCCTGGAAGGAAATCGAACCCTCAACCTACAGCACAGATGGCAGAGCTACTGCCATCTGAGCTGAAAGGCAAGTCTGCTAAGTAATTACATAATTTAACATGGGTTGAAAGCCATGAGACGTTTTAACATAATGCAAGAAACACAAGCAAAATCATATCCACAGTAATCCTAACGCAGCGCCATGTTTGTTTTCCTAGGTCAGGTACGCTGCGCCCGCGCAGGTAGGTACGCCTCAACCCCTCGGCTTAAGGACTTGTTTCCTCCACACGATAATGAAACAACAGACGTGTCAGTGAGTTCCTTTTAAGCTATACCTACTCACGTATATTGACGACCTCTGTGTCGCAGTGCGCTAAGGTCTGGCTGAGACGCAGAAGATTGTTGGTTCGATTTCCGCTATGTATAAAGGATGTATCTATGTATAATATGTATGTATTAACAAAAAAGTATATAAGTAGTATATCAGTCATGTGGTACCCATAACACAAGCTCTGCTTATTTTAGAGCTAGATGATGTTGTGTGAAATGTCCTGCATTATTATTATATTTGATAAAAAGCTATTTCAAAACATTCGTGAGTTGTGCAATACATTTTTAACCGACTTTATCAAAAAGGAGGAGGTTCTCAATTCGTCGGAATCTTTTTTTTTTGTTTTTATGTATGTTCACCGATTACTCGAAAACGGCTGAACCGATTTGGAAAATTCTTTTTTTGTTTGAAAGGGTATACTTCACAGGTGGTCCCATACAAATTTTATCAAGATCGGTCGAGCTGAAAAATAAACGAAAATCAAAAAATTTTGTACATCGATGATGTTTTCATGTACTTTCATACCTCGCTGTCTCATTGGAGCGTTGCGTTTATTTGGCCTACCCATATTATATATATATACAAAATACATCTACCTTCCACTAAAAATGTATCATAGGCTCAAATTTCATTCAATGAAGTCGGTTTCTTTTTAGTTTTTAAAACGTAATTATTAAATACAGTGTCGTGTTTGGGCACATTGGATTAGTCTTAATGAATAGGTTACCTATCCTTAGCGTATGCTATGTTTTTTTTTGTGACGGGATTTATTTTTCATTAATAATTTATTCATGATTAACTTTTCAAGAACATGTTTTGAAAACTGCCTGTGGTCGAGAACAGTAAGTGCAGTAAGTGGTTGTAATTTACGATTATTTTTATCTACATTTGCACTGCATTTAAATTTATCTGCATGATAACAATAGTTAGAAGCACAATGCAAGTATAATTAAATTATTTATTGCTCTCATTTATGAGATGGTTCAACCAAACACCAGCTGGCTGCTTTGGACTCGATCGAGCGTAGAGCATTGAGGATGATGGGTGAACAGCTTAACGCTGAGACTAAGTTCCAGAGTCTCGAGCATCGTCGTAAAGTTGCTTGCCTTTCGATCTTTTATAGGATACATTTCGGAGAATGTGCCCAGGAATTACAAGATTTAACTCCACCATCTCCTTTTTACAGTAGGACAAGCAGACGTACCGCACAATACCATACATACATTGTCAGTCTACCACCCTTACGAACAAAGCGCACTGCTTCTTCATTTATAATGCGTACAGCCAAGGATTGGAATGCTTTGCCGTCTGTCTTTCCTGAAAACTACAATCTAGGTCTCTTCAAGTCTCGAGTAAATAGGTGTCTTCTAGATCTGCGTGCCCCATCGTCGGCCACATCGTCGCTTAACATTAGGCAAGATCGTGATCAAACGTTTATCGATGATAAAAAAATAAATTAAACGAAACTTTTAATGTTAAGGGTTAACATCTGTGTCAATGGTGGCAATTCGGTTGATTCATTTCTAAAATTAGGAATAGTTTAAAAGTACATGAAAACATCATCGATGTATAATATATTTTAGTTAGTCATAGCAGTTGTAAAACCTATTCGGTTGGTACCATCTAACTAAATAAGGAACGCTTAATTAAATTAGAATAAGCTGGTAACAGCAGAATACCAAAGTTTTATTTGACAGTCTAAACCTAATTTTAACTAAAATTAGTTAGGTTGGTGCAATCAGAATTGAGGCCAATATCCCATTACCTCGAGAAAACTATAATTTTTGCGCATAATCATAACAGCTGAGCTGTCTGAGTGGTTACTCGTCAAACTGCTAAAAATAACCGACTTAGCGCTTCCGTATAGCTATGTCTTCCGTATAAATATGTAAGCTATATGGATTTCACGATAAAATCAATTAGGAGTACTATCTGTCAATTCACAACAGATTTGGTAGATATTACGTAGGTATAGTAATTGTTTCAATTATTAGTTTACTTGCTTGCTTAATGCTTTCATCGACTGTTTGAATTTGATATTAATTACGTACGTTCGTCTTCTATTCATATGACATGTTACAAATATCAACCTTCCGTAATACCAATATACCGATAAAACAAATGAATGCTGTTATTATCAATGTTTTGGTCGTATCAGAATTCCATAAGCGCAATTCTGGTGGGTCTAATTATTTCATAAACCTTGACATATGTCAACATGGTCACTATCTAGCAGTACCTACCTACCTATATCTACCACTGAAGTTCTCATGTTAACATATTACTCGTAAAATACGCGAGTATGTTTATTAGAAGGTATTTAGGTAAAGCTTGTCTAAAGCTTTATTGGTACGAAGTGCCTTATCGCACAGTACGGACTGGGAAAAGGGGGCTAGACGAAAAATGTTTTGTTCCGTCACGAATTACCGTCACGACCCTTGCTTTAGTATAGCGATAATCCATAGGGTTACACGAATTAATTAATTAGATGAATTGAATGATGTACAATAAAATGTATATTTTCACGACTCGAAAAAATATATTAATTACGAAATTTCCTATCATTCTCTCAATTAATTAATTAATTATGTAATTTGTATTTGTTAATTAATAATAGAATAACTGTGGAACTGTGTTCCAACCGAGTGTTGCACGACACTCACACATTTTTTTTAACTAGATGGTATTGAATCGGCTTGTGAGACTTCACTATATGTGGTAACATGCGCTTACCAAGTTATTTAAATTTAATGTAGGTACGACCATGGGACGATTATGGAACTTTGAAACTATCAAAACATCGATACTAATAGCTTTCAGTTACTATTGATGAATTGGTACTACGGATCGCTGCGATTTCTATCGGCGTCCATCGCTAGTTACAATGTGAAGTTGGTGTCAAACTATAACTCGACCAAATTACAAAGTACGATTGTGCTAGGAACCGTGTTTAGCGTATTAATCATTTAAATACATCGTATATGATTCATTGAAATAATGCCTATTGCTAATCGAAATTAATGGATATTGATGCCGATTGCTAATCGAAACTGAACTGATAGACATTGATTGTATCAAGAGTTCCATAATCGCCCTACTGAACCTTACTTCGAGATATGTGGTTGAAAACCAGCCCTGTACAAACCTTCGTAGGTACATATAGGAAGGCGGAAACCTTGTTAGATATATAACGCTGAATCTACTTTGATGATCTCTGTGGAGCAGTGCGGCAAGGCCTGCTGAGACGCAGAAGGTTGCGGGTTCCTTCCGCGGGACAAATGTTTGTATAATCTGCAAGTATTTGTCTCGGATCTGGGTGTTTCTATGTATAATATGAATTTACAACAAAAAATAAGTACATCCTACTAATATTATAAATGTGAATGTAAGTTTGTTTGTTACGCTTTCACGCGAAAACTACTTAACCGATCATCATGAAACTTTGTACACATATTGGAGGTATTAGAAGTAACATAGGATACTTTTTATAAAACTTACGATAGATATTTATAGGGCAAAACAACATTTGCCGGGTCAGCTAGTAAGTAATATATCAGTCATGTAGTACCTACCTATAACACAAGCTCAGCTTACTTTGGGGCCAGATGATGTTGTTTGAAATGTCCGGTATCATTTATTTATTAGGTATAATTATGTATAATATGTATATACAACTATCAAGAGAGGCCTTTGATTGGCTGTTTCTAGCATATTAATTAAGTTTACCTATTGTATTTTATTTTGAAGCTGTTGGTATTTTCAATAAAAAAAAAATAAAAAAAAAATGTACATAATTATCCTTACTATCCTTACTAATATTATAAACGCGAATGTTTGTTACTCTTTCACGCAAAAACCACTGAGTGGATTTTAATGAAACTTTACAATAGTATAGCTTATACATCAGAACAACACATAGGCTATAATTTATAGAGATATTGTATGAATTGTCCAAAATATAACGATTAGTGTTAAGTAAGTAGGAAAAAATTCTGTCATCTGCGAGCTATTCTCGCGGGCGCTGCAAAAACCGTTAGAATTACACGAAGTACCTACTATTCCTACGCAGACGAAGTCGCGGGCACCAGCTAGTAAGTAATATATCAGTCATGTGGTAGCATAAGCTTTGCTTACTTTGAGGCCAGATGATGTTGTGTGAAATATCTGGCATTATTTATTTATTGATTATTTGTTTCAATTACTAAAATAACCTATTAAACTCCTGGTATCCACCAAAATACCGTCAGCAACGTCATTTAAAATTCCCTAACGCTATTCCTGAAGCACACTTCAGCAAGGCGAGCGAAGGGCCATCCACGCGTTTGTTCTCATAGTCGCAGTTCTCAGGCACTTGGATGAATAGAAGTCCGCGTGTGCGCACTTTATAACAATTAAAGTTATGCCACAAAATAGAGGGGTTTTATAAATTAGTTAAACGGTTATAATAATAATAATGAATGTTTTATTTACCCAAAATTTCAATCTATTTACAGTTTCAACAGTGGGTTCCGCACTTATGGAATTCTGATACGACCAAAACATTGATAATAACAGCATTCATTTGTTTTATCGGTATATTGGTATTACGGAAGGTTGATATTTGTAACATGTCATATGAATAGAAGCCGAACGTACGTAATTAATATCAAACTCAAACAGTCGATGAAAGGTCGAGCCTGTATCGAGGAAACCCTAACTATGTTTATCAAAAACAAGACGTTACATGGTGAGAAACTTAATGCGAGGCAGATGTACAAAACAAGCATCTATATAAAATAAAATAAAAAAATGTTGACATAACAGTAATAATAACATTTTAGACTACAGTTTGAGTGAAGCTCCAGTGAAGGTTGCTAGTTATTAAGCTTTATCTAATATTTTTAGGGTTTTAAGTCAAAGTCAAAGTCAAAAGATATTTTACTCAATACAAACAAAGGAATCACTTTGAAACGTCTTACATAGTAATTAATGAATGGTATAAGTAATGGTGAATTTAGGTGCCAATTCCTCCTAACCCAAGTCCGAGAAGAATTGGGAAGAAACTCGTCCCGGTTCTAGCGCTTTTCCAAGTCCACAAGGAATGCTTATAGTTTCGCCATGCCCGTCTATTTGTCTGTCTGTCTGTCCGCCCCTTAATCTGAGCTCTTGCTCTCAGACTACACAATATTAATGGCCCTTACAAAGATATGAATCAAAAATAAAATAAATGACTTTCAGGGGTACATAATAATAATAATAATGCCGGACATTTCACACAGCATCCCTATAGTCAGCAGAGCTTATGTTATGGGAACCAAGTGACTGATATTCTACTATGTTATAAACTTTTTTTGTAAATACATACATATTATACATAGAAACACCCAGACCCCGAGACAAATACTTGCTTATCCAAACCAACACTATAAATTTATATACAATGGAAACAAAAATTTATCAATAATGACTAAAACTAAACACAAACAATGAAGAAAAACAAATGAGTTAGGATTGAGTGGTGGTGAAATGGCCCACAACTCAGGGTGATCGACGATGATCGACGACCTCTGTGGCGCAGCGGGCCAAGGTCCGGCTGAGACGCAGAAGTGTATGGGTTCGATTCCCGCCGTGATAAATATGTTTGTTTGATCTGTAAGTATTTGTCTCGGGTCTTTGTGTTTCTATGTATAATATGTAATACGTATGTATTAAGTAAATAAGTAGTATATCAGTCATGTGGTACTCAATATACAAAGTTCTGCTTACTTTGGGGCCAGATGATGCTGTCTGATAATGTCCGGGATTTTATAAATTACAAAAAATGTTGCCATGCTGCAACGCTCGTCTTCCGCTGAGGCTAATATTGACTTCAAGGACATCCTGAACATAGTTTGCTCAATATACCATGAGTTGTACATAATATAATAATACTCATTAGTTAGACATACCCAAATCTGAAGTCCACAAACAATATACAAAATAAAAAAATATATATATAGGTAGTATATCAGTCATGTTGGTACCCATAACACAAGCTCTGCTTACTTTGGGTCCAGATGATGTGTGTGAAATGTCCGGCATTATTTATTATAATTATTAATATACTTCCTAACATATAAACACATGACTATTATTATTATTATCAGCCCATACTGTCATACTGCTGGGCAAAGGCCTCTCCCCATTCTCTCCATTCATGCCTCTCCCGCGCTAAGATTGTCCAGTCGGCGTGGAATTTGATGAGCTCGTCTCTACACCTGGTTCGCGGTCTGCTGCGACGTCTTATCAGGACACCACGCCGTGGTTTCCGATATTTATCCCACTGGTCTCCCGACATGCGGCAGACATGACCAGCCCAGTCCCATTTGAGCTTGGCAGCTTTTGTCGCTATATCGGCGATCTGAGTTCTTGAGTGCACTTCGATGGGAACCCTATCTATTCGCTTTACTTCGAGGATGCTGCGCTCCATCGCACGTTGGCAAACCTGGAGCATAGGCTTTTGGATGTTAGTCAAAGACCAGACCTCTAACAGTTTATTAATATTTTCGTATATATAGACGTTTTAGTTGAAACCGACAACCGACATCTCTAATAAAATTATGTTTCTACAATCAAACCTTGATTTTGAACGGATTTATTATATGTCAAACACGTGGAGGTATCATGGTGAAATTAAAATCAAATAATTGAACATGTAGAAAAACCAAGCTATAAATTGACGCAATCAAAAAATACGGCCTAAAAACGGTTATTTATGCCGCAAATTTCGAACTCGCCACAGGTAAATGAAACCTATAGCGTACTTACATCACATTGACATAGAAACATTAAAATTGGTAAAAAGCAAGGTCTCACAAATAAATTTGTACTTACTACTACTACTAAATAAATGATGCCGGATAATTCACACACCATCATCTGGCCCTAAAGTAAGCAGAGCTTGTGTGGTACCCATAACCACATGACTGATATACTACTTACTTTTTTTGTAAAAACGTATGTATCAAACATAGAAACACCCAGACCCGAAACAAACACTTGCAAATCATAAAAACTTTTGTCCTGCGCCGGGAATCGAACCCGCAGTCTTCTGCGTCTCAGCTGGACCTTAATCCACTGCGCCACAGAGGACATCAAATCACATAAAAGTTATTTTATATGATTAGAATATTAAAAACAATGTTTGGTGCTTTCATAGTTCACGAACGGTATAATTGCTCCAATAGTAACCGATTCTAAAAGAAAATATGACAAAGTTACAAAGTCTCTTTCAGCAGCGACTTTCGCATTCGGCCGATTTGCGTAAGTAGGTACCTAGGTATACAAGCAACATTGTTATTGTCGACATTAACTTATTTAATTAATTACTTGTACATGCGCGAATCCCGGGAATCAGCCTCGGGCTGAGTCCCGGGATGTAATCTGGGACAAGTGCCCGCCCCGGGGGATGCCTGGGAACTTTATTACTGCTATCCACGTACTTGTGAGCCCGGGTACTACTAGCTATAATCCTGTGTCCTTTAGGTATGACCGAGGGCTGTAGTTCGAGAGCTGGTGGTCATTTTCTTACTTTATAGATAAGGACAAATCAAATTTAAGAAAGATTTAGCACATTTTTTTTGACTGATTATTGACGACTTCTGTGATGGAGTGGGCTTTAAACCGGCTGAGACGCAGAAGGTTACGGGTTCGATTCCCGCCGCGAGACAAATTTTTGTTTGATCTGCAAGTATGTGTCTCGGGTCTGGGTGTTTCTATGTATATTATTATATATATTTAGAAAAAAAGTATTTAAGTAGTATATCATTCATGTGGTACCCATAATACAAGGTCTGCTTACTTTGGGACTAGATGATGCTGTGTGAAATGTCCGGCATTATTAGTATTAAAATTCCGTTCGTACTGGGGCATCAATTCTGTTAATCAACAACGATTCTATTTCAATCCATCTACGTTTCGGCTCCAATAACGGTTTGATAATTACCCAAATACCTGTTATCTTGTTATCTCTATGGCCAAACAAAATCTTGAACGATCGTTGGCGACTTCGTAATATAATACGAATGTATTTAAAAAAAAAAATTTTAGTAGTAGGTACATCAGTCATATACCCATAACATAAGCTCTGCTTACTTTGGGGCCAGATGATGCTGCGTGAAATGTCCGGCATTATTTAAATACAGTAACAAAACCACCTCGAGCTTTCGCTCTACCGATAAGCTAAGCTGTGCACAGATTGGAATATTTAACTGTCGTAATAAGGAATTAATTTGTGGTCTTCCCGCGGGCGCTATTGTTAATCCGCTGTATATTAAAACTAGTGGTACCCACAACCCCTCTTTATTCGGGACCAGTTTATCGTTAAGGGTTTAAGTATGGGTAGGAAATTGATATTGGCCTTTATCGAGAGGTTTGATGAAGTTTTGCCTTATAAATAATGAATTGGAATCGTGTATCGGACCATGCAGAGAAGGCTACCGAAATCAGTAAAGATAAGAATGATTTTTGGTCTGTTTAGTTACAATGAATTTCTTGATATAATCAATTACTAACAGTGTTAATTCGTAATAGGAGGTTTTGTAGGTTACAAGTAAGACAAAGTCAAAGTCAAAAGATATTTTTAACCGACTCAATCAAAAATGAAGAGATTCTCAATTCGTCGGAATCTTTTTTTATTTTTTTTATGTATGTTTACCGATTACTCAAAGACGCCTGAACCGATTTAGATTTTTTTTTGTTTTAAAGCGTATACTTCCCTTGGTCTCATTTAAATTTTATTGAAATCGGTCGAGCGGTTTTTAAACTATCATCAAAAATCTAAAAATTGTATATATCGATGATATTTTTGTTACGTGCAGTGCAAAGCAGTGCGTTTAGTTGGTCTACCCATGTTATATTAGGTTGGGGAAAAAGTCTTTTCGCATTATAGTATGTATGAACTTGTAATAAAATATCTTTGGCTATACTATTTGTATCTGGCTGGTTTTGGTATCACAAAAGTTTAAATTTTAAAGAACATAATTCCAAATTCAAATTAGGAAAATGTGTGATTTTTATTTGTTTTTCGTACTGTCAAGATGAAAGAATCTAATGAAAAAATTCGATACATTTTAAAATTTTACTACAAAAAAGGTAAAAATGCAACGCAAGCCTCGAAAAATATTTGCGATGTTTATGGACCTAGTGCAGTGTCTGTGAGAGTAGCACAAATTTGGTTTAAGCGTTTTCAATCCGGAAATTTTGATGTCAAAGATGCACGTCACTCTGGTCGCCCTAGTACGGATAATATGGATGCCATTTTTGAAAAAGTGGAGCAAGATCGGCATATCAGTAGTTACGACGTAGCTGAAGAACTGGGAATTGACCACAAAATAGTTTTGGCGCATTTGAAAAAAACTGGGTACACAAAAAAGCTCGATATTTGGGTTCCTCACGAGCTCACTGAAAGAAACCTAATGAACCGTGTACTCATTTGTGATTCTTTATTACGACGTAATGAAACCGAACCATTTTTGAAGAAGCTGATAACTTGTGATGAAAAGTGGATCACATACGACAAGATCGTGCGAAAAAGGTCGTAGTCAAAGGCCGGTCAGGCTTCACAGATTGTGGCGAAACCCGGGTTAACTCGCAACAAGGTGATGCTGTGTGTGTGGTGGGATTGGAAGGGTATTATTCATTATGAGCTGTTACCACCAGGCAGGACCATCGATTCTGAACTCTACTGCGAACAACTGATGAGATTAAAGCAAGAAGTTGAGAGAAAGCGGCCGGAATTAATCAACAGAAGGAGTGTGGTTTTTTATCATAAGAACGCTAGACCTCACACATCTTTAGCCACTCAGCAAAAATTAAGAGAGTTTGGCTGGGAGGTGTTAATGCATCCGCCTTATAGTCCTGACCTTGCACCTTCAGATTTCCACCTGTTTCGGTCTCTTCAGAATTCTTTAGGCAGTGTCAGGTTAACATCACGAGAGGACTGCCAAAACCACTTGTCGCGGTATTTTGATCAGAAGTCCCATAATTTCTGTAGCAATGGGATCATGTCCCTACCTAAAAGATGGCAAAAAGTTATTGAACAAAATGGTACCTACATACTTTAGTTAAATGTAAATAAACTATATTATTATTATATAAATATATATATATTATTATTTATTTATATATATATTATATATATTATTATTATATAAATATATATATATATTTATATAATAAATATGTTTTGAATTTTCTTAAAAATGCGAAGAAACTTTTTCCCCAACCTATTATATAAACAAAATACATTTACTTTCCACTAAACATTTCGAAATAAAATAATTGTATGGTTTCAAATTGTATCCAATTGAGTCAGTTTTTTAAAACGTAATTATATTCTATACAATCATAAGGATCACTTTGAAACGTCTTACATACTAGGTAAATTTAGGTGCCAATTCCTCCTAACCCAAGCCCGAGAAGAACTGGCAAGAAACTCGTCCTGGCCCTAGCGCTTTTTTGCATGATGCATCTTAGGTATAACCTTAACTACGAAAAACGAATACAAGTTTATACATTTCAAATGTGTCGGTTAACTGTCTGAGGGCAGAGCAACATGAGGCCATGCATTCTTATCATGCTTCTTATTTTGGCATTGTTTTAATCTAAAGGATCACATTGAAACGTGTACTAGGTGAATTTAGGTGCCAATTCCTCCTAACCCAAGTCGGAGAAGTTAGTTAGTTTGATCGCAATTGAAACCAGTTTTGACAAGGTGTGTCCATTGACTGTTTAAGTTTGGTATTACGTACGTGCAGTTTCTATTCATTCATACATTATGTTACTAAAAATATCAACCTCCCGTAATCGATACATCGATATTAGCAGTGAAAGCTGTTTAGTATCAATGTTTAGTTCGTATTGGTATAAGCAGAAGGTTGCGGGTTCGTTTCCCGCCGCGGGACAAATGTTTGTATGATCTGCAAGTATTTGTCTCGGGTCTGGGTGTTTCTATGTATAATATGTATGTATTTAGAAAGAAAAGTATTTAAGTAGTATATCAGTCATGTGGTACCCATAATACAAGGTCTGCTTACTTTGGGACTAGATGATGCAGTGTAAAATGTCCGGCATTATTATTATTAAAATTCCGTTCGTACTGGGCATCAATTCTGTTAATTAACAACGATTTTATTTCAATCCATCTACGTTTCGGCTCCAATTACGGTTTGATAATTACCCAAATACCTGTTATCTTGTTATCTCTATGGCCAAACAAAACCTTGAACGATCGTTGGCGACTTCGTAAACGTAGCGTAAGCTGTGCCGAGCGTAAGTTTTCATTAGCAGAATACGAAAACACGCCAAAAGCTGTCATTCGGCTGCGGACCGACTCTAAACGAGCTTACGGAAATTAACAGAATTAAACAGGTATTAAACCAATTCAACACCACCTAATTACTCACCCTGATGAAGATTCTCTGAATGAATCGAAACAGTGTCGGTGCCTCCATCGACAAAATATAAAGTGAGTAAAAAAAAATTTTTAACATAGAATAATTTAAAATGCAGCCTTTGTTGATTTATTAGAGTTTACAAATTAAGCTATTTCTCTCTTTTTGATGTCAGTTCTCCTCTTCGTATGAGTTTTTGGCCAACCTACATATAAAATAATAATGTGTACATAGTGTAGTGTAATTATCTTCTTTTTAACACAAACAAAAACACACACACACACCTACACACAAACACACACACAATCACATAATTAGATATTAGCATCACACCCTGATTATTGTCGGTTTTATTGTTAGTTATAATGTAAATCAGTTATTGGCTGTCGGTTGTATACTTAAGTTTTGTGTATATTATTTTAAGAGCTGTGGATTTTGTACAATGAATAAATAAAATAAAACTTATGACAGTAGGCCGCCAATAGGCCTCCCTAATGGTCTATATGTTGGTTAAGAAAATAAGTAATAGCTATGAGCTGTATTCGATCAATTACTGAGCTACAGTACTCTGTCTAAGCTATTTTATTTTATTTTATTCTAACAAGGTTCCTTATCGCACGGTAGGTACGGACTTGGTGGATAGGCGAAGGCAAGTATAGGCAAAAATAGTGTAAGATTTTTCCGTCATGACCTTTAGTGTCGTCTGTCAACTTTCTTTAGTGAAGACGGTTGTCCATGGGTTGACACGAATGAATGAATTAGATGAACGAATGAACGAATGAATTAGATGAATTTAATGATGTACAATAAAATGTTTATTTTCACAACTCGAAAAAAGATATTAATTACGAAATTTCCTACCATTTCTTAAATTCATTAGTATTTTCTGCGTTTCATTTAATTGCTCTCAGACGCTAGTTCATTCGTTTGTATTTGTTAATTAATAATATAATACGTTTATCAATAATAATATACTACGATAGGAACTTCGTTCCAACCGAGTGTTCCACGACACTCATACATTATTTTTATTATGAAAATATTTTTTGTTTGTTCGTAAGTACTAAATAAACTCGAAAACTACAAAACCGATTATAAAATTTCTTTAACAAATAGAATGTTACAATAGTTACAATATGTTTGTAATGGATAAATACCAAAACCTATAAACCGACTTAATAAAATAAATACTTAAAAAAAGCTAGCTACATAAATTGCAATTTTATAGCCCGTGAGCAGCCATTTTATTTCCCGTTTTTTGCAATTATTTTAAATGTTTTAATATGTAAAATCGTTTATTACCATCCACGACAGGTACGGGAAGTTCCTGGAGACAGAGCTAGTACCTACCTATTATTGAGGGTACTTCAATAGATACGGGTGGTCGGGTGTACAGACACAGGTGGTGTTTACGTGAGACGTAATGCCTGGAGTACCTTGAATAGCTACCTAGGTAAAGCAGGTTTGAATAGAGAAACAAATATTTAATAAAGGTTTCAGTCATGTTCTCTAACTCGCACAATATATATATATATATATATGAGTATTGTGAAGAAATTGAAAACTAAAAAGACAGCAGACTTCATGTACTTACATAAAAAATATCATCCATGTATCCAATTTTTAGATTTCCGTTGATTTTTAAAAACCGCGCGGTCGATTTGGATAAAAAAAGAAAAAATATTTTTTAAATCGGTTCAGGCGTCTTTGAGGAATCGGTGAACATATCTACATAAGAAAAAAAACCGACGAATTGAGAACCTCCTCCTTTTTTGCAGTCGCCATTGAATCTGATAACAACCTTGGTTTGTATCCAAAGTTTGTATCGAAACTTGTCTTTTCTTGGTTTGCGTTAGTTCTGTTACTAGTAGCACAATACATCCAATTCTTAAAAGACACAAGATGATTTTAAATTATTTATTTATTTATTCGTTGTACAAAATCCACAGCTCTTAAAAATTATACACAAAACTTAAATGTATAATCGACAGTCAATAAAATATTTACATTAAAATTAACAAAATAAAGCGACCGTCATAAATGTATGCTTGTATGTAATTATGTGTGTTTGTGTGTGTGTGTGTTTGCACATCATCTTGTGATGAAATCATTATTTTATTGTACTTACCGCAAGTTCCCGTAATAATTATATTTAAGGTATGTTTGGATTTTTTGTGACTCATTCACGTCAAAACTGCTGAATGGAATTGGACGAAATTTCGTATAGATGAAGCCTGCGACCTAGTATAGCATATAGGACACTCATAACCCACGTGTAAATCCGCAGGCAGTAGCTATCATAAATGTAAATAGCTGGTGTCATTTTGATGAAACTACGTTTGGATCTGTACTAACTAATTCTCAGGCTTTTATCAACGTACGGCCAAAGACGCGGGATTTTATAAGTAATAATTAACCGACTTAAAATATAGAGGACGTTCTTAATTAGATTTTTTTATGTTTGTTACTTCATAACTCCATTATTTATGATTCCGATTGGTTCCATAGAAATTTCATCCAATTTGGTTCTGCAGTTTGGCTTTTAATTAAAATCTGGAAAAAATATGTCATCCAAGTAAACGAAATTTCGCATTTTGTTTAAATGAAGTCGGTTTTCTTATTAGTTTAAAACGTAATTACCATAGGAACTTCATTCTAACCGAGTGTTCGGCGATACTCACGCTTTTTTTTTAAATAAGAAAACTAATGTACCTACTAGTGTAACCACTAAACAGTCGGTATTTAGGGATTTCCCCCTCAAAAGCCACTAGAATGTACCTACATCATAAAAAATTATCGATAATTTTAAATGAAAAGTTGTTTTAAAACCGGTTAGATTTCCAACACACCGTGCCACCACACACGTTATACCAGACGAGTTTATGATGGTTTTACTGCGAGTGCCACTTAACGACTACCGTGCACCTCCCTTTAATTAGATACCACCCCCGCACGGCTTGTTTTTACTTCCATCCTTCTAACAAGGTGTTTCAAGTTTGAGAATTTCGTGTGGGAAGTACGGTGTGAATACTGCTAGTTTTCTTACTAAAAAAAATGCGTGAGTTTCGTGGAACACTCTATTAGAACGAAGTTCCTATCGTAGTATATTATTATTGATAAACGTATTATATTATTAATTAACAAATACAAATGAATGAATTACTATTGTCTGAGAGCAGTTAAATGAAACGCAGAAATAACTAATTAATTAAAGGAAAATTTGTATTTAGTATATATTTTCGAGTTGTGAAAATAAACTCTTTTGCATCATTCAATTCACCTAATTCAGTCGTTCATTCGTTCGTTCGTTCGTTCATCTAATTAATTCATTCATGTCAACATATGGATAACCGTATACACTAAAGAAAGGGTGTGACGGAAATTCGTGACGGAAAAATCTTACACTTTTTTTCGCCTAGCCAAGTCCGCCAAGTCCGCACCATGCGATAAGGAACTTCGTTCTAAAAAAATATTAAGTACCTTGGTAGAAAGCTTAGACAATAAGCAGCAGAAGAGAATAATAACGGGGGTTATATATATTAGGTATATAATAAAAATACATGTTTGTATTGCCACACGTTGGCCCTTACAATGTGTGGCATTACAAACATGTATTTTTGAAAATGAGACAATTAAATTTATAAACAACTAGCTGCTGCCCGCGGCTTTGCACGCGTGGTACCTCCATAAAATGTAGCATATCTCCTTCACCAAAGTCCCAGCTTTCTCTATTCTAAAATTCATCAAAATCGGATCAGCGGTTTAGGCGTGAAAACGTAATAGACAGACATACAGACAGACAGAGAGTTACTTTTGCATTCATAATATTAGTGGATATTTCTTACCAAAAGCCTAAAAATGAATTTTCAGATCCCTAACTTAAGGAGATATGAGCTATGAGATATGAAACAAACTATCATCCCCTATTATACCCCTTTTAAGATTGTTTTTTGTGACAAAAAGTAGCCTATGTTCTTCCCCCGAATGCAATTCATATTCTTACCAAATTTCATTAAGATTCGTTCAGCCGTTTAGCCGTGAAAACGTAACAAACAGACAGACAGAGACACTTTCGCATTTATAATATTAGTATGGATGACCCCCTTAAGAGTAAACTAGTCGATTATTGGTCCTTACAAACGTCAATGGATGATCACTCCTTCAATGTTAAATAACCAAAATTAAGAGTGAAATCAAATTGTGTTGTCATAATCTATGCTTGTATAGCAACAGAATAGTAAAAAAATGGATTTTAATGATACAAGCCTCAACAAAATCATATTTCAACACTGATTTTAAAGCATCTTTGGGCGTAAAAATATAACATACGGAGTACGCAAACTTTAAAATGACTCCAATACAAGAATAGTTTATTTATTATGAGACCTCTGTAGCCCTCATCAGTGGGCTAAGGTCTGGCTGAGACGCAAAAGGTGGCGGGTTCGAATCCCGCTCCGGGACAAATGTTTGTATGATCTGCAAGTATTCGTCTCGGGTCTGGGTGTTTCTATGTATAATATGTATGCATTTAAAAAAAAGGTATATAAGTAGTATATCAGTCATGTGTTTATCCATGACACAAGCTTTGCTTACTTTGGGGCCAGATGATGTTGTGTGAAATGTACGGGATTGTTTATTTATTTATTAGTATAATATTTATAGTATAATATTTATTTATTATTCAAGAGCTCAAATAACTTTTTTTTAAATAAGAACGTCCAGTTAAGTAGTGTATCCTTAAGACGATATCATCAGCAAGTGACCCTTTGTATGGAAAAATGTGTCTTGTTGCTGTTTAGTGTCCTGCTCGTTACTTGAAGGAATAGAAGAACGTTTTAACTTGCAGTTTAATTAAAATTATAACATTTTTTAGTCAATGTTTTTTTTATTCCTTATTAGTTTTTTTATAAAAATCACGATTTGAGCGACCTTAAAACACGTCAAGAGGTTATTTGCTTAAGGTACCTCTTTAAGATGGGTTTAGACCAAACGAGCGAATGCTCATTCTATCCCACTCTAAATATTTTTTTGTATAAACTGTTACTACGACAATGCGAAAAAATAAAAAACAACGATAATGTTCTTTAAGTTTTAGTTTCTTCAGTCTAAACCCTTTCCTTAAACATCCTAAAAAAATCGAAGTTACTAGAGATACTTAAAGATAGAAGATGTCTAATAAAATACAGTAACAGTTACAGGTACAGTTACAATACAGCATCCTGAAAATGCAACACACACACACACACAGCATCATCTGGCCCCAAAGTAAGCAGAGCTCGTGTTATGGATACCACATGACTTACACTACTTATATACTTTTTTGTAAATATATACATACATAGAAACACCCAGACCCGAGACAAATACTTAGAGATCATATAAACATTTGTCCCGCGGCGGGAATCGAACCCGTAACCTTCTGCGTCTCAGCCGGATCTTAGCCCACTGCGCCACAGAGACCGTCTAAACTAAACTACCTTAGGAAATTAAAAGCTTACTTAATAGGTAGTCTTGTTAAGAGAGCGTATTATAATGTAAATGACTATATTATTGATAGGAATGCATGGTCTCAAGTCGCTCTGTCTTCTGACAGTTAACTGATGGATTTGCAATATATAACCGACTTTTACCTTGTATTCGTTTTACGCTAGTTATAGAAGGAGCATACGTTAGTTATAAGGCAGATCATGTAAAAAGCGCTAGGACCAGGACAAGTTTTATGTCAATTCTGCTCGAACTTGTGTAGGACAATTGGTACTTAAATCCTCCTAGTATGTAAGATGTTTCAAAGTGATCTTTGCGATTGTGTTAAATAAAAAAAAAATATATGAAAAAAATGGTGTAAACTTATTTTACAGTAAAAAATACTGAAGTATTTAAATTAGAAGTGATAAAAGAATACAAGGAACAAAGCAGGATCAAAAAGCTCTTTTATTAAGCACGTTAACGACCTGCCCCAACAACTACCCGCGTACTGAGAAAAAGCTTCTTAATCAATGTTTGCATAGACAATTAAACGGGGGCATAGAGTAAACAGACGTGGGTGGTCTCTTGACCACTATGAACTCGTCGAAAATCACATGACTTTGCGTTTTTAGACGAAACGCTGGTATTTTTTTTTTTGGGAATGGTGTAAGTGTTGGTCACGTATAGGTAAGGTTTACCTAGATAAGATTTTAGATTTAAAAACAACTTTAAATGGCGTGAACCGAATTAGCAGCAGCCCAGAAAATTAAGATGTATAAATTTATGTTTGATAAAGCTCGGTTGATAAAATCAATTATATTTCCAATTTAGATAAATAAACACAATCGAGAGATAATAATGAATTGTGTCCCACAAACAGATTCGTCACTACTTCAATTAATTAAATTAAAGCCAAATAGTAAAACGCGTGTCGAACAAGCGCGCCCACTTCGCACGACACGGATGACCGGTTACAGAACGAAACTCGCACGCTTTAAACAAACCTCTATGGTTGTTTCCCGCGCATTTTCACCCTAGTTCTAATTTTAAATAGTTATAACATAATAATAATGAGCTTTATTTTTTCTCTTCTCATCCTCGTAGATAAAAGTATTGTAGATAAAGGTATTGTTTTGTTGTTAACGTCTTTATTACCTAACTAGCTGTCCGCACGCAGCTTCGCCCGCGTTGAAGATTTTAACCGAGACATACAAATTTTCCGGGGATAATAAGTAGCCTATGTCACCCGGGGATAGTGTAGCTTTCCAAAGGTAAAATATTTTTTCTAATCGCTCCAGTAGTTTCAGAGCTTCAATTCAAACTTCAATTCAAACAAACAAACAATCAAATCTTACCCCTTTATAATATTAGTATAGATATATATTTTGCGGTGATTTATACCTAGCATTTTGTCATAACTGGATGCAGTTTAAAAACAAAGCGATAATCATAACATTAATACTAAGATATAAAGATCTCGCTGCTCCCACAGTTAGGCTCGCTAAATCTTTTTTAAGACATGTGTATACTTCTATAACAAAGCACTTCGATTGGCAAATTTTATAACGTAATAAAACAGAAACAGTCTCATGATACATATAATAAAATAACAGATTATTCAGATGCAAAAAAAAGTAACAAAATTAGCATGGATCATACAATAACATTTCAAGACCAGACAAGTTTCTTGCGGAATTCTTCTTGAACTGGGGTTCGGAAGAACTGGCACCTAGGTGAATCTAGATTCACTAACATGTAATCGTCTACGATTCAAAGTGGCCCTTGTAATTTAATTAAATAAAGCATGTTTTGATTTCATTTTTTATCTTAAGAGTTATTCGTGTCGTTGCAAGCATCATCAATAAATTTAATTAAATAAGCTTTTCCCCCCGAGCAATCCTCCCACATGAATCACCAAGTCACACCACCTGGCGACTTAAATCACTCTCATTAAACACATTACGAGCTCATCCCTCTACCCCTACCTGCAACCCTCTTCCCACGACGCCCTCACCGGCCCTCACATTAAAAAATACTTGTAAAAACAAAATTATCATATGCGCGCGTCCGAGCTTCCGCCGATCTATTTGAGGGTAGACGATAACTGTCAGTTTGACAGCGCGTTTTTAGTGTTGCTGGCGCTTAATATGTAATTTGTCGGGATGGGTATAGTGATAGGGTGTTTGATTGATTAAATAAGTGTGCACAATGCTGATAGGTGGTGGTTAAACGTGGATATTGTTAGGGGTAGGTTTGCGAACTGCAGATAAAAAGTTTGGATACCAATGCGTTGATAAAACACGTATTGGGTATAATCAGGTCATTGTGAATTTGTAACGTTATCTACTGAATAACGTGGTTACAATTAGCCTACGTCAGGACATAGCAAGTTTGTGGTATAGTTGTAGGTAAGTCTCGTCTTTAAGTAGATAGGTAGGTATTATCTGCTCCTAAAAAAAATAAAAATATTTTGCTAAGCTGTAGTTACAGCAAAAGCAACACCACAACAATACTATGCAAAAACAATAGAAGTTGTAAAAAAACTTTCAAGCCACATGTTGGCGATGCTTCATCATTCAGCCCGATTGCATCCACTGCTGGGTATAGGGCGCCTCTTTCCGGTTCCTAGGAAGTCTCATCCAGTGGTTCCCGACAACGCTGACTACATCGTTCTACCATCGGGCGGGTGGTCTGCCTCTTGGCCGATGAGCATCCCTTGGCCGTTGAGCACTCCGTTACCGCCTTTGTCCATATACGATACGGTGGCTTACTGATGAAGCTAGCTACAGCTAGACTAGTTTATCTCAGTTACTTCCATAGTGTTCATACGGCATCATTATCTGGGGGAAAGCAGCTGATATTGGCAAAATATTTGTTATTCAAAAAGGGCAATACGTGCCATTTATAAAATTAAACCACGAGAATCTTTGAGAGAATTATTAAAAGAAATTAATATTCTCACAATAGCTTCACAATATATATATATATGTAAATTTGTAATACACACATAAAAATAGAGATGGGTTTCAGCAAAATAGTGACCATCATATAATCAATACTATGAATAGACACAAATTATACATCCCTAGGTTTCGACTAGAAAAAGTAAATAAGTCATTTATGGGGAACACGGTGCGCTTCTATAATAAGCTTCCTGAAAATGCTACTAATATGCATACATAAAAGGTGGTCTTTTGAAGAAAGCTTATTATAATATAAATTACTATATTATTGATAAGAATGCATGGTCTCATGTATATCTGCCCTCAGTTAACCGAAACACTTGAAATGTATAAACTCTCTTGTAATAGTATTTCGTAGTTATAGGTAAGATGGATCATGTAAAAAAGCGCTAGGACCAAGACGAGTTTCTTGCCAGTTCTCCTCGGGCTTGGGTTAGGATGAATTGGCACCAAAATTCACCTAGTGAGGAAGACGTTTCAAAGTGATCCTTGTGATTGTATTGAATAAAGTATCTTTTGACTTGACTACTAATTGTCGCCAGTTATGTTATTACGTAACTGGCGACAATTAGTAGTCTAAAAAGGGGCCGGAGTATTTTGTTGTCTTTTGACGGTTATGTTGTTGCCATAATCGATAGTAGAGACATTATGTAGTCTTTAGTATAGAGTATGTTGGCTGGCCGATGCTTTCGAAGACTGGTAAAATAGAACGTTCTTAGATTTGTATATATAAAACGATTTTATTTTATTTGAAATCTAATTTGGTGAGGGGGACGGATGCCGTGTGCCATATTGTAGGTACAAAACGCAATCTCACTTCCGTTATGCATAATTGGATGTGCGTACATCTGTAGAGCATGGACTGTAGGTAGGTAGCGATAATAATAAAAATATTGTAGGACAATGTACATCAACATCATCTAGCCCCAAACTAAGCATAGCTTGTATTATGGGGACCAGATAGTCCAGATAGTCCCCTTAATACAAGTTATGCTTAGTTTGGAGCTAATTGATTTTATGTGCATTGTCCAAAAATATTCATTTGTTATTATCGCTACCTACCTACAGTCCATGCTATAAAGCTGGACTGATAGAATACATAAATAATTGGATACTTTATAACACCGAGACACAGAACAATCTATGTTCACGATACAAGTGTTTGTCCGGAATCGAACCCTCAACCAAACTCCAAAACTTCTCAACAAACCAGTCAATAGCAGTAACATATTATCATCAATATTTTTAACTATTCATCTGGCAACTATAAAAAAATTGCTAATTATTCTGTCAATAGAAGTCTAGAGGACATATTAAGAATAATTTTTCCTTAAATAACATCGAAAATCTATTAACATTAACATGTTTTATGATTGGTAGGTAAGGTATGAATTTAGGTATAAAGTACCTACTTATCTAGCATGATACAAAGAAAAAAGATGGATTGAACATGATGCAAGAAATTTGGGGCTAGTCATCGATGGTGAGATTGAGGTTTGTGAAACACATTACCTAATGCTAAAATCAAGAATGCATTTTTTAACTCAAGGTTCTTTATTCTCCTCGGAAACATATCTCAGAGGAAGTAAGATTACTTTTGTGTGATCTCCTTGTACTTTCCCCATTTTATTATTGCAGTGCGATGTATGGTCCCAGGTTATGGGCCAAGACTGAAAGCGCCATACAGCGAGTGCAGAATGCTTGCATTAGGTTTTGCTTCAGGGTACCTCGATGGGAACCGACACTTAGTAAAAAAAGGAATCCTTAACATGAAGGCCAGCAGAGACTTACACTTAGCTTGCATAACTCAAAAAGTCCTCTGGAACAAAAAGCCCGAATACCTATTCGAGAAGTTTACTTGGTTTAAAAACATTCATTGCATTGGTACCCGAGTTAGAGAACATAACGATCTGTCTGTCCCCAAGCACAAAACCAAAGGGTTTTTTAAATATCGGGCTTCAAAAATATGGAATGTTATACCACCGCCTTTAAAAAAAAAACCAATATTCTTTTAATGCGACAAAAGCACGATGTTGAAACTGCCTTCAAACGCTGGTAAAGGTGAACTGACATTTGGAGTTAATTAGGTATTGGGTACTCTTTTCCACATACTACACACAAACACTAACACGTGAGTTTCCCTCTGTGATAACCAGACTCTTAAGAGACTGGGAGGAACAAGGAAGCACACACAACACTCACTCACATATCTACATATATACACACGCAAACATAAGTACACATACACACACAGCATTGGCATTATACCGTGATATTTGTAATTTTATTGTAACCCGGAGCGGGTTACTTAAACACTCGGTTAAAAACTATCCGAGGGGGGTAAATTGAAAATCAGTGGTGTACCTAGGTGCAGCTTTCTGCTGAATTTATCCCCTTTGCCCTGTGAACTAGTTTAAGTTTATATATAATTACGTAGTATGTATATTTTTTTTTAATTTGTTCTTTTTTATTAGTTCATATATGTGGCAATAAACGATTTATTTTTTGGATGTCAGCCAGATGGAAAGGACCAAGGAAACGATGGAATGAAGACATGACACAAGCAGAAGACAGAAATATGGAGCACCTAAACTGGAGGAAGTTTATAGCCAAAAACGGATTCCTATCCACAGCTAAGAAAAA
The DNA here is from genome assembly GCA_948098915.1 of Lampropteryx suffumata. Classification (NCBI taxonomy): domain Eukaryota; kingdom Metazoa; phylum Arthropoda; class Insecta; order Lepidoptera; family Geometridae; genus Lampropteryx; species Lampropteryx suffumata. Next base: position 7,402,712 of record OX402563.1, read on the forward strand.
AAATATACTTACAAAACTTAAAACTAATGGGTAAGGAAATTTAAAACGGCTATATTAATAATAATAATAAGTACCTACCTACCTACTTTTCTTTGAATGCTTTATTCACAGAAATAATTATATAAATGTACAGAATAATATAAAATACATGTGTAGATAACAGTTCAGCTATCTCAGAGCCGTTTAAAACGTTCTATAGATAGCTCAACTGATCCAGTTCACTGCAGAGAGCAGCGTTCCCAAAACACTAGCGGCATTGCCACGTTGAATAGCAATGCTGTTACGCTGAGCCAGATAGGAGCCAGGTCTTGGTTCACGCAATGGTTCTACCAGACGCCTACTTAATCTACATTAAGTCGAACTTTAGAATGTGCGTTGAGAAGTGCGTTGTGAAGTGCGTAGGTAAATTTAACTGATAGAAAAGAAGACCGGCAGTTTCCAGATTTTATTATAATATAATATTATATAATAACATTACGACACATATCAAATACAGTGCGAATATAATATAAACTAATCTATGTACAGTGACGAAAAATAGGCTACCACTCAGCATATGATACAGAACTGTGAAGGCTGCTGTATCGCTGGTTTTAAATGAATAACTATTTTTCATACGATTATGAAGACAATATGGAGCCTTCTAGACTGGTTTCTTCTTCTCAGTCGGGCACTCTTGGCAGAGTGGTCGTGGTTATGGGTGGGTCCTGATGAATGGCGGCTCTTGTTATGCATCTCCATTCGGCTCTATTGGAGGCATTGTAGGAGCAGTCGGTCATGGTGGATTTGGTGAGAGATTTAATCAGATATTCCCATCTGGTCCGAGAGTGGCCACGGCATCTCTTGCCCTTCATTCTGCCTTGGACTATAATACGCTCCATTAAGTCTTCATTTCAGGTTATGTGGCCAAAGAGCTTATTTGTACTTAGGTGGTTATCTACTCGTTAATTGAAGGAATAAACGAAATAAATAAAAAATGTTTTGTATACTAGATTTTCTCAGCCTTACTTATAAAAGCCTCTGAATTTGGAACAACGTCTAGACACAGCTTAAGATTCGCCCGGTCACTATTTGTCACTATCCTACAAAAAGGGATGGCACTATTTTAAACAGTGAATAAACTTTGATAGAAGTTAAGACGTTCATAGGTAAATGGGTCTGTCTTTTTGGTTTAAAATTGTTTCTAAAATTATTATTTTTTTTGTTTGTTTCTGTATTTTAATTTCGAAATCAACACTGTAACTAGAAATAATTGATCTTTTCGTGAATTTACATTGCTTCCATTTGCGGTTTGCACTTGTAGATAACAGGACGAGTTTCTTGTCAATTCTACTCGGACTTGAGTTAAGAGAAATTGGCACCTAAATTCAAATAGAAAACATTTCAAAAAGATCCGTGATTCTATTACATAAAAAAATACTTGACTTCGACTCGATATTTAAAGTTAACACTATCCTCGATAAATACCTTTCAAATTGCCTACTTTGAATTTTTAGTCAAATTGAATTTTGCTCCGTGTTCCAGTGATACATTTTTACGATTGCACTAGTAGGCTAGATATTCGTACCTAGGGTTAACAGTTTGCGCAGAATAACGCGACTGCGGCATGACCCTACGGCGACAGGTGGGGTTATAATCAAATTATACAAATTGCAGCATACAATATTCATTAGTAGGGAAGTGCATTTTATCGATAAACACTTCGCATAAAAACTATGTATTTATGTATTCTTTCTGATGTTTTTAAACATCAAATTCATGACCTCTGTAGCGCAATGGGCAAATGGCTGAGACGATGTTTGTATGCTCTGCAAGTATTTGTCTCAAGGTGTTTCTATGTATTATATGTAGGTAGGTATTTAGAAAAAAAAGTATATAAGTAGTGTATCAGTCATGTGGTTCTTGTAACACAATCTCTGCTTAATTTTCACTCAAAACGGGATATTTACCATGATATATGAGTTTTTCTGCTTCTCGATATTTCGGCACAGTTGCATGCGCCATGATCACGAGATAAACTGAAGTCTTTGCGGGTGGATGTTATTGGCAGACAAAACGGTCTACCCTCTTTCTCAGTCTTTTACTGCGAACATTACCCCTACTACCGGTTTCACTGTCACTAACAACTCGATCACGATTACGACACACAACACTCACGGTATCTGGACGCATAACTGGTACCTCACTTTTACGATTTCCACACATCCTCACCACAGGGTTCCAGGCTCCAGACAATTGAAAACCGTCTTCTCGATTGAAATTCCTGTGTTTGGTAATCTCTATTGCCTCTTGTACCAATCTTGGGATGTAATGTTTTTCAGTTGAGATTACCTGTGGATTGTGTAACTCGATCCAGTGGTTTGAGCCAGATTCTAGTAGATGTGTAGCTATGGCCGACTTTTGTGTGTCCATATTTTTGACCGCCCGGATGTGTTCTGTCACTCGACAAGCTATGGTACGTTTTGTTTGGCCGATGTAAGAGCTCCCACAGCTGCAGTCAATCTTGTACACTCCTGGTGTTTGAAGAGGAATCTTATCTTTAGGTGAGCGCAGGTAGTGTGAGATCTTGTTTAAAGGAGTAAAAATTGTTTTTATGGACAATTTTTGCAGGGCTTTCGCAATTTTGTCCGTCACTCCTTTGATGTACGGTAGAAAAGCAGGTTTTCGTTCTACTATACATCTGTGGGGCTTAGGCCTTTGTCTAACTGGAAAAGATCGAAGCTTATATCCATTTTTACGTAGGACATGCTGAACATGAGCTAGCTCACTCTTTATGGAGTACTCATCACATAGGTCGAAAGCACGGTTCGTGAGAGACATTACAACCGAGTTAAGCTGCCGAGGGTGATGGTGTGAATCAGCATGGAGATATCGATCCGTATGGGTCGGCTTCCTATAAACCGAATAGCCTAAATTACCATCATCACGAATCTGTACCATCACGTCCAGGAAAGCCAAGCTTCGATCACTTTCCATTTCATACGTAAACCGCATCTTGGTATGTACGCCATTTAGGTATGCCAAAAGGAGTTCAATCTCATGTTTATTGCCTCTTACAATACAGAAAACATCATCAACGTACCTTTTCCACAACTTCATTGGCAAGGGGCAGAGCATATAGCCAGGTTCTCAAAATACTCCATCCATATATTGGCCACTACGGGAGCGACGGGACTTCCCATGGCAACACCATCAATTTGTAGGTAGTAATTTTCCCTATACAAGAAATAGTTTGTGGCCAGAATATGGTATAAAAGCTTGGCATATTCTGCTGGGATACCATTTCTCTGTATTCTAGTCTCTATCACCTTCATACAGTCGGCTATAGGGACGTTTGTAAAGAGGGATTCCACATCAAAACTAACCATCACCTCACTCTCATCAACCGTTGTCTGCTGAAGAATCTGTATGAAGTGACGTGAGTCTTTCACGAAAGATGATGTCAGGCCTACAGAAGGTTGCAACACACCCGCTACATGCTTCGCCAACTCGTAAGTAGGTGAGTCAATCTGACTAACGATGGGTCGCAGCGGAGCATTCTGTTTATGCACTTTAGGTAGACCATACAGTTTAGGTGGCTGGATGTTTTTAGGGCGCAACAGGTATTTTGTTAGTTCCTCTCCTATAGCGTATTGGCACTCCTTTATAATATAGGAGAGGAACTAACAAAATACCTGTTGCGCCCTAAAAACATCCAGCCACCTAAACTGTATGGTCTACCTAAAGTGCATAAACAGAATGCTCCGCTGCGACCCATCGTTAGTCAGATTGACTCACCTACTTACGAGTTGGCGAAGCATGTAGCGGGTGTGTTGCAACCTTCTGTAGGCCTGACATCATCTTTCGTGAAAGACTCACGTCACTTCATACAGATTCTTCAGCAGACAACGGTTGATGAGAGTGAGGTGATGGTTAGTTTTGATGTGGAATCCCTCTTTACAAACGTCCCTATAGCCGACTGTATGAAGGTGATAGAGACTAGAATACAGAGAAATGGTATCCCAGCAGAATATGCCAAGCTTTTATACCATATTCTGGCCACAAACTATTTCTTGTATAGGGAAAATTACTACCTACAAATTGATGGTGTTGCCATGGGAAGTCCCGTCGCTCCCGTAGTGGCCAATATATGGATGGAGTATTTTGAGAACCTGGCTATATGCTCTGCCCCCTTGCCAATGAAGTTGTGGAAAAGGTACGTTGATGATGTTTTCTGTATTGTAAGAGGCAATAAACATGAGATTGAACTCCTTTTGGCATACCTAAATGGCGTACATACCAAGATGCGGTTTACGTATGAAATGGAAAGTGATCGAAGCTTGGCTTTCCTGGACGTGATGGTACAGATTCGTGATGATGGTAATTTAGGCTATTCGGTTTATAGGAAGCCGACCCATGCGGATCGATATCTCCATGCTGATTCACACCATCACCCTCGGCAGCTTAACTCGGATGTAATGTCTCTCACGAACCGTGCTTTCGACCTATGTGATGAGTACTCCATAAAGAGTGAGCTAGCTCATGTTCAGCATGTCCTACGTAAAAATGGATATAAGCTTCGATCTTTTCCAGTTAGACAAAGGCCTAAGCCCCACAGATGTATAGTAGAACGAAAACCTGCTTTTCTACCGTACATCAAAGGAGTGACGGACAAAATTGCGAAAGCCCTGCAAAAATTGTCCATAAAAACAATTTTTACTCCTTTAAACAAGATCTCACACTACCTGCGCTCACCTAAAGATAAGATTCCTCTTCAAACACCAGGAGTGTACAAGATTGACTGCAGCTGTGGGAGCTCTTACATCGGCCAAACAAAACGTACCATAGCTTGTCGAGTGACAGAACACATCCGGGCGGTCAAAAATATGGACACACAAAAGTCGGCCATAGCTACACATCTACTAGAATCTGGCTCAAACCACTGGATCGAGTTACACAATCCACAGGTAATCTCAACTGAAAAACATTACATCCCAAGATTGGTACAAGAGGCAATAGAGATTACCAAACACAGGAATTTCAATCGAGAAGACGGTTTTCAATTGTCTGGAGCCTGGAACCCTGTGGTGAGGATGTGTGGAAATCGTAAAAGTGAGGTACCAGTTATGCGTCCAGATACCGTGAGTGTTGTGTGTCGTAATCGTGATCGAGTTGTTAGTGACAGTGAAACCGGTAGTAGGGGTAATGTTCGCAGTAAAAGACTGAGAAAGAGGGTAGACCGTTTTGTCTGCCAATAACATCCACCCGCAAAGACTTCAGTTTATCTCGTGATCATGGCGCATGCAACTGTGCCGAAATATCGAGAAGCAGAAAAACTCATATATCATGGTAAATATCCCGTTTTGAGTGAAAATTATGTGCAAAACCATGATAGTTTTAAAAGTTACAATCTCTGCTTACTTTGGAGCTAGATGATGTTGTGTGAAATGTCAGACATTATTTATTATTATTATGATTTACCTTCTACTATTTTCTCATGTAGAGTCAACGGTCAGTTCTAGTATCGAAGGGCCACCCAAAGACCCTTATGCCCAGTCCAGCTCAAATACCTTTTTGATAGACCGGGACCGACAGCTTATAATACCCTACGAAACACAGAAGCGCTCAGATAATAATGCTAATGTCACCTACACAGACAGTGACCTCGCTGAGCGTTGCTGAACTTCGTTGATCGGTTAGGATCGCAGCCACGAGCACTTCTAAAACAGGGTTTAGTGACAGCTATGGTCTCGGCAGAATAACAGCGTCTACTGAGAAAACGTAGGCATCATGCTGAGTCGGGGCCAATTTGCTGCTGTAGCATACACGTACCTAAGCATAATTTTTATTATTAGTGCCATTTGCCTTGTTCTTTTCGTGTATTTTGTGTGTTGTGTGCTAAGAAGCAAATAAATGTCTGTCTATGACTATGGCTATGATAGACGCAGATTGTAGTAGATACATGTACAAGTTTTTTAGTCAGCGATTAGAAATGTTTTCTAGTATCTTCGTATATTTGTCGCGAATCTATGAGTGGTAGTGGTGAGTATCTTGGTCACGTGTTAAGGCATGAAAGATACCAAGTGTATCAGCTTATAATGATAGGCGAAATAAGGGGTAAACGACGAAGGAAAAATAAAGGAAAAAACCGTGGTTTCGAAACTTCAGTGGGTGGACAAAAATTACCAGCGTCGATCTACTCCTTTGCTTGGCGCAAGATAGAGAGAAATTCGCTTAGCTAACAGCTAACCTCCAGTACCGGAGAGCCTTCAATATAAGAAGCAGAAGGTTGTTTACAAAGTATGTCTGTTTGTCGGCAGGTACTGTAGTTAATCCTTACTAATATTATAAACGCGAAAGTTTGTATGTATGTTTGTTACTCTTTCACGCAAAAACTACTGAATGGATTTTAATGAAACTTTACAATAGTAGTAGATGTAAATGGAAGTAAATGGAAACCTATGGGGGTTTACTAACCTACTCACGAGTGTTGAAATATGCGGCATAAATGACTGTTTTAGGTCGTATTCTTTGATTGCGTTGGCTTAGATGCTTGATTTTTTTATAGCTCTAAGCGACCGGTGATAGTATTTAAATTAAATTTCAACTTGATACCCCTGCGCGTTCCTGAGAAGGAGTCGGGATCTAAAGACAGAGAGTGGGCCAAAGAAGTGATCCAATAATTTTTGTTTTGAGGTAGGTACGAAACTCTAAAAATATTAAAAACAACTGTATCACAAAACAGTAAAATACCTATTAAAGGTTACATTTTAACACAAAACCATTTAGTTCTAAAATAAATGAATTCATTTAGGTTTGTCGTTTTTCTTCTTCCGCAGTTACGAATCTATCGATATCGACTTACTCCCATCACTAGAGACAAGTGTGATTAATTCATACGTTGTAATGAGGTCGTGCTTTTTAGCGGTGACCGATGGGTACCTACAGCTAGAGCTTTTTAAATTTTCTGACACGATATGTTTTTATGATAATATTAATGTCATTATTATCATAACTTTTTTATACTATACTATGTACGAGTAAAAGATTAGGCAGGTAACGTAAGATTCACGTACGTATAGAATTCGCAATCTTTTTTAAACCGACTTCAAAAAAGATGGAAGTTCCCAAAATCGATCGTTTTTTTAATGTTCGTTACCTTATACCTCAGTCATTAATGAACCGATTTGAAAATTATTTTATTTATGTGAAAGGATTACTTTCCGAGTGGTCCCATAGAAATTTCATCAAAATCGGTTTGGTAATGTGGTTCTCAAATCAAAATAGCTGGAAAAATTATGTGATTCAAAGAAAACGAAATTTTGTATTTTGCTTTCATGTGACTTGGCGAATTTCAGAGGAGATTCTATAAAACTGAATTGAAAATAAAAATATATCGACGGGAAGTCGATAATCTCCTCCTTTTTTTGAAGTACCTTAAAAGGTTTTATTTTTAACAATAGCAACGTTCACTTTGGAGCATTTAGGTGCGATTCCTTCTACCCTAGCTCTGAGAAATATTACGTCGTGTCGTGTCGTGTCGATGTATCTAAAGAGGGCCTCTAGCCACGATTGATTCGTGCCCAATTTGTCGCTCTGCGGTCGACTGCATATTATATTAGCAGTCTGAGGAAACCGCCATCAAATATTCACTCGGTCTCTAATAGTCGATATTATAGATGTTTTAAAAAATTACACAAATTGTGGGTTTTTACGGGAAATTATTATTTTTCTATATTACAGCAAGCCTTATTATTTATTTATAGATACACAAACTCCTTGTTTTTTTTTATACAATTCAGAAAACAAGCATGTATATGTATATATTTCGAGATGTGGATTAAGTAAATATGTATTTAACACTGAGGCCCGTGGCTTTGCACGTGCAGTAGGTACTTACATAAAAAAGTTGCGTAGGTATATGTAGTCACATACTACATCTATGATAAGACTGGCTTGTCAACTCAGTTGGTAGTAGCTGTCTTCTGCGCTGTAGGTTCAGGGTTCGATTCCCTCCCAGGACAAAAATTTGTGTGATGAACATAGGTGTTTGTTCTGTGTCTGGATGTTATCAAGTATCTTGTGTAGGTATTTAAAAATATGTAAGTATTCTATCAGTCATCTGCCGGGCGATTATGTAACTCTGATACTATCAAAACATTGATACTAACAGGTTTCAGTTGCTGTAGATGAATTGGTATTACGGAAGGTTGATGTTTATTGTAACACATGCTATCATATTAATGAACACGTACCGTACGTAATACTTTAACTAGTGACTAAAATAATGCCTATTACTAATCTAAGTTTAGTACTAAATCCATAAACTTTTACATGAATAATATTAGTAGGATAGTAGGATACTAATAATTACTATGAATAAACTCAAAAGGACAATAATTTACTCACCTAATAACGATCAAATGAGCATCACCTCACTTTCCCACATGACGTGTCCAGGATGTTCCCAGCCGCTAGCCACAACGCCGCGACGCACCCGACCCGCTCGCGCCACGCACTCGCCACGCACACGCCACGCGACCGACACACGTCATTCTCATTACAATAAAACGAATAAAAACATTGAAAAGATATGAAAACATTGAGTGTTGTTTTACTCTTGAATAAATTGGTTCCGGGCAGGGGTTAAAATGTAATTGAACTCATTATTAACGCATAGGAATACAATATTGGGCGGTGGCGAACCGTGTCAAGCGATTGTGAACGTTACGATGTGTCAATCAGACACTTAATTACAAATAATTAACTATTTGTTTAGAAAGATTTTAAAATTAATATTTTTTACTAGCTGTACCCGGCATGCGTTGCAATGCCACAAATTTTCTCACCGTTTAAACCTTCCCAGGACTACGACAAACATTTCAACTCCAAAATCAGCTAAATCAGTCCAGCCGTTCTCGAGTTTTAGCGAGACTAACGAACAGCAATTGATTTCTATTATATAGATTAACAGGAACAGCGACTGCTGGGCAAAGGTCTCACCCAAATCCTTCCAACTGTAGCTATCCTTCGAGATCTTCAACCATCCGTTTTAAAGGTATCGAGATTATCCATCCAACGTTTTTTCGGCCGACCGCTGTCGTGGCCTGCCCAGTCCAGCCTGGCCGTTTTTATCCCCACGTCAGCGTAGTGTAAATTAAAAATTAAAAATGTGAGAGGCCTCACAAAAAAGAGTAGGTATCTATCTGGTTAATCCCAGTTGTACCGGTTGATCTGGTTATCCGGTTATCCTGTACCGCGCTAACCGTGTGTTCAGCCGACACGCAAGGCTTTCAAATTTCTTGAACACCCGAAGTTCGAGAAGTGTTCGAGAAGTAAAGTATTCATCGAGATCATTCTAATGAGCCCAAACATGATATTTCTGCTGTAAATTGTTGAGGGTTTAGGTGTCCAGATTGCAAGTGAAGTTACATCAGTTCAAGGTCACCATGTTCTTGCAATATCATTGAAGTAATAGGTCAGATAGATAGATATAATATAGAAAATACTTTATTCATCATCATCATCATCATCATATCGGCCCTTATGAAGTCCACTGCTTGACTTAGGCCTCTCCAATAGATTTCCAGGAAGAACAATTTTGAGCCCTCTACATCCACCGACTTCCTGCGATTTTTACAATACTTTATTGCACACCATAAATACATTGGACTGCTAAAAAAATAACAATGTTTTACTAGTCGGTAGTACAATGGGCAGTCCTATCGCAATGTAGCGGTATCTGCCAGACAACCTTGGATAAAATAAGGATACTCAATTTCGAATCGTTCAGACCTGTGGAATTTGCTCACATTCTTTTATCAACAAGAGCTGATGATCTTAGCTGAACAGGTTTTCTTAAGTCATAAATAAGAACAAACTCGATCAAGTCACCTTTTAAAATAATATATACGTTTTAAAATCTGTAATGTAAACTGACTTCGACATAAAGTACGAAATTCCGTTTACTTAGATGAAATATTGTTTTCAGCAAGAATGAATGAAATCACTTTATTGTACACCTTAAAACTAAAGTAAACAATTTGACAACTAATAATACCTAAATATATATATATATATATATATATATGCACAATGGGCGGTCTTATCGCTAAGGGAGCGATTTCTGCCTGCTGCATTGGATGTAGAGGAGCCTAACTTGAATGGAAGATTAGATTTAATGCATTTAGTGATTGATTGGTGTACTAAATGCAGCTATTTTGATTCAAAAACCATACTACAAAACCGATTTTGATGAAATTTACATGGGACCAATCGCACTAACGGAAAGTATACACTTTCACATAAAAAAAAATCGGTTCATAAATGACTAAGATAACATTACAAAAGAAAATGCAACCGCATTGAGAACCTCTTCTTTTTTTTGAAGTTGGTTAATAAACTTAATCAAAATCAGTTCATCTGCTTCGGAAATACGATGCCACAGACTCACATACACAGATACATTATGTTAAAATTATAGCACCCCTACGTCTAATACGGAGGTTAGTAAATAAATAAATAGTTTGTGAGTAGACGCGATTTCTCATCAGGGAGCCTACTCTTGATTATTTTATTTTATTTGTTCGTGTTGTTTTCGCCTCGTGAGGTCGCTCCGAAAATGGTTCAATCTGAAAACCAGCGCTATTTCCGTGCCCGGAAGTAGCACATGCTGAGATGGAACCTTTTCACCCACACTTGAATGTTGTTTGGTTCGCGGGAAGGGCTATTTTTTATTCATAACTTTCATAGTTTGTTTTATTTCTGTTTGTTTAATGTGTTTGTATCAATTTTCTCTTGTAGCTTAGTTTGAGTCTGTTTTCCGCTCTTGTGTTCTTGTATGTTTTTCGTGTGTGCTGAATAAATGTTTTTCTTTCTTTCTTTCTTTCTTTCTCGAAATCGATTAACTAAATATATCGGATCAATAATCGTGCAAAACTCTACCTACTCTTGGCTACATCGTTTCGACTCGTTTTGAGCAATGGAACGACAGACATTACTTTTCACAATCGATATCGTAATCCTCCACAATAGACGATTCGATAACTTGAATTTGAAAACAAAATAACTGTCCATTCGACTGAATTCGATGTGCATTTCAACGACTTTATCGTTTCGATATATCGAAGTCGGATCGCAGAGACGCCCAGCATTTGATGTAGGTATCGTTTTTAAAAACAAATAAAAAACATTTAATGATTCATTAGACATTTATTTATTCCGTCATATTAATATCCATGTAATTAAAAATGAACTATTAATAAATAGACTTGCAACAAAAATGAGTATTTCAGTATAAAAGGCAGTATTTCTTGTTCGTCCAGTTAACATGTTTCATAGTAAAAATGTTACAATTCACATTTTTCTGTATATAACTTATAACTCCAGAGTTTATAGTAACATTTTTACTAATCAAACTTCTTTGTTTTATAATTTATGCTTATATTATTAAGTTACTAAATTATCCATGAAGCCATTGTTCAATGTCACCAATTCTCAAACACACCAATCAAAGTTAAGTTTATAAATAAACAAAAATAAATAATTAATCCCGGACATTTGTGTGATCATCTGGTCTCAAAGTAAGCAGAGCTTGTGTTATGGGTCACATGACTGATATACTACTTATATACTTTTTTGTTTGTAAATACATACATAAATATTATACATAGAAACACCCAGACAAATACTTGCAGAACATACAAAAATTCGTCTCCGCATGAATCGAACCTGCAACCTTTTGCGTCAGGTGGATGATCGCCTTCTGCGCCACAGAGGTAATATAAAAAATGTTTGGGTGACAGTTCAAACAACACTTATCTAGCCTCAAACGAAGCATAGCTTGTATTATGGGAACCAATAGACCAACAGAATATTTATATATTATGGTAATTAAAAAATGTCAAGGAAAACCAACAATTAGACACTTATACCTGGTTTTTATCATATTATAATTGATGTTTTTATAAATATTCCAAAAGACCGTTTTCTTTAATATAACAATATGAACTGTTAGCTTAGGTGGTAGCTCTGCCTCTGTGCTGTAGGTTGAGGGTTCGGTTCCTGCCCAGAATAAACATTTCTGTGATGAACATAGGTGTTTGTTCTGTGTCTGGATGTTATAAAGTATCATACGTATGTATTAAAAAATATTTAAGTGATATATCAGTCATCTGTCACCATAATACAAGCTAAGCTTAGTTTGGGGCAAGATGGTGCTGAGTTTGTCCACCAATATTTATTATTATTACTAAGAGATGTTTGGATTTTAGTACAACTGAGCCAGCACACAAGCATACAGCCCACCTGATGGTAAATGGTTACATAATCCATGATGCTTGCAATACCAGGAGGTATCACACGTACGTTGCCGGGCCTAGACATAAGTTCATTTTCCTGTAATGCTTGCACACTACTGTTTGAATGCATATCTAAAACTAAAGAGGTACCTACCAACAGTATCTATAATATTACACCACAAGGCATTATATCGTTAGCTGTCCTGTTATAATGAAAACCTCTGTGGCGCAATGGACTAAGGTCCGGCTGAGACGCAGAAGGTTGCGGATTCGATTCGTCCGTCGCCGAAAAAATGTTTGTTTGATCTGCAAGTATTTGTGTCGAGTCTGGGTGTTTCTATGTATAATATGTAAGTATTTACAAAAAGTATATCAGTCATGTGGTATACCCATAACACAAGCTCTGCTTACTTTGGGGCCAGATGCCGCTGTGTGAAATGTCCGGCATTAGTTATTTATTTATTATAAACTTGAATGGTGAAAATTTATATTTTTTATGTTTATTAAGGTAAATCTACACTATATAGGTACTGCTTGGTCAGTATAATCATTATTTTGATTTAATTAGTGCCATTGAACGTGATAGAGTCATCCGGCTGCCCTTTGGCAGTGATTCGGATCAGTTGAGTTATCTCAAGACCGTTTTAAACGGATTATAGATAACATAACTGTTCCATATTTATGTGATTTTATACATGTGAGTACTTACTAACAGCTACCTGCAAAAGCAAGGCTACGCTAAGTCTGCAAAAAACCGAATTTGAATATCTATAGGTAGGTACATGGAAAGACCAAAACCATCGATGAACCAATCATTGATCATTTGATTTGAACGAAAGCGACTTGTAAAATTATACCATATGCATATATTTTTGGGGTTGCCCATTTGCAGAGTTAGCGTGACCGGACTCTAGAAGACAACACTACTCGAACAATATAACGACTATTAGAGTCCAAAGTAATTGGCGCAGTCGGGGGGATGGCTATATCATATATTTTACTATTCCGACGCACTTTTAACCCGTAAACTTGTCTAGATAAATATATTGTCTGGCTGTATTTAATTTTAGCTTAAGCATATAAAATTCAACTAATTATGATAAACATTATAGCATGTTTTTACAGCGGTTTCTATTATTATGGGCGGAAACATTACAATTATTTAAGGCACCATTGTTTTATATGTAAATTGTATTTATCTATAGAAATTGTTATATTGGATTTAAGATTATAGTAAGTGCGAGTATACTATGGATCCATAGTCAATGGATTTACTTAGATAACCTTTGCAATTAGGTAATTAAATTTTTAAAATTATCATGGTTTTGAACATATTTTTCACTCAAAACGGGATATATACCATGATATATGAGTTTTTCTGCTTCCCGATATTTCGCCACTGTTGCATGCGCCATGATCACAAGATAAACTCATATATCATGGTTAATATCCCATTTTGAGTGAAAATTTGGTAATTAAATGATTTCAATTTCTATAAACAGTACAATATTGTTAACTTAAGAATTCACAAACACAAAGCACTTAATTAAGGCGGTACCCTCAGCTAGTTACCGTACATGATGGTACATGAGGTTACCGCTTTAAGTCTAAAAAAAGTGTTTTTAAGTAGAAAACTTCACTCTCTAGCTACAATAACAATATTAGTTCAAATATTTCTAGCTATAGCTACTCAATTCCAAAACCAGTAATTACTATTTTGATTAAATTCAAATTTACATATTTTTTATATATTAAACGGACTATATAGACCAAAACTAAGCTACATAGTTCAAACAAACATAAGTTAACCCTTATCCTAAAATCACATAATTAGTTAACGTGGGGTTAAAGTATGTTTTGTCCTTGTCATTTGAATATCAATGAAAAGAGATAGCAACAGATTTTAACAACACATTAGTTAAGGTGTGATTTTAGGATACTCGGTCTGCAAACATACGTCCACTTTTAGGTTTTCTAGTCTATGCGTCCGTTTACATGCGTGATAACCTTTAGTCATATATCTAAGTTAATTACTAAGAATTAGTGATAAATTCAATTTGGTATGTTACTTAAGTGTTAGTTCAATAAATTAGTAATTCAGTCTAATGCTAGAAGTAGATGTCGGTGGTTAGTGATGTGATGGTAAAAATAGGTTTTTAGTAAATAAAACAAAAAAAATATAAAGTTGCAAAACTCAAGTATTATGTTCGTAAAATGACATAATAGCGTGCCTACAGTATAGCATTGTGTTTCTAAGATATTAAAACCATTCCTAAGTCAATAATAATAAGTAATTTGATAGATTTAAAAGTCACAAATAGCACACGCACACAGACACATATACAAGGTTGAGGTACAATGCCGTCATTAAATGAACCAGGATTCATGATTTCAGATTTTAGTAATATATGTTATTTCATTTAAATTAAGAGGTATCGTAATAAAACCTTTATTTATTATTCATCTCGGAGCAACCTGTATTTAAAAAAGTTGTAGCACCCTCCCTCCGCGTCCCGCACCGCCACGTTGCTCCACTACGATAGCGTTCACAGGATGATTGAAATTTCGTATAATATGAAATCATTTAATTTGTTTGAAAATTTCGTTATTTCAATTATGGACTCAATTATAATTTTAATGATCACTGAGAAGTAAGCTCTACTCATGTGCACATTTATTGTTAACATTGTAGCTCCACGTTGTATAAATAAAAAAAAAAATCGTCAATATAATTATGATTAATAAATTAATAATAATCCCGGACATTTCACACAGGATCATTTGGCCCCAAAGTAAACAGAGCTTGTGTTCTGGGTACCACATGACTGATAAACTACATACATATATACTTTTTTGTAAATACACACATATTATACATAGAAACACTCAGACCCGAGACAAATATTTGCAGAACATACAAACATTTGTCCCGCGGCGGGAATCGTATGTTAAATATATGTAATTTTATTCCAGTGAAGAATATTGGTAATAAAACAATATTTAGATAATATTACAATTTAGCATAATAGGTATAAGAGTTATTTTGGTTTGATATTTATGTACTTATTTTTATTAAAAAATGCAAGATAATATCAACGTAATAGATTTGTGAAAAAGAAATTCAAAAACACATCAAATATAACTCGAGAACGACTCGACCGATTTTCATGATTTTTGATTTATTTGATTTGTCCGCCCTGAATATTTATATAATAATATGTTCGTATGTACAGTACGTTCGGCGGCGTAATGGTAACTACAATAAAAATAATGCTCTCGACCGTGTGCAGGCTTCGTAGACTCTTCAGATCTCTAATTACTTAGACCAAAGGTTGTCCAAATGGGTTCAAAGCGGCACGTTCAAACATTAAATTTACATACCCACAATTTGTACATAAACTTGTATTCCATAAGTGTCAGTTTAGATGAAGGTATTAACTTGTAATAGCTACAAACACACACATAGGTACATTAAATAAGAAAAGAAAAACTAAGAAAAAAATGAGTTGCCTGTAAAGTCGGTTTACGGACGATAGTATAACGTGACAACGTCATAACAAAACAGATAGATGCGGCTTGGTTTTGTTATGCGCTCTCGCTACGATCGTAACGGGACAATGAGTCATCCGGCAACCGGCGTTCATCGATTTATTAGACGCTGTCACGTCAAAAAAATCAAAAAAGAAAAATAACAAAAACAAAACATTTGCATATGTGTCCCATTAATCCATGTGTGTTCCAGCCAGACAAAAAGGTCAGCTCAGCGAATAATTTTGCTCAAAAAGCAAACACTGATTTTCAGCTAGAACTCTTCGACAGGACAAGTTTGTTTGAGATGACAGGTTGTATAGAAAGTCTCTTATAGAAATACTAACCAACGTTTACAAACCTTCAAATTCTAGGACATTCAAACGGATCATTTTAAAAAGTAATTTGCTTTGTTTAGCTAATTTAAAACCTATAATAGGTTCCATTTTCTAAAATTAAAACTTTACTTAAGGCAACTCCCTGATCAAATGATTATGACGCTAATTCACGGCGCTAAAATCGCGATTTTTTTTATAAGAAAACATTCATATAAGGAATTCTGAAAGTTTAACGGGTAATGTTTTAATTGGCTAACATTTCGCATTTAACATTTTGAAAGGACGTCAACTTTAGAAGATGATGGTTATTGAATATTTATTTAGACGTCATTTAGTAATCTTTATTATACAAATCTTCAGTGCGTGTGTTTGTAATTAAACTCCTCTTAAACGGCTGGACCGGTTTTGATGAATGTTTTTGTATGTGCAAACGGATGCGAGAATGGTTTAGATCAACAATTAGGTTTTTTTTTAAAACGCGCGGAAGAAGTCGCTAACTGAACAGCTACTTAGTTAAAATAAAAAACTTAAGTGGGAGGAAATATATTGAAAATGCGTATCATATTATCTTTTATTAGATACTATTATTTTTTCAAGCGAGATAGCCACTAAATAGCATTAAAAAAAACATTTTTTTTCATCTGAGGACACTTTCTAAACCGATTTATGGTACCAGTTTAGCACCACCCAAACGTACTGACCTCGTGTGATGTGTAGGCGAGGCATAATTAACATTATACTTTGTCAAAATAACATAATTAATATTTAAAGGTGTTAAAATTTTAATAATTGGTAGGTATATAATTGTGTCAATTAAAAAAAATATTTAATGGCGGTTTTAGTCGTGAGAGTGACATTAGTAACCAGCATTTGGAACCACCATTTAAGATTAGTTTCTTCATTGAAACAGGTTATGCAGTAGTAATAGATGAAAATTTAAAACGTCAATGAATTACTAAATATAAATTAAATTTAGTTAACTTAACTAAAATCAAATCATTGGTCAATATTATGAAATAAGTCTCATTTACACAAAAATATTCATAATTATAATTAATATTGATTTATTTCTGTCTTGTTGTATAAGTACTCGTATTACTTGTGTTAAGTATGATATAATTTTCAATAAAAAAAAAAATACTTATTTAAATTTACGATTATATATAGCTGTAAAGTAGTGGGGCTAAGTATTAGATTAATATATAATTCTTACAAGCGATATTATGAGCAATACGAATCTAGCACCGGTATAAATACAAATATAATAAAACAATAATTTTGAGACAATAATAATCACAATGTTTACAAAATATGAGCAACACAATTTAAGTATTTATATAAAATTAAAAAAAAACATCACAATAAATAAGCCACTGTGCACTAACACAATAACTAGCGGACAATGGCAGAGCTCACACAAATAGTATACAAATATATATAACAAATTTTTATTTTGTCGACAAATTCAGTATAACTAATATCCTGATTCTTAAATAAATTTCATTCTGTTTTTGTATTAAAAAGCACTACAAATTTACAATGACAGTTTTACAAAAGTTGTATATTATGTAATCAATTCCAATATTTCGTTGAGATTCGACAGCGCAAAAAGTGTAGACATAGGAAGTGAAGCATAACATTACACCGAATAGTACCACGCCCTAAAACAAATTAAGAAAAAATTGTATTTTTTTAAATGCTATCAGAATTTATATCGTTTTAGTAGTTATCGCGTATTATTTTTTAATTTATTACCAACTTTTAAGTTTTGTGAACGAGAAGATTTCGGAATCTGAAGACCAAATGAAGGTAGTTTCAAAAAACTGCCCATAATTTTCGACGGCCACTCCCTAAACGTCGGGAATAAATTAAAAATACACAACTAAAACAATATAAAAAAAATCTGAATACCAGCATACAACAAAAACGGCGGAAGACAAACGAAGTGAGCCACATAAAGTAATATTGCGCACCCCAAACACAGATAACTTCACGTTTGTCTACTATCTACCGACTATATTGATCCAGGTTATTTTGATAAAACAATTTAGGAAGGTAGTTTTAAATGATTAGTCACAATTTAATTAGGTGAGTACAAAATGCTAATTAAATTACATTACGCGACGTTTAATATAGCACGCCGAGACGAAGAAATTCACAAATGAATACGAGATGATTTGGTATGTTTTGTTCGAGGCGTACCATATTATACATGTGTACTTTAGAATGTTATATAATTAAACAACCAGAATAATACTTAGTTACGTAAAATGTCTTATAAATCTATGCTTCACTGAAGAGTACCAGTCACTTTTTGAGAACCTTATAGAATAAAGACCAGAATAAATCCGTGGCAAGAGGCCAGACGACATGTCTGTAAATTGTTCGCTACAAGTCGGTCACTGGACCGAAAACTACCGTCGAATTGTTGGAAGAGTTGAGACTCGCGCGTCGAATGCGCGCGTTCGGCTCGTGTTCGGGCTCGCTCGGCAACGAATCGGGCCCGTTCGTGTTGTGACCGTTGAACTTCGAACGCAGCTGCGTCACTAGACGTTCGAGTCTGGAACACGTGGTTCGTTTCGGGCCAAGCTCTCTGATTGGTCGACTTTTGTTGATCAACAAAATAATGAGCCTGATTCAGTTTCTCCGGACTAACAAAAGTTTCGTACAGTACGAATGATTTTATGTTGTTTGCAACAAAGTTTGAACTATAGCAACATTTTTAAACATTTTCTTTTTATAAAATTCACTAAATTGACGTCATTTTGCTCATTTTAGTCGCCATATTTAGAAAAAATATATATATTGAATAAAACTGCGGAAATTTCAAGGAAAATCAATTCAGTAACAGAACATTATATAAATTTTAACTTAAAACTGGCAATTAAAAATTTTACTCTAATTTGAATGAACATACTCGTAGTTTCAAAATGAGATTGGAATTTTAGGAATTTAAGCTAGTTCGGCGAAACAATAGTCCAACTATTTAATGATAATTTAATTAATCAGTGTAATTAAATGCATTTATGCATGAATGCACGTTGTATTATTTAAATTACAATTTAAATAATACAACGTCACAATAGTTAGCTTTCAAATGTAATTAGAAATAATGGATATTTATAAAAACAATATAACAATTAATTCAAGCGATCGTTTTTCGTGTTATTGGTTCGTTATTATCCCTGAATCTCTAAAATGAGCCCTACACTACTGATAATGAAAAAACCAGTGCGGTGAAAAGGTTATTCAAGCAAACCTTTTAAGTACTTACAAAATTATTCGATACTCTCATCGATTTAGTTCTCTACGTCCCTGGAATTCCCGAACAAATGGTATAATTAAAGAAACTCTGTACAGTTGATCAACAGAAGTCGGCTAGTCCAATATAACAGCAATACAAGATACTACATATCTATCCTAGTTTGCATGTACCTCCATTATGTTTGAACAAGTGCATTATATGCACTGTAATGCACTTGTTCAAACAATAAGCTGTGCACAGTTACAGTATAACCTGTTGCAATAAAGAAACGAATCTTAAATAGCGGATTTACTCATCATGCTCTTGCATCATCCCACATAAAGTGTGGCACAACATGTTTCCTTCTAATATTTCTTTCTATTACCGACGACCTTTGTGGCGCAGTGGGCTAAGGCCCGCCTGAGATGCAGAATTTTGCGGGTTCGACTCTCGCCGCGGGACAAATGTTTATATGATCTGTAAGTATTTGTCTCTGGGTGTATAATATGAATTTACAAAAAACATATAGTCACCTATAACACAAGCTCAACTTAACAAGCTCATAATACAAGGTGCATGCATCTGCATCGTGTCTAACTCATTAGGAATATATTGGCGGAATAGTACTAAATATTTGTCCTTCTGTTCAATGTATTCTAATTGATTTTCGCAAAAACACGCCTGAATGCACTATCTATTACATTTGTTTCTATCCACATTCATACCCATACATTCTGACACCCTTCTTGTCACATAATATTAATCTTTTCTCTAACATCCACCACACTAACCTTCTCAACTTATCTATCACTTTCAGCCTTTCTCTAATTTACTCATTCCTTATTTTTTAACAGTCTTAAAAAAAAAGGAAAAGGTTCACAATTCATCGGAATCTTTTTTTTATGTATGTTCACCGATTCTCAAAGACGCCTAACCGATTTGGAAAATTATTTTTTGTTTCAGAGGGTATACTTCCCAGATCCCATTAAAATTATATCGAAATCGGTGATGCTATAAAATAAGCTCGAGTTAGCGAGTAACAAAATTAACAAAAATCTTTAAAATGTAATTTTTCAATTTCTAAAAATTGTATACACGCTGATATATTCGTTTACTCCGAAACCTCGCTGTCTCATTGGAGCAGTGCGTTTAGTTGACCTATTTATATTATGTATGTATAAACAAAATACATCTGCTTTCCACTAAAAAGATTTTATATTCAATGAAGTCGGTTGTCTTTTTAGTTTTTAAAACGTAATTATATCAATTCTCGTCACTCTACACATCCATTCATCACGCATCTCCGTCTCATGCACTCTTTTTTTTATCTTATTGCCCTTGGTTCCCACTCAGATTTAGAAAGCATTCGCATAATGATAATAGCACTATTGTAATTACATTAAAATCCACCATTTAAGATTTCTTTCTATAAATAAAACTATTTGTACTACGTATACTCCAGTTGCTATCACCATCCTTGTTTTCTATATTGGCTGACCCACGGGAGTGAAAGAGACCATAGTCAGTTTTCAATTTGTGAAATAGATCATTTTCGAATTCAAAGCTCATCCAAGCTAATAAGCTGAGCTAGATATTTGTAAAGTGTTTAAGAATATGTTTTCTATCAACAAAACGTGCTGTTAGTATATTAAAACATGCTAAACAAATAATACTTCTAAGTTATAAACTACACTTGCATCAGCCACCATTGTGTCCTCGCGACATAAAGTCTTGTGCGGATGACCTTTGAATCCCTAGATATAAGATTCAAAATCGAATAACTCACTGGTCTTCTCGTAATAGAATATACAAAGCTCCCATTGCATAACAATATACAAGTTCATATGTTAAATAGTATAGAATAAATAATAGTTTAAAAAAACTAAAAAACACGCTTTATATAGAAAACCAAACTAAAAAATAGAAAATAAATTTTAATAAATGTAAGTAAGAAAAAACTGTTATATTTAAAAAAACTATTTTTAACACTATTTTCTGGGACACCCTGTATATACTCGTAGTAAGTTAATAAAATCAAAGCTCACTTTAATAACAAGACTTTAATCTTCGGGCTCGAGTAGACATCTTGGATTACTTATTTGTGATTTTAATGAGAGTAGTCAGAGGTAAATGATAGGTAATGTAAATCAAATAAGTACTCACTTGTGAACATTTTCTTCGGCGGTTTGTTTTGCTCTGCGCGCGTCGTCTAGATCTTTGCGCAAGCGCATCCGTTCAGTTTCAGAGTCTTCGATGATTCCGTTCGTTAGTTTATTATCGTTCGTTTCTAGTCTACAAAACGGGTAAAATCATGTTTATACAGTTTAAATTAATATTTTTATATATGTAGAATAAAGATAGGCTAATTTCCCATGTGCAAAGCTTTGAATAAATATTCGTGAACAATTTATAATAATAATTCAATTTATTTATTCAGACTATTTCATAGTCCATTGTGTTAGTCAGCTAATAACTAAGGGTTAGTACTTATAATTAATTATAGATTTTGTTCTTTGGAGCAATTTATACATAATAGGAGAATCACATTTTTCAGCTATCGCGGTTAGGATGCTGTTGCTGCTCCCTCGGGTTCTGCTGAGCAGTGAGGCTGACTTTTTTTCGCCAGATGGCCTCGAAGGTGTCAGTGCGTGCCTGGGCGAACATGGTTGAGGCACTGCAGAATCGCGGCTGTCGCAACAGCAGCCTAAACGCGTTGTTGTATTGGACCCGCAAATCACTGTAAGCCTTTTGGTTATAGTTGGCCCACAGACTCGCTGAGTAAAATGAAGTACAGTATGCTCAGAATAAGGTAACCTTCACCGCATCTGTACATCGTGAGAATCTGCGCGCCAGCATATTCGCCCTGACTGACAGTGCTCTGCGTTCCCTCTCCATATCATCGTCGATAAAACATCATCTAGCCCTAAACTAAGCAAAGCTTAATACTTCGGAAACTAGATGACTGATAGAATACATAGATGCTTTATAACACCCGGACACAGATTAAACACATTTTCATCACACAAATGAAAAAAGGAGTTCACTCTGTCTGAGTGTTATAATGTATCTTAAGTATTTAAAAACATATAAGTATTCTATCAATCAACTGTTATAGTACATGCTATGCTTAGTTTATGGCTGGAGGGTGCTGTGTGCATTGTCCACCTATATTTGTATTTACTATTATAAACTATGCCAGGGAGGGAATCGAACTGAAGGAGCTTACAACCTTCAGTGCAGAAGGCAGAGGTACTACCAAATGCGCTATGGAGTAGGTACTTTAATGATGGCTTTGATTTTCTTCTTCAATAAATTCAGTATTTATACACAAGAGACAAGTTAATCAGATATTCCACTGTGAATTGTCTTTAATAATAGGTTTATTTAGGTTCAGATTCCTTTTAAGCTTTTAAGATTTGCAAGCAATATGATACGAGAAACTTGTGTTGCTCTTAGCTTTTTTGTATGATCTTTCTCTCTTACCCTAGAATCTATGAATATTAAAGCTATTGAACTATTATGTATACATGAATAAAAGACAAATATATAAAATTTTTTAGATGTCAAGAAAGCTTGGGATGGATCTGCTTCAACTCGACTCTGCATCAAATTAGCAAGGATCATACAAAAAAGCGTTAAGACAAGACGAGTTTCTTGCCGGATTCTTCTTGAACTGGGGTTAGGAAGAAGCGGCACCTAGATTCATTAGCATGTAATAATACGATCCAAAATGATCCTTATGATTTAATTGAATGAAGATGTTTTAGATTTGATATATAGACGTACCCGTTGGCCAGTCTGAGAGAATGCATTTCGTCCTCCAGTTTATTCATCCTATCCATCATACGCCGCTTGTCAGCTTCGGAAGCACGTAGAGAACTCTGTAACAATGTCATCATCTACAGTACAATTCAAAATGGACAGGATATATTTAAATATGTCAAACAATCAATGGTCATCCATTGGCGAAAATCAAACTAATATTTGTCTCGGGTGTTTTTCTAATTATAATATTTTTGTATTTACAAAAAAGGTATATAAGTAGTATATTAGTCATTTGGTACCGATAACACAAGCTCTGCTTACTTTGGGGCTAGATGATGTGTGGGAAACAGAAGACTGATAATAATTTATAATAATAATTCCGGACATTTCACACAACTTCATCTGGCCCCAAAGTAAGCAGAGCTTGTGTTATGGGTACCACATGACTGATATACTACTTATATACTTTTTTTTTGTATATTATACATAGAAACACCCAGACCCGAGACAAATACATGCAGATCATACAAACATTTGTCCCGCGGCGGGAATCGAACCCGCAACCTTTTGCGTCTCAGCCGGGCCTTGGCCCACTGTGTCACAGAGGTCGTCAAAAGATAGTATACTAACATGGTTGGAAAATTTTTAATAACACTTTATGAACACAATATATATCTAAAAACAAACTAGTCTAACCTATTCCAAAATCCACATAATATATTCTTGAAGTAACCCGTTTTTCTAAAATTATGTACAGAACTAGCTAATTAAAGATTCCTACTATTTTATTTACCTATTATTTTAACCTTTTATTGAGTTCTTTTTTATTATTTAAAGATTTACAAACAAGTTTAGTGTTTGTATTTTTTTTAACTGTCTAACCTCTTCTTGTCTTTAGGTCGGGCACTGGAAACTGCGTCACAGTGTTATACTTTTTTATTTTTCTGTGTTCAGATCTATATTATATATATGTATTAAATAAATATTAAATTATGTTCAAAAACAAAAAAAAAATATTTTTGAATAAAATTTTTCGGCCATTGTATCTACATGGTGTTCAAATGTCGTTATAGTGCATTAAGCATTTTGAAATAGATTTTAACAGGCAACTAAGAAATCCTCTTGTTCAGCATCATTTAGTAAGGTATAGAATAACAAGCGCCAAGTGCCATGAGATCTACGGGCGCCCTACCCTGGGAGTACTAATGCGAAACTAAAGAAACTAATGGTCGCCCACTGGTCGAAATTCGACTATAAATAATTAATGTATTTTGCATAATTAAAAAAAAATATTAGCATTCTGGACTCCTTTTACTACGCAACTATAAATGTGCGAAATTTCATACTCCTCCGTCCGCGCAATTTTCGTAAAAAGTGGTACAAAGTTTTTACTTCATGTATTAATATATAGATATTGTTGTGTTTGGATATTTATTACCTATGTATTGAGGATTTTATGACTGCAGTATTGTGTGTTTAAATATGTCAGGAATTGATTAAGATGATTTCTAGCAAATGCTTGGCCGTTGGGAAAATGGTTTGCCAAAATGGCGAAACTATATCTATAAATGAGTATGTTCCCTATAAACTCCAAAACGGCTGGACCGATTTCGATAAAAAATTTATGAAATCTTCAGATTAGCCTAGCGGGTGATCCTGTGAAGTTTGGTAGCGATAGGATAAAAGATTTTCAAAATCATTAAAATTTGGTATGTATATAGATTGTATCTCTTATGAACGGACATAGGCTACTTTTGATGTTTGTACTATGCGTGCGAAGACACGGGCAGAAGCTAGTTATCTATAAGCGTCATCCATGAAACGCAAGAAAACTGACCTATCAGCTCTGTTGGTAATAATTCTGCCTTCTGCACTGTAGGTTAGATCCCGCCAGAAAGAATGAAAGAAAATACATTTCGGAAGCACGATTTCGGTGTATGTGTGTGCGTGGGTGAGGGTATCTACAGGAGCACGGGTTTGAGACTTTATTTTGGTTGATTGCGGCGCTCCGTCTTCATAATTATTTGATCTGAGGATTTTATTCATATGACAGCATGTGTGACAAATATGACAATCAACATCAACCTTCCGTACCTAATACCAATTCATCAATTATAACTGAAAGTGATTAGTATCAAAGTTTTGATAGTATCAGAAGTCCATAATCGCCCCCAGATGACTTATAGAATATATATATATATATATATAACACCCAGACATAGAAGAACAAACAGTTTTTCGTTAAACCGATTGTATCGAACTCACGTCAGCGCAGAAGGGCGAGCTACGTGTAAATAAGTATTCTATCAGTCATCTGGATCCCATAATACAAGCTATGCTTATATTAGGGCTAAATGGTGCTCTGAGAACGATCCACCAATGATATTTACTTATAATAGCTGAAGTATGGTTTCACGGTAGGCCATGGGACATTTCATCCGGGTCGCATGTCCCGGTCACGTAATGCAACGGAGGGCCATTACGATGCCGGTTAATGTATTCCCGGACACGCCGTGCTGACCGCGCAACTGGAGACACAAGGACACCTAAGAATGCGCTTACATAAACCTCAATGATATTCTTTGACATTTTAGGAAGTACCATAGCTTTTTTATTTTATTCAGTTTCTCGTGTTATTTTGGAATCTTAATGGTAATCTTAGTATTTACAAATTGAATTAAATTGAATTTAGAAAATATTGAATCTTTATTGTGGATGAGTTGAATTTTAACCAATACGAACGGACGGAATTATAATCAATAAAGTGTGATTTTAGCATAAAATGTAAGCAATTAAAATAAAACTGTTAGCTAAAACGTTTCAAACGTCAGATCGTCATGACGTTAAGAATATACAAATGACGATATTGTCTGCGTCTTTGTGACGGTATAATAAAATAACCACTTTTGGGAAATTTGTCATCATACGACTCATCGTACGATCTGTTTAGATGTCATTAAATGAAAAAGAAGAAGAAACCTTAACGAGATACATATCCATTCAAGAATAACCTAGTTTGATGCAAGGATTCTCTACTACTACTACTTTTGTACTACACTCGTGAGCAACCGAATCGAATCACCCCTACAAAATTTACAAAGTGTAACTTTTTTCCAAAATGACCTGAGTAATGCATATAGAATATATTTTTTTTTGAAAGCTTGATCTTTAGGCTTTAAAATAACACTACTATCATTTAAATTTGTTCAGTTCTTTTTAAAATAGCGCTGTATCAGTGCAAGCATCAAAAATGCGCTTTGTGCAGTAGCTGTGCGGGCGCGTTCCAACCCCCTATAAAACCCCCGTGCAAGCAGTGCACACTTATCAGTCGCTCATCAGACGTTGACCTGAACACACCTACGCAAGTTACGATCGCCGATTCACAACCACTATGGATACAACACCAGAAATAGCCGCTCAAGTTGTTGCTTTGCTGCAACAGGATCTCAGCCAGCGAGAAGTCGCTCGTCGACTAAACCTGAGTCAATCTGCTGTGTTTAGGGTGTACAGAAGATTCCAAGAGACTGGTTCTTACTCCAGGACGCCAGATACCAGTCGGCGCCGGGTAACATCTGAGAGAGACGACCGTTTTATCGTTTCGACGAGTCTCAGAAACCGCCATCTTACCGGTGTTTCTGTCCAGCAGCAGCTGAGAGAAGTTCGAGGAGTGTCTGTCAGTCAATGGACAATCAGAAGAAGATTAAAAGAAGCTAACCTCGTTCCAAGACGGCCTGCCAGAGGCCCAAAATTGACCACAGCTCACCGACAAGCGCGCCTTGAATTTGCTCGCGAACACATTAATTGGAGTGCTGAGCAATGGCGGTCAGTCCTGTTCACTGACGAAACCAGAGTGTGTCTACATGGCAGTGATAGGAGAGCTCGGGTCTACAGGCGCCCAGGCGAGCGGTTTGCGCAGTGCTGTTTTGCCGAAACCGTGTCCTACGGGGGTGGTTCGTGTATGATGTGGGCGGGCATTTCGCTGGAAGGAAAAACGGAGCTCGTTTTCATCCCTGGTGGAGGCCGAGGAGGCGGTCTGACTGCTGCGCGATATGTGGAAGACATTCTTCTGGATCATGTCTTGCCTTATGAAGGCTTCATCGAGGACGGCTTTCTGTTAATGCATGACAATGCCCGGTGTCATACAGCACGAATCACTCGTCAGTTCATGGATGAAGTTGGCATTCGGACCATGGACTGGCCAGCATTAAGTCCTGATCTCAATCCGATTGAGCATGTATGGGACCAACTCAAACGGAGGGTACGAGCCAGAAATCCGGCGCCTACAAGCATCGCAGAGCTAAAGATAGCGCTGGAAGAGGAGTGGGAAAGGCTACCTCAAGAACTGATTAAAAAACTTATTAAATCAATGAAAAACCGCCTTCAAAGTGTTATTAGAGCTAGAGGAGGCAACACCAAATATTGATTAAATAAATGAAGAGTATTAAACATAAATTTTCTGTTTTATTTTAATTTTGATTAGCCCTATGTTAACTTAAATTAACTTCACTTTTGTTGTGTTTCCATTCAAAACTGATTAATTAAAAAAATACTGTGTAGATTTTCAAAATAATGGTGTAATTTTGAAGCTTAAAGATCAAGCTTTCAAAAAAAAATATATTCTATATGCATTACTCAGGTCATTTTGGA
The DNA here is from genome assembly GCA_948098915.1 of Lampropteryx suffumata. Classification (NCBI taxonomy): domain Eukaryota; kingdom Metazoa; phylum Arthropoda; class Insecta; order Lepidoptera; family Geometridae; genus Lampropteryx; species Lampropteryx suffumata. The sequence goes on from OX402563.1 coordinate 7,430,512, forward strand.
AAAAAGTTACACTTTGTAAATTTTGTAGGGGTGATTCGATTCGGTTGCTCACGAGTGTAGTCCGTGTTCAAATCTGGTGACGAAGTAAATTGAAATAGTGAAAACAATGTATTGAACATTGTGATATTTTTTATTATACACAAGATAGGTAGTAGTTGGTACTCTATTTGTAAATGGTTTGACGTCCGATTATAATTACGGAAACACTTTGATGTAAGCCTGCTTTGGGTTTTTTTTTGTATGTTGTCAATAACCAAATTATTTGGAGAATTATTTGTTTGTTGAGAACGTTCTTTAAATAAATATTTAGTCTGCTGCTTGCCATCCTTTTTCATAATTATCAAGTTATTAATATTAAAACAATCATCGGACCCCGAATTCTATCATTATGCATTGACATAAATTTAACGTATTTAAAGACGGGCATGATGTAGGATTGAAAAACTTTAAGTCCCACGGTTTTGGTTCTAGCAGCATTTTAGGGCCCCGTTTTCTTCAATGATCACCACAGTCGTCTGGCCCGTATCTCTAACAAACACTCTGAGTAGAGTGAGTTAGGAAGCGCCGTATCGAATTTTTCATGGAATTTTCTACAAATAGCAATGAAAAGACTAACCCTCAGTCCCATAAATACATAGTTAGCTGGCGTGGCGTTTAAGAATGCTCTATCCTTGGCATTCTAATGTCAATGACCTTAACTTTACGCTACCTAGCGAATTCTGTGTTTATGGGGGTATGTTTTTTTTGTTAATAGTAAAAGCAACTTCAGTCAGTCAGGGCTAGAAAGACGCACAATCGAAATTTCTCTTCAGCTCTGAATCAGAGAACTAGCCCTCATAAACTAAAATCGATGTTACAATACCGTTAACCCAACCAACGTTGAAGCTTTTACCAATACACGAGTATTTCGAATCAGCCAGCGATTGGACCTATGGAATGTTAAAAGCTTTCTGATTTCGAATCAGTTTTGTACGAGATGAGCGAAGGTGAGGGATTATTTTACACTAGATAAAGCTGGCGATGAAGCTGTTCTACAGTAGTGAAACACTGTAGAATCCATAGATTATGGGTATGCAAAATCCATAGATTATGTTATAGACAGCATTATGGCCTATGGCATAGAGGATATAATGGCTTGCGATTGCCTGTAATCATGCGAGTTGTATAACTTAGCTAGAATTTGTCGAAAATGTGCTTCTAAAGTCTCAGCCGATTAATTGGCTCCTACACAACTGCGACCGAACGAGTGATGGCAAGCAAGAATGATTAGTTTGCATACAATTCAGTGCAGGCAATAGGTTGGACGACTGGTCGTTACTTTGCGTGATGGCTTGCTATGAATGGCGTAATCCAGACAATACAAACTTAACCCGATACAGAAGAACCTCGTCGTCACCACGACTGGGATCTTTCACAGAAGCTATATTTAATAGCATTCAATGACCTAGCGTGAGATTTCTACCACCCGCTCTCGCTACAGTTTCTGACTAGGATCTCCGTCGGCTCGCGTTAAGTAAGATTACACGGCTAAGTCTATATGCGCGGACAAACAGACAGAACCAACCGCCTAATTTTATTTGTTCCGTCTTTTCGTTTGTTGGTATATTGGTCATCGCGTTACATGATGGACACACAAACTCTGTGTAACACAAAGTGATTACGATTGTTTACAATGCTAAAGATTGGCTTTTGATATAAAAAGCTAACACATAATGTTGGATAAGTATTTTTGATACAATGTACGCAGAGGTTGCCACAGAGTATCTTAAAAATTCACAACAGATGTCGATGTCGATGTCAACAGATGATGATCGAGTTGAAGACTGAGCTGGTCAGAGCAAAGCAGATTACGATTGATGGAACTATACTTAAAAGAGTTTTTAACTGCCAAAAACCCATCGCCTTTCCTGCATTGTCAATTCTGTCTTCGGTATTCTGTATCTCAGCCAAATTATTTCAGCATCTGGTCTTTACTACCAGATATAAGAAATTCTGCAACCTTTGACTGAGTCAGCCCATAGTATTGAAACCACTGGTGGTCTAGTGGTAGTCTAGTGGATTCACATTCCGCTCCTAAGGTCTTTCGAACCTGGTGCACCAATGGGTTTAAATGTTCGAAAAAATATGTGCACTCTCAAACAATGAAAGAAAAATGGCGAGGAAACCAGCATGTCGTAGCCTAACCTTAAAATTCGAATACAAGTGACAAGTGCACGAAAAAAGCCTCTAAGGCTCACTTTAATTCTATCACCACACTGGTTTGAAATAAAGTTCTGAATCAGTTCCAGCTGTTCATAAGCTGTACAACTGTTGTTGTACGGCCTTGACGGAGGTCTTTCAGAGTCTATTGAATCTATCAAAAGAGTTGGCTGTCTCAACGGAATGTAGTAGTGTCTCTACACGAGAGCAGCTTACCCTTGCCTTGCTCTAAGATAGCAGCACAGTAAAGTGCAAGTTTAAGTTTACAATTAGCACCCCAACGGCACACCCGGCTCTAATATGTTGATTGAAGTGCAAAAACATTGGACGCGAAACGCTATTCACACGTGTGTAGTAATGCCTTGCCTTACCTTCTGCGCTAAACGGGTTACCAGATAATAACACTAACTAAGTACCGGAGGGAATTTAGCGATGGCGTTGGAAAACATTAACAAATTAGGCAGGAGTTTTGAGATGGGCGTCTTGGCAAAGCGATTTCGATATCGAAGCAATAACGTCGTTGAAATATTCGTAGAATTAAGTCGAGCTGACAGTTCTATCGTTGTAAAGTTCAAATTATCGTGTTATCTGTGTGGTGGTAGAGTAGGATAACGTTATTGATAGTCAAAAACTAATTTCGGTCGTTTCCTCGCTTAAAACTTTAGTAGGTAATCTCAGGCACCAGACTCGAAAAAAAGGTCATGACATTAGAATTGTAGTAGTACACTTTTTGTGAGAGAAATAAACACATGATATTAAAAATACATCGCAGTCTGAAAATCAACCCTGTTTCGCACTATATAAAGTAGCATAGAGATGAGACTGTACCTGTGACAAGCAGACTGGGTTGGTACAGGGTAGATACACGTACTTCTAATATATATAATGGCAGACATTTCACACATCATCATCTGGCCCCAATGTGAGCAAAGCTTCTGTTATGGGTGCCACATGACTGATATACATACTTTTTAATTGTCAATACATACATATTATACATAGAAACACCCAGACCCGAGACAAATACTTGCAGATCATACAAACATTTGTCCCGAGGCGGGAATCGAAACCGCAACCTTCTGCGACTCAGCCGGAAAATATAAAAATATAGTTTATAATTTATGTGATTGTTCTGTTGATTTTGGTGTGTACCTGCTTGTATCTGTGGGTGTTATTTTTTTTTTATTTCATTTCATTTCATATATATATATAGTTATGCCGAACAGACCCCTGTATTGGTAAAATTTTTCTTTACACAATTCTAAGCATCAAGTTTGCATACATCACCATTGAAATGACTAACAAAATTATCAAAAGCAAAATAACATCACACAATAACAAAATACCCCATGACACGGGGTTTAAAATAATTAAATTCAAAAGGAACCGACAATTGCAACAATAGTCGTTCCATGGTGTTGTACCCACCCTCAGTCACGACGTATCAGGATAAAAACAACAGTTTAAATGTACTAAAGTTTCACTTCCAAACGATAACCAGACTCCAAAACGATGAGACTCCAAAAGATAGACACGTATGAGACATAACGAACCTTAAAGACAGCCTGATACAGCAACATTTCATTACTTACTTAGTCGATCAGCATCGGCTGATCACAGCTGATATACAGTTATACTTATCTCTACTAATCAAGACGAAAGAGCTCATTTTATATCGAAAGCCGGTCTGCAGTGGCAAGGGTCGGGTAGTATCCTCGATGCGGTGACGTCACGACAAGGGTGGCGCCACGGCTGCAGCCATCCACTCACATCTGCCAATATTTACCTAGCGCCACCCCCTGCACCCCTCACGCACCCGTTCATATTTCAATGCTATGTGGGGAGTGTACTCGTACAAGCTTCAAAATTCCAGTATGAGTGAACGTCACACCGAAGTGTATCTATGTAATGCTGATACTTAGTAATATTTTGCATGAACGTCCCTGTTTTTGCCAGTTCGCTTAATAGAGCTTTTCTGTGAAGCGTGCTGGTGCTTGACGAATATGATAAGAAGGAAAAAGCCTACAGTTACATGGTAGCCAAAAATGGCTATTGAACTATCGTAACCTTATGAAACCGACAATTCCTCAGAATCAGAATAGTTTGACTATAATCTTTAATAAGAGCTATACGCAGAAAAGTGTTTCCAACGCCTAGATTCGAAGTCATATAAATGTCAAAGGCGTTAGAAACGGCATAACGGAACTAAAATGAGAGGATAGGTCATTTGGCTAGGCGAGGTGACGACGGATGAAGTACTTAAAGCTCTAACTGAATAGCGTCCCGGAACCGGATATAGGAACATTGATCGTCCAGCAGCGAGATGGCGAGAACCTGGACGAGGCTGGCATGGGATCGGAAGGAATTGCACATACAAAGTGACGAACGGACGGTGTGTGAATGATGATGAAAAGCAGAAAAGTATTTTTATACTTCTTTTGCGATTAGAATAGGTTTTGAATATGATATTATCATTTCTGCATTGCAATGTACTGCATTGCTAAATCAAACCCCGTTACAATTAAATAGTATAAAAAAATATATATTTACATAAACATTAAAAATCTAAATATTATCATTTTATTTTGAATTGCCTTACATGCAATTCAAATGGTCATGGTCCCGGTGTCTCCTAACAACAGTCCAAAAATAATCCGGTATGAAAATCATCTGGTCCTAACGCATTTATGTATATTCCTTGCATATTTTGTTGCCGAAACCAAGCGTTTGATCATATGCATCCTAAACTATTTTGTCATTTAAATCGAAACTCATATTACAAATTCGAAAGAGTCTGTTTGTGTGTTATCTTTTCACGGCTAAACTGCTGAACCGATCTAGATTAAATTTCGTAAGGAGATAGAGTGTATCTTAGGGACGGACATATCCAATTTTTTTATGTTTATACCACACGCACGAAATCGCGGACAGCAGTTTGTAATGTGAAATTTTATAAATAAATAATGCCGGACATTTCACACAGCATCATTTAGCCCCAAAGTAGCCCAAAGCAAAGCTTGTGTTATGGGTACTACATGACTGACACTTATACACTTTTTATTGTTACCTAATACATGTTTTTGTAATATAAAAAGCTGTAGTAGTCTTTTAATTTGCCACTCAATAAATCGTTCCAGTATCACGTTACTTGAACTACTTAATAGGTTGTGAAACTATGTATGATGGTTTTTAATCCGATATTTCTGCACAGTTCCATGCACCATGATCGCTTGATTAACTCAGTTTATCTCGTGATCATAGCGCAGAAGCATAGGAAAGCAGTAAAACTCACATATCATGGTAAATATCTCCTTTCGAATGAAAATTATCTTTTTTATAAGGTTACGGCACGGTGTGAATGCAGTCGTATAAAACATCGGATGTGGAATACCCTCGCTTTAGTTAAATCGATGCGTGTCGTTATTCAGGCACACGGCGATTTTATAATCCTCTGGATATGCGATTGTGTGTGCGAATTGAGCGTCGTTTTATTTCGTATTCGGATGTTTTGTCGAGGGATCCTATGGTTAAAACAGGCCGAAGCTTACTAATAGGTAGAGTACATACTAATATAAAAAAATCTAATGTGTCTATGCCTGTTCTTGCCAGATTCTTTTTTAACTGGGGTTAGGAGGTACCGGCACCTAGATTTACTTTGTATGTTAGAAGATATTCAAAATGGTCCTATGTTTTTTTAAAATGAATATTTATATATTTATTTATTATTTATGATATTTTGATAGATTATGAATATTTGGATTTTTGTGGTGACGATGTGGAATTTTAGAGTGAAACTTTTTTCACACGAAGACTTATTCTAAATTTTATTAATATATATGATAATGATTGTTTGGCTTTAATTTGTTTTTGCACTTAGCTTTAAACATAAAGACGGATACATCGAAAATTAGAGTAATTTTTGAATACGAGTTCAGACGTTGAACTAACGCAGCAGATTCAGCATGCAAAATTAATGCTGTGTTTGAAGAGGACACGGCTAATCAACGCGCTGAGAGTTTTTGGTTTAATCGCTTTCGCAGTGGAAACTTCTAACTGGAATTATGAACCACGAGGAAGGTCAGCCACCAAGATAAATAACAGTGATTCAATTCAACGTGAGAGTGGAAGCCAACCCATACCAAACTACCAAAGAATTAGCGACATGGTTTGACATTAGATTACCCATAATATTGATCCATTTGCACCAACTCGGTAAAATAAAAATCTTGAAAAATGAGTACCTCATGGTATGACAGATCTGCAGAGAGAAGCTCTGGTTGGAGCTTACCTTAACTTGTTAAATCAGTGGTACCGAACAACATAAATGTTGTACAGAAACGAAGGGATTTTGGACGTGCGACGAAAAGTAGATGCTTTACGATAATCGTAAACGAACAAAGCAATGGCTGACTCCAGGTCAAACACCGCAACAATGCCCTAAAGCGAATCTTACCCATCGGAAGCTTAAGGTCTATTTGATGGTCGCTTCATGGCGTAATTCACTACAGCTTTCTCCGACCCAATCAAGCAATAACGGCAGACATCTACTGTACAAAACTGTGAACAATGATGTCGAAGATCGTAGAGAAACAGCCTCGATTTATCAACCTATCTTCACCATTATTGATCCATGATAACGCAAGACTGTTCTAGAAACAGTTTTAAACGTACAGGACCAGCAATAAGAAGCCATAGTCATCCTCCGTACTCGCCAGACTTGGCCTCAACCGACTAAATTTTTTTCCGCGATTTGATCAATATTTTGCATGGTATATGTTCTTCCCAAGAAGCAGTACAGAATGCCTGCATACAGATTATCTACATACTGATGTCTACGATAGAGATCTAAGAGGTAAAAAAATATTAACATTTGAACCTCCAAACATAAATAAATATTGGTGGACATTGCAGATAGCTCCAAACTAAGCATAGCTTGTATTATGGTGAAATAAATATGATGCTTGATAACACCCAGACACCGAACACACCCCTGTGTTTATCACATAAATAGTCCTGGGAGGAAATCGAACCCCCAACCTACAACGCAGAGCTAAAGCCAAACTGAGAGGCCAGTCATACATAGTATGCTATAGCAAAATTATTTTTCTCTTTCATTCGTGTTGTTGTCTCCACTTTAGAAAGTCATTATTCTGACCCCTACAGCGTAAGGCTATAAACTAGAAAAACATTGATGCTAAAATCACACCCCTCCTTTCAAGGATGTAGTCGGGCAAAGCGTATGCAACATTAACAAGATTGCGCAGTCACACACTCGGCGTTTTGCACCAACAAATGCTATATAAAGGTGTGACGAACGAATGCCATAGAACACAGGGTTACAAGAACAGCTAGATCATTCGTTGATACTACTGCTTTTTTCGTTAGTCAGTGACCATAGTGACGAAGTTAATCGGTAGCCCAAAGGCTTCAGCTATGATCTAAATTAAAAACCAAGACCGATAGACAAAAATGCCTTTGCGGTAACCAAGCTGGTTGTCCACTGCGATAACCCAAGGTTGCACAAATCTGCGCACAGCGTTGCAAAACTTTGTTGATCAGAACAATTGAATTAGTTATATGCGAGCGATTACATAACTTTGTATTTGTTGGTGGAACGAACAGATATTTTAGGTATTAAATAAAAATTGGATTATCAACAAATTAAACCAAAATAAACTTGGTATCGCTAATCGGTTCGTGGAGGTGCTAAAACAAACAACGTCAAAAGGTGCAAATGCTATTTTCTACAACGCAACGCCAAAGTGCAGCTCACAATAACGATAAATAAATACACCTGTAAGTTTCACACAATACCACCTAACCCCAAACTAACCAAACTTCATATTATTGGAACTAGATGACTGAAATAATACTTATATACATACTCCTATGACACTTTTTAACACCCAGACAGCAAAAACATCAATATACATCACAAATGTTTGCCCTTGGTTAAACCCACAATCCACAGCCACAGAAGGCAATTCTACAACCAACTGAGCTAAAAGGTCAATCAATAATAACTATTATTCTCCTATGATTTGACCATTCTCAATTGGTAACTTTGTATAAAAGGTCACCCATAAATTGCGTCACACTTTATGGAGGGAGGATGTCAACAATGTGTGACAAAGTATTGAAACTCTAAACTTCAACTGTCATTACAATCAATGATTTATAGATTTCAAAATATAATAATAATTGCATAAAATGTGACGTCACACCATGAGATAATTTGGTCACACTTATGTGACAAAGACGGGTAAGAGCTCTAAAAATCATGAAAATCGTGCGGCGTAATGTATTGAAAGAGCCTGAGCTAACGGTCAGCCAATGGTGATATGGCAACGAAGACAGATTGAGAGTAGCAATAGTAACCCAGCTTTTATAAGCCTTTACCTGTGTCCCTGACTGACGGGAGGCGAGGTGATAAGTGCACTCCACGGACCACCCATGTCGCAAGCAAATAACTCTTAATATTACCGAATTGAGGTTTCCGAAAAAACTCTAAATACGACGTGAATAAGAAAAAAATGTTAGTTTAGTGCTTGAGTGGGGTTTATTTTTTGTAGATAAATAAATGAGTTAAATTTTGTAAAGAAAACACTAGAAAAAGATGCAAAAACTGTGAAGATATGTAAAATAATTTAACTTAAAATAAGTAACCGTAGCGTACAATGTACGTACAAGAAATACTGGCTGTTAAAGTAGAGCTCAAATTGCACACGGATATTTATCTGCTGTAAATAGTTATCAATGTTATCGTAATTCAATATAGGTGAAAGAGAACACATGTGATTATTTTCTATCAGCGCCATCTATCTGTTGGCGCTGAAACTACATCAAAGGCCTGAGTTCGTTCAAAACCATTCTACAAAATCTTGATTCTCCGCACTACTACTACAAAGTAAACGACACAGATGGCGCTGTTTAAAAATATATGTTTGAGCACTCACCTTGATCTCCTCAAGAGTTTTCTCCGTCAATTTAGCTTCTGTTGATGCCAAATTCTGCAAATAGAAATACACTTTTAAATGGAAACATTTGGGTAAGTGCCTAATTCATGGTCTCCAGAAATGTATACTAAGAACAGCGCGGAAATTTCGATTAACTTTACTGGATCTTAATTATAGAAGCAAAAACCGCTTCAAAACATATTATAGTGAAAAGCAATTTATGTCATGAACACTAACTTTATTGAGATTCTGTCTATTCACACGTCAGGCTCCGCTGCACCAATCCTCCATTAGTTTGGTGCTGCATTATCCTGAGACTGGGACCTATTTATCACACAAGAATCTAGGTACCTACCAACCAAATAGCTTCAATGCATGTTTTCTAAATCGATATAAATTATGGTTAGTATTTTTAAGATATTAAGGATCTATTGTACATAAACCTAACATAAGAACTTTTCTGTGCCGTGGGTCAAATAGTTTTTTTTTTCTTTCTTTTATTCTATTCATAACCAAGCTACTATGAATTCATCAATCAGTACAGCCGTTAGTCATTGTATAATGAAGCCACATCAACTACAATGGCTGAGGGTAAGACGTATCGAACAACAAACCTTGAAATTTGATTATCTTGGTAAGTTCTAAAACATTTATCTACTATCTAAAATACCAAGATTAGATACAAATTATGCAAATATATTTCTTATAGATTACAGATAAATAGATAAATAGCCTAATTTCACAATAACACTATGAAGGTTCACGGAAGAGGCCTCTTTGGGGTTATCTCAAGACAACAAAAGAAAGATAAATAATTGTGATAATATGACAAGAAATCTTTCATCAATCTTTCGTCTTCTACAGAACTGTATAAAATGTAGCTCTATCACGGAAGCATTTTAAACGTTATAACCTATGTTATTATATAAGCATTTTAAAAGTTATAACCTATGTTAAGTTAACTTGCATTAATTAAATTAAATTGAAAGCATGTTGGTACCTACCTAATGCATTTGCATGCAATGCAATAAATTACTTGAATTTGATTTGATAAGTTCTCTTTATGAGAGCACGAACTATAGCACCACATCTAAGCACTGCTCAAACATAACCACAGTGTGCAGTTTGCGCAGTAAGTAAGATGTGAGCTAAGGAACCATGATAGGGGACCATGATGGTTTTTCAAGGCTGTCCGAGAGCCTTTTTCATAGTGAGAACATTACTTACATCTGTTCTCTCAAGAACCATAGCCTTGACCCTCGTATACATAGCCTCTTCCCGGATCCGCGCTGCGTCTCGAATCTCCCGTACAAGGTCTGTCAGAAACCCAGGATTATACTGCCCTGCAAGCAACCCTGGAACGACAAAGAGTGTTACAATAAATTAAGTATCAAAATATTGGGTCATGGGAACTATCTGTATGCTGTAAGCTTACATGTATTAGAAATACATGAGACACTTATAAATATCTAAGTACCTACTTAATATTAATACTTAGGGTTTTCTGTATGGCTCCTAAAATTTATAACAAGATATCACAGAGCATAAAAGGTAATCAATTGTTGAGCTTTAAAAATCAGCTTAAGACACTTCTTGTAGAAAAGAGTTATTATAGTATCGCAAAGTTTTTGATCATTGACCTTTACTTGTAACTAAATATAATAAATTTGCATGCCTATTTAAGGTAAAATTGTACTGGTACTTTATATAATGATTACTATACTATAACAATATTGTAAATCTACATTCTGACAAATAAATTAATTGAATTGAATTAACTGTGAGATTATGTTGACTTTTACTTTTTAACCGACTTCAAAAAAATGGAGGAGGTTTTCAATTCCATTGTATTTTTTTATTATTTTTATATTTGTTACCTCATAACTCCCGTCATTCATGAACCGATTTGAAAAAATATTTTTTTTATGTAAAAAAGGTACTTTTCGATTACTTAGATTAGATTTTCGAAGTAGTTTAAATCGGTTCAGTAGGGTTTAAAATCAAAATAGCTGGCAAAAATATGTCATCAAAGTAAACCATTTCGTATTTTTATATAAATTAAGTCGGTTTTCTTTTTAGTTTTTAAAACATAATTATTGTTTAGTTAAGTATCATGAGTCGTTCGGTTCCTAGTTTATTCCGTTGCGCGTAATTTTATTGCTTTCTTTTTTACACTAGCAACCATCCCCGGCTTCGCACGGTTGGATTATACACCTAATTTGTGAAATTGTTGAAAATCCGTTCGGTAATTCAGTCAAGACTGAGAGAAAGGAAAATAATCGTTGCTGTTTCTTGACCCTCAAAATGGTGGTATACGAAACATAATCGAATCCCGGGTATTGCCTAGAACTACAAATCCAGCTAGCCATATCCATATTGGGTCTAGATCTAATCTCGCAGGTCAATACAGTGTTCAAAGGTTAGCGCTGACTTTGACCCAGCTACGAATATATCAATGACAACGTTCGACTAGTGAGATAACTTTGAGATAAATATTTAAAGAAATTAATATTCTCACAATAGCTTCTCAATTATGTGTATATTGTGAAGCCAAAGAAACAACAACAGAAACCAATTATACATCCCTAGATTTCGACTAGAAAAAGTAAATAAGTCCATTATGCAGAACACGGTAAGCGTTCTACATTATAATAAACTTCCTGAAAATGTAACTATTAAGAAATTTGAGGCTTATTTAAATGGTAGCCTTTTGAAGAAAGCGTTTATATAGGTATATAAATCTTCTGTGCGTGTGTTTGTAATTAAACTCTTCCTAAACAGCTCGACCGATTTTGATGATTTTTTTTGTGTTCAAGTGAATTTGAGAATGGTTTAGATTTACAATTAGATATATTTTTTTTAAAACGCGCGGACGAAGTTGCGAACGAGACCTCTAGTTATAATATAAATTACTAAATCGTTGATAAGAATACATGGCCTCATGTAATTGCTCTGCCCTCAGACAGTTAACTGACACATTTGCAATATATAAACTACTTTTTCGTAGTTAAGCTAGTTAGAAGGTGGATCATACAAAACACGCTGGGACCAGGACGAGTTTCTGGAAGAACCAAGACTTGGGTTAGGAGGAATTGGCACGTAAATTCACATAGTATGTAAGACGTTTCAAAGTGATCCTTGTGATTGTATTGAATAAAAATATTTGAGTTTGAGTTTGCCATGTTTTAGGACTCTAATGCTTTGTGCTCACCATCTTCGTTGGTGCTGTTTGCAGTCTTAGAGAAAGCTGATTATGACTTTCCGAGCTCAAAATAGATATAAACAAATCCTGCGTCTAAATTAAGCTGCCTATAAATAATAAAAAAAAAACACTCTCATTCAGAACATTGGACTCAGAGAATATACAATAGTAGAAAACAGTAATACAATCAAACTCCCGTTGGTTGCTAATTCTGTTTTTCAAAAGATACGAAACAATAAGGTGGTAAAATAAAACGGTATATGCTGATAGCTAATCTCTGCGGAATATCTGCGGTGACGTAAGATCAATTCAAAGAGACATTTTACGATCTAGAGATCTAGTCAAGAGACTGCAGGTTATTATCGAATTAAGTATTAATAATCTTGCCACTTCAATTCAGTTTGTTTCGTAAATCTATATTAATATTATAAATAAAAGTGGCTGTTTCTCTGTTTTGTTGCTCGTTTTTTTTTGTCGGTCATTTCACACAGCATCATCTAGCCCCAAAGTAAGCAAAGCTTGTGTTATGGGTACCATATGAGTGATATACTACTTATAAGCATTTTTTTTTTGTAAATATGAGTATATAGAAACACCCAGACCCGAGACAAATACTTGCAGATCATACATTTGTCCCACGGCGGGAATCGACCCCACGCAACCTTCTGCGTCACAGGCAGGCCTTTGCCCACTGCGCCACAGGTGTTTGTCAATACCTCTACCATTTTGCTCTTGGTTGGGGGATTCGATTCCCTATCAAAACAATCGTTTGTGTAATGACCATAGACGTCAGTTCTGTGTCTGGGTGTTATAGAATATCTTGTGTATGAGTATGTATTAAAAAATATATATAAATATTCTACCTATCAGTCATTTAGTCACTAGAATTAGTTTGGTACTAGATGATGCTGCGTGCGTTGTCCACAAATATTTATTTATTGATTAATCTCTTCTTGGCTGGACGCCTGAACGGATTTTGATGAAGCTTGATACGAACATTGGTTACTTTTAGTACATTTTAGTGCGAAAAAGGGATATTACATAAAACGTTATGTAGGTACCTAAGTACTTACACATCTGTATGGCGATTATGGAACTTTTGACACAACCAATGTCTATTAGTTTCGATTAGCAATAGACATAATAGCAATCATCAGTTTGATTGTAATTTGAACCAGTTTTGACAAGACGAATTACTATTACGTACGTTCGGTTTTTACCTCAGACCAAATAAATATATAAACAGAGGGCCGTGAATAACCAAAGTGAAGCCTCAAGGTTTAGATGCTCCTCTGTGTAATTACACGCACCTACGCATACACATTCACCCAAACTGTGCTTCTTGCTTTTAGTATATGCAAACATACTTGTACTATTAAGTATTCTGCCATGTCGTCGTCTAGAAAACATCTTCAACAAAAAAAAAACATTAACATATTCCGTGACAAAAAAGTATCACCATCACGTCTTATTTCAAATAACACCATTTTTTATACATAGGTAAGTCGTAAATGATCTAAGTTTTCTTGTACAACGTTATCGAACGCACTTGACATAAAGCGCGACCGTTTTAAACAAAGTTTATTGAAATCGACGTGACAAACAATGAGCATGGAGCACAATTTCGATATATGTGTGTGCAACACCCGCAGTATTTACACACGGGAGCACGGTATTGAGGCTTTATTATGGATGATCACGGTGCTCTGTCTTTATATTTATTTGGCCTGAGGTTTCTATTCATATGACAGCATGTATGACAATCAACATCAACCTTCCATAAGGACTTGGGTCGTTTGTTTTGCCTGGCGCACGTGTTTTTGCACGTGACGTAGGTTTTTTTTCAAAATGGAGGACGTGTGGAAACCTCCAGACCCCCCTGACATTTTCGAACCGGCCTCTATGGATCTATTTGTTTCGGCGAAAGATGCTGAACCCAGCCTAAATCAATCCGACTGCAACTCGTCCGCGACTAAGCGGCGTTTTATAGACTTAAATTCAGAAGAACCCATAGGGAAGAGAACGATTATTGACCCGGAGCTTCCTTCGGCCTCAATCCAAAACTTGTATTGCAGCAATTCAATGATTATCGGATTCAAAGCATACACCTCCACAGACAAGGGTCCGTTCCTTGTTCATGTGTCTCGCTCAGAGCCTGATCAATCCGCAGGCTCCTCTATTAGGCCAATAAAATTCGGCCAATTCCTGGTCCATAACAAAATACCAAACATATGCCGAGATGGAGTAAAAAAAGTAGGCCGCAACAAAATTGCCGTAGAATTTGTCTCTTATTCAGATGCAAACAAATTTTTAGACAACCCTATCATATCACAGCATAAATATGAAGCATCCATCCCTACATATAACATTACCAAAATGGGAATTGTACGACAGGTTCCTGTGGACTTATCTATGGATGAGTTTGCTACCTCTTTAGTTGTTCCAAATGGATGTGGAGAGATTTTAAAAGCCCGCAGACTTAATAGGAAAAATATTGATGAAGGTAGGGTGTCATGGGTGCCTACCCAGACTGTTGTTTTGACCTTTCATGGTCAAATTCTTCCTTCTAGGGTGTTCTCTTTCCACACTAGCCTCCCTGTTGAGGCATACACATTCCCAACAATACAATGCCTGAATTGCTGCCGATTCGGCCACATCAAGTCTCAATGCAGGTCAAAGCCTAGATGCTTTAAGTGTTCTCAAGCTCACTCAGGAGAAAGCTGTGAAGTGCTAGAACAAAATTCTTCTTGCTTGCATTGCTCAGGCCAGCACTTTGCTTCAAGCAAATCTTGCCCAGAGCAAGGGAGACAGCGCTCTGTCAAACTTATTATGACCCAACAGGGTATTTCTTACGAAGAGGCATCTAATCGTTGTCCTAAGGTAAACAAGTCGTATGCTGAAGTTGCTAAAGATCTGTTCTCCCCCTCCCCTTCTGTCACAGTCAGACCATCCTCTATTCAAAAAGCCCCAACCAATAACCCTACAGTATCACACAGGAAAACTGTATTTTCTACTCTCCGACCTAGAGCCCCCTTAGGTAAGTCATATGACCGCCAGGCTCACCAAGCAATTATTGGGGACTCCCCCTCATGTATGCCTAATGGCAGTGCATTCCCTGCCCCAGAAGTAGAGGTCCCTCAGGAGAACGGTCTCCTGGAGCTCCTACTTACTTTAATAATTAATTTGTTATCTCAGAATAAATCCAACATACCGTCCAACGTTGCCCAACAACTTATGTCAATAATTTCTGCATCCAACCATAATGGATCAAACCTCTGTTCTTCAGTGGAACAGTCAAAGCCTCTCAAGGAAAAAAAATGAACTTACTCATTTAATTTCTATATTCTGCCCGTCAGTCATTGCCATCTCGGAGACATGGTTTAAGCCTGAAATTCGATTCCGAATTTCTGGTTATTCCTGTCTTCGAGACGACAGGGCTGACGGGTATGCCGGATGCGCCTTATTAGTTAGGCGCTCCCTTCCCTTCTCTCAAATCTCTATCCCGCCTCACTTACCTGATATAAATATTGTAGCTGTTCGAACCCTTAATATAACCTTCTTATCCCTTTACATCCCTCACCCAAACCCATCCCTCATTCCTGATATATTATGTATTATTTCGTCTGTCCCGCCCCCTGTAGTAATAATGGGAGACTTTAATGCCCACCATCGCTCCTGGGGCTCCAGTCGAGATGACTCATTTGGTTTAGCGCTGATTGAAATTCTGGATGAAGCCAACTTATGCATAATGAATAATGGTTCTCCAACTCGCAGGACATACCCAAATCAAAACCCTAGATCTGCAGTTGATCTAACAATTTGTTCTCCTTGTATTTCCCTTTCACTTTCTTGGAACATTCTCCATTCTACCTATGGAAGCGATCATTTCCCCATTATTATAAATATATCTCATAGACCTATTCCCTCACAAAATTTCTGTCCCACTCTCAAATACAGACTAACAGACGTGAACTGGTCACTATACTCCAACACCCTTGATTCCAAAATTAAAGAACTATCACCTCCTGATCCTTCCAATTACTTAGAGTGCTATTCCAAATTTGTAAGATCAATTTCTTCTAGTGCTGACAATAGCTTTCCTGTCAAGAAACCCTACAAATTCAAAATTTCTACACCCTGGTGGGACGCAGAATGCACTGCAGCCATCAAGGAGAGAAAAGATTCAGAAAAAAAATATAATGCTGACATGTGTTTAGAAAATTTCAGTGAATATCAAAAAAGTGCTGCTAAAGTCAGAAAGCTGCTTTCAGCTAAAAAGAAACTTGGTTGGTCCAATTTCTGTGAAGGTCTATCTCCTAGAACTCCTGCTTCTATAGTTTGGAAAGCTATTAAGCGCTACAGAGGTTCTTGTAATGATTCTAATGTAACTGCAAATGATCCTTCATCCTGGCTTGAAGCCTTTACAAATAAACTATCCCCTTTTACTGTTCCAAACCTCAATTTAATTCCTTGTCCTCCTTCTCCTTTTATTGATCAAGTAGGTCTTAATGCAAATTTTTCATTTAGGGAACTGCAGATTGCTCTGAACGGACTAACAGACTCTTCTCCTGGCGAAGATGGGATCCCTTATTCATTTCTAAAGAATGCTTCTGATGTTGCCAAAAAATATTATTTACAAATGATTAATATCTTTTTTGAATATGGTGCAATCCCAGATCAGTGGAAAACTCAGGTCATAATCCCTGTCCTCAAGCCTGGTAAAAACCCCTCAGACCCTGATAGCAGAAGGCCTATTGCTTTGTCAACTGTGTTGTCCAAAGTCATGGAACACATGATCAAACATCGATTGGAATGGTTTGTGGAAAGTGAAAATATTCTAGCCAAATCTCAATATGGGTTTAGAAAGGGCATGAGTTCTTATGATAGTATAAGCATTTTAGTTTCTGATATTCGCTTGGCATTTATAAATAAAGGCTACCTCGTTGGTATGTTCCTAGATATAGCGGGAGCATATGATAATGTCCAAATTCCGATCCTCAGACAAAAACTTATCCAAATAAAGATCCCTGAGAAGATGGTTAGGTTCATATGTAATCTTCTATTAGAGAGAACCATTATCATTAAAAACCTTGGCTTATTTTCCCCACCTAGAACTGTATGGAAGGGTTTACCACAAGGATCAGTTTTAAGCCCTCTATTATACAGCATATACACATTCGACCTTGAGCAATCTGTTATGTCGTTTTGCTCAATCTTACAGTATGCTGATGACCTAGCGTTATATGTATCAGTAAAGTCAATAGCAGAAGCTTCAAGTCGGTTGAACTCAGCCTTAGAGTACCTATCGCAATGGCTTTCTGACCACGGCCTATCTTTGTCTGTATATAAATGTAAGGCAGTAATTTTTACTAAAAAAAACCTGATCCCTCATCTTCAACTCCAAGCCTCTAATGAAATTGTCCCCATAGAAAAAGAAGCAAAATTTCTGGGGATTTGGTTGGACCATAGACTTTCTGGCAAGACTCATTTTGACTATGTAGTTCAAAAATGTGAGAAAAATATTAACATTTTAAGATCTTTGTCAGGGGTATGGTGGGGATCTCACCCTTTTACCCAGAAGCTGCTTTATAATGCTATAATTCGTAGCCATATGGATTATGGTTCATTCATATTAGACCCATGTACAAAAGCTTCATTAGAAAAGATTGATAAAATACAGTCTAAATGTCTCCGAATTATTATTGGTGCAATGAAATCATCTCCTATTAATGCAATGCAGGTAGAGTGTGTTGAGCCTCCTCTTAGGCTGAGAAGGCAATTTCTGTCTGATAAGTTCATGTTCAAATTGCTCCAAAATTCAGATCATGCTTTAATTGCAAAACTCAACATTTTATCTAACCACTTTAACTCTCAAAGCCATGGTTCTTCTGCTAAACTTCCGTGCGTTCTCATTAGCTACCTAAAATTCACCCGTCTCCCCCATCATGTTGTCCAATTGTCTCTTAATCCTCTTTACTCCATCCCGTATAATGCTCTTGTGTATAAGCCCAACATAATTACAGATTTGGCATTCATAAGAATTCAATAGAAGCTAGTAAAATCTTTTTAGAAAAAGTAAACTCGGAATTTGGTGATTGGCTTACTGTCTTCACTGACGCTTCAAAAATAACTGACAGTTGCCCTGTAGGTGCAGCTGTTTGGATTCCTAAATTCAAAATTATTCTTAGCTTTAAATGTCCTTCAGTTACTTCTGTTTTTACCGGTGAATCTGTAGCTATTTTGGAAGCTATTGAGTATATAAAATCTCATAATTTAGATAAATCAATTATATTCTCTGATTCAAAAAGCTGCCTTCAAGCTATTCTTGCTAACCCGTTTAGAGAAAAATCCCGATTCCCAATCATTTTTAAAATAAGGGAAGCTCTGTTTCAATCTGAGAGTCTCGGAATTAGAATTGTTCTAGCCTGGATACCTGGCCACTCGGGCATTCCAGGCAATGAAAATGCGGATGCCTGTGCGAAACATGCCTCCCGAACTGGGTCCTTGGAACACCACAAAATTTTTTGCCATGATCTGGTCCCCTATGCTAAATCTCACTTAAACCGTTCATGGAATAAAGCCTGGGGTATGTCAAAAAAATTAAAAGGTAAATATTATGGTGATATCCAACCATGTATTCCCAACAAACCTTGGTTTTTTAAACACCGCTCTGCTAAAAAAACTTCCACTTCAACTATATGTCGCCTGCGACTTGGTCATGCTTGTACGCCTGTGTTTCTAGCTAAAATCCGGGTTAGGGATCACTCTCTATGTGAATGTGGGCTTGAAGAAGGAACTGTTGATCACATATTTTTTAACTGCTCTCGTTTGTCATTATATGATATTATTCCTTCAGATTCAGATATTCCTCGTCCTTTCTCTTTTAAATGTTTACTCTCTCTAGTTTTTACCCCTTTTGTAAATATTTTATGTAAATATATAGATAGGTATAAAATAAAACTGTAATATTAAATTCACTGTATTTTCCTACATATATTAATATATTGTATTATTATTACATGTATTATTTCGTTATCATAGTTATGTAGTTAGTTTAGAGTTGTTTCTGTTTGTTTCCAGATGATATAGATTTGTAGTCACAAAATTTCACCGATCACTAGTCTTCAATCACTGGCCTCCATCGTGCAAAGGGCAAGCATAAAACGTGACATTGGCAAAATTGTGGCCCCCCTTCCACAAAGGCCATTAACCAAGAACTGAACTGAACCTTCCATAATACCAATTCATCAATAGTAACTAAAAATATACTACGTTTTGTCGTTTAAACTAGACTATGCCAGTAGGTAAATGCTCGAACATTGATGTAAAATCTGATTGACAATTGTTCTATTGTTTCTAAAAATACGCACTATGTACTCGTAAATAGAGCAATAAGGTTGAAGTGTGCACGCAATTATAATAATAAAAGTTTCATTCATGTCTATCAATCTGTCGGTAGTCCCACACAGCGGAGTTATTTATGTATTACAAGGCTATCGTAGGTCAGCATTAGCACGCTGTCTGATTCAATTCAATAAATTTTCTTGCAATTTTATTAGCACTGAACTATAGATAGATATTATTTATATAAATAGATATATATATGTTGTTCAAAGTCAAAGTCAAAAAATATTTTATTTAATAAGATCACAAGGATCACTTTGAAACGTCTTACATACTAGGTGAATTTAGTTGTCAATTCCTCCTAATCCAAGCCCGAGAAGAACTGGCAAGAAACTCGTCCTGGACCTAGCGCTTACATGATCCATCTTATGACTAGCTTAATTAGGAAAAACGAATTCAAGAGAGTTTATACATTTTAAATGTGTCAGTTAACTGGCTGAGGGCAGAGCAACATGAGGTAATGCATTCTTATCTTTCTTCAAAAGATTACCCTTTACAGTTATATTGTTAGGAAGCTTATTATAGAAGCGCGCCGTGTTCCCCATAAAGGACTTATTTACTTTTTCTAGTCGAAACCTAGGGATGTATAATTTGTTTCTGTTCCTTGTATTGTTTCTATAAAGATCATTATTTTGTTGAAACCTACATATCTCTATCTCGTGGTTTCATTTTATAAATGGCACGTATTGCCCTTTTTTGAATAACAAATATTTTACCAATATCAGCTGCTTTCCCCCAGAGAATGATGTCGTATGACATAACACTATGGAAGTAACTGAAATAAACTAGTCTAGCTGTAGCTTCATCAGTAAGCCACCGTATCGCACGAACTGCATATGCAGCGGAACTAAGCCTACCAGCAAGTGTTTTAATTTGTGGTCCCTACTGTAGTTATGCATGAATATTAAGACCTAGCAAGATCGTGGAATCTACAAGATTTATTGCCTCTCAACTAATTTCAGCGTTAGCAGGCTATGAATAACATTTGGCAAAGTGAATTTGATACATTTCGAAGAAACAAGTCAGCAGAGCAGAGTGTTTTTTTGTCACAGTGCGGAGTGCATTGTTCCTGAGGATGCCTGGAGAGGGGAAACACTTTCTTTTTGAAGGTGCATGTGTGGATGGTGTGCGCAAAATGTTTACTAACGGTTTGCATGGCTTTTTAATCGCGGGCGGGAGGGAGGTGCATGCGTCTGCATCGTGTCTAACTCATTAGGAATAGATTGGCTGAATAGTACTAAGTGTTTGTCAATGTTTTGTAATGGTTTAATGTTTTGTAATGGATTTCTGCAAAGTCACGCCTGAATCAATTATCTAAGAATATTACATTTGCTTCATAATTTGCATTTAGTCATTAAATTTTAAACTGAATGAAGTAAAAGTTGGATTAAACGAGTTTTAATTTGGGAAACTTTGGAAAACTTTAATCGTTAAATGTTGAAGTTTAGAATCATTTAACATGCGATCGTTTTTGGATTATTTTGAGTTATTAAAACTATATTAATATTATAAATGTGAAAGTAACTCTGCCTGTCTGTATGTTTGTTACGTTTTCACGCCTAAGCAGCTGAACCGATTTTGATGAATTTTGGTATAGATGGGACCTTGGAGAAGAAAATAGGTTACTTTTTATGTAGGGACATCGCGTGCGAAGCCGCGGGCAGCAGCTAGTCAATTATAATTTGACCCTTGAGATCAATACATTATAGGTACATAGTGTATTGAAAGGTACATACTAGGTACCTACATAGGATTAGGAATCATACCACAACAGTAGGTCAGGTACTTAAGTATTCGTACTTGCAGGTTTTAATTCTTCACTAGCGGCTGCCTGCGGCTTCGCACACGTGGTATCTACATAAAAAATAGTCTATGTCCGTACCCAATATATAATCTACCCCTTTATCAAATTTCTTCAAGATCCTTTAGCCGTGGAAAGGTAACAAGCAAAGAAATAAACAGACATACAAACAGACTAGACAGAGAAATTTTTTTACCGACTGCAAAATATAGAGGAGGTTCTCAATTAAGATGTGTTTTTTTATATTTGTTATCTTATACTCCGTCATTTATGAACCGATTTGGAAAACATATTTTATGAAAGGATATACTTTCCGATTGGTTCCATAGAAATTTCATCAAAATCAGTTCAGTAGTTTGATTTTTAAATCAAAATAGCTGGGAAAATTTTGCTTTCTTGTGACTTTCCAGTGGTGTTTATGAATTTTGAAAACAAAGACAAAGTACTGAAAAGCGTTAAATAAATATATTTTTTATATAAATGAAGTCTTCCTTTTAGTTTTTATAACGACAATATTTAATTAAAATGTTAGTATGTATAATCCTAGAATGTCTAATCTACACAAACACAAACTTATTAGCGTTTAATTGCCATAGGATATCAAGAAAGAAGTCATCATGTCAGAAAGTATTACCACCAGTATTATATCTGGCTCGCATGAGGCTCCGTTTAAATAATTGATTCGCAGTTCGCTATAAAAAGTATATTTATGGTCTCCGTAATGTGAGTTAGCTCATTATTAATTCCTACAGCTACGTATCGACCGGCTGAGCATAAAGATGGCACGAGCGAGAGAGGTGAAATAATGTACAGCGCACTGCATAATACGAACCGTAAGCACAGTATGGCGATTATGGAACTTTTAACACAACCAATGTCTATCAGTTTCTATGCCAATTACCATAAATTCAATCATTAGTTTGATTGTAATTAAAACCAGTTTTGACAAGATGGATTATTATTATGCACGTTCAGTTTCTATCTCAGATCAAATAAATATTTAGACAGGAGGGCCGTGAATAACCTAAGTGAAGCCTCAAAACCATGTGCCTCTGTGTAAACACGCACTCACGCACACACATCCAACCAAATGTGCTCCTTCCTCTTAGTATATCCAAACATACTTGTACTATTAAGTATTCTCTGGTGTCAACATATTCCGTGATAAATAGTGTCACAGAATTTATTTATTATGGTTGACCGCAGTGCTCCGCTTTAATATTTATTTGGTCTGAGGTTTCTATTCATATGACAGCATGTATGACAATCAAAATCAACCTTCCGTAATACCAATTCATCAATAGTAATTGAAAGCGATTAGTATCAAAGTTTTGATAGTATCAGAATTCTATAATATCCGCGCAGATGTGACCATGAAATGCTATATTGAACGTAATTGAAAGTTGGATGTGGCAGAAAGATCTTCAGAGCAGAGTAAATGCTGTCGAAATGAGAGCTATGTGTGGTTGAACGTTGAAATATAGAGAGCAAATAGTATTGGCATTTTCACACATCATCTGGCCTCAAAGTAAGCAGAGCTTGTCTAGACCACATGACTGATACACTACTTGTATACTTTTTTTGTTGTAAACACATACATATTATACATAGGAACACTCAGACCCCGAGACAAATACTTACAGATCATACAAACACTTGTCCCGCGGCAAGAATCGAACCCGCAACCTTTTAAGTCTCAGCCGGACCTTGGCCCACTGTGCCACAGAGGTCGTCAGTGTAATGTAAGATGATTAAGTGACAGAAGACGTAGTGTTGAAGATTAAGAAAGGTTTATTAAATTGTTTGGATTAAGAGATGATGGATGAAAGAAAAATGACGAAATAGGTGCATAATGAGCGTCGATAGGGAAGCTGAAAAGGGAAGAATTCGACGTATTTACTAGAGGATGTGTTGAGAAAGGCCGGGTCAGGATAACCCCAAACCGACGCACATGTATGAAGAATGTGATGATACAGAATAAAGCCAAAGAAGTATGTCATGGTCAAGCAAATGGAAATCCGTAGTCTCAGCCCTGTCGAGAAACAAGCTTTTATAATACTACACTAGATGAACGCCCAGAAGAATGGAATAAACCGCATTCGACCTATTCGAGTGTAAATATAGTGTGGAACAATTACAACACACGATTGTGATAATTTTATACTAAGAAAAGCAGTTATGCTCGCTCTGCAGGATATTTCTCCTCTACCGATGCTGTAAAAACCCTGGCCTAAGTGGCACAACAAACTAGAAATGCCAATGTACTACGTCTATCACACGTTTTACAAGCGATTGCAGTGAGAAAGTCTCTTCAATGTAGAGTTACTTTAGAATAGACGCACATTACCTATATCTTACATTATATCTTATTAGCTGACCCGGCCACGCGTTGCTGTAGCTCAGTAGTTCTAATACGTTGAACTGATATACGTTAACCTCTAAAATTATCATTAGAAACAATGATAATTTTAGAGGTTAACGTATATCTACTATATTATGTATTTTTTATACATAAAACCAATCTTGAATCACTATATCTATTAAAAAAACCGCAACAAAATCCGTTGCGTAGTTTTGAGGATCTAAGCATACATAGGGACAGACTGACAGCGGGAAGCGACTTTGTTTTATACTATGTAATGAAGACGGTGCCTAAAGCCAATTAACTGTTGTATGGAAAAAATGAGTCATTTTTACCGCTATTTAGTAGCTATCTGCTATATAAGAAGTATAGTAATTTATTTTCAATATTGTGCCTCCTACTTCCTTGTTTCAAATTGTTTTTAAACTAACTGATAGTTTTATAATTTAATATCTAAAATATTAAATATTCACCATTTTCTCCTAAAGTTGACGTCGTTTTAACTTGCAGTTTACATTCATAGGATATTTGAGTGCCGTGAACTCGTGTCAAAATCTTTTGATCATGGAGTCGCCTTAAATTCAAATTCAAAAATATTTATCACTAGCTGTACCCGGCATGCGTTGCAATGCCACAAATTTTCTCACCGTTTTAAACCTTCCCTGGACTACGACAAACATTTCAACACCGAAATCAGCTAAATCCTATCTCAATTTCTCCCAAGTTAAATCTTATGAATTTATGTCTCTTTTTACTGTCGCTTTTTCGTTTCATCGACTTTCAAATCACAACGATAAAATATAACCACGCTATAATGTTTGAAAACGTTTTTTTGGCAACTTTGTGACTCAGTTCACTTCTACCACGTGTGAATTGCACACATGTTATTTTTTATTTTGAATGGTTGTGATGATGATGATGATGATGATGATGACGACTTTTTATGTAAATACTTGCAGCTCATACAAACATTTGTCCCGCGGCGGAAATCGAACCCGCAACCTTCCGTAATCAATGGCAAAGTCGTAGTAGTATGTAAAAAAGTAGGTTATTGTTTTCAAACAACAAGGCAAATCTCAATCCAAGTCAGTGGCACAGGTCAATAGAACACACGTACCGTGTAAATACACGTTGCATTAGTGTGTGCGTGCGTAGCTGTCCGAGCTATCATACAACCGAAGTGTCCCCATCCCCCGGCCCCGCCACACGCACGGTGTGCGATAGCAATATTAGCCGTTCAAAAGTGTATGAATTTCGTTGTGTTCCTTAATACCAAAAATTATGACTGAAAACATTTAGTATTCTACACATCGTAATGTTATTCTGAAACTAGACAATATAAGCTATGGTCCTTGACAAACAACATGTAAGATATTGTGGTGCTTAATACGAAACAAATAGGAAGAAAACTTGTCAATTTTAGCAAAAAAATGTTCAAAATGCGATTGGCTCTTATTTCATTTTTGATAAGTAATTCTAAATAAAAACTATCCAGGAACCTAGATAAATACTATTTTAATACAAATAATACAACAATATAGTGGAAATATGCTTAAGTTACAAATCATTTTGGTATTACGTTTGTAGGGCCAATTCATCCTCCGCTGGCCTCTTAATATATAAATTATAGGTCACAAATCATAATCATAAGTATATAATGCTGCTAATTTGTAAAATAATTTGTGTGCTAAAATAATAATAATAATAATACCGGAAATTTCACACAGCATCATCTGGCCCCAAAGTAAGCAGAGCTTGTGTTATGGGTTTTTTTTTGTAAATACATACATATTATATATAGAAACACCCAGACCCGAGACAAATACTTGCAGATCATACAAACATTTGTCTAAGCGTCTAAGCCCACTGTGCCACAGAGGTCGTCGAAAATACTGAAGACATGATAATTTCAAGTAATTTTAACTACTTAATTACCTAATTAAAATTAACACGCATAAATACTGATTAGGTTACATTTGGTGGCTTTCTAGAAGTCAATACAATGTTCTTGAAACTGATGATAAACTCAAATTGGATTTGAATCAGTAGGTACTTACGTATGTACCTCTACGTCTACATATAATTATAAGTAAAATGACGTCTCAAGTCTGAGATACTAGAAAACAGGCAATATTATGATCAAAACGAACTTATTTTCTATAATAACGTTTTAAAAAAATAAAAATAAAAACTTCATGGAATGAAATTTGAGCCCATAAAAAGCCGTTCGACCGATTTTGATTAAATTTTAATGGGAAGTATACCTTTTGAAACGAAAAATCATCTTCTTCTGTTAAGGCGTCTTTGAGTAATAGGTGAACACATATTTGTATATATAAATCTTTTGTCCGTGTGTTTGTAAAATTTCTAAACAGCTGTACCGATTTTGATGAAATGTTTTGTGTATGTTCAAGTGGATTCGAGAATGGTTTAGATTTACAATTAGATATTTTTTTTTAATCGCGCGGACGAAGTCGTGAACGGGACAGCTAGTATAAGATTAAAGAAAAAGATTCTGACGAATATAAGATTCTCTTCCTTTTTGAAGTCTGTTAAAAATACAATGATAGATGTTCAGAGACAGACAATGATCGTCTGTGAAATTACTGAAACCAAAGTCGTAAAGGCTAAAGTAGCATGACTTCCTGGAACTAAGTGGACCAAAGGCCAATCATAGAATACGAATTAGGTTGGTAGGATGGACAGATATATTTGTTTGCAACCTGTCGTGTCGTAAGAAATACCAACTAGAAATATCTTACCTACAGTACAAAATGTGGTCATGTGCGAAATATCATGTTTGGACGTGCCCAATGGCTGTGTGTATTTTTTGTATATTTACCGTTGTCTATTGAGTGATTTGGCGTAGGTCCAACACTGGAACCTGATCCCTTGTGCAGTATGGCATTGTGCTGCCTTGTGCTTTCTAGCTCCGCTGCAAAAATATTGTTAAAGATCTTAAAAAATAATTGTAAGACAATTCACACTACACAATCTAGCCCTATAAATAAATATCTGAACCAGATGACTGATATAATTTATGTAATACTTTCCAGGCATAAGATAACACCCAGACAAAGAACATCTAGGTTCATTTCAATGTTTGTCCAGGGAATCGAACCTACCGTCTACTGCGCAGAAGTCACGAGTTACTACCAACTGATCTGTATGAGGCAGATGAGTAATGAGGCTATTTACTAACAAAAAAACGAAATGTTTACCCGTAAAGGAGTCCGACAAGCTGCCCACGACTTTGCACATATGGTATTTACATTAAAAGTAGCCTATGTGCTTCTCAGACATAATCTGTTTAACATTTAGCTGTTTAGCTGTCATAATGTAATCAAAAAATTGACGGAAACACTTTCAAATGTATAACATTAGCATAAACTATGGGTTTATTTTATAAACACACACTCGCTAATGTGTTGTTTAAATCTGTTGCCGTCTCTTCTTTGACATTCGAGTGACAAGGATAGAGCAAACTTTAACATCAGGAAGGATTATAGGAATGTAAGAAGAAAAGAACTTTTCTATTTTATAATTGCTTAGCCTATGTCCTACACAGATAGAACATACCATTACCTAGTGAAAGTTTTATACTCTATATAAATACTTAATTAAATTAAGCCTATGAAGCCAAGCCAAGCACAAAATTGAATTAATTGAATGGAATAATACATATCAGTCATCTGAAACTATCATGGTACAGCCACAGGATTCACTGCAGTAGAAGACTGAGAAAGAGGGTAGACTATTTTGTCTGCCAATAACACCAGTTTATTTTGTGATCATAGCTCATGCAACTGTGCCGAAATATCGGGAAGCAGAAAAACTTATATACCTATCATGGTAAATATCACATTTTAGTAAAATTATATAATAATATCTTATACTAATATTATGAATTCAGAGTCTCTGTTTGTTTGTTTCTTTGTTACCTTTTCACAGCTAAATAGCAGAATGGATCTTCATAAAATTTGGTATGGAGATGTATTTTGGGGATAGACATAGGTACCAAGCGTGCTAAGCCACAGGTAGCAGCTAGTATATAATAAAAAACTGTTATGGGCAAGTGGCCTCTACTTAAATCCACTTGACTAACGTGTGGGATCCATCTGTGGGTGGTCATTAGAAAGGTTGGCCTTAGACTGTATATAGACAAGTTGCAATACAAGATGAAAAATCAATATAAATTATACCATAACAATATTATTCAAGCAAAACCAACTCTCAACACTATCAATAAAAAGCTTTTGCTCAATAGAGATACAGTATATTTTTCGCTGCAATATTAGAAGTGTGGCTAATGAAGTACTAGAAACCAATTATCTACGGGCATTTTAAACGGTTGGCTTGATAGGCATAAAATTTAATATTCTAGATGGAAACACTACTTTTACTAACCTCGGGTTTCGAACAAGTCTTTGTTCAGTCTATCATTAGTAATCTTTAAAGAGGCTATTTGATCAAGAAGACATGACAGTAGTCTACTGCCAACTTGACTTTCACAGTCACTAGAACTGTCATCCGATTCGGAATCTACATCTCCATTTGCAGGCCTAGCTACATCAGGCAAACCTCTGACACAAGGATCACTGTACCGTCTTGCATTATTCCCATCATCTTTCTCCTGATCATTCATATCACTGTTGGAGTTTGTGTCACCTACAGAGGTAATAATAGGCGGTAGACTCGCGTAGTCCTGGTCTGATAAATTCTTTGGTTGCAAACTCTCTTCTAGACAATTTTGATTATCTGGCAGTTCAGTTCTCCGATCGTTACGGCGGCGCATTCGTAGCCTCTGCGCTTGTGTGTTGACGTTCTGAACATAGCGCTGATTGGGGTACACTGGTAACCTTTGGGGGATCATGGGCGGGGTGTAGTAACTCGGCAGTGCAGGCAGCGACATCGGCTCCGGCGCTCCATACATATGCCTGTACGGGTCGTACCCCGGCGCGAACTGAGAGCCACCTACAGGCCAGTTCACCGTCGGGTTAACGAAATCATAGGTTTCCACGGTCGGTGTACCTTCCTGAATGTGATGCATTGTCTTGTCTAGCCACTTGGAGAGATACGTGGACTTGCTCCCACGAGTTTTTTTCCGCTTTCCCAGGGAGCTCGAACCATTGCCGTTCACTTGTTTTGGTGTTGATGCCATTTATGTAAGCGAAGGAGACGACCTGAGTTATTGGAACCCTACCTACTTATAATCACGCACTGGCAGTGTCTATCCAATATCGTATAAGTATTATACTTTAGTTATATTGTCCAATTGAGTTTACACGCTCGCTTAAATCGTTACAAACTAATATTAATCCATTTTTCAAAAAAAATAGACCAGGATCACTCGACCGACAACGACAATCTGCAAAACACGAACGAATCGAAAAAAACGAATGAGCGAAACTAGTTGATTGATTGTATTTTGACGTTTTTTCTTGTCAAGTCAAAGTCAAGAATATCCTGTTGTCATTGTCAACTGTTTATTTTTTCACAAGATCTATGCCCTTAAGTACTGATTCGATTTACTAGATGGCGCTGTCTTCAATCTTAAAGGATTTGCTACAAGATGGCGTTACCTATTCATTTCTAGATCTCTTTAATTTTGTAGAGCTCGCTCGTCCTAGGATGTAAAATCTGCTTCCACTGCAGTTTTCTATATATAAGTTTATGGAAACTGGTTAAATTACAGGCACATGACAAGTGCCAATTAGGGCACATTCTAGCCGTCAGTTCGTAGCTAAAATTGCATGGAAGAGGAATTCTGCAAAAATAATCTAACTAAAGGTTGGCAAAACCTACTCAGTAAAACCAGAATAGCTATATGACAGTATTTATTATCTAAATATATAAAACAATTTGATTTATTATTTACATTAGAACTCATCTGTACCATAATAATAATCGGTTAATTTGTTTTTTAAATAATAAAATCATGTATACGTACGTATTTACTATATGTTAAGTAAACATTGTGGAAGCCTTTCACCTTTTATTTATAGTCTATGGCACAGTCCGGACTTTCAATCAATAAATTTAAACACCGATTTAGTAGTATTTATATTATAAATAGTAGTATAGGTATATGTTATTTACCTATATGTTAGACAAATAACGTGCTAATTAAAATTAATGAAAATTGGCAGTATGGCTACTAAAATAATAACTACTTAACCTAATTATTATAATAATGTTTGATTTCAACTCATTATTCAACCTGGCGTATATTTTCTTTTCGTTCTTAACAGATCAAGTACCTAGGTTATGCAACGCTCGGCGCGGTCACGCGGTTGGGTGACTACTTTGTGGCATTTACAACTGAGTAGGTACTTCATAACGCTCTCGGGATTCTGCACCCATCAATTCAACTCTTAAAGACTTTATTTTTCAATAAAATTCAGTCATCAGTGATTACTTTTACAGTTACACACATACCGGTATGTATAATGTTGGATTAGTAAATACGTATTTTATATATGCTTCAATGTTTACGGGCCGTAATTCAGACCAAATCGATACTGCTATTTCTTATAATAGCATGTGTCTTGACAATTTCGCCAATGTCAAGTGATTTTGTTTTTTATTATATCGTCACAAAGTCGCAGGCAGGTTGCAAAGGTCCTCATTTGTCTTTTCTAAACGTCATCGCGGAATGATCGTCTAGAATTTTTAGAGTTCCTCGTCGTACAAATCACATTGCAACATAATACACTTATAATTTAATTGTCTTATTTATAGATTAAAATTCTGCAAATTTTACGCCAGTAAATAATGAAATAGGTAACACGAGAAAAATAATTAATTTATAAAAGTTGGTAAGTACTTAAAAAATGTGAAATGAGTAAGTAATCAATAACTCAAATTCAGCTCAGAACTAGGATTACATTTTTTGAAGTGAAAACTTCTTTTAGAGCGGTACGCATATTTTTAGATGAGGTAAAACCTCTGGATTCGCGATACCGTTACCATCTGGGGCGAGACGCAGCCGGCTGCCGCGCTCGCCCCATTTGATTAAGTTTTCACTTCTGTCGGCACTCCCGGAGTGCAACCCGATTTTTTTTTATTATCTTTGGACATCTTGCGAAGCAAAGATTGCGCTATATTATATTTTATATTATTTATTTATTCTTCTCGAGTTATTTCCGATTTTTAATAATTCCGATTAGTAAATTGGTGTTTTTATTTAAATAGAGCTAGAGTTATTGACTCGTGTGTGAATTCGAATAAAAGCTTCATTGGCATTCAAGCAAAATGATATACCTACAAAAAAAATACTTTATAGAAAAGACATCATTTTATATAAAATAACAAATGACGAACAAAATACAACTTTGTGACATAATACTATAAACTATATAAGCACTTGACACTGGCAAACTTTACATTATTATGGCACATGCCATTAACGAAGAAGAAAGAGAAGACTTTTTGACAACATTCCAATCAGAACTGTCAGAACAACTGTCAAAAAGTAAGCTATGGATTTATGAAATCAAATCAAAAATCTCTATCATAGTTTGAGATTTGTTTTGAAATACAGGCCTTTAAATCTTTAAATGCTTATAAAACGAAAAACATACATACATACAAATTGTGTATGTATATTTGAAGCTTTGAAATGGGCAGGCCAATATGATTCGGTTTTATATTGGCTTTGATTCTGTACTTTCGCAGAACTAACTAAAACATCGTAAAACACAAAAGATCTTATGTATTAGATCAACATTTTGGAATTAAACTTCTTAAAACTAAATAGATTTGATTGGCGTGTTTTAGCGCATTTTAAACATTATAAGGCGTAATTAAAACTGCAGAAAATCCAAGGAAATCAACTCAATAAAATAATAATATGTAATTTTTTTATTTTGGAGTTGTCATATAGAAATGTTACTCAAATTTGGACTTTGGACCGAGCAGAACAAGGTCGTTCGTATTTAATGAAATTTAGCTAGTTAGGTGAATATACAGAATTAGGGCCGGGCCATTGAATAAGATGAACATTCTTAGTTACTTAACATAGTAATAACAACTTTTATCGTTATCTAAGAAAGTAGGTATTCTTAATTTATAAATATATTTAACTTAAACTTAAAATAATATATCTTAAAGATTACACGAGATTTAATTTAATTTACTTAAAAAAATTGCATTAAACAAAGTTAAATTGAGTAGTAGATGTGTTTTCAAAAGATTGTACTTAGACTGTATGTACGGTATAACTTTTAAAACTATCATGGTTTTGAACATAATTGCGCATGCAACTGTGCCGAAATATCGGGAAGCAAAAAAACTAGTATATCATGGTAAACATCCAGTGAAAATTGCTACTGGTAGCTTAACTCACAGATGGGTAGTAATTTTGAATTATTCGAGTTGGGGAGGAATCTATGATTTATACTAAATAATCACTTAATTCTGGTAGAGCTGATGCGGCGGCTAATTGTGCCGAAAATTTCAAAAGGCGCAAATGGTATGTTGGTTATTTCATGGGTCTTGATGAAATTTAATAAAAAGGTTGGTCTCGAGGATAGACAGTTACTTTTAAGGTAATAACTTCTTATGAAAGGGTAAACCGCTTCGTTACGTAACGCGTTACGGCACCAGTCTGTCTTACTCTTATTTTACTTTACTTAACTTTTCTCTCACGCATACGGCAGCGGTAGGCAGGCTCATCCTCTCTCACTCTAACCCACAGCGCTAGTTAGATTAGTTAAAGTTATCACTTCTGTCGGGCGTCCCGAGACGCACACGTTTTTTATATGTAGGTATCACGCGTGTGAAGCCGCGAGCAACCACTAGTAATAAATAGGTATTTTCATCTAATCGAGGGGATTTATACAGCATCAAGTGAAATAGTTACTTACTTTCAGCATGCTGTAGTTCTTTGGATAGTTTCATGAAGTAGACTTGCTTTAACTATTGTTAAATTTATTTTTATGTATTTGAGAAAAAATACACGTATTATTAATTAGGTTAAGTAATATCTTCTTTTTGTATATGATGTATTAGAACAAAACAAACAGCCAAATATTTAGTATTATTCCGCCTATCTATTCCTCTATTCCATTTATCTTTGCTTAGCCGAGCGCTGGATTGAAATGTTTCAATCCAGCGCTCGGCGAACCAACTAGTCTGCAGAGCAGTCTTGGTGTTTTTTCCTTACAGTGCGGAGCAAGTCAATTGTTCCTGAGGATGCCTCGTGAAGGCGAAACACGTGTCGAATTTCTTCTTAATGAATAGTGACTAAATATTTGTCAATCTATTTAATGTTTTGTAATGGATTTCTGCAAAGTCACGCCTAAATCAATTATCTATGTATCAGAACAAAAGGCCGATAACTTATTTTATCTAGTTAATGGACGTGGAAACATCGCTGGTAATATCGTATTAGCATTGCCATTTACCGTGGCAATGCCACCAGTGTTTTAGGGACGCCTCTGGAAATGATCTTGATCATTTGAGCATCTGTGGATTAAACGGACTTTGTCACCCATGTATTTGATAATCATTACTACATTTCACATTTTTATAAGAAAACATTAGTTTATTTTACATATTGTTGAGGTATTTATAACAATTACAAAAGTTTACAATGTTATTTGAAAAATACGTGAATACATTGCAAATAAAACATAGTCAAAGAGATTCAAAGTGATCCTTGTGATTGTATTGAATAAAGTATCTTTTGATTTTTGACTTTGACTGCTGCTTTAAAGGATAATGTTTACGAAATGATGTCAAAAACTGTTAATTACAAAAGATATACGATTCCTTAATCAATTACTGAGTATATAACTTTGATCATTATGTAATTTTATATATAAAACTAATAACTAACCGTGTTGGTACTTATAATTATTAAAAATCGTGAGAGTTATTTTTTAAATGATAATAATGAATTCCATACCAATAATACAATTAAAAGATAATGCATATGCCAATTTTCGTTTCATTATAGTCAAAATACATGCTTACAATATAATTTATGCAGATGTAAAAATATGGTCACCTCGTATAATTTACAATCACATATTACCTGTGTTGTTTAAAACTGTTGCCATTGTTATTATTGAAATTAAAATGACCAGAAAAGACCATAACATTAACACCACGTTAACTAATTATGTGCCTATGAGATAGAGGGATTGACCTTGTGTATATATTGATCAGACCATTTAAACAATTGGTCATTCTAGGTTCACCTGCGTCGAAAAGAAGTCAATTCGTTATAAAGTCACACATTCATAATATTAATAAATATGGTACATCGTTGCGGTATCATCAATCCCATGCCCATTTGTCTCATTAGGGGTTGATTTAACCCTTAGTGTGCACCGAAGTCAACGGTATTTTTCTAATTTAGCCAAAAATATATTGTTTGTTCGATATTCTGTACAGAATAAAGATCATTTCAAATGTTCACAAATTCGCATAAGACTTTCATGACTCTTCGGACCCTTCATTCATTAGAGTGAGTTCTAGTTTTTTTAAAGTTATTTAGGACATTATAAGTTAAGCCGTTAATGTACAAGAAATAAAATACTTCCATTTTTTTCTAGAAAGTGTTATCTTCAACGGATAATAAATTGGTGGCATTTTATGATTTTTTCAGCTACACTTTCTGACGGAAATCACCCTTCAACCAACCAAACTCCAAGCTGAATCCTTAGCCCAGTTTGACGTCATCGAACGCTATCAACAAATCGTTCGTCCCTTGCATCATCTCTGGATCCGGCCAAAAGTCTGAGGAGGTCAAATGCACATTTGCGTTATGGATCAGCTCGCTATGTTGAAGCGGAAGGTTCGGGCTTACCTGCATTTTCGTGGTCAGATACGGATCGTTTCCTATAACAGCAGAGGATAGCATTCTGTTACCCGAGCTGTAAACTTGGTACTTGTCGACTGGGGACATGGACTGTGGAGTGTAAGGGCTCATCACACGCTCGCGGTGAGCTGGACTCATTGTTGAGGAATAGCTGTTCGGGCTCGAGGGAAGCGAATACTTCGGGCTGAAAGGACTTATGACACGTTCCCTTTGAGCGGGGCTTATCGCTGGACTTGAAGGCAGCGAGTACATATTAGGGCTTCCGATATTCAAGCTAAGAGGAGACATTGGATCGGCTAAGCTGGTGCGCATCATCTGGTTGACAGGTGATATTGTCCGCATGATCTGGCTGTTCGGTACTGCCTGGATGATGTTTATCACGGGTACTGCATTCTTGTTGATGCTCTGCTGTTGAGTCCTGGCCATTTTGTAGTTGGGGCACACCGGATTCTGCTGCGGTTTGGATGTCTGATGATCCTGAAAACGCAACGAATATTTGTTTTAGAAACGTATTTTTATGCTTTTAATTAAGTAATCGTTTTTGTAAATGTACACACTAATACTAGAGAAATATTATTATATTTTTGCTACTAGACCGGTAATTATCATGGGTGCACACTGTTGGAAGGATATAAATGGACGAGGTATTAGCTTTGACCTTGAATCAGAATTAATTAACATAACAATGATTATTCTAATGCTATATACCAGTGTATATATCAGTATATAGGAAATAGGTACCTCACCTGGTACTGATTAACCTACTTATTGTATTTACAACATTACTTACCTAATATATATGTCCTACATATGTATAAATCAATTATGTATAAATCATTGATTTTAATTCTGTAAGCAATTAAGCGGAGACTTCAAAATACTTTACTACTTATATAACTTACAAACTAGCATGTAATTTCAGGTAGGTACCTACGTAACGTGAAATTCAAACAGCCGAAATACTTATTTTTCATTTTCTGTCACAAGCGGACCATAAATTGTACATTATTATTCGATATTCAGTGATCGAGCAACGATCTAACCTACTTTACGGCTGTTGTGGAAAAGCCTTTGCTTTTGTACTAAACAATAGACTACCAACTTCTACGGTTTTCCGACAACATTTATGTTACATAAGATACTTTATAACACCCAGATAGAACAAACTTACAGATAGATGACTCTTTATTGACTACCACACGGAATATTACAATAACAGTAACTATTAAGAGAATACAATGAGCGGTCTTTTCGCTAATAGCGATCTCTACCAGGCAACTTTTGGATGGACTGGATACATGATGCAAAAACTTTGTACCTACCCCTTTTTACGAAAATGGGCGGACGGAGGAGTATGAAATTTCGCACACTTATAGTTTTTGTAGAGGAGTCCAGAATGCTATTCTTTTTCTTAAATTATGCATAAAAAATACATTAATTATGGTATTTCGGCCAGTGAGCGACCACTAGTTATAATAAAACCCGACAAATTTCAGTTGGTTTTTTCTGCTGCATCAACCTTTGACGCAAAGACAAAATTTACTTTATCGTGGAATGAAAATAATATAGGACATCAGACGCCTAGCTGGTGCATTGCGGTTAAGCAGGCGCCAGGTTTGATCGATGAAACAACTAAATTACTAGCATGCAACTACTAGCATGTCAGCAACAATCTTTTTATTTCCCACCCGTTATATATATATCATAATCAGCGCCTATTTAAGGGATGAAGCCACGCCAAGCCCATAGGTATTCTATTGATTTTATGAAGGTTAAGATAGGCAGTTGAATTTTTTAACATCATTCCGCTGTTTTCAGAAGAAGAGGCATCATCTTGTGATATCATTTCAACGTTTCATAAAAGCAACTGTAAAAACTCTTTTAACATTTTGTTGAAGCCTAGATAGCGCAATAAGTATAAGTAAAAAAACGTATAAAGTTTACGAGTTAATGGATGATTCATCGGGATAATAACAGGTGCTAACAAAGATGTATTGTGTACATTTCTTCCCATTTACGCAGACAGTACTCGCAATCTTGCCTTTGAAAAAATACACGTATATGGATAAGAATTTATAAATTGGGTTTACGAGTCTAAGAATAATTATATAATAATTATATTACTTAAAACATAAACCTTCTATGTTATAATTACTTTAGTTAGCGCGGCGTTAAAGGAAAGTATAGTCTGTCTTTGTCATTTTAATGTCAATGGATAAAGATTAAACAACGCATGAGCATGTTTATATTATAGACACCAAACTCTATTCTTCACTTCTAGTATCTAGTATACTTACTAGAAAAAATGGAGACGAGAATTTACCCTGAAATCAATCAGAGCTTGCAAAGCTGAGAATTCAATCTACATCAATGAAGATAGATGGTGCTTCATCATTTCATCATCATTCATTGATGATATCATCAGATATGAATCTGATTATTTTATACTCAACTACATAATGTACGTAGCGTTAGCTACGATTGAGTAACACACAAGTGTCTTTAGTTTTATTGATTGAGGATATGTTACTACAATGCAATGCTTATACTAATCATCTAGGTATAGGTACTTTATCTTGAATTTGAGAATCATGGACAAAAAGTTTATTTAGAGGTTTCTCCCTAAATCTCTTGATATTTACGCTAACAATATAAAACAAGAGATAGAACAAAGTCGTAGTAATTGACACATCCTGTGTAACTCTAATGGCTAACGATGGCGACGATATCACTCCCTCGGGAACCGTTTAGAAGTCGGGTTTCCGATAATGCCCTAATCAGACATTGTTATAATGGTCTTTGGCAAAGTAATGACAATAGACGTATTTTAGAGAGGCTATTTAATGTAAAACTATTTGAGCTTCGCAGATACTAACGCGGTTAAGTTAAAACCAATCAAAACAACGCGTTGAGAGACTTTTGGCAAATATTCGCGAGCATTTTGTTTCACTAGATACTAGGACAATATAGTCTTGAGTTTTATCATGATGAACTATCCAGGGAACGTACGTAGTTACGTACCTATATCAATGAACAGAGTACTAGTAGATTAAGTTACTAACAAGCGAGTCCCATCGGAACTGAATCAGAAAGTTTTTTCATCTCGCTGACACAAACTTTCTATATTTATTCAAAGAAATTATGAATAATGTGAATGTTTTTCATAAGAATAATTTTATAATTTTCAAACTAACATAACCACAGATAATTATACAAGTTGGAAATTATGTTAGATAGTTAGGGGAAAATATGGGAGAACCGAATACAGTATGATATATGGTGAATATAGTAAGTGAATATTGGGACAGACTTGTACGAGTGATTTTGACATGATTTGTTACTGCAAACTATGAATATGCTTCATAAAATAATCTCAATCATATCGCAATTAACCATATCTGAATAATCAAGCCAGGCTTGATATTTCGATTGTTTTATGAAGATTCATCACTTTTTTTAATTTAAGGGACATGTACATTTGTAATAAACTCTCAGGTACTCTTCAATCAGCCATAAGACAATATTGCTAGTAAATCTCGTAACTACGAATAGTCTAGAACAGCGGCCTCAATATACTTATTTTAAGCCTGGAGCTCTGCATTACGTGAAATGAGATTCTCTGATTCTCTTGTAAGCCGTCCCTTGCGATAAGGACTTTCAAAGATAGGTTGGGATGCCGCTGGCAACTGAAGTACTGACGTCGGCAATCCGATGTTTTCTTTGTTTTAGCCGAGCGATCCGCCAAGTTCAATTGGAGAAGTTTGTTACTATACATTTTTAGTCCGATAAAGAACTCTAGTGTTAGTTCATTTCGTCTGTCCTTAACGTTAATATTTTGAGTTATTTTGCTTCAAAATCTTGTTTGACATCAATCTGTCAGCGCTTTGTTAAACTCTTAAGTATGCACATACTTGTGGATGACTATTATACCTATTGAAAGTGATTACTTACAACAAAAATACCTAGATATATTAATCATACCAAAATTCTGTTACCATCGCTTATTCGGAGTTCGGGACTACGTATATAATAGATACCTCTATTCAATTTATAGCAACATTACTATGACTTTCTATATACAAGTCATTGGATCTTTGGAATAAAGATCAAGTATACATACAATATACAATATACATACATAATAACGAAATAATAATTTGAAAATATTATATATTACTGACTTGTAAATTTATGTTTATGACACAAGTAATCTTAGTCCTCGTTTGCGAGCGGTCACAGTTCTTGATCTTCTATATCGAGACTATCCTCTCTATGTTGTGTAAAATTGTTTTTAAGAGTAAGCACAAGGTCTAAGCCCAGCCTAGTTATTTATTATTATTTATTTATTTATATTAATTTAACCTATGCCGGCATGCTCGAATAGATAAGAGAGCTTTAAATTCGGGTAAATAGCAAGTGATTGTTTAAACAGAAACGTTTTTTTTACAGGTGAAGTGTAGCTACTAGCTAGTGCTTTCCGGGTGATATTTGATATTTAAATATTGTCCTGCTAATGTTGTTGAATTTAAATCAAAACAAGGATAAAAAATATGAAGCACCAACATCACAACTGCAATTTTCCTCAGAGGTTGGATCACCGAAGAACAATACACTATAAACATAGCAGCTTCATGTGTCGTCTAAAAGGTATGGACAAATGTTTTCATATAATTTTAATGAAAATAAAAATATTGTTTTGCAAACATCCCTCATGTCTGTTGAGTAGCGTCGACTATCCGCTACGCTAATAAAGCAGACAGACATCTCTTACAGAAATGAAAATAATCAAACAAAATGTTTATTTATAGCCTAAATGATGTTATCACTAAAGAATTAATATCTCATTGTGAATCCGTAATGTTTGCACACGCAAAAGCAATGTCTTTTGGTTACTTAGCAAAATAATTGAATATGTACGAAATCAAATAAGTTCCAACATAAATTAGATATCTCCTTGGTCATATTTTGTTTTTGTATTATGCCTACCTGTTGTAATTTAGTACCCAAGTAATCATTGTTAAAGTAATTGAAATGATTCATGTCAAAGCCATTGATATACACGGGACAGGAAAAGGGAATAAAAACCAGCGTGCACCTTTTGACAGTACTATTTCTCTTTTATTTTACACATCTGTCAAGTATTTATTTCTCTCCAGAAAAATAAATAATCCATAATAACATTTCTCTAATACACGATCATCCAAACACTACAAATATATTAAAAATAACAGTTAACAATTATAAAATATAGATTTTACGTCTTTTAAATTTTATGTTATAATATCAACACGCATAGCATGTTAATGTCTAAATTTCGAGTATCATTCAGTATTCCAAATTATTCTATCGATAATGATATCTCCCTAGAATAAGGGTGCTGAAATTTCAATGAGACGTGTAGTATAGTAGAGTTTGTTCAAGTTGTTTTGTATTATAATGGCAGTGAAGTAACTTTCACAATGCAACTATCACCACGACTTTAGTTTCTTAAATTTGTCAGTTGATACTTGATTGAATCGATCAAACGCGGCACTTCGATCGTTCGTAAATAGTAATTCGATGTAACTAACATAGTTTAAAACAACTATTGAATAAATAACGACTGCCCTAGATCAGTAGGGCGATTATGGAACTCTAATTACAATCAATTTCTATCAGTTTTCATAGATTTCTGATAGAC
Organism: Lampropteryx suffumata; assembly: GCA_948098915.1. NCBI lineage: Eukaryota > Metazoa > Arthropoda > Insecta > Lepidoptera > Geometridae > Lampropteryx > Lampropteryx suffumata. The sequence goes on from OX402563.1 coordinate 7,470,944, forward strand.
ATTGATTGTAATTAGAGTTCCATAATCGCCCTACAGGGCATTATAAATCTACTAATATGACTCAATTGAACGTAAAAGTAATAAAACATAAGACTGATTGCGGCGCGCCTCTCGCTAAGGAGCGAAGAGTGACGGTAACTATATTAAAACCTAGGAACGATTGATCATCACATAACCACCACGATATGCGCACATTTAAAACTTAAGCATTAAAATCAACATCTATCGATTGTTTCAATCGCGTAATACAGAGTAGGGAATATCTACAATGATCTACGAGTTACTACTACTTAAGGTAGTGCGAATCGGGCGAAAGTACGAGAAAACACGTTTTGAATTATCTAAACCTAGCCATAGGCTTCTTGATATCTCGAACTACTAGACACGACTCCGACACTCATTGTTCTTTCAACAATGTCCGTCGACATCAACATCAACGGCACTATTAGCTTTATTCGTAGAGTGCACGACACGAGGCATTAGGTTGAACACTGGACGCGCTGTATCACAGTTAATTTGGCGTAGGCTCGGGCCTCATGCCTTGGCTTTCCGCGGCCGACACTGCACCATACAGATATAGCCGGCGTCCACATCGCAGCCGCTCACCAGTAGGTTCATGAGGACACTCGAGGACTGCGTGCTTGTGGGCTTCTGCGGCACGGGAGATGGACTGCGTTTTATGCGTTTCGCGCACGGCTCCTGTTCTTGTTTTAAACCTCTCTTGCAACCGATGTCCCACGACGAAAGTGTTCTGCTTGGTATGAGACCTGAAAACAGTATTAAAAATTAGAAAATAACTCTTTAATCCAATAAACATTGAATCATTTTAAGGATGGATGATATACCTTGATCAGAATATAAGCTAGATATGAGATCCTGTTGTGGCGAGGCAGTGGTAGTCGCCGTGAGCAGACGTTGCAAGGCAGGTGCTGGTGAAGAAGTCACCGTCACCGGTTCTGTGGGCTGAGGCCGCGCCATGCTAACGCTGTCAGGCAGAGCCCCCCACATGACAGCTGGCTCCAGAACTGGGAGTTCGTCGTTTGTCGGTATGAACGGAGAGTTTCCATCATCAATGTCATTGTCAGACCTTGTGTTGTCGAAGGCATCTAACGATAATTCTGTTAGTAGTGACGACTGCTCGCAAGAAGAATCCTGAAAAAAAAAAGATTATTAATACGAGATATTTAATGATGGAGAAATTATAATGATAGGAGTTTTGATAGATTTAACTTTACCCGAGATTCCGGTGAAGATAGCAATAGTGAGTCATGTGTCATCGAGTCGACAGGCGATCCATTTCCCAAGTCATCGCCCAAGAAAGAAGGAAGGCTACAGTAGTCTTCGCACAGGAAATCATTGAACATTTCATCGAAAGGACTGTTCTCGAGAGGGATACAAGCATCGCCGGCCGAGGGTGCCAAATGGTCCAAAAGTTCCGTCTCGTCTTTAAGCACTAAAAAAACATAAAGGTTATAAGAAGTGTATTGCTTTACGAAAAAGTAATCAAGCCAATATCTAATAAAAAAACGTCGGGTTGGTTAATATGACACTCACTTGTATGTCCCTTGTCTTGCAAGGGCATGAAGAAACCTTTATTCATATTTTTATTGAGAGGTGCGAATATAAGTTCAGTGACAGGTATCGGTCTCTCCTCTTCAGGTAATATTATGGCAACAATGGCGCCGTTGCCGGGATGTTCGACTGGAATCAGAGGTGCGACAGGCGTAGGAGCCTGTGTGATCGGAGCCACAGTTGGCTTCAGATCAGCATGCTGCACTTGGTGTGCTGCAAACACCTCACCTTTGCACTCGATACCGCTGTGAACAAAATAATTTGGTAATGTGGAGGCCTGTTGGACAGGCCGATGTTACTTGATCGATGGTCTGTCGCTTATTTATACATATTGTGTTCTAGTGCCCCAGATTATGATCAACATTATTATATTTTTTAGAAAACTATATCAAAACATAGTAGGATATTATGTAAGCAACAATTTATGGTAGCTTAAACACATTATCATCGGAGTAGAACTATGAAGATACACAATAGAGACTAATCAGTCAACAACATTCAAGGCTACTTTGCTGATGGTGATGACGCAAGACGAAGACTGTAGACTATAGCTAAACGAAACAACCATTTTGAGACAACTTTTAGCACAATGTCTAATAAAAAGGAATTGATAAGATGAAGAGCGCCACATTATAAGAGCACTTACGAATTATTAAAAGTTATCTTTTCAAGGCTAAGAAAATAAACTAATGTAACAATTACATAATAGATTATGCATGGCATTATCATGATTACAGCAAGTAAAACTTACTTAATACGTTAGGTTAAAACGCTCAGAATGAGATTATCCACTTTAACAAAACAACACTGATACATACAATAAGAAATAAAACAAATGTTGGTTGACAACACCGTCTTCTTTGCAAGTTCGAGTTTATCTGACCAACGCAGCGAGAGGTTAGCTACAAATGATTAAATCTATGTTTACGGTGGCGTTATACAAATTAAGGATTAATTAATGATCATCTTGCTCGCAGATAACCTAGGGATTGCAGCCCTTGATGGGCACTTGCGTCAATCAATCGATATCTGCTACATACACTACGGTTCCGATAATGTTGTTGTTGACACCGCAGTTCATGTTTTCAATAACCCTAAGATTCGATAAGAAATGGTGTCTATTCCTCTGCTTTTTATCTTATCAAAGGAAAACTACATAATTTACTTAGTAACCTGATAGGTTAGTTTCGAATGAAACGTATTAATTATCAAATTCGTTCTCAAGCAAAATTAGCATATAGCGATAGCCGATTATACATTACATATTAATTACGTTATATAAGCAGCCATAGTTATATTACATGTTTTCATTTATAATATAAATTTCATTTATAATATAAATTTCATTTATAGTACACGAAAGGACTTTTTACCACACTGGTTCGAAATAACTATTGACACGATAAGATGAAGAATTTATAAATAATGATATCTAAAAGTAATGAAGAGTTGTACACAAACCATAAATCTTTCTAAATGGAATGTTTTGGTAGTTGCATTTACGCGCAATTCGAAAGTGAATTCGTTGAAGCAGGATAAAATAATGTGACCTAGACTGGAGGGAGAGGGATGTGCAGAAGATAGTAGGGACGGCCTTGCAGTCGACCTTCTCGAATTCACCCCCTCTGATGAGCCTCCCCATGTTTTCTCTAGACGGGCCATTCACCAGGAGCTGTTATGCGCGCGCATCGCAGACACGTCAGTGGGTTCCGTATTGATTTCACGTCTAAATGTTTGTAAGACCCCCCAAATACCACAAATTCTTGCGTCAGTCATGCACTCTGAATTATAGAAATATTGGATAAAAAGGTACGGGTTATCTGAGTTAACTGATGTTCTCTTTTTAAGGACTGCATGTTAATATCGTGACTGGAATTATAAAAACAGAAAAATTCTACGTTTGAAAGAAAGTATTGCGTAGGAGGCGTTGCGTATGAAGAGTTGCGTAACGCCAAAATATCTGGATAGAACAGCTGTTTAATAGTGCTGACTCCGACCTTGGCCGTGATACCGTTGCCGGCGTAATTCAACAATTACTTTTCATGGTCGAGGTCGGAACCCGAGTCTAAATATTAGGAGTAGTCTTTCGCAAAATATGTCAAAAATCACGTGCGAGCCAAAGTACTCGTAATAAACAAACAATGGCTTTACGTCCATTAATAGTGGAAATCTTTGCTGGACAATCCCTTTCTTAGTGCGCTTTAATGTTGCTAGGAAGATAATATCCTTTTAAACAGGTTAATGATGGGACTCAAATTAGTCAAGACAGACTGACAATGAAATCGCAACGTACAACATGCGACATATATATTTGGATTTCATTTGTATTTATCATCTTGTGTATATGAGCTGATAAAGACTCACGTTTTGAAAATTAAGATAAGGTAATTTGTTTGCAAATACATTGTTTTATCAAGTAATATTTTAGGACGAGATTATTAGGTCAATCAATCGCAATACAGAGCAAAAATAACAATAAGAAACAATGTTTACTGATTTATTAAAAATCAAAAATGTTGAAGTACAAGTACAGTGGAATAAGATTTTTAATAAACATAAAAAAACAGCATTTAAAGAAAGATTATTTATGTAAAATTGTAGAAAGATAGAAGTTTAATTATGTTTGAAGATATTAGACCAGCGATCGCCTATCATCACTAGATAAATATTTCAAGGACGATCTTGTTGTGATTAGATAAGAATATTAATGAACGCAGCGAAAACCGACTCAAATTAGCATCGAAGAAACTAGTTTTGAATAGAGTATAACAAGAAGAAATCAGTATCAAATCAGGAAACCAGAATGTTGTAGAACCTAAAACGTTCGAAGACATGCGCCAAGTCTCCATACCGGCTCGATATAACTAGTGACATATTAAGTATCAGACAAAAATTATACTATTTTATGTTATAATGAAAGGTGTTGTTGACATAAGAAGAGGTCCTATTACCACATAATTATTATTCAACAACCAAAGGTGACTTTAAGCGTCCAACGAACAATTCACTGGAGCACAACACAATGGTTTATTTAATTACGATCAATAGATATTTTATAAAACTACGATTAATTGACAGAAAGTTGTGGTACGTATAGAAGAGTTTCATAAAGAAATACCAATAGAGCGACAAGAATGTATTACCTACTATTATAAACATTTTAAAAAATAACTTCGTAAACTTACAAAACAAAAAATGAAATTTTCCATTATATAAAATGGAATCAAATTATACAATGGAAAATTACCGAGAAAAAATAGATGTTAAGAAAAGAGGCAATGGACATATTGCGTTTTATGAGTGCAACTAAAGTGACTTATAAAGAATATTTGATAATAATGGCAGAAGATCGATTGTAAGATCAATAATGTCTGGCAAGTATAGCGTGCGGCGCGGGAGTCAAGGCCGCCAGTGCACGGTGGCGCGATTATGTAACCAATAGCTGGTTAGCTAGCCAGTGGGGGGCGAGGACCGCTATTTTAGTCGCGGACAACACAACACACACGACGAATGACTCGTGAACGCACTATCCATTGCACATTAAACACTTGCAAAAATGCAGCACGAATCACTTAACATTGCTGAAAAAAAAGCTCTTGGCATCTTCTCCGAGTAACATATCTATAAATAAAGAAGAACGTAACCATTTTACTTCGTCAACAAACCACGTCAACGTGACTGAAACAAAAAGTTTGGGGGAAAAAATAATGAGGAAAAATTAAGGTAGTATTTTCCTAATTTGCAAAAATATGACGGCAAAGAGCGACAGCAGGTGTGATTCACATATAATCTATATGAAGAGTCGATGAAATCACCCATGATAAGTAGTTTTTTACTATGGACGTATAAACACACGATAAGGGCACTAGAACGAGCACGTTTACAGTCACTATGCACTACACCGTCACTGCACCGATCCTTACCATGATGCGTGAATTTTCCTTGTTGTTGTCAAACAATGTTTGGGCGTTCGGTGAAACGCCGGTTAGTTCGAAACTTCAAACAGCTGATCGAGATCGCGAGGTGCCGAATTTTGTCGAGTTCGGGGAGGTGGGTGGCCGCTAGGGAGTGCTTGCGACGACGTCTCTAACGCGAATGATGCGAGGCGAGCGCGGCGGCGCACTCGTGACGCTGACTACCTAAACACACGACGATAGTATACATTTTTTTGAGATTACCCATTCGCCAGCCACGCGAAATGATAACTGAGTTCACGATTATCACGATCCACCGGTGGTCTGTCTCGTAGCCGATCACGGCCAGGTTAATGAGATATCATTGGCACAGGAGTGATATCAACACGAAACCGAAGCTATACACCGATACACATTTTACAACTTATTCAAAATGCCGATATCTTTAGGGTAGATTGTGAGTGTGCGCGTATAACCTATTTCTGTACAACAAAGTACATTTAAAACAGGTCGTTGAAAGTTTCAACGTTGATATGAACAGGTTAGTTGAATAAAGTTTGGCGATTTCACATTAGTAAAGGTTGATGAACTATGTGAAGGTCGTATAAATGTAGATCAAATTACGTAACTAAAGTACGTATTACAAACATCGATGAAAATGCATCAAACCAAAACTGTAAACAAAGGAATACCTTTGAGTAACTACGTAATTTGAGTGTTTGCAAGGAAATACTTTTACATAAGTAGTACCTACGTAGATAGTACGTATTCCTGTACATGTATACTCTACTCAGCAGAATTTATATACTTATATGAAACAAAATAACATCAACACATGCACCTGTGAAGTTTCAGTAATATAATACAATTGATAGCAGATTACCTAATGTAACAAGTTAGATAGAATATAGGTAAAACAAAATTGTATAAACGACAACATTGAAAACGGTCCATCCGCTTGGGAGCTAAGATCCCACAGAAAAACTAAGCTTTAGAACACTCTTCCATGAGTCAGAAATCAAATAATAAGAAAGTGCAGTCAGGAACAGAATTTGATCTAATTAGCTAGACATAATGAGAACAATATCGGAGTAGGTATGCTGGCCCAATCAATCACTGTAATATCATGAAAAACATGCGATACCCCGGCGTTGTTCCGCAATTTACGCGCGAAACTTAATCCCGATTCTAATGGTTTCCGATATATGCTCTCAGTATTATCTAAGTAATATTTAAGGAGAAGTCGAGTGTAAAGCCTTCAAACTTAAAAGTATTATAGCAATCGAACATTCTAGAAGGACTTCCGAAGCAACGATGTTCCATCCAATATTTACTCAAACAATCTTGCAATTACATGCAACTTTAGAGAGCACTGGTACTCTTGTGGTAATGGCCTTGTGGCCGCCTTCCGATCCTAAGGTGGTGGGTTCTAATCCAGTCGTGCGTGCGTCGTCGGAATTTTCTGATAGAAAACATTATGAGCGCTATATTAGTACCTACTCTCAAACGTTGAAGGAAAATGGAATGTCATAGAACCTATAAAATTTGAAGACATGTGCCAAGTGCACGAAAGGAGCCTCTGAGGTGGTTCGAAACAACTAGTGACAGGATAAGAAGAATTGCAATTTTGCACCGTTCAGGGTCTAACAACCGATTTTAGGGTTCCGAAGTCTACAAGGAACCCTTATAGATTCGTTATCTCCCTCCGTTAGTCTGTCTATCTGTATGTCTGTCTGTCTGTCCGCCCACAAGTCGACCATTACTTTTATCGTGATTAAATTTTGTATTGTAATACGTATTAGTGACCTACGAAGTTATGAAATAAAAACATAAAAATAACGGTTACATCCTCTACATGTAAAGTGAAGTTGATTTTTTAAATGTTTGTGATCCCATCATGTCGCATATCGTTGGATAGTTTTAAAGATACTTGGATATTTCTTAGAGTTTCGATTTCGATACAGATATTTGTTAGATAAATTAAGATTTGAAATTACCATTTTTGAGGTTAGTGTGTGTGTGTGTGTTCCTACAGGCTAAAAGGTTCTTTGATGAAACCCGAAATAATTCACAAAATATTTGGATATAATAATAATGAAAATACAATCAATCAAATCAATTTTGAGTAACAGCCTGATATGTTAACATAAAAAAACCCAAAAAAAAAACCCAAATCGTTTAGGACCTCACAGTGCGTGGTCACATCGCTCAGCCATTTTTTTTCTTTTATTAACATATAATTTTTGTTCTCTATTCCAAAAAATAAACATGTCTTTGTGAATGCAATGCAAAGTTTGTCGCTTCGGCTTTTAAAGAGTGTTTGTATATCCACAGTTTACGTAGTAAGTAACCCAACACTAATGGATCCAGCACATAGCTGCACTATATCTGTTCACTAACGTCTATTTCACGTTGATTTACATTACCTCGGTTATAACTTACGAGCAAATAGCCGTGGAAACATAAATGCCAGACTTGCAGTTGTCGCGAATGCGTTTACAGATAATATTGGTTCATGTATGATTTTTTATTCGTTTTAAAAATATAAACACCGTTTCACATGTATTTTGTATTATTGTATGTTATTCAGTACATTTCTGTAAATTAATATATGATGAACTGTTTTAAAAATGTATACACTTCGATGTGTTCTGGTGAACATCTGGTTGTTCTAGAGGACTCCGAGCGCGAAACTATGAAGGATTATGAATGATCTGTGGAGCATGCGCTCAAAATTGTTTCACCTTTTTTGAAAGCGATTGCTCACAATCTTATGCAACTGTTACTAACCTAACAATTCATATTAATAAATTAATTAATATGCATTTTATTTTATAAATTGTATTTTATATATTTGCAAATATATGACTTAATTTTTTTTAATGGAAGTTAATGTTCAGAAAATGTAATGAATGATGAAATGTTGAAATATCGTAATACTGCCGGCGCATGACGAAGTTCCGGTTAGTTACGAGTACCTACTAAACGTATATTTACACTATTTTGTTTTGTGGTTGTCCCTAGTCATCATGATTGCTCAGGTAATTATGAAATTCACATCATTTTATTTACACTGCGTGCTACGTGACTTGCAGACGTGACTTGTCAAACTTCTTCTATTTATATTGATTCAGTGGTGTCCGTCTATGTTATGGTCTTCGAAAAGTTTAGTGTTTGATGTGAAAACATAAGTATTTTGCCCTGGTCAGAATAATTATTGACTAGGTTTTGTCTTTGTCAAGTCTACGCAGTTTTGTTAGAATTGACTGTTCGTGTAAACACGTTGACATTAGCATGGATTACGATAAACTGAAACAGCTTCAATAAGCAACTCGATTATCACTTCAATTATAACTGTTAGCAGTTATAGTTAGATCAGTGTTATTTATTCTGTGACAAGGGTGTTAATTGGTGGGTCAGCTCCAGAAGTATTGGCGTATGCATGGCGAAATGCATTCTGCAAGCTATTGTGCAATTAGGGTCGTGGTCGTTGACCTGCCCCACCTCCAGCGCTTTCTGGCAGGCTACGTGACTCCAGTTGCGCACACCTTACATCATCACCGTTATAAAGCACGTCATGTGTTTAGTCAAATTTGTTATTTATCCTGGTTTTACAATAGACTGTCAAACAAAAAAAGTACGTACTACAAAAATTATTATTTATTTTTATTTAACTTTTCACAGCTAAACGGCTTAACGGATCTTGATGAAATTTGACACGGATATAGAACTTGGAGACGGACATAGGCTTCCATATGTACGTAGATGCGGGCAGCAGCTAGTGTAAATATAAATAAGAGTCTAGATACCAAAGAAAACTTTAATCGAACAACGTATGACAACTTTCAACTTCTGTGCTTCGTGTCACGTAGCCACACTAGAAAAGTTTAAGCCCGTATCACGAACGATACAGTTAAAAACGATTTTATCTACGGAACTCGGGCAATAACCAGAAGCAGCGATTGTGTTTCGAAATGAAGATATCAACTAACATAACTATGATTGTGAGGACTTTTAAAATAACAACAAAAATATTGCTGAACAATGCCGAACAATAAATCACCATCTAATACAAACGAAGTAGCGAGCAGTCCCGATAGTTCATAAGTAGATGGATTATACCATCGTTATTGCTCTCTCTATTGTTGGACATGACACCTGTCATCCCTTGAGGTGATTTTTTGCATTACATTTTACTTATCACATTAACTATTTTTAACCGACTTCAAAAAAAGGAGGTTACTCAAATCGATTCGTATACAATAAATATTTTGTATGTGTCTTCGCGGATAACTTAGTCGTTTATGAACCGATTTTGATGATTATTTTTTTGTTGGAAAGTAGTTATCCCAGAGAAATCGTTCAAAAATCGTAGTAGCGTTTGTTTATTTTTTATTAAAGTATTTTAAAGCACTACTATTTAATGAAGGTCTAGAGTCTATCTGATGATGGAGCCGAAAGACAGACGAGGGACTCCTCAACGATATACAGCAATTACCTGGTGTTTGGGCTTGATAAATTTGTATTGATGAGAACTGTACACCTAGATGGGTTGTGACTGTCATTAGGGGTCTGATGATGAAGACGAAGGACCGTCAAGGGAACTCCTGAACGTTTTACAGTAGCTACCTTGTGTATATACATGAAGTCGGTTGTCTTTTTAGTTTTTAAAACGTAATTATACTTTTACCATACGATTTTACCATACCATACCATGTCTGTACTCAATAACGATCAGCTAAGGATCATTAAAACTAGTTCAGCACCCGCATCTGACTGTAAAATCGGGTTGGTATTTTTCGCGAACTGAATAACACTTCGAGTGAGGATTTCTACGTGGAACTGATCTCAGATGAGTGCTGCTTGGAGACTGATGATGGAGAAGACTGCGATAGTCTTAAAATTATTGTAGGTTAATCCTCCTGCTGACTAACAGAAGAGCTAGCAACAGAGAAGGAAACTTGAAACAAACCCGGCACCTGCAACTGAACCGACACCACATGAACTGACTCGTCTTTCCTGCGGGTCTTGTCGGCAAGGTCGAGAGGTTAGTGTGGGTACCTGGGACTGCCTGCGCTATCAAACATAATCCCAGTCAGAGTGGCGTTAGTGGAGAGGTAACATCACCAACCTTAGCTTGCTGGAGTGGATCCATGAACGAAAGTTTTCAATTACAAAGAACTGCTTTGTAACTTGACTGAAGCCACCTAAATAATCTTCAACAGATGAATCAAGGCTGATGGCTAATGGCTAATGGCGTGGTTCGGAATCATACCTTAAGGCTCGAATATAGGTCTAACAATGTTAATATTTCACACAAAGTAGACAAAGATTAGAAGATTATACAAGATTTTACGACAGAGTGAAATGAAGTCTCAGAGAGCCTAAATCATAAAACAAAACGATTTCAGACTAATAAAGAAAGTTTGAGGTCACATGAAAAATTAATGAATGCCATCTCAGAGATATCATCGGCCGCGGGACGTTCAAATTGACTTAGTACTTACTTTCTTTGATTCACTGAATCATCATAAATTGTGATTTAATAATCCAATAACAATGTTGATGGCCTTTTTTATCTCAATACGCGGAGTGAAATGATAGACATGATAGATTTGTGATATTTTTTTGTGTTCTGGAGTTCATGAGATAAAACAATAACAAAAAAACGATAACTGGTTTGGAGCAAATAAAGACCTAGTATAAAATCGAGTAACAAAGTGTTCTTGTGATAAGAATATAAATTGTAGATGTCGAACTTTCTGGATGTATATTCCGTGAATTGAAATTTAAACCCAGTAGGAGTTCCAGCTGTCTTGATGAAGAAGAGCTGGTATCAGGCTTCGTTTATTCTCTTCTATCTACAGTAGATCTAAACATACTGAGAGCAGAGCACAGAGCTGGACCCGAATTAGTATCTCTCAAATAGTCACAATACCTAATTTAAATCTAAATCTCAATTTAGATTCTAAAACTCTTCAAGGTCTCGGGCCACATGCAAGTAACAATGAGCGTATTGACGTCATAGGCATTGATCTACAGGCCCACTGGTTGCAATTTTCTCATCTAGGATAGTGCTACCATTACAAAGTACAATGTATTTGTACTCGCCAAATATCTTTTCAGCGATTTGTAACTGCTAACGTTCCTAACCATTTTTTTAAATTGCTGCCTTCCTTGTAATACCACAGTATTCCAGTATTAGTAAACTTAAAACTGAATCTTGGGAAATAATTGTAATGAACTGGCAATGGTCAATGAATACAAAATAGAAGCATACGTTCAATACAACATACAAATAAAGAATCCAGGGATGTTAGCAATGTGCGATATCCATTAGGAATTATCATGCTTACTAGAGATTTACACCAAAGCAGGTATTCCAGTCGAGATTTAAGTTATGTCACGAGCTAGGTTCAACAAACGGGGCAACCACCCACGCCCCATTCAAGCTGAAACGAAAACTGCTCTAGTACTTGCACTAGGAAGGTGAGTTGAACGACCAGGGGGAGGGGAGCATTCGCCCAGTTGCATAAACCGACCGACGACCGCAGTACACTCAGAGTACAACAGGGAATGGTAAAAGGAAATCCTCGGATACGATGTTCTCGACTCGCATTCCCAGCATGTTTTTACGCTTGCTTTGTAATCATTTGTAATTTGCTGTCAAGCTGTATATATGAAAGCTTAAGGGCATTTCAGAAGAGAGTGGAAAATGCCGATGAATGAAAATCATATAGAAAAAGGCGATGATGGTAATGTATTACCGTGATGGGAAACTAAGACTACTAACTAACTAAGAACGTAACACTGAAGATCTTAGTTATGGTTGATGGGCAGGGCAATATTAGTCTAAATACTCAAAGGCTTGGTATTGTATATAAATAATTACGTTTAAAACTAAAATGACAACCGACTTCATGTATGAAAAAGCTAAATATCAAAATTTTGTTTCATCCAAGTGGATGACATATTTTTTTCAGTTTTTTTTTAATTTAAAAACCTAACTACAGAACCGATTTTAATGAAATTTATCTGGGATTAATCGGGAAGTATATCCTTTCACATGATATCAGATTTTTTCAAATCGGTTCATAAATGACGGAGTTATGAGGCAATAAACATAAAACAAAATAAACTTGAAATTCGAATTGAAAACCTCTTCTTTTTTAAGTCGGTTAAAAAGCTGCATTTAAAATGAATCACAAAATGGCTTGTGCGTGATAGAGAATATGTAGAAAAATATTGCCAGTCTAGTTCGCAATACAGGTCAGCATACGTTGGAACAATCAGTATTCATTGGTGTAATGAATAAATTTGAATTCGTTGTGATACCCTGTAATAGCTGGACCATTTTATGTCTTGAAGCGATTTACGAGGCATTGCTTTATTGTAAGTTTTTTTATCTATACAATATTCGAATTCTGTGCAATATGATTAAAAGTATTTCGTAATTTGGAAAATATTCCAGATGATCGTCTAATCAGGATGATTTAATATAATTTGTGTGATATGCATAATGATCAATGTTAATCTCGATAATATTATTTATTTAGTTCGTATAACAGGGTCTCGGTGTATTACGCATTATATAAGGGTTTTTCTCGTGACTTGTTGAATCATAAATATAGGCATATGAGCATAGTATACCTCAGGTGCACTCGTGATCAAGACACGATTAAGTCTAATTATAGAAAAAGCGAGGTGTGTCGATCCGTGTAATAGATACAGAACAAGCTCTTACATTGACCCACATGTGGTGTTAAAATAAATTGCAACGGAATGCAACTCTTGATTTCATCACGACTCCAGGCTTTGGGTGGTTATAAAAGACGTATTTTTGATAACCACCTCTTTGTCGTAAATGTGAATAAATAATAAACAGGCAATCAATGTTTTGATCGATTTTATGGTCAGTAAAAACATGAGTAGCAAAAAGAAAGACGCAAAAGATATTTTCGCTGCAAGCTGCCGTACTCTACCAACCTAAACTATCGAAATCATCTATGGTTTAGATTGGTTCAATAGGAATGCAAGGAACAAAAAGAACCAAATGTAAAAATATGATTTTAGTCCCTTGCCAATCGCATTGTTAAAGCGTCCGTACCAATGTGGAATAATGGAAATGTCAGAAAATTTCAAACGGTTTTAACAAACTATTCCGGAAACATTTCAACAAAAATACCAGCTGAAAACTAAATGCCAGTTGCAGTGTCTTTTTCACAAACTACAAATCAACAGCCAATGAAATCTGTACATTCATTGTAAAACATTTACTAAAATTTATTGTACCTGATGATGAAGCTGTAAGTATGTAAAATCAAAGATTTCCAACATAAGATGCGCTGTATATTTAGTGATTAAGCGAACTCAGTGAAGTTCTATCATAATTATATGAGTACTTCGTCTAGTAATCTGTAAGAAAATTAAAGTACATATTGTACAATATGTACTTTCTAATGAATTATTTGAAACCTGTAAACCAGTAAAAACCTGTAAGAAAATTCATTAGTAACCTTTCGATTAGTAAACTTATTAAAAAGTTAATAAGGTTACTAACCGAAATACGAAGTACGATAACTTGATTTAAAGAAGGCTAATCATACATCCTCTAGTGTGTTTAGATAAATTGATAGATAGATTAACACTTTATTGTACACAAGAACATAGAATTTATTTATTTATTCATTATACTTTAATTAACACGGATAAACCAATTACATTATTAAAGTCACAACCAATTATTTGAAATATAAATAGACTATAAAAACTTATTTACAATGTCTAAGAAATAGTCAGTATTTCTCAGTCAGTCAGTCAGGTTAATAAAAATACCTAGCCATAAATGTCGAGCCAAAACACAAATAGTATATAAAAATAGTATGAAACACGCAATCATACATCACGCTCACAGTAACTCAAACAATCCGATAAAATTTTAACCCATCCATCCGCAAATAAATCGCACTCAGGACTAGGATTCAGGAGCGCGTTTAGCGCGGCGAGGATGCGCGGAATAGGTGACGAAGATCTAGCCACAGTGCGCGCCGGTGGTTCGGCAAACAACCTATGATTCCGACCCCGACAATAGTTATTCGGGACAAACAATCGACACAGCTCTTTGCTCAAGTCCAGAGCGTCATTCTTGCCGCGGAAAATTTAATTTTCCGCGAAAATTGTAAGAATCTGATCGCAAGCCCGTCAAACCTCCAACGAGTTGTACCCTAGACAACCCTGCAAAAATTTTGTGGGGTATAGGTAAGGGTAATTTCCATAACGGCGTTTGTAGAGAGCCCGCAAGAAAGCCTTCTGGACCTTTTCCAGCAAGAGTGCATATGTGTTCTCATGCGGGTTCCACACGCAGGCACTGGATTCCATCTTGCTACGTACAAGTGCACCAAAAAGTAAACAGACCACATGATTGCTTCGGAAGCCACAGGCATTTCTGAGGACAAACCCCAAGCGCCTATAAGACTCTTTAGCCAGTGCAGTTACATGATCGTAGAAAGTAAGCTTACGATCGAAAGTGACTCCCAAGTCTTTTACTGTGGTAGAGCTAGTAATAGGAATATTGTTAAGCTGATATATAAAGTTGATTGGGTGACACGCTCGACCGAAAGTCATTACGTAGCACTTACTGGCATTCAATTCCATCTTATTTAGAGCGCTCCACTCGAAGACTGCATTAATGTCACCTTGTAGCGCTATACAATCCGCTTCCGACTTGATTTCTGAGTAGAGTTTTAAGTCATCCGCATAGAGTAGACACCTAGCATGAGGCACAACTCCCGGCAGATCGTTAACCATAATCAAGAAAAGCAAAAGGCCCGAGGATAGACCCCTGACTAACACCAGAACGCGTATGATATGGTCGCGACTCGTACATGCCGAGTCTGACAAACTGCTGACGATCACGGAGATAGTCGGTGAGAAGCCGGAGAAGACCCGGGGCAATGCCTATAGCGGAAAGTTTTGCAAGCAGGATGTCGTTATTGACCCTATCAAACGCCTTCCGGAAGTCAAAGTAGAGTACATCTACCTGGTGCCTACGATCCATGCAACTAGAGACATAATCGACGAGTGTTAATAGGTTAGTGTTTACTGATCTTTTGCTCCTGAACCCATGTTGTTCGTTAGATAAATACTTATTGACCTGCGCGTATATGTGCTCATGCAGAATGGATTCTAAAATCTTCGCTGGGGAGGACAAAATTGCAATAGGACGGTACTCTTCAAAAGAAGATTTATTCGAGCTTTTAGGTATTGGAGTAACCCTTGATAACTTCCACTGTGGCGGATAAACACCAGTTTTAAGTCCCAAGTTAAAAATGTGGCAGAGAGGACCGCTCAAAAATGTTCTTGCCCTTTTGATGAATGCAGGTGGTATGTTGTCAGGGCCCACAGAGCTTCCAGGTTTCAACTTGTTGATACCAAAAGTTATATCGCGCTAAGTAATCGTCAGCATATTGATATCATTGCTGTTAGCAGAGCTATCAAAGACAGCCTCGGCATTAAGTTGGGGTATCTCGGGAAGGAAAACACTAGAGAAGTAGCTTGCGAAAGCCTCAGCCGCCCCCGGTCCCGTATAAGTTGTACCTTGATATCTGATACTGGGTTCAAAACCTCCCTTTGACCGAAGGCTCGAAATGTGCTGCCAGAATTTCCGCGGGTCCCGACCAATATTGTCCTCTATAGACTGCGTATACGCACTGTAGGCAGACGCTATATGATATTTTAATTCAGCTCTGAGGTTAGAGAATTCTTGGTAGATTTCAACAGAATTGAGACGTTTCCATACCGAATGCAACTTTAACTTTCGCTTTGTGTCCTGAATTATGTCGCAGGTAAACCAAACCGGGGAGCGCCTGCCCGCAGAGACCCCACGGCGTTTTTTTGGCACACACGCATCAAATATGTTATAAATAATGTCATAAAAACACTGGCTGGCAAATTAAATATAAAAGGAAGAAACAATAGAAATGAAATTGTACAATGGACGGCCTTATCGCTAAAAGTGATCTCTTCCATGCAACCTTTGTATGGACAGGATAAACAAAAACAGAACGACGGCGGTGTACAAAAAGTTACATAATATGTATATTAATATATTATGATTCAAAATACCATTGTAATCTTGCTAATCGACATACACGATAAACACACATAAAACACATAAAAACAACTTTCTATAAAAGAAAACACAAGTATAAATGTTTAGCCTTTTTAAATATAAAAAGTAATTATCTTAATATCTCTAAAAAAATCTATATCTATAAAAGTTAATTATCTCAATATCTCAAATATAATCTCTGATAAGGTATCTGTACGATTTTTACAACCTTTCATACAATTAAAAGTAATCAACTTGAAAAACAACTAGCTGAGTTCTAGCTTATATACACCCAGTTATTTGTTATTTGAGAGATATGTTAACAAAACTTTGAGCGCTGTGAATGCTATGATAGATAACAATGGTTAGGTTATTGAATGAACACCAGTTTGCATTAGTTTAATTAAATCCATGAATGTATGTATTTATGATAAAATTATACAATGTAATTGGGAGTGTAACAACAAAGCATCAATAAAACTGATTAAGTTAAGAGCAGCACCGAGAAGTGGCACAAATAGTGGCAACTGGTACAAACAATTTTACAATTAAAATAGAAACCATTGAATTTTAAATATTAAGTATTCAGACTCATCGTTTTGTTGACACAGAACTGCAGATAATGTCGACGATGCCGACATTCACAATATTGAAGTAGTAAAATAACACTTTAGATGTAAAACTCGAGTAGATTAGATACAAAAGAGGATATAAGCAAGTAGTAGACTTACTAGGATAAAACTAGATCAAAAATATACACTTCTGAAGCGAAATAAGGCGCTGCGCAAAGGAAGACACTTTTTGTTGCCGACACAGCACACCATTACAGGGAACCGTAGTTGCTGTGTCTTGTAGTGGTGATCGGACACAGTCGCCTGTTGCTACTACTGGCCACTGGATCAATTCGTTGCTTGTTTTCCGTCAGTACAATCGTAAGGAAATTTGTTAATGTTGTTTGTGTCTTCAACTGACGACTTTTAGTTTCCAGTTGCCGACACCGAACACTTTTTGATCATCAATGAGTATTAAGTCCAACTGGACACAAAAAAATATTTACGTGCGCTCAGGGAGTGGATGATTTCATACTGGTTCTGTAGAAATTAAATATTCATCGGTTGCTTGTATCACAAAAATGTCCACGTTTGCGTCCGCCTAAGAGATATAAGTCATTTCACAAGTCAAGTCACAGTAGATGCCTGTAGATAAAGATATAGATATAGAAGATGGAGATGATTCCTGACCTATATTTGATAACAAGTTCAATAAAGATTAGAATGACAAACACGAACCAAGAATAACTAACATAGCAACGGCCACCTATGATAACCCAACATGACGATATGCATTGATGCTTATATTTTCTGTTATTTGTTTTTATATGATAAGCTAATTTATGTTCAGTAAATAATAATAACATGAAGCAATCAATGGTTATCCTATTAAAATAGTATATGAAAGTGAGTGCGAACCGTGAACTCGAGCGGCAACGAGCGGACCGCGGATCAAACTCACCCTGATGAAGATTCTCTAGATGAATCGAAACATTGTCGGTGCCTCCATCGACAAAATAATACGTGAGTAAAGCCCGTGTTTATCAAAATGTATAGTACAATTCACGAAAGTTTTGAAAGTGAAATATATGAACGTGTGTGTAGATTTTTGTTTGTAACTCAATTTAATAGATACATACGAATAATCAATGAAGCGCGTACCCAACGATAAGTTCTTCTTGGTTCAATCGTAATTTACTCATTATATTTTGTTGTTTTGTTTTATTGTTTTTCAAAGTTTCAATATACATACTTGTTTTTTTTTTTAACTACAAGTGGAAACTTTTAATTGGCCATCTTTAAAAAATATGCCTTGCATATATGTATGACATCTTTTATAAATAACATTGTACCTACATGACTGTAAGTGCAAAACAACTAAATTAAAATTAAAAAATATATCTTTGTATAATATAATTTTACTGTACGTGTGTATGTCAATGTACTCCTCCTAAACGGCTGGACCGATATGAATGATTTTTTTTGTATGCATTTGCATGGCGCCCTGGATAGTTTAGATTCAAGATCAGCCCGGCAGATGGCGCTGCAGTCGGTACAATTAGATATATTTTTCCCTTTCTAAAACGCGCAGACGAAGTCGCTAACGGGACAGCTAGTATACATTTATAGATGTGGACCTGTATGGACCTGTGAACCATATTTGCTATTTTTATCGACGTACCACGTACTACGTAAACCTCAGGCAGCAAAATGTACCTACATTATAATATGAATCACAAAAACAATTCGGTTTTAATCTAATTTTTTCTTCACTGCAAACTTTTCGTTTCGTTTCGACTTTAAAAAAAAAAGATTTTCTTAATGTGTGATGTAATTCATAGTAAGAACCGGATTTTATTATTAAACCAGTTTTCAATTATATTAATATACCTAATTATTTTTAACTACAAACATACAAGCGAACTAGTTAGGTAGGTAAGGTACTTGCTTCTCATTTTATTGGACAAGCGCTTTGTGGCCTTCATTATGCAAGTGATAAGACGATTGAAAGTGGTCCTCGTGATTTTCATTGAATATATTTTGAATTAGATTTTTGGATTTTATGAAAATTATTAATTCAATGTAACTTATGTCTAGGTTTAAAGAATTGAAGATCCTAAAAAAATATTGTCTAGACTAGATAATTCTAGTATCTGCAATCAAATCCCTTTGTTCGGTGTAGGACAGATTCTGGATTGGATAGATTCGTGATTCGGCAGATTCGGTACTCGACAGCTACATTTTTATAACGAGAACCTCTTGAACGAGTTATTTATGGTGGCGCTTCGGCGGCCGCTGCCGCGGCACGCTCGCTTTGCTCGCTCGCCTTGCGTGTTGTTTTCTATAATCTAACATAACCTTACCAACTGGTAAGGTTGAGTAACGAATCTGCCGAATCACAAATCTGTCCTACACCGAACAGCGGATAATGGTGGCAATTCGGTTGGTTGATTTCTAAAATTAGGAATTGTCTAAAATATATTTAGTTAGTCATAGCATTTGTAAAACCTATTCGGTTGGTACCATCTAACTAAATTAGAAACGCTTATTTAAATTTGATCAAATTAAATTAGGATAAGTTGGTAGCAGCAGAGTACCAAGTTTCATTTGACAGTTCTAAACCTAATTTTAGCTAAAATGAGTTAGGTTGGTGCCAACAGAATTGAGGCCAATATCTGCATCATTTTACTTTTACATAATCTTTATATAATAAACGACAGGTATGATCTGGGATGTGATGATTTAATTAAACCATATTCAGATAAATATATCTAATTTACGTATAATAAACAAAAATCCATCGACGTACTCGTAAATCATGGCAGCAAGAAAGGGTCGGCTACTCCGCGTTGTTGTTCTCGATAAAGGCGTTTGGCGTAAGCGTTTGGCGTGACCCCAAAACGTTCTCGCAGGGCAAGCAGCGATAAAGCTTTACGAATTGTACGATATAGAACCATTTCAACTGAAAGTGCTTTTGAAACTGATAAACGAATGTAAAGTGCGGGAAACAAAAATTATTGAAAGACCAAAAACAGACAAACCAAGTAAACGGTTGATTGTTATAATGCTGTCATTTCAAGCAACAACGGAACCGAAGCAGTATGATAGCAAAAATATGTTTACCGTACTCAAGTGTCTGCGCAAGATGATTGAAAATGTCAACGTAAAATATTCATAGAAGCTTTTAAAAAGAAAGCAGCAACAAGGGAATTCCATTAAACGATAAAGTTCCCTTGGGGAAAATATTTTCTTGTTTCCGATGGGTGTTGAAGTTATTGCGTACTGAAATGTAGTCGTAAAAGTAGCTATGCTTAATGAAAATATCAAGATCGTTCATATTGAAACTCAGTAAACAAGTTAAGAGAGGCATTACAATACGACCGTGATTTTTTAATTAAATTCCTATTTTGGCGTTCTTATTCAGGGCAACTGAAGCTCTTCGACAATTTAGACTCATTGTATGGTGGAGCATAGTTATTAATAAAGTTCACAGCGGCTTCACTTTTCGCCATTTTTTTGTCTATTTATATAAAGCCGAAATTCCAACGCAAGTTTTTAATTTAATAACGGGACTTTTTTAAGCCCATGGATTAAACTTCTGTACTAAGCAAACGAAATGAAAAATATGTAATAATATATCTTAAACAGTGTTTGAGTTTAAAGCGTTTTAAAAAAAAACAATTTGAGTCAAAAAAACTAACTAAAACCGTTATTAATAGCTGTAAAGTTCTCCGTATGTAAAATTCAAAAAAACGTTAATTTATATGGAATGTAATTATATACTATATTTTTAATTAATAAACTTTAAATAAACATAATTACAACTGCACAAAATGCAACAAAAAATACAAAATGAGATACATCGGCCGCAGGACGGTATTTTGTGATAAGCCAATAGTGAAGTGGCATCTCAAACCAAAACAAAAATAATATTACATAATTATTAACATGTTTCTCCTGTGAATATCAAAGCAAAAACAATAGAATGAACCTGAGAAATCTAACATAGTTGGATACATGTAACAATACATATACTTTGCAGTCAAACTGGCAGAGTTACGAGCCAAAATATTGCCCCTGGGCCCTGACATATTGGCCTGGCTTTGAACGTTCCACTACCTATGTACCTATCAGCATGTATGTTTAGATAATGATTAGATACCAGGTACAACCCGCTTCGTACGCGTGTTACCTACATAGAAAGTAGCCTACATCCTTCCCCAAAGTAGAAATATCTACGACTGCGGAGCTTCCATCCAAACGATGTCACATCTGCTCGTCTGCCCCTTGTGCCCATACACCTGCACAGGGGCTGACCTAATGAACTCCACGGACGTTGTAAAGAGGGGGGCAGTATTTTATTCAAAATTAATTTAGTTGTATCATTAACACGCAAGGAGAAGAAAAATATATCTCTTTAAAATCTCCTTAAAAATCTAAAAAAACTGTGCAGCAGATTAGCTGTGAAAACGTAACCAACAATCAGACAGAGATACTTTTGAAATTATAATATTAGTATAGATTACCATATGGATATTCTAAAATGCTCTGAAATACTAAGAAATATTCTAAAATGACATACGTACTTATAAAAATCAGGTGTGTGACCGAAAGAAAAAAGAATGGTAAACCTAAACATTTATCTTTTTAGTCGAGTAACCTAAAAATGTTGACACAGGATCAAAAGTAATTTGAAAAAGCTAATATTTCCACAAACGACTTTCAGGAAATATAACTTAATTTTGACTAGTCCTATAAATATAGAACATCCGTATTGAGACACATTCTTTTTATTCATTTTTGCAGTGATATTTCACAATAGAATACCCAGCCATGATAGCTTTCCAAGTAATCTTGTGACGCAGTATCAGATAAGCTGTCTCTGAAACTGACTTGAGCCGCTATATTTGTCAAATGTCAATCTACTAAGAAACGAGTAGGCTATAGACGTCCGTTATGTTAGACTTTGTTTCTCAAACTAAAAATGAACTTAGTAATCTTAATACGAATTATATTGCTATATGTATAATGATTTAACTCCACCATCTCCTTTTCACAACAGACGTACCGCTTAATACCATCCATACCTTGTCAGTCTACCACCCTTACGAACAAAGCGCGTTGCTTCCACATTTAAAATGCGTACAGCCAAGGATTGGAATGCTTTGCCGTTGTCTGTCTTTCCTGAAAACTACAATCTAGGTCTCTTCAAGTCTCGAGTAAATAGGTGTCTTCTAGACCTGCGTGCCCCATCGCTAAGTAGGTATAAATACAAGAGACACCGAAGTTCGGTGTGAGACTAAACAAATTTATTTACTAAACGGGACGAAACATAAAAATTCTTTAAAACATTATGCCCGAACTTTGATGTATGTACTTATGTGGGTACTTTAAATACGTTCCAAATTGATCGTGATTGTATTAAATATAATTACGTTTTAAAAACTTCAAGAAAACCGACTTTATTGAATATAAAAAATGTTTAGTGGAAAGTAGATGTATTTCGTTTACATAAATGCATAATATGGGTAGGACAACTAAACGCACTGCTCCAATGAGACAGCGAGGTTTCGGATTAAACGAAAATATCATCCATGTATACAATTTTTAGATTCTTGTAGATTTTAAGAATAATTAGATTTTTAAAAACCATTGATTTCGATATAACATTTAAATAGGACCACCCATTAAACCATTAAATGGGCCTTTAAATGAACTATAAACAAAAAATAATTTTCCAAATCGGTTCAGGCGTATTTTGAGTAATCGATGAACATAAATAAAAAAACATACAGACGAATTAAGATTCTTCTTTTTTGAAGTCAATAAAAAAAGATAAACTTCAAAAAGAATTTGAAATTTGACTGAATAATATTACGCGTAAACCAAATAGTGACAAACTGAAGTAAATTAACGAACATTCAAGGACTTAACGAACGCAAATTGTTACACAACAAAATTAATGAAAGTGCTGTCGCGAGGAGTGGCATACCTCATCAAGATAAGACACGCCGAAAGGTATAATCTACTAGAATTACGTTACGGGGCACTATCGTCGTAAAACTAGGTTATGGCGGCAGACCAAATAAACAACTTACAAAAACATCATAAAATAACATGAGAATAAATACTTACTTTGATTAACGTAATGTAATAACTGTCTTTCATTTCAACTCCTGAAATTGTATCACTGATAAAGATAAAAGAAAAAACATTTAAAAACGCAGCTGCAAACATCCTTATTCTATTCCTACCTTATAACGTAGTTGACGCAAACGACGCTTATGGGCTTCTGCTGCTTGTCGGAGAGAACCGTAGCTTGGGTCTGAACCCAGGCATAGCCTCCGGTCTTGGCGAGGAAGCGGTACTGACCAGTCTCGCATTGTCCTTTGGAAAACACTGCAACAAGAGAAACTTGGTTTGGAAACTTTCCCTTCAGTATATTACGCACAGCTCCCATTAATTTAATTTATATCATGGTAAATTTAGTTGAAGTGAGAAACCACGAAGCCAGCAGTTTGTCTGAACAGAAATAAGACTGAGGCGAACGCCGTTCAGCAACCCTCCAGTGTAGCAAGTTAATATAGGTTGCGGATAATGATAACCGATATATTATATTAATTAAAGACTACTATAGTTTGACGTAGATACTACGTGTAAATGGTATTCAACGTTTGCAAGGCTCTTGACGACCGCGGAACGGAATGTGAGAAATTGATTGATTTTAGATTGATTTATTTTCTTCGTCACATACAATCAGTCGAGGTGTTATCATAATTTGATATTGCGTCAGACGTTATCGTCTGTAGACCAGCGTTGATTCAGGCGTAATACGCAAAATTCTCTGAAATGAAGATAATGAGTTACCAGACGATGGATTAACAGGCAATTAAGTCGGTAGTTATTAATCAAAAACTCGACTCGAACTTCATTTACGACAATAATGGATTTTACAAAACAACAGTACAGTTTGAACACGGTAGCGAAACAATAAGTCGCATACATTTTTGCTGTTCTATCAATTAACTAACATAAAAATAAGCGGAGCCTTTAATACCATTAGGTATATGTTTCAACTCGTCATAGGGTGTAATTGTATCCTCAGTAACTCGTAAGAGAGATATAAAATATTACGCATTTCGAATTTACTAAGGAGTATTACTTATTGGTGCTGGATTTTAGTAGGTTACACATAATAAGCATTGTGTAGCCGTTTATTTTTAAGATAGAAAGTCAGTTCAGTCTTATATAAATTGTTAGGCTGAAAAGGTGTTCAGTCAATAATTATACTTGGAATATTGTACCGCAAATCGAACTGCATCCTCATGCAATCACGCAAACATTTTGTTAATATAGATGAAATAAGAGTGTCTAATGGATCACGACATAGGCAAGGTTGCTACACTACACCACCTGTGCTCAACAAATACATGGTCACAATTTTCTTTGTAAAACATATATTAGGTTGGGGAAAAAGTCTTTTCGCATTATAGTATGTATGAACTAGTAATAAAATCTCTTTGGGTATACTATTTGTATCTGGCTGGTTTTGGTATCATTAAAAGTTTAAATTTTAAAGAACATAATTCCAAATTCAAATTAGGAAAATGTGTGATTTTTATTTGTTTTTCGTACTGTCAAGATGAGTGAATCTAATGAAGAAATTGGATAAATTCGACACACACACATCTTTAACCACTCAGCAAAAATTAAGAGAGTTTGGCTGGGAGGTGTTAAGGCATCCGCCGTATAGTCCTGACCTTGCACCTTCAGATTTCCACCTGTTTCGGTCTCTTCAGAATTCTTTAGGCAGTGTTAGGTTAACATCACGAGAGGACTGCCAAAACCACATGTCGCGGTATTTTGATCAGAAGTCCCAAAATTTCTAGATGGCAAAAAGTTATCGAACAAAATAGTACCTACATACTTTAGTTAAATGTAAATAAACTATATTGAACAATGTTTTGAATTTTCTTAAAAAATGCGAAGAAAATTTTTCCCCAACCTATTATAACACAACATAATATAAAACTGTGCCCGGTTTATTATTAATCTTTAAAAATGACAAGTAAGCCAACAGGCGGCACAACGTGGTTAGAAATTATTAATCTATGGTTGATCAATATATAATTTATTTACCAACTCACTGGCTGACCACTCGCCTGAATCAAGAGAAATCGCACCACAAAGACGAGTTGGAACGCAATATAAACCATCTAAGCAAACCCTTGAGCTACTGGTTCCGGACTTGAACATGATCCATTCGTTCTCTCGAATGCAAGAAGTGTAATAAACTACGTAGTTCAAGGTCAAAGAACCAATAATACAAAGAAAGGAAAGGACGCATTCCCTTATCGTAGCACACCCGGTTCGTAAGTTGGGATCAGAACAAGCACCGTCTGGCGTGCGGATTACATTTTATGTATTTTCTACAGTACTATTGCCTTAATATTGTTGTTGTATCTGGTACTGCTCTTATTTCTTTTTTAAGGGTTTCGAAGTCCAACAACCCTTATCATTTCGCCATGTCCGTCTGTCTGTCCCCTACTAATCAGAGCTCTATCTCGCAGACTATTAGTCATATCGTAATTAAGTTTCGCACTGTTATACGTATTAATGGCCCCTACCAAGGTATGAAATAAAAACATTTAAAAATATTATTAGTAAGAATATCAACAAAACCGAATACCAAAAAATCTTTTTAATTATGAGTAACAGTCTCATTTATAATCATTGAAAATAATCATGAACGCTCCATATTGAATTATTATACCTAGTTTGCTAACTAGATGGTGTTGAATTGCTTTGGGACCTAACCACTAGTATTCTTATCTTAACTGACATTGGAAGCCTTCACTCTGCGCGATCGCATGCGCATTTACTTTAGTTTTTTTACAACTATGTGATTAGTTGATTCAAAGGGATCTAAGAATGTTTTCGCTTCTTGTAAGTTTACGGTCTGAAAAGTTCTGAATTCGCAGACAGCCACAACCCGCATAGAGTTTTATACAACGAGCTTATGTTGAGCATAAACAAGTACTTCGTACTTTGCTTCGTACGTTACTTTGCTATATAATGTGTTTGTTTGTTAAATATAAGTGTTCCTTTCTAAGATCATTTGGCTTGCATTATAACATGTTTAGCCATAACGTGTAGATATATTTTATAATGTTTTATACTTATCGTTCCTAACAATTAAATATACATTCATTCAATATTCTCCAGAAAATACCTAAATCAAGTACAAATTCATCGAAATAATGGTATTTCGATGAATAGACAAGAATAGACAATAACTCACACAAATATTATACTTACAAATGTGTCTGATAATATCAAATCCGAGAGCAAAGAAACTAATAAAGATTAATAGCAACCAGGCGTGAGTGTAATAAGAACTGAACCCTCGGGACTTTGGGGTCAGTTAATTCTTTGAGCTGATAATATTTTTTCTCTGGCCAGTCAATTTATACACGGAACGAATTGCTACGAGTACTACATGAGTATGAACGATCGATGAGATAGCCAGCAGTAAAATATCAATAAAATTCATAGACGCAAGATATTTTTGGTTCATTTTCGTTTCTCTGTTCACTATGTCTAGTGTGGTCCGGCGGGACCAGCGACAAACGGTATGCGATCTGTCGATTAATATCTGTCACTTTGTTTCTGTTCGTATTGAAAGGCAAGCACATTGAACCAGTGGCTCGTTAGATTGTAATCTTTAATATTACTATGACTTTTACTAGGTATGATTGGAGTGGTACTAGAGTGCAATGGTTTTTATTGATAAAATACACGCACGGCATTTTTAGAAGTACGTACCTACAGATTATTCTAAGGCTGAGACGATAAAACCTTTAAAACAGAAAGAGGCAGAAATCAGTAATATAATACCAATGGTAAGACAATATTCTGGGCTTTAACATCTGTAAGAAGCATTTTTTTTTGTGAGAAAGGAAACTGACTATTTTGGTTTTTATAGAAAAATCGACTTGAAGATGATATTTATTTATAGAATTCTAGAAATAAAAGGCAAAAGCTAAAATCAGCAATTATGACGAATAGGTAAGTTAAACTGAAAACGCTAAAGGCAGAAGTTGGAACCGACGACACAAGTAAGAGTAATGCTACAGCTTCTTCTTTCCTCTTTTCCAATTGTAAAATTGCAATAATTTTCGCGGTTTCACTCAAACTGTACATACTTGGTAGAACGCCAAACGTTCGCATTCGCATAGTAACGCTAGAAAGAGAAACAGAAAAATTAAATCGAATCAAACGTACTTTGTCTTTTGTTATACAACTGCATAATTGGTTGCACCTTGATCTATTTTCTGATAGAGCTGACGTCACCGCGAACTAAACGAACTAACTCGATTCAAAGAAACACTATATACCTATTATTTAAATAGATACTGTCCATAATATTGATAGACCGACAGAAAAAGAAACAAAAAATTAGAAAAAAAAAAAGAAAAGAAAATTCAAAATGTAAATAGAAACATACTGTTTCTTAGCTCACTTAGCCTGATTCGATAGAAAGAACCTAGATATGAAGAAAACAAAGTTTCGCGCAATTTCTCTAAGTGCCAGAAAGTGTTAGTGTTAATAACAGTGTTATTGTTTAAGGACTGAGAAAGCTTTTGGCTAATTGATGTAAAAACATAAGAACATTGTACGGCCCAACAATAACGCACACACACATAGTATATTTCTTACATTAGGGTGGGTTTTTTCTGACAAAAATAGAACAGTTTTGATTTGCAAGAAATAGATTGCGCGTTGTTATCGAACTGATGCGGGTGCTATAATTGTTGAAGAGTCAACTATCTGAACTGAAGGGAGCAGTATAATCCAGGCTTAGAATCACTTTGAGGCACGTTATACCGCCAAAAGGCGGTTTTGTTAAGTTTATAGCGGATCAATAATCGGACGAATGTCAATAAGCGGACATCCATAAAATTATATTACGATTAACATCAATTGTTAATACTTATCTATATACAATAATAATTCAAAAAAGGGGTAAGCACAATTATTGATAAACTTATATGTTATGATAAAAATGTAATTGTAATGCAGAAACAAAGCTAATGAAAAAATAGCTACATTAAATACAATCTTGTACCTACCAGCAAAATCAGTTGTGGATTGCATGTTATCTCAAATCCACAATCAGTCCTAAAAACAAGGTTTGACGAGCTACATAGGTCATTAGCATAAGGCATCAGTTATTCAGGTGAGTTATACGAGAATGACATGGTATCAGCGCGAACCGACCGTTTTTTGCCGAATTTACGCCACGACAGGCCAATAGGGCAACTGATATTACGACATAGGAGGTAATAGAATCCATACAGTAGATTATTTGAGAAAAGCTACATTAGTCATCCGTACATTAGATATATATATTTTTTTATAATATATCATAAGTATCTATTTAAAAATATATAAGTATTCTATCAGTCATCAGATCACTATAATACGAGCTATGTTTAGTTTGGGGCTGTTGTGTGCAATGTCTTTTTTTTGTACCAATTGCACCGAATTTCATATCATTAGCAAGGTCGTAATTGCATTGAGTTTTGAAATCAAAATGATCCTCGTGATTTCCGTGAAACAACGTTTTTGAATTTGCAACTTTTGTGTAAACTCAACATGTTTCAAACCCTAAAATATCGATTGCTCCCAGCTGTGTCTACCTAAGTAAAAAGCCAATCAATTTAACGAGCACGAAGGTTGCTAACCAATTGAAACCATATTGATATTTTTTCTATACAACGTCGCTTATATTATGTTGTGCTATTTTCTTGATACAGATCGATACATTCAATCTAATTAACTGAAGGCCTCGGATACATAATAAAAATATAAACGCACGCGTAAACGCATGGAAATTATCTCAGAAGCGTGACCGCATCATATTACCTATCATGTCATGCTCATTTTCGGCTCGTCATCTCGAGGGTAATAGCTGAAAATCAGTGTTTGCTTCTTAAGCAATATTATCGCTGAGCAATTTGAAACCTTTCAAAACCCTTTTGAAATTGCAACACCTAAGCACTTTTAGTTTTAAGTATCTCGGGTCTAACCTAAAGTTTTATGTATCTACCATTATGTACAATGGTACCACTGATTGTACGTGACTATCTATCTACCTATGTTCCTTCTCTAATACATAAATTATATGTATGTATAATAATTTATGTTATCAGGTTCGTAGTAATCGTAGTAATGGAAATGTTTTGACTATATTCAAATTATTATTTAAAGTATTTGAAATATTGTGTGTATTCAGACATGGTTTTTACGGTAAATCTACTTACTCACAAATATATAAAATAAACTTTTAACTTTACAATTTGCGACAAGAACAAACTTTGTTTTCAGAACTCATTTTGTCAGGTTTCTCTAAAAGAGTCATTAAAAACCCGTCTTAATTAAAAGTTTCCTTTTTCGAAATTATACCGAATATCGATTAAAGGAAGGAAGCCAGGTGTCGATGACAATACAAGACTAGAATAATAATACAGAAATGGAAGCAAGAGACGCTGAGAATTTGTAACTAAAACATTAAAGGAATACTGGAAATGACGCGAAATGTACTTGAGTGTAATAAAGAAGCACTTGACGAGATTAGTACTCTCGTTAAATCTTTGAAATATTATAACGCAATGAGGTTTAATACCCATAAAAAATCTTCCACTCGTGGCAAAATCTAATTATACGGATTCGTGTTTTTGCCGCTGAAAACGGGACAGGAAAATAAAATATGCTGAAACAGGAGCCCGCAAAGGATTCTTTAAATAAAGAAGCCCAAATTACCAAGGTTTTAATATGAGCTGTGTAAATATATATTATTAATGCAGGATAAAATGTATTCTTCAACTTCAATGTACATGCACCTGCATAACCTGCATTATGTTTTCAACAGGGTCGTGTTGGAAAGGTCAGTAGCCAAGCAAGTAAAATATTATATTTTTTTGCTTCCTAAGAAACCAATAAATTTTCAAGCATCAATTTGAATAACAAGTATATATTAAAAATGTATAACCCGACACACACGATACCTCTGCGGTAAGTTGTTGGGTATCCTGCAAATTCCGGGTGATGCTGCAGCATCAGGTCAAGATTACTCTTTTCTTGTCATTAGATCCTGTTAGGATACCAAAATTCCAATCGATCAGACCTTTGGAAGCTGCTCACATCCCTTCATCAACTGGTTAAACAAATTTTCTGTAATTAATAAAGCTAAGAACACGCTCGAGCAAGTCACCTTCAAACAAAACAAAAAATCGAAATCGTTCATCCGTTTCTTAGTTACGATATCACAGACAGACACACCCATACACAGATACACACGTCAAACTTAACAAACCTCTCTGTTGGCTTCACCTAAATAATGATGGAACAATAATGGACGGATTCATTTGGTGCATCACATATCACTGACGTTTACAGAAATAAAATAAGGGGGCACTATATGAATTTATGATCATTATGACACCATAAGCTGAAATTAAGGGGAAACAAATGGTGAAGCCCATTTGTTAAGCACTAAAAAAGATTTACTTCCAAACAGAGGAACGTTAGGAGAATGAAATAAACAAAGCCAAAACGAATTTGAAAGTAGATTGCAAAATAATAATGAATTTTCTGAAAAAATGCTGCCACTGTTTAACTGAAATGGAATGAGAATGAGAGCAAACATTTTGAGAAGCAACATCGCTTAAAAACATGCAAAATGATTATGGATGGGAATATCGAAACAAAACAGGTCGCGTTACTGTAAATTTGAGACCAAATTGAATGAGGACATGAAATTATATTATGGTTCTTTTTACGCATTAAATACTTAATAGGGAGGTTGGTACTCGACAGTGGAGAGACAATTGAACGAAAACAGTATTTGAAAAGTTTGACATATTTAATGAAATATTTCAAGAAGTTCTAAATCGTACAATGGCAAGTTATGGTCATTGGACATAATATTTTAGGACCGCAATGGCTTAAAATGAAAGGACCACGATCGTAAAATAGAGAAAAATCTAGTAACTTCTGCCGTCATAAAAGATCCACGCCGAGACAACAATTGTAGGTGCTCGTAAAACCTAACGCTTGTTATCTGGTGGAATTGAAACGAGATGCCCAAATAGCCACTGTTTGGGGGACTGGTGAAATTGAAAATATTTAGCTGGCCAGCCTTAGTCGAGACAAACAAGAAAAAAATATAATTTTGCTAGCATGAGACAAGCACGACATTACATCTATTATCTACAACATGAAGATGGGAAAATTTGGTAGTACGACAGATGGTTAAGACTGTTCGTCATAGCACTCTTGAAGGCTGATGATTGTCAATATGATTTAAAAACATGATAAGTATGTATGAGCGTATGTGGGATAGAATTTAACTTTCAATGATCAGACCAAACGAAATTACAATTTCACAGCTGAACGCTTCATTACATATACGAATACTGAAGACTTATTTAAATAATGTTTTGTATAATAACAGGCAATAGCTGAGAATATCTTGTACATTTTGATGATGAACGTTAATTTTGAAACATGTTGACTTAAATTTAATTTCTGTTATTATCGATACTAAACCCTTAAAAAATGTTGACCAGAGCACGTCTAGTTAATTTGAATAATCCTTACGAACCTCAGTAATTCCGAGCGAATACGACAAGACACGTAGGATTTTAGAAAGGGTGTTATAAGGATTCTGATTTGAATTTATATAATGTAGTATAGTAAGAATATGGTAATTTATACATGGTGTATCCATACAACAGTCAGTGCAGTTATATCGCTATAATATCATAAAAACGTTTAACAATCAATCTTTTTTGGAAATTTTGAACTAAATGACGAAACAAGCGATTGAAAATTTAAAGTACTTGTGCGTATTTTTAATAGAATATATTAACTATCTAAGCATTTCTTTAAAACGTACAAAAAATAGAAAGCTTGCAAAAGCGTAAACTGAAATCCATACTAACGAAGATAATAATATGGTTAGTCCTGTAATCGATGTGATCAATCAAGTTTGTTTACGTGTATGTTACGTCTCACAGTATTTTCGACGACAATGCGGCCTCTCTTCTTGCCCGAAGGTCTAGCGTTCTATTAGTGAAGATGCTTGACTCATTTGCCAAGTTCATATCTAACTAAATAAACATAGTAGTTGAGACTTGAGACTTGAGACTGCGAAATTGAGGCCTCGTTCTATTTCCCGTAATTTCACTCGATCCTAACAAATTGGGTTTAGGATAATGGATTTGATTATCCACATTTTATTGTTCTTTGGACGCGCCATTATTGAATCCTGCAGACATGCTATCGACATTCCAAACTCCAGAGCTGTTGACCCCTACACGATTGAAAATTGAATTTGCCTTTAAAAGTCGTTAGGAATTGTACATTTTTGTACCAATTTCCTTTGGAATCATTATTAGTTACTTATAATGATTTCGTCTACCTATCTTATCAGCCCAAATTCACCTACTGCTGCATATAGGCCCATATATGTATATAGATATATTCTCGTATTTATATCACGCCATACTTTCCTTTAAGCTTTACATCTAACAAAAATGATGTGAATCGTTTTTCCACAAAAAACAAGCAAAATCTTATTTATCAATACACTCCAGATAAACTCTTCTATCTACGTAAGTGTAGTTGGCAACATATTGGCAACAAGTATTACTAAATACTTAATCGTGATTCCTTATTTCTTGTTCAAGTTCAAGGTTAGACTCGTGCGTGGTATATACTAAATACAGTTTTTTGCACCACCTTTTCCCCGAGAATTGGGTCAAGTCACTACTGGGTCACCTAGAATTGTGTTCTATCTAGTCATTTTATGTAAGTAGGTCATTTGGAACACGATACGTTTCGGATTATATCTTCGCTCTAACAAACTTTTGCAAAACTTCGATACGTTGTAGTATTTTCAATAAATAAATAAATAAATAAAAAGAATAAATATTAGTGGACAATGCACGCAACATCATCTAGCCCCAAACTAAGCATAGCTTGTACTATGAAATCTATGTGAATTATAGAATACTCATATGTTTTAAATATATACTTTAAAATACCCAGATACAAAACTATACTTATGTACATCACACAAATGTTTGCCCTGAGAGAATCCCACATCTCAACCTACAGCGCAGAAGGCAGAACTAATAGAGCTGAAAGGCCAGCATAGCTTAGGTAGCTTTGTATTATGTTTAGGATATCGACACATTATGCATACCTAATACGTGTGTATAATAATTAATACATATAATTTGCAATTTAGCAATCCGTTCAGATTTTCAGTTCAGATTAATCAATAAACAAACATTACTTTCTTACCATTACGTCGTGCGTGCGTATTTTGAACGGATGCTGGTTTGTTTGTTCGTGGCTCAATATAGCGTTAGGCATCCGGAGACTCGGTAGGTACACCGTCGAATCGTCTCTCAGCCAGATCATGTGACTCCAAATTGAGCATAGACGAGGGATCTCATCTAATACATCGTTTCCTCATTGTTTGCCTCACGAAAGCGACGTAGTTGAGACATTAAACATTATTGTGGTATAAATAGATGTCATTTTGCAATGATGGGTAATAGATGCTATGGAATGGGTAGTGAATGCTTCGGGCATCATGCAGTGTTACATTCCATCGAAACATAGCATTTCAAGATAGCGGCATCTGTCACTTTTGACAATTGAGATACCTATACACAGTAAAGCTAATATCTAAATAATATCGAATAACTTGCCGGTCTGCAAGTTCTTAAAAACTATTTCGATATTACCTTTACTGTGTATTTTTCGTATGAGATTTATGAAGAAACATAGCTCTAAAAACTAATTCGTTTTCTCGTGTTGTTTCTATTTTATTGGGCAATTTTAATCAATAAATTGGTACTTTTTAGTAGAAGTGTAGACAATAGAATTATAAGTGAATATAATGTTGCATTTTGATTTGTGCGACAAGAATTATTTGACGACCTCCGCGAACAAATATTCTTATGATCTGCATGTATTTGTCTCGGGTCTGGATGTTTCTATGTATATTATGTATGGAATTACAAAAAATATAAGGAATATAAAGAATATAGTACCCATTACACAAGCCCTGCTTACTTTAGGGATAGATGATGCTGTGTGAAATGTCCGGCATTATTTATTATCTATCATACCACCTATCCGCAAGATTTAGATAAAACCCCGTAGTAAAAGATGCATATATTTTTATTCCATAAATATCTTGCATCCAACGACGCTAAATTTTAAATGCCATTGTTGTTTCAGTTTCAAACTTTCGTGAGTTGTACTATAACTTTTGATAAACATGCACATTTCAACTCAAGTAGAGTGCAAACCGTAAACTCGAGCGGCAACTCACGGACCGCGGATTAAACTCACCGTGATGAATATTCTCTAGAAGAATCGGAACAGTGTCATCGACAAACTAATACGTGGGTAAAACCCGTGTTTATCAAAATGTATGGTATTATTGTTTTCAAAATACCGACTTTTACCAGTTTTTAGTGGCCACACTGATTATTCAACTATTCACTAGAGCCATCTGATTCATAATTAATGTTTGTAAAGGACTAGTCCTACGTCAGAGGATTTATGAGGTTTAGCATATAGGAGCGAACACAAGCGTGACCCGACTTTCTGTCAAAGCTAATTTTAAATCACAGTGTATTTTTGGACTTACATTATTACTTAATTTATGAACAACATTGAGAGCACTGGTGGTCTAGTGACCCCGACTTTATCCTAAGATCGTGGATTCAAATCCGGTTCTGCACCAATTGATTTTTCTGTTCAAAATATCTATGTGCGCTATACCAGTACTCAAAAAGTTTCACAAAAAGTTTGAAGACATGTGCCAAGAGCAAGAAAGGAGCCTTTACACCTTTCACCACACTGGTTAAATAACTAGTTACATAAGAAAAAGAAGAACAACATTATTAATTATCATTCATGGTTCATGTCATGAATCATGCTAAGTCATCTTGTCATTTATGTTTAGTAACGTTCGGTATGCAATCGGTTTTCTTTTGTTAGGTATTGGATCGATGAGGATTTTTTAGATTTCATTTATGATAGTGTTTTGAACAATCCTACCAATTTTGAACTGGGTGCGAATTATTGTACCTTCACTCCTATTTTTTGGTCTAATTTGACCGGACTAATATATATATAATAATTATTGGTGGACAAAGCACACAACACCGTCTAGTCCCAAACTAAGCATAGTTTGTATTATGGTGACAAGATGACTGATAGAATACTTAGATATTTTTAAATACATACTTATGATACTTTATAACACCAGACACAAAACAAACACCTAAGTTCGTCACACAAATGTTTATCCTGGGAAAGAATTGAACCCTCAACCTACAGCGCAGAAGGCAGAGCTACTACCAACTGAGCTGACAGGCCAGTCAGCTCAGTTGGTAGTAGGTATATTTTTAGTTGTACCATGAGAGTCACCAAGTCAAGTCAAGAACAATCCAAAGTAAGGAATATTGTGGTAGGAAATTTTCTTAGATAAATTGGTATCTCATGTTATAAATAATTACAAGCTGATCATGATGAAGGTAGGTGAGCTATCAGTCACATTGCCGATGCGTGGTGAAAACGTGATATGAGTACCTACTTCTTCAATCTTCGATTAGTTGCTATGTAAATTGAAGAAAGGTTCACAGATTAAACAGCTGGTTCAGTTTGCGTTTGAACACAAGATCGCTTTTTAGGATTCTGAAGTGCAAAGGAGGCAAGCAACTTTACGCCGGTGTCTTGTGTCCACGTTTGCGGCCTGCGTAAATGTTTCCATCATGACTTAAAACCGTTTGAAAATCTCTACCTCGCCTGGGATTTTCATTTGTCTCATCATACTCTATAATTGTATCGCAACAGAATCGTAGAAAAAATATGGGTTTGAAAGATACAAGCATCAAAAAAATAGCTTCAATAAAAATACTATTGCCATCTAGACTTCACAGACAATTGGTTAATTTCGTAAGTCTGTTACGATTGTGCAGGCACCTAGGCGTGTGGATGAACCTAGCGTTTCTCATTTAGCTGTGCGCAAGCGCAATAAAGTATACCTACTTACTTGCCATTTACTGGCGTTTATTATGAATGATAACATAACTTCCTAGTTTTCATTATGCAAATATTATCGTGCATTATTAATCATTTGTGCAGTATACGAGTGATATAATACTTTGCAAGTTTTACTTATAAGTACTTATCAAGGTCAGGTAAAGAGTATCCTAAACCTACGCGTATGAATGAGAAATTATTGGGTAAGCAGACGACAGTACAGTTGTGGAGAGATACTTTGCCAACGAACGAGCCAGTAAAACTGACATTCAGAAATACAGAGATATAGAGAGATGCTTATGCGTCTGGATTTGACTCTCCAGATCGTGTCTGATTGGGGCGATGCCAAACGTATCTGTAGAAGATCATCTCGAACTCTTGGGAGTTTCACTCACTCGGACTCTCAATTTTGGCTCCTATATTGAGTCCTAGGCCAAGACTGCTGCCATGAAGCTTGGCATCCTCAACAAGGTGAGGCGATACTTCACACCTGGACAGCTTTCCACTTTATATAAAGCTCAAGTCTGGTCGGGTATGGAGTATTGCTGCCATCTGTGGGATGGTTCAACCAAACACCAGCTGGGTGCTTTGGACTCGATTGAGTGTAGAGCATTGAGGGTGATAGGTGAGCAGCTAAACGCAGACTAGAGCAGCTAAAGCTTTTTTTGTTTGGGGGTAGGTGTGAAACTTGTTGCACACATTCTAAAGAGCTCTTGTATTTAATAATTAATAAAAAAAGTATATACAAATAATTTAATGAAGAATAGTTAAACAAATAATACCACACCTGCCAATAAGTGAATTATTCAAGAAAACTGCACTTTTGTTCACTTTATTTACAACACTGCAATCACAATTTTTTTGATTACAAAATGGAAGGCATTAATGAGTCCGTCAGTCACACACTATCTGAGATGATGTTAACTTTCACCAAAAGAATGGACTCTTTTGATGAAACCCTGCGAAGAAAGACTGCACCGGCATCCAGTATTGAAGGCTTGGCGGAGGAGTTTGCTGCATTCAAGACCTTCATACTCAGTTCACTAAGGTCGCTTCAACTCCAGGTAGCTTGTGTGGCTGGAGGGCTGGACCAGCTTGAAATGCGTAGCAGGCGCAAGATCTTGCTGCTGCATGGAATTTCTGAAGAAGCCAAGGAGGATACAGTAGCTGCTGTTGTTAAAATTGTGAAAGGTCCACTGAAGCAGAAAGGGTTCACTGCCGTTGACGTTGGTCGCTGCCACAGAATGGGTCGCCAACAGACATCCACCAAGGCGAGACCCATCCTTTTGGAACTCCGGGATGGTACAGTGAGGACCGCAATCTGGTCTGCGAAGTCTGCTTTAAAGGGTTCGGATACAACTTTATCCGAATTCTTAACAAAATCGAGGCATGATTTGTTTATGGCGGCACGTCAACGTTTTGGGATGTCCAAGAGCTGGACAATGGTTGGAAACGTGTTCGTGATCGGTACTGATGGAAGTCGTCATCGCGTTAGGTGCATGGAAGACCTCACTGCTGTTCTAGGGCGAAATGAACACGCTCCAAAACCAGCGCCGGCGCAGCCACCGGCTTCTTCGACAATGCCAGTTGCGGGACCATCGAAAACAAGAACCCGAGCTAGGAAATAGTGTATGTAGCCTTTCTTCCTGTGATTCCGACCGTGAAGTTTTTTTTTTTTGTGAGTACTTTGTAAGGTATGTACTGTCCAACCATTGATTGATGTAGTTTCTTCGGCTCACTCACTTGCACAGAAACAAAACAAATATAGGTATTTATATAAACCTGTGACTGACTGACACGCACACTGACGTTTGTGTGATGTCAAGATCTCTCAACTATCAAACTCAAATGTCATTCAAACTGTCACTGTCAGTCGGATAGAATGTTTTTCGCGAAACAAAGCTGGCGTCTTACCAATATTAAATACTTATTAATATTGGTTTAATATTGGTCGGAATAGTCGATTTGTAAAGTTGAATGTTTAGTTGTAGTTTTTCTGTTTCCTAATGTTTATTTTATTAAGTATAGATTCACACTGGCAGGTGGATTGGATCTTGAATAAGTACAAGACCAACTGTGAAGGTAACTTTAAGTTACTTGCTTAGGCTATTACAAGTTTTGTATCTATTTTTAAATAATATTTATTTATACATATTATTTATTCTTTATATAAATATTTATATTTGTTTTATATATTATTATATTATCATCATAGTATTATATACATATTTATGATTGACGGCAGTGATGACGACTTTGTTTCATGTTCCTCTGATGTTGACAGTGACGTCAGTTACAGCAGCATTCCTTCCCTTTCTTCTACTTCTGTCTATCCCAAAAATTTTAACGTTATGCATATAAATGCACAGAGCATTCCGGCCCACTATCCCGATATGCTAGCGTCTCTTGACCACAAAAATTTGCACGCTATATTGGTATCTGAATCCTGGTTAAAACCTTGTCTCCCAACAACATCATATTCCCTACCTGGTTTTATTCTAATTCGAAATGACCGCACTTGGTGTGGTGGTGGTGGCGTTGCCATATATCTCCGTGCACGTATTCCTTTCAATATTGTTAGTATGTCAGCGCAGCCATCACCGCATAATGCTGGTGAACACCTCTATTTAGAAATCCTTCTGTCTCATACAAAAATCTTACTCGGTGTATTTTACTGTCCTTCTGAACGTAGAAATTATTTCCATTCTTTTGAGACACTCGTAGAAGATCTTGTTGGTTCTGTTGATCACACCATTATTATGGGTGACTTCAACACTTGTTTACTTAAACAAGACTACCGATCTAGGTCACTCGAGAATATAGCTACATCCTCTAACCTGACTATTCTCCCTCTTAACGCTACCCATCACTTCCCAAACTGTGTGCCCACTCTCCTTGACTTAATCCTTGTTTCCTCGCAGGCTCACGTGGCTCACCATGGTCAGTGTCCTGCAGACGCTTTCTCCTATCACGACCTAATTTTTGTATCTTATAAAGTCCGTTCGCCCAAATCCAAGCCCAAAATTTTGATGCAGCACAATTTTGGTAGTATGAATATAGATAATTTGAGAAAAGATGCTCTGAACTTGGACTGGACTAGCATTGTTAATGTGAGTTCTATTGATGACAAAGTTGATCTTTTTAACTGTGCGCTGATCAAACTTTATGATATACATGCTCCCGTTAGAGCCATAAAGTTGAAGCATCTCCCTGCACCGTGGATCACGAAGGAACTGCGATTAGCTATGCAAAAAAAACTTATAGCAAAATCTAAATACAAGAAACGACTAATGAAGAAAAGTATATAGATCGTCGGAATCTCTGTAATAGAGTGTGTAGAGACGCACAACGCCGGTATATTCACGAATCTATTGATAATCAAGATCCTGCCAAAGTTCGGAAGTTTCTTAAGTCATTAGGAATTGGAAAGTCTCGTCAAGACAATTCTCCCAAGGATTTAAACATTGATGCTCTAAATAAGCACTTTTTTTCTTCTACTTTATGTGATAGTAACACTAAAAGTATAACCTTAAATAATCTTTCTAGTATTCTAATTCCTGACTACTCTAGTTTTGACTTTACTCAATTTTCCGAAAGTGATGTTAAGAAGAGCGTAACGACCATATCCTCAAATGCAATTGGAAGTGATAATATAAGCCGTAACGTGATTGTCCCAATTATTGATGAAGTCGTTCCTGTCATCCAACATATACTAAATGCATCTTTGACTACTGGCATATTTCCATCAGCGTGGAAAGAGGCCCAAATTACTCCCCTTCCTAAAAAGCAAATCCATCGTCCTTTAATGAATTAATCGTCCTTTAATGAAAACCAGCCCCATTTCCATTTTTTCTTTCCTCTCTAAAGTTTTAGAACGTTTAGTTCATCAACAACTTAGTTCCTTCCTATAATGAAATAATCTCTTAAATCCCTTCCAATCTGGTTTCCGCCCCGGCCATAGCACTGTGTCAGCCCTGGTGAAAATCACGGATGACATACGTCACGGCATGGATGATGGACAACTCACCATTCTATCACTTCTTGATTTTAGTAGTGCCTTTAACAATGTTGATTTTGATATCCTGCTATGAATTTTACGCTCTCTTAACATATCTCCTGAGGTAATTGAGTGGTTTCACAGTTACCTGCATGGTCGCCGGCAGCGTATTCGCATAGATGAGTCACACTCATCCTGGTGTGATATTAAAGCTGGTGTTCCTCAGGGCGGCGTTTTATGTCCACTACTTTTTGCAATATTTATAAATAGTATCTCTCAACATCTTTCTTCATCCTATCACCTATATGCAGACGATCTTCAAATCTATACTCACACGTCTTTAGCAAAGCTACATGACGCGATTGATGTCACTAATTATAATTTGCGTTGCATTCTGAACTGGAGTAAATCGTATGGTCTCTCTGTCAATCCTGATAAAACGCAGATCATTGTAATAGGCAGCTCCAGAATGATATCAAAAATTGACTGGTTTCTGGTTGACAATTGACTGTTATTATTTGGCTTAATAAAAATCTCTAGACACTAAACTTAACAAAAACCAACTTTATAACTATGTCTGTCACCTCTTCCTCTCAACCTTCAGAAACCTACATAGTTAAGGCACACTCATGTATGCCTTAACTATTATATGCAGACGATCTCCAAATCTATACTCACACGTCTTTAGCAAAGCTACATGAGGCGATTGATGTCACTAATTATAATTTGCGTTGCATTCTGAACTGGAGTAAATCGTATGGTCTCTCTGTCAATCCTGATAAAACGCAGATCATTGTAATAGGCAGCTCCAGAATGATATCAAAAATTGACTGGTTTCATCTCCCTCCTGTGATCTTCGACGGAAAATGCATTCAGCTGAGTGACTCGGTCAAAAACTTAGGCGTACACATAGCAACAAGCAACTTTCGTGGCGACCGCACCTGGCTGAAGTCAATCGGAAGGTGTTTGCTTCTGGTGCCTCTCTCAGAAGGCTTCGGAATTTTCTCCCTACCGCTACTAAAATTGCGCTTGCACAATCCCTCCTGCTTCCAATCCTTGATTATGCTGACGCCTGCTATATTGACATCACTGAAGAGCAACTTTATAAGCTTGAGCGTCCCCAAAATTACTGTATACGGTTCATATTTGGTTTGCGCAAATATGACCACATTTCTGAATTTCGCAATAAACTCAAGTGGTTGCCAATCCGTTTTCGCCGGAATGCTCACATTATCAATCTTCTCTATAATATTCTGTTCTCTTCTTCAACTCCCTTTTATGTCAAAGAATGGTTTGAATTTCTCTATCTCTCTAACTCTCGATCTTTACGCTCTTCAGAAACGAATGAACTTAAAATTCCGGTTCACTCCTCTACCTTTTATGGAAAGTCGTTTATAGTGCAGGCTGTCCGCTTGTGGAACGCGTTGCCTGTGGATATTAGAAAGGCCAAGTCTCTCCCAATCTTCAAGAATATGGTCATGAAACACTATTTGTCGTACTGTTATACCTAATCATTTCTGTATTGTTGATATTTTATATAATACCTACTTTTGAGCTATGATTTTATGATTTTATATGTTTATTATTATACCTATATGTATGTATATATGTATTTATTTATATCAGTATTATGTTTACTTTATTTAAAGATTATGTAAGTATAGAATTATATTTACCGAAACACCACACCAACATGCCCCTTCTCTGTTTATTTATAGTCCAATCCATACAAAGGTTGCCTGGCAGAGATCGCTGGTATAAGGCCGCCCATTGCATTGCCTTTTTTTGTAAAATAATTGTTTGTGTATTTTTAAATGTGGTATAAAAATAAAGAGTTATCTATCTATCTATCTATCTATCTATCTAAACGCTGAGAATAAGTTCCAGAGTCTCGAGCACTGGCGTAAAGTTGCTTGGCTTTCTATCTTTTATAGGATACATTTCGGAGAATGTGCCCAGGAATAACATGATCAGATTCCACCATCTCCTTTTCACAACAGGACAAGCAGACGCACCGCTCCATACCACACATACCTTGTCAGTCTACCACCCTTACGAACAAAGCGCTTTGCTTCCACATTAATAATGCGTACAGCCAAGGATTGGAATGATTTGCCGTCGTCTATCTTTCCTGAAAACTACAATTTGTTTCTCTTCAAGTCAAGAGTGAATAGGTATCTTCTAGACCTGCGTGCCCCGTGTTGGCCACATCGTCGCTTAACATCAGGCGAGTTCGTAGTCAAACGTAGGTCTATCTATGATATAAAATAATAATAATAATAATAATAATGTGAAGTAATGTAACTATGTCAGGATAACTACGTAGTATATGGAAATCCGTAGTCCGTACCCGTTAAAATCACGCCTGTGTCCGACTGTGTTGTTTCAAAGGCTATACTTCCCAGGTGGCCCCATTTAAATTTTATCGAAATAAATCGAGCGGTTTTAAAAAAATCAACAAAAATCGAAACATTGTATATCTACATCTATGATATTTTTTATATACATAAGACGGTTGTCTTTTTAGTTTTTAAAACGTAATTTTTAATTATATTAACAGACTTAGCAACACCGTATAATAAAATAAAAATGAATTAATCAGGATATTATTACGCATAGCTTCGCGGGTCAGCGGGTCGACCTTCAGTGGTGTCAGCGCGTGATGCCGCATACCGAATTAAAAATATATTCAACAATGCACGTGTAGGTTTGATAAAGTTGGTGATTCTGTTCTTTCGGACTAGCTGAAATTTTGTGAAATGCGAACAACTTTATATTTTTTCACTTTCAAAACATTCGTGAGTTGTACTATACATCTATATATTAATACGTGAAGCAAAAACTTTGTACCGATTTTTGTGAAAATTGTGCGCACGAAAAGAGTATGAATTTTTGCACACTTATAGTTTATATAGAGAAGGAGTGCAGAATGCTAATATATTTTTTTTTTAATTATGCATAAAAAATACATTAATTATGGTCGAATTTCGACCAGTGGGCGACCACTAGTTTTGATAAACACCGGTTTTACTCAAGTATTGTTTTGTCGATGGAAGCACC
Organism: Lampropteryx suffumata; assembly: GCA_948098915.1. Classification (NCBI taxonomy): domain Eukaryota; kingdom Metazoa; phylum Arthropoda; class Insecta; order Lepidoptera; family Geometridae; genus Lampropteryx; species Lampropteryx suffumata. The sequence goes on from OX402563.1 coordinate 7,514,285, forward strand.
GACACTGTTTCGATTAATCTAGAGAATCTTCATCAGGGTGAGTTTGATCCGCGGTCCGCTCGGTGCCGCTCGACTTAAGTGCGAACCGTGAACTCGAGCGGCAACGAGCGAGTCTTTTTATCAAATTGTACATACCTTATATTGCTTAAAACAAAGCGTAACAGTTTAAAGGTTAAAATTTACATTTTGTTCCATTACTGAATTTATTTTCCTAGTATTTCCCGCTGTTTTAATCAACACCAAATTGCGTAGCGTCCAAAGTGTTATAAAAATGTTATTTAATGCAGACTTTGTTGCAAATAAAACAAGATCGTTCGAATGTAACGATATTTTAGTTACTCTAGCGAAACATCAAAATCAAGAATGAATGAATGTCGCATAATATTCAATAGAAGACAATAATAATGTATTTAATTGCAACAGTTTAGCATTCTGGCGACAATAGAATAGAGTAGTATATATATACATATAACATACTACATCATATATGAAAATAAAACACGTATGAAAGTAAACTAGCTTCTGCCTGCGGCTTTGCCCGTGTGTTACATAGTAGATAAAAATTAGCCTAAATTTCAATCTAGGTTCTTATTTTCATTTATAGCAAGTTTCATCCAAACCGGTGAAGCCGTGAAGCTTGCGTGATTGAGGAACAAACCAACATCCACACAAACATTTATTATTTCCTACTTACTTGACACTTATCGTTATATTTTGGACAATTCACACAATATCTTTATAAATTATAGTGATATTCTGATGTATAAGCTATGTTATTGTAAGTTTCATTAAAATCCATTCAGTAGTTTTTTGCGTGAAAGAGTAACAAACATCCATACATACAAACTTTCGTTTATAATATTAGTAAGAACAAAGCCCGTAGTTTTTTATTATTCATTTCAAACGAACCGATTAAAATAAGTCGTCAAAAATCCAATTTCATTACTTATATAACCTTCGATGCGCGTCAAATGTTAATTCAATAGCGTGACAACGCCGTGTAACCCGACTACAGCAGGCGTAAACAACTACAATGCATTTAATTTACATTGAGCATCGCATGAATTTACGTAATAACTACTCACTCGGCGACGAAAGGCGTTGATTTGCAACTCAAATTCACAAACAAGACGCCGGATTAAAATGCTCCCTTACGCTTACGAAGTAACATTCTGTCTGTGTTTAGGCTTCCACTGGAGGTAACCTCTTGGCGATTCTAAATTCCTAGTACATAATCCCACACAAGCATAAGCACTAAGGTTAGTAATATTACTACTGATACTTGTGAGAACAAAGTTTTTATCACACTTTACAGACACTGGGCGAATGAAGCCTAGGCCGAAAAAAGTCGAAACTTTTATGAGTCGAGAATGATCACGTCAGCTGAGCGATTGATAACTGTAAATTGTCCTGAAACTACTTTTTTTGCTAACTAATCAATTTTGAACGTCGAAGTCAAACTTTTTTAATGTATTTCAACATCGTTCTTACTGGGTGTATCACGACACCTCTCGTATTTTGTTGTCCCAGTAGTACAAGTAATGGCGGCTAACGGAACTACTGGGAGCTTTTGACTCAGTGATTTTATTAAATGGGAAATGGGACCTCTGAGAATAATCGAACTTAGTACGCTACGCAACAACACGCATCAGTTAACTTGGAACTTCATTGCTCCAGTGGACAGAAGTTCTTAACTTAGCAATAAAGACTTACCGGTGACCGTAAAGTTAAGACATTATTTAAAATCGGAAAGTAATTTAAAATCTGAACTTTACGACTTCAAAACGACTTTGATGGCCAAAGATTACTGACAAGAAATTACTTTCTCCAGTCAAAGGAGATGGGAATGCCTCTAAAAGAGATATTACTACAGGCGTTCTCGAAGATGAATTTTATGTGCGTACAGAGCTACTAACTTATCTATTGGCAAAGAAGGAAACTAAAACTTTCTTCTAGAAAACACAGAGACACTGGACTCTATTCTAGGGACACTGGACCCTATCAAAAATGACCACATCAAAGCATAATATTTATCAGAAAACACAGAGACACTGGACTCTGTTCTAGGGACACTGGACCCTATCAAAATTGACCACATCAAAGCATAATATTTATCAGAAAACACAGAGACACTGGACTCTATTCTAGGGACACTGGGCCCTATCAAAAATTACCACATCAAAGCATAATATTTATCAAACTAATATCAGCACCACAAAGCTGTTCAAGATAGCTCCTAATATATTTGAAAGGCCTATTGAACGACACCACACGATAGGGTAAAAACGAAAAAAAACCCACTTTACATGTAGGGTAGCAACTATTTATAACTTTGTAGGGGTTACAAATATACATATATTACTATGCAAGGTTTAATAACTATACGACTTTTAAGTCTGCGAGCAAGAACTCTTGATTAGGAGCGGACAGACAGACAGACAGACGACCACGAAACTATAGGGGTTTCTTGTGGTTTTCGAAACCCTCGTCTCGTCTGCTGGAAGATCACGAGACGAGACGATATAAAGATACGACAAAATATTACAACCGGCATATCAGCCCGGCTGAAGTATACGTTCATTTCGATAGACATTTAACAGTAACCCTTTTCCTCAGCTTCGTCTACGTTGTATGTAAGTTGTACTAATCCAAATCATGATCTACACTAAATATGTTACCAATATCGAATATGATATATAAATGGAAACGTAAACACATTGTATAATGAAATTTAAGATACATTAACAAGACCAACACAGAGTTTCTAAGATATCAAACACAAGAGTTATATTACAAGATATTGCTTCTTCTATAATCATTTTATGGAAGCAATAAACAATAAAAATCACTGCCGCCACTCTTAATCAAGCGAGATCGTTCGCGCACCCTTAACCTCAAATTGATCTTTCGTAAAATTCAGGCACGTTTTATTAGAATGTTTACAACTGCGGAACAAATTATCGGTAACCATAGAAAGATATACTAAGAGAGTGTGTTATAATATAAAATTTTCTTAACAGTTGTATCATCATTTTCCTACTTTTATTCCAGTAAGTGGATCTGCACAACAGTTTCTTCTTTACTCTCCCCTGTCATCTATCATCTCAATAGTCACTCCTTTCTTACACGTATCATTTTTCACATATTTTATCAAATATAGATTTTTTTAAATACGGATAGTCTATGTGAACAATGATAGGCCATAGGTAAAATATAGAATGCTCTAATTTCAGTATACTTTTTGTGATAAAACTCCTCAATTTCCATTGCTGTCTATGGAGCGAAACTTACACTAATACAACAATATGTAATCAGTCAGTAACAAAGAGTACTCGAATAACGTTATAAAATGAAATTACAAGGAAACAAACTCAAACCACTTCAAAGTTAATACCCCTCAACGTTTCGTAAGAGCTTTCAACGTCGACATTTTTCCTTAAATACAAGCAACCTACGTAAATTATTTAGGGCTCGTTACCTCGGGATTCTTAATGTTGCGTAACCAATGCTCTTACAGCCATTAGTATAGAAGAAGACATGTAAGGTTAAAAGTCAATTTAGTAAAGTCGATAAATGTACCTACCTAACCTTATTGTGTTTACCTTATTGTGCAACTCAGTGATTCGCGCGTGCATATATTAATATTAAAGGCAAATCATGGTGCCTTGAGGGACACCGAACGTAAATTTACTTTAGACTGTATGAGAAACTCATCTACATGATCGAATTCAGTGCCGTATGTTTGTTTTGTACCTTTCAAACCTGTCAATAACATTCTAGACGTTGAAGTGTACAAGAATGTAATGGAAAGTCGCGATTAAAACCACGTCAAACACTTAAGATAAATCAATACTTAGAGCTAATCAAATTTGACATATACAAGTAGACTATACTTAGTTTTGCTGTGTAACCCCGTTACCCTATTCGTCCAATGTAGGTACCTATTAATATTCAGTCCGCGAAAGCTCAGCCTATTACACGCTACACTTCCCATTATACGCTCGACAAGTCATTTACAAACGCCGCTATCCGGTTATCGCTGGTAATTTACTGGGCTATCCTCATTGATTTACAAATCCTGTGATATAATGCGCAGTTAATAGGACACGCAATCAGCTGACAAGGTGCTAGTTGATACGATAAAGTTTATGATTTTATTATCGATGGATTTGGGATACTACCTAGAATAACTTTTAAGTGTTGAAGATACCGATGCTTAAGATAATAATAACCTATTTATTATCTGTTAGAAAAGTTACGTTGTTAATATTTTTACAACTACTTAAAACAATAAAAACATTAAAAGTATCCCTAAAACATCACATTTTAGAAGGTTACCAATTAGTGATATCTCAAATAAAACATCTCGCGTAAACGAACATGTCTCGTCCCTTTTCTGCAACGTACATTATCCACAAAGTTATACAATCTACCCTCAACCTCATCTGTTATGTTATGCCTGTTACGAACAAAAATGTTTACCTTATTAGAATAGTATTTATTCCCGTAATTGACTAGTAATCTTAAGATAATTATATAAAGATCTTACTTATGTTGTGAATTTTATAATATAATATGCCTACATTTCATTATCATCATCTGCCCTGCCTTTATGTCACTAAGTGAGATCAATACAACTGGTTCTTTTCTTCTACTCTCTCCAATTTATTCGTCATTTCTGAAGTCACTCCCTTGTTACCTATTTCATCTTTCAAACAGTGCATCCTACCAACTTTCACTCTTATATTATCCGTCCACTATCAAATCCCTTCCTGTACATGCCTTTTTCTGTAGTATATTATGCCAAGCATTAAATAGTCAAAAGTTTTCATTTTATTGTAGTTTTAGTTTTATTGTAATTGTAAGTATTTCAGTTATTGATGTGTTCAATTTGTGTGGTCTCCATGCAAATTTGAATAGTGCGAATCAGCTGACTTTAACTAGGTGTATTCTTGTCCACAGAAAGTTATGTATGGCTGTCAGCCAACTATGCTAAAATAACTCTTCAAACCAAAATAAAATAACACTTTAAATAATAAGAATACCTGTCTACATAACTAATGTGCAAACAAAGCGTGAATGAATTGGATATTATTGTTTTGTTTAACACAATTTAAGCAAATGTTCGTAAGAATTGTTTTTAAAGTAAGAGATAACAATTTGTATCAAGCATTCATAGCGCTACAACTTTTCATGTTCACTGGCACAAGTGCTGCCATCTGCAATATTTACAGCGAACTAACATTCTTCTGCGGTAGATGACGTCGGCTACGTATTTTGTTATACAAGTGCTTAGTGAAAGCTAGAGGGCGCTAAAATAAATTAACCAAATTGAATCCTGCCTAGAGTCAGGTCAGGAACACATAAAAATAGTTATTTGTAAGGTACATAGTCGACCTTCAGAGCTTTATCAAAGGTCATTAAACAAGACCAATAATAATTATTTATGACCAAACAAAATAACATTGCAGGCATTAACAAAAGCCTATAAAATTAGGGAATAAGGAATTTGGACTTACATGATTTGAACTGCAGAGCCATAGCAGCACTGTCGGCAGCATGATGGTAGTCGTAGAGCGAACGACCCACCAGCTCGTCCGATTCGAAGCCCAAGGAATTGGTCAGACTAGAACAAAAAAATTACTATTAGAAAGCTGCATCATTCTTAACCATGCATAACTTATTAAGGATGGAATAGCAAAGATGGAAGATGATAAGATTAATTCTTAATAAAATTCTATACTTTAATCGTCCACTAGGCTGAGAATGATGGGCATACTATATCTTGCTGAAACATGATAAACCCAGGCAATACAACAAACATTAAGTGAAACTTCCGCCTGAAATTGTAAGTCAATAGGTGGCAAATAATAAAGCTTAGGTTCTTTTTGAAGATATTACACCTATAATGTTGAGCTTATGATAAAAGTTTGAGCAAAGGACATTTGAAATGACCTTGACAATGACCATCTCATCTTTTAAAAGTATTTCATCATCTATCAGGTAAATTCAATTCAATGCTGATTAAGATCTACAGTTACTCAGTGGTATACCTTTTTCAGACTTAAATACGATTATATAGACTTAACTTTACTTTTTAGAGCCTTTTTTAACTTTTTTGTAACCAATTACTTACTTCTCATTTTCAGTAAATTTAATAAGTATTTCGTTTTATTTATAATTTAATGGTTTGTTACAATATAAGCTCATGGCTGAAGGCATAAAGGTCATGCAATGTGACCCAAAACCATGAGTACCGGTGCCTATAGATAACCTTGAATGACCTACCACTACACCGCTCATACAAACATCCTGCAATATTACTTAAGCTTTAATAAACAACAACAAACCATTCGTTCGCGGTACGAAGTGTTGTTTTTAACATGAAATTAAACTTAAACTTACAGGAGTGATATTTGAACCTCCCGCCATCATCCGTCCAAAATAGGAGTCAAAACACCACTAAACAAACAAACACTTTGCACAACACAAGCCTTAATAATAGCACAGGACACTAGAATTTCCGAAAACTAGTACATTCTCTGACAGGATACCGCGTACTGTGTACAAAGCCGCGAAACATATCATGTTTAACCTACAAAATACGTTTGAAGGTGATATTTTTGTTGATAAAAGTCGGCCAGTTTCACTAGTTCGCTGCGAAGGCTACAGTGAAACGTGTGACGTGCTTTTCGATTTCGGTCTGGTTATACTTGGTGAGTTTCGGTTACAACGCCATCTTTTGAAAAATGATTAAACTAACTGCTAGTTTAGTTAGTTACAAGGTTCGTACTATATTCAAACCCCAAATGTTGTTGATTGCTTTTTGAGTTTAAATTGCAGCATTACAACTAAGGCAAGATCTAACTAATGTTAATTCAATGTTAGTAGTTCTTATCCTTACTCAGTTGTTAAATCTGTCTCAAAAATCGAAGAAAGCAGAAAGCGAAGCTTAAATACTGAATAAAATAATCCTTGTCACTTACGCTTCATCCACATATGTGAACTTCATATCCAGGCTGTGTTTCGACAGAAATGTGTTACAACCCAGCGGTATCTCGATATTTGAAGGATGAGGGATCGGCCGACCGACTGCCACCATAGATCCTGTTCGATCCTTCTTGTCATCATTATTGTTGCTCTCCTTATCTTCTGAGGGTGTCAGCATATGGCCAGTGATGTGGATAACCTGAAAGTTTAAATCGATGTTAATATTGTTTGAAAATGCCATAGAACTAATAGAAAGATGTTGCTCTGCGTTAAGTAGGTTGGATTTTATATATCACACAGTTTTGGCTGTGGTGATAGATTATACTTATGTCGCTAACTGTACTTGCAATAATTTTGGTATGCCGGGCGAATATGGACAAATATTATTGTGCGGGACGAATAAATAATTTTTAATGGAGTGGGTCGAAAATTCAGGACGAATGTGGCATAAATCTACAATACTTATATTAATTTTCGTTTCCAATTAAGTAGTCCTTTTTTTTAGATTATGGTAACGGCAGTAAGACTGGTTTCTTCTTGGACTGGGGTTAGGAAGAACCAGCCTAGCTAGATTCATTAGTAATGTAAGAAAGCGATTCAAAGTGGTTCTTGTGATTTTAATGAATAAAGATTATGTTGATTTGATTTAATAGAGGTGTTATCAGAATCATTCGTAATAATGATGGTGAGATATAGTCAAGCAAGACTTTCAATTTATAAAATTCAAAAATTCAATATTTCTTTATTCAATAAAATCACAAGGACCACTTTGAATCGTCTTCTTACATGCTAGTGAATCTAGGTGCCGGTTCCTCCTCACCCCAGTTCAAGAAGAATCCGGCAAGAAACTTGCCTGGTCTTAACACTAATATTACAAATGAGAAGGTATTGCGTGTTAAAGAAAATGTTTGTTTTTCTTCACGCTGAAACAGCTAGTCGGATTTGGATATATATATCGGATTAGTTATATATAACGTAAATACAAAAATCTAATACTTTTTTTTTAGAACCGATGAGTACACTTACACTGTACTAATTTATAAATGGGTGTTATCTTTTAACGGCTAAACGGCTGAACGATTTGATGAAATTTGGTAAGCAGATAGATTGTATCTTGGAAACGGATATAGTCTACTTTTTATGTAACCACGCATGCGAAACCGCGAGCAGCAGCTTATATTACATACTAGCGAACCGCCCCGGCTTCGCACGGGTGCAATGCTGATACTAATTATAATACAGAATGATTATCCCCAAGAGATAGCCATATACCATCGCGGACTTTTTTGTAGACCTTTTGAGGGTGTACAATACTGTAGTACATTATTTTGATTTATCTCGTAGGGTTCAGCCAGCATTTGCAATGTAAGCGCAAAAAAATGTGTTTATTTACGACACCACATAAGAAACCACTAAAATTTTCAGTGTTTCTTTACTATATTATGCATGTTTTATACATATAAACCTTCCTCTTGAATTACTCAATCTATTAAAAAAAACAGCATCAAAATCCGTTGCATAGTTTTAAAGATCTAAGCATACAACGGGACAGACAGACAGCGGGAGGCGACTTTGTTTTATACCATGTAATGATTGTAATACAATTGTTAATTGTTAATACACATATTGATAGGCCTTATTATGTAAATTAAGATTTCGATATCCCTGACTTAACTCTAGAAAGAACCACACATTCAAACCTAGTATAATTCGTACGAATTACGCCTCAAACACTTTTATTAACAGTTCCATGCACTTATAAACTTTGTTTTCTATGTTAGATAGGACCTCTACCTTTCCAAATTTAATCACAACATCAGCGCTATCACAACCATCACAACTGCTTTAAAAAACTAGTCTAATGTTTAAATCAGTAATATAAAAAAAGAATCTTTTCAGTAGGGTGATTATGGAACTCTAATTACAATCAATGTCTATCAGAAATCTATGAAAACTGATGGAAATTGATTGTAATTAGAGTTCCATAATCGCCCTACAGAATGTCCACTTGTCCACATGTAGTTATAAAATTGTTTCATTCATTCATTCACTTTATCTTCGCATTTTTAAGCTTTACTTATTAATGTAAATTTTACTGAATTATGTAATATTTTATTGATTTTGTTTATAAGCTTCATTGTTCTACTTATTTTTCCAAATATATAAATACTAGTTGCTGCCCGCGGCTTCGCACGCGTGGTACCTACAAAAAAAGTAGCCTATGTCTTTCTCCAAGGTGCCATCTATCTCTATACCAAAATTCATCATAATCGGTTCAGCGGTTTAGACATGAAAACGTAACAGACAGACAGACAGACAGAGTTACTTACACATATATAATATTAGTAGGGAGCAACAGATTATAATTTTATGCTACTAGTTCTGAAAATTACAATACTTTCATACAACCTTTCATCCTCCGTTTCGACCCTTTACAACACTTTTTTCCAATTAAAAAGTAACCTATGTCCTTTCTCAGGATTTAAACTATTTGTGTACCAAATTTCATTTAAATCGGTTCAGTAGATTTAGCGTGAAAGCGAGACAGACAGACAGACAGACAGAGTTACTTTCGCATTTCTAATATAAGTAAGAAAAATTTAGACGTAGGTCTCATCAACTTTTCAGTCACTGGCAAATTTGTGGAGTCAAATTGAATACGTCATTATGTGGCATGATGCTAATGCCGCACTTTTTTATTATTCAGCTTCGACTATTAGTATTTTAGGTAAATCAGTCTAGGGAATGTATTACACAAACATTACATAAGCAGTATAATTAGTATACGATAATATCGGTTATATTTAAACTGAACAGAGTTCATTAGACTTGATGAAATTTAGGTATTCGCATTCCTTACATTCACCATTGGTGGCAATTCGGTTGGTTCATTTCTAAAAGTAGGAATTGTTTGAAATATATTTTATATATTCATAGCATTTGTAAAACCTATTCGGCTGGTACCATCTAACTAAATTATATAGGAATATATAATAGGAACGCTTAATTAAATTAGATAAAATTAAATCAAGATAAGTTGGTAACAGCAGAATACCAAAGTTTCATTTGACATTCTAAACCTAATTTTAGCTTAAATTAGTTAGGTTGGTGCCAACAGAATTGAAGCCATTGTATACTGTAACATTTTTAGAAATTCAACAATCTCTATTTTTTTTTCATCTTAGAGTCATTGACTATTTATGCCTTACTATGAAAACGACTAACGGTATACATAATTTATGAAATTGTAAGGTATTTTTTGGGGTAGGAAAATAACAAAAATAACATTGGTGGGCATTTTTTAAAGAAAACTCTCTAGTCCCAAACAAAATACAGCGTGGGCTATAGGATATAAATATCAAGGGATAAATGCACACAACACCATCATGTCACAAATGCAGCTTGCATTATAATGACCCGATTACCGATAGACTACTTATATAATTAATTTAGAATACATATTTATGATAAATATATGGTTAAAACAACACGTTTTTCACACAAATATTTGCTCTGTGTGCGATCGAAACCAAAACCCACAGAACTAAATCAAAATCAAATATCAATCCAGAATAACGTGTCATCTAGAGAAAAACTATATGAGGGGCCTACTTTTGAAATTGGTAAACGAAATATCGGTTCAATCATTAAAACCCTACTCCTTTCGACACGTTTTGAGTGATGGAACGACCGACATTACCCTCCCATAAGAAGTTATCACTTCAAGGACGAGTAATACGCGTAAAAATAATTTGATCAGGGAGACGACCGACTGCCTTAAACCAAAGTACTCCGTAAAAATGCCAGGATGCAAGCGCAACGCCGTATTTCTAAGCAATCTTTCGATAATATTACTGGGTTTATTTATATTTTTCTCCGGATTTCATATTTAAGAAGATTAAGTAGAACTCAATTATTTGTTGACCGATAGAGAGTTCCGATTTCTCGTAATGACGTCACATCTTAAGCAATTATGAATCGACAGACGGTTCTTTTTCGCAGAAGAACTCGTAATTTCCAAATACCTGATCTACAGGAAAACTAATTTGTTTGTTCCTTATTGCGTTATACTATGGTAATAATAGCTAATAAATGATTGCTTCTCAACAAATAAATATGTGTAATAAAAGAAAAAAAAATGGCTGCAATTCATCCAAAGTAAGCAGAGCTCATGTTATGGGTACCACATGATTGATATCAATAAATAAATATGTTTGACACTTCACACAGCATAATCTGAACCCATATGAGCTTGTGTTATGGATACCTATCACATAACTGATATACAACTTAAATAATTTCTTTTTTTTGTAAATATATAGATACATATTATAAATAGAAAAACACCCAGACCCGAGACAAATACTTGCAGATCACGCAAACATTTGTCCAAAATAAGAAGTTCTGTTTAGATCTAAGTACCTACCAGTAACAACATTTTACTTTGATCAATCTAAATTCTAACACATAACTCAAACTAAATTATTAGCAAAGTCGAAAAGAAAGAATAAAGAATAGAGTATATTTAACAACAAAGGACCGAACGCAAAATAGGAACAATATAGTGTATTAGGTACCTTTATAAAGAAACAAAAAACTACTAGCTACCTACCTATCTACTAACACCATATTATGGTAAGCCATATGCAACCAGTCCCGCTCTATAGGTGCAGCTAACAAATCCAGAACTCAGTATAATGCTGCCTTACTTATTGTATTGCGCTACCTATAACATAATATATGTACAATAAATTAGCCCACGAAAAGCGAAGACGTAATAGAGCACTGTTTTTAGTGTTTTTAGAAGTCCACAATGAGCTTTTAAATATCGCATGTTCGTCTATCAGTCTGTCAATAATCAGAGTTCTTGCTCGCAGACTACTGTCGTGATGAAATTGTGCATGGAAATACATACTAGTACCTAACCACAACAAAGTTATTAAATAAAAATGTTAAAATTTATATATGATCACATGGTATCACGGCTTTAATAGATTTTAAGTAACAGCCTGATTTGTAAACATAAAAAATGTACTACTACGGAAGCCTTCACTCTGCGTGGTCCGAAACGCGCTTAACCAATTTATTTAAAAAAAATACGATTTTCTAAAAACAATTGAAATTATTTCGCAGTAAAGTTGAACCGTTTTTTAATCTGAGCGTTTGTGCCAAAAGCTTGGTTTTTTTTAAATATTTAATTATGTAAACATTAATATTGGAGGACGATCCACACTATCCAGCCCCAAACAAAGCATAGCTTGTACTATTTGAACCAGATGACTGTTATAATACTTTTAAATACAACGTAAAAATACTTTTTAGAACTCAGACACAGAACAAACTATGTTCATCACACAAATATATGTCCTGGGAGGGAAAAACCCACAACCTATAGCGCAGAAGGCAGGAGCCAGTGAGGCATGACAGAGACATTTGGGTTACTTAATAACTCTCATATTATAAAGAGAGAACGGTTAGTTCTTTACGAATACTTTTGTTATAATATTTTTTTTTTATTTTAAATCTTATTCTCACCTTGTAAGAAGCTGATTTTAAATGCACGTTTCTGCCCTTGCTGGTGAGAGTACACTTGAGACGCAGTAGCAGGTCCCGACGACCACTCTTGCTGCTGCGGAGTGCTTCGCGGATCTCTTCATGGTCGCACGGGTGGCTGAACTCGAACACGCTTTGACCCATTATCTCCATCTGAAAAGGGGAAATGAACATTAATTTCAAATATCCACCTATGTATCTACAAGGCCTACCGCGAATTACCGTAGAACATGGATTCAGTGCGTGCACCTGCACGCACTCGCAAGTACATAAACTGTTGAATGAGCTGAACATCTCTAAATTTTTTGAAAAATTAAAATGAACTTTTTCTAAATTTCTTTATATCGCGAGGTATGGTGTGGCGATATCTCTATAAAATTGCTACGAGTACATTTGCGCTTTTCTGTTGAACATGGAACAAGCAGACGTAGGCGCACGCACTAGCGGTAATTTCCGCGGCTCCTCGTTGGCAGGTTTGTAAATTTTTCCGATTAAACTGCGGAAAAAACCACGAGAAAACAACGTGGCGCGGCGGAAAGAACCGCGGTTGGCAGAAAAAAAACTCCAGTGACGGATAAAATATTCTCGCGGAAATTTTCGTCGCGTTATACTCCCGAGTACCCGCCCCGCTATACGATATAATGGTTTAAAAAAACGATTATTTGTAAGTTACGTATAGTCATACTTATTTCGTGATATCGCTATAGTTTTGCAGATGTTTGTACAACTCTTGAAGTTTTCTACCGTCCTACAACGTGAGATCGAGATGTAGGTATGTAAGTGCGTACATAGTTAAATAAAGGACTCTGTAATGGATCATAAAAGTGGTGTTTTGACCTTGACCGCCAGACCTTCATTGACGTTAAGTATACCGCATTCACCGTCCCTTTTAGCGCCCAAGAACTTCCAGTCGATCCTCATAAAGATAATACTTAATTCGTTTTACTTAAAATTGAGTTATATTTTCTTGGAAATAATGCTTGGAAAAGTAGCAGACAGTTAAGCATATGCTACACGGTTTGAAACGATGGTTTAAAACAGATGTTTTAAACCGTGTAGATAGTGGTATCATACCAAACTTCACATGACTTTTAAACGCCCTTGGTAGACAGGCGTGCCCGGCAAACCACTGGCAAAAGCGGTGGTTTAAAACTTGCGCGCACGCACCGAATTATGGAGAAAGAACGTGAGCTTATCACTGAATTAATCGAGTTATTTAGAGACCTGCCCTGTCTCTGGGACTTAACGTGTAAAGAGTACAAAGACCACCCAAAAAAAAAGTTTTTTTTTCTTCAAACGCACACCAATGTGCAATACAAACTCCAAGCCTTTAAAATTTCGTTAAATAAGGAGCCATGGCGTCTTTGTAAATTGTAATAGTGCAATACAAGCGTTCTACATACGTCTATTCAGCACGAGCGTCTAAACTTCAGCGAAACACACTGAAGTTTAGGTTAGTTAGTTTAGTTAGGTTAGTTTGTTTTAAACCGTGTAGATAGAAGCGGAAGTTCACCTTGGTAGAAACTGTGATTTCAAACCGTGTAGCGCATGCTTTATGGGTACTTTTACTTCATCTAAAAACGGAACCTGTGACTCATTCTTATTTTTATTCTCATTAAAAAGTTCCACTCGAGCTGTATAAATAAATAATGCCGGGCATTTCACACATAATTTAGCCCCAAAGCAAGCAGAGCCAAATTTCTCCCGCTTTAACTTCCATTCTTTGCGCTCATATACTTCGGGAATCGAACCCGCAACTTACAGCGTCTCAGGCGGTAGTTGTCCCACTGGGCCACATGTAAAACATGTAATATCGTCGAGTATAAAACATGTAATAGATGCAAAGGAATGTTTATTAACCCTCGGAGCAACAGAGGGGTGATTTTTTGATTTGTTTTTTTTTTCATAGAGAACTGATCGAGTGTGTTTTTAGGTGTGATTCGAGAAAATCTATTCAGCCATTTGAAGGGCTATAGCTTTTCTAGTTAAGAACGCATATGAGCAACATTCACAGATCTGATCAATTCGTAACGTGATATCCTGTTACATCAATGGTATTGATAAAAACATGGTGACTTGAACCCGAAATCTGGAATCATCAGAATGCCCAACTCCTCACCAACTTACAGAAGATTTGTGCAAAAGTTTGGGCACATTAAAATGGTCTTAATCAATAAATAGGTTATAGATATGTATTTTTAAGGACCATTGTTTTTTTTTTATTTATGTATATACCTTTTGGTAGTGATCTGGATCAGTTGAGCTGTCTATATAGTCGTTCAATAAAAGGACTCGGTAATCAGTTGAGCTATATATAGATCGTTTTAAGCGTTCCGTCGATAGGTCAACAGTTTCACATGTATTTAATATTATTCTGTACATTTCAGTAATTAATTTTGTAAATAAATTTATGTAAGAAAAATAAATATGTATGAATTGTTTTATTTATTTACCGTACGTCCCCGGATTTATCTTAGTATTTCGTGAATTTCACGAATACTCAAATAGCAGTACAGATTAATGCGTGGTGGTGACAAAGAGAATACACTTTGTGGGTCTGTTATCAATGTTATCTTATACATCCATACACGATTCTTAAAACGTCACGATAGGTACAAACACGGTTGGTCAACCGGGCTTCAACTTTGGTCAGGGAAATTGCAAAATGTCTCATTTATTCAGACCACATTCTTATAATTATTAATTAATTAGTGACACACCTACTTACATCATACGAGGATAATAAACAACAATAATGTTTAAAAAGTTATCAGTCGAAAAGACAGACAACAATGGATGCAACTCATTGCACATTTAATGTCTTCTTCTGTTCTTGAAGTATCTTACATAAGAAATCCAGAATCTTAAATATAAAAATGAAATGCTGTTATAGCAAAAACTCGAAAATAGCTCGACCGTTTTGGATATTTTTTTAACGGGCTTCCAAAACAAATTTACGATTTGTCTGTTTTTTTATATGTATTTTAACTGGTATCTCCGCCAGTTATTAGCCGACTTTTATGTTTTTTTTATTATTATTTTATTAGTGTGTACCTTCGAGGTGGATGATGAGTTCGGTGAAGATCTGATGATGGAAAACATGATAAAAATCCGAAACTCAACGCATGAAAACATACGCATCGCAAAGTAGTCTTATGGAAAATATGATAAGAAAATACCTATTTGGGTTCCGTTCAAACAATGGACTCTGAAGATACCCTACAGAACTCTTCGACGAAAACCAGCTCTTATATTGCAATTAAAGCATTGTGTTGGTGATCACAGGCAAAAGCATAATACGAACATGTCAGTTGATCAGATCATGGGTTTTGAAGGTGGAACGCATCGATGAAATATGATGTAGGTTTAGGTTTAGGTTAGATGGTACAAATTTCACCGTGTCACGAACCTGTCTCTGTTTGCTTGTTACGTTTCCAAAGGCTAATCAACTGAAAATATATTGATGCAATTTGGTTAGGAGATAGATTGTACTTGGGAATTTTGTAAGCTTACCTTAATTACGAGGAAAGAGAATCACGCCCTTGAATATCAATAAAATACTAGAAGTCATTGACTCTATGCTAATATTATAAATTCTGTTTATTATTGACGTTTTCACCGTTTAACGGCTAAACGAATTTTGATGAAGTTTGGTAAAGAGATGGTCTGTATTTTGGGGAAGGACATCTTGATATGTAGGTTTTTATGGAGATAGTGTGTGCAAAGCAGCGGCCAGAATCTGTTAGTTCATTACTTAAAACTAAGTAATGAACTAACAAGAACTATGGCCTAAAACGCATTAGTGTATTAATCGAATCTAAAGTCATATTCATCCCGGTTTTCTCTGCTAGTGCGTGTACCTACGTCTGATTCTATGTTCGACAAAATAACACGCTAGAATTCACTGCGGATTTAATCGCTAACCGCGCGCTCGAATTCTAATGAAATACTTTAATCTGTCGGGCTTATTTTTTGCTAAATTATGTAATTATGGTAAGAAAAAGATATTATTAAGAATTATGATATTATTTTTTTACGCTTGAAACATACTAACTAATAGTTTATCTATCTTAACATCATCCCAGCACGCGGTTACGCAAATAACGACCTAAATGCCGGAACATCGCAACCATTTTGTTTGTATATCAAAATAAAAGTAAAAGGATTACAGCACACAACAACAAAAACTGTAGCACGTCGCCAGAAATTGCATCGTAGAATTAATAAAACTTAACAAATCAGCAACCGGTTTTTTCCAAGAAAACTATCAATTTAAACTAATTTAGCTGAATCATTGATATGAAGGAATAAATAAGCAGGTTGTGTGTTGTTTTTCTATGACATACAAAATGTAAATAGTCGTACGATGCCTAGTCATGCAAAACATGAACAAACGAATTGATTTCTCCAATGCAAATAATTCGGCAAGCAAGATATATTTAGAAATAATAATAATAATAATATAACAATAATAATGCCGGTCATTTCACACATCGTCATCTAGCCCTAAAGTAAGCAGAGCCTGTGTTATGAGAACCAACACGACTGATATCCTACTTATAAATATATTTTAAAAATAGACCATAGACCCAAACTAGAAACAAATACTTGCAGATCATACAAACATTTGTCCTGCGACAGGAATCGAACCCTTTCAGCCGGGCCTTGGCGTACTGCGCCACAGAGGTAATCTATTAGATTCTTCGAAAAACATGCACAATAAGGTCTTCCAACAAAAAATACTTGGTAGACACCTCACATCTCATAATAAAGATGTTAATCAAAGACACCTAATCACTAATTATCATTCAGTCATGTGGTACCCTTAACACAAGCTCTGCTTATTTTGGGGCCAGGTGATACTGTGTAACTGTCCAGCATTTTTTTAAATAGTTTATTATGGTCGTATGACCACTTTCCTCTTTGAAGAAAGTGGTCATACACTTTCTTCGAAGCATCACATAGGGTACATTTTGATAAACACGGGCTTTACTCACGTATTATTTTGTCAATGGAGGCACCGACAATGTTTCGATTCATCTAGAGAATCTTCATCAGGGTGAGTTTGATCCGCGGACCGCTTGTTGCCGCTGGAGTTCACGGTTCGCACTCAAATGCGTGAGTAAAGCCCGTGTTTATCAAAATGTATAGTACAACTCACGAAAGTTTTGAAAGTGAAATCACATAGGGTGTTTATGTCGAGTTATCGCTGTCGAAAGATTTTAATGTATTCCCAATTTTTTTATCGTCAACTTAAAATAATTGGCCTTCAGATTGCTGCCCTCCAATACGATAAACAATCTTGATCGAACCATAGGTTATGTAATAGCATCTAGTGTACAAGTACAAAGTCAATGTAACTAATTTATTATCGACCGATTTATTTTTTATGTGTTTACTATAGATAACAAGTTGTTTGGAAATTTTAACCTGTCAAAACAAAATGACTTTAAGAATAGGTCTCAGGTATATTCACGACTGGCCTCAGCTCAGTTGGTAGAAACTCTGCCTTCTGCACTGAAGGTTGTAGGTTCGATTACTTCCCAGGACATTTGGGTGATGAACGAACATAGATGTTAGTCAAAAGTCAAAGTCAAAATCTACTTTATTCAATACAATCACAACGATCACTTTGAAACGTCTTACATACTAGGTGAATTTAGGTGCCAATTCATCCTAACCCAAGCCCGAGAAGAATTGGCAAGAAACTCGTCCTGGTCCTAGCGCTTTTTTATATGATCCATCTAATTACTACCTTAACTACGAATTACTAAGTACTACGTAAGAAATACTGTTTGATCTGTCTGGATGCTATAAATTAATTTTAACTAGTGTTCGCCCACTGGTTGAAATTCGACCATAGTTCATTAATAATTAATGTATTTTATGCATAGTTAAAAAAAATATTAGCTCCGTATAAACTATAAGTGTGCGAAATTTCATACTCCTCCGCGCAACTTTCGAAAAAAGGGGAACAAAGTTTTTGCTTCACGTATAAATAAGATAATGTTTATTTCCCAAAATTAGAATACAAAGAGCAGGTAAAACGTTGATAAAAAAGTATCATATTAAAAAAAAAGTAGTTCTTAGAAAAGTTATGCTTAGTTATTATATTGTTCACTAATCTATACCTATAAAAGAGCTTAACCTGACTGACTGACTGACTGATTCATCATTGCCGAGCCGAAACCGCTGAAGCTAGAAAGCTGAAATTTGGAAGGTACCTAGCTTCCTTTTACAGCAAAACCACCCACTAAGGCGGGATTTTTTGAAATTCGACTCCTAAGACGTGAAAAGGGATTGAAACGAATGTATGAAACTTTTTACCGCGTGGTGCGATTTGCTTGAAACTTGATATGAATAATTAAAATGCAAAATAAATGGACACGTGTTTCAGGATTTTCCAAATTAACCCTAACAAAGGGGTGAAATGGGGTGTCAAAGTTTGTATGGGAACTTTTTAACGGGTGGTGTGATTTCTTAGAAACTATGTTTGGATACTCAAAATGCAAAATAAAAGGACACATACATGTGTCCATTTATTTTGCAAATTATAGGGTATATATAAATTATTGGGTTATTTATTTATTAATTTATATAGTTATTTTGAAAAATCCTGAAACATGTTTCAGGATTTTTCCTGAAAATAACCCTAACAAAGGGGTAAAATGGGGTGTCAAAGTTTGTATTAAAACTTTTTAATGGGTGGTCAGGTGATTGGTTTGAAACTTAATAATAAAATTTGGCAAGGACATTAATTGCATCCTGGGGAAGGATTTAAGCCACAATTCCTTTAAAAAAGCGAGCAACAGCTAGTATTTGATGTAAGGGGTTCAGTTCAGGGTATTGACAACTTAAATTTTTAAAAGGCATAAGTTGAATCTTGGTGAACAAAAAGTAAACAAAATATAGAGTATTAACGTCAAAGTCAGGTTTGTTTAATAAGAACAATCACAAGACCCCTTTGGATCATCTTACATGTTAAGTAAGTTTAATAATAATTGTCGATTCTTCCAAGTACCGAAAGAATCAGGCAAGAAACTCGTCTTGGTTCTAGCGTTTTTTTGTATATTAGTATAACTCTTCTTTTTGTGGATAATGCAGTGGGCTATGATATTGTTACTATATTTAAGTTACCTTTTCTCTAAAATATTGTATATTGGTGGCAATTCGGTTGGTTCATTTCTAAAATAAGGAATTGTCTAAAATATATTTAGTTAGTCATAGCATTTGTAAAACCTATTCGGTTGGTACCATCTAACTAAATTAGGAACGCTTAACTAAGTTAGATAAAATTGAATTAGGATTTGGTGAATTAGGTTGGTAGCAGCAGAATACAAAAGATTAATTTGACAGTAAAAACCTAATTTTAGCTAAAATTAGTTAGGTTGGTGCCAACAGAATTGAGACCATTGTAGCTGTTTATTGTCCCAAAATAAATAAAATAAACTAAAACTCTATTATATTCGCACGTATAGTCAAAACTAACACGATTTAGCATATAGAAACAAAGATGTAATTCGTATTAGGGCATTGACCGATCCAATTAGCAGAAACGTTGCAGAGTCCAGTAACATGATATTCCAACCCAATTCATGTACTTGACTAACGTGAATTTAAAACTATGTATGGACATTGTTTACGATTACACCACTCATTTACGGATTGCGCATATAACATAGTTACGTTTTATAAACTAAAAAGACATTCAACTTCATTGAATATAATAAATAAAAAAATACAGTCAAGAACCTTCTCCTTTTTTGAAGTTGGTTAAAAAATTATCGAAAATCGGTTGGCGTGATATTGAGTAATTCGTCCATTTGTCGCGCACATACTTAATGCAAATTTAAGACTTATGGTTTTCTCATGGATGCCATTGTCATAACTGGACCAACTTGAAGCACTAGCTTTCAAATAAAAAAAGAATCATCAAAATCGGTTCACCCAGTCGAATGTTCTGAGGTAACAAACATAAAAAAATAACAGTTGAATTGAGAGCCTCCACCTTTTTTGAAGTCGGTTCACAAAAAAAAATATTTAAGATTTGATTTGATTTGATTTAATAAGAAGCCATCAGTTCCCTACAACATTTCCATAGGCAGGTGGTAGCACTCAACAGCAAGAGCCGTATTGATGGGTACCAGCCAGCACAGTGCCAGATATTCTACCTCCAAGCAGTCCTGTGCAATCATTACTATGTTTAGGTTTGAAGGGCACTGGAGAAAGTTATATGACCTACTGAGCGAATTAACAAAAGAACTTATGTGATACCTCCTGGCATAGCAATCGTCATATTTGAAGGCAAAGAGACAGCAAAAAAATAGGATTTGCCGCTCATTAACAAAACTTTATGGTGAGCACGGTGCGCTTTTATAATAAGCTTCCTGAAAATGCAACTAATGTGCCTATTAAGAAATTTAAAGCTTACATAGAGGGTAGCCTTTTGAAGAAAGCGTATATTATAAATGACTAGTATATTATTGACAAGAATGCATGGCCTCATGTTGCTCTGCCCTCAGACAGTTAACTGACACATTTGAAATGTATACTCTCTTGTTTACGTAATTAAGGTAGTTATAAGATGGATCATGTAAAAAAGCGCTAGGATCAGGACGAGTTTCTTGCCAGTTTTTCTCGGGCTTGGCTAAATTCACCTAGTATGTAAGACATTTAAAAGTGATTCTTGTGATTGTATTGAATAAAATATCTTTTGACTTTACTTTTAAACATTCTTTGTCGCCTTTGTTATCATAAAATATTTCCCGCATTGTAGGTATCGTGATGAATAGATTCCTTACCTGAGAAACCCCAAGATGGTCGGCGATATTCTCACTGCAGTACACAATGTCTCCCTGTTGGGAGAGTACCAACACAAAGCCATCCAACGCTTTCATGTACGATAGCTCTGATGATATCTCCTCCATTCCCTTTGGATCCTGAATTTTTGGCTGTTCCGTCTCCGATTCGGGCACTGCAAATCATAAAATGGAGCATGGAAATCTAGATAGAACCATTTAGGTATCTACTTTACTTCTATTGAGACTTTGAGTTGATAAGATTGGTTATGAATATCCACGAAAAATGTACGTTTTAGGTTCACGGTTAACCAATTTTTCGGATACGAGTTTTATGGTTCCACGGAATAAAGTTTTTACCGCGTTTGAAACAAAGCAAGACAGAAAAAATTTAAGCCGAGCATACTATTATTTTTTTTAAAAAGCAAGACAGAAAAAAATTAAACCAAGCATACTATTTTTTTAGGGCCAAGTAAAGTCTCTTAAACCTGATGGATTATTAATCTGACATTCACTGATCTGATTGGCTAGTCCGTGTCTAATTAAAAAAAAAAACATTTAGGACTAGTGGAACGCGATTGTTTTTTTAAATTTACTTAAAATTTCATTTCTCTGTGGACAGAAAATAGCTCTAGTCGATTGGTTAAATGTGGAAATCACTTTGAGTGCGCCACACCTAAGGTATCATCGAAAATTCTTTAGTTAGCTTAGCCATGACCCTTAGCCGTATGTTTCAGATACGAAAACTTACGCTGACTAAGCTCAAGTGTCAAATCGCACTGAATTTCGGCAAATGGATAAGTAAGTGCACGCTTTCATATATCAAATCAGCCTAAATCATATACACTAACGTCCTTATAAACATCACCAAACTTGAACACTACCTAAACACTTAAAATGTGCTCTATCACTATTTGTCACTATCTTACAAGAATTGCGTTTTGAAAACTAAAAAGACAACCGACTTCATGTATATACACAAGGTATTGTAACGTTGAGGAGTTCCCTTGACTGTCCTTAGTCTTCATCATCAGACCCCTAATGACAGTCACGACCCATCCAATTGTAAAGTTCTTATCAATACAAATAAATCTAGTACCAGGTAATTGCTGTAAATCGTTAAAGAGTTTCCTCGACTGTTTTCCGGCTCCATCATCAGATCGACTCCAGACCTTCATTAAATAGTAGTGCTTTAATATACTTATTGGAAAAATATTACAAACAAACTAGTACTACGATTTTCGAAGGTTTTCCTCGATTTCTCTGGGATGCCATCATCAGATCCTGGTTTCCTTATCATGGTACCACCCTTGAGATATCTTCTTTCCAACAAAAAAAGAATCATCAAAATCGGTTCATAAACGACGACGTTATCAAAAAAAGTATTTTTTTTTGTGTGTTATTTTACACAAAAAAATATACGGTCGAATTAAGAAACCTCCTTTTTTTAAAGTCTGTAAAAAAGGATGGCACTATTTTAAACAGTGATTAACTTTTGACAGAAGTTGAGAAACGTTTCTACGTATGATTCAGACAAACAAATGTACGCTAAAGCATACGCATTCGTATGTCAAGTCACATAAAAAATGTACAAACAGAAAGCTCACTGAATATTAACCAAAGTTTAACGTTTCAAGGAAGATAAATCTGTACGTAAATCTTAATCATTTGTATATTATTTATTCAATAGATGGAAGACGTTCTACGTTGTTGAAAGTCATTTTAGAGGCGAGTTCCAAAAATGCTGATAACATTGACGCAGGCTGACCGCAAACATATTAAAATCCGCATTAAAATTGCACAGTTTCTTATTTAGCATAATGCGGTTAAAGCATCCGCTGACAAAAACTGCCAATTCTTCACCGAAATAGTCAATGATGATAGAATCAAACAATGACGTCTTGCGGTTTTACATGCGATTCAGATACGTGCAGCGTTTACTAATAAACCGGCAACATCGCTATATCAAACATTAATCGCAGCACTAGCAAATTAATCCGCGCTTTTTTGTATATTCTAAAGAATGTAATTTTCAATGCTGTTTTTTCCGCTAGTACGTGCGCTTTTCTGTGAAACATGGAAGCGCAATCCATGTTTCACAGAATAGGGCGAAAAAAATTGCCGCCGATTCTCCAATACGCGCTAGGCTTTCTTTTATAAAACAACTTTGCAACTTCCTTTATTATCATTCCGATAAAAGTCGTTTTCCGGGATATATTGTGAGTACGAGGGAATATCCAAACGGTCACATATTAGTGTGCAGGTACCTGCACATAATGTCTGTAGTGCAGTACATAATATCTGTTCGAGTTACTAGTGTAATTTAGTCAGTGGTGTGTGGCTCTATAACGCTGATCGGAAACTATGTAGCAGAGCTGTAAGATGGATATAAGCTACCTCAAAGAATACTAGGTTATAATTTGAGAATAAATCGCAGATTTACTATTTAACTATACTATTTTATGTAACTATACTATGTATGATGGCTGCCAGTCATGTTTGCAGCATTATCTCAGAGACTTGCGGTCAGATGGCGCCTACGCATATTCTAGGTAGGTAAGGTATAGATATTCTATGAGCTTTTAATAAACGATGCATCATAACCATGTGCTTTATATTATACTTCTGTTTTGCTGTTGGCTATTTTATAAGGACTTGTTTAGTCAGAAGATCTGTTGAGCAGTTCAACTTCCTGTTTCATAATAAAACAGTCCCCTAGTCAAGGATTTGAACTTGACTCTTAAAATTAATATAGTAACTAGACAAATGCAGGAATATTCATTATGATTCAAGTATCAAAGAAAAATCAGACAGCGCGTTACGGTCAGCAAATCAGTTTTTATAAAATATACTCACACATAGATACGACATCTCTGACGCGCAGATAAGAGATAGCCAGGCGCATAACCGAGGCTTTATCCAGCTGTTCCACTTCCTCTTTCTTAGCTGGTAGAGCGGCAGTCAGCTCGGAGAAGATCTCCATTTCTTTGGTGCGACGGCACCTGGCTGCGACGCGCGACTTCTCCTTGCGCTTCTCATTATTCCTGGAAGAGGAGAGACACTTTAGTACACTAGAAGTGTGTTCAGTTTGCTGATAGGAATGTCAGACTATCATATTGATGCAGAGTTAAATCGAAGTGAATCGAGAGTTCTCCATGGCTAAATTGTATGATACAATTGGGGACAAATGTCTCGCAATGTTGATTTGATTCCGATAAAGATAATACTGATATACCAAAGAAATCTGTTTCTGTTATCATAATCAGTATTCCAATCGCATTGTTGAAAGTCCGCAGTGGCCTACTCCTAACAGATATTGTTTCAACTACATCATCATACAACATCAGCCCGTGTCAGTCCACTGCTGGACATGGGACTGGACTCTCTCTTACTCTGCAACTAAGAGTGATTGAATTTTCATCCACCACGTACCCCCGTTGGTCTAAAAAGTAGACCTATATTCTTGAAAATTGCGGATTTTCAAGAAATTTTGTATTTGTAGGTAGGATACGCTTGCTACCGAACGAGGTAGGTATTCTCTAGGACGCAGAGATTCACCAAAATACCTTTTCTTCACAGAGCAAAGTTTCTTTTCTACCAAATCTGCAACTCCCGGTAGGCACATTTTAAGGAGCACAAAATCGGGACGCTTCACAAATAACCACAAAATAAAACACAAGAATCAAGACAGAAGGCACTACAATACTGTTCTAAGCTATGTGGATTGTGGATGGTAATTACAAAATCTTATTCCATTAATTTGTCATTAGTCCGCGAGCGGTCGCATTATCGCTCGCTCTAAATACTGCTCATTTTAGAAACGCGTCATATTTAAAACATAAATAGCCTCTTGTTTGTCCAGGTTAAGGAGGGAACTACTATGCAATTTTATTATTGTTGCACAAGGAAAATATAAATTTAAAGAGGTAGCCTAGCTCGTCTATTTTCATTATCGGTACGTTTCCCCTACCAGCCAAATTTGAGTCAAAAGTACGAATCGTGAAAGGCACGCGTCGTCACTTGCTTTTCAGAAAATAACTTTATGCGATCAACGTCAAGGGCATTCCATCCACCAACTCATCAACACTATTATAACTAATATTATAAATTTGAAAGTTTATTCTCAATAATGGCTAAACCGATCTGGATCAAACTGGTATAGATATAGTTGTAGAACTGGATTAACATAATATAGACAACTATTTCATCAAAGAAGCGAGCAGCACATAGTTATAAATCAATAAGTACTTTGTTCTTAATATGAAGCTACAATAGATAGGTGAGGATATAGAACATGCATTGAATTGACTACACTATTGACGCAAGTAGGGTCTCGGAACGTGCTCTGCATTTTATGTTTAGACACGTCAGTAAAACAGGTAGCTAGGTGACACAGACTAATTTCACTCATTGTCATGAAGCGTGGCAAAGCTAGGTTGTAATTAAGTCAGGTAAGCCAGGTTATGCGTAGTCAGCACCTGCATGGGTAACCGAAGTGGCATTTTCATCGGAATGTTTTCGTGCTACAAGTGCGAGTTAAGGTATCGATTCCGGCTTTTCTTTGTTAGATTATGACTGAAGTCTTTGGTCTGTCTATTAACTTCATCGCCAGAGTTAGCCTTCGACTACATAAAGTAGAATTTCTATATCATGATAACACACTACCATCACTACTTACATACATAGTTTTAGATCTTGATAAAAAATATATGGCTGGTGGCAAGGTAAACAACCCTGATTTTATATGTAAATGATTATATTAGTAGCCATGCTTTTAAAAACAAACTGAGCTAAGAACCGAGAGTACCAGTACAGTACCCACAAAGCTACCTACCTATAAAACAGTCGAGTCGAGCAAGAGTAATTTATGTAAGTAATCATAAAACTTAGGTTAGACAACGTTAATACAGAAATTTTGAATATTGCCTGTTTACTCATATTATAATACCTATCTCTATTTTTCGAAGAGGTATAAGACAAATAAGAACCCGATAACATTGCTTTGCTTGTGCTTGATTTGAAAGTCATCAACCGGACCCCGGACTTGTAGTTTATTCAACACTATTAGTCAAAAGACTTAAATCAAATAAAACTAATAGGTATTCTGGTCTCATTAGGACCTACATACTCCTACTTAAGAGCTAAACTAAAAACCAAGTGTCTGATGGAAACATCACTAGCCCGAAGAGCGCTACTATCTGGTCATATAAGCGTATTGCAATGCTTTTAGTGACGGAAACGCTGCCCTCAAGCATAATCTGGGTCAGTTAATATCTATAGACTGATTTACTCGGTCCATAGGTAGCGGAAAATGTATTATTAATTCTGTACATAAAAGAATAAACTAAATTATAACTCAATAATCAATGAACAAACATGAGACGGTAAGTTTCGGCGTTACACTACAAATGCTTGCTACAACTACTGATAAGAACGCATTACCAGAACCAGTTACTGTGTGCAACTTATTGAGGAAAAATGTTGTAAATATAGAGGTGTAGCCAGTCAGCCGTAAACATTTAAGGTAATTAATAGATTTCTCGGTAAACGATCGACGCTGTTAGATTTCTTATGTAAAATCCCTGAGGCGAGAGTATAACAGACTTTAGAAGCTGCACAATGTTAATGGTGCAG
The DNA here is from genome assembly GCA_948098915.1 of Lampropteryx suffumata. Classification (NCBI taxonomy): domain Eukaryota; kingdom Metazoa; phylum Arthropoda; class Insecta; order Lepidoptera; family Geometridae; genus Lampropteryx; species Lampropteryx suffumata. The sequence goes on from OX402563.1 coordinate 7,541,260, forward strand.
TTATTTACGGGATTAAACAAAATACAAAAACACAGACTGTTCAAAAAGACAAATTATGTAATCTTAAATAGCGATTTTATTCTCGCACTCGCACAATGTTGCTTTTACGTTTACAAGTTTGACATTTCTCTGTCAGTAAAATGTAAGTGCAGTTTAGTGCGCTATATACCACCTGCACTCTCAAAACATCGGAGAGCATCGTGAGGACACCGGCATATCGTAAAACATAAAAAGTTCGAAGACATGTGCCAAGTGTGCGAAAGGTGCCTCTGCGTCGCACTTTAATTCTTTCACCACACTGGAACTGATCCCAGATGAGTGCTGCTTGGAGACTGATGATGGAGAAGACTGCGATAGTCTTAAAATTATTGGGGATTAGTCCCCTTGCTGACTAACGGAAGAGCTGGCAATAGAGAAGGAAAACTTGAAACAAGCCCGGCTCGGTGCCAGCCGTTATGCACCTGCAACCGAACCGACACCGCATGTACTGATTCGTCTTTCCTGCGGGTCCTGTCGGCAAGGTCGAGAGCTTACATTAAGGCTTACCTAAGTGCACGAAAGGAAGTGAGGCGCATTTTAATCCTTTCACCACACTGGTTAAAAATAACTAGTGACACGATAAGAAGAAGAAGACCCACTGGTTTCGATAGAACATGATAAGAAGAAGGCTTAGTGTATTACAGGTATGTATCTACGAGCAGACCAAGATTTTGAGGAGTTTAGGTTTTGCCAGGTCACGCGCACTTCGCACTTTACGTACACTGAGGTATTGCTGGAGTAGAAAGCGACTACACCGAATAGCTGATACTCGAACCAGTAGAAGAAATGTTTGGCAAGAACCTGGCTGATGTTTGCCTGGATGAATCATAATACACGAAACAACCAGACAAATAGTGATGTGATGGTAGCAATGAAAAGAAAATCATCTAAACTTGTACAATATAAGCCGTTTAAATATTTCCGCATTTGATAAACGACGTTTGTTATCAGTTGCTAAGAAAAGTATAGAATTTTGTTTAGTCTGCTTGGTCGGTACCTATATTTTTATTGCTTTAAAAGTAGCATTAACTAAATTTGATTCCAATTTACCCTCCGAGATGACAAAACAAAATTTGTTTGCCCAAGGGTTTACCGGACCACGCGCAGTAAAGGATTTCAAAGCTAGTAATAACAAGAATGACTCGTTCATTTCAAGTTCAAAAGTTTATTTTAATTTTTAAACGGGCTATTAAAATAAAAAAAAGAATTATCTACATAATGTAGTTTGACAGTTTTTCCAAGTTCTTAGTACATAACTTTTTAGGGGCCACTAAAACATTATTTACTTGCAAACTTTAATTACGTTTGCGAAAAGGAGCTCTGCTTGATGGAGGAGAATTTGACATAGCAAAACTATACGGGTTCTCTGTGGACTTAACCTTAGAAACAAACTTGAAAGCTTAGCCTTAAAACTGCTCATGTAACAAGCTGTACCTAAGTTTTCCTAAAAGAACAAAGGACCAGATATCATTAAATCATTTAAGAAAAATCTTTACTAGGCTAACGCCAGATGAACGAGCAGTACTCTATAGACCTATTGAAGAGGATGGCAATTGGTTCTGATTGCAAAAATAATCGCGTTTCCGTCTGCCAATTGAGTAACTGACGCAAGTTCTGCAGTACGTGACGCGGTGGATCTGATCCCAGAGGAGATCACAGGACGTGACATAAAAGAATCAAGACTTCAATTTGCGCACGGTAAAAAAAAGATGACTGGTAGAAAACAGAGCGGTGTTATAAGTTTAACGTGTGTCTGTTTATATCTGTGTCTGACTGTGGTATCGTTGTAGACATGAGCCAAGTGCACGAAAGGAGCCTCTGAGGTGAATTCTAATCTTTTCACCACAATGATTCGAAATAAATAAATGATACATTGGTGAACAATGCACACAACACCATCTAGCCCCAAACTAAGCATAGCTTGTAGTATGGTGACCAGATGACTGATAGAATACTTACTTATATAATTTTATAACATACTTACTTATGATACTTCGATACTTTATAATAACACATACAGACACAGAACAAACATCTGTTTTCATCACACAACTGTTTATCCTGGGAGAGAATCGAATCCTCAACCTACCTAACTAGTGACACGATAATTCGATATTATCGTGTTCGAAGTTCGTAGCTCTCAAACAGATTAACCAATTTTCGATCTATTTGTTTTGTTTGAATGGTGATTTGATCGAGTGTAACTAAGAATCAAGAAAATTTGTTTAGCTATTTGAAGATCACCAGCTCTTTTCTAGTTGATGAAGAGATGTGATCAACTACTAATTGGTCATAACTTTAAAATTAGGTAAGCTATTATTTCGATGATATTGCGAGGGCATGATAACCTTTAGATGAAGCATCTCCTTGAATATGCAGGGTGCCTTTAGATATAATATATATCACATAACATGTATTCCACGAACTCGCACAAGGCATACAAAGTTGTCTCGAATTCATCCACAAACTATGCACAGCATTCGATAGTGAATAGACTGTATAGAGATTATAATAATAAATTCAACTCAAATAAAATATTTCATAGTAAGTACCTAGTACTTAAATAAACTTTTAGAATAGAAACATTAAAGCAGGAACAGTTTAAATGCACCACCCACAAATCCATAAACCTATCCTTTTACTTTTCATTAACATTTTCAAATTACCTAGTACCTTTGATAAGATGCATATTTACGTACTACATTTAGGTATTTGTGTATTATGTACCGAAGTTTACTTAATAATTATTTTCATTCATATTAGTTTATAATTTTGCAAAATGTATTTTTTAGTCTTTTTGTTATTTATTCTATTGAGTATTTCCGTAAGCTAAAATTGACTTTCTGTTTATAGACATTATTTTCAAAATGTAAATCCATTATTGACCTTAAGATTAACTTAGTTTAAACTGTTATTTTAAGGGCTGTGGATTTTGTTTATTAAATAAAATAAAAAAATCTCCCCACCAAATTTACAGCAGCATGCATGTTTGGTTGTAGACAAAGGGTATATTTAATAAACACACACTAGCTAATGAATTGTTTTAATCTGTTGCTATCTCTATTCTTTGACATTAGAATGACAAGGAGAGAGCATACTTAAGCACCACGCTAACTAAATATATGATTATAAAATAGATAAATAAATGATAATAAATGATAAATAGAGGGAAAGATTTTTTGGTGAAAGATGTTTTTTAATTTAAAATTTAAACGTCTTTGATAAGATTACTGGATGTTGTATCTCGTGTAAGATAACAAAAGAAGTACAAAGTAAACTCGATATTTACCTTGTAGGTACCTTTTAAATTGTTTTGTGATCAAGAGACATTATATTGCTATTAATAAACAATTGATCCCAATGCTGACGTGATATGTAGCTGGTAGGCGCCATCTTGCTTAGTCTTCGAATAAGTTGATTATAAGGTACTCGATAAGACAGGTTACAGTAATAAATACCAACTCCGCGAAGTAGAAAATAATTGCAATAAGTACTTGGAACTTGAAGGAATATTTATGATACCACTAGCTGTTGCTCGCGATTTCGTCTGCATTTTTAAAAGAATTGCAGCTTAAATCCTTCCCCAGGATGCTTTTACTTACTTTCATAAAGGAGTAAAATGGGGTGTGAATGTTTGTATGGATACTTTTTAATGGGTATTGGGTGTGATTGGTTTCAAACCAATCACCCCCAATACCCATTAAAAAGTTGGTTTCAAACCAATCACCCCCAATACCCATTAAAAAGTTTCCATACAAACATTCACACCCCATTTTACTTCTTTATGAAAGTTATTTGAAAAATGCTGAAACACGTGTCCATTTATTTAACATTTTAAGTATCCAAACCAAGTTTCTAAGAAATCACACCAACCGTTAAAAAGTTCCCATACCAACTTTGACACCCGATTTTATCCCTTTGTTAGGGTTATTATGAAAAATCCTGAAACATGTGTCCATTTATTTTGCATTTTATTTATTCATATCAAGTTTTAAGCAAATCGCATCACGCGTTAAAATGTTTCATACATTCGTTTTCACCCCGTTTCACCATTTTAGGGGTTGAATTTCAAAAAATCCCTCCTTAGTGGGTGATTTTGCTGTAAAAGGAAGCTACCTTCCAAGTTTCAGCTTTCTAGCTTCAGCGGTTTCGGCTCGGCGATGATGAATCATTCAGTAAGTCGGTCAGGTTAAGCCATTTTATACGTATAGATTTACGAATCGAACAAATCTATGTTATGATTCCTTAAATATCTTTTTCTTATCAAGCCTGTTGTGTTGTTATTGTTGTCTGTTGTATGATTTTTTAGAAGGATAGAGTCTGTGATGTTATCATCGTGGCACGCAATGATGAGCCGCGTGCGGACATTTTAACATTATGCTATTACATATGCTATGCTCGCAATCACAACTCAATAAACCTATACAATTCTATAGTAAGTAGCTGATACTGTATTGAGCCGCTGTCGCGTGCAACTGTCCATGTGGCCAAATCGATTCTGCAAGGAGTCTACCTTTATCTACCTACTATTGAAAACTTTGTATGTTCATCGTGTGTCCATTTTATCTCGACAATCAGTCATTCGAACTAGAAGGTCAGGTTATCGCTAACTTGCTATATGTTACCGGTGTTTTGAACATAGTGTTTGCGTTTGACATTTTAAGTGTTCCGAAGTCCACAATGAACACTTATAGCTTTACTATGTCCGTTCGTCTGTCCGCAACTAATCAGAGCTCTTACTCGCAGACTATACGTTTATACTTAGGTAATTCGTATTTTTAATAACATCCGTTTTTTCAGACGATGTTTTTTTATCATCAGATAAAAGTGCACTCACAATGCAATCAACTGGTATTACCCGAAAATAAGTCAATTAATGCAATCTGGTGCATGGAGAAAACTCAAGAATGGTCATTATGGTGATGAATTCTTATGGAGAGGCCTATGTCTTCGTTGTCTAAACAACATTTAATACTAGGTTACTGATAATCTAAGACACTGGACTCTATTAAAGAAACCTCTTAATGTAGGTATTCAAAGAAAGACACTCCAGATATACACCCATCGGGCAGTAAAATAAAAAAAAAACAACCCCACTTTACATGTAGGCGAAGTACCCTAAAAACATTATTTTGTTGAAGTAAGTATTTATTTCATAACTTTGTAAGAGCCACTAATAAGTATTACACATTTCCATTGCGATAGTCTACGAACCAGATAGACAGACAGACCGACAGACAAACGGACATGCATGACAAAACCTTATTGGACTTCAGAACCCTGAAAAGATTAATAATAATAAAATTATAATTAATTTGGAACGTGTACAGCAAATAACAAAAGTACAACAAAACATTTGGTCAAAAACTAAATTAACCTATTGAAAGTCGTTGCTTGTATTGTATATGTTGTATGATAGTGATTCTCGTCCTTGGTTTATTTAACTAGCCTTGGACATAAAATACGACACAAAGTAAACAATGGGTTCACGTAAACAAAACACCACACACTACCGAGTTTACAAACTGTCAGTTCAGAGAAAAAATCTTCTAAAAGTAGATGATAATTATAATAATAATAATGCCGGACATTTCACACAACATCATCTGGCCCCAATGTAAGCAGAGCTTGTGTTTTGGGTACTAAATGACTGATATAGTACTTATATACTTTTGTTTAGGACTCGAGACAAATACTTGCAGATCATACAAACATTTGTCCCGCGGCGGGAATCGAACCCGCAACCTTCTGCTTCCCGGCCAACTACGTAACAGAGGTCGAGATATAATGTCATTCATTTCCGATTTTTTTTAACGCTGTTTACTTAGTTGCTATCTGCTCGATAATTGAAGGAGTAATAATTAATAAAAGAGATTATGGCATGTATTTTCATTTTGTATTATTTCTAACTAGCTGACCCGGTTACGCGTTGCTGTAGCTCAGTAGTTCTAATACGTTGAACCAATATACGCTTAACTCTTTATCAGTATTTATCTACTATTTAATACATATAAACCTTCCTCTTGAATAACTCTATCTATTAAAATCAACACGCATCAAAATCCGTTGCGTAGCTTTAAAGATCTAAGCATACATAGGGACAGACAGACAACGAGAAGCGACTTTGTTTTATACTATGTAGTGATAGTGAAGTAGGTAATTATTAATTTTATAAATTTCATTATTAAATAATATACTATGTAAGTAATCATAAAAACCTCTACTAAAGTTAACGTCATTTTAACTTGCAGTTTACACTAATAGGCGGAAAGTATGCTACCTAATTAAAACATTGCCAGTTAAATAAATATTTTCTCGAATATTATCTGAACCCGAAAATTTTCTGATAACGAAATCGCGATTTGAGCGCCATGAATAACGCGTCAAGATAATTTGATCAACGAGTCGCCTTAACTCATAATCTTTTATTAATACAGGTTAAAAAAAACAGTCACGAGGCCGTAAATAATGAAATCAATATATTTTTACGTGGTTTGATCAGCTGACAGATAGTCTGAAAGTTTTGGCATACTCCCAAACAAAAACCTACTTTCTATTATCAACACTGCAAGGAAACTTCGTGCTTTTGATTCCATCTGTAGGTTACGATAAAATTACTGCAATAGATTTAAGTACATACTTGTTTCAAATTAAGGTATTTACTTACAACGACGACCATTTGATTAGATAACGTTGTTCTTATGTAGGACAATTATATTGGTAATGATTTCTGAATTTGATTGAAAATAATAGGTAAAGAATATGCAGTGCCTTCGCTCAAATCCAGTACAACAAACGCGGTTTTGAATAAATAATTACCCTTGAATACTAAGTAGTTTACTAACTGTGTTGTTAATAATACAAGCTGAGTTATAAATGAGAGACAGAGATGTTTACTGCTAGTTTAAAAAAACTACAAACATATCTAGAGACAAACCATTTCTGAACAGGTTTTGGGCGAAGATTTATACTGATTGCGATGGATCGCCTGAAGCATCTAATAAACTGGGTGTGTTTTTAAACCCAACATAATAAAGCTGATCTTTCGTCTTCGAGTTGAACACAGCGATACACAGTTGTTGATAAAAATATTTAAATTAATTGACGCTTGACGACAAAGAAGCTTTCAATAAGAAATTAGCTGATAGCAAAAATATTCGAGAACTCACATGAAATCTTCCAAATCTACGACATTAGTGTACTGGCAAGGCTGACCATCAACATTGTAGCACATGCTATTGTAGTCCCACTCTTCGTTCTGATGACAGGGCAGATGTGAAACCAACGGTTGTTGCATATACCGAGGTTGATGATACACGTTTTGGGGATGAAAATATGTAGGCACTACATTTTCGGGCACGTAACTATAGTCATTCCTTGTGCTCTGGACAAGATTTACTGGATTTCCATTATAAACACTAACATTACACACATTATCCAATTGTTTAGACCATTGGTCCTGTATTGGGCACTGCATATTCCATCCCGTCTCCTCAAAAGCTCCCACAATGGGACACTGCGGTGGAAATCCCTCACGAGATCCGTTCACAAGCATTTTACCGATCGGATCATAGAATCCGAAGACGAAACAACTGAACAGTCCATCGAGGTCTGAAATCAACGACTGACTGAAAGATAACATAAAGATGCCCTTATCTCAATCGCTTATAAAAGCATATATAGTAGCGAAAACTTGATAAAACAATGTTTCTAGATAACGTAACAAATACTAGTTCTGACCAAACGAATGTACATCATATTAGGTATGTATCTTGTAACTCAAAGTGGCAGATATCGTTGGATGAGAATCGAATAAAAACTCGACATCACTCAAAAGATGTTTTAGGCCATTGAACTGTAGACGTATTAGCTATTAAACAATATCTAGGAAGTTCCAACTGTTTCAGTCCATAAAGCCTCAGGCTAAATATCTTAAAAACCAGTTTGAATGATGATGAATGATCAGTCCATTCCTCTCTATTGCAGGGGCATCTAAATTAATATTACAAAAAATAAAAGATTTTTTTTTTATGATTGTACATTAAGTATATGTTTGATAAACTCAAAAACTACTTAACCGATAATAAAAACTATTTCACCAATAAAAGTTACATTATGAGCGAGAAACAAAGGCTGGATTTTATTTAGTCATGTAGTACCTACCCATAACACAAGCTCTGCTTACTTTGGGGCCAGATGATGTTGTGTGAAATGTCTGGGATTATTTATTATTATTATTTAAAAAAAAAATAGAAACCCCTACGAAAATAGCAATAATGTAACCCAAGGTATCAAAAAAATGCCTATAACAGTTATTATTTGTTGTGTGCTGCTAAAACTATAGTAAGAAAATATAAAATTAAATAATGTACCACATGCTAGTACTCAACATACCCACTAAAAAATCTGCAAGGGTACTTATATGTACAATGACTGAAGTAGGTACTTTGAGAATAATTTTACCTGCGGAGTAGGATGCAACTTAAATGCAGTATTTTGAATGTGGCGAGTACTTGAAATGGCTCAAATATGCAGGTCTTGATAAGGCCTACATATTTGAGCCTTTTGGAATCGAGATCCTAGGCCTGTGGGGAACAGGAGCCCATCGCGTTTTCAAAATTATTTCAGGGCGTCTGGTAGATACATTTCGTGATCTAAGAACTGGCTCCTATCTGGCTCAGCGTATTAGCATTGCCATTCAACGTGGCATTGCCGCCAGTATCTTGGGAACGCTACCCTCTGACAGTGATATGGATCAGTTGAGCTATCTATAAATCGTTTTAAACGATCCTTAGATAGCTCAACCGTTTAACATGTATTTTATATTATTATATATTATTAGTCCAGGATCCATGGTCCATTTTTGCTTTTGATTACTATCAAGCTAATTTCCCGTGAGTAGCTTCATTTTGATGAGACGCCCAACAATTTCCTGTACGAAACTCTCTATTGTGGTAGCTAAAATAGATTTTGATAGATTATTTGATTTAGATAAGTAGATAGATTTTTCATCAAGGATAAAATATGTCTATTTTATGATTATCAAATATTTATTACTAACAGATTTTTTTTTGTTAAATCTCAAGATAATTATCTAAATTATTCGAAAAAATATTTGTCCTACAAAATATATGGTTTGATCAAAGAGTCCCCTCCTTCCAACATGTATCGATAACGAGGTCATCATAAATGATTACTAACCAGCTAATAAATCATTACTAAGCAGCAGATTATTATTTTTTTACTTAGTTACTTAATATTTATATAATTTAACAGTCATATTGTCCTACAAATTGCGTGGTAAGTTATCCCGGTCCTACGCTCTACCTCTACCTAGCAATATTTGAATACAACACTGATTTTCAAAGCACAAATGAAACTAGCGATAATAGTTATTTAGAATAAAACATGGCAGGTAAAAAAAATTCTAAATAATTTTGTTAAGTGTTATGAAAAATCCAATCGAAATTGCAAATATTCAATTCAAATTTAATTCAAATATTTTTATTTCGGACAACTTAGATCCATAGCACATAATAATATGACAAAAGAGAGTTAGTAATATAATGATATAAAAGATACAAAGTACAAAAAAAGAAGCTGACGCCGGTTCACAGAGCGATCGAGTAACGAGCAGTTTTCTGGGATCACCCTGCATACCAACTTTGCCCACACCGGCGACGAGTACCTATCCTATACCTATATTACCTACCAAATCATAAATTCAAACAATAATGAAATTATGACAGATTGCTTTATATTTCACCGAAAAACCAATACCTGAAAAACGTGCGTATTTTCACGTAGCTTTTATACAAGATCTTATTTCGCTGACAGATCATCCACGTGTAGCAATAGCAAGCAGATGACCCCATAATAATATTAGCTTGTCTAAATGATATTACATTATTATTATTATTATTATTTATGACCAAAATACTTACAATTATTATCTACTTAGTACTTACACAATTTATAATCATAGTTTTATAATACAGTTTTCACAAAGCTGAATTGATGAAAAGGAACATAAGATACCTACGATGTATAACTGCAAAGCCAAATTGGGAGTGGAACAAAAGCACACACATCATTATCATCTTCGTTCGTGCCGTTCTTATTGAATCAAAATCAAATCAAATTGTTTATTTCAGTGGCCAAACATTACAATTTATAACCATGGTGGGAACCACCTTTTAAGTACGAAGTACTTATGCCAGATAGTTCCGCTCTTACATATCCATATTAGTGGCTATATAAAAAAAATTATTAAAGACTATTGTACCTAAATATACATATTTATAGATTACTCTAAATTAAATAAACAAAACCAGACACAGTGGTGGCAATTCGGTTGGTTCATTTCTAAAATTAGGAATTGTCTAAAATATATTTAGTTAGTCATAGCATTTGTAAAACCTATTCGGTTGGTACCATCTAACTGAATTAGGAACGCTTAATTAAATTAGATAAAATAAAATTAGTATAAGTTGGTAGCAGCAGAATACCAAAGTTAAATTTGACAGTTATAATCCCAATTTTAGCTAAAATTAGTTAGGTTGGTGCCAACAGAATTGAAGCCAGTGTTCAAGTCAAATATATTTTTGATCAAAGGTTTATTTTATTTTAAATATTCAATGGTGTTATCGGTGTGCCTACTGTATACCTAAGCTTCCAGTGATAATTCTCAGTTTGCACTGAACCAACACTGTCAACTTGTTTACCAGTCGAATACTAATTAGTAAACCAGCTTTAACTTTATGCTGGTTTAAACATTTACGCATTACTTAACTGTTTACGCAACAGCTGACGGTCAATTAATTCGAGGTGCTGATGATTTGGTTTAGAATTGGAACTTTGATATACAGGCCAATCTATATTAATACGCTTTTATTACCATGGTGTGTATCTATATATGTAACGGAATCTTTAAACGTGATTTTCACCCCCCTCAAAAAGTCGGATTGATTTGAAACTTTGCACAATTATCAAGGACCAATGACAATGCAATAATTTAAGTAGTTTGTCCCATTATCTTGATCAGGACTTAGTTAGGATCAGGATTAGTTATTTTCCCAATGCAATTGTTAAAATTAAAAAAACAGGCTTTTGTAGATAACACCGAACTAAAAAGCTTCTACTTTTAAATGAATATCTATACCTATAAAAGAGCTCAACCTGACTGACTGACTGATTCATCATCGCCGAGCCGAAACTGCTGTAGCTAGAAAACTGAAATTTGGAAAGTAGCTTATTTTTACAGCAAAATCACCCACTAAGGCGGGATTTTTTGAAATTCAATCCCTAAGAGGCTGAAAAGGGTTGAAAACGTATGAAACTTTTTAACGCGTCGTGCGATTTGCTTAAAACTTGATATGAATAAATAAAATGCATTTACAAATAAATGGACACCTTTCTCAGGATTTTTCAAAATAAGCCAAAATAAGGGGTTAAATGGGGTGTCAAGGTTTGTATGGGAACTTTTAAACGGGTGGTGTGATTTCTTAGAAACTCGGTTTGGATACTTAAAATGCAAAATAAATGGACAAGTGTTTGAGGATTTTCCTAAACAACTCTCATAAAGGAGTAAAATGGGGTGTGAATGTTTTTATAAAAACTTTTTAATGGATGGTGGGTATTTGTTATTGGTTTGAAACTTATCAATAACATTTGACAACGAGATAAAAAGCATCCTGGGGAAGGATTAAAGCTACAATTATTTTCAAAAAAATGCGGACGAAGTCGCGGGCAACATATATAAGTTATATATATGTTGCCCGCGACTTATATTTTATATATAAGCTAGTTTTATATATAAATAATAGTTTAGAAAAACTAAAACACACGCTTTAATAGAAAAACAAACTGCTTTGGCCCCCTACGCTTTTCTACAATATTTTTTTTTTGTTAGTCACACTATTCACAAATTTAAATTTGTTGAAAATTATTTTCTACTCTTAAGTTTGCTTTTCTGTTAAAGCGTGTTTTTGGGTTTTTTTAACTATTATTTATTCCTTGTAGAAATTGATTTCTATAATTATGACAGTACGTTTCATTCTTAATACTTTTGCACTTGGATAAACAAAAACTGATTTAAAGTTCGATAGGTGAATGCGATAAGCTACTAGAAATACAAATACAGAAACTTCATTCGAAATCTTATTTTTAAGCTTCTTCATTCATATTCAGATCAAACTGTACCAGCAAGTGTTTTCCACTTGAATCAATCAGTGATTTGAAAGGCGCCTTATCAATTGTCACTATGCAATCGCTTCGTGCTTTATCGCGTTTCTTGTTCTTTTCTGGTTACCTCACGTTGGATCATTGACCGAATTGACGTGACCCTGGAAAAAAACAGTTCTGCAAGGCGCTACTACCCACCTCATAAAAGCTTATTTTGATACAATTTAACTACCTTTAGAACATGCATAATATTTAGTTGAACTACATGATTTGCAAAGCCAGCGATTACTTCTCAGCTTCTGGGTGTAGGAATCTGAGAAGTGAGTTGAGAACTCAATAACTACAAAGTGTCTACAAGTTTATTCCATTAATTTGTAAATTATTTTATACAAATCATTGCATTCTACGTTATCTGTGCTAGCATTTTCGACAGATAAACACTCCTTCAACATTGCTGCGAACGAGTTCATATTTATATTTAGCCTAATCTTGGTTATGTAATCTTTTAAAGCAGCAAACATTTTAGCGTGTATCTGAAATAGGTACAGTTAACTCAGGTCCACCTATACCTGTACTATTAGGTCAGAAATGTATTTTTTATTTTTATTTTTATATGTGTGTTCGCGGATAATTTCGTATATGAACCAATTTTGATGATTCTTTTTTTATTGGAAAGGAAATATCCCAAGGGTGGTACCATAATAAGGAAACTAGGATCTGATGATGGTATCCCAGGGAAATCTAGGGGAACCTTCGAAAATCGTAGTGGCAACTACTTAGTGCATTTGTAATTTTTTTTTATTAAGTATTTTAAAACACTACTATTTAATGAAGGTCTAGAGTCGATCTGATGATGGAGCCGAAAGGCAGTCGAGGGAACTCTTCAACGATTAAGAGCAATTACCTGGTTTGGTCTTGATAAATTTGTATTAATGAGAACTTTACACCTATGTAGATGGGTTGTGACTGTCATTAGGGGTCTGATAATGAAGATGAAGGACAGTCAAGGGAACTCCTCAACGTTTTACAGTAGCTACCTTGTGTAAATACATTAAGTCGGTTGTCTTTTTAGTTTGTAAAACGTAATTATAAAATAAAGAAAATTAATAACGTAACGTACTTACCAATATCAGTACATACTTAGTTGATAAAAATATTTTCCCCAAAATTTGAACAAAGGACGAATATAGATTTAACCTCTATTCTATAATCATACAACTAGTTTAACGTAAAGTATATTTTCTTTGTCATTTTAATGTCAATGATTAAGGATGGCAACAGACTTAGGCAGGGCGCAAACGTGTACACTTTTGTGTTTTGTGTCAGATACAAACTACCGATGAATATTTGATTTCTATACTTAGAACCAGTATAAAATCATCCACTCCCTGCGACACACGTAAACGTTTGTGTCCACTTGCTCCCACTTAACAAATACTCATTGACGATCAAAAAGTGTTCGGTGTCGGTAACTGGAAACTAAAAGTCGTCAGTTGAAGACACAAGCAACATTAACGAATTTCCATAAAAATGTACTGAGCTGCGCAAACGAATTGTGTTGTAATTGTACAAGCAAGTAGCCAGTAGTAGTAACGGGCGACTGTGTCAGATCACCGCTACAGGACACAGAAACTACCGTTCCCTGTGATGGTGTGCCGTGTCGGCAACTAAAAGTGTCTTCGTTTGCGCAGCGCCTTAAACAACTCATTAGCAAGTGTGTTATTTGATTATAGATAGACCCTTAGTAACTTTTCAAGTAGGTAAGTAGATATACCTACCTACTGTACACGGATGCTGCTATATCACTCGCATCACATGATGATGATAAAATAAATAGGTCAATTTCATTTTAACATTTTTAATTACCTATATTTATTTATTTTAGGTTGGGTGTTCTTTATCATAACTAAATATTTAACTGGAACATCTTCAGTCTTAAAATGTAATTAACTAGCTGAAACTGTAACTGAAAAAGGAGACATAAATATTTATGTCTAAATGTCACGCAACGTGGTGTGTGAAAACTAACTTTTCGGCCATTATTTTCCGGATAAATCAGCCATTATCATGATATTTTAAATAACTATGGTATGTTTAGCATTCCGAAGTCCCATATTGGAACCCATAAGGAACCCATATTGTTTTTCTATGTCCGTCTGTCTGTCTGTCTGTTTCCCTATTCGCCTGTAATTATGGCTCTTGCTCTCAGGCCATTTTTACGTTAATCCATATATGGTCCCTATTCCTACAAAGTTAAGAAATATTAATATTAATAATTATTTACTAATAATAATTTACTAACATATCGTTGGATAGGTCAAAGATATGACGGGGTTTCGTGAATAGTTTTTCGATATAGTTTGATAAATATTAAGCTTTGAAGTTATGCCGCCAGTGTCTTCGGGACACTGCTTGGTGGCAGTGATCTGGATCAGTCAGATCGTTTTGAACTGTTCTTAGATAACTTAACTGTTTCAGTTGTATTTTATTAGTAATTTATTACAGATATTGTTTAACTAAATAGATCGAGTTGAATTGGTTTGGCACCTAATCACTAGACATTCTTAGCCTTAGTAACTTTAGAACCGTTTGCTGTACATGGGAAAATAGTTTAAACAAGTACCTATGCTCGAAGCCGGAACGATCGTACTCTTTTCAACATAATATTTTTTTGTAAATACATACCTACTAGGAATTGGAAAGTCTCGCCAAGACCACTCTCATAAAGATTTAAACATTAATTCTTTAAATAAACACTTTTCTACTTTTACTGTATTTGATAGTAACACTAAAAGTTTAACCCAAAATCATCTTTCTAGTATTCCAATTCCTGACTATTCTAGTTTTGATTTTACTCAATTTTCCGAAAGTGATGTTAAGAAGAGCATAATGACTATATCCTCGAATGCAATCGGTAGCGATAGTATCAGCCGGAATATGATTGTTCCTATTATTAACGAAATCGTTCCTGTCATCCGGCATATACTAAATGCATCCCTGATTACTGGCGAATTTCCACCAACGTGGAAAGAGGCCCAAATAACCCCCCTTCCAAAAAAAGCTAATCCATCATCCTTTACTGAATATCGTCCCATTTCCATTCTTCCATTCCTGTCTAATGTTTGGAACGTTTAGTCCACCAGCAACTTAGTTCCTTCCTGTCCAGTAATAATCTCCTCAATCCTTTCCAATCTGGTTTCCGTCCCGGCCACAGCACTGTGTCAGCCCTGGTGAAGATCACGGATGATATACGTCACGCTATGGATGACGGACAACTCACCGTTCTATCACTTCTTGATTTTAGTAGTGCCTTTAATAATGTTGATTTCGATATTCTGCTAGGAATTTTACGCTCTCTTAACATGTCTCCTGAGGTAATTGAGTGGTTTCACAGTTACCTGTATGGTCGCTGGCAACGTATTCGCATAGATGATTCGTACTCATCCTGGTGTGATATTAAAGCTGGTGTTCCTCAGGGCGGCGTTCTATCTCCACTACTTTTTGCAATATTTATTAATAGTATCTCGCAACATATTTCTTCGTCCTATCACTTATATGCAGACGATCTCCAAATCTATACTCACGCACCTTTATCTATGTTACACGAGGCGGTGGATGCCACTAATTTTAACTTGCGTTGCGTTTCTAACTTGAGCAAATCATATGGTCTCTCTATAAATCCAGATAAAACGCAAATTATTATAATAGGTAGCTCTAGAATGATATCCAAAATTGACTGGTTCCATCTCCCTCAGGTGATCTTCGACGGCAAATGTATTCAACTGAGTGACTCGGTAAAAAACTTAGGCGTACACATTGACAAGCAACTTTCGTGGCGACCGCACTTGGCTGAAGTCAGTCGAAAAGTGTTTGCTGCTGGAGCTTCTCTCAGAAGGCTTCGAAATTTTCTCCCTACCGCTACTAAAATTGCGCTTGTACAATCCCTCCTTCTTCCAATCCTTGATTATGCTGACGCCTGCTATCTCGACATCACTGAAGAGCAACTTTATAATATTGAGCGTCTCCAAAATTACTGTATACGATTCATATTTGGTTTACGCAAATATGATCACATTTCTGAATTTCGCAATAAACTCAAGTGGTTGCCAATTCGTTTTCGCCGGAATGCTCACATTCTCAATCTTCTCTATAATATTCTGTTCTCTCCTTCAACGCCCTTTTATCTCAAGGAACGGTTTGAATTTATCTATCTCTCTAACCCTCGACTCTTACGCTCCTCAGATACCAATTAACTCAAAATTCCTGTTCACTCCTCTACCTTCCATGGGAAGTCATTTACCGTGCAGGCTGTCCGCTTGTGGAACGCGTTGCCTGTATATATCAGAAAGGCCAAGACTCTTCCCATCTTCAAAAACATGGTCATGAAACATTATTTGTCGTGTTGTTATACGTAGTCATTTCTGTATTGTTGATTTTTTATACTGTTTATCTTTATATATATATATCTATTGAGTTCATATGTATGTATATATTTATATCAGTATTTGTTTAGTTTATACATAAGTATATGTAAGTATGTAATTATATAAATACACCACACCTACATGCCCCTTCTCTGTCTATTTATAGTCCAGTCCATCCAACGGTTGCCTGGTAGGGATCGCTATTAGCGATAAGGCCGCCCATTGTATCGCCTTAAATAAGTATAGTTTTTTGTTACTGTAATATTCTATGTGGTAGTCAATAAAGTGTTTTCTATCTATCTATCTATCTATCTACCTACCTTCATTTTATAAATACATGTATTAGGTATCTAACTTATTCAACTCGAAAACGGATTCATGATTCATAAAACTTCTTATCAAATCATCACATATGCCACAGCGTACCTTGATAGATAAGGTGGGTAACTTTGAAAAATAGTATATCCTGATGATTCTTAAGTAAATACTTACACAAAATTATGGAATAATGAAATTATAAAGGTGCTTATGGCACCTGTATCATTTTATTATTATTTGTAGTAGCATTTATTTCGTTTGTAGTAAGTTACTTTCGCTCGTAGCGTTCAATATCGTTTGTCGTATTTATGAAATGAAAACTTCTTTTAGCGCGGTACGCATATTTTTAGATGAGGTAAAACCTCTGGATTCTCGATACCGTTACCGTCTGGGGCGAGACGCAGCCGGCTGCCGCCCTCGCCCCATTTAATTATAAACCTTTATTCACATGTTTAAAGTCTACTTTTGTATGGAGAAGTTTACTGAGTTAGGTTCTTTGATATATTATCTACATTCTGTACAAAAAATATTGCATCATCTGCGTTCGTTCAGTATTTGATTGGCAGTCGCCATAATTACTGATTTTGAAGTGATTTATTACTAAACTCTAACGCGCCAAAATAAGTTCTCAATTCTGTCGGCATTCCCGGAGTTGTAGCTGTTTTTAGTAATGTTTATTTCGTAGTAGGTATCTCATTATTGTCTATAGTGGATTTCCCTACAAATGCCTTGGAAAAAAATGTTTCCCCTACAATAAAGTGATGTCAAGTTTTTAACAAACGATCATGTCAAGTTTTCATTGAGTGAGTGAATACTGCGCTTTAAGAGTAAGATCTTTTCGCTCGCTAATTAAAAAAATACTTGAAATAAAAAACTAAGTATGGAGCCACAGTTTGTGAGCTTGCTTTGCTACGAAAAGAGGCTCGCTTCGCACGCCAGTAACATTTAGGAGTTGCCTGCTTTGCTTTCCTTATAATTATACGTTTTTCGAGTAAGATATCCGTTTATTCCACTCGACACCACCAGAACGAAACCACGGGTGGTGTCGTTCGGAATCACTATTCCGTTCGACACTAGCGACTATTTATTTATTTATTCGTAGTACAAAATCCACATCTCTTAAAATAGTATACCTACGCAAAAATTAAGTTTATAACCGACAGCCAATAACGTATTTACATTATAACTAACTGTGATGCTTGTATGTAATTAGGTTATTACTATTATTGATTAAGGTAAAACACCTAATGCTAGACACTAAGAACAACACAAATTTCAGAATTCAAATTTCAATATATTTTGTGACCTAATTACAGTTAAAACTGAAATACTTAGAACTATTGTTTCACAAAAACATTTTAATTATCAACATATTTTACTTAGAATTTTGTATTTTTTTTTAACTTTGTAACTAGAACTAATAGATGACATCTCAAAAAATCAATACCACTAATAATAGACAGCACTTAGCACTAGACATGGCTTTAGATCACAGTTAAAGTAGGTTTTCATAACAAAATACTAAGGAAATACATAATACAAAAGAAAATGGTTTTCTTAGCCAATTTCTTAGTCATGAGTTTTCGTTCCTCTTAATTTTGCTCTTTCTTATTCTTTCTTTCCTCTATTCTTCTTTTCTCTTTTTCTTCTCTTTGTGTTAATGGTATTTTTGTTAATGTATTGATGTTATAACAGACGGTATATTTTCTTTCTTTATTTTTTTTATGTTGTCCTTAGGTGTTGGCCAAAACAAAGCCCTTTAGAAAGGACTTAGTATTGAATGAGTATTGTCATTAGATTGAGATTTTTCTGGTATCCACTTCCTGTATCCTCTTCTGGTATCCTCTTCTGCATTCCCACTATGGCAGCTTTCATATCAGCTTCACTGTATCTAAGCATCTGACCTTTTATGGGTGGCATCACGCTCGTCCAAATGTCAACTATTGGGGTTAGGTAGGTGTCAACTACTGGTTTTGTAGCAGAAATTTACAGCAAAACCAATAGTTGACACCTACCTAACCCCAATAGTTGACATCCTGTCTACTATTGGACATAGTAAAGTAAAAGTAACAAAATTGATACAGCATTTTATTCATATGGAATAGAAAGCATTTTTGTATGAATTTTTTACATTTTGATGTGACCTAATAGATGACACTCGTGCCATCTTTTAGGTTTTCACATATTTTGGTACCTAATAGTAGACACAACAATAATTGTTACAAAAACTAAACTAAACATGAAAACAATAGCCCTAGTATACAAACAAATCTTTCATATTTGTAAAATCAACACTGAATCCACAAAAATCGTAAATATTAATAAAAAAAATCATACCGATGTCACCGATGTGACCGATGTCAGCCTCCTTACGAAAATGTTTAAGAATCACAGAGCATGTGTCTACTTTTCCACATTGTTTGCTGCCAACTGACACCATTTAAAATTTTTGCTAAGAAAGGTGTTATAAGTTTTTGACCATGTGTCATGGATGGAACTAGGCGTCTTTTAGATCAGTAGTCGAATAAATTTATTGTTTATTATTCTTAGTACTAAGGGTTTTTATCGAAAGTGTCATCCTTTGGTTCAGTGTCTAGCATTAGGTGTTTTACCTTAAGTATAATATGTAATATAACTATTACTTAGTAATGTCCTGCAAATTATCATAGGTAGGTGTATTCTATAACTAATTATAGACAAAACGCATTCTTGATACGAGCTAGCAAATCGTTCAACTCATTGGTCAACAAAAACATTGATGTTGATTTATTTAACACAACTGCAAGTAAGCTTAAACGCTTGCTTAGTGTTTAATTCTTCTTAAAATAACATCCTTTATGTTCATTTTTATTTATTTGATTTTTTGAAGTGAAAACTTCTTTTAGCGCGGTACGCATATTTTTAGATGAGGTAAAACATCTGGATTCGCGACACCGTTACCGAGACGCAGCCGGCTGCCGCGCTCGCCCCATTTGATTATAAACCTTAATTCACATGTTTACAGTCTACTTTTGTATGGAGAAGTTTACTGAGTAAGGTTCTTTGATATAGAAGCAGCCGGCTGCCGCGCTCGCCCCATTTGATTATAAACCTTAATTCACATGTTTACAGTCTTCTTTTGTGTGGAGAAGTTTACTGAGTTAGGTTCTTTGATATAGACGCAGCCGGCTGCCGCGCTCGCCCCATTTGATTATAAACCTTAATTCACATGTTTACAGTCTACTTTTGTATGGAGAAGTTTACTGAGTTAGGTTCTTTGATATATTATCTACATTCTGAACAAAAAATATTGCATCATCTGTGTTCGTTCAGTATTTGATTGGCAGTCGCCATAATTACTGATTTTGAAGTGATTTATTACTAAACTCTAACGCGCCAAAATAAGTTTTCACTTCTGTCAGCACTTCCGGAGTGCAACCCGATTTTTTTTTGTTTCCATTTTGTGTTGTGTATTTCTACAAGTCGTCTAAGTACTTATACTGTGTATTTTTTAACCTATTTATGTAAATATCTACGGAAACTTTTAATTGGGCCTCAGCACACATGCGCTGGTCTGTACCGGCATGTTTTATATAAATAACTAGGTATTCTTAAGACCTAGCTGTAAGCTTTCCAAAAACTACTTAGGTAAATAATTTAAAAAAAAATTACATTAAAATTTGTTTATTGACAGCAAAAACTTAACATAAAACAAAGGAAAGTAAATCAGCTTAAAACAATATGGAATTTAAATATAAAAAGAACAACTCAATGGATACATCTATAATACTATATTATAAATAAATAAATACAACTATATTTGTTAAATGTTTGTTTTGCTGATAAAATCTCATTATGAATTACCTTTGATATCCACACTAGATATAATCTGTATCGTATCTGTATCTGTATCTGTATAAAATAAAATAGCTTCGGTTCACGGTCAACAAATTATTTAACTAGGTACATTATATGTAATAGGTAAGTGTGTTTTGTTAAAAATATGTAAAATATAATAAATAATATAAAAAATCATCTGAACAATTTTAATGTAAAGAAACCCCGAAATGTAGGGTTTGAACCGCTGGGCAAAAGAAGTGTTAACTGAATAAAACGGAATTTTAAAAACACGGTGGGTTAGCATGTCCTGGTAAGCAGCACTGTTGATCACACTTTTTTGTACCATTGTACATATTTTTAATACAAAAAGTTGACGGACACTAAGAACATCACTTTCCCTAAAGACATTTACAGTTGGGTATCTGAAAGGCTTCTTTAGCATAGTCTTCAAAACAGATCTCTGAGATCTTTTCAACTGTATCAGAGTCGATTTCCGCGCGCCCCCCCAGCTAGTTATACAATATGTTAGAAGTGACTGACATAGTGCGACATACGTGGATTTTAGTGTGGTAAAGTTAGCAGAACTCCTAAGAATTCTCATGACGTTTATTATTTTGCGGGTTTTAGAAGACAAACTATTTGTGTTCTTTGAAGTTCAAGTTTTGGTCTAAAATAACTCCCAAATATCTTACATACTTAGTTCGCTCTATCTGCTCGGAATTGGAGTTAACCGGAACAATATGACTACATGTGTGGAGTTTGATAGACAAGATTTCAGGAGGCGTAGATGCTAGTGTTTTATGAAAGCAGATAAATTTTGTTTTTTGTGTGTTAAGAGTCAAAAGGTTAGTCTGGAGCCACTGTTGTACTACTTGCATGCCCTTCTCTGCGGTAGAAATTTCATCCGACCAGTTTGATCCATTAAAGACTATCGCTGTGTCGTCAGCATAACAAACTACATCAGCATTCCCAAGGTTGACGTTGTGTATGCCGTTTACATATAGAATAAAAAGTGTAGGGCCTAATACACTACCTTGAGTAACGCCAAATCCTATATTCTGTTGAGAGCTCACATAACCATAAACGCTCAGACACTCTCTCCGTTCAGTAAGATAGCTCTCAAACCATTGCAAAGGGATTCCTTTGACTCCTGAATTCTCAAGCTTCTTAATCAGAATTGGAACAGAGACTGTATTGAAAGCCTTGGCAAGATCCAGAAAAACTCCCACACAACTCTTGTTTTTATCCAGACATGAGACCACTTTCGACAGTAAGAGAGATAAGGCTCCGTCAGTCGATCGGCCCTGTCTAAAACCAAATTGTCTCGCTGATAAAAAGGCATGTGATTCAAGGAATTTAACAAGCGGTACATTGACTATTTTTTCTAATAACTTCGAAAAAACTCCGAGCAGTGATATACGGTACGGACGATATACGGACGATATACGGACGGTAATTGTTTGGAAGATTTCTAGAGCCGGACTTGTATATAGGTATCACCTTAGCTACTTACCAGATATCTGGGAAGACTCCGGTTGAGAGATTTTCATTGAAAATTGAAGTTAAGGGTAATGCTAAAATTTCCATTAACTGTTTTAAAAGAATGTTAGATAAACCATCGATGCCAGGAGCCTTATCGTTCTGCAAGTTAAGAATGAGATTTTTCACTTCGGAAACATTTGTGGGATGCATATAGAATGAGTTAGGTATATTTTCGTAAGATTTCTCTTTACTAGCCAAGGCCTCCTGCGTAGAGCTTAAATCAGTTAGAATGTTATTGGCTAGCGTCTCACCAACTGTGGAGAAATAGGCATTGCATGAGTTGAGGGACTGCTTAGGGTCAGTGAAACCATGTGCACGTAGGAGTTCTAGTGGATCACGTTTTGCTCTGGATAAGTGACATATATTTTTAATCGTTTTCCAAAGTTGCTTCGGGTTTTTTCTATTCGATTCAAGCTCTTTACTCTCCTATTCCCTTTTAAATTTTCTAAGCAAACCGTTACAAAAGTTACGATATCGAGTGTATATGATACGCTGGACTTCATCTGGATATTGTTTTGAGCGAGTGTGAAGTCGGTCGCGGTAGCGCATGCAGCGCAGTAGTAAAATAAATAAATATAGTCGCTAGTAGGTAACTAGCTATATCCCTTGACTTGACGAATACACGTCTGATGATGAAACTGATATACCGTGTACATAAGAATATATAGTGCTGATACCGGAGAATCAAAGTCAACTCAGAAGTGACGACGATACATCGGACATTGATATCCGTGGAAACGCAAACCAAACGACATGTGATCAATCAATTAAAGAAGCAAAATTTAAAAATGCATATTTTAAGTTCGTGGCAACAATTACAGACTTGTTAGACAAATAGTTAATAGACTATGCTTATCTAATTAAATAAAAATAACAAATATTCTCCATTGTTTTTGGCAGTACCTATCACAGACCAGGTACTTACTACTTATTAGTGGTACTACGTAAGTAGCTTTCTATTCAAGACATCACTAGGTGTCGAACGGAATAGTGATTCCAAACGACACCACCAGTGTTTTCGAGTGGAATGAACGAAGATATCTTCGCTCGCTAATTGAAAAAAAATTGCGGCGTTACGCTCACCACTTTCTTAACTTGGAACTTTTGGTAACCCTTTGCGAATGATTAGAGCTCGCTTCGCAAATATATAAATTCGAAAGTATCTCTGTCTGTCTGTCTGTATGTTACGGCTAAAAAGCGAACCGGCTCTTAATTAAATTTGGTAAGCAGATAAATAGTATCTAGGGGATGTAAGCTACTTTTGTGAAGGTACCTACCACGCGAGCGTAGCCGCGGGTAGCAGCAAGTATTATTATAATTTCGAAAGTTTCTGTCCGTCTGTCTGTTTAATAGTTACCATTTCAATGCTGAACCGATCTGGATAAAGTTTGGTACGAAGATAGATTTTACCTTTGGGACACAGGCTACTTTTTAAACCAGGTAGGTATAATAATAATAATGAGCCTTTTTTATTCCTTGTTTTACAATATTTGGTAGGTATAATATTACAGTAAACACAAATTTGATTTATATTAGTGAGTTAGCTTAAATTATGTAAGTAATATAAGTATGCGTTTTAAATATTTATGAATTAACAGGAATCCCGGTTTGGGTAAAGGCCTCCTCCAAAGATGCACAGTTTTGTCGGTCTTGTGCTATGGAGCGCCAGTCTATGCCAGATAATCTTTTCAGATCATCTTCCCAGCGGGCTAAGGGTCTCCCTTTACCCCTCTTGCCTGGTGGTCCCTTCCACTGGTTAACTCGTGTGGTCCACCTTCTGTCAGACATTCTCGCTACATGGCCAGCCCAATACCATTTCAGTTTTAGAGCAAAGGTCAAAGCGTCTGTAACTTTAGAGATGTCTCTTATCTTTGTGTGTCTTATTTTGTCCATTTTCTTTATGTTTAGCATGCTTCGCTCTAAGCCTCTTTGACGTGTATTGATTTTATTCATAACTTGTGTAGAGAATTTCCAGGTCTGGCTTCCATAAGTTAAGCTTGGTACTTAGTAGACATGAGTTCATAACTTTAGCTTTGAGAGTTACTTATTGGTAAGTTATTTTTCAATATTTCTTTTAGACTCCAGTATTTATTCCAGGTTTGTTGGATCCTTCTAACTATTTCTACGAAGTTGCTGTTTTTCTCGAAACTTATTCTTTTTCCCAGGTAGATATACTTTTTCACGTATTCTAAGGGGTTACCGTTAATAGTTATAGGTATTACTCGTGTATTAGTCATTATCTTAGTCTTCGTTAGATTCATTTCCAAACCAACTTTCGCACTCGCTTGTTGTAGAGATTGTATCATGTTTTGGATCTCGTTGGCTGTCTCTGACAGAAGTATCAGGTCATCAGCGAACCTCAGATGACTTAGGTAGGCGCCTTTTATATAGAGTCCTGTTTTACTGCAATCCAGCTTGTTCATGATGTTTTGGAGAATGGCTATGAAAATAGTGGGTGAGAGCGGGTCCCCTTGTCTTACCCCTCTTTCGATATGGAAGGTGGGGCTTAAGGTTTCGAGCTTTATTCTTCCTTTGTTACTGTATAAACTTTTAATGATATTTATATATTTATCTGGCACCTCTTGTTCTTTTAAACTTTCCCATATACTTGTGTGTGTGACTGAATCGAATGCTTTTTGATAGTCAATAAAAGTTATGTAAAGAGGTAGCTCTTGGTATTTCTCTATAATTAACTCGATGGTGTGGATGTGGTCGATAGTAGAGTACCCTTTTCTGAAGCCTGCTTGTTCTACAGGCTGTTTTGCTTCTATTATTGGACTTATTCTGTTATTTATAATCGATGAGAAAAGTTTGTATATATTTGGTAACAAACTAATTGGTCTATAGTTGCTGATATTTTTTGGATCGCCCTTTTTATATCATATAAGTATGATATCTGCTTCAGACCATTCGTGGGGCGTTTCAGAACATAAAAGTATGGAATTAAACAGTTCCGTTAATGGTTCTGCATATTTTAGTGATTCGTTTGTGACGTTGTCAGAACCCGGGCTTTTTTCAAATTTCAGTTTCATTATTGAGTTTCTTACTTCGGTTTTGTGGATTGGTTGTATAGAGTGGCAGACTACAGTTTCTGTTTCCAGTTTGTTAGAGGTTATTCGTGTTTTGTCTCTATAGAGTTTCTTGTAGAATTCAGTTGCTGTACTGACAATATCGGTTCAATTATATAGGTCTTTATTAAGGGTTTTCAGTCCTTCTATCCAGGAGCGGTTTCTGAGTTCTTTGTATGCTCTTTTTGAGCTACCACAAAGCAGTAGATTTTTCTCTCATTGTTTCTTGTTTATATTTTGCATAGTCTCTCTTGATATATTTATTAACCAGTTTGTATAGAGCGGAGAGTAAATTTTTCAATGGGCGTATTTTTTTTTAGTTTTTTGTAGTTCTTGTCTTCTTTTTAATAATTTTAGCGTGCGTTCTTGTAGTATTTTATGTTTTTTATTATTTTCTATATTTGGTTTAGCAAGGATCAAACTTTGTTGGATGACCTTTTTTATTTTGTCGTAGAAGATTTGCACCGGCTTTTTTTCTTGGCTGACGGGTTGACTTGATGGCTCCAAAAGAAAGCTTGATAGGTTTTCTTTGTATTTTGTTTTTGTACTTTGTATTTTGTTTGACGTTGCATGTTATAATTTTTAATTGACGGCTTGACTTTGTGTGATTTTACGAAGTTTTTAAGGTTGAGTTTGAGTTTGAGTTTTGTAACTTTGGAGGGTTTTGGTTAATCAATCTTCCACGGTGACCAGCCGGGTTGGAAGATTTTTTGTGTTTTTTGTTGATGTTTGTTTTATATTTGTGGTATCGGTGTGAAGAGAGGGGGTTAGTTGCTATGTATTTTTGTTCGTTGTATTTTTATTTGTCAAGAAGTTTGCTGAACTTCTTGACTTGGCTTGGCTGCTTGGTTTTATAACTCCTTCGGTGGTACTATTTGACCTTGTGACCTTGATTTTTGAGCCGGACTGTTGTTGTTTATTCTTTTTTGTTTTATTTTCTTGAATATTAATGCTTTCAGGAGATATTGAGAGATTTCTCTTGTTTGTTGTGTTCCTGTTTTTGTCTAGTATTATAAGTTTATCGTATTTTATTATTGCAGTGTTTCCTTTTTCTCTTTCAATCTTTATTTGCTCCTGTAATTCTTTTCTTTTATTTAATACGTCCCGCGGATAGTCTTCCTTTATGTAGTATGTTGTGTCTTTCAGTGCATTTTTTTTGTTTAAATATATAAACTTTCAATCCTAGGTTAGAAAAAGTGACAACAATTGGTCTAGGTCTTTCTCCTTTTTTTCCAATTCTCTTTATTTCTTGTATGTCCCTTCGTTCAATGTTTAAATCAGAGTACTTATTTTTAAATAAATTTAACCAAAATATTTTCCAAGTTTGAGTATGATATCTCTTTCTCTTCTATTCCGATCAATACAATGTTTCTTTGTCTTGCTTGTTTTTGCAAGAAATAAAGACGTTTCTCTTGATTTTCTACTGTTCTAAATTTTTCTTAGGTAGGTATACAAGTGAGAATATCTAATAAACGGTTCATTTGTAACATTGTATAGCTATTATAGGTAGTTGTCGAGCTTTGTTTTTCATTTATTAGGAACTACAAATAGCTTCGGTCCGCGGCTTCGAAAGCGTTGTTAGTAGGTACCTACATTCAAAGTAGTCAATAATGGCCTTGATCCTCGACTTTGTTGTTTTGTTGTTCTAATTAAAATATCGTAATATACCTACGAACAATCTTGTTTTATTTGCCGTAAAGTATTAGGTAATTAGAGTATTTTTATATTACATTTCTATATTATTTACTAATTTGACGTTGGATTGAGGATTTTTAGGTTATTTTAGACGCCATGTAAGTAGGTATTTGTTAATTAAAACATGGGGAAAATCCTAGAAAAATCTATTTACTTAAATAATGGAACAAAATGTCAATTTAAACTTATTTTTAAACTGTCATTTAAAACTGTTACTCTTATCTGGACTTTGGATTAAGCGAAATAAGGTCGTTCGTAGCGAAATAAGCAATTTTAGTTTGTCGAGACATCAGCATTGTTATTCTCCAATATAAAATACCTATTGGTAGTAAGTTACCTTACAAGGTACCTACTACCTACCTACCTCACAAAATTAAATCTAAATCAGTTCAGCCGTGAAATCGTAGGTACGTATCGTAGGTAACCTATTAAAACAACAGACAAGAAGCACTACGATTTTTAAATGTAAATAAGGATGTCCAAAACAAAAAGATGATTCAAAAATAAATTTGAATGACGTGACGTGACCCCTATTCAATTCAACCAAAAATATTTAAACAGTTGGTATTTAAAATGATCCAATTTATATAAAAATATCAATCTCAAATATTGATAGACCCAAGATCAAAGACATGTTAAGAGACACGGCAAATAAGAAAATCCCGCCAAAATTAGGCCATGGCATTGTAAAGGAAGGAAGAAGTTCAATCATAAAAAAAATTACAAAAAAATTACACCGCAGAAAAAACTGAGAAGCAAAGAATAATAAACCTTTTTTATTACTTAACCTTATTACCAAAGTTCTTAAGCTAATGTAAATAAGTAATTTTGAGTCTCCAAACAAGCAGTTTGCTATTCCCGGCCGATGATTATGGAATTCGGATTATCAAAACATTGGTACTAACAGCTTTTAGTTACTATTGATGAATTGGAATTATGGAATGTTGATATTGATTATAACACTGCTATCATATATGAATAGAATCTGAGAAAGAAACCGAACGTATGTCTATGTAGCGTCTATTTCGTTTGTAGTAACATAGTTTCGTTTGTAGTAGCGGTTTTTTCGTTTGTAATAACTTACTTTCGTTTGTAGTAGCGTCTATTTCGTTTGTAGTGGCGTTTATTTCGTATGTAGTAACTTACTTTTGTTTGTAGTAGCGTTTATTTCGTTTGTAGTAACTTATTTTCGTTTATAGTAGCGTTTATTTAGTTTGTAGTGACTTATTTTCGTTTGTTGTAGCGTTTATTTAGTTAGTTACGTTTGTAGTAATATTTTTGTTTATGTAAGTGCGGTATTTTTGTTTTTTTATACTAATATCGACATGTTATGTCACTACCATCACCTACACACGATCATGTTCAAGAATCAACAGTTAATTTTGAGTTAAAATTTCGAAACCGGGAGACGAGGTGTCCTAAAAAATTTGTTTTGAGTTACTACAAACAAAAAATTACTACAATTAACTACTTACCTTAATCTATAAGAATCAATAAAAAAAAGGTTGATTTTTCAACGTCGGGTGCCAAGATTTTTTCAAAGTCCTAAAAAATTTTTTTAGAGAACCTACAAACAAAAAATGTTTACTACAATTAACTACTTACCTAAATCTATAAGAATCAATAAAAAAAAAATTGATTTTTCAAAGTCGGGTGCCAAGTTCACAAAGCTTATGTAATACCAATCTATGAAATAATGCCTAAGTACTGCTAATAGAAGTTGATAGATTCACCCTTTTCTATAATCATATAATTAACTAGCGAGGCGCTTATGTTTTGTCCCTGCTTAGGATTTGTCCTGTTTATTTGTCACTATCTAACAAAATGGGACATCAATTTTTTAAACAGTGATTACTTAACCGTTGACAGAAGTTGAGACTTTTATGACTTTTATTAAGGCTGTTCATTAGCTAAGTAGTGTGTTTATAAGTTTTTATGGAGTGAAAACTTGTTTTAGCGCGGTACGCATATTTTTAGATGAGGTAAGACCTCTGGATTCGCGACACCGTTACCGTCTGGGGCGAGACCCAGCAGGCTGCCGCGCTCGCCCCATTTGATTATTAACCTTAATTCACATGTTTACAGTCTACTTTTGTAAGGAGAAGTTTACTGAGTTAGGTTCTTTGATATATTATCTACATTCTGAACAAAAAATATTGCATCATCTGTGTTCGTTCAGTATTTGATTGGCAGTCGCCATAATTACTGATTTTGAAGTGATTTATTACTAAACTCTAACGCGCCAAAATAAGTTTTCACTTCTATCGGCACTCCCGGAGTGCAACCCGATTTTTTTAAATTATTTTTCGATTATTAGCCTGTATGGACCATTGATGGTATCAAGAGTTCCATAATCACTATTGAGGTCACAAACAGCATCTATACCAAGATTCATACCAGCTTTTGCTTTGTGATTCAACCATTAACAAAACATCTACACATACTTTTGCATCTTAAGTTTGTGTGGATGTTTGGATGATCAGCAATAACTGAAACATGGTATAGATATAATGAATAAATTAATAAATAATGCTGGATATTTCACACAGCATCATCTAGCCCCAAAGTAAGCAGAGTTTGTGTTATGAGTACCTAGGTACCACATGGTTGATATTACAACATACACATAACAACATACACAAAAAAATGTATAGGTACTTACCTATACATTTTTTTTTTAACAAAAAAAAGTTCGTTATTATTGCAGGTAAGGAATTAAACTATATAAGTGTTTTACTACATAAACAATCGGGATATTTTTTTAAATTTATTTGTTGAATTTCTAACATTATATTCTATGCGTATCTTGAAATTTTCAACTATACGCTCAATTTCAGTTCAATTTTCAATTTCAATTTAGTCCAACATTACTTAATCCTATAACTCAAAAAGCACGGACATTTGAAAAAAAAGTTTGAAACAAAAGTTGTAGACTTCCAGGAAGAACGATTTTGAGCCCTCTCCATCCACCGACTTCCTGCAATCTTTATAATGTCATCAGTCTATCGGGGGGAAGGTTGTCATACGCTTTGTTTTCCGGTCCTTGGTCGCCATACACCGTATACAAGTAGCGATAATAGAAGAGTGTAAATGGACAAAAGTGATTTTATAGAATCAAGAACAGTTTGATTTGATGATATTTTATATTTACCTACCATGTGGGTAAAGCCATGCACAAAAGCTAGTATTTATCTTGTGCTGCTAATATTAAAATTGCAAAATATTATAATTGTTTGTGCGGATGTTTTTATAACTTGTATGTTTATATTTTTCGGTTCAATCACACTGTAACATCTGAATGGATTTGAATAGCATCTAATCACTACATACTTAGTATAAAACAAAGTCGCTTCCCGCTGTCTGTCTGTCCCTATGTATGCTTATATCTTTAAAACTACCCTACGGATTTCGATGCAGTTTTTTAATAGATAAGTAGAGTTATTTAAGAGGAAGGTTTATATGTATAATACATGCATAATATAGTAGAGAAACACTGATAATTTTAGAGGTTTCTAATCACATTAGACATTCTGTGGTATATTTAGTATTAGCATTGCAACTGTGCGAAGCCGGGGCGGGTCGCTAGTATTATATATTATTGACTTTTTTTTATTTATCTAGGTGCATTTATATATTACTAGCTGCCCGCAGCTTCGCATGCATGTACCTACCTAAAAAGTAGCCTATGTCCTTCTCCAAGGTCCCATGTATCTCTATACCTACCAAAATTCATCAAAATCGGCTCAGTGGTTTAGGCGTGAAAATGTGACAGTCAGACAGACAGACAGAGTTACTTTCGCATTTATAATATTAGTAGAGATTTAAATGGGTGCAAAGGTGTGGGCAGAAGCTATTTTGCAGATATTAATAAAATTTAGACTTTCTTAGTAGGTAAGAATAAGGCAGTAGTTCAAAACTGGCTATGATGAGAAAATACCATGAATTCATACACAATTAAGGAAAGGATGAATCAGCACTCTTACAATACAATAGTAGTTATTTTCTTAGACCTTTGTACCATTAGCTGCTGATTAAATCCCCTTATTTTGATTAATTCAATTTTAAAGCTACTATAATTACATGATATTATGAACAGACATGTAGGTACATAATAAAACAAGCACTTGTATTAGAATTTTTTTAAACAACTTGTCTTTCGGATAGTCCAGTTGCTTCAAAAATCTTTTATTTTAAAAAATAATCAATCAATCAAACAAAAAAATACCCAAAGAGAAAGTTATCAATTCGAAGTGACAAAGCAGTCAACCTAGCAGGAAAACACATAAATAACTAAGTAACATAAAAAAACGCACATGTAACGATTGTTGACTGTAATAAAAGTATGCAGCAAAAACTTTAAAATAGTTTAAGCACCCACCTTCTCTTCTGATTTGCTGGTTTTGAAGACATTTCGGTACACCAATATTATGATGAAACTTTACAATATGAACACAATCTTAGAACACTGCCAAGGAGAGTATCACATCGCTTTCCACTGCAACCTGTTGTTTTGTTTATGTAGCACAACAATTAAGTTTCGTTCAACACAAAATAGGTCATTTTTGTATGCAATAACACCATAAATGCACTTTGTCGTTATTGTGAACTTGCACCACGCACGAGATCAAAAACGCGAACAAAACGATACGAAACGGAGTAAAAGCAAAGTCAATTTATGTCAAACTCAAATCACACAGTTAGTTCTCGATTACATAAAATTATTACAGTAACGTCAAAACTACAAAATCTACAATTCTGTGTATAAAATTATTCTTGAATTTGATTAGGTAAATTAATTTTTTGACCAATCAAACATTTTTGTCGCCACTTTGACACATTTAGATTTTTCGTCAAAAAATCAACAAAGATGGCGTTAAAATCAGACGGTGGCGCGCTGCGTTACAAAAGTAGTATAACCGTATCCACAGATGTCATTGTAAAGCCATTGATATTTAGATGTAGTAACCATATTAAACTTAAGATGGCGCTGATATACAAAAATATAAGCCCCAAAAATTTGTATTACAAACATACATAATTAACTAACTACACTATCCTTTATTTTCCTTCTAGGTATTACATTAACCCGGCCAAAGGTACTTACCTAATGGTATTATAATCTAGATACTTATGAAGGTTAGAAATAAACTACCTACTTGGTATAACTAGCCAAGCTGGCTCTTTGTAACCACCTCTACCTGCTTGTTACCATGAAATAATCATTTTAATGAGTTCAAACAGACACAGCTAAGTGTGAAAGCGGTTGGTGATCTTGATGATAACTTAATAAACAATTGAATTGAACAAAAAAAATATTATGTATATCAGACAACCATAAATATCCATGTGATCCATGTAGGTATCAAAATTGTATATACCTAACGCTATAAGAAAAGTAAAAAAACCATAAAAACCGACCCATAACCAGAATAGTCACCATAGTGAAGGGAAAACTCTTGCCCTGAACGGTATTAAGTATTAACGGTATTAAGTACCTACCAGTTATGGTTTTCAGGATAGAAAAATTAAAATTTTTAAATTATTTATTCAGAACAAAATACACAGGAAAAGTTACAAAAAGAACGCTGAGAACCGCAAAAGATTACCTATTTTGTGACTGGCTCTCAACTGCCTCAAAAATTCAAAAAAATTCAAATTTTTTTATTCAATAAAATCACAAGGACCACTTTGAATCGTCTTCTTACATGCTAGTGAATCTAGGTGCCGGTTCCTCCTAACCCCAGTTCAAGAAGAATCCGGCAAGAAACTTGTCTGGTCTTAACACATTTTTGTATGATCCTTGACAATTTTGTTACGGATGCCGAGTCGAGTTGGAGCTGATTCATCCCAAGCTTTTTTGTCATCTAAATAATCAGATATTTTATAATATGCTTTAATAGACAGTTTCTGTTTAATTACGTTTTTAAATTTGCCAATCGACAAATCTAACACGTCGCTTGGGACCTTGTTAAAGAAGCGTACACATTGCCCTATAAAAGACTTATTAACTTTAGCGAGCCTAACAGTGGGAACAGCGAGTTTATCTTTATTTCTAGTGTTAATACTATGATTATCGCAATTTTTTTTAATAAATGAATATTTTTGTGCACTTACATTAAATTTTCGTATATATACTGACAAGGCACTGTCATAATATTAATTTCTTTAAACTTATTTCTAAGTGATTCTCTAGGGCCCATGTTATAAATTGCACGAACAGCCCTCTTCTGCAGCACAAATATGGTGTTAATATCAGCAGCACTCACCCACAACAGAATGCCATACGACATAATGCTATGAAAGTAGCTGAAGTAAACGAGTCTAGCGGTATGTACGTCGTTAAAATGACGGATCTGTTTAAAAGCCGTCAGTTTGATATTTCAAGGGTGTTTACAATTATCTTAAAGCGCAGCAATAACGAGTCAGTTTCAACATTATCCTGATATTATAACTATACTGGATGCGTAGAGTCACCAGTTCCATTCTATTATATTTTTACTTGTAAGAGGTAACTGGCAAGCTCTCCTTTTATACGTAGGAGTATAAAAGAAAAGCTTGCCAGTTACCTCTAACTGTTAGGGCCCATGCTCCCTTTCAATGTCACCAACATCTTTAAGATCACCGGCAATGATACATCCAAGTTACTTTATAGAAGTTATTAGCATACCATTTTGGAACGGTCTTGAATACCATTAATGTATTCATTTTTTTTCACATTGTAAGCGAGTCTTCAAATTCAATTGTTTTTATTCAATACAATCACAAATATCACTATTAGTCCATTAAAATGTTACATTTTTTAGGCCTTAGTGTGCATTTGTCAGAGGACGCAATTTTATTTTTTTAATGTGTAGGGGGGGTCAGTAGAAGCTTAAGTTCAAGTTTGTGGGGTCGGCACCCTTGTCCCCCGGCCGCCATCTTGGAAAAGGGGGTGCAAAGGGTTTTCGCGCTGTATCTCGTAAACTAGTTACCTTACAGAAAATTTAATCAAACATAAAATGTAGCAAATTAAATTTCCTACAATTTTATTTCTATTACTTTTTATCGTCAAGTGACCAACAAAAAAGTTATAAACAAAAATAAATGAAAATTTTGTTTGTTTGTTCTAGGTTTTACAGCGCTCCAAACTTAAACGGATTCTCGAATGCTCATAGGGATGCAATAAAAACTAAAAATTAGGCTTACTTTTCTATCTATATTTTTTTTATTCATACAATTTATTATGATCTTAACATTCCTATGCTATTATTGAACTATGTTTGACCCTTTTACCCACCACCTATGAGGTATAACATGGGCAAAGTCAAATTTATAAAAATTTAATGCATTTTTTAATGCATTTTTTGTCACTGTCTTAGCAAATCGTTTGTATCGCAGAGTGTCTAGAGTATCGTCTTTATTTCCGCCATATAAAAAGACGAAAAAACGTTCGCCAACAACACTGAGTAACGATGACTCGACTTTCTCACTCATAAATAATTTAGTTCCACTTGCTAACTCTGGATGCTTCTGCAAAATTTTTATAAATTTGACTTTGCCCATGTTATACCTCATAGGTGGTGGGTAAAAGGGTCAAACATAGTTCAATAATAGCATAGGAATGTTAAGATCATAATAAATTGTATGAATAAAAAAAATATAGATAGAAAAGTAAGCCTAATTTTTAGTTTTTATTGCATCCCTATGAGCATTCGAGAATCCGTTTAAGTTTGGAGCGCTGTAAAACCTAGAACAAACAAACAAAATTTTCATTTATTTTTGTTTATAACTTTTTTGTTGGTCACTTGACGATAAAAAGTAATAGAAATAAAATTGTAGGAAATTTAATTTGCTACATTTTATGTTTGATTAAATTTTCTGTAAGGTAACTAGTTTACGAGATACAGCGCGAAAACCCTTTGCACCCCCTTTTCCAAGATGGCGGCCGGGGGACAAGGGTGCCGACCCCACAAACTTGAACTTAAGCTTCTACTGACCCCCCCTACACATTAAAAAAATAAAATTGCGTCCTCTGACAAATGCATACCCAAATGTAACTTTTCAATGGACTATATGAAAAGTCTTACATACCATAACTAAAGGTGAATATAGGTGCCAAATCTTCCTGTCCGAGAAGAATTGACAAGATGCTCCTCCTGGTCCTATCGCTTTTTTGATCGATTAATCTTTTATAGATTCTAGGAGGCTTCTTTTACAAAATTTCGATTTATAGATTTGTTTGATAAATATTAAATTTTGACGTGGCCATTTTTGATAGAGTTCAGTGTCCAGTGATTTTGAGTGAGCGCTGATTTGCAAACATTAAAAAACATCAAAATGCCTCATACAATTTTATTTTGCTATGCTAATTAGATAGTGTATAATAATTGAGACCTGGTCGAAAAACGAAAACCGAATGCAACACAAGAACAAGAAACGAAGCAGTAGTTTATACATTGCAAATGTGTCAGCTTAACTGTCCGAGGCCAGAGCAACATGAGACCATGCATTCTTATCAACAATATAGGTCGTCATTTATATTAAAATACGCTTTGTTCACAAGACTACCTACCCTATTATGTAAGCTTTAAAGTTTAAATGACTCGCACACTCTTAGCATCTCACTATGTCCCTTTAGTGACAGCAGTTCTAGTAGCTTGGTTTTGTAAAAAACAGCTCATGGTAAGTAGGTAGGTAGGTGTACGGTGTACCTATGTATCTAACCTAAGTACAACCTTACTAACATTAATAAACTACAAGAAAGTATCTTTAATTAATACGTGAAGCAAAAACTTTGAAGGTACCCCTTTTTACGAAAATTGCGCGGACGGAGGAGTATGAAATTTCGCACACTTATAGTTTGTGTAGAGAAGGAGTGCAGAATGCTAATATTTTTTTTAAATTATACCTAAAAAATACATTAATTATTAAATAATTATGGTCGAATTTCGACCAGTGGGCGACCACTAGTAAATTGAATAACGCCCAACACCTATAGCACAGCTCTATTTTCTTTGGGGGTCACAAATAACTATAAAGTAGGTTAGCTGTGTCTCGTTTGCTTGTATTATTCCCGTCTCCGGGCCACAGCAGGTTAACAAACCCTTTTCATCCTGTATCGACCGTGCTGTAGGTAACTTCTCTTAACTAACGAGTAACTGACAGGCGATGATGGTCGCTTCGTGATGATGTGTTTACCTGGTAAACAGATGTCGACGTTCATTATTTTAATGAAGACTTTACACCATTGTTGCCTGAACTTTGGATGCATGAGACTAGAACGATTGTGTAAGATTTATAGACTGCTAATCTAATGGCAGTGAGCTACCTATCTACCTATCTTAGTATCCCTAAGGACCGTCGCATAGGTCACGTATAAACTGACTTATTACGGTACCTACACTTAGTAAGTACCTAATTGTTTACCTTCCAGAACAATCGCTAGCACATTGAATCATATTGGTAAAACTTTGAACCCCTTTTTACGAAAATTGCGCGGATGGAGGAGTAAGATAAAAGACCTTAACCTGACTGACTGACTGACTGATTCATCATTGCCGAGCCGAAACTGCTGAAGCTGGAAAACTGAAATTTGGAAGGTAGCTTCCATTTATAACAAAACCACCCACTAAGGCGGATTTTTTTGAAATTAAAACCCTAAGAGGGTGAATAGGGGTGAAAACTAATGGTATGAAACTTACGCGTGGTGAGATTTGCTTGAAACTTGATATGAATAATATACTATAATATAAACTCGATGGTTTTTTGTCAAAACGCACAGGCGAAGTCGCGGGGGTTCCAGCTTGGTTCCAGAATGGTATATTTTTTTTAATTACTTATGCATAAAAAATACATTTATAAATTAATTATGGTCGCATTTCGACCAGTGGGCGACCACTAGTTATCATTAAAAACCCAAAGCACAACTTCATTTTACAAGACTTAAATCGAAACACCTTGATAGGTTAGTAAATGATCTCGATTGAGGAACTATAAATAATAATAACCTATAAATAGCTAATATTGACCAGATAACTGATAGGATACTTAGGCATTTTTTAAATACCTAAGAACCTATGATCGTTTATAACACCCAGACACAAAACAAACACATGTGTTAATCATAATTGTTCTGGGAGGGATCCGAACACCCAACCTACAGCGCAGAAGGCAGAGGAAGATAGAGCTACTACCAATTGAGCTGACACGCCAGTCAAAACAGTCCAAATCTCATTAGAAAACAAGCTAATGCCAATATTAAATATTCATGTTTACTCCACGAACCGCTAGACGAGCTCATGTTGTCACCAGCTCATATTGAGCCTCGATCGATTGAAGTATTTACCCCGAATGAGTTACTATCAAAAAACTCGTAATCAGACCTCTGGGCAATAAGGTAGGTAGATACCTAAACGAGTGTAGTATTTAATGGTCAAATAAATCAATCTATGTTAGAAGTTTGGACACGTTTTTACAACTTCGATGTTGTTCTAAAGGCGTCCAATAAACGTTTAAGAAAATATATTATTATAACTAAACATTTGAATAATGTTAATGATGAGTAATAAAAGACAAAGCTGAGATTATTAAAAAAAAAAAACAAATTTTTTTCTATCGAGACGTTGATTATTGAATTCATTTAAATTTTCATACAATTAGCCAAAGAACTTGCTAGGTTTTTGTGGGTACGAAGCGTTCGCGCACCAATAAATTTGCATATGCGCTGTGCCAATTCTACCAAACGGTGATGAAAAACAACGGACATTATTGTCGGCGTATTGCCCGTATTGCCCGTATTTTTCATGTGGATGCGGCATATTAGACATAGAGGATTTTACCTAGCTGTTATAGGTATAATTGATACTCCATAATAAAACGTGTGCGTCTGGGTACGCCCGGCAGAAGTTACCTATAACTTAATCTAATCTAACTAGCGCTGTGGGTAGAGTGAGAGAGGAGGAGTCTGCTTACCGCTGCCGTATGAGTGAGAGAAAGGGAATCCAGATAGACAGGCGCCGTAACGCGTTACGTAACGAAACGGTTTACCTTCGCATAAGAAGTTATCACTTCAAAAACTGGCCCAGGCAAATATGAGACTTGCTGCGTTATATAACAAGAAAGGGATATTTCATGTCGAACCCTCTTTTATTGGTTTATGCTCATCTCGGGAGCCTTGTGCTTTTCCATGTCACATTCAAGTGAGACATAACGTGATACGGGCTACGTGATCGTGTTACAGATTGGCGTGGAGATGCGGTTATTACATCAATGTTTTAGGCAGGTATCATTTCAGCCTCGTAGGGACCTTTAGCAAGTAATTTGCATAATTATACTCTGCGTGTAGGTTTCTTGTTTATTTTCGATAGGGAAGCGCTAAATAGTAAGTACCCTCAGATTTTATTTAGCTGAAGTATTTACCCTATTAAGTAGGGTAAATTCTTAGGTTAGGTAGTTTGAGTAGATAATCATCATCTGCTTTCCCTAATCCTAATAAGTTTTATTTATAATAAATAACTAATAGTGGGCAATGCTCACAACATTATCTAGCCACAAACAAAGCATAGCTTGTATTATGATGGCCAGATGACTGATAGTATACTTTTATATATTTTTAAAATGATATCGACGACGACCTCTGTCCTTTGTGGCGCAGTGGGGCAAGGGCCGGCTGCGGCGCAGAAGGTTACGGGTTAGATTCCCGCCGCGGAACAAATGTTTGTATAACCTGCAAGTATTTGTCTCAGGTCTGGATGTTTCTATGTGTAAATTTATGAAAAAAAAGTATATAAGTAGTATATCAGTCATGTGGTACCCGTAACACAAGCTCTGCTTACTTTTGGGCTAGATGACGCTATGTGAAATGTTCGGCATTATTTATTTATTTATGATACTTCATAACACTCAGACACGGAAGAAACATCTATGTTCATCACACAAACGTTTGTCCTGGGAAGGAATCGAACCCTCGACCTACAGCACAGAAGGCAGAGCTACTACCAACGGAGCTGACAGGCCAGACAGACTAAGTGAGGTCGACACAACTTGTTATTTTCTTCCACTCTCCCCTATCATTCGAAATCTCAGTAGTAGCTACTTTCTTAAACATATCACATACAGTCCATCCATCTTAGAACTAAATTTTAGATTTAGCTATGCCAATGTAGGCTGCGCTATGCCGCTATCAGCCGGCCGCCAGAGCCTCGTTTGTTGTTTAGCAGGGTGCCCCACGTGCAGGTCAGGTTGGCTTGGGTACCGAAGATGAATATTGGAACCCCATAAACACCCCTTACAGAAATCATACAATCATTACAGAAATCATTACTGAAATATACAGAATAATATAAAATACATGTGCAACAGTTGAGCTATCTAATGACCGTTTAAAACGCGCGTTCAGCGGGCAATGCTAATACGCTGAGCCAGATAGAAGCCAGCTCTTGGGTCACGCAATATTTCTATCAGATGCAGTGAAATAATTTT
Organism: Lampropteryx suffumata; assembly: GCA_948098915.1. Taxonomy (NCBI): domain Eukaryota; kingdom Metazoa; phylum Arthropoda; class Insecta; order Lepidoptera; family Geometridae; genus Lampropteryx; species Lampropteryx suffumata. Next base: position 7,580,807 of record OX402563.1, read on the forward strand.
GAACATGCGGTGGGCTCCTGTTCCCCACGGGCCCAGGGTCTCGACTCCAAAAGGCTCAAATATGTAGGCGTTATTTGCGCCTTTTGAGGTCCTCGGCATCTTTAACCCTATATCTCTCCACATTCAAATCCATCACCCTTCTTGTAACATGAATTTCTTCCATCCTCATGATATGTCCATACCAACGCTAATCTATTTGTTGCGGCATGAGGGCTACTCAAACTCAACTGGCAGACTTATTATTTATTTTAAAAAGAGCTGGTTACAAACTAGACTTATTTTACAAAATTTCGCAAATACTTAAGCTTTCAGTCCTTCCGCACCCACTATTGGGAGGCAGCGTGTTTTACAATGATATAGAGAGAGAGTGAGAGAGAGATATCCTCTGCCTTGTTTTCAATTTAAACTTTTTGTCGACCCTTTTACTCCTCATCTTTCCATCACTGGCACTTGACACTACTTAAAGTTTTTGTTTTTGTCTAATTACGGCTAGAAAAATGTTTAGTTTATATTTGACTAGCTGCTGCGGCTTCACACACGTGGCACCTACATAAAATATGTGCGCCTATGTACTTCTTCAAGGTCCCATCTATCTCTATACCAAAATTCATCAAAATCGGTTCAGCGGTTCAGGCATGAAAACGTAACAAACAGAGAGACAGACAGACATACAGAGTATTTCGGATTTATAATATTAGTTAGATTAGAAGTACGTATAGATAACAACTTATTGACTTTATACCTTCACTAGCGACCCGCCCCGGCTTCGCACGGGTGCAATGCTTATACTAAATATACTACAGAATGTCTAATGTGATTAGAAACCTCTAAAATTATCAGTGTTTCTCTACTATATTATGCATGTATTATACATATAAACCTTCCTCTTGAATCACTCTGTCTATCAAAAAAAACCGTTCAAGTGCGAGTCGGACTCGATATAAGTAAAAGTTCACCCATCACGACAATCGAGTCATAGTTATGGTATTTTTATTGCAAAAAAAAGCTTCTATATCTCAAGAAATGGGTAGTAAGTTTGAAATTATTAAAAATATTTTTAATATATGATGTAACTGAAAATTTACGGTTGTTGCAATTTTTCCTTTATCTGTGTCATAAGACGTTGCTTCGTACCAAATTTCAAGATTCTGAGTTCACAGAGAGTACCCTGTAGGTTTTGATTCCCTGGCGAGAGTCGAAAATTTGCGGCAAAAACGGCTGTATCTTTTGATTGCGTTGGCTTAGAAGTTTGATTTTTTCACAGCTTTAAGGTACAGTAGACGTGAGTATTTGATATAAATTTCAGCTTGATACCTCCCCGCGTTCCTGAGAAAAAGGGTCTTGACAGACAAACAGACGAACGGACAGGCGGACGGACGGACGTACAACAAAGTTATCCTATAAGATAAGGGTTCCGTTTTTTCCTTTCGAGGTATGGAACCCTAAAAACCGTATTAAAATACGTTGCGTAGTTCTAAAGATCTAAGCATACATATAGACAGACCGACAGCGGGAAGTGACTTTGTTTTATACTATGTAGTGAAAACTTTTAGCTCAGACGAGAACAAAACTCGCTACGTATGCTTCTACGCTAACATAAAGCTTTGAGCTTTCATGAAGGAATGAATTTTATTAATGTCCGCTCACTTGCTTAATATTGCTATTAGTACTGTGGAAGTCTTTAAGTCTGTCAATAGTTATTTCGAACTAGTGTGGTGAAAGGATTTAAGTGCGCCTTAGAGGCTCCTATCGTGCTCTTGGCACATTTAGGTTCTACGACATGCCGGTGTCCTCCCGCTGTTTCCCTTCACCGTTTCAGAGTACTGGTATAGCGTACATACATTTTTCGAATAGAAAAATCTAACCCACGACCTAAGGATCGGAAAGCGGGGCCACTACCACTAGACCATCTGCGATCTAGTACGAGTAAGATGATGTGACTAAAACTGCAATTACTAGATTACTAGACTAGTTTCTTTATTGATTCAGATTATACAAAACACCAAACCAGTATAGTGTCTGACTACACCTAGCTCGTAAGCGTAGATAGATTGTCTAGATAAGCTTCTTAGGTACCTAGGAACATCTCCATTAAAGGTAAGTAATTTTTGAGTGGCAATTTAGCATTTTGGATAGCTCTTTTAAAAAAATAACCTTTATTATTATTGCTGCGAAGTATATGCAATTCAATACCATTAAACAATATGGAAGAAAACTTTATTGTTGCAATCGCTGGAAGCTGATTGCTTAACGAGCTCTCAATAACCCTGTTATTCCCTGCCTGGATGTAAAAATAAATTGCTGGCAAACGGGGGAGTGCACTTTGAATTGTATCAGACGATCGCCAGGGTCTTATCCAGGACGGGCAATGGGGATTCTCGTTGGACCTCTGCAACATTTATCTTTTAGGAGGTAGTTTTTGAATAAAGCGTATTATAATATAAATTACTATATTACTGAGATAAGAATGAATGGCCTGATTGATCTGCTCTCAGACAGTTAACTGACACATATGAAATGTATTTTAAACTCTCTATTGTATTCGTTTTTCAAGTTATGGTATTAATAAGATGGATCATGCAAAAAAGCGCTAAGACTAGGACGAGTTTCTTCCCAGTTCTCGAGCATGGGTTAGGAGGAATTGGAACATAAATTCACCTAGTATGTAAGACCGTTCAAAGTGATCCTTGTGATTGTATTAAATAAAATATCTTTTGACTTTGTCTCGAGTAGATTTTTTTAAGTTTGGGAGAGAGAGCAACACAGTGACTACGTGTGGTTTTAGAACTATTTTAACTAACCTAGGCCACAGATAACATAATACTATACTACCTAGGCCTAGCATGCATTAGCAAATTAGTCAGTATTGTTTACACTTAGAGTGTTATTTACTAATAAAGGATCAATCGAGTTGACGTAAAGTATCTAATATGTTAAAGACGTGGCATTAGAGTAAGCATCCCTGGTCAATAATAATGTCCGTGAATATAGATAGATACTAGAATTTAAAGCCAAATTGCTCATGTGATATGAGATATCCTAAGTATTGGCTTGTTTTCTAAAGCGAAGATCGTCACCAGTCGTGATATATGGCTTTGGGTTCAGAGACCTAGGAGTTGATCATTGTTTAATTTTATCAGTATGTAATTCACTTTTCAAACATTCGTGAGTTGTTTTACTCACGTCGATGTCGATGTCGATTGTCGATGGAGGCACCGACCGACACTGTTTCGATTCATCTAGTCTAGAGAATCTTCATCAGGGTGAGTTAGATTTGCGGTCCGTGAGTTGCTGAGTTGCTGCTCGCATTCATTATTCGCAATACGGGTACCGTATCGCACGTCGCAGATCACGCGTTTCCGAGGAAGGGGGTGTGTAGGCGCTGACAAACCTAATAATGATAATAATACCGGACATTTCACACAGCATCATATAGCTCGAAGTAGGTAAGCAGAAACCAACCCTTGCCTCGGTTAAAGTTTGGAACACGACCGATTTCAATTGCTTCGCGGAACTGTTGAGGTACTAAGAAGAACGAGTATGTATCTAATACGGTACGCCTCCAACTTAAGACAGGCGGACCAAAACAAGCGGTCGAATTTAATTTGGACGCCTAAAACAATATTATATAAGTGCTATATTTTTTTTTGTTAATCGTTTGAGTGTTTACTTCTTCTTTTTCTTGCGTGTCAATGATACAACTAAATTAGGTTAGATTAGAATACTGCCACACTCACTCCATCGTCCGTGGCGTCCATTTGGTCATCCCTTGTGCAGGTGTAAGGACACAAGGGGCAGACGAGTAAATGAGACATCGTTTGGATAGGAGCTCCGCAGTCGCATCGGGCACAAGCATAGTCGCGATAGCCCCATTTGCACATGCTTTCTCTACAGCGGCCGACTTGGGCCTCAGTCGGTTTATGGACTTCCAAACTGGCCATTGAAGATCACGTCCAGGGGGGCAGGTGTTCCTGCGATCTAAAGTCGGTTGGTGCTGGGTGGTTCTTCTTCCAGATCCAGTGCTTACTGAACTTTAGCTACTTAAGCTTTTCTATTATGCCTCAAAGGTCAACGTCCTCCTTGCTACGACCCTGGCGATCTCTGAAAATTGCTCTATTTTATCTCTATTGCACGATAAGTTTGAACGGCGTATTCCATTGTTTTGTTCTATGAAAATGCATTGAGAAGTTTATCCTATTCAGCTTACACTATGCAAGAATGAGGGAGATGCATCTCGTCCTATTATTTTGTTAAGATACGAACGTTCCCAACATATTTCAAGTAAATACTGTTAACTTATCCGTAGAGATAAGTATTCAAAGTAACTTATCTGTAAAGAAGACCGTAGCAGTTAATGAACGATTATAATAAGCTATGATCATCATCCACAGCTCGACAGCTCAGTTGGTAGCTTGGTAGTAGCTCTTTGCCTTCTGCGCTGTAGACCAACCCATAGATCTACCTGGGGATCTCCCCATGGGTTCGATTCTCAGGACAAACATTTGTGTGAACGTAAGGGTTTGTTCTGAGTCTAGGTGTTGTATGGTATCATAAGTATGTATTTAAAAATATATGTATTCTATCAGTCATCTGGTCCCCATAATACAAGCTAAGCCATTGGGACTAGATGTGGTTATGTGTATTGTCTATTAATCCTTACTAATATTATAAATACGAAAGTAACTCTGTCTGTCTGTCTGTCTCGCTTTCACGCCAAATCTACTGAACCGATGAAATTTGGTACACAGATAGTCTAAAGCCTGAGAAAGGACAGAGGGGGATAAAAGATTGTATGAAAGTATTGAAATTTTCAGAACTAGAAGCATTACATTTTAGGCTGGAACCTATAAAATTCTAAGGTGTGTGTCATTATTTAGCGGCATCGGTCTTACAACCTATCACGTACGGAACACTACCTACTGGGCAAAGCGTTGGCATGTGCCAAATATATTGTTTGGTCGTGCCACTACTTCGTTTAGACATCCTCAAACATCTGAGGATCTGAGGATGTGTCTACCGGAGCCGGGGTATTAGTCGTGAGGAGAAGACTGGTGGTTTAAAGGTAAGTAGTGACCCCGCCTTCCGATCCTAAGGTAGTGGGTTCGAATCCAGTCGTGCACCAATGAATTTTTCTGATCGAAAAACGTATATGCGGCACACACCAGTACCTTCAAAGGGTGACTAAGGAATTTGTGGGGAACCGGTATGTCATAGAACCCAATTCGAAGACATGTGCTAAGTGCACAAGTCAAGTCAAGTCAAGTCAAAAGATACTTTATTCAATACAATCACAAACCATAACCCAAGCCCGAGAAGAACTGGCAAGAAACTCGTCCTGGTCCTAGCACTTTTTTGCATGATCCATCTTATAACTACCTTAACTACGAGAAACTAATACAAGAGAGTTTATACATTTCAAGTGTGTCGGTTAACTGTCAGCGACATGAGGCCATGCATTCCTATCAATAATATAGTCATTTATATTATAATACGCCTTCTTCAAAAAGAGCCTCTTAAGCGCAATTTAATTCCTTCACCACACTGGGTCGAAACAACTAGTGACGCAAAGAAGAAGACAGTCGTGATCCTTGTGATTGTGTCGTGAATCTAATAATTATGATTTTATTTATAGATTTCTACAATATGATTTGAAGAACACTTATGAGCCATCATCATGATCGATATGTAGGAAAGATATGATCACAATAGATAGTCGCCCCAATGACACGATCGTAACGAGGAACGTCTAAACGAGTCGTAATTGCACCAACAAGCTTTTAGTCGTGTTGAAACATCACCCACTCACGAGTGTTTCGTAAAAATCTATAAACAAGTTGTTTAGGAGTTTGTTTACGTGATTGCAGGCAAAGGTATATTAACTACTTAATGCGGCACACTTACAGTCTAAAATAGATGAAGATGCATGAGCGCGAGATGCTGGAGAAATAGGTGGACATGATTGATTTGACCATCAAACAGCATAATCAGCAAAATGGACCAAATAAATTTTAATTTAAAAAGAGTATAGTTTATTTATTTATTACTTACTTAAGGCTAGAACTGTACATAAATCATTAACACTAGTTAACACCATACGACTCACTCGTATAAGAAATGCAAGAATAGGTATATATTTTACAAAATAAAAAACCCGAAAAAATAAAAAAGTCGTTATTACTCCTAACATATAACTTATATCTATTTATATTTGTAATTCCCTTCTAATTTCCTTTATTTTGATACCTTACTCGATAGGTTTTGTTAATTTTATTGACGTACTACTATGGCGGATTTTTTGACACGAAATAGTACTACCTACTATTTCGCGTTAAAAAATCCGCCATTTTGTTTATTTTTTTTTAAATACCTATCCAAGGACACTTGGGTTTTTAAGGCGAATATAACTATACCTTAACTGTCGAAATCCATCCAGCTGTTTGTAAGATGCGAGGTAATAAAGAAATTTACAAATATACATACAAGATACACGCGAAAAACATAACCCTTCCTTGGAAGTCGGGTAAAAAGGAACAAAGTCGAACATTACATTGTTCAAAATAACAATAAAAATACAAACACGATAATAAATTATTTACTCACTTCATTCATAAAATATTAAACATCTTATAATACAGAACTTAAATACAGTAACATAATAACTAAAAATTTATTTGTCTGAAGGATAGACGGTTTCATCATGTCGAGATTTTCTCCATCCGTCTCGATCTTGTATTTCTCGCGCCAGCAACTAGCTCCTATCTCTTTAGTGACATGCTCAACACCATCCAACCACCTTAACTTATACCTACCACGAGTCCACGAGGGTTAGGATGAATTGGCACCTAAATTCACCTAGTATGTAAGACGTTTTAAAGTGATCCTTGTGATTGTATTGAATAAAGTATCTTTTGACTTTGACTTTTACTTTGACCTTCAGGTTTAAGAATCTTTAATTCTCTTTAAGAATAAGTAAGAGGGGGTGGACTCGGAGACCTTATACGAAAACGATCTGACATCGTGGAACACTTGTCTTTATTGGTAGCTGTTAGTACTTCGAGTTACAATCTTAAAGTGAGTATTCTCTGCACACGCAAGCCTATTTACACGGTAGCTACGAAAGAGCGCCATGACAGTCTGGTGATGTCACCATAGCTTCCTACTATCAGTGGCATTCTTTTTACAGTTTAATTATTTTAACTTAGTTTAAAAAATACAATAATAGACTAAATATTCAATAGTGAATGAAATATAATTTTAGTAATTCTATAATGTAAATAAAGTTATCGTAATCAATAAATCTAGTTGTAATCATCACACTTCCGGTTCGTTTTTACTAATTAAATTAATTCCATACCTACCATGATTAAAATAAATTGAAAAACAATTATTAAGAATAATTATTAGAACTATTTTGATAATAATATCGTAATTTAATCAATGAATCACAAAATGTTTGTGTTTATGTTGTTTCCTGTTCCGTTTTGGTTACATTTAATATCATAGGCGCTATCATATATATCTTTATATATATTAATAGCTGTACCCGGCATGCGTTGCAATGCCTCAAATTTTCTCACCGTGTAAACCTTCCCTGGACTACGACAAATATTTCAACACCAAAATCAGCTAAAGCGAGACTAACGAACAGCAATTGATTTTTATTATATACCTAGATATATTATTTTACTATACCGTAATTGTCATGTATATCATTGTTTTTTACATAAGTGTATCATTTTTTCACTAATAATTTTGTATAATGTTTTTATGTATGATGTGTGTGTGCTATCATACATATTGTATAAATAAATATATAGTGCGTGTGTTTGTAATTTAACTCCTTTTTTGTGTGTGTGTTGAAGTAGATTCGAGAATGGTTTAGATTTATAATTACATAATTTATTTTATTTGTATATTTTTTTCTTTTAAAAATTAATCTCTAATTCCCTTGGTCACGGCATCACGCGTGAACGACTAGACCGCTTTAATTAATTATTTTTTTGTTGTATTTGTTATTGTCAGAAGAAGGTTTTTATGAAAGAAAAAAATAAGAAAGTTGCGTGGAAATTAGAAATTTTAGGAAAACTTAATATCGTCATATTAACTTTTCTAATGTACCTAACCTAATGGCGTTTGACATAACTGTCAGTCGTTTGATAGTTAAAAATTATTGCAATTCGAATTCAATATTCATAGTTAAAGACAACATCTGTCGGGTCAGCTAGTAAATAATAAATATTGGTGGACTTTTTACACAACATCATCTAGTCCCAAACTAGCCATAGGTAGCTTTTGTTATTGAGACCAGTAGGGCGATTATGGAACTCTAATTACAATCAATGTCTATCAGTTTTCGGCGTAATTTCAATCACTACTGATAGACATTGATTGTAATTAGAGTTCATAATCGCCCTACTGATGACTGATAGACAACTTATATACTTTTTTGGGCCTTCGACCACTGTACATTTCGAATGATAGAGTACTAAAAGCATAAAATAAAAACTTTTTTAACCGACTTCAAAAAAGGTTCAGGTTCTCAATTAGGTTGTAATTATTTGAAAAATTGCACAATAAATAAAACTGTCCAGAGTTTAGAATTAGCGTAGATTAGGCGAAACTGGATGTGGCATGAGTTGTTGTTCGTGTTGATTAGTTGAAAAGGTACTTCGGATTTTATTTTAATAATGTGTTAATTTTGTTTTAACGTAGAAACAAAGTAGCTTTTTGTATCCTACAATAAATTTAACTTGTTATTTTTCTGTAGTTTATTATAAAGTTGCGCGCCTTGGTACTAGAGATATTTCTCTTGCCGTAGTTTGTTCATGGTTTGTGTAAAATCATATTAACATTTACACTCCAGTCTTAGAGTGTAGGGATCTTATAATGGTACAATAGCTAAAGTGTTGCCATCTCCATTCATTGGCATTAGAACGACAAGGACAAACCATACTTTAACGCCACGCAAGTTAATTATTTGATTATAAGAAACAGGGTTAGTCCTTGTATTGCAAGTTTCTTTGAAAAACTTAATTTGTGTATGTATTATGTCTGTTAAGTATTTTTGTTATCAATATGCATGTATTCAATAAATTAGTTTGTGATTTATTCAATATTTTAGTTTCTGTGTATTTTTTGTGTACATTCGGGAAAATCATCAATAAACAACATTTCTATTAATTTATTTTTCACCGCACAATCTCTGAATTGTTTATCATTCGAAACCTGAGTGCAAAAGTGCATTTTATCCGCGTAGAAAGATTTTTTTAAATTCGAACCTTTCTATCAATAGTTTTCTATACCGCCAATCCAATGAAAATGCATTAATTACTTAGTTCATGTCAGTGCGCCAACCTCATTTCTAAAATAAACGCACTGGCCATCACGAAGACTGTTTAAAAAAAAATATTTACGCCGTTTTTCTTGCAGCTAGCATTTTTCTCAAATTACCTCGCTGTAGTGAGGTGAATGAGGTGAACCCTCGCTATGCTCATGTTTCAATACAGGTACTCGCGCCATAACAAATAGCTGTTGTGGTATCCCTTGTTTTGACGTGACAACGTCATAAATCGATGAACGCCGGCTGCACGCACGAATAATTGTCACGTTCCGCCTGAGCCGAGCGTGCAAGCGAGAGCGCGGAACAAGCGATAAAGAGGCACGATCGGCCCAAGCGTTCGGCTTGTGACGCATCTTAAAAGTATTAAATTTTTCATCAATGTTTTCTTATGACGTTATCACGTAAAATTATTGTCCGTAAACCGACTTTAGCCATTTTTAGGGTTCCGTAGCCAAATCGCAAAAAACGGAACCCTTATGGATTCGTCATGTCTGTCTGTCTGTCCGTCCGTATGTCACAGCCACTTTTTTCCGAAACTATAAGAACTATATTCTTGAAACTTGGTAAATACATGTATTCTGTGAGCTGCATTAAGATTTTTACACAAAAATAGAAAGAAAAACAATAAATTAGCGGTCACCGATGCCTATGGACGCCTGCAACAACAGGAGCATCACATGCGCGTCGTGCCGACCTTGGGTGTATGGGTATGGTTGACACGTATGGATGCTAAATTAGTTTTAACTCATGTAGCCCATATTTCTATAAGCTATTTAATGTGTGGCTAGATAAGTAAATTGTAGAAGCTGTATCGAACTTTTTGAGGTAGACATGTTACAATGCCGCGCAACATACATGTCGGAGATCTGAACTTCTACTTCTAAAATATGTGGATTCCATGAAATTTTAAGACTAAGCCAAGATACTTTTCATGGTCTACTCTATTTATTTTCTGCTTAATTATTATAAGATGATCTAGATTTCTTCGATCAACTTTCTTCGATCCGGATCATTAAGTAACTCGCAACTAGCAATATCCGAGAACTGCACGAAGAAGAATCTCTTAGGCAGGTGGAAACTTGCTTCGCTACTCGCTATATCTAACGTCTGTTGACGCCCGGAAAGACCACAGCATATTTAAGAGTTACTATAGGCGGAATGCGTATAAAATTGTACATGCATGAGTCGCCTTTAGAGCTATCCAGCAACGGAGACTTATGATTTGTTGTCCCATAAAACCGCCTTTACTTACCGAATGCGATGGGAAGTTTTAAAATAATACAGTAGGTAGCCTGGTACGTACTGGGAACAATCCCCATAAGGTAGGTTTTATGGTTGGCTTCGGAGAAACGCCCGTGAAGCTTGAGCCTACGATTTTAGAACCATACCAACAACTTTTGCAAGAGGGATAAAATTAAGATAGGTACTAAAAATCGAAAAGAATTGCGGATGTTGTAACACCGTGGCGCTCCACCGTGCGGATTCAATTCCCGCCCGCCTGTCGATTTTTTTATGGGATATACCTAAGTAATATGAACCATAGAGAACTAGTGGTGGTCTAGGGGTAGAGGCTCTTACGATTCTAAGGTCGTGGGTTTAAATCCAGTCGTGCACCAATGGATTTTTCTAATCGAAATATACTAGTACTCTTAAACAGTAAAGGAAAACATTGTGAAGAAACCGGCATATCGTAGACTTAAAAAGTGTTCCAAAAAGTGTTTCTATAACAAGGTCCCAAGCGACGTGTTAGATTTGTCAATTGGCAAATTTAAAAACGTAATAAAACAGGAACTGTCTATTAAAGCATATTATAAAATATCTGATTATTTAGATGACAAAAAAGTTTGGGATGAATCTGCTCCAACTCGACTCGGCATCCGTAACAAAATTATCAAGGATCATACAAAAAAGTGTTAAGACCAGACAAGTTTCTTGCCGGATTCTTCTTGAACTGGGGTTAGGAGGAACCGACACCTAGATTCACTAGCATGTAAGAAGACGATTCAAAGTGGTCCTTGTGATTTTATTGAATAAAGATTTCGATCGAAGATTTCGATTTCGAGAAAATCGTATTGGAATGTACTAACAAATGACTTTCATGATTACACAGCACTTACATTTGCAAAATATTTCTTGAGTCTTTCCTTTTGGAACACCATATCATAACAACCCCTTGTCCAATTTGATTTCATGCAGATCGTATCAACAGTTCGAATGTTATCGTCAAATACACACATATACATAGCCAAATCGCCCAAGTTGCCACGGAGTTCTACTCTTGCTCGATTAATAAAAGAAGTTTCTACTGATAAAGGTAAGTGAGTTTCCCTTTCCAAACTTTCATGAGTTGTACCTACTATACATTTTGATATACACGGGCTTTACTCACGTGCGAACCGTGAACTCGAGCGGCAACGAGCTGACCGCGGATCAAACTCAACCTGATGAAGATTCTCTAGATGAATCGAAACAGTGTCGGTGCCTCCATCGGCAAAATAATACGTGAGTAAAAAAAAGTGAAAGATACTTCAGATAGTTCTCGTTGATAAACATTTTAATGTTACCCCTCTAACCCTTCCACTACCGGACTTTAGGTTGGAAGTACATATACCAACATGTTGGGCAAATTCAAGTCAAAGTCAAGTCAAAGTTAAAGTAAAATATATTTTATTAAATACATTGATAAGGATCATTACAACTTAATCACTTTGAAATTCGTAGAGAATTGCCGCGCCAGACGAGATCAACTTACACGATAGAAAGAGATGCACTATGTAGGTAAACATAATGTTAGGCACTAAGTGCTTGTGCGTGCTGAATTGCACTTTGTTGCGTCGTTGTAAGAGTCGCTATTTAATAACCGAGCGAGCGCTAAGCGCGAGCGAGTGTCTCCGTTTCAGCTTATCCAAAAATGCTTTCGTATGACCGGCCGGCGTCTGTCCGGATGTTCTCCTTTACAGGTCGCATTTTCTTAATAGATTATCGTGAATTGTGAGCGGGTTGTAATTGTAACTATATCGATTTTTTTTGTAGATTCAGTTTCTGGAAATTTTACAACATGGCGGAGATATGGAGGTTATATTTCAGTTATTTCGAAAAATGTTCGCGAGGTCTACAGCTCCCAGAGCCACTAGTATAAATGTTTTCGTGGACTGCGCATGCTGTACTTGTTCTAATAAGTAGTCTGTGGTGGTACTTAATATCTACTTGTACGTACCAGTTCGTACTTTATACCCGTAGCACAAAATTATGCAGTCCGTAAATTATATCTCTGTGGTTTTGAAACATAATACGAACGGACTAGTGATTTACATGGAACGCCCGCTCGCACTTCATAAATAACCTCGTATTTATAGTAAATTGGCATACTTAGCATGTTGTATACATTCAACATACCTTGCAAAATTGTAGAGGCACTAATACTAGCAAATACCTACCTATAACATATGGATTAGTCATACAAATTGTGTTTTATGAAGGTACTTTCAAAATTGCGTGAGTTTTAATAAACCATTTATTCTCGACGTTTCGGTTGTTGCAATGGTCAATGGGCAACAATGGTCGCGGGTTGACTGAATACGCGTTAACTAGGTACTTACTAAAACAATATAAATTCTGATCGCGAAATAAAAAATACTAGGTATCGTTTTTTTTATTTTGAAAAACTCGGGTCTTGTCATGGGTAGAAGTGTCGATGTCGGTGCAAATCTACAAATCTACAATACAGGAGTAAAACAAGTGTGTTTCCCAAAATGTGTAACGTACTTACTTTAAGAACCAAAGAAAACTAAAGGCGGCAACGATGTCTCAATAATATTTCGTCTTGGTACCTGTCTTATGAGGGGAGACTAGCCTAAAACCGCCTAAATCGAGGTAGATATGTAATTTCTGTTAGAGCTGGTGCGGTGGCGGAATTTGCCGAGCCCACCGCGTTTTCAAAATTTACGGTAGTCCGGTAGTCCAGAAGATACATTGTGTCACCCAAGATCTGGCTCAGCGTATTAGCATTGCCATTCATCGTAGCAATGTCGCAAGTGTCTTAAGAACGCTGCCCTCAGGCAGTTATCTGGATCAGTTGAGCTATCTATAGATCGTTTTGAACGACCCTTAGGTAGCCCAACTGTTTCACATATATTTTATATTATTGTATATTTTTCAGTACATTTCTGTAATAATCTTTGTAAATAAGGCATAGGAATTACGCGTTAGCACAAGATTTAATGTGCATAATATATAATACGGAAAAATGGCCCAGGCATCGGCCAATAATAGGCGACCTCACTGCAACGTCGGATCACGGGATTGCAAGACAATTTAAAAACGAACAACTTTGCTGGTTTTGATATTGGTGTTTTATGGTGATTAGTCGATTTTGATTCATGATGTGTTCATACTTTGGTGATATTATTTTTTTATGGTCGGCCTCTCTGATCGATGCAGTAATTAGTCACCTGTTATGCCAGTTACGAGGATATTAATGTGAATACACAAATTTGTATGCTTATTTGGACAGGGGAAAATCGGGTATACCTACCCGATTTCTTATTGTTTGTAGATGGTCTATATGGGGAAATGAAAAATTGGTAATAAATGGTGATGATACTTTTTATTTATCTATAAATAAATAAAAAGTCCGTCAGTGCAGCTGCAATTTATTTTAACTATTACAGTGTAATTGTCTGTTTAAACATTTTGAAGGCTGGATTTAAGGGTTGTGAAATCAAACCATCTACGAAAAAAATTGATTTTATTATGATCTACCCACTACGACAATTCTTCAGGCAAAATGGGGTTTTCATAGGGTTAAGTTTGTATTTATTTATTGTAACTATAGAAATTCACTATTTTTTAAATTTACCTAAGTACGATAAGTAATGAACTGTTAGATATAGTTAAAATAGTAGTCTGATATGATACGTGAAGAACATGTTTTTTTGCTTCAAAACATAACTAACGCGGTTTGGGCTAGTCTCCTCTACGTGTGAACCGCGTTTTAGCCATTTCTACGGCTTACGCGTTTACGTTAATTTACGATGAAAAACATCGATAATAAGAACGATATTAATGTGTATTTTAGTATGTTATTTATGTTATATTTAATTGGATAACACTTGATTAACATATTATTAATATTTTGCCGATCTAATCTGAATAAGAAAATCTCGAATGTATAATTTATTCATCTCAGCTTTTATTTATTCACCGATTAACCTAGTTAAAAAAAAAGAAAATATATGATGGATAATATTTTTATTGTTGTGTAGGTACTGTCTTCCGGTAGCTGGCAACTTCGTCATATCCTTAACATATAAGTACCTAGTCAGTCAAATCACAGACGCAGTCTGAGAAAGGCGTATAATGAGTAATTTACATGTAAGTTTTTATTAAATGCGTGCGAGTTGTGACGCTTCATTATTATAATAATAATACAATAATACAAGATTTTTTTACACAGCATCATCTGGCCCTTTAGTAAGCAGACCTTGTGTTATGGGTACCACATGACTGATATACTACTTACCTACTTAAATACTATTGTTTTTGTAAATACATATATATTATACGTACAAACTAGAAACACCCAGACCCGAGACAAATACTTGCAGATCATACAAATATTTGTCCCGAGGCGGGAATCGAACCCGCAACCTTCTGCGTCTCAGCCGGGCCTTAGCCCACTGTGCCACAGAGGTCGTTATGATTATGATAATATTTATCAGTTAGAATGCAATCTTCTTCTTGTTATTAATCTATGAAGATAGTTGAGAAGTATCTACCTATATAGGTAACTAAGAGAAAGCTCTTTGGTTACCCACAGAAGTTGGGCTGTAATTTGTCTATGGCCCATTGGAAGCAGAGCATGGGTAATGTAATTTATTAGAAACTACTTATTAGAACCAGTACAGCATGCGGAGTCCAGGAAAACATTTATATAAATATCGACTCTTGAAACGACGCAATAAAGTGCGATTTAGCAGTACGCACAGGCGCTTAGTACCTGACATTATGTTTACCATAGTGCCTCTCTTTCTATCGTGTAACTCTATTTCGTCTGGCGCGGTACTTCTATGAACTTGCCCAACAGAATGGGTGATGCATTTAATTTGTCTTCGGCACATTGGAAGCAGCATGCGTAATGTAATTTAGGCGCATACGTACTGCGCATACGTAAAAATAAATAAAGTGGGAGCAATTGGACACAACAAAAGTGGTTGTGTCCAATTGCTCCCACTTAACACTTACTCATTGACGATCGAAAAGTGTCGGTAAACTGGAAACTAATAGTCGTCAGTTGAAGACACAAGCAACATTACTAAATTTCCTTAAAATTGTACTGAGTTTCTTCATCGACGTCCATCGTGAGACTGACGGAAAACAAAGAACGAATCTTACCAGTGGCCAGTAGTAGTAACGGGCGACAGCGTCCGATCACTGCCACATGACACATCAACAACGATTCCCTGTGATGGTGTGCCGTGTCGGCAACAAAAAGTGTCTACGTTTGCGCAGCGCCTTACTGGTATAAGAATCATAGACATCATCGATATATCAATCCTCCTTCTTACCTTAAAATAATACAGACACATATCTCAATACCAGGTCAAGTGGCCACCTCTGGCTTTGTTCCTTCCTCTAAGCATGACTTGTTTAGACAGTCCGATATCAATTTGTTTGTGTAGTGTCGAGGCTGTGTTGTTGCAGCAATGGTGTTTGCCAGAGTTAATAGCTGACTGACTCTGAAGAATGTACATTGCCTTCCTTGATTTACATATGAGTGCTAATAGTCGTTTCAACAACAAAATACACCCACCTAACCTAGGAGGTTTGACCTAGGTACATAACCATACAAGTAGGTACATGACTGGCCTCTCATCTCTGTTGGTAGCTCTGCCCTCTGGGCTGTGGTTTGAGGGTTCGATTTCCTTACAGGATTAACATTTGTGTGATGAACATAGGTATTTGTTCTGTGTCTGTAATTTATGAAGTATCATAAGTATGTATGTGAAATATATAGGTATATATCTGTCATCTGTTCACCATAATACAAGATGATACTTAGTTTGGGGCTAGATGCTGTTGTTTGCATTGTCCACCAATATTTATTTATTTAATTAACCCTACTAAAAGGATCAGAAAAAATGAACATTATTTATTTATCCTAAAAATTAGCACAATATCATTAATTCTACACACACAATATATGCGCAGCAGAATCTAGGGTACCTAAATTTGGCCTGCACTCAACATTATGCTGGATACACTCTTGAGTGCCGCACCCAACGCTGGTTTTCACTAGATGCCAGAGGAACTACGCCACGAGCATTATGTATAATAAGAATAAATTAAATAAATATACGTTATTATATTATTACGTTTTAATTTTACTTTTAACGATATTTCTTACATATCTTTACCTTATTTTCTAGGTGTGTGATGTGTATACCAAATAAACGACTATTCTATGCTATTCAATTCAATTTTATTCTATTCCACGTGAGCCTGACTTACTGTCCGGATCCAAGTTGCTTATGAAACATGTTCGAGTTTTAACATGCAGCGGTAGTCGGTTTGTAGCGAACACATTATCTTTTATAGTAGGATGAATGCAATGCAAATATTGTTGAATGTCAATTGTATTTATATTTAGAGATATTTTCATAATATATCATCTTTGGCCTTCGTTCGTCTGTTGAAGATGATTTAGGTGGCGTCAGTAAAGTTACAGAGCAGTTAATTGTATTTGAAAACGTTCATGGATCAACTCCAGCAAGCTGAGGTGGCTGAAGTTTCCTCACCACTGACGTCACTCTGCCTCGGATTCTGTTTGATAGCGCAGGCCTTCCCAGGTACCCACACTAACCTCTCGAGCATGCCGATAGGACCCGCAGGAAAGACGAATCAGTACATGCGGTGTCGATTCGGCTGCAGGTGCATAACAACTAGCACCGAGCCGGACTTGTTCAAGTTTTCCTTCTCTATTTTCATATAGGGTGTTGTAACACGTTTAATTTTCAAATCAATAATTTGAAACTAAATAACCTAAATTACCTTAAAAGGTGATTATTGAAAGGTGTGGAAAATAGCAACGTTCATATTGATGTATGAACTACTATATGTACTAATAATTTGTTCCACTCCATTGGAATGTTGTAGGTATCAGCTTAACGAGGATGCATTTAATCGGTAGTTTAATATTTGTGATTCTATTTAAACAATACTTATCTTATGGAATGTTGTATCAGTGTAACGAGGTTGTTTACGATATTGGCAGATCAACGAAGGGCTACCTATATAAGTTAAAGATTTCGTTGGAGCAATAATAGGTCATGCTTCTTCTAAGTGTTCCTAAAATAAAACTTTGTGTTGTGAATCGAGTGAGAATAGTGATCTACAAGAACAATAGAGGTATGTGATTTAAATATTTTTCAATTAAGTAGATACTTACCTAAATATTTTTTTAGGTGAATAAGATTTATACCGTTGTAGACTAAGTAAAATAAATTGTATTGTTTCAGAATTCATTCAATATTGAAAATGAAGAAAATACCTACTAACAAAATTATTATGCTTGTCTGTTTCTTCATCATATCCATCGTCAAATATCCCAAAGTTATCTAACACATCACACAGTTTATCTTCGATACCTATATTAAAGAATGCACTGACACAATTCACACTACTATTTTCCATTTTGCTTAGAGAGAAAGTATAAGTAATGAATTGAAAGCTCAACTGATACTAATAATATATTTGCATGAACTATTCATATGTAGTAAGATCAAGTAGGATTACCGATAATGATGCATCTACCTCGAGAGCATAGAAATCGCACATAGGGGAATTTTCCTGCATTTTGATTTCGACACTTGTTTTTTTTTAAAATTAAAGGTTGGTTGCAAATATAACTTAAATTAAATTAAAGTACACACTGTTAGCTTCCTAAAAACCCATAATGTCTGGCCTTGATCGTCCAAGTCATAGCAGTGGCGGCTTAACAATGGAATGGCCTAAATTAGCTCGTTTCAGGTAGCGCGGTTTGTGGGACTTTGAGCAGGTATAAAACGATAAGGGATGATCGAAATGACATCATTTGCATACCAACTCCGAATCAGAAAGGTCCTTTAACGAATACGTCATCTCTCTAAACAAGAAAATGGATACCACACTAGAAGCAGCGTCTCAAGTGGTTGCACTAATCGAAGCTGGACAGAACCAAAGTCAAGTGGCTCGTCAATTAAATTTGAGCAGATATGCTGTTCAACGTGTATACCAGTAATATCAGCAAACTGATGGCTATACCAGGCGACCAGGAACAGGCCCAAAACGTGCGACAACACAGCGCGATGACCGTTTTCTTGTGAAAACATCACTACGAAATCGCCGGTTGAATGCAGTTCAACTCGGACCGCAGCTCCAGGAAGTTAGAGAAGTGGAAGTCAGTCGGTGGATGG
Source organism: Lampropteryx suffumata (assembly GCA_948098915.1). NCBI lineage: Eukaryota > Metazoa > Arthropoda > Insecta > Lepidoptera > Geometridae > Lampropteryx > Lampropteryx suffumata. The sequence goes on from OX402563.1 coordinate 7,599,599, forward strand.
TGAGAAAAAGACTAGCCGAAGGAGGTCTGATAGCGCACAGACCAGCAACTGGCCCAAAATTGACCCCAGCGCACAGACAAGCACGCCTTCAGTTTGCTCGAAATCACGTTAATTGGACTATGGATCAATGGCAGGCAGTCCTCTTCTCCGACGAGTGCAGGGTGTGTCTCCATGGTAACGACGGACGAGGTAGAGTCTACTGAAGATCCGGTGAGCGTTTTGCTCAATGCTGCATCTCCAAACGGGTCGCATACGGCGGTGGTTCGTGTATGTTCTGGGGAGGCATTTCACTGGAAGCGAAAACCGAACTTGTCTTCATCACAGAGCCCGATACCGACCGTCGATCGCGTGGATTGACTTCCCAACGTACGTTGAGGAGATCCTGCAAGAACATGTTGTGCCCTTTTCGGGATTTATCGGCGAAAACTTCGTTTTTATGCAGGACAACGCTAGACCACACACCGCTGCTATAGTACGCCAGTACTTGGAGGAGGTTGAAGTACTCGTTATGGAGTGGCCTGCTCGAAGCCCAGATCTCAATCCCATTGACCACTTATGGGACGAACTAAAGAAACGAGTAAGAGCCAGAAACGCAGTGCCTACGAGTCTCAGAGAGCTCCAAACCGCGATCAAGGAAGAATTGGACAGCATACCGCAGGATTTCGTAAAAAAAAATATTTCTTCAATGAAACATCGAATGGAAGCTTTTATTCGGGCTAGGGGAGGCAATACCTCGTATTAATAAATCGTTACATTCACAAATTAATTGTTTTTTTAACCTTTTATACCTGCTCAAAATCCCACAAATCTCGCTACCTGAAACGAGCGAATTTAGGCCATTCCATTGTTAAGCCGCCACTGCTATGATTTGGAAGGTCAAGGCCAGACATTATGGATTTTTAGGAAGCTAACAGTGTGTAGTTTCATTTAATTTAAGTTATATTTGCAACCAACCTTTAATTAAAAAAAATAACAAGTGTTGAAATTGAAATGCAGGAAAATTCCCTATGTGCGATTTCTATGCTCTCGAGTGTAGTTAATGAAAAGTAATTATACCCCATATTAACTAATAATCTATTTCTAAGAATTTAATCATTAACTTATTATTTATTATGTTTATTTAATAAGTTTAATTTTCAGATCCTGCGTTTGGTTATCATCTGAACAAGCATAATAATACTGTTTGTAGGTATTTTCTTCATTTTCAATATTGAATGAATTCTGAAACAATACAATTTATTTTACTTATTCCACAACGATATAAATCTTATTCACTTAATTAATTTATGTAACTACCTGATTTAAAAATGTTCAAATCACATACCTACCTACATTGTTCTTGTAGATCACTATTCTCACTCGATTCATAACACAAAGTATTATTTTAGGAACACTTAGAAGCATGAACTGTTATTGTTCCAACGAAATCTTTAATTTATTTAGGTAGCACTTCGTTGATCTGTCAACATCGTATCAACCTCGTTACAATGATACAACATTCCATAGGATATCAAGTATTGTTTTAACAGAACAACAAATATTAAACTACCGATAACAGGTTTAAATGCATTCTAAGCTGATACAACATTCCAATGGAAGTCTGACAAAAAGTCCATTTACTCCATTTTGAATCGTTTCTAACTCTAACTATAAATTGTATTGTTTTTACTGAGTTTGATAATGTTATTGAAATAGATAAAACCATAATGTAACCGTAGACTATAGTAGTTAAGATTGAATAAGATTGTATCTAGTGTTTAAGGATTAATAAATAAAACATCAACATGTACTTTTATTTTGCTATTTTCAACTCCTTTCAATAAACCCCTTTTAAGGTAGTGCAGGTTATTTAGTTTCACATTATTGATTTGAAAATTGAACGTGTTACAACATACCTATATGAAAATACCACTCTTAATATGAATACAATTGACATTTAATATTATTTGCATTGCATTCATCCAACTATAAAAAATAATGTGTTTGCTACAAACCGACTACCGTTGCATGTTAAAACTCGAACATGTTTCATAAGCAACTTGGATCCGGGCGGGAGACAGGCTCACATTGGATAGCCACACATATATAATAGTATTGGTCAATATTCATATGGACGACCACCAACAGGTTCCCACAGAGATTTCTTGAACAGAACCATTAGACAATGAGATTTTAATAGGTATAATTTACAACATGAGTTCACTACAGTGTGTGCTGAATATTGTTTAACATATTTATATTTCAAGTTTCATGGTCATGGACATGGTAATGGACTTCATCAGTTTATTCTGCAGCACCTGAAAAACGATATATTTTTGTGTAAATTGTTTGAATCATGTTTTAAATCGATGAACGCCGGCTGCACGCACGAAAAAGGATGACTCATTGTCCCGTTACGCTCATTGTAACGAGCGATAGCGCTGCACAAGCGAGCAAAAGGCACGGTCAGCTTGAGCGTTCGGCTTGTTGTCACGTTTAACTATCGTCCGTAAACCGACTTTACAGACAAATATTTTTTTAAGTTTAGTTGAATAAAAGTATTTCATGTTATATGCGATTGTCACCTAAGCATCATAGTAGAAGAGTGCACTAATGGTCTAGTAGTGACCCCGCCTTCCGATCCTAAAGTCGTGGTTTTGAAACCAGTAGTGCACCAACGGTGAAGGAAAACATCGTGAGGAAATCGGCATCTCGTAGAACCCAAAAAGTGTTTGAAGATATGTGTCAAGTGCACGAAAGGAGCTCCTGAGCCTCTGAAGTTGGGATGTGAGCAAAAGTGATCGGAAACAATACATCAAGAATGGGTGTGTGATTTGATTAGTAATTATTAGCGAAAATCTATCATTATAATTATGAAGGGTCATTAAGAACGATGGGTACCCGAAGCTGAGACATGAGCTATAGTTATAAGAAACAATACATCGCAAATGGGTCACACAAATCACAAATAATTATAAGCAAAAATCTATCTCACGATCTATAAGAGATATCAAAATACCGATAACACAGATCAAAATAGATCGATCGAATACCATCAAAAAGACAGCTGTCTACAACCCTAACTTCTCCTCTTTCGCTGCGTTCTTTGCAAATCCACTCATCAAATCAGGGCAAAGGATCATATAATTAAACTGAACGCATCCAAGTGTAACGATTTGGCAACAATAACCCAAGATTCTCATACACTCAGCGTTTTGACCCCAATCTGTCTACAGTGAGATTTCAATCAAGAGGATTTCAAGAGGAGTCAATATCATTATCAATAGCCTTTTGTGTATAAAAGACGTAATTGTAAACTAGGCATCTATGCAATGAATTTTACTAATTGTAAAAAAACCCTACAACATGCCATATCTTTTCTATCTTACGAAGAAACTGAGCAGTTATTAGTTATAGTAAAGTAGGTAATATTTAAACCTTAAAAAAAAGTAAGTTCTCGCTTTGTTTGTCTTTCACATAACCGTTTATATTGTAACTTTGTTTATATTATTTTATAACTTAAGTTTACCGATTTTTTGTTTATTTACCTATCTATAAGTTAATATTTTTCGTTTTTTTCAGCCTGAGACACAGGTTCTACTTAGATAACTGCTTACAATATGCCTAGTTCAGGCATATTGTAAGCAGTTATCTAAGTATAGTTACATAATAAGTATTATAGTAAAATAATAAATATTATTTTCCGTATTGTAACTCTTCGCTCTAAGATAATGAACAAAGATTTATTTATTTGTTTATTTACCTCATCTAACCTAAAGTGGGAAGAGTTCATTGCTATAAAAATGATCGCGAACTCATTTCTGTATGTTTTAAGGAGTTCATTATATATTTCGTAAAATATATAAGACCACTTAACTGAATTGATTTAAAATATGACATTCCTATTTCTCAAAAAGACATTGTCCTTTTTAAAAGAGTCTAGAGGAAGGCTATCAAGATACCACAGGCTCTACGTGGAAAAACCTACGATGATAGATGAATCTCGCCTTCAGGGAGATTTACGAGAAGATCTCCTCGAAACCTCAGGTTGTACTGGTATTTTGATTATGACCTACCTGTACAACCTGCCCAACATTGAAGCGATCAGAAATCTTTTATTTTCAATATTTTGTCTCTAACTCGAAGATATTCGGTGGGCCATGGGTAATCAGCTTCTCCATGTATTAGTGCTTTTTGATTTCAGCAGTGCATTTAACTCGGTAGACTATGACATTCTCTGTGGCGCAGTGGGTAAAGGCCTGCCTGAGACACAGAAGGTTGCGGGTTCGATTCCCGCCGCAGGACAAATGTTTGTATGATCTGCAACTATTTGTCTCGGGTCTGGGTGTTTCTATGTATAATATGTATGTATTTAAAAAAAGTATATAAGTAGTATATCAGTCATGTGGTACCCATAACACAAGCTCTGCTTACTTTGGGGCCAGATGATGTGTCAAAGGTCCGGCATTATTTATTTATTATTTTATTGTTATTCTTCTGCCAACGCTAAGAACCTGGATGTAATTTTTAATTCTCAGTTGTTTTGGGTAAATCCCATTAAATATAATCAGCAAAAGAGTCAATTTTTCATTCCAATCCCTGAAGCGGTTCCAGAAGTTTTTACCCCATGAGACCAAAGTCATACTAGCTCAAACTCTCTTACTACCACTTATAGAATCCTTTTACATATACCCCACAGAGTACATTCATAAATTGGAACGTCGTCACTCTGTGAAATTGTGGAATTCTCTCCCTCACGATATCCGCAGGTGCGGATATTGTGACAGGAGTCTTTTGCTTGGCATTTTTAAGCGAAAAATCAAAGACAATTTTTTTACTAAGTATCTCTTCTTTTAAAAAGCCGGTGAAGCTCGCTCGCAACTTCAATTCGAAGCGCGTCCAAAAATCGCTCCGAATATCTCTGTTTAAATGATGTAAGCGCGCGCGGGGCGTGCGAGAGGCGCGGGACGCAGCACTACAATACCTAAATACAACCGTAGTGACGTGCTTATGTGTGTGTGAGTAGGTGTAGGTAGGTAGGTATACTTCTGTCATTGATCATTGACAATTCGAAGGCGGTAGGTAAATAAAATTCAAGCTTCTGTCTGCGGTTTCGTACGCCTTTTTCTGAGATAAAAGTAGGTAACATATACATAGGTATTTTAATCTTCCTACATCTATGTAAAGTTTCGACCGCGGGGACGACCTCTGTGGCGCAGTGGGCCAAGGGCCGTGTGAGACGTGGAAGGTTGCGAGTTCAATTCTCACTTCGGGACAAATGTTTCTACGGCAAATGTTTCTATTGTAATTATTTGTCTAGGGTCTGGGTGTTTCTATGTATTACGTGTATGTATTTACAAAAAAAACATGTGTGCAATTACGAATATAAAAAACATCCTATCTCATTTTCTCCCACGTTAAATCTTATGAATTTATGTGTCTGTCTCTTTTTACTGTTGCTTTTTCGTTTCATCGACTTTCAAATCATAACGATGCAAAAGTAAATAAAATTTTATTAACAATAGCCCAAGCGGGAATTTTGGGCGATTTGGGGATTTCACTCAAGCGCGGCAGAAATATAGGTTTTTATATAGTCGAACGTCTAAGGCAGCCGATCCGAATTGTAAAAAAATAATTGATCAGATTTAGGTAATGCAAGTTATTTACATGCAGAAAAGTGTGCGTTTCGATAACCTGACAATTTGTGCGTTACATAAGGAAATGGTGAGAGCTTGCCAAAAAAACGTTATCTGGACATTCTCTAGCGCGGTTATATTTTTGGAACTGAAAACTTCTTTAGCATCGTTGTGATTGAAAAGTCGATGAAACGAAATAGCGACAGTAAAAAGAGACAAACACATAAATTCATAAGTTTTAACGTGTGACAAAGTGAGATAGGAAGCATTATACAATGTTTCTTATATGTCTCATTATCTTGAAGTCACTATCTTCAATTACAGATACTAGCCGAAGTAGCTAAGATTCATAATAAAGTGTAGTGCATACCACTGGTCGCTGAGAACTATGTACATATTTCCCACTTCGCGTCACTCTGCACATATCTTATTATTTTCAGATTTCCATACAAAAACATAATTTTATTTTATTTGATGATGATGATGATGATGGTGATGGTGATGATGGTGATGATGATGATGATGATGATGATGATGATGATGATGATGATGATGATGATGATGATGATGATGATGATGATGATGATGATGATGATGACGATGATGATGATGATGATGATATTTATAATAATAATACTTTTTTTGTAAATACTTGCACATCATACAAACATTTGTCCCGTGGCGGGAATCGAACCCGCAACATTTTAAGCGCCACAGAGGTAAAGTTAAAAATTTCCGTAAACAAAGGCAAAGTCGTAGTAGTATGTAAAGAAGTAGGTTATTGTTTCCAAACAACAAGGCAAATCTCAATCCAAGTCAGTGGCACAGGTCAACAGAATACACGTACCGTGTAAATACACGTTGCATTAGTGTGTGCGTGCGTAGCTGTCCAAGCGATCAAGTGTCCGAAGTGTTTGATCCGAAGTGTCCCCATCCCCGTGCGTGCGCGATAGCAATATTAGCCATTCAAAAATGGTATGAATTTGGTTGTGTTCCTTATTACCAAAAATTATGACTGAAAACATTTAGTATTCTTCACACAGTTGTTACTGTGTTATTCCTTAACTAGACAATATAAGCTATGGTCCTTGACAAACAACATGTAAGATATTGTGGTGCTTAATACGAAACAAATAGGAAGAAAACTTGTCAATTTTAGCAAAAAAATGTTCAAAATGCGATTGGCTCTTATTTCATTTTTGATAAGTAATTCGATATAAAATCTATCCAGGAACCTAGATAAATACAATTTCTATACAAATAATACAACAATATAGTGGAAATATGCTTGAGTTACAAATCATTTTGGTATTACGTTTGTAGGGGCAATTTGTCCTCCGCTGGCCTCTTAAGGGTTTATATTAAGATATTTTTTTTATTTATTATATTAAAAATAACTACTTCAAAGCTTATTTACCGAACCCTACCTTACCCTTAAAAAACATTGAATTTATTGGAAACCAATCGGAAATATACTCTCCGATTAGTACCTTTCACATATTTTGTTAAATTGGTTTATAAATGTCGGAGATATGATATAAAAACTAGAATTGAGATCCTCCCATTTTTTAAGTCTGTTAAAATTGCAAATAGAGCACCGTAAAAAAACCAACAAGGTAATTTACTAATTTACTGTAAATGTAGGTACCTACTGTAGATTTTAGTGAGCTTTTCATTATGATCTTTTGAGCTGTGTCTGTGTTTTAGTTTTGTTCTGAAATACGAGCCTTTGTCCAAGCACGTTATTTTATGCTAAGCGAAAGCTTTTGAACTATCTAGGGTACCTCAGTTGTAATATTAGTTCTATGCTACAAAGTAAGTTATACACATCTGAAATGAATTCCTTTCAACTAAGTATTTATAGAATTACGAGCAAAAGGGGAATACTCTAAGTACTGGCGTTGATTTTTACCCCTGACAGGGTATTATACTGAGATGGTTTTATTTTTTGGCAATGAATTGAATAGATTTAATTCACATAATTATTTATACAGGCAGCAAGATTTTTTTAGTGTAAAAAAATAAATTAAAATTTCGAAAAATATTGGTGGATAATGCACAATACACCATCTAGCCCTAAACTAAGCACAGCTTGTACTATGGGAACCAGATGACAGATAGAATACTTATATATTTCAAACACATATTTATGATACTTAATAACACCCAGACACAGAACAAACACCTATAATCATCACACAAATGTTTGCCCTGGGAAGGAATCACACCCTTAACCTACAGCGCAGAAGGCAGAGCTACTACCAACTGAACTGACAGGCCAGTCTTTATTTATCAGTAAATAGGATATGTACTTAAATTCATTCTCGAATGTCTTTTAACACACATAAAAAAAACATCGAAATCGGTCCAGCTGTTTAGGAGGAGTTTAATTACAAACACACAGAGATTTATATGAATAAAGATAAGTATGTATCTAGTTCGAAAAAAACCAGTGACACGTTGAAAAAGTACAAAATTCAAATTGAGATCAAGAACTAAGCATATTCTAACATTTCTAAAACAACTGAAATAATTAGAAATAGTCTGAAGTAGAATCGTCGTTGTCGTTTTGCTTTGAGTTTCACAGCTCACAAAACAAAGGAGCCTAAGATCTAGGTATTTTTAAATTATAAAACACGATGGAATGTAAACAATCCAAGAAGAACAATGTATTTATAGTACGGTTCCCTTATTACGTAACTCGAAACAATTAGCATAAAACAAGTGCGCGATCACTGCTGTCTGGTCACTTATTATACGATAATACGCCACTATCAGTGAGCCTGGGCGGACGTGCTCTCAACAGGTTAATACCACGTCCTTCGTAGGATTTACCGTTGATAGAGGTCTCACATGGGAGGAGCACATCGATAGGTTATGCAAAAAGATTATGGCTTATGGCCCCTCTCAGCCACTCTGGACTGAGGTATAATGAGAAGGTTTTACTTTGCCTCTGTCCACTCGTTTCTTCAATACGGAGTGGAGGTCTGGGGATGCACTTAGAAAGTGGCTAATCGATCAAACAATTTATGATTATAATGATTTTTATTGATGATTTATTTATTTTATTTATGATTTACAATTTGTGTAAAAGTACCTATTAAATTATATATTGTTCATTATATATAACAATAATTTTCCCATTTCATTGTCTTATTATAATTATATTTTAAAATGTTGATAATTATTATATTATATAATAACTTATTATATCGATTTGTTTAGATTTGTTTGACCTGTAACTTTACTGTTATTAATAAATGACTATGAACTATAATATCTCCGCCTATGACTGTATTTACGTCTGTAGTTCTGCGACAGGCGAGTAATAAGCATCAGCTGGATTCCAAATTAGAGTTCTTTTTAAGTTCTTCTCTATACTAAAATTCATCGACATCGGTTCAGCGGTTTAGGCGTAAAAACGTAACAAACAGACAGACAGACAGAGTTACTTTATTTATAATATTAGTAGGGATTACGTTACTTGCAACAACTAGCAATAGACGTACATAGCGCAATCGCTGCTGTCAAACACAGTTGTTATAACTCCGCCTTTAAAAGTGTTTTTATCTGTAGTTGTGCGTTAGGCGAGTAGGCTTCTGAATAAGACTCGCGACTGATTTACAGATATTGCTGTCGCCTTATTGTTATCGCTGCTGATACTTTTACGTAATAATCCTATGTGACTAGTGAATGCTAAGTTTGGAACTAATATCGTAACACAAGAACAAATTGGCCACTGTGAGCACGCACAGTGGGTGCTTCAGAAATTAGTAAGGATAAGGACTAGTGCCCAACTCAATTAAAAAGGCAAAATAAAATATATAACAATAATAATATGGACACTTCACACAGCACCTGATCTGATATACTTCTTATATAGTGTACTTACCTTTTTTTTGTAAATCAATACATGTTATACATAACACCCAGATCCGAGACAAATATTTGCAGATCATACAAACATAAGTATTTGTCTCGGGTCTGGGTGTTTCTATTATATGTATGTATTTACAAAAAAAAATGAATAAGTAGTATAGGTATCAATCATGTGGTAGCCATAGCACAAGCTCTGCCTACTTTGAGGCCAGATGATACAGTGTGAAATGTCCGGCATTATTTATTTATTTTAATTATAAAAATGACCATTTCAACGCCTCATATCTAACAAACGAAAATTCTACATAAAAATTATTTAAAAATCACCTTGTATCTTTGAGAGACCTATTCACTGCATCAACAATTTCGAAGATTTAGTTTCATAACTTTATTTTAGATATTTTTTGAGTTCCGATTCTGTGTGATCTTTCGCTGCGGTAAAACGTTGTAGGTACCGAAACAGATTTCAAAACTGTAGCATATATTGCTGAAATTATAAGAAAAAATATCACGGCTAATAAGTCTTATATAGATTATTAGCTGTACCCCGCCCTCCACGCTTCGCTCACAAAAATAAAATAAAATAGATAAAAACAATCCTGAAATTTTAGTATGATATATGATATTTCAGCTCGATCGGTGCAGAACTTTTTGAGTTTTTGAAGCGTACACAAACCCTATTACTTATCTATATCTATATCTACTACTTATCTATATCTACCTACTTATCTATATATATATATATATATATAGCTATAGATAAGTAGGGGAAGGTTGCTATGAATGGACCACTTAACTTTACAACTTCATATCTCAAAAAGTATAAGTGATTAAAAGAAACTGGTTTAATATTTTTATTTAATAGGACAATTATTTATTATAATCAAACGCACAAACAATTCGGGCTAACACTTTCCGATATATACAAAGAAAACTAAATCTTTGGCTGTTGCCTTCTTTGGACCATGGGCACCTTCATTGAACCACTAGGTTGCCAATGGAAATCAATGGACTTCGATAAATTTGTTCCAGAGGTCCAGTCATGGCAACTAGTTATAATTATCAATATTACTAAGTTATGACATACGAGGAGAGATAAACTATACTCATAAACGTACGACAAGCAAACATATCATAGTTATAGACTACTTAATATGCCGTACAAGCAACCTTCCATCTCAAGAACGAACACAGAAGAACACAGCTCATTTTCTAGTTCTGGAGGAAGGTCACTTTCAGATCCTGGTGTTTGGACGTGTTCCTTGGCTTTTTGGTTGACTCCATCTAATCTTCGTTTTAGTGTTGTTTTTGAGACTCCGTATATTCTGCTTGCTTCATTTAAACCAACGCTTTGTTTCCTTACTGCTTCTATAGCATAATGTATATATATATATATATATATATATATACATATATGTCATACTTATATATATACTTGTTTCATTCCATGCAAAATATTTTCTTTTTTTGGCAACATTCTGAAATTTTAAATAAAATAAATAATTGTCTTTATCTAAAGTTATTTTTTCTCATAATTATGACCAAAAAGTTTCAATTAAAAATTGCTATAATTGGACCGGTCCAACGGTGGAACTCTCTTGAGGTCCATTGATGGCAACAAGGTACTAATTAAGAAAAATAAATCTAAACAATACATGGACATGACTAGAAAAAAATTAATAATACACATGGAATCACAATTAAATTGTCGAATATGTCCTACTAGTGCACGCAGATAAATATGAATACAATGATACTTACATGATGTTGTCCTTAGCCAAATTATTAGATTTTGATCGTCGCAAACACACTAACATACGTCACTCCTCTCCACCTGTCGCAGCGTCAATGAGGTAAGAGGGGGTGCAACTGGAGTGACCACGGACTTGTGCTTAGAGTTGGTAGCTTGCACAGTTTTGGAAATACCTTGGTGGTCCAATGAAAGCACTGGTCCTCTGATCGCAACCTTCCCCTAACAACCTGGTTTATAAATCTTAAAAAGTTAATGAAACCTCCATACTAAATTATTTTATTGTGCTAAAGATAAATTGTGCCATTCTTATCCATAGGTAGATAGATAGATAGATTAACGCTTTGTTGTACACAGAGAGAACATACAAAAAACACATGTGAGCAATTCACACGTGGTAGAAATTAAACCTTCAAAAAACAAACGTATAATACGTACCTACACGTATACAAAACACCACGGTTGTTGTGATACCTTTTCTCAAGCTTTGTACTACGCATGCGCGCATAAACACGTAATAATAAACACGTATAATGCTTCCTATCTCCTTTTCTCCCACGTTAAATCTTATGAATTCATGTGTCTGTCTCTTTTTACTGTCGCGTTTTCGTTTCATTGTCTTTCAAATCACAACGATGCTAAAGTTTTCACTTCAAAAAACCAATTAGCAATAAAGTTGTACAACGGGCGGCCTTATCGCAAAAAGCGAACTCTTCCAGACAACCTTTGAATGGACAGGACTTCAAACTTACACCATACTGACTCCGTACTAACTTCGGAAGCCATAAATATGCGTGTTCTCATGCGCTAGGCCAATTTATTAATTAAACAGCATCATAAAATAGTGCAGCTATTAGCCTTAAACTTTACAACCACACGTCCGCCCGCCATAACGTAAAATCGCGTAGTTAAAAGTTTGAGTCATATATAAGATTGCGGAGACATTGTTTGGACGCTAATTCTGAATTTCATAAATGGCCGCGTAAGTTCACATTCAGATACATTTATAAATTTTACGGCCGAATACTGAAACACTTAGGTGTTAATGCTACTTAGGTGACCTTTCCGTCACTTTCCTCATACAAAACGTATAATAATAATAAAATAATCCCGAGCCTGTTTGGGATTATTTTTGACCGAAAAAACATTGTTCTTTTTTTAATAATTTTTCTCGAGCTATTTCAGGATCTGTTTGTAATTTTGAATATTGAAAGATTGCCGTTTTATCTATAAATATAAAAACAAATTTTTGTGTGCGTTCAAAAATAGCTCGAGCGATTTGTTTTTTTTGTTCACCTCATTCCTGGGGTGTTTCACAATCAATTTTAGCTCTACATAGTGTACCGGGTCATCAAGTATAAAATATTATATCGTCCTCCTTGTCGTATCTGACAACGAGCTGGAATTACATAGGTATATCTATCGTGTGCATTAAATATATAAATAAATATAAATATCTTATAATATCTTCCATAAATATCTTTTCTTTGCAGTGCTTTCTTACCTATTGCATTATAGGTATATATAATGGAAGGCTTCGAGAAGGTTCTATTTGTTAAGCGCTTAGCATCAAGGTCTTCTAAACGATGCTCTTCAAAGTCAGTCACAGTCTTATAATCAGAGCTGCGTCTCTGCTGCGCGAGCTCTTCGTGACTCTAACATGAGATGTTATAAACAGAGAGATGGCGCAGAAACGGCCCCAGGAGTACACTTTCCTTGCTTCAACTGGAAGTAGAATGCAGTTTGTGTGTTATCAATTATTATCCATGAGCACAAGATGTCAGCGTCATCTTAATAGCCCCTTCATAAGCAAGGACTCAATGCCATTAGGAATGGTCTTAGAACTTCGGTATTTGGTATTCGGTTCTGCCACTTAATGCAAAGTATTCTTAATATTCTTTATTCAATAAAATCACAAGGGCCACTTTAAATAGTCCTTCTAACCCCATTTAAAGAAGAATCCGAGAGGAAACTGGCCTGCAGGGCGATCGCGCTTGTCATTTGTCAACGTAATTGCCATTGAACGGATTGGTTTTGGCAATGGTTTGGATATGGCTAATCTGAATGATTTAATCGTAGATTTTACCAATCGAACAAGTTCATATATAGTATTACTCTATGCACAGACAACTAGGATGTACTAAATCAAAAACGTTCATTTAAAAGCATTGTCAAATATAACGCGATCTCGCAACGTTCGATCAAAGTATAATCCAAATTAGAGCTACATCGTTTCCGTATTAGTAATTAGTGCGGTACGAAATATGTCAAAAATAACGTTTTGACTTTGGACGTGCACGAAAGATGGTGATGAGCTGTAAGGAGAGAGTATGATGATGATTTTTATTTAATAATTAGATTAGACTGAGATTTCGAGTTAAAAAAAACCGCATATAAATCATAAGCAGACTTTTGGCTCAAGGGTTCTCATGAAAAAAGTATTGAATGTATCTATTCGAAATAAAGTTATTTTAGCTCTTGAATAAATAATCTATGCTTGTATGGGAATCATTTTGGAGTTAACGTGCTGCATATGTTATTTATTTACGCATAAAGTTTCGTTAAAATAAGTGTTGGAATTCGATAGTTTTGAGACTTGTATCTTTCGAACCTACGTTTTTTTATGATTCTGTTGCGATACAAGCATAGATTATGACGAAACAAACTTATACTACTCTTAGTTTTGGTTGTTTAACATCAGACGATGGTGTGATCATCCTTCGACGTTTGTATGGAAACATAATCGACTAGCTCACTCTTAACGCTTTTTAGTATGATCCTTACTAATTTTGTTACCGATGCCGAGTCAAGTTGGAGCAGATTCATTCCAAACTTTTTTGTCATCTAAAATCTGTTATTTTGTAATAAGCTTTGAGACAGTTTCTGTTTTATACTGTTTTTATTCTGTTTTATTTTATTTATAAAGTTTCCTTTTTTATTTGTCCATTGACAAATCCAGTATGTCGCTTGGGACCTTGTTATAGAAGCGCACACATTGCCCTATAAAATATTTACTAACTTTAGCGAGAATAACTGCGGGAACAGCGAGTTTATCTTTATTTCCAGTATTAATTTAAAGATTATCGCTATTTTTTACGACCTCTGTGGCATAGTGGGCGAAGACCCAGAAGGTTGAAGTTCGATTCTCAGCGCGGGACAAATGTTTGTGTGTTCTGCAAATATTTGTCTTGGGTCTTTGTGTTTTACTATGTATAAAATGTATTATATAAGTAAAATATCAGGCCCATAACACAAGTTCTGCTTACTTTGGGGCTAGTTGATGCTACGTGAAATGTTATTGACGATTACAATTACGATAAGCCCATTATGTCCCACTGCTGGGCAAAGGACTCCCCTTAATTTATTTTTATATATATACTGACAAGGCTCTGCCACGGTATAGATTTCCTTAAATTGATTTTTAAGATATGGGAAGATTAGTTGCCTTGTACACAGCGATATAAAATAACAAATGTGAACAACTATCATTTCTACGACTTAGTGAAAAATAAATAATTTATTCACTTGATATTATAAGATATCAATACATATACATTAAGAAGAAGAATGCTTACGTGGCGTAAGCATATTCGGGCCAAATCATCATCTAGTCCCAAAGTAAGCAGAGCTGCTAACTACTTAGGTACATTCTTTTTTTTGTTGTAAACACATACATATTATATATATATATACACATAGAAACAGCCAAACCCGAGACAAATACTTGCAGATCATACAAACATTTGTTTTTTCAACATTATCTATGTAGAAAGACGTGGTTTTCAGTAAAGGCAAGGAATACACGAGTGTTGTCCCATCACCACGGATTATTACTCAATAACTATAAACATAAATTAAAACATAAAATCCTCGTTAAAGCGGAAGGGACTTTATTATATTTTATGTTAGAAGATAGCGTGCATGGTCACAAAATAAACAAAAACATGCGCTGCCCATTACCAACATTAGATACGCATGGAACACATCTGAAGGGCCCCTTTAAACCCTACGTTACGATACGAAGTCTGGAACTGAATTAATACATTAACTTTGTAGAATCGAATGTATTCTTAAGGCGATCAACGCGCGTTGATTTGACGCGTATTCAAGGCGCTAAATAACGATTTTTTTGTTGAAAACATTCGAATAAAGAACAGTTTAATGGGTAATGTTTAAATTGAATAAGTGTAAGCTGTGAGTTAAAACTACATCAATTTTAGGAGAAATACATAAAATAATGCTTGACATTACACACAGCATCATCTAGCCCCACAGTTACCAGAGCTGCTAACTACTTAGGTACACTCTTTTTGTGTTGTAAGCACATACATATTATGTACACACATATATATACACACATATATACACAGAAACAGCCAGACCCGAGACAAATACTAGCAGATCATACAAACATTCGTTCGCGGAGAGAATCGAACCCGCAAACATTTATTTTTCCTAAATACATACATATTATACATAGAAACACCCAGACCCGAGACAAATACTTGCAGAACATACAAACATTTGTCCCGAGGTGGTAATCGAACCCGCAACCTTCTGCGTCTCAGCCAGACCTTAGCCCACTACGCCACAGAGGTCGTCAAATTTGCGTGTCAACCGGCCCTTGGTCCACCGCGCTATAGAGATCGAGAAGATGATGATAAATGAATATTTAAGTTATTATTATTTGAATTAATTGAATATAAAACTAATAATTACTTATTTTAAAAACAATTTGAAAAGATGGCATTAGGCGGCAAAATATTGAAAATACATATCATTATATTCTATACCATTATTCAATTAACGAGCAGCTATACACTAAATAGCGGAAAAAAAAACATTAAACAACAAAAAAAACATTTTTTTACATGCGATAATTCATATTTTGTCAGGGCACCATCTTAACTAGGTGACCCACTATAGCGACTTTGATTTAATACGTGTTTTAGATTTCGAAGACACTTTAATCCTTTCACCACACTGGGTCGATATAACTATTTACACGATAAGAAGTAGAAAAGTTAGATACACCTTACGCTGTTTTATCTTCTTAGTTTAGCATCATTGACCATTGTTATTGAACCATAGGTATTTTAAAGCGATTGAGTAAATTGCCAGTATCGTTCATTGAGTAATCGTTCTCGTGTCGCAATAGCATCGGATAACGTAAAGGTTCTACAGTGATACAAATGTGCCTTAACTACCTTGTTAACTTTCTTAATCGATGACTTTCAATGATTAAATTGTTAACAATCGTACAACCTTATTCTAGAGCACTTAAGTCGTTTTTTCAATGTACGGTTTTGCTTTGCTCTTGACTTATTTGACAGCGGCATTTTCAAAGTGAAGAAATAATACGATTGCACTAAAATTAAGTTAAAGACATCATAAAACGCAAAAGAATTTTAGCAGTAATTTATAGAGAGTATCGGATAAGGAATAGCTTTGATTCTGTTGTCACGCTGGACTAATTTAAAAATAAAAAATACAATCCCTAAAAAACTGAAAAGCAATAATCTTTTTTTAAAATAATCAATTTTGGTGCAAATAAAATAAGATTGCTATTGATAAAGTCTGAATTATATTACCTTATATTTTTTAATAACACATAGTACATTTACTAAAATGTAGTGTAATTACTCATTTTAGTCACGATAATATTGTACTGTGTTGGATAAAACTGCGTAAAGTCTTAGGAAAATAAATTCAATTATGGAAAAAATTACAATTTAAAACATATATTTGTTGTATTATAAAATAAAATAAATATATAAAATATTATATATATAATAAATTTGTTATATTATTAACATTACTGTAACTAAAATAACATCTTTCAAAACTTTCGTGAGTTGTAGGTACTATATGGTAATTTTGATAAACACAAGCGAACACGAGCGGCAACTCACGGACCGCGGATCGAACTCACCCTGATGAAGATTCTCTAGAAGAATCGAAACAGTGTCGGTGCCTCCATGGACAAAATAATATGCAAGTTAAACCCGTGCTTATCAAAATGTATAAGTAATATAAAAAAATTCAAAAAAAACATATTAGTTTTTTTTTGTCTTATTCATCTTGGAATACGCCTCAATAGTATGGTGCCCTCAAAATAATGTTTTTGAAAAAAACAAATGGTTTTTTTTTTATTTTAGCTAGTCCGTCAAAACAACAGAATAACCACCATTGCCTAAAAGTATAATCTAAAGTCACGTAATTTTGACATAACGACTTTGACAGTCGTGATCGCCGCATGAGTTTCGGCAGGGGGTCCGTCTTGTATCTTTCTCGACAAAATGTCAATTACAATTAAGCAATTCAATGATGACAGCTTTCTACTTATGTTCTAGAGTTTATGGATCATTGTGTCTTTAAATCATGTTTATAGAACCGCTTTGATCTAAGGCTTTGAAATTTTACTAAATAAAACTTAGCACATCGATAATTCGAAGTCAAAGTCAAGAGATACTTTATTCAATACAATCACAAGGATCACTTTGAAACGTCTTACATACTAGGCGAATTTAGGTGCCAATTCATCCTAACCCAAGCCCGAGAAGAATTGGCAAGAAAATAAATTGATCGCTGAAGCAATAAGTCTGCAGTGTTTTTTCTCCAAACACGTGTCGTTTTTATTTTTGTATCGGAGTAGTACTAAATATTTGTCCATCTATTTAATGTTTAATATATCAAGACTTACTTAATACATCCCTACTACTTGAAAAAGCATTTTGTATGTCTGGGTTTGTTTTGAGGGTAAGTAGAGATTTCAAACACATATCAACTTATATCAACTTTGACGACCTTTGTTGCGCAGTGGGCATAAGTCCGGCTGAGACGCAGAAGGTTGCGGGTTCGATTGCCGCCGCGGGACAAATGTTTGTATGATCTGCAAGTATTTGTCTCGGTTCTGGGAGTTTCTATGTATAACATGTATGTATTTACAAAAAAAAAGAAGAGTATATAAAGTAGTATATCAGTCATGTGGTACCCATAACACAAGCTCTGCTTACTTTGGGGCCAGATGATGCTGTGTGAAATGTCCGGGATTATTTATTTATTTTAATTTTAATTTCAATTCAATTCAATTTAATTTTTATTTATTTCAGCCTTCATAAGTATATGTACAAATTTGAGCCATATTAATCATTATAATAATTTAAAACATACATAACATAAATAAAACAAAGAAATTAAAAAATATAGACTGCATGCACCACATCATTACATCACCGGTGCGAATGGTACACCTCTGTGCAGTGCTTCATTAAGATGCAGTCAGTATCCAGCCTTCCTGCTGTAAATTGCAGGTATCTGTTGGTGCTGTCCCTCACGTGACGCATCAGGGACGACGTTCTCTTGCGGATGATCGCATAAAAGTCATCGACGCGTGCGTTCGCGAACATCCCCGATGTGCTACAGAAGTATGGCAGCCTCAACAGCATCCTAAAGCTATTATTGTACTGGACTCGAAGGGCATTCCAGCAGCACTTAGTAAAGTTAACCCATAGACTGCACGTGTAAAAAGACTGGCAGTACGCCTTAAACAAACTTGTTTTTACAGCCGTACTGCACAGTGCAAATCTACGGGCCAACAGGTTGGCTTTGACTGATAATGCCCTTCGCTCCCTATCAATATCGGTGTTATCTGAGAAAGTCTCAGTGACCCAGTGAGATATTTAACTATTAATTTATTTAATTTTAAATATTTCGTATAATTCGTCTTATTCATCTTGGAATATGCCTCAGTATTTATATTTATATACCCACAAAATAATATTTTATATAAACCAAATTGAGAAATTACAGAGACAGTTTTCAAAATTTTTGTTTACAGGCTCACTGCAAGGTTTAACGCTTGAATCATTAACTTCACTAAAGAATAGGAGGGTTTGAACGTGATCAAGTGTTTGTGTATAAAATTGTTAATGGCCTCATTGACAGCCCTTATTTATTTAGTAAATAAAGCTTTCGATGTCCCAGACTTAATTCTAGAAAGAACCACACATTCCAACCTCGTATAATATTACGCCTCAAACACTTTTATTAACCGTTCCGTGACCTTTAATAATGATTTTGTTTTCTAGGGAGAAGAAAGGAATTAGAAAGGGAGAGGTCAAAAATATCTAACATATTTTTGACCTCTCTAAATTAAACACGCCATCAGCGAACAGCAGCTATCATTAAATAACTTGTAAATTTTTTAAATCAGTTTTTTTTACTTTTTCCCTTTTCAGTATGTCCACTTTATCTTCGCATTTTTTTAAGCTCTACTTATTAGTGAAAACTTGACTGGGTTATCTAATATTTTATTGATTTTAATTATAAGTTTTCATTGTTCAGTTTGTTTTTTACAAATTTATAAATAATAAAGTTGAGACAACAGAGGGGTTGGAGAATCCTTATAATCAAATAACTAGCTAACGAGGTGTTAAATTATACTCTGTACTAACTGTTAAATCTATTATGGTTTTGAACATAATTTTCCCACAAAACGGGATATTTACCATGTGATATGCGAGTTTTTCTGCTTCCCGATATTTCGACACAGTTGCATGGGCTATGATCATGAGTATATCCCGTTTTGAGTGAACATTATAATAGTCTGTACTTAGCATGTTAATAACAACGAATAAAGATGGTACCAGATTTAAACAGCACTTTAGCTGATGTGTTTTTATAGGATAGACCTTAATAAATTATTTTGTTCTTCAGTATAAGTAATTTTCACTCAAAACGGGATATTACCATGATTGACGACCTCTGTGGCGCAGTTGGCTAAGACCCGGCTGAGATGCAGAAGGTTGCGAGGTTCGATTCCCGCCGCGGGACAAATGTTTGTACTATCTGCAAGTATTTGTCTCGGGTCTGGGTGTTTCTATGTATAATAAGTATGTATTTACAAAAAAAAAAAAGTATATAAGTAGTATATCAGTCATGTGGTACCCATAACACAAGCTCTGCTTACTTTGGGGCCAAATGATGATGTGTGAAATGTCCGGGATTACTTACTTATTTATTATTTTTTATATGACTTTTTCTGCTTCCCGATATTTCGGCACAGTTGCACCCGCAAAGACCAGTTTATCTCGTGATCATAGCGCTCGCTATGCCGAAATATCGGGAAGCAAAAAACTCATATATTCATGATAAATATCCCGTTTTGAGTGAAAATTATGTTAAAACCATGATAGTTTTAGAACTTATAGATGTTTAAAATATGTGAAATTACATACAATTACCTTTATAGTAATACAATGTTAGGACGAACCTCAGATTATCGACTGGTCCGTCAGCTCTGTTGGTAGTAGCTCTGCCTTCTGCGCTGTAGGTTGAGGGTTCGATTCCCTCCCAGGATAAACATTTGTGTGATGAACACAGGTGTTTGTTCTTTGTCTGGTTATAATAAAGTATTATAAGCATGTATTTCAAAATATATAAGTATTCTAGCAGTCATCTGGTCACCATAATACAAGCTATGCTTAGTTTGGGGCTAGATGGTGTTGTGTGCATTGTCCAGCAATATTTATATTTATTTATTTATCTCTCTTATACATCTTCAAAGAAATAGGGTGTCTACCGAGCAAGTGGATTATTTAGGGCTTCGTACCTGAAAGGGAAAATGGAACCCTTATACGATCAGATCGTTGTCTGTCTGTCTGTCTGTATGTCAAGACCCTTTTTCTCAGGAACGCATAGAGGTATCAAGTTGAAATTATTATCAAATACTTAAGTCTATAGTCCCTTAAAGCTTTAAAAAATCAAGCTTCTAAGTAAAAATAATCATAAGATACGGCCTAAATACTAATTCAATGCTGCATACGTTGACGATCACCGGTAAATCAATATCTATGTCCTGCTGACCTAGAACCATGAAGTTTAGAAAGAAGCAAGGTCTTACAGTGCAAGTAAAGAAAACAAACCGTAAACAGTTAACACATTCAGTGCGTTACGGGATGTATTTGGTTGTAATTGGGTTTTGCTCTGTGCGGCAGCTAGTTGTCCTTGTTTTGCACTCCGTGCGGAGGTGATTTTTTCAAGTACTCGTACAAGTAAAAAAGAGACACCTATATTGCCGGTGTCCTTGCTTGAAGTGTATTAAAATTTACGAATAAAAATGTACGGGAATTATTTTTTCGTAACGCACAGAAAGGTAATTATTTTACGGTAGTGCGATACGGGAACTATTTGGCCGTATCCTAAACCCCGTACCGCACTGAACGTGCGCGCGCGCGGAGCTTCAGTTAGCCGTAGTGCTGTGCCCAGTTAATACGTTTTTACAGAACGCGATATTTGATTCGTCACGCGTAAATAGGTAAATTGTACATAAACAATGAAACGTTCACGTAAAAAACTTATTATGGGGAAAGGAGTAAAGGCAGAAGGTGAAGAGGCTAGAAACATTATTGTGCAGAGTATTGGTTCCAGTTTATCGAATCTCAAACCATCTAGTACAATAAAACCCAGTTCAATTTTTTTAAGTCCATCGACAGGAAGGGAATTTAGTTTATTAGAAGAAGTAATAATTAATAAAAATAAAAAGACTGATCCTGTTTCATTATCCCTGGACAACATTTCTGTGAGTAATCTAGTACCAGCGCTTGAAACATCACTGAGTTCTGAAATGGTGTCTGAAATGTTGTCAACACCCCGAAGTAAGTTTCACAGTTTAAGACACCAACGTGTTCTACATCTAGAAATACCGATGGAAATATTAAAATTTTCCAAACGCCGACTTCAAAACGTAAGGCTGTTCGAATTGGTTGTTATGAAGAAGAAAACTCAGATCATGCGTGAATCCTCGCCAGGAGCTACCAAGCAGATAAAACTTTCAAAGTTTATTGTATCCGACATAGAATCTGATGATGAAGAAGTTTTTGATATAGTACCTAAAAGAATAAATAATAGTAAAAAAAAACTAAAAAACTCGCTTTATATAGAAAACCCAACTAAAAAAATAGAAAATAATTTTAATAAATGTAGGTAAGAACAAAAAAAACGAATAATCCATACTTTAATTAAAGCAGATAAATTTAAAATATGAAATTATTGAATTAGATCTCAATATATACTCAAAGTTCCTATTAATCGTGATGATGCAGGATGTTATGTAAAGAATTATTAAAGCTTATCTCATTTCATGGTATGGTACCTGTACTGTTACTTTTTAAGTTATTTTTTTCTGTTGATTAAATTATCGAGTAAAATAAATAATTGTGATAAATAAATTAGAGATTTTTTGGTAATTTAGCTTTTATAAGTATCTAAAATAAATAATAATATAAAATAAGAAGTAACTGTTTTTTTACATAGTTAATTATTACTTTTGTTATAAATAGTTTCTGTTGATTGTGTACGACCTGAATAAACAATAATAAATCTGAAACAGAAAAATATTTAACTTATTACACCCCATCCCTAGCAATATGACTGTTGTATGCGCCACGACAAGTATTTTCCCGTAAAATCAACCATTTCCAAAAATACCTGTAACTTTTAAGATATTACTTAGAACCCCGTGCGACTGCAGCTGTGTATACACAAGGATGTAACCTATTGATTGGTACAACAAAAAAAATCAGCTGTGGACTTTCCATGTCTCTGTGGAGGTTTGAAGTCAGGACTACGTACGGGAAAATAGACGTCGTAACGCATATCAGGCATTCTTGATACGGGAAGTATGTGACTTGTACAGCACTGGAAGTAAGTCTTAATCTAGCGCAGCCGCAGGGAAGGTGTTAATTGACCGAGCGTCTCCATTTCAGCTTAGGCAAAAATGCTTTCGTTATGCGTCCAGGAGGCGTCTGTCCGGATGTTCTCCTCTACAGGTCGCATTTCTCAACTTTCTCAATTTCTCGTGAAGTTTTGTGAGCAGGTTCTATAACTATATAGTTTTTTTCCTTGATTCAGTTTGTGGAAACTTTTCAAAATAGCGGAGATATGACCGTTTTTTGTGTTACTACTACAGTTGTATTATAGATAAGTACCTACATAAGTCAAAGGCAAAATCAAAAATATGTTTATTTAATACAATTACAAGGATCACTTTGAAACATACTAGGTGAATTTAGGTGCCAATTCCTCATAACCCAAGCCCGAGAAGAATTGACAAGAAACTCGTTCTGGTCCTAGTGTTTTTTTATGATCCTTTCTATAACTAACTTATTTATCTACGAAAAATTAATACATGGAAACAGTAAATTGTCAGTTAACTGTCAGAGGGCCTAAGAGGCAATGCATTATTATAAACAATATAGTCATTTATACGACTAAAATATTTGACGACCTCTGTAGCGCAGTGGGCTTAGGTCCGGCTGAGACGCAGAAGGTTGCGGGTTCGATTCCCGCCGCGGGGCTAATGTTTGTTTGATCTGCAAGTATTTGTCTCGGGTCTGGGTGTTTCTATGTATAATATGTATGTACAAAAAAAATATATAAGTAGTATATCAGTCATGTGGTACCCATAACACAAGCTCTGCTTACTTTGGGGCCAGATGATTTTGTGTGAAATGTCCGAGATTATTTATTTATTTATACATAAAGGATTCGTAACCAAAATTTGCAAATGAGAAAATAATTAGGTGAGTACCTACTTACCTAACTTGCCTAATTATGATGCCACTGCTAAGTGAGATTCTCCATTTACGCAGAGTTTTAATTATTTAATTATTAAGCTCTGAATCGGGAAAACAGCTTAGTTACTTTTAGAAGTCATTTCGTTTGAGCATCGTTTGAAAAGGTTTACCAAGGAGAGTGTCCAATTAGCAGCTGCGAATGAGCACAAACGAAGTGTAAAATAAGTGACGTTTTTATAAAACAAAAGGCAATTCGGTAGGTTTTTATTTACTAACAATAGTTTAACTTTTAAAACTATCATGGTTTTGCACATAATTTTCACTCAAAACGAGCTATTTATCTCGTGATCATGGCGCATGCAACTGTGCCGAAATATCGAGAAGCAGAAAAACTCATATATCATGGTAAATATCCCGTTTTGAGTGAAAATTAATAATAGTTTGTTATTATTCAATAGTCAGGTAGAGACCGAATTAACATTAATTAGTACCATTATTTTGAAGAATTAAGAAAATGAATTAAGAATAAATAACTACTTAACAATATACTCAATTTTAACCAAACTTTTACTCATAAGAATAATTTTTAAACATTTAGAAACTAGAAAAAATTGGTAATAGGAATACAGTTCAAGAAAATTTACCTCCCGTGCTAGTTTTAAACTGTGTTATGGCAAGACTCTCGTAATATAGAAATACGTTCCAATTTAGAGTGCATCATTAGTGTGAATACATAACTATATAAATATTGCTATACAATGCACACAACACCATATAGTCCCAAACTAAGCATAGCTTGTATTATGGTGACTAGATGACTGATAGAATACTTATATTTTTTAAATAGATACTTATGATACTTTATAACACTCAGACACAGAACAAACACCTATGTTCTTCACACAAATGTTTATCCTGGGAGGGAATCGAACCCTCAGCCTACAGTTCAGAAGGTAGAGCTACTACCAACTGAGCTGAAATAAATAGTGGTGGACAATGCACACAACACCATCTAAACTCCAAACAATTTATTTTAAATTTGTAACATCATCAAAATAAGGGACAGTCGTAGGTATGAGGGCAAACATTTTACTCAATAGTTACTCGGAATGCTAGCGTGTTAATGTAGGGCCGTGGTGAATTAATAACACATCGTGGGAACGTTGAATTGGTACATAGACATAAATAATATACAGACATTTATTTGCTTCTTAGGACACAACACACAAAATACAGGAAAAGAACGAAGCACATGCTAATAACAATAGAGTTATGCTTAGGCATGTGTGCTACAGTAGCAAATTAGTCCCGACTCAGCATAATGCATACTGTTTTCGCGGTAGCCGCTGTTATTCTGCCGAGACCATAATCTGTTACAAGACCCTGTGAAAATATATAAATGACTAATGTATGCTGCTTGTCTAACTCTGTTTAGTTCCAACTAGCGAACCGCCTGGCTTCGCACGGGGGCAATGCTGATACTTAATATACTACAGAATATCATTATATACAACGTTATCTAAGAGAATAACATAACCTAAGAGATATACACTATAGCATCGCGGACTCTTTTGTAGACCTTTTTAAGGTGTACAATACCGTAGTACATTATTTTGATCTATCTCGTAGGGTTCAGTCAGCGTTTGCAATGCAAGCGCAAAAAAATGTGTTTATTTACGACATCACATTAGAAACCTATAAAATTATCAGTGTGTCTTTACTATATTATGCATGTATTATACATATAAACCTTCCTCTTGAATCACTCTGTCTATTAAAAAACCGCATCAAAATCCGTTGCGTAGTTTTAAAGATCTAAGCATACATAGGGACAGACAGACAGCTGGAAGCGACTTTGTTTTATACTATGTAGTGAAGACCTAAGAACTAAGGCTGCTATAAAATTTACAATTTCCTGCAAGCGCCGAACTTGATTTATGAACGGAGAACAAGAAAAGCGGCATTTTAAACGCCATTAACAAGTCTTGTTCGTAAACCGGCTACGCACTTAAAAACATAAAATCTAACGATCATTTAATTTGAAACGAGCCCTCAATTTATCAATTTATCACTCGCATGGAAATAAGATAGATATTATGCGTATCGGTGAAGTATCTGAGACCATTTCTCAGCGCATCGTGGACTCATTATCAGGTATAATGTGAAATTAATTACTTGATTTGAATATTGGTTGTATAGCTACCTTGATAAGGCATTTGAAATTGGTATTACGTAAAATAGAAGTTGACTGCGCACGGATTTGAAAAGACATTTTGTAAAGCCGGTGGCGAGCGAGCATATCAAAATTTATAAAATACTAGCGACCCGCCCCGGCTTTGCACGGGTGCAATGCTGATACTAATTATACTACAGAATGGTTTTCCAAGAGATAGACATATACCATCCTGGACTCTTTTGTAGGCCTTTTGAGGGTGTACAATACTGTAGTACATTATTTTGATCTATCTCGTAGGGTTCAGACAGCGTTTGCAATGTAAGCGCAAAAATATTAGTTTATTTACGACACTACATTGGAAACCTCTAAAATTATCAGTATTTATCTACAATATTATGCATGTATTATACATGTAAACCTTCCTCTTGAATCAATCTATCTACTAAAAAAACTGCATTAAAATCAGTTGCGTAGTTTTAAAGATCTAAGCATACATAGGGACAGACAGACAGGGGAAAGTGACTTTGTTTTATACTATGTAGTGATTAAGTACCTACGCCTAAAGACTTTTTATATAATAAGTTGAATAATAAGTATATAATAAGTATTATAAGTCCATAATAAGTTGACGTGGCGTTTATGTACGCTCTGTTATTGTCATTCTTATGTAAACTGATTTAAATAACACGTAACCTATTGAAGTGTTTAAAAAATTGGTTGTCTGTAAAGTCGGTTTACGGACGATAGTTTAACGTGACAACGTCATAACAAAACAGAAAGATGCGGCTTGCGCCGCATCTAGGTATCTGTTTTGTTATGCGCTCTCGCTCCAATTGTAACGTTACAATGCGCGTAACGTTACAATGAGCGATAGGGGTCAATGAGCGTAACGGGACAATGGAAAATTTCTTGCGTGCAGCCGGCGTTCATCGATTTAATAGATGTTGTCTCGTCAAAAGTTAAAATCTATTGCTATCTCTATTTTTTCTGAAGTGATAACTTCTTATGGGAGGGTAAACCGCTTCGTTACGTGACGCGTTACGGCACCAGTCTGTCTGGTTTCTCGTTCTCTCACGCATACGGCAGCGGTAGGCAGGCTCCTCCTCTCTCACTCTAACCAACAGCGCTAGTTAGATTAGTTTAAGTTATCACTTCTGTCGGGCGTCCCAAGACGCGCACGTTTATTTACATATGAATTGTCATTGAAATGACAGAGACAGAACGTAACGCTAACTAATTATTATTATAGAATATAGGGTAAATCGACAGTATTTTTAACTTCAAATAGATAGATAAAAGATGTAATTGATAAACCAGCACATACGTACAAACAATGGTACTATTGTACATAATTGTAAGTACATAAAAACGAACCCTCAACCTACAGCGCAGAAAGCAGAGCTACTATGTATTCTACAGTTTAAATTTTTGGTTCAAGAAAACTAACTATGTTATGTAAGTATAAGAGTTATTTTTTCATTTTGTTAACGTTCGTTTCTTATAAATAAATAAAAAATGCACCCGTCCCACTACCAGCATCATTTCAATCTAGATAAAGATAATAAATGAGATCTGATTCAATTAAGGTCGTATTTCTCTAGCTATTTGTAAAGAATGAAGATACGGTGCGCTCCATTTCTGCCAGAATCTTGAAGCTATTAAAATTTTAAAGATTGGAGTATTTGAAGCAGATACTTAGCTATCTACAAACGGGCTAAAATTTCAATAAATACCTGTGACGAAGCTTGAATTAAAATTCCATGTGTGTGAAGACATTATGTTATCGATCTTAACTCTACCGGAATATACTGGCCCTTTTAATATTTTGATATATTTTTGAGTCATTAGTGTTTGGCAATTAGTATTGAACAATCTGGAGCTTGCTCCTTATCGCTTTACTAAATTGAAGTGTGATAGGCGTGCTTTAGTGCATTTGATTAAAACTGCGCAAAATCCTAATATCAATTCAATAAAGGAATCAATTTTGTCACTTTTAACTTATTTTAGAACTGTCATTTAAGTGATACTCTAATTTGGATTTGGTTGATGATAAAATGAGATCGTTTGGGCTTTAGAACATTTTCGTTAGTTCTTCGAAATTATCTTGGCTATAAATGATAATATTGGTGCATTTATCGTATAAAACTTACTTACTCTTAGTTTCATCGTTTCGATAATCATTTTGATCATTTTGACGACAGACATTATATTTGACAATAGATGCCGTTATAATCGACAGCAGACAATTCGTTAATTTCAATTTGCATGATGATGGCGTCTGGGCGTTACGTAATTGTCAATTGTTGCTCAAAATTGAGCAATATCAGTTACCCGTGTAAGCGTAGCTTTAGTAACAGATAAAATATAGCAGAGCTAGCAGACATTTGTTACTTGCAAAAACGAATGTATCCTCAAATTAAGCGCAGATCTGGCCAATGTCCGTAATTATGAAGCCAACAATCTAGAATACACGCGATAAACCAGTTAACTACAGCTGCGAGCACGCTGCCAGTTGCTAGGGATGCGCGTAACATGCTATTTATATTAAAATTAAATTTAAAATTACGGAAATGTACAGAATAATATACAATAATACAAAATACATATGCAACAGTTGAGCTATCCGTTTAATGTCCGTTTAAACTGTTCTTTAAATAACAAATAAAAGGATATACAATCTTGAAAAATGAAAACAAAAAATATTTATTTCTGTAGTCAAGATATTACAGTACAATAAGGTTGAGAATTTCTTTTAAGAATCAAAATACTTGTGTTAGAAAACCCCGCTCTTTTATATCCATTATATTCTATCTTTATATATAATATATATAAATCTTCTGTGTGTGTATTTGTAATTAAACTACTCCTAAACGGCTGGACCGATTTTGATGATTTTTTTGTTTTCGTGATTCGAGATTTCGATTTTTGATTTCGATTTTTGATTTCGATTTTCGGTTTCGAGAATGGTTTAGATTTAGTGAGTTTTTTTTAAAACGCGCACACGATGTCGCGTACGGGACAGCTAGTTCTATATCATAGAGTTACAGAAAGGCACTTATAGTTCAAAGTTCAAAGTTCATTTATTGCTTGAAGTACATTGTGTAATAGATGTAGTTATAATTAAATAGTAGATCATTGTATTCTACCCTATTGAGGCATGCAATGTCTTTATTACAACAATAACTTATAAATAATTAAATTAAATAAATGGTCATGCATGCTAAATAATTATAAACTAAAACTAAATGATTATATTTTTATCGGTCATAAATTCATCTAATGTATAATAACATTTGTTTGCGAGTATGGTTTTGAGCTTTCTTTGAAATATTAATGCGGTAATTCTGTTACAGACATAAGGATCTTATTATAAATGAAAGGAGCCGTACAGAAAATACTATTGCACATCATTGTAGTTTTTGAGTCCCGAACAGAGACTTTATAGTCATCTCGTCTCATACGAACCACAACACCAAAAAGCCTTAAAAATAAGTCTGGGTTATTTCTAACAAACATAGCTGCTTAAAAAATATACAGCGAGGAAATGGTCAAGATTCTATGTTTAATAAATAACGGTTTACAAGAATCTATCATTTTGAGGTGGAACATGGCTCTATATAATAAATTTAAATAAGGTATGTGAGTACTAAATTTATCTAAATAATAAAAAATAAATATAAACTAACTAAATAACACTTTTTACATATATTAGTATATACACATAATAATCCGTTTTATATTTTTAGTTACACTTATCTAATTAGTACTCAAAATAAATAGGTATGAACAAGTATTATAGTACGATAAGTATGTTTCGTGCATGACATGTTATGTTTAAAACTGTCAAATTCTTATAACCAATCATCAGCTACTGTGTTGTAATTCTGTTGCCATCTCTGTTTATTGTCATTAAAATGACAAGGACAAAACACATAAACGCACATATAACTAAATAAGACTCTCTCCGGAAACGCAAGTGATCACCGACCGGTGACCGATAAAACATTTAATGTAACCGCTAGGCGCGTTATGCCTAAAAATAATAGTTGACTTTAGTATTCTCATAGTACCTAAATAGGTACATTATGCCTCTATATTTTACGCATTGGTGAGGATTATGATTTCTGCACTATCTAAACTCAAATCAGAGTACAATGGTAAATTGCAATGATTATGAACAATGGTGACATGATCTCCAATTTGTGTTTGGCGTGATGCCAGTTTTTGTAGACATGCGGTCATCCGAGCGTTTTGCATACACCTGATAATGTATTTCATTTATTATAAAACAATCATTAAAGCAATGTACAGAATAATCTATACTAATATTATAAATGCGAAAGTGTCTCTGTCTGTCTGTTTTTACGTTTATACGGCTAAACAGCTGAACGGATCTTCATGAAATTTGGTAAGAACATGTATTGTATTCGGGGGAAGAACATATGCTACTTTTATGTCTCAAAAAATTACCTTGAAGGGGTAAAATAGGGATGAACTTTTGTTTGGGCAACTCATATATCCTTAAGTTAGTTAGGCTTCTGGTAAGAAATTAAATAATACGTTTTCAAATTTTTTGCAAAATAATTCTCGAAGGGGGTAAAATAGGGGGTTAAACTTATGAGATGTTGTTTACATGCGCATAATGCTTTCCTTCCAAAAATATGAATGGTTTTAAGCATACGCGTACGAAGTCGCGGGTAACAGCTAGTTTATTATAAAACAATTATTAAAGCAATGTACAGAATAATATAAAATACGCGTGAAACAGTTGAACAGTTGAATCTAAGGAACGTATTGCAATGCCACGTTGCATACCAATGCTAATACGTTGCGTCAGCTCTTGGAGCATGCTATGTTTCTACCAGATGCCATTAAATAATTGAATATAATTGAATTTCAATTAATTTATGGTGACGGTGCCAACCGATCCTGGCTTAAAGGTGTCGAATTCAGGAAGCTCAGCGGATCCCTGACATAAGAGACCGCGTGCACGTCATCTCTAACAATGAATATAAATAGGTTTTATATTTTTTAAGAATGTTAAAATATATAAAGTAAATATTCTTTGGGCCTAAATTTTTGACGTGTAACAACTTTCCTCACCTTCCATGCTCTCCTGCAAACTGCGGGATTGATTTCGTGAAAAGGGACGAAAGTCTGTAATATGAAGCTGGACCTATAAACGCGCGCGGTGTAGAGGTGGCCGTCAGATGGTACCAACCCATCTTCCGAGAAGTTGGTACTGTCTGTGCGTATGTGTGACATGAAAAATAAAGGAAAATTGAGAAGAAGAACGCATCAGCTGTGCGCTTAACCTACAGTGTTGTGTATAAAATCTGTATATAAACTAATTCATGATATAATGTTAATGTTGCTTATTACCAAGGTGATAAATCAGATGTTACACATCATATGCGACTGCTGTAGGCTTACTCGTTTTCTGCTACCTATTGAAGTACAATAATTTGTTACACGAAATATATGAATTATTATTATTACTAATAAACACACATTTAACGTCAGTGTTTCATTATGAAACTCATATCGAGAAAGTATAGATTTTCTGTTCGGTTTCTAGTTCTTAATGATCATCATCAACATTGGCCTTGGTTCATCTGTTGAAGATGGTTTAGGTGGCGTCAGTCAAGTTACAGAGTTGAAAATTTTCGTTTATCGATCCACTCTAGCAAGCGGAGGTGGGTGAAGTTTCCTCTCCAATGACGTCACTCTGCTTGGGATTCTGTTTGATAGCGCAGGCCTTCCCAGGTACCCACACACCCGCAGGTATATCAATAAACATGTATTTTTATTATTATTATGATTAAATAACCTATATTTAAATACTTGTGACAGTACCAGAATCTCCATGACACGACAAAATGCGTAAACGACACAAACGAGACTCCTTTTTTTGCATATGTTTTGTCGAATTTCGTACATATTTTGAGTACGAATCGCGATCGCCAGCGAACCGCAAATCAACCTCACGTTAATGATAATTCCCTAGATTAAACGAAACACTCTCAGCGCCTTTATTGACAATATAAAAAGAACGCGTTTCTCAACTCAAGGAAGTTTTGAATCCGTGACCCGTAACGAGTTTCTAAACGCTTTTGTTTCGCGTTGCGCTAGCGTGTCATCAATAGACACTTGTTTATACCATAATGCAACGTAATATAGGAGGCACAATATAATTCCGACTACAAACTGGATTTGTCAATGCGAAGCTTGTTAAAATCAGTATGATGATATTTCCTGATTTGGTGATTCTTATTCGCTCGAGTAGCTCGTGTTTTTTTTTCGATTTCAATAAATTCAAAAATATATAAAAAAATTTAAGAGACTGAAATCTTACCTCTAAAACTTAACCTAACAAACTGTTTTGTCTACAAATGTATGAGAGCATTTTTTAGTTGCGTTTTTTAAATTTCAAATGCGCTCTGTGCTTCGAATTTTCGAATTTTCATCGTTGAATTGGCATTACTGAAGGTTGATGTTGTTTATAACATGGTGTCATATGAATAGAAACCATACGTACGTATACCATAACCATACGTAATACCCTCTTTTTCGTTAATGGTCATCGTAATAAAAATTTTGCCAAAGTCAAGTGAATGAATGAATGCATGAATGAAAACACTTTATAACCACTAACCTTAAAACAATTTGACAACTAAGAACACCTAAAAACATATGTACAATGGGCGGTCTTATCGCTAAGGGAGCGATTTCTTCTAGATAACCTTTAGATTAACAAGGAATAGACAAGTGGTTAGATTGTATGTGGTATATGTCACAAATTCATACGTTGTCGTCTGTCATTTGTTATTTTATACATAATGGTGGCTTTTCATAAAAACTATTTAAGCGGATTATTTTTACTCGAACCACAAAGAAACACAAAGCTTTTATTCCAACTATTCACATTCGAGTCAGTAACTAGCTCTATTTAAATAAAAACACCAAAATTACTAATAAAACTGGAAGTAACTTGAGAGAAATAAATAATATAAGTGCGCAATGTTTCATTCAAACAGTTGACGGGGACACGTCTTGTCAAAACTGAATACAAACTAATATTTGAAACAATGTCACACACACACGCATAAAATAATAAGTCACATGGACACACACAGAACCTTACTTTTACTTATACTTCTTACTTTTACTTATGCTTTTATTATTATTATTTTTTTTATATTTTATTCGTTTTTTTTTTTTTTTTTTTTTTTTTTTATCATCAATAAACCTACGTTTGACCACGATCTCGCCTGATGTTAAGCGACGATGTGGCCGACGATGGGGCACGCAGGTCCAGAAGACACCTATTTACTCGAGACTTGAAGAGACCTAGATTGTAGTTTTCAGGAAAGACAGACTACGGCAAAGCATTCCAATCCTTGGCTGTACGCATTATAAATGTGGAAGCAAAGCGCTTTGTTCGTAAGGATGGTAGGTTGACAAGGTATGGATGGTATTGAGCGGTACGTCTGCTTGTCCAGTTGTGAAAAGGAGATGGTGGAATCAGATCATGCAATTCCTGGGCACATTCTCCGAAATGTATTCTATGAAAGATCGAAAGGCAAGCAACTTTACAACGGTGCTCGAGACTCTGGAACTTAGTCTCAGCGTATTACCCACTTGTTTTAGTTATGTTATGTTTTTGTGAACTTTTTCATTTTGGGATGTTATATTAGATGCATAATTAGTTATAATTTATTCTGTTCTATCACGTTCTACTATCAATCAGCTTTTTATAGCAATATAGCCGTACCGACAATATGTATTGCACCAACTTATGTTTTTTTTTATTTTTATTTTGTTCTGTTATGGCGAATGTCCGAGAGACAGGGCACTGTGACCCTACAATTCAGGCTCCTTAGAGACCTAGTGTAGAAGCAGAGTTACATTAGGTAAGGTCAGAAATAAGGCAAAGGAAAAATGAGATTACCTGTTATTTTTTTGTAAGAATGTTTTACTATAAGATGATAGGAAATAGTACCAAAATCCTTGTACCAAATTAATTTCAAGAATCTGAACAAATTATTGATATTATTATAATGCCTATACGTAATACCTACCAAATATTCCGTTGCAAATGGACTGATAGAAATCATTAGACGGTTTCAAATCCCAGCATGCGCAAAACTATTTTGCAGTCATATTTAGCTTACTCACATCCCTAGAGCGAGTAAGTACCTATACAATTGCCAGCATCCAACTGGGTTGCCATATTTAAATCCAGTTTATCTGTTTGATCTTATGATGCAGTAGGTAACTATCTGTAGAACACTCGTAAATTATTATTTGCTCGTAAATATCACCATAATGCTTCAACTGCTACCGGTTTTACTAAGTACCTACCTATCTAGAAAGTACCTAAATTTAATTGTCAAATGGAAATAGCTGTCTGAAAATAGCAGAATACCGGTTTGTCATCTTGTTTTCTTCCTATAATGATTTTATTCTTGATGACAAATTTGCCGATGTCAAGTGTTTCTTCTTCTTCGGTAATGGCGTGTGTCGTAATAATGTAAGTTTTTCAGAGTCAAGTGTTTATAGTATGATGTCACAAAGTCGTATCTTGTCATTTGTTTTATATGAAATTTGTTTTTCGTATAAAATAATTATACGAATTATTTTTGCTCGGATCACGAATGGTTTTTGTAGAGTTATATGTAGAGCTAGAGATATTGACTAATAATCCAATTATTCACACCCGAGTAAATAACTCTAGCTCTATTTAAATAAAAACACCAAAATTACTAATAAAACTGGAAATAGGTACAAAAAAATAAGTAATATAAAAATTAAATAAATAAATAATCCCGGACATTTCACACAACATCATCTGGCCCCAAAGTAAGCAGAGCTTGTGTTATGGGACCACATGACTGATATACTACTTATATACTTTTTTTTAAATACATACTTACATATTATACATAGAAACACCCAGACCCAAGACAAATACTTGCAGATCATACAAACATTTGTCCCGCGGCGGGAATCGAACCCGCAACCTTTTGCGTCTCAGCTGAGCCTAGGCCCACTGCGTCACAGAGGTCGTCATAATAACAATACAACTTACAACAATTGTCACTTACGTGTGTAAAAGTCACAATTCATCGATTAAAATTCATCTAAGCTAATAATATATAAAATAACAGAAGAAAAGCTAATTAATAAG
The DNA here is from genome assembly GCA_948098915.1 of Lampropteryx suffumata. Lineage (NCBI taxonomy): Eukaryota > Metazoa > Arthropoda > Insecta > Lepidoptera > Geometridae > Lampropteryx > Lampropteryx suffumata. Next base: position 7,634,787 of record OX402563.1, read on the forward strand.
CTAATTATAAAGTAACTTCATGACAAACTCAGAATTACGAAGTACTACAAGTACTACAAGTACCTACCAGTAGTAAGTAACTATATAATGTTAGCTGCTAGATAGTCACTGCCATCCAGGTAATGACTTAGCAAAGCTTTGCTTAGCTTCGTCGATCGCTTCATTGAAAAACTATTTCTGCCAGAAAATAGCAAAAGTTTCAAAAAGCTAGGAAGGCTTTTTGAAACTTTTGAAGTTATTTATTTATTTATTGAATCCTTTATTGCGCAAAAAAAAATATAAATGTACAATAGGTGGGCTTAATGCTTAGAGCATTTTCTACCAGCCAACCTGCAAGGTTGGGAAAGTAAAAAGTAGGCGTGCTTACTTAATCTAAGAATAAGGAAATATGACACAAAGATAACTTATTTAAAAATAAACTCCTAAAAATAAAATTAAATAAAATTAATATATATATGTATACATAAATAATAAATAAGATACATTTAAAAAATACATACAATAACAATTATCAATTACAACAGTACAGAAAATATTGAAGATAATTATATAAAATAGTACGAGTGACGAGTTCGGTAGTGAAAACCGAGCATCAACCAAGCGCTCGGCTAAGAAGCAAGGGATGAGGGACATTATAGTGTATACCTTAAACTAGAACCAAAGAAAGCTACTAGTCTTCAACTTTAATCAGAAAGTATTCGTAGACAAGTTTTTTAAACACTGGTTTACATGGTTGCAGATATTATTTTAGTTGGGAGAGAATTCCATAAACCAACAGCTAATACTTCAAAAGATTTAGCACGATAAGAGGTTGAGTGACTTGGAGTTGCTAGAAGAAGAGTATCGGTAGATCTTAGGTTACGGTTATGGGTGTTAGAGAGAATGGAAAATTGGGATTTCAGATACTGTGGGGAATAGGGATCATTAAGAATTGAGAAGAGCAGACACAATATTCTTACATTTCTTCTATCACGAATTTGGATTTGATTTATTTTTATTGAAAATACTAAATACTAAATACTAACTTTTTTTGCGATTAAACCGTCATTTTAAGTCATAGTTTTAACAGAGTTCAAAGTGCTAAATAAAATAAATAAATAAATAATGCCAGACATCATCATCTGGACTCAAAGTAAGCAGAGCTAATTGACTGATATACTAATTCTATAGGTACTTTTATGTAAATATATATATATATATTTACAAAAATTATAGAATTAGTGTTTATATATATATATATATAAACACATATAAAAATATATAAATATATATATATATATACATCTATATATATATTTTTTTGAACACTGGTTTACTGGGTGCAGATTTTATTTTAGTGGGGATGGAATTCCATAAACCAACGGCCACCACTTCAATAGTGTATTTATATATATATATATATATAAATACACTATCCAAGACAAATACTTGCAGATCATACAAACATTTGACTACGACGGGAATCAAACCCGCAACCTTTTGCTTCTCAGCTGGCCCGCTGTGCCACAGAGGCCGTAAAAATGTAGGTATAACTCTTTGGGTTGGCAAAGTAGGTATCTAAGTAGGCACTTAAAGACAGAGCTCGAGTCGCTATAAAAATATTTTCGTAGAAAGCTCGGAGCCACCTATGTTTATAATGTTTAGTACATGGGGTTATGTAAGTAGGTATGTCCAATGATGTTGTTATACGAATCTCAGCTTAGTAATGAGAGGTTAATTAAACTATAACTTGTTAAAAAAGGGTATCTCAAAAGTGGCGAACGTCATATCACAGTTGTATAATACGACCAATAAGAACCGGGGGCCGACCGAGGTAATTTTGAATGTTTGAACCAAAGCTAAACCAAATCTAAACCAAGATCAAAACGTTATTTTTGACATATTTCGTACCGCGCTAATCACAATAACGGAAACGATTTATTTCTAATTTAGATTATACGAATACGAATTATAGAAATTAGCTATTCTAAACGTCATCGCGAAATGGCCGTCTTGAACTTTCTCGGGATTTATTGTCGTTCCAATCAAATTGTACCATAATATACATATAATTCAATTGCCCAATACTTGTCGTATGTAGTCACAATTTATTCATTAAAATTCCGATAATATTACTGAATAAAACATGCAATAAAACGATAAAAAATATTAATTTAAAAGTGCTATGGTACTTCATGAAATGCCAAACGACAAACGACTAAGGTCTGGCTGAGACGCAGAAGGTGGCGGGTTCGAATCCCGCCACGGGACAAATGTTTGTATGAATGCAAGTATTTGTCTCGGGTCTGGGTGTTTCTATGTATAATATGTATGTATTTACAAAAAAAAAGGTATATAAGTAGTATATCAGTCTTAGGGTACCCATAACACAAACTCTGCTTACTTTTGGGCCAAATGACGTTGTGTGAAATGTCCGGGATTATTATAATATTATAAGTACAGTGTAAAATCTTTATAATGACTATCGATAGAAAGTAAAACTTTTTATAACGTAGAAATTAGTTCAATTTGGTTGGTTTACCTTAATACACTCTTTTAAGCGCAACAGCCACTTTCTATTACGTTCATATTTAATATTCAGACCTTAGTAACTTTAGACCTTAGTATCAGTAGGTACATATCACTATTTACAAATCTTTTAAGTGCCGAATTTAGGTTGTAAAAAGCCACTTTGCATCTATATCTATAAAAGACGATGTGTATATATGTTCCCTATAGACTCCGAAACGGATGGACCGATTTCGACGAAATTTTTAGGAAATCTTCAAATTGGCATAGCGGGTAATCCTGTAAATACTTTGGTAGCGATCGGATTAACAGAACTTGCGAACTTGCAAACTTGCGAACTTGCATCAATCAAATTTGGTATAGATTGTATCTAAAGAACGGACATAGGCTACTTATTATGTATGTACTATGCATGCAAAGCCACGGGCGGAAACTAGTTGTCTATACGAACGTTGGCCCCAGTTATTAAACACACGCACCTCTCGTATTATCGTACCACTCTACGAGCAATAACAAAAACTCTCTATAAACGAAAATATCGATCTTTGGATTTTGTTATGAACAGTTTACACTGTGTTTACACCTCTAATCGATTGTACATACTCTATGCCGACACCGCTACTTAAGCAACGAGGGTTTAATCGATTACAATTCCCAATTCCATTGACAAACATTCCGAAACTAAATGTTTGTTAGGAATTGGATAAGCAATAATAGATGATGCAACCGCTGTTGTAGAGCTCGTTAGACATATATTAATTAACTAGCGACCCATCCCGGCTTCGCACGGGTGCAATGCTGATACTAAATATACTACAGAATGTCTTTATATACAACGATCACAGATTTTTGAAGTGAAAACTTCTTTTAGCGAGGTACGCATATTTTTAGATGAGATAACCTCTGGATTTGCGACACCGTTACCGAGACGCAGCCGGCTGCCGCGCTCGCCCCATCTGATTATAAACCTTAATTCTCATGTTTACAGTTTACTTTTGTATGGATAAGTTTACTGAGTTAGGTCTTTGATATATTATGTACATTCTGAACAAAATATATTGCATCGTCTGTGTTCGTTCAGTATTTGATTGGCAGTCGCCATAATTACTGATTTTGAAGTGATTTATTACTAAACTCTAATGCGCCAAAATAAGTTTTCACTTCTGTCGGCACTCCCGGAGTGTAACCCGATTTTTTTTTTGTCATTAGACAATACAAAAATGTTTTCTTTAGAGTTTACTCTTGAAAGAGCGAGATTTAATAGGCCATGTGAAAAACACTCAACGCTCAAATCTAAGCCTGCAACGTTGATAGTTTGAACCTGCGATTAATAATGTTCATTGCAATATAAGCGCAAAAAATGAGTTTATTTACGACACCACATTAGAAACCTCTAAAATTATCAGTTTTTCTCTACTATATTATGCATGTATTATATGGAAATATAAACATTCCTCTTGAATCACTCTATCTATTAAAAAAAACTGCATCAAAATCCGTTGCGTAGTTTTAAAGATCTAAGCATACATAGGGACAGACAGACAGCGGGAAGCGACTTTGTTTTATATTATGTAGTGAAGTAAATACCAGGTTGGTTAAAAATATTACTTCGTTATTATAAATAATGGGCCAATGCCCGGCTGAGACGCATAAGGTTGTGGTTTCGATTCCCGCCTCGGGATTAACGTTTGTATGCTCTGCAACTATTTGGCTAAGGCCTGGGTGTTTCCTTGTATACGTATGTATATACAAAAGTATATCAGTCATATACATAAGTAGTATATACATATGTAGTATATGTGTGTATAATTATTTTAAAAATTCGGGAAGGAGACCAATCGAACAAATCAAATGTTTAAGTTATAAATGGTGAACTAACACGACTTTGTTTTATATCATTACAAAGTCGCCTGCCGCTGTCTTTCTGTCCAGATGTATGCTTAGATCTTTAAAACTATGCAACGGATTTTGATGCGGTTTTTTTAATAGATATAGTAATTCAAGAGGAAGGTTTATATGTATAAAAAAATGCATAATATAGTAGAGAAACACTGATAATTTAGAGGTTTCTAATGTGGTGTCGTAAATAATCACATTTTTTGCGCTTACATTGCAAACGCTGGCTGAACCCTACGAGATAGATCAAAATAATGTACTAGAGTATTGTACCCCTTAAAAGGTCTACACAAAAGTCTGCAAAATATATATGTATATATATAATGGTATATATGTCTATCTCTTAGTCTATGTTATTCTCTTAGATAACGTTGTATATAAAGACATTCTGTAGTTTATTTAGTATCAGCATTGCACCCGTGCAAAGCCGGGGCGGGTCGCTAGTTAGGTATATAAATTTGATATTTCAGCAAATTCGTTTGAGTGAAGGAAAGCTAGGCATTTGTCTAAGACCCCCAGGAAACTTCTAAAGTTAGACGGGTACTATTTGCTGAATTTCAGAGTCCGGCTTAATATTGAAGATAGGACAAGAGTTTCAAGTATTATTAACTTACACAAGGGTTTTCAAATACTCTGGAACTGGCCAGGTGGCTATACCTACTGAGTAATATGTAATAGTTAGGTACCTAAGTTATTTATACTTCAAAGGCTCTTGTAACGAAACAAGAAATAGGGTTCTTTATCCCTTTAGATATCTGAGCGATGTCTTCTTCAGATTAGGATTAGTAAAAATCTGGGCTAAGCTGATGTTAGAAAAGAAATATCTAGTTTATTTATAATTAACCTACTTTTCTCTTAGTTGGGCTCTCAGCTTAGTAGGCTGTAGGTCCGCTTTCTGCGCTGTAGGTTATGGGTTCGATTCCCTCGCAGTTCTGTGTCTGGGTGTTATAAAGTATGTAATGCTCGATTCCCGCCGCGACACAAATGTTTGTATGATCTGCAAGTATTTGTATATGTATGTATTTAACAAAAAAAGTATGTATGTAGTTCATTAGTCATGTGGTACCAATAACACAAGCTCTTACTTCTTTGGAGCCAGATGATGCTGTGTGAAATGTCCGACATTATTTATTATTTATTTAAAAATATGTTATAATCATTAATTTACATTCCATGGTATTAACTATGCTTAGTTTAGGGCTAGATGGTATTGTGTGGATTGTCCAGTGTTCATAGGCATTCTTAATAGTTCTTTAACTTAATTTAGACTTTTTATTCCATTGAGCGACTAGCCGTTTACGCTTATTTATTAACAAAACAAGTGTAAGTGTACCCAGCATGCGTGGCATTGCCACAAATTTTCTCACGGTTTAAACCTTCCCTGGACTACGACAAACATTTCAACACCAAAAATCAGCTAAATCCGTCCAGCCGTTCTCGAGTTTTAGCGAGACTAATGAACAGCAATTGATTTTTATTATATAGATAATGCCCGTATTGTAGCGACGTCTGTTTCGATGCTAAAATCCTCAATTCTGCTAAAACACAATAAAAAATTTGAAAATCTCGGACAACGGATGAAAAAAAAACATCTCCTATCTATTTATAACCAATTTAAGTAGCAAGGAAAGCAAATTTAAAAAAATACATAAGTAAACATCGATTTATCCGCTTAGGAGCTACGATGGCACAGCAGACACAGATACTATTACAGATACACGTAAAAATTAAAAATTTATTATATAAATTAAAAATTTATAACTTCCCCATGTTTGAATCGGGGATAAAATAATTACGTTTTAAAAACTAAAAAGAAACCGAATTCATTGAATGAAATTTATAATACAATTTGAATTTGAATACATAATGAAATTATAATACAATATTATAATACATTTAGTGGAAAGAAGATGTATTTTGTATATATATTATATGGGTAGGCCAAATAAACGCACCGCTCCAATGAGACAGCGAGGTATCGAAGTACATGAAAATATCATCGATGTAAAAAATTTTTAGATTTTCGATGATTTTTCAGCTCGACCGATTTTGATAAAATTTATATGGGACCACCTGTGAAGTATACTATTTCAAACAAAAAAAGAATTTTCCAAATCGGTCCAGCCGTTTCCGAGCGATTACTCGAAAACGGCTGGACCGATTTGGAAAATTCTTTTTTTGTTTTGTAATCCTACATAAAAAAACAGATTCCGACGAATTGAGAACCTCCTCCTTTTTGATAAAGTCTGTTAATAAGACAATGGCGTCGATTGTGGAATGAAAATTTAGCAGCATAGGGAAGTCTGATTGTACTTAATTAATCACTTGTAAATTACAGTTACACTGCTTTTAATGTTGTTGATAATCTCCTACTCCTTGATACTTCTAGTTCTTCCATTATTCCATTCTTAGATTTTATCCGCATCCTTCCTTATAAATAAAATAAAATAGATATTCATAGACAATGTACACAACACCATCTAATTCACTTTCAAAACTTTCGTGAGTTGTACTATACATTTTGATAAACACGGTCTTTACTCACGTATTATTTTGTCGATGGAGACACCGACAATGTTTCGATTCATCTAGAAAATCTTTATCAGGGTGAGTTTGATCCGCGGTCCGTTCGTTGCCGCTCGAGATTACGGTTCGCACTCACTTTAGGTTTGAGTGCGTATTTGAGTATATTGTATTATATTGTAATAAATATATTATATATAATAATATATAATAAATTTATCTAAGCATCCTAGGGAACCAAATTCGACGACATCTGTGGCGCAATGGGCTAAGATCCGAGAGACCAGTAGTGCGATCGCGCTATTTGTCAACGTAATTGCCATTGAACGGATTGGTTTTGGCAAAGGTTAGGATATGGCTAATCAGAATGTAAAAATGGTACCGCGCTATTCTTACTGAATGATTAAATCGTTGATTTTACCAATCGAACAAATTTATTTAAAGTATTACTCAAAAACGTTCGTTTGAAAGCATTGTCAAAAATAAGGCGATCCCTTAACGTCTGATCAACGAATAATCCAAATTAAAGCTAAATACATAGTTTACGTTATAGTGATTAGCGCGGTACGAAATGTGTCAAAAATAACATTTTGACTTTGGTTTACATTTGGTTTAGCTCTGATTCAAACGTTAAAAATACCGCGCTCGGCCCAGTACTAAAAACAATATAAAAAACATGATTGAACCTGGCAGTATGGAGCTAAGCTATTCTACAGAATACTTATTAGTAAAAGTATAGAAGGCGATCTCCATGGAGACATTCATATAAATAGCGACTCTTGGTCCGACGCAACAAAGTATAATTCAGCTCGCACGAACGCTTAATGCCTAACATTACATTTACCAGCAATCTCTTTCTATCTCGTAACTCCATCTCGTCTGACGCGGCCTTTCTCTATAAATTTGCCTAAAATATGTGTTCATTAATGTATTTGTATTTTTATACTACGTACCGGTAAAGTCCGGGGTACGCTTGGCTATGTTAAACTTTGAAAATCGAGCAATCCTGCGGAATTATGGAATTCTGATACTATCAAAACATTGATACTAATTGCTTTCAGTTAATATTGATGAATTGGTATTACGGAAGGTTGATGTTGATTGTCACACATGCTGTCTTATGAATAATAACCTCAGACCAAATAAATATTAAGACGGAGCACCGCGATCAACCATAATAAATAAATTCTGTGACAATTACATGTGACGACATGGGAGAATACTTAATAGTGCAACTATTTATGGATATACTAAAAAGAAGGAGCACAGTTTGGTTTGAAGTGTGTACGTGGGAGCGTGTATTTACGCAGAGGAACATGGTTTTGAGGCTTCACTTAGGTTATTCACGGCCCTCTTGTCTAAATATTCATTTGGTCTGAGATAGAAACCGAACGTATGTAATAGTAATCCATCTTGTCAAAAATTATTGAAATTATGCCGATTGCTAATCGAAATTGAAAGACATTGGTTGTGTCAAAAGTTCCATAATCGCCATTCTGGTGGAAGCCATCTTTCTAGTGCAAAAGCAGGCTCAGATGATATGACACACGTCACGAATTCGTTTAGAACAAATTAATCAATAACGGTTACATCACGGTTCCCATTATAAAACTGAGGGGTCATTTGAATACAATCGTCAATCACTCGTTCGAGTTGCCCACAATTCCACAGATAAAAAATACCTGCCACAGGATTTTAAACCTAAAAAATATTATCTAAGTTTGCGGGAGAGCTAAGAAAAATATACGATAAACTTTTTGATTTTCAGTATCAAAGTTTATAACTAAACGTTCCTCTCTGTGAATTTCCTTATTTTCATAGGACTCGAGAGTACAGTCAGTGTCATAAGTGTGATTACTTGAGTTTATAAGCTTAATTGCATTAATATTTTAACATGGATAAAAATTGTCCTGGGAAGTTTGCCAATTATGACGTCACGACAACATTAAGCAATTTTCTTACGTCAATAGCAACTCATAACAAATAGAATGAAATAAATTTGAAAAACACTAATTGTTATAATAAAGTGAAATGAAATTGTTACAATAGTTTGGACAGACGTTATATGTGAATAGACCTTAAACGGCAATGATTTTTTTGTTTTGAATCTTCAATCATTCACAAATAAAATCATGGAAAGGTTGAGCATTTCTACATGTGGCCTACGGTATGGCCAATGGCCAATGGTATGGGATGCTACTAACGTAGACACCCTGGCCGCATCCCATCTGTCGGCTTCCGTTAGAGCTTATGCGACAGCTGAATGTGCCGAGGAGTAAAGCCAAAGTAAAGTAAAGTAACTAACCGTTACTTTAAAAACAATTTGAAACGAGGAATTAGGAGGCAAAATATTGAAAATAAATATTAATATAATTATATAACTATTCTTCCATCAACTAAGGAGCAGATAACGGTAAAAAAGGACTAATTTTTTCCATACAAAAATTAATTTGCTGCACCCAAGTATACACAAAGAATTAAAAATGGTACCTAAATTAATCGTGTGTTGACTGTACCGTTAAATATTCAGATTCGTTTCAGTTATCAGTGATAACAAGAATTCATTGCAACTTTTAAATATGATTCCTTTCTTCGCCATTCGATTGTTCGTTCAGAAAGTAGTTGGGTGGAGTAGCTATTAGTTATGGCGCGTTTAGATGAAGCGTGAATTACGATCTAGCTTGCATCTATTGTAATAATTCTTTTGACGATCGCATTTGATTTAACTTACAGCCTGCGTAGCATCAACACTATTGACAAAGATTTTTCACGCAAAGAAAGCAGAGCTTGTGTTACGGGAACCACATAAATGATATAAGTAATATAAATGTAGGAACCTATATAATTATTTTTGTTGTAAATGCCTATTTTGTATTATAACATACATATTATACATATGCAGAAAATCACGCAGACCCGAGACAAATACTTGCAGATTATACAAACATTTGTTCTGCGGCAGGAATCGAACCCGCAGCCATCTGCGTCTTAGGCGGGCCTTCGCTCACTGCGCCACAGAGGTCGTTATTGATGTTAATGCTATTTATTTAGGGTTGAAATATAGAGTGCTTGTAGTTTGTTAACTAGATAGTTTTGCATTTATTTTCTTTTATGTGTTTAAACGTGATTATATGAAAATACTTACAATGTTTCTGTAAAAAAGTTATACAGGGTGATTGGAAGCTGGGTGCAAAGGTGTAAGAGAATTATAGTCTACACCATTTAGAGCCATTTAGGTCTTAGTTATAATAAACGAAATCCAACAATTTATTACTTATTTTTTTCTTTTTTGGTAATAAAACCTATAATGGTCTAAGCATCTGTGTCATCAGACATTTTGTGTACAGACACATTAAGTTCACGAAAATTTTTAAAGTTTTAATGAAAAAGGTTTTAAATTTCTTTAAAGTTTTAAAGTTTTTTAGAATACTTAGGTTTTTAACAGTAAAACAAAACGGATGCTGCATTTTTTGTTCAAACTTTTTTGTAAGCATGCTTTATTATTACTCTTTCATTTAAGGTATCATTTACGCGGATTTGTCAGAAATTATTAAAGTTAAGACCTACAAGCTAGGTTGATGGACAACATTTTTAGGCATTCTAATAAAACAACAAAAAACTGTGTTCGAAATGATAACTGAGTAACTCAATTCTAAGAATTAGTGCGCGTGCCAGATTGACAGTATTCTCCAATCAAAGCATCAAACCATAAAGCATATTTCTAGGTAGCATGCCCAATGATTTGAGAATAGGGTTACATTGGTTTATTTTACAGCAAAATCGACTTAGTTACTAAAGTATCAAGGTCGTGTTTCTTTAGTCAGGATCTGTAACCCTCCGGGAAACTCGACCGAAGGGACTCGTCATTGTCGTCATGAAAGGACACGATATTGTGTTGTTTTCATTTAGTCAAGTAACAAGTGCCCTTGTTACTTGACGTTGTTTTCGTATTTGCACTGATTTGCAATTAACCGAGCTAGTTGTAGCCCTTAGCGCTCCTGCGTCTGTTGGTATTTTTTGTATTGGACAGTTTTGTTTCATCGTGTCTAGTCGTAGCCATTGCTCTAGCTTTGCGTTCCAGGACGTGTTGATTCCGAACTGTGATTGTGTTGAGTTGACATTTAGTGCGCTTCTAAGCCTTTTTTGAATTGTGAAGTGACCATAGCTACTTTTTCTAATGAGGAGAGTATGCGGATATTATCTTTATGTATAGCAGAGCAGACGGCACGACGGATTCTTTGGCACGACGGATGTATCAAGAGCGCTATCCAAATCCAAAGGAACCTGGACTCAACCCAGGTAGACACAATCCTAACGGAATGCTGCCAAAAGGTCTTACCTTTTGGCAGCATTCCAAGCTGGTCCTCATACCAGCACCAGAGCAGTAGCTCGAAGTTTTAATATTTCTTAATGACAGGTATGGAGTACATTGCACCATAACGATAAATATCCGTTTCATGGCACGGGTGTGCAAGATCTGGAAGAGCAAGATCCCCACAGGAGAATTCAATTTTGCCGACATTGAAAATGGATGGTTTTTTAAATCAGTTTTTGGACTGACGAAAGCAAATTTTCTAGAGAAGGTATAACAAATTTTCACAACCTCCACCAATGGGCCAACAAAGGCAGAAATCCACACTGGAAGAAACATGTGTCAGTGCAGAGGAAATTCTCTGTCAATGTTTGGGCTGGAGTAATTAACAGAACGTTGATTGAAACCCACTTCTTACCAGATACTTTAAATAGGAACAATTAGTTGGAGTTTCTACAAAATGATCTTCCAATGTTTGTGGAGGAATCCAGAGCTCCGATATTTAATTCAGAACGAGAAGTGATCTTCCAGCAAGATGGTTGTCCAGCGCATTAGACGTTTATTGTAAGGGAACACTTAAACAATTGCTTTCCACACAGCTGGATCGGTAGAGATGCCCTGGCCCGCTTGGTCACCAGAACTGACCCCGTTGGACTTTTTTGTGTAGAGTCAATCCAAGGAACTAGTTTACACTAGTGTAGAAATATACACAAAAGAAGAATTAAAATAAATAATTAATTCAACGTTTGAAACGATGAAGCTGGAGATGATGTTGAAAGTAACCGAAGTGCAGAAGTTTGACGATGGCCCCGTATTTGTGTTAGGAATTGCGGCAATTATTTTGAGTATCAATAAATAAATAATTTGAATTAAAATGTTGTTTTATTAGATTGACTAAAAAATATTTTTTTTATACATAAACCTAGTGTGTAGGTTCTAATTTTAATAATTTTTGACATATCCGCGTAAATGATACCTCAAATGAATGAATCAGGCATGTTTTCAAAAAAAATTGAATAAAGAAAGCACCATCCATTTTTCTTTAACTAAGCGTTAAAACCTGTTTCTTTAAATCTTTGAAAATTTTCGTAAACTTAAACTTATCTGTACAAAAAATGACTGATAACACAGATGCTTAGACCATTTTTATTAGATTGCTTTACACAATATTTTAATTAGATAAAAAGCATTTATCAATATAACTGTTAATTATTATCAATTAACTGTAAAATTTTGGGTTTTACTACTAACAACAACAAAATACGGTAAAAAAAATAGTCGGTCTTGGTTTAACATAACTATGGCCTAAATTGTTCTAAATGGTTTAGACTACAATCCCCTTACAGCTTTGCACCCATCTTCCAATCACCCTGTACAGGCACGGTATAGAGTCATATATTTTATTGAGAAAGAAGTCGTTTATTGTTCGAAAGAAGGTTTTTAATTACCATACAACGGGTGCAGCTTCCTATAATATAGATATAATATAATAGATTAAGAAGATTTGAACTTTGAACTTTATTTATCGTAGAAACAAAGTTCAAAAATCAAAACTTTTACTGCGCTCATATTCAAGGTTGCGATAATTGAACTATTGATAAAATCAATGTCTATCAGTTTCGATTATATAATAACATAACATAGCCATTATTTAATTAAATAGTACGTACATACTTTCGGTTTCAGTCTCAGATTTTTTTTAAATTTAAGTAAATAAATATATTGATGGACAATGCACACAACACCACCTAGCCCTAAACTAACCATAGCTTGTATTATGATGGCCAGATGACTGATATAATACCCATTGATTATTTATAACACCCAAGGCAGAACAAACTCCTATGTTCATCACACAAATCAAACATTTGATCTGTAAATATAAGTCTGGAGTCTGGGCGTCTCTATGAATTTAAAAAAAAAGTCTTGAAGTAGTATCAGTCATGTATAACATAAGCTCTGCTTAATTTGGGGGCAGATGATGCAGTTGGAATTGTCTGGCATTATTGTTATTTTTTTTTGTGTGAGGGAACCGAATCTGAATCAGTTGAGCTATCGTAGAGTATCAGTAGAGACGAATAGGTTATTGGATTAGCCGCTGTATTAGTAGGTAGTTACTAAATAAATATCTACTTAGTTTTGTGCTACAAACAAAACACCATGGCTTGTGTGAATGCCGCAGTTATGACGTATGTAATGTACGTCAAAAGATACTTACATACGCCTACGTATCTAGCCTAGCTTACTAGACAATTTGAACTCACGCGAAACTATGTAGGTAGATAACGCACTTAGAAACATTGTTGATAAAATAATAAGGGTTGTCAATTTTATTTCTTGAATGTTTTTGTATGAAAATCTGAAAATAATAATTTTTAGGAGTTGTACCACCACAAGTCCACAACTGATTATTTTCATGATCGGAATCTCCTCGTTCAGGCTTAAAATGTTAGTTCCTGGACACCCTGTATAGATCGTTTTAAACGGTATTTAAATATGAATTTTATATTATTAATAATAATAATAATACCGGTCATTTCACACAGAATCATCTGGCCCCAAAGTAAGCAGAGCTTGTGTTATGGGTACCACATGACTGATATACTACTTATATACATATATATATATATATATTGTAGATACATATATATTATACCTAGAAACACCCAGACCCGAGACAAATACTTGCAGATCATTCAAACATTTGTCCCGCGGTGGGAATCGAACCCGCAACCTTTTGCGTCTCAGCCAGACCTTAACCCACAGAGCCACAGAGGTCTTCTTGCATATTATTCTGTAAATTTCTGTAATTCATTTAAAAATCTGAACCAACGTTTCTCTTCATTTGACATTGGCCTCAATTCTGCTGGCACCAACCTAACAAATTTTAGCTAATATAACTAAATATATTTTAGACAATTGCTAATTTTAGAAATGATCCAACCGAATTGCCACCATTATGTCTTTCAATTAACATAAACCTTCCGTAATACTAACTCATCAAGAGTAACCATTGACCATTAGTATTAATGTTTTGATAGTATCAGAAAACCATAATAGCACGGTTGTTGTAAGCCCATGCAAGGAGTTTATTGAACCACTTGATTGGCAAAACTATTTCTAATTACTGCCAGTTATCCCTTCAATAAACTGTGATGCGATGGAACTGGCCACCTTATTCACTAAGAAGCCGCGCTACCAACGCGATGACTCCGTGCTACCGTGCAATTATCAACAAAAATACACCTCGCATACAGTAGTCCTATTCTGGAATTTTCGTACGTATTCTGCTCGGACTTTGGTGTTGTTTACGAAGATACGGCGCGTTGAGTGAGGTAAATCACAAGGATGACGTTTAGTGCACCGCTGCGGTTCTGTAAACAGACCTCAATCCATAGGTTTCGACTAGAAAAAATAAATAAATCCTTTACGGGAAACACGGTGCGCTTCTATAATAAGCTTTCTAAAAATGCAACTAAACTACCTATTAAGAAATTTAAAGTTTACATAAAGGGAAGAAAGCGAAGAAATTTTTCTTTTTTAGAAAGCGTATTATAAAATAATTGACTGTAATATAATTGATTAGAATGGCCTCATGTTGCTCTGCCCTCAAACAGTTAACTGACGGATTTGAAATGTTTTATAAGATGGATCATTAATAAAAGGGCTAGGACTAGGAGATAACTCCAATCCGTCTACGTTTTGTCTCCAATTACGTAAAAGCCTATTCTGTTATTTTTGTGACATTCAGTCATTCGGCTGCAGTTCGATTCCAATCGAGATTATGGAAATTAATTAAGAATTACCCCGAGTTTCTTGTCAGATCTTCTCGGACTTAGGTTAGGAGGAATTGACACCGAAATTAACCTAGTATATAAGACGTTTTAAAGTGATCCTTGTGATTGTATTTAATAAAATTATTTTGATTTTGGTAACTCTGTTAAAGAAGCAATGTCAATTAAAACGATGTGACACGATGTAGTCACACATTATACATTATTTCAAGTCACGCCTTTGATCTTTTTATGGTTCCGAAGACCACAAGGAGCCCTTATAGTATCGTTATGTCTGTCTATCTGTCAACCCCTAATCAGACTTCTTTAATGTGATTGTTTAAGTTATAGTTATTTTTCAATCAAAGTTAATTGATTATACTTTATTTTGCTTCGTTTTATAGTCCCATTACTTGCGAGATAAAGTAAATAAGAAATTAATTCAAATTCTAAATTATTATAGAGTTCGTGAGTCTACTGTAGAATCCGCCGCGTCTTGCTATTTATTTATTTATTGTTAACGGAAACCAACAGCTAGGATACTATAGTTAAATAGAAACAGTAAACCAATTGGTTTCTACTGATACATACATAACAATAAAAAAATATGTACACAAGATTAAATAATGCATACAACACAAAATAAAAGATAAAAAGACACAAAATAGCAATAGGCTGATTGCTATTTTGTGTCTTTTTTTAAATACATCAGTGTCAATCTAGCCAAGCAGGCCAATGAGTAATTTAACTATGACTTATTTATATAACGTAAAATATGCCTAAGAATGAGTCCAATAGCACTTTTCTTATTGTCTCTAGTTAAGGGGAGACATTTTGTTCTTGTGTTCTTTATGAATATATTGTATAGTTATTTTCACTTTCTATCACAGTTACACTACACTAAACCAAACGGCATGTTTCGTTTGAGTCTTTTCACTATGTCCGTGTTCCTTAAAGAATAGACAACAACATTGACACAAACTCGATAAGTTCGTAATTCCACGGTACCAAGAACTGTTTTTGCCCATGTCAATTTTGACACTACAGACATCTGCACAACACAGTAGTTCCTGAGTAGCGAAGAAACCACAGTTTCTTTTGAATAAGGGGCAAGTCCTGGAACTGGGTGATTAGGGACAGACGCAGATTAAACAGTAATTTCTGCGTAGTTAGTAATCTTCTTCAATTTATTTCTCTTGTTTTACATTGTTTAAGACCTGCTTATTGTTATAAAGCTACCGTTTTACCTACCACAGGATTCATATTATTCCAGAACAAAACTTAAACTTATATTTAAAATCTATGCAAATGTTTTAAATATATTTTGGTCTCTCATCTCTGTTGGTAGCTCTATCTTCGACGCTGTGGATGTTATAGATAAATAAAAATAATCACGGACATTTCACACAGTATCATCTGGTCCCAAAGTAAGCAGAGCTTGTATTTATGGGTACGACATGACTGATATACTACTTATATACTTTTTTGTACATACATTTTTACATAGAAACACCCAAACCCGAGACAAATACTTGCAGATCATACAAACATATTATTACGTAGGTATATAACGTATCAAAAGTATTGCATTGTCCATCGACGTAAACAAGTGTGCGTTTGAACTGGTTTGTTCGTCAGTAATTGATAAAGGTAGAAATTTGTTCTTGTGTTGTGTTCTGTATATATCTCCTGGTAGCTCAGACCAGGAGTATATGTTAATGTTTAATAAAATAGAAAAACTGTGTATCCGTTTTAGTAAGATGGTAGTTCTGGGTGATTTTAATTTGTACTCAGCTTCTGGTGATGTTAATAAATATTTTGAATATTTTATCGCATTCTGTGGTTTTCGCCAAACAAATAGTATAACGAATTGTAATAATCGAGTTCGAGATTTGGTTTTGTCTAATTTAAGTGAATTCGAGTATCCAACTATGTACATACCCAGTAGTACCTATCGATAGGCAGTACCCCCCGCTAATTGTGCACCTACAAGGCATAGCCTCGGACCTATCTCCTGAGTACTTTGGAGTCAAGAAACCAAAGATGCCAATGGCATTTTAAAAATGGTGATTTGAAGAAGTTGTACTTAGAAAAAGGACTTATAGATTGGGTTACTTTTTATGATATAACTGATGTTAGTAGTGCAGTTGACTGTTTTTACACGGTTATTAATAGCGTTATTAATACTCCATACCGCGCAAGCTGCACAGAAGCCAAAATAAACGTTTTTATTACCCGGAATGGTACACGGCAGAGCTTAAGTGTCAGATTAAGATTAAAGCTATATTGCATAAATTATATAAAAAATCTCAGTCGCAAGATGAATATAGAAACTTTTCGGAAAAAAGAGCACTGGTAAAACATATGATAAAAGAAGCATACGAGGAATACAGAGCAGGATTACAGAGGCGTTTCTATGGTGATCCGAAGTTATTTTGGGCCTTCATAACAAAGAAGAGGTCAAATGTAAGCCGTACAAGTATAACTCGGGAAGGTATTCAGTTGTCTCCGATGGCTTGCGCAAAAGACTTTGCTACTTATTTCCACTCCGTCTACAACGAAAATCCTCCTAAGCTGTGTGTCCAGGATGCGATCGAGTCTGCCGGTGCGTGTGGCACGCAGCAGGTTATTATAGATAAGTTCACCTTTGCCGATGTTGTACTAGCCCTAAAACATCTCAAGCCCAAATATTCATACGGTCCGGATGGGATTCCCCCCTTCTTACTGAGAGATTGTGGAGCTGGATTGTGGAGATGATTAGCTGGGCCGCTCTTGCATATATACAATCTATCCTTGGAGGCACACTTTTACCCAGAAGAGTGGAAACTGACGCGAGTGATCCCTGTACCGAAGGGAGGAGTAAGTCCTGACGTGGAGGGGTATAGACCCATAGCGGTCTTATCATCATGCGCAAAGGTGTTCGAATCGATTTTGCACCGGTACGTCTACAGACAGGTGGGTAGCCAATTGTCGGACGCTCAGCATGGCTTCAGGCCTGGTCGAAATACAGACCGCAACATGCTGTGTTTTATGACATATGCTGTCCCTGCCCTTGACTCGGGGGTACAGGTGGACGCAGCCTACGTACTTTGACTTCCGCAATGCATTTGACACTGTAGACAATGACATTCTTCTAAGAAAGATGGCGGCGATAGGATTCTCAGTAGATCTATTAGAATTTTTTGCCAGCTACCTAAGGGATCGAAAGCAATATGTGGATTATGATGGACACCTATCAGACCCATTTTGCACGAATTCTGGAGTAAGCCAAGGAAGCAATTTGGGGCCTCTTGAGTTCTTAATCATGATAAATGACCTACCTAACGTATTAAAAGATGCCGTCTGCTTACCATTTGTAGTATTACGGATCAGCAGTAGCCCAGGATTGCAGGAAGATTTAGACCGTGTTGAACAGTGGAGTCATGAAAACAAACTGTATTTCGACAGTTCAAAATGCTGTGTTATCACATACGGCCGTGGACGGAAAACCGTTCTTCATGACTACTCATTACAAGCAATCGATATAGGTCGTGTGCAATCGGTTTGCGATCTGAGGATACGCATGGACACGGAATTAAACTTCCGAAGCCATGCGTTGGACATCAGCAAGAAGGCGTTCCGTAACCTTGGCTTTATATTGCGCCAGAGCAGTGATTTTAGTAATATTCACAACATTAAAGCGCTTTATAATGCTCTTGTGAGAAGCAGGCTAGAGTCAGGGGCTATGGTATGGAGTCCTCATGAGAAAAAGTACATTGGCATGTTTGAAAAAATGCAAAATAATGTTGAGGTGCTGATGTGTATCGGTTTGTGCGTGCCAGACAACTATGTGGGCGCGCGGCGTCGGCCTAGGCTGTTGTCGATCCCGAGTGCGAGAACTAACCTCCTGAGTGAGGCACCATTCATGCGAACCCTTCGTATCATCAACAGCCTATGTGAATTTGATGATATTGATATATTTAGCTCTAGTTTGGCGAAGTTCTCAGATGCTGCTACACAGTATTTATGTGCTATTTGATTCCGTTGTCGTTTTGGTGTCCGTACTGTTAAGACAATGTAATTGTAATTTAAAATAATATAAAAATAAATAAAAAACAAAATAAAAACTATATAAAATAAACTATTAAAAGTATTATAATGTATTTCAAAATAATAGTGGTCGCCCACTGGTCGAAATTCGACCATACCATTGGATTCGAGTCAAATACCAAATACAAAGTCAAATACACCAACTTAATTTCATAAACGAAACTGAAGTTATAGGCTTGTCGACTGTAAATCGATCAAAATAAAGATGTCAATGGCCGAGTTCTAAACCATGTCAGTGGGTGGGGCAGGACATCTTGACTCAATTAAAAGTTATAAGTAAATAAACTTTTGTTACAAAAAACGTTATTAGCTCAGGCTCATAAGTTTCATATTAGGGGCATTCATTAATTACGTGAGGCAATTCTGGCGCTTTTTCCACCCTCCCTCGCTTCTTGGTGAGATGTCACGAGATTTTGCTCGTCCTGCTCCCTCCACCCCTAATCTCACGTTAGATTTTTCATAATGAATATTTAATTTAAAGTACCTGGATGACCGAGCTTAGCACGGTATAAAACACTGATAAAACGACGTTTTCTAAAAATGAAACCTAGCTAGATCGATTTATCGCCTCCGAAACCCCCTGCATACTAAATTTCATGAAAATCGTTGGAGCCGTTTCCGTTGATTACATTAGGTTTATTAAAATTTATATTAAATTCGATTATTTAATAAATATTTATTAACAGTTATTCATATTGCATAAATGAATGAATTGTTTCCAAATAAATGAATTAATAATTGTTTATCAATTCTTCTATTAGTACATGGTTAAACCGCAGTAAATTATTATGTACTATCTGTTGCTCGCAACTTCGTCCGCATTTTTTCCGAAAGGAATTGTAGTTTAAATCCTTTCCCAGGATGCTTTTTATCTCCTTGTCACATTTTATTGATAAGTTTCAAGCCAATCACACCCACCACCCATTAAAAAGTTTCTATACAAGCATTCACACCCCATTTTACTCTTTTATGCGGGTTATTTTGAAAAATCCTGAAACAAGTGTCCATTTATTTTGCATTTTAAGTATCCAAACCAAGTTCTAAGAAATCACACCACCCATTAATAAGTTCCGATACAAACTTTGACACCCCATTTTACCCCTTTGTTAGGGTTATTTTGAAAAATCCTGAAACACGTTTCCATTTATTTTGCATTTTATTTATTCATATCAAGTTTCAAGCACATCGCACCTTGCGTTAAAAAGTTTCATACATTCGTTTTCACCCCTTTTCACCCTCTTAGGGGCTGAATTTAAAAAAAACCCTTCAACAAAAATTATGTTGTGTGAAATGTACGGCATTATATATTTATTTTTATTATTATAAAAAAAAACTTGATATTTGCCGAGACTACCCTCTCCCCCACGTAAGATTCGGTGAGGTTTGGCTCGAAAGTAGGCGTGCTTACATAATCTGAGAGAATATGGAAATAGAACAGTCTTCTTCTTCTTGTTATTTCAAACCAGTGTGGTGAAAGTAAAGTAAAGTAAATTAGAGTAAAAGTTTATTGTATGAAATACATGTGGTATATGGTGGTTTAGTGTGCACTTGGTCAAGTTACAATGTATTTTGCCATGTTTGGCGTACAATTTATTTAATTGATACATCAAATTTAAAATGTCAGTTCACAATTCAAAATTAAAATAAATTCAATAGCAAAACAAAAACAATTTTAAGGTCAGAAAATAATAATAATAATTATAAGTAATATTAACACATTTACAGTATTTTTTTATCATTAAGGAAGTCATCTACTGAATAATAACATTTTGTTTCTAAAATGGATTTTAACTTTTTCTGAAACAATGAACGCGGTAGTTCTCTTAATATTTTAGGAATGTTATTGTATATTGTAGAAGCCATGCAGAATATGATGTCGCGCATTAGCGTAGTTTTACAGCTTCGTACGCAGATTTTCATCTGGTCTCGTCTATTACGTTTCACAATATCAGAAGGTCGAGAAAATCGTTCAGGGTTGTTATTAACAAACATGGCTGTCTCAAAAATGTACAGGGAGGGAACTGTTAAAATTTTATACATCATAAAGTAGGGCTTACATGAATCCGTTACTTTACAGTGAAACATGGCTCTAATGCAGCGTTTTTGATGTTTAAAAATTTTATCTACGTCTGTTGAATTGCCCCAAAATATAATGCCATATCGTATAATTGATGCTATTAGTGCGTGACAATTGGGGAATGTTTGTGTTACATATAAACTATTACTATTCATTTTTTTGCCTACATGTTTAATATGAGATTTCCAATTTAGTTTTTTATCAATATGAAGTCCTAAAAATTTTGTTGAGTCAATTTCTTCGATTCTATTATTATTATATTGAATTTCAAAGATAGGATGTGCAGCAGTATTGCGTTGTCTGAAATGTATAAGTTTAGTTTTATTAATATTTATTTTTAAATTATTGTTATCTAACCATGTTATAATAGATTTTAAGGCTATGTTTATGTCAATTTCATAATTTGTTACATTAATATCACATGATATGGTGACGGTACTATCATCAGCAAATAGTGACATCGGTTGGTTAGTTACTTTTGGTAGATCATTTATGTAAATTATGAAAAGTAAAGGCCCTAATAAACTACCTTGTGGAACACCATATTTAATTATACGTTCCTTAGAGATATGTGTCTCTTCAAATTTAGTCTTATAATTTATATTTTTTATTTCAGTCAATTGTTTCCGATTTGTGAGGTAAGATTTAATTAATTGTAGAGAAACACCTCTGACCATACATACCATACATTTCAAGTTTATTTAGTAAAATGTCATGCTGTACATAGTCAAAAGCAAAAGTCAAAAGTCATAGTCAAAAGTCAAAGCATGTCACAGAATATAAAGCAAACCGGCTTTTTTTATAAATATTTGTCATTACACGAAAAAGGAAGTCATAAATTGCCATATTTATAGTATTATTTCCACAGAAGCCTTTTTGCTCCGAACAAAAATATTTTTTTTTTCAAAATAATTATTAATCTCTACATATAAGTATTTTTCAATTATTTTAGATATTACGGGTATAAGGGAGATAGGTCTATAATTATCCATGGATTCCTTGCTTTGTTTTTTATGTAACGGTCTAGTAATAGAAGTCTTCAGGGCTTCTGGGAACACTCCTGAGCTCAGGCACAGATTAATAATGTAACTAATTAAGCACTTGGAACATGACTAAAAACTTTTGGGTTCTATGAGATGATGGTTTCCTCACGGTGTTTTCCTTCACCATTTGAGAGTACTGATATAGCGCACATACATTTTACAAACCGAAAAATTCATTGGTTCACGTCCGATTTCGAACCCACGACCTTAGGATCGGAAGGCGGCGTCACCACTTTTTTACCACCAGTGCTCTCAACCAAGAAAAGTAATGGCCCCCAGATACGGTGTACCCCCTGGGGGTACACCGTAGGGGTAGCTGTGGGGTACTCTGCTGGCCATCAATTTTAACAATTTGGTATCTGTTTGAAAGATATGATTTGAATATTTCATAGGCAGAGCCTGTAACATCTATATTCTTTAGTTTTGCTAAGAGTATTTGATGACTAACGGTGTCAAATGCTTTTTATAGTCTACGAAAACTCCCAGCACTAATTTATTTTTGTCGATGTTGAGTTTAATTGAAGTGACCAAATCAATCGTGGCAGTTAGCGTATTAGATTTTGGGCGAAAGCCGTATTGTTTTTCAAAGAGGAAATGTATGGAAGATAAAAAATCACTAAGTCGGCTATACAGTACTTTTTCGAAAACTTTAGATAGAGTAGGCAACACTGAAATTGGTCAATAGTCCCAGGATTCGTTTTGTCACCTGATTTAAAGATTGGACTGACTTTCGCAATTTTAAGCGAGTCTAGAAAGCTGCCTTCATCCAAACATACATTGATGCATTGAGTTAAATTTTTAGCTAGTATATTTTTTACATGGTTAACCACTTCTGTGCTTATTCCGTCAATACCAGTGCTAGTATTAGTGTTTAGGTTTGAAATGATTGTAATTATTTCATTCACGGATGCCGGTTCTAGTCGAGACATTACTGCATTAACATGGCTGTTATTGGGTAGGCTGTTTGTGTAAATATGGTACTCACTTGGAATTTTATTAGCAAGTTCACAACCAACATTAGAGAAATAAGAGTTAAAACATTCGCATATTTCTTTGGTATCTGTAATTAAGCCATGTTGAGTATCTAATTTAATAGGGATATAATTTTGTTTCATTTTGTTGATAGATAGATAGACAGATAAAGTATTTATTTGTGATAGCTACAAACACACATATACAAAAATAACAAATGATAAGGAACAAAATTAAGTAGGTAAATACAAACAAAAACAATACAAAAAAAATGGAGAAATAAAAACTTAAAACAAAAC
Source organism: Lampropteryx suffumata (assembly GCA_948098915.1). Lineage (NCBI taxonomy): Eukaryota > Metazoa > Arthropoda > Insecta > Lepidoptera > Geometridae > Lampropteryx > Lampropteryx suffumata. The sequence continues at coordinate 7,658,279 of OX402563.1, forward strand.
ATTTACATAGGTGTCCCATAAATCCATGTGTGTGTTGCAGCCAGACAAAAAGGTCATAGCTCAGTGCATAATTTTGCTCAAACAAAAGCAAACACTGATTGTTACAGGATAGGTCATTTATAAGTCGTTTATAAAACTTGTAGTAGTATTAATTCTTAGTACTCTGAATGTCTTTGTGCACTTAGCTTTTTTGTAGCGTGAATTCCTCTCTTAGTTTCATGTCTTGAGGTGTTTGTTTCAGGTCATGCCATAGAGCATTTCTTTTGTTAATAGATTCAAGTAGATTCTTGTTGATCCAGTTTGTCTTTGGTTTTTGAAGTAGTTTGGTCTGAGTCTTCTTGTTAGTAGGAATTGCTTGCAGTAGGTAATATTCCAATACTGAAAATTCATTGTGTGTGACAGTAGATACGATCTCACTAATAGTTTTAAATAGGGCATTGTAGTTTGTATCTTCATATTGTACACGTTTTGGTTTTTCCGGTTTGATTTTTTGGAGTTTGAAGCATATTTTGTTTGTGGTCGGCCATGGAGCTTTCGACGATAATCATATGGAAGGTATTAATTTGTAGGTTTGTACAAACATGATCTGGTATAGTTTGTGTTGTTTCTGTTTCACGTGTGCAATGCTTCAAGTCGATTTTATTGAGTATTTTATTGAGTATATTGAGGATTTTATTGTGTATTGTGTATTGAGTTTTATTGAGATTTTATTGATATACTGAATCCATTTTATTTTAGTAAGATCCTATATTCTTTTGTTTTCGCTTTGCTAAGTAAATCTAGGTTTATATCACCAAATATAAGTGCCCGCTTCTTTTTCGCCAGATGGTTGGCATAAGTCTCCAGAAATTCTTTTGTGTTTGAAGCTGGCGGTTTGTATACGGCTCCAGAGTCTAGTGAATTTTTTTTTTCTAGGTGAACCCAAAAGAAATGGTTACCATCTGTATATTCCATCTAATATAGACAAAACATAGATATATATACCTATATATATCTATGTTTTGTTTTATATATAATGACGAACGACAGGATACGACTATGTGACATAATTATAAACAATATAAACACTTGACACTGGCAAAAATCACATTATTATGACTATTTTACATTATTATCGACTAGCGACCCGCACCGGCTGCGCACGGGTGCAATGCTGATACTAAATATACTACAGAATGTCTTTATATACAACATTATCTAAGAGAATAACATAGATAAGAAGATAAGAGATAATATATACAGAGAGATAGATATATACATATTTGTGTAGACCTTTTTAAATTGTATAATACTATAGTACATTATTTTGATCTATCTCGTAGGATTCAGCCAGCGTTTGCAACGTAAGGGCAACATTTTTTTTTATATACGACATCACATTAGAAACCTCTAAAATTATCAGTGTTTCTATACTATATTATGCATTTATTATACATATAAACCTTCTTGAATTACTCTATCTAAAAAAAAACCGCATCAAAATCCGTTGCGTAGTTTTAGAGATCTAAGCATACATAGGGACAGACAGACAGCGGGAGGCAACTTTGTTTAATACTATATATAAATGAAGAAGTTATTTATGAGATTTTGAATGGAAGGTATATAAAGTTGCGTTATTCAAGCAGCTTTTCCGCAATTAATTAGTTACCCACAGAACAATTAAGAGGTTACACAAGGTCATTCTTCAACAGTCTTGTAATTTATCCAAGGAAATTACGTGAACAAAGGCATTGAGACAAAAAATATAGATCCCGCGGGATTGTACAACGTTCCATTCAGCGCTTCTTTGTTGTACCCTTTTCTTCTTATATTTATCATAATTCAAAGGAAAAATTTTATAGCGCAGTGTCCGTGCATTCCAGTAAGTTTATTAAATCATTTCTCAGTAGCTAGTGTAGATATTTAATAATAGTATTACTTACCATCATAATTTTCCCTTATCTCACGTTAAATAAATAATAAATAATGCCGGACATTTCACACAACATCATCTGGCCCCAAAGCTTTTGTTATGGGTATCAAATGACTGATATACTTTTTTTTTGTAAATACATACATATTATACATAGAAACACCCAGACCCGAGACAAATACTTTCAAATCAAGCATTTTCCCGTGGCGGGAATCGAATCCGCAACATTCTGCGTCTCAGCATCTGGCTGGCCCACAGCGCCACAGAGGTCAATACAACGTTTAGTTTCCGATTACCTAAATCAGCCGACATTTTAGTACTTACGCCCTTCTTACTCGTCGCCAGAACCAGAATGCATCAATTTTTGAGCCTACTTTTGTGTCCATCTACATTCAAATCTCACAATCTTCTCGTCAAATGACAAACTCTGATATTAGTGACATTCATCCCTAAGTGCCTATTGACATTGCATGACATCCATTAAAGTACCTATAAACAGAGGGAAAAAGTAAGTTGTAGTTAAATAAAAGAAGAAAAGTCATCGAGACACTCTTGTACCCTAGGCTGAATGTGGCAATGCATGGCTGAAAATTCCAAGTCGTTAAACTCCATTGGCCTACTGATATGAAGTCAATCGACAGTACAAGTCTTTTAAAAAGGAAATTTGGATAACTTTTGTTGGAGGGGTTTTTTTATTCCGTGGGTGAGTTTTTTAATGTTAAGTGATGAGTGCTCTTATATGGTCGTAGATATGTCGTACTCATACATTAATTATTAAGAATTTACGCAATTATAATGATTTTTTATTACACATTTATATTGTATTATTATTAGTTATTTTTAGTATGATAATTCAAACATGTAGATTTCCTTGTATTTATCTGTGCACAGACTACTAGGATGTACTATCGACGATCCCACCGAATAAACGTGTAAAGGCTTTTGCCGTAAAAATTTTTTTTTGATTTTTGGATTTTTACGCTTAAAATACACCTCCTAATTTTTTTTCAGAAACATTTATCAACTAAATTAATGTATAACCTGTGCCTAAGAAAGGCAGTCGCGCTGACCCATCAAATTACCGCCCAATTTTGGTCACCTCCCTACTATGTGTCCTGAACACGAACGTCCTTACATACTTTGAAGACGACGACTTATTCAGTGATCGACAATACGGTTTTCGACGAAAGTAATCGTCTGGGGATCTTCTTGCGTATGTCACGCACATTTGGAGTGAGGCTATAGAGAAATATGGTGAAGCATTAGCTGATTCACGTGACATATCAAAGGCCTTTGATATAGGTCTGGCACGCTAACCTTATCGGTAAGCTTCCAGCCTACGGATTGCCAGTTCAGTTCTACTCATGTCTTGCTGCGTTCTTGAGGGAAAGTTCCATTCAAGAAGTTATTGACGGCTGCTTGTCTGATAGATTGGCAATTAATGCCGGAGTTCCTCAAGGGTCAGTGCTCTCGTCCACACTGTTTTTACTGCTCATAAACGATCTGCTTATGCCCGGAATCATTGGGTATGCAGACAACAGTACAGTTGTGGAGAGATACTTTGCCAACGCGTGAGCCAGTAAAACTGACATTCAGAAAAACAGAGAAGAGATGCTTATGCGTCTGGATTTAACTCTCCAGGTCGTGTCCGATTCGTCCGGTCGTGGGCGATGCCAATCTAATTAAATTTAACGCATCTAAAACGCAAATTTGTCTCTTTTCGGCGTTCCCCGTTTTCCAAAATATACCGGTAACTGTAGAAGATCATCTCAAACTCTTGGGAGTTCACTTACTCGGACTCTCAGTTTTGGCTCCTATATCGAGTCCTAAGCCAAGACTGCTGCCATGAAGCTTGGCATTTCCAACAAGATGAGGCGATACTTCAGCTTTCAAGGACAGCTTTCAACTTTATATAAAGCTCAAGTCCGGTCGGGTATGGAGTATTGCTGCCATCTATGGGATGGTTCAGGCAAACACCGTTTGCCGTTGTCTTGTCTTTCCTCAAAACTCCAATCTGGGTTTCTTCAAGACAAGAGTAAATAGGTATCTTCTAGACCTGTGTGCCCCGTCGTCGACCACCATCGATTAGGAGTCGAGTTCGCGGTCAAACTTAGGTATATCTATGATAAAAAAAACATTGTTTTGGAGTGTCATCTTGTTATCAGTAAAATTTGTGCTAAGAACCAAATAACTAACAATAAATGACTTATTTTAAACTTAATATTGCGATTTCAGTAAAAAGCGACATAATATACTGTGTATATATATGTATAGGTACTTTTATGATTAAGACCTAATTGTTTTATCACTCAAAATAATTCAAAATTACCTGTAAGTTCCAAGTTATTCTTAAATATTTTAAATATTCAGTACTTTGTAGTTAAACAAACGCATTTTACACAATATGACCTCTGTGGCGCAGTGGGCTAAGACCTGGTTGATACGCAGATGGTTGTGGGTTCGATTCCCGCCGCGGGACAAATGTTTGTACGATCTGCAAGTATTTGTCTCGGGTCTGGGTGTTTCTATGTATAATATGTATGCATTTACAAAAAAAATATGTATATAAGTAGTATTCAGTCATGTGGTACCCATAACACAAGCTCTGCTTACTTTGGGGCCAGATGATGCTATGTGAAATGTCCGGGATTATTTATTTATTTATTTAATATTGTAAAATGAAAAGCTAAATGAATAAAACAGTAATACAATTTTGCACTTTTAAAATATAAACCCAATTACTGGAATAACCATGTAACTATCTAATAACCACATTACCAATTCAAAATACCCGTAGTGTATACTACGGGTATTTTGATTTGGTCAATGATCAGGTCAATATTTTGTTACACGTTTTAGAAACTATAACATTACCGACGAATAATAGTGTAAACATTGGAAACGAACCAACCTTGAAAAGTTTTAGCTAGAATAAAAATTTAAAAGGGTTTTTTTATTTATAATATTTCAAATTCTATCCCTATATTGGTATTTTATATTTTATTAGAAAAAAGAAGATTTTTTCACCTTTAATTTGGTAATACATTGTTTATATGTATATATAATAATCACCGAGTAAAATTTTTTTTACGTTTTTAATTGCTACTTTATACGTTTATTCGATGGGGTCGTCGCTATATCAAATACGTTCGTTTGAAAGCACTGTCAAAAATAATGCAATCCCGCAGCGTTTGATCAACGTATAATCCCAATTAGAGCTAAATCTATTCCGTTATAGTGATTAGTGCGTACGAAATAAGTCGCAAAATAACGTTTTGACTTTGGTTTTGACCTGACTGACTGACTTTGGTTCAAACGTTCAGAATTATTTCAAAATGAACAAATTACCGTGGTTGTTTGTCCTACTGCTTTTTTGTATGATCCTTCTTATAATTAGCATAACCAAAAACTAATACAAGATAACAGTAGTTTATAAATTACAAATCCTGTCATAGGGCAGAGCAACATGAGGCCATGCATTCTTATCAACAATATAGTTGATAATTTATATATATAAATTTATATAAAACTATGTTCAATATACCAAGTGCATTTGGAAAGGCACAGAGCCAAAACGCCAGTAGCAAAGCTTGTAGTTTTTGGTGTCAATGAAAATAATATCTGTTATTCAATAGTAATTCAAGTGTCAGTGAAAGTTAAGCTTCCCACGACACGAGGGCAACAATGGACTAGTTACTTGGTTTTATATTGATACTAGCTGACCCGGCAAACTTCGTACCGCCTCAGAATAAAAAATAATAAAAAAGCAAGCATTTATTTCATATTTACTCATCTTTTAAACCTTCCCTGGACTTCAACAACAACAACAACAACATTCAACACCAAAATCAGTCCAGCCGTTCTCGAGTTTTAGCGAGACTAAAGAACAGCAATTGATTTTTATTATATAGATTGCATTTGTGTGTAGTCCTATATAATAGAGAATATATATAATATATAATATAATAGAGTGCTATAATAGAGGGGGTACGCCCACCACAGCTTTTAACTTAGGGCACCTTGGAACAAACATTTTAAACCGACTTCATAAAAGGAGGAGGTTCCCAATTCAGTTGTTTAATTATTTTATGTGAAAGGACATACTTCCCGATTAGGCTCATTGAAATTCATCAGTTCAGTTCATTTTTCAATTAAAATAGCTGGAAAAAAAATTTCATCCAAGTAAATGAAGTCGGTTTTATTTTAATTTTTATAATTATTACGAGTATGAAGTCATCTCTATGTTTAGTAGATATTATATGAATAACTAGCTTCTGCCTTCTGGTGTCGCATACGTGGTACCTACAAAAAAGGTAGCATAAAAGTTCTTCCAGGTCTCCGACTACGTTTACACCAAGTATCATCCAAATCCGTTCAGCCGTTAAGGCGTGATGAAGCCTTACATAATAAACATCAGAATATCCCAACTTGAAAACATCAAAGTTTGCAATCAAAATATTTCTAGTCTATCGGAAATTTAGGACAATAAGTTACGAAGTTACAAAAACATTGGCGCACTAAACATATTGGGTTAATGCATAGAAAAGTACCGCGCCAGACGAGATACATTTACGATAGAAAGAGAGCCACAACGTAGGTAAATATAATGGTACTAAGCGCTTGTGCGAGCTGAATTGTACATAGTAGTGCTGTAGCAATAGTAGCTTCTTTTTCTTATCGTGTCAGTTATCGAACTAGTGTGGTGAAAGGATTAAAGTGCGCCTCAGAGGCTCCTTACATATTTTTAGGTTCTACGACATGCCAGTTTCCTTTCGAAGTTTTCCTTCAACATTTGAGAGTACTGGTATACCGCCCGCACATACATTTAGACCAAAATCCTTTGCTGCATGACTGCATTCGAACCCTTAGGATTAAAAGACGAGGCCAGTACCACTAGACCATCAGTACTCTCACCAGTAAAAACAATCACAATATGAATATATTAATGTACATTTATATTCGCATTGATTATATGATACGCAAATAGTCACTTACTATGTCAAAAAAGTACCGGGAAACGATCAATAATACCCAAAGTGGTAGTTATTCATACAAATTTATTTTATCGCCTTCAAAGTATGCTCCTTCAGAAACGATACACTTACGCCAATGAATAATCCAATCATCAAAACAATTTTTGAACGTTTTTACTGGAATTGAGTTCAGTTCTCGCCGCGAATTCTCCTTTATGTCTTCTACCGAAAGAAAACGGGTGCCACGAAGTGGTAATTTAAGTTTTTGAAGTGAAAACTTCTTTAGCATCGTTGTGATTTGAAAGTCGATGAAACGAAAACGCGACAGTAAAAAGGGACACATAAATTCATTAGATTTAACGTGGGAGAAAATGAGATAGGAATTATTATACAGTGTTTCTTATATTCGTGGTTCTAAAATTTTTAAAGGTTTCACTTCTACCACGTGTGAATTGCTCACATTTTTTTGAAGTGAAAACTTCTTTTTCATCGATCTGAAAGTCGATGAAACGAAAAAGCGACAGTAAAAAGAAACAGACAAATAAATTCATAAGATTTGACGTGGGAGAAAATGAGATAGATTATAAATTTAAATTCTATAAATTATAAATTCTATTATAAATTCTTAAATAATTTATTATAAACATTATAAATTCTATTTTTGAAGGTTTCACTTCAACCACGTTTAAATTGTACACATGTGTTTTTTTTATATTATTGTATTATTTTTGTATCATTGTTATAATATTAACTAGCTGGTGCCCGCGACTTCGTCTGCGCAGGATTAGTACTTCGAATAGCTTATTTTCTTCTCCAATGTCATATCTATCTTTATACCAAAATTGACAGCCAAATTTGACAATTCACACAATATCTTTATAAATTATAGCCTATGTGTTATTCAGATGTATAAGCTATATTGTTGTAAAGTTTCATTAAAATCAGTAGTTTTTGCGTGAAAGAGTAACAAACATACATATAAACTGTAACGTTTATAATATTACTAGCTGACCCGGCAAACGTTGTTTTGCCGTATAAATATCTTTCGTAATTTTTTTTTTTTTTTCATAAAAAGTATCCGTCGTACTTCTAATACCTCCAAGAATACGTGTACAAAGTTTCATGATGATCGGTTAAGTAATTTTCGCGTGAAAGCGTAACAAACAAACATACATTCACATTTATATATATAAGTAGCAAGTAAGGATAGTATGGATGTGTATATGTGCATTTGAAGTAAATAAACATGTCTATATCATTTGGTACCCATAACACAAGCTTTGCTTACTTTGGGGCCAGATGACACCTCACTTAAGTATGTAGATTTATGTTGAACGCGCATATAGATTCCGTCCTTGTCGAAATAATTAGTCGAGCTGTTTCCTACGATCAATTTCTTTCGACGCATTCGGCTTGACTAATGTGCGTTCTCCCTCAGCTCCCCTAGATACTATCGATTGGAATTCGATAACAGCCAACTCGAGAGGACACTTGAGAGTCGAGACCGCATAACACGTGCTCAAATAATAATTGATGCTTCACGAAAGAACACCCACTAAATAAATACGGACAAGTGCTTTGGCTTCGATTGTCTCCTGCTAACGTTTCGTACGACATTGATTTATAACCATACTCATATATAAATTCGAAAGTGGCTCTGCCCGCCTGCCTGCCTGTCTGTCTGTGTGTCTATGTTATATTTTCAAGGCTAAACGTATCTTGATGTAATTTGCTAAGCAGATACATTGCTTCTTAAATAAATAATAAATTAATAAATAACGCTGGACATTTCACACAGCATCATCTGCTCCAAAGTAAGCAGAGCTTGAGTTATGGGCACCACATGACTGATATACTACTAATATTTTTTTTTTATAAATATATACATATGAGACATATAGAACCCGAGTAAATACATGCAGATCATACAAACATTTGTCCCGCGGCGGGATTCCAACCCGGAACCTTCTGCTTCTCAGCCGGACCTTGACACACTGCGCCACAGAGGTCGTCATATCTTGGTGACGGACATAGGCTTCTTTTTAAGTAGTACTACGCGTGCGAAGCTACGGGCAGTAGCTACTAAGATATAATTATTATATTATTATACACCCATTATCTACAATCTAAAAAAGTCTACTGATTTGTTCCTAAATTATTATAATTTTTCTATTAATACCTTAAATGTTGAAACTTGTAATTAGAACTCAGTAACTTAACATGTATGTATAATGCATGTTATCTTAAGTAATTTACCGTACTGTTATTAGCTGCAAGTTTCTTAAAATTCTTTAAAATTCAAATAATAAAATAAAAAATTTGAAGATGGTGAAGATATATATAAATCGATTTGAAATATTGACTACAAACATTTTTTCCAAATGGGTTTCAAGTGGTAAAAATATATACGTACATATTTCTAAAGTCCACCAATTATAGACCTCCCCTTTATACAATAATCTGATAATTAGCTAGCGTGGGGATTATTTCGAATGAGAGTTATTTATAGCTGCTGTCCGCGGCTTTGCACGCGCGGTACCTACATAAAAAATAGCCTATGTCCTTCTCAAAGGTTCCATCTATCGCTATAACAAAATTCATCAAAATCGGTTCAGCGGCTTAGTCGTGAAAACGTAACAAACAGACAGACAGAATAACTTTCGAACTTTAAATAATATTAGTAGGGTCATCCCTACAGACAGAAGTTATGTTCTGTCCTACTCATTCTAAAGTTAATGAATAGAGATGACAATAGATTTAATCAAAACATTGGCTAATGAATGTTTATAAGATATACATCTCATATTTAGGTAAGTAATATCTTGACAGTACGAAAATGTTTAGTAAAGCAAATAATATTTTTTGAAGTGAAAACTTCTTTAGCATCGTTGTGATTTGAAGGTCGATAAAACGAAAAAGCGACAGTAAAAAGAGACAGACACATAAATTCATAAGATTTAACATGGGAGAAAATGAGATAGGAAGCATTATACAGTGTTTCTTATATTCGTGGTTTTAATTTTTTTGAAGGTTTCAATTCTACAACGTGTGAATTGCACACATGTTTTTTTTGTCACATCATCAGCTGTCTTGAAAATCGTGAGATTTTTTTTTTATTGATCTAAAACTGTATCAGCCAACTAGGGTTGTTAGCCAACTGGGGTTCGGCTAAAATAAATGACGGCTTCTATAATAGCGACTTTGCCCATAAAAGCTTACCCGATGCAGCTGGAAACTCTACGCTACCAACGTAGCGCGTAACTTTATGCGGCTTGCAGCTTAACGTGATAACGTCTTAAAAATCAATGAACGCCGGCTGCACGCACGGAAAAGAGTTATATTCTGCCTGATCCGAGCGTGCAAGCGAGACCGCGGAACAAGCGATAGAGAGGCACGATCGGATGTTTTCTTATGACGTTATCACGTAAAATTATCTTCCGTAAACCGACTTAACAGATAACCATTTTTTTTATGAACGCAAAAGTATCTTATCAAATGTGTAAATGTATACACTCTAAGTACTTAATTTTAATTAAACAATATAAACAGCTGCTAGGTTCCTCCAATTTGCCATGAATACATTAAATAATTTAGAGTATTTTGTTCTTTTTAACCGACTACAAAAAAGGAGGAGGTTCTCAATTCGACTGTTTTTTTGTGTTTGTTACCTCATAACTTGACGGAGTTATTAATGAAACGATTTGAAAAAATCTGATTTCATGTGACAGAAAGAAAGAAATATATACCTATATTTGTGACGGTATGATTGACAAAATACATACATAGAAAATAATACAAACAATACCTACTTACATAAATAAGACCGCCACAAAATGGCTCTGACTCAACAGACTCCAACTCAGAAAGGATATACTTCCCGATTGGTCCCATATAAATTTCATAAAAATCGGCTCAGTTGTTAGGTTAAATAAAAAATAACAAAAAAAATATGTTATCCGCTGAAACGAAATTTTGATATTTTGCTATTTCAATATGAAGTCGGTTGTCTTAAATCGTATGCGTTTAAAACGTAATTATTTATTTCCAATGTTAGGTAACTACACACAAAAGGTACCTATTACTCCACAAATACAAAACTATTAAACCGTCATCATTATCAACAAGCAACAATGCTTCGAATAATAAAAACAGTGATTAAAGACACAGTTCTAAACACAGTTTGAAATCCTTATAAGCAGTTGTCCGTAGTTTATTGCGTTCTTTGTAAATTGCTTTTGAACCTTGACTGCCCGAGAATGTCCGGTACTTATCCGTAGATAAAAACGTACATTTACAACACTGTTCAAAACATGTCATAGCAAACAGAACAGCGGCTGGATCATTATAACCCTCGCTACAATCAGCAATAGCCTAAAGATTTTAAACTACCGCGGCTCAAAAATGTTTCGTCTTCAACTAATATAAGGACCTGCTGTAGTTGAATGATGCAGTTCTTTTGTGATCGACTTTAAAACTAAAAAGAGGAGGTTCTTAAGTCAATTGTATTTTTTTCATTTTTTTGTAATTTTGTTACTCCGTTCATTATAATTTTTCAAATCGGTTCCTACGAATTGAAAAAATATTTTTTCATGTGAACACTCGAGAGCATAGAAATCGCACATAGGGGAATTTTCCTGCATTTTGATTTCGACACTTGTTTTTTTTTAAATTAAAGGTAGGTTGCAAATATAACTTAAAATAAATTAAAGTACACACTGTTAGCTTCCTAAAAACCCATAATGTCTGGCCTTGACCTTCCAAATCATAGCAGTGGCGGCTTAACAATGGAATGGCCTAAATTCGCTCGTTTCAGGTAGTGCGCTTTGTGGGACTTTGAGCAGGTATAAAAAAATAAAAAAAAATAAAAAATTGTGAATGTAACGATTTATTAATACGAGGTATTGCCTCCCCTAGCCTGAATAACAGCTTCCATTCGATGTTTCATTGAAGAGATCATTTTTTTTACGAAATCCTGCGGTATGCTGTCCCATTCTTCCTTGATCGCGGTTTGGAGCTTTCTGAGACTCGTATTTCCCGATTGGTCCTCAAACTTCATTAAAATCGGTTCAGTAGTATGGTTTTTATATCAAAATAGTTGGAAAAAATAAGTCAATAACATAAACGATATTTCAATATATTGCTTTCCAGTGACTTTGCAGTGGTGTTTACGAATTTCGAAAAATAATAAATTACTAATAAGCGTAAAACAAAATAAATATTTTTATACCTTCTTCAAAAAAAGGAAGAAGTTCTGAATTCGGTTGTATTTTATATTATAAGCTCAATAGCATTAAATAAAGTTGGTTTTCTTTTTAGTTTCTAAAACGTAATTATATGTGCTTGCATCATCTTTTTCGGGAGATATTTGTGCAGTAGTTTCACGTTGCTTTTTACAAGGATATGATAATATATTTATTGATTAGCAATATTCTGTATACCTACTGTATTACCTAAATTACAGTTGGCGGCTCGTATTTTGATGACTTTCACCTGTTATTAGTCATTGACGATTATTTTAATAACAATGATTCTTGTTACAAGATATGCTGTTTTTAACAGACTTCAAAAAGGAAGATGTTCTCAATTCGACTATTTTTTTTAATTTATTTTTTATGTTTATTACCTCATAACTTGTAATTTATAAACCGATTTGAAAAAATCTGATTTCATGTGAAAGGATATACTTCCCGATTGGTCCCATATAAATTTCATAAAAATCAGTTCAGTAGTTAGGGTTTTATATAAAAAAAAAAATTGTGCTTTCCTGTGATTTTCTAGTGGTGTTTACGAATTTTGAAAAATTATAAGGTACTAAGAATCGTATAATAAACACTTTTTTAATCGGCTTCAAAATAATTATGTTTTCTTTTTAGTTTTTACTAAAAAGAAAACCGACTTCATTGAATGAAATTTGAGCCCATAAAAATACAACCTAATTGAGAATCTCCTACTTTTTTTGAAGTTTTTATTTTATTAACTTACCGACTAGCTTATATATGTAACTAAGCTACTCGTTAAGTAGGTATTCTTGTATTTCCAGTCTTAAAACTCATAAAAGTTTAATTCTTTAAACCTATCCAGGATCAAAGACGTTGCGCATTGAAGATTTAAATTGAATATATCCTTTTTTAGAGTTAATTACCTATTATCTACCTACTTCTGCGGTAGCTTGAAACGACTGCTTGTACCTTGCTATTTTTACTTTTTTTTAGTAAATAACCATATAGGTATACCCATTATTTCTTGACGGCTTCTGTGGCGCAGTGGGCCAAGGGCCTGCTGAGACGCAGAAGGTTGCGGGTTCGATTCTCGCCGCGAGACAAATGTTTGGATGATCTGCAAGTATTTTTTTGTCTCGGGTCTGGGTGTTTCTATGTATAACATGTATGTATTTGTTTTAAAAAAAAAGTATATTTAGAGTATATTAGTCATGTGTACCCATAACACAAGCTCTGCTTATTTTGGGACCAGATGATTCCGTGTGAAATGTCCGGGATTATTTATAAAAAAATATATATAAATAAATTTAATAAATGACGTTATCTAGCGGAGAACGTGAATATAACTACCAAAAATATATGACCGTTACCTTTGATAAAACTTACCTAATTTTATTAATCACTCAAAATACATAAAAAAGATGGATATAAGAGAAGTCGGAATATCTGATTTAAACTACACCCGTAAAGTAATTTTAAAAATATGCAACATTAATATTATTTTTAACCAACTTCCGAATGTTGTGGTTATCAATTTGGATATTTTTTTTAAGTTTATTACCGCATTACTCCGTTATTTATGACCAGATTTAACACTACAGTACACGCGCTTGTTTTTTTTACTTGAGTACACGCGTGGCCTACTATAGAGTAGGCCATTTTAAAACGTCAATATATTGTATATTCCTAATTATCTGATTAAAACAACAAATATAATGGAAAAGGTATTTATTTTACTTTGTTTGTACAACCTTACATATAAGATATATTATTAAGAATACTGTAAAATCATCAATTTTGTTAATATCTAAGAAAAAGTAACAAAAGTGCCACTTCTGAGACCAACATCAACAGAAATGCTCTCATTTCTACTACATCAGCGGGTTTCCCATCCCTGTTTCTTTGTTAATCGTCCTTTATTTTATCTATGTATATATTATAGCACCTTACCAGGATGTCAGAGATATCGTGCGTGAAAAACAGTTCAAAACAGGATAACGGATCCTTAGCATTCCTAGCTGCATCTCCTTTTGGGCCTGGTGGTATTATCCTAATGTTTCGGGGTCGCGTTCACGTTGCTGTAGGAACATCTTTGTACCAAATAGTTCGTTCGTCGATTTATAGACTGCACCGCGCCTTCTGGTTGCTACTTCCGATAGTGGAACGTCTTCTGATCCTGATGTGTCGTCTGATTCGCTCATTCCTTCCTCTTAATTTTCACGGAGTTTTGACTCGCAGACTAGGGCCTGCAAGTCTGGCTGAATTTCATCATCTTCACTCTCAACCGCTTCTTCATCTTTAGTATCTGGCTCTCGCAGCCACCTTTCCACATGTAAATCATCCATGACGTAAATCTGTAAAAAAACTAAAATAATAAAAAAAATACTTTTTACAGTGTGTAACTAATAAATAATTATTAATAATTTGATATACATACGTATAAATATATTATTATTAACAAGAGAACATTGTAATAGCGTTATAAATCGATAATACATCAAAAGTTACATACCTGAATTTGGTACACCAAAACACGCGCGGACTACTTTAGTAGGCCCGCGCTTTTGGAGTCGAACTGCTTGTGCATGCGTACCCGCTGGGGTCGTGCGGGGTACCGAGGTTGTGTCAAATATACCAGACGAGGATTACCTGGAATCACTAGTTTTTAGCGCGCTTAGTTAAAAAGTTATTGCAAAAAGAGTTACCCTGGTCTATGTAACGGAACAGAAAATCATTCCGTTATAATTCAAAATTATTATGGTATGCTTGGGTACAAACCTTATTAATATCACGTAGGCATACATGGGTCATTCTTATCAGAACAGATTTACCAGCAATTCTATCTCAGATCTTTAATTATTGAATAAAATAGTGCGTAATTCATTACAATGTAAATAAACAAAGCATCTGTCATAACAAACTATACCATAGACGGATTATGGCAGATGTATGTAATTGTCAAGGTCCGTGAGTGAAAGCTAGCAAAAAGTAATTAATACTAAGTTTATAGACTATGGTTTAGAAATATCTTACGACTCATAGAGTATAAAAATAAATAATACTGGATTTGAATTAGTAAGATTAAATAGAATTTGATTCTATAAGATAGAATAATCTATCCTTCTATTAATATATTATTGATAGAATAATTTGGGACGGGAAGATCTCTAAGTTGAATTCGAAAGAGTAAACAATTAAATAGCTATATAAAAACAATATTAAAACAAGAATACATAAATTAAAATCTATTTATGTTAACGATATAATATATAAATCATGAAATAACTACATAAAGATGGGAATAAATTGAAATTTTAATTAATTTAGGGATTGATTTAGTAAAGAGGTTATTTAGCTATACCACGGAGGTTGGTACGTAAATTGAAATAGGATCGAAATTTCGAATGTGTTTGAAAATGGCAAGAAAATGAAAAAAAAAAGAGATGAAAAATAAGATGGCGGATTTTGGTGATTCTGAATAGGAGGGCGCGTAAGGCCGGTCGAGCTGAACGCTTGCGGTAGATTTTCTCTGATGGTTTCCTACAATTACATGGTGTCTTGTCGTGCGTTGTTTTCTGTGATAATTTTATTGTGTGAGTTACGTAATAGTTTATCCGGTCGGTAAGTCGGAAAGAAGACAAGATTCGCCAAAGTGATTGTATGAGGCTCTTACACGGCATGGTCAGTGGGTCGGATGGAAACCTAGCGGTGTTATACTCAAGTCTGGCTTTCCCACCCTGTTAGGAGTTCCCCCAGGACCTCTCGGAACGAGCCTGGAACCAGATTTTACCTCTCCTGAGGATCGGCTTAATGGTTCCCTATGATTGGTTGCATTCTGTGTAAGGAAGGTAGAACCGGACTTAACAGAAGCAATCGATATAGTCTATCTTTATATATTTATATATTTGCACATTATATTGCCTTTAATCTACGGATGACATCCCAGGACTTCGGTATGTCGGAAGTAGATTGTAGGGACGTACTAGGGGTTAGGTACAAATTCGAGGTTTACAACTCGCTGCCCCCAATTAGCAGCTAGGTAGCTCATCATTGCACCCTGATGAGTGACATACACAATTAAATGTACGAAGCTTGCTTCCAGAATTGCGGATTCACACACCAGATTAGGTTAGGTAGGACATCAGGTACAGAACACGATTCGACAAGTTTGAACAGGTTGTCGAATTACTATTATCCATACCTATACAGTAGTATAAATCTACTTATGGGTTTCGTAGGATTGCGTAGTTTACCTGACAACACGTTTCGACAAGTTTGAACAGGTTGTCGAATTACTATTATCCATACCTATACAGTAGTTTAAATCTACTTATGGATTTTGTAGAATTACGTAGTTTATCTGACAACACGTTTCGACAAGTTTGCCTAGGTTGTCGAATTACTATTATCCATACCTATACAGTAGTATGACTCTACTTATGGTTCTCGTAGGACTACGTAGTTTACCTGTATACTAAATCGGTGCGCAAATCAGTGGGGAAACTATCATCGACTAAAAGTTATTAAACTTATAAACTCAATTATCCAATGAGATAGTAATACCAATTATTTACTAAAGATTTAGCTGAAACATTGCACTAGATAATAAATGTCTAGTTGGAAGCAATTATAAATTCTTATGAAATGGAATAATGATTTCTTACACTTTAAATTCTAATGTTCATTATTTGTACATTGTAGTACATATGCGAAAGTCCTTCTAGCTTGCTTGAATCTATGGAAAGACTAAAGCTGCTATCGACGAAGAGTCAGTATGAATATTACTGTTGATATAATTTTATCTAATTCAGACTTTTACCTAGTAATAGTATAGAGAAATATCTCTCAAGGCTCAGAATTAAGCTATCCAAATTTGATATTATTCATGAAATTAAAGTTAAACTATTCATATAATTAGTATATCTATCACACATTATCAATCTTCTTTACTCTACGAACCTAACAAATAAAATCACAACATATTGTATTAGATAATAATTTGTATTAGGGTCGAGTACGGTAAAATTCTTGTGTTGTAGGATTAGGGAATTTCGCCGAGTAGGATAGGAGTTAGGAAGGGCTCTTCTATGTATCCAGTTGCATTCTAAGATGCGATACTAAAAGGCTAACCAGTGGATGGATGGTATGTGAGTTGCTTGCAAACAAAAGTAAAGTAAATGCCCTTGAATGTGTTGGACCGACCTACTACATTGGACGTTTTGATAAAAGATTAAGCCCTCTGATACCCCTTTGCTGAACTATGACAGACATACTAATTACTGAAGTAACTGTTTTGTTTGTTGTCAAAAGTAAAATTAGAGTTCTCTTGGGACATAAATTTGTCCATAGCGGAGGAAGATTGTCCAGGTCACATGGAAAGAAACCTACTATCGCTAGCGAGGAGGGGCTAGTGATCTAAGCCGCAATAAAATATATCAATGTGGGACAAAATCGACATAAACTGCTATTAGGAAGTAGTAATATAGAACAAAAATGATTACCTTGCTTAACTACTGAAACTACCAAAACTATTATCTATATTATATTAACGAGAAAGTGACTATGTCTGTCTGTCTGATACGTTTCGTGGCTGAACTGAGTTTGATGGATTTTGATAAAAAGATAGATCGACTTTGGGGAATGATTTAGGCTGCTGTTTGTATAGATATCACGCGTGCGGAGCTTGATATTATACAAAGTAACAATTCATGAGAAGAACTAATATCGTATTAAAATATTGAAATAACTTAAACCGTTATAATAAGGTTTCACAGTAATACTAGATTGGATATATAATACTTATTTACTTTATGCAGTTTTATAATATCACTAAAGGACAATAATTAATATACTTATTAACCTTAATATCGAGACACAGCGTAGGCAAATCAAAGATATTCTTCAGTATAGAGGATGATTACTTCTAATAATAAAGTTTATAATATTTTAAATACATATCTCAACATAATTCTCTTAAAGAATCAGAGTTACTATATTCGAAACACAACGTAGGATTTTAATCACAAACACTAGACGAATCATTGGCCAAATTAATAATAGATCAAAGTATGTTTAGGGATTTAAATTATATTATATAATACCATTTAGCTATTTGGGGTTAATTAGGTACTTTTAATTAGTAGAGAAGGCGAAAAAAAGAGGTTAGGTGCATCGAGAAGTAGTAGTAGGGGGGGCGTTACATCTGCTATAGTAGGTCGCGCGTGTACTCTATTATTAATATGTTATTTTCTTATGTGAAACGATATACTTTCCGATTCGTTTCATAGAATTTATATCAAAATCACTTTAGTACAAGTAAGTACTTTATAATACAAGTAAGCAAAATTTCGTATTTTGCAAAACTCACGTAAGTTTTTATAATTAGTAAAATGTAATTTTTGTAAATTATGACGAGTAACTGCCAAACGCAAGTTAAAGCTGTCAAGACATCGATACAAAATAATAAAATGAACCTTTTGTTTCTATCATTAGAGTATATAAACCATTGGCTATACCAAATGTTCCGTAGTTTCATTTGTTTATTTCCAATCATTACAATTATATATCAATTTTACGTCGTGGATTTCTGATAACATATTATTATTATTATCAGAACGTAATTGGCCAGCAGTGAGATGCTGTTTATAGGCGTTAATAATCGGCTATGGTCAGGCGCCGACGGTTATTACACACACTGACTTACTAAGGGTTAAGCTTGTATTGACCGGTTTCATTCGTAATTACATTGAAATTACGTTACGTACACTAAATTGAAACCCGTCTTCATTGAATATAAAAATACAACAAAATTGAGAACCTTCTCTTTTTTTAGGTTGATTAAACAGTTTTCATATTACGCTTTTTAGTATTTTATCATTTTTCGAAACTCGTAAACGCCACTGGAAAGTCACGGGAAAGCAAAATACAGAATTTGGTTTATTTGGACAACATCTTTTTTCCCGCTATTCTTATTTAAAAACAAAACTACTGTACCGATTTGATAAAATTATGGCATTAATAGAAATATTTTAAGTTTCCTCTCACATCGTAAATTATTTTTTCAATTCAATTCAGCTCAAAAATGACGGTGTTATGTAGTAAAACATTTAAAGAAAAATAAAAGAGAATTAGAATCCTCAAATTTTTGGAAGTTGGTTAAAAATAAATGTAAAATAATAATAATAATCCCGGACATTTCACACAGCATCATCTGCAGATCATCATCCCCATACTAAGCATAGCTTGTGTTATTGATACCACATGCATGACTGATATATATATATATATTGTAAATACTTATAACCTTCTGCGTCTCAGTCGGACCTTAGCCCATTGCGCCACAGAGGTCGTCGTAATGTAATGTAATTTAATGTACTTTTTATATTATTTTACGGGTGTAATTTAATACAGATATTCAGACTTTTCTTATATCCGCCTTTTTTATGTTTGTAAAGTTGTCAATAAAATTAGGTAAGTTTTAGCAAAAATAATGGTCATATTTTTTTGGTACTTATTTTCACGTTCACTGCTAGATTCCGACCAACTATTGTGATGCAGCAATGTGGCTTCGAGTTTTAATGGGTCACCTCTCAATAGCCAACAGTTAAACTAACAATTAAACTGGGTTTAAAAATAACTTTTGCGGCGCCCTTTTATTGCTATACAATGACTATCAAAAAGTTATGACTTCTGTGCTGGGCAGACATTGTTAATTGATACACCGTCTTCAATGGAACTCCAGCTTTGAGTGGAGGGGATAAAGTTTAGGTTTTAATGGTTGTAATGGAGTGCAGCACAGAAGGTAGCCGACAGAAGTTGTCTAGTCGAGTTTGTAGCGATAAAAATAGAGTACCCGGATATAGTTACTTTCAGAAAAATTGTTTTCGCATAAGTCTTTTTTAGAGTTCGAAAGTTCAAAAACACTTATAGTCTCGTCATTTCCGTCTGTCGGTCAGTTTATCTGTTTGTTCGTCCTTAATCGGAGCTTTTACTAAACTAATAGCATGGTTTAAAAAATATAAAAGTTTTATACTAAACTAGCAGTTCCGTTCGAGACTACATCCGCGCGTTTTGAAAAGAAAAAAAAAAGAAAAATAATATCTAATTGTAAATCAAACAAACACAAAACATTTCATCGAAATCGGTCCAGCCGTTTTGGAGGAGTTTAATTACAAACACACGCATAGAACATTTATATATATAAAGACTAGCTGCTTCGCACGCGTGGAACCTACATAAAAAGTACCCTATGTCCTTCTCTAAGGTCTCATCTATCTCTATACCAAAATTCATCAAAACCGGTTCAGCGGTTTAGGCGTGAAAACCTAACAATCAGACAGATAGACAGACAGAGTTACTTTCACATTTATAATATTACGAGTATATAGTGGGGATTATTTTATTTTAATAACTAAATGATTTTGAATTAGTTTAGGACCTTTTCTTATCATGTCACTAGTTATTTCAAACCAGTGTGGTGAAAGGAATAGAGTGTGCCTTAGAGGTACCTTGCATGTGACTTGTAGGGCGATCGCGCTATTTGTCAACGTAATTGCAATTGAACGGATTGGTTTTGGCAAAGGTTTGGATATGGCTAGGATTTGGCTAATCTGAATGTCAAAATGGTACCGCGCTATTCGCCCTGAATTATCTAATCGTTTATTTTACCAATCGACATATTTTTTTTTCTAGAACTACCTAGTATTACTCTATGCACAGACTACTAGGATGTACTAAATCAAAAACCTTCGTTTGAAAGCACTACGTTTCTGTTATAGTGATTAGCGCGGTACGAAATTTGTGAAAAATAACGTTTTGACTTTGGTTTAGCTTTGGTTCAGACGTTCAAAGTTACCACGGTCGCGCCCCTGACCACTAGACATTGCGTGATCTAATATTAGCTTGGGCTTTTTTTTAAATGTTATTATTAAATAAATATGAAGGCTCGTTTTTATCGAAACAAATCCCAAAATCAGATAGTACTATCCACATCAATTTTCAGTTTTTAATAAAATGTCGTCAAAAAATATTATGCTTAGTACTTTTTATTCTATTTGTTTTTTTATGGACGACCTCTGTGGCGCAGTAGGTGAACACCCGCCTACGACGCAATAGGTTGCGGGACAAATGTTTGTATGATCTGAATGTATTTGTTTCGGTATGTAAGTATAATATGTAAATAAAAAAAATAAAAGCATATAAGTAATACTCATATACTTTATTTTTATGAGTCATGTCGTACCCATAACACAAGGTCTGCTTACTTTGAGACCAGATCATGTAGTGTGAAAGGTACCTACATCATTTTTTAATTGAAGTGAAAACTTATTTTAGCGCAGTACGCATATTTTTAGATGAGGTAAAACCTCTGATTCGCGACACCGTTACCGTCTGGGGCGAGACGCAGCCGGCTGCCGCGCTCGTCCCATTTGATTATAAACCTTAATTCACATGTTTACAGTCTACTTTTTTATGGAGAAGTTTACTGAGTTAAGTTCTTTGATATAGACGCAGCCGGTTGCCGCGCTCGCCCCATTTGATTATAAACCTTAATTCACATGTTTACAGTCTACTTTTGTATGGAGAAGTTTACTGAGTTATGTTCTTTGATATATTATCTACATTCTGAACAAAAAATATTGCATCATCTGTGTTCGTTCAGTATTTGATTGGCAGTCGTCATAATTACTGATTTTGAAGTGATTTATTACTAAACTCTAATGCGCCAAAATAAGTTTTCACTTCTGTCGGCACTCCCGGAGTGCAACACGATTTTTTTATTTTTATTTTAGGCCTCAGTAGGTACTTAGAAAACAATTTGACCTTATTCGAGTTGTGCATTCCAACAACGATATCAATATCATAACAGTTATACAACATAATGTCTATTTCATTTTAGATGGAGCAGTTATCTTTTGAAAAACGAGACCCACTTTTTCCAATCGCCGGCCATCGGTTATGGCCACTTTTATCTATTTTATAGTTATGTTATCAATGAGTACGATAATTTTATTAAATGGGAATTTTAAACTCTTACAGGAGCTGACCACGTTAAATATTTTGTACGCATTTTGTTTTATTTTGTAAAGTATTCAAAAAGCTTGTCCAAAAAATCTTGACGCGTCTGTCAGCTCTGCCTTAAGACAGTTAACTGACAGATTTGTAATGTATCAACTAATGCAATCTTGTATTAGTTTTTCGTAATTAAGCTAGTTCATGACTTGCCATAGAAGGCCCATAATCGCCACGCTGGGAATACGGGTTGGCGATCGCAGTCATTCCTCGCACCACTGGCGCTGCTGCCCATCACCGGTCTAGTTAAGGTTGGCGGTCTATCGTAGCCCGGGGATTCTTCGCACCCCCTGGCCCGCCGGAACAGGAACGCTGCCGTGGTTGGGAATAGCGGAGCGACCAGGAACTGGGGGCCGTGGTATACTAGGGGCTGAAGATCGAGCTAAATGGCGTGCCATGGGAGAAGCCTATGTCCAGCAGTGGACTGACACGGGATGATGATGATGATGATGAAGCTAGTTATAAGATGAATTATACAATAAAGCGCTAGGACCAGGACAAGTTTCTTGACAGTTCTTCTTGGACTTGGGTTTGGATGGCATCTAAATTCACCTAGTATGTAAGGCGTTTCAAAGTGATCCTTGTGATTGTATTGAATAGTAAAAACAAGTTGGTAGTAGGTCTGTTTTCTGCGCTGTAGGTCGGGGGTTTCGATTCCCTCCCAAGACAAAACTTTGTGTGATGAACATAGGTGCTTGTTCTGTGTCTGGGTGCTATAAATTATCATAAGTATGTATTTCAATCATAGCTCATAATTTAGTGCACCCCGACCAATCTTAATTCAAATCGAATTAATTTAAATCAAATGCAAGTTAGGCTCCTCTCCATCCAATCTGATCTGGCATCACTGATATCAATAATCACCTTTTTTTTATCAACCTATCGATCCAGAGATTCCTAATTTTAAGAAATACCTGTCATTTGTAACACCTGGATTCAAATACAGGAAATGATCATGAGTATGTATTTACAAAAATAAAAAAGTATATAAGTCGTATATCAGTCAAGTGGTTTCCATAACACAAGCTCTGCTTACTTTGGGGCTATATGATGCTGTTTGAAATGTCCGGCTTTATTTATTATTAGCTTTGGTTCGGACTACATCGAAATCGTTAGATTGCGATGCTAAAAAAATGCGAGGCAGTCTTTAGGGACTGCCGATAGAAGTGAAAACAAAGAAACTTGTGAATGGTATCGTCGAGCTATTAGATTATTATTTTTGATATGTAAAGTGTTAATGACAAATTTAAACTTTAATCCTTGATCATAAACACTTTATAAATATAATTATATAGGTATTATAAATATAAATATAATTTAAATAATAAATAATAAATAAATATTGCTGGAATATGCACACAACACCATCTAGTCCCAAACTAAGCATAGCTTGTATTATGGTGACTAGATGACTCACAGAATACTTTTATATATTTATATACATACTTTTGATACATTATAATACCCAGACACAGAACAAACTATGTTCTACAAATGTTTATCCTGGGAGGGAATCAAACCCTCAACCTTGAGCGCAGAAGGCAGAACTACTACCAACTGAGCTGACAGGTCAGTCAATTCGAAGATGACGCGAGTTTCACGCTTTTTGTTCACCCAAAAAGTGCTCAACGCACATAAAGAAATTTTCACTTCAATAACTACGTTTTAAAAACGAAAAAGAAACCGACTTCATGGAATGAAATTTGAGCCTATAATACATTTTTAGTGGAAAGTAGATGTATTTTGTATATATATAATATGGGTAGGCCAAATAAGCGCACCGCTCCAATGAGACAGCGAGGTATCGAAGTACATGAAAACATCATCGATGTATACAATTTTTTGATATTCGTTGATTTTTCAGCTCGACCGATTTAGATAAAATTTATATGGGACCACCTGTGAAGTATACCCTTTCAAACAAAAAAGAATTTTCCAAATCGGTTTAGCCGTTTTCGAATAATCGGTGAACATACATAAAAAAAACAAGTATCGACGAATTGAGAACCTCCTCCTTTATGATAAAGTCTGTTAAAAACATGAAACAACACGAGAAAAACTCATTATATTTAAGAGCTACACATGTGTTAACTGCATAAAATGTCAAAAATGTAAAGCGGAAATTTAACTATACTTGTATTATGTTGCAATGTGATTTGTAACGTGGAATCCAAGATCATTCTAGAAGGTCAATCTGCGATGACATTAAGAAAAGACAAGTGACGATCGACTATGACTTATAACAAAATAAACCATTTGACATTATCAAAACTCCTAATTTTATGATCATGAAATCTTTCGAATGAGGAATCATGAAGAATATCGTTTCATCAGAGGCTTAAAACTCTGATGAATGTGGAAGATGTAAATGATCTGACTAATTTGGAATCTGGCGATGTGTTCTAAATTAAATTATTACCCAGAAATTAAATAGTTTACAATATAGGATATAATTCTCAACTCAACTGATCCAGATCACTGCCAGAGGGCAGCGTTCCCAAGTTACTGGTGGCATTGTCACGTTGAATAATAATAAAAATAATAGTGCTGGACATTTCATACAGCGTCATCTGGCCCCAAAATAAGCAGAGCTTGTGGTACCCACATGACTGATATACTACTTAAATACGTTTTTTTTGTAATTACATAAATATTATATCTACATAGAAACACCCAGATCCGAGACAATGCAA
Organism: Lampropteryx suffumata; assembly: GCA_948098915.1. NCBI lineage: Eukaryota > Metazoa > Arthropoda > Insecta > Lepidoptera > Geometridae > Lampropteryx > Lampropteryx suffumata. The sequence continues at coordinate 7,683,147 of OX402563.1, forward strand.
TGCTGATACGCTGAGCCAGATAGGAGCCAGCTCTTGGGTCACGCAATGTATCTACCAGACGCCGTGGAATAATTTTGTCAAGATAGTTCTCATTATAGGAAGAAGAAGAAGGTTAAAGGGGTACGAAATGTCTTTTATTATAACGACATTGACGTTCAAATTATTGTGGTCAGTCGGCCCCTTAAGACACACCCACGTTATTATAATTTCAAGGTGCTAAGATTGATTATTTCTATAACAAAAGAGAATAATTGTCAGTGGTTTAACATACAAACATACATACAGAATGTTCTAAAAAAGTGACCTTATATTAGGACCATACAAATGAAATTGGCGTTTTGTATGGGAGGAATATAAAATCGTTGTTTTTTTTGTAAAACACATTTAATTATTCAAAGTATGCACCATTGTTATCTATTCACTTTTGTCGTCTCATAGGTAGTTCATTGATCCCTTTACTAAAATAAATGAATTTTTGAGGTGTAAACTTCTTTTAGAGCGGTACGCATATTTTTAGATGAGGTAAAACCTATGGATTCGCGACACCGTTACGTCTGAGGCGAGACGCAGCCGGATGCCGCGCTCGTCCCATTTGATTACAAACCTTAATTCACATGTTTACAGTCTATTTTTGTATGGAGAAGTTTACTGAGTTAGGTTCTTTGATATATTATCTACATTCTGAACAAAAAATATTGCATCATCTGAGTTCGTTCAGTATTTGATTGGCAGTCGCCATAATTACTGATTTTGAAGTGATTTATTACTAAACTCTAACGCGCCAAAATAAGTTTTCACTTCTGTCGGCACTCCCGGAGTGCAACCCGATTTTTTTTCCTTGTATGAAGTTATCCGTATTTCGGATATAATGATGTGGATGTCGCAGACATTCCAAAATGTATGATGTTGGGATTTTGGGTTTTTGACAAAACTGCGTGTGTTTTAGGTACGTTTACAATTATTAACGTCCACAAAACAGTTTTAAGTATTATTTTAGTTGTAATATCTAGTATTTTCAGCGTTTTACATTATACTAAAACAATATGAATTCTGTTCGCGAATGTTAAAATAATACTAGTCCTAAATATGTTAAGAAAACTGGGAACTCCAAGTTATTGTGAATAAAAAAAATTAAAGAAAAACCTATAGTCGCAGAGACTAACCTATTTGGTAATGTACATTTTGATAAACACGGGTTTTACTCGCGTATTATTTTGTCGATGGAGGCACCGACAATGTTTCTACACGCACGACCCGCACCGCGAGATACAGCAGTCACCCGCAGTGCGAACCGTGAACTCGAATGGCAACGAGCGGACCGCAGATCAAACTCACCATGATGAAGATTCTCTAGACGAATCGAAACAGTGTCGGTGCCTCCCATCGACAAAATAATACGTGAGTAAAACCCGTGTTTATCAAAATGTATAGTACAACTCACGGAAGTTTGAAAGTGATATTTGGTAGGGGTTTGATTGTGTATTTGGATTTTAGATGCTATGAGAGACTCAAGTTTTTCATTTGAGATGGTATTTGCAACACCCTGTTGATATAATAATTGAGCGGTCTTCCAAAGCATGAGCTCCTCATTTTATTACCCATTGTAAGTAAATTGAGAGAAATGAGAAATGATTTTTCACAGCGAAACGCATTAGTCAGTCTTTTTTATAGTAAACACGCAAGACGAGCCGACCGCGCTGCAATTTTGTCTAACAAATTCCGCGGTTTTGCCAAATCGTTTATTTCACTGGCCTCTGGTAAATGCGTGTAACTGTGATCAATTTATTTGTGTACGAAATTGTATTGTAGCTGTTTTGCCGTTGGCTCCTAATCTATTAGAAAGTGAGGTGATATCGGTTCATTGGTGTTCCAATGGTACTCAGCTTTGTAGGCGCCGTGTCTGTATCTACGTACATATATCTATATAGTGTTGATCTGTGAGTGGATTACGAGTTTTTTGACAGTATCTCAGTCGAGATAAACACATCGATCGATCGAGGTGCCTTCAAAGTTAGCAGATTTTGTTGATCTCGATCTATATGTAATTTAAGTTTACTCGACGAATAACTAGGGGCACTTTTCGATACGGGTGATGATAATAATAATAATAATATGTTTTATTTCCAAACAAAATCTTTACAAGTTGTCTTAAGTAACTTAGATCTAAATGCAGACAATGAAACATTTGTCGCCTTAACCTGTAAAGTCTTGACATTGACTCCTCACTCTAACTATGTATTATTTACTTGTAAATAGACGTGAGAGATCTCTGCTTCGGCTTTTAACAAAGGAAGGTTGTAGGAAACCAATTTGTTATGTATGTGTATTCTGACTTATATTTTTATTTTGTAGGGTTTCAACCATGCGAGATTATAATGTCTTATTAGGAGATAGAGAAAAAAAGAGATAAAGAAAAAAATAATGTGCAACTAAAATAATTCATGAAAACTAATTACAGCCAATACTCTTGAAATGTATTTGTGTGTGTTCGTGTGTGTGAGTAGGTTTATGTGTATGTATGTATATGTTAGTAATTTGGGAGTGTGTGTGTAATGGGTTTTGTTTAGCCTGTGGATAGAAGGTCTTCTATTTGTTGGTATTCCAAGCTCTGCAGATAATTGTTAATTTTAATTTTACATTCTCTGTAAATTTTGTTGTGTAATGTGGAATGCCTGTTTATTTTATTATATAAATGTGCTGCTTAAAAAAGTGTGTGACGCAGTGCAAATGTTGTATTACATAGTTTTGTGTTGAATATATTATGTTTAAGTCTTCTATTTGTTAGGTTTGAGCCGGCGCGTTTTGTGTGTTGTTTAAGGACAACTTTTTGTATGTAGAGTTTCCTAACAGTTAAGACTTTGCAATCTTTGTAGAGTTCAGTGGTTGGAAACCTATACGGGTGAGAGTAGGCTACCTTGAGCACAGCTCACTGCGCTCTTTCCAACGGAAGTAGATGTGTCTTTGCGGCTCTACCCCAGGAGTATATGCAATATGTTATTAACGATTGGCATAATGCGTAATATACCGTTTTTAGTTGAGCTTTATTCGCCGCATACCGTATGTTTTTAAAAACTGCAATAAATTTTCGTATTCTGGCTATCAGCAGGTTAATGTAAGGTTGATAGGACAAATGTCAATCAAGTGTCACACCAAGATATTTAATAGTGTTGCACCTTTCCAAAGTTGGACAAATACATTTTGTTGCGTTATCTCTTAAACATGATATAGAGTGAGCTTTTATTTTATGTTCAGGACTTTTCGGAAGCCCAGGTTTCCGAAGAGAAAAGGCTATTTGGTTTTGGTAGTATTTTGTGTAAGTATATTTTGGAAGAGCTTTTTTGTTATCATATCAAAACCATTTTGGACAAAAGAGTAAACCTGATCCCAACTCTCTCCCTGAAATAACAATACCGTATCATCTGCAAAAGACAACAACTTACAGTTTTTGGTATAACAAGTTGGCAAATCTGGTTTATATACACTAGAAATAGAGTTGGTCCCAGGATAGAGCCTTGCGGAATTCCATAAGTGACATGTAACTCTGTACTAAGGTACTCTCCAATTTTTACACTTTGTGTTATTTCACTCAGATAACTCCGCAGTAGCTCTAGCTAGTTATCACGAATTCCTAAGCCTTCCAGCTTCTCCAGGAGCAATGGAATAGAGACCGTGTCAAATGCCTTAGCTAAGTCTGAGGATATGCCCATACATTTGGAACCCCTATCAAGACATTCCACAACATAGCGATTTAGCTCACTCACCGCGTCTGTAGTAGATCTATTATTGTTATTTATTTAATTAGTGTTATTGACATGTTCGTACTAATAAATAAATAAATAAAGCCAAACGGCATCGAATTTTAATATTTACGTCCACACACATTAGGTCATCGCCAGCGAGTCGCTGTCAAACAAAGTCGCCTCAGTGGTTACCTGGCTTTAGTCGATACTATGTACCATGCCTTTTAAAATCAATATCAAAAACATGTTTATCAATGTAATCATATAGACCACATTGGATTCTTCGTTTGTCATTTAATGAAGTAACATAGCACTTTTTAATAAATAGTTTTTCTCATACTATTGCATGTTTTATTCAGTAATGTTTGCAGAATTTTATTCCATAAATTTTAACTTCATAGCAATACGATTTGAACGACGAGGAATCCTGAGAAAGTTCTAAACGGCCATTCCGTAATGAAATTTAGAGTAAACATATGACGATTGACTAAAGACTTTATAACCAAACAATCACTTGACACTGGCAAAATTTTCATCAAAACAGATGCTATTATAAGAAGAAAAAAGGAAGAAGATCACTTTGAAATTCACTAGATAAATGTCAAAGTCAAAAGATACTTTATTCAATACATCACTTTGAAACGTCTTACATACTATGTGAATTTAGGAAAAATATACGTGCCAATTCCTCCTAAGCCAAAGAGGATTGATATGAAACTCGTCCTGGTCTTAGCGCTTTTTTATATCATCATTCTTATAACTACACAGTCTAACTTTGAAAAACGAATACAAGGTAATAGTAGGTTACACACTGCAAATCTGTCAGTTAACTGTCTGAGGGCAGAGCAACATGAGGCTAGGCATTCTTATCAACAATATAGTCATTTATATTATAACTCGCTGCTGCCCGCGACTTCGTCCGCATTATTTTATTTTTTTTCCTTGCAAAATTTTATTGACCTCTATTCAGCACCTCAGACGTGAAAATATACCAGAAAATAGTTACTTTTATGCATTTATAATAATAGTTATAATAATAAAGATTATGTATCTCGTACACTGGTATCCTGGTGCCTTGTATGTTTTACTTTGAATGCAAAGTAAAGGGATACGTGTTTCAGGATTTTTTTATCCAATTCAAGTTTCAGACTAATCACACCCACCACCCATTAAAAAGTTTCCATACAAACATTCACACCCCATTTAACTCCTTTATGATGGTTATTTTGAAAAATCCTGAAATGTGTCTATTTATTTTGTATTTTAAGTATCCAAACCAAGTTTCTAAGAAATCACACCATCCGTTTATAAGTTCCCATACAAACTACAAACTTATATTATTCCTTGGTAAGGGTTATAATGAAAAATCCTGAAACACGTAGCCAGATATTTTGCATTTTAATTATTAAAAATAAAGTTTCTAGTAAATCACACCACGCGTTAAAAATTTTCAAACTTTAGTTTTTACACCTTTTCGCCCTCTTAAAGGTTGAATTTCAAAAAACCCCGCCTTAATGGGTGGTTTTGCTATAAAAGGAAGCTACCTTACAAATTTAAGCTTTCTAGCTTCAGCGGTTTCGGCTCTGCGATGATGAATCAGTCAGTCAGTCAGTCTTTTATAGGTACAGAATAGATACGTTTTTTACACAAGACTAACCTTTATGTAAGCTTTGTGTATTGCAGCTATGCTACGAGTATACCCTTCATATGGGATGGTAACTATTATGCGCCTTAAAGTAGTTGAAGTCAAGGTCCATATCACAAAATGTTAGCTTACGACATCAGAACTAACAACAAACATGGAAACTCTAATAATTACGCACGAACTAACAAACTTTCATGGGAGATACACAGGTTATCTTTGGCTTTTCGGAACGAGTACTGCACTGCGAAAACTAATCACGCGATGTCCTTACCTTCAATTAAGTTACGTTCAATTTCTGCACGCGGCTTTGCACGGGTTGTATCTACATATAAAGTAGCCTATGTTAAGCTATGTGAACTCCACATCTTACGTATGAAGCTACAAAGTTGAAGTTCAAGTTTCAAGTTTTAAATTTATTTATTTAAATAAAAGTAACATTACAGATAAATCGAGGCGTTACATCTACCTATGTTTAATAAAACAATATCTATACATATAAAAGAGCTTAACAAAGGGTAAAACGGGGTGTCAAAGTTTGTATGGGAACTTTTTAACGGGTTTGTGATATCTTAGAAACTTGGTTTGGATACTTAAAATGCAAAATAAATGGACACGTGTTTCAGGATTTTTCAAATTTTTTTTTTAATTGTTGGTGGTTGTGATTGGTTTGAACTTATCAATAAAATTTGGCAAGGAGATAAATTGCATCGTGGGGAAGGCTTTAAACTACAATTCCTTTAAAAAAATATGGACGAAGTCGCGAGCAACAGCTAGTAGAAGATAAAGAAATAGAAATAGAAAAGACCTTAAAACTAGTTAGGAACAATCTTTATCTTAAACCAGGTTACTGTTATAATGACTAGTCAACCAACAAATTATCTATTATTATCTATCTTAAGATCTACCCTAAAATTATTTACCAACTTATTAGCGTACACAATAAAATAAAGTAACACGAATTACTTGAACTTACCTATACCTTTCTAATGATAATTGTTTGTTTATGCTAAACATAACAATAACACTAACAATTATAAATACTTACCTACTTACTCAAGCTTTTCACAGTAGCACATACTCAGTCTATCAATAAGGGGCCATTTATCAGCAAATACAAGTTGTGCGGCGTAAAAACTTTGGCGGAACCTTGGTGGGGAAATTCGTAAGCGTCGCGCCAGACGCGATAGAGTTATTTACGCTATAGATAGAGAGGCATAATTTAGGTATATAATATATAATAATGCAAGCTGAATTGCACTTTGTTGCATCGTAGTAAGAGTGGCTATTTTAATGTAGTTGTTCTAATTATTCTATGTCTCTATTCAGGTCACTGACTATATCGATACTAAGTATCGTCTAAATTGACTGCCGTTGCAGTGTGATTGAGTCAGAAACAATTACAAACTATAAAATTTTTAATAATATTTTATGATTTTATATCTTTTATGATATAACTGGTAATTTTGAGCAGAGAATATGAGTTAATAATTTTTTTCTCTGATGATAAGAGTATATGATTAAAATACAAGTGAAAAAGTTTAGCTATCTAACCGTTTAGAATGGTCCGTAGATAGATCAACTGTCGCACTCAAAATCCAATCAGTGTGCAATTGAACTCAGTAAACTAATTAATATTTTCCTTGCTAACCGTAAAACGTTTCGGCATAAAATTACCCAATCAAAGTGTTAATCATTATGTTTTAAAAACTAAAAAGAAAACCGACTTCATTAATATAAAAGTATTTTTTTTACGCTTTTAAGTATTTTATCATTTTTCTAAATTCGTAAACACCACTGAAAAATCACAGGAACGAAAAATATTTCCAGCTGTTTTGATTTAAAAACCAAACAACAGAACCGATTTTAATGAAATTTCTATGGGACTAATATGTAAGTATATCCTTTCTCATGATATTTTTTCAAATCGGTTCATAAATGATGGAGTTATGCGGTAACAAACATAACAAAAAAAAATTACAACTGAATTTTGAAACTTCTCCTCTTTTTATGTCGGTTAAAGAAATACTCGAAAGTGGACTCTCTTTAGGAATAAATGCTTTCCTCTTGTTTGAGGGTTTTAAACCTTGCTAGTTTAATAACTATAATTAACTATTTACTACCAATGATGCCGAGAGTTCGATGCTCTTTCGCAGTGCGAGTTTACACAAAAAACCGGGGAAAGTTGTGACCAAAATACTAAGCAGGGTGACCCCTGTAATTAGGTATTTTGCCTTAAGGCTGTCGCTGGCTAGTTAAATTAACTATCTCCGTATTGCTTAATTTTGCTAATTGAAATTAGTAATAAATATCGTAAGCTCAGCGACACTTTTGAAATATTACTTTTATTTTTATTACAATTAAATTGTTTTTATTAAAAAAATGCATAGTGATAAGGAATCAAAAAAAGAGCGTGAGTAGCACCGTACTGTACTTATCGACCTACCTTATTTTTCACAATCAATGTTATATAATCCATCTTTCAAATTCAGGGCAACTGCACTCACATACACACACACACACACACACACAGCATGGTTATTATACCGTTATAATTGTAATGTTATTGTAACCCGCTAAGAACTATCCGTGGAGGGTAAATTGAAAATAAATAAATAATAAATAAATAAATAATGCCGGACATTTCACACAGCATCATCTGACCCCAAACTAAGCAGAGCTTGTGTTATGGGTACCACATGACTGATATACTACTTATATACTTATATACTTTTTTTTTGTAAATACTTACATATTATACATTGAAACACCCAGGCCCGAGACAAATAGTTGCAGATCATAAATCAGCGTAGTACAGCAATATTTTTGCTGAATATATTCCCCTTTGCCCTGTGAACTAGTTTAGGTATAAATAATTCAGTATTTTATTTACTTTTAACCGACTTCATCAATAAGGAGGAGGTTCTCAATTCTTCGGAATATTTTTTTTTATGTATGAAATCGGTCGAGCGGTTTTATAAAAAATCAACAAAAATCTATAAATTTTATACATCGATGATATTTTCATTACCTGCAGTGCAGATCAGTGCGTTTAGTTGATCTACCTGTATTATATATAAACAAAATACATCTACTTTCCACTAAAAAAATCAGAATAAAATAATTTTATATTCTCAAATTGTATCCAATGAAGTCAGTTTTTTTTTAGTTTTTAAAACGCAATTATACTGTTCATAATGTAACAATCCATGTTCTTCTTATGTTTAACCGACTTCAAAAAAGGAAGAGGTTCTCAATTCGTCTGAATAGTTTTTTTTATGTATGTACCGATTACTCAAAGACGCCTGAACCGATTTAGAAAAATATTTTTTTGTTTGAAAGGGTAGATATACTTCTCAGGTGGTCCCATTAAAATTTATCGAAATCGGTCGAGCTGAAAAATCAACATAAATCTAAAAATTGTATACATCGATGATATTTTCGTTTACTCCGATACCTCGCTATCTCATTGAAGCAGGGCGTTTATTTGGCCTATCCATATTATATAACAAAATACAACAGTAGATCTTTTCACTATTATAGGCTCAAATTTGTTCATTGAAGTCTGTTTTCTTTTTAGTTTTTAAAACGTAATTATTATTGACGACCTCTGTGGCACATTGGGCCCGACTAACATGTAAAAGGTTGCAGGTTTTCCCGCCGCGGGACAAATGTTTATATTTGCAAATATTTGTCTCGAGTCTGGGTGCTTTTATGTATTTAAAAAAGTTTAAAAAATATATACGAGTAAGTAGTATATCAGTCATCTGGTACCAATAACACAAGCTCTGCTTATTTTGGGGCTAGATGATACCGTGTGAAATGTCCGGCATTATTTATTTATTAAAGCACGAACATTGCACTAACGAAGAGATGAGTTAGATTGAAAGTCAATTACGAGAAACTTTGTAGTAGAAACAATGTTCCGATACATCGATATATCCTCGTATCCTCATGACCATGTTAGTTTGTAATTGCAAACAATTTTTTTATGTAATAGTAAATTAACTGTTTTCGGTGTTTTCTTTTACAAGAACCGTGAGACCTTCCTTAAAATTTTATGATAACTCAACGGGAAGTAAGCCATTGTTGAAGTGAAAACTTATTTTAGCGCGGTACGCATATTTTTTGTTGAGGTAAAACCCTTGGATTTGAGACACCGTTACCGTCTGGGGCGAGACGCAGCCGGCTGCCGCGCTCGCCCCATTTGATTATAAACCTTAATTCACATGTTTACAGCCTACTTTTGTATGGAGAAGATTACTGAGTTAGGTTCTTTGATATATACGCAGCCGGCTGCCGCGCTCGCCCCATTTGATTATAATTTACAGTCTATATTGTATGGAGAAGTTTACTGAGTTAGGTTCTTTGATATATTATCTACATTCTGAACAAAAAATATTGCATCATCTGTGTTCGTTCAGTATTTGATTGGCAGTCGCCATAATTACTGATTTTCAAGTGATTTATTGCTCAACTCTAACGCGCCAAAATAAGTTTTCACTTCTGTCGGCACTCCCGGATTGCAACCCGATTTTTTTTTATTTAGGCGCTTCGCAAACGTAGACACTTTTTGTTGCCGTCACGGCACACCATCACAGGGAACCGTAGTTGCTGTGTCATGTGGCGGTGATCGGACACAGTCGCCCGTTCCTACTACTGGCCACTGGTACAATTCGTTACTTGTTTTCTGTCAGTCTCACGATGGACGTCGATGAAGAAACTCAGTACAATAAGGAAGTAAGGAAATAAGAAAGTAAGGTACTAAGTAAGGAAATACGAACATCAAGTCCCATAACACGTATATATTGTGTTTTTCGCCACTTGAATTGACATAAAGGGCGAGAGTTTAGATGTTTGCAGGACGTCAACGTGACCTGTTCTAACAACAAGGAGTGCGTGGGTGTAATTACACAGAATATCACGGTTTTGAGGCTTCACATTCGTTTTTGCGGTACTCTGTCTTTATATTTATACATATGCACATATGTAATACTAATCCGTCCTTTAAAACTCGTTCCAGTTTCAATTAATAATTGAAGTTATACCGATTGCTAATCAATCATAAACATTGATTGTATTCAAAAGTTCCAAAATCACCCTCATAACCTTACAACACAATATTTTAATTACGTTGTCTTATAGTGAACCCCAGATTAACAGTAGAGATATAATTCTGTCAGAAACTTTGCATATTAAAATGATAGCTTCCACCAACTTCTCGTGTTTCGTTTTATATTATGTTCAATATGAGTAGAGTCGTGAATTATTGCATTTAGCACCTTATCTCTTTGACATAAATGTCGACTACCACTCTACATTAAACTTTTGTTTGATGGTTAACAATAAACAGCGTCGTCACCGCAATCTGTTCCAAAGTTTTTGGGCAAACGCTTTGTAGAACCAGATACTTGATTTTATAAGAAAAACTTAAGTACAGTCAGCACTAAAACCCGCGCCACTAAACTTAAGCGAGTTAAATAAAAACTTCTGCTCGAGTTCCAAAACGCCAATGAGACCGTTTCAAATAATTAGACACCCTTAAATATTTAAGACAAGCGCTACAGAGGCAGGCCGTGCACTCGATGGTATGATGATATAAAGAAAATCGCGGGTCTACAAAGGATCCAAATAGCTCAGGATAGAGAAAGATGGCAAGCCTTGGAGGAGGCCTTCACCGGAAAGGGTTTCTGATACATAATTATACAAAAATTAATAACAGTTATAATATGATAAGAAAACAAATAAGTTTGATAAGTATAGTTTATAAATACTAAAATTGTAAAAAAAAATACAGGAAATAAATAGGGCTTAAATAATAATAATAATTAAAAAATTAAGAAAGTGATGGAAACGTCATGTTAGTGGGATTAGATGTCATTTCAGGCACCAAATTGGTAGAGATAGAGTTACGCCAGAAGAGATAGAGTTAGGCAATAGAAAGAGAGGCTCAATGTAGGTCGTTATATAACAATATATAATATATAAAGTTAAGCGCTAAGGGCTTGAGCAAGCTGAATTGCACTTCAATGCGTCGTAGCATGAGTCGCTATTTATATATAGTCAAGGGGGGGAATTGCAACAGCGGGGTAAAAGTAAATCTATGTAAGTCTCCACGTGATCTCCTTGATATAAAAACCAAAAGTTAATTCCATTTTTCGCATTGTTTTGCTATTACCCCTGATTTAAAACTATCTACAGTCCTAAGTAATTGAGCAACATTATTACATTTGGCCAGTATACAAGGGCAAATGTAATAAGTGAGCCATATTTTTTTAAACTTTAATTATCTTTCACTATCAGAGTGATTTTAATATAACAAATTACTTAAAACCTTGGCCTACTAAATACTTGATACACATGGGAATTGTGTACTTTAAATTATAACAAACTAAAAAGTTGTGTATGGTTGAGTATGTAATTCTAGTTATGGATCTCGCATTTACCCCACTTTACACTATAAATGTTTTCTTTGAGTTCGCCTTCTATACTTGTACTAATAAGTATTCTGTGGCATAGGGTCATATTCTAAAGCTCAAAGTCAGATCGAGAATTATGAATATATTTTTTTTACATCATTGCATGACCTGTCAGAAAATCAATACACAGTTCTCTTCTCTATACGAGTTTAAGTTTTGTTGAGTACACACTTTATTAAGTATCCACCCCTTTTGCTAGCAAGCTCATAATAATTGTTAACTTTATAAACAGTAATTATGTTGTTCTAATAAATTCAAAGATATATCCAGTTATTATAATTTACTATCGCTAAATGAAATGATCCTCCAGAACCTTTAAATAAAATCTCAAGTTTTAATGGCTAGCGATGCGATGACTCAGTACTTTTGAGAGAGGCTGTACTTAAGGATAAGTCTGCTGGGCGTCCATACCATTCTACTAATATTGTAGAGAGTTTGTATTAATGTTTGTTTATTACTCAATAATGACTGACCTGACAAGTCGATCAAAAAAGCATCCTTTCTCGAAACAGTTTAGGCCATTTTCGACGTCAATTAACTTCGTTGTGGATAGAATCCTGAATTTTCAGTAACCAAGGAGGCATTGTAGCAGGCAACACGGTATATTTAAAATTTCATTCATTTTATGAATTGTAACTAGTCACTCACTCATATACTCACTCACTGACTGACCGATCATCAACACTCTAAGGCACTTCTAGCAGACATAGAAGCTTTACATTTAGAATACAATTAAAGACCAAGGAAAAACTAAAATATTTTGCAATTGCGGTCCAGTTTTCTAGATACACCATGTGCAAAAAAAACATTGTTTATATGGGATTACAAAGTTACATTTGAGGTGGGAGATGGGAGATAGGAAATGGGAGATGGGATATGGGATATGGGAGATGGGGAATGGGAGATGGGAGATAGGAAATGGGAGATGGGATATGGGATATGGGAGATGGGGAATGGGAGATGGGAGATGGGAGATGGGAGATGGGAGATGGGAGATGGGAGATGGTTTATACACTAAACCAACATAAGGTGATCCCTCAAACACTACTCAATACATACAAAACGGGGGTCTCATTAGACTGGAAATATAGTGTCACCAAATTGGTAATAATCCTGTACTAACTTACAACGATGCGCTGGTAGTATTTACGCCTAAAATATCCAAAACCTCACTTCCAAATATCCGAATATTTGAAGACACAAAAACACAATGTATCTCACAAATAATCTAAATATTATATTAAATTGGATTGTTTAGTGTGATTGCCAAGTCAATCTATTTGTTTAAAACATAAAAGATGTTTAATGTTGATATGGTCACAATAAGGTGTTGTTAAGTTAGCTAATTTATAGAATCAATACTAGGAATACTAGGAATAGACACAAATTAGACATCCCTAGGTTTCGACTAGAAAAAGTAAATAAGTCATTTATGGGGAACACGGTGCGCTTCTATAATAAGCTTCCTGAAAATGCTACTAAACTACCTATTAAGAAATTTAAAGCATACATAAAAAGTAGTCTTTTGGAGAAAGCTTATTATAATATAAATGACTATATTATTGATAAGAATGCATGGCCTCATGTCACTCTACCGTCAGACAGATAACCTCTCTACAAGACATTTAAAGTATGTTGATTTAATATTTCGTAGTTAAGGTAGTAGATAAGATGGATCATATAAAAAAGCGCTAGGACCAAGACGAGTTTCTTGCCAGTTCTTCTCGGGCTTGGGTTAGGATGAATTGGCGCCTAAATTCACCTAGTATGGAAGACGTTTCAAAGTGATTCTTGTGATTGTATTGAATAAAGTATCTTTTGACTTTGACTTTGAGTTACGTAAAAACACAAGACGGTCCCCTGAATAAATTAACGGACTTGTGATTTTTTGGATCAACATTATGCGGTAGAAGAACTGAGTTGCGAGACTTTTTTTTTAAAGTTATGTTTTCATGGCATAAAGGTTACTTAGGACCTATGTGGCGTAGTGGGCCAAGGCTCGGCTGAGACGCAGAAGGTTGAGAGTTCGATTCTCACCGCGAGATAAATTTTTGTATGATCTGCAAATATTTGGTGGTCTCGGGGGTGTATTTTTATATGTTTCTATATACAAAAAAGTATATAATTAGTATCTCAGCCATGTGGTTCTGATAATACAAGGTCTGATTACTTTGGGGCTAAAAAATGTATTTTTTTGTAAATATTTAAGTTATTTTACAAAGAAGCACTCGGAGACAAATACTTGAAGACTAATTAATAAAATTAAAGGTGGTTATTTAAGAAATTGTATTTTTTACACTGTGGGAATTAGTTTCTCTGCCCCATTATTTAACACCTTCCTAACTCCAGCCCTGGAACCGAGGCTTCCTTTAATACCTCCGTAATTATTCTGTTGCAGGGCCCTTATAATTAAATCGAGAATAATCAACACTTGTCATCGCTTATTGTAATTAAAAAATAATTGTGAACCACTGAACGGAGGCGTGCTGGTGAAATGGTTAGATGGGTGTGTCTCTTATTTTGAGATAATGGGATGAAAATTGAAAAAACTTCTGTTTTGTTTTTGGATGTACCTACCTACCTTCACCTGGTGGTAGTACTCTTCAGAAATACTCTGTCTTGATAATTACCACCTCATTGCCAGATATTCACCGATTCCGATGAAATTTTGGGGAAATCTTCAGATTGGCCTAGCGGTTGATCCTGTGAAGTTTGGTAGCGTTCGGATCAACAGAACTTTTTTTTTGCATCAATCAAATTTTGTATGGATATAGATTGTATCTTAGGAACGGACGTAGGCTACTTTTTATGTACGTTCTGAGCGTGCGAAGCCGCGGGCAGAAGCTAGTATAGCAACAAATGTGCACTTTCGCGATTTTATGTTGATAGATAGATAGATAAAGGCATTTATTTGTAATATCTACAAACACACACACTTAAAATAACAAATGAAAAAGAAGGAATTTAAATTGGTAAATACAAACAAAATATACAATAAAAAAGAAAAATATAAATAAAACATTTACTTAGGTGTCCCATTGATCCATGTTTGTGTTGCAGCCAGACAAAAAGGTCATAGCTCAGCGCATAATTTTGCTTACAGAGCAAACAATGATTTTCAGCTACAGCAAATGTAAATATTCTTGACAAACTAAAAACACAGCGTAGGTAAGACCAAATTTTTAAAACAGTGATTACCCGCACAAACTTTGGAAGGAAGTCACTTACAATCATGGGACCTAGACTATATAACCGCATCAGTGGAACCATTGAGATTTTGACCCTAAATTGCAACCATTTAAAGAAAGCTATCCTCAACTATCTACTTTATTTAACTTAGAGAGAAACGGAAAATCTTCTAGACACTGTTGAATGATTCTATTAGTAATATTCATTGAAACCCACACACACATAATAGTAGCACACACATAAACTCACGCACCCACATACACTCACACGCACGGATACCTTACATACGCACACACATACAAGTACTCAAGCCCACATCCACCTACAAACTCACACTTTCATCATACGCAAACATCCAACTATCTACACACTTGGCAACGTTTTATTTGTTTTATCTTTCTCATGTACCAACATTATTTGTTTTGTTTCCATTTTATTTTTTAATATGATTTTTTTTTGAGTTTTTCTTTATTTCTTATGACACATGACACTCATTGTACAAGTATTAAATCTAAACGAGTCCGTAGCGAGTCCCTGTGACCCCGCTACACAGGCTTTTTAGTCCTAGTGTGGGGAACAGAGTCACTTAGCGGTACTACTTTTATATTTATTTATAGGAAAATTATTATAAGAACATAAATGTGTACCAGCTCTCTGTTTTGAAAATTAATTATTATTATTTATTTATTATTATTAAATGTTGATAGGAAACGTGCCAGGAAACATTGTTAATAAACTAGGGTTTACAATTTTTTATTATTGAAATTATATAAAAAAAATTTATGGAATTTTTTAAAATAGGAATTTTTGGGAACCTTGATATGAACAGATATGGGGTAAATTATACCCTCATATTTGTTCAGAGGACAGCGTCCCCAAGACACTGGTGGTATTACCACGTTGAATGGCAATAATGCTAATACGCCGTTCGATATATGAGCCAGCTCATGGGTCACCCGATGTTTCTACCAAGGACGCGGTGAAATAATTTTAAAACGCGTTGGGCTCCTGTTCCTCAGAGTTTCGACTCCAAACGGCTCAAATAACTTAATTTAGTATTTTTAGGTAAGAAGGTAATTTAAATTTTAACAGAAATAGTAAATAGGCTTAAAAATAACAACAGAAGGACTGTAAAGTTGAATGCTACACATTTTAGAGTGTGTTTTATTTATTTTACTTCCCTATTGTGTAGTCAATCGTTAGATTGGTATTTTAAAAATAATATTAGGAAGTTTGAAGAGTTTTTCGAAACATATAATTTTGTTTGATAAATAATAAGCTTTTTTGACGACATTTTTGATCGCGCCCACCACCACCCCCTATTTTATTCTTTACAAGCTGGTGCCCGCGGCTTCGCACACGTGGTACATACATAAAAATAGCCTATATCCTTCTCCAAGGTCCCATCTATCTCTATACCAAAATTCATTAAAATCGGTTCAGCGGCTTAGGCGTGAAAACGTAACAAACAGACAAACACACAGTCAGACAGACAGACAGACAGAGTTACTTTCGCATTTATAATATAAGTAACTATTAATATCAGATGCTTACAATCTACTGGCTAAGCCGAGCCGCTGCGCTGTACCTGCACCTAAAAAGCTTTCAAAACTAGGTACCTATAGTTTTAATCATCTGATTAGTTTTAAACTCTTATATTCTATTTAGTTTTTTAAATATCCTTCTTGTATCACAACGTTATTTAATTTTTCTCAACCTACTCGTATACCTATTGTTAAGCCAACAAACACACATACACACACACGCACACACACGCACACATACACACACACACACACTCACACACACACACACACATACTCGCACAAACTTCGAAAACTTACAGCTTACAGCTGGTCAGGTTCTTTATTTATTGTGTTCTTTTAGTTTTTTGATTTATTCTTTTAGATTTTAGATATTTATTTTATTTCACCTGGATTGTCCTCCTTGTGTCTTGCCTTGTTTAAGTGTTATCTGTTTTGTTTTATCTTTATGTAGTTTGTGGTAATCGCTCATCTTATGCCTCTGGTCTCCCGCTATACAGGCTTGCCCTAGTGCGGGGACCATCAGTAAGTTTGTTAACACTGTATTTTTATTATCTTGGTAAATAAATGAATTTGTATTTGTATTTGTATTAATTACTTCTATTCTAATGTGTTTTTTTTTCTATATTTCTATACCTATACCTGATCGTGGAAACTTTTAACAAGTCTTTAGTTTAGTGTATAAGTATCTCTACTTTTTAGCAAACAACATTTCTGAGTCCACAGAGTTTCTTAGTCCTTCTCTGCATTTCTTTAATAATAAGCATAACTACGACACACCCAATCGCTTTCATTTTAGTTCTGATGCCAACTGAAGTACGCGACGTGTCTTGGGTGTGCCGCGCAATACTGCCGCGCAAACATTAGTTTTTGAGTAGCTAAGCATAATCGAAAAAACCCAACTATGAGTTCCAAGGCACCAAATAAAATTGCGGCAAAAAGTGTACCATTTTTCGAGTGGCACATTCGGACAAGTTGCAAGTCAACAGCGGTCGTAATTTTAAATCGGCTTCGTCCTAACTAGAGCGCGGTAAAAATCACGCTCTTGCTGCTAAATGTTTGGACACACCTTTATCACTACATCGTATAAAACAAAGTCGCTTCCCGCTGTCTGTCTGTCCCTATGTATGCTTAGATCTTTAAAACTACGCAACGGATTTTGATGCGGGTTTTTTATAGGTAAAGTGATTCAAGAGGAAGGTTTATATCTATAATATTTTCATAATCTAGTAGAGAAACACTCATAATTTTAAAGGTATCAAATCACAATAGACATTCTGTAGAATATTTCGTTTCAGCATTGCACCCATGCGAAGCCAGGGCGGTTCGCTAGTACTCTATAACACCTTTATTATTTTGTGAATTATCAGTCAAAACTAGTTTTGACCGGTTATGAACTTTAAATGCCTACCTATCTATAATCCGAAGTGTCTTTGTTGTCGTTCACGAGCACAAAATCATGTTTCCTAACGGTATTGACATAATCCGTTCTAAAACTTCTAATAGCTCATTTGGGTTATTAAATTAAATACCAGTTAATTGTCTGTGGACTTTGATAAATGGATAGATTGATAGATCGTGAGATCGCTTATAATTATCGATCCACGAGTTGTGTTCATTGATCATAAGTATTGGGCATGGAAAGAAGGAATAAAACACAATTTGTCATCGTTTTTTAAATTTTATGAAGTAGGTAAGTTTTACAAGTTTACAAATTATATAAGTACAAACAATCATTAAACAAACCTAGATCTATACCTACTAAACTATATAAAACTATGAACACAATTTTCTTTAGCCGTAACTAGATAATTATTTTCAGCGAATAATTACGTTTTAAAAACTATAAAGACAACCGACTTAATGTATTTAAAAATGATCGTCGATGTATATATTTTCTCGATTTTTGTTGATATTTTAAAAACCGGTCGACCGATTTCGATAAAATTTAAATGGGGCCACCTGGGATGTATACTCTTTGAAACAAATAAAAAAAATCCAGATCGGTGCAAGCGTCTTTGAGTAAAATGTAATAAAAAAAAAGAATCCGACGAATTTAGAACTCCTCCTTTTGAAGTCGGTTAAAAATGCGAGTTCAGTTCAGTGACCGCAGGTAAAGAGCCCAAAAGGGTGGTAACGTTACCTTATTTTTTTATTATGATTTTATTACTCAGTTCAGTTTTTAAAGGTCATTTATTTTATGAAGTTTCAAGTTTATTTATATAGATGAGAGTAACATTACAGAATTATTCAAAGCGTTACATCTATGTTTCATTAAGTAATATAAAAGATGAAGAAATAGAAAAAAACAACCTACAAAACATATTTTATTAAATTATTATCTATCTTAAGACCTACCCTAAAATTATTTACCAACTTAATTGGCTTTACAATAAAATAAAATAAAAGAACACGAAATATTTGGACATACAAAATTATACCTATCTAACTATCTAATACTAATTTTGTTAATAATTAAAAATACATACTTACTCAAGCTTTTCACCAGTAGCACATACTCAGTCTATCAATAACGGGCCATTTATCAGCAAATACGTCAAAATGTCCTGCGCCGGCAACATGCGAGGCGGCGAGGACATTAAAGTGTAGTTGGACTCTACAAATGGGGGACTGTTGGCGAGCCAGTGTGCGAGCGGGAGTTATTGCAAATAGTGGTACCCGGCCCAGGCGAAACCTTATGCGGTTCTCCGGGACATAGAGTCGCATGATCTCGCTCACTCCACTCCACTTATCCACTTATTATGCGACACACAGTTAGTATTTGAACATGCATTCGGCGCGTTTGTTGGGAGTTAAATCCTAATGTACCCTGGAGATATTGGGTAGGGTACATAAACGGGTAGTAGCCATGCACCTTGCGATAGAGAAACCAGAGAAACCTTTTAAGCACTTTTTCTGGTATCAAGGTGTATACTAGAAAAAGCTTAGATCTAATAAGGGCGGTGTAGAGAAGTTTGATAGCATTTATATTGTTGAAATCTCTGCAGTTTCTTGTGAGAAACCCCAGACATGAAGTAAATCTAGTGTAGTATATTTCCAGTGTAAGTAGTTAAACCTAGAAAGCAGCTATCTTATATTGTTAATTAAGCTAAAGGCGCAATGTGCCAAGACTCGGCACAGACATAGAAGGTTGCGGGATCGGTTTCCACTGCTGGACAAATGTTTGAAGGATCTGCAAATATTTGGCTCGGGTCTGGGTGTTTCTATAATATGTATAAAAGGTACATGTTTACAAAAAAGAATACAAAAGTAGTATATCAGCCATGTGGTACCCATAACGCAAGCTCTGGTTACTTTGGGGCAGATGATACTGTGTGTAACGTCGGCATTATTTATTAACTAGAATTAAGTTTAGTAATGTAAGCTTTAGTTGAGCATTACAAATTGACAACATAAAAGTTAATACCTAGACTCGTTTGCCAAAAAGACGTAATTAAGTCAACATTTAAGAAAATGAGAAGTCGGAAGGTACTTCTAAAACCACTTTTAAAATTTCTAGAACTTCTAGAACCATTTGACCATTTCAACCAACCACCAAAACAAGTGATGGGGTAGTTTGTATCGGCTATACATGTCGATGTGGAGTAAAACAAGTGATAGAGTATTTTGTATCGACTGTACTTGTATGTATGTTGGACAAACATTTAGAACAAAATATTTGTCCATCCCTATAACGTTTTGTAATGAATTTCCGTAAGTTCACGTCTGAATCAATTATCCATATTGTAGAGTAAAACAAGTGATGGGGTAATTTGTATCGGCTGTATTTGTCGATGTAGGGTAAATTTGTCCTACACTTTTTACAAATGCTTTTGCTGTATTCAATTTTATATAGTGGATTTTTGTATCATCATTATTATGAAATGATGTCATTTCGCCCGATTGCATCCATTGCTGGGAATAGGCCTTCTCTTTATTACTCCACTCTTTCCGTTTCCTAGGAAGTCTCATCCAGTGGTTCCCGACAACGCTGACTATATCGTTCGACCATCGGGCGGGTGGTCTGCCTCTTGGCCGTTGAGCATCCCTTGGCTACCACTCCGTTACCGTCTTTGTCCATCTCCCGTTATCCATTCTTGTCAAGTGTCCCGGCCATTTCCACTTCAACCTGGCGATCCGCATACCCACGTCCATGACTTTGGTTCGACGTCTAATTTCTATTATCAGTTTTTGTAAAGATAGATATTTTTAATAGTTATATTGATATGCAGTTGGTGCAAGATTCTCGTTTGATTTGATTTTTTGTCCAATGTTAAAATTACAAGGAAATTTATGACGCCTATTAAGGATTTACTGGATTTGACTGATATCCTATTGAATTGATTTTGGACCCTACCACTACAGTTATTGTCATTATAATTATAGTCATTATAGTTATAGTCATTATAGTTATAGTCATTCTTATCCATACTGACTTCGGAAGCCTTCACATGCGCTTGGCTAATATAATTTTTAATTTGAATACTTACTTTTCGTCCTCTACAAAATCCACTCTACCTTTTTTCGTCTTTTAAATTTAGTTATGGTGTAGGTAAGGTAGATACCAACATTATGTAAATTATGTATATTATTGTGATACCTATATCGACTGCATTGTATCTATCCATTCGTGTTTTGCCTTCCGAACAATAGAACGTAATTTTGCGATTGATCGAGTACCTATTGAACACAAAGATTCGGAGTATAACATATGGACACATAGGTACAAACAATATAGTGAAAGGAAGTGTGTATTATATTGACAACATATTATATAAAAATATTTTTCCTAAGTAATCTGTCCCGAACACTCTGATTCCGCTCATCACTATTGTTTTAATACTTACTGTGGGTAGGGACGGTTCGAGGAGCCTTAAGTACTGAGGAAACCGGTAGCTAGGTAGATATTTACATTATGAGACATTTTAAAAATAGGCACTTGTAGTCTGTCAACAAATTAGTGGGCGAACGCCGTCGCCGCATTTCAACGTGAAATTAATTTTTAATGGCCCTCTCTGTTTTAAGCTCGTCTTCCGTGGAAGCGAAATAATAAATTTTATTTACTATTGAATATGTACCTATAAGCTTTTAGGAATTTCAATCAATATTGCATTGCCCTCTGTCAGTGATCTGGATCAGTTTGAAGCGATCCTTAGATAGCTCAACTAGTTTAATTAGCTTAATATTTATTTATACTAGCAACCCACAAGCTTTGCACAGAAAATTATACACCGAACCTTAATAATCACTCCGTCCATTGTTGGTAAAAATCGTATAAACATACAGACAGACGCCGTAGAGCGGTTTTATAATATATAGTGATAATTATATTGTTTATATTACAGGAGTCGAGACCCTGGGCCCGTGGAGAACAGGAGCCCACCGCGTTTTCATAATTATTTCACGGCATCATTGCGTGACCTAAGTGCTGGCTCCTATCTGGCTCAGCGTATTAGCATTGCCATTCAACGTGGCAATGCCGCGAGTATCTTAGGAACGCTGTCCTCTGGCAGTGATCTGGATCAGTTGAGCTATTTATAGATCGTTTTAAACGGTCCATAGATAGCTCAACTGTTTCACGTGATTTTTTATATTATTGTATATTACTCTGTACATTTCTGTGATTATTTCTGTAAATACATTTGTTTATATATAACATTATTGTTTTTGTTTAGCATACTTTAATGGTGTTACGTGTCCTGCAATATTTATTAATACAAAAACTGTCTATTTTAAACATTTAGGAGTGAGCAAGTCGATTATCTTTCCATACAAACGTCGAAGGGCACCGTCTGATGATGAACAACCAAAACTAAAAGTGATATAAATTTGTCTTGTCATAATCTATGCTTGTATCAATACATAATTGTGAAAACAATATGGGTTTGAAAGATACAAGATTAAAAAAAAAACGTTTTTCATCACTGATTTCATCGCAACTTTAGGTGTGAATAGCATGGTGAAATAGCATGCATTTTAGCTGCGCCCTCTAACGAGTTTGTGCCGCTGACTTGTGTATCCTTAAGCAAATACCTTCAGTTATGCCTCAACCGTTAGGTAGGCTGATTGTCAATGTTATTTTCAGATTGCTATAGATATGTGTACACTCCATCCTATAATCATATAATTAAGCCAAAGTCAAAGTCAAAATATACTTATTTTGGCTTGTTTGTTTATAAGCTAGACTTATAGACAGGTGGTCAGTCCGCAGTTACACAAGTACCTAACAAGATTCTAAATAAATAAAAAAATAACAGAAATTCCCACAGTGCCACCCAAATTAAAATTCTTCTCCGACAATACAATCAATTATATCATATGACATCCACTCGGCTGCCGGATAGCCTAATGCATTATAGCATGTTTTCTTTTTAAATATTACTTTATTTCGTGTTGGCACGCCTCTCGGTCGTACTTTCTTTTAGAATCGATTGCATTGTAACTCGATTCTCGATAACGATGATCGAAGGTCAAAATGGTAACAATTTGAATATTATACCTGTTTATACCTTACATACCATTGACACAATCTGAATCCATTTACACATGTATTTTATTGTTTTAACATAAAAATTATGCAGAAGTATCTTATTACCTGATAATCTATACCTACTTAATATTTAAAACAAAATGGCTCTATCAAAAATGTTGATTAAAAATATATCATTTACCACAATATTTGATAGTAAAATAATCTAAAAATCTCGGTCTTACATATTTTTTTATCATTTTTCTAACTCTCTATTATATAATATAATATATAATATAATATAATATAGGCTCTAATAGGCTATAAGGCTATAATATATAGGCTATAATATATAATATAATATAGGCTCTATTTTGATTTAAAAACTGTCAGGTAACATAATATATGTCATTTAAGATAAAACTTTATTGTCACTATTTTAGACGTAGGGTATACGTTTTTGTAAGTCTTCTTCTTCTTCTTATGTAAGATCTGTTCTTTTGTCGGTATGTTGCAGTTCTCTTCACTCCTCTCCAGCGCAGCCTCTTCGATCTCCTTATACGATATAACAGCTACCTTCTCCTTAATATGGCTTTTAAGCTGATTGGTGACCTTCCTCTTCCTCTCTGTCTTTAAATTTTCCTTTCTATGATGGTCTTTATGAAACTATCGAGCCGTATAAAATGCCCAATCATTTTTCCTCTTTCTTTTTTAATTATCTTTCTATGATCCTTTAAAAGTATAGCTACTAGGTCGATAACTTACCAAGTACTTTATATAGAGAACAAGCTGCTGCCCGCGAACTCACACGCGTGGTACCTACATAAAAGCTTATGTCCAT
Organism: Lampropteryx suffumata; assembly: GCA_948098915.1. Lineage (NCBI taxonomy): Eukaryota > Metazoa > Arthropoda > Insecta > Lepidoptera > Geometridae > Lampropteryx > Lampropteryx suffumata. The sequence goes on from OX402563.1 coordinate 7,707,051, forward strand.
TCCGAAGATCTGCAAATGATTTCCTTACCTTGATTTTCGTATTCTTCGTTAATGGCATTTGTCATAATAATGTCTGTTTTGCCAATGTCAAGTGTTTATCTCGTATTTTTTAAAGTATGATGTTACAAAGTCGTATCTCATCATTCGGCATTTGATATTTTATATAAAATAATAATACGGATCTTTTTTGCGCAAAACAAAAAAACACAATGCTTCTATTCCAATTATTCACACCCAATAACTCTTTTTAACTCTATTTAAATAAAAACAGCAAAATTACTTGTAAAAAATAATGTCTGTGAAGTCGGCTTACGGATAATAATATTCCGTGATAACGTCATAAGAAAACATTGATGAACTGATCGTGTCTCTCTATCGCTTGTTCCGCGTTCTCGCTTGCACGCTCGGCTCAGGCGGAACGTGACCATGAGTCATGGCTTTTTCTTGCGTGCAGCCGGCGTTCATCGATTTATAAGACGTTATCACTGTCAAAACGGAAACAAATCATTATAAAAGGGCAAAGTTTCGCAAACTAGCCAAAATAAAATCAGATTTCCGTACCAAATTTCATTATGGATGTAGGTTTAGATTAGTATGGATATATGATCGTACTACACAAACAAACCCACAGACAGCACCTACATAATGTGCGAATTGAAAGGTAAATCAAACAGAACCAGTGGGTGGCACTTAGTTTGATTAACCTTAAGGTTTGAATATTTAGCACCCATTCGCAAAGGAATCACAATTGATCAGAATACATAAAACTGTGAATTAATACATAATATATATCGCAGTTGTGTTTCGCGTCGCACGCCGCTTTCCAGTTGCGAAATAATGCTGGACATTTCACACTCATCATCTAGCCCTAATGTAACAGAGCTTGTGTTAGAACCATATGACTGATATATTACGACTGGCCTGTCAGCTAAGTTGGTAGTAGCTCTGCCTTCTGTTCTGTAGGTTGAGGCTTCGATTTCCTCCCAGGATAAACATTTGTGTGACGAACTTGGGTGTTTATTCTGTGTCTGGGTTTTATAAAGTATTATAACTATGTATTTAAAAATATCTAAGTGTTTTATCAGTCATCTAGTCACCATAATTCAAGCTATGCTTAGTTTGAGGCTAGATGGTGTTGTGTGCATTGTCAACCAATATTTATTTAACATTTTTTTTTTTTTTTTAAATACATACACTGAAAAACACCTGGACAAATATTTTTAGATACTCCATAGAATACAGCTGAAATTATTATATGAAAAGAAATACATTAAATATATTGACTGGGCTGTCAGCTCAGTTGGTTAGTTCTGCCTTCTGCGCTGTAGGTTGAGGATTCGATTCCCTCCCAGAATAAACATTTGTGTAAAGAACATACCTATGTTCTAATTAATTATTAACAAATACCTATTTGTTTTGTGTCTGGGTGTTATAAAATATCATAAGTATGTCTTTAAAAATATAAAAGTATTCTATCAGTTATTTAGTCACCGTAATACAAGCTATGCTTAGTTTGGGGCTAGATGGTGTTGTGTGCATTGTCCAGCAATATTTATTTATTTATATCAACATAGTATTGGTAAGAGTATTGGTATTGGGTATTGGTCTTTTTTCTCATTTCTATTGCCCTTGTAGCTTTTCATACAGCTAGATCAGTTCCTATAAAATCACTGTCATCACATTCAGTTTTCAGTTTAATTAAATGGTCTATTTGAGACTGCTCTTTGCTATCATTAGAGTCGTTGGCATTGTTCGCTCTGCGCGTATGGGAGTTGTACTTACCAGACCCGAGACAATTTTTTGTACAAACACACATTTGTTATGTTATTAATTGTTAATGGCCACATTGACAGGCCTTATTTATTAGGTAAATTAAGCTTGAGACTCTTTCTAGAATTAAGTCTGGGACGACTTAATGCTAGAAAGAACCACACATTGCAACCTAGTATAATGCGTACAAATTACGCCTCAAACACTTTTATAAACCGTTCCATGAACTTTAGTAATAATTTGATTAGTATTCGTAATTAGTAATAATTTTAGTAATAACTTTAGTAATAATTTTTATGTTGACTTAGTGGCCTCTGTGGCTTAGTGAGCTTAGGTACGACTGAGACGTAAAAGGTTGCGGGTTCGATTCCTGCCGCGGGACAAATGTATGATCTGCAAGTATTTGTCTCGGGTCTGGGTGTTTCTATGTATAATGTGTATGTACAAAAAAAAATTTTATAAGTAGTATATCAGTCATTTGGTACCCATAACACAAGCTTACTTTGGGGCTAGATGATGCTGTTTGAAATGTCCGTTATTATTATTATTATGTTAGATATATTTTTGACCTCTCTTTTCCAAATTTTAACACGCCATTAGCGAACAACGGCTATCTTTCAAAAATGTTTAAATCTTTTTTTTTTGTTTTTTTTTTATCATCAATAAACCTACGTTTGACCACGATCTCGCCTGATGTTAAGCGACGATGTGGCTGACGATGGGGCACGCAGGTATAGAAGACACCTATTTTCTCGAGACTTGAAGAGACCTAGATTGTAGTTTTCAGGAAAGACAGACGACGGCAAAGCATTCCAATCCTTGGCTGTACGCACTATAAATGTGGAAGCAAAGCGCTTTGTTCGTAAGGGTGGTAGGTTGACAAGGTATGGATGGTATTGAGCGGTACGTCTGCTTGTCCTGCTTGTGTGTTGTGAAAAGGAGATGGTGGAATCAGATCATTGTAATTCCTGGGCACATTCTCCGAAATGTATCCTATAAAAGATAGAAAGGCAAGCAACTTTACGACGGTGCTCGAGACTCTGGAACTTAGTCTCAGCGTTAAGCTGTTCACGCATCATCCTCAATGCTCTACGCTCGATCGAGCCCAAGGCAGCCAGCTGGTGTTTGGCTGAATCATCCCATAGAAGACAGCAATACTCCATTACCGAACGGACTTGAGCTTTGTATAAGGTGGAAGCTGTCCAGGTGTGAAGTATCACCTCACCCTGTTGAGGATGCTAAGCTTCATGGCAGCAGTTTTGGCCTTGGATTCGATATAGGAGCCAAAATTGAGAGTCCGTGTAAGTGAAACTCCCAAGAGTTCGAGATGATCTTCTAAAGTTACCGGTACATTTCGGAAAACCGGAACTTGGAGAAACTCACTTTTTTTCGCCGAAAAGAGACAAGCTTGCGTTTTGAATGCGTTGAATTTAACCAGATTGGAATCGCTCCAATCGGACACGATCTCGAGAGTTGAATTCAGACGAATGAGCATCTCGTCTCTGAGTTTCTGAATTTCAGTTTTACTGGCTCGTGCGTTTGCAAAAAAATCTTCGCATATTTTAAGATTTACTTATTAGAGGAAACTTTACTAGATTATGTTATATTTTTGTGATTTCGTTTATAAGTGTCATTGTACTGTTTGTTTTTCCAAATAAAAAATAAAAAACTTTGTCTCGTGGCGGGAATCGAACCCGCTACCTTCTGCGTCTCAGGCGGGCTTTTGCCCAGAGCGCCACAGAGTTTGTCGTACGTAATACTTAGTACATACCAATTTCTAACCGGATCATTATAATAAATAAGTCCCTATTTTCACCACGCGATTAGTAACAAGCATTAATTATGTATTTAGGTGTTTTGGTACAGTACAGTACATATCACCCATGATCGATCGCTTTTACTGTTTCATTAACAATTCCTTAGGCGAGCTGAAGTTAGGTGATAATACGCAACTTTAAATGAAGCTTGAAACACGTTCACAGCAAACAATAAACTTTGTACGGACTTTGCTTTAAGCAAGTTTCAATCAGCTTTGAAGGTTCGGTAAGCTTTTTAGTACAGTTTGCTATATATGAGTTAATTTTTTAAGTCTAGCACAGAAAGCGAGGATATCATATATCTTATTAACAGTGGTGTTGTAATGGCCATACCAATGTACATAAATGTACCATTTCGAGTCGAATCGAATCGATTAGACCTGTGGAAGTTGCTCACACAACTTTATCAATTAGAAAGAGCTTCTAATGGCTTATCAAATTTTCTAGAATCATAGCTAAAACACTTTACAATCAAGTCACTTTTTAAACAAAAAACTAAATCAAAATCGGTTCATTTGATTCCCTCCCAACAAAGGTTTATGAAAAATCCATTACAAATTATTAAACAGAAAACTAAATGATAATTAATTTATTTACAAAAATAATTACAGTAATGTACAGAATAATATACAATAATATCAAATACACGTGAAACAGTTGAGCAATCTAAGGACTGTTAAAATTAAATTTAATTATTTAATTTTCTGTTGAATGTTTTGGCAGTACGAGTTCCCGATTTGACATTGAACCTTGACGTTTTCGAAAACATTCATGGTATTGTTACTTACTGAATAAATTTTAATGAGATTACGAACACTCCATTTTTTTATTGAATCGTTAGAGTATTTGTTTTGATTGCATTAAATTATGTTTACGAGACGGTATCTTGCGTGGAGGTTAGCCACGGAGGCTAAAGAAGGTGACCATCGCGATGAGGAGCGTTATAAGCTTGATTTAGACATGACAACTAGTAATTCTTATTTATGACTTTAAATGTCATCACTTTGCTTGAAACCCACACATGCGCTTAACCTTTTATTGGTTGCAAAATCTTGGTACATCTGTGTTTTGGTAATACGGGTTAAGCTAATTACGAAAATTTTAAAGAGTATCGTTTCCATACCTGCAGCGCCCCTAGCGGAAACATTGATGTACGAAAATCGGAAGTAAATTGAAATGAAATAAGTTTATTTTGACACACACATATATAAATGACGTAGCATAGCAAGTGCAATAAAACCTAATAAAACCTACAGTGCAATAAAATAAATAAAAAAAAGTTTTAAAGTTTAGAAGTACGGATATATTTGTCCCTTTTTTACCGATATGTAAAAGAGATAGAAGTATATACCATGAAGTTCAACTGAGCTAGTCGATGGACAACATTGTGTAAGCTTCATTCGAAAATATTGACTCGTACTACAGATTAAAAAGAAAACTGTTGGTTTAGCTAGGCCACGAAAACTGTTAAAGTCACATAGTTTGTAAACTCTGCATTGGAGGTTGTTTTCAAGCTCTTGCACTGGCTTAGACATGGTATCAACATCAATGGTAAACACATCACTCCTTTACACCATCGATTTGCCCACGATATAGGCCTCATGGCAGAATCGCTAGAAGACCTTGGCACAATGCTCAGCGACCTTAATATCGTCTCCCAACAGGTGGGTTCTAGAAGGAACATAAGCAAGACAAAAGTCATGTCAAATGCTCATGTTGCACTCAAAATTTGCATGTTGAAGTGGCAAAGGGCAGGCCATATAGCTCGTAGAACTGATAACCGTAAGGGAATAAAAGTTCTCGAATGGCGACCAAGGACAGGAAAACGAAGCGTAGGACGACCCCCCACCCGATGGACTGACGACATTGTAAAGATCGCAGGAAGTCGGTGGATGGAGAGGGCTCAAAATCGTCCTTCCTGGAAATCCATTGGGGAGGTCTATGTTCAGCAGTGAACTTATTAAAGGCTGATATGATGATAATGATGACTTGCTTGAATAACATCGATGTAGTTTTCACAAGTTTGAGTTATTAAAATATTGATGTCCGCTCTTAGACTCAAACTTCTCATAAGTAGTTTGATTTCTAGAAGCCTTCTAAAGGCGAGGACTAAGACTCTCATAACAAACAAACTGACTATAAACTATAAACACTTGACACTGGCAAAATTTACATTAGTATGTGACAGGTCGAAGAAAGAAGAAAAATAATCCTTAATATTGTTATGACATATCTAAGTATATTTAACATGTGAAAAGAGGAAATAAATGAATTAGTATAAAGTTGTTATATGTTTGTATGATCTACAAATATATTTTTTTCAGGTCTGGGTGTTTTTTCTAAGTATTACTGCATTGATATAGTACTACAAATATACTACTTATATACTGATATTCTACTTATTTATATATATATATATATATATATGTACATTATTGTACATTTATTGTACATAGATAGATAGATAGAAAATACTTTATTGCACACCATAAATACATTAATAAAAAAAATAACAATGTTTGCTAGTCGATAATACAATGGGCTGTCTTATCGCTATGAAACGATCTCTGCCAGACAACTTTGGGATGGCTTGAACTGAATGTAGCTGAAAAAGGGTGATGATAATAATAATAAGTAATTTGTAATGAAAACAATGTACATACAAATTTACGATATGTACGTCGATACTAATTCAAAAATATATACAATACATATATATATATATATATATATATATATATACACACATTATTGTACATATTGCCCTAAAGTAAGCCGAGCTTGTGTTATGGGAACTACATGACTGATATACTACTTATAATAGGTAGTATATAACACAAGCTCGGCTTACTTTAGGGTTAGGTGTGGAATGCCCGACATTATCCATACTAATATTATAAATGCGAAAGGGTCTCTGTCTGACTATCTGTCTGTCTGTCTGTCTGTCTGTTTGTTACGTTTGGACAACCTTGAAGTATATAAAATAGATGATGAAAGTTTGTTTGGGCAACTCATATTTTCTCAGTTAGGGATCTGAAAAATCATATTTAGGCTTTTGGTAAAAAATAAAGAAATATGTGTTTAATAAAAATAGGGAATTAATTTTATGAAATGTTCTTTAGATGCACAAAATGCATTCCTAACAAAAATTAAATTAATGGTTCTAAGCATACGCATACGAAGTCGCGGGTAACAGCTAGTTTATTAATAAAAAAATAATTATATGTAGGTTACGTAACACGAGTTTCAAAGTCAACTGCCGACTGTAAGAAAAAAAAGGAATAAACTCCGAGTGATCATCGATGGTGGTCATCGAAAAAAGTTAATGAAATGTGGTCTTTACCGTAGGGTCGGCTTCCGCCAGCCAACTGGTTCCCGAAACCACCCAAAACGAAACGTTTCTCAAGACTGCGGAGTCTGTTATGTTGTTTGTACAACTAGTTGTTTTTTTTTTCTATGAGTGTTATACATTTATTTACAGAAATAATTACAGAAATGACTGAATAATATATATAATAATATAAAATACACGTGAAACAGTTAAGCTATCTAAGGACCATTTAAAACGATATATAGATAGCTCAACTGATCCAGTTCACTGCCAGAGGACAGTGTTTACAAGACACTGGCGGCATTGCCACGTTGAATGGCAATGCTAATACGCTGAGCCAGATAGGAGCCAGCTCTTGGGTGACGCACGGTATCTACCAGACGCCGTGAAATAATTTTGAAAGCGCGGGGGGCTCCTGTTCCCCTCGGGCCCAGGGTCTCAACTCCAAAAGGCTCAAACATGTAGGCCTTATCCAAACCGGCATATTTGCGGCTGTTGAGGTCCTCGGCCACATTCAGCTACCGCACCAGCTCTAACGGAACCATTTGAACAACTTAAAATATATATCTTACTTGGTTAACTAGGGGTTTTATTTAGCATGAGGATGGAGCATTATATAAAGATTTGTGTAGGCACTTTTACGGGTGCATATGTATTTGCTTTTACCCTCCCGGTCCACCTCATTTGACGACCTCTGTGGCGCAGTGGGCTAAGTTCCGGTAGAGACGCAGCAGGTTGCGGGTTTGATTCCCGCCGCGGGGCAAATGTTTGTACCATCTAAACAAATACAAATACTTGGGTATTTGTTTCGGGTCTGGGTGTATAATATTTACAAAAAGTACAAAAAAATTGCATATAAGTAGTATATGAGCCATCTGGTTGGTTCCCATAACACAAGCTCTGCTTACTTTGGGGCTAGATGATGCTGTGTGAAATGTCCAGCATTATTTATTTATATTATCTCTTCACCAAATTATTTCTGCTAATAATTATTGTCTATGTTTGTCCCGAAGATTGACAGGTATTTTAAAACTGTCAACTCTTTGTTCATTCAGCCATTCTTAATGTGAGTAGGCATACATAATATCGTGCATCAAACGTTATAATTTTTAACCGACTTCAAAAAACAAGGAGGTTCTCAATTCGACTATCTATACCTATAAAAGAGCTTAACCTGACTGACTGACTGATTGATTCATGATCGCCGAGCCGAAACCGCTGAAGCTAGAAAGCTGAAATTTGGAAGGTGGCTTCCTTTTACAGCAAAAGCACCCACTAAGGCGGGATTTTTAAAATTCAACCCCTAAGAGGGTGAAAAGGGGTGAAAACGTATGTATGAAACTTTTTAACGCGTAGTGCGATTTGCTGGAAACTTGATATGAATAAATAAAATGTAAAATAAATGAATACGTGTTTTAGGACTTTTCAAAATAACCCTCATAAAGGGGAAAAATGGGGTATCAAAGTTTGTATGGGAACTATTTAACGGGTGGTGTGAGTTCTTAGAAATTTGGTTTGGATACTTAAAATGCAAAATAAATAAACACATATCTCAGGATTTTTCAAAATAACCTTCATAAAATTAGGAGTGAATGTTTGTATAGAAACTTTGTGTGAACGGTGTGATTGGTTTGAAACTTATCATTAGAATTTGGCAAGGAGATAAATTGCATCCTGGGGATGGATTTAAGCTTCAATTCCTTTAAAAAAAAATGCTTAAAATACATTAAAATATATATATTAATGTTTGTTTCTTCATAACTCCGTCATTTATGAATCGATTTAAAAAAAAATATGTGAATGGATATACTTCCTGATTGGGACCATAGAAATTTCATACAAATCAGTTCAGTAGGTTTTTAAATAAAAAATACTGAAAAAAATATGTCATCCATTTGGATGAAACGAAATTTTGATATTTTGCTTATGAAGTCCGGAAGTCGATTGTCTTTTTAGTTTTTAAAACGTAATTATTACCCAAACTCCTCTAAGAACATAGCCTTTCTAGTTTTATGCAAAAGAGGCTTCTGAGGTGCACTTTAATCCTTTCACCACACTGGTTTGAAATAACGAGTGACACGATAAGAAGGCTTAGTTTTAATAATGTTTTAAACAATGTAATGTTAAGACGTACTTCAGACTACCCTCAAAGAGTTATATTAAAAATTAGGAGCCTACGAAGCCTGTTGATTATAGCCGTGAACATCCCCACTTTTCCACAGTTTAAAACCGATTTGCCACTAACGAAATGCCACTTAAACGAAAAATTAGTTTTCTTCTTTTTCCTTTAAGTGGCATTTCTCTTGAAAGGCAAGGGTGCCAGGGTCAAGTGAGCAGTTTGATAAAAGTACTTAACGTCATTCTTCGTTTGTCAATAAATAACACGAAAAAAAAAATATATAGGCGCTCCCTCGCCGGGAGCATTCGCGTGCAATGTAACATATAGATTCGACTTTGAGCATTACATTACAATACTACCTCCCTGACCGACGAGCGTTCGCGTGTAATGTAGCATTATAGATTCGACTTTGAGCATTACATTACAATACTACCTCCCTGACTGACGATCATTCGCGTATAATGTTGTAAAACACATTGCATCTTTACAAGGTGCGCATTGTAATGCTCGGTTCTCCTCCTTCACTGTTGTAAACTCGTTTTGTATCATAACAGTTTGTGCACTGTAATGCTCAGTTCTCCTCCCTTACTGATGTAATGCTCGACTCTGTAACGTTACATTACACGCGAATGCTCCCGGTGAGGGAGTGCCTTTAGCGGAATTTTAATGAATTAATTGTGATTTATAGTACAAGTATAGACAAGTGAATTATAAGTGTATTATGGTGCAATGTGATTTGAAGGACGAGGAATCTTGAGAAAGTTCTAGACGGCCATTCCGCAATGACGTTAGAATTGACAAATGACTTTATTAGCAAACGATCACTTGACACTGGCAAAACCAGTGTGTACCTAGGTGTGTCATTCGTCAATTGTTATTTTATACAAAATGGCTGATCTTTGGAATAAAATCTGTTATCCGATTATATTTGCTCGAATCACGAAACTTTTGTTCCAATTATTCAAAACTGAGTCAAAGTATTTTCACATGTACCTATTTTTAACCAAATTCAGAAAACGGAGGAGGTGCTCGATTCGATTGTTTTTTTATTTTTTATGTTTGTTACCTGTTTTTTCCATAACTCCGTCATTTATGAACCGATTTGAAAAATTATTATAAATTATTATTGTAATGATTATATATTTTAATTTGCGACCCGCCCCGGCTTCGCACGGGTGCAATGCTGATACTAAATATTCTACAGAATGTCTAATGTGATTAGAAACCTCTAAAATTATCAGTGTTCCTCTACTATATTATGCATGTATTATACATATAAACCTTTCTCTTGAATCACTCTATTTATTAAAAAAACCGCATCAAAATCCGTTGCGTAGTTTTAAAGATCTAAGCATACATAGGGACAGACAGACAGCGGGAAGCGACTTTGTTTTAATGATGTGAAAGCCTATACTTTCCGATTGGTCCCATAGAAATTTCATTAAAATCGGTTCAGTTGTTTGGTGTTTAAATCAACATAAAAAATATGGAAAAAAATACATCCAAGTAAAAGAAGTGGTGTTTACGAATTTCGAATTATGATAAGTTACTAAAAAGCGTAAAATAAAATCATTTTTAATCGACGTCAAAAAAAGAGGTTCAATTCGGTTGTGTTTTCATATTCAACGAAGTCGATTCTTTTTAGTTTTTAAAACGTAATTATACGTTATTTCTGGTGACCTGTAACACAGGCTTTGCAAACCTATCTCAGGCACCAGTCTCTCGCAAAACAGGTCTACAAATTTGTAAAACGCATTAAATACTTAGCCCTAAATACTTATAAGAACCTTTGTAAGAGAAAATAAATGAATTTTATTATTATTATTATTATATTCGGAACGGATGTATCCAGTTAAACAAAAAGTGAAGTGAAGCCTTTAATAGTAAATTACTGCTATTTACTCTGTGCCGTCTAGCACTGCGGGTTTCTTTGAACACAACTCATTATTTACATTTCATTAAATTCATTAACTCTGTCTTTCCCAAATTCCATATTTTCTACCGCAAATAAATACCAAAGACAATTTTGTTGGAAATTTGTTTATTCTCGTTATTAGTATTTAAATACGCACGCTTTTTAATAGTTTTTATGTGACTTCTTAATGAATAACGCGTTAGTCTATGGCTGTTATAATTTAGTAACGTAGGGCTGCCATTCGTTGTTTGATATTTTTTGAAATTATAAGTAAAATCAAATTATTAGTAGGTAGGTTTTTCTAAGAAATGATCTACGCTTATGTCATTTTTTAATAAGTCCAATTGCGTTTCTTTGCGAAATAGTTAAATATATTTTTTTAAAACAGTGTGATAACATCTTTAAACTTAATTTTAAACTTATTTCAAGGGGGTTCTGGTGAACCGATGAGTTCACTGGGATCTCCTGGAGGCATTGCAGCGTTTAATGGCATTCCTAATACGCTGGGCCAGATAGGAGCCAGCTCTTGGGTCATGCGATGTTTATACCAATAGTAACTACTTGATATCGTGTCAAAGTAAGTTGGTGGTCAATTCTAATGATAATTTACGTAGCCGTGTGACCCTAGTGTGTAGGTACCTAATAAAATAATTATATTTTCGTATGAAATTTATGTTTAAGCACATTAAGTTAATTAGATATCTTGCAACGTGATTGCGTCTACCGTTTTACATTATTTAACTCCGGGCTAAGATTTACACAGCTTAAAATTGTTTAGACCATTCATAAATTTAACCTAGGATCACGTGTTAATATAAATTAAGATTAAAATTACACCTTTGTTTAATAATTTGTACTTGATAGTGAAGCTTTTGATTGATGTTCAAATGCTACAAATTATAATTATATGTAATAGTTTTCAGTGTTTAATTAATATTATACAAATTATGCAATTTGAGACGGTTCTCGAGCGGTGTTTCTTTCTCTTTCTTTGCATAGTGCTTTACGAGTGTTTAAAGCTCCCCAGGCCAGCAGCCGTGGCCGTGGCCGGGTATGTACCTGGAGGCGCGAATAGATGCATTTAACGCCATCCAGAGAAACCGGGTGGCCAAATTCATGTCCAGGGTCGACAGATGTAATACCTCAGGTGTATTATTGCGAGTCTATCTGAAAGGGTCTTCTTGACCAATATGTATAAACGATGCAAATCGCATCCTAATAGGTACAGTAGATACATACTTTAAATTCTATTTGTGACTGTTTTATACTAGGTATGGGTTTTTTGACGACCTCTGTGGCGCAATGGGCTAATGTCCGCCTGAGACGCAGATGGTAGCGGATTCTATTCCCGCTGCAAGACAAATGTTTGTATGATCTGCAAGTATTTGTCTCGGGTCTGGGTGTTTCTATGTATAATATGTACATATGTATTTACAAAATAAAGTATAAATATATAAATAAATAAAGTTAATGAAGGTTTTGAGCAACTTCCACAGCCTAAAGATTTGATATCCTGTTACTTCAATGATATTGCAAGAACATAGTATAAGTACCTTGATCGGATGCTGCAGCATTAATTGAAATCTGCAGAATACCCATCTTCTCACCAATATAAAGTAGAGGTATCGTGCTTGGCCTCATTGGAATGGTCTCAATGAATAGGGTGTAAATTAGTATGTGTAGGGATATGAACCCACAATACGTAAAGATGAGGTTAAAATGCTAAGGGAAGCTAGCTGAGGGGTGGTGACTCCTAAGAGAGTTAAATGACCGAACCCGTAGTACAACTGCTTTGTTGTTTTCATCAATGATCGATAATAAGGCTAGGCTACTTTAAATATAAAAAAAATATTACTAAAAGTTAATTCTACATGTGTGCGTTAAGCTCGTACAGTAAGTGCATTTTTTTGAGTTGTAGGTTTTATATTATTAAATTTATACTGTGATTGGAAAGAGATCTGACATCTGACGGCTACTTTCCACCACATCCAAACCAATTGTTCCTGGAAAAGAAAACTTGCATATATTAGTTCCCACTCACATCCATGCAAAGTTTAGGTAGAGTCAGCACAAGAATCTTCTGACAGTATGTTAGTAACTTATGGTACGACAATTAAAAATATTTAAGGACATAACGCAAATAAAAAAGTTGAGGTTTGTCTTAGCTTTATTTTGTCATACAATACAGTTAGGAAATGATAGATAAACAACATTATCAATTAAAAATCTAAAATAAAATATATTTTAAACTAATAATTATCGATTATCAGATTATCAGATATTATTTCAATCAGCCTTTCAATAATTTAAAAACACAAATAATCAAGCATATTAATTTAATATTTAAATAACAATTTAGGTGCTTAAAACTACGTAATTATTGATTATCACTGTTTCAACACAAATTAACCTAGCCGTTCATGTTCAATCAAGGCATAGTAAATGCTTATAGTTTTATTTTCGTGATCACATTATTTTTTTCTCTTCTGTTTAGTTTTGCAGCGAAATATTTTTCACCATAATCTGCTTGTCTGCGTGTCACCATGTATCAGTTCGATGAGCCGCGGTTTCTGTTTTAACTCTCCGTTTAGCGTCTTATGCCATGTCTCTAACAGATTGGTGCGATGTCATTCACCGTCGCTAATCCCATAAAGATGATTGGTGTTGTTGAGCCATGTTTTCGCTTGTTGAACGTGTTTCCATGAAAACCAACCACTCATCTTCAACATCCTCAGTTGTCAAGTAAGCTAAATCAGCACAAGATTTTTTTCATTTGTGGACAAACCAATTACTTTTTCTTTTTTCTTCAGTGCTAGCTTGAAGAGAAAGTTGCAACCTTTTAGTATCACATCACTCAAGCATGTTTTAATGGCGTTGATTGCACCTTGTTCAAAGTCCAAAATGACTTTTCGTGGTTGCCAGTTTTTGAATTTCTTAGAATGTTTCTGAATCCTTCAAGCATCCTTTATACGATCCCACTAAAATTTAAATTCCAACATGACGCCTTCCGGGTATACCTTGAAGGGGGGTGAGAAAAATGGGGGGAGGGAGGAGTTTAAAAATTGTTTTTTAATCCTTGGAACATCCAAGATTCTACAAAAAATTCAATTCCGTCATGACTCCTTCCGGGTACACCTTAAAAGGGGGGGAAAAAATGGAGGGAGGGGGGAGTTTAATTTTTTTTTTGTATTTCTTAAGCACCATGTATACAAATCCTCAAAAAAAACACTAAAATTCCTTACAACCCAAGGTAAAGTTTGCTATGTCTATCTAGCACCGTTTAGAAGTTAAAATTAAAATCAAGGTCTCAATCTCTATCCTTTAAAAATCTTTAAAAACGGGATGATTCAAATTCAATTGTACTTATTTATTTGACATTCAATATTGTGGAACAACCAAGTATTCTTTTAGACTCGCAACTAAAAGATTGAACATCGTCGTCATGATTATAAATAAAGAAAACCCAGAAGCCTTGCTTATTATGACTTTACTAAAACATTTCTTGTATGTGAGTCGGAATATTTTTATTAATTTAATAAATGCTGGGAAGGAGCCACCTTAGTCATTAATTAAGTCAAGTTAAAGTCAAGTCAAAACATTCTTTATTCAATAAAATCACAAGGGCCACTTTGAATCGTCTTCACACGCTAGTGAATCTAGGAGCCGGTTCCCCCAACTCCAGTTCATAAAGAATTCGGTAAGAATGTCGTCTGATACACTTTTTTGTATGATCCTTGTCAATTTTGTTACGAGTCGAGTTGGAGCAAGTTCATTGTAAGTTTTTTCGTCATCTAAATAATCCGATATTTTATAATATGCTGAAATAGACAGATTCTGTTTTATTACGTTTTTGAATTTGGCAATCACAAATCTAACACGTCGCTTGAGATTTTGTTATAGAAGCGTACGCTTTGCCCTATAAAATACTTATTAACTTTTGCGAGCCTAACTTTGAGAACAGCGAGTTTATCTTTATTTCTAGTAATAATATTATGACTATCCCTATTTTTTTAAACAAAAAACATTTCTGTGACTTACATTAGATTTACGTTCGATTCACGACTTACGTATATATTCTTTTCATATATATATATTATTTTCGAAAAGGCACTGTCATGATATTTATTTCTTTAAATTTATTTCTAGGTGGTTTTCTAGAGCCCATGTTACACGAACGAATTGCACGAACAGCCCTCTTCTGCAACACAAATATTGTGATGATATCTGCAGCACTCCCTTACAACAGAATGCCATAATTATTGTAAGTAGTAAGTACGCCACTGGTGTTAGATGGACATGTGTGGACGCTGACGGCATCCCACATATCGTATACGTCCAAGACTGTAGGTTCCGCTACTGCTGCAGCAGAAAGTATCAATGTTTCGTGCGTGCAGCCCGCGTTCATCGATATATAAGACGTTATCACGTAAAAAATCGAAATACTCATACAAATTGTTTATCCTATGCTAATCAAATTATATTATTTAATTTATTTCAGATAAAATCCATAATTTACACAGAATTCAATATACAATTACAATAAATGAAGTCAATGATAAAAACATCAAATAATAATACAATCATGAATAATTCCTACTCAAACTATAAATTAAAAATGAAAAATAAAAACACGGTCTATTTGGCGCGTTTCGAACGCCAAAATAAGGCCCAGCATTATATGCATCCATTTAAATTAGATTGGACAGTCCGTTCGTGAGATGACCATTTTCAAGATGCTGTTACTACTGCCTCGCGCACGCTGTCGCTTCCCTACTGGAAGCGACTTTCTTGCGAAATAATCACGTGAAAGCCTTCCGTCAGGAACATTCCAGATGCGCTGCAAAAGCGAGGCAGCCGCAACAGCATCCTGAAAATGTTATTATACTGAATTCGCAGAGAGCTGGCCACCCGCCGGGTGTGGTTTATCCAGAGGCAACTTGAGTAGAAAGACTGGCAGTAAGCCTTAAAAAGCGCAATTTTAACTTCTCTCGAGCAGCGAGCGAAACTACGAGTAATCATGTTTCCCCGGACTGCCAGAGCTCTGCATTCCCTTTCTATGTCCGCGTTGTCTTTGAGGTCTTCAGTCACAATGTGCCCCAAATATTTAAAACTACTGACCACATGCAGAGCCGCATCATTCAGCATAATAGGCGGGACATGAACTGGTGCCATTTTTCCACTCTTGAACACGAGCACTTTGCTCTTATTGGAGTTGTTGTAATTAGATGGTATGAAATTGGTTTGGGACCTTACCTTACTGTCTTCGGGAGTCTTCACTGTGCATTGGTTCGTGCGCTTGGGCAATTTTTATATTAAATGGTTTTGAAATGTTGGAATGTTAAGAGATTTAAAAGAAAAAGTGCGATGTGTGAAAAGGATTGCTTTTTACAACCATAATAACTGTGATCGCACTTATGCAAATTAATATCTCGAAGCCTAATGTAACAGTAGTGTTATTAGTAATATAAACGTTTTGATTTTATTGCTAGTATCGCATTTAGCCACATTTAGCAATAGTGGCCGAAACTGGTCGAGCGTGAATGGTAATTTTTACGCTTTTTCTAATGCCGTCGACCTCAATATTACTCGGTTTTTGTGCTGTGAAGTTGTTTTGTTAATCTTTTTGTCAAGAATTAAGATGGTTTTAAAAATAAGCGATAGAGCGATTTCTATGTAACAGAGTGTAGCAGATACTAGTACTGTTCCAATTACAAACAATAGTACAAGCACTATGATTCATAATGGGACAAATAGAATTTTAGTCAGTATTCGAAGTCGTAAATAAATAAATCGATAAATTTTGGTAGAGAATGCACAGAACACCATTTAGCTGAACTGTATGATTGATGCTTGAAATGAAAGTATGTATTATGGTGACCAAATGACTTATAGCATATTAATACATTTTAGAATACATACTTATGATAATGAGTCTGATTTTAGTCCCAGTATTTCAAGTAAAAATAAATAAATCGATAAATATTGGTTGAGAGTTCACACAACACCATTTAGCCCCAAACTAAGTATAGCCTGTATTATGATGAGTGATCGAATATTTATGCATTTTAGATACATATTTATGATAATATATAACACTCAGACACATAACAAACAGCACATGTTTATCATACAATGCCACTAATCGAACCTCCGACCCGCGCAGAAGGCAGAGCTACTACCAAATAGGCTGACAGGCCAGGCATGGCAGTCAATGGGACAAAATACTTTTTTAAATACTATATTTTTTAGCCTCATTTGTCCTATGAATTTTCTGAAAATTCAAACAGATCTGAATGATCGGCCTATAAAGCGATTTGCAAAAATAGTAAACTACATAAATTCAAGCGAATAATCACAAATTGATGTCTACGTTTACGCTATATTACGGCCGTCTCTGCCACAACCTATTTCTACACATTCTTGTCACGTTCGTTACGACTACGCGGCAAGGTCTAGTGATCAAACGTTAAGCTTGTTCTACACGCTAGGCAAGACCTTCTTGGCGACTTAATAAACACTCTCTAACTAATGTATAGTAAAATCTGTTCCACCTTTATGACTGGCTTCTTAGTTCAGTTGGTAGTTCTGCGTTCTGCGTCTGTGTGTTATAAAGTATTATAAGTTAATTTAAAAATATATAAGTATTCTATCAATCATCTTCCGGGCAATTATGGATCTCTGATAAATAAATAAATAATGCTTGACATTTCACACAGCATCATCTGGCTCTAAAGTAAACAGAGCTTGTGTTATGGGTACTGATGACTGATATACTACATATATTTTTACCATAACACCCAAACCCGAGACAAACAATTGCAGATCATAAAAAAAATTGCGGCGGCAATAGAACCCGCGACTTTCTGCGTCTCACCGGACCTTATTACACTTACAGAGGTCGTCAAATACTATCAAAACATTGATACTAACAGCTCTGTTACTAGTTATGAATTGGTGTTACGGAAGATTGATTTGATTGTAACACATTCTGATATAAGAATAAAAACAGTAACAGAAACCGAACGTAATACATTGGTATTACATTCGGTTATTTCATCAATTGCGACGAAATAAAGCCTATTGCTAATCGAAACTGATAAACAATGATTATATTTTGATGTATTAGATTAGGTATAGGTAACTTTTTTTTTTTGTACACTGCCGACTTTTTGGTTTTTTTGTCTATCCGATCCATCCAAAGGTTGCCTGGAAGAGATCACTTTTAGCGATAAGGCCGCCTATTGTACAACTGTACTGCTAATCATTTTTTTTTTTTGTTTGTTCTCTTGTGTACAATAAAGTGTTTATCTATCTATCTATATCAAGACTGTAATAATCGCCATGCTGGTCACCGTTATTCCTTTAATGATATTTGTTTGTATTCTTCTTCTTCTTCTTCTTTGTTAATGACCTGTGACATAGGTACTAATGTAAATGTTGCCAGTGTCAAGTGTTTATAGTTTATAGTCAGTTTGTTTTTTATTTGAGTCTTAGTCGATGGCCAATTTTCAATTCTAGACGTCACGCGGAATGGCGTCTAAAATTTTCTTGGGATTCCTCGTCGTTCAAATCACATTGTACCACAATACACATATAATTCAATTATCCATACCCGTCCTGTAGTCACAATTTATTCATTAAAATTCCGCCAAGATTACTGAATAAAACATGCAATAAAACGGGTAAAAAATATTAAATTTGCAAAGCCATGTTACTCCATGAAATGACAGGCGAAGAATCCCTATCGGATATTGGTTTGTAATTTTACGAGTTATTCTGTCATCATCAAAAATATGACAGAACGCGCAATACTAGACGAGGCGTTTTGAAAATTGAATCAATGAAAGATTCAATATCACATGGATTGTTTTAAATTGATTTCTTATACTATGTGAATCTAGGCACCTGTTCCTCATATCCCCAGGTCGAGAATAATCCGACAAGAAACTCGTCTGGTCTTTTTATATGATCCTTGCTAATTTTGTTACGGATGCCGAGTTTGGAGCAGATTCGTCCCAAGCTTTTTTGTCATCTAAGTAATCTGATATTTTATAAGCTTTATGATACAGTTTTTGCCAATTGACAAATCTAGCACGTTGCTTGGGTTCTTGCTAGAGAAGTGTTCACATTGCCCTGTAAAGCTTTAATAACCTTAGTCAGCCTAACTGAGGGAACAGGGAGTTTATTTTTGTTTAAGTTTCTAGTTTAAGTAAGTTTCTGTAGGGAGTTTGTCTACTCATTATATTATGATTATCGGTATTTTTTTTAAACAAATAAATATTTTACAGTATTTTGTAATATTTAGTTATACAATTACAATTTGTACAGTTTAATGTACGCTGCGCAGTCTACTCTATTTTATTCGATCCTTTCTATCGATATGGCCGCCCATTTTACCACTTAAATACTTGTACTGTATTTAAAATGTTAAAGTGTACAATAAAGATATATTCTATTCTATTTTAGTGAACGTACATTCAATTTTCATAGGACC
The DNA here is from genome assembly GCA_948098915.1 of Lampropteryx suffumata. Lineage (NCBI taxonomy): Eukaryota > Metazoa > Arthropoda > Insecta > Lepidoptera > Geometridae > Lampropteryx > Lampropteryx suffumata. The sequence goes on from OX402563.1 coordinate 7,726,497, forward strand.
TCAAAAGGCGCAAATATGCAGGTCTTGATAAGGCCTACATTTTTCAGCCTATTGGAGTCGAGACCCTGGTGGGTCTGTGGGGAACAGGAGCCCACCACGTTTTCAAAATTATTTCAGGGCGTCTGGTAGATGCATTGCTTGACCCAAAAGCTGGCTCCTATCTGGCTCAGCGTATTAGCATTGCTATTCAACGTGGTAATGCCGCCAATATCTTGGGAACGCAGCCCTCTGGCAGTGATTTGGATCAGTTGAGCTATCTATAGATTTTTTTATATTACTTATAGTATATTATTCTGTACATTTATATATGTATTATTATATAGGTAATATTATTTTCATATATATGTATATATTCTGGCTAATCAGAATACTGACTAAATCTTATTGAATTTACAGGAACAGAAACACACGAGACGAGACGATCCTCCTCACGTATCTGTTTAGCAAACCTTGATATTATTGTCTCAGTAAGTCGCCCGTGTTTGGCAAGTCTCGGCACGTCTCTGAAAACGTGAGGAACGACCTTTATATAATATTTCCAAGCACCAGGTGACTTCAGTGACATAATTTTATTTATTTTAGATAATATAATTTAATAACGATATTTCGCTTCGTTTGGAAAATGTAGAGCATTTTTATTGCTAGATCTGCTTTACGGCTGATTCGCTTTCCTCAGGGTTGCTTTAAGTGTTTTTTTAGGTAAGTACGAATATGTTTAAGTGTGTAATAGAATATAAAATAAAATGTATGAAGTATATAGTTCATGGAAAACGAGGGACTCTTTATGATAAACTCCTTTTTCAAAAAGCGGTCGTCCAGAAAATGGACGTAGCTTCACCCCGGTGGACACAAACGCGAGATAGATTTCATCATGACGACCCAGAAGCAAATATTTAATGATGTCTCAGTGATCAACAGGGTCAAATCAAAACCGGCAGCGATAACCGCATGGTCAGAGGCTCATTAAATCTAAATGTAAAGCTAGAAAGATCCCGTCTGATGAAATCTACTCTTCGCCCAAGTCCTGCCCAAATCCAAAACCCCGAGAGCTTTCAGTTGAAACTCCAAAATCGCTTCAATGCCTCGCCGAATGTGGATCCGTGGACGAAATAAATGATAGTCTGGTGGAAATTGTTTATGCCGTTGGGTCAAAGTTCTGTAAAACCCAGCGCAAAGGTAGAACCCAAAAACTCTCTGAGCATGGCATGCCATCATGGCAGAACGTGGCAAAATGTAACTGCTGTCTTCAGTGTTCATATCGAAATACAGCACTCTCAATAAACATTTCAATAAGTCTATGCGACGCGATTTGCGTTTCTTTAATACACATGTATTAAAGAAATGCAAATCGCGTCGCATTAAGAACGCAATAGAGCGCAACCAAGGCTCCAAAGTGTCCGCGAGATATCTGTTAATTGGGCAAAGTCTGTTGACAAAGCTGAAGACCGACAGTGGCAGTATTGTTTCTTCAAAGCCAGAAGTTTTTTTTAACGAGAGCTCGAGAAGTTCTATGGACAACTGTACACCTCAATGCAAAGTCCTACTACAAGCACGACTAGCGATGCAAGAGCCCGCCTAACCCGACACTACACAGAAGACATCCCGTACGTCAGCCTATATGTGATCCGAATGGCTCTCAAGCAGCTTAAGAACAACAAGGTACCGGTGGAAGACGGAATAACGAGCGGGACAAAATAAATTTTATAAGACAAAAATCACGTCAAATGCTCATGTTGCATCCATACCGGTATATTTTGGGAGCGATATAATCGAAGTTGTAGACCATTATGTGTCTATTTGGGTCATACGATTCAACTAGGTAAGTCCAACTTCAACAAAGAGGTCAGCCGACGAATCCAACTCGTTACAGATACTACAGAGCCTCAAGACGAAAGTCTACAATCAGAGCTTCTTGCCAGTGATGACATATGGAACTGAGACTTGGTCGCTGACTATTGGCCTCATACACAAGCTCAGAGTCGCGCAGCGAGCAATGGAGAGAGCTATGTTTTTTTTTTTTTGCCATCTCGAAATGGCACTAAGTAGCTGTTCCCTCTGACAATAGAGACCTTTCTTTAATATAGTAATTAAAAGACAGGGTGTTTTCTTTATTTCATTTCCACTAGGGATTTGTTAGGGTTTTTGTACATATTTGTACATGGCATGTATTGTTTAATTTAAGGACAGGGTTTGTCTTTATTTTTCTTATACTAGGGGATTTGGGATTACAGGTCAGGAATTTTACACTAGTATTAGGTATATTACATATGAGGTTCTTAACTATTTCTTATTTTACCACTATCCTATATTATAGGGCAATCTTAGTGTTTTGTACAGTTTATATTACATATTTTTACTTATTTTACTGCTTCTTATTGTACATATCAAGTTTCTTATTGTGCTAGATTAATTATATGCATAATACATATATTTTATAATATATGTAAATCATAACTTATCTATCTACTTATTTCTATTAATTGCTATTACTATTTTTGCTAATTTTATACAATAATTTGTAAATTCGGTTCTTAAGAATTTATTAGACATGATTTCATTTGTGCTGTCCGGGTTTATTTCATAATTTAGTCTGTTTTCCACTTCGTACCTCTCGCGACCGAAGACCGGGCGTTCGAACAATATGTGTTCAATTGTTTCGTCTTTATTTGGCTCGCATGTGCACGATGAGTTCTCCTTACACTTAAACCTTGCTAAGTATGAAGAAAACCCACCGTGCCCCGTTAGAACTTGAGTCAACACATTTGTTATATCTAGCTTTTTACAATTTTAAATGCTTGAATTGCGTCAGGGAAGAATATTTTGGTGACAGCGGCTTGATGTTCGTTTTTGTATCTCCGGTTCCACACCCCAAGCGATTTCGTACGGATTTGTCACTTGACGTATGAAACCGGACATGCGTCGTAGTCTGGTTTCTTTTTAGAGTGTAACGCCGCTTCCTTAGCCAGTTTGTCAGCTTTCTCGTTACCATTTATTCCTGCATGTGCTTTGATCCAGAACAAGAGGACTTTTTTGTTCTGGAGTGCGATGGCTTGTATGTTCTTCCGTGATTCTACTGCTAGTGGGTGTGTGGAGCCCTTATTAGTTACTGTTTGTAGGGCCACTCGTGAGTCACTATATATGCCGTAGCTGGCCTCGGGGCGTTTGAGAATTTCTCCTGTTGCTCTGCAAATGGCGTAGAGCTCGGCCTGATAGACTGTGCAGTGAGGTGGCAGCTTAAGTTTGAGGGTTTTGGTCTCCGCCTCGCTGTTCCATATGGATAGCGCCGCTCCGACCTTACCCTCAATCTTGCTGCCATCTGTGAAGATCCTTACTGCCTGGTTGTTGTGCAGTTCTAAGTCTTGCTGGTCTATCAGGTTTATGAATTCTACGCTTGTATGAGTGGCTGGATGTGGGGTCAAATTATAAGCAACCATTTGCTCTACCTCCCTGTCCCACAACTCAGGCTGGGGAACTCCACGCTTGGCTTCGTATAATGCCGCTGCTTCCTGGATTCTCAGATCCAGTGGGAGTATCCCGGCCAGTACTAAAGCTGAGTTGAGTGAGACAGTTCGGTAGGCTTTAGTTAGTTTTTGGGCAAAAGATCTTTGTACCGCATTGAGTTGTTTCCTCACTTTCAATTTATTCGTGGCCGGCGCCCAGACGCTGGCCGCATACATAATTACCGGTTCGACCGTGGCGGTGTATATGATTCGGATCACCTCCGGGTGGAGACCCCAACTGGTCCTGGCGGCTCTCGACAACTGCTTGTAGATGTTAAGCGCTTTCCTGCATACGTTTGCAGTGTGTTTATTGTATGTCAGTTTGTCGTCGATCGTGAACCCCAGAACTTTGATCTCTTGAGACATGCCAATGTCGATCCCCCCCATGCTGAGAAGTGGTGTATCGTACTTTAATTTGTCTTTCTATATAACGTTTTCGAATAATTACAAAGCGAGTGATGGTCATCGCTTTGGTTTTGTGAGGGGCAAAACTTAGTTTATTTTTGATACCACACTCCCCGACGTAGGCTAGAGCGGCATTGGCCTGTCTCTGCACCTCCAGTGCCGTATCGCCATCAAACACCAGAACCACATCGTCGGCAAAGGCTTGGTTGTAGTCGCCCCTTGTTTGTAGTCCTTCCAAGAGGGGATCCAGTAGGAGGTTCCACAGTATGGGTCCGCCGATGGAGCCCTGTACACAGCCCTTTTTTGTGGATTTTAAGTGCTCCTGCCCTGCGTACCTGACCCGGACCGTTCTGTCTTGTAGGTACCTGTCTATTGTCCTTCTTAGGTTGATAGGGCACCCTGTTTCAGCTAGCCTTACCCTAATGGCTGGCCACCATGCGCTATCGAAGGCTCCCTCTATGTCCAATGATATCAGTGTTATGAGCTTCTTTTGTTCTAGCTTGCCGTGGATATGTTTCATCAGGTCATAGAGGGAGTCCGCGGTGCTCCGTCGGAGCATAAAGCCATATTGACGAGGGCTCATTTTCGGGATCAAGTGCCATTTTAGTCCTCTGATTACCAGCTTCTCTAAGATTTTGCCTAGTACTGGTAGCAGTCCTATGGGCCTGTACGACTTAGGATTTGTATAATCGTCTTTTCCTGGCTTCCTTAGGACTACTACCGTGGCTTCCTTCCAGATTTTCGGGAAGTGGTTTAGGGCTAGGCATCTGTTACTTATGGCAAAGAACAATTCTGGGTCGTGTTCTATCGCCTTACTACATATGTCTGCTGTCAGGCCGTCAACCCCCGGAGCCTTCTTTGGGTTGAAATCCTTGACTGCGAATTCCAGCTCGTCTTTTGTAAAAGGTGGGTTATGGTTCTCATTATGATCCCACCTATTTATTTTTTCGGCTGCTTCTCTTGTCATACTGTGGTAGGCATTATCTTCCTTCTTTAGGTCCTCCGGGTAAAAGGTTTCGGCTAATAGTTTTGCAGAGGCTTTGCTATCCAGCATTTTTCCGTCCTACTACGGGGACCCTATGTATTCCCTCCCATACTCCTTCTTTTGTCTGTTTGCCACAGAAGTCCTTCCAACTTTCGACTTGCGCTTTCTTTGCTTCATACTCATATTCTTCTTTTATTTTCAGGTATTCATCGACCACTTTCGACCTGCGGACCAGCGCTGCACATCGGATTTGACGTTTCAACGTGGTGACCCTCTTTTTCAGCTCGGCGAGTTTCGCCGACCACCATGGAAAGGTAAGTGAGCTATTTGTTTTCTTTTTTGGAATGCAAATTTTACATGATTGTATAACTACTTGTGTGTATTGTTCTATTTTTTGATCTAATTTTTCTTTATCTATTATATTTTCAATTTCGGTATTGTTGATGTTATTTGCTTCAAGCAATTGGGTCAGTTTCTCATGAAACTGATCCCAATTTGCTTTCCTACTGTTATAAATTCTGGTCGTCCTTGTTATATTTAATCCTTTAGCTTTTATTAGTCTTATTTTAAATGTGAGTACATTGTGGTCGGAGCTCGTCAAGCCTGCTTCCACTTTCCAATCGTCGATTAAGCTTAGCATTCCAGTCGCACAGGCCGTTACGTCGATGAAGCTTGAGTAGTGCTTATCTCCTCTAATAGTATCGAAAGTTGGAGTGTCTCCTATATTTAACACTTGGAGTTCCATCTCTTCGAGGGTTCCTGCCAAATCTTCTCCCCTGTCGTCGATTTTTAGGCTTCCCCACAAGGAGTTTTTAGCGTCTCCATCGCCTCCTATCAGGATTTTACTGGTTCCGACTTTCGTTCTTATATTCCTGAGTTGGTCTAAGTATGGCTCTAATGGTTCGGTTGGTTCGAAGTAGAACGAAACCACCACGATCTCCCAGGCATCTGTTCGGAGTCTCACTACAGTGATGTTGTTTGTAGTGAACTCCGGACAGAGGATGGCGTCTATTTCGCTGTCAAAGACGGCAATTGCCGCTTTTACTATGCCACCCTCTTGGTCGATGGTTTGGAAGATCCTGGTGCTCCCGTAACTCTTCATCCTTCCTACGTTTCCAACGTATGGCTCCTGGAGGGGTGCAAAGGCCATCTTCTTTTTGCCTGCTTCAAGCATTATTTCGTTAGTTGCCAGGGCCTTCCCTTGTAGGTTTGCTTGAGCTGCGAAGTATGTCTTTGTGCCTGCTTGTGTGCCGTCTGAGCCCGGGGCCACCTTAGCAATACGCTGAGAGAGCTATGTTGGGTGTTTCACTACGTGATAAAATCCGTAGAAGAACCAAAGTCACCGACGTAGCGCTCAAAATTTGCAAGTAGCAAGTTGGGCAGGCCATATAGCTCACAGAACTGATAACCGTTGGGGAGTAAAAGTTGTCAAATGGCGACCAAAGAAAGCGTATTATAATATAAATAACTACATTATTGATAGCAATGCATGGCCTCATGTCGCTCTGCCGTCAGACAGTTAACCGACACATTTGAAATGTATAAACATTCTTATATTAGTTTTTCGTAGATACGGTACTTAAGTTTAAGTTTAAGTTATATGATGGATCATGCAAAAAACCGCTAGGACCAGGACGAGTTTCATGCAGATTCTTCTAGCGCTTGGGTTAGGAGGAATTGGCACCTAGATTCACCTAGTATGTAAGACGTTTCGAATTGATCCTTGTGATTGTATTGAATAAAGTTTCTTTTGACAATGACTTTGGCTTTGTATGCGTGAGAAAAAGGGAAGCCAGACAGACTGGCACCGTAACGCGTTACGTAACGAAGCGGTTTACCATCCCATAAGAAGTTATCACTTCAACTTGTAAAGCAACATCCTGAACTATTTGAAACGAATCAGGACTTTCGCACTAGCCAACTACGGGATATATCCAACAGCAAACTGGACATTCCAAAATATAAACTAACATTAACATAATGCCAAGTACGTTTGGCATTGTGATAGCATACATACATGTGTGTTAAAATTTATAAAAGGCTACCTGACAACATTGACAAGTGGCATTTCATATTTTGTAAATTTGAAAAAAAAATAGGTTTTAGACAAATGTTTTTATACAATTATTGAATATTTTAATAATAGGGGCATCTAAACTGTAGCATTATTATTTATTTATTTATATTTATTTTATTTGCCAGACAGTTCAAATAGAATCATCTGGCCCCAAAGAAAGCAGAGCTTGTGTTATGGGTACCACATGACTGGTATACTACTTATATACTTTTTTTTGTAATTAATTACATATTATATATAGAAACACCTAAACTCGAAACAAATACTGGTAGATGATACAAACATTTGTCTCGCGGTCGGAATTGAACCCGTAACCTTCTGTGTCTTAGTCGGACCTTAGCCCACTGCGCAACAGAGGTCGTCAAACATCTTTTTGACCTATTGACTATTATTAAGTAAAATAAAAGTTAAGTTATGGAAACTTTTAATAAAATTTGTATGCCAAATAATATGGTAGGCATACAATGGACAAACTATTATAAGACCTAATTGTATCAAATTTTTTCAATTAAATAAATAATATTTCATATTTCAGTTATTTATTTCATTTCATTTCATTTAGAGTACTAGACAGACTAGATATTTCAAACCATTGTGGTCATAGGATTAAAATGCGCCTCAGGGGCTTCAGTGTTTTTAATGAGACTGCTTCCAAGGTTTTAAGATTGTGTTAAGGTGAGTATGAGTTGTGAATACGACAAGCCGACGAATCATTATCTATAATGACGATACTACAAAAGACGGAATGACGGGACTCTGTTATGCGGGCGACGTGGCCGCTTATTGAAACTTATTACTTACTAGCCGCTGCCCGCGGCTTCACACACGTGGTATCTACATAAAATAAAAAGTGGCCTATGTCCAACTCCAAGGTTCCATGTAACTCTATACCATAATTCATCAAAATCGGTTCAGCGGTTTAGGCGTGAAAGCGTAACGAACAGACAGACAGACACACAGAGTTACTTTCACATTTATAATATTAAGTAGGGATATTTCTGTTCGTGGTAAACCAGACACAACCCCTGCCGTCCAACCCATGTTGTGGGTTACAATACTATACAATACAACATAAATGTTTTTCAAATTTTCGATTCAAAAGATATATTAAATATTTTTTTTTTACATTAACATTTTTTACTTTTTACATGAATCAGTTTGAATGCCTTGATAGTATCTTAATCCCAGATAACTCAATAATATCTTAATACTATCCACATGTTCAAAGTGAAATTATGTGACACGTTCAGGTAAACTATATTTTAACAATGTTTCTGCTATTACATAAGAAGAGCTTAAAGACTCTGTAGTGGAGACTGGAATATCAGTAAAAAAAGTTTCAAATGCCTTTGCTACATCTATATCTTGCTTAATGATATTATTGTTAATATTTAAATTTATTACATGGATTTTCCGGTCTCACTATTAACTATTTTCCAGGCTGCTTTTATTTTATCTTGACTGTTTTTAATTTTTGAACTCAAATACTGAGATTTAGCAAAGCGACAAACATATTTAAAGATTTCTTAGTAATTTTTAACTTTTTCTTTAAACTCTTCACTAAAGTAATAAAAGGTTTTGTGAAAATTCGTCAAAAGTTCATAATGATGAAAAACATTTATTCCTATTTATTCTAAATGTCGTGGCTGAACCTGCCCCAAAGGGCGTTTTCACTTACAAATCTTCACGAGCTCGTTTTGGATAACATGTCCCTGGGGCCTCTCGGGAGATGTATTCGCGAATTTACTATCGTAACGCAATCGAATGGTAAACTGACAATTTGTAAAAACCCATACAACTAGTATGAGGTTTTCGTAAATTATTTTCATCATCATCATACAACCTTCAAGAAGTTCACTGCTGAACATAGGCCTTCCCAATTGATTTCCAGCAAGAACGATTTTGAGCCCTCTCCATCCACCAACTTCCTGCGATCTTTACAATGTTGTCAGTCCATCGGGTGGGGGGTCGTCCTACGCTTCGTTTTCCTGTCGTTGGTCGCCATTCGAGCACTTTTACTCTTCAACTGTTATCAGTTCTGCGAGCTATATGGCCTACCCATTGTCACTTCAACTTGCAAATTTTGAGTGCTATGTCGGTGACATTGGTTCTTGTACGGATTTCCTTGTTGCGGATTTTATCACGTAGTGAAACACCCAACATAGCTCTCTCCATAGCACGTTCCGCGACTCTAAGCTTATAAATTCTTTTAACCCTGTAAAAATCTCTTTTAAATTGTCAGTTACCATTACGTTGTGCTCGTACGACAGTCTCTGTTTCTCTCTCTCCTGAGCATTATTATTCTTATCTGGTAGTGAGGTCTGCTGTTCTTGTTTTTCTTCCACTTCGCTCTAATGCGTCGTCATGGGAAACATTGCATTCAATTTGGATAATCTGTCCATTTCTGCGCTGTAGTTTGAGAGTTCGATAGGGAGGGACAGGATAAACATTTGTGTGAAGAACATAGGTGTTTGTTCTGTGTCTGGGTGTTATAAAATACCATAAATATGTATTTAAAAATATATAAGTATTCTATTAGTCATCTAGTCACCATAATACAAGCTATGCTAAGTTTGGGGCTAGATGGTGTTGTGTGCATTGTCCAGCAATATTTAATTAATATTATTATTGTTTATTATTTATTTATTTTAGGTATTTTCTTCGCCTTAGCCCAGAATTGTACATTACAGTCAATTCTCGAAATATCGTGCCACGACGTATCTTACGTGAATTAATGTAGGTACACAAGGTACTCCAAAGAAACTCAGACTTTTATAAGACTTGAGTTATCTGGGATAGCTTACATCAATACATCACTCAACACAACACTCACTTCACATATTTTCACAACCCTTACTTACACTTTACTCACCCTTCACGCACACTAAGGCGCTGCGCAAACGTAGTCAGTTTTTGTAGCCGACACGGCACACCATCACAGGGAACCGTAGTTGCTGTGTTCTGTAGCGGTGATCGGACACAGTCGCCCGTTGCTACTACTGGCCACTTGTACAATTCGTTGTACAATTACAATACAATTAGTTTGCGCAGCTCAGTACAATTGTAAGGAAATTTGTTAATGTTGCTTGTGTTTACCACTGACGACTTTAAGTTTCGTTACCGACACCGAACACTTTTTGATTATCAATGAGTATGTGTTAAGTGGGAGCAACTAGACACACGTATGCGCAGGGAGAGCATGATTTTATACTGGTTCTATAGAAATCAAATATTCATCGGGTAGCTTGTACGTGACACAAGACACAAAAGTGTCCACGTTTGCTCTCTGCCTTAGACCTTCTCAGATTTCATAGAATTAGTTATTCCCTTAGCTTTGTATTCTTGTGACATATAACTTTTCAAGTTAATACATAACTCGTTCAATTCAAAACTCTACTCTTCTTTTAAAATTACATGATAGAGTTTTGAGCATAATTTTCACTCGAAACGACTGAAAGTGAAAATGATCATATGTTGACCATATGTAGAGGTATCTGGAGGTAGTCGTCGACTGCTACACAGTTTTAACAACTTTTGCAGTTTCATCATTGTATTTAGTTATCTGCACACATTGTAAGTACATTGTTCCGAATGAATATTTTTATACCTTTTATATACTCTCTAATTGGTCCCATAGGAGTTTTATTAAAATCGGTTCGGTGGTTTTTTAAATTCAAACAGCTGGAAAAAATATGTCATCCAAGAAAACTTAATTTCGTATTTTGTTTTTCTATGACTTTACAGCGGTGTTTACGGATTACAAAAAATGATAAGGTATTAAAGAGCGTAACATAAAAACATTCATAAACGACTTCAAAAGGAGTCTTCAAATCCGTTCTATCCGTTATATTTTTATTTTTTTTATGGTTATTTCTGCGTTTCATTTAATTGCTCTCAGACGCTAGTAATTCTTTCATATGTATTTGTTAATCAATAATATAATACGTTTATCAATAATAATATACGACGACGCATTTATATTTTTATATTCAATGAAGTCGGATTTCTTTTTAGTTTTTAACCCCTTGGCGAGCTTAAATTTAGACTTTTAAATACAATTCCAGCGCTAGAACTTTCGGGCAGTTGCGTGTCAACGAAGTTTTCACTACCGGGTAAATTGTACCAGTAACGAGTCAACGGGTTAAAACATAATTATGTAAGTAAATATTCTAAAATGATAAAATTATTTCCAGTCTCATCGTTGTAAGAAAACGGCGCAGAAGGGACAATACTCAAATTTTATCCTACAGCGTAACGATAATGATACGACCTCTTCAGAATATAATGGAGGTACCTGCCTGCATACCGACCTACGCATTCTACTTACTTTTATGTTCCAGTCCCCTTATTCTCTTAAGCCGCGCCAGAACACGAGTTAGTATCCGTAGCTACTGCTTGTTAGTGAATAGGGTGCAGCAGGGCGAGGTCTTTAAAAAGTTTATGTTTCCTGTTGATATAACAGTCTTTATCTAAAAGTTTTCAGTTCGTTTTTGTCCATTTTCTACTGCTTTTTGTCAAGTTATTTACCTACCATAAGGACATACATTTTATCCACTACCATAGATACATATTGGTACCATCTAGGTCTATACCCGGCTTTACACCCGGCTTCGCACGGGTGCAATGCTGATACTAATTATACTACAGAATGGTTATCCCTAAGAGATAGCCATATACCATTGCGGACTTTTTTGTAGACCTTTCGAGGGTGTACAATACTGTAGTACATTTTTTTGATTTATCTCGTAGGGTTCAGACAGCGTTTGCAATATAAGCGCAAAAATATGAGTTTATTTACGACACCACATTGGAAACCTCTAAAATTATCAGTGTTTATCTACTATATTATGCATGTATTATACATATAAACCTTCCTCTTGAATCACTCTATCTATAAAAAAAACCGCATTAAAATCAGTTGCGTAGTTTTAAAGATCTAAGCATACATAGGGACAGACAGACAGCGGAAAGCGACTTTGTTTTGTACTATGTAATGATTAAAACTTACATATAAAAGCGTATATCGATTATGTCCCAAAACTTTCGTTCCAAAGTTGTATTCAGACACTGCAGCCTATAATAGAAACGGGTAGACAGTCAGACAGTCTGGCCTAGTCTAAATACTTGTTGCAGAATCAGACATAGGAGATAAGTCTACACTAATATTAAATAGAGAAGAAATATTTTTTTTGTATGTTTTTGTATTCGTTTATTATGGATAAACTTAAAAATGACTTAGCCGATTAAAAAAAACATCTGTAAAAAGGTTCATTCTTAGCGAGTACTATGGACTGTATTTTATTTTCAACAAATAAAATACAGCCCATAGTAGAGTCCATAGAGAACATTACGTATTAAAAAATTACCTATAAAAGTAATTATTTGATTTGCGCTGCTAAAAATATTAGTGATACACATAATAATAATAATAATGCCGGACATTTCACACAGCGTCATCTGGCCCAATTAAGCAGAGCTTGTGTTGATATACAACTTATATGTTTTTTTTAGTAAATACATACATATTATACATTTAAAAACACCCAGACCCGAGACAAATACTTAAGATCATTCAAACATTTTCCCCGCGGCAGGAATCGAACCGCAAGCTTTCGCTCACTGCACCATAATAATTATGTACTTCATGTTTATAGTAGGTACTCATTACCCACAAAAATGTCCACCCACAAACATTATTTTGTTACAATTACACCCGTGCGATGCCGGGGCGGGTCGCTAGTCATAAATAAGTGGAGATTGGAGATTATCGGATAGATTTTGGCCAAATCGGCTGATAGGCTACAGAATAGAGATTACTTAGTACGTAACGCCATTTTCCTCCGCAAGCATAAGTACATCATTTAGCACTCAGCTAATTGGTCCTACTTCGATTCCATTTACCTAAATCTTTGAATTATTAACTAAAACGTAATTATGGTCTCTTGTAAGGTGCTCATGTTTCTTGTAGAAAATAATTGACAATGATTGAAAGGTGTTCAATTAGGTACGAAAATTGGTCACAAGTCCAAAATGATGAATAAAAATGTATTCTAAAATGTTAAATTAAAATTTGTTTAACTAAGGGCTGATTCATTAATCTCCTTATATTTACAGAAATAATTACAGAAATGTACAAAATAATATACAATAATATAAAATACACGTGAAACAGTTGAGCTATCTATGGACCGTTTAAAACGATCTAAATATATAGCTCAACTGATCCAGATCACTGCCAGAGGGCAGCGTTCCCAAGATACTGGCGGCATTACCACGTTGAATGGAAATGCTAATACGCTGGGCCAGATAGGAGTCAGCTCTTGGGTCACGCAACGTATCTACCAGACGCCGTGAAATAATTTTGAAAACGCATTATCTCCTAATTATTATAATTACGTGATCTCCAAGAGAAAGGACTCCCTTCCAAAACCAAAAGAGATGGGTTTCAGCAAAAAAAATATCTTTATAGAATCAATACTAGGAACAGGTGCAGGTATGCATCCTTAGGACTCGACTCGAAAAAGTTAATAAGTCCTTTATGGGGAACACAGTCCGCTTCTATAATAAGCTTCCTGAAAATGCAAACAAGCTGCCAATTGGGAAGTTTAAAGCTTACATAAAGGGTATTCTTTTGAATAAATGACAATATTATTGATAAGACTTCATAGCCTCATGTTGCTCTGTCGTCATACAGTTAAGCGACACATTTGAAATGTATAAACTCTTTCGTTTTTCGTAGATAAGGTAGTTATAAGATGGATCATGCAAAAAAACGTGAGGACCAGGACGAGTTTTTTGCCAGTTCTTCTCGGGCTTGTGTTAGGAGGAATTAGCACCTTAATTCACCTAGTATGTTAGAAGTTTCAAAGTGATCCTTGTGATTGTATTAAATAAAATATCTTTTGACTATTGTCTTTGACTTCCTTCTCTCCAGTCTTGGTAGTAAGTATACAGTATTGTTGTAAAAAAAATGAAGTATTGTCAACACTGCAGCCTTCCATGCGGTCCTTGTCTAAAGCCACTGAGAGCAAATCTTTAAGATGGTTGTTTTAAAGATTAGCCGTCGAGACAATAACTCATATGTGTCATCAACTCATCGGCTTTGTTCCATAACGGCAGACATGCAGCAGACGTGGCTCGCTCAGTCCCACCTTAAGTTTCCAACTTGCTGTCTGTTTGTTTGACTCGTACAATTCTGCGCTTCATGAATCGTTTGCAAACCAAGAGTTTCGGACTTTTGTGCGTTAGTTAAAGACCAGGTCTAGGCTCCATATGTGAGGATGGGAGAATGTATACCAAAAAACATTTTATGATGGAATAATTTTCAAAGATATAAGTAATATTAAAAAAATTATAACAAAAACTTTATTCAAAATTAAAAAAAATCCAAATTATTTCACGGCTTCTGGTAGATACGTTGCATGATCCAAGAGCTGGCTCCTATCTGTCTCAGCGTATTAGCATTGCCATTCAACGTGGTAATGCCGCCAGTATCTTGGGAACGCTGCCCTCTGGCAGTGATCTGGATCAGTTGAGCTATCTATATATCGTTTTAAACGGTCCTTAGATAGCTTAACTGTTTCACGTGTATTTTATATTATTGTATATTATTTTGTACATTTCTTTATTCAATGAATTAAATAACACAGAGAAAAAATAATAATTTATATGTATACATAGTAAATTAATCTTTGCGAAAACAGAAAATTGGATTCATTGTTTGTCATTTCATAAAGTAACAAAGCACTTCTTAATTGTTTTCATTTTTTCTCATGTTATTGCATGTTTTATTCAGATATCTTAGCAGAATTTTAATGAATAAATTGACTTCACAGCACATGAATGAACAATAAGTGCATTAGGGTGCAATGTGATTTGAACGACGAGGAATCCTGAGAAAGTTCTAGACGGCCATTCCGCGATGACGTTTATAATAGACAAATGACGATCGACTAAGACTTTACTATCAAACAATCACTTGACACTGGCTAAATTTTCGACAAGACTGATGCCATTATAGAATGAAAAGAAGAAGTATAATTGACATTTATTATTAAAATATCTGACAATTTATAAATGCCAAGGCAAATTTAAAACTAATTTATCAAACGGGTGCCTACAGACTGGCCATTTGCGTCAAATTTTAAAAATAATTATATTTAAACAGCCTCTTGTAAATACCTCCATAGGTACGTCTTATCTCTAGTATAATAGAGAGATATTATTATGAGTATAATAGTTACAGGTATATTGATAATATCAATATAATATTGAGAGAACTGATGGTCTAGTGGTAGTGGGAGCCTTCCTATCCAAATGGGTTCGAATCCAGTTGTTTATAAGTAAAATGATTTTTTCAGATCGAAAACTGTGTGCATGTATGTTGAAGAAAAACGTACTGAAGAAACGAGCATGAGTTAAGAATAAAAAGAATAGGTATTGGATTCTTTTTGTGACTCTTAACCACTCAATTCGTCTGTGACATAAATAGTTATGTTTTAAAAATTAAAAGAAAACCGTCATTCATTCAATAATACAACTGAATTGAGAAACCTATTTTTACGGCAGTTGAAAGAAGCATTTTTTTTAAATTGGATATCGCCACTGGAAAACATTAAACGGATGGAAAAATATTTAGTACTATTCCGCCAATCTATTCCCAATGAGTTGCAGACACGTGGCAGACGCCACTGGAAAATAAACAACGAAATTGGATGACGTATGTGTTCCAGCTATTTGATTTCGAACCAAAACTACCAAACCGATTTTTACATAAAAAAACATTTTTTTTTTGAGAACTACCTTTTTTATGTCGGTTAAAAATTAGCTAAGATTAGCCCATAAATAAGTAAAAACGAGAAAACCGATTTTTTTTATATTACTTCATAGAATGTCAAATCAAAAATAAAAAACAAAACATTGTACAAACGCGTCACCCTTTTACTGAACAATGTTGACATTTATTATGTGTTTCAAGTGACAAATGTACCTATGTATTACAACAGCAATTTGCAAAAAGCTTCCCACAGAAGTATAAATTGTAATAACAGCGCCATAAACCAGTCTCGGCCTCATTTCGTCAGTTTATCTTCCCCAATTGTGACTTCTGATACGGCGAGGGTTGTTGTCGACCGGCTATTGGGATATTTACAGAAAGACCGACTTTTACACTTAGCCGGATGAGACTGGAACAATTATTATTATTATATATACCTACCTATATAATAAATATTATTATATTAATATTATTTATTTATTTATAAATATGTTGTATATATAATAATAATAACAATACTACAGGACATTTCACACAGAATCATCTGGCCCCAAAGTAAGCAGAGCTTGTGTTATAGGTACCACATGACTGATATACTACTTAATTTTTTTTTCTTTTGTAAATACATACATATTATACATAGAAACATCTAGACCCGAGACAAATACTTGCAGATCATACAAACATTTGTCCCGCGGCGGGAATCGAACCCGCAATAATTTGCGTCTCAGCTGGACCTCAGCCCACTGTGCCACAGAGGTCGTCCGATTATGTACTGTTGTATTTAATTATTCTTAGATTATGTTAGTGTTAGCACGTCTACTTTTTATGTTTTCTCCCTTGCAGGTTGGCTGGTAGAAAATGCTACTAGCATTAAGCCCACCTATTGTTTATTTATACATATTTGTTTGTGCCATAATGGATAAAATAAATAAATAAATAAGTATAAATTAAAATGTAATAACCCCCGACAGAAAAATATTACATCCACCCATATCATATGCATTGAGATTCTATTGTAGTAGGAATTTTAGCCCAGGATCCCTGCTCCATTTTTGCTTTTGATTACTATCAAGCTAATTTTCCGTGAGTAGCTTCATTTTGATGAGACGCCCAACAATTTCCTGTACGAAACTCTCTATCGTGGTTAGCTACCACGATAGAGAGTACAAACAAAACCGTTAAAGTTACGATACAAAGGAAGCAAGGATAATATATGTAGATTTTATGATATTCAAATATTTATTACTAACTGATTTTTTTCGGTTTAATCTCAAGATAATTATCTAAATTATTCGAAAAAATATTTGTACTACAAAATCTATGGTTTGATCAAAGAGTCCCCTTCTTCCAACATGTGTCGATAACGAGGTCATCATAAATGATTACTGGACTTTTTAGTAGGAATAGTTTTTAACATATAATTTAACTTAAATTACTTTGTTATTGATCAATTATTTTATTTTATGTTTTACTTATATGGATGAAATGGATCTTAGTCATCTGAATAAATAAATATTGTTATTATTATTATTATTGACTCCAAACACGATACCTCTGATGTAAGTTGGCGAGGAGTTTAATATCCTGCAGTATCCAGGTGATGCTGCAGCATCAGATCAACGTCAATATGTTCAACCAATATAAGATTTTTTCGAAGTGATAACTTTTTATGGTAGGGTGAACCGCTTTGTTACGTAACGTGTTACGGCTCCAGTCAGTCTGGCTTCCCTTTCTCTCTCGCATACGGCGGCGGTAGGCAGACTCCTCCTCTCTCAGTCTAACCCACAGCGCTAGTTAGATTAGTTTAAGTTATCACGTCTGTCGGGCGTCTCGAGACGCACACGTTTTTTTTCCAATCAGTCCTGTGGAACTTGCTCAGTCGATTAGAAAAAAGTAACTAATAACAAACTCAATCAAGTCACCTCTGAAACAAAAAAGTAACTAATTACAAACTCGATCATATCACCTCTGAAACAAAAAAAGTAACTAATTACAAACTCGATCAAGTCACCTCTGAAACAAAAAAGTAACTAATTACAAACTCGATCATATCACCTCTGAAACAAAAAAAGTAACTAATAACAAACTCAATCAAGTCACCTCTGAAACAAAAAAAGTAACTAGTTACAAACTCGATCATATCACCTCTGAAACAAAAAAAGTAACTAATTACAAACTCGATCAAGTCACCTCTGAAACAAAAAAAGTAACTAATTACAAACTCGATCAAGTCACCTCTGAAACAAAAAAAGTAACTAATTACAAACTCGATCAATTCACCTCTGAAACAAAAAAAGTAACTAGTTACAAACTCGATCAAGTCCCTCTGAAACAAAAAAAGTAACTAACTACAAACTCGATCAAGTCACCTCTAAAACAAAAAACACGTCAAAATAGCTTCATCTGTTTGGGAACAGAACTGTGCACAGATTACTGGTTACCTACGTCTAACTTAAAGCACTACCTCGGGGGTCAAAAAGAAAATATTTTGATTTAAAACTTCCTATCAATTTAGTATTTTTTATATGTCATACAACTCGTACATGTCATAATACACTGCCTGTTCAGCTGTCACGGTAGGTTATCCTACCGTGACAGCTGAACAGGCAGAGTATAGATCGTTTTAAACAATCCTGCAATAGGTCAGCAGTGTCACATATATTTTATATAATTGATATATAATTTAACCACGTAACTGATATACTACTTACATCCTTTTGTTGTTTATCCTTACCAATATTAAAACGCGAAAGTTTGTATGTATGTTTGTTACTCTTTCACGCAAAAACGACTAAATGGATTTCAATAAAACTTTACAATAATATAGCTTAGACATCAGAATAACACATAGGCAAAAATTTATAAAGATATTGTGTGAATTGTCCATAATATAACGATAAATGTCAAGTAAGTAGGAAAAAAATCTGCCATCTGCAAGCTATACTGGCGTGCGCTGCAAAAACCGTTAGAATTACACGAAGTACTAATCCTGTGCAGATGAAGTCGCGGGCACCAGCTAGTATATTATACATATGTATACATCCAGAGCCGTGAATAATATTTGCAGATCATACAAACATTTGTACCGCGGCGGGAATCGAACCTGCAACCTTCTGCGTCATATGCGGGCCTTCGCCCACTGCGCCACAGATATCATTAATATTCTGTAGAAATCTGTAAATACATTTATACGATGTACTTATACCTACATTGATCGAGGCTGCGACTCCGCACGTGCCGTATTTCAGCTAGTATATACAGGATCAAATACTCTTCAATTTAATCTAATATTTAATCACCAAAGACAATGTTTTATACATTAAGTAAAAATATAAAAAAGTAGAGCTGCATATTTCGCCAAAAAACACGAAATTTGAAGAAATTGTCTACATTAAAATCATTTAACCCAAATGAAATGACATTATAAATACCTACCTATTTGAAATGTTATATAAAATATATTTTTGGTTTAGATCCTTCTCATAGGTATACAATGGTGGCAATTCGGTTGGTTCATTTCTAAAATTAGGAATTGTCTAAAATATATTTAGTTAGTAAAACCTGTAAAGTAAAATTTGTTAAACCTATTCGGTTGGTACCATCTTACTTAATTAGGAGCGCTTAAATAAGTTAGATAAAATTAAATTAGGACAAGTTGGTAGCAGCAAAATACCAAAGTTTTATTTGGCAGTTCAAAACCTAATTTTAGCTAAAATTAGTTATTTTATTAGTTAGGTTGGTGCCAACAGAATTGAGGCCATAGCATAATTAATTCATAATAAGTCAAAACTTTAAATCAAGATAGTTGTCAACAGAATAAAAACAATGATCAAATTAATAAATGAAATAACGGAAATAGAAAGACAATCTTCCGCGTTCGATCAAAAGCTGTGTCAGACAATTTGTTTTCGGCTTTACATTAAATCTTTGGCTACAGCTACAATGACCACCATTATAGAGCGTTATGGTACAAATAAGTGCTGTTGAAGAACTGAACGCCAAAATATGCACTACAATATTGCTTAATAAACGGAGATTGAACGGCAGATCCCTTCTCTAGAGCCAATGGATAGGTATTCCCTAAGCGAACATTCCCGCAGCACTTCATTCATTAACAGGAGCCACTTCTTCTCTGTCTTATTTAATTCCATAGAGGTTGCGGTTACTGGAAGTGTCTTCCAGTACACGCTAAGCCAGGGCGCAAACGTGGACACTTTTGTGTCTTGTGTCAGATACAAGTTGCAGATGAATATTTGATTACAATAGAACCAGTATGAAATCATCCGCTCCCTGCGGTACTGGAACTGGAAACTAAAAGTCGTCAATTGAAGACACAAGCAACATTAACAAATTTCCTTACAATTGCACTGAGTTTCTTCATCGACGTCCATAGTGAGACTGACGGAAAACAAGCAACGCATTGCACCAGTGGCCAGTAGTAGCAATAGGCGACTG
Organism: Lampropteryx suffumata; assembly: GCA_948098915.1. Lineage (NCBI taxonomy): Eukaryota > Metazoa > Arthropoda > Insecta > Lepidoptera > Geometridae > Lampropteryx > Lampropteryx suffumata. The sequence goes on from OX402563.1 coordinate 7,746,698, forward strand.
TGTCCGATCAAGACACAGCAACTACGGTTCCCTGTGATGGTGATGGCAACAAAAAGTGTCTTCGTTTGTGCAGCGCCTAAACTAGAAGTCACGACATTACTAGCCTTGTGTATTCAGTAGATAGTTACAACAAGCAGTTCCAGGAGTTCAAGTGACTCCAAATGTCAAAGAAATGAAGGTAAGTAAGCAAAGAACTTGCTCTTTCTCAATCGTTAGTTAGAGTTATTACATCTCACGAAGTTTGAAGCGCCAGTGACGGAAACATGAATCGTAATATGTTTATTATGGTATGGGCATATCATGAGGAAAGAAAGGCACGTCACAAGAAGGGTGACGGATTTGAATGTGGACGGATAAAAGGAATAGGCCTAAATAAAGATGGGTGGAATGATAAATGATGATATGTGTTATGTGTAAGAAAGGGGTGACTATAAAGATGACGAGTGATAGAGGGGAGTGGAAAAGAAGAACTTGTGCTGGCCCTACTTAACAGACCAGGACAGGAAGATTATGATGATATTTCACAAAGACTGGTGAATCCCATCAATGGCATAAATCGACACGAAAAGAGGAATGTCAAGCTTATTTGTCCGCTGTTATAAAATAAAATATTATTTCAAAATAATAACACAAATCTGTCTGTTAGCTGTCAGCAAACAGCGTAACTGTAGCATATCTACATTAATTTTGGCTATCTTGCGAAGCAAACATTGTGCTCTTAGATTATTTATTATTCCTAGCTGTACCCGGCATGCGTTGCAATGCCACAAATTTTATCACCGTTTAAACCTTCCCTGGACTACGACAAACATTTAAACACCAAAATCAGCTAAATCAGTCCAGCCGTTCTCGAGTTTTAGCGAGACTAACGAACAGCAATTAATTTTTATTATATAGATATGAAAGACACCGTTTTCTATAAAATATCAAATGACGAACGACAAGATCCGACTTTGTGACATCATACTCTAAACAAAATAATCACTTGACACTGGCAAAATTGACATTATTACGACACATGCCATTAACGAAGAAAAAGGAGTAGCATACTTATCAGCGCAGACGTAAGGCACACAATAGTGGAAAAAGCGTGTTAAAAATGCATAGGTTATATAGAATAAAGCGGTTTCCAACCACAGCAACGCAAGCTGCCACCAAAGGTCAATCGCTTGACCACAAATAGGTACTTACCTATGCGGTACAACATTGTTACGTTAGACGGTGGGTCTACTACGAAATAGCCTGACCACAACACGGCGGGCGGGCGCTAACGTGACGTGATACGCTTTTATCACCGCATTCTAATCAATTTCTGAAGCGGCAACCTTCGCTCTACATATTTGTCAAATATTTTCATTACCTGGTAGGTTATTTACCTGGCAGGTTACTTACCTAATTAGGTAGCGACAAATCTCGCCTAACTCTTATATAAATTAACCCACGTTTCGTTCACTACGTTTTTAAAAGTATGAATAAATTACTAACATTTGGGGTTAGAGCTTAGAGGAAAAATGAGCATACTATAGCAACAGACTAGTCTTGGTAAATAAAATGAGCAAACTATAGCAATAGGCTAGTCTTGGTAAATAAAATGAACATACTATAGCAACAGACTAGTCTTGGTAAATAAAATGAGCATACTAAAGCTTGGTATACTATAGCTCTTTATTAACTTGGTAGAACTAACACTTATACAAACATACGAAAATAGAAGGAAAACAGTTAAAACTAATTAAAACCTAGTCTTCTCGATTCATAATGTTTCTTTGACATAACGTGGATTGCAATTGAATCTGTTTTAGAGTTTTTAAATCAACAAGAAACCGTTATACATAGTTTCGAAGTATAGTAGTTAGTTTAAGTATGTCCGTCCGTCTGTCTCTCTGTCTGTCTGTCTGTCTGTCTGTTCGCCACTAATCAGAGCTCTTGCTCGCAGACTATAGTTTTAATTATCATGAAATTTTGACAGTAATATGTATTAGTAGCCCTTACTATGTTATGAAATAAAAATATTTAATAAAAAATTACCTAAGTGGGGTTATTTTTTTTATATTATCGTGTGGCATATCGTTAGATAGATCTTTATAAGTTAATACGATGATTTTTAAACAGATTTTCGTTATATATATTAGTTTGATAAATATAAAGCTTTGAAGTGTCCATTTTGGTGGTGTTAGTGCCCCTACCCTTAGCTAAACCACTGCGCTGTTTGGAGAAACCTTATTTTTTGTAATAATTGCATTTATGATTACTAGGATAATTATCACGGCTAGTTAAGCTCTACTAGACTTCGAGTTATAGCTCGATTTGAAAACCATAAAAAAAGTCAAAGACCCTTATAAATTTTGTAGATGGTAAATGGATGGTTAAATAGATGGTATTAAAACGGCTTGGGACCTAACCACTATTATGTAAGTATAAGGTTATTGCGTTTAAAAGTCGTTATAAATGAAAGTTAAAGTTCTTTTTAGTGCACACCGGTCAATCTTACCATCAAGTAAAGCTCCTCTCCATCAAAATGTTGTCTGGAAGAAATCGCTTGCTTAGCAATAAGACCACTCCTTGCACATAATATTTTTTAAGTATATAAAATTGGGGGTGCAATGAAGAATTTTCATTCATTAATTTACTAGTCATTCTTATCCAAACGGACATTAGAAGCCTTCATTGCGCACATGGCTTATTTATTTTTAAATTATCATAATTTCAAAAGGATACGCCGAAGTTAAATGTCTGTCACTATGGAATAACCAGCCATGTTTCTAACACAAACTTAACACAAATCAAACACGATATTTGCTTTCCTGTGAACCTTGAAATTAATTATTTAAACGGTACGCGAGCCTATAATTTATAACACAACCTCCATAAAACTTTTTTCTTATCTTAATGACGCTCTCAGCGTGGCCATAAAATTTTATAATCCCTCGCAATTTTGCTGATTCTAAATAGCTACAGTAGGCACACCAATGTTATGTTCAGTCATGACATAATAGCCATTCATTTTCAACAATGAAAATTGGAGACAGAAACCGGGGAATAAACTATGGTCTGCTGAACGATCGCGATTCACGACACGAGAAGCGTAGGGTTAATTTTCCGCGGCAGGGCAAACTAAGGCCTACCTCGCACTGTAAATTATTCCGCTGTAAATTTTTTCACGCATTGTTCTGTAGAGCATGTAATCAGACTAGCTGAACTAGACAAGGACTTACATTAGAATAGATGCATGCAATAGCGGAAAAAGCCGCGTTGAAAATGTTAAACTTCAGAATAGACTTAGAATAGCGCGATTTAAACCGTGCGAATTTATTCGCTAGTGCGTGCTAATGTATAAGTATAAAAGTTAAGTATAGTACTTTTATTTCTGTTTGTACAAATGAGGGTATGTTAAAATTTTTACAAATGAGTAACAAGTAAACAAGTAGGTATTATAATCATAAAGATTAATGCTATTGTGTAGAATTTATAATATAATTAGGAATCATTACTTATTATAACAATATTAAAGTGCTTTAGCTCCCACCCTAGGAAATCCTGTGTTGTGGGTATCTAGTTCTTTTTCGCAAAAAAATGTGTCATTTGTGTCATACAAGTGTGGATATATATATATACCTTGAGAGGGTGCAACACATCAGAATTTTTTTTTAGTTAAGATTGTTATTAAGTACCTAGTTAAATACATGTATATACTGTGTACATGTATGGTATTTAACTAGGATAAACACATAGTATACAATTATGAATAAAATTAGTTAGCTATAATTGCAGTACTTATTTACAAAAAAAAAATTTTGAATATGTTAGAGTTTTTAGCCACTCCGAAACAACTTTCATACATTTTTTTCTAGTAAACATGAAAATGTTCAAGATATTATTAATTTTGGAGTATTAGTATAGATCTAAATAACAATAAATATGTTGTCTAAAATTTGTACGTGTTTTCGGTGTCTTCCACGTTGTCCTACGATTGCCATGGGTATGAGTTAATATAATATACTAGCTGCTGCCCGCGGCTTCGCACGCGTGGTACCTACATAAAAAGTAACCTATGTCCTTCTCCAAGGTCCCATTTATCTCGATACCAAAATTCATCAAAATCGCTTTAGCGGTAAACCGACAAACAGACAGGGTTACTTTCACATTTATAATATTAGTATAGAATGTAGATCAACAGCCTAAAATGTTATGCTTCTAGTTCTGAAAATGACAATACTTTCATACAACCATTCATCCCCCTTTTTAACCCTTTACAACATTTTTTTTCCAATTAAAAAGTAGCCTATGTCCTTACTCAGGCTTTTGACTATCTGTGTACCAAATTGATTGATGACACCTGTCATCCCTTCAGATGATTTTTATTACAAAAATAAATTTATTTTTTTAAGTTTTTTATTTTTACCATCCGCTTTACTCCATATCGATCAGCTAAGGATCATTAAAAATGGCTCAGCATCCGCATCTGACTGTAAAATCGGGTTGGTAATTTTCGCTGAACTATATAACACTTCGAGTGAAGATTTCTACGTGGAACTGATCCTAGATGAGTGCTGCTTTGAGACTGATGATGGAGACGACAGCAATAGTCTTTAAATTATTGGGGGTTATAGTCCCCCTGCTTACTAACAGAAGAGCTGGCAATAGAGAAGGAGATCTTTAACAAACCCGGCTCGGTGCCAGCCGTTATGCACCTGCAACTGAACCGATACCGCATGTACTGATCCGTCTTTCCTGCGGGTCTTGTTGGCAAGGTTGAGAGGTTAGTGTAGGTAACTGTATTTTATATAATTGTATATTATTCTGTATATATCTGTTATTATTTTTATTGTTTCATAATCAATGTTATGTAGAAAACGTCAAACCTGAAAAGCAATTTACGAATTCCGTCTTTTTTTGCCCTGCAGACGAGCTAGAGGTCGAAATGCTCATAATGAATTTACAAAATGATAAAGCTCCAGGTAAAGACGGCTTAACAAATCTTCTAATCAAGCATATCAAAGATTACATTGTTGTTCCTCTGACATAATTAAATGTTTCCAAATGCAGTGTACTTCATCTAGGAAATGCTAATCCAAATCTTACATATAGTATAGGCAATAACCCAATCAAGTCGGTTAGCTCTCAAAAAGATCTGGGAGTGGTGATCTCCGCAAACTTAAAATGGGAAGTTCACATCACTGGAATAGTCAAAAAAGCCAATTCATTTATCTTTATTATTCGAAGATCCTTCCAGACTATGACAGCAGATGTCCTTCGGAAAATCTAAAAGACATATATAAGGCCCTTGCTAGAGTATGGTTTTCAATTGTGGAGTCCATATTTTCAAAAAGATATAACCTTACTTGAGAGTGTCCAAAGAAAACCCACAAAGATTCCACAAGCCCTCCGTCGTTTACCCTACGTTGAAAGACTTCACGTATTACACCTCACTACACTAGAAGAAAGACGCCATCGTGGCGACCTCATTGAGACCTTCAAAATACTTTCTCACATGTACAATTTGCCTGACTTAAACAAGATGTTTTTATTGAAAGAAAACATAAGGTCACCTAGAAGCCATAATTCTAAATTAGTCCGTGCACCACCAAACACCAATACTGCACATCATTTTCTCACTAACAGAGTGGTTCATAACTGGAATCAGTTACCTGAAGCCCTCTCAGTTCTACTGCATAAAGCAGTATCTAATTTAGACAATAAGAGAAACTGCTTAGGAGTGTTCCTCGACCTCGCCAAAGCATTTGACACTGTTTCCGCTCCGATACTGTTAAAGAAATTGAAAAACTCTGGTATAAGAAGTATTGCGCTTGAGTAGTTCAAAAGTTATCTGACTGCACGGAAACAGTGTCTAAGCATAAACGGAATAATGAGTACTTCACTACAGTTAGACTTTGGGGTTCCACAAGGTAGTATCTTAGTGCCCACCCTCTTTATTTAATACATAAATAATATTCACGATCTAAATCTAGAAAATGCTGACGTTATATGTTACGCAGATGATACTGCCGTTATTTTTCATGGCTCTACTTGGCATGATACATTTCGAAATGCGGAAAATGGCCTTATCAAACTTAATCACTGTCTACAGGGTAACCTGTTAACATTAAACACTAATAAAACGAAGTTTGTCTGTTTTCACAAATCGCTCGCCTCAATGCCGCCTGCTTCTTTATCTACAATAAAAATGCATACTTGTCTCAGTATTCCAGCCACAACCTGTGACTGCATTGAAATTTCTAGAACAAAGTGCATTAAATATCTTGGCATTCTATTAGACGAAAACATTAATTTTAAAGAGCAAATCAAAAATCTTTCTGCAAGAACTCGAAGAATAATTAATGGTATGAGGCAACTCAGCAGATTTTGAGACTCTCAAATCAACCTATACTGCCCTCTGCCAATCAATCTTGTTTTACTGTATTAACTTTTGGGGTGGCACACACAAAACCACGATGATACAGGCTGAAAGAGCTCAAAGATTTGTCCTAAATGCTAAGCAAACCTTATAGATACCCCACCGTCGATGTCTATAACGAGAGCGGAGTACTGAGCGTACGACAGCTCTTCATACTTAAAGCTTGTCTCGATGTACACAAGAGAGTTATCTGTGACGCTAACTACAAAGAAATGCAAAACCAGCGCGTTTTAAGAATACAAACTGTTTCTGTTAATACCTCCATTGCACAACGTTTTAGTCCATTTATTACCACATCAATTTACAATAAAGTCGTTAAGCTATGTGAAATCAAATCTTGCTCAATATTTGAAGCAAAGAGCAAATTAATCAAATGGTTCAAATCCCTAAATTACGATTGCACAGAAACCTTACTAACCACATCATAATAGCTATACTATTATTATTTATTTATTATTATTAGCAAAGATGCACGTCGCTCTGGTCGGCCTATTATGGATAAAATGGATGCCATTTTTGAAAAAGTGGAGCAAGATCGGCATATCAGTAGTAACGACGTAGCTGAAGAACTAGGAATTGACCACAAAACAGTTTTGGCACATTTGAAAAAACTGGGTACACAAAAAAGCTCGATATTTGGGTACCTCACGAGCTCACTGAAAGAAACCTAATGAACCGTGTACTCATTTGTGATTCTTTATTACGACGTAATGAAACCGAGCCATTTTTGAAGAAGCTGATAACTGGTGATGGAAAGTGGATCACGTACGACAAGAACGTGTGAAAAAGGTCGTGGTCAAAGGCCGGTCAGGCTTCACAGACTGTGGCGAAACCCGGGTTAACTCGCAACAAGGTGAAGCTGTGTGTGTGGTGGAATTGGAAGGGCATTATTCATTATGAGCTGTTACCACCAGGCAGGACCATCGATTCTGAACTCTACTGCGAACAACTGATGAGATTAAAGCAAAAAGTTGAGAGAAAGCGGCCGGAATTAATCAACAGAATGGGTGTGGTTTTTCATCATGATAACGCTAGACCTCACACATCTTTAGCCATTCAGCAAAAATTAAGAGAGTTTGGCTGGGAGGTGTTAATGCATCCGCCGTATAGTCCTGATCTTGCACCTTCAGATTTCTACCTGCTTCTTTCTCTTCAAAATTCATTAGGCAGTGTCAGGTTAACATCAATAGAGGACTGCCAAAACCACTTGTCGCGGTATTTTGATCAGAAGTCCCAAAACTTCTATAGCAATGGGATCATGTCCCTACCTACAAGATGGCAAAAAATTATCGAACAAAATGGTACCTACATACTTTAGTTAAATGTAAATAAACTATATTAATAAATGTTTTGAATTTTCTTAAAAAATACGAAGAATTGTTTTTCCCTACCTTATGTATATTAATCTCGTGTCAAAATTATAATAATTTAAACTAATAGTTTACTGAAACCGAGGCTCTAAACTTTTGTAAATCGAATACAGGTACCCACGATACAGATTTATCTAGTGTGGGGAACGTTATTAACAGGCCCTGATTTCTCTTCTCAGTGAAATGTAAAGTAAACCTGAATGAGATAGATATCATTGTACTTACCATAAACTGCTTTATTTTTTTACAGTAAATAAACATTTTTTCATTTTTCTTTTTTCATACAATTTGCACACGTGCGAAACCAGAGCGCGTCGTTAGTAACAAATAAATGGAGCTATTGAAACTTCCCCGTTCTTTAGAGCAATATTTTCAATTCAGAAATTGGATGTTATTTTTAATTTATATTTTAAACTGTGGGCAACGTAATATCTGTACATAACGCGAAAAAAATTGCGCAGAATTCTACCTTCAAAATACAATACCTAAGAGCTGGCTCCTATCTGGCTCAGCGTATTAGCATTGCTATTTATCGTAGGAATGCCGCCAGTGTCTTGAGAACTCTGCTCTTTAGCAGTGATCTGGATCAGTTGAGCTATCTATACATGGTTTTAAACGGTCCTTATATAGCTCAACTGTTTCATGATTTTATATTATTCCGTACATTTCTGTAACTATTTTTGTAAATAGTAGGAATAATTAAAATTAAATATTATGTAAATCTAAATATTAGAAGATATATGTATACCTAACACCTTTATTTAATAAAATAATAACAGAAATGTACAGAATAATATACCATAATTTGAAATACTCGTGAAACAGTTAAGCTATCTAAGGACCATTTAAACTATCTAAACTAAACTTAACTAGTGATCTGGGTCTATTGGGCTATCTATAATAGCCCAATAGACCCAGATCACTGCCAGAGGGCAGCGTTCCCAAGACACTGACGGCATTGCCGCGTTGAATGCCAAGGGTAATACGCTGAGCCAGATAGGAGCCAGCTCTTGGGTCACGCAATGTGTCTACTAGACGCCGAAAAATAATTTTGAAAACGCCGTGTGGTCCTGTTCCCCACGGGCCCAGGGTCTCGACTCCAAAAGGCTCAATTATGTAGGTCTTATCTAAACCGTCATATTTGCGTGTATATCATGTTAAATTGGAACATTATACTAAAATCTCTAGAGATGGGCATTAATAGCTGCATTAGCCACTCTTGTAAACTACTGTGGTTATTATCGAACATTAATATCAGTTCCTGGATGACCGAGCTTTGCTCGGTATAAAACACGGATAAAACGACGTTTTCTAAAAATGAAACCTAGCTAGATCTATTTATCGCCCCCGAAACCCTTGCATGCAAAATTTCATGAAAATCGTTGGAGCCGTTTCTGATATTCAGATTATATATATACATATATATTTTGACTGGCCTGTCAGCTCAGTTGGTAGTAGCTCTGCCTTCTATGCTGTAGGTTGAGGGTTCTATTCCTTCCCAGGATAAACATTTGTGTGACGAACTTGGGTGTTTATTCTGTGTCTGGATGTTATGAGTTACCTGTACGGGCGACGGCAACGTATACGGATTGATGACACTCATCGCGGTGTAATATATCGGCTGGCGTACCTCAGGGCGGCGTTTTATCACCTCTTCTTTTTGCAATTTTTATAAACGCAACCTTTCAACATTTAACTTCATCGTACCACCTCTATGCAGACGATCTACAAATATACACGCAAGCTCCTGTTGCGATGTTACCTGGTGCTTTAACAATTATGAATCGAGACCTTGGTCGTATTTTAGATTGGAGTAGGGCTTACGGTCTTAAGATTAATCCCATTAAAACGCAAGCAATCGTCATTGGGGGTTCGCGGATGGTGTCTAGAGTTGACTGGTCTAGCCTTCCAAAAAATATTTTTGATGGAGTCTACATACAGCAGAGTGAGACGGTGAAAAATTTAGGTATTCTTATGGACAGAAACCTGTCATGGGAACCACAGCTAACTGAAATCAGCCGTAAAACTTTTGACTCAGCTGGTTCTATGCGGAGACTGCGCAACTTCCTTCCAATTGCCACTAAAATTTAACTTGCACAGTCACTCCTTCTTCCTATACTTGACTATGCTGATGCCTCCTATCTAGACCTTACTGAACAGCAACTCGACAAGCTTGAGCGCCTTCAAAATCTCTCTATTAGATTTATTTTTGGCTTGCGCAAGTACGATCATGTGTCGGATTTCCGCATAAAACTAAAATGGTTGCCAGTACGCCTATGTCGGAATACGCACCTTCTGAATTTACTATATAATATACTTTTTAATCCCACGACACCCTCCTATCTCAAAGAACGATTCAAATTTCTACACCTCTCCCACTCTCGATCCTTGCGCTCCTCTGACACTCTTCTTCTCGCAGTACCTATTCACACCTTTTCATACTATGCTAATTCCTTCACTGTACAAGTTGTTCAACTATGGAACGCACTGCCCGAGGCTATTAGACGGGCCAAATCACATGATTGTTTTAAAGGTATGGTCTGGGAACACTTTTTGTCCTGTTGTTAACTGTTGCTTGATTCTTTATGTAATTTAGGATTTAGGTATGTTTATGTATGTATTGTTTTTTTTAGTTTATCTTATAAGGTTATATGTTATATATTGTAATATATGTTTTGTAGGTATATATTTTGTATTAGTATCGACATATGTATCTTTTTCGTGTCTTGTAAATTTGTATGTACACATTATTTTTATTATTAATCACTTATTATTATTATCATCACCCTTTTTTCAGCTACATTTAGTTCAATCCATACCAAGGTTGTCTAGCAGAGATTGCTACATAGCGATAAGACCGCCCATTGTACTACCGACTAGCAAAACATTGTTATTTTTGTTTCTACTTGTTCAATGTATATTTGGTGTGCAATAAAGTATTTTCTATTCTATTCTATTCTATGAGTATCATAAGTATTCTATCAGTCATCTGGTCACCATAATACACGCTATGCTTAGTTTTGGGGAACATAGTGTTGTGTGCATTGTCAAGCAATATTTATTATTATTAATTATTATACGTACAAAAATTGCTCGTATAAAGGTCTAAATTAGATTGTACTACCTATATTATTGTTTCCAAATAAATAATTTGAATAATTTGAATTTGAATATAACTAGGTTAAGTTATTTATTCACTTATTACCTAAATCACTATAGCTATTGTCAAATTACTACTTTCACTCCCAGATTACGTTTCGTTCGTGATCTCGTTCGTTCCGGCTGCAGGAGTTCTGTGCGAGTTTCTGACCCTCGCTCGCTTTGAAATTTCACTCAAGGGAAGATCGGGTCGGACCATGAAATTGAATTTACTCCGATTCGTTTGCGAAACAACCTACTTCTGTCAAATGTTTATTATGAATAAATGTTTCAAATGTTTAAATGTCAAATGTTTATTACTGGTGCGAAACCACGTTGACCATACCATAGTATGCCTAGGTGGGCATATATAAATAAATAATGCCGAAAATTTCACACAACATCACCTGGCCCCAAAGTGAGTAGAGCTTGCGTTATGGGTACCACACCACATGCAAAATATACTACCTACTTATATACATTTTTTTTGTAAATACATTCTCGTACATACTAGTAACTCTGTGAGCTATAGACTTTTAGAAAAATTTAGAAAAATGTCTAAAAACTGAATCGACATAAAAACTATATAGTTCTAGAACCTGCTTACTGAATTTCACGAGAATCGGTTGAGAAATGCGACTTGTAAAGGAGAACATCCAGACAGACGCGGGCCGGACAGACAGACATATGAACGCATTTTTGCCTAAGCTGAAACGGACATTCGTTCGCGTTTCACGCTCGCTCGGTCAATTATACATAGAAACACCCAGACCCGAGACAAATATTTGCGGGAATCGAACCCGCAACCTTCGGCGTATCAGCAGGCCCTTAGCCCATTGCACCACAGAGGTTGTCTGTATAAGTATCTTATGTGTCTAGATAGGTATCTAGCAACATAAACTTAACAATCTATTACCAAAATAGCCAAAAAACATAATGTACATACAATTTTGTATATATGTTAGGTAGAGAAATCCTGATTTTTATTGTTTTATAGATAACGTCTCTGGATTCAGATTTGTTCATAAAAAAATCGGTCAAGTGTGATTTATATAGAAACATGTGCTTTACTAGTTCTGTGAGACCTTGCTTCTTGCCAAATTTTATGATCCTAGGTTAATGGAAAGTAAATAGGTTATAATTTACTGGCGAGTGTATTGTATGTAAAGGCAGCCCAGCATGGCGATTATGGAACTCTTGAAACAATCAATGTCTATCAGCTTCGATTAGCAATAGGCATTATTTTATGGATTTGTACGTTCGGTTTCTATCTCAAATTCCATTCATATGACAGCATGGTCTTGCAATCAACATCAACCGTCCGTAATATCAATTCATTAATAGTAACTGAAAACTGTTAGTATCAATGTTTTGATAGTATCAAAATTACATAATCACCCCCCAGTGTTATGGCCGACTTTTTTTTCGTTTTTTGTGTCCCTATTCCGTATTTGACATTTTAATAAACGCATTTTTTCTCAAACTCACTTTTTTGCGCTTACATTACAAACGTTGGCTGAACCCTACGAGATAGATCAAAATAATGTGCTACAGTATTGTACAACTTAAAAAGTAGTTGTAGATGTTTTACGATACATCCTCCAGATTCCACATTCGTCAGATCATTTATTTCTTTCGCATTCGTCAGATTTTTTCAACCTCTGACGAAACGATATTATTCATGATTCACTCGACAGATTTCGCGTTTGTCATAAAGAAAATAATCAGATCAAAACCAGTTTGCTAGGTTATTTTAGAGTATAGAAAACAACGCGCAAGGCGAGCGAGCAAAGCGAGCGTGCCGCCGAAGCGTCAGAAGAATATAGTTCGTCTGTCTAGATACATAACTCTGGCGAATGTGTCTTCATTCGTTTTCCTTATTCGTCATCAATACCAAACTGAACTAAAATAAAAGTATTTTTGATTTATGGCGAATGTGAAATCTGGCGGATGTGTCCTAAATCTTGTAGGTAGTATACCTACAAGATACCTAGATACGTAATTATTATTATTATGATTTCTTATATTTTCTGTTTTGATGTGTGCGAATAATCTTTCTTTCTTTATAGACAGACAGACGGACAACGAAGTGTTCTTATAAGGATTTATTTTTAACAGACTTTAAAAAAAAGAGGTGTTTGATTCGATCAATTCGAATGTTTTTTGACGTGATAACGTCTTATAAATCGATGAACGCCGGCTGCATGCACGAAAAATTGTCACGTTCCGCTTGAGCTGAACGTGCGAACGTGCGACATCATAAAAGGAGGTTCTGAATATAGTTGTATTTTTATAAATGTAATTCAATGAAGTCGGTTTTCTTTTATGTTTTGAAAACGTTATTATTTATTTTGACCTGCGGAACCTTAAAATATATTGTAAGAGAACACCTACTTACTCAACCCTAGGCCTAATAAAATAGTCAACAAAACACCACTGGTCATACTAAACTAATCAACTATCTCGGTCAACGCAGTCAATCAATCTACCATAAAATTTATTGAATGTTGGACAAATAAACAATCAATTGGATTACTTCGTTCATGTTCCTAAGAAGCAGTGAGAAACTAATGACGTCGTACAAATAACGGACGCAACGAGCTAATATAACCCTAGTCAACGCTACGAATAGAGACTATTTTACTGCTAAACTAATTAACCTAAGAAATTGGATGTCTGATTTCAGTAGTGATTGGTTCAAAGACAAAGTCAGAGCACAGAATACTTATTAGTACAAATACAGAAGGTCTCTACGATTATATAAATAGCAACTCTACTACGACGCTATAAAGTGTAATTTAAAATTGCCTAACATTATAACCTACTAACTGCTGCCCGCGGCTTCGCACGCGTGATACCTGGAAAAAGTAGCCTATGTCCTTCTCCAAAGTCCCATATCTCTATACGAAAATTCATCAAAATTGGTTCAGCGGTTTTGGCGTGAAAACCTAACAAACAGGCAGAGTTACTTTCGCATTTATAATATTATAAGTTAGATAATAACACTGTGGATTGAATAATATTGACAATTTATATGTTTACACTAGCTGGTGCTCGCGACTTTGTCTGCGCAGGATTAGTACTTTGAGTAGCTTATTTTTTTCTCCAAAGTCCTGTCTTTCTTTATACCAAAATTCATCAAAATTATAGTAAGGAATCGTAATATTTTGGACAATTCACACAATATCTTTATAAATTATAGCCTATCTGTTATTCAGATGCATAAGCTATATTATTGTAAAGTTTCATTAAAATTCATTCAATAGTTTTTACGTGAAAGAGTAACAAACATAGGTACATACAAACTTTCGCGTTTATAATATTAGTAAGGAGTAGAGATAGTGTATCTCTTTTTGTCGCATTTCTGCTCTATCTCGTTTGGCGCGACGCTTCTCTACGAATTTGCCCGGTAGAATGGGTAGAGTCTGGTAGATACATTGCGTGACCCAAGAGCTGGCTCCTATCTGGCCCAGCGTATTAGCATTGCCATTCAACGTGATAATGCTGCCAGTATCTTGGGAACGCTGCCCTCTGGCAGTGATCTGGATCATTTAAGCTATCTATAGATCGTTTTAAATGGTACTTAGATAGCTCAACTGTTTCATGTGTATTTTATATTATTGTATATTATTTTGTACATTTCTGTAATGATTCCGGTAAATATATTAATTATTTTGTAGAATGGGTGTTCCAATATACTTGGAACTTCGTACCTAAAACGCCTGGTAAAAGTCTTTCAAAATGGATAATTTTATTCAAGACAATCGCACTATTTTTTTGTTATTTTATTGCACAATATTGATCATACGCTGAATAATATTACAATCTAGCCAAATAAGCTAATGAGTAATTTTGCTTTGACATCTTTGTACATATATATGTATATAAATCCTCTGTGCGTGTGTTTGCAATTAAACTCCGCTTAAACTGCTGGACCGATTTTGATGATTTTTTTGTATATGTTCAAGTGGATTTGAGAATGGTTTAAGATTTACAATTAGGTAATTTTTTTTGTGTTATTTTTTTAAAACGCGCCGACGAACTAGCGAGCGGGACAGCTAGTAGTTTAGAAAATAAATTATACCTTAGAATGTAGTAGTACAGTAGCACTTTTCTTAGGCTCTAGTTAAGGAGAAGACGCGTCTTCTCGTGTTTTTATGTAGTTACTTAACACTTCACTATTGTTAAACTACACAAACTCAAATGGTCTTTTTCCGTTTGAGCCTTCTTACAATATCCGTGATGTAGAGGAGCTGGATTCACGTGAACACACAATGATGCTTTAAAAAACCACATGCCCAGTTATTATTTCTGAAGTATTCAATGTCACATAGCGGTCGCTAATTCGAAGCAACCAATGCTTTAGACATCGAGACACGGCATCCCGCTGTTCCAATATTTTCGTCATATGACAAGGGAGGGCATGATCTTTGATCTGATAAAATAGGGTTATGAAAAACATAAACGATCTTTTCTATTTTTAAGAAATAGTATTTAAATTATAATAGGAATCTTGACGTTTTAGTGGGTGCCTAGCCTACCTATAGAAGATATTAATAAAACCTCATGTACTTACTTGTGCACTTATTCTCACATTCAATTTCCCCTAAAGTGAAACCAAAATAATAATTACGTTTTAAATACATAAAAGAAAACCAACTTCATTGAATAAAATTAATAAAAAAAAAAGCCCATAAAAGTTGCAATGTTTTACCACCGTTAGGGGTGCTTATATTGATTTTAATGTTATAATTTATATCTATAATTCCTTATAAATACATTTCTCAATTAAAAGTCCCATACAAAATTTCTTACCCTATTTTTTAACCCTAAGAGGTCGTAATTATTCTTCAAATTCACATGGAACTAAATAGAAAGTATACCCTCCCAAATAAAAAAATAATTTTCCAAATCCGATTCATAAATGACGGAGTTTTTACACACATAAAAAAAACATTAAATTGAGAAACTTCTTTTTCAAAGCCGTTTAATAATGCGAAGAAAGTTTTAACATGAGCGTGTTCTCTATTTCTAGAAGAAAAAGAGAACTCGCTAAAATCCAAAATATCCGTTTCTAGGTACAACCATTACATAAATATATGCCATCTGTGAAATATTGCGACTAGAATATTTTATAGCTCTGTCAATCTGTCAAAACAAAAGACGCCCACTCACCTGGTTTACCATTCATATCTTGTCACGCACCGAATCAGCTTTTCCTGTGTCAATACGCGCGCGATTGTTTTCTGTTTGACGAGAAAAATCCGTTTTCTCAAGATTTTTCTTTTGAAAGCTGCTAGCTTTTATTCTTTGTGCAAACAGCCGAACCGGTGAGTCAGCGTCAATGGGCCTTCCTTTATGATATTCAGGCACGGTCTATCTACAGTAGAGGTAAATGGTTAATGGTTTAGTAGGTACTTTAAATTTATTATTTCGTGAAACTGCTATCGGTTCGGGGCCGGCAACGTTATCTATGTATAGATTGTATCTAATTACCTATTGTTGAGGGAATCCTAATATAATATAGGATCAATATTGAAAACAGTGATAAGTATCTACTGTACATATGACGTAGCTTTTGTTTTGTTATTTGTTAACTAAAAATGCATCACGACTTTCTATTTCAAGCTGTAGTTCTGATTCTTATGATTTTTTTTCTATTTCTATTTTATTTACTTTTGTATGTTTGTTTGTAATGTAATGGATTAACTCAAAAACTACTAAAGTAGTTAAATCCATTTAATCCATATTTTTTTAATCGCTTAAGATCGATTTAAAATAATCTTTCAGATAAAGAAAGTTACTAATCAGCGAGTAACATGGTCAGTATTTCATTCAAAAAAGGAAAAAGAATTTTAATTTTTTAATAAAATTTTAATAATGTAACCGAATAGTTTGCCTTTAAGAATCATTAATGTACTACTTACACGTTTATAGCACTTACAAATATATAACTAAATTTGTTAAATCTATTTCACAAACTACAACCTTAAATTGCACCCATGCAAAACCAGGGTGCTAGTTTTAAATAAATTTTATTTAAAAATATATACGAGCCGTCGCGGGACGTCTGGCAGATGTAAAACATCCCGAGCTGAGGCCGATTGAGCCGACGAGCCCTGACCTCACTCCCATACCACGCCATTACCATTACCATACCATTAGATATTCCACATTAAAAATATAAAAGCAAAAGTAGGTGCTTACTTACTGCGTACTTTACTAAGCAGGTTAGTTTGTCCACTCTATCCCACAGCATGTTGTAAACTAAGTTAAAAGTTCAACCTGATGCTGTTAAAGTCCTACAACCTTGCTAGATAGACTAATTAAATAAGGCTGGACTTGTCAAGGAGGTATCTACAAACGAAAGTACGGTTCAAAGAATATTTAGTTTCTTTTTTGTCATTCTTCTTCTTCTCTATAATGGCATCTGTCTTGTTGACAGTTTTGCTAGTGTCAAGTGATAGTTTGGTTATAAAGTCGATCATCATTTCTCTATTTAATACGTCACTGCGAAAATTATTTTTGGCCGTTTTGCGAATTAAGCATTGCGCTCTTATTTATTTTGGTTATTTTTTGGTTTTATTAAAAATTTTGGTGTTTTTATTTAAATAGAGCTAGAGTTATTGACTTGGGTGTGAATAATTGGAATAAAACTTTTGTGACTTTGTGTTAACCCGTAGTTATTTGTATAGGAAAGGCATCATTTTATATAATATAAGAAATTACGAACGACAAAATACGACTTCGTGACATACTATAAACAATATAAAAACTTGACACTGGCAAAATTTACATTATTATAACACATTCCATTATTCCATGAACAAAGAAGAAGTTGAAGAAAAGTCATCGCGGTATGGCCGAATTTTCATCATTTGTTATTTTTTTTCAAAGGTTAATATAAATAATTAGAGTATATAAGATATAAGAGTTTATATGAATTATTAAATTAAAGTTAAATATAAAAGTTAAATAAAGTGATATAAATTCATTTAAAATTTCATATAAATACATATAAATATAAATATGGAAGTTTGGAAAAACATTTATTTTAATTATTCACACCCAAACTTTGTCTTTATTTGAATAACATCATCAGAATTGTTAATAAAACCTGAAATAACTCGAGAAAATCTAATAATATAAGAGCGAACAGTTTGCTTCGCAAGACGGCCAAAAATAAGAGGAATATTTAATTTATACCTACAGCTGATGTTGACTGGTTTAACCATGAACTCTAGATTTTTACTTTTTCGTAGTTCATCCTTGCTCGGTGTAAAAACGGCCGGTTGGCTAATGCCTAGTATTTCGAACCAGTTTGAATTCGTGGCGCGAGGGGACGCACGTCTTTGCGCTCAGCGTTTCCGAACGCACAACGCTTTACGAAATTCGAACGCGGAGCTTCGTAATTCGAACTTTGACTTTGTTTTTAATTTTGTTGCGTGTTTTAATTTTGATGGATACCCTACTGTGATAATTAATTTGGCCAGTTTTGTTAACAAAATGTGAATTTTTGAATAATTGAATAAAAGGCTTTATTTGTGACTGTGACGCCAAGGATTTCTTCAAACTACAGACAAACATGTAGGTATGTTAACGACCTAACAATTTACTACCTATGTTTAATAATGTCTACTGAGATAAATACTGATATCTAATGTACTAACTTCTATTTTTCTAAAGAGCTTTGAGGATTTATTAAAACCATTGAATTGTATTAAATCTTCATAGCTCAAACACATCTAAGTGATCTATTTTTGCCAAATCTCGGATCAAATTCTTTATCTCTTACTGTACAAAGTAAGTACGTAAAAGTACGTCCATTAATCTTTCTACAAAGGGCCATTACATAACATTTAAATATTATTCCATAATATTAAGATAAATCTTGCCTCTGTCAGTTGTCGCGTCTCTAAGTCCTTTAAGTGCTTCATTAATGAACCCTATTTTTTCCTTCGCTAATTGTTCAACCTTTAACCTATATCTATAGACACGTATTATTTATAATATAGTTATATGTAAATAATTTGAAAATGAATCAAGCAATACTATATCTTACCTATTTATTCAAAGTAGTGGTCGCCTACCGGTCGCCTTCGACCATATTTTATTTTATCAATATATTTTTTATGCATAATAAAAAAAAAAATTACCATTCTGCACTCCTCCTCTATATAAACTACCCATAAGTGTGAGAAATTTCATAATGCACCGTCCGTGCAATTTTCGTAAAAAAGGGTACAAAGTTTTTGCTTCACGTATTAATATATAGATTTAAACAATTATAGTAAAATATGTTACTTATGGCAACATTTTCACGCAATGAAGCAACATTCATTGGCTTCACTTTGGATGATCGAGGCGCTCATCTTTATATTTTTATTTAGTCTGACAATTTCGATAAATACCTACTCGTATATCTCCTTGAACTCTTCAAAGGATAATGTCTAGAATGCTTGAATCGCTTTACAAATACAAATTATGTTAATTGCAACTAAATAAAAGCTGTATGTTATTATAGGGAGGGTTCACATAAAAAAAATACAAATTCATTCATTCATCCAATAAATTATTTTTATTTTCTTTGTAAATGTACAAAGAAAAGAGAGAGAGAGATAGAGAGGCTCGAGGTAACAATTAATCCACAATAGTAAGCACTTTGAATTGCAATCGGATCTGGATCCGATTGTCTCTTATCTGGGTGTTTCTATGTATAATGTGTGTATTTACAAAAAAAAAGTATATCAGTCATGTGTTACCCATAACCCATACCCATAACCCATAGGGTTCGAACCTGGTCGTGCTACAATGGATGTCTCTATAGTACATTGGCAGTGCTTTGAAATGCTAGGTACATTAACGAGGAACGAACGAGGAATAACGACAATTTTACTAGTATTGTAAGAGCGTTCAAGTTAATTAATATAAAAAAAAATACATCTCTGGGGAATATTTACAAAGGTGGTGGGTGTCATTATCTTAGATATTGCACCATGTTTAGCTTATATTTTTAATATATGTATCGACGAGGGAGTTTTTCCCGATCTCCGTCATGAAATACAGTAACTCATTCCTATGTTTAGGTCTGGAAGTGAAACTGATCTCGCTAATTATAGACTGATTTCGATATTACATGCGTTAAGTAAAATCTATGAAAACATCATTCTGAATCAGTTATAATATCACTTTAACGTTAATGGCCTGCTACATAAAAATCAATACGGATTTAAAAGGTCGATCAACAGCTGATGCAGGTATAGCGCTCTTAAAGCATATATTTGACGCCTGGGAGAAGTCACAGAAAGCAGTTGAGGTATTCTGTGATCTATCTAAGGCCATGGACTGTGTGAGTCATGCAACCCTTATCACAAAGTTAAAATATTATGGCATTAAAAACCGGGCGATTGACCTCATACAGTCTTATCTATCCAATAGAGTTCAGTAAATAGACGTGGGTGGTGAGAGGTCTTCAGGATCAATTATTGATATAGGGGTACCTTAGGGTTCGATACTAGGCCCTTTTTTATTCCTAGTATAAGTTAACGATTTACCTTTTTTTGTAAAAAATATTTGTGATATAGTTTTATTTGCAGACGATACGTCTTGATAGAGGAGAGAAGTTGATAGAGGTAAAACCAGTATTTGCGATAATGTAAATGAATCCTTATTGTTAGTTCTTAACTGGTTCACTGTAAATAATATTTTGCTTAATTAAAAAAAAACTAAATGTATCAAATTCACTTTGCCAAATGTATTTCATAGCCCGACCAACATTGAAATGAATGGAGAGGCAATTAATCTTGTAGATTCCACGATCTTCCTAGGTCTTAATATTGATGCAAAACTACAGTGGGGTCCACAAATTGAAACACTTGCTGGTAGGCTTAGTTCCGCTGCATATGCAGTTCGTGCGATACGGTGGCTTACTGATGAAGCTACAGCTAAACTAGTTTATTTCAGTTATTTCCATAGTTTATATCATACGGCATCATTCTCTGGGGGAAAGAGCTGATATTGGTAAAATATTTGTTATTCATAAAAAGGCATTACGTGCTATTTATAAAATGAAACCACAAGAATCTTTGAGAGAAATATTCAAAGAAATTAGTATTCTTACAATAGTTTCACAATATATATATGAAAATTTGTTATACACACATAAAAATAGAAATGGGTTTCAGCAAATTAGTGACTATCAAA
This sequence comes from Lampropteryx suffumata, assembly GCA_948098915.1. Taxonomy (NCBI): domain Eukaryota; kingdom Metazoa; phylum Arthropoda; class Insecta; order Lepidoptera; family Geometridae; genus Lampropteryx; species Lampropteryx suffumata. Next base: position 7,767,824 of record OX402563.1, read on the forward strand.
ACTAAGAATGAACACAAATTATACATCCCTAGGTTTCGACTAGAAAAGTAAATAAGTTCTAAATGGGGAACACGGTGCGCTTCTATAATAAGCTTCCTGAAAATGCTACAAAACTACCTATTAAGAAATCTAAAGCATTCATAAAAGGTAGTCTTTTGAAGAAAGCTTATTATAATATAAATGACTATATTATTGATAAGAATGCATGGCCTCCTGTCGCTCTGCCCTCTGACAGTTAACCGACACACTTGAAATGTATAAACTCTCTTGTATTAGTGTTTCGTAGTTTAGTTATAAGATGGATCATGTAAAAAAGCGCTAGGACTAAGACGAGTTTCTTGCCAGTTCCTTCCGAGCTTGGAATAGGATGAATTGGCACTTAAATTCACCTAGTATGTAAGACGTTTAAGTGATCCTTGTGATTGTATTGAATAAAGTATCTTTTGACTTTGACTTGACTTTGACTTTATTCCTTTTCGATACATTTTATACAATAGGAAAGGTAACATTTTTACATAATAAATATATGAAATCATTTTTGAGACCTCTGTGGAGCAGTGGGCTAAGGTCTGGCTGAGACGCAGAAGGTTGCGGGTTCGATTCCCACCACGGGACAAATGTTTGTATGATCTGCAAGTATTTTTTCTCGGGTCTGGGTGTTTCTATGTATAATATGTATGTATTTACAAAAAAAAAAAGTATATAAGTAGTATATCAGTCATGTGGTACCCATAACACAAGCTCTGCTTACTTTGGGGCCAGATGATGCTGTGTGAAATGTTCGGCATTATTATTATTATTATAATTATTATTTAATTATATAGCCAACTGTATTAGTTTTATTTTACTCAATAGGCTTCTTAGTTAATTACATATTAAGATTTACATAATAATCAATTTGCCAAGCGCATATTAGGTACTAACAGTGAAGGCTTCCGAAGACAGTATGGGTAAGAATGACCAGTGGTCAGGTCCCAAGCCGAGATCAAATACATGCAATTCAAAAACCAAAAAAATGGGGTTTATACACAAATGTTTATTCTGGGAGGGAATCGAACCCTCAACCTACAGCGCAGAAGGCACAGCTACTACCAACTGAGGTGACAGGCCAGTCATCTCTTTTGTTATCTAATTGTAATCATCAAGGCTATTTTACATACGTAAAAAGGGTGTTCATTTTAACTATAAACCCTTTTTCAGGCGCATTTGCTCAAATAAAACCCTGTCTTGGTTTAGCTGATTGTACAAGGCTCTGTCTACTAATTAGTAAATTAGGGCGAGATCATGTAATGCATAATTAATATATTAATCAACTAAGCTAGTACTTAGGTAATACTATATTTCTGTACCTTTGACTTAGCTAGATGGACAACGCGTAGTTTTATGTAGATAATTAAAAAAAAACTAGTATCAAACAAAAAAAAATTGTGATAATAATACAAATGGTTTTCGGATTTGTGGTGTGAGTCCTTGCTTGTTGCCATATGTCATGATTATAGGAAATATGCGGCATAAATGCCTGTTTTTAACCGACTTCAAAAAAAGGAGGAGGTTCTCAATTCGGTTGTATTTAAAACATTAAAAAAATACGAAATTTAAAGAACTAACCGATTTTAAAATCTTTTTTTATGTGAAAGAATATAGGTACTATCTTATTGGTTCCACAGAAATTTCATCAAAATCGGTACGGTAGTTTGAAAAAATTATGTCATTCATAGTATAGTATTCACCTGACGACCTCAGTGGCGCAGTTGGCCAAGGCCCGGCTGAAACGCAGACGGTTGCGGATTCGATTCCCACCGCGGGACAAATGTTTGGACGATCTCCAAGTATTTGTCTCGGATCTAAGAGTATGTATTTAATAAAAAAGTATATAAATAGTGTTTCAGTCATGTGGTATCCATATCACTAGCTCTGCTTACTTTAGAGCCAGATGATGCTGTGTGAAATGCATTCAAAAAAAACTTACAAATAAAACAATTACTTAGTTGATATAAATAGTGATTAAAAAATATGTACAGTGTGATACTTAGGTTCTTTGTGTTATATTCTTAGTAGACCCATTTTCTATATGTTAGCTGACTTTACGATTTTTATTATAATATGGGTCACGCTGTACTTACTAATTTTCTGCATAATAAAAAAAAACAATTACTTAGTTGATATAAATAATTAGTTATACAAAAATATGTATAGTGTGATACTTAGGTTCCTTGTGTTATATTCCTACTTCGTAGTAAACCCATTTTCAATCTCTTAGCTGACTTTACGAATTTTGAAATGAAATTTATTTCTTCAAGGTAGGTACAATACATTTTTATACTAGTCCTTATTACCACACTAAGTTAAAAACTTGTATTTGGCAAATAGTGCCCACCCTGCAGTTATTACATTTTATTATTTTTGGCAATTTTATTATTATCTGGGTCACGCTGTACTTACTAATTTACTGCATAATTAATGAATAGTGACTTCGACGCTAATCAAACTAGACGAGGTACATACTCAGGTATTCACAACGTGCTTTAGCAAGGAAGGATATACCTAGTGTATAGTTGGTATACCTAACCAGGCTAACCTAGTATTATTAATTACAGGTAAGTAAGGTATACCATCTACACCTATCATCTATGATAAACATTACAAGAATCTACTAGAAAGTCATTTATTTACAAAAATAGTTACAGAAATGTATAACATAATATAAAATACATGTGAAACAGTTGAGCTATCTAAGGACCGTTTAAAACGATCTTTAGATAGCTCAACTGATCCTTCAGAGGGCAGCGTTCCCAAGACATTGGCAGCATTGCCACGTTGAATGGCAATGCTAATACGCTGAGCCTGATAGGAGCCAGCTCTTGGGTCACGCAAGAAGATTTAAATTCAAATATTTTAAATTACTTACCCACTTTGCATAAAAAGTACTTAGATAAAAATTACGTTTAAAAAGAAAACCAACTTCATTGATTGAATTTTGAGCCCATAGAAACACAACCGAATTTGGAACATCCTCCTTTGATGTCGGTTAAAAAGTTTTTGTATATTACGCTTCTTAGTACTTTACCTTTTTCGAAATTCGTAAACACCACACACAAGCAAAATATCGAAATTTCGTTTACTTGAATGACATATTCTTTCCCAGCTATTCTGATTTAAAAATCAAACTGCTGAACTGATTTTGATGACATTTTGATGGGATCAATCGGGAATTATATCCTTTCGCATATTTTTTTTTTCAAATCAGTTCATAAATGGCGGAGTTATGAGCTAATAAAAAAACAACCGAATTGAGAATCACCTCCTTTTTAGAGATCAGTAAAAAAGTTGCCAGGTCTCTAAAAAAAATAAAAAACATGTCTTTAAATAAATTTATTTATTACCATTAATAAATGTATTAAGGAACTTAAGTCCTGGTTGCTAGCAAAATGTTTTTATAATATGTTTTATGAGTAAAATGACAAATTTAATCATTAAATATTCTACAATGACGTTTATGCGAAAACTTTTTATATATTTTTGTTCTCAGTGGATTAGAAAATGTTGTACACGAACAGACACACAGACCAGAGAAACGTAAACGTTAAGTAAGTAAAATCAGTTTTTATATTAATCAGTAAAAACAGTGTTTCCATAACCTTTTTTGGACAATCACGTGCACAATTACACGAAACAATGCTTTAATTATTTGCATACTCAAAACCCTGAAATTCGCCATCATTTTGCTTGAGCAATGCACTCTACTTAATAGAGTAATTCTCGAAATTTAACCCCTGAAGTGTGTAGCGGGTAGGACAAAGTTGGATGTGAATCTATTATATATTTATTAAATACCACTCATTCATCACGAAATCTTAGGAACTACCGAACGGATTGGAATGAAATTTGATATGCAGCTTCCTCTACGGCCGTAGGTGCTCGCTAAAAAAGGTTTTCAAAAAATTTAGTTGGGATCATGGTCAAACCGCGAAAACCACGATGCTCTGTAATTTTTCCGGAACATTCATTCGTTCAATTATTATCTTGCTACTTTTAATCTATGACGCGGGCAAAACCGTAGGAAACAGCTAGTGTTTTTATAAAAATTACAATGAATGCGAGACTTTCCGTTTGTTATCTATCGTTATTCATAAAACTCCCAAATAAATACATCCTGTAGATATTTAAACGCTCCTTGTATTTCTTTATCCAAATAATATAAGAATTCTTCAACAGGGTGCGGGGGAGGCATCCCCCACAAATCGAGTTATGAGTTTCAATAGTTCAACCCTCGGAGCGAGGGGTAAATTCTAGAAAGCTCTAACTCTGTTTTATGAAGTTAATAATAGTTTAGAGATACGGGTGAAAGAGGCGGTACTTTTATTGTTTAATTAAATAGCTCTAGTCTAGTCATTTTTAGGAGCCCAACGCGTTTTCAAAATTATTACACGGCGTCTAGTTTGGTGACATCGTGACCCACAAGCTGGCTGCTATCTAAACCATCGTATTAGCATTGCCATTCAACGTGCCAATGCTGCCTGTGTCTTGGGGATGCTGCCCTCTACCAGTGGTCTAGATCAGTTGAGATATCTTTAGATAATCTGTCCTTTGATAGCGGTCTAACATAACCTAACCTAACACCAAGTGGTCGGCCCCTTGAATTTTATTGGATGAAGTAGTTGTACGAACAAAAAAGTTTCAAAAAAGGGTATCAAAAATGTTTTGTGGCTGAACTATTTTCGAAATGACTGAAATATAACTTTTTTACGTTTTCAACCCCCATATCTCGCCCATTCTGGAAAATTTCAAAAACCAAATCGGCAAAAACCTCTATATAGTCATCGAACCTGCTCACAAAATTTCACGAGAATCGGTTGAGAAATGCGACTTGTGGAGGAGAACATCCGGACAGAAGCTGGCCGAACAACGTTCGGACAGACATACGAAAGCATTTTTCCGGAAACGGAGACGGAGGTCAATAAGCATTTTTTCTAAAGTGTATACATAATTTGATCCACTTAAACCTGTCTTCAAATGTGATCAATAATCATCAAAGCATCTTGCATCATTCAATAAACACTGTTTTACATCAACATCACTGGTGTATGTCATCATCCACCTATTTCCAACATCACCAGTAACATAATGTTTATTTGATTCTAACACCTTGATGAATTAATTAGAAATTTTGTGTGTGATTGCGCATCATAAAATGGGCTACACATCAAGCAACGAATGCTTAGAGACAAAATAGTTAACATCGCAACGGGTGCATTGCACGGGCAAGTGAATGCTGCATGCAGTATGAACATAGCAGCGCCATCTTCTTCTTCTTCTTCTTTTTTAATGGCATGTGACAATAATGTAAATTTTGCCAGTGTCAAGTGTTTATATTAATAATAAAGTAAATTTCTTTGTTAATAAAATCTTAGCCGATGGTCAATTTTCAATTCTAAACATCATCGCGGAATGGCCGTCTAGAATTTTCTTGGGATTCCTGGTCATTCAAATCACATTGCACACATAATAAAAAGATGATAATTTTTCGAATGTCAACTGGTTAGATTTTAACCAGCACTAAGAATTATTTTTGTCATTTCATGAAGTAACATAGAACATCTAAATTAATTATTTTTTCTCATTTTATATCATGTTTTATTCAGTAATCTAACCGGAATTTTAATCAATAAATTGTGACTACATAGGACAAATATGGTCCATTGAATTATGGTCAAGTGTATTATGGTGCAATGTGATTTGAACGATGAGGAAACCCGAGAAAGTTCTAAACGGCCTTTCCGCGATGACGTTTAGAATGGACAAACAGTCAGGTGACACTGGCAAAATTGTCGACAAGACCGATGCCATTATAGGAAGAAAAGAAAGAACTAGCACAAAAACAACACTGTCATAACTTGAAGCAGCTAGCATTCCGAGCATTCTGAAAGTTCTTTCATCTAGTAGATTGTTTATAAAAAGACGTCACAAAGTCGTATGTAGTCGTTCGTCATTTGTTGTTTTATCATTACATAGTATAAAACAAAGTCGCTTCCCGCTGTCTGTCTGTCCCTATGTATGCTTAGATCTTCAAAACTACGCAACGGATTTTGATGCGGTTTTTTTAATAGATAGAGTGATTCAAGAGGAAGGTTTATATGTGCAATACATACATAATATAGTAGAGAAACACAGATAATTTTAGAGGTTAGCGTATATGGGATAACGTGGGTACTACCTACGTGTGTTTAGAACCTGTATTTTTATTTTTGTAAGAAATATATTCTGTGCATCTAGAGAACATCTCATAAGTTTAATCCCTTATTTTACCCCCTTCTTTATTTCTTACCAAAAGCGTAAATATGAATTTTCAGATCCCTAACTTAAGAAAAAATGAGTTGCCCAAACAAACTTTCATCCCCTATTTTTCAAGCTTATTTTTTGAGACAAAAAGTAGCCTATGTTCTTCCCCCGACTTCAAAACATCTTACCAAATTCCATCAAGATCCGTTCAGCCGTGAAAACGTCACAAACAGACAGACGGAGACACTTTCGCATTCATAATATTGGTATGGATATAAAATACATGTAAAACAGTTGAGCTTTCTAAGGCCCGTTTAAAACGATCTATAGATAGCTCAACTGATCCAGATCACTGCTCTTGCAGAGTTCTCAAGAAACTGGCGGTAATTGGCATTGTATGGCAATGCTTATACGCTAGGTCTGAAAGGAGTCAGCTCTTGTCAGCTCGATGTTTCTACATGAATAGTTTTGACAGCGCGTTGGGCTCTTATTCGAGTATTTGGTTGCACTCTACTTAGAAATTACCAATTATTATTGCATTTTGAGTAAGTACAGTCAACCCATCGGTGGTTTTTTCGAACTAACTCTTAAGACGTAGTAAATTTAGATTTTATGTATATGTCGACAAATTTCTATAACTTATTGCGTATTAAAACGCAAAATCTGAAATTTGATTACTACAAAAGTTTTGGGATTACTGAAAACCAGCTATACAGTTTAATTAAATTTATATATATATTTATATAATATATCATCATAATCATTGGCCTTCGTTCATCTGTTGAGAATGATTTAGGTAGCGTCAGTCAAGTTACAGAGCAGTTATTTGTAATTGAAAACTTTCGTTCATGGATCCACTCCAGCAAGCTGAGCTGGGTGAAGTTGATGTCTGATGATGATGGAGAAGATGATGAACCTCTGCACTGACGTCACTCTGCCTGGGATTCTGTTTGATAGCGCTTCCCAGATACCCACACTAACCTCTCAACCTTATATATATATATATTTAAGAACAAAAATCAATCTCCGATCGAGATCGAACCATAGATTTTCAGACAGATCTCTATAAAACGCCGGTAAAATATACTTGCTTAGTTCTCGTCCTGAGTTAGAATAAATACGATCAAAAGATCCTGAGAAATAGAGTAAAAAAATAAAAATGTAGAGTTAGTCAAAGAGTGAACCATCTAGAGTCTGTAGTATTATCCCTCTGCGGCCCGTAGGCTCTCGCTTTTATCCGGCCCTCTGGCCCTTTTGATCTCGCCGCCTGCGTCTGAATAGTGAGATTAATGACCACGTTCTGTTGTAAATCTCCTCATACATTTTTAACTTAAATAAAACGTCTGGGAGAATAATATAGTGCTGTGTGTATGTGTTATATTGTGTTATGGTGATGGCTGGCGGTTACGTAAACATTTTCTTCTAACTGCGTAAATTTTTACACCGATGCGTATTGATTAGAATAGAAACCCAAGATATTCGACTTATTATATTATATTAGACGACCTCTGTGACGCAGTGGGCCAAAGCGCGGCTGAGACGCAGAAGGTTGAGGGTTCGATTCCCGCCTCGAGACAAATGTTTGTATTGCAAGTATTTGTCTCGGGTCTGGGTGTTCCTATGTATAATATGCATGTATTTACAAAAAAAAAGAGTATATCAGTCATGTGGTACCCATAACACAAGTTCTGCTTACTTTGGGGCCAGATGATGCTGTGTGAAATGTCCGGCATTATTATTATTATTATTATACCTTGGCTTAGCATGCACTGCGGATTTTTCTGCGTCAATTATTTTCGGGTACAAAATATAATTTGTAACATGCACTAACGGTTTTATCTGCAACTTGCTGTAGTTTCTGCGTCACGCCGCGCCGTGGCGTTTCAGCCCCAGCCAGCCATACCTGCCAGCGTGAGGTTGCGGAAATTTTCTCCAGTGCGTACGCTTACGACTAGTTCCATGTTCCATAGAAGAACGCGAAAAAAAACACTGTGGATTAATCCAGTGTGCGAGCAAGGCCCGCTATGATCACGAAGTTGCAATCGATTGATCGAATGATTTCTTACGTTTGGCAATATTGATCACAGATAGTTTTTTGCGAAACGCTATCATAGTCACAACGTTGATGGATTAGACTAGCCTCACTGGCATAAGACTGAGCTCAGTTGGTAGTATCTCTGCTTTTTGCACTGTGGGTTCTATTCCCATCCAGACAAACAATTGTGACATGTATGTTTTGAGATATAAAGTATCTAACACGTACACTTTGATAAACACTGGTTTTACTCACGTATTACTTTGTCGATGGAGACACCGACACTGTTTCGATTCATATAGTGAATATTCATCAGGGTGAGTTTGAGCATCTAACGTGTGTATAGTGTACTAGCTGTCCGCACGCAGTTTCAACCGCGTTGAAGATTTTTCCCGGGACAAACTAATTTTCGCGGGATAAAAAGTAACCAATGTCAACCGGCGATAGTGTAGCTTTCCAACGGTAAAAGAAATTTTGAAATCGAACCAGTAGTTTTTAAGTTTATTCGTTACATATAAAAATACAAATCTTTCCTCTTTATAATATTATATACTAGCGACCCGCCCCGGCTTTGAGCGGGTGCAATGGTGATACTAAATATACTACAGAATGTCTTTATATATAACGTTATCTAAGAGAATAACATAACCTAAGAGATAGACATAAACCAATGCGGACTTTTTTGTAGACCTTTGTTTGTGTACAATAGTGTAGTACACTATTTTGATCTATCTCGTAGGGTTCAGCCAGCGTTTGCAATGTAAACGCAAAAAATGTGTTTATTTACGACATCACATTAGAAACCTCTAAAATGATTAGTGTTCCTCTATTATATTATGCATGTATTATACATATAAACCTTTCTCTTGAATTACTCTATCTATTTAAAAAAACCGCACATATGCGTTGCATAGTTTTAAAGATCTAAGCATACATAGGGACAGACAGACAGCGGGAGGTGACTTTGTTTTATACTATGTAGTGATGATGATATACTAGATGACATGGCAAACGTTGTTTTGCCTTATTGAACATTAAAAAAATGTTTGGGGTGAGACACCCTTAACACTATAAAAATATAAAAATTATAAACATTATAAAATATAAAAACTAGTTATAAACCTATTCTCAGACCTACTGAATACACATATTAAATTTCATCAAAATCGGTCAAGCCGTTTCGGAGGAGTATAAACACGAAAACTGTGACACAAGATGTTTATATAAATGAGTTATAAACCTATTCTCAGACCTACTGAATATACATATAAAATTTCATCAAAATCGGTCAAGCCGTTTCGGAGCAGTATAAACACAAAAACTGTGACACAAGATTTATATATATATAGGGATTATATAAATATATTAGTGTAGATAAGTTCTATTATATCATTTATCTCGTTGTCATTGTACAAACTTCGCTTTGTTTACGACTGAATGATGCTGTATTGTTCACAAATATTAGTTTTAATACTCGTATAATTTAGTACCTACGTTGGGAGTAAGACTCTGATAAACAGTGAATGAGATTGTCTTGGTCTCGGTCCCTTCGCATGCAATTTTCTGTAACAACATTCAAGTTATGCTCAGACGAGATGAGATACAAAATGTGCGACATATCATAGGTAAAGTTCCAAGAGTGTAGGAAAATGAAAAGATAATAATGATGGAAGGAAGGTAAGTGCTTTTCTTCTTGTGTTTTCTGGGTGCTTTTATATATATTCACCCGGCAGTGTTATTCATATTTCCATAAACTTTCACCAATACACAGCGCAATTAATTACTTTGTACCTTGCTGATTTATGAACATTGAACATGTTTTTTGTTATAAATGTAACGTAGTTAGAGGTAATATTTTTTTTGTCAGCAAAGTTTATATTTATCATCTAATTAATAGATTTATCGCCACGAAATATTTTCATTTTCAGATAAATAAAAAGTGTCGCCAAGAATGATAATTCATTAAATTTAAATTAAATACATAATGACATTAATTTGGTAATCCAAATTAATGTCATTATGTATTTTAATAAAATCGTAGTTCATTCATAAATAAAAATGTCGTTTTCAAAATAATAGGTTTATTCTTTTAATAATAGCTTCGTACTCAGAATGGCAGATCTGTCGGTTAGGTTCATCATAATCATCATCATATCAGCCCCTAGAAGTCCACTGCTGAACATAGGCCTCCCCAATAGATTTCCAGGCAGAACGATTTTGAGCCCTCTCCATCCACTGATTTCGGTTCTGTTATTTAATTTTTTTAATGATCATTAGCAATTAATTTGATTATAATATAGAAGGTACAAACCTTTTATAATAAATACAAAAACATTTATTTGATACCTAATAATATATTCCAATAGTTATATGGAATTTATTATGAAATTGTTTTTGTATTGTTTGGCGACTACATTTTGGCGACAGATCTACCTACTATTTTGCGGACAAACCCTGTTATTCAAGAAATTTAGAAGTCGCTAAATCAGACCCGTTTTAAAATCTAATATATAAAATTCTTCTGTCACGGGGTGCGTAATCGAACTCCTCCGAAACGGCTTGACCGATTTTCGTGATCCTTAGCGAGGATATTAGTCAGGGGGGAGAATCGAACAACATCTATTTTTCATCCCCCTAAATGTTAAGGGTAAACCCCTTAATTTTTTTTTTTTATTTTTCAGACAAAATTTTTTGTTTTTATTTTTTTATGATACATCATACAAAAATACATGCAACCCTAAATTTTCACCCCTCTACGATCAACCCTTATTTTTTAAGGCAGAACAACGTTTGCCGGCTCAGCTAGTATGTATATATACTTATGTTATTGTGTGTTTGGGGTTGAAATATGTGTGCATAGGATTTAGAATTATGTTTGGGTTTATGTGTGCTTCAAATAGCGTGTGAGCGTACATGTGGGTTCCACGGTCCTCCCAGTCTCTTAAGAGAGAGAGTCTCTGGTTTTCACAGCGGGAACTCAAATAGCAATTAATAAACTTTTCAATTTTAATAATATGTACTGAATTCCTACTTAGTATTCTAGAGCTTAATATTCCTTACAAAAATTAGGTAGGTTGGTAGGTACTTAGGTACTTTTAGTTTGCGATTTAATTTAATAAGACGTAGGCTTTGACTTTGACCAAGTTTTAATAAGTCTAGAGGACAAAATGATTTATTTTTCGTGTTCATTCTTAAATTAAAATATGTTATAAGTATTTAAATTGAGTAGAAAGGAGGTATATAATTAAGCTACATTAAAAGAAACTCTAACGACCTTTGTGTCAAATATTTCATGCTAAAATCGCAAGTCATTAACTTCCGATGTTTATTTTTTTTGTAAAATACCAAGATAATCCTAATATTATCTATTGGTCCAACTTTGTCCTGAGTTTACAACACGCTTCTGATTTTCAATCTCAATCTCAATCTCTTCTTCTTCTTCCTATAATGGCATCTGTCTTACCATTTGGCCATTGGCAAGTATTTGTTTTGCTGTCATTTGTCTTCTAAAAACGTCATCGCGGATTTTTTTATTTTTTTTGTCATAAAAATAGCATTGCAACCCATAATAAGACATTGTATATACTCGTGCTAAGAAGACACAATTCATTGATTAAAATTCCGCCAAGATTACTTAATAAAATATGAAATTACACGGGAACTTCAAATTAATTTAAATAAGATATCTTACTTCTTTTTTTCTTCGTATAATAAATAGCATCTGCCTTGTTGACAATTTTTTCGGTGTCAAGTGATTGTTTGGTTATAAAGTCTTAGTCGATATTTACTTGATTATTCTAAGCGCCTTCGCGGAATGACCGTCTAGGACTTTCTCGGGATTCCTCGTCGCTCAAATCACATTGCAACTAAATACACTTATAATTCAATGGTCCACACTAGTACTATGAAGTCGCACTATTACTGAATAAAACATGCAATAACACGAGCAAAAATAATTAATATTGAAGTGTGTTACTTCATGAAATCACAAAAGAAGAATCGATATGTTACATAATAAAATGTCGAACCAAGAATCGCTTCCAGGCTCATAATTTGATAGTTGACATGACAATAACTGTCAAATATCCTGCTATGTCACGTCGCGTGTCTTGCGTTTTCGTGTAAATAAATGACAGTCAGATATTTTGTTTAAGGCCATATATGTAAAGTAATTCAAAATGCGAGAGTGTTCGTAATATATTATTATTGATAAACGTATTATATTATTGCTTAACATATACAAATGAAAGAATTACTAACGTCTGAGAGCAATTAAATGAAACGCAGATATAACTAATGAATTGAAGGAATGGTACGAAATATCGTAATTAATATATTTTTTCGAAAGTTATATTACATCATTCAATTCATCTAATTCATTCGTGTCACCCTATGGATAACCGTCTACACTAAAAAAAGGGTCGTGACGGAAATTCGTGACGGAAAAATCTTACACTTTTTTCGCCTAGCTCCCATCCGCCAAGTCCATGTGTCATAGTCTCTTGCTTGCTTGCTATCTCTTGTTATCTAACTCCTTCCCTTTTAGTATATTACTTACTTTGAGACTCACTCAATCACTTATGCCTCTATCTACGACTAAAGTATTGGTATGTATTCTCCCTACACTGCACTTATCTATATTGTATGTAATGGTATCTAGTAATCTTAACGTTGTTTAATTTTTTTTTATTTTCTTTTGTTTACTTTACTTTTGATTTTATTGTTTATCTTGTAATTAATAATAATAATGCCGGACATTTCACATAGCATTATCTGGCCCTAAAATAAGCAGAGCTTGTGTTATGTGTACCACGTGAATACCATATACTACTTATATACTTTTTATGTAAATACATACATATTATAGAAACACCTAGACGCGAGACAAATACTTGCAGATTATACAAACATTTGTTCGCGGTGGGAATCGAACTTGCAACCTCCTGCGTCTCAGTCGGAACTTGGTCCAATGCGTCACAGAGGTCGTATTTGTAGAATTTGTACTTTTATGAAAGGCAAGTGTTGATGACCGATCTCCCGCGATACAGGCCTAGTGCTGGAATCACCAGTAACTTGAATACGTGTGAAATTTATCTAGTCCTAAAGTAAGCAGAACTTGTTTTATGGGTACCACAAGACATATCTATCAGCATGGCAAAAGTTTAACTTTCGACATAATCAATGTCTCTTAGGAGCATGATTTAGGTGTATATGGGTGAGTGTATTTATAGAGAGAAGCACGGTTTTGAGCCCTCACTCTGGTTGATTGCAGCACTCCGTCTTTATATTTATTTGATCTGAGGTTTTTGTTTGTATGACAGCATGTCTGAATTAACTTCAACCTTCCGTAATACTAATTCATCAATAGCAACTGAAAGTTGTTAGTATCAATGTTTTGATAGTGTCAGAATTACAACTATTTAAGAACGCTCGAAAAGTATCGGTCTGTCGTAATCATTTACTCCTCTTAGTAACGTCTCTCAACTTCTGTCAAAAGTTCTTCTTCTTATTTGTTAATGGCATGTGACATAGTAATGTCAATTTTGTCAAGTGTTTATATTTGTGTAAAGTCAATTTGTTTTTAATAAAGTTCTAAGCGATGGTCAATTGTCAATTTTAAACGTCATCGCGGAATGGCCGTCTAGAACTTTCTCGGGATTCCTCGTCGTTCAAATCACATTGCACCATAATACACATAATTCAATTGTCCTTACTTGTCCCATATAGTCACAATATATTCATTAAAATTCCGCTAAGATTACTGAATAAAACATGCAATAAAAAAGAAAAGAATATTAATTTTGAAGTGCTATGTTACTTTATGAAATGACAAACAAAAAACCTTAAAAAAAAATCTTCAAATCTAAAAATCTTCTTTGTAAAATAATGTCCCGTTTTGAAGATACTGACTTCAAAACGGGAATGTAAAACGTTTCAAAGTGATCCTTGTGATTGTATTGAATAAAGTATCATTTGACTTGACTTAATCTCAATGAATAGTAAAACGGTCAAGCACGAAAGTCATGCCTGACGGGGTTATCGTACCTACCTACTTACCTAACGAAAGATAAATTGGTTTGAAGTGCGATTAACTTTGTATTTGACAAAATGTCCCCATACACGTCACGTTTATGTATGTTTGTAATCGCAAAATAAGTTTTAAGTGTAAGTTTGTATATTTCTTTTCTTAGGTAAGATAATATTTATTTACTATAATTACGTTCTAAAGGTAAAAAGACAACCGACTTCATGTATATATAATCATATCATCGATGTAAACAATTTTTAGATTTTTGTTGATTTTTTAAAACAGCTCGACCGATGTCGATAAAATTTAAATGGTACACTTTGGAGGATTTACTTCCCAGGTGTACCATTTAAATTAAAACAAAAAAGAATTTTCCAAATCAGTTTAGGCGTATTGAGTAATCGGTGAACATACATAAAAAAATAGAATCCAACGAATTTTCAAATTCAAATTCAAATCTTTTTATTTCGGACAACTTAGATCCATAGTTAGTAGCACATATTAATATGACAAAATATATGTTAGTAATATAATAATATAAAAGATACAAAGTAAAAAAAAATAAACGCTGGTTCACAGAGCGATCACCAGAGTAACGAGCAGTTTTCTGGGATCCACCCTGCATACCAACTTTGCCCACATCGGCGACAAGTACCTATCCGGTATATGTAGTTTTCAGGATGTTGTTCTGACTGTCTCAAACTCTACGGAATTGAGAACCTTCTCCTTTTTTTGAAGTCGATAAAAAATTACATTATTTATTCAACAAGCTTACAAATAGGTACAAACAATTAACAATCTAACCTAGTTATCCCATACTAAACTATTTAAAACTATGAACTCTATTGTCTACAAGTACCGTAAGCCGTAAGCCGTAAATAGATAGATAAAAAACAGAGTTAATTTCACAGACCGCAAGTAATGTGCCCGAAAAGCTGGCAACGTTACCTCGTTTTTTAGCCATAATAATCCTTTGTCCGAGGAGAAGCACCAGCCCTTTGATCATTGGTCTTGTCCACTAGTCTCTTGGATAACTCTCTGAAGCCATGCCTCAGGTCCCCACGGGCCTAAAGTTTCTACCCCGAAAGGCAGAAATATATTTCTGATATATCCATCGCCAATGGACGCATATTCCCAGCCCTTAAGATCTTCTGCCGCACCCACGATTTTAGATATAAACGATACGTGGGTGCCGCCAGAGTGTCCACACAAGTTGCATCCCACACCAGAGCTTACCAAGACCCCAGGAAATTACCGTCAGGCCTCTTACCATCGTCACGTGCTCTAAGATGGCCGGCACGTTAACCGTGGCGAGTGCCCTACGGGTGATGTCATTACGTCTGGCGATCTGCGCTGCGGTGGCAGGAGAGTCCGTGGTGACATTTTCTGTCAACCATGATGCTGCAGTGACACTGGTGAGGTTCATTGGCTCCTACACAGAGACTTACTACCAAAGAAAATGTACAATTATCCATGAACGTGTTATGTTTGCTGAATGCAGAGCATGCAGCCAAAAACCAGATTCCCGAGCTCCAAAAGCAATGAGGCGACCCTGAAAATATCTTGTTATAGGCTCGTCCCAATGTCTCTGAATTTACCAAAATAAATTTCACACATAATATGTGTGAAATTCATTTGGGGTTTGAGGATCACTGGTATCTTGTAACATAATTATATTACAAGATACTAGTGATCCTCGATCCCCACTGTATCGCGGGAGATCGGTCATGCATAACGTGATTACCTATTACAGAAGTACACATAACATTACAGGGCAGTTAAATAACAAAAACTAGAGCAAACTGAAGAAAACTACAAAATTTAACAATGATAACATTACTACGTGTAAAAACTACAACTACATGCCATTTCATTAATATAAAGAAGTGCGGTGTTAGGAGAATGTCTTGTTTTGTAAAATTACTATAATTTAAAATGTTTTCTGTTTCTTGTCTGTTTTAGTCTTCAGTCTTCAGTCTTCTTGTATCTTTAATCTTTAGTCTTCTTGTACTGTTAAACCTTGCTTATTGCCCAATTTAATGATACCGGGGAACGTGTAGTATCGTAGACCATTTGATATTTATTGAAATTTGATATTTCCACATGTACCTCAGAAAATGATTCTTGCTATACAGACAGAAGGACAACGAAGATATCTTTTAAGGGTTTCTTTTTCCCATTGAGGTAAGAAACCTTAAAAATGGCAATAGACTTTAACGCTACAATAAATAATGTTATTATTTAACTTTTTTTCTTATGAGATTTTACCAGTTGATTATTTATTTTAGTTTAGTACTTATTTTATTCTATGTTATTTTTTTAAACCGATTTAAAAAAAGAGGTTCTAAATTAGGTTGTGTTTTTTTTATGTTTGTTACCTTATATCTCCGTCTTTTATGAACAGATTTAAAAAAATATTTTTTCATGTGAAAGGATATATTTTCCGGTTGAACCCTTATAAATTTCATTCAAAATAGCTGGAAAAATGTGTCATCCAAATAAAGCAAAATTGCGTATAATTTTCCAATAGTGTTTACAAATTTCGAAAAATGATAGAGAACTGAAAAGCTGACTGTACTAAATAAAAATAGTACGTATTGAGAACGGAATTATTTTTATTTTTGCATTTCGTCAACTCACAACGTATGGTACAAAATTTAGTATGTTGATAATTATTATAATTATGACATTTTTGAAACGAATCTTATCATGGTTTTAAACCTATTTGTACTCAATACTGTGTATTATATTTCCATGATATGTGAGTTTTACTGCTTCTGCACTATTTCCGCACAGTTACATTCGCCATGATCACGAGATGAACACAGTTTGTTACGACAGTCGATCCAAATTTATAAGTTTTTATGTTTCTAGTAAAATAATTTACCAAATCTGCAAACCAAATAATTCATAATTAAAATGAATAATGTTAAGTTAAATGGCAGCTGGGCGTAAATCGTCTATCACAAATTTATATCGTAATATAATTATATATGAATACGAAATACGAAAATGATATATGAATACGAAATATTCGGTGTGTGTTGACGAATGACTCGTACATAGGTATTTATTAAAAAAATGTATGCCCAAGTTTTTTTGACCGAGCGAAGCGAGTGTCTTCTTTTCAGCTTAGGCAAAAATGCTTTCGTATATCTGTCTGTCCGGCCGGCGTCTGTCCGCATGTTCTCCTCTACAGAACGCATTACGCAACCGATTCTCGTGAAATTTTCTGAGCAGGTTCTATAATTACTATAGTTTTTTTTGTCGATTCAGTTTTTGGAAATTTTTCAAAATGGCGGAGATATGGGGGGTTGAAAACGTAAAAAAAGTTTTATTTCAGTCATTTCAAAATAATGTTCGCGAAGTTTACAGCTCACAGTGTCACTAGTATATTACAGATTTAACTCTAGGTCTCAATGGTGTTTATAACACACCTGCATCGACCAAGGAAATAGGCCAATTTGACCTTTATCACAGCGTAATAAGCTTGACACATCCATTGAATGGGTTGTCGTAATCACCGTGTGATATGGGACGTGTCACTGACAGACCAAACCTAAAATTGTACGGTTTTCTTTTCATACTAAATGAGGGTTTGGGTCCCATTTTGCAATGGAAATAATTTAAGGTTTTTTGTGATGGTAACAGCCCACCCCTTTATTCACAAAGAACCCAAGAACAATTGCTTTAGACTAACTTTACAATTCAGTTGATAGTAGCTCTGCCTTCTGTACGCTATAAGTTGTGGGTTCGATTTTCTCCCAGGGCAAACGTTTTTGTGATTTTCACTGAAAACTGGATTTTTAGCGGGATATATGAGTTTTTCTGCTTCCCCATATTTCAGCACAGTTGGATGGGCCATGATCACGAGATAATATAATATAATTTATATAATAATGCCAGACATTTCACACAACATCTGGCCCCAAAGTAAGCAGAGCTTGTGTTATGCGAACCAAGTGACTGATATACTACTTATATACTTTTTTTTGTAAATACAAACATATTATACATAGAAACACCCAGACCCGAGACTAATACTTGCAGATCATACAAACATTGGTCTAGTGGCGGGAATCGAACCCGAGATAACGAGATAACACGAGATAAACCTGAGATTGTGATCATGGCGAAGCACAAAAACTCATATATCATGGTAAATATCCCGTTCTGTGTAATATTTTTTGTGATGTTTGTTTTGTGTCTGGAGGTTATAAGGTATTAAAAGTATGTATTTTAATTCATTGTCCAACAATATTTATTGTTTCACTTTTAAAACTTTCATGAGTTATACTATACATTTTGATACGAACCGAGAGCTCGAGCGGCAACGAGCTGACCGCTGATCAAACTCACCCTGATGAAGAGTCTCTAGATGAATCGACACAGTGTCGGTGCCTCCATCAACAAAATAATACGTGAGTAAAGCCCGTGTTTATCAAAATGGATATTTATTGTTCATTATTTATTTATCGCGTTACTAAGCGATAAAACTATATAGTTTTCGTGTTTTTTTCGATCATACAGACCGATTCGATTTGCGATCATAAAGACCTAAGAAAGAATCATTTCATGTATTGTAGAAATCTACAATAGAAATCTATGTTACAATAATAACAATATACCACTCGCTCGTAATGTTATGCTGTATTTTTTATGTGAGTTTGTACTCCATAATAATATTATAAATTCGAAGGTGTTTCTGTCTGTTCGTTACGTTTTCATGGCTAAACGCCTGAACCGATCTTGATGAAATTTAGTAAGGATATAGATTGTATTTTTAGGTAGGGCATAAGCTACTTTTTATGTCGGTACCACGCATGCGAAGCAGCGGGGAGCAGCTTGTTTCTTACAAATTGATAGCGCTTTACATTAAGACGATAGTTTTCTAAGCTAGGTTTTCGGATTCTGAAGCTCTACACAATTTCACAACAATTTACAGTATTTGCAAATATTGTACATTGTTTTTATTTAATATTTTTTATAACAGAGTTCAAAAAAAGGTGGCGGTTCTCGATTCGGTTTTATTTTTTTAATGTTTGTTACCTCATAACTCCGTCGTTTAAAAACCGATTTGAAATTTTTTTTTCATGTGAAAGGATCTTCCAGATTGGCCTCATAGAAATTACATTTCATCAGTTTAGTAGCTTGGTTTTAAAATCGAAATAGCTGGAAAAATATCATCCTGTCATCCAAGTAAACGAAATATCGACATTTTGCTTTCCTGTGACTTTTCAGTGATGTCTAATTTTGAAAAATTATTAAGTACTTACTAAAAAGCGTATTTTTTTTTCATATATAAATAATAATAATAATACCGGACATTTCACACAGCATCATCTGGCCCCAAAGTAAGCAGAGCTTGTGTTATGGGTACCACATGACTGATATACTTATATATATATATATATTTTTAATACATACGTATTATACATAGAAACACCTAGACTCGAGACGCATACTTGCAGATCATACAAACATTTGTTCCTTTGGCGGGAATCGAACCCGCAACCTTTTGCGTCTCAGCCGGACCTAAGCCCACTGCGCCACAGAGGTGAGTTAATAAATAAAGTAGGTTTTCTTTTTAGTTTTTGAAACGTCATTATTATAAGTATTTCTTATCGTGTCACTAGTCCTTTCGAGCCAGTGGTGAAAGGAATAAAGTGGATCGCAAAGGCTCCTTTCGTGCACTTGCCACATGTTTTTAAACGTGTTAAGTTCCACGTCATACCGGTTTCCTCATCGTCTGAGAGTACTTGTCTTCTTCTTCTTCTCGTGTTACTAGTTCTCGAACCAGTGTGATGAAAAGATTAAAGGGCGCAACAGAGGCTCCTTTCGTGCGAGTACTTGAATACCGCACATGATGTACATTCATAAAAAAAATTTTGGTGCACGACTAGGTTTGAATCTGAGACCGTAATATCGGAACCACCAGTGCTCTCTTTGTACTTTATAATGATGACGTAGGTATTCTGTCCGAGTACAAAATGAAGGCAATCAATTTGCGAGACTATTTGGAGGAATAAAAATATATTTTTCGAGTGGAATTTGTTTGGTTGTGGACAAAGGCTTGCTGAATGAGGTCTAACGATCTATTTCCATCGCTACCAGCGATCCCCTCAATCTGGATTTCATTATAAACGCTCATTAGGAGCTTTCAATCATTCAATACAAAAATGGCCGACTTTCATATCGAAAAGTTAATAGACAATGGTCATAAATCATTATAGGAAATTAGAGATGTAGATACTTGAAAATTGAAGGTAATTATATTTTTAGGTTTCGGTATAGGGAACCATTATAGTTTCGCTATGTCCGTCTGTCTGTCTGTTTGTCCGCCTCTAGTCAAAGCTCATGCTCGCAAACTATTAGTTTAATTGTTATTAACATTTGGACGGTGATCTATACATTAATCTTTATAATAAAAATCAATTGCTGTTCGTTAGTCTCGCTAAAACTCGAGAACGGCTGAACTGATTTGGCTAAAAATGCTTGATTTTTATTTATTGATTCTAAGGCGGTACGAAGTTTGCCGGGTCAGCTAGTATATATATAAAACAAAGTCGTGTTAGTTACCACTTATAACTTGACAATGGACTGATCGATTTTCATGATTTTTGATTTGTTGGATTTGTCTCCGCCTCGAAGAGCAGAAAAACATTCAAATGTTTGCGAAATTAAAAGTATATAAAGTAATTAAAGTGGTGAGTTCAGCAAAGTCAAGGAGTATTTTAATCTACATCTAGACTAATATTATAAAGAGAAAAGATTTGTATTTTTGTATGTAACGAATAAACTTAAAAACTACTTAACCGATTTGGAAAATTCTTTTACCGTTGGAAAGCTACACTATCCCCGGTTGACATAGGCTACTTTTTATCCCGGGAAAATTGGTTTGTCCCGGGAAAAATCTTCAACGCGGGCGAAGCTGCGCACGGACAGCTGTGATATATTTTTCTTTTTAAAACGCGCGGACGAGTCCCGAGCGGGACAGCTAGTACATAATAAATACCTTGCCATAGTTATAAAATAAAAAATTAAACATTGGTTTGCAGGGTTCCATTCATGTAAAGTTTACTTGTGTTTTATATATTAATACCACATCCATCCTGTGGCATATCGGTAGGTAGGTATGTTTTAACCAACTTTAAAAAACGGAGTAGGTTCTCAAGTCAGTTGTATTTTTATTATTATTATTTTATGTTTATTACAACATAACTCCATCACCGATTTGAAAAAATATTTTTTTATGTGAAAGAATATCATTTTATTAAAATTGGTTCATTTATTTGGTTTTTAAATGAAAATAGCTGGAAAAAATATGTCATCCAAGTAAACGAAATTTCGTATTTTTATATAAATGAAGTTCTTTTTAGTTTTTTAAACGTAATTATTGATATAAGGTGGTTTCTTGAACAGTTTTCGATATAGGTATACGTTTGATGAATTTGAATCTTCGAAGAGGTCATTTACTAGCCTGTCAGCTCAGTTGGTGGTTGCTCTGACTTCTGAGCTGTGGATTGAGGGTTCGATTCCCTCCCAGGACAGAAACACATTTGTGTGACGAACATAAATCAGTCATGTGGTACCCATAACACAAGCTCTGCTTACTTTGGGGCCAGATGATGCTGAGTGAAATGTCCGGCATTATTATTGTTATTAAAAATGTTTGTTCTGTGTCTGAGTGTATATAAAGTATCTTATGTATTCAAAAATATATAAGCATTTATTAGTCATCTGGTCACCATAATACAACCTATGCTTAGTTTGGGGCTAGATGATGTTGTCCATCAATATTTATTTATGTTTTCTTTGTCAGAATATTCATTGTCATTTTGAGTCCAGTGTTATTCCCTTCTTCCGGCTATTTAAACTTTACAGAATTATGACTAACATCCTTAATAGTAAGTCTAAAAACAAAATCATGACAGTACTATATTTTAATAAATAAATAAATAATAAATACATAAATAATCCCAGACATTCAACACAGCATCATCTGGCCCCGAAATAAGCAGATCTTGTGTTATGGGTACCAACACTTTACCAACATGACTGATATACTACTTAAACATATTTTGTTAAAATACATATATATTATGCATAGCAACACCTAGACCCGAGACAAATACTTGCAGATCATACAAACATTTGTCTCGCGGCGGGAATCGAACCCGAAACCTTCTGCGTCTTAGCCGGACCTTAGGCCACTGCGCCACAGAAGTCGTCATCAATCGCTCCAACAGGACTAGCATTCGTATTCTTCTTGACTTTGCAAGCCTTCACTGTACGTGGACGCGCGCTTGGCAAATTTATTTTATAACTAGCTGGTGCCCGCGACTTCGTCTGCGCAGGAATAGTACTTCGAGTAGCTTATTTTCTTCTCCAAGGTTCTATCTATTTTACTGTGAGAGACCCTTGGACAAAATTTATATACTTTAAATACCAGAAGCGATAAAATCATTTATTTTGATATTAGGATCAATTTGTTACTTCCAAACGTGCAGCCTTATAATATTATAAACGCGAAAGTTTGTATGTATGTTTGTTACTCTTTCACGCAAAAACTACTGAATGGATTTTAGTGTAACTTTACAATAATATAACTTATACATCAAAATAACACATAGACTATAATTTATAAAGATACTGAGTAAATTGTCCAAAATATATCGATAAGTGTCAAGTAAGTAGGAAAAAATTCTGCCATCTGCGAGCTATTCTGGCGTGCGCTTCCGTAAAAACCGTTAAAAATCGTTATAGCCTATAGCCTATGTGTAATTCTGATGTACAAGCTATATTATTGTTAAGTTTCATTAAAATCCATTCTGTAGTTTTTGCGTTAGAGAGTAACAAACATCCATACATAAAAAACTTTCGCGTTAATAATATTACTATTAATATTAATAATATTACTATCTGGTGCCCGCGACTTCATCTGCGCAGGATTAGTATTTCGTGTAATTCTAACGGTTTTTGCAGCGCACACCAGAATAGCTCGCAGATGGCAGAATTTTGTCCTACTTACCTTACACTTATCGTTATATTTTGGACAATTCACACAATATCCTTATAAATTATAGCCTATGTTATTCTGATGTATAAGCTATATTATTGTAAAGTTTCACTAAAATCCATTCAGTGGTTTTTGCGTGAAAGAGTAACAAACATGCATACATACAAACTTTCGCGTTTATAATATTAAGTAAGGAAGTAAATCATCGTAAATTTTTATGTTGGTTAATAAAATCCTTTTAAGGGTCTTTTAGAAAATATTACTCCACCCTCCATTCTAAATCGTGTCAAAAATGGAATCACTTCATTTAAGTAATCCTCCATGTAGGGTAGGTTTGTTCGTTTCGTCGGATTATTTTGAATTCTGCCTTTTATTATTCAACAACCAGCAGGTTCCGTATTTGAAAGCGAAAGTGTTTTTTTTAGGCTTCTCATGTAATTTTCATCACTTAGGTTCAATTTATATATGCTCATATCCGACTATGTGGTGTCGCACCTCATGTTATCTTCCGCTCCTTTATCAGCCCTCTTTGTCATTATGCGTGAAGTTCAATAATAAAATATTAATTTAATACCTTACAAAAATACACACAATTTTTTTTTGCCGGACATTTTACACTGTGTCAGCAAGCCCCAATGTAAGCAGAGCTTGTGTTATGGTTGCCTCATGACTGATATAATACTTATAAATATTTTTTTCTTTTATAAATATATACCATACAATATTATACATAGAAACACCCAGACTTGAGACAAATACTTGCAGATCATAAAGAAAGAATTAAAATATTTTTATTTGTCCTGAAAACTGTAGTTTTTACATAATAACCTAAGATAAAATTAGTTCTACATAAAAAATATGCCCTCTACTCAGCATTGTGCTGGATTCATACAAATATTTATCCCGCGGTGGGAATAGAACCCACAACCTTCTGTGCCTCAGCCGGGCCTTGGCCTCCTGCGCTACAGAGGTCGTCAGAATCTTCACTAACAGGGTATTTACCATAATACTAGTTATACTGCTTCCCGATATTTTGCCAGGTACATATACCATGATAGGTTTATCATGGTATATGTAAAGTTAATTCACACGTATTAGCAATGCCATTCAACGTGGCAATGCCGCCAGTGTCATGGGAACGCTGCCCTCTGGCAGTGATCTGGATCAGTTGAGCTAAATATAGATCGTTTTAGGCGGTCCTTAGTAAGCTACACTGTTTTACACGTATTTTATATTATTGTATATTATTCTGTACACTTCTGTAATTATATCTTTAGTCATAAAGAGTTTTTAGTAAATTCACACAATATTCTCTAGTCGCAAAGAAAGCAATTATTGCTGTATTATTATATGTATATAATAAAATCTGATATTTTATGATTTGTATAATACAATTGTGCACCACCTTTTGGCATAAATCATTTCTCGCATAAAGTTTAATGGCATAACATAAACTGCATAATTTAAAATAAGCATTAATTGAAAAACACATTATAACTCATTTTCATAAATTCATTAAAAAAATTATGCATAATAGTTTATTTTCATAAATTAAACTTACCTCTTCCTAGGTATTTGCTATTAGTAATTTATGACAAGTAGGTAGGGCTATAGGTCGTAAACGTAGGTCACCCAATATAATATTGTTAAAATAAGTATCAGGTGCTTACATATGAAATAGGCGTTTTGTCAAACTGGCCACTTTGATCTAATATATTTAGCCTTTTGTTAGGTATTCCAAATTCAAATTTTGGCATGTGTGTTTGTGTATGTGTATTTGTGCTTTGAAATTAATGATTCATTTGTAGCGACATTTGGCATTCTTTGGCATCGTTCTATACACAATATGGAAAACATAAAATATCGTGGCATTAGCGCTGCAGAAATAGCTCGAAGGATTAATGATCTGTATGGGAAGCTTATATAAAAGAAAACACGATACGTTTTTGGTTCTAATATTTTCGTTCTGGAGATTTTAAAATAGGGCGGGCTAGCCGGGTGGAGACTCTACCCTTTTAATTAAAAATTAAAACAGATCGTAGAACCGAATCCATCATAAACTACGTCAGAGTTGACGGCAGGCTTCGGTGTGAGTGACAAAACAATTTTAAATTACTTAAAGCAAAATGGCAAAGTGACAAAATGGGTTCCGCGCGTAGCACACCAACAAACACGCTCAGAAGAAGTTACATGCAACACGGTATTTGTACTTCTGTGGGTATTGTCGTTTCTGACTGTACTAAACAAATTGTGGCTGTATTTATGTTCTAAATCTTTATTTAGTATATCTATCTATACTATCTATATTTGATATTGGTAGTAACATAAAACTATGCTCTTAGAAAAAAAATATCGACCTCTTGAAAACGCCAATTTCATATGTAAGGACCTTATTGAATTACCGTATTGTACTAGTATTTAGTAGGTACTAATATTTTTTTGAGAGGCAGCAAAATTTATAATTAGATGTGTGATTCAATATTACGCAAAAGAAAACTGAAAGCAAAAATAATTAACTGTTATTTTACAAACTCGAAGACATTTGAGTATCTCAGTAACAGTACCCATCTTCCTACAATGTTATCACACTGTGACCGGACAAAGGGAAGTTTAATGATACTGTCTATCAACGAAAATTTTCTTGCGAAAACGTAAAAACAAATGATCCAAGAAATTAATTTATCAGGTACTGTCAACCACAATGGTTAAGTAGATGGGTATATCAACTCGAAGCCTTGAAGCGTCATTTACAGATTTGCAACTTTTCTTCATTGTTCAAATGTTTGAAGAAGACTTCGACTTTTTCAGAATTCAGAAATTATTTGACACACACCTTCATTTTATCGTGTCGGTAGGTTCACTTTCAAACCTTTCGTGAGTTGTACATACATACATTTTGATAAACACAGACTTTACTCATGTATTATTTTGACAATGGAGGCACGGACACTGTTCGCACTCAAGTGTGCGAACCGTGAACTCGAGCGACAACGAGTGGACCGCGGATCAAACTCAACCTGATGAAGATTCTCTAGATGAATCAAACCGTGTCGGTGCCTCCATCGACGCAATAATACTTGAGTAAAGTCCGTGTTTATCAAAAAAGTTATTTTTTTGTCACACTGGTTAGAAAAAAAGTTTTTTCTAACCAGTGTGGTGAAAGGATTAAAGTGCGCCTCAGAAGCTCCGTTCTTGCACTTGGTACATGTCTCGAATGCTTTAGGTTCTAAAACATGCCGGTTTCTTCATGATTCTTTCCGTTACCTTTTGAGAGTATATCGTAACACATCCATTTTGACTGGCCTATCAGCTCACTTGGTAGTAGCTCTTCCTTTTGCACTGTAGGTTTAGGGTTCGATTCTCTCCCAGGATAAACATTTGTGTAAAGAACATTACGTTTGTTCTGTGTCTGGGTGTTATAAGGTATCATAAGTATGTATTTAAAAATATATAAGTATTCTGTCAGTCATCTAGTCACCATAATACAAGCTATGCTTAGTTTGGGACTAGATGGTGTTGTGTGCATTGTCCAGCAATATTTATATTTATTTATTTCTCAATCGGAAAAATCAAAAAACTATTTTTAACAACAAAAGGAAAGAATAAAGTCGGTACGTGAAAAAAAAGTGCATCAATGAAAAAGAATAGGTGTTTCTACAATTAGCAATATAACAGGTCCAATCTCAGCTCAATAAAACCCCAAAATGATCTTAGAAATTATTCAGGAACAATTTTATAACACGAAGGAAGATGGTGATTGTGAGCTGTTGTGGAGCTGTTTAAATACTTACACCTTGCGAGTTTAAATTCGTAAAGTCAAATTCCAGTAACGGACGCAGAAAAAAATATTACATTTGACCTTGCGCGCAAACACCAATTGACACAGCTTACAGCTGATTATTTTTGGTCGTTTTGCGAAGTGAACATTCCGCTCTTATTTTATTTATTTCATTTTATTCATCATTTTATTCATCATTACCTGGTTCCGACGGAAGATCAGCGTTGCGTTTTATAGTTTCGACTGTATAACGCAACATAATGCTGAGTCGGACACCAATTTTTAACAGCACACTTGGACGATTGCGAGACACTCAATATTTAGTTTAGTTTAGTTTAAGTTATCTTTTCTGTTTTACTTTGTTTTAGAGATTAACTTTTTAAAGCGTTTTTTGTTTTTATTTTTTCTGTTACACTTTGTATTTATTTTGAGTGTACCTTCATATTGTTTTATGTGTATGTTGTTACAAATAAATATATTTTCTTTGTTTCTTTCTTTCTTTCTATTTCCGGTTGTATTAGTGGTTTCGGTGTTTTCATTAAAATAGGGCTAGAGTTTTTAACTCAGGTGTGAATAATTGAAATAAAATCTTTATGTTTCTATGTGATTCGAGCAAAACTAATCCGTAGTTATTTTATATGAAAGGCACAATCTTAACTCATAAAAGAGCTTAACTTGATTGACAAATTCATCATCGCCGAGCCGAAACCGCTGAAGCTAGAAAGCTGAAATTCAGAAAAGGTGTGAAAACTAATGTATTAAATTTTTTAAAGCACGGTGCTATTTTCTTGAAACTTGATTTGAATAATTAAAATCCAAAATAAATGGACACGTATTTCAGGATTTTTCAAAATAACCCTAACAAAAGGGTAAAATGGGGTGTCAAAATTTGTATAGGAACTTTTGAAAGGTTGGTCCGATTTGATTGAAACTTGTTATTAATAATACTATAATATAAACTCGATGGTTTCTCGTACAAACGTGCGGGCGAAGACGCGGGGGTCCCAGCTACTTTTATATAAAATAATAAAAGACGAACAACAAGATACCGACTTTGTGACATACCATAAACAATATAAACACTTGACACTGGCAAAATTTACATTATTATGACACATGCCATTAACGAAGAAGAAGAAGGCATGGCAGCCAATCAGTTGACACTGCTCACGTCTTTGTCTCTTCATCCATGGTTCCATAACAGAGGGCATATAATAATAATAAATGATTTATTTCTTCACACAAAGGGTTATTTAGCAGCTATTTAATAATACTAGTGGTCGCCCACTGGTCGAAATTCGACCATAAATAGTGTAAATTAAAAAAAAATCTTTAAAAAAATTGCATTCTGCACTCCTTCTTGACGACGATCTTGAGCTTGATTGACGACCTCTGTGGCGCAGTGGGCTAAGGTCTGGCTGAGACGCAAAAGGTTGCGGGTTCGATTCCCGCCACAGGACAAATGTTTGTATGTTCTGCAAGTATTTGTCTCGGGTCTGGGTGTTTCTATGTATAATATGTATGTAATGTATTTAAAAAAAAATGTATTTAAGTACTATATCAGTCATGTGGTACTCATAACACAAGCTCTGCTTACTCTGGGGCCAGATGATGCTGTGTGAAATGTCCGGCATTATTATTATTATTATTCTCTATATAAACTACTAGTTGCTGCCCGCGAATTCGCATGCGTAGTACCTACATAAAAAGTAGCCTATGTCCTTTTTTAAAGTCCCATCTATATCTGTACCAACATTTATCAAAATCGGTTTAGCGGTTTAGGCGTGAAAACGTGACAGAAAGACAGAAAGACAGAGTTACTTTCAAATTTATAATATTGTAAGTCTTTTAAAAATTTTAATGAAACGAAATTTACTACTCCTCCGTCCGCGCAATTTTCGTAAAAAAGGGTACTTACCTACAAAGTTTTTGCTTCACGAATTAATATATAGATAATATAATATATATATATTATAATATATATATATTATATAGTATATAAGTAGTAAGTATATCAGTCATGTACCCATAACACAAGCTCTGCTTACTTTGGGGCCAGATGATGTTGTGTGAAATGTCCGGATTATGTATTTATTTATTAATTTTATTTTATTTGTAATATAATACAATATACTTGTAGTGCTGTTATTGAGGTGAGACAAGTGATCTTTTTTTTAAGCGAATCAAAAAAAATAATGAGGTTGCCAATTTGGTTCTATATTTTTATATTCAATAAAGTCGGTTTTTAATTTTAGTTTTTAAACCGAAATTATGTGTAAGTGTACGATTGAAATAAAAAAAAAAACCCAAAAACCGGTAACCAATGCCCCACTGCACGGATTTACTATGGAAATGTTACAAGTTGCCAAGTAGACTCCTTAAAATTATCAAAAGACTAGCTGACCCGGCCACGCGTTGCTGTAGCTCAGTAGTTCTAGTACATTTAACATTTTAATATTAATCTAATCTCATCTCATCTAAGCTAATCTCTAAAATTATTAGTGTTTCTCTACTATATTATGTATGTATTTAAACCTTCCTCTTGAATCATTCTATCTATTTAAAAAACCACATCAGATTTTGATGCGGTTTTTGCGTTGCGTTGCGTAGTTTTGAAGATCTAAGCATACATAGGGACAGACAGACAGCGGGAAGCGACTTTGTTTTATACTATGTAATGAAGACCAAAAAATTCAACAAAAATACCTAAAATAATAAATAAATAAATATTG
Source organism: Lampropteryx suffumata (assembly GCA_948098915.1). Lineage (NCBI taxonomy): Eukaryota > Metazoa > Arthropoda > Insecta > Lepidoptera > Geometridae > Lampropteryx > Lampropteryx suffumata. The sequence continues at coordinate 7,797,695 of OX402563.1, forward strand.
GTGGATCATCTAGCCCCAAACTAAGCATAGCTTGTATTATGGTGACCAGATGACTGATAGAATATTTAGATATTTTTAAATACATACATATGATACTTTATAACACCCAGACACAGAGCAAACAGCTTAAAACATCACACAAATGTTTATTCTGGAAGGGAATCGAACCCTCAACCTACAGCGCAGGAGACAGAGCTACTACCAACTGAGCTGACAGACAAGTCCTAAAAGTTATTGATGTAAAGACAAAATCTGCTTGGCTTCTACTCTCTTACATAATACACTCGCTCGCGTCTATATTTTTATAAGGTTTATCCCTTTCTTAATCCTAAAAGCTAAGGTTTAGGTTATGAAAATATTTTTGTCCCGACGCGACGTAATCTACCACGTGACGTGCTGAGTTGGTTATAAACTATTTGAAATAGATTTGTAAAAGGGATACATTTTCCTGTTTTAAATCAGAAAGTCGGATCAAACTGACTTCAAAATTAGGTCTAAATTAGGTTGTTTTTTTATGTTTGTTTATAAACCGCTTTGAACAATTTTAGTGAAAGGATATACTTTCCGATTGGTTTTATATTAAGTATCCGATTCCGGATACTTAATATAGAGTAAGAATCGGTTAAAGTTCATAATAATATTTAATTTTAAACATAATAATGTACATCTCGCATCTCGCATCTCGCATCTCGCATCTCGCATCTCGCATCTCGCATCTCGCATCTCGCATCTCGCATCTCGCATCTCGCATCTCGCATCTCGCATCTCGCATCTCGCATCTCGCATCTCGCATCTCGCATCTCGCATCTCTCTCTCTACTAGTATAGTATTATGTTATCTGTGGTCAGGTTAAGCTCTTTTATAGGTATAGATAAACGAAACGTTATTTTCCGATTTCTATGTAGTTGCAAGCCGATAGTATATTGACACACTAACGGATAATTGATAACACACACCGAATTTTAGGTACATTTCTGTAGTATAAAATATTTTGGTGTTAAGTAACACTAAAATAAAATACAATGTCAATAAAAAAATATGTGTGTACTGTACCTACCTACCATCAATCAATACTTCATCTAACTGAAGTATATCACAACCTACAAGCCCAATGTTTTTTTGTCCGCATTCCAATAATGTCCTTCAATCGGAACTTATTATAAATAAATCTTTTGTTAATAAAGTTACGAATTCGAGTTTTGATCTCTACCTATAACATACAAATGTACAGAATTATACACTTTAATATAAAATACATTTGCAGCAGTTGACTTGTTTAAAAAGAGTTCAACGGATCCAGATCACTGGGATAGGGCAGCGTCCCAAGACACTCTCTCCCGTCTTCCGTCTCCCGTCTCCCGTCTCCCGTCTCCCGTCTCCCGTCTCCCGTCTCCCGTCTCCCGTCTCCCGTCTCCCGTCTCCCGTCTCCCGTCTCCCGTCTCCCGTCTCCCGTCTCCCGTCTCCCGTCTCCCGTCTCCCGTCTCCCGTCTCCCGTCTCCCGTCTCCCGTCTCCCGTCTCCCGTTTCCCGTCTCCCGTCTCCCGTCTCCCGTCTCCCGTCTCCCGTCTCCCGTCTCCCGTCTCCCGTCTCCCGTCTCCCGTCTCCCGTCTCCCGTATCTCGTCTCCCAGATGATTCTTGCCAGATCCCAAAAATCATAACAGGTCTCTAAGAGTCTCTAAGAGACCATGCATGATGCATGATGGTTACGTATCTGTTAGGCTCGACCAGCTGGTACGTTGACGTTGGTAAGACAATGACACCATTAAGGATGGACATCATTACGTAGGATTCTACTGGCGGCCCGACACACGATAACCCGTGCAGACCAAGCTGACAGAAGTACCACACTGGTACTGAGGGGTACAGCACCGCGCACCCAACTGCAGGCAATAAGATGCCATTGTTAATTAATGGTAGTGCTTGTTAACAAAGTCCTGACTCCCATTTCGAAAAGGGAGACGGGCGCGATCTACGGAGCTTGAGCATGTTTCTAACAAATGGTTCTATGTACGCTCACATAGAGGCCCGTCTCATTGCCGTTCGGCCGAAAGGTTCTCAGGGGGAGCGGAATTAGGGCTATTATTAATTAATAGTAATTGGTTTGTAGGCACTATGAATACCAATACTTACTCGTACGTAGCACTTCAAAGCGGTGCCCTGAGCAATTAACCTTGACGCGTTTTGACGTCGCTCCAATCGCAACTTTTTATCAGAATCACAATCACAGTATTACAAATTAGAGTTTTACAAAGAGGTGAACGAACAAAGTTTTAATTAGTTTGTTCTCTTATTTTTCGTTAGTGAATACCTTATTTCTTATTTCATAACAGAATGGACTTAAAAACAATTTGAAATAGGGAATGCAAAATATTGAAAATATCATAATATCTTTATAATAAAAATCAATTGCTGTTCGTTAGTCTCGCTAAAACTCGAGAACGGCTGGACTGATTTGGCTGATTTTGGTTTAGAATTATTTGTGGAAGTCCAGGAAAGGTTTAAAAGGTGAGTAAATATGAAAAAAGAAAGCTTTTTATTTATTGATTTATTGAGGCGGTACGAAGTTTGCCGGGTCAGCTAGTTTTGATAATTATTATTTATTCAGTTAACGAGCTGGAGGGTACAAAAAATAGTAAAAGCCTTCAAAATTATCATATCTAAACAGATGAATAAGCACAACACAGGCTTTTAACTTCGACATAGTTGTGACTAATACCATAAAAACTTAGTAGGTATCAACGAGTTTTTGGAATACATCACGGATCTTGTAATTTTAATAAGTAATTGATTCATTAGAATAAAAAATAAACAAGTTCACTTAACCTATCAATCAAAACGTAGCACTTGAGTTTTCAAGTGAAGTCATCATTTTAAGTTGTTTTTATGAATAAACCTAGGTACTCTTATTTGCGTTTCCTATGGCATTTACTCCTCAATTAAAATTACATTACGTAACGTTGGAGTTCTTTATGGAGTACAAGTTAATATTTAAAGTATTCAGCTTGAGTGTTATTTACGGACTGTCGTACGTACTTAATAGATAATTAAATGTAAAATGACATTATGTAATCTAGGAGAATTTTTGGTGTAGGTACTCTTTGGTAGATACAAAGTAATATCTAATGGTTTCAGCTTTTCTCGTCTTTCCTGCGGGTCCTGTCAGCAAGGTAAAGAGGTTAGTGTGGGTACCTGGGAAGGCCTGCGCTATCAAACAGAATCCCAGGCAGAGAGGCGTCAGTGGAGGGGAAACTTCACCCACCTCAGCTTGCTGGAGTGGATCCATGAACGAATGTTTTCAATTACAAATAACTGTTCTGTAACTTGACTGACGCCACCTAAATCATCTTCAACACCTATTTTTGCAACTCTTTGGTCAGTTATACTGTGCGCCATGTAACAGGACCTTCAAGACAAAATTTGACTTTGAAAGCCATTTTCGCTCTCATGTCCGGAGCTAATAAGGTTTGCCGTTGACGGATACGTCAAGGAGGACATCATCATTATCATCATCTTCAACAGATAAACTAAGGCCGGTGATGTTGATGATTCAGTTTTTAATGTTGAGTGTTTTCTACGGACAGTCTAAAAAGAGGTACATAATTTAAAATTTGCTATGGAATCCAAGCTAAAATGAATGTAGGTGTTGATGACTGTTTCATAATACTAAAACCTACGTTCCAGCAGTACGTAGGTAAGTTTCAATGTAACAGCCCTAAATAAAATACAGAACTAAAAGAACAAGAAAACTTTCAAAAAGTTTTTCCCGTGTTCTCCTAATGGATATCGATGAATCACCTTAGAAGGTAACTACCCATTTCGAGCGCAAATTCTTTTAGCTTTAAACACATCGGCAGATGCCTGAGGTACAGTTACTATCAAATGTGTGGATAATCTGCAAGTATATTTCATAGGTCTGGGTGTTTAAATTTTTAAATGTATTTATTTTTAAACAAAAAAACAACGACTTCAAACAGGAATCAGGAAAAAATAAACAAACGCACTAGTCGCCACTACGATTTTCGAAGGATCCCCTCAATTTCTCTGGGATGCCATCATTAGATCCTGGTTTCCTCATTACCCCTTACCATCCTTGGTAAGGTACAGACAGAAGCATTAATTGGTATCCCCTCAAATAGCTAAAGTCTACATTGCACATTACTGTACGATTTATAAATCTTATTCTCAAATTCTAAAAAGCAAAAATCGTATCACCAAGACGGGAATCGAACCAGGCATCCAGTCGCTTACACATCGAGTAACAACTGCACCAACCAACTAGACCAATGAACCAGTTTTCAACCAGTTTTGAAATTTTGTGTTATTAGTGTTCGGCAGCAGGTTTTGTTTACGCTCCTTACGCTGGATAAGAAAAAAAAGAAGTGTTTGAGGGTAGATCTGAATATAATTTTAGTGAACAAAGAAAAGGTTACTGGCCATTCTCGATTCGAGTATTCACTTGGTGGTTCTAATTTATCAAAGAATTAAAGAAAATGGTGCATATCAGTAATTTTGTGAGAACCAAGATCCCTATTCTTTTCGAACAGCAAATGAGTATTAACCCTTAACCACTGACGTACGAATGATATTCGTCACCGAAATCGTTATTCGTTCAAAACTTTTTTTGCACGGGATTTTGTCCTAGCGCTTTTTGGTAGTTTCCTGACTTGCAGTGACACGTGCGCAGCGAGGGTGAGCAGACGCGTAGTCCACGTTTAAATAGGTGAGTTTAATGACTCGACGTATGCCATTCGTATGGTCAGTGTTAGTGTCATTAGTCATATTCTACAGGATTTTGGATACCGCCGCTGCCAATTTCATTTCCAATTTCCTCGAACTACCTGGCATTCATGAAAGAGCTTAGAAGACGCTTAGAAACGCTGCACTTAGAGGGAAGATTTGCAATACAGAATAACGTTAGGTAAGTTATATTATTTATCATTGATTATTTCATCACAATCAGATTTTTTTGACAAGTTAGTATTCAAACAATGCAAAAAGATGATTTTGTATATTATTCCACACACCAACTAAATAAAACTATACTAATTGATTAAATTGTTCTTTTTAGGTTGTTGGGGATGAATATCCTCTTTGGGTCCCGGAGAAATAGTAGAAATAAGTGGGCGCATGAATGGAGAACAATAGTTGAAAGTGCTGAAGGAAGTCATGTTACCTTCTGTGCGAATCGCGTATCCAGAGGGTCAAATATATTTTGTCCATGATAATTGTGCAGTGCATCGTACGCGAATGGTTTCTGAATGGCTCTATTCTCAAGAAGACATTACTGTTATTCCTTGGCCAATTAAAAGTCCGGATCTAAATCCGATAGAAAATATGTGGGGTCAAATTGTTTTAAATTGGGATCCGAGTGAATTGAGGTCCGAGCATAATTTAGACCAAGAGGTCATGAGGACCTGGGAGCTAATGCGAGGTAATAACATGGTTACTCAGATAACAAACAGACTACAACAAATTATACTTAGTGGTGGTTATCCCTTACGCTATTAATATAAAAGTCGATAATTATCACTACTTAATTTTAACTGCAATGTTACGTTTTAACATAGTCAGAAAAATACCATTTGAGCTCACTTATTTATTTTCAAAAACCTACCTGATTAATAGTTTTTCACGATTTACCGGAGATCCAAATTGTTTAATTCATTAGATAAGTTATGTAAACAAAAATCTAATGAAAACATGTGTATTCTGCCTACTAAATCGAAAAAGGAATATTATTAATCAGGATAGGGAGCTATTTGTAAGTAGGTTAAATTATAACATTAAATACGTCTGTACTAATTACGTTTTTTTTGTGTTGTTGTGTAGTCAAAACTTTATAATTAATAAAAGTAAGTATGTATACCTTAAATTATGTTTTATTTTATCAACCACCTCTAATTCAGACAAATATACAATAACTTCACTACACACATGAATAGGTACATTACATTACTAAAATAAAAATAGAAATTGGCTGTAATTAAAAAGATAAATAAACAAAAGGACATCCATCGTTTGGAATCGATGATATCAGTGTGCAGCGAGAGAAACTTGGCTACACTAACCACTACACCATAGTTACATGTGACATCATGTTGAAATTTTAATATCTTTACTCGTGATAATACAGATGTTTATGAATATGAATTTGAAAAGAACATTATTTTTTTATTAAAACAATTGAATAAACTTTATAATAAAACAAAACACGTTAAATAGCCAAATTTCCAATGGTATATGTATACTAAAATCAATATTTTTATGTTTTAAAGCTAGAAGGGTTTAAACCTGCGAACTTTGGATGGCACTATTACATATACTGTGAGACAGAAGCATTAATTGGTATCTACCAATTAATGCTTCTGTCTGTACCACGCTTTTGATATCTCCTTTAATTTTCATCTTTAATTATCATCAAAATCGGTTCATAAACGACGAAGTTATCCGCGAACATACATAAAAATATAGATATATATATATATATATATACATAGATACGCTCGAATAGAGAAACGTTCTTTTTTTAAGTTGGTTAATCAAAAAGTATATAAATAGTACATCAATCATGTGGAACCTATAACACAAGCTCTGTTTACTTTGGGGCCAGATATTGCAGTGTAATGTCCGGCGTTATTATTATTTAAAAGAACCTTCTGCGGCTGCGAATCTTGGTGTGATGATGTGGCCCTTGCAGATCAACAATCAGAATACACACCTATTGTTCAAAGATTTGCTAAGCACAAGATTTGCTACCGGCAAACTACTATATAGAAGCGAATTTTCGATTGTTAATAAATGATTTAAGGATAATTTAACACATTTTTCTGTTATTAAAAAAAATCGTACCTTTGAATCTAACCGCAAAATCAGAAACATCAGAAACAAAACACAAACAAACTCCACATCAACTATCTCCATTTTCTGGATCAAAGTGAAAACCTCACAATTGTTTGCACTCGCCAAACATTTTAGGGCTAAGAGACTGCCAAACACGCAAAAAATCTGCGAAAGCTTTAAATTTACAACAAGCGGTGTCCGTCTTATGAACCGCCGATATTTGGAATGGTCACAACACAAGTGCCTCTTTTGCAACGAGTTAATTGTCATTTTGGTCGGCTTAAGACGAGTTTGAGCACAAACTCGTCAGAGGGCGCAGTTGAAATGCATGCTATTTCACCTAGCATAGTATATTTAAGTAGTAAATCAGTCATGTGGTACCCATAACACAAGCTCTGCTTACTTTGGGGCCGGATGATGCCGTGTGAAATGTCTGGGATTATTTATTTATTTATTTATAGTGAAATGAATAAAAGTATACGAAGAATAGTGATGAGCCAGAAGAAGATAGTATGATATAAAATCATATGATTATATTAGACTATTTTCTACATAAAACGACCGCGTAAAAATCATGAACAGACTTTTTGCTCAAGGGTTCTCATGAAAAAACTACTGAAACAAAATAAAAAACTCAAAGTTATTTGAGCTTTTGAATAAATAAACTATGCTTGTATTGAAAATATTTTGGAGTTTGCATACTTCGTATGTTATTTATTTACGCCCAAATTTGCGCTAAATTCTGTGTTACAATATGTTTTTTTTTGAGGCTTGTATCTTTCAAACCCATATTTTGTTTACCATTCTGTTGCGATAGAAATATAGATTATGACAAGACAAATTGATTTCACTCTTTGTTTTGGTTGTTCAACATCAGATGGTGGTGTGATCATCCTTCGACGTTTGTATGGAAATATAATTGGCCAGTTTATTCTTAAGCTGACACACGAGGTTTGACCTGTTTTGATAGCTATATAACTGAGTTTATCTTGTGATCATGACGCATGCAATCGTGCCGCCGAAATATCGAGAAGCAGAAAATAGAACATATCATGGTAAATATCCCGTTTTAAGGGATGACGTCTGGATGACCGAGCTTTGCTCGGTATAAAACACGGATAAAACGACGTTTTCTATATATGAAACCTAGCTAGATCGATTGATCGCCCCCGAAACCCCCTGCATACTAAATTTCATTAAAATCGTTGGAGCCGTTTCCGAGATTCAGATAATATATATATATATATACTAACTGGAACCCCCGCGACTTCGCCAGCGAGTTTGTGTGAAAATCCATCGCACCACGCGTTATAAAGTTTCATACATTCGTTTCACCCCTTTTCACCCTCTTTATGAGAGTTATTTTCATTCAAAAATCCTGAAAAACGTTTCCATTTATTATGCATTTTAAGTGTCTAAACCAAGTTTCTAAGACATCACATCAAAAAGTTCCCATACAAATTTGACACCCCCTTTTTACCCCTATGTGAGAGTTTGAAAAATTCTGAAACACGTGTTCATTTATTTTAGATTTTAATTATTCAAATCAAGTTTCAAGCAAATCGCACCACGCGTTTACAAGTTTCATAAATTAGTTTTCACCCCTTTTCACCCTCTTAGGGGTTGAATTTCAAAAAATCTTGCCTTAGTGGTTGGTTTTGCTATAACAGGAAGCTACCTTCCAAATTTCAGCTTTCTAGCTTCAGCGGTTTTGCTCGACGTTGATGAATCAGTCAGTCAGTCAGGCTAAGCTCTTTTATAGGTATATACAAAAATACAAAAATTTTATACACAAAAATTGCTGGTATTAGATTCAGTTTTATTACGTTTGATATGACAGTTTTTCCTTAACATAATGGCTTATAATATTGCGGACGCTATGTTCCGTTTATAGTTTTTAGAAACTAGGGCTGTACAGGCCCACCTCCATGTCAGGCAAAACAAACAGCTTAATGAGACACCCAACAAGCGAAGTGACACGCGATCAATTTAAGATGGCCGTCGTTCGGCTATATCTACTTGGAGAGGAAACTTTCTCCTCCAGTAAACACATTTTAACAAGTTTTCAGGATAAACATTTGCTCGATGAACAATGGTTGTTTTGTGTCTGGGTGTTACAAAGTATCATAAGTACGTATTTTTATATACATCAATTTTAAATATAAGTATCCGATCAGTCTTCAGGTTCCCACAATAAGTATTTATTTATTACTAGCTGGTGCCCGCGACTTTGTCTGCGCAAGATTAGTACTTCGTGTAAATCTAACGGTTTTTGCAGCGCACTCCAGAATAGCTTGCTGATGGCGGATTTTTTTCTACTTACTTGACACTTATCGTTATATTTTGGACAATTCATACAATATCTTTATAAATTAGCCTATGTGTTACTCTGATGTATAAACTATATTATTGTAAAGTTTCATTAAAATACATTCTGTAGTTTTTGCGTAAAAGAGTAACAAACATACATACAAACTTTCGCGTTTATAATATTACTAGCTGCTGCCCGCGGCTTCGCACGCGTGATACCTACATAAAAAGTAGCCTATGTTCTTCCCTCTCTTTCGTAAAAAATATTATTTTTTAAAAAAGTTTACTATGTTAGTTCTAATACCTCCAAGAATATGTGTACAAAGTTTCATGATGATCGGTTAAGTAGTTTTCGCGTGAAAGCGTAACAAACATACTAAAATTCACATATATAATATTATTATAATTATAATGATATATTATTAAGGATTATTTTTATAATATTCGTAACTTCTTCTAATTCTTAGAACTGTGTTCTTGTCGGTCAATGAGTTGACCTCAATGTCGTTCCACCCGTTCCTCACCAGCTCCTCTCCTAGATCTCAAAAAGCGACACGACGGTCTTCTCCTCAACTTGACTCATGTAGCTATTCGTGTATTTATTTATTTAATCTACTAAGTTTCAATTAAAAATACAGCACTTATAGGTACAGATATGACGTGACTAAGAGACGTTAAGACCAAGATGTTTGTATTCTTCTTATCGTTTTAGTTATTTCGACCCAGTGTGGTGAAAAGATAAGTGCATCTTAGAGCCTTTTTCGGGCACTTAGCACAAGCATTTCAGACTTTTGATATCTTTACCCATTGAGAGTACTAGTATAGCGCACTTACATTTTTAAATAAAAAAAATATAGTAACATGACCGGATTTTAACCCATAGTCTTAGAACATGGAGCTACCACTACTACCACTAGACCATCAGTGCTTATTTTATGAGTGTAGGTTTACTGAGTGAGTACATTTTTAACTTTGTCGTGTATTATCCTATGCTTTTTCTGTGCGAGAATGTAAAGAGATTGCCAAACAAGCAAACCAAGCAGACAGATGATGTTCAGACAACAAACAGCGTAAATGAGACACCAATAATGGCATCAAGCCTTTCAGAAATATGTAGACAGTGAGAACTACTAGGATTACATTTCTTTTCGACAGAGTGGACGCCATTTTGCGCGCGAAAGCTTTGAATCGTAGGCAAGTAGGAAAAAACGGACTTGAATCTGCATTTTACAAAAATACAGAACAATAAATTCACTTAAAATACTTCATCTTTTTGTGAAATGTTTTATAAGGTACAAAAATAGTTTGTGATAGAAATTTATAAGCATTTTGCCATATTTTAAGGAGTCCTTAGTCTATGGACCAGAGATCCATGTCCCGAGACATTGTTACTAGAAAGAAATTCGCTAATTATTGTACTCATAAAATTTTGTGTTTGGTGAAACTTTCGTAATCATATCGTAATCAACCATCATCATCTTTCTGCCCTTTTGCGACATTATGTGGGGTCGGCACAACATGTGTTCTTCTTCCATTCATTCTCCTCTATCAGCCGTCATCTCAACACTCACTCCTTTCTTAATCATGTCATCCTTCACACAATCCATCCATCTTTTCTTTGGCTTACCTCTACTCGTAAATCCATCAACATTCATACCAAGCACTCTCCTAGTTACATGCCATTCTTCCCTTCTCATTACATGCCCATACCATGCTAGCCTGTTGCTCCTCATCTTTTCATTCACTGGCGCCACTTTCACACTTCCTCTTATGTACTCATTCCTTACTCTGTCCATTCGCGTCACTCCACACATCCATCTCAGCATTCGCATCTCAGCCACGTGCACCTTTTGTTCATCCGTCCCTTTTTTTGCCCAACACTCATATCCATACAATACAATACAACGATATTACATATCGTAATTAACCATTATTACAAAAAAGTACTTTAATAAAAAAATGTGTGGTATTATAAAATACAAGTGAAACAGTTTACCTTAAGACTGTTCAAACGATCACTAGATAGCTCAATTGATCTAGATCTAGACTACATCGATAAACTAACACAGCATCATCTCGCCCCAAGGTATGCAGAGCTTGTGTTATGGGTACCACATGACTGATATACTACTTATATACTTTTTGAAGTGACAACTTCTTAAGGAGGGTTAACCGCTTCGTTAAGTAACGCGTTACGTAAGCGCGCAGGTAGGCATGCTCCTCCTCTCTCACTTTAACCCACAGCGCTAGTTTGATTAGTTTAAGTTATCACTTCTGTCGGGCGTCCCGAGACGTTATTTTTTATGTAAATACATACATTATTGTACATAAAAACACCCAGACCCGAGACAAATACTTGCAGATCATACAAATATTTAAACCGCGGCGGAAAACGAACCCGCAACATTCTGCGTCTCAGCCGGGCCTTGGCCCACTGCGCCACAGCGGTCGTCAATAATTACTTTATAACACCCAGACACAAACAAACACCTATGTTTATCACACAAATGTTTATCCCGGAAGGCAATCGAATACTCAACCTACAGCGCAGAAGGCAGAGCTACTACCAACAAAGCTGGGAGACCAGTCTAAACTAAGTAAAATCAACTCACGCGAACCTAAAACCTAAGCTTTAGATAACCTCTTGCCTGTTCTACGTGCCTAGTACATGTTGCTATATCAGCAGTACCTAATGAGACAATTTAGACTTTTTTAGTCTCATTTATCCAGTAATGGTGACCAATGAATCAATGGATCTGGAAATGGGACTAGGGGGAATGGTCGAGAGGTACAAGAGTTGGTAATGTGAATCTAATACGTTATCGTGAAGTTGCGATCCACTTAGCTGCATCTGAAGGGTTTCCCCCAGGCAATGTTCAACGTCTTTGATAGACAATCTTCTTTGATAAGAACTGAAAAATATTTTTCATATTTTCTTAAAGAGTGGCGTTATTTTTTACTGAAACAATCTTTGTTTGTATAGGTAAGTAATCCAAAAGAAAGCTAGAGACTCTGGCCCAGGGCTATTGTACCATAGAACTACAAAGAAAACCTATAATATTTTATGTTATACTATCTGCTGCCCGCGCATGGTACAGCCTAAAATGGTATGCTTCTAGTTCTGAAAATGACAAAAATTTCATTCAACCTTTCATCCTTTTCAACCCCTTACAACACTTTTTTCCAATTAAAAAGTAGCCTATGTCCTTTCTCAGATTTAAGACTATCTGTGTACCAAATTTCATTTAAATCGGTTCAGTAGTTTTGGCGTGAAAGCGAGACAGACAGACAGAGTTACTTTCGCATTCATAATATTAGTAAGGATAAGGATTTGAAAAATTTGACTTAAATCCTTCAAAGCCATATTTTGTTTACGATTTTTTGCGATAAAAATATATATTATGACAACGATTGATACCAATCTTAGTTTTGGTTGTTAACATAAGATGTTGGTGTGATCATCCTGCGACATATGTATGGAATGTCTAGAAAACATCTTGCAAAAAAAAACATATGTGCAATTCACACGTGGTTGAAGTGAAACCTTCAAAAAAACAAACGTATAATACGTAAACTCATACAAAACACCACGGTTGTTGTGGTGCCTTTTTTCAAGCTTTGTACTACGCATGCGCGCACAAACACGTATAAATGCTTCCTATCTCATTTTCTCTCACGTTAAATCTTATGAATTTATGTGTCTGTCTCTCTTTTCTGTCGCTTTTTCGTTTCATCGACTTTCAAATCACCGTTGCTAAAGAAGTTTTCACTTCAAAAAACAGTAATATATTCGGTGACAGAATGTCTCAGAATTTATCTATTTTGATTGATCGCGGTCCTCCCTCTTGAAATTTATTTGGTCTGAGATTTCTTTTCATATGACAGCATGTATGACAATCAACATCAACCTTCCGTAATACCAAATCATCAATAGTAACTGAAAGCGATTAGTATGAAAGTTTTGATAGTATCAGAATTCCATAACCGCCCGGAAGTTTTCACTATGAAAGCGATTAAGCGTTTAGTGTTTTTACACACAGTGTACATTTTGTCATAAACATTTTGTTATATGTATTTTCATTGTACCTAATTTAGAAAAAACTTTGAGTGACTATGAATCAAATCAATCTTACTGTGGTTTCTCACGCGTGGTACCCACATAAAAAGTTGTCTATGTCCATCCTCAAAATACAATCTATCTGCTTACCAAATTTCATCTAGATCTGTTGAGCCGTGAAAAGGTACCAAGCAAACAGAGCTATTTTAGAATTTATATATGAAAAATTGCCGTTCTTATGTATTAACACTAAATTGAAATTAAGCCTACAAAGAGTAGAGTTTATATGTTACGTATCTTACGTATCTGAGGAAATGATAAGTAAATATATCTGAGTATCAAAATGTATGTACGTATCTGAGAGAACTAACGGATTAGGAATGTTAAAAATTAGTCAATAGGTATTCTTCTACCAAAATTTACAGAAATAATTACAGAAATGTACAGAATAATATACAATAATATAAAATACACGTGAAAGAGTTGAGCTATCTAAGGACCGTTTAAAACGATCTAAAGATAGCTCAACTGATCCCGATCACTGCCAGAGGGCAGCGTTTCCAAGATACTGGCGGCATTGCCACGTTGAATGGCAATGCTAATACGCTGAGCCAAATACGAGCCAGCTCTTGGGTCACGCAATGTATCCATATACCAAACGCAGTGAAATAATTATCCTGGGCTCCTGTTCCCCACGGACCCAGAGTCTCGACTCCAAAAGGCTCGAATATGTAGGCCTTATCCAAACCAGCATATTTGCGGCTTTTGAAATTAGTTAAGTAGGTAGGAATTGGTACAAATTCACAAATCCTTACTTTTGTCACGAGTGTTTGCATTGTGTCGGATCGGAACCCAAGAACCGATTGTATCTCACGGTCGGTGCGGGACAAATTATAATGGTTACTGACACGCAAACTGTAGTTTAAATTAATGGCCACAGTCGCCGATGTTTGTAAAGTGCCTTTTTACACAACAATCACACAACATTTTTGCTTGCAACATTATCAACGTGACGTTGTACCGTTGGTCACAACTTGTCCCTACGAGTACAACTTTCAACTACATAGATATGAAATTAACTGAAATCACAGCACGGTATAAAACAAAGTCACTTCCCGCTGTGTCTTTCCCAATGTATGCTTAGATCTTTAAATCTACGCAACGGATTTTGATGCAGTTTTTTTAATAGATAGAGTGATTCAAAAGGATGGTTTATATGTTTAATACATACATAATATAGTAAAGAAACACTGATAATTTTAGAGGTTTCTAATCACATTAGACATTCTGTAGTATATTTAGTATCAGCATTGCACCGTGCGAAGCCGGGGCAGGTCGTTAGTGAATGATTTATTAAATATGATATATTATGTATTTGCTCGAACATAATGTTACAATTTGGTCTTAAAGAATGTCTGTTCTATGTACGACCATCGTTATTGACATCGTGGTAGTTAGTGGTAGTGGCTGTGCCTTCCACTAATAAGTCCACTATAAATACACATTGGCGGACAATGCACACAACACCATCCAGACCCAAACATGGCTAGCTCGGCTCTTAAGTATTTTCTGTCCTTTTTATTTTAAAGTCACAGAATAGACCGGCTACAGATTTAATTAATTCACTAGCGTGTTTTTATAGATATATAGATCCATTGGCTTTCTATCCACGTACGTAGACGTAGACAAAGCCGCGGGCATATGTTTATTTTAATCACACTACAACGGCAGAACGTATTTTATAAATTTTACCTATTTTATGTAGGTAAATCCCACACGTGTAAAGTTACTACGTTATATAGTAAACTAGCTGTTACCCGCGACTTCGTACGCGTATGCTTAGAGCCTTTTTATTTTTGGAAGGAATGCATTCTGTGCATCTAAAGAGCATCTCATAAGTTTAATCCCGTTGAAACACAAACGTTGAAACACATATTTCTTTATTTTT
Organism: Lampropteryx suffumata; assembly: GCA_948098915.1. NCBI lineage: Eukaryota > Metazoa > Arthropoda > Insecta > Lepidoptera > Geometridae > Lampropteryx > Lampropteryx suffumata. The sequence continues at coordinate 7,812,850 of OX402563.1, forward strand.
TACCAAAAGCCTAAATATGAATTTTCAGATCCCTAACTTAAGCAAAAATGAGTTGCCCGAACAAACTTTCATCCCCTATTTTACTAAGGTGTTTTTCTGAGACAAAAAGTAGCCTATGCTCTTCCCCCGAATGAAATCCATCTTCTTACCCAAATTTCATCAAGATCCGTTTAGCCGTTTAGCCGTGAAAACGTAACAAACAGACAGACAGAGACACTTTCGCCTTTATTATATTAGTATGGAGAATGGATAATACATTATCTAAGTAATTACTTCATTTAATTTACCAAATGACGACTCAAAAATTATTCCATAACTTGATTAAGTATGAGTAGATGCTCACATTGTACGAGTACACTTCAAAATGACGCTTTTAATTTAATTATCTAATAGCTTCACATCACAAAACTTTGTACATGTACGAAGTTAAAAGCTACGACAATACGTAGGTACTTTACATTTAAGGCTCGGTCTCATAATAAGCGACAAATAAATGACAATAACGCTACGACAATACCTAGGTACTACGTAGTTACTTTACTTTGAAGGATAGACAAGTCAGCGGCACAAACTCGCCAGCGCGCGTGGCTAAAATGCATGCTATTTCACTTAGCACAGTGCGAGAAAAGTATAGATGTGGACGAAAGATGGTGATAAGCTGTAGGAAAGATTATGATGATGATTTCTAATAATATATTTAGATTAGAATGTGATTTCGGCATAAAACAACTGCGTAAAAATCTTGAACTGACTTTTGGCTCAAGGGTGCTCATGAAAAAAGTACAGAATGTATCTTTTAGAAATACATTTATTTATGCTCTTAAATAAATAATCTATGCTTGCGGCGGCTGGCGGCTGAGCTGACCGGTGGAATGATTTGGAAAATTCTTTTTTTATGAAAATGTGTAACGTTCCGCCTGGGACGAGTGAGCGTGTTTTGTTATGACGTTATCATGTAAAATTATCGTCCGTAAACCGACTTTACAGACAACCATTTTTTTTTTCAATTTATTTTTTATAAATTTCAAATTTTTTTATATAGTTTATATTATATATATATATATATTATATTATATTTATATAGTTTCAAATTTTTGTGATAGAAACGAATTTTAAATGACGATTTTAATCATGTCTTCTCAATATTGACTACAATCGCCGTTTTACGCACAGCTTTACGATTCGTTTACATGAAATGTTACCTAAGTGGAGCAGTGCAAACATATTTTTTTACTACAGTCAACTCGAAAAATATTTCCGTGAAGAATTTTAATTTATTCAAGTAATTATTTTAAACCGTTCTGAAATTATATATGGTCGGGTTGTAAGTGAATTTTTTAGGCAAATTTGAAAAATAACTTGGCATAACCATTTGCCATCGTTTGCCTCAGTTGTATAAAATGATTTTGTGTGGAAAGTCAAGATAGCGAACTTGCGCACTCGCTTGTATTATCTATGCCACGTAAACTACAGATGGGTGTCGGTGTCGTGCCTCGCGGGGAATGGAATCACGAAATCTGTCCTAACCCGTTAATTATTTACTGACCAGAAATTACCAACAATTACGACCGCTGTATTCTCGCAACAGGTTCGAAATTGCCAAACGGGATATGTTACACATAAAAATTTATAAGTATTATTTTTGCTCAAAAGGTTAAAACGCTGGTTAGTGATGCTCTTAAAAGTTGTATTTATCAGATTATCAAAAGATTTAACACATCACATTTTTTGTGTATAGAATTTTCAGGGACATTTAAACTAAATAGGCGAAACTCAGATTCTATATTCAGATTGTATGCACTGTAGTGTCGACGAAAATAAATAACGAAAATAAAATAATAGACCAATTAACTAATAATAAAGCCTTGTGATCCTCTGGCACGGAAATAGGTGTCTACTGCGACTGCCTAATCCGGATTAAAACAAAGTAACGTAATCTACTTAATGTTTCTAACTCGAGAGATCGATCCTGAAAGTACCTATTGTCGTAAAAGGTATTTCCGTAAGTAAGTAAATTACAGAAGTGAAACTCAGTGGTACCCTGGTAGCTAGGTAAGATTCGAAAATCCGCTCATTACTATAAGATTGTAAATGGGTTTCACTTCCACACTGAATCACCAAATTTATTATCATTCTTAACGTCCTGGATATTCAATTTCGTTCATTATTCATCTTCCCGCCAAAATAAGCTTTTACGTCAATAAATTATAACGGGAATAAGCTTGACTTTATTGGAATAAAGTTTATTTGCATTTTTCCGACAAGAAGTTAAGAGAGTTTTGTTGGAAACACTACCTAAGCATTTTTTAAATTTGGGTTTATTGACGCGACATGTTTTCTAAGTGATCAATGATCTAATTCCACTATCTCCATTTCACAACAAAACAAACAGACGTACCGCTCAGTATCATCCATACCTTGTCAACCTACCATCCTTACGAACAAAGCGCTTTGCTTCCACATTTATAATGCGTACAGCCAAGGATTGGAATACTTTGCCGTCGTCTGTCTCTCCTGAAATCTACAATCTAGAACTCTTCAAGTGAGCAGTAAATAGGTGTCTTCTAGACCTGCGTGCCCCATCCTCGGCCACAGCGAAATCGTGGTCAAACATATCTATGTCAAAAAATATACATTAAAAATAATGTCAAACTTTTTTTTTTTTATTTACGAATCCAAAAATCCATATCACTAGTAGGTAGGTAAGTAAGAACTAGCATCCAGCTCGAAGGACCACGGAAAGTTAATCCCAATCCTAGACTTTGATAAATCGATGTTATCAGCATGGCTATTATGAGAAATAATACTATAAGAGTACTATGATATGAAAGAGAGACATTTTTATTGGGTTTACCCAAAAAAATATACAGTTATTTATAACTGTATATTTTTTAGTACGTTTATACTTGTATGTTAACAGCTAGAAGCCCTCAATTTTTCACAAAAGTTATTTCAACAGAATTTATTTTGTCTCGAATTCCAAGAACCCGTTGATAATTCAGAGCAAAGGTCGAATCAATCTTAGGGGTTGACTTTATTGGGGAATCTCGTGTCGACATGTCTTTGTAGATTGATCTTTCTTTGAAGGTGGTGAAACAAGGACGACCTATTTGTTTCCTTCATTCCACCTCTTACCATGATAAAATAATGGGCACGACAAATCTGTTAGATTTTTAGGGTTCTGTAATCTACAAGGAACTCTTACAATTTTGCTATCTCCGTCTGTCTGTGGGCTCTTACAAAGTTATGAAATAAAAAAACGTTTAAAAACATGTTTTTTAGAGGTAGGTTATTATGTATCTAATACGTAATATGTTATACGTATCTATTATGTTATATGTTATACGTATCTAATATGTTATATGTTATACGTATCTAATATGTTATATGTTATACGTATCTAATATGTTATATGTTATATGTCGGGTGACTTATCTTTAAATAGGTATTTTAAAGATACTACGATGTTTCTTGAACAGTTTTTCGATAGATATATTTGTTTGATAATTATTGAGCTTAAAAGTGGCCATTTTTGGTAGAGGTCAGTGTCCTATCTACATGCTAAACTGATGTTTGAAGGAACCTGAAATGTTTTTAATAGTTGGCTATAATAATGATTACAAGGATAATTACCATGGCTAGTGAGGCTTTACTGTATTTCAATTTGTAAACCATAAAAAACCAAAGAGAACCAATTTTTTTTTCTATTTATTTGGCTTGGGACCTAACCAGTCATTCTTATCCTAACTGACTTCGGAAGCCTACATAGTGCGTGATCACATGCTCCTGGCCAACTTTTTTTTTAATAAGTCGGTGTAATGCTGTTTCATTCGTTGAAGGTTATATATTAACGAATTGACTGGCCTGTCAGGTGTCAGCTCAGTTGGTACAGTACAGGTACAGCTCAGTTTTGCACTGTAGGTTGAGGGTACGATTCCCTCCCAGGAGGATAAACATTTATGTGAAGAATTTAGGTGTTTGTTCTTTATCTGGGTGTTATAAAGTATCATAAGTTTGTATATAAAATATATAAGTATTCTATCAATCATCTAGTCACCATAATACTAGCTATGCTTAGTTTGGGACTAGATGGTGTTGAGTGCATTTTCCAGTAATATTTATTTATTTAATTAATGCATGAATGAATCAATTAATTAATACATTAATGAATTAATGAATGCATGATTGATTGAATGATTGAATGTACCTTTAACGGTGTATTTTATTTTAATTGTGGGTAAGCGCAAAATGTGAAACAACACAGCTGATTCGGTATTAAGATAGGATAAGAAAAATAATGTTGCCATAATTTTAATGATGTTTATTCGGCACAAAGTATAAAATTTACATATATAATTTTTCTTTTGAGATAATCATAAATTATACGCTTCGATTATTCAAGTTAAGTAGATGCTTATGTTTATTTTTATATTTCAGACGAACTAACGTACCTTATGTATCAAATTAAATCAAATATGTTTTATTCAATACAAGGAGCACTTTGAAACGTCTTACATACTAGGTGAATTTAGATGTCAATTCCCCTTAACCCAAGTCCGAAAAGAATTTACAAGAAACTTGACCTGGTCCTAGCGCTTTTTTGTGTGATCCTTCTTATAACTAACATTACTAAAAACAAATTTTTTTATTAGTTTGCATTTTGAATTATGAAATTAACCACTATGTTACTTATCCTTTCATGCATTCTTATCAACAATCGATTATATTATAATACGTTTGTTTCGCAAAACTACCCTTTATTTAAAACATCTTAATAGCCACCATGTGCCCTATATAGGATCTATTTACTTTTTCTAGCCAGAACTTAGGGATGTAGGTATATAATTTGTTCCTGTTCATAGTACTGATTCTATGAATTATATTTTAGTTAAACCTATCTCTAGTTTTATGAGTGTGTAATAAATTTTCATATACAGGTGTGTCGGAGCTAGTGTGTTATCCCGGGGGGGGGACGTTTCTTGACACTTACGAGATTAACAAATGTTGTAAGACTTTTGTGAATTCGAGAATTGTTATTAAATAAATTTGCAGTACAGTTTGCTTGAAATCTGGTAGAAGTAAGTATCTATGCTTACCTATTTCAGTATAGCAGTAAATTTGCACTTGTGCGAGTTTATGTAGGTAGGTAACGTGCTCGGAAACATTATTGATAATCTGGGGGTCAATTTCAATGAATGAAATGAAAGAAAAGGTTTTTGTACAGAATTGTTAAAATAATAATTCCTAGGAATTTTACTCCCATATCAATACATTTCATGGCTGGTTCAGGTTTACAATACTAGTTCCGGGACACCCTGTATATATTGTGAAGTAGTAAAGATTACATATTTGATATTAGAATTACCTCCTTAGGTCATGCATATTTAAACTTTCATTAAATTTCGGTAAGCTACGATATTCAAGGCTCGTGAATTACGATGTATGAAAGTAAGTGTATATGTGTGAGCTACTAAAACACCGTTAGGTATAAATCATTATAAATTTACTAAAACCAATAACACCTTTATTACGTCATAAAGAATCTTATGTCAAGCAACTTCTTAAATTTTATTAAAAATTTCGTATAATAAATCCTTTTTTGTGAAGACTAAAGTGACTGAAAGGGAGAACTTAAAATTAAATTACAGTCAGTGGAAAAACTTCAAAAACCCACACAAGTTTTTATTCAGAAACAAGGATTAATTTGGAATACTTTGTGTTCTGTATCTATTCAAATTTTTCATCTCTCTGAAGTCGTATTCTGAAATTGTGCTATATAAGTATACCTTGAAAAGTTTCTTCTAATAAATCTCTGTCTATCTTTAAAAGTTACTGACTAAAGGTACAGTCTCCAAAAACGTAGCAACAGCAGAATTATTTGTCAACATCTGACATAGACTTGTCAGTGTCATCTGTCTTGATGACAGTTTAGCTAATGTCAAGTGATTTGGCAATTTCGCAGTCGATCGTTATTGTCTTTTCTAAACGTAATCACGGAATTACTGTTTAGATTTTTGAAGTGATAACTTCTTATGGGAGGGTAAACCGATTCGTTACGTAACGCGTTACGGTGCCGGTCTATCTGGCTTTCCTTTTTCTCGTGCATACGGCAGCGGTAGGCAGGCTCCTCCTCTCTCACTTTAACCCACAGCGCTAGATAGATTAGTATAAGTTATCACTTGTGTCGGGCGTCCCGAGACGCACACGTTTTTTTTATTCCTCATACAAATAACAATGCAATATCTCTTATTGAAAACTGAATTATTTCAAAGAGCTATAGATAGATAGATACTTCATTATGTCAAACGAAGAATCTATCAATATTTTTACTTAATTATTTAGTTATTTTATATGAAAGGCAACATTTTATATAAAATAACAAATGATGAACGACAGATACGACTTTGTGACATACTATACACAATATATATACTTAACACTGGCAACATTTACATTATTATGGCAATTTATTTATTTATTATATTTCGTTAATGGCATTCCATTAACGAAGAAACAGGCTGCCTTAGACAAAAAGTCAAAACGAGGCAACCCTCTCTTCTGGCTTTAAAGCCTGTCAGTCGTAAGATCATGATGCAAATGAGTAGGGAAAACTCAATTATTTGTTGCAGCTTTTAATAATTACGCATATCTATAAGACAAACTTATAAACCAATCTGTTGAACTGCTTTATTTGTCCATTGAAAACCCCAGATAGTTCTGTTACTAATTAGTTACATTTCTATACATTTCTATATATTCTATACAGAGATACAGTACAGATTCTGTACAGATTCAATAAATAAATAATCCCGGACATTTCACACAGCATCATCTGGCCCCAAAGTAAGCAGAGCTTGTGTTATGGGTACCACATGAGATACACTACTTATATACGATACCTACCTATTATAGAAACATGCAGATCCAAGACATACATATACTTGCAGATTATATAAACAAATTCGCGGCGGAAATCGGACCTTCTGCGTCTGCTTAACTGATCCTGATCACTGCCAGAGGGCAGCGTCTCCTAGACATTCCTGGCATTGCCACGTTGAATGGAAATGCTAATACGCTCTTAGTAATAATATCCCTACTATTATTATAAATGCGAAAGTAACTCTGTCTGTCTGTCTGTCACGTTTTCGCGCCTAAACCGCTGAGCCGATTTTGATGAATTTTGGTATAAAGATACATGGGACTTTGGTGAAGGACATAGGCTACTTTTTAGGTAGGTACCACGCGTGCGAAGCCGCGGGCAGCAGCTAGTAATAAGTAAAAAAAACGTTTATTCAGGCATTGACCAATATCACAAAATACTTAACTATCCAAAAAATTACATACAGAATACCTGAATACAAAAGTATATGACAAAATAAGGTATTAAAAAAAACATATTAATACCCACTCACCATAATGGTATGGTGATATGTGATTTTTAAAGAACCGACACACAATATAACTTTATTTATTAAAATCACAATGATCATTTTAAAAGAAACATTTATCTAGAAGTTTCTCCATGTTTTGGAATATTCTCACTCACAAGCGCTTAATTTCTGAAACTCTGACCCACTTTTAACGTTTGTTTCAGCTGAAATAATCCAGAGTTGTGAGCTAAAATAATCGGGTACGTAATGAGAGCTGCCTTTTATTTTATTGCTTTATAAGAGCTCACAATTTGTCAGCTCAGTTAGTAGCCGGTAGTAGCTCTGCCTTCTGCGCTGTAGGTCGAGGGTTCGATTTCTTCCCAGGATAAACATTTGTGTAATGAACATAGGTGTTTGTTCTGTATCTGGGGGCTTATAAAGTATCTTATGTATGTATTTAAAATATATAAGTATTCTATCAGTCATCTGGTCACCATAATACAAGCTATGCTTAGTTTGGGGCTATATGGTGTTGTGTGCATTGTCCGCCAATATCTAACTAATATTACAAACGCAAAAGTAACTCTGTCTGTCTGTTTGTTACGTTTTCGCGCCTAAACCACTGAATTGATTTTGATGAATTTTTGTATAGAGATATTTGGTACTTTGGAGAAGGACAAGGCTACTTTTTTTATACGTACACGCGTGCGAAGGCGCGGGCAGCAGGTACTAATTTATAATTTATTTTTAATCAGCAAGATAAATATCATTAGGAAACCACCATCCCTACTAATATTATAAATGCGAATGTAACTCTGTCTGTCTTTTACTTTTTCAGGCCTAAACCGCTGAAACGATTTGGATTAATTTTGGTATAGAGTAGATGGGACCTTGGAGAAAGACATAGGCTATTTTTATGTGGGTACCACGGGTACGAAACCGTGTGCAGCAGCTAGTATCATATAAATCTAAAATTAAAAGATGTGTGTCATCGGTCAGTATTTCCATAAACGGCGATAAGCTTGCCAATTGTCACATACGAAATTCTAACTTTTGTACATAATGTGTGTATTTTCCAAATATAGTGTTTAGACGTGCCTCTGACTAACTCACACATCCTCAAAAAGATCAAAGTAATCAATCATTCGGGGATTACAATTATAAGTGTGTATTTTTGTTATATATTATTGGTAAATAGTTAGGTACTTCGAGTTTAGTAGGTGCTTAGTTAGTACGAGCTTATGAACAGCTTACAAAATAAAGTCCAGCGGGCGTACCCACGGTGGAGCAAGTTGGGGCATCTCGAAGCTAAAAATGTTGGTTAATTATGCAGTTATTTATTCATTTGTTAAAATTCAGATTCATATTCAGTTTATTTACACCTTAATAATAGGAGTTTAAATATGAAATTGCCGGTCTAATGATTGCCATACCGTACTGACACTGGCCTCAATTCTTTTAGCAACAACCAGCTATTAGCTAAAATTAGGTTTAGAACTGTCAAATGAAACTTTGGTATTCTGCTGTTACCAACTTATCCTAATTTAATTTTATCTAATTTAATTATGCGTTCCTGATTTAGTTAGATGGTACCAACCGAATAGGTTTTACAAATGCTATGACTATATAATATATATTTTAGACATTCCTAATTTTAGAAATAAACCAACCGAATTGCCACCAATATAGCTCGCAGAACTGATAGGCGTTGGAGAATAAAAGTTCTCGAATAGCGACCAAGGACAGGAAAACGAAGCGTAGGACGACCTCCCACCCGATGGACTGATGACATTGTAAACATCGCAGGAAATCGGTGGATGGAGAGGGGTCAAAATCGTTCTTCCTGGAAATCTATTCAGGAGGCCTATGTTCAGCAGTGGACTTCTAAGGGCTGATAAATGATGATGATGATGATGACTGGCAATGAATGACAATGGCAAAATACAATGGAAAATTACAGAAACCCATCTTGTCGGCCTCTGCATAGTAAATTAGGAAAATTAAAAACAAAATTTTAGCTAGATTTAGCCAGTACCTTCGCAGGTTATTATTGATAAAAGGTTAGAAATTAAAAAGTATAAATAAATTCCAACTACTTATCGAGATTTTTTAGTTCTGCCCCATCCCTAAAATAATTCTGGGTACGTCCAATTCCGTGTATTAGTACCTACACTTATACGAAGCTCATAGAAAACTGCTATATATCTTTGACGACCTGTCTGGCGCAGTGGGCTGAGGTCTGGCTGAGACACAGAAGGTTGCGTAGCGAAGTTTGCGAAGGTTGCTTACTTTAGGGCCAGATGATGCTGTGTGAAATGTCTAGGATTATTTATTTATTTATTTAGGCAGGGCGCAAACGTGGACACTTTTGTGTCTTGTGTTAGATACAAGCTACCGACGAATATTTGATTACTATAGAACCAGTATGAAATCATCCACTTTCTGCGCATACGTAAACATTTTTTGTATCTAGTTGCTCCAGTTGATCGTCAATAAGTATGTGTTATCCACATACTCATTGACGATCAAAAAGTGACCGATGTCGGTAACTGGAAACTAAAAGTCGTCAGTTGAAGACACAAGCAACATTAACAAATTACCTTACAATTGTACTGAGTTACGCAAACGTAGCAACGGGCGACAGTGTCCGATCACCGCTACAGGGCACAGCAACTACGGTTCCCTGTGATAGTGTGCCGTGACGGCAACAAAAAGTGTCTACGTTTGCGCAGCGCCTTAGTTCCCTACAAATAATCCCATATTCTCCTACTCGCAGTATCAAATATACTTAGCCTCTACAAGTAGCCTAGCTTAGCTTTGTAAACTTGTCTGTATATACACCTATCTACACACGGAGCTAAGTATTTTCAAGTGGGTACGTTACAGTCATGGTGAATACCATGTTCTCGCAGCCATTAGGATAGCAAATGACCGGATCCAGTTTCAGTGTACATTATAAAATCCAGTTAAACGGCCATTTTATGAAACAAACTGCCCTGAGTTAGTAATAATTATTTTATCGTTACCATTTTATGGCAAAGTGTTTTCAAAAGCTAAGGTAGTTAGATACGATTTATGTTTTAGTTTTGAAGTGATAACTTCTTATGGGAGGGTAAACCACTTCGTTAAGTAACGCGTTACCGCACCAGTCAGTCTGGCTTCCCTTTCCCTTATGTATACAGCAGCGGTAGGCAGGCTCCTCCTCTCTCACTCTAACCCATAGCGCTAGATAGATTAGTTTAAGTTATCACTTCTGTCGGGCGTCCCGAGACGCACACGTTTTTAAAGTTTTATTTTGAACGTAATAAATAAAGTATTTTTATTTCTGTTTGTATAAATGAGGGTATATTAAAATTTTTACAAATGAGATACAAAACAAGTAAACAAGTAGGTATTATAAACATAAAGAAATCATGATAGATATATAGATACTTAGCTCTTTATTGAGCACCACGCGGAATATTACAATAACAATAACTTAACTATTTAAGGCAATACAACGGATGGCCTTATCGCTAATAGCGATCTCTACCAGGCAACCGTTGGATGGACTAGACTACAAATAAACAGAGAAGGTGTGGTGTATTTATATAATTACATATTTATATATATGTATAAACTAAACGATTACATAAACATATGCATACACATGTACTCAATGGATATATTAATTAATATAAACAGTCTAAAAAATCAACAATACATAAATAACTAGGTATGTAATACGAAAGTGAACACTGAAAAATGGAAAAATATAACACTGTGATGCAGTTTCTAGTGCCAGACCTAAGGACAAGAGGTCAAATAACTAAAAATAATCAACGAAAAATTAGGTAAACTAAAAATAAAAAAGTTGTATGAAATAAGGGTTAAATAGGTAAATATATATTAAATTAACTTTCACTGCAGAATGGGGTGTGTATGTAAGGGTGTGTGAGTGTGAGGATGTGGCTTCCATGTTCCCCCCAGTGTCGAGTCTGATTATCACAACGGGAACCCATATGTGTGTGTGTGTGTGTGTGTGTGTGTGTTTGTGGGTGTGTAGATGGAATAACACTTAATTATCACAATAAGAACACAGAAGAAATCATAGAAATACTTCTACAATAGGTAGCTTTATCGCTAAAATAAATCTCTTCCAGACATACTTTAAAAAGATTTAAACTTATAAATAAAATAATCATCAGAGACCTGTTTTAGTTTTCAGCTGTTTTATAGAAATAAATACTGGCGGAAAGTTCAAAAACATAATATGTATAATATGTATGTATTTACAAAAGAAGAGTACTTATATAAGTAGTAGGTATATCAGTCATGTGGTACCCATAAAACAAGCTCTGTTTACTTTGGGGCCAGATGATGGTGTGTGAAATGTCCGGGATAATTATAAATATTATTATTATACATAGAAACACCCAGACCCAAGGCAAATACTTCCAGATCATACAAACATTTGTCCCAAGGCTGGAAACGAACCCGCAACCTACTGCGTCTCAGCCAGAACTTAGCCCACTGCGCTACAGAGGTTGTCTAGATGATGCTGTGTGAAATGTCCGGGATTATTTATTTATTTATTTACCGACAAAAGCACATCTTTTAAACTAGAAGAAAAGGAAGCTACTAACTAATGTTTTTAAGCAAATATCCTTAAGAAGCTTTTTCCTTTTTTTGTCCTCACTAACTTAATTAAAACGCACAGGATTTAAACGTTAGAGTAAGTTTACTCTTGTTTTTATGTATTATTTTATGAACCCTAGTTTAAAAGCGTAAATTAAAGAGTGGAACAAGTAAGAACAAAGATAAAAGTGGGTCACAATCACAAGACAGAACTCGAAACAAACGAAATCATTTTAGATTGAAAGCTTTTACAGTCATTCGCGATTCTATAAATAAATTGTTCTGCCATTCAATTTACGGCAAGTAACTTCGGCCGTTGGTCAAATCGACAGGTGTCACGTGGCTTGCGAGTTTCAGTTCTTTTCTCGTACTCCCTGTGAAGTATAACAGAGTTAACTGTATTATCAGCTAAGATGTGTTCATTAAATAGCAAGCTTAGAAATATGACAAAAGATAAACTTATTTTTGTTTTTCTTATAAACTTTGTTCGTATTATCTCTCGTAACTCTCATTTTATTTAATTAGCAACGTCTTATATCGCAAAATTACGTAAAGTTATTTGGTAGGTCGGTAGGTATAATACTTACCTTTTTTAAGGTATGAATAATTAAATAAATAAATATATAATGATAACCAGAGCTTGTGTTATGGGTACCACATGACTGATATACTACTTATATACTTTTTTTTTAAACACATACATATTATACATAGAAACACCCAGATCCGAGACATATAGATGCAGATCATACAAACTGTTGTGCACTGTTAGAATAGAATAGAATATAATAGAACATACTTTATTGCACACCATAAATACATTGGACAAGTAGAAAAAAATGGGAGAGTTTGGGTAAATTGATATAATGTTACTCATTCACTTCAATTTTGATGAGTTTTGAAGTGATAACTTCTTATGGGAGGGTAAACCGCTTCGTTACGTAACGCGTTATACCTTACCTAGAGGCTTCCTCTCGAAATATGGGTTGGTACAATCTGACAGCCAACTCTACCACCGCGCGCGTTCATTGGTAAATCTTACTAATATTATAAACGCGCCAGTTTGTATGTATGTTTGTTACTCTTTCACGCAAAAACTACTGAATTGATTTTTATGAAACTTTACAATAATATAGCTTATACATCAGAATAACACATAGGCTATAACTTATAAATATATTGAGTGAATTGTCCAAAATATATCGATAAGTGTCAAGTAAGTAGGAAAAAAATCTGCCATCTGCGAGCTATTCTGGCGTGTGCTGCAAAAACCGTTAGAATTACACGAATTACTGATTCTGCGCACACGAAGTCGCGGGCACCAGCTAGTCAAATAATAAATAAACAATGCCGGACATTTAACACAGCGTTATCTAGCCCCAAAGTAAGTAGAGCTTGCTTTATGGGTACCATAACACAAGCTCTGCTTACTTGATGATGCTGTGTGAAATGTTCGGAATTATTTACTTTATTTTAGCCGGTGCGAAGTAATATTATAAATTTTTAAATGTCTCTGTTTGTCTGTTTGTTTGGTTTTTGTTACCTTTTCAAAGTTAATCGGCTAAACGGATCATAATTAAATTTATTAAAGTTTACAAACTAAGGACATAGGCTTGTTTTTAGGTGGGTACCAGGTGCGATGCTGCGGGTAGCATCTATTCCTTACTAATATTACAAACGCGAAAGTTTGTATGTATGTTTACTGTTACTCTTTCACGCAAAAACTACTGATTGGATTTTTATGAAACTTTACAATAATATAGCTTATAAATCAGAATAACACATAGGCTATAATTTATAAAGATATTATTTGAATTGTCCAAAATATAACGATAAGTGTCAAGTAAGTAGGAAAAGTTCTGCCGTCTGCGAGCTATTCTGGCGTGCGCTGCAAAAACCGTTAGAATTACACAAAGTACTAATCCTGCGCAGATAAAGTCGCGGGCACCAGCTAGAAAATTATAAGTCTCAGTGAATTCATTGAATAACAATTACCTAGTAATACCAGTTGGTCATGAATGTACAGAAACTTTCCAATATTCCTGAACTGTCCACCTGGAATAACACAGGCTGGCTTGTTTTCTATAATATAATACTACACTGACTGTCCGACCATTTGTTACCCCAAATTCCATAACAGTAATTTAATAGTAGTCGGTTGTAGATTCAGAGCTAATGGTCGTTTTATTACATCAAATCAAATATCTGTTGCTGCATAGGTAATATTAATCTATAGTTTATCAACCTAATTTTATCATTGATATCTACAAATAACATACAAACAGAAGACTCTGAGGCACACTTTAATCCTATCACCACGCTGATTAAAATGACTAGTGGCACTGTTACAAAGCCGGATAGTGATCGCTGAAGCCTTACAAATAGTGTCAATTAACCGTTTAAAAAGGTAAATTGCCGAATGTTATTCCGATTAAATGATTCGATTGTCATATGAAATTGAACCAACAATTCAATCCACGTACTTTCTTTTGAGTGCGTAACTCTCTGGAACTCTCTGCTGTACCTGGGTACGGGATCTTCTTCAATGATAATGATCATTTTCTCATAATATATATGTCTGATTACACCGATGTTTTCATTCTTTTCAAGTTTATTATTACATAGGTTTTCCAATGGGGATCGAGGGTGAGTGGGTTTTTGTGCAAACACGCTGAGTGAGTTCCTCTAAAACGATTGTAGGAATATCGATTGTTCATAGGTTAGCGAATCTGAAATGGCTTTGACAAGCAAAGCCCAGTGGAGGAATTTTCTAATCCCAATAGAATATTCAACGGATTAACATACATCATCAAGCTTCGATACGGAATAGGTACGATAAGAAGAAAAACCACTGACATACAATTATTTAGAGAAATGTACAAAATAATATATTTTTTTTGAATTTTTTGACTGGCCCGTTAGCTCAGTTGGTAGTAGCTCTGCCTTCTGCGTTGTAGGTTGAGAGTTCGATTCCCTCCCAGGATAAACATTTGTGTGAAGAACACAGGTGTTTGTTCTGTGTCTGGGTGTTATAACGTATGATTTATTTATTTATTTATTTAGTTGTACCAACAAAGTATACACCAAAACATACACGAAAAAAAACATACCATTTCCAAAAGAGAGTTAAGTGCTACCTTAATTACAGGTACAAACCGCAATGCAAATATAAAACATCAATGCCTAAAAATTCAAAAAATTATAGTTTACGTGCATACAAAAGCTTGAAAAGTTAAGTTAAGTTAGTTTAATTTTACGCCTAATAAAAATACCTATGATAAAATAAATATTAAAAATATATAAATTTAAATACACAACAAAAAAAAAGAAACATTTATGAACATCAAGATTTACACACACTCCAATATTTTCCTAAAGCTATACAGGCTGTTTGAAAAAATATCAATTTCCAAATGCTTATCCACATTACCCGTCCTCATTGACTTGTCCCTCTCAGAAATAATAGTTTTCTTATTATGGATAGCGTTATATGCTCTAGTTATTCTATTTAAAGGTGAATAAAGACCCAAGTTGGAACGTGCTGATTTTTGGACAAAAAGTCTGTAACTCATCGCCCTGGGTAATCCTCTCGGAACAGACATAATTAATTTTGATAGGAGGTAAGAACTATCAGTATAATCGTTAACCAGCTTGTATAAAAACATGTTGTCAAGCAATTTCCGACGACAAACTAGAGAATCCATATTGAAATGTCTCAGTCGTTCCTCATAGCTTGGTAATTTTTTAGCAAAATTACAACTGTAAGACAAGTGCCATGAAAACCTTTTTTGCACACTTTCCAAACGTTTATTGTGTATGTCGTAATGTGGGTTCCACACAACACTGCAGAATTCTAAAGAGCTACGCACTAAAGCGTTATAAATCGTTATTTTGGTCATAGGTCATAGGAAATCCCTACAATTACGCAATACAAATCCCAAGGTCCTCAAGCTTTTTTTTACGATATTATCAATATGTACATTAAATCGCAATTTGTTATCGAGGGTGACACCAAGATCGCGAATATTTTCGACCTCGGACAGCAGGTCATTATTTATGTAGTATGACCTAGAAGCAACAATTTTTTTTCTAGTGAAACGAATCACATGACATTTTTGTGTGTATCAGGCTCATGCCGTTCAAATCACACCAAGAGACCAAACTGTCGAGATCCTTTTGAAGAAGTAGAACATCTTCGGCAGAATTAACCCTTCGAAAGATTTTTAAATCATCAGTGAACATATAAAACTTCGAATTTTTTAAACAACTACCAATATCATTTATGAAAACGTTAAAAAACAGTGGGTCAAGATGTGACCCTTGGGGCACACCTGAGAGGGTGTCGAAAGGCTTAAAAGAATAATCTCCCGCTACCTCCCGATTTTTTTGCTGCTGGCGTATTCTTGGGAGCAATCACTGCTTTCGACCAACCGCGTTTTTTTGACAGTCGCGGTTAGTTCTGTGGTATCGAGGTTTTTTTAAACATTAATTGGGCCTTAAACTGTGTTGTATTAACAAACCTGCCAGCGAGGAGCCGCAAAAATGGCCTCTAGTACGTGCGCCCACATCTACATGTTCCACAGAAAACCACGAAAAAATTTGCAGCGGATTGATCCGCGCTAGGTCTTCGATTTTTATAAATAAACTAGCTGTCCCGGCAAACGTTGTTTTGCCATTTTAGCCATTTTTAGGAAACATTTTTATAGGTAAATATGATGTTTAAAAAATAAGGGTTGATCGTAGAGGGGTGAAAATTTAGGGTTGCATGTATTTTTGTATGATGTATCATAAAAAAATAAAAACAAAAAATTTTGTCTGAAAAATAAAAAAATAAAATTAAGGGGTGGACCACCCTTAACATTTAGGGGGATGAAAAATAGATGTTGTTCGATTCTCCCCCCTGACTAATATCCTCGCTAAGGATCACGAAAATCGGTCGAGCCGTTTCGGAGGAGTTCGATTACGCACCCCGTGACAGAAGAATTTTATATATTAGATAATGCCGGACATATCACACAGCATCATCTGGCCCTAAAGTAAGCAGAGCTTGTGTTAAGGGTACCAAATGACTGATATACTTCTTAGATATACATTTTTCTGTAAATACATGGATATTATACATAGAACCTTCCAGACCCGAGACAAATATTTGCAGCTCGTATAAACATTTGTCCCTCGGCGGGAATCGAACCCGCAACCTTTTGCGTCTCAGCCGGACCTTGGCCCACTGCACCACAGAGGTTGTCAATTGTACTAGAATTCGCACCCAGAACCGCATGACGCAAGAAAATAACCTCTGGCTCCTAAACTTCTGGACTCCCCAGCTATGACGGTGCACCAAAGCCTAAATATTTTACGAGCGCTCGGCCAAGTATTAACTAGAGTAATTAATTCTCCTTTATATTGTAGATAGTTGATGACCACCCTTTAATTTATCGAGTTTCATGCTTGTTTAAGTGCCATAATAAAGATTTTCTTTCGTAATTTTGTATTGCGATTAAAAATAATGACTTACTCACGTAAGGAAATCTCCCGAAATAATATTTAAAATCTGACTAATACTATAAATGCGAAAGTAACTCTGTCTGTCTGTCTGTTACGTTTTCACGCCCAAACCGCTGAAATTTGATGAATTTTGGTATAGAGATATTTGGGACTTTAGAGAAGGACATAGGCATATAGGTATATAGGCATATAGGCATATAGGCATATAGGCATATAGGCATATAGGCATATAGGCATATAGGCATATAGGCATATAGGCATATAGGCATATAGGCATATAGGCATATAGGCATATAGGCATATAGGCATATAGGCATATAGGCATATAGGCATATAGGCATATAGACATATAGGCATAGGCATAGACATACTTTTTATGATGGTACCACGCGTGCGAAGCCGCGGGCTGCAGTTAGGAATATATATTTATAATAGCTGCTACCAGTGGTTTAGTCTGTGTGGTATCTAGTTTAAAAATATCCAATAACCAGATCCATGTTTATTTATAATCTATACCAAGTTTCATCAAAAACAGTCAAGCCGTCTGAACATGAAGAAGTAACAAACTAACACACTACATATAATAATCCATGGTATTATAAACTCAGAGTCGGTATATTAGTTTGTTTGTTACCTTTTAACGGTTAAACAGCTGAACGGATTTTGATGAAATTTGGAATGGTGATAGTCGTCGATTGTGTCTTGGACACAGGCTACTTTTTATTAAGGTACCACGCGTGTGAACCCGTGGGCAGCAGCTAGTAATCATATATAATATTAATTATTTCTGTAGGAGATGGTCTGTGGGTGGATATCGTATTTTATCGCATAGGTACGTATAGGTAATAACCACTCATTATATATTAAGGTGTAAGATAACTCTTGAAATTCTAATCAAGAAATGTAATAATCTCATAAGCAGGATATTAATTTAAAATGTGTTTGCAACTAAAAATAAACAAATTTGACAAGCAAGTGTCAGACCACACACAGTGACGGGCTCCGAACTCGTAAAGATAATAATGACTAGAAGTCAAACTAATTTATCAAAATCTAGTAAGCAAAATATAAAAATGTAAGGAATTTTCATGTATTTTGTTAAGGTTTACAAATAACAATAATAAACTACGTAAATCAGCCTAATACTCATGATTTAGTAAAGCTTTACTAGCTGTGATTATTTTCCATAAAATTTAATTAAACAGGCGCTAATTAACTTCAAAAACTTATTATATATCAAACATATATATTCATTTTAGTAAGAATTTCTACGTGGAACTGATCCCAGATGAGTGCTGTTTGGAGGCTGATGATAGAGACGACTGCGATAGTCTTCAAATTATTGGGGGTTAGTCCCCCTGCTGACTAACAGAAGAGCTGGCAATAGAGAAGGAAAACTTGAAACAAGCCCGGCTCGGTGCCAGCCGTTATGCTGCAACCGAACCGACACCGCATGTACTGAATCGTCTTTCCTGCGGGTCCTGTCGGCAAGGTCGAGAGGTTATTGTGAGTACCTGGGAAGGCCTGGGCGATCAAACAGAATACCAGGCAGAGTGGCGTCAGTAATGCACAAAAGGACCCTCTCAGATGCCCTTTAATCCTTCCACCACACTGGTTTGAAATAACTCGGGACATGATTAGAAGAAGAAGGAGGGGCCACTAATACCTATTCATTATATCATCATATTAACCTTTAGGAAGTCCACTGCTGGACATAGGCCTCCCCAATTGATATCCAGTAAGAACGATTTTGAGCCCTCTCCATCCACCGACTTCTTGCGATCTTTACAATGTCCTCAGTCCATCGGGGGGTCGTCCTACGCTTCGTTTTTCTGTCCTTGCTCGCCATTCGAGAACTTTTACTCCCCAACGGTTATCAGTTCTGCGAGCTATATGGCCTGCCCATTGCCACTTCAACTTGCAAATTTTGAATGTGTTTTTATGTCGGTGACTTTGGTTCTTCTACGGATTTCCTCGTTGCGGATTTTATCACGTAGTGAAACACCCAACATAGCTCTCTCCATAGCTCGTTGCGCGACTCTAAGCTTGTGTATGAAGGCAATACCTATTACCTTACATTAAACGGATGGACATTTGTTTAGTACTATTCCGCTAATCTATTCCCAATGAGTTAGACACGATGCAGACGCATGCACCTCCTGCGATACGCTAAGCCAGATAGGAGCCAGCTCTTGTCTCCTGTTGCCCAAGGGTCTTTACTCCAAAAGGCTGTAACGGAAGTCCCTGACAGATGGGATGCGGCCAGGGTTTCTACTCAAGTAGCATCTTACCAATGGCCTACCCATATTCCAAGTGACTAAAGTCAGTCCATTAGGCTTTTTACCAACATCACGTATCAGACCGTTCGGCTCGAGAACAGCTGGTACGTTGACGCTGATAAGTGCCCGACAAATGACATCGTTTGAACTTGCGGGGCGGGCAATCCTACCAGCGGCCCTAAAACTCGATAACCCGTGTAGACCACGCTGATCGACCGCTTTACAACACTGGTACTGATGAGAGGCGCAGCAACGCGCATCCAACCGCAGACAAATTGCATTCGAAATGTGCCAATGTTAAATTTAGATTTGAATCTGAAATAACATTGCAGGCTACTGTTTAACCGACTTCAAAAAAAAGAGGTACTCAATTCGGAGGTTTTTTATTCATGTTTGTTACGTCATAATTCCGTCATTTTTGTCAAAAATATTTTTTCAACTGATTTGAAGAAATATTATTTCATGTGAATACTTTCTGACTGGTCCCATAGAAAAATCATTAAAATCGGTTCAGTAGTTTGTTTTTTAAATCAAAATAACTTTAAAATGCATTTCATCCAAGTAAACAAAACTGACTTTCCAGTGGCGTTTACGAATTTCGGATGATAAAAGTACTTAAAAGCGTAAAATAAAATTGTAACCAACTTCATAAAAAGGAGGATTGGTTCGGTTGTTTTTTTATGGTCTCAAATTTCATTCAATAATAATAATAATGCCGGACATTTCACACAGCATCGTCTGGCCTCAAAGTAAGCAGAGCTTGTGTTATGGGTACCACATGACATCATGTCATGACAGGTATCATGTATGACATGATATACAACGAGATACCTTTTTTTGTAAATACATGCATATTTTACATAGAAACAAATACTTGCAGATCATACAAACATTTGTCTCGTGGCGGGAATGAATGAATTCAATGAAGTCGGTTTTCTTTTTAACCAACTTCATCAAAAAGGAGGAGGTTCTCAATTCGTCTGAATCTTTTTTTTTATGTATGTTCACCTACTCGAAAACGCCTGAACCAATTTGGAAAATTCTTTTTTTGTTTGTTATACTTCCCAGGTGGTCCCATTTACCTAAATTTTATCGAAATCGGTCGAGCTGAAAAATCAACAAAAATCTATAAAATTGTATTCATCGATGATATTTTCGTTTACTCCGATACCTCGCTGTCTCATTGGAGCAGTGCGTTTATTTGGCCTACCCATATTATATATATACAAAATACATCTACTTTCCACAAAAAATGTAATATAGGCTCAAATTTCATTCAATGAAGTCGGTTTTCTTTTTAGTTTTTAAAACGTAATTATTATATACGTACGGCTCGGGTAACACCCCTAGAATAAAATAGTAGATACTAAATATACTACCTAATTGCACCCCCTGTACTATTGTACAAAGTAATACCTTAGTTACATAATTATCCCCCTCTGGTACCTAGTGCTAGTTCTATTCTTTACCTCTAAGACTAGACAAGGATTTTCTTAATATTCTCCCCAAAGGGTGGTACAAATTAAGGGTTGTAGCCGTTAGCCGCAGCTGTTCGAAGGGTGAAAAAACCTAAATTAGTTATGTAATTCGTATTAATGAACTTGCTGGTACATAATGTATAAAATCGTTTCAAAAACATGTTCTAATGATAGAGTCGTGGATCAATTTTGTATCTCATGTAATTAATATAAATATCAATTTAGCACTTAACAAAATGATTATCTACTTTGAAACATATTATAATAAGACGTAGAATACAATGTATTATACTGACCTACAATAGGTACATTAGTTTATAAATATCTTTTCTTCTCTTCCTTATAATCTCATCATCTTGATGTCAGTTTTAGTGATTGTTGATTAGTTTTGTCGTCTTGCGTAGCACACATTGGGCCCTTATTTAATTTATTTTTCTCAATTGCGTGTTTTATTGACCAAACTTAGCGGAATTTGAATCAATAAATTGTGATTTCGTAGCACAAGTGTTGACAATTTAATTAGATGTGTGTTATGTTTAAATGACGTAAAATTCTAAGAATGTTCTAGACGGCCATCCCGCGATGGTGTAAATAATAGACAAATGACGATCGATTGCGACTTTGTCTCTAAAACTATAACAAAATAAACACTCCTGTCGAAAAATAAGTACGAAATAGCGTAAAATTCATAAAAAGGAGGAGGTTATAAATTAGGTCGTATTTTTTTGGGCTCAAAAAAATAAAGTTGGTTTTCTTTCGTAACGTAATAACGTTTCAAAAACCGAAGCGAAAACCTATGTAATGTAATATGTGATAGATAGTGATAATTTTATTATTGAATACTACTTTATAGGTAAAGGAAATACCTATTATAATACGGTTTCACTTGGACACGATACCAATATACCTAACAAAAAGTTCCGAGTCGTTCGTCAAAAATTTCGTACCATATGGTGTAAGTAGGCGAAGCCCAAATATTATAATATTCCCGATCTCAACCGCAGGGACACAGTTATAAAAATGTAGAGGTACAGATACATTGAGAAGTACTAGACCGTTTGAACGCTGTGAAACTTTATTTAGCGCTTGTGCTTAGTAGATCAACGAAGTTAAGCAATCATGCAAGTTCAGATACTGAAAGGGTGACAGTGGCATTTCTGAGCGTTTCAGTGCTTTAGAGGGCACATTAGATTGTTGGTACCGGCATATCCAAACTTGTTAATTATTCATTTGATAAACATAGGTTTTACTCAAGTATTACCTTGTCGATTAAGGCTTCGACACTGTTTTGATTGATCTAGACTATCTTCTCACGTGTTATTTTGTCGATGGAGGCATGGACTCTGTTTTGATTTATATAAAGAATCTTCTCACGTGTTATTTTGTCGATGGAGGCATCGACACTGTTTCGATTTATCTAGAGAATCTTCTCACTTATTATTTTGTAGATGAGGCACCGACACTGTTTTGATTAATCTGAAGAATCTTTATCAGGGTGAGTTTGATCCGCGGTCCGCTTGTTGCCGCACGCATTCACGATTTGTTAGGTCTTGACGAAGCTTATTAATTCAGGCACCAGAGTTTGTCACTTATACAAAAGTAGTACCTTAGTTACCTTACTCCTAAGATCGTGGGTTCAACTATATCATACAATTTATAAAGTTCGAAGACATGTGCCAAGTGCACGAAAGCAGTTTCTGAAGCGCACTTGCATTCATTAAACATACTTGTTCTAGTGGCACGATAAGAAGAAGACCTTAATAAGATCGTGGGTTTGAATCCAGTCGTGCACTAACAGATTTATCTGATCGAAAAATGTATGTGTTATATCAGTACTTTCCAACGGTGAAATGTCATGACAATGTCATCCCTTCAGATAATTTTTTTACAAAAATAAATTTAATTTTATAAGATTTTTACCTTTACCATCCGCTTTACTCTATAACGATCAGCTGAGGATCATCAAAAATGGCTCAGTACCCGCATCTGACTGTAAAATCGGGTTGGTAATTTTCGCTGAATTATAATAACACCTCGAGTGAGGATTTTTACGTGGAACTGATCCCAGATGAGTGCTGCTTGGAGACTGATGATGGAGACGACTGCGATAGTCTTCAAATGATTGGGGATTAGTCCCCCTGCTGACTAACAGAAGAGCAAATAAAGAAGGAAAACATGAAACAAGCCCGGCTCGGTGCCAGCCGTTATTAAATTATTTTTTTTATTTCAGGCAGCAAAATTAAGTGTATGAAATACAATAATAAGGGCCCATAGAAAATAAATACCTCCCTATACCGGTCGGTAGACAACTCCTGCTGAACAGAAGTCGGGTGCGATAAATAGGTCCTTGTACTTGGCAGCTACCCAGAGCACATACGACTTGAAGTTCGTCTCTCAAGTTGGACAAGTACAGCGGGCGGCTCCCTGATCCGGCATCGGCCTCTCTCGTCCACGTACCGGAGAATACTCTACCTCGTAGTGGTCGGGTCTAACCGAGACACATAAATCGACACGGTAGGCTCCACCGTCTGCAGAGTGAGCCCAGCAGAGAGCGGAGCGGTACCTCGCCGATTTCGGGACGATTTCGGTCGACGTTTCTTCTCTACGATAGTGAAGCCTTCATCGTCGACCTTATGCAAGCCGCTAGGCTTCTTCGGCCGTGCCTGACTCATTCGGTGCGTCTCGGCGCTGGGCACCGGGCGTGGCGGCTGAGGATGGCGGGACACCTGCGCGTAACTCTTCTTCTGCTGGCGAGCTGGCGGCGCGGGCGCCGGGGGGGCTCGGGGAATAGGAGGGGGCGCAGAAATCGCAGACTGCGGAGCTGACGTCCCGGGGGCTGAAGTCAGCGAAGCCGGTCAGTCATTTACCTGCGTATCGGTGTAAAGCGTCGCGTCTTCATAACTGCTGACAGGTGAAGTCCGGCATCGGATTGCACCGCGTCGCATATTTACGTTTTGCGCTGATTGCGGCGAAATAGCTGCACTGCATTTACATTGCGCAATGCCACAAGTTCGAGCTTCAACTCGGATACAGTTTGCTCCGAAAGTTGAAGTTGCGCCTGGATGCTGGAGACATCTGCCTTCAGCTGTGTTATCTGTTTAAGGACACACGTAACATCCACGTGGTCCCAAGTCAGCGGCGGAAGAGAGGTGAGGTCTTGACAAACAAACATCGGGACGCCATCGGGATCAGTCTCCAGGAACACCTTGAAGATATCCTCGATGTCCTTTTTGCCACGCCCTTCCCTTTGCCTGGTTATCAGGCGGATGGTGGTCGCCGCTGTATCGTATAGTACCTTTTTGACGTCTGCGATCTGGGCTTCAGTGTAGCTGGAAGTCAGGATTTGGGTCAGACTGACCTGGTCCATAACATCCAGCTTGCATTGTATAAATGCAAGAACAGTGTCAATCACAATAGTATCTGATCTTTTTAGACTAGCCATTTTACGTCGCGTTCACTCACGCGAATAATCTAGGTCAACATTGAGATAGCCACTACGAAGCGACCGTTCCAGCTGATGGAAACGATGCGACGTTATGCACCTGCAACCGAACCGACACCTCATGTACTGATTCGTCTTTCCTGCGGGTCCTGTCGGCAAGGTCAAGAGCTTACATTAAGGCTTACCTAAGTGAACGAAAGGAGTCTCTGAGGCGTACTTTCACCACACTGGTTAGAAATAACTAGTGACACGATAAGAAGAAGTTCCTTAGTGGGTAGATCTTTAAAGCAGTGATCTCAGGCTGTGAATCAAAAAATCAAAAAATCTAAAGTAAATTATCAGTTTATTTAAAAAATATTTAAGAACAAGTAAAACAATTAGAAAAACGATGGTATCTGCAGAAGTTAGAAAAACTGTGTCGCAGACACAAACGCCCACCTCTGTTTACAGAGAATCAGGTGTTCCAACTAACAGTATGAGTCAGTTTGTGTGTGTGTGTGTGTGTGCGTGTTTGTGTGTGTATATGTGTGTGTATTTGAGTTCGATGTTCTCTAAAGAAACTAAATGAGTTTGGTTTTTGCTGCGGAAACCCGCATGAAACTTGAAATGAAAATGATGATAAAACATTGTTTCAGCTGTTTTCTCCCGATATTATTCTGACTTGCAAACTGATTGCGCTGGAATATACATTTACATATTAAGCAAGATACGTGTTCATGATTTACAAGGTGTTTATTGTTTTCATACTTAAGTTACAAGTTCGGTAAAGTCCATATTGTTTCATAGCTACAGGGTTTCTTAGTATACTCGCTAAAGCAATATATTTACCGGTCCGTATTTGCCCTGGCTTGGAAAGTTACAGGTTCAGTTATTGATTTCATGTGTTTGCTTCGTAATTTTGAAACTGATCTAAGTTCAGTCGTTGCGTTTGACTTACTGGAGACTAGTAGAGTCGTTGTGTGACGTTTATTTAATGAAATAATGTGCATTATGCAATGAATCACGGCTCTCATATTAATCAGTTTAAATCTAATTAATCAGGAGTATGATTTAAGCTGGCGCTAATTTAATTGGTTTAAAATTTCTTAAATAATTTGTTCCCAAAGTAGTAGATATGTCGCCAAAATGTGGTCGCCTAACAAAACAAAAATAATTTCAAAATAAATTACATACAATCATCGGGATATATTATTTTGTATCAAATAAATATTTTTGTATTTATCATACTCGTAATTGGTTTGTACTGATAACTATGTGATGATCAAATGAATTGCTCACGATCATTAAAAACGAAATAAAATAACGTAACCTAAACATCGTAATCTGGGGACGATAATAGATTTATTTGGCGACAGATTCTGAGTACGAAGCTATTGTTTAAGGATAGCTTAAGAAGAATGATAGCTTAGAAGTTTTTAATCATAAATGAACTACGACTTTATTGAAAATCCATCTTTTATTTTAGATACATAATGACATTAATTTGGTAATTCATACCTGGCGACACTTTTTATTTATCTGAGAATGAAAATATTCCGTGGCTATAGATCCATTAATTAGATGATACAAGTTGATGACTAATTTATATGACTAATTTATACTTTGATGACAAAAAACAAAAAAAAGTAACCCTTAAGGGTTTTTTTCTTTTATAGAAGATATATTTAGAATACGAGTTATGAACGTGATGAAAACAAATGACTCGCCATTTTTGAAACAGGCCTTGAGGGCTTAGCCTTACCGCCTTGTCTTGTGTAATAATTTCTTGCGTTTAATGGATAATAATGAAAGATGATTTCCCAACTTACCCCGATTTCTTGCGTTTTTAGGGTTCCGAAGGTCAAAGAACCATAACCATAAAGTTTCTGACTGTATGTCTGTCTGTCCACCCCTAATCAGAGCTCTTGCTCTCAGGCAAGAGCATACGTTTAATCATTTACAAAGTTATGAAATAAAATTTAAAAATTATGTTTTTTAGGGATACCTTCTCTACATGTAAAGTAGGGTTTTTTTTTATTTACTACCCTATAGCGTGGTACCTCGTTGGATAGGTATCTTAAAGATACTAGCAGTTTTATTAAACAGTTTTTTGATACACATATTCGTTTGATAAATAAAGCTTTAAAGTAATTTTTCTAAGTAGACGTCATTGTCCAAAATATGTCGCCATAAAATCGCAGTCGATTGTAATTTGTCTAATATAAACGTCATCGCAGAGTGACTGTCCAGAATTGACCTGGATTCCTCGTCGTATAAACCACATAGCAACTACAACTAATAACTCATTTGTCTAACTTGTGATAAGAAGTCACAATTAATTGATTGAAATTCCGTTAAGATTACCCAATAACAAGAATTGAAACGAGATAAATTCATTAATTTATTTATAATGTTTTACGTTACGTTTTTTTTTAATTTTAATTGCTAAAAGAGAAAGAAAGTACAAAGACATGTGCGAAGTGCACGCAAGGAGCCTCTGAGGCGCACTTTAATCCTCTCACCACACTGGTTCGAAATAACTAGTAACACGATAATAATAATGTTATTTTAGGGCCGAATCTAAAGGTTTATCTTTTACGTTGGCTAATAAGTTGCTTAAATAATTTACAGTGTTATAACAAAACCACAACAGAACAAGCAGACGTACCGCTCAGTACCATCCATACCTTGTCAGTCTACCACCCTTACGAACAAAGCGCTTTGCTTCCACATTTATAATGCGTACAGTCAAGGATAGAAATTCTTGCCGTCTGTTTCCTGTAAACTACAATCTGGGTCTCCTCAAGTCAAGAGTATATAGGTGTCTAGACTTTCGTGCCGCATCGTCGCTTACCACCAGGCGAGATCTACGTGGTCAAACGTAGATTTACATAATGTTAAAAAATAAAAAAAATAATGCGTGGAACACTCGGTTGCAATGAACTTATATAGGAACTTAATTCCAACCGAGTATATTATATTATTATTGATAAAAGTATTATATTATTGATTAACATATACAAATTGATGAGTCTGAGAACAATTAAATGAAACGCAGAAATAACTAATGAATAGAAGGAATGTAGAATGTAGAAAATTAATATATTTTTTAGAGTTGTGAAAATAAACATTTTATTGTACATCATTCAATTCATCGAAATTATTCGTTCATCTAATTAATTAATTCGTGTCACCCTATGGATAACCGTCTACACTAAAAAAAGGGTCGTGACGGAAAAATCTTACACTTTTTTTCGTCTAGCCCCCGTCCGCCAAGTCCATACCATGCAGTAAGGAGCTTCGTTCAAAAAAACCAGACCACACTTTAACGCCACGTTACCTAATTATGTGACTATAAGATAGACATCAATATTAAGTTTCATCTAAATATTTTGATATTTTGATTTGAAATATTTTGATTCAGCCTTTTTTATATAACTAAGCCAGGAAACAGGCACACTGCCTGTGAGTAAGTGAGTACTGCAAACGATGACGCTTACAATACCAGGAGGTATCACACGCAGGTTAAACTTTAGTATCTGGATACAGGAAAAGGGGGGAGAAGGGGGGGGGGGAAACAGGAGGGAAGGACCCCCCAACCCCCTGGTACCACTCCCAATTTGAGGAATTATCCCGTTCTCGAGATATTTGAATAAATGTAACCTAACCTCAAAAAAAGTTATTGATACAAATCTCATTTAAATTACCTTGAGGAAGAGGTCGCTTCTGGCGCTTCAGCGGCCGCTGCCGCGGCACGCTCGCTACGCTCGCTCGCCTTGCGCGTTTTTTTCTATACTCCAACCATAACCTACCTAGTGGTTTAAATATTTTTTTTTACGTTTCATTCGCATCAATTTTGAACAACATATTAAACCACAGACAACAAATACGACAAATTTGTTTTTTTTTTGTCAATTATCTGTCAATTTTTACATTTTGTTTCACATTTTATCAGATTTGAGGTTAGAAATGTTTTATTTTCTCGAAAACTAAGGATTTCCGCAAGTTAAAAGTGGTAAATATGTAATCAGGAAGCAAAACCCTACCAGCGGGCCTAGCACGGCACGAGGAGAAATAGTCTTTCCACCTTTTTATCCACCTGTCAGTGGAAATACACCACCACCTGTCCACCACATGTGGATAAAAACTGGGGAAAGACTATTTCTCCTCGTGCCGTGCTAGGCCCGCAGATTTGAGCATTTTCACCCTCCAATTCCTCTATCCAGATACTAAAGCCAAGCCGAGGCCGATGCCGGATCAGGGAGCCGCCCGCTGTACTTGTGCATGGCTTGAAGCGGTTAGAATCAAATAGAGAGACCAACTTCAAGTCGTATGTGCTCCGGGTCCGGGTCCGGGTCGTAGCTGCTAAGTACAAGGACGTATTTTTCGCAGCCGACTTCTGGTAAGCAGGAGCAGGTCTACCGACGGTATAGGGAAGCACCGCTTAAAAATTACTCTTATCTACTTTCTTTCTCTTTTAGTGTCATTTAAGTATATCAAATAAATATTTTCTTGAACCATGTTATTTCACAATGTGTCAAAAGAAGAATCCACGCCTTCTTCTTCTTCGTTAATGGCATATGTCATATTATGACAATTTATCCAATGTCACTTGACATTTAGATTGTTTACAGTAAGACGTCACAAAGTCGTATGTTGTCGTTCGTCGATTGTTATTTATAAAAATTGGCGTCTCTTTATAAAATAAGTATACGGATTATTTTTGCTCGAATCACAAAGAAACAAATCTTTAATTCTAATTATTAGCACCCTAGTAACTCTACGTTTATTTGAATTAAATTGCAAATAAAACCCGAAATAGCTCGAGAAAAATAAATAATATAAGATAATTATATAATATCATTCTTTAGAATACGATAGAATCTCCGATTCAATCTACTTCTTCTTTGTTAATGGCATGTGACATAAAAATGTAAATTTTGCCAATGTCAAGTGTTTATATTTGTATAAAGTAGATTTTTTTTGGTAATAAAATCTTAGTCGATGGTTATTTGTTAATTCTAAACGACGACATCGCGGAATGGCCTTGGGATTCCTCGTCGTTCAAATCACACTGCACTATAATACACATATAATTCAACTGTCCATATTTGTCATATGCAGTCACAACTTATTTATAAAAATCCCTTTAGATTACTGAATAAAACATTCAATAAAACGAGTAAAAAATATTAAATTAGCAGAGCTATGTTACTTCATGAAATGACAAACGAAGAATCCTTCGATTCAATCAATTAGCGAAACAGCGGAAGGTAAAAGTCAGTGTCATACAAATGTCAAGTCGAGCAGTTGCTGACAACTTTTTCCTGAGAAAAATCCCACTCTTCTGGCTAAGCTCTCGATGATAAATGATTCGCTCTTTTGGGTAAGGCCTTAACTTCAGCCTTAAGACCTTGACGCCATGTCTGACGTATTATATTTTCATGCGTTTATTGAATGAAGATAATAGATGATTCCACAACAAACCCCGTTTTTTCTCACTGACATCCGGCTATGCTTGTTCTGGATTGGAAGCATCACGTGATATGTTATAATTTTTAGCAAAAAAACAGACTTCAAACAGCCTAAACACCAGGTAATTCCTGTAAATCGTTGAGGAGTTCCCTCAACTGTCATCATCATATCGACTCCAGACCTTCATTAAATAGTAGTGCTTTTAAATACTTAATGAAAAAAATTAACAAACGCACTAGTTGCCACTACGATTTTCGAAGGTTCCCCTCGATTTCTCTGGGATGCCATTATCAGATCCTGGTTTCTATATCATGGTAGTGGTACCATTCCAAAGGTCTTGGGATATCTGCTTTCCAACAAAAAAAGTATCATCAAAATCAGTTCTTAACGAAGTTATCCGCGAACACACATGAAAAAAAAAATATATACGGTCGAATTGAGAAGCCTCCTTTTTTGAAGTCAGTTAAAAATAAACGTTAATCGATGTATTTATTAAATAGTATTGCGAGTGCGAATTTCTTATTGCGAGTGGCGATATAACAGCCGGTGTCTTATGTAAAAGGTCTCCAGAATTATATGAGAACAAAGCTTTCTTGAAGTACTTATGATGATAGAGCTGGAAGTTAGACGTTTCATGGTTTTAATCTAGGTCGTGCCAGCTGACCTAAAATGTTAGAGAGCTTTATTTGAACTAGTGATGTAGTAATAATTACAGAAATGCACAAAATAATATACAATAATATAAAATACACATGAAACAGTTGAGCTATCTAAGGACCGTTTAAAACGATCTATAGATAGCTCAACTGATCCAGATCACTGTGATGTAGTTGTTCCGTGAATTTCAGATATTTACCCACGTACATGAAAACATCTGAAAACAAATATGTTTATTATTTTATTTTATTAAAAATAAGACAACACTGTGCTGTCTTATTCCAACACAGGTAAATATATTATGTACACTACCAAAGACAAAAAAACTATATTACTCATTGTACACTGCACATCAAAATTCAGCGTAATTTTGACATTTAAAGAATTCAAAATATACCGAATATATAAAAAGAGTATGATTTTTGATTGTTTTTTGTCATTGTCATGTCATGATACATGCTATTAAAAAGAAGTATGGCGTCATCAGCCATTTTAGTAAATACCGTCCGTATACGTACATCAGTATTGGATTAACCCTAGCACTATAAACGGTTTATATCCAGCCCTATCTACTTAAACCCTGGCAAGTCCATAAGTAAGTATCTACATAAATCTACATAAATAGAGATATATGCCACTGGCCACTGGTGGTTGATCAATTACCTGTAAAATGATTGGGACAAATGAGGCTTGTTTAGATATTGGCCGCCATTACTGGTACAATTGAGACTAAATATGTCTTATTTATACCATTATCAACTTCAATGCTCATTGGAACATGTACTAGGAACGCAGAACCGCCAAGAGGTCACCTAAAGCATGGATTTACTTTGTTTGATGCTTGATTCGGGTTAATTGATTTTGGTTAGATTTTAGAGGAATATGTACTAGGAAAGTAGAATCGGTAAGGAGTCGCCAAAGCTTGGATTTATCTAATTCGCGCGGATCGATTGTTATTAGCTTTTAAAGGAATGTCGAACCGCCAAGAGGTCACCTAAGGCAATATTTAACTAAATTTACTGATGACTGCGCTGAACGTTGCTTATTTACATCACGAATCCAAGATTATCAAATATTATCAACGGATAAGCCTTGCAGATTACGCGCACCGAGTCACACATAAACCTCAAGGAATCACAGTAAAAAATTTATCCAGCAATTTTCCATTTTCCCTGTCTTGTAGCGACTGAAGTTTGCAAGGCAACATTATGGTTATGGTCTTCCAAATCCTGAAATCCTCTCTCGGAAGCATCCATTTCCAACGCCGTCATGGCGGAGGCTGCGAGTTTTAGGTGACGTGGTCTTTACGTATCCTATGAACTTTATTATAAAGAGTTTCCATAAAAAACGATTCTTAAATAAAATAAAATGCCAGACATTTCATACAGCATCATCTGAAAATAAGCTAGTACTACTTATATACTTTTTTTGTATATATATAACATAGAAACACCCAGACTCGAGACAAATACTTGCAGATAGACAAGCGTTTGTGCAGCAGCGGGAATCGAAGCGACTTTCTGCTTCTCCGCCGGGCCCTGCGCCACAGAGAACGTCAAAATGGCGGTTTTTATCATGTCTTCTTCCGCGCACTTATAGCAATATTGTATATTATATCTCGTTTCTCTTGGGTTTTCGTGCTTTTAGGACACGTTTAGATTCAGTCTCGCCTTTTCAAAAATTGTTAGGTGACGACGGAGGCCTTGGGAGGCCTAAACCTTTCACCAGAGTTGACAACACGTACGAAAGTAGCCTTACTGCGTATGTCTTTTTTAGAGGATTCGTAAATACTCATCATCATCATCATCAGCCCATAGTAGTCCACTGCTGGACATAGGCCTCCCCAAATGAGCACCATTTCGTTCAGTTCCTTCAGTCTTCGTTCAAGTGTACCCGCCTGTACACTTTATGCTATTGACTGATTTAGCACGTCTGGACAATTTATGTATTTATATTTAGAAAACCTTGACTTAATATATTTACAGAAATAATTACAGAAATGTACAGAATAATATACAATAATATAAAATACACGTGAAACAGTTAAGCTATCTAAGGACCGTTTAAAACGATCTATAGATAGCTCCACTGATCCAGATCACTGTCAGAGGGCAGTGTTCCCAAGTTACTGGCGGCATTACCACGTTGAATGGCAATGCTAATACGCTGGGCCAGATAGGTGCCAGCTCTTGGGTCACGCAATGTATCTACCAAATGAAAATGTTTAGAAAATGTTTTCAAAGGCTAAAGATATTTAAATAAATAAATATTGGGGACAATACACACAACGCCATCTAGCCACAAAGTAAGCATAACTAATATTATGGTGACCGGATAACTGATAGAAGACTCGAATGTTTTTAAATACGTACCAGACAGAAAACAAACAACTATGTTACTCAAACAAATGTTTATTCTTGGATGGAATCGAACCCTAAACCTACAGCGCAGAAGGCAGAGCTATTTTCACAGGCTTGAGCTGACAGGCAAGTCAAATATATTTAATATACTTATAACTAAATCTCTATGTTATAAACACACACTACCTTTTGCGTTGTTTAAATATGCTGCCATCTTTACTCATTGCTATTAAAATGACAAGGACAGACTATACTATTACGTCACGTTAGCTAAATAAGTGATTATAAGATATTTAGTAAACTAGCTGCTGCATCGCGCGCGTGTTACCTACATAAAAAGTAGCCATGTCCTTCTCCAAGGTCCCATCTATCTCTATACCAAAATTCATTAAAATTGGTTCAGCGGCTTAGGCGTGAAAACGTAACAGACAGACATAGTTACTTTCGCATTTATAATTATTAGTGTATACATGTAATAACAGTTTTCGAAAATTGAGTCTATTGAGTCAAAAATAAATAAAAACAAAAAGAATAGTAAATAAATAAAATTGAATAAAAATTAAACAATATTGGTATTTGTATTGAGAGAGTAAGAACATAACTAACAACGACATTTTGGATAAATTTCTTTATTGAATTCTTTATTTATTGACAATCTTACCAACTGGCAAATATGGGCTCTTTTCGCAACAAAGATTCACGTTTCACGTTTTATCACGAGTGTAATATGACGGTCAAAGCATTTCAGAAACGTTAACTTTACAGGTGGATTGGGGAATTTACCTCGCCGGGGATTTATGTATAAACTCATGATTTTGATAATATTCGGAGCGAGATGGTTTCAGAGAATTATAATATTGATATAAGCACCTACGTAATAGGACCTAATATACCTACTTCAAGTAAGTAGGTATATTAGGTTATTATAAATAAATATGTAGCATTCCATGGCCATTGAAAAGATGACTCTTTATTTGACCTTTCAGTTCAGCTGGTAGTAGCTCTTTCTTATGCGCTATAGGTTATAGGTTATGGTTCGATTAACCCACGCAGTTTCTCTCTTCTATGCTACTTCGCTAGAACTGTCATTTTCTATTTACTTTGACAATGTTCCATCACATTCTGATGCGCGCGGATTATACAAAGCGAAAATATGCTACTTTTGAAAATATATAGGGTAAATCCGAGGGAGATGGCTTTACTAACTTTGAGGACCTACTCAGGAAACTACGATGACTAAAACAACCATTCAAATCGTAGATATTTTTTTGAAGTGAAAACTTCTTTTAGCGCGGTACGCATATTTTTAGATGAGGTAAAACCTCTGGACTCGTGACACCGTTACCGAGACGCAGGGCTGTCGCGCTCGCCCCAATTGATTATAAACCTTAATTAACATAAAAGAATATTTAATGTATTTTAAAGTTTCTAATAACTAATAAAATACAATTCATAAATAAAATGCAATTCATAACCCAATAAACCTAGCACCCATCTAATAAATGTCTAACGCGCCAAAATAAGTTTTCACTTCTGTCGGCACTCCCGGATTTTTCAACCCGTAATTTTTTTTTCAGCAGAAACATATTAAAAAAAAAAAAACAAATAAAAAAACAATTGACCTAAAAACGATTGGCCTCTCTTCCAGAGTGTCCGAGAGTGACGACGATAGTGCTTGTGGGGGTAGGTCACTACTTTTTTATCATTTCTTTGGTCTTTAGAGTCCTTTAGGTCCTATTTTTTCTTACTTTGGCTGTTTGAACACATACTCTGTGTCCCCGTACTCTGTCTGTACAACTTTCATGCCTCACAGCATACTTGACATCAATTGTTAATAGAAACCCTCTGCCCTGAATTTTTTTAATGTGTTTGGTGTGAATTTTTTATGAAGATAGATAGGTCCATTAGGTCCATTGCGTCTTTATTCAGTTTTAGTCTTTTTTTCTAACATTTACTAAGTAATG
Organism: Lampropteryx suffumata; assembly: GCA_948098915.1. Taxonomy (NCBI): domain Eukaryota; kingdom Metazoa; phylum Arthropoda; class Insecta; order Lepidoptera; family Geometridae; genus Lampropteryx; species Lampropteryx suffumata. The sequence continues at coordinate 7,847,976 of OX402563.1, forward strand.
GACGTTCTGTAGAGTGACATTATTTGATTTTACACCTCAGTCAGAGGTTATTTTAGATCTTCTATATTCCAGGTCCCTGGACAAGCTAAAGACAATCGTAGTTGCTCGGCATTTGTAAAAAAAAATATTTTATATAAGAGGAATTACTTAAGAATTTATGGTCATCTCTCCCGGCCTTCTACCCAGGCATGGTGGCCATATCGATTAAAAAAATAAGTACATCATGTTCGTTATAAGTTGGACGAGCAAAGCTAATTACTCAAAGGTAAATAAACAAAAATTGTTTGTTTTAACGGGTGTTTATCTATGTATGTATTTATTATGTACAAAAGACAAATGTGTTTATGTAGTATCAGTAATGTGGTACCCATAACACAAGCTTTACTTGCTTTGGGGCTAGATGTTGCAGTGTAAAATATCCAGCATTATGTTTTATTAATTCAAAACAAGCAAAACTCTAAATTCTCTTTTGTGGTCGCATAATAACGCACCTTTAGTTTATACTCGCCATAAAAACAGAATTAATTTTCCTTACATTTTATTTTACGCCTTAATCCTTTTTATACTTGCTACCAACCCCAAGCAACATAGATACTAGATAGTAACTTACATCTGTCTGTAATAAGTGTTATTTCTATCGATTGACCATCTTTCCCGTACCGCCACCTTCCCCGGACTTACCCTAAAATATCTTGGAACAAGAACCTACCTTAGATACCTACCAACATTATACCAAGCCATTATATTCAAATGATCTGTAATCCAAAACCAAGACGGCATGCGGCATGTTTAACAAAATATGAAATAATAAAGGTACTCGTACACTCCCATTAAGCAATAATGGCGCACGGGTTTCGCGAATGCCGCTCCAGCTCGCATAATTCCCTGCAATGTTGCTGTAATTCCTGCAATGTTGCGGTAATAATTGCACGAATATACCACAGATATGTACCCCGTGCCGTGCACGGGATCCGTGCGGCTTATAGTAATGGGAATGCACCTTAATTTATAAAAACTAGAGCGCGGTTTACTTAGACAAAAAATAGATAAAAAGTGTGCTACATGTATTAACAGAAATTAATTACAGAAATGTATAGAATAATAAAGCATGTGAATCAGTTGAGCCATTTAAGGTTCACTTAAAACTTAAAACGATCTATAGATAGCTCGTTGGCAATGCCACGTTGAATGGCAATAATAATACGCTTGGCCAGATAGGAGCCAGCTCATGGCTCACGCGATGTTTTTAGCAGACGCCGTGATATCAATTTTATAACTAAACTGCGAAACCGCGGGCAGCACCACGGATTCGCACCTGGTATGGTACCTACATAAAAAGTAGCCTATGCCCTTCTCCAAGGTCCCGTCTATCTCCGTACCAAAATTCACCAAAATCGGTTCAGCGGTTTAGGCGTGAAAACGTGACAGACAGATAGACAAACAGAGTTACTTTCTAATTTATAATATTAGTAAGGATTAAAATAATAGGTTGGGGAAAAAGTTTCTTCGCATTTTTTAAGAACATTCAAAACATTTTTTAATATAGTTTATTTACATTTAACTGAAGTATGTAAGTACCATTTTGTTCGATAACTTTTTGCCATCTTGTAGGTAGGGACATGATCCCATTGCTATAGATAATTTGGGACTTCTGATCAAAAACCGCGACAAGTGGTTTTGGCAGTCCTCTCGTGATGTTAACCTGACACTGCCTAAAGAATTCTGAAGAGACTGAAACAGATGGAAATCTGAAGGTGCAAGGTCAGAACTATACGGCGGATGCATTAACACCTCCCAGCCAAACCCTCTTAATTTTTGCTGAGTGGCTAAAGATGTGTGAGGTCTAGCGTTATCATGATGAAAAACCACACCCCTTCTGTTGATTAATTCCGGCCGCTTTCTCTCAACTTCTTGCTTTAATTTCATCAGTTGTTCGCAGTAGAGTTCAGAATCGATGGTCCTGCCTGGTGGTAACAGCTCATTATGAATAATGCCCTTCCAATCCCACCACACACACAGCATCACAGCGCAGCTTCACAGCGTCTGTGAAGCCTGACCGGCCTTTGACCATGACCTTTTTCGCACGTTCTTGTCGTACGTGATCCACTTTTCATCACCAGTTATCAGCTTCTTCAAAAATGGTTCGGTTTCATTACGTCGTAATAAAGAATCACAAATGAGTACACGGTTCATTAGGTTTCTTTCAGTGAGCTCGTGAGGTACCCAAATATCGAGCTTTTTTGTTTACCCAGTTTTTTTCAAATGCGCCAAAACTGTTTTGTGGTCAATTCCCAGTTCTTCAGCTACGTCGTAACTACTGATATGCCGATCTTGCTCCACTTTTTCAAAAATGGCATCCATTTTATTCGTAATAGGGCGACCAGAGCGACGTGCATCTTTGACATCAAAATTTCCGGATTGAAAACGCTTAAACCAAATTTGTGCTACTCTCAGAGACACTGCACTAGGTCCATAAACATCGCAAATTTTTTTCGAAGCTTGCATTTTTACCTTTTTTGTAGTAAAATTTTAAAATGTATCGAATTTCATCATTAGATTCACTCATCTTGACAGTACGAAAAACAAATAAAAATCACACATTTTCCTAATTTGAATGTGATCTTTAAAATTTAAACTTTTAATGATACCAAAACCAGCAAGATACAAATAGTATAGCCAAAGAGATTTTATTACATGTTTATACATACTATAATGCGAAAAGACTTTTCCCCCAACCTAATATAATAATAATAACTTAATATAAAATAATATATACTGTAAAATACATGTTGAAATCTTTGTCCTTCTTATTGTGTCGCTAGTTATTTCAAACCAGTGCGGTGAAAGGATCAAAGTGCACTGTTAAGGCTTCTTTCATGGACTTATTCTTAGCAGTTTTGTTTTTCCTTTTTGCGTTGTTATATACATAAGTATTATAATATAACATAACACAGACTGATCGTAGAGACTTAAAACGTAGAGAGTGACTGGCTTGGTGCGTAGAGGTGTCCCAAGGGGGTGAAAAATGCTCAAAACTTTTGTATAAAAAATCGTTCCCTAAATTCACAAATTGGAAACATGGCACACGAATTACGAACACTTCAATACATTTGGTGAAAGTAACGGCTTACCCCATAATCCTACCTCTAACGGGCTGCAACGAGTAATAAAATATGTATAGGAGCTTTTTAACGCGTTCTGTAATTTTCCTGAAACATAGCATAAATTAGCATAAGTATTAATTTTCTCCAGTACTAATAATTATGGACTAATATTTATTTGTTCCAGTAACCCATTTTTTTTTAAGTAAGTTGCAATGGGGTGTTGAAACGTGTAGTAATCAATGGAAAAAGACTCTTTATATACGTTGTGGAAGTTGCTTGTAACTTGGGTTAAATAATAATAATAAAAAGTCCCCATACAATCACCAATGCGAGGTGCATTGGTGATTGTATGGGGACTTTTTATTTACGATGGATGGATTATTTAGGATTAGGATGTATGAAAATGATCTTAGTTCTTTTTTAACATTTGACGTATATATGACGACTGGCCTGTCAGTTGGTAGTAGCTCTGCCTTCTGCGCTGTAGGTTGAGGGTTCGATTACCTCCCAGGGTAATCATTTGTGTGAAGAACATAGATGTTTGTCCTGTGTCTGGATGTTATAAAGTATCATAAGTATGTATTTAAAAATATATAAATACTCTATCAGTCATCTAGTCACCATAATACAAGCTATGCTTAGTTTGGGACTAGATGTTCTATGCATTGTCCAGCAATATATATTATTATGATTATTGCGCAAACATTTTAACGCGTAGTTTAGTTTGCTTATAACTTTGCACAAATATTCTTACATATAGTGAAAGAGTAATAGATATTTTTATACCCCCCAAAAGGGTGCATTCGTTTGTAACTTTTACTTGCAACTTTGTATGAAAATTGTGTGTATTATGGTTATAGATTCTACTCAATGAACAGGTGCAATAAGGTGTTAAGTTTTTATGGAAACTATTGAACGCCATATACGATTTGCTTGAAAATTAGCTTATGTATTCTTTGAAACACAACAGTCTGCCAATTAATAGTTTTAATGGCATATCTGGGTCAGAGTGGACTGCAAGTCTCAAAAATTAAGCTGTACACTATTAGCAGTTTTTGAGCACTTAGTCGGCTTTTTTGCAAGACTGTTAAAGGTTTCTTTCTACTTCTACTGCCTCCAGATTTAATGATTTTGAGCCCTCACCCACATGTGTGGTACCCACACGCATGTTTATCACTCTAAAAACCCAAAAGCCCAGAGCCCAATTTGTGACCCAAAACACAGACTTCATTATATACCAAGATTCATCTGAATGAATCTCTTATTACGTAATAAGATCGGCGCAGTCTGAAAACCAGCGCTATTTCGCACTGTGTGAAATAGCATAAAGCTGAGACTGTGCTTTTTTGACAAACGCAGACTAGGTTTGGAACAAGGTGGGTACACGTAGGTTTAGTATTAGTTAGTTAGTTAGTATTGGTTGGATCTGTGTACCTACTATATTATCGTAACTTTTATCAGTGTGTGTGTGTCAAAATAAATTTATTTCATTTCATTTTCATTTTTAATACGCGACAAGTAGCATCAGGCGTGACTTGCGCGATCGCTGCTGTCAAACACACTTTTTAGAAATCCGAAACCCTTGTAGGACAGACATACAGACAGACAGACGTACACGTCGAATGTTAGTCTGTCTGCTTCTAATCAGAGATCTTGCTCGCAGTTTCTTCGTTATGAAATTTTGAACGGTAATACATTTTAGTGGTCCTTGCAAAGTTATGTAACAAATACTCTGAAAAAAGCACATTAACACGATCCGGCGCGGTGCTTTAAATGGAGATTGACAGTGAAAAAGTCCATACAAAATCACAATACTGTCATAACCGTACAGGTAACATGACGAAAAACTAAACATATAACTAGGGACAGAGACGGCTATAACCGTTACCGTATATAGCCGTACTGTCAGAGCCAACGAAGTAAAACTCTTAGGTAGCAGCACTACGGATGTAACCGTATCACGGCTCGAGCCGTACTGTCACATTTTAGGATGGATTATTTTAATGTTTGTGCAAGTACGGTTTGAGCAGTAGCATATCTATAGCCGTACTGTACTTCTAAAGTTACTACTCAGAGAACCCTAAAGACAGATTGGTTATAACAGTTACACACAAATACATGTTTTTAACTAAACCGTTATTAAATAAATACTACAAATTCAATTAATTATTTGTATTATTATAATGTAGGCATTTACCATTTATAAATCATCCAAGAAAATCAGATCACTTCTAGTGATCGAATAATCGAAGCTTAACATATTTTTATCATTAACAATCATTACCATTCTATTATTACTATCAATCATTATTTTAATCAGTCTATTTATATTTAGGTACAATAATAGGAACTTTGATAATTATTAATTACCCTGAAATCAGTTACATCAGTCTTTGGCTGATCATTTTCTTATAATCTAATCATAATGTTATACCTAATCTAATTTAAATTCTAATCTTCTTTGGCTTTCTCATTTATGGCATGCCATTCTTCGAAGCAGTTGGGACAAAGTGGAGTATTTTGTTCACAACCCTTACATTTGTACCTGGTTTCCCGACGGATTTTATTTTTGGTGCAGAGTTTACAGTTTAAAAACTTAAACTTTCTCTTTGCATCTGCAGCGCATGGGATCAGTTCGGGCCAGTGTCCACCAGCAATGTTTTTTGTGGTCTCTAGTGGTGTGGTAGTATTTGTTTTTCTGCTGGAATATATGCTGCCACTTCTCACAACGTCTCTTCCTGTCAGTTTTTTATCGACATTGGTCATTTGCTTTATCAAAGCGTCTCGAAAATCAATAAATTCATATCTGCCGTCTGATGTACCTCGGAAATATTTTTTGTGAATGTAAAACGCATTCCATACGCACACGTCCAGCATATGGAAAAATACCTTTTTATACCACCGTATGGTTTTTTGTGGTGACGAATAATACGAAACCATCTGATCTTTGCGGTCTATGCCGCCCATGAACTGGTTATAAGCGGCCACTTCTTTTGGTTTCATTGAAAGCTTTCCAAATCTGTTAGCCACCCATTCCAAACCTGGATGGTTATTGGTTGTGACAATATAAACTGGCCTTTTATCTTTCCAGGCAGAGACATACACATGTCCTTTACGACGCCAGATATGATCTCCCTTCTTCAATTTGGCATTCGTGAGGACTCTTGGGTTGGAAACTCTGTTTTTCCTCAAAGTTCCGCAAGTATGAGTCCTCAGTCTTAGTAGTTTTTGACTCAGCTCAACATCATTATAGAAGTTGTCCATATATACGTGATGTCCCTTCATTAAATATGGATTGAGCAGTTTCATTACTATTTGTTCTGTCTTTTTCGTGCATGTTTGATCAGTGTTATCCGTTTTTCCTGTGTACATGATTATGTTTAAAACATAACCGTCCGAAGATGTTACTGCGTAGAATTTTATTCCATAGCGAGCCTTTTTGTTTTTTATGTATTGCCGGAAATCAAGTCTCCCTCTGAAAAGGATCAACGATTCGTCCAGGGACAGTTCTTTGTATGGTCCATATACTGTGCGAAAGTTGTTGCACAATGCCTCAATAAAATCGACGATTTTCTTTTCTCGACGTGCACCTACTTCTCCCACATAAAGGCATCTTAGTATCTGCTCAAATCTTCGCTGAGACATTGTATATGAGAAGAATGGATGGTAATACAATGCATTCGAGTACGAAAACATCGACCTCTTCATTGGAATGTTGCATTGTCCTTGTAGAAGACACAGTCCAAGAAAGGCAAGCATTTCTTCTTTATTTACATCGCGAAAAACTTGCTTTCTGCTATGTCTGGTTTGTGGTCTTTCTGTGTAAGTCAGGTTTAGTCCATATGAATTTGTCTGTGACACAAGGTATTCAAGTAAATGATCAGAAAACATCAATTTGAACATATCTAGCTCGTTGTTTTGGCTTTGATTTTCGTCGAAGCTTACACGAAGTCCAGCGGACGAGTAGTCGAAGTCAAATATTGGAATAGGTTCCGTAGTTTCGTACCATGTGTCGTCTGTAGGAGCTGTGGGAGATAAACCTCTTCTGGTGGCTGGCAAAGGGTCTCTGTTTTCTTCTACTAATGCTTGTTGAGATGAAAATTGTTCGTCGAAGATTTCAGATGTATTCATGATAGATTCGATGGGTGGTGCCCTAGAACAACCAGGCTGCTCCACGCTGTGGGTTGAAGTAGTGCATTCAATTGGCGCCTCATGCTCAGGTTTACCTACTGAGACATTTACTAGCAGCTGTACTTTTGAAAGTGATGATTTAGACACAATATTACTTGTTTGGTCAAGAGGAAATTGATTGTCATCTCGGCTATGGCTGGAGCTATCGTCTTTGGGGTTGACAGTACTGTTGGGAGCAGTAATTTTGACTTTAGGCATCGTATCGACGTCAATGAGCTCATCCTCTAGTTCTGTATCTGAATCGTCGGTTTCATCATGTTTCGTTGAATACTCACTTGGTTTGATACGAAGTCGCTGTCTCTTCCTTGGACAATCTGAATCCGAAGATAACTCTTTGAAATCGGGCTCAAAATCGTTATCTGAACCGTATTCCCCATCGTCACAGAACGGATCTTCGTCAGAGCTTGATAATTCAGGCGTGGACAAGTCTTGCAGAAGCCTCGAAATGCCACCATCATTTAAGCGTCGACTCATCTGGAAAATAAGATTTCGTGTTGAAAATATCTAAAAGTATTGCAAAATAAAGGGTATGCTAACCATAATAGCATCTACAACCATCCTTTGATACTTAATTACGCATAGAAATCGTCATTCATGCTTACCGTGAGCTTTGTTGCGTAGTAATTTTCCCGCGCAAACTGACCGCGCGCACGCCCAACTCCAAGCGCCGCCCGCGCGTCACTGGCTTGACAGTCTTGCGGCGTTCCATAGTAACCGACCCGGCTACAGCCGCACTGACGCGCTGCGATTCGTTTTTGTATGTGTGGGTACGATACACATTCAGGGCTTGAAAACCACTTTATATTGTACAGTAATGCAACGTAATCTCGAACTTATCACGTTAACAATAAGGTCTTTACTGTAAGCAAATACTTTTTCTACTGCGATAGCCGTGCTTGATGTAGAAAAGGCAAAAAATTATACGGCGGTCACCGTACTGTCATTTATCGAAATTCAAAATAACGGCCATAGCCGTCACCGCGCCGCATCGTGTTAAGTTCGCGATTGAGTACGAATAGCGAGCGCGAGCGTGAGCTAGCATGGAAGGAAGCACTGCGAATGTCGGCGCCTCTATCGACAAAATAATACGAGGGTAAAGGGTTTCTAAAAATGTATAGTACAATTTACGAATGTTTTTAAAGTGAAATGGTGTATATCTGTTTTAAACTATCGTTTCCCACCACATATATTTTGCCACTTCTGTGACGCAGTAGAGACGCGGAAGGATGCGGGATCGAAGCCATTTGTCAAGGGACAAATGTTTGTATGTTCTGCAAATATATTAGTTTCCGGTTCAGGTGTTATTTATGTGTTTACAATAAAAAAAATCATGTGAATCTCATAACACAAGCTCTGCTTACTTTGTGGCTAGATGATGGTGTGAAATGTCCAGCATTATTTATATATTTATATTTCTTACTGACACTTGTCAGCGTTTTAACTTAACTTCATTATTTTCCTCACAAACCTTGGTTACTTTGAATATTTTTCTGTCTCATAATGATTTCAAAATAGAAATCCTCATAGGGTATGTCTACCAAGACAGACTAATGAACCACAGGAAAGAAAAAGTTAGGCAAGTTTATGTATAATGAACGAATAATTGAAAGGTTGGTAAGACATCTTACCATCTTTTATTAATTGTGACACAGAAATAACCATTAGGGGGGAGGAAGGGACACTGACCTCTATCAAAAATAAATTCAAAGCTTAATATTTATGAAACGAATATCTATTTGAAATATTTGATAAAAACGGGTTTATCAAAATAAATCAATCAATAGGTCTATTAACTGATAAACAGGCCGCTCGAGTTTTCGTGAACTCGAGTAAAACCCGTGTTTATCAAAATGTACAACTCACGAATGTTTTGAAAGTGGAACGAATGTCTGTTTAAGAAACCATGTAGTATTTTTAAATGACCTATCAAACGATATACCACACGATAATCGAATATTAAAAAAAACAACCATACATTACATGTAAGGGAGTTACCCCTAAAACCATTTTAACATTACTTTGTAGCGGTCACTAATACGCTTTACCGTGCAAAACTTCATCACGATAAAACTAAGTCTGCAAGCTGGAGTTCTGAATAAGGGCGGACAGACAGACGGATAAGGGTTCCTTGTGGACTACGGAACTCTAAAAATCAATTGCCATGCGTTAGCCTTGCCAAAACTCAAAAATGGCTCGACCGATTTGAATAATTTATTTTTCGTTCTATCCACCTTAATACCGGGGTGGTTTAGGAAAAAACATTAGGAAAATTCAAAGGAACATCTGAAACATCGAAAATATATAAATTGGTATTTTTTTATGGGGATTGCCACTTCGGATTACTTTCTACAGATCGTTTGAGATATCGACAATCAAACCAATTTTAGGTGATACAAAGTTCCGAGTCATCTTCATTTCCGAGTATATTAGTAATTTTGTTTTTGAAGTGATAACTTCTTATGGGAGGGTAAACCACTACGTTGTGTAACGCGTTACATATGCACGCAGCGGTAGGCAGGATCCGCCTCTCTCACTCTTACCCACAGCGCTAGTTAGATTAGTTTAAGTTATCACTTCTGTCAGGCGTCCCGAGACGCACACGTTTTTTTTATTTATATAGAGCTAAAGTTATTGACTCGGGTATTGACGATCCACCACAGGCAGCACTAGTTGGTTTATCATGTTTACTAAACGTTGTAGGTAATTTGCGGATTGTATGACCGTCGATTCATGCAAAATAGTGTGAAATTTGAGTCGTTTATAAAGTTGACAAGAAAAAGTGTTTGGAGTAGAATTATTTATCGCAAAGAACCGTTTTAACAATTGAAGAAATAAAAGAAACTAGTGGTCGCCCACTGGTCGAAATTCAATCATAATTAATTAATAGTTAGTGTATTTTTTATGTATAATTAAAAAAAAACAATAAGGATTCTGCACTCCTTCTCTATATATACTATAAGTGTGCGAAATTTCATACTCCTCTGACCGCGCAATTTTCGTAAAAAGGGGTACAAAGTTTTTGCTTCACGTATTAATATTAAGATAATGCGGGATGGGAAAATTGCCCAATTACACAAAGGAAAAATACAGAATGTCTGTAGAACTGGATCGAGAATTTCATGCTTATCCTCTAAACCTTTATCACCATCAGTTACAATAAAAAAAGAATTATCATTATATTTCGCCATCCGCTATTCATCAGGAAGCATTAACAAAAATATATACCTACATGAAATATTTATTTCTTATTTTTCTTCGTTAATGGCATGTCTCATATGATGACAATTATTGCCAACATCAAGGTGTTTAGATTGTTCATAGTAAGACATCACAAAGTCGTGTGATGTCGTTCGTCGTTTGTTATTTTATAAAAAATTGTGTCTCCTAATGAAATATACGATTATACAGATTATTATAATATACGGATTATTGATATACGGATTATGACGACCTCTGTAGCGCAGTAGGCTAAGGTCCGGCTGAGACGCAGAAGGTTGCGGGTTCGATTCCCGCCGCGGGACAAATGATCTGCAAGTATTTGTCTCGGGTCTGGGTGTTTCTATGTATAATATGTATGTATATAAAAAAAAAGTATAAAAGTAGTATATCAGTCATGTGGTAACACAAGCTCTGCTTACTTTGGGGCCAGATGATGCTGTGATATAAATTACTATATCATTGATAAGAATGCATGGACTCATGTCGCTCTGCCGTCAGACAGTTAACCGACACACTTGAAATGTATAAACTCTCTTGTATTAGTATTTCGTAGTTAAGGTAGTTATGAGATGGATCATATAAAAAAGCGCTAGAACCAAGACGAGTTTCATGCCAATTTTTCTCGGGGTTGGGTTAGACTGAATTGGCATCTAAATTCACCTAGTATGTAAGACGTTTCAAAGTGATCCTTGTGATTGTATTAAATAAAGAATCTTTTGACTTTGACTATCAGTCATCTGGTCACTATAGTAAAAGCGCGATGGTATTGTGTGCATTGTCGACTAATATGTATTATAATGCAAGTGCTAACTATCTGTTTTTTTTTCAGGTAAAAACGCAACGTCTCTTCGCTTCTCCTCTAAAGATTATCGCGTAAGTCACTATTATCCTTCATATAGTCCAAAACAATTTTACATGTACAATTTTTTTTTATTTAAATGTATCTATAGAAACATGAAATGGAATTACCATATGATTTTCTTCGAGTGGAAAATCTAACTATTTGAACAGCCTTTTATGGACAACATAAATGATAATTTTTACTCAAAACGGGATATTTACCTAACATAATATGTGAGTTTTTCTGCTGCCCGATATTTTAACAGTGTATCGGGAAGCAGAAAACTCACATATATAACCCGTTTTGAGTGAAAATTATTGTCAAACCCATTGACAGTTTCGACAGATAAACTTAAGTGATTAGCATAACCCTCCACGGTCTTGCAATACAATATGTTGTATGAAATGTCATACATGCGTTATTAAAGTTATCACATTGTTCGCTAAGATCGTTGTACTAAGACTATTTATATATAGGTAATGATAAGCAATCTTTACGAGTAGAAAGAAATAATGAATGAAAGTAAATTTGATTAACGAGTACATTTTTATTACCTGAAACAGCTGGCCATCCATGAAAATGGTATTCCGAAACTACGGATCCGAACTACACACGCACGAATTAGGAAGCATATACCTACCATGAGGTTTCTACGGCTTTAATATCTTTCGTTCGGGATCCATAACGTCTTTTCGTGATTGAATAATATATAAGAAGTTATTTTTAACCGGCTTCATCAAAAAGGAGGAGGTTCTCAATTCGTCGGAATCTTTTTTTTTTATGTATGTTCACCGATTACTCGGAAAAGCCTGAACCGATTTGTAAAATTATTTTTTTGTTTGAAAGGTCGCATTTCACGGTTCACATTAAAATTTTATCAAAATCGGTCGAGCTAAAAAATCAACGAAAATCGAAAAATTGTGTACATCGATAATATTTTCGTGTACTTCGATACCTCGCTGTCTCATTGGAGCAGTGCGTTTATTTGGCCTACCCATATTATATATGTATATACAAAAAACATCTACTTTCCACTAAAAATCTATTATAGGCTCAAATTTCATTAAATGAAGTCGGTTTCTTTTTTAGTTTTTAAAACGTAATTATTATTTATATAGAAGGAGATAGAAGATCTTCTATCTTCTATCTCCTACAGAAGATAAATGATTATATTATTGATAAAAAAAACATGGCCTCATGTTGCTCTGCCCTCAGACAGTTAACTGACACACTTGCAATGAATAAACTCTCTTGTATTCATTTTTCGTAGTTAAAGTAGTTATAAGATAGATCATGCAAAAAAGCGCTATGACCAGGACGAGTTTCTTGCCAGTTCTTCTCGGGCTTGGGTTAGGATACGCAGTAGTATGGTTCCATGGTGCCCGACTGGATTCGAACCCACCACCTTAGGATCGGAAGGCTACTACCACTAGTATACCAATGCTCTTAGGATTTTCCTGACTCACTCGATATCCTGGCATGAAACATCGTCATTGTTGTGGTGGAATATTTACGGATCGACATCAGTATTTGTTTTACCATATCGCCTCCATCTGTGGCCACAAACATTATGAAGTGGGACAGACTAACGATTAAACAGTTGAAGACGTGGCACCTTTTTCAAATATAAAACTTTCGCGTATTATACATGAGTGCATACTCATGTATAATACGCGTGTGCTCAAAGTTAGCAAGATAAAACAGCCCATTGTACTACCGACTAACAAAACATTGCTATTTTTTCTAGTCCAATGTATTTATGGTGTGCAATAAAGTATTTTCTAATGTTCTTTATTCTAAAGTATCTTCTATCTACATTATTAAACCGTATTTCTCAAAATACATTTTTAATAACTTTGCCCGTTTTTTTAAAATCAATTATCATGAAATGTCTGTTAAATTCAAGTGCGGTAAAGTAAAGTGCGGTCGGTCCTTGTCATCTGAATGACAGTTAATAAATATGGCCGATTTAAGCGGCAATTTTTGTATTACCTAAAAACATATCCTCGGGCTTGAACATAATTTAAGTCTGCGTAGAGAAGAGTTTTGGTTTCATCAAAATACATAGAGTTTTGACAAACGGAAGCTTAAGCTCGCTTAACTAAACATATGAGCATTTTTTGCCGCATGGCGTTTGCAACACCAGGAGATAACACACGCATGTTACTGGCCATAGACATAAGTTAGTTTATCTACCCGCCCAGTCATTTCCCTTGCTCTAGTACTCTTCAAACTTAATCATACCTAGTAATGCTTGCTCACTACTGCTTGAAGGTAGAATATCTTGTGGTGGTACCCACTAAAACAGACTCATGCTGTTATTCTAGATTCAATTTCAAATATGTTTTTAAGACAATAAGACTTGAGGCAGAGTTTTGTAAGGTTTCTTTTGTTGGATTTTTAATGCGTAACAGTTCTTATAAAATATCTTTGTTTATATTCGGAACCGGTTAAGCCAAGCGGTAACACATTGTGATTTTGAAATTGAATCTTTCAAACAGACGCTGCTTTTTACGTTACACAAACACACCACAATGCATTCATGGACGAGATTTACACGAGTTTATAGTTAACCTACTTGAAGTTGTCACTTTGAAACGTCTTACATACTAGGTGAAATTAGGTTCCAATTCCGAGAAGATTTGACAAGAAACTCGCTTTTATGTATGATCCTTTTTACAACTAGCTTAACTACGAAAATCTAATAAAGGTAACAGTAGCTTACATTGCAAATCTGGTAGTTAACTGTAGATTTCTACCACCAGGTATTCAAAATGAAAATGAAGGAGCATAATGTTTTCGCTGACAGTTTCATTAACGAAGTCTGTCGTGTATCCTGGGACTCTGGCAGTATGTGTGGCCTTATTGACCGCGTGTTTATGTTGATTTATGTGTTTATGAACAGTAATGGTATCGAAAGGAAATATAGAGAGCAAACAATATCGTCTTCTTCTAAGTCTGATCTGATTTACTTATTTGATCTGAGTTCCTTTATTGTATGAATGACAATTAAATGACCACTAAATATTAAGAGTATATTCTATCACACATTAGAAAATGTGTAGTTTAAATCCGTTGCCAACTAAAAAATATTCAATAGCAGGGACAAAACATACTTTAACGTCACGTTATCTAATTATGTTATTATATGTAGTATAGAGGATCTATCATATGTATCTTTTTATGTAGATAATAGGCGTACAAAGCCGTGAGCAGCAGCTGCTGTGCAAATCGCAAAGTGACATAAATACACTTCTAATTTAATTGCGTACACTTCTGCTAAGAAGTTCAATAACACGAGAAAAACGAATTTATTTAGAAGAGTTATGTTATTTTGTGAAATGTCAAACGAACTAATCGAAAATAACCTTTATTAATAAAACAATGTAGGTATGACATTTTTAACGCAAATATTTATATCTTTACTAGCCGTCCGGGAGGGAAAGCGAAATTGTTGATTTTACTATATTCCAAGCTTTTTTATATATTTACTCACCTTGTAAACCTTTCCTAGACTTCCACAAATAATTCAAAACCAAAATTAGCCAAATCAGTCCAGCCGGTCTCGAGTTTTAGCGAGACTAACGAACAGCAATTGATTTTTTTATAAAGATAAAAAAAATTTAATGAAACGAGCTTTAAACTGGTGTCGCGTAATATTAATAACAAAAGCCTTGTGCGCATTGCGTGTTGATCTGCGGTGATTTTCTGCTATTCTGAAATAGAATCAGATGTACGAGCACGCACTGGCGGAAAAAATCATGTTGTTAATTACATACTTTATAATAGCGCTTAAACTGCGTGGATTAATTAGCTTAACCATGCTAGGCCTAACATTGATCGACTTCGCGTCCACGTTAGTTTGTATGCACAAACGTACAAGTACACTAGATATAAATGAATTTATTTACAGAAATAATTACAGAAGTGTACAGAATAATATACAATAATATAACATACATGTGAAACAGTTGAGTTATCTAAGGACCGTTTAAATCGATATATAGATAGATCAACTGATCCAGATCACTGCCAGAGGGCAGTGTTCCCAAGACACTGACGACATTGTCACGTTGAATGGCAATGCTAATACGCTGAGCCAGATAGGCGCTAGCTCTTGGGTGACACAATGTATCAGCCAGGCGCCGTAAATTAATTTTGAAAAAGCTGTGGGCTCCTGTTATGTTACCCACAGGCTTTTGGTCTCGACTCCAAAAAGCTCAAATATGTATGCATTATCAAGACCGGCACATTTGCGCCTTTTGCGGTTCTAGGGACATTCAGTGAACTAGTTTATTTATATTTACATATTTATTTTATTTTAGAATTTTTGGAGAAATTACAGCTAACACAGAAAAGTTATAGAAAAAAAAACATGAGTGCAATTCACACGTGGTAGAAGTGAAACCTTCAAAAATGTTTGCTTCACGAATATAAGAAAAACTGTATAATGCTTCCTATCTAATTTTTTCCCACGTTAAATCTTATGAATTTATGTGTCTGTCTGCTTTTACTGTCGCTTTTTCGTTTCATCAACTTTTAAATCACAACGATGCTAAAGAAGTTTTCACTTCAAAATGTATGTTCATGCAAAGTAGAGACACACTGAAGGCTAATTAAAAGTTTCTACAGATAGTTTGATATATAAGTGTACAGAAAAGTAGGATACACAGTAGGATTGACGGCATTAACATATACATATACAATTAGGTTTACAAAAATGAAATAAGTTTGTGATGCAAGAAGAACCAAAAAGGTAAAAAAATCGGGTTGCACTCCGGGAGTGCCGACAGAAGTGAAAACTTATTCTGGCGCGTTAGAGTTTATTAATAAATCACTTCAAAATCAGTAATTATGGCGACTGCGAATCAAATACTGAACGAAAACAGATGATGCAATATTTTTTGTTCAGAATGTAGATAATATATCAAAGAACATAACTCAGTAAACTTCTCCATACAAAAGTAGACTGTAAACATGTGAATTAAAGTTTATAATCAAATGGGGCGAGCGCGGCAGCCCTGCGTCTCGCCCCAAACGGTAACGGTGTCGCAAATCCAGAGGATTTACCTCATCTAAAAATATGCGTACCGCGCTTAAAGAAGTTTTTACTTCAGAAATAAATAGAATTAAAGAATGTACCACTAATCAGAAGCTTAAGTTTAGTTATGGAGGTACTGAAAAGGTCTAAAACAACATCAACCTTAAAATAAAGAGATTGTTATAATCATAAACGCATTTTGCCTGTAATTTGTGTGTAAGCTTTAGGAACCGAAAAGACTTTAGGTTTTCGAATTGAAGCTCTGTTAGTCCAGAAGGAAATTCTTCGTTTGTCATTTCATGAAGTACCATAGCACTTCAAAATTAATATTCTTTACTCGTTTTATTTGAAGTTCTTTTTTACTGAACTGGTACGCGGTAGGAATCGAACCCGCCACCTTATGCATCTCAAGCAGGCTTTCGCCCATTGCGCCACAGAAGTTATCGATATATACTAATATACCTATCTACTTTTTTTTGTAAATTGGTACATACAAGTTATACACTTTTTAAGTGTAACGCGCGTGCGAAGCCACGAGCAGCAGCCGATCGGAACATATTTTATTAAATCGATCTAGGCATGTACTCGTTGAATGATTAATATGTATATTGTTGTAAAAGCTACCGTCTGTTATTAAATTTGTTTGTAATTAATGAACTAGCCGGTTGTTGACCCACATGCTTGATACAAATCAACAAAATTATACTACAATTTCTTTACGTTAGTTTAAATATTCTATTAGGTCAAAACCTTAATTTTGATCCGTTTCAAGGCAACCAATAATTTATCCAGACGATATTTGATGAGTTTTCTTATAACTATTTATATTTTTACATTTCTATTAATCAGCTGCCCGCGGCTTCACATACATGGTACCTACACAAAAAATGGCATATGTCCATCCCTAAGTCACAATCTATATCTTTACCAAATGACATCAAGATCCGTTTAGCCGATTAGCCGTGAAAGGGTAAACAGAGAGACACCTTCGAATTTATAACATTAGCATAGAATATATGGATATGGATTAATTGCTTAGACTATCCACATCAAAAAACGTTCAAAGGTTTAAATGCTTTCTTTTGAATTATATTACTTGTACTGGGAAACCCTAATTTTCAAATCAACACCAGTAGGGCGATCGCGCTATTGGTTGCTATTGAACGGATTGGTTTTGGCGAAGGTTTGGATATGGCTAATCTGAATGTCAAAATTGTACCGCGCTATTCTTCCAGAATGATTAAATCGTTTATTTTACCAATCGAAAATATATATATATAGAACTACGTTTAATCAACGTATAATCCAAATTAGAGCTAAATCATTTCCGATTAACGCGGTACCAAATATGTCATAATTAACGTTTTGACTTTGATTTAGATTTTGTGTAGCTTTGGTTCAATGGTTTAAAATTACCTTTGATACGTCTTACATGCAAGGTGAATTCCGCTAAGGAGGAATTTGCATTTCAACATTACTTCTAACCGAAATTCGAGAAGTCTAAAAATGCAGTAAACTAGTCAGGTTCCGACCTATCCTACCAAAAAGTTACAACCCATCCGACGCATAACATTGTATTGTTATTTGCCGCTCGCGTGTCGTGTGTTTCACCAGCGAGGTGGTACTAGCTCTATATTTTACCTGATATATATAGCAGGTACCGTCACCAACAAAATTGCTTAAATAAAAACAATATACATTTTGAAAACACGGGTTTTACTCAAGTATTATTTTTTCGATGGAGGCACCGACATAGTATGGTATGACATGGTATAATGGTATTATGGTACAACTCGCGAATTATGAAAGATAAACAATATATTTACAAAAATGTACAGAATAATACACAATATAAAATACATGTGAAATAGATGAGCTATCCAAGGCTCGCTCAAAACGATCGAAAGCTCAACTGATCCAGATCATTGCCAGAAACGCTGCCCGTTTTAAAGACACCAGCGGTATTGCCACGTTGAATGACAATACTAATGCGCTGGGCTAGATATAAGCCAGCTCTTAGGTCGCGCGATATTGCTAGCAGACGCAGTGAAATTATTTTGAAAACTTGTTCTCCTCCTGCTCCTGTTCCCCACGGCCCAGGGTCTCGACTTTAAAAGACTCAAATATGCCGGTCTTAATAGGTATGCCCTATTAAGACCGGCATATTTGTGCCTCTTGAAATAAAATGAATATTAGTGGACGTTTCACACAAAACCATCAAGCATCAACAGAATACTTTATTAGTAAAAGTACAGAAGGCGGACTCTATGATAACATTTATATAAATAGCGACTTATGCTAGGATGCAATAAAGTGCGATTCAGCTCGCAATATATCAAATAAAGTCGTGTTAGTTATAACCCTTATAACTCAAGAACCGCTGGACCGATTTGGATGAAACTCAAAATGTATATATAACTTGGATTGGACAATGGGAACGGGAACGAGGTGGATGAAGCCGCGGGTAACCGCAAGCGCAATCTATCAATATTTGTCCGTAACTTTTTAATTTCTGTTATTATTACAATAATTTGAATATCTTTTTTTTTAAAGCTATATTAGTACTTTAATATTTTTGTGAAGTTGTATTGGGCACGGGTCAGCTACTAACACTTATATACCTTTAAATACATACTTATGAATTATACTTTATAACATTCAAACATGAAACAAACATCTATGTTCATCACACAATTTTTTGCCCTGAAATAAAAAAAATAAACATACATATATCATCATCCACAGCTATGCTGGTCTCGCTTCTTTCGTATACCTACCATCTACTTCGATCATACGCCAGTCTCAATCTATATGCCTTTCTTATTGATTATGTCGTCCACTCATCTCTCTATTTATAAATAACTAGCTAAATCCGATTGACGTTGTCCTGTATAACTTCGAATATTGAATAAGAATTGAGTTTGTTTGACAGCAGCAAAACAGCAAAACAGTAGAGAGGTGCAATAACCTAAGATAACATAAATTGTTTACATTGAAGATAGGACACAAAATAATCTAAAAACAAACAACCAGATTAGATTACCTATCCCCAACTAATTAGGGAAGGTCATTCATTGGGCCAACTAGTACCGCTCCGCATGTGCAGCCAAACAGGGCCTGAACTCAGCATAATGCTGCCTTACAAGGTTTAGGATACCATGTAAAGCAACGCTGGTTTTCAGTCGTGACATCACAAATACATACGAATACGAATTTGATATAATTTTTTTTGAAAAAAAAATATGACAAAATTACAGCGATCGCGCCAACTGTCAAACGACTGACAGTTATGTCAAACGCCATAAGGTTACATTAGAAAATTTAATATCGTCGTTAAGTCTCTATCTTCAATTTTGTAATTGTTCATGCAATTTTCATATTTCTTTCTTTCATAAGAACCTTCTCCTGAAAATAACAAAGGCAACAAAAAAAATTGCGAAATCGGTCCAGCCGTTCACGTGTAATGCCGAGACCAAGGTAAATAGGGATTCATTTTTGTATATAGATTCATAGAAGATGAAAAGGCCTGCGCTATCAAACAGAATCTCAGCAGTGGAGTGGCGTCAGTGGAGAGAAAACTACACCCACCTTAGCTTGCTGGAGTGGATCCATGGCCGAAAGTTTTCAATTACAAATAACTGCTCTGTAACCCACGCCACCTAAATACGAGCAATTCTTCATCAACAGATAAACTAAGTGATGATAATGATAGAAGATAAACAACTAGCATCAGCCCGCGACGCATTGTACGCATAGTACTTACATAAAAACTAGCCTAAGTCCTTCCCCAAATACATTTTTTCTCCTTAACAAATATCACTAAATTTAATCTCAGCCATTCAGCCGTTTAGCCGTAAAAAGGTATACATAAAATATACACAATAGACTCTTTTTTTACGACGAATTTACAGTATTGATATGGATAAAAAACATTTTGATTACATACCATTTAGGCAAGTTACAAGTTTACAAGTTAGGCACTTAAATAAGAGACTCGTAAAACACAACTGTTTGAAATACCTATTAACGCCTCGAAGTTAACTGTAAAATTGAACTTAACATAATAACAATTTAGTTATTATAAACAGTTTGTTTATAATTATTCTAGTTTGATTTGAAGACCTAACTGGCAGAAGGCCGCCTGGTGTAAACGACCTTTACTAAATTACAACTACCTATAAGGCCTAGAGTGGACAAGATAAGCACGGCGGAAAATAAATAAATAAAAAGGCGGATAAAACATTTGCGCGTGGCGGAAAAAACCACAGCTGGCGAATATTATCGTTTGTTTTATCTTTAAAGTTTAACATCAGGCGAGATCGTGGTCAAACGTAGGTCTATAGATGTGGCCGACGATGGGGCACGCAGGTCTAGAAGACTCATATTTACTCTTGACTTAAAGAGATCCAGATTGTAGTTTTCAGGAAAGACAGACGACGGCAAAGCATTCCAATCCATGGCTGTACGCATTATAAATGTGGAAGCAAAGCGCTTTCGTAAGGGTGGTAGACAGACAAGGAATGGATGGTATTGAGCGGTACGTCTGCTTGTCCTGTTGTGAAAAGGAGATGGTGTAATAAGATCATGTAATTCCTGGCGAGTGGCAAAATTAACCGCTTGTGGGTGCTACCAGAATTCTTCTTGCCGCAAGCGATAGTTTCCACGCGAGAATATTTGGTATAAAATAATACGCTGTGTGCGCTAAGCCTTAAGCACAATCGTCTAAAACGTGCCCTACACGACACTGCATCACGCTCTTCTATTTATTTTTAGAAGAGTTATTGAGCTTTTGATAACAACTGTACCAGATATTTTATGGAGAGGTCGCGTTGTGAATTATGGACTGCGTTTGGGCTAACTCGTTTTTGTCGACTGTACGAAGCTTGGCCTGGCCTGGGCTTGGCCTATTTCCTTCCGTCATCCCTGCTATTCAAGGATACATTTTTTTTTTTTTCGAATGTTTTAGCATACGTTTGGTGAATTCTGTAGTTCTGTTTTAAATTCATCATAGTAAATCAAGTTATTACATCTAATCAACATTTAGTAAACATACGTTAAGGCGGGACCCTCAGCAAATAACCTGGACACGTTTTGATTAAATTTGACGACCTCTGTAGCGCAGTGGGCTACGGTCCGGCTGAGACGCAGAAGGTTGCGGGTTCGATTCCCGCCGCGGGACAAATGTTTGTATAATCTTCAAGTATTTGTCTGTCTAGGTGTTTCAAGCTGCATGTTAAAACGACATCAGCCTTAACTGAAGATGAAGTATTCAATATTTTATACCGTATTTCACAGAATAAACATTAACATTAAAAACGATTCGATCAAATAACAATTATAAGTATTTCTTTATTAATATTCCTTCATTTAGCTACTAAATAGCGGCAAAAAATACACGTATTTCTATATAAAAAGTAATTTGTTGAATTTGCTGTTAGGTATCAATAAAATTGTTTATAAGTCCTAAACAATTAAGAATAGGTAATAACATATCCAAAACTGTTTTATTTAAAACTAGCGACCCGCCCCGGCTTCACACGGGTGCAATGCTGATACCAAATATACTACAGAATGTCTTTATATACAACGTTATCTAAGAGAATAACATAGACTAAGAGATAGACATATACCATTGCGGACTTTTGTGTAGACCTTTTTAAGGTGTACAATACTGTTGTACATTATTTTGATCTATCTCGTAGGGTTCAGCCAGCGTTTGCAATGTAAGCGCAAAAAATGAGTTTATTTACGACATCACATTAGAAACCTCTAAAATTATCAGTGTTTCGCTACTATATTATACATGTTTTATAAATATAAACCTTCCTCTTGAATTGCTCTATCTATTAAAAAAACTGCATCAAAATCTGTTGCATGGTTTTAAGGATCTAAGCATACATCGGGACAGACAGACAGCGGGAGGCGACTTTGTTTTATACTATGTAATGATAATCACAAAGATCACATTTAGATCATTTTAAGTACATTGTTGGTGCCGATTCCTCCAGTACAGTTAAGTCCAAAAATAATCTTGGTTTGACTTTTTCTCTTGCAAGATTTTCAATTTATCATCGCTTTAAAAATATAGGCACATCTGGCATCTGGCAAGTTAAATTGTTTTCTGTAGGTACCTAATTCATGAGCCGAATTCCCAACCGGTAGAAACAAACTCAGTACAAACACAGATAGGTCCATTTGCTCATAAATCTTGGTTTACCGATAAATACAGTGCCTTTTTGACGGTTCGGCTTGGTCACGTGCAAGGTTCCACTGAATTTATGAGATTTAACATTAAGATTAGGTATAGGGTGTATTGAGATTATTAAAGATTTCTCTTGAGACTTCACATTATTTTAAGCATCTATCTAACTTTTTAATAACAGCACATTCATTATTTAGAACATAAAAGTAAAAGTCAGCTTAACATTTATTTACTGACAATTACAGAAATCTACAGAATACAAAATACATGTGAAACAGTTGAGCTATCCAAGAACCGTTTAAAATAATCTATAGATAGCTTAACTGATCCAGATCACTGCCAGAGGGCAGGGTTCCTAAGACACTGGCGACATTGTCACGTTGAATGGAAATGCTAATACGTGAAGCCAGATATGAGCCAGCTAGTGGGACACACAACGACTACCAGACGAAGTAAAAGTTGAAGAATAGTCGACGTCCTCTGTAGGTACGCAGTGGGCGAAGGCCCTCCTGAGACGCGGAAGATTGTCGATTCCCGCCGCTCGACATTATGTCAGTATGATCTTCAAATATTTGTCACAGGTCTGGGAATTTCTCTATCTATACTAATATTATAAAGAATGATTTGATTGCTTATTTGTTTGTATTGAATAGGCTCCGAAACTACTAAGCCCATTTGAAAAATCATTTTACCGTTGGAAAGCTACAATGGTTTTGAATGTGGATGGATTAAGGGTAGATGTAGGCCTAAGAAAAGATGGATGTGTGAAAGATGATATGTGAAAGAAAGGGTTGACTTCTGAGACGACGAAAAATAGGGGGGAGTGGAAAAGAAGAACCTGTTGTGCCGACCCTACTAAGGGCAGATGATGATTATTATTTATTAACCGACTTTAAAAAAAGTAGGAGGTTATCGATTCGGTTAGATTTTTTTTATACCTAATTACTACGCCATTTATGAGCCGATTAAAAAAATATTTTGCCATGGGAAAGTACATTCTGATTGGTCCCATAGAAATTTGATCGAAATCGGTTTAGTAGTTTTTAAATCCAAATAGCTTATGTCATCTATATGTCATCCAAGTTAACGAAATTTTGATTTTTGCTTTCCTGTGACTTTCCAGTGATGTTTACGAATTTCGAAAAATGATAAATTACAGAAAAGCGTAAACTAAAACTAAAATTACCAACTTCAAAAATAATAATAATAATAATAATAACATCGGATAATAATAATAATAATACTACTTATATACTTTTTTTTGTAAATACATACGTATTATACATAGAAACACCCAGACCCGAGACAATTACTTGCAGATCATACAAACATTTGTCTCACGGCGGGAATCGAACCCGCAAGCTTTTAAGTCTCAGCCGGGCCTAAGCACACTGCGCCACAGAGGTCATATACTGATAACACAAGCTCTGCTTACTTTGGGGCTAGATTTATTTATTTATTTGTTTGAATGTAACTTCTTTGCAATAAGTAGGAGTAGATTGGCAAAGCATTTTCTTTCTTATTGCTACGATCAGCATTAGTTACTGCAGCCCACTTCGGATAAATTGCATCCATTTATAACAAAGGACGTGTTTACTTCCAATCGTTTCTTGAAGCCACAGAAAACAATAGTTTCTCCGGCATCTTAATTAAAAAAAAACGTGTGCGTCTCGGGACGCTTGACAGAAGTGATAACTTAAACTAATCTAACTAGAGCTGCGGGTTAGAGTGAGAGGAGGAGCCTGCCTACCGCTGCCGTATGCGTGTGAGAAAGGGAAGCCAGACAGACTGACAATAACGCGTTACATAACGAAGCGGTTTACCTTCCCTTAAGAAGTTATCACTTCAAAAATCTTAATACAATTTGATACACGCGGGTTTTACTCACGTATTATTACGTATGTTTCGATTCATCTAGAGAATCTTCATCAGGGTAAGTTTCATCCGCAATCCGCACCTGCGGATGATGAAGATTCATCCCCATTCGTCTTCTTATGGTGTATCGTGTCAGTGTGGTGAAAGGTTTCAAGGGATGTAGGTTCTTCAGATGAATCGAAACTGTGATTGACAAAATAACATGTGAGAATAATATACAATAATATAAAATACATCTGAAACAAATCGAACGAAACGAAAACGAGTTTAAAACGATCTATAGATAGCTCAACTGATCCAGATCACTGCTAGAAGGCATAGTCCTGAAGACACTGGCGGCGCTGCCAAAATAGCAATGCTAATTCGCTGGCCCAGATAGAAAGCAGGGTCACGCGTTGTTTCTACCAGCTGGCGTAAAATAGTAAATAATGCAGGACATAACACTAAGCATCATCTGGCCCCAAAGGAAGCAGAGCTTGTGATATGGGAACGACATGACTGATATATTACTTTATATACTTTTTTTGTAAATACATACATATTATACATAGTAAACCACCTATCTTTTTTACACATTTTGCAGATCATACAAACATTTGTAGAACGGCGGGAATTGAACCCGCAACCTTCTGCGTCTTAGGCGGGTCTTCGCTCACTGCGTTGCAGGGGCCTGAAAATGTAGGTAAACAATGATAACTGAAGTTGTCAAACTGTGTAACAGCTAGTTACACCCGCCTCCAAATTAATATTTATATACCTACGATGCAAAGAAATAAACTTTACTTAAATAATAAAAAAAAACACTTTGTAATGTATGAAAGCCTCAAGCTAATAAAATACTGATCAGTTTGTAATGAGGATCAGTAAAGATACAGCAAATTCATTAAAACTAGTATAATAGTACGTTATTCTTTATGACATTAGAATGATATATCTTTTTGAATTATCTAAATCGGACCATTACTTACGAAGTTATAAGTAATAAACATGCCGTTCATGCCGGTTAAATCAATGTACGCGGGTGCGTGTGACGTCACTGGGACGGTCCGAGCGTAGCCGGCCCTCGTACTTCACGATTCTATAACTGGCGGCGACCGTCCATCTGACGTCACAGCTACCGCGCCACACTCAGTGAACTTCGTGAGTCATTTCGTCGTAACTTTGTAATTTTTTGTCGTAGAACAAAAATTGTTGTATTCTGTGTTTAGGATTTTTTAGCTCTATAAATCTGCATTCTCAATTAAAAATGTTACGGATCGTCATTGTGTAAAAGTTGAGGTTTGTGTGTGTTTACAGGATAACAAAACGTTTCCCAAACTCAAATGACCGACCATTGCAAAATATTGGTTTCGCTTAAAATCAATTTCCTTCTGGTCGCGAATTCATTTCCTTAGATTATTTTTTACAATTTATTATCCATTTTCGGAATTCTCAGTTCCCGATCACGTCCGATTGTAATCAAGAATAATCATAATCACTGATTACTTGGAGGTACAAAGGAATGTAGAAACCACAAAGTGATTTTGGATCTAGTGATGGTGAAACATGCGGTCCTACAAATAGCCGGATAAATTTAACTCTAAAGTCAAAATCATCAATATGGTTTAGATCGTTCATTGCCTTGCCTACCAATACCAATAGTCAGCTAAAAGTAGGACAAAAATTATCTAATATTGGTGTAATTTGGCATATTGTAAACTTTTATAATAAACTTCAACCACTGAATACTGAATCTAATTTAATGCATTAACTAATAATAGTGATCCAATGTTGATTTAAATAAATAAATAAATGTATATAATATACTTAAATTAAATTCTTTGTTAGTTAGTATATGTATGACAAACTCTGTGGCGCAGTAGGCCAAGGTTTGGCTGAGACGCAGAAGGTTGCGGGTACGATTCCCGCCGCGACATAAATGTTTGTATGATCTGCAAGTATTTGTCTCGGGTCTTTCTATGTATAATATGTATGTATTTACAAACAAAAATTATATAAGTAGTACGAGTATATCAGTCATGTGGTACCCATAACACAAGCTCTGCTTACTTTGGGGTCAGATGATGCTGTGTGAAATGTCTGTGATTATTTATTTATATTTATTTATCTGTGATTTAGCGTCGTTTTTGACATTTAAAGTTCATTTAAAAAAATAAAACGGTTACTTTATTATAAAAAGCCGCTTATAAGAGAGGTAAACATACATACAAAAAAACATTGAGAGCCTCCGTCTTTTTTGGAAGCTGGCGAAAAAGCCGTGTTGCAAAAGCACTACTCGGCAGTTGGAGATCCGGTGACCCATGGCCCCTTCGCCTTGGCATTTCCACGCAATTACAGTAACCTGTCCGATCGTAATCACATCATCATCGACAGGTACCTACGAGTACTTTATTTGCTTTGGTGTCTTTTGTAACACCTACTTATAAGGTAAGGTAAGGGTTTTGTAAAGCTATTTCTATCTTTAAGTTCTTACTAGTAAATGCCCGTGGCTTCGCAAAGTAGCCTATGCCAATCTCAAATATACAATCTATCTCCATACCAAATTTCAGCAAGACTCGTTCAGCAGCAAATAGCTAACAAATAAACAGACAGATACACTTTGGTAAACATAATATTGGTATGGAATAAAGTTAGAGAGTTCTAGTGGTAGCCTTCCGATCATAACCTCTGTGGCGCTGGCGGCGAAGGCCTGCCGCAAAAGGTTGTGGGTTCTATTCCCGCCACGGGGCAAATGTTTGATGATCTGCAAGCATTTGTCTTTCCATTATACATCATATACCTATAATTCTAATCGCTCGCAGATGGCAGATTTTTTTTCCTACCTACATGACACTTATCGTTACATGTATTTTGGCCAATTCGCACAATATCTTTATAAATTATAGCCTTTGTTTTATTCTGATGTATAATCTATATTATTGTAAAGCTTCATTAAAATCCATTCAGTAGTTTTTGCGTGAAAAAGTAACAAACATCCTTACATACAAACTTTCAAGTTTATAATATTAGTAAGGAAGTAAGGATTAGTCTGTAAGTAGTTTACTAAACACAGGTTAGATTGTATGGTACGTCCAAGTATTCAAAAATGCTGCTTCAAGGTCACCGTGATCTTATTTTTATGTCTTAGAAAAGTCATTTTGTGTCTTAGAAAAGGGCATGAAACCAGTTATTGCCTCATCTACATAAACATAGATTTTTAGACAACATTTCAAATCGAAATCATTCGAAATCTGATGCTTTATTTTAGATTTGAGTTTCAATATAAAAAAACATATTAAAAAAAACCATGCTGTTTAATTTGCTAGTGCGTACTAGACTTAACAGTGAAGAGTCCCAAGTTATTTGTGTAAATTGCCAACAGTGTCATTTGATCAAGTGGACGTAACTCTCTTAATTGAACTGTGTTGAGGTCGTTTCTTGATTAGCCCTTGTTCTGCTATATCAAGGCGTCACAAATAATCACAATTTTAATTACTTATATTCCCGTCACTATAAGAAGTAATTATTTTAAAAGTAACTAGGTATAAGTTGCTATCATCGATAAGTACACAAAACGAGCACTTGAGGCGCGCTTTAATCTTTTCACCACCCTGGTTTGAATTACAAGTGTCGCAATAAGGAGTTCGATAAAGTCAGGTATCTCAAGATAGCCTCGTTTATAAATAAATATATATCAATAATAATAATCCTGGACAGTTCACAGTGGTCTGTGAAATGAAATGTCAGATGATGGTTCACCTGGCCCCACAGTAAGCAGAGCTGTTATGGGTACCACATGACTGATATACTACTTACATATTATTATACATAGAAACATCCAGACCAATATTTGACAAATATCAGACAAATATTTGCAGATCTGCAGATTTATTTAGCGGGAATCGAACCCGCAATCTTCTGTGTCTCAGCCGGACCATAGTCCACTGCGCCACAGAGGTCGTCTTATGATCCGTATTTCAGAGCAAAACTAAAATACATAGAATCATAACTATGTATAATATACATACTTATAGAGAATGCTCTAAGTTTTAAGTCTTTCTTTTGTCACATTAAATCATTTTCACAAAATCGAACCCTTTTCTCGATCCAAGTAGACTTTTGGAATTTAGATATCTAGATATCCTAGTTTCATTGTTACGATTACATAAATTAGTTATGTCATAGTAATTTTGAACTTCTACTTACTCGTAGAACTTTAAAACCAGAAACTTCACAAGAGAGTTGCAACCAGCCGCCGGGAGTGAACTCATCAAGATTTGATATATGAACAGTGACTTCATAGTTTCCACGTCGTGCCAAGAATACTGTGATGCGAATCATTAAAATTATGTTAAGCCAGGTTGCCTAAATCATTTTTTTATTGCCTTAGTATTAAGGTCCACATTGCCGTTGTATAGTCGTAATCGGTTTACGTGGGTGTACCGGAGGTAGATTAAAAAAAGGTTTTTGGTTATTTGCAAGAGGCCACCATCGTAGAACATGTTGACCTGTTCCGCATTAGGTCAACGTGTTATGCAAAAATGTGATGTAAGGCTTAGCGCGCATTGCGGGTTTATCCGCCGTGAATTTTATCGCATTTTTCTGTGGAACATTTAATCAGACATAGGTGTACGCATTTGCAGACACTTCAGATTTTCAAACCTGTCAGTCGAGAGCCAAATTTACAAATTTGTGGATGAAATTAGTGGAAAAAAACCGTAATGGCCAAAAGAACTGCAGGGCGCGAAGGAAAAAACTTTCATTGGTGGAATAAAATTAAATTATAATTAAATCTCGAGTTTAGAAATAAATCGCTACCAAGAATTCGCGAGCTGCGAAAATTTCCTTACAAAAATATTCGCCGAGGAATAATCCGCAGTGCGCGTTATGTCCAAAGAATGACTTGTGTCGTATATTAAATACGGATCTACTTATACTTTTACAGCACAAATTACCAAATGTTTGTGTTCTGTGTATAAAAACATATGCTAGTTACCGGTTCTGTTAAACAGCTTGTTTTGCGGATGGAAATAAGTCATGTTATTGGAAGGGTGATTGATTTGAATGTAGATGGATAAGACTGTGTGACAGATCTTATGGATAGATAAATAGATAAAGGCATTTAATTGTAGCTACAAAAACAAACATACACAAAGTAACAAAAGGAAAAGAAGGAATTTAAGGTGGTAGATACAAACAAAAAAAACTTAAACACCCAGACACGAGAAAAATATTTGCAGATCATACAAACATTAGTCCAGCATTCATCTGCAACTCAGCAGGTCTTTGGCGCACTGCGCTACAGGTTGTAATTTTCTAAGACATTTTATACATTTTCTAAGTCATAAACCAGTTTTATTTTGAGTGTTCTTTCCTTTCCAATTGAATCATTCACGCATTTGCTTAACGGTTGGTTACTGAGTTGGTGAACATTATTTTTAATAGCCTCTGTTTGTTTATTTTATCTTCTCGTGTTTTGACAGTTACAGGCTATTTAGATGCTCACATTGTTTTACGATAGCAACACACGAACCCCCAAAGGCATACCTGTATAAACGCGACACAGAACTGAAATATTTATGTGATTAGGTTCCTACACGAATTTCGAGGACATAGGTATACATACCTATACCATAAAATATCCGTTAGCAACATCTGTAAGTTATGAATGAGAATGATAACGGTCAGTTCTGATTTTATTTTGTTATATAGGGTTTATTTTTTACCCTCATTTCCTAGATTAAAACTCTTTTTAATCAGCTTTTGTATATTGCCTGTACACGGCCATTTGTACATCTATTTAAATGATTCTTTGTTTATCCTAAAGGGTGTACCATCGAGGTTACATTTATACATTTGGTGTGGATTCGATTATGGAAAACAGGATAGAAACCCTAAACCCAACGAACTAAAGAAAACGCATTGCAATTAGAGTATAAATAAATATGCCGGTCTTGATAAGGCCTACATATTTGAGCCTTTTGGAGTCGAGACCCTGGGCCCGTGAGGAACAGGAGCCCATCGCTTTTTCAAAATTATTTCACGATGTCTGGAAGAAACATTGTCTGAGCCAAGAGCCGGGTCCTATCTGGCCCAACGTATTAGCATTGGCATTCAACGTGGCAATGCCACCAGTGTCTTGGGTACTCTGCCCTCTGGCAGTGATCTGGATCAGTTGAGCTATCTATAGATCGTTTTAAACGGTCTTTAGATAGCTCAACTGTTTCACGTGTATTTTATATTACTGTATATTATTCTGTACTTAATGTAATTAATGTAATTAGTAATGTATGTAATGTAATTAATGTATTTTGTATGTATAAAAAAAATATTAGCATTCTGCACTCCTTATCTATATAAACTATAAATGTGCAAAATTTCATACTCCTCCGTAAGCGCAATTTTCGTAAAAAGAGGTACAAAGTTTTGGCTTCACGTATTAATATATAGTTATAAGACTTATCTGAATAAAATACATTTTAATTAAATTTAATTCGTAATATCTTCGTACAACTGAGGTAAGGTAAACTCTCTTAGGGTTTGAATGTTTGATGTTGATTTTGCTTCAGAAAGTTAACCTACAGTCTCTAGGAACATACTAAGTTCAAAGTCAAAGTGAAAACATTATTTTTTCAATAAAATTACAAGAACCAATTTGAATCGTTTTTACATGCTAGAGAATCTGGGTGCTGGTTCCTCCTAACTCCGTTCAAGAAGAATCCGGCACTTTTTGTATGATCCTGGCCAATTTTGTTACGGATGCCGAGTCGAGTTGGAGCAGATTCATCCCAAGCATTTTCTCATCTAAATAATCTGATATTTTATAATATGCTTAAATAGACACTTAGAGGCAATTCGGTAGGTTCATTTCTAAAATTAGGAATTGTTTAAAATATATTTAGTTAGTCATAGCATTTATAAAACCTATTCGTTTGGTACCATCTAACTAAATTAGGAACGCTTAATTAAGTTAGATTAAATTAAATTAGGATAAGTTGGTAGCAGCAGAATACCAAAGGATAATTTGACAGTTCAAAACCTAATTTTAGCTAAAATTAGTTAGGTTGGTGCCAACAGAATCGAGACCATTTTCTGTTTTATTACGTTTTTAAATTTGCTAATCGACAAATCTAACACGTCGCTTGGGACCTTGTTATCGAAGCGTACGCTTTTCCCTATAAAAGACTTATTAACTTTAGCGAGCCTAACAGTGGGAACAGCGAGTTTATCTTTATATCTAGTATTATGTCAATTTTTTATACAAATGAACTTTTTTGTCCACATACATTAGATTTTCGTATATATACTTATAATTTATTTATTCCTTTAAATTTATTTCTAACTTGGTTGACTGACTGACTTGACTTGGTTCTGTCAGTCACGATCGGTACAATTTAAATTCCCAGGAGATATTCAGTCAGCTCCCTTAGATGAATGCCTCACAATACCAAATTGCAGCCCAATTTGTCTTGGCAGCCGCAAAGTTCATACTGATTTATTAGTATAAATACACTCGTAAATTGCTCAAAGTGTTCATTTCTTGCTCACTTATACTTTGAAAATACATAAATAAACCCCCCGATTGTGGGGGTTATTGCAAGCGAAGTCCTGTCAAACCTTATTTCGGGTAAACAGCCCGTTTTGTGGCCGATAAGGGTTACCCGATAAAATATACCTAGTTATAATGCCGGTGTAATATCGTTATCAATGTGACATCAAATCGTGCGATAGACCTTTTTGGAATTACGATACAGTGAGCGTGTCCAGCTGAGACGCAGGTACAATTCTC
The DNA here is from genome assembly GCA_948098915.1 of Lampropteryx suffumata. Lineage (NCBI taxonomy): Eukaryota > Metazoa > Arthropoda > Insecta > Lepidoptera > Geometridae > Lampropteryx > Lampropteryx suffumata. The sequence continues at coordinate 7,880,217 of OX402563.1, forward strand.
GCTGCGGGAGAATATTTGCATTATCTGTAAATACTATTTTGACGGAATAGTGGATTCTACGATTTGATGATGATGATTTTGAAATAAAATGACTGCATAATTATAGTCAAATTGGGCTTGCCGTCTCAAAAATTACGGTGAAGTTCTTTATAACATGTTTGTACCCAGCTCAGGACTCATAGGAGACTTCATAGGATATTGGGGAAAACTTAAAATTTAAGTCAATAAACATTTATTATTTTTATTATTATTAACAGAAATGTACAGAATAATATACAATAATATAAAATACGTAAAAAAAGTGTTAAGCTATCTAAGGACCGTTTAAAACGATACATAGATACTGATCCAGATCACTGCCAGAGGGCAGCGTTTACAAGACACTGGCGACATTGCCATGTTGAATGGCAATGCTAATACGCAGAGTCAGATAGGAGCCAGCTCTGGGGTCACGCAATGTATTTACCAGACGCCGTGATATACCTATTATTAACTAGAAAAAAAACTGATGATCTTTAAATGGCGAAACAGAAACCTTAAAACTAACTAACGCTAAACACTTACACATACTAAATACTACTAAATACTTGCAAATTTTTATATATTTTTTGTTTTACGACAAAAATTTGACGAAGTTATGACGAAGTTACTAGCGAATCTCACCGAGTGTTTGACGCGGTAGCTGTGACGTCACAGGGACGGTCGCGCCGCCAGTTATCGAATCGTTAAGTAACGGCTGCGCTCGGACCGTCCCAGTGACGTCACACGCACCCGCGTACATTGCAGGAACGGCATTATGCTTATTAGTCTCTTGTTTGATACATACCAAGAAGCATGCAAGTTTTATAAGATTGATACTCTTGAATTTAGGCGTCGTCAATATGACGTATTACTCCTTCATGACATATTCAATGGTGCTATAGACAGCAGTGAGCTTTTGGCTGGTATATACTTCCGTGTTCCAACCCATCGCACAAGACATACTCCATTACTGAATATTCCTCATGTATCTACTAACTATGCCCAGAACTCAATGTAGTGTCGTGCTCCAAGAATTTATAATAAATACTATAGTGATTTAGACTTATTTAGTTACTCTAAATTAACCCTTAAACAAAAAATCAAGATTATTCATTTTGAACAATTACTGAATAAATAAACCAACAAACTAACAATACCTCTTATACAAACTCAGAAAACACCACACTTTAGGTTATCCTGTGTTAACCAGACTCCTACGAGTCCTAATCCACTCACATATACAGACTCACACACACACCCTCTCACCTAGCCCCGCACCCCACACTGTGTGTGTGGGGGTGTAGGGCTGTGAACAATAATAAAAATACGCTCTAACGCACCATTCAATGTATGTATTATGAAAAGTCCATCTTTATTTTTATTTATACTTTTATCTGGAATTCATTACTTTGGTTTTGTATTTTCAAATTAAGTACTTAACTTAGTGAATGTTTTCAAAAAATTCAAAAACACGTTCCAACTCACCAATCAATGTATTAGAATAAGTCCATTTTTGTTTTTATTTTCCTCTGGAAATGATTACTTTGATTTTGTATTTTCAAATTACTTGGTTTACTTTGTGTATGTTTTCTTAAAATCAGTAATACCAATCGCTATTGTATCCGTTTTCTAAATTGTTACCTATTTGTGTAAAACTTATTTGGCCTTATTTCTTAAGTATTTTCATTAGGTTTATTATTATCTGTAACGCTGTTGTTTTACCTCAATAAAATAAAATAAAAATAAAATTACTTCATATCTACGTAACTAATGGTCCAATTTGGATAATTCAAAAAGATATATCATTCTTATGTCATAAAGAATAATGTTGTTCTATTGAATTTGCTTATAACTTTACTGATCCTCTTTGCATGCATCTGTATTGTCTCGTTAGGAATAGATTGACGGAATAGTACTAAATATGTATCCATCAGTTTAATGTTTAACAAAGACTACGAAAGACAATAAATATATGCCTACAATCAGTAGGTAGGTATAAATAAGCCCTTGGTACCTCAATTGCGAAAGAAATCAAAATAATATCGCAAAAACTTGAGAAATAACAAGCCTACTAACAGACTAATTCGAAATTAAATAAATTATCCCGAGGATCGGAATAAGTAAATTCATAGCTTTACAAAAGCTGGCCTCTCTCTCGTAACAGTGGAATTTAAGATATTAATTTGAATATCTTCCTTTATTTTCCCTAATTTTATCAGACTGGTTGTTTTTATAAAATATTCATTGAAGGTATACCTAATTACCTACAGAAATTTCGAGATTTAGTAGAATGTACTAAATCAAACACGTTCGTATGAATGCACTGTCAATAATAACGAGATCAGGTAACGTTTGATCAACGTATAATCAAAATTAGATCTAAATCGTTTTCGTGATAAGTGATTAGCGCGGTACGAAATATGTCTAAATAACGTTTTGACTTTGGTTTAAATTTGGTTTAGTTTTGGTTTTGGTTTAGTTTTCACGCGCTCAAAAATACCGCGGTCGGCCCCCTGGTGTATTAAAATAAGCCTATTTTCTGATTCACATATATATATCCAGGAAGTTTGATCCAAACCGATTAGACCATTGAGATACAAACAAACATCCATCTTTAAAAACTGTCGCAATCATAATATTGGTAGTATTCATATTGTTTTCTTCTTTGCAGACTCAAAACCTCTTGCTATCAGGAGCGAATTTCAATGCTCCAATCATAGCAAAGCGAGTGATCTCCCCTCGACCAATGGGAGGGCAGCGCGGGAGCATGGATGGGCCGTAGGATGCGTTGCTGGACACCAGCATACGTATTCATGCTGATCTCCGCTTGTGCTTCCGCCTTCATACCAGGAGCAGACGGTAAGAACACCATAGTACCTTCAACCGTGCAAGTATGGCTAATTAAATAAACAAATCGGTCAACTGTGACAACTTTTCACGACATGGTTCATTTATAATCATTTACTATTACTAGTCCAATAATACCGTCATAACGTATGACAGCACCGAACATTGTTTTAAGTTCGTAACCACAAAATATTTTTTTGTTTTATTTTGTGGTCCTGGCATTATTAATTTATTTATTTATTTTAATTGTTGTAGTTTGTGTGAACGGCTGAATGGATTAAGATGAAATCTAGTATAATGTAGCCTGTGACTTGAAAAAGTGTATAGGCTACTTTTTACCCCATAAACCTAGGCAGCTTATAAAGGGTGCGTGAGGGGTGTTAAAGTTTCTACGCCGGCAAAGCCGAAACGATAAAATAAATCAAAAAATCATATTATTGGACAATGCACACAACACCATCTCTAAACTAATTAGATCTTGTAATATAATGAGATGACTGATAGAATACAACATATTAATAAATAAATGAATAAATAATGCCGGATACTTCACACACCATCATCTGGCTCCAAAGCAAGCAAAGCTTGTGTAATGGGATGACTGATATACTACTTAAATACTTATTTATTTGTAAATACATACATATTATACATAGAAACACCCAGACCCAGGGAATCGAACCCGCAACCTTCAGCGTCTCAGCTGGACATTAGTCGACTGCGCCACAGAGGTCGTCAAATACAAACTTATGATACGTTATAATACCCAGACAGAAAAAAAACATCAATGTTCATCACACAAATGCTTGTGGGGGGAATTGAACCCTCAACCTACAGCGCAGACGACAGAGTTATAACTAACTGATCTGCCAGTGAAGATAACGTAGAAAGAGAGAGATAATAATATATTTCCTAGGTCCTATATCTCACAAGGAAGCGTTAGAAGGAGGCAGCGCCACCCTGTACTGCGACACCACTCCTGACTCCTCCGACGACGAGTTCATGATCCTCGTCTGGTACAAGAACAGCCTGCCGATCTACAGGTGAGGAAAATCAGTCAAGTACAAGTCTCTGTAGACAAACCGTATTATCTCCTTTATTGTTAATGGCAATGTCATAATAATGTAAATTTTGCCAATGTCAAGTGTTTAGTTTTAAATAAAATGGTATCATTCATGTATATAATATAAAAATGAATCCCTAGTTCCCTTGGTCACGGCATCACCCGTGAAGGGCTAGACCGATTTCGCTAATTCTTTGTTGTGTTTGTTATTGTCAGGAGAAGGTTCTTATGAATAAAAAAATTAAGAAAGTTGCTTGGAAAATTAGAAAATTTAAGAATTAATGAAATTTGATGGCCTCAATTCTGTTGGCACCAACCTAACTAATTTTAGTTAAAATTAGGTTTTGAACTGTCAAATTAACCTTTGGTATTCTGCTGCTATCAACTTATCCTAATTTAATTTTATCTAACTTAATTAGGCGTTCCTAATTTAGTTAGATGGTACCAACTGAATAGGTTTTACAAATGCTATGACTAACTTAATATATTTTAGACAATTCCTAATTTTAGAAATGAACCAACCGAATTGCCACCTAACTTTTCTAACCTTTTCCAATATAAACTTTTTTAATGTAAATGCCACGTAATGTTTTTTGACATAACTGTCAGTCGTTTGACAGTTTTAGGATACCTTTTAAAAAATGAATTATATTCGAATTCAATATTCATAGTTAAGATAGTCTGTCGGGTTAGCTAGTATAAAATAATTAAATTATTTTTGCTCGAACCACAAAGAAACACAAAACTTTTATTTTAATTGTTCACACCCTAGTGTAACTAATTATTTGAATAAAATCACCAAAACCACAAAAAAACTGAAATAACTCGGGAAAAATAAATAATACAAAAGCAATGTTTGCTTCAATAAGTCAAAAGATACTTTATTTATATTATATACAATCACAAGGATCACTTTGAAACGTCTAACATACTAGGTGAATTTAGGTAATTCGATAATATTAAGAAAAATAAAAAGTCGACGGACTAAAAAGCTTTGGAATAAAATACTACATTACTATAGCTATATAGCTTACATTACTTCTACTTCTGAGTGTTTCTATGTATAATATGTATGTTTTTACAAAAAAAAGTATATAAGTAGTGTATCAGTCATGTGGTACCCATAACACAAGCTATGCTTACTTTGGGGCCAGACGATGCTGTGTGAAATGTCCGGAATTATTTATATGCGTATATGCTATATATTTATATAACGAGGCATCAGGGGTCCTACCGGTAGTGATGTCAATGGGACTGACGTCGCTGCTTCTATTACTAGGCTCACTCATTGCAAATGATAATGACACCCAATATATTCAGGCACAATTTATTATTAACACTATTTTAAACAACCTTAAAATCTTTTTTCACAGGACTTGTCACCATGGGAACTCACCAAAAAGTGCTCTCTTAAAAATTGTGCCTTTCCAATCCAAGTTCCCAACGACTCGCCATTTTTTTATATTTCAAGATGGCTGCGTCGTTGTGAAGTCATTACACTTTCACACAATACACTTTAAAATTAATTTAATTTTGTAACAAACAATAAGGTTTTCTAAATTAGTTTTTCTATTTTTAGAACCTATTTTAAACATTAAATAAATTTTCTCTTAAAATCAAACGTTACCTAAACATCCTGAATTCAAATCATCGCGCTTTCCGCTTAAACTTCAAATTTAGTTTAACTTTTTTAACTAAAAAGGTTTTCTAAATTCGTTTAGCTATTTTGACAATCTACTTTTGACATCAGATGAATTTTATCTTCACCAAAAACATTTTAACATTTAAATTTCAAATCTTCGCGTTATCCGGAAATCGGAATCCAAAACATTAATTATTAAAACAAAATGAACTCAAAACTATAACGATAATTAATAACAAATTAAGAAATGGTTTAACAAAAATAACCAGTAATTTTAACAGAGGTTCAAAATTAAATTATCGTATATATATATATATCTATAGCATGTAATTGGTATTTAAGTAGGAAAGAAATATATATATAATAGTAGGTACCTATTCCATAGCGATGTTGGAATACACCTGAACCTCTATCTACAGGCCAGTCAATATTACTTACCCATGGAGAGACAAATCTATAGTTTTGTATAGCTCTATCATACATGAGTCATACAAATCTTCTTCAAATACCAGTGAGTTGAAAGAATTAAAATGCACCTCCTTTCGTGCACTTGGTACATGTCTTCAAACTTTGTAGGTTCTACTAGATGTCTTTCTTCGTTTGAGAGTACTATATCATATATTAGTAAATATTTCGAACTAACAAATCCATTAGTATACGACCGGATCCGACCTTATCATCGGAATACGAGGCCACTACTACTAGACCACCAATGCAATAAATAAATTAAATAAATAATCCCGGACATTTCACACAGCATCATCTGGCCCTAAAGTCAGCAGAGTGTGATGGGTACCACATGACTTATATACTACTTATATACTTTATTTCGTGAATACATACATATTATACATAGAAAAATACCCAGACCCGATACAAATACTTACAGATACAAACATTTGTCCCACGGCTGAAATCAAAACAAACTTCTGCGTCTCAGCCAGACCATAGCCCACTGCGGCAATACTTTAATACTTTGGTAGTTATACTGTGATTTTAGAGAATATTATTTGAATTTGTTTTGATGCTTTAGATATGTTAGTATAGGAATGTCGTACACATTTACGAAGTTGAACCGTTAATCCTTTTTATCCCGTGGATTTTCATAGTTTTGTTCACAAACCCCACAATTATTTATCAGGCGGGGCAGTTTGTTTAATCTCCCAGTTAAAACGGAGGTTAAACTCGGGTTTAAAGGTGCAGTCGACAAAACGCGGACACCATTAGCCCATGTATATTTATTACTAGCCAATAATATACAATCTGTCTCCTAAACAAATTGTATCAAGACCGGCTGAACGGATCTCGGCTTTGCCGCGAAAAGATATCAAATAAACAAAGACACTTGCGAAAAAATAAAATTCTTAATGATGATAGAGTTGTGAATCATTGTAGATTTTACTCTATGTATAGACATACAAGTCACCCCACGTCTCTACTTACAAATGCTTATCAAACAGACCTGCCGGGCGGTTATGGAATTCTGATACCTACTATCAAAATATTGATACTAACAGCTTTCAGTTACTATTGAATAATTGGTATTTAAGAAGGTTGATGTCGATTGTCAGACATGCTGTCGTATGAATCCTCAGACAAAATAAATATAGGGACGGAGTGACGCCACAACAAAAATGAAACTTAAAAACCGTGCTCCTCTATGTAAATACACATACAAATTATGCTCCCTGCTCTTAACACATGTCACGTCATCGTCCAGTAAACATTGAACACAACCCTTGCGCGGTCAAATGCGTTCGATGACTTGTCGTGTTTCAAATAAGATATTTATTGACACTTTTTTGTAGTTTGGCAGTTTTACCTGTTTTCATCATAAATGAAAGTATAATGGTTTTTTCTTTATTATATTTATTATTTTTGTACTAAGAGCAAAGAGCGTGATTTAGGTGTACCTATATTTATATAGATTTATATACCTATATTTATATAGATGAGCACGGTTTTAAGCTTTACTTTGGTTGTTTGCATCCGTTCCTTATATTTTTTAAGTCTGAGATAGAAATCGAACTTCTCAAAACCTGTTCCAGCTACAATCAAATTAATGATTGAAATTATGGCTAAGTATTGCTAATCGAAACTGATAGACATTGATGGTGTCAAAAGTCCCATAATTACCATGCTGATTCTTCGTTTGACATTTAAAGAAGCTTAAGAAGATTGATTATTTTATAGCTTTTAATATAAATTGATATTTTTCTTGCGTTATATCACATTTTATTAGGTAATTTTATTAGAATTTTAATCAATAAATTGTGAATTCTTCGCACAAGTACAGACAATTGAATAATAAGTGTATTATGTTGCATTGTGATTTGTAAGACGAGGAATCCTAGAAAATTCTAGATGGTCATTCCGCGATGACGTTTAGAATAGACTAATGGCGATCAACTGCGATTTTGTAACGATATTATAACAAAATTGCTTAAACTAACTGCGTAAAATTGTCAAACTCAGATATGTTTTTATTCCTACGTTCTGTTGATCCAATCGCTACTAAACCTCACAGTGCTTGGCCAGACTAGCAGCGCGGGGCGGGCAACGTTTGTGCCTGTCCGCAGTGGAGCGCGGCTTCGTTCCGAGTGTTGTCGTGTCCAGTGTTTGTCAAAATATAATATAGATGAAGAAGACTTATTTTTACTGGAAAATGACATTAAATGGTAATTTTTAAATGAAATGAAAAATTACGAGAGCAACCTCCAAAGTTTTTTGATTTATTATATTCTACAAACATAAATTAACTTTTATGTTTTTGTATTGACGTTGTATCAACATCCGCAGCAAAGGTCGTGCTTGAATAGCACTTATTAATTCTTCTACATTAATTTGTGAAACCACCATCACAAGAATGCGCGCGGTTAGCTCGAACCAGTTTGAGATCCCCGCTCTCGCGCGGGTTGTCGCTTGACGCCCCGCACGCTCACTACGCGCGTATGTACGAGCTTTGTCGTGAGTTGCCCACGCCGCTTCCCGCGTCCGCTCCGCACCCGCGTGTCCACTATGGACACTCAAAGGAAGTTCTTATGTTTGAGTTTGCCGAGCCGCGCCCGCCCCGCGCCCGCGTTTGCAGTCTGGCCAAGCACACAGAATGACCCGCTAGGCCAATGTGAAGATTACCTAAAAAAATTCGTCGAATTCGGTCCAGCCGTTTCGATTAGTTATTTCTACGTTCCATTTAATTGCTCTCAGACGATAGTTATACATTTATTTATATATTGTTAATCAATAATATAATACGTTTATCAATAATAATATACTACGATAGTAACTTCGTTCCAACCGTTCCAACAGTGTTCAACATTCACGTATTTTTTAAATGTATTTTGGCGATTTTTTTTACCAGAAAGTTTCTTGAAAATTATTTTTGATACATATATTCTTTTGATAAATATGCGACTTTGAAGTCCTCATTTTTGATGGAGTTCTTTCCCCTCCATCCGTCGGCTAAACCACTGTTTGGGGCTACTTGAAATGTTTTCAAAATTGTTACATATATGCTGAAATTCAAGGAAATTATCACGCTTTACTAGATTATAACCAACAGCCTGATTTGTAAAGCTGAAAAAATCATGAATGTTTCATACGGTCTTTTTTTTCTACCTAGGGGGTTGAATTGGTTTGGGAGCTGACCAATAGTCATTTTTATCTTTACTAACTACGGAAGTCTTTCCTATGCGTGCTCACATGCGCTTGGTTAATTTATTTTTTAATACATTGGTCCTCGACGTGGCTGAAAAAGCAGTGAAACTGAAGTGGTACAGGGCATGGCATGTCTGCAGCATGTCGGACGAACTGTAGGCCAAAGCTACCACTGAGTGGAGCCTTGAGACAGTGAGACAGCGCGGTAGACCACGCAAGCGATGGCGTGACGAGCTGGACACCTTTAGCGATTGTCGTTAGACAATGGTGACAATTCGTTTGGTTCATTTCTAAAATTAGGAATTGTCTAAAATATATTTAGTTAGCATTTGTAAAACCTATTTGGTTGGCACCATCTAACTAAATTAGGAACGCTTAATTAAGTTAGATTAAATTAAATTAGGATAAGTTGGTAGCAGCAGAATACCAAAGGTTAATTTGACAGTTCAAACCCTAATTTTAGCTAAAATTAGTGAGGTTGGTGCCAACAGAATTGACGCCACTGGTGGCAATTCGGTTGGTTCATTTCTAAAATTAGGAATTGTCTAAAATATATTTAGTTAGCATTTGTAAAACCTATTTGGTTGGCACCATCTAACTAAATAAGGAACGCGTAATTAAGTTAGATAAAATTAAATTAGGATAAGTTGGTAACAGCAGAATACCAAAGTTTCATTTGACAGTCTAAACCTAATTTTAGCTAAAATTAGTTAGGTTGGTGCCAAGAGAATTGAGGCCAATAGCGTTGGACCGAAATCAATGGAAAACTCGAGGACTGTATGGGCTAAAAACAACAACAATACAATGAAGAAATAAACAGGCTTACAGCCCGCCAGGTACTATCCTATCTTCTCCTAGGCGATAGGTACTCGCCTATCTTCTTCTTGTTCTTCCAAATGCGACACTAGTTATACCATTGTGGTAAGTGAATTAAAGTGCGCCTCAGAGGCTTATCTCGTGCACTTGGCACATGTGAACTTTCTAGATTCTACGACATGCCAGCTTCCTTATATGTTTTCCTACACCTTTTAAGAGTACTGGTATAACTCGCATTAATTTAGTCGCATATCTGCAACCGACTATATTCAGACTATATCGGCCATCACACGGCGGTTGCCGCATTTTAAGAGCCGTGCCTTTATTGCGGAAAGTCCAACTGCCTCTAATTATGCAGGCTAGTTGTAAAACTAGCTGGATTATAACATGGGTTGGGTATAAAACTGTTTAAGGAATGCTATAAGGATGTAGGCAATATTAAAGTCTTGCAAAGAACAAAAATGAATGAATTGGCCAATCGCATTTGATCACAGTAAAGGCTTCTGAACTCAATAAGAATTAGTAAGCATTAAATAAAAAAAGTTGTTTTTTCGCGCGTGCAGCCGGCGTTCATTGATTTATAAGACGTTATCACGTCAAAAAATGTGAAAGGATTGGTCCGATTGGTTTGATTGGTCCATAGAAATTTCATCAAAATCTGTTAAATAGTCTGGTTTTAAAATCAGTTAGAGAAAAGTTAAGCATTATTAATGCTACGGACACAAAATATTAATACTAGGTTTACCTATAGGAATCAACTAGTTGTACCTATGATACTGCAAAGATTTCTAAAAGTTATTATTGTACTGCAATTAACTTATACAATAACAAACTAGTACTAATAAAGAATATAACAGACGCCTACTCTCAAAGAGTACGTAAAAAAAGCAATTATTACATAAGAGATATTATCAAATGGACGAAGGTTTTGCGGATAAAAATATGTTTACTTTAGATCAATTTTTTTCTTCCTTTGTTGTGTGAAGGTTAAGGTTAGGTTAGAAGGTGGGGACGTCTATTTTTAATCAGTGTTTTAATGTGATGCTTATTTAGGTATTTATAAGTGAATATGACAAAGCTTTTGCTTATAAATTATATTATATTAAAAATTATATCTATTTAACTAGTGACTCTGTGAGCTGTAGACCTCGCGAACATTTCTCGAAATGACTGAAATAACATTTTTCACGTATTCAACCCCCATATCTCCGCCATTTTGAAGAATTTTCAAAAACCGAATCGAAAACAAAATTCTAATTAATTAATTAAATTAAATTAATTAAAATCCTAATTAAATATAAATTAATTTATGACAAAATTCTTTATAGTTACCTGCTCACAAAATTCGATCTGTAGAGAAGAACATCCGGACAGACGCCACACTCGCTTCGCTCGATCAATTACTTATGGATTTATTGTTACATATGTCAAAGAACATTGTAGTACAGTTTTTAGGTTTTAGGGTGTGTTGTGAACTCCTCACGGTGTATTGCCCGCAAACGCTCCAGTTGTGGAATGAGTTCCCTGCCGAGGTTTTCCCGGTGGAATACAGTATAGGTTACTTCAAGATGGGAGTTAATAGGTTTCTCAAAGGTCGGCAACGATGACTAATATAGGTACAACTTTTATATTATTTTTTTGTAATTACATACTTATTGTACATAGAAACACCCAAATCCGAGACAAATACTAGAAGATCATGCAAACATTTGACTCGCGGCGAAAATCGAACCCGCCACCTTCTGCGTTTCAGCCGGGCCTTGGTCCACTGCGTCATAGAGGTCGTCAAAATGACGGCTGATCGAAAAATGAAAGAAGGTAACAGGCCCCACCCCGACCTCATTTAAAATAGAGCACAGTAATAGTAGGTCACAAAGAAAACAGAAATATAAAACTATTATATATTTTACATTTTACCTACCCACTAAAAATGGTTTGTGTCCTTACAGTGGGCACATAATTCATATTGGTACAAGTACAAAAAAACAAATGAATCTTGCTACGATACAACAAAGTGCATTTCGGCTCGGACAAGCTCTTAATGCCTAACATTATATATACCTACATAATGCCTCTCATTCTTTAGCGTCACTCTATCTCGTCTGACGCGGCACTTCTCTACGAATTTTCCCAACAGGATGGGTGCACCAATGCACTAATTTAGTGCCTAAAGAGCGGAATACCATGCCCTGGCCTGCATGGATTGTAGGATGATGATGATTAGGTTCTGCAGTCAATGTTCATTTTACAAACACAGTAGTTCCCAGCAACATGCATCAGGTGATTCTCATTTCTATCAAAACCCAAAATGATCCTTACGTCATATCAATCAATTAATACCATTATAAATAAATAAGAAAATATTGATGGACAATGCACAAAACACCATCTAGCACCAAACTAAGCATAGCTTGTATTATGGTGACCAGTAGGGCGAGCGCGCTATTTGTCAACGTAATTGCCATTGAACGGATTGGTTTTGGCAAAGGTTTGGATATGGCTAATCTGAATGTCAAAATTGTACCGCGCTATTCTACTGAATGATTTAATCGTTGATTTTACCAATCGAACAAGTTTCTATCAGTTAAATCAAAAACATTCGTTTGAAAGCACTGTCAAAATCAACGCGACCCCGCAACGTTTGATCAAGGTATAATCCAAATATAGCTTTGGTTCAAACGTTCAAAATTACCGCGGTCGGCCCCCTGATGACTAACAGAAATTAGTTAATACATACTTATGGTACATTGTAACACCCAGACAGACCAAACACACAAACACATTTGTGTTCATCACATAAATGTTTGTCCTGGGATGTAATCGAACCCCCAACTCCACCTACCAATATCATCTGATGTCCCTAAGGACAACCGTTACAGGTTCTGCGTGATATAATCTTACTAATATTATAAACGCGAATACAAAATGTATGTTTGTTACTCATTCACGCAAAAACTACTGAATGGATTTTTATAAAACATTACAATAATATAGCTTATACATCAAAATAACACATAGGCTATAATTTATAAAGATATTGAGTGAATTGTCTAAAATATATCGATAAGTGTCAAGTATGTAGGAAAAAAATCTGCCATCTGCGAACTATTCTGGCGTGCGCTGTAAAAACCGTTAGAATTACTCGAAGTACTAATTCTGCGCAGACGAAGTCGCGGGCACCAGCTAGTTACGTATATAATTACTTTACGTGCCCGTTAGAATTTTTAATGGACCTAATATTATGGCTTTACTTGGTACATAGGTAATATTCTACTTGTGTTGTCAATCATGTCGGGTATGCAAACACGTGCTCATTATCTATTCATAAATCATACAAGTCTGACTGGCTCTTTGCCTACATTTAGTTGTGATAGGCTATGAACCACTTATACTACACATTATTGAGCGTTACCAAACAGGTTAACCAGTTACGCATACTTTTTATTGTATGTCTCAAGAAATTCGAAATTCCAGTTACTTAGAATCTAAATCATTCTTCTTAGATGTGGTGTGGACAAGTGGTGTTAAGAATATCATGGATAGTTGTATAGACCATGAATAAACCAAAAATATTGCAAGTGTTTGACAAAACAGGGATAATAGACTTGACCTTGACTTTAACTTTGAATTGAATTAGTCAGTTAGAATCTTAATAAATATACTTAGAAAAACTAGTGGTGTTAAAAATACTTGTCATTGATTAATGTGTATATCAAATAAGCAAAAATCTTGCAAGTGTGTTCCAAAACAAGGATAGTAGAATTAATTAGTTAGAATCTAAATAAATATACTTAGACAAACTAGTGGTATTAAATATTAGGCCAGTCAAAATAGACGTTTTTTTTGGTCAACTTTGCACTAAATTTCCTCAAAAAGTATGGACATTAGAAAAAAAAATTTAATACAAAAGTTGTAGAGAATAAACTGATCTTTCAAAATCATTGCTTGATGCATTATATTGATTAATCTAATATTTCAAAAGTTATCAGCCGCGATAGAAAAACTAGTTCATTAAATGGGCCATAAATCGTAAACGGTTAGTGTAACAAAAAAGTTTACAAGCAACAAAAGATGCGAAATTGTATTCTCTACAATAATGGTTTCAAGAACTTTTGCCCTAAAGTGCATAGTTATCGAGATATCGGCCAAAACGTTTTTTTCAAGATTGCGCTTGAAGCGTCACCTGGATCTGTCAGCATTTTGTCATTTTATGCTCAGTAGTGAGCATACCCCTTATAAAAATAAAATTTTCATCGGAAATTTAATGCAAAGTTAAATGCTATTTTGACTGGCCTATACACTTATCATGGATTAATGTGTAGATTAACAAAAAAGAAAAAATAAGGCTAGTTAAATAAGTTGGTAGGAGTCTAAGTAATTATTCTTAAACAAACCAGTAGTGTTAAAAACGTATCAAGGATTGTTGAGTGCCAAAACAAAGATAGTAGAATTAGTTAGATTCTAAGTAATTTTTCTTAGACAAACCAGTGGCGTTAAAAACTTATCAAGGAATCTTGTGTTGACTATAAAAAATCAAAAATTCAAACAAGTTTGTATTGTACATGTTATTTCTTCTTTGACAATGATATTACAGAGTAAAAAAAATGTTACTAGCGTGCCCGAGTTGAAGATTCATAAAAGACCCAATTGACCATTCTCGCTCTCAGTTCACGAGTTCAGTTCAGTTCAGATCCAAACATGTTGATGAATGTGACGTTATGACCGTGGAACCGAAATTGAACAAAAATAAGTAAAATGCCGTCGTGTGTGTTTCGGAAGTGCACAAATTATCAAATAAAAATAACTAAAGCTCAAGGGATCTCATATCACGCGTAAGTACAACTTATTTTAATATTTACTACATAGTATAAGTTAATAAAAAAATGCTTGTTCCGAAAACACGTGCTCAGTAAAGAAAAGAGATAGTAATTTCATTAAATCACGCGTATGATAAGGATGGTGCCATAGATTAAAAGATCAGATGCGACGTCGTCGTAGGTATTGATTTTAGCCGGACGAAATATAGTGCCAACACAGTATTAGTTTATATGATTATTTTATATAACATCGTATTAAGTTGAATCGACTGAGAATTGATAGTATATTATGTGAATTGTGAACTCGGAGCGTGTATGTAAGGCGGGACGTGATTGTAAAGTTGCAGCTGCATAATATAAACTATTATCAATTATAGAATACTCAAACATTGATCAGATAACACATTGATTACTTTAAAACGGGTGTTTATCGCGTTAACCTTTTTTGCTCGTTGTAATACGGCCGAAACGTCGGGAAAATAATATATAAAAGGTAAACGCGATAAACACCCATTTTAAAGTCATCATTATGTTATTAATTATTTGTTATATATTATAGATTTCCTCTTAATGAGGTCAGAAAAGAAGAGTGGATCGCAGTTGTACGTAAGCAACGAAGCGAATTAGACTGGGTGCCCTCGAACAGCAGCAAAATATGCAGTGTTTATTTCAAAAGTTTTATTTCTATTTGTTACCTACCTACTTTTCTTCCTTATTAATGTCCGTTCTGTTCGATTAAATATATCTGTGTATAAATAAATAAATAATCCCGGACATTTCACACAACATCATCTGGCCCCAAAGTAAGCAGAGCTTGTGTTATGGGTACCACATGACTGATATACTACTTATATACTTTTTTTTTTTGTAAACACATACATATTATACATAGAAACACCCAGACCCGAGACAAATACTTGCAGATCATACAAACATTTGCACCGCGGCGGGAATCGAACCCGCAACCTTCTGCGTCTCAGCCGGACCTGAGCCCACTGCACTACAGAGGTGTATCCATGGCGACAATGGAAGCGCAATTGGTTACAGATAGCTATCTCTTTTACTCTTGTGTTTTCCGTATCAGTCGATCGAACATTAATGAAACAAGTGAACATGATTGTAGTTTGTACTTTGTCTATTTATCTATATGCAACTGAGACTATTTTCAAACGCAATTTACTAGGAACGTAACATATCTATACTATAAGTAAAATCGTTGTTCTTAGACAAACTAATGGTTTTAAACATTATTTAGGATTATTGCGTAATTTACCTCTACACTGCAGAAGTTGGAAACTTTAAATAATCACATACAATATCCTAACCACAAAGCGAGCAATGGCGTTCCTAAAACTTACGCAATCTCATCTACTCAGGCTTTTGTACACCCGAAATAATGTTTGTTGACAAAGTTGACCTAGAGATTCGTATCAGCCACATCAATACCCTCGCAGCTACCAGTTCAAACGCTTTGATCCAAAGTTGGAATAACTAATTTTCGTTGAATATTATTTGAATAATTGAAAAGCTCTATGGGGCGGTTGGACGTTATGCGTTCAACTCCAATTTGACGACAACTGGGAAACTCAAGGTCTAGACAAATATCAAATACCTCTCGCTTTCCTTGCTAACGCATCTGCGGAAGGATCTAATTGTATGGAAATTACATGCAGCTGTCATTTTCATACAATTTGATCTTTCCGCAGAGATTTTCTCGTCACTCTTCAGACACATGACAAGCTAGTGTCATAATCTTGAACTTGATTTTTCTGCTGCTGGGAACACCACTGGAAAGTGGATCTTGTCCAGAGATCCACTTTCATGCAGGCTAAGGCTGAATAGGATTGAATAGGACGACAGATTTTAGAGGCAGCAAGATGAGGACCGCATTTTTTTTAAGCTTTGAAATCAAAAATATTTTGTGAGACGGTTTTCTGCGCTTGCAGAAATAATTTTACAAGACCTCTCTGACGTTTATTCCATCTTCCCTTTCATTGCATATTCAACAGTACCGCAAACTTCTATAAACTTTATCAGAGTCTTACGACCCATTTGGCGCCCCTACAATCTGGTGTCCTAGGCTCCAGCTTACTCAGCGTGCTGGTAACACTGCAAGCAAGCACTGCCAGAAGGCCTAGACAAGATACTTTTTGGCGGTCAGGCTTGCGGAAAAATTAAATTGTATATATCAAATTGTACCACTAGCTTGTGATGAGTAACAAATCTTGAACTGACAAAATCGTAAAGATAAGGGCAGCAAAAATTTTACAGCCTATAAAATTTGAATATTGTGTAAATCCGTCACTGCCCTCTGGGTATTGTGATACGTTATAGTGCAACGAACTTATTTGTTCCGGTAAGGGTGGCGCTTCTGTCAATTGGCAATGTCATTTAGATTAGATTTTCGATGAGTGTTTTTTAGTTCGTTCTTTGGCCACCGGAATTGATAAGTTGGTGGCAGTATACCTATCCGTAGTTTAGATTCTTACGCCCGCCGGTCTTTTCACGCCTCACCGTAAACCTCTGTCAGAGAGATTTAGATAATTTGACAGCTCATCTTACTGCCACACTCAGTCATTAATAAGTCCTTAAGTCATTCTTTGTTTGTCATTTCATGAAGTAACATAGTTCTGCTAATTTAATATTTTTTACTTGTTTTATTCAGTAAACTTAGCGGAATTTTAATGAATAAATAGTGACTACATAAGACAAGTATGGACAATTGAATTATGTGTATTATGGTGCAAAGTGATTTGAACGACGAGGAATCCCAAGAAAAGACGGCCATTCCGCGATGACGCTTAGAATTGACAACTATCGACATCGACTTTATTAACAAACAAATTGACTATAAACAAATATAAACACTTGACACTGGCAAAATTGACATTATTATGTCACATGCCAATAACAAAGAAGAAGAAGAAGTCCTTAAGTTACTCCATAAAATGTTTTTTTTTTTAGTCTATATATTAAGGACCGACTTATCCTTTAAAAACTGGAACGCGAATTCCGTCCAGACATAATAGATTTTCTATTATTTCTTGAACCCAAGCAAATAACTGGGTGTAGTAAACATTACTCTGTCTACTTACAATTAGGGAGACTTCCTTACTGTGTTCTTGTAATGAATGTTGGTGTAGGACGACCTCTGTGGCGTAGTAGGCCCAGTGGGGCTATTATGGAACTTTGATACTATCAAAACATTGATATCAATAGCTTTCAGTTTGATATTTATTGTATTGATGGATTGATATTATGGATCGCTGCGATTTCTATCGGCTTCTATGGGTAGTTACAATGTGAAGTTGGTGTCAAACTATAACTCGACCAATTTACAAAGTACGATTGTGGTAGTAACCGTGTTTAGCGTACTAAGCATTTAAATACATCGTATATGATTGATTGAAATAATGCCTATTGCTAATCGAAATTGATAGACATTGATTTATTTATTTATTATTTATTAATTAGTACGAACATGTCAATAACACTAATTAAAAAAGAATAATACAAGAAACATTAAATGAAAATACAAATAAAAATATTAACTGTAAGGTAAGCATCTATCTACACACTCAAACCGACTTCTCACAGAATCTCAGACATTCAGATAAAATCACCTTCCATCCGTCCGCAAACACATCACATTCTGGGCTCTCAATTGATGCCGATTGCTAATCGAAACTGATAGACATTGATTGTATCAAGAGTTCCATAATCGCCCTACAGGTCCGGCTGAGACGCAGAAGAATGCTGGTTCGATTCCCGCCGCGAAACAAATGTTTGTATGATCTGCAAATATTTGACTTGAGTCTGGATGTTTCTATGTATGTACTATACATAGAAACACCCAAAATATAAAGTATATAAGTAGTATATCAGTCATGTGGTACCCATAACACAAGCTCTGCTTACTTTGGTGCCAGATGATGCTGTGTGAAATGTCCGGCCTAATTATTATATTTTTTTTACCTGGAACTGCTCACTGCAACTCAGTAACGGAGTACTCTTTCTTCTGCAGCTACGAGGTTCCAAACAGAGAATGGTCGGAGCCGTTCTTCAATACATCCTCGAGGCTTCAAGCTGACGTCCGCAGCCAGCCCAGCTCGCTCACAATCTCAGCGCTTTCGGAGGAAGACCAGGCACTGTACCACTGCCGCGTGGACTTCCGGTTATCACCAACAAGGAATCTTGGCATCAACCTTACTGTCGTTGGTAAGAACAGAACATAATATTTTATTTTATTTATTTTTATTTTATTTATTAAACAAAATCCACAGTTCTTAATAAACAATATTACTTAACGCATTTATCCTAATGCCAATAACGGATTTACATTTTTATGTTTATCACCTATAATATAATATATTAAACTTCTTTCTTCTTATCGTGTAATTATTTCGAACCAGTGTGGAGAAAGGCTTAGAGTGTGCCTCATAGGCTCCTTAAACTGATTAGTATAATTACGTTTTTAAATACTAAAAAGAAAACCGACTTCATTGATTATAATTCAAGCCCATAAAAAAATGTAAGATACATTACGTATTGAATAAATGAATGAAAATTCTTTATTGTACACCTTAAAACTAAATATAACATTTTTATAACTAAATTTAATAAAAATATTAAAAATTATGTACAATGAGCGGTCTTATCGCTAAGGAAGCGATTTATATATTATTTTTATAATGTATTGATACATTACCTACTCAATTTTTTTTTTTTTAATAAATAAATATTGCCGGGCATTTCATACAGTTTCATCTGGTCCCAAAGTAAGCAGAGCTTGTGTTATGGGTACCACATGACTGATACACCACTTATACACTTTAATTTTTTTTGTAAATACAAACATATTATACATAGAAACACCCAGATCCGAGACAAATACTTGCAGATCATACAAACATTTGTCTCACGGCGAGAATCGAACCCGCAACCTTCTGCGTCTCAGCCGGACCTTAGTTCACTGCGCCACAGAGAATTTAATAGTCCAATAGAAAACTTCCCTATTTTTCACCCTAAGGGTTGGTATTTTTTTATTAAATTTGATGGAACCTAACAAGAAGCATATCGTCTCAGATCAAAAAAAAAATTTTAAACCTGTTCATAAATGACGGAGTTCTGAGGTAAAAAAAAACAAACAAAAAAAAAACATATTGGTAGTGATTTTTATGTCTCTTGTCCTTTTTTGAAGTCGGTTATTAAAACACAGTTTGTTAGATTGACCTTTGTAAAGAGAGGACCAACATATCTACCTATACTTAATACTGACCAGTATCTATCTACCCACCAGGTATATACTATCTTTAGGTAATAATAATAATTCCCGACATTTCACACAGCATTATTTTTGGCCCCAAAGTAAGTACAGCTTATGTTATGGACATGCCTGGTATACTACTTATATATATTTAATTGTAAATACACACATATTACATATAGAAACACCCAGACCCGAGTCAAATACATGCAGATCATACAAACATCATACATTTGTCCCGCGGCGGGATCGAACCCGCAACCTTCTGCGTCTCAGCCAGGCCTTGGCCCACTGCGTCACAGAGGTTGTCAATATACGTGAATTGCGCAATTACTACAGTCAAATACATTTTTAAACCGATAAATACCGATAAAACCGATAAATATCCGCTTTAAGCCTATTTTCACCCGTGGGTTAGCTAGAGACGAGTAATAAGTTGTTGCTGGCTTTTTTGACTATTTTCGACTTAATTCTCAGATATTGCTATCCCGTAGCTGTTGCTGTAGTTACTACTTTTACGTAATAACCCTGCCTTTCAACCGTTATTACGTGATATAGTACAACAAAAATATCCCAAGATTATCACATGTATAAAATCTTCCAGCTCTATAAAATATAGACTGAAAGGTTTTTAACAACCCAAGTTCGTTCGTAGCCTAGCTAGAGTCAACCTTAATATCCGGCCCGGTTAATTCAACGTATACTCAGCAATTACATTAGATATGTGACGACCCGAGAATGTAGCCTCCCTCTTGTCCCAAAGGTGTGACAAACCACTCGGACAGCGTAGAGACAGAATGAGGCACTGATATAGTCAACTCTGTATCTGGAATGAGATAGTGGATTACACTATGCAAAAGTGAAGCACGAACGAAAACTATATCTTATAGACGTGAACGTAACATTTTTGGTAGAGGTAGTGCTCCAGTTGCCTACCCCCAGTAGGCAACTGGAGCACTACCTCTACCAAAAATGGCCACTTCAATGGTATCAAACTAATATCTGTATCGAAAAGCTGTTTTAGAAACTACCTTATATCTTTAAAATATCTATCCACCGCTATGGTTAATTGTTGGGTAGTAAAATAATAAAAAAAAAATATGTGTGCAACTCACACGTGAGAAGTGAAACCTTCAAAAAATTTAGAACCACGAATATAAGAAACACTGTATAATGCTTCCAATCTGATTTTCCCCACGTTAAATCTTATGAATTTATGTGTCTGCCTCTTTTAACCGACTTCAAAAAAAGGAGGTTACTCAATTCGATTCGTATATATTTTTTTTATGTGTGTCGCGGATAACTTCGCCGTTTATGAACTAGGAAACCAGGGTCTGATGATGGCATCCCAGAGAAATCGAGGAGAACTTTCGAAAATCGTAGTGGTGACTAGTGCATTTGTTTATTTTTTATTAAAGTGTTTTAAAGCACTACTATTCAATGAAGGTCTGGAGTCGATCTGATGATGGAGCCAAAAGTCAGTCTAGGGACTCCTCAACGATTTACAGCAATTACCTGGTGTTTTAGCTTGATTCATTTGTATTGATGAGAACTGTACACCTAGATGGGTTGTGATTGTCATTAGGAGTTTGATGATGAAGACGAAGGACAGTCAAGGAAACTCCTGAACGTTTTACAGTAGCTACCTTGTAGCTACCTTGATGTCGGTTGTCTTTTTAGTTTTTAAAACGTAATTATTACTGTCGCTTTTTCGTTTCATCGACTTTCAAATCACAACGATGCTAAAGAAGGTTTCACTTCAAAACTAACCCCACTTAACGTGAACCTAAAAAATGATTTCTTAGTTATTATTTTATAACTTTGTAAGAGCCGGACTACTAATACGTATTACAGCCAAAATTTAATGATTAAATTTTGAACGGTAAATTTTAACCACTATAAATAGTAGCCTGCGAGCAAGAGCTCTGATTAGGGGCGGACAGACAGACAGACAGACGAAGAAACTATAAGTGTCAGTCTCCATGATCCGTTCAGAGGAACTGTGGAAAAATAGGCACTGACATATTCAGAATCAAAGACAGAGACACAATCGAATTTATCATATTAGTATAGAAGTATATTTAGGTATATCCATACTGACTGACGGATGGATATAAGCCTTCTACGTATGAAATTGCTGCTCCCCCTTAAATCAGATCCTTGCATCGCTCCGGCAGTACGAGAACTGTCGAGGCATAGTCCCTAGACATTATCTGAGGATTTACCCGTTTAACCAGCTGCCCTGGTTCTTAAATTGCACTAGGAATAGAGAGATGGAATGGGTTTGCATTCAAAACAAGATGCCTATCTATTCAACGACAATGACAAGACTGATGGGCTAGTTGGTTGAGGGGCAAGAAATGCGGGTTCAATGCTACACAGAAGCAATGTGACTGTTGTAATCTGTAACTAGTAAACCGCCACGGCTTCGCACGAATCAATTTTACACAATATTAAAGCTTTTTTGTGTATAATTCAGTCCATTGGTGAAAAAATCCTCAAAATCTACGCAACAGATTTTCATACTGTGAAAGTCTGTTGCGTAGATTTTGGGGATTGCTATCTCAACCCACATTCTTTTTGTTTGCGTTTCTCACCCCTTGGTTTTTGATTTTCATTTCAATCTCACACAAAAGAAACAAAGTTAACTATATGTAAGTATGCCCGGAAAATTAGGTAGGCAAAGATAGTAGTAGTGTCTTTTCAATATTATGCCTCCTACTTCCTCGTTTCAAATTGTTTTTAATATAACTGTTAGTTTTATAAATTAACTAGCTATCCGCGCGCAGCTTCGCCTGCATTGGAGATTTTTCCCGGAACAAACCAATTTTCCAGGGATAAAAGTAGCCTATGTTACCCGGGGATAGTGTAGCTTTCCAACGGTAAATTTTTCAAATCGGTCCCGTAGTTTTGGAGCCAATTCAATACAAACAAACAAACAATCAAATCTTTCCTTTTTATAATATTAATATAGATTATAAAATAATAAATATAACATAATAATAATTATTTTTATACAGGTACTCAAGCTTTTTTGTGTAACGGTTTACACAAAAAACTATAAAAAAACGTTCATTCAAATTGCAGTCAAATAACAGTTGCTCGTCATCTTCGTAATAGCTTATTATTATTTATTATTTTAAATAGGACTAGAATAAAATGTTATTAATTTATCTTAAATATTTGACGACCTCTGTAGCGCAGTGGGCTAAGGTCCGGCTGAGACGCAAAAGGTGGCTGGTTCGATTCTCACCGCGGGACAAATGTTTGTCTGTAAGTATTTGTCTCGGGTCTGAGTGTTTCTCTGTATAAAATATATGTATTTACAAAAGAAAATAAAAATATACAGCTATATCAGTCATATGGTACCCATTACACAAGCTCTGCTTACTTTGTGGTTAGATGATGCTGTGTATAATGTCTGGCATTATTTATATTATTATTTTATTTAACTGTGTACACAAGTAAACATCACACATTCAAAATACACAAAATCAATGGGTAATAAACTTAGTGTTCCCGTAATAATAGGGCGCTACATCACGCGTTATAAATAGCAAGGCAGTTATTATGGTGACAAGATGACTGATTATAAGTCCGTACTGGATGTTACAGGAGATATTTTATCGAAAATGCAAGAGCCAGCTAAATCTATATTATATTCTAAATCTATATCTTTAAGAAACTGAATGAATGAAAACACTTTAATTTACACCTTAAAACTAGAACTTAAACAATTTGATAACTAAGAATACCTAAAAATATAATATGTACAATGGGCGGTCTTATCGCTAAGAGAGAGCGATTTCTTCCAGACAAACTTTGGATGGAGAGGAGCCTAACTTGAATGGAAGATTGGTCGGGGTGCACTAAATTATGAGCTATTATTTAAAATTTTGGAAACTGAGTATGTTGAGAAAGATAATTTTGAGTTTATCGAGCAGATAGGGCGTACTTTGCCACATTCAGGCCACAATTTTACGAAAACATACACAACTGTCTTATGACCCTAACATTACGAGTGTAAAACGACGGTCGGACTTAGTCTGCAGAATAGAGCCACGCAGAACTGCTGCTGCTGGTAGACATTTCTGCTACCTAAGTTGTTCCTTGTACAACAGAGTCAATAAAGCTATAAATATTTACCCCTAACCACTCCACAAATGTAAACTTGTATGCATATCTTGGCTACGATCCCTATCTTACGATGACACTGAGAACCTCTTGACATTACTCAAACATAATAATTTTGCTGATATTTATGGTACAATTTAGTTAAACTCATAGCCTATACACACACACTCTCTCTCTCTCTCACACACACACACACACACACACACACACACACAAACACACACACAAACACACACACACACACACACACGCACACACATACATACTCG
Organism: Lampropteryx suffumata; assembly: GCA_948098915.1. Lineage (NCBI taxonomy): Eukaryota > Metazoa > Arthropoda > Insecta > Lepidoptera > Geometridae > Lampropteryx > Lampropteryx suffumata. Next base: position 7,904,749 of record OX402563.1, read on the forward strand.
AATACACAGATCTGTTTAGTTTTTATATTTTAGTTCACACAGTATATATTCTTTGATATTATTAAGTTTAAGTTATAATTATGTTATTGAATAGACTACCATTTAAACATATACCATTTAAATATATAAAAGAAAGTCGTATTAGTTACACCACTTATAACTCAAGAAACGCTGGACAGATTTGGATGAAACTTAAAATGAATATAGTTAGTAACTTGGATTAGGATATAGACTATTTCCCGGATTATATAATCCCAGAAAAACAACGGGAACAGGAACGGGAACGGGGCGGGTGAAGCCGCAGGTGACGGCAAACGCCATCTATCAATATTTATTCGTAACTTTGTTAATCTCTGTAATTAAATAAATAAATAAATAAATAATCCCGGACATTTCACACAACATCATCTGGCCCCAAAGTAAGCAGAGCTTGTGTTATGGGTACCCATAACACAAGCTCTGCTTACTTTACACATGATTGATATACACTACTTATATACTTGTTTTTTTTTTGTAAATACATACACATTATACATAGGAAATACCCAGACCCGAGACAAATACTTGCAGATCATACAAACATTTGTCCCGCGGCGGGAATCGAACCCGCAACCTTCTGCGTCTCAGTCGGACCTTAGCCCATTGCGCCACAGAGGTTGTCAAAATTATTCCAATAATTTGAATAGCCATCTTATTTTTAATAGTGATATTAGTACTTTCATATTTTTTGTGAAGTTGTAACCGCCCAACGAAGTGGGCACGGGTCAGATAACATAGTTATACATTATATTGGCTGTTGTGGTTACGATAAACTAATGTAAAGTAGTTTTGTACCTAAAGGTTCTTACTTCAGTTCTTATTATAAGGACATGTACTTCATTCAACAATTTAGCTATGGCGGATGATGGTATTGATGTATTTAATACCCCAGTAACTGCATTAAAACGCATATTAAATGAATATTTCTTTATAGAATAAGTTAGCAATATCCTTTTAATTATATCACTAGACCTATCTTTTTTTTATTGGGAACTAACTTGTTTAATATTTTTTTCTTTTAATCTAAATTCTGAATTATAATAGTCGTCTACTGTCACTGTTTATAATTAATCTTTTAATTTTTTTTTTAATATATATTTGGAAACTTGTAATTGTTGTGGCCATCAACTATATATGTACTTTCCGTAAGTATGTATAATTGTATATTAGTCTTTTTATGTACCTAGCTGTAAGTTTTCTTTAAAGTTATAAAATAAATAAAAAATAAAATCACATTATTAGCTACATTACAATCACATTATTATTGGGGTGTTAAAATCTGTTAGCTTTATACATTGTCATTAGTATAACAAAGGCGCTAATTATGTAATTATAAGATAGACGGCATGTCATGTCATGTGTCATGACATTGACTCACCCCACAACACTACTAACGAACAGTCAATGACACAGTGACTTTGGGGTAGGTAACATACTAATTATAACCTCAGAATAATAACCTCAGAAAAGGGTGTCTTAACAAGAGTGCACTATTGAATTTTTATGTAATTTTTTTTTCGTGTATGTGGCAACTCTGAAATTTAACAGCTGTCACCTATGATTGTTCCGATTATAAAAATGGAGCGTTACATATAAGAAGAACGTGTTATCATTGTGAAAACTCATTACAAAAATGGAGAAAGTTAAGCTGAGGTCGCTCGCAAACTTTGCCTAGTGTTCGGTCGAGAAAGAGCACCTAATGTGTCCAAAATTCGAAGAGCAGACAAAAAATTTGAAAAAACTTTCTATTGCTTAACTCTATCTCGTCTTGCGCGGCACTTCTCTACGAATTGCCGTTGAGAAGTGCCGCACTCTTGCCCATCAAGGTGGGCCCGCCGGTGCACTTGTAGCTTCGTCCCTTCGTTGCCTGCCTATATAACTGTGAAAATTTATGTAGCTAACATCCTACATAAATTTTCACAGTTATAGGCGGTGTATGTTTTTACGTTTGTTTGTTAATAAATCACGCATTAATTGCTTTTGAATGAAACGTGGTATTAATATGCATGTACATACTAAAGGCTACCTTAATCGTAGGTGAATCACTCGTGCGTGGCACATCTAACATAGTCATTTAAAAGATCAACGAAGTTACGCAATCCTCAGGGTAATCTGTACCGGGATGGGTGGCCGCGGTGGTCTTTATACTCTCTGATTGGTCGCAAAGAAATATAATAAAAATCGTTTCAGTAAAAACATTAAACAGATGGACAAATATTTAGTACTATAGCGCCAATCTATTCCGTTCTCAAAAAAAATACGACACGTCTTTGGCCTCTCCACGAGGCATCTTCAAGAACACCAGACTCGCTTCGCACTTTGACGAAAAAACACTCGGGTCTACAGACTAGTTTATTTCCGCAGTCTCGCCTGAATAAATAATAATAATATAATAATAATGCCGGACATTTCACACACCATCATGTGGCCCCAAAGTAAGCAGAGCTTGTGGGTACCACATGACTAATATACTACTTATAAACTTTTTTTTTCTAAATATATACAGATTATACATAGAAACACCCAGACTCGAGACACATACTTGCAGATCATACAAACATTGTCCCGCGGCGGGAATCAACGCGCAACCTTCTGCGTCTCAGCCGGACCTTACCCACTGTGCCACAGAGGTTGTCAAATTACCTATCGGTTCAGTTGTTTGGTTTTGAAATCAAAATTGCTGGAATAAATATGTCATCCATGGTTTCATAAAAAGGAGGAGGTTCTTAATTCGGTTGTATTATTACGGACTCAAATTTCATTCAATTTAGTCGGTTTTTAGTTTTTAATGTAATTATTATCTACATACCACGCGGGCAAAGCGGCGAACAGCAGATAGTAGTACAATATCCCTACTAATATTATAAATGCGAAAGTTACTCTGTCTGTCTGTTACGTTTTTACGCCTAAACCACTAAACCGATTTTGATGAATTTTGGTATAGAAGTAGTTGGAACGTTGGAAAAGGAGATTGGCTACTTTTTATGTATGTACAATGAGTTTCATGAATAGTTTTGACATAAAAAAAACGTTATTAAACAAAAATTTATAAAATAATAATATATAATAAAACTTGATGGTTATCGAAGCACAAGTCTTGGAATCCGCTAAATGCATACTAAACTGGGTCTACAAGTTACGATTTTTTGAACGTACGACGTATAAGTTAATAGTTTTCATGTCTGTACCGAATGTACCTTAAATTCAATTTACTTTAAGAACTAAAATTAGTAGATAACTATGTACCCGTGTTTATCTATAATATTCGTGTTATCGTGATGATATTTTGCACAATAATACTCATTAGCGACCTCTAAAAAAAACAGTTTGATTAGGGTTGATTTTTGAAGTGATAACTTTTATGGGAGATTAAACCGCTTCGTTACGTAACGCGTTACGGTGCCAGTCTGTCTGGCTTCTCCAGGCTTAGGCTTAAGCAGGCTCCTCCTCTCTCACTCTAACCCACAGCGCTAGTTAGATTAGTTTAAGTTATCACTTCTGTCGGGTGTCTCGAGACACACGTCGTCTTAATTAATTTTGATTATATCTGTTATTGAATTTTTCTTTTAATCTTGATCTAAGCCTAACATGGTCAACTTACATTTTTATTTTAACTAGTGTAAATGGTATTTATGCCATTATAGGTCGAATAATAAATAAAAGAAAAATTATGTACGTATGTATGCCAGAAATAACTTAAATAAAAACTGTGTAAAGAATTAGGATAGAAATGGGTCGAAACATTACGTCTCGATTCAATTCAAAGTTTTATAATACTGGCCTCTTTTCGTGGTTAAATGAAAGGTCCCAAAATACTTTCTGCTTTAAAAAAGGATTCGGAATTCGATACCGCACCTCTTTGCGTAACGCAATAAAAGGAGTTTCCATTCTCAGTGCTGTTACCAATCTATTTTAGTCACACAAACCAAGATATATACCAAGGAGGTTCCACTTTGGGTCATCGAGTGAAACTGCTCAAACTCGACCACACTCAAACTATTCCAGGAATTTCAGAGTTTAATGTGTTACTAACACAATTACACCTGGCAACCGGAACTCTCTAGTCCAGGAGCTTGCGGTCTTGAAAGTGTACTTCAAACAGAACTTAACGAATTTGAATTTGAAAATTAAACTTCGAGATGAATGCGAGCTAGATATTTGCATAACGATCTTCAAGCAAGTGGTTCGGAATAATCCTTGGGATCCAAAGATCCGGGACGTTCTGTTGGGTTATTTCTTACGTGGGTTACCGTTCGTGAGATTATGTAGAGAGATCAACTACTTTGATAACACATTTAACTGAACAGTTTGAAGAAATGTGACGTGAAGTCACACATGGAAGCTAACATGGATACTTGACGTACATATTTTAGTCCAAGTTTATCCATTACTAGCTGTTGCTCGCGACTTCGTCCGCATTTTTTTTTAAGGAATTTGAGCTTAAATCCTTCCGCAGGATGCAATTTATCTCCTTGTCAAATTGTATTGATAAGTTTCAAACCAATCACACCCACCACCCATTAAAAAGTTTCTATACAAACATTCACACCTCATTTTACTTTTTTATGAGAGTTATTTTGAAATGCTGAAACATGTGTCCATTTATTTTGGATTTTAAGTATCCAAACCAAGTTTCTAAGAAATCACACCATTTTGCATTTTATTTATTCATGTCAAGTTTCAAGCAAATCGCACTACGCGTTAAAAAGTTTCATGCATTCGTTTACACCCCTTTTCACCCTCTTAGGGGCTGTATTTCAAAAAATCTCTCTCGCTCTCTTATAGGTATAGATTATTTATTACAATCTATTATCTAATATAAAACAGGTATATACATGCATTCAAGGCAAACGCAGGTGTTTTTTTAATACAAAACGCTTACTAACAATAACACTTGACATCCGTTGCTGAATGACTAAAAAAAATACACCGTCCTTTCTGTCTGAAACCACAAAAATCTGATATATTTGAAGCAATAACTGGTGATATGCACCATGGTGTTTGATGTTATATCCCATCTTTGTTTTACTCACGACACTTTAGTTAGTTAGAGTAAGAGAGATATCATTCACAGATACAATAAAATCCACCAGACTAAATAGAAAAATTCGTTGTAAACGACCGATCTAGAGGCCTGCCGACATTTGCGCAGAGACAAAAGAGCCTCCTGGAGGCGCCTCGACATCGCTGGCACTATTCTATTTTACAGGCACAGTGCTAACGAAATGTTTGAATTGAGTAATTTTATGCAATTTGAAGGCCTAAAGCCCTAAAATTGATCTAAATTAAACAAGTAATTTAGACAGAAATGTCAATTAAATTGTATTTTTCTGGCTGCTGTGTTAACAAACTTATTCAACACCAACACCATTCTAACCCATTTAGCGAAAGGATTGAAGGGTTAAATTGCACTGGCAATACAGATAAAGCGTCCATATATTTAGCGTTAGCCTAGGTCCTTCGTTTATGGAACTACAAGCCGCGATTTCGTCCGCGCGTTTGTACTTAAGTCTGTACTATACTTTAATAGTTAGTCAAATAACCTCGCGAATTTACTGTGGGTAATGAACATTTAAAGTTTAAAAATCGGTTAATTCGTTTTTGAGTTTATCCATCAATACTCGTAAAAATACATAAATTCAAATATTTTCTCTATATAATATTAGTTAAGAAAATGAATTTGAGCAAGACATTGTAAGCAAGGCAACGACTGAATTGTGACCGAGGAGTGGTTATAGATCAGCGGGTCAACTAGCCAAATGGGCGGACGACATTATTAATGTCGCGGGCAGATAGTTGAGATCACAAGATAGAAGTGGATCGTACGAACAAAGAGCATATACTCAGTAGTGGGTGAAATCGGATCGTGAATGAAAATCAGGATGAATTGGCCAAAACGAGCGCTTGCTCTCGTACTATAAACATCAAGGCTTTGGATATATCAGCGGGACAGTTGTTTACTCACGCAACATTAACACCTACCACGATGATGAATGGACGTATCATCATGGAACATTAGTAAAAATGCGGCTGTGGACCGCTAGAGATGTCCTCTGATGAATAACAAAAAGTCGAATTAATTATTTATTTAAAAACTAATTAAGATACTATATCCTTATTCAATAACACAGGTCTTAAGACAGTGGCCACAAATTAACTTTTGTATGGAAAAAAAATTAGTCTTTTTTTACTGTTCGTTATTTAAATAAATAATAGTAATAAAAGATTATGGTATGTATTTTCAATATTTTGCCTCAAAAGTAACCGTTTAATTTACAAGTTAATTAAGAAATAATCATCATATTTTCCTAAATTTGACATTGAATTTGTCGTTTTAACTTGCAGTTTACATTTATAGGCAGAAGGTAAGCTGAGCAATACCGAAGCTAATACCGAAGCACCTGCAATAAGCTTCTCGAGTAGCACATGCATTGTTCTAACCATAATTAGCAAATATTATATACATGACAAAACCAATAGGTAGTATAGAATAGTACATAGGTTACATTTAACGTAACTCACGCGTGAGAAGCCGCGGGCAGCAGTAAGTAAGAAATAAAACCGTTATGTCACCTCGAGGACCTCACGGCTCCGAAGGACATAAAGACGGGTGATACAGTATTAATAAAAACCCGCACTTAAGATGGGCGCGGGCTATTTTTTTAAATCATTGTTTAATGATTATATATAGGTTGCAACGTCTCTCTTGTATCCTGGGTAAGTATTATTATCTGACTAGCTGTTACCCGGAACTTCGTACGCGTATGCTTAGAACCTTTATTTTTATTTTTGTAAGGAATGCATTCCATGCATCTAAAGAACATCTCATAAGTTTAATCTCCTATTTTACCCCCTTCGGGGATGATTTTACAAAAACGTTGAAACATATTTCTTTATTTCTTACCAAAAGCCTAAATATGAATTTTTAGATATGAGTTGCTCAAACAAACTTTCATCCCCTATTTTACCCCCTTCAAGGTTGTTTTTTGAGACAAAACGTAGACTATGTTCTTCCCCCGAATGCAATACATCTTCTTATTAAATTTCATCAAGATCCGTTCAGCCGTTTAGCCGTGAAAACGTAACTAACAAACAGACAGACACTTTCACATATATAATATTTGTATGGATATATTCCTTAATTCTTAGTAGATATATTATTATTTATTTTATTGTAGCTTTATAAGGTTGATCTACTGTCGTGTAAACTGTTATGGCTAAATATAATTTTGATTCAATTTAAATTCAAATTAATAATACAATACCTTATAATAAAATCACAAGAATTACTTTAAATCATTTTATATAATATAAATGACTATATTATTCATAAGAATGCATAGTCTCATGTAGCTCTGCCTTCAGGCAGTTGACCAAGACATTTGAAATGTATAAAATATCTTGTATTCGTTTTTTGTAGTTATGGTTATAAGATGGATCATGAAAAAGCGCTAGGACCAGGACGAGTTTCTTGCCAGTTCGTTTCGGGCTTGGGTTAGGAGGAATTGGCACCTAAATTCACCTAGTATGTAAGACGTTTCGCAGTGATCATTGTGAATGTATGGAATAAAGTATCTTTTGACTTTGACTTTTGATATAAAAGTACATGGTGAAATTAGATGCCAATTCCTGCTAACCTATGTCTGAGAAGAATTGGCAAGAAACTGGTATTGGTCCTAGCGTTTTTTTGCTTTGATGTTAAACTCATACTTAATTAACTAATAATGAAATTTAATTAAATATAATGTACCTAAAGTCACAGTTTGAAGTAAGATTGCGAATAAAAGTCGGATAAATTTTGCCGGACAAAAAGATTTGTCTGATCATTGTCCAAACCCTATTAAGGTATGTATTTCTGTCGTAGCGTAGCGCATACTTGGGAGATGTTTGTATTCCCTTGATAATGCGAGATAAAAGTTCTTTGAGGATAAAAGAAGACATTAAAACTTTGGCCGAACCGTTTTTAATTTATTAGTTTGAAAGATACGAAAAGATACGCAAAATAAAAGCAAAAGCAACAAGCTTAATATATAATAAACATTGTTAGCGTAGAGGAATTGTGGAATTTTATCTACGCGTTTTAACTGATGAGTAATGTGATAACTAAACCTACTAATGCATTCTTTTTTTAAATAATATAAATATAAATAATATATAATTTTTAAATAAAATAATATAAATATTATATAATGTATTTAGTATCTTTGAAAGTCCTATCCAACAAATGCCACACGATGAGGTACGGGAATTAATAAAATCAGACAGACAGACAGAATAAAATATCTTTTGACTTTGACTTTGACGACCTCTGTGGCGCAGTGGACCAAGACCCGACTGAGTCGAAGAAGGTTGCGGGTTGGATGCCCGCCACGGGATAAATATTTGTATGATCTGCAAGTATTTGTCTCAGGTCTGGGTATAGGGTCTATGTATAATAATAATAATAATACCGTACATTGCACACAGCATCATCTTACCCCAATATAAGCAGAGCTTGTGTTATGGGTACCACATGACTAATATACTACTTAAATACTTTTTTTGGTAAATACATACATATTATACAGAGAAACACCCAGACCTGAGACAAATACTTGCAGATAGTACAAATAACTTATGTCTTTATAAAACAAAAACTAAACAGTATTATGTCAAGTAGAGCGATCGCTAGTACATTTCTAATTACTATATAGTCCATTAAAATGTTACATTTTTTAGGCCTTAGTGTGCATTTGTCAGAGGACGCAATTTTATTTTTTTAATGTGTAGGGGGGGTCAGTAGAAGCTTAAGTTCAAGTTTGTGGGGTCGGCACCCTTGTCCCCCGGCCGCCATCTTGGAAAAGGGGGTGCAAAGGGTTTTCGCGCTGTATCTCGTAAACTAGTTACCTTACAGAAAATTTAATCAAACATAAAATGTAGCAAATTAAATTTCCTACAATTTTATTTCTATTACTTTTTATCGTCAAGTGACCAACAAAAAAGTTATAAACAAAAATAAATGAAAATTTTGTTTGTTTGTTCTAGGTTTTACAGCGCTCCAAACTTAAACGGATTCTCGAATGCTCATAGGGATGCAATAAAAACTAAAAATTAGGCTTACTTTTCTATCTATATTTTTTTTATTCATACAATTTATTATGATCTTAACATTCCTATGCTATTATTGAACTATGTTTGACCCTTTTACCCACCACCTATGAGGTATAACATGGGCAAAGTCAAATTTATAAAAATTTTGCAGAAGCATCCAGAGTTAGCAAGTGGAACTAAATTATTTATGAGTGAGAAAGTCGAGTCATCGTTACTCAGTGTTGTTGGCGAACGTTTTTTCGTCTTTTTATATGGCGGAAATAAAGACGATACTCTAGACACTCTGCGATACAAACGATTTGCTAAGACAGTGACAAAAAATGCATTAAAAAATGCATTAAATTTTTATAAATTTGACTTTGCCCATGTTATACCTCATAGGTGGTGGGTAAAAGGGTCAAACATAGTTCAATAATAGCATAGGAATGTTAAGATCATAATAAATTGTATGAATAAAAAAAATATAGATAGAAAAGTAAGCCTAATTTTTAGTTTTTATTGCATCCCTATGAGCATTCGAGAATCCGTTTAAGTTTGGAGCGCTGTAAAACCTAGAACAAACAAACAAAATTTTCATTTATTTTTGTTTATAACTTTTTTGTTGGTCACTTGACGATAAAAAGTAATAGAAATAAAATTGTAGGAAATTTAATTTGCTACATTTTATGTTTGATTAAATTTTCTGTAAGGTAACTAGTTTACGAGATACAGCGCGAAAACCCTTTGCACCCCCTTTTCCAAGATGGCGGCCGGGGGACAAGGGTGCCGACCCCACAAACTTGAACTTAAGCTTCTACTGACCCCCCCTACACATTAAAAAAATAAAATTGCGTCCTCTGACAAATGCATACCCAAATGTAACTTTTCAATGGACTAATAAACGTAGGCAGATATTATTTCACTTGCAAAACTTTCGTGAGTTGTACTATACATTTTGATAAAACACGGGCTTTACGGCTCGCACGGCTCGCGCCGTTAGATACCTCACCCGCAGTGCGAACCGTGAACTCGAGCATCAACGAGCGGACCGCGGATCAAACTCACCCTGATGAAGATTCTTTAGATGAATCGAAACAGTGTCGGTGTTTTATCAAAATGTAGGCAGATATTGCTTCGTTTCACCAGGTATCGGTAAATGATCTGACAGCAATCACCTGCCAGCCTGCCAGATAGTCATCGGGTTATCTACAGGTTTCGCGTCGGATACCAATCTGTACCAATAACGCTATCTACGCATTATATCGGGGACAGGCGAAACCGGCCCGGTAGCTTTGAATCGAAATGTACCTTTATACCTGTTTCATTAAAGAAATGAAAAGTACCAAGTTCACGAAAAGAGCCTCTGAGGCGCACTTTAATCCTTTCACCACACTGGTTTGAAATAACTAGTGATACAAAAAGAAAAATTAGAGAAATTCATCTTAAATGGCGATCTTAGTCATTGGCAAAATTGCTTAGTATAATAATAATAATAACAATGCCGGACATTTCACACAGCATTATCTAACCCCAAAGTAAGCAGAGCTTTTGTTATGGGTACCAGATGACTGATATACTACTTATTGACGACCTCTGTGACGCAGTGGGCAAGGCCCGGCTGAGACGCAAAAGGTTGCGCGTTCGATTCCCGCCGCGGGACAAATGTTTGTATGATCTGCAAGTATTTGTCTAGGGTCTGAGTGTTTCTGTGTATAATATGTATAAAAAAGTATATTATATAATAGTATATCAGTCATGTGGTACCCATAACACAAGCTCTGCTTACTTTGGGGCCAGATGATGTTGTGTTAAAGGTCCGGAATTATTATTAAAATTATTATACCTTTTTTATATATTTATACCTTAAATACATACATATTATAAATAGAAACATCCTAACCCCGAATACTATATAATCATTGGTTCCGCGGTGGGAATCGACACCCGCCACTTTCTCTCAGCCAGGCACTGCTTCTATTATTTGCAAAAGTACGTCAAACCACTCAAGGCATTGTTTACCAGACTCAGCTAGCTAGTGTGGTCATTATTCTGGTGGGTCACAGTGACCTTTCCTAATGGGTAGTTTACTAATACTTGAGAAATTTTAAGTTTACATATGTTTACATATGGAATAGTCTTGTGTAGAGGCGTATTATAATATAAATTACTATATTGTTAATAAGAATGCATGGCCTCATGATGTTCTGTCCTCAGACAGTTAACTGAGAGAACCTTACTGTTACCTTGTAACACATCGAGATAAATTAGTCCATTTTATAACATTAGTTTTTCGTAGATGAGCTAGTAAGAAGGATCATACAAAAAAGCGCTTAGACCAGGAGTTTCTTTTAAATTCTTCTCGGAATTGGGTTAGGAGGAACTGGCACCTACGAGTAAATTCACGTACCTGTTTAAGACGTTTTAAAGTGCTCCTTGATCCTTGATCTTTTTAATACAGTATTGAATTTATATTTTTTACCTATATATCAAATTCCCAGAGCTTCTGTGCTTTGGTTGACATCTGTGTTTTCTCACCTATATAGGTATTTAGGTATTATTTACGTGTCCCATCTTTTCTTTCGCTTTCCTGCAAGTGTTGAGACAGGAAGCCGGGGAAGCTATTTTATTTGACCAATAAGCGCGCGCGATATAGTTGACCGTAGAGTTGGCCGTCAGATGGTACCAACCCATATTCCGTGAGGTTGGTACTGTCAGCCAACAGTGTGTATGTGAGTATGTGACGAGAAAGAGAAAAGGACATAGAGAAGGAGAACGCATAAGCTGTGCGCTTAACCATACAGTGTGATGTTATATAAGTAATTCAGAATATAATACTAATGCTGCTTAATACCAAGGCGAGATTTCTTGACACATCATATGCGACTGTTGTATGGCTCACTCGTTATTTTATTTAAAATAGCAATATTTTATTCCAGTGCTCCCAAATCTGCCGTTTTTTATGGACGAAGTGAACAACAAGGTGGAGAACAAGATTGGCCCTTATCACGACGGCGACACTCTCGTCCTGAGGTGCTTAGTTATAGGAGGTAAGTGGTCTATGCACTCACCTTGTTATTTTGTGGTACTCGACACAGAAACACCAGAAAAGCAAATTGGCCAAGCGCACGTCAGTAAGGATAAGAATGACTAGTGGTCAGAGGCCGACCGCGGTAATTTTGAACGTCTGAACCAAAGCTAAATCAAAGTCAAAACGTTATTTTTGACATATTTCGTACCGCGCTAATCTCTATAACGGAAACGATTTTGCTCTAATTTGGATTATACGTTGATTAAACGTTGCGGGATCGTGTTATTTTTGACAATGCTTTCAAACAAACGTTTTTGATTTAGTATAACCTAGTAGTCTGTGCATAGACTAATACTAGGGTAGTTCTATAAATAAATTTGTTCGATTGGTAAGATGAACGATTAAATCGTTCGGGCAGAATAGCGCGGTACATTTTGCCATATCCAAACCTTTGCCAAAACCAATCCGTTCAATGGCAAATAAGTTGACAAATAGCGCGATCGCCCTACAGGTCCTACTCCTAAACCAATTCAACACCATATCTACAAGATAAAATCTCATATTGAACATATTTTGAAACATAAATTATGATTATGCCATGTAAACAGGCGAGTTTACCCCTAAAAAGAGTTATCTTCCAGCAAACCTTGGGAAATAGAGATATTAAAAATCAGTGTTAGATATGATGCGTTCAAACGGAAGAAAGAGAAAGAGTTATTAAAAATTATTAATACATACTAGCAAGTAGAGAAATACAATAGAAATGAATAGAATTAAAATACAATAGAATTTTTGATTTTTCATGATTAATAAATCATTCACTGATTACAAATCATGCTATCATAATCCAATTCAAACCCACTTTACATGTGGGAAGTAAACATAAAAAACATCGTTCAATAAGACTAAATAGTCTGCGAGCATGGGCTCTGATTAGAGGCAGTCAGACAGACAGACGTACATTTCGAAACTATAACAGTTCCAGGATTTAGAACTTCAAAAAACTGGTCGAAATGGTAATGGCTGATGTAGAGATCGCCGTGTCTAGATTATTATTTACAAAACTAAAAATCGAGGCAAAACTCTGTTTATTTAGTTGGAAACTAAGGTACCTTCCTATTACATCACTTTCCATTACTACCTCTATCCACGCAATAATAACTCAGTAACTGAAAATAAATTCAGGCAGGTATAGGTATAGTATATCAACGTGAAAATACGACCAATCTTTAATCTCCCTTAAAGCCTTTAAACGACTCGTTTTTAATATTACTTATAAAGCAACGAAAAGAAACGTTGCTCGAAAGGTCGATTGATCGCACACCCGTTTACAAATGTATTTGAGTAATCTGTAAAATGTTCAGAGGGTTTCTGGAATGTCTCTGATGTTACTATGACAACCCGTGCGTATACCTAAATGAGAGCAGCTTTGAGATAAATAGCTAAGATAATACTCAAATCATTACCTTTCATCTATCTGAGTAAACCGATTCCGGTAAAGGAAAGCAAGCGGAAATATATTATTTCATAATAAAAATATAATTAACATTATATAACAAATTAATTTTTTTTTTCTTTAACCTGTAGTGTCCTGGGCAAAGGTCTCCCCCTTTACCTTCCACTCTTTGCGCTCCAAGGCCACAGTTTGCCAATTTGGCTCGAATGCATCTAGATCGTCTCGCCATCTTTTCCTGGGTCTGCCGCGTCGTCTCCGTCTATCGGGCACCCACTGAGTGACGAGCTTTGCCAAATAAACACATTTTATTTCATTCTTTGAATAAGAAAATAAATATAATTATTATAATTAATAAATATATATTTGTTGACAGTGCACACAACGTCATCTATCCCCAACTTAAGCATAGCTAATACAATGTCTTATACATAGTCACCAGATGAATACATATTTACATGTATATTTTTATTTTTAAGCACATACTTATGATACTTTATAACACCCAGACACAGAATAAACACCTATATCTATATATTCATCACACAATGTTTTATCCTGGCGGAAAATCGAACCCTCAACCTACAGCGCAGAAGGCAGAGCTACTACCAACTGAGCTGACAGGCCAGTAATAACAAAATTAATTATACAAATAACTCATACAAATAATCCCTCAGCCTAAAAAATCCTGAACTGTCTATCAAAGGTCTTGGAAAAGGCAGTGAGTATCCATCTTACAAGGAGACAACAGCATCCTTTCTCAAGCTCAGTTCCGTATGAGATACAGCACCTCTACTGCTCTTCTTGATATCGTTGATAACCTTCTTCTTGTAAAGGACCAGGGCATGTTAAGCATTCTAGTGCTACTAGAACACTCCCGTGCATTTGATTCGATCAATGTCAACCTACTCATATCCAAGCTTTCATTCTATGGTTTTCATGTACTGACCATTAGTTGGTTTCACAGTTATTTAAACCACAGACATCAGTACGTGGAACTAACCATGCCTAATGGGTCTAGGTCATAATCTTCTCTACGGCCTGTACCCAGGGGCGTTTCTCAAGGCTCTATGTTAGGCCCAATTTTTTTTTATTCCGTACTCTGCTGACATCATCAAGGCAATTACTATTACAATTTCTGTAAGTTTCATCTTTATACGGACAATGTGCAGCTATACTGGTGAATATCGACTACTTATATTTGCTGTGCTGTCACAAAATGATTTCATACTTAGATGATATATCTAGTTTGTCTAAAAATAACTCTTTAGTAATTAACCCCTAAAACTCAATGTACATCCTCATTCGTACTAGACAGAAAGTAAAACAATTGAAGCGCTACCTTCTATAATTTTAGTTAATGGAGAGTTTGTTAAGCGAGTGGATGAGGCAAAATACCTTGGACTAATTATGGACAGCAGCTTACATTTTGAAAAGCACGTCGCTGAGAAATTGTTTCTATCGATTGAAGATACTGTATAATATTCGGATGTAACTGAGGAAATGAGGATAAATATTTGTGAGACACTTATATTGTCCAAGTTAAATTACTGTGAGGTTGTATATGAGCCGTGTCTGCTTGGCATAACTGTTCCAACGTGTCTAAACGCATGTAGATTCTGCTTCGATGTGCAGGTGGCACATATTACGCTCCCATATTACTCCTTTCCCGAACTCGTCCAATCTTCTTAAAATGGCCGTTCGTAGAAAATTCCTTCTAATAGTTCTTCTTTTCGGAGTAATAGGTAGGCAGTAGCCAAAATATCTGTTTGATAAATTCGTGTGTGCAAAACCCCAAAAAAGAGATCCAAGCCAACGGTGTAGGTATGTCTTTGTCACACAAAGGCACACATGTGTGACATTCCGTGATTCCTTTAGATTTGCTGTCGCTCGGTGGTGGAACGGTCTCTCCTCCGTATCCCCTCCGTTGCGCATCCTGGAACGGTGAATGTTTGCAGAATAGCCCTTAGGAAGCAGTTACTGGACAATTAGTCAGGCAGAAGATGCGCTGCCTGACTAATTGTCCAGTAATAGCGCGATTCTAACGAGGTGGGCCGCGCTCCATTATAGCACCATTATGGCGTAATGTACCTATCTATGTATACCTAATACTAGGCAAGTCCTTAGTTTGACTCACCCTCGTTCTGTGTGTATGTGATTAAATAATAATAATAACAAAATAATACATAATTCTACGCATTTCACACAGCATCATTTTGATCAAAGTAAATTGTTTATTCTTTTTCCTACTCCATTTCGTTGTCATTATTTTTCGTGTGTATTCGCAAAACAAAACAAATCCATTCTAAGCCGTCAGTCTCGTGTTTATTTTTATTGTGTTTATGTAGATAAAATGAATTTTAGGTAAGTACCTGTACTTACTTAAAATTCATTTTAAGTAAGTACAGTTCATTCCGCGTACTTATATATTTATTCAGTAAACAAGAAAACTTTTTATTTACTATATATAATGTACCTTTATTATGTATGATATGTAATGTATGTGTTTTTATCGGTATTCATAACGTCACACATCACGTTAGGCTCTGTCCAAACTGCCCCAATCCTCCATTGATTTGGTACAGCATCAAGCTGAGACGGGGACCTATTTGTCCCACACAACAATCTAGGTAGATAGCTACTAAGTTTTGAAGTTATAAATATATATATATATATATATATATATATATATATATATATATATATAACTTAAATATAATTTAATATATATATATATATATATATATATATATATATATATCAATATGTTAGTGCCCTAGAAGCTGGGTCAAATAAACACATTTTCTTTCTTTCTTTGTATAAGAAAATAAAACAGATCATGTCAATCAGTACAACAAATCAGCAAATGAGTTGCGTAGCGTAGCAGTACATGCATATTGGTCAGTGTCTAAGAATGGGTCAATCCAACCGCTCTGCCACAGTAGACAGGAGTCTGTTGGTCTGGCGAACGGTCCATCAGGGAGGCATGATGGCATGGAAACCGTCGGTGTGTGCCTCCACCAACATCCCTCTGTCTGAAACTCTGTCTGTTTGTCTGTTACGTTTTCACGCATAAGCCGCCGAACCGATTTTGATGAATTTTGGCATAGAGATAAATGGGACCTAGGAGAAGGACATATGCTACTTTTTATGTAGATACCACGCATGCGAAGCCGCGGGCAGCTGCTAGTACCTGATAAACGGCAATATCGCGGCAGCCCCAACAGCATCCTGAACGCATTGTTGTACTGGACGCAAAGCTATGCACTCTGAGTAAAGTCGATCCATATGATGCTAGTGTAAATAAACGTTTTGCAATAAACCCTAAACAATGTTATTTCGATAAAATTCAAATGGGACCATCTGGGAAGTCTACGCTTTGAAACAAAAAATCTATTCTCCAAATCGGTTCAGGCGATTAACATACATAAAAAAAATTGAGAAATTGAGAGAATTGAGAGCCTCCGCCCTTTTTGAAGTCGGTTAATAAGTTTTTATTAAATATATTTATTCCATATTGTTCTTTTATTGAATAGGTTTTCATAGGACTTTCCGCAGTTTTAATCAACAAATCTTTACATGATGACTAAAACACATCAATTTAGTAAATTTAATATGTGCCATTTAAAAATGTATCTCTAATGGAACTTTGATGTAAATAAAATACGATCGTTTGTGTTGTACAACATTTTAGTTAATCCGGCGAAACTACTGAATCTGAGCTTGGATATATGTTATTCCACGAATTAATACATCTCTCTAGCAAATTAATTTAGAGGCGAAGCCGTTTAGCTTGATTTAATAACAAACAAACATCCAAACTATAAACTTTCGCAAATATTTTATTTGTAGACTAAATAGAACAGAGTTCAGGTACATATATGTATAAGTAGAAATATATAGAAAAGGTCACAACGCTTCAAGAAATGCTGGCTCAAAACTTCTTATTTCAGCCAACGTCTATCGAGTCAGATAAATTAGGCAATTTCACCAAGGACTTTTGTCTACGTGTATAAATGTGTCAGTCTTTCGGCTACATTACTTATGATGGTGGTCTTACGGCTGACGTTACTTCCACGTGATCTTTGAATGACGTGCTTTAAGATCCTTTCATCCCAAACGTGTGTATATTGTGAAATGAGTACCTACACATTTAAACTTGTGAGGTTATCCCGCATACTATCGCAATTTTCTATATAAGTCCCTGGGGCACCCTTAGTCCCTCATGTAGGGAAAGTTATAAGACGAGACATAAGTTTGAGATCTCTGAGTGCTTTGTAAGAGCAGGAAGCAATAACTGTAATAAAAGTCGAATATAAACACATTTGTTTGATCTCGCTGTGCACAAATATGGTAGAATTGATTGTTATTGTGCGATCATTGCTTAGCGCATAGTTTCACGTCGCGTCTTCGTAGATACCTACTTTTGAGACTGACACACGCGCTTACTTAACGGAAAACAAAAAATAAAATTTTGAACCTAATTGTACAGGCTTTAACTCATTAAAAACCATAAAGTGTAGCTTCAAGAAATATTTGAACATAATTTAATTATTTACAATGACATATGAGTTTTTCAGCTTTTCGATATTTCGACACTACAAATCAGGTTACTCATAATCCGGTAAAGCTTTACAGTCGTGCTAATTTTACTTATTATAAAAATTTTCATCTTACAATTTTGAAAACTTATGTACCCACAAACAGCGGTTTAGCAGGGAGGGGGGACACTAGACTATATCAAAAATGATAACTACTAAATCTTAATTTAAATCAAGCAAGTATTTGTATCAACAACTAATGAAGAAACCTCCTAATATCCTCAAAAGACATGTTATTCAAAGATATGGCCCAAGATGTGGTAGTAAAATAATAAATAATTCTACATATACAAATAAAAAAAGGTATTTTGCATAAAAATATTTTACAGGGTCACGTACTAAATCATTTATACAGTTCTGGGAGTAATTTAGCAATTAGAGTAGACTCGGCACTATATATGCACAATCATGGTTTACGCAGGGCTGGTTTTCAGTCCACCCCTTAGCTCAAACTTAGGTGACAATCGAGCAATAAAATAAAAAAAGTTCACGTTAATATTAATGCCAAATTACTCTTATGTATTGTTATAACCCCTATTCAGTTTCACGTTATTAATCGTTGGTATTTTTAAATCACTGGCAACAATTTCAGACTACCCTCCAGATGGCTTTATTTTTAAGAACCATGTTCGTTTTCTTTTTTGGGAGAGCGATCTTCTTTGGCATTCGATCGCCGTCGCTGGTCCTGAGAGGTCGTGAAATATAGTGAACTACTGTATATAGCTATTGCTGTAAGGCTGTGATAGAGTTTAAGTTTATGAAGCAAGGTCTACTAAATATCAAATAAATGCAGTGATTGAAATCTATGCAGTTTTCCTGATCGACGTAACACATGGCATATGAAATAATATATGTAGATATAAAATATAAAATAAAAAAATATATTATATTTAATAAAAAAAAACACTATAAATTACTTACTATTGCGTATTGCTTTTTTTACTATTTACTACTACTTGCGTATTGCTCCGTGTGAATGAGCGTGTTTACATTCAAACCCCACTTTACATGTAGTACCTATGTTTATTTGATCTTTGTACAGGCCGCTAATAAGTATTATCATGCAAATATTCATTTAGATTAATAGATCTAGATCTCTTATTAGGGGCGGACAGACAGAGAACTATAACTGTTATTAGACTACGGAACCCTAAAAATATAACATAATAAACCTACCATAATTTAAGCAGCATTATTTATCGCTCAATTTGACTATCCTGCCTGCCAGAGTGGAGTTTATTTTGTATTTAGTAGCGCAAATTATTCGCGGACAACCTCATAAACATACATTCCATTTTCCTTTTTGATGCCGGTCAAAGACAGGTAAAATATGGTCACCCTTTTCAGCGAATATTTCCACGGCACGGTCTTGTTGGCCCTGCGGGAACATTCATCATACAATTTACTATGCTGAATAATATTGGCGGAGTTATTATTTTTGAATGTACGGGTACACCTGTGTTAGTACAACGGGACGGCTGACACTTTTCTTCTTCTTGACTGGCCTGTCAGCGCAATTGGTATTAGTTGGTTGGGGTTTCGATTCCCTTCAATGGCAAACATTTGTGAACATTTGTGAACATTTGTGAACGCAATGAACATAGCTAAAGTTTTTTAAACTTACGCGATCAGAACACATTATTATAAATATTTACGGGTATTTATCGCGTTTATTTACCAATTTTTCCCGACGTTCCGACAGGTTTACACTTTGTCGTGGTCACGGGATGACTGTCGAAACGTCGGAAAAAATAGGTAAATAAACGCGATAAAGACCCGTAAATATTTATAATAATGAACATAGCTGTTTGTTTTGTGTCTGGGTGTTATAAGGTATCATAAGGACCTCTGTGGCGCAGTGGGCCAGGATCAAATGTTTGTATGATCTGCAAGTATTTGTCTCGGGTGTTTCTATGTTTATTATGTATTTAAAAGAAAAGTATACAAGTAGTATATCAATCATGTGGTACCCATAACACAAGCTCTGCTTACTTTAAGGTCAAATGAGGCTGTGTGCAATGACCGGCATTATTATTTTTATTATCTATATATTAATACGTGAAGTAAACATTGTACCTTTTTTTACGAAAATTACGCGGACGGAGTATGAAATTTCGCACACTTATAGTTTACTAGCTACTGCCCGCGGCTTCGCGCGCATTGTACCTACATAAAAAGTCTATGTCCTTCTCAAAGGTTCCATCTATCTCTATACCAATATTCATCAAAATCGGTTCAACGGTTTAGGCGTGAAAACGTTGTAAACAGACAGACAGAGTTACATTCGCATTAATTATATTAGTAGGGATATAGAGTGGAAAATGCTTTTTTTATTAGATTTTTTTCAAATTCAAATAAATTATGGTCGAATTTAACCAGTGGGCGACCAGCGTTATTATAAGTATGTATTGAAAAATATGTAAGTATTCCATCAGTGATCCGATTAACATAATAAATAAATATTGCTGGACAATGTACACAACAACATCTTAGTCCCAAACTAAGCACAGCTTGTATTATGGTGACTAGAAGAGTACTTATATATTTTTAAATACATACATAAGATACTTTATAACACCCAGACACAGAACAAACACCTATGTTCTTCACACAAATGTTTATCCTGAGAGGGAATCGAACCCTCAACCTACAGTGTAGAAGGTGGAGCTACTACCAACTGAGCTGACAGGCCAGTCAAAATAAGCTATGCTTAGTTTGGCGCTAAATGTTGTTGAGATTTCCACCATATTTATTTATACTTCTCTTCCTAATACATATAGCGTCTGTCTTGATGACAATTTTAAATTGATAATGATTTATATTGTTATCGTCACAAAATCCAGAGTCGTTTGTCTATTCTAAACGTCATCGCAAAATGTCCGTCTAGAATTTTCACGGATTCTTCGTCGTACAAATCACAAAACTACATAATACACGTATAATTCAGCTGTCGCCACATGTGCTTAAAAGTCACAATGTACTGATTAAAAATCTGCTATTACCGTTACCAATAAAACATGAAATAATACGAGGAAAATTAATTAACTTTTAAGAGATAGCTACTTTATGCTACATTTTTTATTAATTATTTATTTTATAGTGTATACGGTAATTCTTTTTTTAATTACTGTTGTGTTGTTCTTACTCTTTGTTCGTGGAGTCAATACTACACAGGCCCAGTCTGAAAACCAGTGTTGCCCTATGCCTAATGGCGCAGATTAACAATAAGCTGAGATTCGTCCATACCACACAGACCTCCTTGCACCTACCTGTTTCTTACCTACACAAAGTAGGTTAGTTGTAGTTCATTTTTTAATTTTTCTTTTAGTGTTAGTTTAATAAACTTAAAAGTATTTAAGTTTAGTATTTTATTTTTGTACCTTATTTTGTGTCTGTGTAATGTTATGTCAAATAAAGCTTTTATCTATCTATTTACATTCAAATTAAATTTTTATGTTACTTCATAAAATGTCAAACAAAGAATACTCTGATACTCTACTTGAAATGTTTCGGTTACTGTCCGTCAATATTATAAAGGTACTTGTGATAGGTAGTGTTCAAAAAAACCACACGAACGAATTCGCTTTTATGCACATGTACTTTATAAAATCAAGCACAATACTGATAGTACTTCCTAGATAAGTCAAAATAATCCTTAGCCAGCTGTTACAAGCATTTCAAATTAGATCTCATTTTTCCCGAATGCCAGCTCAGCTATGTGAGCTTAACATTAACAGGAGGTTCCTAAAACCAATGGTTACTGAGGAACGGAAGCAAAACTTTTAGCGGCCGTTCAGACGTGAGACGGTGCCTGCCAGCAACAAAAATGTCAAAGGCAGTTGATAGTGTAAAGATATGATAACCACACTTAATACAGGCACATCATAATCTACAAGGGCAATAATTTATAGTGGTAAGATGTAAAAATCTGCTGCAGTAGTATGACCTTTCGGACCATCCACTGCTTGACATGTCTCTTCCAAGCCACGTCACCCAATCTTCGCCTCTTCTTATCTAAGTCCTGCCAGTTACATGCCACTCATTCTGGTCATATTAATGCTGCGCGCTATGGTTTACTGATAAGTGTCAGCCATTAAAGGTTTATGTAAAATGTTGACTAAGCACAAATACTTCTACTTCTACATCTGTGCGTGGTTCCACAATGCTACGGCCATAAGATAAGATGGTCGCCATAATATGGTCACCGCTTCTCTAAAACCTCGGTTTAAGTAAGTGATAAATTAAACTCCAGAATTCCAATAATGTTTGTGAGTTTGTGTAATTTCATCTTCCTCACAAATGGGACCCTTAGCACATAGTTTCTTGGTAGTAAATTGAACACATAGCAATGTTGGTTTCAATTAAAAACTACAAATTACGAAGTGTCATTAAAATGTCTGTCAAAATAGTTCGAATTTACCTTGGTTTATTTAATCTCGTAGATTATTTATTATTCACGATCACGATCTATTATTTAGGTGATATTTTCGTCCAAAAATAGATGTATAATTGTTTAAAATCTCTCGACAATTATTATTAAGGTATGTTCAAAGTACCGCAACGAACGTATAAAACCGTAACGAACGAATTTTAAAAATCACAAACCGTTTACGCGCTCTCAAAGTATCTTCTACAAACTCAAGCTACGTCTACTAGTTCACTACGACCCCTCTACGCGCTATCTCTACGTACTTTCTACAAACTCTCTCTCTACGACACACCTACGAGTCCTCTACGACTCATCTACGCGCAATCTCTACGTACTTTCTACAAACTCTATCTCTACGCCACAGCTACGAGCCCGCTACGACTCATCTACGCGCTATATCTACGTACTTTCTACACACTCTCTCTCTACGCCGCACCTACGAATCCTCTACGACTCATCTACGCGCGATTTCTACGTATTTTCTACGAGCTCTTTCTCTAAGCCAGGTTTACGAGTTATCTACGACCAATCTACACACTTTATACGTTTTTTCTACAACCTCTCTCTACGTCACATCTACGAGTTCTTTACGACCCGTCTACACGCTTTCTACGTGTCCTATACAACTTCTGGCATCTACCTCACGTCTCTAGCTATATTATGCTCAAAGCAATCAGACCCATTAAAGTTGAATTTGTCCGAATACCTTTGAACTAGATCAAGTATTCGCTGATTACCAATAATTTGTAAAGTGATGACTGCCATTCCCTGTATTTGGTTTGAAAAGCATGACTTGGGTATTATTTAAGTGACTTAGTAACGGATGTTATTAAAACCTTAATGAGTTTCACTGATAGAAGTTTCTCTTGTAAGAAGTAGTTATTAGTTGGCTTACCGATAACCTCCAAAGCGAGAAGACATACGCTGTCACAGGTTAAAATAAACTATACCACAAACGCTTCATTAGTTCATAAAAAAGCAATAATGTATGTACCTGACTGTACCCAAAGCAATTAGTATGTACCATCTACTGAGCTAATAGTAGGCTACAATTTAACCCCTGGAACAATCCTCGTATGAAATTTTGATGACTCTGAATAAAGCCATCAGTTATTATGATAAAGAGGGGCCTTTACGGTTTTATGGGATAGAAAGGACGGAATCCTAAATGAGCGGACCTTCACACAATTTATCCTAGACCCTACGGTTGTTGCCATGGTACTATATCGTCAATAATGAGATAAGTAATACTTTACTGAAAGTTTCCTACGAAAAATAAAATTGAACGAGTCTCGATGTATTTTTTCAGTTGAAACGGATGGTGTCGTCGTTTGGTTTCCGATTGGATTGAATTTTCGTCGTTTCGATTTTTCGACCATTTTTAGAACATTGCCAGTACTGTTACTGATACTGTTGCTACGGAGACAAAACTATTGTATATGAAAATTGTATTAGGGGTAAAGAATATTTAGCTGAGGCAATTTAGAAGGTCTTCATATCGCATGGCGTAATGTTATACCGACGACGTTTTCCCTAAATACGCAGGCGTACCTAATTACCTGGGGATAATTAGCTGGTACCTATGTTCATTCCCCTGTTATTACTATACTAGTATAATGAATAACGATAATTAGATAATTAAAAATGAAAATGAAAATGAAAGTTCCTACTACAGAATACTTTTGCTTTTTGTCCAAGGTCGTCCACCTCCCCGTATCAGCTGGTACTCTGGTGAGACGCTGGTAGACGCGTCAGACGGAGACAGCGACATTCCCAAGGTGAAGGAAAACGAGCTATACCTGCCTCTCACCAGGAACAATGCAGCTGACCTCTCATGTCGGGCTTCGAACACGAGGCTGGCTCCACCTGTTGTAGCTACATTGGAAGTTGAACTTTATTGTGAGTGTGATAGAGTTGCAAGCTACGTACCCGCGTCCCGTTACAGGGGAGAAATGTTAATTAGGAATAATTCTCCCTGAATATTATAATCATTCCGAGGTTGAGGTGAAGAACCCATGAAACTGAATTATAAATGGTTATTGACCTAAAACCAGCTTTTACTTTTATTTATAACTGTTTTTTTTTGATATTACAAATGTGATCCCAGGAAATATTTTCCCAGGATGTATTTTTATATTTATTTTCAGTACCAGCGTACAATGTATCAATACACTGGATATCCGGCACTGAAGGAGACTCCATACAAGCTGGCAGAGCGGCGATCGTGAAGTGCACTGCTCGAGGGTCGAACCCGCAACCAGACATCAGTTGGATGCTCGATCATCGCCATCTCACACATCATAGCAACCAGGTTTGTACCGTATCAGAAAGTTACCGTAAGTAAGTTACCAGTAAATAAGTTACGTTAACAGTAAGATTACTAAGTTCAATACGGAAACCTTCAAAGTTTTTTACTAAACCTATTATCTTATAGCTTATCTTTATTTCTTTCAGAGCTGGGATGAAGCCACACAGACTGCGGTGTCGTTCTTAGAACTGACCGCAGCGGTTGTTGACAATGGTGCTACTTTAGCATGCCTCGCCATCAACCCTGCGATGGCTCCCAGCACCGGCTCCAAAGCAGATGTTATCAAACTTAATGTTACCTGTGAGTTTCCCCAATCGAGGATCCGCCAATAATAAATAGTTGTTAACTATAATTCTAGATTCCTAAGCATTTGTTTCACTCACGAATTGAGAAGAACTCGCAATGGTAGAAATCTGTCTCAATTAAGCTAACTACAGACCGATTGCAACAATCTTTTGAAAGTTCAACAATTGTTAAATTATTTTACAAATGCATTATGTATACGTATCGGGGCATATATTATGTGCCTATCTGAATGTATTTAGTAAGTATTCCGTTTAATTGATAGCGATACTAGACCTGACTTTTAAACATCATCACAAATTAGAATTTTTATTCGTATTTCTTTCATGGAAAAATAGCAGACTGTTCATTTTATTCTGCTTTTTAATTTCCAGATAGCCCGATCCTAGAAGTGATTAAACTCGGAGACGGCAGTATGAACGAAGTGGTGGAACTCGACCCTTTGCATTTAGAATGCGACGTCCGAGCCAACCCCCCGGTCCAGAAATTCAGGTGGTTTTATAATGTGAGTTCATTTCAATGTAAACATTAATTATTAATTGACGTGTTTTATGTGCTTCAAAGAAATAGTGAGCGTCTGTTATGAGTACTTGACATCCAAAAAGCGAGAGGAAATTGGTTCAAGTTTATTCAACAGGCACATACAGACAAGTACTTTTATGATGAAGCTTGTTAAGCTTAATAAGCTTGTTAAGCTTCATTGGACTTTAATCATATCAAAACAAAACGCCTTCTAAAGTTTTTTCATCAAGAAACAATAAGAACTTTACATTTTACAAATGCATTCCTTTCCTTCATGATGTTGGTACATTGAAGCCAATCCAATCGAAACTTCAACATTCCGACAGGTCAACTATGCTGTGGCTAAGTAACTGCCAAGTAAGTTAACTCGTTTATTAGCTCGCAATACTCGCATATATCGAGCGCGGAGTTGTTAAATAGTTGGGGCTAAAGCGGACCATTGATGTTACGGCCTTATGAATGGCTGTCCAGCATGAAATCCATTATTTCACGATTAATCTGAACTTATTGAACATGAACACTGAGTAGATTCAAAGTTTATTAGATCAATCCAAAATCAAACCGATATTGATACAGGCATCACTAGAACGAACGAACGAACGAATAAGACCGGCGTTTCTCCTGCTGTCCCTCAATAGCATACGGACATCAACAATGTGTGAGCATCTCGACGTGGACACAAACGCAATGTATACTGGTCGGTATGGTAAATGTCTGACCGGAATCCCCTGCAACCACCTCTGACCTCCGGTCGTTTATTTAATGGCTACCTTTACAACTACGGATTTGCAAGTCTTGTTAAAACTTTTGTGAACAGACGGGAGTATTTCGGTTGGGATGTTGCCTTGCTGTCGGCAAACTTGGTAAACTTGTAGATGGTCTGATTGAATTGCGGGCACGAAGCCCTGTATTTCAACTCCAATTTTCAAGTATTTGTTGTTTCCATGGAAGTTGGATAGGTTGACGGTCTTCACTTGGGTGTAGTACTTCAATTTAGTAAATTTCCAAAGTACTCGTAGTACAATCAGCTTGCGCAACCTATATGGTTCAACTTTCAACATCACCAATATTGTACGTAAATATTGTAGCTTCGTGGCTAACAAACTAACTTTTATAGGTCAAATAACAAGTAAAAATTTAGTTTTTCTAAAGAAAAACATGTGAAATTGCATTTTGCAAGATTCCTCGGTTTTCCGAAGTTCCTATCTTTTTTCCAGGATACCGAGATAAGGCGAGACGGTATATGGGGTGACGATATCTCATCCCAGAAACTGTACGTCGAAGAGGCCACGAGATCGCATGGCGGTCGGTATGCTTGTGCCGCCGGCAACAGCATCGGAGAGACGCGGGCGGAGCATATCAGTATAACTGTGTATTGTGAGTCTATTCTACATATCCACTTTTGTCAAATGCACCAGCGATGTTTCTAGATTAAAACAGTTTATTCATTTCATTAGGGAACTCAACTTTTGCAGATTGGTTGTTTAGGCTCTTTCTATTTTTTACATGTCATGACTATACGAAAGGTATCACTTTGAAACTAGGTACATCACATTTGTATGGATCTTGCAGCATGTTCTTACTTTGCTAAGACATTTTGAACTTCTCTTATTCCTAAGAGAAATCCAGTAATAAGATAATGTAGATCATCCAAGAAAACCAGTCATGAAATTGTATGTTCTAGATCCACCCGAATGCGCAGAACGAGGCATCACCCTCTACAAAGAAACCATCAACTGCAACGTCAAAGCCCTTCCAATCCCAGACACCTTCTTCTGGCACGTCCAAGCTCATGGCTTCGAAGTCCAACACCTCACTACTGGCTCACCTATCCTCCCCTTATCCCAGATCACCGGGCCTTTAGCGGATACTTTGAAAGCTAACTGTGAAGCGAGCAATGGGATAGCTAGTCAGGAGGAACAATGTGAGAAGATTTTCAGCTTTGAGAATCTGAGGCCACCGCAGCCGCAGCAGTGTGATCTGGCGTATGAGTTTGGAGAGTTTCAGATTAGATGTATACCAGGTATGTATCTATACTTCGAAAAGACTGTTTTACCAATTATCAAACGTATAGTGTCTAGAAGTAGATGGCTCAAAGCTGTGAGTTGTTGTAATAGAACCTTAAGTCAAACCTGAATCATATTTGTATTTGATAGCTGTTGCTAGTCTTCATGGCGTAGGTCATTGTCATTATTCATAACCAAGTAGCTTTTTTGCGTGGACGGTAAATCAACTGGACGTTACTCCAGTCATGCTCCTATATTACGCAAATAATCTTGAAACTACAAGCAGCATTACCTATTCCAGTGGAAAACGCAACATACTACGAGGTGTCAGTTTGGAAGATGTCCACAACGAATACTTCTCTAGTACTTGACCGGCGAGCATCTATGGGCTTCGGTAGTGGGCACGCCATGGCTCAAGGGGCCTGGTTACTCCGTGCGGGGGTAGGGGCGATGCGGGAGGGGGACGAGGCAGGGGCTATGGCTTGTAATAGATACGGCTGTTCGAGAGCGCTGTTACTCCGGCCGACGGAAACTCTGCTCCAGGCTGCTGCTCCTCCGTGGTATTATAGTAAGTGGCTTCGTCATGCTTTATCATGATTAGTCTTCTGTTTTCACTGGACACTTGACCCAGAATGATTAGCTTTTAATTATACTCGCAGACTAAATGTGGATTAGATGACCTACAGTCTATAACTTAATCCCATCTTTATATCGAAGAATCGAATATCTTTCCATGTCACAAGTCTTCAAACTTTTTAGGTACCTACAACATTACATACATGCAATATAATGGTACTTGCCGGTTTCCTAACGATGTTTTTCTTCATCGTTTGAGAGAAAAATCCATTGGTGAATAATGGGGTTTGTACCCACGACCTTAGGAAGGCGGGCTACTACCACTAGACCATCTGTACTCTCTCTGATTTAGTCCCTGAACACACCGGTTCCCATGTTTTCCTTCACAGTTTTGAGCTCATAAATAGCTCATAATAGATCTAACTCTTTATTAACTAGCAAAGAGAAAATTAAATAAAAAATGAAAGGCATTACAATGGCGGCCTTATTGCTAACAGCGATCTCTACCAGGAAACATTTGGATGGACTGGACTATAAATAAACAGAGACATGTTGGTGTGGTGTCAAAATAAAATTATATACGTACATAATATTATGTAAACTAAATAATATACTGATATAAAAACATATACATACACAATAGGTGTAATAATAAACAAATAGAATCATAACACATAATATTAAATATCAACAATACAGAGATAATTAAGTATTAATATGACAAATAATGTTTCATGACCATGTTTTTGATGATGGGGAGAGACTATATATACATATATAAAGACACAAAGTAGTCTGTATAGCATATAGGCTTATTATGTACTTATTATGTAGGTACCACACGTGTAAAGCCGTGAGTAGCATCTTATAAATAAATAAATAAAATAAATAATGCCGGATATTTCGCACAACATTCTACAGTCCCAAAGTAAGCAGAGCTTATGTTACAGGTAGGTATCACATGAGTATAATATACTACTTATCTAAGATAGATAATTGATTCAGGCGTGACTTTGCGGAAATCCATTACAAAACATTAAACAGATGGACAAATATTTAGTACAATTCCGCTAATCTATTCCTAAAGAGTTACCTCCAAAAGAAATTCGACACGTGTTTCGCCTCTCCACGAGGCGAAACACGTGTCGAAACTCTTTAGGAATAGATTAGCGGAATTGTACTAAATATTTGTCCATCTGTTTAATGTTTTTTACTACTTATCTACTTATTTTTTTTCTTACATACTTATTATACATAGAAACACCCAGACCTGAGATAAATACTTGCAGATCTTACAAACATTTGTCTCGCGACGGGAATAAAACCCGCAACCTTCTACTTCAGCCGCCGGGCCTTGGTCCACTGCGCCAAAGGTCGTCATTGCTAATAATTGAAGTCATAAGGTATAAGTTATACTTACTTCTTTTGTTCCAAACAAGCAACAAATAAGTTCAAGGCCACTAACTCGTACCAACTTATGTACTTATAAATTACTAGCTGTTTCCCACGGCTTTGCCCGCGTGGTAGATAAAAAGTAGCAAGATAATAATTGAACGAATGAATGTTTCGGAAAAATTACAAAGCATAATCGCGGTTTTCGCGGTTTGACCATCATCCCGAGTGAATTTTTTGAAAACCTTTCTTAGCGAGCACCTACGGCCCTAGAGGAAGCTGCATACTAAAATTTAATTCCAATCCGTTCAGTTGTTTCTGAGATTTCGTGATGAATGAGTGAGTGGTAGTTGACAAATATATAGTAGACGCTTATTTTTTCCGCAGTTTTCCTCGAAAAAGACGTGGGTATCTCTCTGGGAGCCCTAGTCCTAGTAGCCGTATTCGTGATATCCACGTATCTAGTGGTCCGGCTCGCGAGACGACCTCGCTCCAAAACATCGCAGCCTGTGATACAAGTTCTTCAGTTAGATGACGTCGCGAGAAACTATCTGGATAATGTTGGAGGTCGGTACGTCATTCATCATTCATTCATTAAAATATATATTTCTTTCATTGCCTCTAAATACCTTTAAACGAGCAATTCTTGTATATATGTATATATATATGATCTGAATCTCGGAAACGGCTCCAACGATTTTCGTGAAATTTAGTATGCAGGTGGTTTCTGGGGCGATAAATCGATCTAGCTGGGTTTCATTTTTAGAAAACGTAGTTTTATCCGTGTTTTATACCAAGCAAAGCTCGGTCATCCAGGTCATCCAAATTCTCGAATTATCTGCTGAGCTATTCATAATTTTTACTTTGCGTCTGTCTTGCATTATGTCTTTGCATATTATTGGCAAATGCACTTAGACCAACTGCTGGAGAATGCTAGATATTTACATGATTGTATTTAGCA
Organism: Lampropteryx suffumata; assembly: GCA_948098915.1. Classification (NCBI taxonomy): domain Eukaryota; kingdom Metazoa; phylum Arthropoda; class Insecta; order Lepidoptera; family Geometridae; genus Lampropteryx; species Lampropteryx suffumata. The sequence goes on from OX402563.1 coordinate 7,935,436, forward strand.
AAAGTTGTTTTAGTATATTTTGCAAAAAAAATTACGATTCGTAGGTAAGCATTACGCTTTTGCAAAATACAATACGAAGAGGTTTTTGCAAACCCTGCGTCTTATCACTGTTGCCATCAAATCATTATCATTTAACACGCTATAGTTTAAGATCATTAACTACCTTAACCTTTCATTGACTGGCCTGTCAGCTCAGTAACGTAGCTCTGCCTTCTGCGCTGTAGGTTGAGGGCTTGATTCCCATTATAATCATTTGTTTGATGAACATTAGTTAAATTTTCAGAAACCTCTTTCTATTTTCAGAACACAAGATCCATGCCTCTTGCAGCCTACGATCGTACAGTAGTGGATACTCTGAAGCCTCTAACGAAACAGCGCCAACTGTTGACAGAAGACGGAAACCTACCATTTGGGACCGCTGGGAACAGCCACCCCCTGACGTCACACTCACGTTGCATAGGGAAAGCGCTGTTTAAGCACGAATGTAAAAACAAGAACCACGATATTTGTGAATCAGTGCCATCTGTTGATAGACTACGGAACTGGGATCCAAACATGTGTGGTCGGGTTTTGAGAATGCAGTGTGTTGTTGCTTGATACCAGCCGCTAGATGTCGCACTTAAAGTTTGTTGGACTGAGTTTGATACATTTACCACCCGCTTGATGTAGCACATGACTGAACCAAAAAAACTATAGTGGGAAATGAATGTGAAAAAGGACAAATTGACTGAGGGTAGAGAATACATTTGGAATGTACCAAGATAATTTTATTGATTATAATTTTAAAATCAATTTAACGTAGGTTAGTTCAATGAAATTGTGAACAATGCTATGCTTTATTTTTCGTAGATTTGTCTACAGTAAACAACGAATTTTAGAGATTATTTGTTTATCGAAAAGTTTCACTCTCCTTTCTGCGCATAAATATGTCCGAATGTAGTATTTGAATAATTACCTAAGTATATTTTGAGACTTCAAAAGACTTCGATACCTACCTATTACGTAGTTTTAACTTCAAACCATTATTATTTACACTAAACAAGAACTGTTCTTATAATATAGGTACGTAAGTACTTGCGTAGGTGTACACCTAAGTATATATTCTCAAATGCCAAATTGTTGAAACGCTTTGCACAATCTATACTTACTAATATTATAAAAAGATATGTAAAGAGGGAAAAAAATTAAACTACGATTGACTTTTTGTTTGTTTGGTTTTAGGAGGAAATCTTTGGAACTACTTAATCAATTCTAAAAATTATTTCACTGAGTGATAACGAGATTATCCTTGAGTGATACAAGCTATATAAAGTGGTGAAACCGCGGAAAAGTAGCGAATAAACAATACAAATGTAATGAAACAAAATGTTCGGGCACTGTAATTCTTGCAGCATTATTTACAAATTTATCTACAACTCATAAAAAAATAACCTCCAATTAAACTCTTCGACCTTTATGTTTTGATAACCTATTTCAAATGCTATCAAAAATAATTGTGCGATGTGTATGAGTTTATTAAATAAGCATTTTATTATAAATAAGTTAATATAAAATAAATACTTATGAACTATACACGAGTATATCTGTTGGATCTTAGTAAGCAGCGCCTGGGATGTCTCCTCTATATTCACCGAATTCTTTATTTTCACTTGTTCTAGCGCCACTAGATTTTTCTTCTTTAGCATTAAGTTCGGCAACTATAATAGGATGATGTTTAAAATCATTATCTTTATTGTTCTCATTACTTTTAAGTGGCACATAATAATTACCATCATTTGATTTAATTTTTGAAATAAACGCATTTTTATCATTGTTTTCATTACCAATGTTTCCGGTATTAGCTTTAAAAGTTAATGCACTCGGCAGTGGTAAGTCTTTAGGCGGTATAAACACATAGTCTTCTAAATTCTTGTTACTAGATACTATGTCTTTTGTCTGACTTTCTCCTACTCTCACTACTGTATAATTAGCATTACTGTGGTGATTCATTTGCTTGTAAACGTATTGCGACACCAGTTGTCCATTAACAGAATGGTTTTTAAGAAATTCATTATTAGCTTCATTATAAATGACTGTCCCTTGTTTTCCTTGAAGTTTCGATGCACTATTGTGATAATTATGCGGTGCGATATTTTGACTATTTGTGACGTGCATTTTATCATGGGGACAGAGTTTTACAGTGTTTTCTTGACAGCGAATAACTTGTTGCACGCTATTCTGGAAACCATAAGGAGCACTAATAGTGCCAATTGGCATGATGTCGTTTTTATCCACCATAACGGGAGATCCGTAACCAAATTCAGAATGACTTATAGGTTTATTGTCTGGTATCATACCTGGGTTAACATAGTATGGAACTGGACTGTTAGGCTGTCTGACTGTATACGGATTAGCACCAATCGTAGCCACTTCCGCAATCCTGAATTTAATGAACTGAGGTAAAGGCGGTTTTTTTTCTGTTCTAGTCACAAATACGTCTTTATTGTTGTACGACTCGTAGGTCATATCTGCGTCTGGACCTTCCTGTTTGTAAGAATATATAGATTGAACTGGCGTGAGATTTGCTTCAGGAACAGGCTGTGGGAATTCTATCGGATACATATGGAATGCGTTATGATTGTCTACTTGCATATTTCTGATTGGTACAAATTGTTCTTGTGGAAGTATTGGGAGCTGGACTTTACGTTCATCGAAATACTCCGACCGTGGTGGCTGAGGGATTATTGGAACCACGAGCTCCTGTATCGAGTTATCTCGTACCCCACTCAATATGCCCGACTCCAGTAAAATGTTTACCATGTCTATCGCAAGTTGGGTTTCCTTCTGCGTTGTCGTTCCCAAATACGACCCGATAATAGCCACTTCAGGCTTCACTATAACTTCTACTGGCTTAGCATTTTCTATCGGATTTGTTTTATTTTCTTTCCTGTTAACTTTGATAAGGATATTGTTGAATCCAGGTATCTTGTACAGTTGGAAAGCCTCGTTTTTTGCAAGTTGTTGGGCGGCGACGACTCTGTGACCCTGCGAGCCAAACAATTTATTTGCGAAAAGGCCTTTGATGTAGTCCAAAGATCTTTTGGGGCGGGGCTTTGTAAGCGCTGCACTTACAAGAAGGAGACACTGAAAGAAAATAATAAACGTAAGAGGTAATTTATAAATGGTAAGAACGTAAGTCTGAGCTTTACGCATGTAATACAAATTATTTAAAGGGAGCTCGGTATGCTCGGTATATTAAATCGGTATTATCAGTAAATAAAACAATCACATGTTAAAATAAGTTCTAGGTAGGTACTTATTTTTTTGTAAATACAAACTAAATATTATGTGTTTTACCCGAGACAAATATAAACAGATCATACAAATATTTATCCCGCTACGGAAATCGATCCCGTAACCTTCTGCGGTACGGGCAGGCCTACGCCGACTCAGCCACAAAGGTCGTCAAAAAGTTTTTAGAAATTCGTTTATAAATTAGCTAGATTTTGCAAATAAAACATTTTAACAAAAATTACGTTTTACATACTAAATATAAAACCGACATACGTAGATAATTTTATATCAAAATATTAAATTTCGTTTACTTGGAAGACATACATATTTTTTCTAGCTATTTTGATTTAAAAACAAAACTACTGAACCGATTATGCTATTGGACAATCGGAAAGTATATCCTTTAATATAAAAAAGTTTTTTTTAAACGGTTCATAAATGACGTAGTTAACAAACAGGTAACAAACAAATAAAATTAGAACATTTCCTTTTTTTAATTCGGTTAAGAATACAAAAAAACGATAACATCCTTGGGACATATAATTAGACAATCAAACAGAAAAAAAACTACTTACAATTATTAAGCTCCACTGCATTTTGAGCACACTTAAAATTTTCTCCCAATTCAAAAACCACACATTCTTCGTCTACTAATGCATAACGACTGCCGAATAGCTTCGTCTTGCATATTCTTATAATGATGTCGTTTGTAGAGAAAGCCCTCATTAGGAACATGACTCAAATATTACGCATTCTTATCAATTGAGTAAATAGCTATCAATGAAAATCATAATGTAATCTCATTGGCGCGAAGTTCCTTAGCGCACGGTTCACACTTGCACACACGCGGACTAGGCGAAAAAATGTGTAGGTAAGATTTGTCCGGCACGAATTTCCGTCAAGACCCTTTCTTTAGTGTAGACGGCTATCTATAGGGTGATACGAATGAATTAATTAGATGCACGAATCAACGAATGAATTTGATGAATTGAATGATGTCAAATAAAATGTTTATTTCCAAAACTCGAAAAATATATTAGTTACAAAATTTTCTACCATTCCTTCAATTCATTAGTTATTTCTGTTTCATTTAATTGCTCTCAGACGCTAGTAATTCATTCATTTGTATTTGTTATAATATAATATAATGTAATAATAAAAAAAAACATTCATCAATAATAATAAACTACGATAGGAACTTTGTTCCAACTGAGTGTTCCACGACACTCACGCATTTTTTTAAATATACTACGACTAAAACCAGCGCGTCGGATATTCATCAGAAACTGGGTTCTCCCAATAATAAAAATAATGCCGGACATTTCACACAGCATCATCTGGCCCAAAGTATGTTATGGGTACCACATGACTGATATACTACTTATATACATTTTTTAAACACATACCTACATATTATACATAGAAACACCCAGACACGAGACAAATACTTGCAGATCATACAAACATTTGTCCCGCGGCAACCCTTTGCGTCTCAACAGGTCCTTGGCCCACAGCGCCCAATGCGTCTGCTGTTGGTGAAGAAAGTTAGTTAGTACAACTTAGAATATAATTTGTGCAATGAATATAATTGTCGGTTCTGTGTCTGGGTGTTATAAAGTATCATTAGTCGTACCTGGATGACCGGGTTTTGCTCGGTATAAAACACGGATAAATCGACGTTTTCTTAAAATGAAACCTAGCTAGATCTATTTATCGCCCCCGAAACCCCCTGTATACTAAATTTCATGAAAATCGTTGGAGCCGTTTTTGAGATTCAGATTATATATATTCATATCATACAATTCCCGCCGCGGGACAAATGTTTGTATGATCTGCAAGTATTTGTCGCGGATTTGGATGTTTCTATGTATAATATGTATGTATTTACAAAACAAAAGTATATAATTAGTATATTATCAGTTATGTGGTACCCATAACACAAGCTCTGCTTACTTTGGGGCCAGATGATGCTGTGTGAAATGTCCGGAATTATTATTATTATTATTTATATATGTATTTATATTGCCGGACAAAAACACAAATTTAGCCCCAAAACTAAGGAAAGTACCTACTATGGGATACAGGTGAGTAACAGAGACAGAATATAATTTTATAACACCCAGACGCAGAACCAACATCTATGTTTATTACCCAAATGTTTGTCCAGGGATCGAACCCGCAACGTATAGCGCCTACCACCGACTGAGCTAAGTGGCCAGTCGTAAATACTTAACTTGTATTCTGCGATATACCAGTATCTCAAATGGTGCAAAAAATACATCGTGAGGAAATAGGCATGTTGATGAACCTAAAAAGTTCGAAGATATGTGAAAAGTGCATAAAAAGAGCTTCTGAGACGCACTTTATTCCTTTCACCACACGGGTTCTAAATATAATACCAGACATTTCACACAGCATCATCTGGTCCCAAAGTAAGCACAGCTTGTGTTATGGGTACCACATGACTGATATAATACTACTTATATACATTTTTCTTGTAAATACATACATATTATGCATAGAAACACCCAGACCCGAGACAAATACTTGCAGATCATACAAACATTTGTCCTGCGTCGGGAATCGTACTCGCAACCTTCTGCGTCTCAGCCGGATCTTAGCCCACTGTGCCACTGTCATTAAATAATGAACCGATAGGAAGAAGAAGACTATGGGAACCAGATGGCTGAGAGAAGTTGACTTATAATTCTATACCACTTCTATATGATATTATTACGACGGAGGCGGCTCTGTGGCGGAGTTAGCCAAGGCCTGCCTGAGAATTCGTTTATATTGTTGAAACTCATACTATCAACAATATAAACAAATGACGTTTGCAAAATTTTTATTATTATTATTATTAGTTATACTCTTATAACATCCAGACATAGTATCAAATGTGTGTCCTGGATGAGAATCGAACCCACAACCTAGATCGCAGAAGCTAGAGTTACTATCATCTGAGCTGGAGCTGGTATTCTCACCAGCTCTCTCGAGCTCACTTTCTGAGCATAAGCACTGGCCAAGCTTATGCTCAGAAATTGAGATTAATTATTGTGGTGATTCTGTTTTCCCTCCGGACTACGTAAAATTTCGTTAAATAAGAAATTTCGTAAAATTAATAACCTTATTTCATTTTTATAACCTTATTTCATTAATAAGGTTATAAAACCTTATTAATGACCTTATAAGGTTATATACCTTGTAAGGTTTTTAAAAAATCAACGAAAATCTAAAAAATGATTTACATCGTTGTTTTTTATAGGTATTCGATAAAGTGTGTTTTTATTTAGTTTTTAAAACGTAATTATAGGATGTGCCGTTTTCTTTCACGATGTTTTTCTTCGCCGTTTGAGAGCATTTTGCACATAAACTTTTAAAGAAGAAAAATCCATGGATGCCCGTCCAAATTCGAACCCACGATTGGAAGTCAACGATGCGACCAATACATTACTAGTGCTAGAAAAAACGAATTAACAAAATGGCGACAGGCTCTCTAAAACGAACGATCAGAACTTCTTGCGAATAGCTACAGTTTTCCCCAAAAAAATGGTTGTCTGTAAAGTCGGCTTACGGACGAAATTTACGTGATAACGTCAAATGAAAACATTGATAAAAAATTGCACACTTATAACCTATTAAGATGCGTCACAAGCCGAACGCTTAGGCCGATCGTGCCTCTCTATCGCTTGTCCCGCACTCTCGCTTGCGCGCTCGGATCAGGTGGAACGTGACAATTTTTCGTGCGTGCAGCCGACGTTCATCGATTTATAAGACGTTATCACGTTAAAAACATTTCGTATTATGAACGAGTGTATACAATAGATTTGGTATCCTTGGGCATAAGACTGAGAGTATACCGATACGACATTACAGCCGAATTAAACTGTCCCAACTGTCTTACATATTATTAAAAGGGAGGGGTTTCTTCTGAAAATAAAAGTCAAATTTCTGTCCATTAAAATATACTAAACTTAAATAAACGATTAGTTAGAACTTAGAAGGTATTAATTTTAATATTCATTAATATTTTAAAAGTATGACTAGTATAATTAGTGGAAGACATTGTAAGTACCTAAAACTACTTACTACCCACTTATTCATAACCACTTTATGATTATGAATCTTATACAGTTATAATAAGATTAACATTTATTATCTCTATTAATTGAAATGATAAAGATGGACAGAACTTTACCCAATAAATTAAAATAATCTAATCTAATTATAATATTATAAATGCGAAAGTAGCTCTGTTTGTCTATCTGTTTGTTATAATATCACGCCTAAACCGCTGAACCGATTTTGATGAATTTTGGTATAGAGATATATCGGACTTTAGAGAAGGACATAGGCTACTTTTTATGTAGGTAACACGCGTGCGAAGACACGGACAGCAGCTAGTAGATATAAAAAAAAATCGATACCCTAATATTATAAATCGAAAGTTAAGTGGTTTGTTACACATTACACATCGTAACAGATAAACCAATTAGGACGAAATTTGGAAAATAGATAAATTATGACCTGGTTTGAGATAGGATAATTTTTATCCTGAAAAACATCGTCAAGGGCTACCGAGCGACTACCAAGTTTATATGAAAACTAGCTGACCCGGCAACGCGTTGCTGTAGCTGAGTAGTTCTAATACGTTGAACCAATATACGCTAACCTCTAAAATTATCAGTATTTCTTTACTATATTATGCATGTAATAAACATATAAACCTTCCTCTTGAATCACTCTATCTATTTAAAAAAACCGCATCAAAATCCGTTGCGTAGTTTTAAAGATCTAAGCATACATAGGGACAGACAGACCGACCGCGGGAAGCGACTTTGTTTTATACTATGTAGTGATAAATGTATATGAAACTAGCTGCTCGCACGCGTGATATATTACCTTTATAAAAGTAGCATATGTCCCCAAGATACATTTTATCTTATTACCAATGTCATCAAGATCCGTTCATCTGTTTATCCGTGAAAAGTTAACAAACAAATAGACAGAATTATCCATGTTTATACAAATGGATTAGATTGGATATGCGATTACCTATATTTATAGTAGGGTGTGTTACGAATAAGAGGGTATACTACAAGTAGAACTGATATATATGATAAAAGAATTAAATTTACGACTAACACTCAAAAACAATACACTAAGCACACCATGGAACCTCTCCATCAAAGACATGGCGTGAAGCGATCGCAGGATGCGAAGAGTGATGCGGCTGCGGAGACCCGTGTAGCAGTTCACACATGAAGCTGATGTAGGTGATGGCGAGGCGTAGAGTCTCGATGCGGGAGAGACGCTTCTCGTATGCGAATGTTGGTACCTGATTAAGAGAGAGTTGTTAGATCTGTTCGTTAGATACTCAACGTAAAATTACAACAACCAGCAATTTTTATATTCCTAACGCGGCTTCGCATAAAAAACCGTGATATCCACTTAAAAAAACTATGTCATTCCTCAAGATACACTCTATCTATTCACACTTGTATGAATACAAATGACTAATTTTTTTGCGAAAGAGAACTAGCTACCCACAACATAGGTTTTCCTAGGGTGGGAGCTAGGGAACTTTAATATTGTTATAGTAAGTAATTATATATGATAGAAAGGTATGTGACTAGTGCTATCAATATTTCATGCTATCATTTTATGTCCCTTAAGTGGTTTAATTTTAGGAATTCTTTTCGCTGAGTGCAAAGTAAAAGGATGGTACGCCCCAAATTTCAGATCTCTTGGTGGCTAGATGGTATTGTGTGAATAGTCCAGTAATATTTATTTATTTATTACTTTCTGACTTTCTATACCTAAACATTTTAATGTATTCTGGTGACGCTGGCGGAGAAATCATCGCTCAATGGACCCAACGATGAAAGTTTACCTACGCCACAAAGTTGTTATGGTTGTAATATTGTCAGTCAGTCAGTAAGACAGACACGTAACGATTTTTACCACATATTCAATGTGATGCGATGCGTGCGTTTTTATAGTGACTATCTCAAGGCCGTATCGAGCAGAAAAGCTTAACAGGCTATGAACTGCATATTCGAAAGATGTAGAATTGTACACATAATTGGATCCAAGAGATATCTTACTTTTCTCCTCAGCTTGTCAAAGGCCTCGTTCAAGTTAAACATCCGCCTCCGTTCTCTGATATTGGCGGCGCGACGTTGCGCGACGGAGGCGACTCGGCGACGCGTCTTCTTGCCGTTCGGAGTGGACCGGTGACTGCTGCGGCCGCAACCCGCTGCCGACCAAACTGTCAAGGTGACATGAAGCTCGTTTTGTGTTGGTACTTGTATAAAAGAACAAACTGTACCTACCCTTAGCTTGTTGATATATTAAAACATACTTTCGAAAAAAGAACATATTTTGTTAAGAACTGCCTTCTGCGCAGTAGGTTGAGAGGTCGATTCCCCCCTAGGACAAACACTTGTGTGATGAACATATACTTATATTTGTTTCTGTGGCTGGGTGTTATAATGTATCATAAGTATGTAACTAAAAATATATATGTATTCTAGCAGTCATCTGGTTCCCATAGTACAACACCATCTAGCCACTAACTAAGCACAAGCTGTGCTTAGTTAGTGGCTAGATGGAGTTGTGTGAAATGTCCAGTAATATTTATTTATTTATCACTTTCTGACTGACTTGCTATAGGTACCTAAACATTTTAACGTATTCTGGCGGCGGAGACGCCGCTACGCGACGTTAAAATGTTCGTTGTACATAGGGATCATGCGAAGCCTACTGATCAATGGACCCAACGATCTTTACCTACTCTACAAAGTTGTTTTCCATAAGCTGGAAATATAAACATGTTGGATGTCTGACGACGTGATAGTCGCTATTATTTGGTTTATAACCAAGCAATTGACCAAACTCAAATATTTTTATTGAATACAATATACTAGGTGAAATTAGATGCCAATTCCTCCTAACCCAAGTCCGAGAAGAACTGGCAAGAAACTCGTCCTGTAGCTTAAACATTGAAAATCTGTCTGTAAGCTGTCTCAGGGCAGAGCAACATGAGGCCATTCTTATCAATAATATAGTAATTCTATTATAATACGCTTTCTTTAAAAGACTGCCCTCTATGTAAATTTTAAATTTCTTAATAGGTAGTTTAGTTGACCGAACAAAACTGGCGCGCAACTAACCCGGTTCTTTATCGAGGCTTCTATGATTGCAGGAAAGGGAGGCTTTTTTAATACCGCACCAACCTTTGCAAATAATATTTGTTACTGAGTTTTGTGGTAAATGATACTGTAGGTTTTGACAACCCCTAGGCATGCACAGTGGATTCTATTCTACTAATATAAGTAATTTAATTGTTGGATCACGCAAAAAAAAACATGGTATAGATAAACTCGTAGATGTGAACAGGATAGAGCTACAATGGTGACATTAATAATTAGATTGACTTTTATGATTACTCTCGCAGGACCAGCAAAATTTCGTAAAATAGGAGTGACCGTATTTTTAACCGACATAAAAAAAAGGTTCACAATTCGGTTGTTTTTTTTAATGTTTTTACCTCATAACTCCGTCATTTATTACCCGATTTGAAAAATATTTTTTGATGTGAAATACTTCTCGATTGGTCTCATCGATATATTATCAAAATCGGTTCAGTAGTTTGGTTCTTAAATTAAAATAGCTGGAAAAAATATGTCATCCAAGTAAACGAATATCGACATTTTGCTTTCTTGTACTTAATAGTATGTTAACTATCTTCAAGAAGAGGTGGTGGTGGTGGTAGAGTGGTGTATATTTATGGAGTCAAATTTAATTCAATGAAGTGAGTTTTCTTTTTAGTTTTTAAAACGTAATTAAGTATACAAAACAAAGTCTAAATCAGCTTTAAATAACAGGTTTATAATAAGTTAAACCACTTAACTGAATTGGTTTGCCTAGAATTTTCAACAGTTTTAAACAACACTAAATTACATGGCGTCTAAAATGAGCTTAAACACATTCGGTATTTTTTATAAATGCCTGAACTTGAACACTGCCTAAACACTGCTTAAAATTCGCCATATCACTATTTATCACTATCTTACAAAAAGGGATGGCTAAAATAGTGCCATCCCAACAACAGCGCTAACAGTGATTAACTTTTGCCAGAAATTGAGACACGTTTCTAAGTAAAGCATGTGCTACACGGTTTGAAAAGATGCCGATGGTTTAAAACAGAAATTTTAAACCGTGTAGATAGTGGTGTTATACCAAATTTGGTTTAAAACTTATTTCAAACCGACTAGCCGCTTGTTTAAAACCACGCGTACCACAATCGCACCGCTGCACGCACCGAGCGCGGACGTATTGCGCACCGAATCATGCAGAAAGAACGTGAGGTTATCATTGAATTCATCGAGTTATTTAGAGTTTATTAACCTACCCTGTCTCTGGGACTTAACGTGAAAGGAATACAAAGACTCCACCAAAAAAAATGTTTTTTTTTCTTCAAATGCACACAAAAGTGCAATACAAACTCCAAACTTTAGAAATTTTGATAAATAAGAAGCCATGGCGTCTTTGTAAATTGTAATAGTACATTACGAGCATTCTGCACACGTCTATTCAGCACGAGCGTTTTAAACACACTGAAGTTTAGGGTTTGTTTTAAGCCGTGTAGACAGATGCGTTCTACCAAGATCACCTTGGAAGAAACTGTGGTTTCTAACCGTGTAGCACATGCTTAAGGCCTATCAATTAATTACACAGTAAATAAATATTTATTTTTAACATTTATATATACATTTAATTTAGTATATTTTTTTATAGAAAGTTGTTTGTATGTGTCAATGTTTATCGTTTATGTCGATTAGCATTAGGTATTACAATAATATTTTGTAATTTAATATTTTTTTAATTAGAATATTAAGTAACTTTTTGTACTCATTGCCGTCGCCTGGAAGAGATCGCTTTAAGCGATAAGGCCACCCATTGTACAAAAATAACACAGACGAAATAATAGAAATACATTGTATTATTTCGACTGTGTTATTTTTGTGTATCATAATAATAGTCATAATAGTCATTTATTGATAATATTACATTATAGTTCAGAAATAACAAAAATAACATAGCAATGAGTAAATAAACAGCTAACCACTAACTACATGGCTATTTGACAATTACACATTATATTTAAATTAGATGTAATAAACAACATAAAAAAATAATAATATTGGACTATTATTACAACCTTGGATAAGGTATATTACTGCCCATGAACTCATCATAGGTGTAGAAAGTACGCTCGATAAGCCAGCACTTCAATTTCTTTTTAAAAATGTTTATGTTTGGAGCATTTATGATAGTGTTCGGAAGTCTATTATATACATCCGGACCCATGACATGTGTTAGCTTAGATGACTTTGTAAGTGTCCGCGGTAGTAATGCGAGTTTATTCCTGTTTCGCGTGCGGTACGTGTGCAGTTCACCGTTCGTTACATACAAGTCCAGGTTAGTTCTCACGTACACTGCCACTTGATTTACTACTATACTGGGCAACGTGAGAATACCTAGCTCTTTAAAATGAGGTCTCACAGATACGTCGCTTCGGATTTGCACTATCGCTCGTACGGCCCTTTTTTGCTTTCTGAAGACGCGTTCCCATTCTGCCGCGCGTGCCCATAGCTCGGCACCGTACTCCAGCAGCGAGTGCACCGTGGCGAAGTAACACGCGCGGACCACATCGCCAGACACCGCTCGCGCTACGCGCCGCAACGCATAGCACGCACTGCCCAGTTTGCCACACAACTTATGGATGTGGTTCGCCCATGTTAATCCTCTGTCAATTTGGAACCCCAGGAATGTCGTGCATTTAACCTGTTCTACAGGCTTTCCGGCTATGGTCACCGACAGTTGTCGCACAGAGTGACCCGACAAGCAGAAATGAATGAAATGTGTCTTGCTCAAATTTAGAGCAAGACCGTTCATCCCGAACCATTTCGCAAGCCACGCCGCCGTATAGTTCAGTTTTTGCTCCAATTCATCGACAGAGGGTGCGGTAACCATTGCAGCCACGTCATCAGCGTACATGTGGACCTCTTTGCTTATCTATTATTATTTATCTTAGAGAGCGTTCTAAAAAGAGCGTTCATATTTTAGGGATGTTTAGAAACTACATAATTAGGGCCAATGTAGTTTACTACATTGCTACTTTTTATTTTAGCTACGTTCGGGCAAAACCACAGGCAGTAGCTAATCTATACCTATAAAAGAGCTTAACCTGACTGACTGTCTGACTAATTCATCATCGCCGAGCCGAAACCGCTGAAGCTAGTAAGCTGAAATTTGGAAGGTAGCTTTCTTTTATAGCAAAACCACCCACTAAGGCGGGGTTTTTTGAAATTCAATCCCTAAGAGGGTGAAAAGGGGTGAAAACGAATGTATGAAACTTTTTAACGCGTGGCGCGATATGCTTGAAACTAGATTTGAATAATTAAAATGCAAAATAAATGGACACGTGTTTTAGAATTTTTCAAAATAAGCCTAACAAAGGGGTAAATGAAGAGTGAATGTTTGTATGTAAACATTTTAATGTGTGGTACAATTCCTTTAAAAAAAATGCGGACGTAGTCGCGAGCAACAGCTAGTAAAATTATAAATGGACATTGATCAATCCACAAAAAATATAATTGACATATGACACATGCCACTAACGAAGATGAAGAAAACACGTGACTGAAGCGTGACTGCTGCTGTCATTCCTTCATATTCCTGCTTATCAGCATCCAAATGTGTGTTACTGGGGTTTTTTTAATGTGCAATGCATATAAGAAAAAACTTCTATTGATCTGGCCTGTCAGCTCAGTCTTCTCAGCTCTGCCTTCTGCGCTGGAGATCGAGAGTTCGGTTCCTTTTCAGGATTAACATTTGTGGATGAACACAGGTGTTTGTCCTGTATCTGGATTTTATAAAGTATCACAAATATTTAAAAATATATAAGTATGCAGTGTTTACCTGTAATTGGTTGTGCAATTAGCATTAAGTATTATAATGTTTTTTTAAGCTTTTAAGATTGTAGCAACCGTTGGTAAACCAAATAAATAAATAAATCAGTCATCTGGTCACCATAATACAAGCTATGCTTACTTTGAGGCTAGAAGGTGTTGTGTGCATTGTCTACCAATATTTATTTATTATTAAACAAATAAGGATCTAAGCACGCAGGCTAATTCCAATTAATTTCATTTCAGCTATGGTTCCAATGAGGTTTAAAAGCTGTAAGTGCTCACCCAGGTCTGACGGCGGGAAGGCCAGGATGTCGGGATACGGCACTGGAGCCGGCGGCGCGTCCCACAGCGGTCCGTATGGTGACACCTCGCTGCCCTGAAATTGAACTACATGTAGCAAACAAAACATTGCTCAAGCCAGATGGTTGGGTGCATCATAATTTTATCAGTCCATCACTTGAGAGTACTGTATAGCGATTATGGAAATTTTGACGCAACCAATGTCTATTAGTTTCGATTAGCAATCAGCATAATTACAATAATTAGTTTAATTGTAATTAGAACCAGTTTTAACAAGATGGATTACTATTACGTAGGTACGTTCGGTTTCTAACAAATAAATATTTAGACAAAAGGGCCGTGAATAACCTAAGTGAAGCCTCAAAACCATGTTCCTCTGTGTAAATACACGCACCCACGCACACAAATCCAACCTAACTATTCTCATTCCTCTTAGTATAATAATGCATATGCATATGCATATGCTAACTTGGTGCATCAAAATATTCAAGGAATTTGTAACAAATAATTAGAATTAGACTTGTACATGAACTCAAACAATATTGACATAATCTGCTTAACAGAACATTGGCTGAAAAGTCATGAGCTTATGTTCAACTTCAAGAATCACCAAGTTGGTAGTTCTTTCTGCAGAGTACATTCTATAAGAGGCGGGTCATTAATATTAATAAATAAACAAATTAAATTCAAAGAACGCAAAGACATTGTCGCCCACTCAGTAGAAAGACACATTGAGATAGCCTGCATAGAGTTGGAGCGGTTCCTTGTTATAAGCACTTATAGCCCATCAAGCGCCTCATTTGATATTTTTGAGAAAATTATGGAGGACATTTTGCAAAAGTTCATTACAAAATCAAATAAAGAAATTGTTGTATGCGGTGATTTTAATATAAATTTGCTTGAAAAATATTCATTAAGTACCAGAATAACTAGTTTATTTAATTCATTTGGTCTTGAACCTACATTTGTGGAGCCAACTAAAATAACTGCCACTTCGGCCAAATGCATAGATAATATCTTTACCAATGTAAACATAATAAGCAAAAATATAATCAGTAATATTCACTCTGACCATCTCGGTCAACTAGTTCAAATAGAAACTAAAATGAATAATAAAGATGTACTGATCGTTTAGAGAAAGTAAGATTGAACCTGGATACCAACTTGCCTTTTTTGTTGTATAATGATGATAATCCAAATGATTTATACAATACATTTTCACTGAATTTAATAAAGTATTCAGTTCCATTTTCACATCCAAAACTATTGTGGTCTCTGGCAGTTCAACATTTTATGAGTGGGCAACACTCATAAAATGTTGAGTTTTCATAAGAGTAGGCGTACCTTGTATGAATTGTACAGTGAAAAACGGTATAACTTTAGGGAAGAGTTTAAAGAAAAAGTAAAAAATTACTCAAAAATCTTTAAAAATGTTTGTCGATTTGCTAAATCTCAGTATTTAAGTTCAAAAATTAAAAACAGTCAAGATAAAATAAAAGCAACTTGGAAAATAATTAATAGTGAGACCGGAAAATCTAAAACTCATTAAATTTAAATATCAACAATAATATCATTAAGCAAGATATAGATGTAGCAAAGGCATTTGAAACTTTTTTTACTGATATTCCAGTCTTCTCATGTAATAGCAGAATTATTGTTTAAAGATAGTTTACCTGAATGTGTCACACAATTTTACTTTGAACATGTGGACAAAAACGATATTATCATTTAGCATTCAAAATGATTAATGTAAAAAAGACCACTGATCTCTTGGGCATTTCTGTCAGTGTTATAAAACCACTAATTGACATTATTGCACTAGATCTAGCTTTCATATTTAATCAATGTATTGACAGTGGAGTATTTCCTGATTTAATGAAACATAGCAAGATCATACCTCTATTCAAATCAGGTAGTCATTCCGATCCTAGTAACTTTGACCTATATCAGTACTTCCTACATTTAGTAAAATGTTTGAAAAACTTATGCTAAACCAATTACAACGGCATTTTAATACCAACAATTTACATGACAGTAAACAATTCGGATTTACAAAGGGACGCTCAACGACTGATGCCGGTGTTGAGTTAATATCACATATTTTTGATATCTGGGAGGAATCACGCGATGCCTCAGGTATTTTTTGTGATCTGTCAAAAGCTTTTGATTGCGTTCATCATGAAACTCTAATCAGCAAACTACATCACTATGGTGTTTAGGGAGTTTCACTTAAGCTTCTTACATCCTATTTAAGTGACCGAACACAACGAGTAGATGTAAATGGAAAGCGTTCTCCGGGTTCAATGGTAAAAATGGGTGTACCACAAGGATCAATACTCGGGCCATTCTTGTTTTTAATTTATATAAATGATCTACCTAAACTTGTAAAGGATGATCACGAGATTGTACTGTTTGCTGATGACACGTCACTTTTATTGTAATTAAAGCGACGACTTACTAATCTTGACGATGTAAACAATGCAATCTCTAATGTTGTAACATGGTTTAATGTAAACAACTTATTACTTAACGAGAAAAAAACGAAATGCATTCATTTTATACTGCCCAACGTTAAACAGGTGAAAGCTAATGTAAAAATTAAAAACGAAAAGATAGATCTCGTCGACACCACAGTGTTCTTAGGCATTACTTTAGATAATAAGCTGCAATGGGGCCCGCACATAGATAAATTGTCGAAGAGACTCAGCTCTGCGGTATACGCTGTTAAAAAGATCCGTCATTTTACCGACGTAGATACCGCTAGACTCGTTTACTTCAGCTACTTTCATAGCATTATGTCGTATGGCATTCTGTTGTGGGGCAGTGCTGCTGATATTAACACCATATTTGTGTGGCAGAAGAGGGTTATTCGTGCAATTTATAACATGGGCCCTAGAGAATCACTTAGAAATAAATTTAAAGAAATTAATATTATGACAGTGCCTTGTCAGTATATATACGAAAATTTAATGTATGTGCACAAAAATGTTCATTTATTTAAAACAAATTGCGATAATCATAGTATTATCAAAGTAAGTAAGTATCAAAGTAACACTAGAAATAAAGATAATTTCGCTGTTCCCACTGTTAGGCTCGCTAAGGTTAATAAGTCTTTTATAGGGCAATGTGTACGCTTCTATAACAAGGTCCCAAGCGACGTGTTAGATTTGTCGATTGGCAAATTTAAAAACGTAATTAAACAGAAACTGTCTATTAAAGCATATTATAAAATATCTGATTATTTAGATGACAAAAAAGCTTGGGATGAATCTGCTCCAACTCGACTCGGCATCCGTAACAAAATTGTCAAGGATCATACAAAAAAGTGTTAAGACCAGACAAGTTTCTTACCGGATTCTTCTTGAACTGGGGTTAGGAGGAACCGGCACCTAGATTCACTAGCATGTAAGAAGACGATTCAAAGTGGTCCTTGTGATTTTATTGAATAAATATATATTGAATTTTGTTTTTTTTTAATTATGTACTTGTACTATTAAGTATTCTCTCATGTCGTCGTCTAGAAGACATCTTACAAAAAAAACATTATCATATTCCGAGACCAAAAATGTCACAACATGAATTTATTTATTATGGTTAATCGCTGTGCTTCATCTTAATATTCTTTTGGTCAGAGGTTTCTATTCATATGACATTATGTATGACAAACATCAGCTTTCCATAATATCAATTCACTGAAAGCGATTAGTATTAAAGTTTTGATAGTATCAGAATTCCATAATCACCCCGCAGGTGGTCTAGTGGTAGTAGACCCGCAATTTTATATTGGGTTCGAATGCAGTAGGTACCATACCAATCGATTTTTAAATTCGTAAAAAATTTAGCTGTAAAGGAAAATTGAGGAAACAATCGAGTAATATCTAAAAAGTTTGAAGACATTTGCCAAGTACACGAAATGAGGAATAGAATTTTAACCCTTTCATCACACTGGTGCTTAATAACTAGTGACATGAAGTTCATTCATAATATGTAAATTACGTTTTAAAAACTAAAAAGAAAACCGACTTCATTGAATATATTTTGTTTTAGTCAAGGAAAGTAGATGTATTTTGTTTATATTAATAGGTAGGCCAACTAAACGCACTGCTCCAATGAGACAGCGAGGTTTCGAAGTAAATGAAAATATCATCGATGTGTACTTTTTTTTGACCTGGAAGGTATATATTTGAAACAAAAAAAGATTTTTCCGAATCGGTTCAGGCTTCTTTGAGTGAATCCTTTTTTGAAGTCGATTAAAAAGACCAGAACCCACTCGTAGGTTAAACTTGAACCGATGCGAGTGTATGATGTTTGTTGCCTTCTGTGCTGTAGGTTTACGGTTCGATTTACTCCCAGGACAAAACATTGTGTGATGAACATAGGTGTTTGTTCTGTGTCTGGGTGTTATAAAGTATCTTAAGTATGTATTGAAATATATATAAGTATTCTATCAGTCATCTAGTCACCATAATACAAGCTATGCTTAGTTTAGGGCTAAATGGTGTTGTGTGCATTGTCCACCAATATTTATTTATTTATCTTTATTTATTTATACAATACTTATTTGGTATATATATTTTAGAATTATTAGAATTGACTTATTTACTGATTATGTTAGTTTCTTTTATTCCTTATTATTCAAAAAGAATATTTTTGTTAAAGTTTTTATTTAGTAATTTTAATACTTTTAAATAAATAAATATTAATTTTTTTTTATTTAGGTACATTTAAAGTCTGGACTTTTTGTAAATTTTATTGTATTATATTCTATGGAAAATGATGTACATGCCATGCCATGATATAATGTTATTGTTGAATTATTAGATTCATGAGATTTGCTATGTGTGCTGTTGGCCTTACCTAATAAATAATTAAGTAAAAGATGTGTTAATGGCATGTGTCTTAATAATTACAAATTTTGTCAGTGTCAAGTTTTTATATTGTACTACGAGTATGATGTTGATGTCACGAAGTCGTATCTTGTCGTTCGTCATTTGTTAATTTATATAAAACGTGACCCCGTTTCATATAAAATAATTACCTATACGAACTATTTTTGCTTAAATCACAAAGAAACACAAAGCTTTTATTCCAATTATTCTCACCCAAAAACTCTAGCTCTATTTAAATAAAAACATCTTAATTACCAATGAATCCGGGAATAACTCCAGAAAAATATATTCATATAAGAGATCAATGTTTGCTTTGCAAGACGACCAAAAATAATATACTTACCTTCAAGCTAAAACCACATTATTATCTATCGTGGCGATTAAGTATGCTCTGTCTTTGTCATTCAAATGTCAAAGAATAGAGATGGCAACAGATTTAAACAAGAGATTAGCGAGTGAGTGTTTAGATGAAAAGACTAAACTCTAACTCTCAAAAGGTTTCAAAAGGTTTCAAATTCTTGCTCAAATGCCCTGCAATGATGCTACTTAGTTTCCAAAAAACGTAACGATAACTGCCGCGAGACAAATGTTTGTATGATGTGTAAGTATTTGTCTCGGATCTGGGTGTTTCTATGTACATCAGTCATATGGTACCCATAATACACAAGCTCTGCTTACCTTGAGGCCAAATGATGCTGTGTGAAATGTCCGGCATTATATATTTAACATTGAAATTTCCTACAGCATTTATTTCTTTGATTCAGTTATTAAAGCAAACAATAACTTCTAACATGACCAAAGAGGTGGCTCCTCCTATCATTCAACGTAGAAATGCCGACAGTATATGAACACCGACCTCTGGCAGTGATCTGGATCAGTATTTAAAGTAATGCTAAGCATGGTACTTTATTAACGCACACACACATCATAAATACATTATATGGGAGACAGGGGGAAAATGGAATAGTAAAACGAAAAAAAATCACAGCAAGAAAATGAAACTCTTTATTAGAGTAACTATTATTCAAAAAGGAACGTTTATAAATGAGCTATATATATTCAAATAGTATTAAAGGCTAAATCACAACATTTTTTGATAATTAGGAACAACAAAAATTTTATCATTTTTCCGGTTTCTGGTGAGTCCGGCTCACATCATATACTACCTTATTAGGTAAATGAAAGACGGATAAAAAATGTTGTAAAAAGACTGAAGATTAAAAAACTAAAAAAGAAAACTGAATAGCATACAAGAGAAGATTCTTAGGAATTTTATTCTTTCCAGGTCTCTTGTGTGCTGTATTTCCAGGTCTCTGTTCAGTTTATTTTTTTAGTCTTTTGACCTTCAGTCATTATACAACTTTTTTTCTTTTCCGTCTTTCGTTTATCAGTCTTCTTTTTCTTAATTAAATCTTGCATATATCTCGTTTTTTAGTGAAGGTTGTAAACGGTGTTCAATATGAAAATCATCATGCCTTTGATTAAAGATACATCAAAAACATTCTTACCTACCACACCACATAGATAATTGAACCAAAATATTGTAACAATAGAAACAAATTCAGTTTTTTGCTCAAAGTTCTGTCAAAACAAGTAAACAAACGAAAACAAGTTAACAAGTAGCAACACTATCGCGCACGTTTCAGGCATGAGCCGACTGATGTTCATTCGAATAGCGCTTTCGGCTGTTCATTCGCGTGTACGAGACAAGCAAACAAGCACATTTCCCATCTTGCACTGAACCGTTCGTTTTGCCCCGGTGTCCCCAAAACGATACTTTTCTGATATGCATGACAATTACGATGTCCCAACATTACCTCTGATGAATTTTAATGTTAAGTAATAATGGACTCTATGGAAAACCGATTCATAGAGTCCATTTCAACCATTTCAAATAATAATTACGTTTTAAAAACTAAATCGAAACCGACTTCATTGAATGAAATTTGAGCCTATAACACATTTTTAGTGGAAATAGATGTATTTTGTATATATATAATACTAGCTGTCCCGTTCACGACTTCGTCCGTTCGTTTTAAAAAGAAGTACAAATAAAAAAAAAACTAATTGTAAATCTTAACCATTCTCGAAACCACTTGAAAACACACAAAAAATTAATCAAAATCGGTCCAGCTATTTAGGAAGAGTTTAGTTACAAACACACGCACAGAAGTTTTATATTTACCATCGTATAAATATTGACAAACATTGACATTAATAATTATACGATACTAACGACATTCAATTGTTTTGCCTTCCCAGAACCTCTTAAACTTTATGGTATGGTATAAAAGTTCAAATTAACTTTTAAGTATTATTACGAATCGATTGTATAGAAAAGTGTTGTTTTTAGACATTTTCAGGCAATTTTTTAAATTTTTCTCTCCTTAAGAACCATCCTCGTACTTCAAGGAATGTTCTAAAAAAAGAGTTAGGGAAATCGGTTCAGCTGCTCTCGAGATTTGCGCTTAGCAACACATTCAGCGATTCATTTTTATATTATAGATGTGTAGGCCAAATAAACGCACTGCTCCAATGAGACAGCGAGGTATCGAAGTACACTAAAATATCATCGATGTATACAATTTTTAGATTTTCGTTGATTTTCAGTTCGACCGATTGTGATAAAATTTTAATGGGACCACCTGTGAAGTATACCCTTTCAAACAAACAAGAATTTATCAAATCGGCCCAGGCGTTTTCGAGTAATCGGTGAGCATACATAAAAAAAATGATTCCGAGGAATTGAGAATCTCCTTTTTGATGAAGTCGGTTAAAAATAAATATCCTAAGCAACATACATAATCACAGTCGTGGTCAGCCGAAAAAGCGTCAAAACGCATTGGAGGGAAGATTTTGACACTAAAGGTGGGCAAACTCGAAGGATAGAGCTAGTTGGAAAGATTTGGGGAAGATCTTTGCCCAGTAGTGAAACGGAATAGCTTAAATAAAAAATAAAATACTTAATCATATCTTAATCATACTATGGGAATTGGGGTTGACCCAAGTTGAAAACATCTAAACAAGGTTTCTTGAATAAATGTCATTGTATTCATTACATATTTGCGAGGAAGGTACATGTAGGTCCATATGCGTTCTTGATTGAGGTGTGTTAAATATTTTGATGATTGATCGCCGGGGAATATTAAATGGTACATAAAGATGGTACGTTATATGCTGTCAATGTGTTCTTCTTATCGTGTTAGTAGTTGTCAAACCAGTGTGGTGAAAAGATTAAAGTGAGTCTTAGAGGCTCATGAGTATGGAAATAAAGCGTGGTACTTTCTTATTCTACTTTCCTAACAACGAGGACGATTGTAATTTCAATGCTAACATTATAAGTGCCTACAGGTTCGAGATATATGTAATTTTTTGAGAAATGCAAGTAAATCGCGTATATGAACGTTAGGTAGCCTAGATTAGACTAACTCTTAAAAAATATCTAGAGTTTAAGAAATGGGTGTGGTCTAAGTACTTACCGCAGAGCTGGACCAGACGTGCGGCGTCTCACTGCCGTATGACATCAGAGGGAAATGAATCTTGAATCCTTTTCAAAACCACCAGATAAAACCACCACCAGCCAGAACTACAGAATTTACCAAACTGAACCGACCAAAAGAGCAACTGAGGCCAACGAATTGCAAAACTGAACTAAATCAAAATATTATACCTCGCGTTACACCAAAATATGGGAGACAAATTTATTAATTTTCCTTGCTGCTGCACTTTTGACTCTAATACCACACAGCAAAGCTTAAAATTTGGATGCCACCCGTGCGTGGCAACCCTAGCATGGTAACGCCAGGTTTCGCAACTGTGATTGGCTAGTAAAGAGGGAGATAAGGGTGGTGGAAGCTGGTTGGCTACAGCAGGCGCAAAAGGCGTGATCTTAAGTATCGACTCCCGTTTTCGGAATTTCAGAAGTCACCGTGTTTTATACCCAACTTCAATATGTTATTAATAATTCGACCGATACACGAGATATGTTTTGTGCAATTTTGCAACACAGATGATACAATTTATGGTAGGTTAGATAGTAGATAGATTTGACGAAATAGTACTTGTAGTGTTACTAAACAACCCCTAATCCTAAATCTCAAAACAAATATATATCAAGAATTACTTACTAAAAACTTAAATCCTGCAATATGTAGGTACTTGGACGTGATTCTGACTATTTAAAATCCTCAAAGACCTAAGTAGAGTTCTTGAGTTCTAAGATGTCTACCAAGCCATCTTAGACTTTGCTTACAGTGAAAGTCAAACTCAAAAGATATTTTATTCAATACAATCACAAGGATCACTTTGAAACGTCTTACATAAGTACCTACTAGGATTAAGGTGCCAATCCCTCCTAACCCAAGTCAAGAACTGGCAAGACCATTATATATAAGATGGATTTTTTAATAAATCCATCTTATATATTACATCACCTACGAAACACTACTTCTTCTTCTTCGTCAATGGCATATGCATATGGCATATGTATATATGATATGTGTAAGCATATGTGATGTCAATTTTGCCAATTTCAAGTCTTTAAATTATTTATAGCAAGACGTCACAAAGTCGTATGTTGTCTTTCGTCGTTTGTTATTTTATATAAATTGGTGTCTCTTTGTATAATTATACAGATTATTTTTGCTCGAATCACAAAGAAACACATTTAAGAAAAAATTTATTCCAGGTGTTTCTATGTATAATATGTAAGTATTTAAAAAAATAAAAAAGTATATAAGTAGTATATCAGTCATGTGGTACCCATAACACAAGCTTTGCTTACTTTGGGGCCAGATGATGCTGTGTGAAATGTCCGGTATTATTATTATTATTATTAATTATTTACACCCAAATCAATAACTAACTTTATTTGAATAAAATCACCAAAATCACAAATAAACAAAGTAATATCTCAGGAAAAATTCATAATATATGAGCACAATATCTATTTACTCCGCAAAACGGCCAAATATAATCATACGAAAACAATAAAGTTTATACATTTCAAATGTGTCAGTTAACTGTCTGAGGGCAGAGCAACATGAGGCCATTAATTCGTGGCCATATTTGTTATAGTTTGAGAACTGAAAAGTTTTTGTAACAGTACCTACATAGGTACCTACAAATTCCCTAACTCTGTAAGCCACTTGCTCTGCAATGATACCTATATAGATAAAATATAGAATATACTTTATTGCACACCATATACAGTTGTGGTCATATAATTAAGAACGATTTGAAGAAGTATTTTATTTAAATTGTGTCACACTCAGAGATGTCACCTTCTGAGAAGCAACTAGTTATGTTATAAAAGGCACATTAATAGACCAACGTGGCTTAGGAATAAAGAATAAAATCGCAAACTATTTTTTTTCACATTTTATTTATTTTACCACATAACACATTCAAATAGTACTGAACCTGGACAAATAATCAAGAACGATTTATTAAAATGCTCTCGAATTGTTTTGTATGACACTTAGATTTAAAAAATCACATAATATGTAGCGCAGAAAATTAAAAAATCTTTTTAATACATTTTTAACTAAAATTTATAGTTAATAGCACATCCACGGCTTTTAATTACTGCTTTACACTGGCGAGGCATTGACTCTATTAACTTTTGACATTTTGCAAGAGAAATAGAGTTCTATTCTTCTAAAAAAACGTCGTACAGCTCTCTTAAATTCCCACACTGTGTATTTGAAACCTTTTTCTTTACTTCGAACCACATAATCTCTATTGGGTTTAGATCTAATAGAAACTGATTGCGCTGTAAGAAATTCCTTTACGGTGAGTGCAGTGTGCTTTGGATCATTTTCATGCTGGAATGTCCAAATAACCGGTAGAACGTCTTCAGCATAAGGAACATTGTTTCTTCTAGTATGTTTTTGTATTGGAACTAATTAGGAACTAAAGGACCCCTTAAAAGGATTTGTTTTGCCATACGAACGATGTTTCGGTCATCTTGAGGAGTTGTTTTTCTCTGTTTAGGTACACGTGGAACATTCGAAGTTGTTTGATACGTAGCAAAATACTTTACAGCGTGGAAAACGATGGTTTTTGAAGATTGCAGATGGTTGGCTATCTCTTTATAAGACCAATTCTTCCGGCAAAGTTTTATTATTACTTCCCTTGTAGATTTATCACAACTTTAATTTTTTCCCATTGTTTTTTCATAAGAAGCAATCACTTTTAATCTTTTACAGCACTAAATGGCGCCAAAATTATACAAACAGTAACAAATCGACTGAGTGTTCTCTATTTAAATTTGAATAAAGGTATAAACTATTTAGCGTTCTTCATTACGTGACCAGCCAGTAAATAGGAATACTATGTTTAGAAGTAGTGTAAAAAGTTTGTCTATTTATATTTAGCTAATCATATGTATCAATGAATACAGTGGTATTATGGAAAAGTTTTACGATACCGAGAGAAATAAAAAAAATTGCATGCAATTAGTTTTGCGTCTTAGTTTGAAAAAATCTTCCCTTTATATCAGCATTCTTAATTATATGACCACCACTGTATACACATTGGACAAGTAGACAAAAATAACAATGTTTTGCTGGTCGGTAGTATAGTCGGTTTTATCGCTATGTAGCGATCTCTGCCAGACAGCCTTGAGTATCAAATTCACAGGTGTGACTTCGTGAATGTTATTTTTGTATTCTCACGCTTGAAAAAACATAAAGGGTTCATGCTCAGTGGAACTGCTCAATAGATCCAACGATTTGACACCAGAAATCTAAGTTTACTCTGCAAAGTTGCTTTCAAAAAGCTAAAAACAATATCATGCTGGGTGTCTAAAGACTTAATTGTCAATATTTGGAAGCAGTTGACCGATCAAAGCTGGTTTTCAATTATCCAGGTTATTTATCGAATCTATGATTGTGCATGAAACGCAATAAACAATTAGTAATAAACAATTACAGAACTATTTTCCACCTCAAAATAACAGATTCGTTTAAAGCAGCTAAGTTTGTTAGAAACAACCCAAAATTATTTTTACGGCTTTCTGATGTTGTGGCTCGTACTAGACATGTCTGTGTTTGTGACTTAAAGACTTCAGCCTCTAAAAGTGTTGCCATATTTAATGTTTCTGTTTGAGGAGGCTCAAAGCCATTCTCACAAACAATGATTACATGTTAAGTTAATTTATGACTGAAAATCTGATAACTTAATTTCAGTCATATTATGATCTAGTGTTCTTATTACGATCTCTGTGGCGCAGTGGGTCAAGGCTCGGCTGAGACGTAGAAGGATGCGGGTTCGATTCCCGGAAAATTGTTTGTATGATCTGCGAGTATTTTTCTCGGGTCTGAATGTTTCTATATATAATATGTATTAAAAAAAAAGTACGAGTATATAAGTAGTGTATCAGCCATGTGGTACCCATAACACAAGCTCTGCTTACTTTGGGGCCAGATGTGTGAAATGTTCGGCATTATATTTATTTATTAAAAACATTGCTTGCCACAATAGCGTAGAAAAGGTACATTGTCCTAGTATTTATTAATTTCTAAGTACATAATTTACACAATGTATTTCTTTTGAAATTTAATAGTTTTTTACGGCACAAACATGGTTTCAAACTGGCAAGTTTGTCACTTGCTCTGCAATGCACCTGCAGTGACCGACACATTCTAAACGCATTTACTAATCAGATTTCGATCATCGCATTAGGCGTGACCCTGACGCATTACAGATGAACAGATGGCAGATTTGTCTCACTTCACGCATTCAACTGCGCCAAACAATGGCAGAGTTTGCCAGATTTGGGCAATTTGGGGAGATTCGTCAAATCTAACGCAGAATTGGTGTGGATAGGGTAAATCCGCAGAGGGTTGCGAATTAATTTGGATTTGCCGAATTTCGTATTGTTGTAGATAACTAATTAATTATTTGATCATCGTTGATTTTTAGGGTTCCGTACCTAAAAAGGAATAAAGAATATCCTTATAGGATCACTTCGTTGTCTATTTGTCTGTCCGTATATATACTATATATGTAAGTCTATCTATCAAGACCCTTGTAATCAGGAACGCGTGAAAGTATCGATTTGAAAATTATATCAAAAACTAGGGACTACGGTCTCTTGGAACTGTAAAACATTAAGCTTTAAAAGCAAAGCAATAAAAAAATACAGCCAATTATGCCGCGTATTTCCCGTTGACCTGGAATTTTGAAATTAAATTAAATTAAACAAGATGTTAAATCCGAATATCGTTAATTAGCTATTCGGATTGTTTTTTTTTTGCAATTATAAATATACATGACTGTCATTTTATCGATGTAGGGCATTTTTTCAACTACGGACATTTTTTTTTACTTAAGTTAAGTTTGTCCTTCGATTCATCTTTTTGTTAAAGCAATTTTCGGTTTTTCTATATCACTACTTATATTTAAAACTAAACATAAAAAATATGTATATGATAATATCTTTTAATGTACCTCCTGAGAGATCCGCCAGATCTCTTATATGAGTAGATCTCAATAGGAGTTAAACCTATTAAAATAACTGTTAGCTATAAACCTAGTTTTTTAGTATAAGTTGTTCTTTTATGAGTCAATAATTTCCCTAACTTTTATTTTTCATTTATTCGATGGTAAAAAAAACATGATTGTGAAAAAGACGTAGGTCTTTTTACGTAGATGTAGGACGTAGGCACGGTATCCTCAGGACCACCTTTTGTACTTTACCATTTTATTATGGAGAGCGGTTCGTGGTTGTTCATTAGAGCAACTAAGTTAAGGAATGTTCTGTGCAGTCTATGCTTGGTTAGTTGTCCGCCAGTGGCCGTACCGAGTAATTCCGTGCCTTTCGGATCTTGGTATTAAAAAACGACCCCTCTATGAGTGTTACGAGTAACCCACAAAACTCAAAACATATTACAAAGTCAAAGTACGAGGGGTAGATATTTAACTGTGTCAAATTATTGAGATTTGCAAAACATGTCGAATGGATTACGCGCTTCAATTACTGGGGGCGGATATTAAACGGGGTAGTAGATACTGTTAGTTATTCTGTCGGGGATGCACGTGACGCACTGCAGGGGTGGCGTAAAATATGTTTTGATATGTTAACTAATTTGTGGAGACAGAAATTGAATTGAAGTTATTGTTATGATTGTGATATGAAAAAAGGAATCCTATCATTGTATTCTTTCATAGTTTTTCAGGAACTGAAAATATCTAATTTCTTTTACCTCTCAATACTGAAACGTTACGTTTTTTAAAGCCAGGGCTTTTTAGATTATACGTTTTTGTGACTTTTGTCCTAGGAACAATTTTAAAAGCTCTTAAACATCTGAGTTTGTCTCAAAGCAGCTTTTAAAAATTTCGTGATCGATAATTTCCATCAAAAGAGAACTGAAAAAAATGAAAAAAAAACTCAAAACTGACCGCACATTAAACATTAACACTGACCTATATACTCCCAACAACGTGGGAATAGAGTTCAGAAAGGAGATGTATGGCGCACTGCCGTATAAACTACGAAATATTACCATCACGGGACACGCTCTTCGATATCTGACGCAGTATTTGTTGAGTGTAATCTTCCTGCTATTAATTCACTTTAATCGGCTTCGGCACAAATGGTTCTTCTTCCACTCCACACTGACACTGAAAAACACTGAAAACTTCTGTAAGCTATTATGGATTCCTTGTTACAATCAATGATTATCAATTTTGTTCAGCAACAGGCATTATTTAAATTATCACTTTGATTAAAACTGGGACCAGTTTTGACAAGATTGGTATTACGTACGTTCGGTTTCTATTCCTATGACGGTATGTGTTACAATCAACATCAACCTTCCGTAATACCAAATTCATGAATAGAGACTGAAATACTGTTATTGGTATCAATGTTTTGATAGTATTAGAACTCCATAACCGCCATAATCGATCACGTAGGTTTTTGATGATTGTTTTTGGTATTAAGATGCGAAATTGAAGTTGTGAATAATTTTCTCGTAAAATTCACAATTGCTTCATAAACCAAATATAATTAACACAGTTATACCTACTTATAATATTATTATATACTACAAAGACGATAGAGCAAATAGAGCAAATGGCGGTGGGGTTTCGGGTACCGGTATACCCGGTTCTTAGCTGTTACTATGCACATAGGCAGTCAGATGAGAGTGGTCGCTCCTGGAATCGGCTGTGTGCCTTGTAACAGAATCTTCTAGACAAAATTTAGCTTTGCAAGCCGTTTTCGCTCTCATGTCCGGAGCTAATAAGGTTCGCCGTTGATAGATACGTCAAGGAGGACAACATCATCACCTACTTATTAACTACCTACTACGTCCATATTCCATTCAGTATTTTCAAAATCATTGTGATCAAAACCACACGCGCGTAAAATCGTCTCTAACACGCTAATATGAATTTAATAAATCGGAACCGTGTCAGATGCTCGGACACCCTCTTGCTACAGATAAGGGTGTTTAGTAATTTAGCGACAGTAGGGGATGGATGGGGTTTGACTCCGGATAAACAATCCGTATCATGGCTGTTTTGAGTTATTTGTAAGAGTAAGAGTAGACAAGCAAACATTTTTAAAATAAAATGGCAAAGCGCGGGTGCGTGAAACTGACCACTATCAAAAATTGCACTTTACGCTCAATATTTATCAAATGAATATCGAAAAACTGTTTAAGGAAACTCGTAGTACCTATCTATAAATAACTTATCCAACGACATGCCATGAGGTAGTAATATATACAAAAAAACAGTCCCACTTTAGATAAATAAATAAATAAATAAATAATCCCGGACATTTCACACAGCATCATCTGGCCCCAAAGTAAGCAGAGCTTGTGTTATGGGTATCACATGACTGATATACCTACTACTTATTTTTTGTTTATTTTGTTTATTAGATACATATAGGGTATGCATCTTTAAAACCCGTTTCTTTTTTCTCATAACTTTTAGTACTTCAAGAAATTCGTATAGGTACACCACTGGAAAGTCACAGGAAAGCAAAATATCGAAATTTCGGATGATGATCGGACGACATATTTTTTCAAAACTATTTCCATTTAAAAACCAAAGTACTGAACCAATTTTGATGAAATTTCTATGGGACCAATCGGAAAGTATACCTATCCATTAACATGAAAAAATAATTTATTAAATTGGTTCATAAATGAGTTGTGAAATAACAAAAATAAAATAAAAAAATACATCAAGATTGAGGACTTCCTCCATTTTTGAAATCGGGTAAAAATAGAGTTATTGAGCTTTTGAATAAATAAACTATGCTAGTATCAGAAAAAAAATTGAGAGAGCTTACTCCGTATGTGCCCAAAGTTGCGCTAACATTAGTGTTGAATTATTTGTTATCTACATATATTATCTTACAATTCTATTGCGATACAAGCAACGATTATAACGAGATTACTATCACTTTTGATTATTTAACATCAGACGGTGGAATTCGACGTTTTTATGGAAGGATAAAAAATAATTTTGCAAGTTATCATAATATTTCTTTATATCAAATCAGTGGTGATTCCATTGTTTCGCTGAATTAATTAAAATATATTAAAATCGTAATTACAAACGATCTTATATTGCTTGCACCAGAGTCTGATGTAGAGCAACATTTGAAAATAACAGTAAGTATTTAAATTTACTAATCAATCAATTGGCCTTTATTCATCTGTTAAAGATGATTTAGGTGGCGTCAGTAAAGTTACAGAGCAGTTAATTGTAATTGAAAGGGGTTGTAGGGGTTTGTAGGGGTTCTTAGGGGTTGTTGGGGTTTGTAGGGGTTTTTAGGGGTTGTTGGGGTATTTAGGGGTTGTAGGGGTTTGTAGGGGTTCTTAGGGGTTGTAGGGGTTTTAGGGGTTGTAGGGGTTTGTAGGGGTTTTTAGGTAATGAAGGGATTTTTAGGGGTTGTAGGGGTTTTTAGGGGTTGTAGGGGTTTTTAGGGGTTGTAGGGGTTTTTAGGGGTTGTAGGGATTTTTAGGGGTTGTAGGGGCTTTTAGGGGCTGTAGGGGTTTGTAGGATTTTATAGGGGTTGTAGGGGTTTTAGGGGTTTTAGGGGTTGTAGGGGTTGTAGGGGTTTGTTGGGGTTTTTAGGGGTTGTAGGGGTTTTTAGGGGTTGTAGGGATTTTTAAGATTTGTAGGGATTTTTAGGGGTTGTAGGGGTTTTTAGGGGTTTTAGGGGTTTGTAGGATTTTTTTAGGGGTTGTAGGGGTTTTTAGGGTTTGTAGGGGTTTTTAGGGGTTGTAGGGGTTTTTAGGGGTTTTTAGGGGTTGTAAGGGTTTTTAGGAGTTGTAGGGATTTTTAGGGTTTTTAGGGGTTGAAGGGGTTTTTAGGGGTTGTAGGGGTTTTTAGGGGTTGTAGGGGTTTGTAGGGGTTGTAGGGGTTTGTAGGGGTTTTAGGGGTTTTAGGGGTTGTAGGGGTTGTAGGGGTTTGTAGGGGTTTTTAGGGGTTGTAGGGGTTTTTATGGGTTGTAGGGGTTTTTAGGGGTTGTAGGGGTTTATAGGGGTTTTTAGGGGTTGTAGGGGTTTGTAGGGGTATTAGGGGTATTAGGGGTTTTAGGGGTTGTAGGGGTTTATAGGGGTTTTTAGGTAATGTAGGGATTTTTAGGGGTTGTAGGGGTTTTTAGGGGTTGTAGGGGTTTTTAGGGGTTGTAGGGGTTTTTAGGGGTTGTAGGGGTTTTTAGGGGTTGTAGGGGTTTTTAGGGGTTGTAGGGATTTTTAGGGGTTGTAGGGGCTTTTAGGGGCTGTAGGGGTTTGTAGGATTTTATAGGGGTTGTAGGGGTTTTTAGGGGTTTTTAGGATTTTTAGGGGTTGTAGGGGTTTTAGGGGTTTTAGGGGTTTTAGGGGTTTTAGGGGTTGTAGGGGTTTGTAGGGGTTTTTAGGGGTTGTAGGGGTTTTTAGGGGTTGTAGGGGTTTTTAGGGGTTGTAGGGGTTTTTAGGGGTTTTTAGGGGTTGTAGGGGTTTGTAGGGGTTTTAGGGGTTTTAGGGGTTGTAGGGGTTTGTAGGATTTTTAAGGGATTGTAGGGGTTTTTAGGGTTTGTAGGGGTTTTTAGGGGTTGTAGGGGTTTTTAGGGGTTTTTAGGGGTTGTAGGGGTTTTTAGGGGTTGTAGGGATTTTTAGGGTTTGTAGGGGTTTTTAGGGGTTGTAGGGGTTTTTAGGGGTTTTTAGGGGTTGTAGGGCTTTTTAGGGGTTGTAGGGGTTTGTAGGGGTTTTAGAGGTTTGTAGGGGTTTTAGGGGTTTTAGGGGTTGTAGGGGTTGTAGGGGTTTTTAGGGGTTGTAGGGGTTTTTAGGGGTTGTAGGGATTTTTAGGGGTTGTAGGGGTTTTTAGGGGTTTTAGGGGTTTGTAGGATTTTTTAGGGGTTGTAGGGGTTTTTAGGGGTTGTAGGGGTTTTTAGGGTTTGTAGGGGTTTTTAGGGGTTGTAGGGGTTTTTAGGGGTTTTTAAGGGTTGTAGGGGTTTTTAGGGGTTGTAGGGGTTTGTAGGGGTTTTTAGGGGTTGTAGGGGTTTTTAGAATTTGTAGGGGTTTTTAGGGGTTGTAGGGATGTTTAGGGGTTGTAGGGGTTTTTAGGGGTTTTAGGGGTTTGTAGGATTTTATAGGGGTTGTAGGGGTTTTTAGTGGTTGTAGGGGTTTTTAGGGTTTGTAGGGGTTTTTAGGGGTTGTAGGGGTTTTTAGGGGTTTTTAGGGGTTTTTAGGGGTTGTAGGGGTTTTTAGGGGTTGTAGGGGTCTGTAGGGATTTTTAGGGGTTGTAGGGGTTTTTAGGGGTTAAACCCGCGAGCTGCATGCAGCTCGCGCACCACGCATCCTCTAGTATATTTATATACTTATATCATTTCAATAGTAAATATCAATTATAACCTGTTTTATAGCATTAAAAATTATAACCCTAAATTGGACTTTGTTAAGCTACATAAGATCGTTAGTTTTACAAAATTTCATCTTGTCCGGAAAAACAACAGAATCACAAGTACCTAGTTAAAAAACGCGCAACCGGCGCATAATTATAATACTTACGCAAAGGCACTATACAATTATAAATTGAGAAGCACAAGCCTACAGGTTCGATTCTCGGCGCGGGTTAAATGTTTGTATTATCTACAAGTACATATTTGTCTCGAGTCTGGGTGCTTCTATGTATAATATGTATTTATGTAAGTACATAATAAAGGCGAAAAGTAGTATATATCAGTCATGTGGTACCCATAACTCTACTCTACTCTACTCTACAAGCTCTGCTTACTTTGGGGCTGGATGATGTGTGAACTGTCTGGCATTATTGACCGAGCGAAGCGAGTGTCTCCATTTCAGCTTAGGCAAAAATGCTTTCGTATGTCTGTCTATCCGGCCGGCCGGCGTCTGGATGTTCTCCTCTACAGGTCGCATTTCTCAACCGATTCTCGTGAAATTTTGTGAGCAGGTTCTATAACTATATAGATTGCATTGGTTTTTTTTCAAAATAACGGAGATATAGGGGTTGAAAACGTAATAGGGCAAATAAAAACGCTAAAGTATTGATATCAAATTTTATACTTACTATTAATTATTATAACGCTTAAACAAATAGACATTTTGAATATACTCTTACACTCTATATACATCACTTACAACGAAAAATAAACCTTATTCCAGCTAGTTAGAGTTAGAAGTCTGTGTGTTAGACGTGTCTTCTTGTGAAGTTTGTGAGACGCGAGTCTTAGCGACACGTGCGTCTCTTTTGGCGCGGTGTCAGGAGGGATCTTTAAGTTTGCCATTCTCGTTGGCCTTGGCGATGCGTTCCATTACCTCGTGGTTGTAAGTCGAATGCAGCATCAGACCTAAGACACCAGCTCTGTGGAAAAGGCAAATAAATGTATGACCTGCTGCGGGCCGATTTATGGAATTCTGATACTAATCAAAATAACGTGTGCGTCTCGGGATGCACGACTAATTGAAAACTAATCTAACTAGCGCTGTTTGTTAGAGTGCGAGAAGAGGAGTCTGCCTACTACCGCTACCGTTCATTCACACCCGAGTCTTTACATCTTCATTTAAATAAAATCACCAAAATTACATATATATATATATATATATATATATAATATAATAAAACCCGAAATAAATCGGGAAAATAAAAAAATGCGTCTGAGAGCTCTTAAATGAAACGCAGAAATAACTACATAATTATATATACAATTATACATACAGGTAGGAAATTTCCTAATTATATATTTTTTTGAGTTGTGGAAATAAACATTTTATCGTACAGTATTCAATTTATCTAATTCATTCATTCGTGTCACTCTATGCATAACCGTCTACACTAAAGAAAGGGCAGTGACGGAAATTCGTGACGGAAAAATCTTACACTTTTTATCGCCTAGCCCTCATCCGCTCATCCGAACTCCGTTCCAATAATATAAGGGCACAATTTTTACTCCGCAAAACGGCAAAGAATAAACGTACGCTTGTACCATAGCCATATAATATGATCGTGAACGACAGCAGAATGTGTACCCTCAGGCCTTTAGGTCATGTAACAATTGGTTTTAACTTCAGCGGTACGTACCTTGAAGCCATAGCAAGCCGAATACTCCTCTCCTGTTCCAACAACTCATCCAGTCTCAACCACTGCCTAACCCTTTCCATGTCGATCTCCGCCCGTCTAAGTTTCTCCCACTGGTAATGCTTGAGGCATGACTTTTTGGGAGCTCTGCAGAACTCTCCAGTTGGTTCGAACACGCGAAGGACGAGAGGACAGCCGCATACGTCAGTGTCAGATACTTTGGCGTCTTTGAAATGCTCTGGGCACATAACCTGTTGAAATATTTACGTTTTAAAAACTAAAAAAACCCGACTTGATTGAATGAAAATTGAGCCTATAAAAATACAACTAAATGCAATTTTATAAATGACTAGCGATCCACCCGCCCCGGCTTCGCACGGGTGCAATGCTGATACTAAGTTATAGCTCGGTATCGCTATTTATAAATATAAGTGTTTCTTTTTTCTTTTTGAGGTACGGAATCCTAAAAACAGGCCCTCATTTTAACAGTAAGTAAAAATTCCTTATCCTCGTTCTCGCTGTGTAAATTATCAAAAATTTGTCCCGCGGCGGGAATCGAACCCGCAACATTCTGCGTCTCAGCCGGACCTTAGTCCACTGCGCAACAGAGGTCGATGATGCTGTGTGAAATGTCAAAAAAAACACTGAATTGTATATATTACCTCGGTAATGGTATGTAAAAGAAAGTCTTACCCTCAATCGTTTACAATAAGTTCCATTAAATGGGTTGTAGTAATCACAGAACATGCTCTGCCCGTCTATTCTGGTCCGGTGTCGACTGCCGAATGAGGCCTGCGCTTCGTACTTCACGAAACACTTCTCCATATGTTTGACTGCAGTGCGAGAGTGTATCTCGTGACCGCACGTGATGCAGTACATTGAGGTTTCATCGTCTGCTTCCTAAAAAAGAAATTAATATTAAAAAAATATTTATTAATTGGAGGGCAGACAGGAATACATAGTTCTATCTGGTTTCATTTTATTAACGGGGAGACAGGTAGAACTTTTATTAATTACTTAATAAAAGTTTTCTCTGTCTCCCCATTGTAAATACGGGGACAGATTGAACGCTTATTTCCCAACTGCTTGGACAGACCCGGGGAACAAACGGGAATAATTCATATATTTTAACTAACAAACAGCTAAAACTTAACAAGAAGACGATGTTAAAGAAGGTATCTTACAAAGGCGTGTTAAATGTAATTTCAGGATTATCGAACGATTGAAGATCTCAGTGGTAAATTGTGCAATTTAATTATTGGAATTCGATTTTTTTTTCTTTTTATGAAGGTATACCTTGATACTAACCTATTGGACATCGACGCGATATGGACACCTCGAGATCTCAGTTCGGGGCGAACATTTCGTTATTTGAGGATATAAACTGATATATAGAGAACTTTGAAAAGTTATTTAAAAAGCCTATTATCTCTGTCAGTGGCCTCAATTCTGTTGGCACCAACCTAACTAATTTTAGCTAAAATTAGGGTTTGAACTGTCAAATGAAGCTTTGGTATTCTGATAGATAGATAGATAAATAGATAAAAGCTTTATATGACATAACATTACAGACATAAAATAAGGTACAAAAATAAAATACTAAAACTTAACTACAAACACTAAAAGAAAAATAAAGAACAAGAACTACAATTAACACACAAAGTAGCTAAGAAACAGGTAAGTGCAAGGAGGTCTGTATGGTATGCCAAAAAGGACCAGTCTCAGCTTATTGTTACTCTACGCCATTAGGCGTAGGGCAACGCTGGTTTTCAGACTGAGCCTGTGTAGTGGTGACTCCACGAACAAAGAGAGAACAACACAACTGTAATTAAAATAAGAAAGAAATACCTTATACACATAATATAGTAAATAATTAAGAAAAAAAAACAGTATAAGAAAAAATGAGATTCGTTAGACCGTCATAAGCTGAAACCCATGTACGTCTCTGTCAGTGTCATGCACGTCATTAACTTGACATGACAATGACAGACAATCAAAAATGCTGCTACCAACTTATCCTCATTTAGTTATTAATTAAGCGTTCCTAATTAAGTTAGATGGTACCAACCGAATATGTTTTACAAATGCTATGACTAACTAAATATATTTTAGACAATTCCTAAATTTAGAAATGAAACAACCGAATTGCCACCAATATGTGATCAGGAACAGCTAATATGTAGTAATAATAAGAATTTCCTCACATATTAACCTTAGCAACGTACCTTATCATCAATATGCACAATCGTGGCATTATTAGCCCTCGCCACCAACGCGTCTAAGTCGGTATGTTGTTTGTCAAGCGCTTTTAGCTGTGACTGCGCTTTCGCGATACCGCTGCGGACCACTTCAAGCGCTTTGCGATTCTTTTGTTCAGCGACGCAGGAGGATAGAGACCATTCTTGAATGCGTTGCGGCAACACCTGCGTGAGTGAATGAGTTTAAAATCAGTCTCGTCCTCTCACTCGCACAGTAGTGCATTCAGTATTGTGCGAATGAGAGAACCGGACGAAAACACAATTTTATTTTCAATTTAAGATTTTGTTTATTGAAGTTATACTACGATCTTGTTATATGATAAATGATAATATTAAAAATTACAAAGTTTAAGACAGTGCCTACAAATAACTTTGCATGGAAAAATACTCTTTTTTTACCAATTTCAGTAGCTATCTAGTAGCTAGCGTAGAGAGCAGAGTCATTGTACTTAAGAAAATCATTTGATTTAATTCAATCCTTAGTATTAACTACACAATGGCCATTATGTCTTCTTTGTTTATGGCATGTGACATAATAATGTTAATTTTGCCATTGTCAAGTGTTTATGTTTGTTTATAGTAAATTTGTTTGTTAAATTCTTAGTCGATGGTCAATTGTCAATTCTAGACGTCACGCGGAATAGCCGTCTAAAATTTTCTTGGGATTCCTCGTCGTTCAAATCACATTGCACCATAATACACAATTAATTCAATTGTTCATACTTGTCCCATGTAGTCACAACATATTCATTAAAATTCCGCTAAGATTACTGAATAAAACATGCAATAAAACGAGTAAGAAATATTAAATTAGCAGAGCTATGTTACTTCATGAAATGAGAAACGAAGAATCGGCCATTAGATCATTGTAGAAGTGAACACAATTTCGGCAATGTCACGTTTTATGTTTCTCCTTTCCACGTCAATATCACTTTTGAAACAGGTTTAAAATTAAAATGCTAGTTGCCTGGTAAATCCTGGTGGTAGCGCGACTGAGTCCACACTGCGCACTGCAGTATTTAGACGCGTAGAGAGCGGCGCGAGCGCAGGCCGGGCCGTAGCACTGCCGCGGCGACGTCGTTTGTAGGTGGGAGATACTCTCTTCAGGCTCGTAGGTTTCTCGTTCGTGGTGTTCGCGCTTCTTCTTTCTAACGCTGCTGTTGACAGAGTAGTTTGATGCATTTTACTCCAGACGCTAAACCAACCGATAGTTTTATCAAAGAGGTAAAACGAGAGTAGTTTTACCTCAGTCACGAAATGAGGGTACTTTTTAAAATAAGTGAAATGAGGGTACTTTATTCCAAGACGCAAAAGAAGCCAGTTTCCGCTGAGGCGCAAAACGTGAGTAGTTTTACTTCAGACGTAAAATAGTAATAATTTAAAACACTGTCTGTTACATTTCAGACTCAAAATAAATGTTGTTTAATTCCGAACTATCTATCTCCTTTTATCGCAGTCCGTTAATTAACTTACTTCTTAACCCTAGAAGCCTAATCTACGCTTGCGCGGCGTACACGCAACCGAATATCGTTTTTTTTTTTTTAACGGTTAAAGCTAGCGCGGCGTGCTCTTTTGCCACTACGGGAGCTAGAGGACGGTGCACGTGTCGTTGAGGTAAGTCTCACCATTTTTGATTTATCGATGTAACGCACGTTCGCGAGACGTATGTTTAGGCTTTGTGTAACTTTTATCTAGGTTTATGTGATTTTACTTTTGTTTGTTTTTCCTATATTTTATGTATATTTTCGGCGTTGTTTCAGGTATAAATATGTCACAGTTGAAAAAATTAGACGAAGATGATATTTTAGGAATCCTTAACGAGGAAGATAATATCCTTCTTTGGAAGATTCAGATTCCGAAGTTGAGGATGACGAGATTATCGACGACGTTCAAAGCCAAATTCTCGTAAAACCTGATTCAAATAATACAAATCGAGAAGAAGAACCCGAGCCAAAGAAACGTAAATACTGCGCCTTTTGCTCCTAAAAAAAAGGAGAATGTAAAAAATCTGTGTGTGGCGAGCACAAGGTTGATATGTGTTTAGACTGCTCTTATAGTTCAGCTAGTCTTTTAAATTCTGATCAGTTTGAATGTTTGCTCTAAGAATAACTAATAAGCGTTAAAAAAAAGAAGTTTTTTTTATTAAATATATTTTTTAGTTGATTTTGAAGAAGTTACTTTTTTTGTTCCAATTTATGCGTATTGTTTTTTCGTTATAATAAATAGTTATAATTCTTATCGGTGTCGTTTTAATTTTTTAGTTTATATTCCTAATTTAAATTTCCGCTAAATAATAATTCTAAAATAGGGCTATTTCGCATACAGATGGTAATTTATATAATGTACGCCTCTGATACGTATGTTAAGGCTTTGTGTACGTCCATAATAGATTAGGCTTCTAGGGTTAAATAATGTTTAAGCAGTTACCTGGACTGTTTGACAGGCTTAATGCGATGCTTCACGCATATCCTCACTTTACATTTGGGCCTGGATCTGTTGGTGCCTCCGAACTTGAAAGAGTCTTCGCAAGCTTCACAACTGTAATACATAAATCACTTGCCAAAGGCATTGTCTCGACTACAGTGTATAGAGAGCACTAAGAAAGGTTTCTTTATGCGTTTATAATATTAGTAAGATTTGCTGTTATTATCACATACTGCTGCTTGGCTTCGCACACGTAAATCCTACATAAAAAGTAGCCCATGGCAATCCTCAAGATACTATCTATCTCCTTACTAAATTTTATTAAGATCCAGACATTTAGCCTAGAAAAGCTATAATACAGACAGACAGATGGAAACACTTATTATTATTATTATTACACACAAATTTATATTATTATAGATTTATTTGTTGGATTATTTATCTAAAAAAATGTTTATTCAACAATTATAAGAACAATGCTCGAGTTTCTCAAGAAAAACTCAAGATGACTGACACTAATTTAAACTAATTAATTTAACTAATTTAAACACAAACTAACTAGTCTAGTGACTCATACAAGGTTGGAACTGAAGAGCCATCTTCTGTTCTCATGTTATAAATCTGCCTATATTTAATTACATTAAAATAGAATAGAATAGAATAGAATATATTTATTAAATGTCACATATCAAATACAGTGCAAATGTAATATAAACTAGTCTATGTACAGTGACGAAAAAAAGGCTACCACTCAGCATATGATACAGAACTGTTTATCCAACTATTATCCAACTTACTGTCCACAGTCATGTGTTTGAAGACATCCCGGGCAGTCACCACAACCATCACGGTTACTCGGTGCCTTGAATGACTTATTCTCTGAGTGGTCTTTCTCTTTCCGCTTCTTTTTCTTGTCATCTCCACCTATAACCACAACTTTTGATACACTTTTGCTACAAAGTTAGACAACTGTTTAGTTCCAAAGCTGATGAAGTGATAACGATTAATGCTTTGGTTAGATTCATGTGCCCAAAATATTTGGCCATGCCTCGATACTAGAGATCTGAGATGTTCCTATGGAATTATATGATGCACATTTATTTTGCAACAAACCATCAATATCTCCTTCATTTTCTCTCTTCTGAGGTCTGAATCTGGTTTTCAAAGTAGGATCCTCTTCTCGGCAGCGTTCACAAAAGTAATTCTTAATGTATTTGGCCTCGCGCTCAGATATATTGATGCAGTCACCATGATACCACTCTTCGCAGGAGTCACATGCTCTGAAAATGGCTATTTTGTATAACTTATCAAACTATTGTGAAAATGTACTTTCAAAACATAAATATTGTACTTTGAATGTTATGTGATCTAATTCCAGTGAAGTTGTGAATTTTAGTGAATACATAGTAGTGTCAGACCAAATTTGAAAACTATTAGGTAGCTAGATTGATTAAATAACAGTTATTTTATCTATCAGTCATCTGGATACAATTGTACAAACATTGCTTGGTTTGTAACTAGATTGTCCTGTCCAATATTTATTTATTTGATCCTCACATCATAAACCGTGAGCTATCTGAAGACCGGCAGATGCAATACGCCTGTCCAGCTTGATTTAGCAGCGTCGTGATCTTCGACTGCCGCTCAGGCAAGTCAAACTGCTTTGCTATGTCTGCTTTCTGTAAATTGAACAAATTGAGCATTACAAAACATAAAAATCATATCTTCTGACGAGGCCGTCTGGAATACTTACACTTCGCTTGTGTTTCCTTTCGCTCATATTGCTAATAATTTTTTTTGCGTGTTTTGCTACTTCTAGATAAGAATGATATATTTATTTGATAAAAACGTACGCAAACAAATTGAAAGCCAAGAAATAAGACATTTTTATTTTGTTTATTTCATTGGGTTGGGGCTTGGGGATGGTAAGGTAAGTATAAGTAATGAATGGTAGGGATCAAAGAGTATGCAATATCCTTTATGAAGAGACGGGACACCATAAATTAAAATAGACTAACCCCTTACGTCAATGTCAAAAATTAGCTAACTTATATAGCCAACATAACATAAACAAAATAGGGCTGCTCAGCAATAATATTTAAAATTTACCGATATCGATGAATGACCTGACTTACCCACGGTTGGAATTTCTAGGTGGAATACCGAAATACCACCAATACAACTTGGTGGAATACAATCAATAGATTGAACTATGGTTTTGTGGTGGTAAATTAGACTCGAGAAGTTTCATTTAACACCACAAAACAAGGCTCAGTATAGATTTGGGTTCAATAATAAAACGTCATTAAAAATAATCAAACAAATTTATTTAAAAAAACTTTTTATAAGTTATAAAAAGCCTGATTATCATAATAATACCTGAAACAAAAAACGATCAGATAAGAAATTTCAATTTGACTTCATAAAATTGACCCATTCGCTTGCGGCTTTTCAAACCTTTTATGCTCCTTTTTAAAATGCTTTCTGCAAACAAATTTCAATTCATGAAGTTTTTCAATTGCTAAGTCCTCATTGCCTGCCATCTTCACCCATTTTTACACCTAAAAATGATGGTATCAAAAAAATATCGATGTTTGTAAAATGTTTCGATGCACTTCTATTACTGAGATTACTGTTATTATAATATTTTGTTCCAAAATGATATAAGTACTACTGGGAGCCCATAAATTGATATATTAGTAATATTAGTTTAGTTTAATAATCACCCCCCCTCATCCAGGGGAAATCTGGCCATAAAAAAACATTAACTACCATATTTTCTTTGTGAACTAAATCCACATAACTCGCATTACACGCCCTACACTTCTTAATTTTCCTGGAAAATAGGAATTTATAAGAAACGCTTCCAGGTTTATTATGCTAGCAGCCTTTTAATCCTTATCTATCACTATTTATTACAATTTAAAAGGATTATTGAGTTTGTAACAACATGTAAACAATACAAAAAGTGATAACTGAGGCTGAACTGACTGACCAATTTACGTCAGTGCTGGAAAGAGGGAGAAGCTAATATCTTCCATTCCATCAAGTTTAGCCCTTTATCGTAGTTCGTTTTCTTTTTTTCAAGTCGCAGCAGACTGGTAGGGATATGAGGGATGGGAGAATTTAGTGAACCAAATATATTAAATCAAAATTACCCACTAAATTACATTACATAAACATACTGAGGACGGAATAATTAGTGAATAAAGTAAAAAATAACTCTTCTTGAAATAGTTAAACTGTATTACATGAATATAGTTATATATTAAGATAACATTATTTTAATTTCCGGCTAGATTATTATTAGGCATTGTGTTACTATCATGAAAATGTGTAATAAATACATAACAAACACAATAACTTGAATTTTATTTTATTCTCCCTAACTTTGAGTAAATTTTACAGTTTGGAAATAATTTATATTTACAAGCAACAAGCAGTCTAAATAAATAATAGTTTAAAAAACTTAAAAACACGCTTTATATAGAAAACCAAACTAAAAAAATTGAAAATAAATTTGAATAAATTAGTGTAAAAATTCTAATAAATGTAAATGAATAATAGTGTAGGTAGGTAAGAAAAAAATGTTTTATTTAAAAAAAGCGTGGGGTGCATGGTGTCAATAGTTATAAATATTTCATTGACAGATATGAGAAGAAGGATTATCATTTCGATAATAGCTGAAAAAGAACCCACGCTTATTTTTTTAAATAAAACATTTTTTTCTTACTTACACTATTAGTCATTTATATTTCGCTCATTTGGCAATATTGACGGAACTGTATTTTTAACATTTTACATAATACCCTCTGGTATTAAAGTTTTATAAATTTTCGTTTTCAATTTATGACA
Source organism: Lampropteryx suffumata (assembly GCA_948098915.1). Taxonomy (NCBI): domain Eukaryota; kingdom Metazoa; phylum Arthropoda; class Insecta; order Lepidoptera; family Geometridae; genus Lampropteryx; species Lampropteryx suffumata. The sequence continues at coordinate 7,978,963 of OX402563.1, forward strand.
TTGTTTTCAGACATTGGTGCGTTATTTTTAAATTAAAATAAAACTATAGTATTATAATTTTATTTTCATTTTAAATCAGTCAGATACTACATCAATGTCATGAAATATTAAAAAAAAACACATTGGTACCTACAGATACGTCATTATTCCTCCAGGAAAAAATTTATTGTATATAAAGCATCCATACAATTTTGTACATTTTTGACACAAAAAAACACCTTTTTTAAAATCAACATTAATTATTTATTTAGATAAGTCAAAAATACAAAAAAAGGATTGTGTGGTTTTATGAAACCACGGTAAAAGTGAAACTTTTTTTCACATTATAGACATTTAACTAAACATTTTTGGAATAATATTCCATTACGGGTATAAAAATCGCTTTTTATCAATCTTAATTTTATACTTGGAAAATAGGAATGATAATGGGAAATAATAAAAGTAGACTAAGTCTCCAACTAATATTTTTATTATATTTATAGTCTTAGTAGAGTACGACATACATAATACTTAACAATTATTTAGATAATATACACATATTAAAAAACTGAAAACAATATTATATTATCGTTGAGTCATTTTGTTTTGTTGTCGACCTCTGTGGCGCAGTGGGCTCAGTCCCGGCTGAGACGCAGAAGGTGGCGGGTTCGATTCCCGCCGCGGGACAAATGTTTGTACGATCTACAAGTATTTGTCTCGGGTCTGGGTGTTTCTAGTATAATATGTATGTATTTACAAAAGAAAAGTATATAAGTAGTATATCAGTCATATGGTACCCATAACACAAGCTCTGCTTACTTTGGGGCCAGATGATGTTGTGTGAAATATCCGGGATTATTATTATTATTATTATTATTTTGATCCGATTTTCAATTATTTTCAATCATTCTATTTTAAATTCCATCTTCATTATGAGTTTCACAGTTTATATATGTAACCAATATTTTATGGTAACTAAAATACGTGAACAGTGACTTACATTCTATTTTTTTCAATGTATGTAGTAAAAACCGCATCGATCGTTGTACCATACCTCGTGGTGGGTATATTTCTATCATATAATTCCCAAATAGTAGGTACGTACGTAATACCTACATACAAGTACCCAACATACTTTAATAATGATTGGTAGGTTTGCACTAACCTATCATATGTACCTACTCTTGAAATTACACCACAGATAGATTTTACGAAATGCGTCGCTCCGGCCCAGACAGTGACAGAGTTATATGTAAGAAGCGTATGGCTTTCTTATAGAGGATATGCGAGCTGAATTGAACTTTGTTGCGTCGCCGCAAGAGTCGCTATTTATAGTAGCGGGGCCGACCGTCACGCGACATGCAACACACAGACGAAAAAGTTTGAGACGATGTAATAAAAGTTTCACTTTAAAAAGTCACATTCAATTGCACTTACCTAATCTTCTTTCTTATAATAAACATTAATTTCTTATTTTAATCAGTCAGACATCATGAAAATCACATTTAATTTGTACTTTGTTTCACTACACAAAAAAAAAACACATTCCATGCCTACATCATCATCATCATTGGCCTTTGTTCATAATGTTGAAGATGATTTAGGTGGCGTCAGTAATGTTACAGAGCAGTTCATTGAAAATGAAAACTTTCGTTCATGGATCCACTCCAGCAAGCTGAAGTGGGTGAAGTTTCCTCTTCACTGACGTCACTTTGCCTGGGATTCTGTTTGATAGCGTTGGCCTTCCCAGGTACCCACACTAGCCTCTCGACCTTGCCGACAGGACCTTCAGGAGACGAATCAGTACATGCGGTGTCGGTTCGGTTGCAGGTGCATAAAGGCTGGCAGCGACACAATAAGTGTTGGGTTTTTTATTCTTTGCCTCGCCTGTTTTTAAACGGCGTTGTTTTAATTTTGATACGCATACGAATTCAGAAAATTACGCTGTCTTTGTAATGAAGATAAATCCCAATACATATCAAAGATTTTTTGCCTCTTTTCCTCTGTAAATTTTGTTGTGCACGAAAGTCAGTACTTCTTTGTACAAGGCGGCTTCATCGCTCTAGCAGGGAATTTTTTTCCTTTACGAAAATGTTATTGCTGCCCTGAATTTTAGGCGTTTAACCTTTTACTTTATCCAATCTTTTTCGTTCCTCTTCCTTTTCCGACTTTATCTAGGAGATAAGTTTCCAACATCATGAGATGAAGTTTACTTCATTGTTAAGCATGTTACTATAAGATTCAGGTGAAATTTCATTTGGAATTGACTCAGGTGGAATGGAATCATTATTGTGTTGTGTGTAGAAGTGGAAGAATCAGAAGTGATTTAAACTTTTGTTTTTCGGGGAGGAATTCATCGCCACTATCATCTGGTGAAAAATCTTCGCAATTTGTACAATCTCATTGCGGAGTCAAATCAAGCTTAGATGTGCTTGGTTCCGGAATGGGGTACATCATGGTCTGTACTAAAAAGTTGGAGGCCAGAATTTCAGCTTGTGATAATGTGCTTTTGCTACCTACATCGGCAATAGATTGTTGCTTAGATATGGACGATTGACTTTGCTGCAAACTAGTCATTCTTGCTGTCATCGGAATTGTTGGAGCTTCGGTAGTGAAGCTACTCGATGAAGAGCTAGACGGCGAAGAGCTAGATGACGATGTACAAGAACTGCAGGATAAACACCATCTTTGCCATCTGATCGCCGAGTATTTGGCAATACTCTTAGTTTACAAATTCCAAATTGAACGAGGTATAGGTGCATTTTCATTTTCCGCTAAAAGCAGAAAGATTCTTATTTACCAGTAATTTTTGCTATAAAATTAACAGGTCTAATTACTTAGAAACACTTACCATCTTCACTCTGATCGAAATAAGTTCTTGTTTCCGATACGGAAACTTTTGTTAAAGGTGTAATTTTGTTTTCACCTTAGCAAGATCCACTAACATTTTCGCTCGGTGATGCATTATTGTGAGACAAAAATTAAAATAAATCATTCTAAACATTCATTTATTTTAAATGATGATACATATTAAATGATATATAAAAACTAAAAAGGAAACTGAAATGTAGGTACCTACAGAATAATATAAAATACACGTGAAACAGTTGAGCTATCTAAGGACCGTATGAGACAACAACTTTAAGTATGACTGAATAACAAAAAGTATAAGTAAACTGAATAACATTACCTAATTGCCATAAATAGATACGTATTTCGATCCAGTTTTGTTATTGTTTCCGCAAATAAATATTCACTCGGAGAAACAACGACGCATTTACGTAGGTATACAATACAGTTTGGTCATTGTAGCCGCAAAAAAATATTCACTCGGAGTAACAATGTCGTATTTACAATATACAATACATTTTCGTCATTATTTCTCCAATAGGAGATAATCAAAATGTCATAAATACCTTTTCGTCGTTGTAGCTCTCAACACGACCACACCCGCACTACTTACCAAAACAAAATCGTCGTTTTTTCTCCAGAAAGTTTGTGATTTAGTATAATGTGACAGAGATGCCAACGCCATCTAGCCGAATCGGTAAGAGATACAATTGCGTCGATTTTTTACCGAACGTAATCAACCTTAATACAAGTTTTGACACACAATTTCGACAAAAGTGTAATATCGTCATTGTTGTATCAAATTTATAAAAAATTATTTTCTATTTTTTAGTTTGGTTTTCTATATAAATCGTGTTTTTTAGTTTTTTTAAACTATTATTTAATAATAAGAATGAAGATTGGAGACAAATTGGAGATGGGAGCGCTACTGGAGCGTATGGAACGTGTGAGCGGCGAACTTGGGCTTTTGATAAACAAAGCCAAGACCAAAATCATGGTGGTAGATCGCACGAAGCAGCTGGAGCTTAGTGGGACACTCAACCTTCAATATGTGGACAACTTCATATACCTGGGCTCTACCATATGTAACGATGGCTCATGCGAACCGGACGTGCGGAGGCGGATCGGGATGGCAAAGAGCGCGATGACCCGTCTTAGTAGGATCTGGGCGGATAGAGCAATCTCTCTGAAGACCAAGATAAGCCTGGTGAGGACCCTAGTATTTGCAATTTTTCTCTATGGCGCTAAACGTGGACCCTCAAAAAGGCAGATCGTACACGCATCGACGCGTTCGAAATGTGGTGCTGGAAGAGAATGCTGAGAGTAACCTGGACAGCGCACCGCACAAATGTGCGTATTCTGCGCGAAGTGGGAATCATCTGCCTCCGAAGGATCTTCGACTTCTTCATGGCCATTCGACATGGCCAGAAGGAAGAACGACAGCCTTGTAAAGCTCCTGGTGACAGGAAAGATACAGGGAAGGTGACCAAGGGGAAGGAGTCCGATGCGGTGGACAGACCAGATCCGGGACACCACCAACAAGAACGTCCACGAAAGCCTACACACTGCCGAAGACCGAAGCAAGTGGAAAGCGATCGTCCAAAAAATGATTCGTGGAGGTCACGACCCTCAGCAATGAGGAATACGACACAAGGAGGAGGAAACTACTATTTATTTTCTACTTTTTAGTTTGGTTTATTGAAGTGAAACTGCATGCGTAGTTCGCGCACTCGCTGTATCTCTCTTACTCACATGCAAAGGATGCGGAAAGAAATGGATGAATCCTGGCGAATCTAATCAGGATAATCGGATATTTTAATGGAATTATTGCTAGTGGTGGTTAATATATCATATAGCAACAAAAAGTAAATAGCAAATGACATCGTGGCTCTCAGTTGATGCTATTTGCTTTTGCTTATGTTATGCTTATGCTTATCTAATAGCAAAAGCATAACTAACACTCTCTCTCTATCATCTGTCCGTCGCAAGTCGCAATAACAATAATAGCAAGTTGCAACTCGCAACGCAAAGCATTACGAAAGCATAAGCATGAATAACAATAACATCATTCATAACATAAGCAAAAAGCACGGTCAGTCTCAGTCGTCGCATGCTAACGATTGTGATCGGTCGCGCGCGTCATCGCACCGCGGGCGTATTCGCGATCTCGGGCAGCTCACGTTATAAATAGGTAGGTATACCTACCTACCTATATTGCTTTGTGGTTTTTCAGTGTAAACAGTGATTGTAATATTTCTATGCTGTTTTGCCGTAAAAAAAAGCATGTTAGAAAAAAGCACGTAAAATAACATGCTTACGGAAGAAAGCAAATAGCATTAAGCATGTTATTGCCTTGTAGCAACTTTGAACACTACTAATTATTGCATTGTCATCGGTCTTTGACAGGAGTCTAAGGAGTCAAACAAACATTCATACAAGCAGTGTTCGGAACCGTACGATAATTATCGTACAAATACGATAATTGTGTACCTACGTACGATGTACGATAGCACAGTATTATCGTACGCAAATTGTACGATAATTTCCATCATGATGCAAAATTTGAAGATTTAATTTATTTTACTCATACGCTGATAGCCTAAACTAAAGCGCAGTAGCATGTTTTTATTCACAAAGTGAATACAGTCGCATGAACAAAGCGTTACTCTTAAAACAAACTCAACAGAAAGCAGAATATTTTATGAACGGTTCAGAATATTTTATGGTGACACGAATGTAGAGAAATTAAATAGTGATTTAATGCCATACGGTTTTTAAGTGATATAACGAAAAGTTTATATTTATGAATATATTGATTACTTACATTAATATATGTTTTAAATATTATATTAAAATAAATATTATCTGTTTATATAATGTTAATAATTTATATTATATTGGTATGTAAAGAAAATTCTTTCATTTCATATTACTCTTCCATAATCCATATTCATTTCTACTTTATAAATACGCAATATTGGCGTGTTTCATACAGAACTTCCGAGCGAAATTGAATTTCGCGCGTTTACTGAACTTTAAATAGAAAGGGAATCGGTTCAGGTCTGGTACCATGCAATAAAACGTTTGGTTTTCAAAGTGTTCTGTTGAGTTAAAATCGGTGGTTTAAAAGAGATAAACTACAGGGTACTTGAATACATATCAATATCATGTCTAATATGATTTATTTATTTATAATAGACATTATTCTGATAAGTACGATAATTTGGTTCCATGACAGTGACAAATACGATAATTCTACACCCCTGGTACGATAGTCAGCTCGCTTCAGGTTGCTAACACTGCATACAAGTGAAGCTAATATAAAGCGTGTAAAATATAAAAAATATTGTCACATCAGGCGTCACTATCATTATCAAATATATATTTTTACTGTTTGGATATTGTATATTTTCTGTCTATGTTCGGTCGGATACATTATACGTTATCCACACTAGGCTGTATGATTCTAAAATTATAGAAAATAATTGTGTGTGTATCAGCGTATGCTTCAAATATAATTGGATAATATTGATTATGATGGATGAAGTACAACAACCACTCCAAGCAACACAAAATAGGGAGCTGGCCGAATATCTGTACAATAAACGAACGTCAAACACCTCAATGTCAAGGGTTGCTATGACAACTAAATGTGTTTATTTACATGTACAACTAAACAGTTTATTTCCTAATGTGTAGTTGGAAACTAACGTACAGTGGTTAAAAAATCTAGACAGTTGAACATTTTCTAAACAATGGAAGGGCTAGATACTCCTCAAATCATAACACATATCGAAAATAATCTTAACCACTCTCTATTTGACTGTAAGTGGATACCATGTTCTGCAAAGTTTGTTGTTATTGGTTCCATGCCAAGAGGAACAGGCACAATCGAGGTTTTCGAGATTACTTCAGGTGAAGCTAAAAGAATTAAGGAAATAGAAAGACCTAACTCGTTCAAGTGTGGTACTTTCGGAGCTAGTAACGATTTGGAAAGGAGATTGGCTACTGGTGACTTCAAAGGAACCATGGAAATATGGTAAGTAGGTACAGTATTTACCTACTCATAATAAATTGCCCATAACAGGCTCTTTTCTTGCATTTGGCTCAAGATATTTAACTTTGTTGTTTAAGAGTCAGTACTCTCATATACACATACAACTTTGCTAACCGATTTTATTATTAAGCGTTTCCAGTAGCTTCATTTGCATGATGCCTGATACTTAAAGGAGCATTTATGCTTTTCCTGGACACTTCCATTAATGCTTTTTTCTATTTCCAAATAAGTTGCACAGGTCAATTAAATTATTACCTACCTTGAATTCACAACACAATTTGTTTGCTTAATTAGGGATTTAGAACAGAGTTGCCAGGTATACATTACCAAGGAGCATAAGGATATAATAAACTCAATCGATGCTATGGGTGGAAGCACAACAAGCTGTGGAGCCCCAGAAATTGTTACGGGTAGTAGAGATGGTAATTATCAAAATTAATTATAATTACAATCATTTTTTAATGCTGCATAACGGAAATTATATTACTTACTAGATTGAGGCTTTGGTTCTTGCTTACTTACTCAAGTTGATGGATGTTGTACTTACATTTTTTCTACAGGTACTGTCAAAGTATGGGATCCACGCCAAAGAGGCAAGCCTGTAGCAAACATGCAGCCAGTTAAAGGTGAAACCAAAAGAGACTGTTGGGCAGTTGCATTTGGTAACTCATTCAATGATGCAGAGAGAATTATTGCAGCTGGATATGACAATGGAGACCTGAAGATGTTTGATCTTCGCACTATGTCATTGAGATGGGAATGTAATCTTAAAAATGGAGTATGTACTTATATAACTTCATATTATTAACTCCTTAAAGCCTAGAAGAACATTACACACACAAAGATTCATCCTACTTTAACTACTTACTGATACAAAGGTGATAGTTTAAGAAAGACAAAATTCAAAATTCAAAATAACTTTATTCATTACAATCACAAGGACCACTTTGAATCGTCTTCTTACATGCTAGTGAATCTAGGTGCCGGTTCCTCCTAACGCCAGTTCAAGAAGAATCCGGCAAGAAACTGACCTTGTTATAGAAGCGTAACACATTGCCCTATAAAAGACTTTCAAACAAACTTCTAAATTGGTGGTAACTCAATCACTCCATAACGGCTGGGCAGATTTTGATGATACTTGGTTTAGACATAGTCAGTGACCTGAAGTTACTCAGGTATAGCTTAGAGGCTACTTTTTATGTATTAGGTACTTGGCAGCTGCTCTGCTAATAAAGTTATTGTATGTTACAGGTTTGTTCTACAGAGTTTGACCGTAAAGATATTCCTATGAATAAACTGGTAGCAACTACATTAGAGGGGAAGTTTCATGTGTTTGATGTAAGAACACAAAATGCTAGCAAAGGATTTGCTCAGGCAAGTACCTACCTAACTTGGATGCTTATCATTATACCTATCTATCAGATTCTAAATGATTTTGTTTAAATCTAGCGACTCGACCCGGCTTCGCACGGGTGCAATGCTGATACTAAATATACTACATAATGTCTTTATATAGGTACAACGTTATGTAAGAAAATAACATAGACTAAGATATACCTAGAAATATAACATTGCGGACTTTTTTGTAAACCTTTTTAGGTGTACAATACTGTAGTACATTATCTATCTCGTAGGGTCCAATCTCTCGTAGGGCCAGCGTTTGCAATGTAAGCGCAAAAAAATGTGTTTATTTACGACACCACATAAGAAACCTCTAAAATTATCAGTGTTTCTCTACTATATTATGCATGTTTGATACATATAAGCCTTCCTCTTGAATTACTCTATCTATTAAAAAAGCAGCCTAGTGCGAGTCGGACACGACCATGAAGGGTTCCGTAGCAGCAAGTAACATAATATAAAAGTTCTTGTAGTTCGTTGTAACTTTGATCGATAATTTAATAATAGAGTATTTCTTTAATAAAGTTACGGTTTATGACGTATTAAAAAAAAACTACTTAGATCTCGTTCAAACCAATTTTCGGTGGAAGTTTGGATGGTAATGTACATCATATATTTTTTTTAGTTTTATCATTCTCTTATTTTAGAAGTTACAGGGGGGGGGGGGACACATTTTACCACCTTGGAAGTGTCTCTCGCGCAAACTATTCAGTTTAGAAAAAATGATATTAGAAACCTCAATATCATTTTTGAAGACCTATCCATAGATACACCACACGTATGGGTTTGATGAAAAATTTTTTTTTGAGTTTCAGTTCTAAGTATAGGGAACCCCCAAAATCTATTGTTTTTTATGTAAAATTTTTAAATTTTTAAATTTTTATGTAAAAATCTTAATGCGGTTCACAGAATACATCTAATTACCAAGTTTCAACAGTATAGGTCTTATAGTTTCGAAAAAAAGTAGCTGTGACATACGGACGGACAGACAGACAAACAGACAGACATGACGAATCCATAAGGGTTCCGTTTTTTGCCATTTGGCTACGGAACCCTAAAAACTGCATCAAAATCCTTTGCATAGTTTTAAAGATCTAAGCATAGGTACGTCGTCGGGACAGACAGACAGCGGGAGGCGACTTTGTTTTGTACTGTGATCTATCTCGTAGGGCCAGCGTTTGCAATGTAAGCGCAAAAAAATGTTATTTACGACACCACATAAGAAACCTCTAAAATGATCAGTGTTTCTCTACTATATTGTGCATGTTTTATATATATAAACCTTCCTCTTGAATTACTCTATCTATTAAAAAAAACCGCATCAAAATCCGTTTCATAGTTTTAAAGATCTAAGCATACATCGGGACAGACAGCCAGGGGGCTTTGTTTTATACTATGTACCTAATGATTATTATATATACAATTCTATTAATGTTTCTACAGTAATAAAAATAAATAAAAATAAAAAACCCTTTAAGGGCTTAAGGGAACCCCTTAAGGAACCCTTAACCGTAAATTCTTGTATCAGAAAGAAACCGTCCCTTTCCCTTTATCATAGATAAGTCAAATGATGTTTTTATTGGTATTCTGACATTAATATACTATAGGTACCCACCAGTGGAAGAAGTCGGGCTGTGGATGATGATGACTATGAGAACCTTAGATCTTTTACTACCTACAAGATCCCAGAAAAATAAAATTAATAAAACATATTTGATGAATTTTAGGTTTTAGATAACAACACTAGAAGTGGTACAATCTGGTTGGCGCGACATTTGCCACAAAACCGAGAACTGTTTGTGACTTGCTCTGGCAATGGACAAGTTACTCTTTGGAAGTAGTGAGTACCTACGGTCTTCATCAACAAATGCTTATCTCAAAGAGTGTTCACTTACATTGCTTTTTTTAGATTTTTTTTCACCTATCCATCTCTTGTGTTAAGGGTTACCTACCTACTACTTATGTACTTTTTTTTGTAAATACATATTATACATAGAAACACCCAGACCCGAGACAAATACTTGCAGATCATACAAGCATAAGTCCCGCGGCGGTAATCGAACCCGTAAATTTTTGCGTCTCAGCCAGACCTTAGCCCACTGCGCCACAGAGGTTGCCAAAGACGGCAACATTATTATACACTGCTAATACGTTGAATGATTATGATATAAATAAATAATGCCAGACATATCACACAGCGTCATCTGGCCCGCAAAGTAAACAGAGCTTGTGTTATGGGTATCACATGACTTATATACTTTTTTTGTAAATACATACATATTATACATAGAAACGCCCAGACTCGAAACACATACTTGGATATTTGTATGATCAAACATTTGTTCCGCGGCGGGAATCGAACCCGCGTCCTTAATAATAATAGAATAATAATAGACAGTTAAAGAGAACCAAGGCTAGAACTTGTCTGTAGGTAGGTACATACTTAAGTATACCTTCACAAATGTTTATACTCACTCCGCGTCTGCGGAGTTAGGTGCGCCTAAGAGCTCTCACGGTGTGGGCCGCCATGGTCCTGGATGTTCAGGGGGGAAACTCTAATCTTCTTTACTTCCAGTGAATACCCTGATCAGCGTTACCGCGTAGACGCACAAGGTATAGCGTGTGGTGTGGCGGGTAAGCTCAACCGACTCCAACGCATGGTGATCAGCTCACAGCCAATCAACGCGCTCGACTGGAACCGAGACCATCTCGGCCTGGCTGTGGCTACCTCTTACGACCAGTGTATTAGGATTATCGTCACTACAAAGCTCAATTTGCAGTAATGTTGATAAAACTTTTAAGTCTTGCACCGCACAAATAATTGGACCATCACAGTGTGGGATTAACACCTCTGTGACTACTGCTTACGACCAGTGTGTCAGGATTATCGACTATGAAGCTCAATTTGCAATGATAATTTTCTGATTTTTTCATCTTGGACTAACATAATTTATCCGAATCACAGTATGATCGAAATTTCACACCTAAGAGAGTGGTGAAAATATTATAGAGGCGAAGTTGTGAAGTGCTGTGTGATTTCTGGTCAATAAAGTAAGAATACTTATTAAATAGTTTTTTATTTTACTAATTTATTAAACAATGCACACAACGCCATCTAGCCCCAAACTGAGCATAGCTTCTATTATGCTGAGCAGATGACTGATATAAGATTTATAAAATAAATAGGTACATATATTATGATACTTTATGACATAGACACATAATAAACAACTATGTTCATCACACAGATATTAAAAAAAAATTAAATTCTTTATTTTGAAACAGATAACAATTGTACAGAAAATGGTATGAAAACGATGACATCTGCTGAAGTATAAAACAACAAAAGTTGGTAGTACTAACAGATGTAAAACAAATAAACGAATGATTATGTGCGTGTGTGTGTGTGATTGGCATGAGTAAGTTAGGATGTGTGTGTGTGTATGAATGAGTGTGGTATGTGTTATTTGACATTTATTAAAAGGTTTTCCGTGACGTCATAGGATAGTGATTGCCATAACCATTCATCTCATTTAAGTTTACATTTGTAAAATGGAATACACATATGTCGAATTGCTTATTTAACCGGTTGTATAGAGACGGATCGTTCTTCCTGGAAATCTATTTGGAAGGCCTATGTTCAGCAGTGGACTTAATGTCTGATATTATGATGATGATGATGATGATGACGAGCTAGTAAAGTAAAAATGTCGAGCAGTAGGTTGTCAGACACAATGTCACACATACATTATCAGACCTGCATTTGGAACTAGTGAAGTATCATATCATATGGATCATATTTTATTTGGGAATGTTTTCGAAGAACTGTTTGGACTCTAAAAATTTGGCGAACCATTAGAACATTGCATAGTGAAAAGAGTTGGAAGAGAAGAGGGAAAACGAACTGGTTTCTTAGCCAGAACCTTAACAACCTGCTCTCTCCTGTTTTAGCAAATACGTCCTGAGAAATCGAACCCCCAACCTATAGCGTAGAAGGCCAGACTACCAACTGAGATGACAGTCAATTAAAATAATTAAAACAATAGTTCAGTTTTTTAACTCAAAAGAGCGATTTATTAGATAATAACCTAGCACTTAAGAATTATAAATAAAATTAAGGCTAGCGTTCAGTTCTTATTTTACCAAAGTTAAAAACTGCATTTCATAATACAGTTGTTTACGGGCTTTATTACACTTTATTCTTAAAAACGCAGTGCAAAGACCGGCTCGTAATACGCAGTAACTCATTATGAGCGTGTGCGTAGCGAGCTTGATTAACACTGCGTCCTATTGAGAATAAGGCTTCAAGACTTGCTAAATTTGTATTAAATAATATTGCCATACTGTCTATCTCATAGTCACATTATTTCTTCTTCTTTTTCTATAATGACATCTGTCTTGGTGTCAATTTTGCCAATGTCAAGTGATAGTTTTAATAAACGTCAGAAAAATCGCAATTGATCGCCATTTGTCAATTGTAAATGTCAATGGCGGAATGACTGTCTACAATTTTCTTAGGATTCCTCGTCGTACAAATCACAAAGAAACTTATACTCGTAAAACCTTACTCATAATCGCCTCTCAACCGAACACTGTTTTAGATTCGCCCTATTACTTCGATACTTTTTTACCTTTTTTTGAAAAGGAGTGGGTCTCAAGTTATTTTCGGTGTTATGTTATTTTGGTGTTTTTATTATAATAGAGCTAGTTGGATGTGAATAATTTAAATAAAAGCTTTGTGTTTTTTGTGATTCGAGCAAAAATAATCCGTATAATTAATTATATGAAATGACACCATTTTATAACAAATGACGAACGACAGGAATGACATTGGCAAAATTGACATTATGACACATGTCATTAACGAAGAACTTTTGACAGAAGTTGAAAGGTTTATAAATTGAGATAACATAAGAAAAATGAATTAAATAAGAGTTAAGTATGTAATTCATAACATGTTAAACTAAGAATCCCACATATTAATGCGACATTAGAAGTACGGTCCTTGTCATTTTAATGTCAATGAATAAAGGATATCAACATAATATTATATGTATTCAGTTACTATTGGTGCAAATACCTACTATTGACTATACATTCTTGTTTTTAGTGCTAAAGTTAACTTAACGTAGTAGTATAGTATTTTGTTATCATACCTATGATGTATGTGCCCTGGTTTTATATTTTTCATGAACAAAAATGTATGTACAAAACCTTTCAGTTTCACAGGTTAAAATTAGGTTGGCAAAATAGCGGTATTTTTGCATATCTTGTACCAGGACCTCATAATGCCTGAAGGGTTAACCACATAAGCTATGTGAATACGAGATAGACCCTATGTATAATTTTAGATTGACGTGTATATTAGGCGTAAAGCGTTACTACATCTTTCATGACTAATAATAAAAATAACGTGTGAACGCACACTAATCGGTAAATCACAAAATTTTCTGATCAATGCACGTTCTACAAAAAACGTCTCAATCCAAATGTGCAATAAATAATTAACAAACAAAGCTACTCAAACACCTACGCAGTTTTCAATAAATAGACAACTAATGGTCCGTCTTGCTGATTATAGTGTCTAAAAGGTTTGGAACGAAACATTACAGGACTAACATACCTACGTTGTAACTGACTACATCACTTTTAAACAAGCTTACGCCAAAATCTTAGTAATACTAAAAACAATGTGCATATTCGAATACAATGCCACAAACCTTAACCCTTTCCCGATGAAGTCGGGATATGTTCGATCGTCAAGAAAAATAGAAAATAATAGATAATGAGGATCAGTTAGGTTATAGCAAATTGAATAGAAATAGTTTCCATGTTATGTGACATAAGAATGATATATCTTTTTGAATTATCCAAATCAGTTCATTACTTACGAAGATATTAAGTAATAAACATTATGCCGTTCCTGCCGGTAAAATCAATGTACGCGGGTGCGTGTGACGTCACTGGGACGGTCCGAGTGCAGCCAGCCCTATTACTTCACGATTCGTTAACTGGTGGCGACCATCCCTATGACGTCACAGCTACCGCAGCGGCCGTTCAGTGAACTGCGCTAGTAATTTCGTCATAACTTCGTAAATTTTTGTCGCAGAACAAAAATGTTTGCACTGTATGTTAAGGATTTCTTAGCTCTATAAATCTGTATTCTCAACTAAAAACGTTACGGATCCTCATTCTTATTTTAGTGGTTTTTAAAGAGTTAAATTATGTGGCACTGTAAAGTACTGCAATCAATAACATACGCTGTTGTACTAGAAATTTAGTAATATTCAATGTATTAACGTGAAACCGCTATCTTGTGAATTCGAATGGTACAAAAACTATTTTTTCATACTTCGTAAGCTAATGTCTACTTGACGCTAACATAACCGTACTTGGAACCTCCGTAACTTGCACATTGAGCTTCACATATATGTCAAAGTAATATCACCATTAAATTAATATGTTGTGGTTTAAATTTGCATATAATTAGTAAACCTGTTGCATCATATATACAAGTTACCGATCCACAAAGTCTAACCCTACAATATTTTACACAACTCCATTATAACATCAGAAATACTTATAACATTTTCACTGGAGCTTAAATCAGGTAGGATATTTTTATGAGATCTAGCTGTAACACGCTAAGTATTCTTCAAAATATCTTACTTAGATCTACTCCAAAATAGCTTATAATGACATGACCTCCTTGCTATAGTGGCAAAATATCTGAAATGGTGTTCAATTTATAATCAAAAGGCTTATCCATACTTTTTTTCTCGGAACGTACTTTCTAGTTATGTCTCGTCGGTTTATTTTACAAAAATATACACCCCGGACACACTAATCCACTCTCAGATAGATTGAATCAAACAGGGTACTTTGATACAAAAAGTACAGTGTTAAATCAAATCGAAACCAAACAAAACTATTTCGTTTAACGCATGACCTCAAGTAGCTGATGTGATGATGATTAATAAGTAAGTGTCGATTTATCATATAACGTCAAAGAATCACAAAATTTTTCAAACCAAATTTCATTGCCATCGAAACCTATTCCGACTAAAACGTGGTTTTTAACTAAATACCAACGATAATTGATAACCCACGACATTGTTTTATCATTGGTATTTTATGTAGTTATTAAAAATGGTCAAAAACAATCTTCAAAAACAAAATCATAAACCCGTAAACCACGTTTGACTTGTGAATATAATGGTAAATACGTATTTTCATTTGTACACCATTTTTGTATTTTGTTTAGTGATGAGCCATATCGCGAGTAAAGTCGGCCTATTGCACACATCATCGCTTCCACAAAACACACTCAAACATAAATTACTTAGTCAAACTAAAAATCGAATATTTACATTTAATTCTTACTCTACGGTACTAGACTATAAATAAACAAAAATCACAAAATTCTAATGCATCTGTTAAAATAATCCCGTATCCTATTCGACTTTTCTCTTTATCATGATCACACAAATAGTTAACGTGGCATTAAAAATGCTGTCCTTTTTATTGTAATGTCGAATAATAATAATTACGTTTTCAAAACTTAAAGAAAACCGACTTCATTGGAACATAAATATATTTTATTTTCAATTTTTTACTGGATAGTAGATGTATTTTGTTTATATATAATATGGATATATAATATCTATAGACCAACTAAACGTACTGCTCTGCACTGCACGTAACGAAAATATCATCGATGTATACAATTTTTAGATTTTTGATGATAGTTTAAAAACCACTTGAACGATTTCGATTAAATTTAAATGAGACCTGGCAAGTATAAAACAAAAACAATAAAAAATTTTCCAAAACGGTTTAGGTTTCTTTAAGTTATCGGTGAACAATTATAAAAAAAAAAGGTTCCGACGAATTGAGAACCTCCTCCTTTTTGATGAAGTCGGTTAAAAATTGCAACAGATTTAATGAACACATTACTTAATATGTGATAAAAAGAGACTCTTATCTTCCACCATTCGACAGATAACTGCATTACTCGTCAATGGTGGCAGAACCCTTGTAAAACCGCTCTTATGTGCATAGATTATTAAAAAGTTCGAGACAAAAAATATTCTAAACAATTCAGTTCATTCAATAATCACAATTCGTTATAACAAAGCTATTTACAAAGCGTCGCTACGTTTCTTGTTTAATGATCAAACAAATAAATATTTGTATTATCGAACGTTATCTTATAACTACAGACACTTTGAACGTAAACGATAATTTTCAATAAATATTTAGCATCTTAAATTGTTATTTTATTGAATGATTAACAAGGATATTATTTATTTGGTTCAAATGATTATAAGGGGATGGATGGGAAAATGCGATATATGAATCTTACTAGCTTTGGTGTAACCCTTGGGTTCGTCCATCACTGATTTCGTTCGACCAATCCATTGAGACTTAGTATTATATACCGTTATTTCCCATTCTTTAGCATTTAAAACGTATGTTACATAAATTGTATTCGATTACTCACATCATGCACAAGCCACAGAGATTCTTGCAACCTTTCGGTGCGGCTATGTCAGATACTCTCGTACGTTAAGGGCTATAACATAGAGTAAGCTAAATGTCCATTCACGGCTTCTGGTGTTCATACTCGATGCTTGAACACGCGTCAGGTATGCCATTGAACCTAAAAATTAAGAAATAATACGTGAAATTCAATTAAAAAACACATATGTTTACATAATTGTTATAATTATAAAGTATAATGAGTATATGTTCATCAAGTATACTAGCTCCTGCCCGCGAATTTGCACGCGTGGTACGTAGAGAAAAAGCAGCCTATGTCCGTTTCCATAATGTTTTGACAACCTCTGTGGCGCAGTGGGACAAGGTCCGGCTAAGACGCAGAGGTTGCGGGTTAGATTCCCGAGCCGGACAAATGTTTGTAAGATCTGCAAGTATTTGTCTCGGGTCTGGGTGTCTACGTATAATATGTATGTATTTACCAAAAAAAATAATTATATGTGTTTATATCAGTCATGTGGTACCCATAACACAAGCTCTGCTTACCTTGGGGCCAAATGATGCTGTGTGAAATGTTCTTCATTTTTTATTATTCTTTATTCTAGAGACTATTTAGCTATTAGCTGCGCATTGTCAGACATTGCACATCACACGCGCATCGGATATCACTTACTGTACATACAAACAACCTATATTGACATTTTGAAATTATACTAGACTGCGTGGAATGCTCGTTTTCTTACAAAAACAAACACATAGTGAAGATAACAATGTTATAGCTCCAAGGAGTAAACAACAATTTTATTCTCATCTCAAGGTAGACACCAAAGTGTAAACAAGGGATCGTTAATTGATAACACGGCCATTGTTGTCCATTGTACTCGTAACAAGTGCATTGACTTATAATTCAAGATAAGGAAGAGACATTTGGATAACCCATATACAGTTATCCAGATAAACATCGGTTTGAACACAATAAATGCACATTTAGAAATAATATCTATATATATAATAGGCGATGTGTGTATGTATGTTTCATATGGACTCTCGACCGTTGAAATGTTTGAAATGAAAATGAATTTTATAGGAAATCTTGAGATTGGCCTAGCGGGTGATCCTGTGAAGTTGGGTAGCGATCGGATCAACAGAACAGAACGGCGTGCGAAGCCGCAGGCAGAAGCTAGTTTTAAATATTTATTTATAGAATATGAAAGAAATGAACAGAAAATACTTTATTGCGTCCCAAATTACAATAACTCCTTTACAAATACAACTAGGAACTTGGGCCCGCTCCTAGAAAAAGCCAACACCTTCGCCAATCACCTAAGAACAGTTTTCTTACCCCTGTCCGAAAATAACAAAGACCAAGAAGAGGAAATTCGGAAAACCTTTAAATCAGCTATTCAGATATGCCCGCCACTAAAAAGCATCTAACCAAAGGAACTACTCCGAGACCGTACTACTAAAAGACCGCTCTCTACAGCCTACCTACCGCTGCCGTATGCGTGAGAGAAAGGGAAGCCAGACCAACTGGCGCCGTAACGCGTTAGGTAACGAAGCGGTTTACCCTCCCATAAGAAGTTATCACTTCAAAAGAATACAAGACTTAGACTATACAAGACTACATTTGTTTGAACTAAGTTAATATAAAACTTTTTTATGTCAATGGCAGTATTATCTACTTAATTATTTTACTGCCGGATTAGCCTAGTTGTATAAGCCTGTATGAAAACTACAAAATCCATTTAATCTCTATAAGCCTTTTGCAAGTCTAGTCCAATAAATTAACTGGAAGTAAAGAGACAGACTATAATGCAGTGTCTGGACTGTTGCCATAACAACTATACACGTTGTCATGGCAACGAACGCCCGCATAAATATTGGTGGATGCAATAATCTAGCCCCAAACAAAGCATAGCTTGTATTATGGTGACCAGATGAATGATAGAATACTTATATATTTTTAACTACATACTAATGATAGACAATAACACCTATAACACCACGGGAACACGGTGCGCTTCTATAATAAGCCTCCTGAAAATGCTACTAAACTACCTATTAAGAATTTTAAAGCATACTTAAAAGGTAGTCTTTTTATGAAAGCTTATTATAATATAAATGACTATATTATTGATAAGAATGCATGGCTTCATGTCGCTCTGCCGTCAGACAGTGAACTGACATACTTAAAATGTATAAACTCTCTTGTTTTAGTATTTCGTAGTGAAGGTAGTTCACTACGAAATAGTTCAAGACGGATCATGTAAAAAAGCGCTAGGACCAAGACGAGTTTCTTGCCAGTTCTTCTCGGACTTGGGTTAGGATGAATTGGCACCTAAATTCACCTAGTATGTAAGACGTTTCAAAGTTACTTGTGATTGTATTGAATAAAGTATCTTTTGACTTTGACTTTGAGACACAGAACAAACACCTATGTTCATCACACAAATGTTTGACATGTGTGGGAAACGAACCCTCAAATTATAGCACGGAAGGCAGAGCAGTTGGCAGACCAACTGAACTGACAAGTCAGTCTAAACTAAGCAAAGCTTGTACAATGGAAATTAGATGACTGATACAAGTACTTTTTAAATTTATCTATACTCTATACAAATATTATAATTAGATTCGAAAGTCTATCTGTAGGTATGAGTGTTTGTTTGTGACCTTATCACGATTAAACTATTGAACGGGTCTTGATGAATTTTGGCTAGGAGATAGATTGTATTTTAAGGAATTCAGAGGCTACTTTTACGTAGATACCACGCGTTCAAAGCCGCGGGCAGTTACACACCTAGTTCACACCTAGTAATAGAACATAAATGTTGGAGAATTATGAAGTTAAATAATATTGTTTTTGTACTTAATCAGTATTTATCGTGTTAAATACTTTAATAGCCTTTAATTATCTGATTAATAAAGTAATTACGTTTTAAAAACTAAAAAGAAAACCGGTTTCAGTGAATATACTTGAAGCCCATAAAAAATGCATCTTCTTGTAAGCACCACCTTTAGGATTTTTTTTTTCAAGTGTATTTATTTATATCTAGAATTCCTCTTATACACTATGTCATTACTCAAAATCAGTAAAATTTCTTCCCCTGATTTTTTTACCCGGGAAGTATAGGGTTATACTTCCTGGTTGGTTCCGAACAAAAAAAGATTTTTCCAATTCAGTTCATAAATAACGGAATTCTCAGGTAACGAACTAATTGAAAACCTCATTTTTTGAAGTCTGTTAATAAAAATCAGTTGAAAAATATTTACCTGTATAACGAGATTCAGTCAAGATTGTCTTGAAAGATGAGCCGTACATAGCCAGGCGTGCCCTGTAGAGGCGAAGCGCAGAACGGACATATCGCGTGGAAGCCGTTCGTGCCGTGCGGTATGTCTACAGTAGCCCAGTATCTGTAAAAATAATAAAAAATACATACATAAAATCACGCTTGTTTCCCGACAGGGAAGGCAGAGACTATGGATTTCCACTTGCGATATTCTCCTGTATATATATGAAAATTTAATGTATGTAAACAAAAAGGTTCATTTGTTTAACAAAAAATGCGCTGTTCGCACTGTTGGGCTCGATAAAGTTAATAAATATTTTAAAGGGCAGTGTCTTCTATAACAAGGTCCCAAGCGACGTGTTAGATTTGTTGATTGGCAAATTTAAAAACGTAATAATACACTAGCGGGCTTCGCACGGATGCAATGCTGATACTAAACATACTACAGAATGTCTAATGTGATTAGAAACCTCTCAAATTAGCAGTGTTTCTCCACTATATTGTGCATGTATTATACATATAAACCATCCTCTTGAATCACTCTATCTATTTAAAAAAACCGCATTAAAATCCGTTGCGTAGTTTTAATGATCTAAGCATACACAGGGACAGACAGACAGCGGGAAGCGACTTTGTTTTATACTATGTAGTGATAAACTGTTTCTTAAAACATATTATAAATAAAATAACATTATTCAGATGACAAAAAAGCTTGAGATGAATCTGCTTTATTGAATATAATAACAAGTAACACTTTGAATCGTCTTCTTGCATGCTAGTGAGTCATCTAGGTGCCGGTTCCTCCTAACCCCAGTTCAAGAAGAATCCGGCAAGAAACTCGTCTGGTCTTAACACTTTTTTTGTATGATTCTTGCCAATTTTGTTACGGATGCCGAGTCGAGTTGGAGCAGATTCATCTTTGTCATCTAAATAATCTGATATTTTATAATTTATACATAAATAGACTGTTTCTGTTTTATTACGTTGAACGTTCGATTCCTTCCCAGGACACACATTTGTGTGACGATTATATACATAATATTTGTTCAGTGTCTGGGTATCTGTCTGTAGTATCTTATGTATGTATTTAAAAATTAAGTATTCTATCAGCCACCTGCTTAGTTTGGGGCTAGATGATGTGGTGTGCATTGTTCATACTTATTTATTTATATTTATATACAACGCGGGCAAAATCGCCGCAGAGCTTATGGTTTGTACTTGTGTTGACTTACTTGACAGTTCTTTCAGACGCCATATGTCCGCAAGGGTTGAACGCGTAAGTGGGCGGTGCGGCGTCTACGTAGAATGCGGGTTCGATGCCCATACACACGCGGACCACAGTACCGGCCGTCATGCACATCGGACAGCGTCGCATGCCTTCCTCGCTCGAATCCGCGCCCCATGAGTGCTCGCCTGAAACATCACATACACTTACACATGCGGGTCCAGACAAGATTTCTGTTGACGGAAAGATCAATTCAATTTTAAATGTTCTTTGTTTTTTATACTAATAATGCCGGACATTTCACACACCATCATCTAGCACCAAAATAAGCAGAGCTTGTCTTATAGGTACATGGCTGATATACTACTTATATACATCACTACATAGTATAAAACAAAGTCGCTTCCCGCTGTCTGTCTGTCCCTATGTATGCTTAGATCTTTAAAACTACGCATCGGATTTCGATGCGGTTTTTTTAATAGATAAAGTGATTCAAGAGGAAGGTTTAAATGTATAATACATGCATAATATAGTAGAGAAACACTGATAATTTTAGAGGTTAGTAGTTCTAATACGTTGAACCAATATACGCTGAGCTACAGCAACGCGTGGCCGGGTCAGCTAGTTTTTTATATATAGTTTTTAAAAGCGCATAAATTATAAGTACATTTATGTTTGTCATTTTGGATTCAATTTCCTCTGGATCAATTCCAGAGGAAATTTAAGACTAAGTATTTAAGAACTAATTATTTCACGATTCGATTTTCGTAGTGGGACAAATCTTTGTATTATCTGGAAGTATTGGTTTCGGGTCTCGGTGGTTCTATGTATAATAATGAATTTTCAAAAAGTATTTTACTAGTGTTTCAGTCATGTGGTACCCATAACACAAGCTCTGCTTACTTTGAGGCTAGATGACGCTGTGTAAAATGTCCGGCATTATTTATTTATGTTAGAGTTCTATCAGTCATAATGGTCACTATAAAAATGTTCTTTGCTTAGTATTAAGGCCCGTATTTCAGAATCTCAAACTCATAGCGAGGACTAAGCCTATTTTTGTGACAGCTCTAAAAGAATCTATACATAGTCAAAAGGTTGTGTTTATTTTTTATCTGTGTTTTAGTTTTGCTCTGGGATACGGCCTTAAGACTTTTCAAATGGCTCAAACACGCACCTATGCGTTACCATATGGATGTAGGTGTATGTCCAGATAAGGGCTCAGTGGGCCTAGATTGTACACTAAAATATTGATATATAACGTACCTTGCACATGTCCACAGTTGAGGTACACGTAAGGCTGGTTCAAGTCTTGTTGCGCCGCGGATAACTTGCGTGGAATCACCAATGTGTTCAGGCCGACGGGACACTGCGGCCGGCCGGCGTTTAACTCGTCCACCAACGCTTCTAAGTCACGTTTTGTCTGCCAAAACAAAGAAGTTTTTATATACATACAGTACTGGTATGTAAATAAAAAAACCTATATGTTATATATGTATGTCCAGTGGGGCGATTATGGAACTTTGATATTATCAAAACATTGATACTAATAGCTTTCAGTTACTATTGATGAATTGGTATTACGGATCGCTGCGATTTCTATCGGCTTCTATCGCTAGTTACAATGTGAAGTTGGTGTCAAACTATAACTCGACCAATTTACAAAGTACGATTGTGGTAGAAACCGTGTTTAGCGTACTAAGCATTTAAATACATCGTATATGATTGTGGTAGGAACCGTGTTTAGCGTACTAAGCATTTAAATACATCGTATATGATTGATTGAAATAATGCCTATTGCTAATCGAAATTGATAGACATTGATGCCGATTGCTAATCGAAACTGATAGACATTGATTGTATTAAGAGTTCCATAATCGCCCTACTGGTCAGAATCTATAAGACGACTTCTGTGACGCAGTGGGCAATGGCCTCCTGAGATGAAGATGAAGAATGCATGGCCTCATATCGTTCTGACAGACAGTTAACCGACACATTTGAAATGTTTAAGCTCTCTTGTATTCATTTTTCGTAGTTAAGGATGAATAAGATGAAATAAGATGAATCATGCAAAAAAGCGCTAGGACCAGAACAAGTTTCTTGCCAGTTCTTCTCAGGCTTGGGTTAGTAGGAATTGGCACCTAAATTCACCAAGTACGAAAAGTGAGTTTCAAAGTTTTGGCACCTAAATTCACCAAGTATGTAAAAGTGAGTTTCAAAGTTTTGGCACCTAAATTCACCAAGTATGTAAAAGTGCGTTTCAAAGTTTTGGCACCTAAATTCACCAAGTATGTAAAAGTGCGTTTCAAAATGATCCTTGTAATTGTATTGAAATATCTTATAACTTTTACTTTGAGTTGCAGAATAGAATACAAATTGTTTATTTGACAGACAATACACAGAGAACACAAAACAACAAAGATAACATTAAAGATAAGGTCAATCGAAATGATAGAAGGTTGTGGATTTGTCTCGGGTCTTGTAATTTTTCTATGCCATATCTACAAAAAATACCAAAGTAGTTAAGTAGTATATCAGTCATGTGATTTCTATAACACAAGCTATGATTACTTTCGTGCTTGATGATGTTGTGATATGACTAGCATTATTTATTTAAATCTATATCAAATCTCGCCCAAATCGGTTCGGGCATCATTGCGTGATTGAGAAACGAACACATAATTACTTACTTAATTTTTGTTCTCCATATTAAACTACCTTGCTATTTTTAACGCATAACGTGGTGCCCTATAGTGAGAAACATTGTTGTGGTACTTATTGGCATACTTATTAGTTAGTGGCCATACATCTAACTGTGTTTTAAAGGATTCAAACCTATGAGAGTGATGTACTTAATGTCTGCTGTTTGCAAACACAAAGCTACCCATTACGCTTCACGATGCCAAGGATATAAAACCTCATAAACGATAAAATGAATATACATCGCTCGTTGTAAACTCGACCCGAAAAAGGATACTGGTAATAAAGAGTCAATGTACCGGTGAATTTTTAAGTCCTTCAGCACTTCTCCAAAGCAGCGTAGCTCCACATAAGTCTATCATTGTTCCATCTCGTAGTATGTTTGTCTCTGCTTGGCAGGGTAGGCCCTGGAATCAAAAATAACAATAAAAAAATTAAACATTATACACCACATATCTCCGTCTATCATGGTTATAAAAAATAAGTATTTATCTATGAAGCTGCTGTTCTTTAAATGTTATAACCGTAAGTTATTATTAAAACTAGCTTCTGTCAATAAACTATCACATGCTCCATCAACCTCTTTGGTTAGCACTTAATAGGAAACATTTCCTGTGTATGGTGTTTCCAATTTCAATAGCATCAGCTTTTTTCGCTTATCTTAGGCCGCGGCTTTGTATGCATAGTGGTACTTCAATAAAATAAATAAATATTGGTGGACAATGCACACCATCTAGCCCCAAACTAAGTATAACTTATGGTGGCCAGGTGACAGATAGAATATTAATATGACTGGCTGAATATATGCTATTCTATTATATTATTATTTGACTGGCCTGTCAGCTCAATTGGTAGTAGCTCTGCCTTCTGCGTTGAGGGTTGAGGGCGTGATTTCCTCATATAGGTATATAGGTGAATATAGGTGTTTCGGTTCTGTGTCTGGATGTTATAAAGTTTCATAAAGTATGTATTTAAAAATTATATAAATATTCGTGGGCAATGCATATAGCACCATCTAGCCCCAAACTAAGCATAGCTTGTATTATGGTGATCTGCTGACTGATAGAATACTTATATATTTTTTTTATTCTCTCTGTTGTAGAGAAATTAATTTGACCACAAACCAATTATTAATTCGCCTAATTCAAAGTGCATTTCAAAGGCTTTATCGCTTCGATATCATCATCATCATCAGCCCGTGTCAGTCCACTGCTGGACATAGGCCTCTTCCATGGCACGCCACTTAGCTCGATCTTCAGCTCTCCTCCTCCAATCCTTGTCCGCTGCCTTAAGAATATCATCGCCCGACCTTGCTACAGGGCGCCCTACACTACGTTTGCCGACAAATGGCCTCCACTCAAGAACCAGTCTGTCCCAACGGCCATCGGTTCTGCGGCATATGTGACCTGCCCACTGCCACTTCAGCTTGTTAATTCGTTGAGCTATGTCTATGCTATGAGCTATGAGCTGACCTTAGTTCTCTGACGAATATTTTCGTTTTGGAATCGATCCCTAAGGGAAACTCTGAGCATAGCTCGATATATCGATACCGATTTTCAGAATAGACGTCCAGTATCGGGCAAGATAAGAATAGAAATTAGTTTTTACTGAAACCATCTCACATAAAAATCTGCCAGAATCATCGACTAAAAATAGTTACATATAATATTCATGAAACAAGCATAAACCCAGACGTAAAAATTTGTTTACAATTTGTTTGTTTAAAATCTCTCTACCTACGCAATTTCGTTTTCAAAGTGCATTTTCAATATTTCTATTGCAATGAAAAATTTTACGAGTTTATCAGACAGCGCTGCATTGTTTGAACGTTAACTCCGAAGCTATAAACTTTATAATGAACAATAAAACCGGGTTTGCTGTTGTGGTTTGCCATTCGTTATTTAGACCTTTTATTTTCACTTTAATAACTTTAGTATTACTGAACAAAAAAATTTGCTCAATACATGGAAAGCCATCAACATTATTTCATACTTTGCAAAAAATTGAGAGCAGACTAATAAAAAAAGAGCGAGCCTGACAGTAGTCGCATATGATGTGTAACATTTGACATCTCAGGAATATGGGTTGGTACCATCTGACGGCCAACTCTACCACCGCGCGCGCTAATTGGTCAAATCAGATAGTGTGCGCTTCCTCGGCGTTCTGTTACACACTCCCGTCCCTCTTTACGAAATCAGTCCCACAAATTGCAGGAAATTACACATCACAAAACGAGCGAGCTTTACAGTAGTCGCATATGATGTGTAACATCTGACATCTCAGGAAAATGGGTTGGTACCATCTGACGGCCAACTCTACCACCGCGCGCGCTCATAGGTCAAATCAAACAGCGCGCACTTCTTCAGCATACTGTTACACACTTCCATCCCTTTTCACGAAATCACTCCCATAGATTGGAGAAAAGCGAAAGGAAAGTTGTTACAAATCAAATAGATAATTCGTAGTTTTCCAACTCCTGGATTAATTATTAGGACATAAATGCCTGAAACCAGTTGGTTACTGGCTAAGTTAATGTGAAGGTTACTATAATTTTATCAGTTGTTTTCCTGGAGCACTTGTGTTCTAGTGGTAGTGGCCCCGCCTTCCGATCCTAAGGTCGTGAGTTCAAATCTGGTTGCGTACCAATGAATTTGGATTGGAAACCGGCGTGTCCTAGAACCGTGATAAGTGGACGAAAGGAGCCACTGAGGTGCACTTTGATCCTTTCACCACACTGGTACGAAATATCTCGTGACACTAAAGAAGAAGTAGTTTTATATTTAATGCTTAATGCTAATTTATCCCTTGAACTCGGTGGACATCTAAGATCTTTACCTACGAACTACCTACTGTAGTTAAAATATACCTATACAAATATACATATTTAAATGCATGTTTAGTTTTTAATCCTTATGTAGCAAAACCTAGATTAAAACGATTCTGCTGAGCACTAGCACATAATATAATATATCTAAAACTATCAGCTGAGCACTAGCACATAATATAATATGTTTAGTACTCAGACTCGATACAGGCTTAGCCTAGTGAAGAAGTCAACAGCAATTTCTTTTAGATTGCCCGTTAGCATTACATGAATGTGTATTAAATAGAATAAGCTTTAGATAGTATATTATTGTGTTCTTTACATGTATTTTTTTGTAGGTAGTAAGAGACACGACCATACATTATATTTGGCATGCCCACGCTTTGCACTGTGCCTTGTATTCATTACTAGCTTCTGATAGTAGATACATAAAAAATAGCCTATGTCCGTCCCTAACATACAATCTATATCCATACCAAATTTGTTGGATGCAAAAACTAAAAGTTCCGATGATCTGATCGCTACTAAACTTCACAGGAAATTTTCAGATTGGCCTAGCAATCTGAAAATTTCCTTTTCGGAGTCTATAGGGAACATACATACACACATCGCATTTTATAGATATAGATAGAGATAGACGTGGCAATATATACAATAATATAAAATACTTGTGAAGCAGTTGAGTTAAGGACAGTTTAAAACGTATATTTCTTCCTTACTCGAGGGGTATTATCATCTCTATGGTTGTAGTCTTTGAAGTAAATACCTTCTGTTGTGCAGAGCGGCTTTCCCTTAGCGAGAAGACGGCGCCTCCGACAGAAGTCTCACGCCATGGTCCACAGGTGGCACTGCCGCCGCAGAAATCTCCTCGAGGATGCATTATAAGCACACCGTTCGTCGTCAGTCCATCTATTTCGTGGTTCTCTGTCCATTTTGTTGCCTTTTCCTGCAAAAACATATACCGTAAAAACATCGTGACAAAATCGGCATGTCGTAGAACTTCATATGCTCGAAGATATGTGCCAAGTGCACGTAAGGAGCTTCTGAGGCGCACTTTAATCCCTTCCCCACACTTGTTCGAAATAACGAGTGACACGATAAAAAGAAAGAATCCTTGAGACTCTTGGAGATGCAGTTGAAACTTGTAGAAATGAATTTCAGACGTTACTAGCATTGTCAAGCTCGGTATGAGAATAGAAAGTATTCGCATTCATGATTAACACATTTCAATAACAAGAAATTCTTATGGCTCTTGAAACCAATCTGCCAGATAACCAACACAAATAAACAGAGATTAATATAACATATTTTTGCCTCCATAAATCATGTGTAAACAGGCTCACAAGTATTGAATTCGCTATCAAAGAGAATTCCTTACGTCTGATTAGATTATCGTCTAACGCCCACGTACGTCATTCGCGTCGTTATTTTAACCATAATTCTATTAATATGTAATCCTCTTCTTCGTTAATAGCATGCGTTATAGGGATGTCAATTTTACGAATGACGTCTTCAATTTTAAGACGTCATTAAGTTGTATGTTGTCGTTCGTCATTGCTATAATATTTAAAACTAGCTGACCCGGCAAACGTTGTTTTGCCTTATTGAACATTAAAAAAAAATTTGGGTTGAGCCACCTTTAACACTTAGGGGTATAAAAATTAGTTATAAACCTATTCTCAGACCTACTGAATATACATATAAAATTTCATCAAAATCGGTCAAGAAGTTTCGGAGGAGTATAAACACGAAAACTGTGACACAAGATTTTTATATTATATAGAGATAGTGAATTTTCTCATAAAATTATAATATGGATTATTATTGCTGTAATTCACAAAGAAACACAGAACTTTAATTCCAATTATTCACACCCGACAGACAGCTTTAGCTTTTTTTTTTTTTAGTCTTTTTTTTTTTTTTTTTTAAAAAAAACCCTACACAATCACAAATTACTAATAAAACTCGAATTACTCGATTACTCGAGAAAAATAAATAATATAAGACCGCGATATTTGCTTCGCAAGACGACCAAAAATAATCTCTAATAGGTAATTGATTTCTGATATTGCATGGTACGTCAAAGGTGACGTTTGGCAAAAGTTAACTACTTTTGCCAAACGTCACAAAGTAGATTCAAACTCAGGCAAACAAAAAACAGTGCCTCGAAGGAAAGCATTTGATTACAGACCAATAAACCTAACATGTTGGTCACTCACCGACCTAAAGTAAACTCAAGAAAAAACTAGTGACAGCAAGAACGAATGACCTTTAGTAAGCATACCAAGAAAGTTGTATAATTATGATTTTATGAATGAGAGCGCTGTCATTATCGGATCCTGCATCTTGTATGTATTAAAAATCAAAGGTTTTTTTAAGAACAGATACTTGATACTGTCCAGACAGGGTCAATTACAATTTATGGAAGTTCAATCAAGTCTAAAGTGTTTGTCAAAGGCCGCTCTTCGTAGGGCAGTGGATCAAGACCGATCAATCTCAAGAGCTCGTAAGATCCCAAGTCCATGATATGAAAATAGGTTACTTTTGTTTTCGCTTGTCCTTGAATATTGATACCATTCTGTTAGACAGAATGTAGGTTAGATATATTGTATTCAACTATAGAGTACATATCAGTTCTATTGTTTCATCTACAAAGGACCCCTTTCACTTTGTACCAATGGTAGAGTAGGTTGAACGTTGGACTATACAATGCCACACAGAAGAACTCAAATAGATAGTGCAATACGCGTCCCAAACGGCCGGCACTCACGTAAACTCGTATAACCCGAGTACCGTGTTGAAGGCTGTCTTGAATCCTTTGGGACGGAACCAGCGAAACCTGTTGATCTAATATAGGCCTTATCGACTATTACCATGATTTAGCATTCGAATTCTGCACCAATAGAACTTTTATTGACTTACGCCTAGAAATATATTCCTTGAAGAGTCGAATCCAGCTGCGTATATACGGCAGTTGTTGACATCGTTTCTGTCGGAAATGATGCGGCACGCGAATCGTGATATCGTACTCTGCAGGACCTTGGTGTCCCCAGTCTTGTCACCCGCCACTGTGTCCATCACCACGAAGTCAATCGGAGATTCTGATGATCTTCCAATCTGTGGACAAAGATACACTTTTTATCTCGATATGTATAAAACGAGTGCTAGAGCATTATTGAATCAGTAAGTAATCATAGACATCCACGATGTAACTGTCCTGCATGCTCACATTTCCAACAAAAAAAGAACCAAACCTCGTTTTATTAATTAAAACTTTGTAATAATTAAAATAAAGCTATAACGATGAAGGCGTGAATAATAGATGGATTCACCGGATAAGATCAGACTGTAATTACTTCTTGATCAACAGATGGTAGGCTTACGGAACGATGGAACGGATGGATAGTGTACAACGGAAACTCATACTTCCTTAAACTGTACACGCAATTAAATTTATATTCTCTTTAAACATTTACAAACGCCGAAAGCAATTTCGTTGCCTTCAAACGACTGAAACGACTAGAGAGGAGGTTTAATACGAAGCAGAAATAATGCTGTAGTTTTTCTGTCTGTAAGCGAAACCATTTTACAAACTCACTATTACTTATCTTCATATTATTTAAATATGTACTTATAATAAAGCAATTACGTGGTTAAGGGTATCTACTTTGTCACATTCGTTTCTCTGTGGATCATCGCGGATGATCGTGGATCACGTCAGCTGCAGACTGCGACTAACGCGTACCGCAGAAGATTAAGTGTTGAAAAACTGTAAGCCTTCCTATTCTCAATATCAGTATACTTTTACTCTGCTGTAAAACAATTCTCTTTCCGACCTCGCGTTTTAACGATCTTGTATGTATTAAAAATGAATGTGTGGAGAAATGCGGGTAAAAGCTAGCAATATAATAACCATAACTTTGAATGGCCAGGGTTGGTTTAGCCAACGCCAGGTGGTCGACGGGTGTGAAGGCTGTGTTACGTCAACCGTTCCAGAGCGCGCGTGCATCGCTCTACTTGTCAATGGCGAGGAGCCTTTGCAGCCTTTAGATAAGAACTAACTTCCTGCGATTTATGTGATTATTATAAAAGCGAGCCAGTTCCGATGCATTATTCAAGCTTCATATTCAAATGGGTATATTATAGTTTCTGCGACAGCTTCCACACGATAGCCTAAGGCAGGTGAATTCCGTGAAAAATTTGAAGCGCTCAATCATAAAAAAAATTTTATTAACATAAATTCAGTCACGCACACACTACTATAAAACTCGGAGAATTTCAGTCTTTTAGTTAAATAATTTTTACGGTTTGAAACATTCTTTGCAAGTTCACATGGAACAAAGCCGGTTGGCAATTTCTGCTTCCACTGCGCAAAATACACCATCAATTAGAAACCGAGCAGTATCCCTTCAAATCTTGGCATTTTCAACGAAAGCTATACCCAGTAGCCAAGTATGAAATTTCCGAGGAGCACTTTAAGTGCGCTAGGGAGAAATCTGAAGAGAGTTTCCAATTACATAAAACTACAAATCCAATTTATCCCAATACATATTTGGTGAGTGGAGGTCGAGCGAGTTCAATTAATCATTAATAAATCAAGATTTGAGAAGGTACGCCGACTCCAAGAGCGTGCTATTAGAACTATTTTGATTGCGTAGGAGCAATCAAGAGGCTTTGAAGTGACGTGACGTGGTCATTCCGGTGGCAATTCAAGTTTAGGATTTGGCTATAGGGGTCTGTTCAGTAAGCGTTGGTATAAGAATGTAGATTTGCGTGATCGGCACCGCATTGCCGATATTGGGTAATCCGTGGGGCTGTCGTCGCGGGCACTTGCGTCACGTCAGCCCTACGAACACATAAAGGAGAACCGTTTAGTTGGAAAATAAAGCATACAGCCGATTAAAAGAATAGCATATTAAAAGAATACAGCCTGTCATAATCTAACTAGTTGTAAACTTCAAACTGTAGCACGAGGCTCTGCGTTATGCACTTATGAAACAATCGATTGCATGACCTATGGCCAAGTCAAGGTTGGTTCCGTCCGTCACACGCAACTTCTATGGTTTTGCATCACATCCGCACTGTGGGAAATGCGACATCTTGCGACAACTTCAAGGAACAAACCTTGGAAACCTCGCATGATGGATGGCATAAAAAACGCCAGGTCATGATCGATTCATAATTGCCCAACAGGTCGGCTGGTTACAAATCACTCAAACGTTTCGTCGTAATGCCTTTTGTGAGTGCTATGCCAGCTGCCAATTTCAATCGCAGTTGGAACCACAAAAACTTATTACGAAACGACAGCTGCTTCAAATACTGAATGAAGCATTTCTTAAACAAAACTATAAAATTGGACCGTCAGCCGTGACGAGAGAAAAAAGATGTTTGAGATTACACGCAGTTTGGCTCCCGGATAATGCCGGACCGTTAGGTCTAGAGAACTGCTCTGATAGTTTCAACCGAATTCAATTTAAAACATTATTTGAAAAATAATTTCAGAATATGGTCTCAAAGTTAACATGCGTAGTTATACCTGTAGTTACTCTTAGCTTTATCTAAATACTGAATTGTCTATAACAATGAGCGAAGTGTGTATAGATTATATTTTTCCTTCCAGTATCGCGGTACAAACGTAATGAAGTAGCCACTAGACGGGCCGAAACTGATATCAGTTGACCGCAGCGAGATTACGACCTACGTATACGCAGACTACGCACTGCACAGGGTTATCTAACTTCTATAAGTACTGAAGCATGAGTCTATAAGTAAAACGTTCATCCGACCGTCATCAGTCAACACGCAGAATGTTCTAGAAGTAAAATTAATCTTTTTTGCACAAGAGTCATAAACTGATAACTGATGATTAATTTAAACAGAAATAATTAGGTGACTCTGTATTGTAGCTATCTGAAAACATTGTTAAAATTAAAAGGAAAATACGTTTTATCATTATACGAATACGTACATCTACCTACACAAAACAAAGTCTCTTACGTATGAACAAGCACTATAATAATCATTATTCATACGAACAGTATCAAAAGTATATCATTCAAAGGTTATGATTATTTTCTTATGACGAACAGATTTTAGATATTTGCCTTGCGGGAATGCCATGGCCAAGGGACAATGACGATAGGACGTAAACAGCGTCAACTGTCATTAAGCTGTGATCTTATTGGCTGTTTGAAAACGTAGATGCCATACTTGACGAAGTAGAAGAGGAAATAGAGACGGCGGGAAAAATGGTGTGAGGAACTGGGTGATCGTGGATTAATGGAAAATGGCATGCGTGCAATTCCTGTCTCTATCGTTGTTTTAACGTCATCAAGTATATGCAATTCCCCAGTAAAAGTCCTGTTTAAATACGAAACCAGGAGCAGTCTGACACAGGCGAAAGACGAATAAGTCAAGAGTAGATATTCTGACGCCAGTTGCGCCGTCATATATATATCAATTTATGATGTAATAAAAGGTTAGGTTAAATCTAATTATAAGACGCTGTTCCTGTATTTTTTAATTACTAAAGACCCTTGTTCACGACCGCCTTGAACTAAGTAAACTTGTCAAGACTTCTGCATATTTTACAATATTAATTTAACATCTACTTGTTCAAATAACTTCAAACAGCTAAATATCTTTAACGAGCTGTTTAAACCTTTAACCGTTGATTATGTAAGTAAGATAGATCCTATAAATAAATACCATTTAAACGCCCAGTTATTTATGTTGATTAATGGTCTCCAGCAACTAATTATTTAACAAAACGGCAGGTAATGGACCATTATTCCGACAGAAACCCTAATTCCGGTTCAGCATGGCAATTTATGGGCTGTCAAAACTGCGCAGTATGAGTACATGTCAAAAAAATATAAAAACAATGTCCTTGAATACAAAGAGAACTCTTCTCTAGGTCAACGTAATATATTATTTTACTATGAGTCTGTGAAGGTCTTTCTTATTTCCTATCCTAGGGTCATATCTCATACCTTAGTAGATATGGAAATACGTATTTCTGAATTGGACATATATTTGTGTTTATCAAGGCACTGCCTCATGTTGTCAGTTGACTCCGTGACCAATTTACTAGTTTTGTTAAGTGCCTTGATGACAATCGTCATTAAAGAAGAAGAAAGAAGAAAACTGCAGACATTCCTTTGATCTAAAAAAAGTTTTCCATATTCCTCAGATAAGACAATAATTGACCACGCTAAAATATTATATCTGATTTGAAAATTATTACTTTCAAATCTTTATTCATTTATAACATACAGGATCGTAGAGTGGAGGTGTTCACAAATCATAATACAACCGTGTTCTACTTTGCACAATATACCTTATTCGTGGAAACCGCGGGCAGGTGCGAGTTAATAGGGCAGGGGGCTGGTTGCACGACAGCCCCGAAGGCAATTTTCTTGCGATGAACTCAATACCAGGCTAGTGTCATTGAGAAAGAGCTTTTAATGTAAATCGAGTTTTATTGTGCTGACTTTAGGTTCAAATTAACTTGACGGGAGCAATTAATTATCTTGTAAATCTGCCTATTAGCGCCTATTGGCGACACTGTGTACTGTACGTCTAGTTTTTTAGAGTTGGACAACGCGTTTTTTTATGCGTTCTAAGTAGACGAAAATAATACTTACCTATATTATTGTTTCCCATATACAGGGATGCAGAAAAAAATATAGGTACTGGAATTGCTACCATGCTCTGCCCGTGTTTTCAATTTACTAACATCTCAATTAGGGTTCAAGGAAGCGGAAGCGACGACAGACTTATTTAATCAACACCTTATCGTTGTCTTTGTTGAATAAAACAAAGAAGTATATTGAAAACAAAATGTCGTAAAGATTAATATGTTATGATGATTATTAAATTGGAATTAGTCATACATGTGCACGTTTTTCATTAGAAATGCCTTTTCAATAATTAAGGTATACTGTGTAAATACTCGTGTTAGCTTCGTAGCTATTACTAACGATATATTTAGCTATGTCACGCTTTAGATTAAATTGTAAAAAGAAACTGAGCAAAAACGAAACTTATACTAAAAGCTGCAAGAAAACCGACAACAAATGCAGCGCCGAAACCATAATCTTTAACAGCTGCATTTGTTACAAATAACCAATGTTTTATTCTCCACCGCCTGTCTGGCGCCGTTCAGCATCTACTTGGCTCGCCAGACAATTCATCTGCTTCCTGTTTTTAGTGTGACAAAAACTCAGGTAAGCGAGACCCTCATTTTAAACTCTTTACAGACAGAAATAATTTTAACCGAATATTTCTGGTTCATAACGGTTAATGCACGCGCTGAACGAAACGTCCAGTAAGTAGAACTCATGTTATAAAAAACCATGAACAATTTTTGATTAAGTAAGTTTGTTTTGTACCAACTGTATTCTGCAAGAACGTCTCCAATTGAATTAGATTTGGGAACTTGTAGGCGGGATGTAGGCGATACAGATATACATACTCGTATGCAAAGATATACAAATTACGCATAATTTGTATTCATTAGTTGGACAATGAACTTTGACAAAATGGAACTTAAGAGCTATATTCCAAAACTTTATGAAATAGTGGTGTTTTAGATTTAGCTCTTATACATCACACATCTTAATTTTACATTCAAATTCTGACATGTTTACCTGAGCTGGGAAACATTTACCTCATGTCATGCATTTCTAGGATCCTCAATATTTCATTTCACTTGTAGCAACTGAGTCAACTGACACATGTTTCGATACTTCCGTCGGAGCTAATGTAATATCTGAGTCTCACAGTATAACATCTGAGTATAACATTATTTAATCGGGTCAACCTGTGAATCTATCAACTTTGTTCTTTATATTCTGGTACCTATGGTTGAATGTGGAAAGCTGTGAGAATGAATAGGTTATATGAAAACGTAGGGAAATGATGCGGTGCCTGTCGGTCCGCAGCAGGTTGTCAACCGTCAATAGACTTCCCCCGCGGGAGCATACCCATGTCGGATGCCGTGACAACAAGGTTTGCTTGATGGACATCAAACCGTTTTTGTTGTAGATACACTTCATTGGTGGGAACCGGGAAATGATATAGCATATCAGAATATTTTATAAACTTTTTTATATTAGGTATTTGTAGATATGAAGACACGAGAGATGACTGAAGCATTGTAAGCCCATAAAAATAAATCTCTATCAGACATACATAAATATGAACGATTTGAATTTCTACATATACATAATGTAGCTCTCGATCCTTGCGCTCCTCAGATACCAATCAACTCAAAATTCCCGTTCACTCCTCTAGCTTCTGTGGAAAGTCGCTTACAGTGCAGGCTGTCCGCTTGTAGAACGCGTTGCCAGCAGATATTAGAAAGGCCAAGTCTCTCCCCATCTTCAAGAACATGGTCATAAAAATTATTTGTCGTGCTGTTATACCTAATTATTTCTGTATTGTTGATGTCTTATACAATACCCATTTTTGTGCTATGATGTTATCTGTTGTGTATGTATTTATTAAGATTATTTAAAGATTATGTAAGTATATAATTATATACAAACAGCACACCAATAACAGAGAGATCTAACTAGCAGAGATCGCTTGTAGCGATAAGGCCGCACATGGCATTGTCTTTTATTAAAATAATTGTTTTTCTAATTTTCTGCGTGGTATATCAATAAAGAGTTATCTATCTAAATATGGTGAACCTGTCAAGAAAATTGTATTGACAAGGTACGCTGAGCTGTTAACAGATTTTCTGTCAGAATTGAATGACTCTACAAAGACAGAAGTAGATTCCACGCAGTAATCGGTTGGACGGAATTCGTCGAGCGCCGGGCAGCCCACGCAACACCTAGAAATGGGACATCCTTCGTTCTAGTTGCATGAGCGTTGCTGCACAGCATTGTTCTTACGCAAACCGAATGCAATAAATACTATATATAATTAACAGTTTACACAATGGTTTAACTAGTCTAGCTTCAGATTATCGAAGATTTACGGGTCTGCTTTCCTGTATTTGTATTATACAACTAATGTTAGCTACTCAAGCTGGTGTTCACCACATTCTACCAGCTTTGATACGGTTGTTTAATTTAACTGTTTTTTGTTACCGTACTTAGATATATTTTCATACATACAGATTTGTATACATTCATTTTCTACAGTTATTGGTACGATTTTAAATGAATACCTATTTTAAAAAACCTTAACTTATTTATACAAACCGGAACTTATAAAATGATGGACATTTCACATAACATCATTGAGCTGAAAGTAAGCAGAGCTTGTGTTATGGGTACCACCATAACCACAAGCTCTGCTTACTTTGGGGCCAGATGATGCTGTGTGAAATGTCCGGCATTATTATTATTATTAATAATTATTTGCAGATCATACAAACATTTGCCTTGCAGCAGAGGTCGAGCCCACAACCTTCTGCGTCTCAAGCGGGCCTTCGCCCACTTCGCTACAGATGTCGTCACATAATATTCCATGTATTTTCTACTTGCATAGAGGATAAAGAACTAGATGAAGGACATTTTGGATTAGATAGTTTTCTTAATGCGCACGCACGAGGGATTATGGGCTACGATTTATGGGTTACATTAATTCTGCAGACAATAGGTTCGAGAGCGTTGGTTAATAATAGAGGAGAGGATGCACAGCTATTATGCCGAATTCAATTTCCGTTTCTGAACCCAATTGCAAAAGCAAACTTTTGAGTATGAATGCAAAAGTTTTTGTTTACCCGTAGTGTTTACTTTCCGGTGATGATTGTTGTGATGGATGTGTTGGTGAACAAAAACCAACAAATAGCTAAAATGATAACTGACCTGGTTGGTGGGCAAGCGCAAAAATGTTTATTACATTAGTACTATATATTAGTACTAGCTGTTTCCCGCGGCTTTGCCCGCGTAGATAAAAGAAGCAAGATAATAAATGAACGAATGAATGTTTCGGAAAAATTACAAAGCATAATCGCGGTTTTCGCGGTTTGACCATGATCCCGAGTGAATTTTTTGAAAACCTTTCTTAGCGAGCACCTACGGCCTCAGAGGAAGCTGCATACCAAATTTCACAATTTCACCGAACGGATTCTTTCCAATCCGTTCGGTGGTTTCCGAGATTTCGTGATGAGTGAGTGGTATTTGACAAATATATAGTAGATTTGTCATAACATTTTGTCTGTACTTAACTTGCTTGCCTTAACAGAACTTTATTGATCTGTAATTTGTGATATTTTCGAAGAAATCTAGTATATACGACTGACAGTTCTGCTTGACAATGCAGCGATATAATGGTATACTTGTTACGGTAATTTCTGTCAGCCATGGAAAGTTGACCTGAAAACGTCCCATATTTAGAAACAGTTACTGCGTTTTCTCATTGTAATAATTTAGCAGTTTCAGGCATAGAAAAAGAAAGACATCCGCACATTTAGAACACAATCATAGTTGTGTTTTAAATGTGCGGATGTGGACTTTAGTGGTTTGCTTTGTACAGATAAAGCTACAAAAAAAACGTGGAGATATTAAAATATACAACCGATTTGTAAAGATGAATCAGTGGCAAAAAACCCAAATTCCCAGTACGTGCCTACTATGAGGCGAAACAATATTTAAACATGGTTTATCCAAGTTATTTTTGGTTTTCGATAGTTATCGTTATCGGTCGAAAATAAATTGAAACAGGAAAATATTAGCCCCAGTTCATAAAGAGCACAGCATTCTGGTTCTGGCATAAAAACAAACTGGTTTTAATGATTATATTTAGTTAGAAACAGAAAATAGAAGTGGAATGTGGCAAAACATAATATAAGATGGACAAAGAGTTATAGATGGAGTGAATACCACAATCAAAAGGAACAGAACACAGAGTCCTATGTTCCTCGTCCGGTAGACGTTTAATAATAAGATGCTGAATAGGCAGAATAATGAGCCATCCCTATGGTGGAATGCAAGGACGCCTGAAGAACATAGAGTGGTAACAACAGTTGTTTGCCTGATCAGATGAGCGTATTACTGGTAAAATCAAAGTCAAAGTCAAAAGTCAAAGTCAAAGTCAAAGTCAAAAGTCAAAAGTCAAAGTCAAAGTCAAAAGTCAAAGTCAAAAGTCAAAGTCAAAAGTCAAAAGTCAAAGTCAAAAGATGATTTATTCAATACAATCACAAGGATCACTTTGATGAGGTGAATTTAGGTGCTAATTCATCCTAACCCAAGCTCGAGAAGAATTGGCAAGAAACTCGTCTTGGTCCTAGCGCTTTTTTATATGATCCATCTTATATCTTATACGAACTTAACTACGAAATACTAATACAAGAGAGTTTATACATTTCAAGTGTGTCGGTTAACTGTCTGACGGCAGAGCGACATGAGGCCATGCATTCTTATCAATAATATAGTCATCTATATTATAATAAGCTTTCTTCAAAAGACTACCTTTAATGTATGCTTTAAATTTCTTAATAGGTAGTTTAGTAGCATTTTGAGGAAGCTCTTTATAGAAGCGCACCGTGTTCCCCAAAATGACTTATTAACTTTTTCTAGTCGAAACCTAGGGATGTATAATTTATGTTTATTCCTAGTGTTGATGTTATGAAGGTCACTATTTTGCAAACTGTAAGTAGGTGGAACAAATCACTGCAATAACACATAATGAGTGGTCGATTGTCTTCCATTGTTAGTTTCGCATACAGTCTTCATATCCCAATTCTCGGGGCCATTGTCCGTCTAACAAAAGGCAATATTCCAAGATGGCCGTAGATCCTGCGCCATCCTTGACAGGACTTGAAAGCATCTGCATCGTTCTGGTATTCGTTAAGCCAGTTATGATTTGTTTCCGATAACCGTTCACAGTTAAAGCACAAGGTTGGCTTCAAAAGTATGTTTTGTTCCGGACATAATCACATAGTCGATATAAATTACGTAGAGCCAACTGAAGGCTGTTCTATGTTGCTTCACAAACTTCAGATTCATTCAGCATAAGCATTAGCAGTGTGACGTAAGAAAGACTATCACTGGCTCTTAGAAATGACCCAATTTGGAGAGTCCCCAAGCGCTAAATTGAGTCGTTTACGTATCCAATGGTCCGTACCCATTCGCGAAAGTGTCGGGATTACTTTTAAAGTACATAATGATTAGAATTTAATTGGAAAATGTACAAGATGAAAATAAATGTTAATATTTCCTGTGTCAATTTGTAAAATAGGAAATATTAACTTGTTCTATTTTACACGGTAAAATGTTTTAAGTCATGATTACTGGTGGTAGTCATGACTGCTGGTGGTAGTCATGACTGGTGGTGGTCCTAAGGAATAGTTTAGGAATACTTTCTTTAACAATTTTGCCGTTGTCTGGCATGTTTTTGTAAAGCGGACAGAATAGAAATGATAAAAATAATCCAAGTTTGCCATGTTTTCAGAAGCATTAAAGCCTGCACAACACGAAGGCCGTTTTAAAGCCAATAAAGCATGCTCATGCAATCCAACTAAGCCTGGCCACCTGCTTCCTTGCAAGGTTTGCAAATTGCACACAAATGCAGCGAGGCATCGTACAATTTTATGGTCATTTTCTAGTACTATCACGTCAAACACTAATCTCCATTATTTCAATTACTAGGGTAATCACGAACACTAGGTAACCTCTAGGTGGGTGTCTTACTCGATCTTACTTCGTCCGTTTGTCATTTGTCATTTTTTTGTTGCGATAACAAACTGTCAACCATCATCAAAGCCGCAAGCAAAGCAGCAAGGAGGTCAAATGAGTTACCGTAACGGTTCTGCTATAATAGGCTTCGTGCCGTGAATAATATTATGATGACACGTTTCGTTCTTCCAACGTGGCTCATGATTATCAAGCAATGATTACTCTTTTGTTCGTGTCTTTCTTATGTGACAGATTTTAAATTATGTTTAGTCCGGTGGTTGAAACCCCAAGTAAAAGCATCATATTGTGGAAATTCATTGCCTGATCCCGAGACCAGACATCAACGACTCCAACTATTAGAGAAAAAGCAGATATGTTTACTTCTAATTAGAATCTGGGCTTCTCTTAGGATCTGTATAATTACGTGTTTAAGAATGAGCTAAGACAGGACTAAGGCAAAGCAACCATAATCATGAATCTTCGATTTATTATTCAGCGTCAAGTAAAACACCCTATAATATAAATTTACTTACGTTTCATTACAGCTTATTTGGGATTATTAAAGAATATTAAGGCCATAAAATTAGACGCAGCCGGAAGTAGCAGCTTTATTGCCAGTAGAATACAATTTCTCTGCCACACAGGTAGCTAATCAAAATGTATTGTTATTTGGAAAACATATTTACTCTGAACGTAGGTAGACTCACTTCTGAAAGAAGTGGAACAAGCTTATTTTATGTCCTCTCAATTCAGAGTTTTATTGAATACAGTCATGGTTACAGGTTGGTAGCTAGTTGAGTTTTACCAGTAATATGTTATGTCCTGGTGGTAACTTCAGTAAAAGTCCGTTTTGGTCGGTCCCGCCAAAGTGCCAGATATTCTGCATCAATGCAATTGTACAATTACTGTGGCTAGGTTCGAACACATTGGAGCAAGTAAAATTACTGGACGAACAGACAAAATAACTGTCTTAGGGTTTCTTACCTCTGGTATTACAAGCGCTCATACGTTACGGTAACCACTTACCATCAGGGCCGTATGTTTGATGGTCAACACCATTTGTTTGATTTTTTTGAACACCATTTCTAAATAACATAATACACCTCTTTTAAAGGTTCACTGCACAGGTGTATTAGGTACTCTCTCTACCATACGGGAATAGCCTTTTGACGTAATTTGCTGTTTTGGAACGTTGAAAAATGTTTCCTTACAATCGTAATGAACGTAATGAATGTTACGAATCTGTTCGATCGTTGAAAAGATGTGGGGCGACGTTTATGTCTATCACATAAGGTACGAAATGCGACTCAACAAATAGACTAGACTTGACTCTAGGTCCAGTTTGTACAGGGATCTCGTTACACAACCCAACCAAAGAAAG
Organism: Lampropteryx suffumata; assembly: GCA_948098915.1. Lineage (NCBI taxonomy): Eukaryota > Metazoa > Arthropoda > Insecta > Lepidoptera > Geometridae > Lampropteryx > Lampropteryx suffumata. The sequence goes on from OX402563.1 coordinate 8,020,800, forward strand.
TGTTCTGTGACAAAATAAAAACATTGTTGACATGTCGTCAGCGAAACGACCTTGATATTTAGGTTTCCGTCCAAATTGTCTTACTCACGGGTTTTATATTACACTGCTCTAATTACGTAATGATATCCGAAATATCCGATATTGATACTTTTTTACTAAAGCAGGTCAATAATAACTATAACCATATTTCAATGATTAATTATAGAGAGAAACAAATACAAATAGAAAGATATGGGTAGGCCAACTTAACGCACTGCTCTGAGAGAGCGAGGTTTCGGAGTAAACGAAAATATCATCGCATAATTTTTTGATTTTTGTTGATTTTTTAAAAACCGCTCGACCGATTTCAATAAAATTTAAATGGGACCACCTGGGAAGTATACCCTTTGAAACAAAAACAAATTCTAAATCGGTTCAGGCGTCTTTGAGTAATCGGTGAACATACATAAAAAAAAATGATTCCGACGAATTGAGCACCTCCTCCTTTTTTTAAGTCGGTTAAAATGGTAAATCCTAATTAATTTAGCTATTAGTGTTTTTCCACATAAAAAGGTAAGCAGCTTGTAATTTATTACGCGGTGCCTCCGGCAAGAAGTTTATTCCCTTACTAAATGTTACTAATACCTCAAGCATATTTATTTTTACTAGAACGTCCAATTTACCAAATTAACGAATCAAGACTATTCGAAGAGATACCCAAATAGGTATAAATTGTATTATGAGCATAGTGGCGTTTCGTCTAGACATAAGTAAAACAGAAATGATCAAATCTCCCTTGCTCCTCCCGGGGCTCCCGGCTTCGGAACCTTACTAGCTGTGGGTTAATCTGTGTTCAGGGTCCGATGAACCGTCTCGACAGCCCCACCCCCTAGCCATCCCACTATTCGTAAAGGACACTCGTTCAAACAGACATAAATATATTCCCAAAGGATTTAAAGGCAGTAAACATGTCATCGGTAAACGTTGTTATAAGCGGCGGTTTTTAGGGTTTCGTAGCCAAATGGCAAAAAACTGAACCCTTATAGATTCGTCATGTCTGTCTGTCTGTCTGTCTGTCTGTCCGTCCGTATGTCACAGCCACTTTTTCCGAAACTATAAGAACTATACTGTTGAAACTTGGTAAGTAGATGTATTCTGTGAACCGCATTAAGATTTTCACATAAAAATAGAAAAAAAAACAATACATTTTTGGGGTTCCCCATACTTAGAACTGAAATTCAAAAAATTTTTTTTCATCAAACCCATTCGTGTGGGTTATCTATGGATAGGTCTACAAAAATGAGATTGAGGTTTCTAATATATTTTTTTTAACCGACTTTATCAAAAAGGAGGAGGTTCGTCGGTTTTTTATTTTTTTATATATGTTCACCGATTACTCGAAAACGGCTGAACCGATTTGGAAAATTCTTTTTTTGTTTGAAAGGGTATACTTCACAGGTGGTCCCATTTAAATTTTATGAAAATCGGTTAAGCTGAAAAACCAACGTATATCTAAAAATAGTATACATCGATGATGTTTTCATGTACTTCGATACCTCGCTGTCTCATTGGAGCGGTGCGTTTATTTGGCCTACCAATATTATATATATACAAAATACATTTACTTTCCACTAAAAATGTATGATAGGCTCAAATTTCATTCAATGAAGTCGGTTTTCTTTTTAGTTTTTAAAACGTAACTTAATGTTTAGCTGGAGCCTTCTGCCCACGTGATCAGATCACGAGGCAGCAAAGAAGTCGTATTAATTAAACACGTGTAGCCTTCAAAGAAATAACTTAAAAAGAAAAAGAAGAGAGCTCCTTCGCTAAGCCATGAAAACTTATCCAACAAGTAACAACTTTAGAACCGAACATTTGAAACTGAACACTTCATTAAAAGATAAAAGCACTAATTACAGACTTCACTGACTACCGTGGAAGTTATTTTGTTACTTGTACTGACATCATCATCATCAGAACTTTGAAACCCATGTTAATAACAACTGTTATCAAAGTCCTACTAACATTATAAATGCGTAAGTTTCCGTGGATGTTTGTGGCTCAATCTCGCCGTGACGGCTGAACGGATTTGGATTAACGTATAGACCTGGATTAGCGTATAGACTTTTGTATATACGACAAATGTTATATCCGGTGGTTTTGTGCTTAATTTTGGCTGTAAACTTTTATTTATAAGTTTTAGAATTTAAATCATCGTTGGGGATGAAACTTAATAGAGAAAGTTTAGTTATTAACCACGACCGCAATCCCACAGGGTTGCTGGACTAGCCCTGTTTTAGTTTAATACACATAGTCAGTAAATTCTATAATCGCATGACAACAATATTACAGAAAAAATGTCAGATCAGTCCAGAAATGTAGAATAATCAACTTAATCAGTTTGGTCCACGTTCGTAACTAAGATTTCATAACCAGTAATATGTCAGGATTGTTGAAGTGAAAACTTCTTTTAGCGCGGTACGCATATTTTTAGATGAGGTAAAACCTCTGGACTCGCGACACCGTTACCAAGACGCAGGGCTTCCGCGCTCGCCCCATTTGATTATAAACCTTAATCCACATGTTTACAGTCTACTTTTGTATGGAGAAGTTTACTGATTTAGGTTCTTTGATATATTATCTACATTCTGAACAAAAACATAAAAGAATATTAAATGTATTTTAAAGTTTCTAATAACTAATAAAATACAATTCATAAATAAAATGCAATTCATAACCCAATAACCCTAGTACCCATCTAAAAAATGTCGAACGCGCCAAAATAAGTTTTCACTTCTGTCGGCACTCCCGGAGTGCAACGCGTAATTTTTTTTTCACTGTTTTATAACCAGTTATTAGACAAGACTTTTTTTCCATTTTGATAACCAGAACACAAGATTTTTTTTCCATTTATATAACGAAAACCTCTTAGTCATGTATGGTCTCCTGGTACACTGGACAAATTAGCGAGCAGGACAGAGTAGAGTCAGGAGAATAAGTTAAATCAGATCGAAACCAGTTAGTTTTGTCCAGTGTACCAGGAGACCATACATGACCTTAGTCATCAGAACCTTAAGACTTAGATCATGACTAAGGTCACCTTAGACCTTAGTCATGATCTTAGTCAACCGCTTAAGGTTCTCGTTATAAAAATGGAAAAAGTCTTGTTTAATAACTAGTTATGAAACAGTGAAGGAAATTGCTTGCTTCGTAACTAGTTATGAAAATTAACCAAACCACATTATCTTCTACCATGTCACTAGTTATATCGACCCAGTGTGGTGAAAAGATTATAGTGCGCCTCAGAGGCTCCTTTCGTGCACTTAGCACATAACTTAATTTTTTTTAGGTTCAACGACATGCCGATTTCCTCACAATGTTTTCCTTTGTCGTTTGAGAGTACTGGTAAAGCGCACCTACATTTTACGAACAGAAAAATCCAGTGGTGTACGACCAGATTCGAACCCACGACCTCAGAAACGGAAGGCGTGGTCACTACCACTAGACCACTAAATTAGACATCTTAATACATTCAGGTCATAAAAATCTGTAGATATAGCAGAACCGTAAAGACATCTCATCACATGAATACATTTTTTATATTATGTTCTATTCTATTGCCACATGCGTAGGTCAAAACAATGACAGAGAAACAGGACTGAAACCAGTTTAACTGCTCGTGATGAAGGTTGGGAGATATACGAGTGAAAGTAAACAGGCTGTAGCAAAGCAACTGATATAAAATTTATCGAGACAACTAGCTAGACGAATTTCTCCCAAACTCCTTAACATAACTCTAGCACGAAAGCGAACTGCCATAAGAATAAATTGGTGCCACAAATAGATCAGAAAAATCTCGCGTGTAGACATGAAATGGAATGGAGGAATGGCTCTGTAGACGCACTATTCAACGTCTAGGGACTGTAATAGGCATCAATCAAAATAAATAGCTCTTTGAGATCGATTCGCTCACACTCAACGGCTCACCTCTCTACGATGGTATCAATAAATTGGCCAAGCGTGTGCCGGACAACAAGCAGTGAAGGCTTCCGAAGTCAGTGAGGATAAGAATGACTAGTGGAAAGAAATAAAATATTTTAGTCGGCTGAGACGGATTGCGGGTTAAATTTTCGCGACGGGGCTAATGTTTGTATAATCTCCAAGTATTTGACCCGCTTTTGGGTGTTTCTATGTAGAATAATATGTTATGTAAGTATTTACAAAAAAAATTGAATATAAATAATATATCAGTCGTGTGATACCCATAACACAAACTCTGATTACTTTGAGGCCGGATTATGCTGTCTAAAATGACCGGCATTATATATTAATTTATCTGTAGCGGAAGGTAGCCTTAAAAGTATTTTATTTTATTTTATAACTTTGTAGGGCCGTTAAAGGTAAAATTTCAATCACGATAAGACTGAAACAGTCACGAGCAAGAGCTTTGAAAGAGACAGACAGACAAACAGACAGACAGTAGAACATAGTGAAACTGTAAGAGTTTATTGTGGACCACTGGATTAGTAGTAATACTATAGCAATTACAAATTTTACGGCTAAAATATTATGAGCAAAACTGTAATCGGCTCTTAGCTGATCTAATTCCAGGCTACTGATAAAGGTAAAGTTGTGTTCACACAAATACGTTGTAATTGTCACGTTTATTCATTACAAAACCCGGAGTTCGTCAAGGCATTCTTGAACCAATGACAAACCTAATAGCTCCTTTTATACTGCTATAAAAATCTACAATAATTAACCTCTTGCTCTAACATCTCTTAACGGTTCTATATTTCAAATCATATAAAACAATGGTTAGTTACTAATGTTTGACAATTTAAAAGAATACTTTGATGGGAAGGTATTCATGTCTCATCTCATGTCCCTACATAACGAAAATGTATAACAATATTATTTATATCACATGTCTTAGGTTTTAAGTACTATTGTATACTCAAGATGGGTAACTGATACTATTGTTTAAAAAATCTCCAACTTTGTAACCACGTACAATGAAATACGAGCGGTCAGGATCCATATCAACTTAACACTATCTATTAAGTAAAAAAAAAACAAAAAACAAAAAAGGTATGCTTCTTGAATTTGATTGTGTTTACAAAACTAGAAGCTACTCATAACTTAGCCTTACTAGCTGTGATGATTTTCCTTGTAATTTTATCATCGTATATCCAAATATTTTTATAACATTTCAGGTTTCCCCAAACAGCAATGACCTCTTATCAAAAGTGACCTGAAGTGGTCGGATAGCTTGGAGCTAAATATTTTTAAAACGATCGAAATATCTGTATCGAAATATTGCTTAAGAAACCTAGTAATAGCTTGAAAAGACCTATCCAACAATATGCCACAGGATAGGGTAGAAAAAAAGGAACTCCACTTATACAGGTATTCATAAAAAAGGGCCACTTATATGTATTACACGGCAAAATTTTATCACAAGACTAATAGTCGGCGAGCAGCAAGAGGTAAGATTACAGGCAAAGAGACAGACAGACACTGAGACCGACAAAGCGAAACTATAAGGGACTTTTTATGGACTTCAGGACCCTAAAATAAAAGGTTTGGATGCCATTAGACACTAGACAGTCCACTGCAGATGACATCGATGTCGTCAAGGCGATATCGATTCCTACGGGGGTGTTGCGCGTCGGTCGGCCCGGCGACGTCCTTGGCCCGTCCACGTCTCCCACCCCGCTGACGTCACGTTCACCCTCGCTGACATGCGGAACGGGTCATCTGTGACGTCATCGACCAGACTGCTGAAGATGCATTGAATTTTACTAGCTTTGAAGATAAAATAGCGTAAGAACGAGTATATATTTTATATTGTGTATCGTCTTTATACCGTGGCCGACGGTTGAACGTAACTTATTCTGACGTTGAACTTTAACCTTCGTGAGATGAAAATGATCGAGGGCGTAGGTAAGAGGTCATATTGGATTTCAGTAGGCACGTGGAAAGATTGAGAATAATTTGATACTGAACAGAACGAAATAAATTGGGCTCTGGAATATATCATAATATAATTTCAAACCGACGACTTCTGTAGCGTATTGGCGAAGGCCGGCCTGAGACGCAGAAGGTTGCGAGTTCTATTCCCGCCGCGGGACAAATGTTTGTATGATCCGCAAATATTTACCTCGGATGTTTTTCTATTTATAATATGTATGTAAAAAGTAAAAGTATTGGTTCTTATAACACAAGCTGTGCTTACTTTGGGGCTAATGATGCTGTATGAAACGTCCAGCATTATTTATTTATTTATATATATGAACTTGCATACCAACCAAATATGACTTTAATATTATTAATTTGAACCTATACTTGCAGCAAGAGTCTACATTGACTATCATGTTAGCAGTTCATTACAACTAACGTTATTATAAACTGCGCTTATGCAAACCCTTCAAAACCATCCATCTAGGGACCATCTATTAAATAATTAGGTACTAGATACCTTCTAGCAATCGGATTACGGAAGCGGTGACCATACACACCACATGAGCGAACAAAGCCCACATAGACACCGCAGTTGACCCAACAGTTACTATTGCTCATGCCGCAGATGAGTGAGCAGTTAGTGCTACATCGATGCACGAGCGCATTCATGCGTCGCATATAACGAGCACAAAGAACCTATCAATTTACATTGCCGCTAACAAGACCAGGAGATCGCAAATTTAATCAATAATAAAAAATGCTGGTTTCACACAGCATCATCCAGCTCAGAGTAAGCAGAGCTTGTTATGGGAACCCCATGATAAATATTTGAATTGCGGGAATTGATGCAAAAGGTTACCTTCTGCGTCTCAAGCGGTCCAACTGCGCCACAGAGGCCGTCGTTCGGCTTTATTTATCTGATTAAAACTAATAACAATGCCAAACTACTTTTTTCGAGGAGCTAAACTGATTTAGGCCTTGTTTCTAGGCATTCCATGTCAATAAATGTTAGTTATTAACGCAAAATATTTCGAAGTAACTAGTCCCTATCAAGTATGTCTGGCTACTACCGGTATATTTAAAAGTTAAAAGCAATATCTCATATCAATGAAACTGTAAATTCCGATGACTGTGGGTGCGGGTACACTATTCATGGGAGAAAAGATTCCGGCGTGCACTATTCACCTCGAGACCGTATAATAAAACTAGACGCATTACCATATTTATTGAGCACCAGACCCAAATCATTAGCCGGTGAACCTCATACCTAAGGCTCAAACTGGTTACCCATTAATCATCTCAAACACTTTCTTAAAACAAATTTAGATTGTAAACAAGTCTAGTACTACTACGTAGTAGAGATATCTTGGCGTATCAGTCATTCGCTATTTGAAATATGAACGATAACAAATCTCGATAATACTGGATAGCATACTACGAAATACAAAACAATCAATATTGCGTTGAATTTATTATGATATCGCAAAAAATATCGAGACTTGTTTGTTTGATGAAATTGCCAGGCACACGTCACTTCCTCCTGGATATTGTTTATACAAAGTGATTCTTGTGTCTTTCGCATTACAATTTTAGAGATAAACAATGACAAGGCGAATGCTAATGGTTCTCGGGTCGTTGGTTCCGTTGTTGTTAATGATATGAGTAAATAAATATTAATTGAAGTGTGTTTATAAGAGGGTTTACGGTGCTCTTGTATTGTTTGCAACAATGAAATGGCGTACGAACGTATTAACAGGATGCGACGCGGTGCGACGACCGCAGCGGCAACGAACTTCCCAGTCCCATAGGAATACTAGCAAGTGAGCAAGGCGACATACGAAACCACTGTTTACTGTATAAGCTTATTGACCGACCAGGAAAACAAAAAACTGATATATAATACGAAAATCTAATTAACGCACACTGTTTTTAAACCGACAAATCCAATTTAAAAGCGTTGCTTTTGATTGCAGGTACAAGAAACAGAAACTAATGATTCGAGGGACCGATTGGAAATGAGACGAAATTACAATGTGTGTGGGTGTAAGCTTCGTGATTATAAACAATGACATAAAACACGTTATCTGAAATCGTTATCTTCCTTGCCGCCACGCATCCTACGTAATACCAAAACATAATAAAAACCTGGCGTAGTGTACCATAATACTCTTTGGAGAAAGTTCGTTATCAGACGAGACAACTTTTTTATTGGATGTAGATGTAGAGATAAACGGAGCCAGCCTCCGCATGCGGTCAATGAGTCGGTGACGATAAAGGGACCAACGCATTGTTCTCCCAGGGGGCACTAACCCATATGCGCCGATTAGATATGGACGACAACGAGCGACGCCACGTCGCGCCAGAGCAAGTACGTAATGTAAACACGTCGCATCTTGCAAAACATTACAATGTTATCTACTATATAGAATATCTACCTAACTATATAAATATGGAAGCTTCGGTGTTTATCAGATAACATTTCAAATTTTCCTTTTTTGTATCTTTATAAAACAGCGCATTGCGCTACCTGATCAAAAGCCTTTGGGTGCTATAATTTTGTGTCACACGATTCGGGGCCATAGACCCTTAAACGGATACACCACAATTCCCAATTTCACGCAGAAATATTTCTGCGTTTCAATTAAACTACAGAAGTTGTATAGTATATGTATATACAGCTTCTGGCACAAAACCAACGATTTGGTAACGAAATATAATTAATCAATAATGTTTTATCTTTAATATGCGTTGAAAGAATCAATTTAACTTCTGCTGGCAGATGTAATACGCGTCCCGATTTAGCAATTGCATACATGTATTGTTTGAGCTTGTTGGCACGTTGTTTAGACGTCTCGTAGTTCAAATAGACAAGGTCTGCTGCCTGATAAGCGGTGCCGAGGGGAACATTACAATAGGTACCAAGGGATAGTTCTATATCGCATTGTGTGGCAACTTGAATAAACATTTCCACACCATGCTACAATGTAAATAGGGAGAAATAGTTTTCCTCGTTCGTATCTCTGACATATGAATGAGCACATTTGAGAATACTGTTATTTTTATTGGTTATAATAAAAACTGTGAGATAAAAAATATATTTGCAAGTTGAATAATCTCCACTAGCATGTATGTGGTCACGTAAGCATTAGAATTCCGAAAATCCTTGGCATACAAAAATTATTTATTAAGTAGGTACCGTCTTATCTGTTATTGTAAACACGCATGTGTGAAGTCATAATTCGTTTCAATACGTAGCTTGATGAAATGAATTGCAACTACATAATGCGAATGGTTGGTTCTGGGTTTTTGTCTTCTTCATGGGGATTCCTGTTGGGTTCCCTGATATACCAACAGGTTCAAGTGGGAAATCTATGCTTTTAATTTTGTCATTAAAATATTTTTTTCGAAAGACGATAGATAAGATTCACTTTCTCCTTCTTGTTTTATAGTTCTTTTGTTTTTTTTCCTGCCGATCTTTGATTCACTCACCTGAAACATATCGGTGTCTGCATCCTCTGTGTACTCCACAATGACCGCCTGACTACGGCTGAGTGTGTACGATATAGAGTGTTGACTGGCATCAAGAATCGCCTTGCTGCTATGTGGAGTTTTCACGACATAGTGTTTCGATCTTCGTACCCCGTTAGCTGCTGGTCGTCGGTACAGCACGAATTTGCTGCGCCGTCGACCTCTCTCTCCTGTAGGCAGATAGCCATTGTAACTGCAAAAGAAATACGAGAATTAGACAATGATCCAGAACAAATAAACTGTTATCTGTTTGCGTAAAATCAGGAGTACTGATAGTCCAAACAATATCAAGTCAAGAAAGACGTATATAAAAGTCTTCCTAAAAAGCATGAAAACTTATTTCATCAAAATAATAATTATAATTCCTTACAGGATTTTAATTGTCTTCATTACGTAATACCCAGCTAGAACATAGATTTTGAAAAAGCTATGTGGTTACCTATACTAATGTTTATTTTATGGCAACTCTAAGCGAACACAGAAATCGTTTTTATACAGCCCGCAAGTCGATGTCGGTCTGTTTGTCGTACAGAAACAATAGTTGTTATTATAAGGTTTCATTTATTATCCAATCGTCAATGGAAAGGTTAAACTTCCGTGTGAATCAAACAAACAATCAGGCAGGTGTTTATTATCAATGTTTTATTCACAAGCATACTATACACAGGGGACGTAAAGCCTCGCATTTACTAGGTTTTTGAGGCAATATCACGCGCGCAATGTCATCGTCTGGCATTCTTTCATATTCTTGTATGTGTGTGTATTGAGCTATTTCCGATGTGCATTTTTTGGTGCTCTTTTGGGTTTTTTTCAACGAATCTTAAACATACTTGGTTGCTTTTTGCTTATAATGTTACAATTTAATGTCACGTGTAGTTAGATCTGAGTTTATACTCCAGCGACAAATTAAGGTTTAACTCATAAAGTCAATACTTTCGAGATTATCTCCTAGTTTGCCGAAGAAAAGCTTTTAAACGCAATAGATAATAAACATTTAATTTATCTGATTGTTTTCTGACATCAGGTACTTCTTGATACTTTTGATTGGCACATGGCGGTCTTTCTTTTATACGTACATAATTACCTTTTGTAGTTATCCGCGTTTGTAATTATACACTGCTTTCTTCTACGCGGTAAGTTCAATATTTATCACACGCAAAATCTATATTACCCAATCATAAATGAAGAAAAGCCTGTTATGTTTTTTGATTGTATCGAACTCTGTTAAATAATGGTGTAACTAATAAAAGAGAAGCAGAAAAGAAATCTAATTAATATTCTCGGTTAACGCTTTTATTGCTCAGATGTTTTAATAGGTTTTAAGTTTATTAATGAAAAGTTAATAGGCATTTTTATTCAATCAAAACGTTTAGTATTTATATTTAGTTTTAATTAACTTACTGTTTAATGAATTATTATTATTTAACTACCCACAATGAATGATCTGGCATAATGTACACAATGTACTATAGTCACGTACGCGATTGGTTGAGAATTCTACGTAATGAGTGTTACCAGCTTTGTTGAATAATCCAAAAAGCTTGCAGCTTTGTACGCTTTTCTTTTAAACGTCACCGCTTAAGCGGTGGAATTTCGCAAATTATTTTCATAATCTTAAAAAAAAATCTTTTATTTCAAATTGGGTCTTAAGGCTTTATGGATGGATCAGTGATAACAGTTTTATTATGTGAAATGTTATGTAATGTAGATAACACGTGGGAAGTTCCGGTGTATATGGTAGCTGTATAGAAAGGCTACACTAGCAAAAGGTCCAACAAGAGAATGCAGCTATGGCACGAACAAACTGCATGTTAATGCTAGTTAGTGACTGTCTATATTCAACGTGATAACCTTAGAAAACGCAATAACTAGCGTGGAAGCCCTACTCCGCAGTTACATGACGTAACAATTTAATTCTACACCATCTGCCATCACGCCTAGTCTAGATATGATGTCAGCACGTCTGCACATCTAAGTTAGCTTAACCGCAGTTCAAGTAGTTCACAGTTCATTTTGCATTATACAAAAGCAAGAAATGTAACAATGTTAAACGCTTGGGAAGCTGTGTAAGTGCACACGTTTGTTTTCGTTATGTAAGTTACCGTAACCGCAGTTACTGTTGTCTCACGTTTGACATAATACGCTTTTTCAGTGGGTACTCTACAGTACCTGACAAAGAGAACAGATGGTCTGGCGTTTGAGACGCACCTGCCAATGCCGGGTATAATGAACCTGCCCTAATGGACAAGTCTTATGTAACTATGCACTTGTCAAAGAGTTTTATTACTCCCTTGCCCGGGAGGTAATTGAGCAATTGTCTACATGACGTCGCAGGCTAACATTTAGAGACGATGCTAAGCATAAACTTATGCTTACTGTCGTCAAACTCAAAGCGATTTGACTTTTAAAAAAGTGTAATTTAGTTTCTGCTTAGATTCTGAATCTTAGATCTAAGTATGAGAAATGGCATGTTGGGAATCTAGTATGAAAGATGTGAACACATGTATTATTGCAATTAAGGCAAAATAAAAATAAAATAATGACGCCCAAACTATAAATTCTTAGTAATACATCAAGTCATTGCCTTACTTCGAACTAGCAACCAAAAATAAATCCGAACTAGGGCACATACTCATCGAGGCGGACTAACAAGACATTTGTCGCGGGCACGCCCATCGTCGTCACCAGAAACAATGCAAAAGCTCGGTATCTTCACAAAACCAGGCTATATCACTATATTTATAAAAGTCATAACTTTAAGATAAATAGCAAAGTTGTTTGGGAATTGTACTCGTAAGTTACAGACCACAGAGTCAGTGGCTTTGTCACCGGAAAAACCAATCTACGTAGCACGCGAACCGTAAGCAAACCATGTAGGTACCTAATTGCCCTCAATCAAATCAACGTCTATTGCTATTTAAAGGGCGATAAGAGCACTTAAATAAATTGGGCAAGCGCGTGTAAGACAACGCACAGTAAAAGCTTCCGAAGACAGAAAAGTTTGCAGTAGTTAGGTCCCAAAGAAATTCAATACCATCTAGTTGACAGAACAAAATAATTCGTGCATAACATTTTGATAAACAAGGGTTCACGTATTATTTTGTCGATAGAGGCCCCGACACTGTTTCGATTCATCTAGAGAATCTTCGCGCTGCGAAATACGTCACCCGCAGTGCGAACTGTGACTCGAGCGGCAAACGAGCAGACCGCGGATCAGTCTCACCCTGATGAAGATTCTCTAGATGAATCGAAGCAGTGTCGGTGCCGCCATCGACAAAATAATACGTGAGTAAAACCCGTGTTTATCAAAATGAAACAACTCACGAATGTTTTGAAAGTGAAATTCAAGCAAAATTTTAATACAATAGAGCTAAAAACAAGGGTTCTTTATTAGAATCAGTCAGACAGAGAAACGGATAGACATGGCGAAACTGTAAGGATTCCTTGTTAGACTTCGGAACACTAAAAACATCAAGATCAATAGGTTAAGCTTTATTTATTCTTTTCAGAACCCTGGTAATGGGGAAACCCCCAAAGTAAGAGATCAGAAAACATCGGACAATAACTATTTTATTTGTTCGTTCGCATTTTTGTTAATCAAAGTCTTATTATCAATGTAGCCAAATTGCATCACTATGAGATGATTTATTGTCTTCTGATAAAAGAGATACGAACGCGTTGCACGAGTAGTCAACTGATATTTGACAAAGTCTCGCCCGTTTCTTCGAGAAATTTTATATGAATAAAATATGATTCATAAATCGATAAGCGTTCCCCATGAGTCTTCATTCCATTCCCTATTATTACGCGACTCGTTGCATTTCTAGAATGCTATAATCCAACCCGTGCCGAGTCAGTAATGTGAACAGGATAGAAAATACTCTGCAAAGATTAGAGGATTTTCAAACATTGTGTAATAAATAATACTACTTAAGTAGTGTAATTTTTGTATCTAGCCATAATTATTTGATGACCATCAATGACCGTGGCCACAAAAACTAATTGGAGAAGTTGTATGAACAAATCACGAATGAGTTGCTAATTATGACATTTAAATACGACGACCTTTTTAGGATTACATACAATGCAATTAAACCAGGACATTATAAGCAAAACACCTTTTCTGACGAGGTAATAGATTATAAAATTACATACTGTATACCATAACGGTATATGCACATAACGATCATTTTATAACCTTGTACAAATTGTGAAAATATAAAAAAAATGTGAACACGTACAGTGATGACTTCTGATGTCAGTAAGGTTCAGAATGACTGATGATCAGGTCCTAAACCAATTCAACACCATCTAATTAGCATAGCAAAAAAAATTGTTTAGGCCTTTTTGTTTTTTTAGGTTTACAAATCAGGCTATTACTCAAAATCTAGTAAAGCCTATCCGTGATAATTTTATATGTAATTTCATTATATTTCCATCTTTTTCGTAAAACATTTAGGGTTTCTCCAAACAGCCGTTTAGCCGGTAGGGGAGAGGGGGGAAAGCTTAATATTTGTGCAACGAATATCTGTATTGAAATACTGTTTAAAAAACCTCTTAGTCTCTTTAAATGACCTATCCAACGATTTGTCACCAGGGTTGTCAAATATTAAAAAAATCAAACCCAATCCTAGTCCTAGTCCAATTACGAGATCCCGTTATAATTACATATTATGAAAGCAACAATTTTGTTTTTAAGTTTTTATGCATAAAAATATGTTTTATGTGATATGAGTACAAATTAACAGTTAACGGTTTTCGGATTTTTCTTTTACTTGTGCTGTGAAACCTTCCGTCTTGCCAATTTCATGAATCTATGTCAATAGGTAGTATCCCATAGGTATTAATTTCATGGCAAGTTCAAAATATGCGGCATAAATTACCGTATTGAAACCGATTTTTATGTCTTTTATGGATTGCGTTGACTTAAAAGCATGTTATTATTTTACAGCTTCAAGAGACCGCAGCGCAGACTTGATATTAATTTCAATTTGATACTTCCACGCGTTCCTGATAAAATACCTACAAGGTCTTGACATACAGACAGACAGACGGACGAACAACAAAGGATTCTTTTTTTTCTTTTTGAAGTATGGAATCCTAAAAACATCATATGCGCGGAAAGTCAAATTGTGACTATCGGTATTTCACAGGGGTTCATCCCTCGTGTATCATTCCGGTAAAACGGTCAAGGCACGCTATAAAACTGCTCCGATTTAGATCCTTTTTATGCCATAAAAGTGTCCTTTTTCATCTACCTGGGTGATTTGTCAATATAATAGAATTTTGACGAATATTGGGGAGGTCATCTTTCACACGAAGCCCCCAAAAAGGTTTAAGGTAAGCAATAAAGTTGTAATAAAATACAAATAAACCGAATTGCAGTAAGAAATGTTACAAAACTTTATTGCTAATAATAAAATAGCTAGAACGGTCAACTCTTTAAGTAACTAAAATATAAAACATTTATTTTTATGTGTGTGCATTAGCACATAGAACCATCTAGCCCTAAACAAAGCTTAACTTATACTAGGGAACGAAATATCTCATACTAATATCTATCTAATAGCTACTTGATACTATAACACTAAGACTTAAATTCAACATTATAATGTTGGGTCATCAGCATAACACAAATATTTTTCCAAAGAACGACTGTGAAACTAGAAAGACACCCGACTTCATGTATATACACAAGGTAGCTACTGCAAAACGTTGAGGAGTTCCCTTGACTGTCCTTTGTCTTCATCATCAGACCCCTAATGACAGTCACAACCCATCTAGGTGTACAGTTCTCATCAATACAAATGAATCAAGCCCAAACAGCAGGTAATTGCTGTAAATCGTTGAGGAGTTCCCTCGACTGTCTTTCGGCTCCATCATCAGATCGACTCCAGACCTTCATTAAATATTAGTAGTGCTTTAAAATACTTTTATAAAAAATAAACAAACGCACTAGTCGCCACTACGATTTTCGAAAGTTCCTCTCGATTGCTCTGGGATGCCATCATCAGATCCTGGTTTCCTTATCATGGGATAACTCCTTTCCAAAAAAAAAGAATCATCAAAATCGGTTCATAAACGACGAAGTTATCCGCGAACACATAAAAAAAATATATACGAATCGAATTGAGTAACCTCCTTTTTTTGAAGTCGGTTAATAAAATGACCAAAAGAAAGCCACACATATGTGACAACATATTATGTATATAGTAAGCATGTAAATGATATTTTTAGGCTTATGATGAACATACTCGTATACTTAACTAATAGATTCAGCTACGAAATAAATGCTAGATGCCTTGTTTTTCTCTTAGACACTATTCAACATTATTATCCAGACACACCAAGCTCTCTGCTCAAAGATTCAAATCACGTATGGCATGCCATTTATTCAAAGTCAAACCCACAATCACATTCTAAGATATTCCCTACTGAACCTATCTACTTACTTAACCTAGTATATAGTTTGTGTGGAGGCAGTGGACTTGAGTATGACGAAGGGGGACCCGCTACTTTCTGCTAACCTATTTTTGCTCTTTATGACTGCATCGTGAATGATTTCATTAGCTATTTCATTATTGTAAAGTAACCAGAGGGTCTAGACAAAAACTACACGATGAGTTTTTCTTCACACTAAAGCGAAGATCTAATTGTATGGAAATGACAGCAGAAGTTACGTCTGCTGCTGTCTGAAGCTAATCGCGTGAACGCGAACACAAAGTGGATCTCGTGTAGGCCCTTATAGTCATCTAATTAGTTTGGTCCACGTTCGTAACTAAGATTTCATAACAAGTTATATATCGGGATTTTTTAACTGTTTTTTTATAACCAGTTATTAAACAAGACTTTTTTTCCATTTTTATAACGAGAACCTCTTAGTCATGTATGGTCTCCTGGTATGCTGGACAAATTAGCGAACGTGACAGAGTAGAGTAAGGAGAAAAAGTTAGATCAGATCGAAACCAGTTTGTTAGTTTATGTTTGAGTATAGAAAAAAACGCGCAAGGCGAGCGAGCAAAGCGAGCGTGCCGCGTGCAGCAGCCGCCGAAGCGCCAGTAGTGCTAATTTGTCCAGCGTACCAGGAGACCATACATGACTAAGAGGTACTCGTTATAAAAATGGAAAAAGTCTTTAATAACTGGTTATAAAAAAGTGAAAAAAAATCCTGATATATAACTTAGAAATCTTAGTATTGAACGTGGACTAAACCATCTAATTAGTCCACAAGGCGTTTTATCATTTTGTTAATTACGGCAAAAAATCTTGTTCCGGTCAAAAAGCTAGGGGAACAAAAACAGTTTCCTTGGCCAGCCAATCCACGAACAGTTAAGGGGAAAGTGACAGATTATAGTAAAATACGACTTTGCTGCGGAAATGTAATTTCACGGTTTATTATCATTACATCGCATCGATTCAGAACAGCTAGCTTTATATTCTTTTTTGTGATTTCACGCGAATCTAAATAATAATTGTTAAGCCGCTTTCTCTTAAATGATAAAACTAATCTAGAATATACTGAAAACGGAAAATATATCACTATCGCGAATATACTTTGACCGAATTGATTGAAGACGTTCAGAATATTTGTGCTAGATGGTAGATTCTCCTGAAAGTCTTAATGGAATTAAATAACACAAAAGGCAAGTGGAGATGTTATACATTAGACTCGCGGACCCTGGATGGTTATGTCAAGTACCCAAGCTGTAAAATTAAATTCCTAACCAGGGCAAAAGCTTTAAATTTATAAGAACGTTCTTGCACGCTATTATCGCTACAATCTGGACAGAGGCATTCGGTGCAACAATTCTATTTTGGTGCAGCACACACGCTTCCGCGCGCGCCGCATGCGATCCGGACCACATTACGCACCTACTTTCGTAACGGTTATAAAACTATAAACGGTTAAAAATAATATAACTAATGAAATGTACTAGCACCGTTCTAAGCTGGCTGGCACATAAGAACATAGACATTCATTGTGATTATGTTGTTCGCCACACGAACCTAACCTAACATTTTGACGAATTTTATGACAATTTTCAAATAAGTTTACGTAATGTTATTTTATAGAATTTATTTTCGGAGAATTTCTGCAGTTTTATTTAGTTTATACCAATTTAAATGATGACTAAAATGTTATCCCTTGACCACGACAGAGTGTAAACCTGTCGAAACGTCGGGAAAAATAGGTAAATAAACGCGATAAATACCCGTATATATTTATAATAATGAGTTCTGATCGCGTAAGTTTAAAAAACTTTATGACTAAAATGATCTAAAACATGTCAATTTAGAATAGAAATGTCATTCAAAATGTATACTCTACTAGTTGCTGTCCGCGGCTTCGCACGCACTACATAAAAAGTAGCCTATGTCCTTCTCCACGGTCCCATCTATATCTATACCAAAATTCATCAAAATCTGTTCAGCGGTTTAGTCGTGACAATTTGACAGACAAATACACAAACAGAGTTACTTTAAAATTTGTAACATTATAAGTAGTATTTATGATATTAGTAAGGATTTCAGAATATGAACTAATTTATTTTGTTTGTATCAACAAACAAAATAATTAAAGATATTTTAATAAAAAATAATTAAAATTAATTAAATTTTAATATTCAAAGATATTTTAATTAGTCCAGCGAAACAGCCGAATTTAAATTTAATTTCCTAGGATTTTCTGCAATTTTATTCAGTTAATAGCAATTTAAGTACATGGCGCCTAAAATTTGCAAAAAAAAGCCAATCACACGTTAATTTAGAAGTGTAATTTAATAATGTTAATTTTATTTATTTTTAGAGTTAGTTTAGAGTCAGTTTAGATTTGTTTTTTTGTTTTCAGATGATATAGATTTGTAGTCACAAAATTTCCGACTACCGGTCACAAATCTACAAATACTGGCCTACGTGCAATGGACTAACATAAATAGTGACGTTCGCGAAATTGTGATCCCTTCTATAAAGGCTATTAACCAAGAATAGAATTGAATTGAATTTATTTGACTTTGTTGCAAATAAAATAAGTTCGTTCATCACGAAACTTTAGTAAGTCCGTCAAAACAACAGAATCAGAAATTATGTTTTATTAAATTCGTCTGGTTGCCTGCTTAACTACAATATGAATAAAGAAACGTAAAACATGATGCCGGTGGCCTAATTAACTTTGTTCCCCGTACCGTATATCAGTTGCATGGGCGTTGTAGGAATGCCACTCTAAATTCTTTTTGTTTCATATTTGAAACGAAATCCGAGCTTAGATGTACATTAAAAACCCCAAGTTTCTCTATTATTCTGTTTCCATAGGTGAGCTCTCCATGAAATATCTTTATACATCTGGTGTTCATAGTATAAGCTATGCTTATATGTGGCTCAGCGTATTAGCATTGCCATTTATCGTGGCAATTCCGCCAGTGTCTTGGGAACGCTGCCTGAGCAGTGATCAGGATCGGTTGAGGACCTATCTATAGATCGTTTTAAGCGGTCCTTAGATAGCTCAACTGTTTATTATCGTATATTATTCTGTACATTTTAGTCATTATTTCATAACCAGAGCTTGTGTTATGAGAACCACATGAATATATCCACTCTAACGTCCGGGCGAATAGAGCAGACCCTTCTAGAACGTCCACTCGCGCGATCGGAATTCTTCGGCGCAGAGCGCTAGTTCATTTTTAAGTTCGAGCGTGATAACTAGATAACTACTATAGCTAGACTTGAATAAAAAATATTTATGAATAGGCAAAACTATACAAATTAAAACTACGTGGAAAACGAATTTTAACTATGAATCTAAATACTAAAAATATAAATTTAAACTTGACAATATAGGTTGAAATTCAAAATTAATTTGTAAATTAATTTCTTCATTACAAATAGTTACTACTTGAGAATTTAATTATTCACTTCAAACACATGATTCTAGACCCGGCATGCAACGCCATTATTAATATAAATAGTCCTATTTATATTAGTGTTATATATGAAAGTAATTCTCTGGATTATTGCTATTGAAATATTTAAAATAAACAATTTCAAACAATCTAAACAACTGCCGCACGCACTCACTTAACAAAACGCAATCCCACGCAAAACTTTTTTTTTGAAGTGAAAACTTCTTTTATCGCGATACGCATATTTTTAGATGAGGTAAACCCTCTGGACTCGCGACACCGTTATGAGACGCAGGGCTGCCGCTCTCGCCCCATCTGATTATAAGCCTTAATTCACATGTTTACAGTCTACTTTTGTATGGAGAAGTTTACTGAGTTAGGTTCTTTGATATATTATCTACATTAATAATACCGGACATGTTAGCCGCCGCCCGCCCCATTATTTAAAATGCAATTCATAACCCAATAACCCTAGTACCCATCTGAAAAATGTCTAACGCGCCTAAATAAGTTTTCACTTCTGTCGGCACTCCCGGAGTGCAACCCGTATTTTTTTATTTTATTTTATTTTTAATATTTTTGTTACCAGGTATGGTTCTCTTGGATTCTACCATACGCCAATTTTATTAAAGAGTCATCTAGTAACGCTTTAGGGCAACTTTTAGACGCCAGAAAACAGAAATTCACACAAAAGTCATAGAGGTCAGATAGGTAACTAAAGTTACCTCGACGTTCAACGCAACAAATTTTTAGGTCGAACTAGTAACCCTGACGTTAGAATGGATATTATACATTATACATACACCCAGACCCGAGACAAATACTTGCAGGTCATACAAACATATGTTCCGCGGCAGGAATCGAACCCGCAACCTTCTACGTCTCAGGCAATCCTTCGCCCACTGCGCCACAGAGGGCGTCGGATGTATATTATTCAATTTGATCACTAGTTAACCTGTCCTTAAAAAACAGATCCAAAAGGCCTTAAAATGGGTAGCATAGCAAATAATACAAACGTGATTGCAATGGAAACGATCGAGTAGTGTTCATGACCTCCAAGTGGAATACGCAAGAAGCAATATTTTGCGGTCAGTTGCTCACTCAATGAACAATAAAATATGAATTTGTGCCATGACCGCAATGGATCTAAACACGTAAATACAGACCGCTTAAAAAAACATTAATAAAACATATACGTAGTTATAATTTACCACAACTGCCACACAGGTAAATTAGATAACGTAAATTACCGAAAACAAAAAATATAGAAACGTTGAATTGAAACTCAAAAGACGTGCCCTTCGCGTCGTTTGCATGCCTTTTTCTGTGTAAACATAATGCCGTACTTGAGACGCAATTACCGGGCCGCTCGTGGCCTCAGCATCGCCTGTCTGCGCCTCACAGAATATAATACAAGCCAGCCAAAACTGCGCAAAATCGCTAAATCCATGCTCAGACTGAGCCCCACAAAACCTGATTCAAGCGCAGGCTATAAAAGGGCATGTTGATTGCATTCAGGCATTTCTAAACGCACGAGAAAAAGAAAGTGGTGCCCTGTTTCAATGAAAACAGTCTATAAATGGCATGTATGAGATAAACTGAGTTCAAGATTATTATACGACAAAGATGTCTCAATGACGTAATGGTATGCTGTTTCAATGACGTAAAAACTAAATGTTTTTAATTAGGAGATTATGCCAGGTTCTCCAAGATATGAAAACATCCATAAGTTATTTTTTGTACACGAAAGGACAATGTTCAGAACCAGGATCTAGTCATAAAAGGTGCTAGTGCTACGGTTTGAATCTAAAAGTGTAAACCATACATTATTCAAATAAAACATGCAATCGAGAGTGGAAACGACGCGAGATATTAGACGCTAGACGCAAATACTGTCAAGAGTCAGGACAATGGTTTCTTCGAGAATAAATATTGAGATAATGAGAATGTTATAGAAAGAACCCGCAACACAGGCATGGTTTTATCATTGATTTTATATATATATTTTTTCGTTTTGCCTTTTCCAAATAAAACGCCCATTTCTTATAAGCGAAATAAATCAGTAATTATTATAAGTAGTACTTTATTTAAGTTCTGTATTATATGCTTAAATTTTTCAAGAAATAAGTGACTGATTAATTATTATCGTGCTTGTATTTTTATTGTAATATTGACCTATGTATTGTTTGACATTGTTCCTTTTTTTTTAGCATACTTTTAACTAGTGTAAATGGTGTAGGTATGTACCGTTCTAGTTCTATTCTACAAATAAATAAATAAATGGTATCTATAACTAAATCTACATTTTTATATAGTGGTCTCCCATATCAATGTCTGGAAGCTGAAAAGATTATCATGAATAATGCGACGACAAAAGATGGCATGCTTCGCTTAATAATTATGGTAATTTCGTGACTGGATATGATAACGCAATGTTACAAAGTGGAGTGGCGTAGTTGTTCCGATTTCCATAAAACACGGAATTGTCGGGGTCGGCAACGATTTGTCGAGTTCTTTACGTACTTTTTTTGTGTGGCATTGGGCCAACGTGGCATTGAAATAGATTAAATCTTTAGGTTCGTAATGCGAGCAATAGAAACTCTTGTAAAAAATGTTTCGTTTGAGTCTGACTCGACATTTTATTTAAAACATTCGCAACAAATAAACAAGATTATTGTGATTGTTTAGTGTGTATTATCCATACTAATATTTATTAAATACTTGAACAAAGAATGAGTATGTCCTCTTGTCACCAATGGCGTCGACTAGAAGTGTTACTTTCTTTACAAATAAATTAGTAACTAGGCCCCATGACCCCATAGTCTCTACACCAAGCAATAATAATATTAATAATATTTATTTATTGAGCACAATTTAAACATAAGTTATTATAACTATTTAAAAACTGGTTTTAAATGTAAAAACAATAACATAACTATTATCTAAAAGCTTCAGATGCCTAAATTAGGCTAAAAGCCTGTCTTTCACATTTATAAATAATATAAATGTGAAAGTGTCTCTGTGTGTCTGTTTGTTACGATTTCACGGCTAAACGGATTTTGATGAAATTTGGTAAGAAGACGTATTGCATTCGGGGGAAGAACATAGGCTACTTTTTGTCTCAAAAAACAACCTTGAAGGGGGTAAAATAGGGGATTAAACTTTGTCTGGGCAACTCATATTTTCTAAGTTAGGTATCTGAAAATTCATATTTTAGTAAGAAATAAAGAAATACATGTTTCAACGTATTTGCAAAATGGGGTATTAAATTTATGAGATGTTTTCTAGATGGACAGAATGCATTCCTTACAAAAATAAAAATAAAGGTTCTAAGCATACGCGTGCGAAGTCGCGGATAACAGCTAGATTAATATAGAGGAGACTATACAAACAATTATAAAAAGTAAACGTGTATATAAACGAACTTGGACAGACCAGAACAGGGTTGGGCGGGGTGCAAGGTCGGGTAACCTCCTCGTGGTGCACCCTGGTAACACCGTGGGATACTTCTTTAGTTCGCTAAAGAAGTATCGCACGGTGGACACGGAGGATCTCTCCACGTGTCCCTCTGATTAGCAGAGGGCACAATGAGACGAGGCAGGAGGAGAGGACCGCAACTGCGGTCCAGGGAAGGGCTTGTGGCCGTGGCTCGCAGAGCTCTGTCTTGTAAGGCGCGCTGCCTTGTAAGACAGAGTTGTGCGGGCCACGTCCGAAAGCAACGAAGCGGGGACGTGCTTGGTGTGCATTTCCCAGTCGCTTGTCGGGAAGGGACACTCGCAATGTCGTTTTCTGACTTGCGGCCGCTCGGAGATCCCCCACACTGGGTCGGGGAGACCCATGGGCCGAGTGATCTTGGGGGCCTTTGACGGTAGGATTTAGGGCGTCCGAAGTCATTGGCCCTTGGGAGGGGTGACGGCACTTTGCTAGGAGGTGTCGTCGCATGTACCCAGGTGGGCTAAGGGGGATTTTCCTCCTGGCCAGCGTTCGGCCGCTCGGTATTCGCTGGGTCGTCAGACCTTAGTGGGACCGAGTGGCGGAAGGGATGGGGGCTTCCTCCGCGCGTCTCTTCAATGAGGGTGCAGTGGTTGAAGCGGGGACGAGCTTGGCGTGTAGTTGCCTGGATAAGAATTCTAGCGGGGGACCCCGCAGTACCACTAGTTCTGACCGGCGGCGGCACTCTGCGAGTAAGTGTCGTCTATACACCCAGCAGGCTTATGAGATGGGATCTCCTTTGCCGACGTCTCGCCGCACGGTATTCGCAGTTTCTTTTAGATTCTTGTGGGACTGAGCGGCGCACTGGGTCCGTGGGTAGTCGGAGTGAGGGCTCCCGGCTATCCGTTCGCGGGCTCGGGGAAGGCGGCAGTTAACATGTGTGACGTGTTCTGCCGTAAGCACCGGGAAGGTGCGCGGGGGTGGCTTGCCACTCCTGGGATGGGCTGCGGCTGCAGCACTTTGCGAGAGGGGCACCGGTGCGTTCCTATGGAGATCCCGGAGCCCCTTGACATGCAATGAGGCTGGTCACCGGGGAGTTTTAGTGAGTCGTCTGTCGTTTTATATTCCATTTGCACCTCAGTGCATTGGAAATCTGCTTGCAGATTTATCCTCGTCAAAAAAAAAAAAAAAAGGATCGGGCAGCGGGAAACAGTATAATATACTATCTACACAAAGTTGGCACTGCATTGCTATTAGCATTAGTGATTGAATTAAACAAAGTATGGCACTACGCAGTTCCTAGTTTATTTTGTTTACATAACCTTACCTTGTACCCGATCACTGACATTTTGAGCCTAGATAAATAAACAGACATGTACATACATATATCTTCTACTATATATTTGTCAAACAACACTCACTCATTCATCACGAAATCTCAGAAACCACCTAACGGATTAGAATGAAATTTGGTATGCAGCTTTCTCTAGGGCCGTAGGTGCTCGCTAAGAAAGGTTTTCAAAAAAATTACTCGGGATGATGGTCAAACCGCGATTTTGCTATGTATTTTTTCCGAAACATTCATTCGTGCAATTATTATCTTGCTACGTTTTATCTACCACGTGGCCAAAGCCGCGGGAAACAGCTAGTTTACAATATTTGCTTACGTGAACACATTACGAGATTTGAAGAAAGATAGTTGCCGTTGTGTTGAATGAAAGTGTTTTAGCTTGCCACATTTTTAAATACTCAAATACTCTCATACATCTGAGAATAAAAACAACATCAGGCAGGAGTCTGATGACCAAAACTACCAAATGGTAGTATTCGATGTCGTAATCATTGTAACCACTTAGCATTTCCCGACAGAAGCTGAAGTTTGTTTTTTCCTCGGGTAAGGTTTTGCCATAACTCCGAACAGATATCGTATCTCATGATAATAAATCAGTTTCCATTACGACGCCATGAGAAACATCCGCCACCGCTTTGCGAAATGGTAAACAATCTTAGAATACAGTTCGTTACGGTTAATCATTGTGTTCATTAGTATGTATGTTTACTGAGTAGGTAAGTTAAGGGCCAACCAAATACTCGTTAGCATAATCAGCTCAACAGCTCAGCCAGGCGATTATAGAACTCTGATACTATCATAACATTGAAACAAACAGCTTGCATTTACTATAAGTGAATTGGGTATTACGGAAATTTTATGTTGATTGTAAGACTTGCTGTCATATGAATAGAAAGTGAGATAGAAAGAACCTGGATATGCTCTGAGCTTTTGCTGTAATGTCTTAGTCCAATAACTGATAATCTTTTACTGGAGTCAAAACCAGCATAAATAGAGGGACTCATCTTCAAATCATGGACAAAGTGTATAGTTGGTGTAAAGTTTCATAGCCATGTTATAACTCACCCAAGAATAACGAGTTCGCCATATTTGACGAGGGGTTTGGGCTTCTGTTCTGAACCGCTCTCACCAGCTTCTTCCAATATAGGGGATTCTGCAGTACTGTCCGCAGCACTGGAACAAAGAGAAACCTTAGATACAAGATATTCTAAAATGTTGTTCTAGGTCGAAGTCAGACATAATATACGCAGTTTAATCTATTAGTATTAAGTCCGCTTTAGTATGACACCAGACATCGTTTTACGTGTATTTTAACTATGAAAAACAGTATCCCATATTATAATAGCGAAAAATGTATATATAAATACTTAAATAATGCCGGGCATTTTACAAAACATCATCTGGCCACAACAGCCTCATCAGCTCTACTTAGAGAGCTTGTGTTTTGTACCACATTACAAATAAATACTACTCATATGCCTTTTTTGTAAATACATACATATTATACATAGAAACACCCAAACCCGAGACAAATACTTGCAGATCATACAAACATTTGTCCCGCGACAAGAATTGAACCCGCTACCTGCTGCATATCAGGCGGTCCTTGGCCCACTGCACCACAGATGTTGTATGATTCACAATTCCGCGAAAATACTCGCATATCTCACTGATCGAATATCATGTCATATTATAAACATTGTAGTGACCACCTACATCTAACCCTTCCCGCTTCTTAAGTTTATAGAAATATATCTCACGCCAGATCAGTCTTTGCATCTCGCCGTGAACTGGTTAAAAGCAGTCGAGGCGAGACAGCTGTGGGTCAAGATTAGTGGTAAATTATGGTCGCGCCGGAAACCGGTCTCTGCCGATGCACTAACACTTACGCAAGAATCATAAAACTAATGGATTTTAATGATACATTGTAACTCCACTTTTGAACTCCAAGTTTCAGCCAAAATGTTTAGTCTTCTGGGGTAGAGGGAATTGGCACATAAATTGACCTAGTATGTAAGACGTATCAAAGTGATCCTTGTGATTGTATTGAATAAAGTATCTTTTGACTTTGACTTGCACGTTATGGTATTTTCCTTCTGTATGCTGGTTGTTTCTTGACATTATCCTACTTTTTACGGACCTAATACTTTGAGTGCTTTATCGATCGTACTGATACGATAAGTTATCGAAACTACGGCCTGCGAACTAGGCCACTCTATCTCTATGCACGTACTCGGTGTTTGAGCACTGCCTGACATAGTTGACTCTCGCTTTTGTTGTGGCCCGGATATTATCAGGATAGGCTTCAAGCATATTTAGCAACATGCTTTTACAAAATTGTAGATACTTGGATAATTGTAGAATTGTATGTGTGCCTAGATATTGATTCCTATATTGCATAGGTTTTGCGGCTGGCAAAAGTATATAACAGAATAATGTACAGAATTGAACAATACTCTCAATACCCAATTAATTACGTTAGTTACGTAAGTATTCCTTGGACAATACTGGACTTCTTCTTAAGTAGAAAGAATGGATCTTACTTAATTTATTTTTATATAAGTAAAACGAAAAGATCGTGTGCGAGTGTCCACGAAATACGGGCACGGGGTCAAAGCCCCTCTGTCTCTATCCCCGCCGGAGGAAAGACAACGGATCACAATTACCGAAGCTTAAATTTGAATAATAACTCACGCCAGGCCCCACTGACTAGCCATTGAACCGCAGATATCAAATTACCCCAATCAGAAACAGCCCAGCTTTTTTATCCACCAATCAGATCCAGAACTTTTTACAACATCCGATTTAAGTTGTTATTGCTCATGTGCCTATTACGTAAATCTGGCGTAGTAAATCCGTGACAAAAACAATCATGTTCATTTGCATGACTGGGTGTAATTTTTCCGCGTGAGTCTTACGTCTGTCTCACCTTTGTCTGAGTAATTTAAATCTAAAGGCATCAAGATGACACTGAGCTGTGAACTGTGATGATGACAGTAAATCCTATCTTTCTTCATTAGCGATTACCATTGTCACACAAATACGACAAGATACTAAGCGAAGTTTATGAAAGTCATAGATTTTATCAATGCAGACACGGGTAGTGATTTTATTTTGTGATATCTGTAGTATTGCAAGAATATTTATTTTTTATACTCGTATTTATGAATATTTTAAGCGCCTTAGGTTACAATCACCATTATGTGACCCGTATGATTGTAAGCCGGATCGGCATTTTTAATTTTTTTTTTTTTATTCCACGAAGACCAGCCCACTACGTAGTATAAATTCTACGAAGTACTACGCAAATGACTCAGACGATATAAGGGCTGTCGGACGATGACGGTAACTATTCGGCAAACTAAGCACGTCAGTAAAAGGCTGCGTAGCATCCGGTCGAGACCACGCAATACCAAATGCGCCGAATGTGGGAACGTTATCGGAAGTTTACGAGGAAACACACCTACACGACGAGAATGCCTTAGCTCATTTCTCGATAGACAAGCTAAAGCTCGCGGTAAGCAAAAGCAATTTCCTTTGAGTACGTCTGAATTGTGGAGCGGAAGACGCCAACATGCAAACACTACCTGCCTACCTATTTAAATTGTTTTCTTGATTCTTTTGTCGTGTGCTTTTTATCGAGCAGTTCAAATGCCACATCAAATAATAATCAATAGATATTTCACAAAGCGTCATCTAGCTAAATTAATATAATGAACCATTACATAACGTTACCATACTAGAAGTTTCAATCCCTTGTTGGTATATTACTTTCACTGTACTCAGTTCACACGGTCCGATATCAAGATTAGGTGGACTGCTTTCAACCTCGACCATTCCACATCTTCAAAAGATGAACTTAATGTTTTACTATTCATAAACATCGAGCTTTAAATACAAACCATTTTGTTGTAAGATCAAATTCAAACCTTTATATCCATAGACTAATATTCTTATATAATAGAATTCCTTGATTGTTATGTAAATATTTAAAGGCGTGGCATTTGCAGAAGTTGCTCATATTAAGTCTCTCTTCAGCATGATTTGAACATCACTTGACACCACATCATTCTTTAAAACTTAAAAAACGTGGAAAGGCTTATAGGTACTGCTCCCCGTGAAATATTATGGGCAGTCCAGGGTTGAGAATGCTTTTATTTAAGTTCTCGGCTCTCGCTATCCGACTTCATAAAGTATTGGCAATATCACTAGTTGACGCTCAAAAGGCAAACCACGTTTTTTGCAGTTTACAATAACCTGACGAGCAACGGTTGCTAGTCCAACGGTCTTTTTTTTTGTCTAAAGGCGGAAATTACGTTGAATCAACGTGGGTCCGGACATTGCTAAAATCTCATAAAACGTTCGTCACGTATTCTGATATGATGTTTACATAAAATCTTCAAGGTTATTGTTTTTAATTTCGTTCCCCTGAAATATGTTCTACGAGAAATGAATGCTTTTACGAAGCTAAAACCTTAAATCACGATCAAACGTGCGTGACCAGTGACGTATCTAACGGTATTTTGTAAATTCTGGGTGGGTAGCGGTCGAGGCATTCAAATAGGAAGGCACTAATTGAGTATCTTAAGAAGTGATTTTAGAAACTCGACCATAAGTGTTTTTAAATCCAAGTGTTGATTGTAATTTTAATGGCTTTATTTTTTGGCAACCGCATTCTGCATCAATCGAGGCCATCTGATGGCGTGCGGTCAGCGAACCGCAGCCAACATGTCGGCACTCGTATGCGCACACGCCGGCAATCCAGCATGGAGGCCGCATGCACATTATAAAGGCTGATTCACTTTAAAAGTCTAAAGAGGTTAGCGAAGGCGTGGACCAGACAGTTGAATTCATTAGGTATAAATCTATTCTACAAATTGTTGATTCCATGAAAGGAAAAACCAATTCGTAATTGGTCCAACGTTTAGGCAAATCTGAAAGTACATTTTAAGGAAAAAATGGTTAGCTTATTCTACTTGTAAATCTTGACTATGGCTATGGTTCATCCATCACGTCTACGTAGGACACTTTGAGCAAAGTCCGTTTCCAAAAAAAAATGTGCACCTTCCTTTAGCGCTAAAACGCCCGGAGTCTTCAACGCTACGACCAGTCGTAGTCGCTAACCCTTCCCAGATGGATGAGGAATGGCACGTGCCCTTTTATTACATTCCTTTATCATACACATATTTAATTTGTTGCTAGGCGTGTCCTGGCGAGTTTTTTTTAATCTAACTGAAATCATTCCATTAGCTACTCTTATTTCATGGGGCGTAACGTAACATCTGTCATGCAGGTGAGGAAGGCAATGGGTGTGCAGGTGTACATTAGCCCGCATATGGAAGGCTTTGTTGACTCTCGGCTTTTACTTTTATAGAAGCTTTTAATCGTGTTTAAGATTGGTGAGACGAAGGTCTTATTTATTTGAATAAGTATCTCGTTCAAAGGAGTCGCGTAGAATATGACCGTCTCTGAACTTTACGATGTCAATGCATCTACGACATTGATTTTGCTAAAATATGAAATACGTGATGCCAGAGTGTACAAAATAAAGAACCTCCACAAAATATAAGTTGGGCTTTGATTAATAAATTACCTAGGATTTAGGAGACAGGCAGCCATCTTAAGTTTGAGACTTTACTGCACACTTATTAAACTTTTAAAAGCGATGTCTGGCCACCTGAGGCTACAGGTAAGAATACGTACATTTACCACGAGAACTGGTTGATAGAACTAGAATTATTTGTATTATTTTGTCAATGAGTTAGCTACCAAGAAAAGATGTACATATTATGGGGATAAAAGGGTAAAAATCGCTTTAAATCTGTGAGGTCCAGGTACCAGGTAAAATCCGTGCCTTCTCAGAATCACGATGAATGGACAAAATATGCTCAGCAGTAAACCGAGATCACGATTTAGCAATCAATCCATGACAGAGTTTGCAAATAGTTTAAACTTTTTATCGTGTCACATCATTCTTTGGAACTTTTGCACTAACCGGAGTACCTAAAGACTTAAAAATGCTGTTTTCGTCAATAATAACATGATGAGCCAAGCTACGCGTTTATGCGACTTTCGCGCTCGAAAAAAGGTATTTTATTATACAAGGGATTATAATTGTCGCACCTGAGCTGAAGAAGGTATTCATGTGCTCGTAATTCATTCGACCCTTTAGACAAATTGGCTCGGCCATAAGCTTCGCAATATTATATCACTAGGTTCTGCCCGCACTTAGCACGCCCGATTGGTACCAACATAAACCTATATACCTAAAAAAAACGTGTGCTTCGCGAGACGCCCGACAAAAGTGATAACTTAAACTAATCTAACTAGCGCTGTGGGTTAGAGTGAGAGAGAAGGAGCCTGCCTACCGCTACCGTATGCGTGCGAGAAAGAGAATACAGACAGTCTGGCGACGTAACGCGTTACGTAACGAAGCGGTTTACCCTCCCATAAGAAGTTATCACTTCAATAAAATAAATAAATAATGCTGGTTCTTTCTCACAGCATCATCTAGACCCAAAATAAATAGAACTTGAGAACCACATGACTGATATACAACCTAATATACTTTTTTGATGTGTAAGATCTTTTCTCTCGCTTTTCTGCAATACGTGTGAGTGATTACGTGAAAAGGGACGGTATTGTGTAACACGAAGGCGAGGAAGCGCGTGCTATTTGATTTGACCAATGAGCGCGCGCAGTGGCAGAGCGAATGGTACCAACCCATTTTCCGAGAGGTTGGTACTGCCAGCCAACAGTGTGTGTGTGACGAGATAGAAAAAGGAAAATGAAGAAGGAGAACGCATCAGCTGTGCGTTTAAACCACAGTGTATAAAGTGTGCTGTTATATAATTGAATTCAGGATACCTAGGTATAATGTTAAATGTTGCTTGTCAAGGAGAGATTATGTCAGATGTTACACATCACATGCGACTACTGTAAGGCCCATTTTTTTTAAAAACGACCAGACCCGAGCCCAATGCGTACTTATGATACTTTATAACATCCAGACACAGAACAAAAACCTATGCTCATCACACAAATGTTGATCCTGGGAGGCAATCGAACCCTCAACCTACAGCACAGAAGGCAGAGCTACTATCAATTGAGCTGACAGCCCAGACAGGATAACAGGGTAGTTTGCTATGCTAGGTATTTTTAAACGGACTGACATGGGAGACAACAAACAAAAGCGGTAATGTGGGCTTATTCATGTTTCAATCGCCTAAGGACTAGAGACGAACAAATCAGGCAAGCACACACTATTTTAACTGGGCATATGTCCAGTACATACTCGTATGCCCAGTTAAAATAGTGTGTGCCAGTAAAGATACTATCTACGTGGTTTTAATAAATCAAAGGGCACATTAGCGGCATAATAAATGAAAGCTAAAGCTCGACCCACGCACGACACATTTCACACAATCAGCTAAGTGTGGCGGTGGCATGCGGTCCTCTCGAGATGAAACTTTAATGAGCGTGCCTTGAAAGAGAGCTTTACGCAAATGTTACAGGTACTATAGTACTTTGTAATAAAGGTTAGTTTAAAATAGAACTAGGATGATCTAAAAATTAGAGGGTTCCGTAATAGGTATAACAAACAGCAGAAAATCAGTAGAGCATAGCGCTACTTTGATTAATAGTGAGCCTTCTTTCGTTAACTAGGTTGTGTCTAAGGTTAATTCAGAGACTAAACTAAGCGTGAACTTAAGCTTCCGTTAGTTAAGACGCCTCCCTGAGCAAATGACCTTGACGCATATTGTCGACAAAATTTAAGTTATAATGGGATAATGGGATACAAATTTAAGTTAGAAAATTCTGCTTAAAAAATAAGTAAAATTATGTAAATAAGTAGGTAAGTATACCCCCAAAGTCGCTGACCAATGTCAAGACCAGCCTGGGATAGCTGGTAGACAATGCCTTACACGTTAAGCTATCCATTTGACATAATCTGTATTTTTTGTTTGTAATCTATACTCTATACTATTACTATATTTTACTATAATATAATATTACTAGCGACCCGCCCCGGCTTCGCACGGGTGCAATGTTTATACTAAATATACTACAGAATGTCTAATGTGATTAGAAACCTCTAAAATTATCAGTGTTTCTCTACTATATTATGCATGTATTGTATATATAAACCCTCCTCTTGAATCACTCTATCTATGAAAAAAAACGCATCAAAATCCGTTGCGTAGTTTTAAAGATCTAAGCATACATAGGGACAGACAGACAGCGAGAAGCGACTTTGTTTTATACTATGTAGTGATTATGGAATTAACAATAACATCAAAAACCATTTGAAGGAATTTGGAGGTAAAATATTGAAAATACTTAACCATATTTTTTTATAATTATTATTCCTACAATTAACGAGTGGATAACCACTAAATAGCAGCAAAGAAGCATCCTTTACAAAAGTTCATTTCCAGAGGGACACAAGTAAAACTCGTACCCTCGTAAAACTCACGAGGAAGTTGGATGCAAAATATTGCAAATACATTCATATTATTTTTCATAATTAGTATTCCTACAATTAAGGAGCAACTATATTACTAGCACTAAACAGACAATACAATACAAAAGTACATTTGCTGAGGGTACCATCTTAAAATTCACTGCGAATTGACATACGAAAGCGTGATCTTGGAGTAAGTTTACCTTTTTATCTTAGCCTTAGTTTTGTCGTAACCAACAAACCGACCGACTGATAAGAGCACATAATGTCAGGACTCGCTTATTAATAAATGATGCGTAGGTGCTATAATAGGTACTCGCAGGTAGGTAAGCTATAGTTGCGAGGTAAACTTATATAGTGAAGCTGCTAGGTACCTATTTTATTGAGATTCATCGTTATCGACGCGATGCAGGGCACATCGTTATTATAACACTAGCTGATGTCCGCAGCTTCACACAGCTTCACCTACATTAAAAGTAGCCTATGTCCATCCCCAAGACCCAATCTATTTTGTGAAAAGTTATTGTGTTCTATTTTGTAAACTGTGAAAAGTTAATAAACAGGCAGACAATTTCAAATTTATTATGTTCGTATGGATTCACTAAGGTGGATTAGATATGACAGTTAAATGACTCATTTAAAATGTATGCACTCTCTTGTACTTATTAGTTTTTCCTAGTTAAGCTAGTTATAAGATGGATTATGCAAAAAAGGGCTTGGACCAGAACAAGATTCTTGCCAGTTGTTTTTGGGCTTGGATTAGGAGGAATTGGCACCTAAATTCACCTAGTATGTAAGACGTTTCAAAGCGATCCTTGTGATTGTATTGAATAAAATGTCTTTTGACTTTGACTTATGATATGGTAGGTATTAGGTGGAATAGATTATGGGAAACATGGTATGGTATAGGTAAATAAGTACATTCCTATCTAGGTACCTACAGTGCCATAGTGCCCTGTATAATCTAGTAGTTTGATATATAGATGTTAGCATCAATAAGTTACCGAAGGAACTGATAATTGAAGAGATCCATATTTTTCTGCCAATAAATGATTCTTTTTTCTATCTTTACTGGTTTACAGTTTACAGTTTGGTCCACGTTCGTAACTAAGATTTAAGTAATGTTTTTTTTTTCACTGATTTATAACCAGTTATTAAACAAGACATCTTTCCATTTTTATAACGAGAACCTCTTACCTCATGTATGGTCTCCTGGTACACTTTGCATGTTGTAGAACCTAAAAAGTTCGAAGACATGTGCCAAGTGCCTCTAAGGCCACTTTAAGAAGAAGAAGCAGCGACTTAAGCACTATAAAGGGCTCTTTAATAAATAATATTTAAATGATTATGTTACTCGCTCCATAGTAAATAAGGAGGGTCTGCATTGGAAGCTGTGTGTAGCACAATACTATAATTATTGTAGTTGTTGATAATTGATGATTATTATCATTTTTCATTGTTTATCTGCATTTCCTATACATTTGTAACATGTTTTTTAAACAAATTATTGTAATTTTTTTTTGAGTTTAGATTTGATTGGAGGTGAATAAAACTTATTAGTGGCAAATGAATAAACCCAGCCTAATTATATTAGGTATATGTACTTAAATAACTACCTATTTATGAGCAAGTACAAATACCTAAATCAAATACTTATATTACCTTATGGATGAATTCCAGGCTTTTCCCAATGAATACTTGTGAATAAGCTGGATAATTAACAATGTTCTTCACTACATAGTATAAAACAAAGTCACTTCCCGCTGTCTGTCTGTCCCTATGTATGCTTAGATCTTTAAAACTACGCAACAGATTTTGATGCGGATTTTTTTTATAGATAGAGTGATTCAAAAGGAAGGTTTATATGTATAATACATGCATGATATAGTAAAGACACACTGATAATTTTAGAGGTTAGCGTATATTGGTTCAACGTGTTAGAACTACTGAGCTACAGCAACGCATGGCCTGGTCAGCTAGTTATACATAATTGCCACAGACAATATTGAAATTGTCAAATATTATTATTTATTCTCCAGCTGTTGAAACACCAACATGTTTACATACAATAATAGCTTGGACAAAATACCACACATTAAATAGCTCGGAAACTTTTTATAATCTTGGAAAGAAGCCACAAAAATGAAGACAATGAACGGAGAAGAATCTTCTACAAATAGATCAGTGGTGGAAAACAAGGTGTTTATATTTTCCTTTTCACAACAGGACAAGCAGACGTACCACTCAATACCATCCATACCTTGTCAACCTACCAACCTTACGAAAAAAGCGCTTTGCTTCCACATTTTTAATGCGTACAGCCAAGGATTGGAATGCTTTGCTGTCGTCTGTCTTTCCTGAAAACTACAATCTAGGTCTCTTCAAGTCTCGAGTAAATAGGTTTCTTCTAGACCTGCGTGCCCCATCGTCGGTCGCATCGTCGCTTAACATCAGGCGAGATCGTGGTCAAATGTAGGTTTATTAATAATAAAAAAAAAAAAAAACATTTTAATTGCAAATTTTACTTAAGTATAGTTTGTTATTTTTCGTCATTACATCCATTTTTAATTCAGTACCTAAATTATTTACAGTCATCTATCTAAAAGAAAAACCTATCTATTTTACTTAAGTAATATAATACATAATAGGATATACATAATATAAAAACATGAAGAATGTAAAATTTATTTTTGTGAGATGAATCATAATAATAAGGACCTCATAGCGACTGACTAAGCATTGAACTATTGTTTACAGTCATTAATATTAAAATTTGTTATTTTATTAAATAATGCCGGACATTTCAGTTTCATATATTTTTAAATACGTTCTTACAATACATCAAGACAGAACATACAACAAAATGTTTGTTTAAATTATGTCTACTAGTATATCTTTTGTTAGGTGTTCATAAAATAGATAAACATATTAATAATGTTTCCTGGCGGTCAGAATGGCATAGGTGCTTAGAAAGCCCTCTGCGTATAAACTTGTCCTAGGTAACACATTTTGGCATTTGTTATAAAAACTGCAGGTGTACAATAATTTAGATTATTATAACCTCACTTTACTGTGTAGAAGTAGAAGGTGCTGTTAGAAGCTGGAATGTTGATGGGAACTAACTAAATATGGTAATAGTAATTGTATTTTTAAGTATTTATCTAAACTACTGCTTCTCAGGCACAGATATGTGTGGCCTGTGTACACAGAACTTATTTGTTAATTATTATGATTATTTTATTGAGTTAAGTAGATAATTCGTTGGTAGATAATTGCATGTTTAAATATTTACACATGAACCGTCGAATTATCGTGAAGTAAACAAAGCCATTGTGTGGAAAAAATACCTTTGCATTATGCATTTATTTTTCGAAAATTAGGGTAGATCGTATTTTATGGTAACATTAACTTGTTAGTGTAGTAAAGCTAGGATTGATTGCAAAGATGAAAGAATAAAAAACGTGGGGTACGTTGGAATGAGAGCACAAAAAACTCACCGTTTTACGACCATGATAGAATCCGTCTGCTCGTTTGTGGACCCTATGATTCGGACTGTATTCAATAAACGGCACTAAATACTGAAACACCATGAATTTAATTATAACACCAAAATCAGTTTTAGATATTCATACATCGCTAAAATAGCGTAAACACACTACAGTAAATTCACCAAAGTTTAACACTTCACGATCGCAAGCAAACATTAAAACAATGTTTTTCACTATCACTTGCGTTTTTTCTAACACGAAACACTGTTAAAAATATGAGTTGGCGCTTTAAAGTTCAATCTCGAGGTAAATCTCGTAAACACAAAACTCAACAAAATGAATTCGAGCTTCGCATCGCAGTGTTGTTTCTGTTTCTGTTGTAGCTATCTTCACACAAACCTAAAGCGCGCTCAAAGATTTTCAAAACGCTACGGTACGCTACGGTACGTGAACAAAGCTAAACCGAAGTTAGCAGCGGTATAAACACGTGAACCAACATTATAAAACAAAATAAAGTTTAGGACATACCGAACTATGCCTTCTTCACACCGACTCCACGGCATAACTCGTATCTCAGCTTTGCGAGAATCACCATCAACGAAAGGTTTGCTATCTTTATAAAATATTAATGTAGGTCAAAATTACTATTTGATAAAGATAGTCTGACTGTAAAACTTTTTTCGTTTAAAGTATACCCACCGCTTCTGCAATGGTGGTGATTAAGGTGATGATGATGGTGGTGTTTCGCCGGACTAGCTTTTTATAAAACAACGCTATTTTGATTAGGTACACGACAGATTCCTGATATTTAAAAGTCTTATTTTAAAGACTTTTATGTATCAGTTTTAAAATAAGTTAAAACTGTCATTTTATAGCTACAACTACTATAATTTAATTAAGAGATTTAATTTATTATAGATATAACTAATGTATTGAAACATATTCTATTTTAAAAATACATGAAAACAGTTAAATTATCTAAGGACAGTTAAGACAGTAAGGACGTACTATAGATAGTTCAACTGATCCAGATTACTGCAAAAGGGGCAGTACCACCAGTGTCTGGGGTATTGTCACGTTGTAAGGTATTGCAAATACGCTGGGCCACATAGAAGCCAACTCTTATGTCACGCTATGTTTTGCTACCATTATTTTGAAAATGCTATGGGCTCCTATTACTTTCGGGCCCAGGGTTTCGAGTCCAAAAAGTTCAAAGATGTGACCTTTAAATATGAACCTTTTGGGACCAGTATATTTACGCCTCTTGAGGTTCTCGGCACAATTAGCAGCTGTACCAGCTTTAATGGAAGTCACCGACAGCTGGGATGCGTTCAGTGTCGACACAAGTAATGTCGAACACCAATGACTTGCTCATCTCCCCAAGGGACAAGAGTCATATCATCAGTTTTCTTACCATCATCACGTATCAGACCGTTTGGATCGAGAACTGCTGGTTTGTTGAAGCTGGCAAGTGTCAGATGAATGACTTCGCGTAAACTCACGTGGTCAATCCTACTGGCGGCTCTAGATCACGAAAACTATTAGAAACCAAGGTATTCGACAACTGTACCGCACTGATACTGATGAGGACAATAGCACCGCGCACCCAACCGCAAACAAATCTAAACTCGAAATGTTGTTAGATCTAACACAGCGGCAATATTAAATTATTATCAAATTATAATCAAATTAAATATTATATTATAATTATATAATTAAAATTATAATGATTATCTAACCAAAATTATAATTATTATAAAATATAATTCAAATTATAATTATTATTATAATTATTATATACTTAAAATTATAAATATATAGCGTAATGCTTGAAATAAATGTCCTGACTCTCATATCGAAACGGGTAAGAGCAAGCTTATAACAGATGATTCAATGTAGAGGCCTGTCGCATTGCCGTTGACCCGAATGGTTCTTAGAGTAAGCGGAATTATAATAACATGCACTGTTCCAGACGTTTCTAGCATCGTCTAAATATCAAATTTAAAGAGTAATAAAAAAATTAGCCGGAAAAGACAGAATTAGAATAATTTTAACCAAACTACCAGTGCCTCTATCAATAAATTCCGGAAAACAAAAGATTCAAAGATATTTATTTGCTAGAAAACATGTGTACAGAAGATGACAAAAATATAACAATGTGAAACAACATGCTTGACCTGAGAGAGATGACATGCAAGTTTAAAAATAATTACAATTTATGACTAAAAAATTCGTCAAGATTAACACTTTGCAATTAACAATATTTTTAGTTTAAACATTTGGATGTTCAGGTCTCTATATAGTGTAGGTAATTTGTTATAATTTTTTGGAGCAACACCAACAAAACTTTTGCATTAGTGCTGTTTTTACAGAGTGTAATTTTAACCTAGTATTATGCCGTCTGCTTCTAATTACAAAATCAGATAACCGGGGGAACAGATGGGGATTGCTTTTTACAAAAAGAGCTACTTCTAATATGTAGAGGGACGGAAGTGTCAGAATTTTGTGCTTCGAAAATAATAGATTACAGCTATCAGTAATTTTTATTTTAAACATGGCTCTCACACATCTTTTTTGTAGCCTAAAAATAATGTCTTTATTAGTAGAGTTGCCCCAAAATATTAGCCCATATCTCAGAACAGACTCTACCATACCGTGATATGCAATCAATAAGGCATCAGTATTGACTGTTGATGACAGTTTATGCAGGGCATATGCAAGACTACTAACACGCTTACTCAGTCCATCTAAATGAGTTTTCCAATTGAGTTTTTTGTCAATTATAAGTTGTTATTAAATGTTATATTTATGTTAGATGGTGTTTGGGATCTTTGGTCAAAATGCATAATCATGGTCTTACTTAAATTAATTTTTGAGTTATTATTGTCAAGCCATTTTATTATTGATTTAATTGATTCATTTATGTCGGTTTCATAAGATTTAATGTCATTGCAAGAAATTCTTATTGTGCTATCATCAGCAAACAATGTCATGGGATTAGTTGTTGCTCTTGGCAGGTCGTTAATATATTATATAATAAATAGCAGTGGTCCCAGCACACTGCCTTGGGGTACACCGTATTTAGGATATCGAATTTTTGAATTGTGTGCAACTTCAAGTTTGGTTTTTGTCTCTATTCTTGATATCTCTGTAGATAGAAGATAGAAGAAGATAGAATTTAATTAAGTCTAATACGTTTCCTCTAATTCCATAAAACTCAAGTTTTTTTAGTAGGATGTTATGGTTCACATAGTCAAACGCCTGTGTCATGTCACAAAATATACTACAGATAGGTGTTTTGTCAACTTTAGAAATAACATTATAGAAGAAGTCATATATAGCCATGTTAACTGTTTTCTTTTCACGAAAACCTTTTTGTTCTTCGCAAAGTAAATTGTTTTTTTTCCAGGTATGTGTTTATTTCGGTGTATATATATTTTTCAAATACTTTCGAAAATATGTAAATGAGAGCAATGGGTCTGTAAAATTCCACCAGTTCTCTATTTTCTTTCTTAAATACTGGTTTGACAATAGTAGTAAAAACGTTAGTAGCTAGTAGTAACACTTGAAATTTTGCGAATACTGTCCCAGAATGACAGGTAGAGATGTTTGTGCAGTCATGCCTTGTCAAGCAAATAAACATTCAAAACCGATTTTAAAAGTTTTCTTTCTTATGTTCTCTAAGCTCTCATAACTTTAATAACTTTGTTGACTTGACCTGACAACATCAGGTTGCTCACAGCCGTCATATCTTCTAGACTCCACCGGCATGGTCCGAACGACCAGATAGGTATGCCAAGGTACTTTAGATATTGTGGAGTCACAGCATTAACTGTGTCATTGTAATTTGGAGCTATCGTGTCGCAATAAAATAAGTACAGGAGTTACCTTGGTTATGTGAGTTTACTTTCCACAAGGTAGATAGCAGTCTCACCAGCTAACTTTAAAGATTTTAAATGTGTGTGTTGGTTCAAATAATTCTCTAATGATGTATGTGAACATTACGTGCAGTGTACTGTAATAATAATCAGTGTTAAGTAATAATAAGTAATTAGCACTTTACCCAATTAAGCTGTATCCGAACAGTAAGTGGTGATTTGTTGCTAGACGTTTTTGTACGTGAAGTACCTACGCTAGAGGTACCTATTGGGTTTTTTATTAATTGCTTGTGTTCGTATTTCTAGAGACAACATTCCTAAATTTATTATATATATTATTTTATTATTAAATTGATTTTTCTACTACAAGCACGACTAGCGATGCAAGAGCCCGCCTAACCCGACTACACAAAAGACATTCCGGACGTCAGCCTATACGAGATCCGAACGGCTCTCAAGCAACTTAAGAAAAACAAGGCACCGGGGGAAGGCGGAATAACGACAGAGCTTCTGAGCGTGGGTGGAACACCGGTACTTAAGGTCCTCCAGAAGCTGTTCAACTCCGTCATCCTCGAGGGAACTACGCCAGAAGCGTGGAACAGGAGCGTGGTGGTACTGTTCTTTAAGAAAGGGGATAACACCCTCTTAAAGAATTACAGGCCCATCTCGCTGTTGAGCCATGTCTATAAGCTGTTTTCGAGAGTAATTACTAATCGTCTTGCTCGTAGGTTTGACGACTTCCAGCCTCCCGAACAAGCCGAGTTCCGAGAAGGCTTTAACACCATAGACCACATCCATACATAGACATGGTATCAACATCAATGGCGTACGCTTCACTCACCTTCGATTTGCCGACGATATAGTCATCATGGCAGAATCGCTGGAAGACATAGGCACAATGCTCAGCGACCTCAATATCGTCTCCCAACAGGTGGGTCTTCAAATGAACATGAGCAAGACAAAAAACATGTCAAATGCTCATGTTGCACACGTACCGGTACGTATTGGGAGCGATATAATCGAAGTTACAGACCATTATGTCTATTTGGGTCAGTCGATTCAACTTCAACAAAGAGGTCAGCCGACGAATCCAACTCGGGGCGGCAGCGTTCTGGAAATTACGGCACATCTTCTTGTCACAGATACCGCAGAGCCTCAAGACGAAAGTCTATAATCAGTGCGTGTTGCCAGTGATGACATATGGAACTGAGACTTGACCGCTAACTCTTGGCCGCATACACAAGCTCAGAGTCGCGCAACGTGCTATGGAGAGAGCTATGTTGAGTGTTTCACTACGTGATAAAATCTGCAACGAGGAAATCCATAGAAGAACCAAAGTCACCGACATAGCACTAAAAATTTGCAAGTTGAAGTGGCAATGGGCAGGCCATATAGCTCGCAGAACTGATAACCGTTGGGGAATAAAAGCTCTCGAATGGCGACCAAGGACAGGAAAACGAAGCGTAGGACGACCCCCCACCCGATGGACTGGCGACATTGTAAAAATCGCAGGAAGTCGGTGGATTGAGAGGGCTCAAAATCGTTCTTCCTGGAAATCTATTGGGGAGGCCTATGTTCAGCAGTGAACTTCATAAAGGCTGTTATACTTCATAAAGGCTGTTATGATGATGTTGATGATGAAATTGATTTTCCTAGGATTTTGCGCAGTTTTATTAAACACTAATTTACATGGCTCTATTAAGCTAGAACACGTTAATCGCTCGTAAATTTAGTAAATTCAGGAAGTGTGTTTTAAAACTGTTACTCTAATACGGACTTTGTTGAAAACATAATAATATCATTTGTAATTTACGAAATTTTAGTTAGTCTGGCGAAACAATAGAATACCGTTTGCTCTCGGTGACAACAACCTTTAAACACCAACATAACAAAAATAAAGGCTGCAAACAGAAAGTTTATTCTCCTTCCGTGAGTTTATTCAACAAAAGCACTGTCACATCTGTCAATTTCAAATACTTTGTAAATACATTTTTTATTACTCTAACTCTAGGTGGTTCATACGTTTTAGTTTAGAGTCTAAACTAAAACGTATGAACCACCCACATGTACGAACCGTGCGAACTGCTTACTACTTATTATAAATGCTGTAAAACGTGTATGGCATAGTGTATTACTATAGGGGGCTG
The DNA here is from genome assembly GCA_948098915.1 of Lampropteryx suffumata. Classification (NCBI taxonomy): domain Eukaryota; kingdom Metazoa; phylum Arthropoda; class Insecta; order Lepidoptera; family Geometridae; genus Lampropteryx; species Lampropteryx suffumata. The sequence goes on from OX402563.1 coordinate 8,062,927, forward strand.
TGTTAGATGTATCTAGTTAGATGAAGGTTTTATTTGTAGCACGTCATACTACTACTTCAAACGATATTATTACTTATTTAAGTACCGTAAAATAATACATTACTTGTATGTTGGTACTTTATTACTATACTAAGTAGGACTATATTAGGAGCCGGCTCTTTGTTTGCTACGAAGTACACAAAAGCGGGCAAGTAGGTACTTACCAGTTTAATACGATTTCTCTGGCCTTTTCCATCAACACACCAATGTTCACTGTATTAGGTATTTGTAAATATCCATATTTCGTTTTTATTACAAAATATCTCCTTTCTATGAACAATGAAAAAAGATTTTTATTTCGGGACAACTTACGCAATTTCAACTCTTGAATTTTACAACTAAACCCCATTTTATCACATCACAAAAGTATTTTATTTAATAATAAACGCAAAGCGTATTGCTTCTGTAGACTGCCTACTCATAATTGATTGATTGGTTTAACTTCTGTTGTTATCTAATGGTAGAAATCCAAGAAGTCGCCATGTACCGACATGTTCTGATGTTTGGTGCTTAGTGAACGCACAGAATACCGAATAGTTACAGCTTAGTGCTCTTGGTACAGTCACGACAGAAACCCAATGCTTTGTGAGACGAACTTAGCAAGTCCCTTTTAATGCGCTCGTAAAATAATTAAAAAAAAGATTCGTGGATAATCCATCAAGCCCCAAACTAAGCATAGCATAGTTTTAGGCATAGCATAGTTTTAGGCCAGTCAAAATAGCATTTAACTTTGCACTAAATTTCCAATCCAATTTTTTTTAATATGGTTTAGGATCACTTACTGAGCATAAAATCACAAAATGCTGACAGATCCAGGTGACGTGATCCAGGTGATCCAGGTGACAAAAAAACGTTTTTGGCCGATATCTCGGAAACTATCCACTTTAGAGCAAAGTTATGGAGACCATTATTGTAGAGAATAAAATTTCGCATCTTTTGTTTCTAGTAAACTTTTTTGTAAAACTAAAACTTTTTTGGCAAAACGATAATACCAACATTACCTACTCATCACAATCGCTGTTGTAATCCTCCAAAACAGTCAATACAATAATTAAAATATGACAACGAAATAACTACCAATGAGGGTCTATTCTTGAAATCGAAAAACAATATATCGGGACGGCCTCAATTCTGTTGGCACCAACCTAACTAATTTTAACTGAAATTAGGTTTTGAACTGACAAATTAACCTTTGGTATTCTGCTGCTACCAACTTATCCTAATTTAATTTTATCTAACTTAATTAAGCGTTCCTAATTTAGTTAGATGGTACCAACCGAATAGGTTTTAGGTACAGTTGCTATGACTAACTAAATATATTTAACGTTTAGACAATTCCTAATTTTAGAAATGAACCAAGAGAATTGCCACCCTTGGTGACAGTTCTATTTTACGTGATTTTTACCTAAATAGACGTACAGCAGGATAGCCTTATAGCTATTTAAAAAATCTAAAAGTTTAATTTGACAGTTTTAAACGTAATTTTATGTAAAATAAGTTAGGATGGTGCCAGTAACCGTTCAAAACCCTACTCTAGTTACATCGTTAGAGACTCTTTTTGATAGACGGAATTCTGTTTGCGGAGTAAAAGCCCTGATTGAATTCGACACACATTTAATACATATTTTTGTCTCGAAATATCGAAATTGGTTTGCAATACAGGTGCGCTGATTGAACAGTATTTACAACTTTACTGTACCCCAAGTACACTGACTCACACATACCTACATACTATATTGGTAGGTATTGCAGCTCACTACATGAAAGCGACTTTCTGCACAGGTTTCGACTTGTCTGCGTTCGCGGTCACTATCATTATGATAATTGTGACGAAACTATTACAGATAGGAACGGTATTCTGTTTTGATAAAACAGGTTTTGTATATAAGTACCTAAGGGCTATGTCCCCTAGGGATCCCTGACACAAGACACCGTGCGAACGTCATCTGTAATTTAGTAATAAGTTTATATTTTGTATCTATGTTAGTCTTTAGGGTATTTATCTATGGGCCAATACATTTGTATAAGTAGGTATCATTAATTGTTGCCTGAAATAAACGATTATTATTATTATTATGTAAGTCCCCTATGCACAACCAGCTTTTTGATGTGTAACATCTTATCGTTCCTGTAATCTGTGTGATCGATTTCGTAAAAAGGGACGGAAATGTGTAACAGGAAGCCGGGGAAGCGCACGCTATTTAATTTGACCAATGAGCGCTCGCCGTAGTAGAGTTGACCGTTAAATGGTACCAACCCATTTTCCGAGAGGTTGGTACTGTCAGCCAACAGTGTGTGCGTGTGTGTGACGAGCAAGGGAAATAGAGAACGCATCAGCTGTGCGCTTAACCTACAGTTGTGCATAGTGTCCTGTTAGGTAAGTAAGTATATAAAATAATTCAGGTTCATAATGCGACTACTGTAAGGCTATATAGTTTACTTACCTACTCCTTTATATTTAAGATCACATTAAAAATACCGTTAAATAAACTAACGTTTATTGCTTAATTTTGATAACAGGTTTTCAAATATACAAATATTTAAGTGGTAGTGTTTTCCGCTAGCTTAACTCATTCACTGCCACCACGATTTTCTTGAAGTTTATCGAGATGCCGCCGTATAAAACCGCGGACACGCTAGGCGTGCTCGCGGCATTGCTTGAATAAAATGATTTTAGTAAGTAAATTTATTATAACGTAGTTAAAGGTTCTCAAACTTTTTTTACTAAAATTCCCATGCATAAATGAATAAAGTTTTATTGTGAACTGTAACATTGGCATTGTTAACAGTGCAAGTACATTTGTTTTAATAATATATTGAGTGACAATCATATTTAAACATATTTTCAGTCTTATATGAGTGAATTCATCTAAATTATTAAACCGATAAAAAGCTTTGAACTGCAGAAAGTTTGTTTACGTTATTTATCTCGTATTATCATAATGTTGGTTGATTGGCTTTACCTAATTACATAAGTATGAATTAAATTCAAAATATTCAAATGAAATAAATTGATTTCTTATCTTATCTTCAGGAAAAGTTAAATTTGTACCGGAAACGGAAGATATTAATAATGACAAAATTTTTAGCGAGACAAACGAACAGCAATTGATTTTTATATAATAGAGATAATTTTACTGTACGTGTGTATGTCACTGTGTGTGTATGTATAATTATATAAAGATATACATAGGATGTGTACGTTTTTTTTTCATTGATGGCGTATGGAGTTGTATAAGCGACTTCATATAAGTAGTATATCAGTCATGTGGTACCCATAACACAAGCTCTGCTTACTTTGGGGCCAGATGGTGCTGTGTGAAATGTCCGGCATTATTTATTTATTTATTATTTATTCATACATGACACAGTACTGTATCCGGTAAAAACAACGGTCCGATAAATTATGACATTCCGTTTTGTCATCAAATACTGGTTAAAAATCTCATATCGTAAGCTTATAACTCTGAAATTAGCAAAGCGTTTAATAGAATAAAAAAGTTTGGGAACCTAAGGGTAGCTTCAGTAAGTGAACACACCTAGCGTGTTCTCGGCACTACAAAATACCTATTTTTCGTAAAAAAAACTAACTAGTTTTTTTAGGGAACCGCTTCAATATGCCAAAGCCTATCCTTTAAAAATGATGCACTAAAAGTTTGAACAGAAAATCTGGCCTAGTTTTGGAAATATAACCGAAACATTCAAAACACGCCTGGCGTGTTCTTGGCGTAGAGACTTAGATTAGCCTGAACACGCGAGGCGTGTCAGTGGCAGTGAATGTGTTAACCTTCCTATAATCATACAAAGGTGTTAAATTATAGTCTTGTCCTTGGCATACTAAAATAAATGCATAACTATAGCAAAATATTTAATAGGATAGACCTTAACCGACTATTCTTATCCTAAAATCACATAATTAGCTAGCATGGTGCTTAAGTACCTATAACAAATGTCCTTTGTCCTTGTCATTATAATATCAAAGAATAGAGATGGCAACATATTGAATCAACACATTTAGTGTCCGATAATAAGATAAGAATAAGTAAACTAAGTAAAGTCACCTATATTAATTGATAGGTTTATAATCACACATAAATTAATGTGTTGTTAAAATCCGCTGCCATCTTTGTTTATTGATTAAACTGACAAGCATGGCGATTAGGGAACTTTTGATACAATCAATGTATATCAGTTTCGATTATAATAATATTCTTTATTCAGACACAAGATCCGTGTCAAGATAAAATACATAATAAAGTTTTTTAAACTTAGGCGATCAGAACACATTATTATAAATATTAACGGGTATTTATCGCGTTTATTTACCTATCACGGTCACGGGATTCCCGTGACCACGACAGAGTGTAAACCTGTCGAAACGTCGGGAAAAATAGGTAAATAAACGCGATAAATACCCGTTAATATTTATAAAAATACATAATATAAGACAGTCAAAATTAGAATTAAAAAAAATTGCAATGCATTATTTTTTGACCTCTTGCAAACAAACATTTGAAGCAAGCAAACATTGCGCCCTTATATAATTTATTTTTCTGAAGTTATTTCCGGTTTTATTAGTAACTAGCTGTCCCGCTCACGAATTCGCCCGCGCGTTTTAAAAAGAAAAATATATAGATAACATTTAAATTGACAACTGCCATAACTTAACAAACCGAATGTCGTCAAAGGTTATATTAAACTGAACTCACAATTTTAAATCCTATTTTTTTTTACCAAATTATTGCTTTTTTATTATAATTTTTTTATTGTTATTTTGCTATTCGGGGCGAAGACAAATTAAAAATCATGAAAATCGGTCATAATTATGACACATGACACATGCCATTCACGAAGAAGGCATTACGTCGTGGGTTGGTATCACGTAGGTACGTTAGGTTTCTATCACAGTTTTTACTTTTAATGACTATTCTTAGTTTGTCATTTCATGAATGAATAAAAGTGCAAATCGTACAAACATTTGTCCCGTGGTGGGAATGGTACCCGCAACCTTTTGCATTTTCGCCGAGGCTTGACCCACTGCGCCACAGAGGACATCAAGTATGAATGGATTTTTCGTTAAAATTTTACTAAGTAACATGGCTTATTGGTTTTTTTGTGTTATGTCATGTTTTATTGGGTAATCTCAGCGATGTTAGTAACATCAATAATTCAATTACAAGAGTTTTAAGTTGCTTTATGATTTGTACAACGAGGAATCCAAGAAAATTCTAGACCGTCATTCCGCGATAACGTTTAGAATAGAGAAATTACATTAATCATACAATTCTTTTGAGCGTCTTGCGAAGCGAACATTATACTCTTATTTTTTTTTTCGCGAGTTGTTTCCGGTTTTATTAGTAATTTTGGTGTTTTTATTACTTATAACTAGTGGTCGCCCACTGGTCGAAATTCGACCAAAATTAATTAATAATTAATCTATTTTTATGCATAATCCATCCATCCATCTAGCCCAAAACTAAGCACAGCTTGTATTATGGTAACGAGATGACTGATAGAATACATAATATATATTTTGCAGGTATTTCTGCCTGGTCGTTGTTACCTGCGAAAAAAATTAGGAGCAAAAACTTTGTCGCGTCAATGGCGTGTAAATGGCGCGAAAAATAATCTGTCATATTCAGTTCGGAAGAGTTCGGTTTTGCGAGTTTAAACGATTGGAGGACTCGAAATTCAAAACTGTTTTATCCAATACAATCACAAGGATCACCTTAAACTCCGTTGAGACGATCTGTAATTGGTTAACATAGGTAATTAACTAGCTATAGGTCAGACAAACGAGCACCATCGAGCTCCAAATTAAGCATATCTTGTACTATGAGAATTAGATATTTGATGGATTATTTCTAATAGTTATTTCGTCTATTAGTGATCAAGTTTACCATCCATAGTCGTCATAATCACAGTAATCTTCCTCGGGTCCGTTTTGCAACATCGCGGAGAGAGAGAACTCCTCGTTGGCAGCTGCTTCTGCTGCTTCTTCTATGTCATCCTCGAAGTCTTCTGCTTCTGGATCTGCGGCATCTAATAACAATAAATAAATCGAAATTATTTCCCTTGCAAACATACGTCTTGTCACTAGTTAATAATACTAACTAGTGGTCGCACATTGGCCGAAATTCGACCATAATTAATTAATAATTAATGTATTTTTGTATAGCGAGACGGCGCCGTGGTAGACCCAAAAAGAGATGGCGAGATGATCTCGACACCTTTGATAAAGCTTGGGTCAAGGGAAGAGCTTTGCCGAGCAAAGGTGGGACAGAGCAGTGGGACACAATGGGTTAATCGTAATCTTAATCGTATTTTTTATGCATAATTTAAAAAAATAGCACTCTGCACTCCTTCTCTATATAAACAATAAGTGTGCGAAATTTCATACTCCTTCGTCCGCGCCCTTTTTTGTAAAAATAGGTACAATGTTTTTGCTTCACGTATTAATACATAGATAATGCTGGACATTTCACACGGCATCATCTGGCTTCAAAGTAAGCAGAGCTTGTGTTATGGATACCAAATGGTCTGATAAACTACTTTTATAATTTTTGTTGGAAATACATACATGTAGGTATGTTAATTATAAAGAGGAAAGATTTTATTCTTTTTTTGTTTGTATTGAATAGGTTCCGAAACTACTGGACCGATTTGAAAAATTCTTTTACCGTTGGAAAGCTCCACTATCCCCGGGAGACATAGGCTACTTTTTATCCCGGGAAAATTAGTTGGTCCCGGGAAAAATCTTCAACGCAGGTGAAACTGCGCGCGGACAGCTAGTATTATTATAGAAACACCCAGACCCGAGACAAATATTTGCAGATCATACAAAAATATGTTCCGCGGCGGAACTCGAACCCGCAACCTTCTGCAAGTTATTTCGAACCAGTGTGGTGAAAGAATTACGCCTCAGAGGCTCCTTTCGTGCAGTTGGCACTGTCTTCGAACGTTTTAGGTTCTACAACAAGCCTGTTTTCTCACGTTGGCTTTCGCCATTTAAAGGTACTGGTATATTCTCACATACATTTATAAATCACTAAAATCCATTGGTGGTTCTACGATGAACCCACTACCATAGGATTAGCAGGCGGGGTCACTACCAATAGACCACAAGAGTTATCTTTTTCAAAATTTAGTGTGAATCGGAAACGGACCGCGGATAAGATTAATTCATTAAAATTCTCTAATGTATCGAAACAGTGTCGGATTCTTTGTCGACAAAAGCGTGAGTAGAACTTGTGTTTTCTATAAATCTAAATCTATACATTGACGACCTCTGTGGCGCAGTGGGCTTAGGTCCGGCAAAAGGATTGTTTGTATGATCTGCAAGTATTTGTTTCGGGTCTGGGTGTTTCTATTTATAATATGTATGTATTTACAAAAAAAAAGTATATAAGTAGTGTATCAGTCATGTGGTACCCACAACACAAGCTCTGCTTACTTTGGGGCCAGATGATGCTGTGTGAAATGTCCGGTATTATTATTATTATACTTGTGTATATTGTAATGTGTATCTGTCTTAATTTTCACTATAAACGGGATATTTATCATGATTTGTGTTTTTCCTTTTCCCAAAACATGTACAGTTGCAAGCAGAATGAACACGGAAGAAACTATCTCTGCCTGTCTATTAGTCTGTTTTATACATCACGGCGAAACGGCTGATCGGATTTTGATGAAGTTTAGTACGGAGATACGGAGACATGGGCTATTTTATATGTAGGTATTATGCGTGCAAACTGTGCAAAGCCTTCTGTAGCAACAAATAAATAATAATTGGTGGACAATGCACACAACACCATCTAGCCCCAAACTAAGCATAGCTTGTATTATGGTGACCAGATGACTGATAGAATACAAATATATTTTGAAATACATGCTTATGATACTTCTAGGTTTGACGACTTCCAGCCTCCCGAACAAGCCGGGTTCCAAAAAGGCTTTAACACCACATCCATATCCATACCACATCCATACGCTCCGGCAGGTTATACAGAAGACCGAAGAGTATAACCGGCCACTTTGTTTAGCGTTTGTGGACTATGAGAAAGCCTTTGATTCCGTCGAAACCTGGCAGTGTTGCGGTCACTCCAGCGGTGCCAAATCGACTATCGGTATATCGAAGTGTTGCAAAATCTGTACAGTAACGCCACCATGTCTATCCGACTCCAGGACCAGAGCACGAATCCAATCCCATTGCATAAAGGGGTGAGACAGGGAGATGTTATTTCTCCGAAACTGTTCACCTCTGCATTGGAGGATGGTTTTCAAGCTCTTGTATCAATATTAATGGCGAACGCATCACTCACCTTCGATTTGCCGATGATATAGTCATCATGGCAGAATCGCTGGAAGACCTTGGCACAATGCTCAGCGACCCCAATATCGTCTCCTAACAGGTGGGTCTTAAAATGAACAGGAGCAAGACAAAAATCATGTCAAATGCTCATGTTGCACCCGTACCGGTACATATTGGGAGCGATTTAATCGAAGTTGTAGACCATTATGTCTATTTGGGTCAGACGATTCAACTAGGCAAGTCCAACTTCGACAAAGAGGTCAGTCGACGAATCCAACTCGGATGGGCAGCGTTCGGGAAATTACGGCACATCTTTTCGTCACAGATACCGCAGAGCCTCAAGACGAAAGTCTACAATCAGTGCGTGTTGCCACGACCAAGTGTCAGTTGGTCGTGGCACGCACGCACTCAGTTCCATATGTCACAGTGATGACATATGGAACTGAGACTTGGTCGCTAACTATTGGCCTCATACACAAGCTCAGAGTCGCGCTACGTGCTATGGAGAGAGCTATGTTGGGTGTTTCGCTACGTGATAAAATCCGCAACGAGGAAATCCGTTGAAGAACCAAAGTCGCCGACATAGCACTCAAAATTTGCAAGTTGAAGTGGCAATAGGCAGGCCATATAGCTCGCAGAACTGATAACCGTTGGGGAATTAAAGTTCTCGAATAGCGGCCAAGGACAGGAAAACGAAGCGTAGGACAACCCCCCACCCACTGACGACATTGTAAAGATCGCAGGAAGTCGGTGGATGGAGAAGGCTCAAAATCGTTCTTCCTGGAAATCTATTAGGGAGGCCTATGTCCAGCAGTGGACTTCATAAAGGCTGTGATGATGATGATGACTTATGATACTTTATAACACCCAGACACAGAACAAACACACAAATGTTTATCTTAGGAGGGTGGGAGGGAATCGAACCCTCAACATACAGCGCAGAAGGCAGAGCTACTACCAACTTAGCTGACAGGCCAGGCCAGCAATTAATTATCTATATACAACAGTTAGGTGACTCAATGATTCTGCTGTTGTTTCCTAAAGTAACGCAAAACTTTGCTGTCCTTTTCTTACTACACTGAAACGAAAGAGACCGAAATAGTCTTATTATATTGACTGACAATCCAACATCCATCATTATCAGGTAGCCTAAAAAACATTAGGTCCTAAAGAATCAATATTATGCTTCTTCTAGGGTCTGGACGCGCAAGAAATAAATATCCGAAATTCAGCTTTAATGGCGATTCCCAGATCAAATAATATTGAGACGGAAATCGCGGAAATCGCAATTTTTTATTAGAAAACATTCAAATAAAGATTTATAATACAGTTAAACGGGTAATGCTTTCATTAGCTTACTTTATAAGCTAAATTAATGTAATCTGCAAGTTAAAACGACGTCAACTTCAGAACATGAGGATTATTGAGTATTTTAGACATCATATTTAATCATTTCACCTTCAAAACTTTCGTGAGTTGTACTATACATTTTGATAAACACGCGCTTTACTCACGTACCTATACCATATACGTATATATTACCCTCTACCTGCACGCACGACTCGAGCCGCGAGATACCTCACCCGCAGTGCGAACTGTGAACTCGAGCGGCAACGAGCGGACCGCGGATCAAACACACCCTTATGAAGATTCTCTAGATGAATCGAAACATTGTCGGTGCTCCAGCGACAAAATAATACGTGAGTAAAGCCCGTGTTTATCAAAATGTATAAAATTTAATTAAATTATAATAGTATCAATTACTTTAAAAGCAATTTGAAACGAGGAAGTAGGAAACAAAATATTGAAAATACATACCATATTTTCTATAACGATTTTTCATTCAATTAACGATTAGATAGCTTACTAAATAGCGGTTAAAAAGATTCATTTTCCTTACAAAAGTTAATTTGCTGAGATGTGTCTTAAGCCAAATCCTACATAATTCTCCCTAGACACCTACGAGCTAAATCAAGGTTTAAGCCCATGCCTTAGTATAGAATCTATGGTTTTATATGAGGCTTCACACAGGATTAACTGGCCCCAAAGTAACTAGCAGAGCTTGTGTTATGGGTACCACATGAATGATATACTATTTATATACTTGGTTTTATAAATACATCCATATTATTCAAAAAACCCCAAGACAAATACTTGGAGATCAAACAAACATTTGTTCCGCGGCGGGAATCGAATCCGCAACCTTCTGCCTCAGTCCGACCTTGGCCCACTGCGACACATAACCTAGTGTGTTTATGAGATAGACCCGTAACCCATGTAACTTCTACGTTGTCACAGAAAAACTAAAAGTACAAGTACGAAAATATTTATATAAATAGCGACTCTTGCTACGATGCAATATAGTGCAATTCAGCTCGCAGCTAACTTTATTGACCGAGCTAGCGCGAAGCACGAGCGAGTGTCTCCGTTTCAGCTTAGGCAAAAATGCTTTCGTAACTATGTCTGTCCGAACGGCGGTGCCTGTCTGTCCAGATGTTCTCCTCTACAGGTCACATTTCTCAATAGATTGTTGTGAAATTTTGTGAGCAGATTCTATAACTATATAGAATTTTTTTGTCGATTCAATTTTTGAAATTTTTCAAAATGGCGGAGATAAATAAGTTGGAAACGTAAAAAGTTTTTTTTTCAGTTTTTTCTAAAAATGTTCGCGAGGTCTACAGCTCACAGAGCCACTAATATTTACCCACATAGTGCCTCTCTTTCTGTTGCGTAACTCTATCTCTACGATTTTGCCCAGTAGAATGGGTTCGTACTTATAACATCGTGCAGAGTATGCCTGGCCTGGTCATTTGAAACTACGAGTAAGTTTACGAGTTAGTTCCACTAACCTTGTATAGATGGCGTGGGCTTCGCCGGTGCGGGACTGCTTGGTATCTTTTTGGTGGGTAAGACCGGGACCGTCTTCTTACGTTTCCTAACTGGAGATTCAGGTATCGTCGGCGCAGGAGTCTTCGAGTTCTTCTTCGCCACTGGGGATTGGGGAATCGGTAATGCTGGTGTTTTCGTCCTGAAAAGTGAAAAGTGCTGAGTGAGTGCCATCCTACTTCTTTGAGGGGTCACATTTCGAACAGAAAGAGCTTTGGATCATCATTATCGCTAAAACCCAAGCTATATAAAAAAAAGTCTATAGTGACAAAGTCGCGCCTGTGAGGATACCGCAAAGTACTACGATGAAAACATGACGCCTCGGTGGCGTTCGTGTTTCCGAATAAGTTCGATTACGGAACCAATGTCAAGCTGTCGGCATGTGACTACCTTAACTACGAAATACTTATACAAGAGAGTTTATACATTTCAAGTGTGTCGGTTAACTGTCTGACGGCAGAGCGACATGAGGCCATGCATTCTTATCAATAATATAGTCATCTATATTATAATAAGCTTTCTTCAAAAGACTACCTTTTATGTATGCTTTAAATTTCTTAATAGGTAGTTTAGTAGCATTTTCAGGAAGCTTATTATAGAAGTCAAGTCAAGTCAAGTCAAAAGATGATTTATTCAATACAATCACAAGGATCACTTTGAAACGTCTTACATACTAGGTGAATTTAGGTGCCAATTCATCCTAACCCAAGCTCGAGAAGAATTGGCAAGAAACTCGTCTTGGTCCTAGCGCTTTTTTATATGATCCATCTTATAACTACCTTAACTACGAAATACAAATACAAGAGAGTTTATACATTTCAAGTGTGTCGGTTAACTGTCTGACGGCAGAGCGACATGAGGCCATGCATTCTTATCAATAATATAGTCATCTATATTATAATAAGCTTTCTTCAAAAGACTACCTTTAATGTATGCTTTAAATTTCTTAATAGGTAGTTTAGTAGCATTTTCAGGAAGCTTATTATAGAAGCGCACCGTGTTCCCCATAAATGACTTATTAACTTTATCTAGTCGAAACCTAGGGATGTATAATTTATGTTTATTCCTAGTGTTGATTTTATGAAGGTCACTATTTTGCTGAATCCCATCTCTATTTTTATATGTGTATAACAAATTTTCATATATATATTGTGAAGCTATTGTGAGAATATTAATTTCTTTGAATATTTATCTCAAAGATTCTCGTGGTTTCATTTTATAAATGGCACGTATTGCCCTTTTTTGAATTACAAATATTTTACTAATATCAGCTGCTTTCCCCAGAGAATGATGCCGTATGACATAACACTATCGTAGGAACGTCTTTGAATCTCAAGTGATAATTATAATCTATGTTTCTTATCACAGTGTAATCCGACCTGTCAAGTGTCAGTCTAAAAGGCAGTTTTGTCTTTATTTCTTTGGCGAGAAACACAGAGCTACCATTTCTGTTTTTTTTTTATAAATCGTCTAGACATGTCCTAGAGACAACGCGATCTTGAACCTTATTGAAATACTTACCCATTTTCAGTTTATTAAACTCATTAGCCTCAATTAAAAAATAAAAATATTCACGAGATTCTGACGAAGCTTTCCTCTTTTGAATTTAGAATACATTCTGAAAAAAAACCAATCACTGCAAATTGACTGAAAAAAAATAAGATGGATCATATAAAAAAGCGCTAGAACCAAGACGAGTTTCTTGCCAGGTCTTCTCGGGCTTGGGTTAGGATGAATTGGCACCTAAATTCACCTAGTATGTAAGACGTTTCAAAGTGATCCTGTGATTGTATTGAATAAATCATCTTCTGACTTTGACTTTGACTTTGATAAAAATTCAACTAGTTGACGGGATTGGGTTTCAAGGCTATGTCGGTTTTGATTTTATCATCTTATTGTAGCAGCACTAGATATATATCACTATCGGCGTTCTTATTTCCGATTATTTGATTATGATTTTTTACAATTTAAAGATACCGTAAGCTTGGTATTTGGTATTGATTTTAACGTGATACTTCTAAACGTTCTTGATAACCAGAGTGATCGAAGTAAATGAAGTGAATCGTATAAAGTTTCCTATTTTATTTGACGTGAGCAAAGCTAAAATTTACATTTCAATACACATTAGTTTGGAAACTATGACAAAATTATATGTTTGCCATTAGAGTTTAAGGCTTTGAGTATATCTGTTACTTTTCCATCTAACAGAAAACTGATAGATTTGCAATTAGATTTGCAACCTATTGCAATGTATAATGTATAGTTTTACGTACATAAGCTAAATATATACACATAATCTACATAAATCTACAATACACAATACACACAATACAATACAATAATCTACAAATAAATTGGCCAAGCGTATGTGATCACGCACATTGAAGACTTCCGGATTCAGTAAAATTAAGAATGACTAATGTTCAAGTTCAATTCAACATCTAATCAATGCTGATTTGCTATGCAGCAAAAAAAAACATTTAAGGTAATTTTTAAGGTTTACAAATCCGTAACTCAAAATCTAGTAAAGCCTTACAATATCCGTCATAATTTTCCTTGTAATTTTCCATTACATATGCAATAATTTTGTAGAACATTTCAGGTTTCTCCAAACAGTAGTTTAGCCGGTAGGGGGGAGAACGACACTGGACTCTATAAAAATGGTCAAACGAATATCTGTATCGTAAAACTGTTTTAGAAACCTCATACTGGTGGCAATTCAGTTAATTCATTTCTAAAATTAGGAATTGTCTAAAATATATTTAGTTAGTCATAGCATTTGTAAAACCTATTCGGTTGGTAACATCTAACTAAATTAGGAACGCTTCATTAAGTTAGATAAAATTAAATTAGGATAAGTTGGTAGCACAACATTTGACAGTTCAAAACCTAATTTTAGCTAAAATTAGTTAGGTTGGTGCCAACAGAATTGAGGCCAGTATCAAAGATACTGGCCTCAATTCTGTCCTATTCAACTATATTTGCCACACGTCAAATATTTCAAAAATCAACGCCACTTTACATTTAGGGGAAGTATCTCTAGAAACTGTTATATTTATGTTTTTCTTTCACAACTTTGTAGGGGCAACTAATACGTATTTAATCACTATAAAACTGCGACTAAGAGCAAGATTAAGGGCGGACATACAGACAGACAGACGGACATAGCCAAACTTTAAAGGTTCCTTGAGGACTTTGGAACCCTAAAAAGGGCTATAACGAAACGAGTATCTTGCCAATACTTCTCGGACTTGGGTTAGGAGGAATCGGCACCTAAATTCATCTAGAATGTAAGACAAAGTGATCCTTGTGATTGTATCGAATAAAATGATATTTGAATTTGAATCCTGCCCCAATCTAAGACAGGCGGTCTACAACTTTTACCTCTTTTAGTGGTTTTAGTTGAGATATAGATAAACAGATAAATAAAGGTCTCACCTTATAAATATTAGGGGTAAAATGAAACTTACTTAATTACTGGCTCAGGAACAGCCTCTATTAGTTCCGGAGTAGAGAGTATCGCTACACCGGGCTGGTCCAAACACTTCAGAATATGGCAGTGATCTTAGCACTGATAACTTACTCTGTACTTGGCTCACGAAGTGACTCAGCTTGTTTCAGAGTAGAGGGTATCGCTGCACCGGGCTGGCTGGTCCTAACTCTTCAGAATATCGTAGTTGATCGTGACATTGATAACTTACTCGATAACTGTCTCAGGAACTGATTCTGCTTGTTTCGGAGTAGAGGGTATCGCTACACCGGGCGGCTTGTCCACTTTTCAAATTATCGCAGTTGACCTTAGCACTGATAACTTACTCGGTACTTGGCTCAAGAAGTGACTTAGCTTGCTCCGGAGTAGAGGATATCGCTACACTGGGCTGGTCCAAACACTTCTGAATATCATAATTGATCTTAACATTGATAACTTACTCAATAACTGTCTCTGGAACTGATTCTGCTTGTTTCGGAGTAGAGGGTATCGCTACACCGGGCTGGTCCAAACTCTTCAGGATGTCGTAATTGATCTTAGCGCTTATCTTACGCTCCGCTATCATCTTGCCGACGGCTTCGCTCGCTGTCGCCGCGTTCAGAGCTACCTTCTTCCTGTACGAGCCGCGGGTTTTCTTTTTAGTTTTGTTTTCTTCCTTCTCTTTTGCACGTATCTCTTCTTTTACTGAAAATGAGGAATATTAGCCAAACACTGCATTGGTTTTCGACGAAATCTAGATGTTTCCGTGATTGCGTTTTGATCACGACCTAGAAAATCACTATATTTGCCGAATCTTGTATCACAATTTCTATTGAAACCTGTACAAAACAGACTCCATGCTCCGTTGCTGCAGTTATTGTAAGCAAGGGTCATCCTATACAATTATAATACAACTGTAGTTATTATCGAACATAAATATAATTGTTATTGTTTCCAAAGTTTTCCAGTTATTTTGAATTTTTTGAATTTGAATATGAATATTCCTGCAATCTGTGGAAGTGTTTACGTGGAAAAGGACGGAAGAGTGTAACAGGAAACCAGGAAGCATGCGCCATTTGATTTGACCATTGAGCGCGCGCGATGGTATAGCCGTCAGATGGTACCAACCCATTTTCATGAGATGTCAGATGTTGAACATCATATGCGACTACTGTAAGGCTTGCTCGTTTTTTATTTTATTCAATATATTCTGGTATCATTTAAGAGATGAAGTAATTTTATCCGTTTTTATTTATTTGTCCACAGTTCAGAAGTTTCGAATAGTTCAAATGGATAATTAAATTATTAATAGCAGTTCAACTATTTTATGTATCTTGTATGTATTTAGTATTAAAGCATATTACATTACTATTTAACAATGTTGATTACAGTTATTATCAGTAAGTTAATACAAAGGTAATAGCGAATTTATCCAAAAGTGACTACGATATCAGTCGTTATTAATAAATAAATAACAATTCTGTACATATCTATTCTAAAACATCATCGCGGTTGTCTAGCTAGATATTTATTGGATTTCTCGTCGTGCAAATCACATTACAACAAAGTTCACTTAAAATTCAATTAAATATTTTTTTATTGAGTGTAAAACTGTCAACCTTAGTTTGGTTCTTAAATACAGTCCTTTGTCATTATGTGGGTAAGCGCGAGTGAAGCCACGTGCAGAAGGTAGTCCATTATATTTGGTTATATTTGGTACATACACTGAATTTTGCACAGTAGTTTCAATAGTGATAGGTTGCAAGACCAGTAACACATCTTCGAACTTTTGATGCGAGGGTGTGTCGGTTTCAAGATCTGTTCCTTCACCGAGCAATGGCATTCAAAAAAAAAAACCGGCCAAGTGCGAGTCGGACTCGCGCACCGAGGGTTGCGTACAAACCTGTAGGTATATAAGTAAAAGTTCACCCATCACGACAATCGAGTCATAGTTGGATGATGTAACTAAAAATTTACGGTTTTCGCAATTTTTCCTTTATCTGTGCTATAAGACGTTGCTTCGTACCAAATTTCAAGATTCTGAGTTCACGGGAAGTACCCTGTAGGGTTTGATTCCCTTGCGAGTGTCGAAAATTTGCGGCATAAACGGCTGTATCTTTTGATTGCGTTGGCTTAGAAGTTTGATTTTTTCACAGCTTTAAGGGACAGTAGACCTGAGTTCCTGAGGTAAAGGGTCTTGACAGACAGACAGACGGACGGACAACAAAGTGATGCTATAAGGGTTCCGTTTTTTCCTTTCGGGGTACGGAACCCTAAAAATATCATAAAAGTTTCTTTTTAAATGACAAGGACAGACAGCAGCATTTAAAATGTCAAGTGATTGTGCATTTCCATAGCCAGCGATTATATATTTAGAAATGGTTACAAAATTAAATGAAACTAGCCTTTATTATGTTGGGTATACGAACAGGTTGCCGTTTCAATTTAGAGTCACACATCCACCAAAGCCTCTGTTTTAACATTGACATTAATAAAACAGGTCTCTCTTTGATGTTTCAGTCGACATTTACCCTAGTTCTGCTTACGTAAACTAAATAAAAATATGTTTATGCCAGAACGCACTTTTCTGTTGTTTCAAATATCCCGCGTTGATCCTATTCCACAGCATGGTTTTCTGTCTCGTTTCCTCGTCGCTCATTATGAAGCTGGTGACGTATTCTTCGTCTCGCTCGCCCAGTACTAGCTCATCGGAATTGACCAAGTCCTTGGCGAAAGTAGGCTTTGCTTCAGGTTTGATGAACTTTTCAACTTTTTCGTCGAGCGGTCGTTCTGGGCCTAAACCAATTACTGCTAAATCTGGGCCTAGAAAAAAGTAATATTTACGTTTTAAAAACTAAAAAGACAACCGACTTCATTAAATATAAAAAAAAAGTCGAATTGAGAACCTCCTTCTTTTTTGAAGTCGGTTAAAAAAGAATCCTCAATATCGGTCGGCGTGATATTGAGTTATTCGTCCATTTGTCGCGCACATACTTTATGCAAATTTTAGACTTATATTGTTTTCTCCATTGTCTGCCATTATCAGAACTGGACCTTGAAATGGGACCACACGGGAAGCACCAGTTTTCAAATAAAAAAAGAATCATCAAAATCGGTTCACCCAGTCGAAAGTTCTGAAGTATCAAATATATATATTTAAAAAAAGAACCTCCTCCTTTTTTGAAATCGGTTAAAAAGGTAAGTAAGTACCTTCATTCATTTGCCTTATGCCCGTCTTCACTAATATTAACAGACTGCCTACCTTATCGGATTTCCAAATAATATAAATAATAAATAAATAATGGCGGACATGCACACAACACAATCTAGCCCTAAACTTGTAAATACTTATATATTTTTTATACCTATTATTGTATCCTTTATTGCACAAAAAAAACAAATGTGCAATATCTGCAAGGTAGAGAAAATAATAAGTAGGCGTCTTAGCATAGCATCTGAGAGAATAAGGAAATACAACAATACAAAAAGATAACATATAACATTTTTAAAAATAAACTACTTTTTGGACTTTTTGTTTTGGACTGAAATCCAAAATATATAAATCTTAACCTTTACTCAGTGTATTCATACTAGTTGTTTAATCACTGGTTTACTATTGTGCAGTTTTTATTTTAGTGGGAAGATTCCATAAACGGCAACCACTTCAAAAGATTTAGCACGGTAAGAGGTTGATGATTTGGAGTTGCCAGAAGAAGAGTCTCGGTAGATCTTAGGCTACGGTTATGGGTGTCAAAGAGGACGGAAAATTGATATCATAATATATCATCATCGCATTTCAATAACCATTAGGCGCTTTTTAAGTTCCGACTCCGACAAACAACCTTTATTAACCTTTATACAGACAAACTTTAATTCAAATATTTATATTTTGATGTGTGAATAAAGAATAAAAATAAACTAAAAAAAAAATTGCGGGAGTGCCGACAGAAGTGAAAACAAAAAAAAAAAGATTCCGACGAATTGAGAACCTCCTCCTTTTTGATAAAGTCGGTTAAAAAGTAGACTGTAAACATGTGATGATGTGAATTAAGGTTTATAATCAAATGGGGCGAGCGCGGCAGCCCTGCGTCTCGGTAACGGTGTCGCGAGTCCAGAGGTTTTACGTCATCTAAAAATATGCGTACCGCGCTTAAAGAAGTTTTCACTTCAAAAAGTTTTGGACCCACTATACCACTACCACATAAGATCAACTCAAAGTAAAACGAGTTGAACTAATCGATGATCAATTTCTTTTACGGAAAAAACCTGTTTTTAACCGACTTTAAAAAAAAGCGGTTTCTCAATTCGACCGTATATACATATATATATTTTTTTGTGTGTTCGTGGATAACTTCATCTTTTATGAACCGATTTTGATGATTATTTTTTGTTGGAAAGGAGATATCCCAAGGCTGATAAGGAAACCAGGTTCTGATGATAGCATACCAGAGAAATCGAGAAAAACCATGGAAAATAGTACTGGCGACTAGTGCGTAAATTTTTTTAAAGAAAAAAGAGTTTGTAAAAAAAAAGTGATCTTTATTGATGGAACTTTTAGCAGCTGTGCGCTTTTTTGTTCAGATTTACATATTTTTTTTTTATTTTTTTTGTTATTATAGTGCACAATTATTGATCATACGCTAAAATAATATTACAATCTAGCCAAATAAGCTAATGAGTATTTTTTGTTGATTCTATGAAGATCACCATTTTACTGAAACTCATCTCTATTTACGAGTGCATAATACATTATAACACATACAATACATAAACATGTATAATGTATATTGTGAAACTATTGTGAGAATATTAATTTCATTGAATATTTCTCTGACTCTCACGGTTTCATTTTATAAATGACAGAGTACAGTAGACAAAGTTGCTTAACTAGGCATCAAGTTAGTAACTATTCACTTGACACGGGCAAAATTGTCTTTGAAGACAGATGCCATTTAAACGCAGAGAAGAAGGTTAGTGAAAGGATTATTTTCGGCGAGTCATGGGAAACAAACATTACACTTTATTTGATTTTCGATGCGTTATATCTTTGCTCTCGCTTTTCTACAATATATAAGAGTGATTTCATGAAATAAAAATAAAATTTCGTGTGATTTTATTGAATAAAGAATGTTTTGGTTTTAATTTCATACTGGTTCTATAGAAATCAAATATTCATCGGTAGCTTGTATCTGACACAAGATTCAAAAATGTCCACGTTTGCGCCCTGCCTAAGGGTTCTAAGGAACTTCCACAGGTCTATTCGATATCCTGTTAATTCAATAATATTGCGAGGAAATGGTAACCTTGACCTGATGCTGCAGCATCACCTGTATTCTGCAGGTCAGTCAACGCCTCACCAACTTACAGAGGTATCGTGTTAGGGTTCATAGTGTAAACTGGTTAAAGGTTCACTTACGAAGTCCACGTTCAAGTTTCAAGTTATCTTTCTTCATGCCTTCACATTCTTCCAGTTCGCCGATGATTTTAAGCGTGTCCTCCTCAACGAAGATTGTAGCTTGGGCTTCTTCTGAATCTGGGTCATCTAGGTCTTCTGTAGAACAAAGGCGGTATTTAGACCCGTGTCTAGAACTTCTTTGGGGTACTTTTGTCAAATTTGGGGGATTAGGGGTCAAAATATGCAAAGAAAAGTGTAAACAAAGTCTAAAAAAACTATTGTCAATTGAAATTTTGATTTGCAAACGTAATATGCATCAAAAATTCAGGAGAAGAACAGTTGACATTTACGGGCGAGATAAGCAAGCCGCAATGCAAACATTGAGGTGGAAAATAGTTGAGTATTACATAATGGATCCCGCTGGCACTGAAGCGAATAGAGATGACAAACAGTGGGATACAACAGGTAACCTTAAATCCAAAATAAGAAGAAATATCTACACACTAGTTCTTTAATTAACACACCTGATATTGACGGTGTCGATGCAGGCGTGGACCGAGCTATAGGTTTTTTCCTCAAAACTTTGCAGTCCTTTTCTATCTGCATCTCTATCTCTTTTTGTAGATCTGTGAGCTCACGCTCTCCATCTTCCTCCTCCATTAACTGAAATAAATAAGGAACACTTAAAAGGTTGCATAGCCTAGTTTCCAAAGTACATGCTTCGCTTTGTTTAGGGCTAGACAGCGCTGTGTGGAATGAGGATCCGTAACGTTTTTAATTGAGAATGCAGATTTATAGAGCTAAGAAATCCTTAACATACAGTGCAATAATTTTTGTTCTACGGCAAAAATTGAAGAAGTTATGACGAAATTACTAGCGAAGTTCACTGAGCGGCCCCGCGCTAAAGGGACCGTCCGTCAAATCGTGAAGTAAGAGGGCCGACTGCGCTCGGACCGTCCCAGTGACGTCACACGCACCTGCGTATATTGATTTTACCGGCAGGAACGGCATAATGTTTATTACTTAATATCTTCGTAAGTAATAGTCCGATTTAGATAATTCAAAGATAAATCATTCTTATGTCATAAAATATAATGTGGATACTCTATTGAATTTGCTACAACAATACTGATCCTCATTGTCAACAAACTATTTAAAAAAACAAGCTCACGACACGTATCCCTAAGATTGGTAGACACCAGTTCAGATATCGTTACTTAGGGTGTTTAAGAAGGGTAGTCAGAATCACATACAAACATTATATTTGACATACCTATGAACATTTAGAATCTATTTCGTACATGACAAGTTGCACGCCCATCGCTACTTATAAAAATACTGGGAAAAATAAAACATTTTGGTAATCCTTCGTTTGGCATTTCACGAAGAAGGAATAACTCTTTTAGATTAATTCGTTTTTATCGTGTTATTTCATGTTTGAATAATCTTAACGGAATAATCAATAAATTGTGACTTCCTAGACTATTGTAAACAATCTAATTTTAAGTGTATTATATTGATTATAGTATATTATATTGTGATTTGTACGACGAGGTATCCAATAAAATTCTAGACGCCCATTCCGCGATGACGTTTAGAAATAGACAAATGATGATCGACTACCTCTGTGGCGCAGTTAACTAAGACCCGGCTGAGACGTAGAAGGTTGCGGGTTCGATTCCCGCCGCGGGACAAATGTTTGTACGATCTGCAAGTATTTGTCTCGGGTCTGGGTGTTTCTATGTATAATATGTATGTATTTACAAAAAAAATATAAGTAGTATATCAGTCATGTGGTAACCATAACACAAGCTCTGCTTACTTTGGGGCCAGATAATGTTGTGTGAAATGTCCGGAATTATTTATTTATTACTACGACCTTATGACGATATTATATCCAAAGAAAACAATTTTACACTGTCAAAATGTATTAATAATACAGATGCAATTGGGCGTATTGCTCTATTAAGTGGTAATAATATGTTTATTTACAGAAATAATTACAGAAATGTACAGAATATTAAATAAATAAATAAAAATATTAAATAATATTAAATGATAGACGGTCCTTAGATAGCTCAACTGTTTTACGTGTATTTTATATTATTGTATATAAACGACCTATAGATAGCTCAACTGATCCAGATCACTGCCAGAGGGCAGCGTTCCCAAGATACTGGCGGCATTACCACGTTGAATGGCAATGCTAATACGCTGAGCCAGATAGGAGCCAGCTCTTGGGTCACGCAATGTATCTAACAGACGCCGTGAAATAATTTTGAAAAAAAAAAAGAAGTACTTAATTGGAGAAACATTCTAAATATTTCATTCATTTTTACTTCCCCGGCAACCGGCTCGGTGCCGTGCCGGCGAATGCAAAAACGTAATAAAATTATATAATATATAATATATTATAATAAAGGAAGAATTTCCTTTTCCTATAATATAATTTTATTACGTACTGACTGATGACTCATTCCTGGGAATGTTTAGTTATAAAATGTATCTTATATATTCAAATCACAGCCACATTTTGATAACGTCTGAAGTTTAATATGATTTGAGAAGCGACTAGAGTATGAATAAAGAATCTCTGCCTTGGCAGCTCAAAGAAAACCACCTTGGTCTTTCAACAACGCATATTCATGTGCATTTAATTCTTTACATTCTAGACATGATACACTTGTTTAAGGCAATATGTATATATTATAAAAAAAAACTAGATTGAAACATTGTAACGTATAACACCTAAAAGTCAGTGAAATGAGTTTACATTACAAACTTATTTTATTGAAATGCCGGCGACTTTGTTCGTCTGGAATTATTTTCTATAAGAGCATGGAATTTGCCTAATTTTGAATGCTTTGCTTAACATATTTCTAGACTCAAGATCAAGCAAATAATTTTTTAAGTATTTAGAAGATATCACGTACGTAATACTAACTTGTGCAAAGCGTGGGCATGTACCTACCGAAAGTTATGTTTGAACATGTAATTTACCTCTTTTGGCCAACCCCAAATATCTTAGTAACTAGAGATCTCTGTGACGCTGTGGACGAAGGCCTGCCAGACGCAGAAGGTTGCGGGTTTGATACCCGCCGCGGGACAAATTTTTATATGATCTGCAAGGATTTGTCTCGGGTCTAGTATTTTTTTAAGTATAATATGCATCATCATCATCTTCCTGCCCTTTTCCCACATTATGTGGGGTCGGCACAACATGTGTTCTTCTTCCATTCTCCTCTATCAGCCGTCATCTCAACATTCACTCAATCCTTCACACAATCCATCCATCTTTTCTTTGGCCTACCTCTAATTCTACTAGTAAATCCATCAACATTCATACCAATCACTCTCCTAGTTACATGCCATTCTTCTCTTCTCATTATAACATGTATGTATTTACAAAATATATATATTTAAGTAGTATATCAGTCATGTGGTTCTTATAACACAAGCTATCTCAGTTAATAAATCAGTCAGTACCGCAACGGTTATGTGATACAGTGAATTAAGTTATTCATTCACAAAGGGAAAAAACAGCGACTGGCTGTTTAATATTACGTTTAAATACCACTTTGAAACGATGTACGGCAAAAACCTTTTAATGTATTGAAATACGTAAAAGTCATGCAGACTTCAAGATTTAATGAAGCAAGTATTACCTTGCTTCATTAAATCTTGAAGTCTGCATGACAAACACAAACTTAATTTCGAGTATTATAATGGAAAAATCATATACTACTAAAAATTTTACCCGTCAGTCATAATTCCTTCTTCGTTATTGGCTATAATGTCAACTGTCTTGTTGTCAATTTTTCATGTACATGTTTTTGGTTATAAAGTCCTAGTCAATCGTTTTTCGAGTTATTTCCAGTTTTATTAGTAATTTTGAGTTATTGACTCGGGTGTTAATAATTGGAATAAATGCTTTGTGTTTCATTGTTGTTATTTTATACTAGCTGGTTCCCGCGACTTCGTCTGCGCAGGGTTAGTACTTCGTGTAATTTTAACGGTTTTTGCAGCGCACGCCAGAATTGCTCGCAAATGGCAGATTTTTTCCTACTTACTTGACACTTATAGTTATATTTTTGACAAATCACAAAATATCTTTATAAATTATAGCCCATGTGTTATTCTGATGTATAAGTTATATTATTGTAAATTTTCATTAAAATCCATTCGGTAGTCTGTGCGTGAAAGAGTAACCAACATACATACAAACTTTCACGTTTATAATATTAGTAAGGATTATAGGCACCATTTTATATAAATAACAAATGACGAATAACGAGATACGACTTTACATGCTATAAACACTTGACACTGGCAACATTATTATCATGCCATTAGCAAAAGAAAAGACAAGATCGTTATTTGTCTATTCTAAACGTCAGCGTCATCGCGGAATGGCCGTCTAGAACTTTCTCGGGGTTCCTCGTCGTTCAAATCGCATTGCTACATAATACAGTTATACTTCAACTGTCCATACTTGAGCTATTAAGTCACAATTTATTGATTAATATTCCGCTAAGATTACTGAATAAAACATGCTATAGGATGAGTAAAAAATAATTAATTAAGAAGTGCTATAGCGCTGTCCTTGTCATTCTAATGTCAAAGAATAGAGATGTCATCAGATTTAAATAATCAGCTAGTGTATGTTTATGAGATAGATAAGGGTTTGTGTGGAGTTTTGTATAATTTTCACTATAAACCGGATTTAACATGGTTTTTTATAAAAATCTCACAAATTGTGAATCCACATGTTACTTTTAAAAGGATATTTGGATGTTTGTTTGAGACTTAAATCACGACGTAACGTATGAATGGATTTTGATAGAACTTGCTATAGATGTAGTCTGTAACTTGAAATAATATAAAGTCTAGTTTTTTTGTAGGTACCGCACGTGATAAGCTGCGTACAGCATTATTAAACGCAAGGTCGTTTTGCCAACAAGGAATAAATGTATATGCAGGTTTTACAACCAGTTATTCTTGAAAACCACTGAATCGTTTTTTTAATACTACAACTACTTAAAAACAACATTTTTATTTGACCTACAGAGCTGATCTTGTAGTACCAAACATTTCCAGGTCAAATTACCGGAAGTTACGAATATACAGGGTTGGTTTAAAAATAGAAGTAGGTAATTAGTGGTAGGTAATTAGTGGTACCTACCTAGTAAGCACGTAATCTTATTGAATGTGTTTCTGGCTCTTTGTCTGTCTGTTTGTTCGTCATGTATAAACGCACTGGCGGTCTTGTGTAGTGGCCCCGCTTTCGTTTCTAAGGTTGTAGTTTCATGAGGAAACCGATATGTTTTAGAACTAATTTAACTATTTAACTAAATTAAAGTTCGGATACATGTGCCAAGTGCACGAAAGGAGCCTCTGAGGCACACTTTTCCTTTCACCACACTGGTTCAAAAAACTAGTGACACAAAAAGAAGAAGAAGACGTCTACGGAGGTACAGAGGTAGATTGTATCTTGGGACAGACATAGGCTACTTTTTATGTAGGTACCACGCATGCTAAGCCGCGGACAGCGGCTAGTAATTTTTTATGACTACTTACTACTAGTGAAACTGTAAATAAAAGAGTACATTTTTCGTATTTTTTGCTGGTGATCCAATAAATAAATTTATTGCCCGCAACATTCTTTGAATTGTTATTTTTGTACCAACTTTAACGTCAATTAATTTCCTTTTAGGTTGTTTTTTCGAGATAAAAAGTATCATACGTTTCAATCCAGATCAAAATCTATATAGGTACCTAATTTCCAAATTTCATTGAAATCGGTTCAGCTATTACGACGCGATTGCGTAACATATATCCAAACAAAAATAGTATATACAAAAATAGTAGTGTGATGTGATGTGATAGGTGAAAATGTGATATCCCGTAAACAAAACCATAAAGTCGTTGTTGGCGCGAACTATACCTACTTTTTGCAAGCGGTCCTTATCCCTCTTCCTGGCAGCTCGAAACGCTGGAGGATCTTCCTCTTTCTCCAAATCCACGTTCATAAACTCATCCAGCGTCAGCGCACTGGATGGTGTATCCCCGAATTCGAGGAGTCGCTTCCTGAGGGTCGACTCGTGCACTTTGACTATTCGAACGACGTCGCTCGGCGTTCGGTTAAAGTCGTGGAGACGACCGGCTATGAGAAGAGCTGGAAGGAGAAGTTACAAGATGACGGAGCGAGCAGCCTGTGTATAACCTAGATATAAAATAACGTGAATTTAAACCTCATAATCGAGATCCAATACGCCAAAGCCAAGACTTTTGGGCAACCTAACGACGACCTAACGACCTACACGACTACAGTGGGCGAATTATGCATATGAACCTCATAGGCGATATTAGCGAACACATATTCGGCAATGGCATGAATTTACTATAGATATGTCGTTAGGCTCCATATAGTATTAACTTTGTATGCTTGTGAGGTTCAAATTATGCCGGCGTTATTAGTTCGCATTTCCCAGCCCCCAATTCTGCATCTCGTAAACCAAACCGAAATGAAAATGGTGTCTTTTAAATGAAAATAGTATTTATTAATATGGATAATTATTGTTATTGTTATAAAAAAATATATATAATATATGCCTAATAATAATAACATTCATAAAACGGTTATGTAACCCACTTAAAACAACCATACTAAATATTTGTATTAAGATAATTAGAGGGGTTTATAAATAAATTTGCTGTTGCTCGCGTCTTCGTTCGCATTTTTTTTTGAAAGGAATCGTAGATTCAATCCTTTCCCAGGATGCAATTTATCTGTTATCTGTTACAATGTTATTTCGAAAAATCCTAAAACACGTGTCAATTTATTTTGCATTTTAAGCATCCAAACCAAGTTTCTAAGCAATCACACCACCTGTTAAAAAGTTCCCATACAAACTTCGTCACCCCATTTTACCTCTTTGTTAGGGTTATTTTGAAAAATCCTGAAACATGTGTCCATTTATTTGGCATTTTATTTATTCATATCAAGTTTCAAGCAAATCGCACCAAGCGTTAAAAAGTTTCATACATTAGTTTTCACCCCTTTTCACCCTCTTAGGGGTTGAATTTCATAAAATCCCGCCTTAGTGGGTGGTTTTGCTGTAAAAGGAAGCTACCTTCCAAGTTTCAGCTTTCTATCTTCAGCGGTTTCGGCTCGGCGATGATGGATCAGTCAGTCAGTGAGTCAGGTTAAGCTCTTTTATAGGTATAGAAAGATAATAGATAATAAATTAATATAAATATGAAATATGAAATTGCCATTCTAATACACTTTGAATTCTAATTAAACATGCATGGTGTGGAATTTCAGAGTGAAACTTTTGTCACACGATAAATATAACATTCTAAATATTTGAAAAATATGATATTTGATTGTTCGGTTTTCAATTGTTTTTACATTCAGCTTTATATGTAAAGATGGATAAATCAAAAATTTTAGTAGTTTTTGAATACGAATTCTGACGTGGAACTGACGCAGCAAGTTAGCAACATCAATGCTGTGTTTGTAGAAGACACGGCTAATAAACGCACTGAGCATTTTTGGTTTATTCGCTTTCGTAGTGGAAACTTCGACTTGAAGAATTAACCACGAGAACGGTCAGCATCTAAAGTAAATAACGATGTGGTATTAACGATTTGATTTGGTAACGATTTGAATGTGGTAGTGGAAGCCCATCCGTACCAAGGAATTAGCGGCATGCTTTGACGTTAGCTCAAACCCTGCTGCAATGCCCTAAAGCAAAGCTTACCCATAGAAAAGTTATGGTAACTGTTTGGCGGTCACTTCATGGCGTAATCCACTACTCCCTCAGATCCGATCAAGCAATACCGGCAAACATTTTCTGTGCCGCGAACAATGATGGCGAAGCTCGCAGAGAAACGATCTAACTCGTCAACTGATCTTCACCATTATTGCTTCTCGATAACGAAAGACCTCATACTGTTAGAGAAACTGTATTAACACTACCGGAGCTGCAGTAAGGAACCATTCGTCATCCTTCGAACTTGCAGTGCCTCCCTAACTATGGTTGAAATGGCATTGCCTTCAGAAAGATCAGCCTGTAAGAATTGTAAGTTGCGACCTGCAGAGACGAGAGTCTTCCTCACCTCTGCAGGTGTTTAGTTCAATATAGCAGCCTTCTTCAGGCGAGCATACGTATGTTTTATGTTTTTATCGGTTTGGTCAAGGGATTGATATATGTATGTTTTGGCGACACCAGACACGACTATCAAGACTATCAGGAGCATTTACAACATAGACATTTTGAAGACCACATAATAGTGATTTAATTCATTAAATCAACATATGTTTACATATTAAGTTTTTCGACAAAGGTACAGTTAAATCGAGTCTATTGTTGTCTTGTCGGACTACGTAAGGTTCAATTGTACATAACTAATAACTTCCAAATTATAGTGTCAATGCTTTTACGATTATTGTTACTCCCCGATACTCAATATTCGTATCCTCTCAGTGTCTTTGAAAAAACCATTGCATTTTGAAATGATTGATTAGTAGAATTGGGGGCCTGATAGAGTTGAATTTTAACATAACTAACTATTTAGAAAACCATGAGCATATCTGTTATAGGGCATGACAAATTACATCGCACTTAATTACATAATTATAAAATTAAAATGAATAAGTTATGTAAACTTAACTAACAACGCAAACAAATCAGAACATTTAGATACAATATAATAGAAATCAAATCCAAGAATAATCCCAAAATAATACCAGCAAGATATCAATCGAAGATCGATATCAATCGTGCGTGTCATCATAAACGAGCATGACTTGCGCAAGTATTTTGACACCAGCTCTTAACTGTTAAACAAACATTGCCAAAACGGAGTGTCCTAGAACCAAATCTGTGACATTGGCTTGTATCTTAGCAGGCCATTGGCTCGTATTCGATGTTAGTACAGAAATAGGTAGTGATTGGGGCACTCGTGGTATAGCTAGTATAGTCATTGTTCGCAACAGATCAACGACATTAGGCAACGTTATGCTCGGTAGTAGGCGCAGTGGCCTTTCAGACCACTTCCGTGCTTCGGAAGGCTAACGTGCCTTCAGAAGCACGAAAGCAGTCTGAAGCTGTAGGTCACGGTTTTTCAAAAAGTTGATAATCCATGACGGGGGCCTATGGCCTATGTCACCTATGGTAGCTTGTCAGAGTAGGTCACTGACTCATTCGATGTAGGAAGGCACTTTTTTAGTTTATTGAGCAACAGGTTAACCTTGGTGACGGGGTCAAGACCAATGCTCACAACTTTGAGACAACTGTGTCCATTGTTTTACGAAATAATTTGTATGTAGGTAAATTAACATTAAACAAAGGTTTATAGACTTACGTCATATATTTTATGTTGCTGCCGATTACGTAATGCTAATAAATTTAAATTTTTCAAATTTATTAGCAGCGTCTTTATGCTTTAATGTTTTAGGGTCAAAACCTACCAAGTAGGTACCAAGTAAATACTATATACATATCTAAGATTATGCACCTGCAACCGAACCGACACTGCATGTACTGATTCGTCTTTCCTGCGGGTCTTGTCAGCAAGGTCGAGAGGTTAGTGTGGGTACCTGGGAAGGCCTGCGCTATCAAACAAAATCCCAGGCAGAGTGACGTCAGTTGAGAAGAAACTTCACCCACCTCAGCTTGCTGTAGGGCGATTATGGAACTCTAATTACAATCAATGTCTATCAGTTTTCGGCGTAATTTCAATCATTACTGAAGACATTGATTGTAATTAGAGTTCCATAATTGCCCTACTGGAGTGTATCCATGAACGATTGCAATTAACTGCTCTGTAACTTTACTGACGCCACCTAAATCATCTCCAACAGATGAACAAATGCAAATGATGATCTAAGATTATATCCAGTATTGTTGGAACCTGCTTGGGTAGGTAGTTCAAAAATCTTTATTAGTTAGCTAATTGGTAGATACAGGTTTTTGTTATAGTTTTTGGCGCACATCTTTATTCATTGCGGAATGCTGAAAATAAGGCACCACGAGTCACGAGTTTTTTGCCCATAAAATATAAGATTCAAATTTTTTTTTAAATATAAACGCAAAATCAAACCTTAGTTTTAGATACTGTGTTAGCACAAATCGCAAAAAGTTGCGGTGAGATAAGTAGGTAGTTAATATAAATAGCGGTGATACAAAATATGGTTGGTTTTGGGTAGGATACTTTTAAAATATCATGTTCTACTGAAAGGTCTCCCTCAAGGCCTTGCGTTCTTCACGCTCTTATTTATGCAATTTATCACGATTATCTCTCAAAACTTTCGAGATTGTCCAGCCAAAGCCTTCTCGACCGGCCCCGTACACATACTTTAAATGCTTACATAAATAAATACTTCAGTACATGAATATAAACGTAGACATTACACATCAAAAATCCTCTCCAACTTTTACATTTTATGTTCATAATTGCACAATAAAGGTAAGAAGATGATGCTGAAACATAATGCATCCCAGAAGAACTCACCAGCTCCGCAGATTCCGGACGGCCTCCTGCCGGAATGTATGGAGTCCCTCTTCATTCTCTGAACCAACCGAAGCGCTGTCATGCTGACCTCATGCTGCTTCTCTTCGAACTGGAGCTGTGCCGCAAACCTCAGTATGTACAGGCATGGATCTGAACAACAACAAAACAATACAATGTTCTCAATAATCAGTTTAACAAAATTCAAAATGTACTAGATAATAAAGGTGAGCATTATAAGTCATTTATATTCTTCACCATGATACGCTTTAAAGTTTATTACCTCGAGTAATATAATACGAAACCCACCCAGTATTTCGAATGAGGATACAGCTCACGTTGTTATTTCCTACTAAACAAAGCGGCTACCTCGTTTCAATTGGTCTTCGCAAAGCTTGAGGGATTTGGCGTAGCTTGCTAAGTCTTTCTGTGCAGGTGAATTTAGCATAGTTCAGTGTTGTTATTCTTATGGCTCCTAACCTGATTTGAGTAACAACTAAGGCAAGCCAGACAACACGCGTTTGTATCTATTATATTGGTTATTTTAATCAGAGATGACTGGAACTTCTGTCATCATCATTTGCGATGTTTTTATACAAACCTAACATTAGAGGTTTGAAGGTTCGAGAACTCCTTTTTAAGTGTAAGACTGAACACTATTATAAAGAACATACCAAATTTCAAATATTTATGAACAGCGGTTTAGTTTTGTATGTCTGTTGTTTTTATTGTTGGTATGTATGTTTTATTTATGTAATCTTTGTTTTAGTTTAATAAACATTATGAATATCATATTTGGATTTTTTTATTGTTTTAGTGTTATGTAACTTTTTATATAGGCCGTCTTTTTGTTTTTTGTCTATCCTGGTCAAAGATTCCTTGAAAAAGGTTACCTGGAGAAGATAGATTTTAGCGATGAGGCTCTACAACAAGAACCCATCGTGCACCTCTATTGCTAATAAAAAAAATGTGTTCTCTCTGTGTATTGTGGCGCAGTTGGCAAACACCCGCTAAGATGCAAAAGTTGCGGGTTCTAAAAACTATATAAGTAATATATCAGTCATGGGTACCAAACCCATAACACAAGCTCTGCTTACTTTGGAGCCAGATGATGTTGTGTGAAATGTCCGGCATTATTTATTTATTTATTTAATTGAGCGTTTATCTATAGATATATCAATCTATCTTCTGCCCATAGATTTAGGATACTTGCGTAAATTATGTATCCTAATTTAAGCATGTCAGTCACACATTCAGCACATTGTTTCGTAAATAAACTAGCTGCTGCCCGCGGCTTCACAAGTCCTTCCTTCTCTAAGGTCCCATCTATCTCTAAACTAAAATTCATTATAATCGGTTCAGCGGTTTAGGTGTGATAACGTAACAAACAGACAGACAGACAGACAGAGTTACTTTCGGATTATAATATTAGTTAGATTGCCGTTTTGCCTATCAATAACACCACCTTATCTCTTGATTGGCGCATGCAACTGTGCCGAAATACTATAACTCACTGGTTTTGAGTTTTGATCCTGATTTAAGTGAAGCGATAGTTTTAAAAGTTAAATTTACGATTGGTCAACTTTTGATCAACTTTTATGATTTTAACTGCCTTTTGGTGTAGAAACTTTAGGCCCGTAGGGACCTGAGGCATGGCTCTTATACAGAGAGTTACCAAAGAGACTGTTGGACAAGACCAATGATCAAAGGGCTGGTGCTTACCTCGGGCAAAGGATTAGTATGGCTATTCAACGAGGTAACGTTGCCAGCCTTTTGGGCACTCTACCTGCGGTCAGTGAACTGAATTGTATTTTTTATCTATAAGTAATTGTATATTTATTTGACATATATTTGTTTCGGAAATAAATAACTATTTTAACATAATTTCTTAAAGTTTCAAATGTTGTAATATAACAAACATTTACGTGTGTGTCATAGAACTTGTTTTGTTTGATAATTTTGCAATAGAAATAATAAAGAAACTAATTGGCATGCAGCATTTATTTTCGACATCTCATGATAAACATACCTACGATATAATATCAAGACTAACAATAAGCACGATAGACAATGGGAATGAACGAACTCATATCTACAACCACTGGATCCGTCTAAGATGGACTCTACTAAACATAATAATGTTTATTTCATCAAGTTGAACACATACCTTTCAGATGTTGAAATATTGTAAATAACAACACATGGTCTGATGTTGCTCTACCATCTGACAGTTAACTGACATATTTGATCCTCCTTATGGAGTTGAGACCCTGGGCCCGTGGGGAACAGGAGCCCACTGCGTTTCCAAAATTATTTCACGGCGCCGGCGGCGTGGTAGATACATTACGAGACCCAAGAGCTGGCTCCTATCTGGCTCAGCGTATTAGCATTGCCATTCAACGTGGCAATGACGCCAGCGTCTTGGGAACGCTGCCGCTCTAGCAATGATCTGGATCAGTTGAGCTAAATATAAATCGTTTTAAATGGTCCTTAGACAGCTCAACTCTTTCTCATCTATTTTATATTTTTCTGTACATTTCTGTAATTATTTTTGTAAATAAATGTATGTATAACTTTTTGTTATTGTAACGTATTTCGTAGTTAAGATAATTATAAGAAGGATCATATAAAAAAGCGCTAGGACCAGGATGTGTTGCTTGTACATTTTTCTCTGGCTTGGGTTAGAATGAATTGGTACCTAAATTCATCTAGTATATAAACTGTTATTATAAATATTTATTATTTTATAAAAATTATTTATAATAATGTGTTCTGATGTAATGGTAAACTTACGCGAGTTTAAAAACATTATATAAACTGTTTCAAAGTGGGTTACTTTGTGATTGTATTGAATAAAAAAGTTGAGTTCCTTTTCCATAATTCGTCGACTGGTTAAATATTACATAACATTACAATCTATTACAATATATATTACAAGAAATATTACAATCCAGAAGACTACTATAGTATACAAGTTTTCTCAATATATAAAGGCGCCTATACCTTGTGTTTATAAATCACTTACGGTATAGAATGGTTCATACCATCCATACCTTATCTAATAATTTCGATGTGTTCTAGTAAATGATACTCCAAGAATGACAACTTCAAGTAGGTAAACTATAAATACGTGTAAAACTCGTCCATGAATGCATTGCGGTGTGTTTGTGTAACGTAAAAACCAGCGTCTGTGCGAAACATGCAATTTCAAAATCACAATGTGACACTGCTTGGTTTAACCGGTTCTGATTATAAACAAAGATAGTTATAGCAAGCATTACGCATCAAAAATGAAACAAAAGAAATCTTGAACTCTATCTTATGTCCCTGAATATTATACTAAAGATATAATACTTACGTGTTTTTAATTATAACAAAGTTATCTACCTAATACAAATAAGACTATCAATGGACGTTTGAAATATTTTTTGAAGTGATAACGTCTTATAAATCGATGAACGCTGGCTGCACGAACGAAAAATTGTCACGTTCCGCCTGAGCCGAGCATGCAAGCGAGAGCGCGGAACAAGCGATAGAGAGGCAAGATCGGCCTAAGCGTTCGGCTTGTGACGCATCTTAATAGGTTAAAAGCATGCAATTTTTCATCAATGTTTTCTTATGACGTTATCACGTAAAATTATCGTCCGTAAACCGACTTTACAGACAACCATTTTTTTTTAAATTCAATCAATCGGAAACTTGGAAGATAAATCGAAATCGGAAAAATACATCGGAAGAACATACATCGGAATATTAAAGAACTCAGATTCTAATTGAGTAATCTTGAAAATAGAGAGCGTATATAGAGGCAACTTTTTTGTATAAGTTCCATTTGAGCGAGGTCAGGGGCGGAAGCTTGTCACTACTAATTGGAAACCCGATTGGTTATTCTGTTACGCTAACAATACTATAGAAAAAACAGAACTGCCTTCACGCAAACTCAAACCACGATTAATTACTTGTAATAATATATTGCCAAAGCGCATCTGACCACGCACAGAGAAGGCTGTCGAAGTCAGTAGGGATAGGAATGACTAGAGGTCCCTGTCCCTAACCAATTCAACGCCATCTTCTAGTCAGCAAAACAACATTTCAGATTTACCAAATCACAGGCTATTACTCAAAATCTTACATAGACCTTATTAGACGTGATAACTTATCACCTTGTAATTTCATTAAATTTTTTTTAAAACAAGCATTAGATTTCACAAAACATTGGTTTAGGGGGAGAGCTACCCTGACCCCAAAAATGCCCACTTTACAAACTAATTTCTGTATCGAAAATTTGTTTAAAAAAGCCTGATTTCTTTCAATTCTTAGTCTTTTTTCCGCTCATGCTTTCTCTTGTGTTTTGTGTGTACTAAATAAATGTTTTTCTTTCTTAAATCAATTGATATCAAACGATGACCCCATCAAAAGAAAAAAAATAAAGCAATCATATTTTTGTAGACCAATATTTTCGTGCAAAATTTCATTACAAGACTAATAGTGGCGACGACCTCTGTGGCGCAGTGGGCTAAGGTCTGGCTGAGACGCAGAAGGGTTCGATTCCCGCCGCGGAACAAATGTTTGTATGATCTGCATGTGTTTGTCTCGGGTCTGGGTGTTTCTATGTATAATATGTATGTATTTATTGGTTTAAATTTATTTATATTATTTTTGTTATTAATGGATTTATCACAATGTTTAACTGGTTGCATAATTTTATATTATATTTGTATTCGTTAAATGCCTATTTACCAAACATGTAAATATTTTTATTAGTTTTAAGAGTTTTACCTGTTAACTTGCCAATTATCGTTAGTTAATGTATGTTATGTTATGTTATGTGGTACACTCATGGCGTGTGGCAGTAGCTGTTGCGCTACTCACGATGGCGCCACTTAAAACCAGCGATGCAGCAGCCTTCACAGTTCTGTATCATATGCTGAGTGGTAGCCGTTTATTCGTCACTGTACATATACTAGTTTATATTATATTTGCACTGTATTTGATATGTGACGTTTAATAAATATTTTCTATTCTATTCTATTCTATTTAGAATAAAAAAAGCATATAAGTAGTATATCAGTCATGTCACCCATAAATATTGTAAAGATCGCAGGAAGGAGTGGATGGAGAGGGCTCAAAATCGTTCTTCCTGGAAATCTATTGGGGAGGCCTGTTTCAGCAGTGGACTTCTTAAAGGATGATGATGAAACCTTCAACAATAGGTAATAAGCAGTAAGTATGCAAATAAATTGCTCTTTCCTTCGGAGCAAGGATTACTTGTTCATTTTATATGCAATTTCATGACAATGAAACGAAGATTTATAATTATATTAAGGTTAATTAAATTATCTTAGTTAAAAGAGAGATTTGAAGATGTTGTTTTGTGCATGTTGTGTTCTCTTCTAGATCATACACTCGTGTACTTATTTTTTGTTATTTATCCTTAATTAATTTAAGTTTCTACGGATTACCAGTTAAGATAATTAGTTATACAATGGCTTAGCCTGCGTAGTTTATAATTCTATTGCCTTTATGTCCTGTTAGATATAGGTAGTTATTTAAATACGGCACATCGTTTCGTCACAGATGCCGCAGAACCTCAAGAAGAAAGTCTACAATCAGTAAGTATTGCCAGTGATGACATATGGACTTGGTCCATTGGACAAAGACTTGGTCGCTAACTATTACCCTACACAAGCTTAGAGTCGCGCAAAGGGCTATGGAGAGAGCTATGTTGGGTGTTTCGCTACGTGATAAAATCCGCAAAGAGGAAATCCGTAGAAGAACCAAAGTCAAACATAGCACTCAAAATTTGCAAGTTGAAGTGGCAATGGGCAGGATATAGAGCTCGCAGAACTGATACCAACGGTACCAACGGGAATAAAAGTTCTCGAATGGCGACCAAGGACTGGAAAAAGAAGCGTAGGACGACCCCCCACCCGATGGACTGACGACATTGTAAAGATCGCAGGAAGTCGGTGGCTGGAGAGGGCTCAAAATCATTCTTCCTGGAAATCAATTGGGGAGGCTTATGTTCAGTAGTGGACTTTTAAGGGCTATGATGATGATGATTTACATTATTACAGAAATGTAGAGAAACAATCAAGTCAAACGATACTTTATTCAATACAATCACAGGAATCACTTTGAAACGTCTTATATACAAGGTGAATTTAGGTGCCTATTCCTCCTAACCCAAGCTCTAGAAGAACCGGCAAGAAAGTCGTCTTGGTCCTAGTAATAATATAAATAATAGTTTAAAAAAACTAAAACACAACGATTTATATAGAAAACGAAACTAAAACATAGAAAATAAATTTTAATAAATGTAAGTAAGAAAACATTTTTTTATTTGAAAAAAGCGTGGGGCGCATGGTGTCAATATTTCATTGAAAGATATGAGAAGAAGGATTATCATTTCGATAATATCTTTAAAAGCACACCACGCTTTTTTTTATATAAATTTTTTTTTTCTTACTTACATTTACTTATTTAAATTTATTTTCTATGTTTTAGTTTGGTTTTCTATATAAAGCGTTGTGTTTTAGTTTTTTTAAACTATTATTTATTTTCTACTTTTTAGTTTTAGGATAATCGGATTTTTTTTTTCAAATTATTGCATTATCATCGGTCTTTGACAGGTGTGCAAAATTTTAATGAAATCTTGCCGTTTAAAGTGGGTCGAAATCGCGTCTTAAGGAGTCGGTTACAAACATACAAACATACATACAAGTGAAGCTAATATAAAGCGTATAATAAAATAGATGTGAAAGAATTGAGCTTTCTAAAGACCGCTTAAAATGATCGATAGATAGCTCAACTGATACAGTCTAAACATTTCCACATTGAATGACAATGCTAATACAAGCTGGGCTAGAACTCTTGGCTCGATGTTCCTACCAGACGCCGTGATATAATTTTGAATTGATATACCTAATAAACAAGTAATTGCCTTATTTTGTGAAGTTATTAAATGATTTGCAAATTTTCGATCTACAGCACCAAAAGTTTTTTATTAATCGAATTTTGTAGTTATAGTTATGTATGATAATAAACATTCGTAATCATATGATTCTTCGCGTAACTGCAATTATTATGAAAGTAATTTACAACGAATTCAATTTCTTCAGTTCGCACAATGATCTTTTAAATGGGTTCGTAACGTATTTCTTATGCGTTTCGGAATAACTGTAAGTGGTGGGTATTCTATTGTTTCGTCGGACTAGCTGAAATTTCGAAATATACGAACCATCATATGTGTTTCTTTGAAGCTAGATGATGCTGTGTGAAATGTCCAGCATTATTATTATTGACTTATTTTGCTTAAATAAAGTCCATATTAGAATAACATTTTTAAATGAGATTTAAAATTAGTTGAAATTGTAGTTATGGTCCTTCATTAAATAGATATTCCGTAGTTTTATTCAACACCAAATTACAAGGCGTCTACAATGAGCTAAAACATGTCAATCTTATTTTGTTTATTAATATAAAATATATATTTTATAATAATACTAGCTGACCCGACAGACGTTGTCCCGTCTTAACCGTCTTAATTAATATTGAGTTAGAATTAGTACAATCTATAACTGTCAAACTACTGACAGTTATGTAAAACGCTATAAGCTTACATTAGAAAAGTTTATATAGTCAAAGTTTATATGGTCACATTAATAATATCGTCGATAAGTTTTCTTAAATTTTATAATTTTTAATAACAAACACAACCAAAAAAGAGTTAGAGAAATCGGTCTACTAGCCGTTCACGCGTGGTGACGCGACCAAGGGAAATAGGGATTTATTTATATATAAATATATATATGTGT
Organism: Lampropteryx suffumata; assembly: GCA_948098915.1. Classification (NCBI taxonomy): domain Eukaryota; kingdom Metazoa; phylum Arthropoda; class Insecta; order Lepidoptera; family Geometridae; genus Lampropteryx; species Lampropteryx suffumata. The sequence goes on from OX402563.1 coordinate 8,101,362, forward strand.
GTGTAGATTTTAGTTAGATATTTTAGTTAGTCCAGCGAAACAACAGAATCAAATCCATTGACAGTCTGTCATCAGGAAAATGGGGTTTCACATAAAACAATTACTCCTGACATTCCATATTGATTCTCAAAATTACCAAATTGTGATGATACGACCAGAGAAAGGTTTTGACCGATATGAAATAACAGGTAAAGCAATGTCTTTTGAGGTCACCAAAGTTGATCACTGACTCATACGAAACGAAACAACATCCCTACTAATATTATAAATGTGAAAGTAACTCTGTCTGTCAGTTTGTTACGTTTTCAAGCCTAAACCGCTGAGCCGATTTCGATGAATTTTGGTATAGAGATAGATGGAATCTTGGAGAAGGACATAGGCTACGCATAGTCGTGGATCGCAAATATCGCTCAAAGCATTAGTAGGTATACTCTATCTATACTATAATCAAATCACATAATTAGCTAGCGTGTTTGACTGGCCCCTCAGCTAAGTTGGTAGTAGCTCTGCCTTCTGCGCTGTAGGCTGAGGGTTCGATTCCCAGGACATTTGTGTGACGAATATAGGTGTTTGTTCTGTGTCTTGGTGTTATAAAGTATCATATGTTTTAAAAATATATAAGTACTAGCTGCCCCGTTCGCGACTTCGTCCGCGCGTTTAAAAGAGAAAAAAACTACTTGTTAATCTAAGCCATTCTCGAATCCACTTGAACACACAAAAAATTTCATCAAAATCGATCCAGCCGTTTAGGAGAAGTTTTATTAAAACACACGCACATAAGATTTATGTAGGTAGGTACTAGCAGTTACCCGTGACTTCGTACGCATATGCTTAGAACCTCTTTTTATTTTTGGAAGGAATGCATTCTATGCATCTAAAGACCATCTCATCTATAAAAATTATAAGTTTAATCCCCTATTTCACCCCCTTCGGAAATTATTTTCCAAAAACATTGAAACACATATTTCTTCATTTCTTACCAAAAGCCTGAATATGAATTTTCAGATTCCCAACTTAAGGAAATATGAGTTGCCCAAACAAACTTTAATACCCTATTTTACCCCTTCAAGATGTTTTAGACAAAAAGTAGTCAATGTTCTTGCCCCGAATGCAATGCATCTTCTTACCAAATTTCATCAAGATCCGTTTAGCCGTGAAAACGAAAGAAACAGACAGACAGAGACTCTTTCGCATTTATAATATTTGTATAAATATAAAGATTTCATCTGTCATCTGGTCATGATAATTCAAGCTATGCTTAGTTTGTGGCTAGATGTGCAATGTCCACTAATATTTATTTATTTATTTATTTATATAAGTAACTTGTAATCACACATTCGGCAATTCGGTTGGTTCATTTCTAAATTTAGGAATGTCTAAAATATATTTTAGTTAGTCATATCATTTGTAAAACCTATTCGGTTGGTACCATCAAACTAAATAAGGAACACTTAATTAAATTAGGATAAGTTGGTAACAGCAGAATAACAATGTTTAATTTGACAGTCTAAACCTAGTTTTAGCTAAAATTTGTTAGGTTGGTGCCAACAGAATTGCCACCATTAGCTGATGCATTGTTTAAATCTGTTGACATCTCTTTTCATTCATTCATTCATTCATTCATACCTATTCTTATTCTAAATTCATACCTACATTCATACATTATTGACATTTGAATGACAAGCATACTTAAATACCACATTATATATAGATATCAGGGATACTGTAAAATAATAAAAAAAGAATTTAAAGGTGCCGATCGATGCCGCTTCCAAAGGTAAGTAGGGAATTGGTTTTTTAACTTGCACATCAACTTCGGTACCGAACTACCGAAATTTCGGTACTCGGATTTGCGTAATCGATGCGACCGGCGACATTCTTTACACAATCTCAGCCGTTAACACGCTTCCAGAACTTTCTGTTGTCAGTGGTTCCTTCTCGTCGTCAATGCATTTGGTTCACAGCCAGCTTGAGGAATAATGATGAGGCCTTGAAACTGGAGACTAGGAGAATGTGTCCGGTTAGCTTGCAGTTAGGATTTTATTTTCAATAACGGTATATATCAATAATATTTGCATAGAATATTCATTATAGCGGAGACGATATGTATATGACTGCTTTAGAATTAGATCATTTGATTCTTTAATTAGTATAGTAATCATTAACAGAGCCGTATTATATGTTTAAGGTGTGTTTCTATGTATATGTCTGTCTGTCTGTGGCATCGTAGCTCCCGAACGGATAAACCAATTTTGTTTCGTTATTTTGTCTGAAAATAACGCCATTGGCGAGTGTTCTTTCCTAGTTGATGAAGGGATGTCAGTAACGTCCGCCGCCGGTCTGATCGATTCGAATTTTGTAATTCTGTTCCATCAATGACATTGTAAGAACATGGAACCTTAACCTGATGCTGCAGCATCATCTGGAATCTGCAGGATATTCAACTTCTCTACTACAGCAGATGTATTGTTTGTAGCAAGAGGATTTGAAAATAACCGTCGATTATAACTCCAACGTTCTCCAACGTTCCAACTTTTAGCGGTAAGTTGTCGTGTCTGCATAAAAACGTGAGTAGCGTCGAGAATGTTGCATTATTTATCTTTTGACATTGATAAAAATGCCATTTTAACACTCTTCTCTTAGCGAACAGGCTATAACAAAAGGTTAACATTGCATCAGCATGTATATGGTCTGCTTAAAGGCTCGGTCAGGCGCTCTCCGCATACTGATTCCTTATGTCCGTGGTCCTATTTGTTTACTATTATAAGTACTATCATTATCTTGTGTCGTGCGTGGTATCCCTGTGCCACTCTTCACGTCTTCAGACTGAAAGTGAACTAACATTAGTTTAGACGGAGAATAGTAGTGTAATACAATGTATGTACATTGTGAGAAACACGGAATTTTACTCATATATTATTTTGTCGCTGAAAGCACCGACGCTGTTACGATTCATACAGAAAATCTTCATCAGGGTGAGTTTGATCCGCGATTCACTTGTTTCCGTTCGCGCTCGCGATTCGCTGATAATGTAGTTTGAGTGAAGTTTTTACGATATGTATAACCACCAATGTCTTTACCTGTGTATCACTATATAGTACAAAACAAAGTCGCTTCCCGCTGTCTGTCTGTCCCTATGTATGTTTAGATCTTTAAAACTACGCAACGCGTTTAAATGCGGTTTTTTTGTAATAGATAGAGTGATTCAAGAGGAAGGTTTATATGTATAATACATGCATAATAAAGTAGATAAACACTGATAGTTTTAGAGGTTTCTAATCACATTAGACATTCTGTAGTATATTTAGTATAAGCATTGCACCCGTGCGAAGCCGGGCGGGTGCAATGCCGGGCAGGTCATGAATACAAGGTGTGAATTAAACTGAGATTTTTTTGGTCGCTGGGCCCGAAGACCTCAGGTCACCTTAGGATTTGTTTACGCATATTAACACAACAATATTATAACCAATGCAAAACAATCGTTTCATAAAAATTACCTACCTGCTTCCAAATAATCGCTATACCAGTACCTATTATTAATTGTATAAATTCAAAGGTAAGTTAGTATCTACTTAATTTGATAAGTCACTGTATTTTGCATACCAGAAAAAACAAGAAACTCACACATGGCTGAACACGAAATATATTATAATTATACCTAATAAGATTCAATTAACTATACAACATACTAAACCTACTTTATAATAGCTAGCACACGACTTATCAGCGCATCTCAAAGTGATAATTAACATTTGCTTGAAACGTTAGAGAAGACCAGAAATTTAACATTCTGATATATTGACCTTCTATCCTAATAGGCGAGCCCTCCTAACGCAATCAAATAATTGTCGCTGAATTGCTTTGCCACTTGCTAGCGACCTTCTCGACGGCTGCGTCGACTGGGCTAAGGTCGCAGACGTCGGAAATCGGAAATGTTGCGGTGATTTCATAGTTGTTATCTATACTAATATCATAAATGCGAAAGTGCCTCTGTCTGTATGTGTGTTACGTTTTCACGGCTAAACGGCTGAACGGATCTTCATGAAATTTGGTAAGAAGATGTATTGAATTAGGGGGAAGAACATATGCTACTTTTTGTCTCAAAAAACCACCTTGAAGGTGTAAAATAGGGGATGAAAGTTTGTTTGGGCAACTCATATTTCCTTAAGTTAGAGATCTGAAAATTCATATTTAAGCTTTTGGTAAGATATAAAGAAATATGTGTTTCAACGTTCTTGCAAAATAATTGCCGAAGAGGGTAAAAGACAGAATGCATTCCTTCCAAAAATAAAAAAAGGTTCTAAGCATACGCGTAAGATGTCTCGGGTAACAGCTATTCTTTTTTTAACTGCTAGCGACCCAGGCTTCGCACAGATGCAATTTACATGTAATAATCAACCTTGATTATAAAACTATTTAATTTAAAAAGGATTAATAACATGATACGAATGTCATCATCTTTAGACTAGTCTAAAGATGATACGAATGTCATCATGCAAATATTGCATTCAAATATGCAATATGGATAAACTAGCTGTTACCCGAGACATCTTACGCGTATGCTTAGAACCTTTTTTTATTTTTGAAAGGAATGCATTCTGTCTATCTAAAGAACATCTCATAAGTTTAATCCTCCATTTTACCCCCTTCGGGAATTATTTTGCATGAACGTTGAAACACATATTTCTTTATTTCTTACCAAAATCCTAAATATTAATTTTCAGATCCCTAACTTAAAGAAATATGAGTTGCCCAAACAAACTTTCATCCCCTATTTTACCCCTTCAAGGTGGTTTTTTGAGACAAAAAGTAGCCTTTGTTCTTCCCCCCCTAATTTAATACATCTTCTTACCAAATTTCATCAAGATCCGTTCAGCCGTTTAGCCGTGAAAACGTAACAAACACACAGACAGAGGCACTTTCGCATTTATAATATTAGTATAGATAACAACTACGATCAATCAAAACACGATAGACCGTGTTTTTGACTGATTTGAACAAAAAGCTGTAATTGCGACTTAACTATAATAGGTTAAACAGCCTCGCGGACTTTATTGCGAGTAATGATGAGTGCTATAAACATGTAGTACCTACATTATTTTATGTATCATCAATCGCTTTCGCAGCGCACGCCAAATAATGATTTTTATAGGCAAATTGTTGATACCATGGGTGACATTGCAATTATACTCTCTCTCTCTAACTTTTTTTTTAATAAAATACTATATAAAAACTTTCTATGTAAAATATTTTTTATCTCTTTATAATACATAATACGTTTTAGTTTAGATTAACCTATAATAACTTATTTGCCATGGCCTTTAAATAGATCTGCATGTATTAATCTACATATTATAAAAAAATATGTTATATCAATGTGATATCATTACAAATTATTTTAAACTCGTACGTTTACTAATACGTAATTGACAAAACTTAGGCACTAACCAGCAACAAATTATGCTCTGCATTGATAAACTATGACATCACCAACTTTCATCGATATTGTGGACTGACTAGAGGCAGCTCTCATGTGCCCTTGCGCAAGAGTCGACCGGCATTCTAGTAGCGATCAGATCAGCATCGACTAGTCAGTCGAGCGCATTGACGCGAGCGCATTCTACCAATAAAGTGTTAAAAAAAGAAACAAATCTCTTTGTGATAGTGATTAAACCTCTGTGTAAAGCAACAGTATTTTTCATACAGCTCGATATTGTGAATGCATTGGATATGTCGGGTGCAGTCGGTGTCCTGAAGGAGTGAAATGAAGGGGAGGTCCTCGAAACTTCCAAGAAAGTTGCCAGTGGTATTGGGAAAAGTGTTATTACGGTGGATCTTCACAAAGGCAGATTGTGTCTTATTTGTTTACCGGTTTGTCATTTTTTATATCTATATATAAATAGGTATGTGAAGCAAAAACTTTGTACCCCTTTTTACAAAAATTGCGCGGACGCAGGAGTATGAAATTTCGCACACTTATAGTTTATATAGAGGAGTGCAGAATGATATTTTTTTTTTAATTATGCATAAAAATACATTAATTATTAGTTAATTACGGTTGAGTTTCGACCAGTGGGCGACCACTAGTTATGTTAGAAGAGTCTAATGTAGAGGTAGGTAGAGGTTGTTTAAATAATTTGATAAGCTTAACGTAGCGTAGGTAGCATAAATAAATAGTGCCGGACATTTCACACAGCATCATCTAGCCCCAGAAGCAGAGCATGTGTTATGGACACCACATGACTGATATACTACATAGATACCTTTTTTTCTTTTTTGTAAATAAATACCTACATGTTATACATAAAAAATATAAGCATTCAATATTATTACTTGTTACAGCCCATGACTTTGCTCGCGTGGTACATGGATAAAAAGTACCCAATATGTTATTTCAGGTCGTTATCAATATCTATACCAAGTTTAATAGCCTCCATCGGCGTAGGTAGGTACTACCACAAAAAAAATGGTATACCTAAATGTGGATAGTGGGCTATTGTTACTAATATGTCCAACAATACCTAGTACTTATAGAGTTGCTCTCGCAAATTACAACTCGGTTTGTTCCTGGTTTATTAGTATTTTATTAGTTATTTATTCCATTGACAAATAACATTTTTGGTATGCGCAAATATAACTTTTTCATATAGATCGTTTTAAACAATCCTTAGATAGCTCAATTGGTTTATATGTAGATATTTTATAGTATTATTATTTTGTATATTTCATTAATTATTTCGTAAATAAACCACTTTCACAAAACAATATTTCACGGTTTATAATATGTGATATTTATTGATAAATATCACATATTCTAGCCTCATCACGTTTTATTTATTAATATTCCAGTCACGTATCTATACTAAATATTATAAATGCGAAAGTGTCTGTCTGTCTGTTTGTTACGTTTTCACGGCTGAACGGATCTTGATGAAATTTGGTAAGAAGATATATTGCATTCGGGAGAAGAACATAGGCTACTTTTTGTCTCAAAAATCAACCTTGAAGGGGTAAAATAAGGGATAAATGTTTGTTTGGGCAACTCATATTTCCTTAAGTTAGGGATCTGAAAATTCATATTTAGGCTTTTGGTAAGAAATAAAGAAATTATGTGTGTACCCGAAGGGGGTACAATAGGGGATTAAACTTATGAGATGTTCTTTAGATGGAAGAAATGCATTCTATTTCTTCCAAAAATAAACAAAAGGTTCTAAGCATACGCGTACGAAGTCGCGGGTAACAACTAGTTTTATATATTAAAAAAAATTCCGAATGTTTGGATGTTTGTTTGTACTCAATAATAGATGAATCAATTTGGATGATACATGGTATAGATAAATATTTGGATCAGAAATTACATCATTGGATACTTTTTATCAACTTACTATGCGGGAAAATCCGAGGGCAGAAGCTACATATAACATAAAAATTTCGTAGATTTTGTAATTTTTATCGTCTTTATTGAATAATAGATCCGTTTAATTCAAATCAGTTATAATCAATACAATCATAAGGAGCACGTCTTACATGCTAGGTGAATTTACGTGCCAATTCCTACCCAAGTCCAATAAGAATTTATAAGAAACTCGTCATAGTCCTGCACGCCTACTCTTGAAATCGATAAACGGTATATCGGGTCAATAATCGTGCAAACCCTACTCTTAGCTACATCGTTTCAACTCGTTTTGGGCGATGGAACGATCGATATTACTTTTGACGTTCGACGTCGTACCGTAATCCTCCATAACAGACGATTAATTTGAATTTGAAAACGAAACAACTGTCAGTTTGTCTAAGTTCGGCATACATTTCAACGACATTATCGTTTCGATATATCGAAATCGTTTCGCAGAGTAGACGCCCTGAGTAACAGTAAATTAATCGAGTCGAAGACTTGTTGTATTTTATGTGGCGAGGTGCATTGTGCATGCGATGCGACCTTTCACATAAGGACACTGTGCAATGTGGTCAGTCGTCATGTGCCGAATAATTCCGACGAATAACTCCTTGACATCCTGAACTCAAGGCTCTGTCTGAGTAAGGAGGTACCTACACGTAAAGATGTTCACTAGACCCTTACGACGCCTGTTGGACCCTTATACATAAACTTAGTCTAAGAGAACTAGCTAACAAAACTAATTACTCAAATATTAATACAATTGGATAATCTTGTTCTTAGATAATCGACGGAGTGGCATATATTATAAAATTTGGAATGGCAATTCCTTGATTACGAAATGGAAAGCACTTATAAAATATAAATGATGATGAAATTACGTAATATATAAAACTTTCGCTGTTTTGTATGCAAAAAATTACTTGAAGTGCCACAGAACTTACATGCTTGTGCAGAGTTAGAATAATTTTATGTGAAGCCTTTATAAAGAATGATTAATGCTTCTGAGTCGACTCGGGATAGAAAAAATAGGTTGTAGGTAGGTATTAACTTTGATTAACTTTGGTACTTTGACGACCTCTGTGACGCAGTGGGCCAAGGCGCGGCTGAGACGCAAAAGGTTGCGGGTTCGTATCCCGCCGCGGGACAAATGTTTGTATGATCTGCAAGTCTTTATCTCGGATCTGGGTGTTTCTATGCATAATATGTATGTTTTTATGCTGACTGGCCTGTCAGCTCAGTTGGTAGTAACTCTGCCTTCTGCGTAGGTTGAGGGTTCGATTCCCTCCCATGATAAACATTCGTGTGAAAAGCATAGGTGTTTGTTCTGTGTCTGGGTGTTATAAAGTATGTATTTAAAAATATATAAGTATTCTATCAGTCATCTAGTCACCATAATACAAGCTTAGTTTGGGATTAGATGATGTTGTGTGCATTGTCCAGCAATATTTATTTATTTATTTACAAAAAAAAAAGCATATAAGTAGTAAGTAGGTATATCAGTCATGTGGTATACCCATAACACAAGCTCTGCTTACTTTGGGACCAGATGATGCTGTGTGAAATGTTGAGCATTATTATTATTAATAACTGTTAACTATTTATATTTTTTGTTTTTACCAAGCCGGTAAACAATCATGCGCCTCACTATGTACGTCCGCATATCAGAGGTACCAGAGGTAACACACGTGCGTAACCGTGCCGTGTACAGTTATTTTGTCTATTCGCCCAGTAATTTCACGTGCTCCAGTAGCCTTCAAGCAAAGTCAAGCTTGGAGGATCTCGAACTGAGTGGTTGGTTTGGTTGTTGACTCTTGGTGCCCACCAAGACGGGCTCTTGTTGAAGAGCCTACCACCTTAGTAATAATTGTATTTAACTACGTAATGTAATGACAGTATCTATGCAATAAAGTGCGTTTTAATGAATTATATTAGGTATTAGGTATAGGGGTACCACAGCGTTCGATATTAGTCCTTTTTTTATACCTAGTATACGCTAACGATTTACCTTTTTTGGAAAAAATATTTGTGATATACCTAGTTTTATTTGCTGACGATACATCATTAATTTTTAAAGTTGATAGAGGTAAAACTAGTTTTTGCGATAACGTAAATGAATCTTTATCGTTAGTTCTTAAGAGTGTACTATAGCTCAGCTAAAACTCGAATTTTGCCTCCACTATCTATCTATCCCGCACTATCTATCTCGCACGCACAGTTGTGCATAAGGTGACGCGAGGTCAAAGCGTAAATAATCTTTTACTAAATGCTAAAAAAAACTAAATTGTATCAAATTCACATTGCCAAATGTTATTCATAGCCCGACCAAAATTGAAATGAATGGGGGAGGCAATGAATCTTGTACATTCCACGATCTTCTTAGGTCTTCAACTAAAACTATAGTGGGGACGTTGAAATTCTTGCTTAGTTTAGTTCCGCTGCATATGCAGTTCGTGTGATACGTTGGCTGGTGAAGCTACAGCTACACTAGTTTATTTCAGCTACTTCCATAGTGTTATGTCATATGTCATATGGCATTATTCTCTGGGGAAAATCAGCTGATATTGAAAAAAAAAACATTTGTAATTCAAAAAAGGGCAATACGTGCTATTTATAGAATAAAACCACGAGAGTCTTTGAGAGAAATATTTAAAGAAATTAATATTCGCACAATAGCTTCACAATATATATACGAAACTTTGCTATACAATAAAAAAATAGAGATGGATTTCAGCAAAATAGTGATCTTCATAGAATCAACAATAGGATTTCTTGCCAGTTCTTCTCGGGCTTGGGTTAGGACCAATTGGCACCTAAATTCACCTAGCATGTAAGACGTTTTAAAGTGATCCTTGTGATTGTATTGAATAATGTATATTTTGAATTTGAATTTGAATTTATTGTACAATCCTAGGTATGTCACTATTATACCTTTCGCTTAAATATAAGGTAGTTACTAGGGGGAATCACTAAGTATGCATAAGTAATGCGGGGCCAACGAGATAGCCGGTAAAGTTTTATTTCTCATTGTTTTAGTTTCATTTGGTATGCGTGTCATTTACAAGTCCGATCTTCAATGAATAGCAGTGTGGATTTCTTCGAGAGCCTAATAGACGAGGATGGCCGGTTTGCTGAATTGAATTGTCAAGAACCCCCGGTGTCTAGAGGGCATCGGTCACGGCCGCGGCCAATAATAAATCCAGGTATGAATTTACATTGGTAGGTAGGTACCTACTTACCTATTAAACATACCTACTCAGGATCCTTTTTCAGACAATAGAAATTAAAGAATTCAATATTGACCTCCTTGGTTAATGTAAATATTGTATTCTCTTTGCGTGAAATATTGATCAAGTACAATAAAATTACAGAGAACTCTTTGTAGGTATCCGAACGAAACTAGTTTCACTTTGTTTTGTTACTAAAGAATTGTCAGTTTGGCACATGCGCAGTAGTTTTTTTGTGTTGCCGTTTCATATGAAATGCTTAAAATTTTGGTAATAATTTCGTTCAAATAAATTATGAGTACAGCTGGTCCGGCAAATCAATAGAATAAATACTATTATAATCCATATCCATAATAAAAGTTCGCAATTGACTCTGCCTGTATCTCTATTTGTTTGTTTTATATCTTTTCACGGCTAAATGGATCTAGATGAACTTGGTAAGGAGTTAATATAGTAATTGTTTGTTCGCCTTGTTTTGTTTATTGTAAGATTGTCCATGTTAGCTACAGAAAGAGTGCTTCTGGTGCTAAATGAACTTTAATACATACCTCTTTATTTTAATTTTAATAAAATTTTAGATAGCACGAAATTCACAGGTATTATGTAGGTAAGCCCAGTTATTATAGAATTGTAAAGAAACCCTTCCATACAGGCCTTTTGATTATAACGATTGCCGTTCTGTACATATACTATTAAAATTAAATAATATAAAAAAATACAGATCGGCAAGAGTATGTGTTGTTTTTTCTTAAAACACGGCTTATTCGCAGTCGTTTACAAATTAAATTTTAAAACTCTGGCAACACTCGCGTGCCTCATTCACTCAACTTAGCAGTCAGTTAAGTTAACTAACATGCTCACTGGCTCGATTCAGTGATGCCAAATGAAGGGGATTCATTGCAAGTTCGGGGTTATTTTTGGTTTCCGCTTATGGGGGGACAAATCTTTTGGAGAGATTATTGAGAGGGAAATTTATGAATAAATATCCTTACAGGTTTTTAGAACAGAGCTATTTTACGATGCGAGTAGATTTGTTGCGGGTATCAATGAATACCTATTAAACATCATATTAGCACAACACTATGTACGTGATTCGGTTGTCACTCGTCTGTTGTAGATGTTAATTTTGTTCGGGTTCAGGTTAGTTTCGTGTCATTTGATAATTTAATGGTTTGATCGTGGTTTATTCATCATTTAATCAGTTAATTTAGTCAGTTTACATCCGAGATGGTTAGTTTGTTTGATTCATTTATTTCATTCAGACTTTATAGATTTAACACCGAATAAATGTATAATGTAATTACAAGTTTAGTGGTAGTGAAGGCAAGAATTATGTCAAAGATGCTTTACTAGAATGTCTAGCTGAACCTCTAACAATAGAGAAGGAAAACATGATACAAGCCCGGCTCGTTGCCAGCCGTTATATACCTGCAACCGAAACGACACCGCATGTACCTACTGATTCGTCTTTCCTGCGGGACCTGTCAGCAAGGTCGAGAGGTTAGTGTGGGTACCTGGGAAGGCCTGCGCTATCAAACAGAATCCCAGGCAGAGTGACGTCAGTGGAGAGGAAACTTCACCCACCTCAGCTAGCTGGAGTGGATCCATGAATGAAAGTTTTTAATTACAATTAACTGCTCTGTAACTTTACTAACGCCACCTAAATCAGCTTCAACAGATGAACAAAGGCCAATGATGATGATGATGATAGCTGAACTAGAATGAATGAGTTAGACAAGTTGTATCGTTTCATATTTTATTTGTAAGTAGGTGTAAATTTCATTTCACTATGTAATAAAAATTAAACCCCTTTTTAAGTTATTTTTTCTTATATGTAAAACAAACTTAAATCTGGGATATTCAGGTAAGGAATTAAAATAAAATTTGTAATGTTGAATTGATAATTTAAATACCTGTGCTTAGTTTGGGGGCTTTTTTTTAATACCTGGTTTTCGGGGGGATTTCATGCTAAGTTTCTGGGAATATTCACTTAACTACATGGCAACACTATCCTCGCTAGGCAAAAGAAAATGGCCGACATGACCAGCTAGTGTATTGATTTTGCATATTTAATCGTCGTGAATCCGTGATGTTAAAATTAGATTGTAAATTACAGTGAACTCACGTATTCATAATGTCGAATTTGTGTTCTAGAATAGTTTCAAAACCCCAGAAAAGGTTGCAGGAAGGTAGAGATAGCATGTCTGTTGCACAAACCAATGCATGGATGAATGGTGAGAGTTTTGTATTGAATTTAATTCAGAGATTTGTATTCAGTGTACCAAGGTTATGTGTACTTTTTAAAACGTTTATTGGGTTATTTTTGGCTATTTTAGGTAGATATCTAGGTCATTATTTATGCGTTATTTCTGAAAGTCATGCCCAATTTGTATAAAATAAAATCAGCTGAGGAGAACTGTAGCTTTATACAATTGTTTGTATGTTATCGAAATTCAATTTAATTCTGTGGACATGGACATAGGATATACTTATTCTACTATGTCCTTGAATTGTGGATTGTCGCCCTGCCAGTTCTAATTGGGTACCATCAAGGCCATCAAGTACAAAGTTACTAGCGCTCTTTCAGTTTGATAAAATATTACATTTAATTATTGTTTGCAGCTGAAAACATTAACAATGGCGGGGGGCTATTACTGTCACCTCCCCATACAATATCTCAGCGTGAGACGGGTACGCAAGTTTCCCAGTGCTACAGTGGGCCTCCATCGCCTTGTGGATCTACAAGTGTCACCCCCTCGCCCACAACATCGCCTGCACCACCACCTGGCTCTGCAACCATCGATCCCAACTGGCAGGCTACAAAGCCAACTATACGAGAAAGAAATGCAGCTATGTTCAATAACCAACTCATGTCTGACATCACATTTATAGTTGGCAGCCCATGTGAGATTTTTTAAATTATAATCCAAAATCTTATAAACCATACTTGCAACCATTTTGACCAAATAGACTTTTCCAGGTCATACACAAATAATACCCGCACATAAATATGTCTTAGCCACTGCCAGCTCTGTGTTCTATGCAATGTTTTATGGAGGACTAGCTGAATGCAAGAATGAAATAGAAGTGCCTGATGTTGAACCTTCTGCATTTCTCACTTTATTGAGGTTAGTCTATTGAAACATACTTTAAACATTTGCAATCATAATTCATATTGTTTTAATAGTTAATACAGCATAACTGAAATATCAGGAATAAACAAAAGTAATATAAAAAATATGTCCTAGTATATTTTCTGACTTTAAAGTAGTATTATTCTAACAAATACATATCTATTTCTATTTCCAGATACATTTATTGTGATGAGATTCAATTAGAAGCAGACACAGTACTGTCAACACTCTATGTTGCAAAGAAATATATTGTGCCACATTTGGCCAAAGCCTGTGTCAATTATTTGGAAACAAGTCTCACAGCTAAGAATGCTTGCCTTCTCCTCAGCCAATCCAGGCTATTTGAGGAACCTGAACTCATGCAGAGATGCTGGGAAGTGATTGACGCTCAGGTATGTGAATCAACAGAGAATCTAGCTGCAATACGCTTAGAGCAATCCTCATCATACAGTAGTCTGCTTATGGAACTGTCAGAATCTTCCAGTCTGAATTTGTCCAGCCCAGGGAGCAAAGAAAGTATAGAAAATCTAAGTATTTGCAATTTTAACTCATATAAGCATAAGAATTAGTATTAATAATGCTCAAAATTATGAAATCTAATTTTCACAATTTACACTGCTTGTGTTCATGGAAATTTGATCTGCCCTTCTGTATAAATTTAATATTTAAATGTGCCATTAAAATTGTATACTAATTAATGGTTGTGAAATAATTATGTTTGTGTGATTAATTCTACGTAGTCATAGTGATTGAATGTGTAAATGTAATAATACCCTTCTATGTGTGTTTCTAGTCAGTCTAGGCTGAATAAAAGTAACTGCAATACAGTTTGCTTAGATTTCTTATAGTATGTAATGTAAATAGATGTTGTGTCAAGCATGTATGTAACTGTTTGTCAACATGTAATTCTGTAAAATCATTCCAACTGTGTAAAGGGAAATCAATAAAAAAATCTCACATAATTGTATTGCAGTTTTAATTGACCTTCTCCATATTAACCAAAACCATTATTTCTAGGCTGAAATGTCACTGACTTCAGAAGGATTTGTGGACATAGATGTATCTACGCTGGAATCAGTATTAGCTAGAGAGACTCTCAATTGCAAAGAAATCAATTTATTTGAAGCTGCGTTGACATGGGCTCATGCTGAGTGTGTGAGAAGAGAGATAGAGCCCACACCAAATAATAAAAGAGCCATGCTTGGAAGTGCCATACACCTTGTTAGATTCCCCACAATGTCACTAGAAGAGTTTGCAAACAGTGCAGCACAACTTGGAATACTGACTCCTCAAGAAACTATAGATATATTTTTGCATTTTACTGCAGCAACTAAACCACTATTGACTTATCCTATCAAGCAGAGGACTGGTCTCAAAGCACAGGTATTTTACTTAATAATTAAAATGATTTTGTTCAATGATTATTAGTTAGTAAAGTAAGTTAATGTATGTTTTATATATTTTTCAGATATGTCACAGATTCCAATCATGCGCTTACAGAAGCAACCAGTGGAGATATAGAGGTAGATGCGATTCTATCCAGTTTTGTGTTGACAAAAGGATTTTCGTGGTTGGATTTGGATTGTATGGGTCATCAAATGGAGCAGCTGACTACAATGTAAAGATAGAACTAAAGCGTTTAGGGAGAGTACTGGCAGAGAATAACACAAAGTTCTTCTCTGATGGCTCAAGCAACACTTTCCATGTGTATTTTGAGAACCCTATACAGATTGAACCCGAGTGCTCCTACACAGCTTCCGCAATCCTGGATGGCAGTGAGCTCAGCTATTTTGGTCAGGAAGGTCTGAGTGAAGTTTACATGGGCACAGTGACATTTCAATTCCATTGTTCATCAGAGAGTACAAATGGAACCGGAGTGCAAGGAGGACAAATCCCAGAACTTATCTACTATGGACCCACAGTGAACACTGCTCTGGCCAATACAAACTCTAATGAGGACTGACAATCAACCAGATCTCCGTCTATTTGTTATTCAGTGTAGAAGCCGCCATTCAATTTAGTTTTTATAAATTGCCTCAATTTAATGAATTATTTGAATCCAAAAAATGTATACTTAACCATTCCCCAATTATTGAAATTTGTTTTGTTTAAATGTTTTCGAGTTGTGTATATTGTTAAATGTAGTGATTAAGAATGTGATATGGGTGTTGTAAAGAGCTCTCTATTCATAGATATTAGATCTATCCCCTTTCCCTTACAAAATAATTTTAATTGAAATTTACTATTATATTACTTAGGTACAACTGTTTTGTTTTATGTTACAATGCCATACCCCAAAACCTTTAAGGTAACTTAGGAGGTACAATTGTGGAACTACAAGCTAGCCTAGTGAAAAAGTTCAGCTTTTAGGGAAAATAGCTATACCTACATAAATTCTACTAACATTATAAATGCGAGTCCTTATTACTTAAGTCAAATGTCAAATAATAGGTAGCATTTTAAGTAACCATTAAGTATAAGAGTATCCTAGAGTGGCTATAAGAGTATCCTATAATCATACATTAGCTAATGTGCTATTTAAATCTGTTATTCATTGACCCCTGATATCGGAGTGGTGCAGCGCAGATTCTTCTACGGTGATGTTGTGATCATGATGTAGTAGATATAAGAACTTTTTGTAAACACTACTGCCGATGGCCATTTTGTGGTCCAGCTGTAGTATGGTAGCGCTACATTGTGCTACTACTATACGCAGCTCCAACTCCTAACATCAAAATAGAATAACAAGAAGAAATCATACCTTAACACCATGCTAAATATGTGATTATAGAGGGTAAATCCAGAGACTAGACTATAATGAATATGTATAACACTCACCATTTGGAGGAACATTGATGCACAACGCTCTTGCCAACTTGAAGTAGGTGCGACCAAGCTGATAACAACAAATTGGTACTGCATCACTGACATCAATCAATAAATCTGATAATTTTGCTAAAGAACTGATTGCAGTGAGACTTGGACCTACAATATTTTACAGGTTTCTATTTATGTATCTATGTACCTCTTGAGCAGCAGCTAGTTATAAATAAAGATGATGCAGCATAGTAAGACACTAATAGTAAATATTGCTGGACAACGCACACAACACCATCTAGCTAGTCCAAGACTAAGCATAGCTTGTATTATGGTGACTAGATGACTGATATAATACTTATATATTTTTAAATACATACTTATAATACTTTATCACACCTAGACACAGAACAAGTAAAACGTAAAAGGATACGGGATGTGCCTTCTGTTCTGCAGGTCATGTAGACGCATGCAGCTTGCGTGTGGCTTGCTGGGCGGCCTATAGTCAGGTGGAGGGAAAGAGCCATCTTGTAGAAATTACAGGCAATGTCTATACATTGCTGGTTGAGCCGCAGTTGTTGGCAAAGGCTTGTTATTCCTTCTCTGGCCTTTCTCAATGTAACTTCTCTGGATTCTTGACCAATGCCAACATTGAATGCTGAAAATGGTTTATTACTTTAGTTATTACAGAAAAGTTTACTGACTAAAACAAAACCTAGAGCTAATGGCAAATGATCCATACAGTTCAGTTAGTAAAATCTTCAGGTTCACAACCAGCCCTGGCCAAACATTTAAATATATAAATATTGGAGAACTTAGGACACAACACTGTCTAGCCCCAAACTAAGCGCAGGTTGTATTACAGTGACCAGATGACTGATAGTATACTTATGATATTTTATAATACTCAGACAGAACAAACACCTATGTTCTTCACACAAATGTTTATCCTGGGAGGGAATAGAACCTCAACCTACAGCGCAGAAGGCAGAGCTACTACCAACTGAGCTGACCTTTGCTTAGTTTGGAAGTATGTAGATGATACTGTGTGAGTTGTCCAGCAATATTTAACTCGTCAGTTGTCTAGTAACTGTTGAAAACAATAGCATACCTCTTCCGAAGCCAGTAGCACCACCTTTAGATTCAGCAGACACAAACTGTCCAATAGCAGATGCTCCTCCATGGGCATTCTCTTGGAACTCTACTTCTGCTACTATAATGTTGTCTTCCAACACAGAACCACAGTTAGTGCACACAGCATCTCCACGAGCTGGGTCTACTTCAATGTCAGAGGACCCACAATGCTTGCATTTCTTTCCAGACATACTGCAATAAATATACTGTTCTTTTTTAATTTATTCATACCACTAAATCATTAGATACTTAGTTAACAACCAAAGTTAATTAGGTAGGTAAATACAAAGGCACTATAGAAGAACTCAAAAATAAGTTGAACTCACATGCAAGATGTGATGAAGACACTTGGTAGGGAGACACTGGTTGATATAATAATTTATTCTTGGTTTCTGGGATTCAGAATTGCAATCAACAATAGGCACGCCTGTTTCGCTTGTAAAGCTTTTGCTATTCTGTGTTTGAGAAGGTCCTAAACAAAGTTATTAAAAAAGTCCATGTGGACATTGAAAAAATTTCAGATTCGCAAAAAATTAAATGCGATAGTAAAATATCCTAGTGTGTAATGTAAGTACTGTAAGTACTGTAATAATAACGACAAAAACTAGATGCAGGCGGCGAAATTTAATTAAATTTAATAGAATAGTAGCCGGCCTTTCGGAGGGCACAGTCGCCAAATTATTTCGATTCGATTAGAAGAAGACAGGAATCTAATCTAGTGTTTCAACAACAGCTGACTTGACAAACATGCTACTTCTTCTTCATAATCTGGCATTTGTGTTGATGCCAATTTTTCTAGTGTTTTGCAATTTTGACATTGACACTTGACATTTTTAGTAAGATGTCAGATAATTACGTTTTAAAAACCGAAAGAAAACAGACTTAATGAAATTTGAGCCCATAAAAAAACTGAATCGAGAACCTCCTCTTTTCGTGAGAGCATTAAAAATGTTTTTTTTGTGCTTTTTATTTTAGTACTATATCAGTTTTCGAAATTCAAAAACAAAATTTCGATTTTTTTTTTCGTGAATGACATATTTTGCCAGCTTTTGATTTTAAAACCAAACTACACAACCAATTTTGATTAAACTTTTAAGGGACCAATGGGGAAGTTAGTAGGTAGGTTTATCCTTTCACATGAAAAAATATTTTTTTCAAATCTGTTCATAAATGACGCAGTTAAAGGTAACAAACATAAAATTAAGAATTGAGAACCTCCTCCTTTTTTGAGGATAATAAAATAATAGGTAGTCGATTGTCATTTGTTATTTTTAGCTTCAAGCATTTTCATTTTTAACAAGTAAACATAAAAAATTTTATTCCAATTATTCACACCCGAGTCCATAACTCTAGCTTTATTCAAAAATTACAAATAAAACTTATATAAGTAACTCAAAATAGTAAATATGTAGGTAACATAAAAGCGCAAAGTGCCTACGTATTTAGTTAGGTAGGTACATAATTATTGAAAGTGAAAAATGTAGGGGAAAGTGGGTAACAGTGGATGAATTGCTTTTATTCTTCAGCTTATCACACCTCAAATTTATGGTCGCTTTCGTAGTGACTTTATGATAATGTTCATTGAATACAATTGCAAAATTGTTTTTTTTTATGCTAACTATCAGATCAGATCAATCTGATATCTATCTACCCACTAGATAGTTTTAAAAAAAATGGGAATTTAACAACTATGTCCTATGCCATGGTCGCTGCTACTTTCTTTGTAGGCTTGGATCCTGTTGTTTCGCTGGACAAACTAAAATATCGCAAAATACTAACGATTTTATTTTATATACACCAAACCTGAGTTAGAGTAACATATTTGAATGAAACTTCTTTAATTTACTAAATGCACATTTGTAGTTGGCGTGTTTTAGCACTTTTTGGATGCCATGTAATTTGGTATTGATTAAAACTGCGGAAAATCATAAGAAAGTTAATTAAATACACAAAATATCAATTTGGAATTATTTTAAAATTGGCGATTATAATAATGCCAGACATGTCACACTACATCATCAGGCCCTAAAGTAAGCAGACCTTGTGTTATGGGTACAAATTGTCAGTTAAACTACTAACATACATATTTTTTTATAAATAGGTACATATTTTAAATAGAAACACCCAGGCCCGAGACAAATACTTGCAGATCATACAAACATTTGTCCTGCGGCGGAAATCGAACCCGCAACCTTCTGCTTCTCGGACGGGTCTTATTATTGTTAACTACTCTAATTTTATCTTTAGTGTAAACAAAATTAGATCGTTCATATATTACGATATTTTTGTTAATATAAATTTAAAATTTAATTTATAACGATTTAAATTTAGGGCCTTTTTTTTTCTTTAGTGTCCCCCTTGATCCACCGTTACCCACATTCCCCTACCTACTTAGGTACTTATTTTACTCGCAATGAAAAGTAGGTAGGATTAGAGGTTTGTATAGAGGAGGTTGCATGAAGGAGATGCGAGCGAAAGATGCAGGTTTGATTCCAGCCGTGAAACAGCTATGAATATTCGGAGATCTGTAGGTATATTACAATAAATAATATTTGTTTATTTTCGTAGGTATGTTAAATTTAAGTTGTCTAACTACATAATACAACGAAACCGTGCTAAACTAAAACTACCTGTAACTATATTTCATGAAATCTGATGACGTCACTGAAAGTAGTCGTTCTTATTGGCTGAATATCACGCGATATCCATAAATACACGATGAGATCACCCTACGGTTTTATGCGCTTAACTAGTATTACCTCACGAACAGAATGTACTAACTTTCATGATATCTGTTGGCTGATAAGACCTTTGGAAGCAGTAAACTATACAAAATTCTTAGTAAAGGGCATCCCCAAAGCGATGACGACGTCACCCATCAGCGACCATCGTTGAATTCGTTTCGTTCGTTTCGTACAATCTGTCTGCAGCTGATGAGTCACCATTGTTGTGTTAACTTTTGTAACATTAAGATATTTTTTTGAAAGGCGCTTATTTTATTTTTATACAATCTCTACACCGTTTCTGTGTCCTTTCTGTCATGTCAATTATTTAGATGTAGTGAACTGTCAAATAAACTTCGCTCGCTCAAGTTATTGTATTATTTGACCGTTTTTGATGGCAAGATAAAATACGCGGAATTTCGAAGTGTGTGTGTACAATATTTTGTTTTAGTATCTACGAACTGCTTAGTATTTTGGACTTGTAGTGCTTTGGACCCTTTGTAATAATGAAGCTGGAAATCAGTGATAGTCAATCAAACCAGTCTGACTTCTCCTGCGACAGTCAATCGTCCCAGGGATCGTCTACAAATGACTTCGTTTCATCAGTACCAACTTCAAGATCTCTCCTTACCGTGAGTACCCACTATACTTTACATATTTACCTACTTTCTGATTGATGTGACCAATCAAAAACTTTATTACCTACAAACAACTTTGGTTTCAAAGTTCACTAATTATGGCCTTCAGGATTTTCTAACCTGGAAATTTATAGACCACAGTTGTTGTAGTTACCTTAAGATACTAAGGTAACTACATACATACATACATTAAGAAAATTCATGTCAGTGAACCAAACCAAACATATATTATAGTGCAAGCAAAAAAAACAGCTTATATGACACTACTCGCTCCCAACATTTGAATAGACTATTATCTAAAAATTATGTTAGTTTAGTGCCTTTGTACAGTAGTCTTTATTCATAACATATCAATAAATACTTAGGTATGTAAGATGCAAGTACTTGAAAAAGAAGGAAATAATAATTAAACAATTATTTTGTTACGTAAGATACATAACTAAACCGCACCAGTAAATAAAGAGAAAAAAGTTTTAATACTAGCTAGACCTTTATGCTTTAAAACGGCTGCAGCATTTTTCACCACCAGGTGAGATTGTAGTAAATCCAAGATTGGAAATTCTGTCGCTCTATCTTTTTAATTTATTTATCATTATAAACTTAATTAACAAAAGTACTTAACACAACACTAATAAACCACTGAGGTTTGGCCATGTGTCATTAGAGATTTACATCGATCTTACAACACAAAGAGTAGGTAGCTGGTAGATGTACTAATAAAAATAATAACTAGGTAAATACATTTCCAAGGTGATAATGTAAATAGGTACCTAAACAAGATAATGTACCTACCATAAGGTGTC
The DNA here is from genome assembly GCA_948098915.1 of Lampropteryx suffumata. Lineage (NCBI taxonomy): Eukaryota > Metazoa > Arthropoda > Insecta > Lepidoptera > Geometridae > Lampropteryx > Lampropteryx suffumata. The sequence goes on from OX402563.1 coordinate 8,123,234, forward strand.
ATAATTTAATATTATTTATAAAAAAATATTTTAATTTTGGCTTAATATTTATTTGTGTGATAGACTCTACAAAATCGAAGGGTAGATCGTTCATTATTTGAGGCTTCTTTTGTTGAATTGTAGTAGTGTGAATGTTTGTTTAGCCATGTTATCATGAGTAGGGTAACTATGATAATGATTTATAGGTACATAAGTTTTCATTTACAATTCTGTAAATAACTAAATGAATGAATGGAAAGAGGCTCACAACACAATTAAGTAGTACTGACTAGGCTTGCGTAATATCTCAATGCAAGATAGGTACTATAACAATAATAGATAATAAAATGTATGTTTGTCCTAAGCCTGGGTGTTATTAAGTGTCATAAGTATGTATTTAAAGGTATATAAGGTAAATGGGGGAGTAGTTGACACATAGGTTGGAATGGCCGAAATTAGAACTGTGTAGGGTGACCAAAATTGTTTATTGTAATAAATCATTATATGTTCCTAATGAGTTAGTGTTTTGTAGATTGTTGCATTGTAATCAAATATTTAGTAGGTGAAGGTAAAAAAAAATATGTAATACACAAATGAAAGTATCAAATGTTCAATCAATGTATCACATGTTGACATACTAAAATTTGGCTTGTTTACAAAGTTGACACTATAGTCAACTGAGCCCACGAAGCCTTAAGTATTATATCAGTCATCTCATCATTCCTATAGTATGAGCTTTGCATTAAACACAGGCGTTTGAAACAGTCATTATAATACAAGCTATGCTTGGTTTGGGGGTAGATGGTGTTGTGTGCATTGTTTCACACAATTTATTTATCAATTTATTTATAGAGACCCAGTGAACATCAAACCAACTAAAATTGATTTGATTGTAAATTGAGGTAAATAATTAAAAAAAAAAGCAAATTGGTCTTCCTATTTTCAAGTTTTTGCCAGACTATTGTATGGCAATTGATTTTTATAATTAGCCATGATCCAACCATGCATTGCAGTGGCTCAGTAGGTCAAATAAGTCGAACCATAGTTCATAGTTCATAGTTATTTATTGGTAAACAGGGTTACAAGTCATTCTTTATACAGTACAATTTCTCAACATAATTAATAAATATAATGAAGAAATTAAATAAAAAATAAGTAAAAAATATGCAATAATTGTAAATTACCAATAGGTATAGCTTACCCAACATAGATAGCAAAAGATGTTAAAGTTAACTTAGACTGTTATCTGTTTGAAACTTACGGATCTTATTGTAAGAAAACATTAAATTTGCAATAAAAAAAAAATTGAGGATATCAAGATAAAAATTATACTGTCTTTTAAGTTTGACCAAGTGACACACAGTAATCCAAATCTCATAAAAAATCCTAGTTTCAAAGTTTATATTTGCCCTCTGTCCAATCAATGTCAATTCATATTTCTATAAGATAATTGTCAGATTTTGTATTGATTTATGTTTCATGGGAAACAGATCACCCAAAAAAACTAAAAAAAAAGATTGTCCTTTGATATCTTGTACTTATACATTTAAAAAAATACAAAGAATTCAAACCCTTTACCAGCAAGTACTGCGAAATGACTTATCCATTTCCTCAACAAACTGATAAAATTTATACAACAGTGATAGTTGTATGTTATCTGCTGATAAACAAAATCATTTATCAACATTAGTCACCATTCCTAAATAAACTTGATATAACACTTTTCGTCTTAGTATTGTGATCATTAAGAAACTACCTATCATGAGTAGAATAACTTAGTACTGGCTTTGCCTTTACTGAATCAAGAGGGCCATTTGCTATTAGGCTATTCATTTTGGCTCATATTCACTATGTTGATCAGTATTATATGAAATGCAATGAAATTAAATTTATAACAAACATAAGTAATCAGTGTACAATCATAACTTAACCCAATTAATATATTTCTATAATTATTTTTAATTTTCTGATTGGACGAACATTGGTACCCAAACTAGGATTGGTGTCCTGTGATATTTTTATATGGTCATGTGGTTCCCATAACACAAGCTCTGCTTACTTTGGGGCTAGATGATACTGTGTGAAATGTTCTGAAGTATTATTATCATTTATTATTGTATTGGTTGATCTTCCTAAGGGTTACATTATGTATGACATTTCTACATTTAACCAATAAGATGATAATAATGGAAAAAATAAAAGTAATTTATTTACAGAAATAATTACAGAAATGTACAAAATAATATAAAATACACATGAAACAGTTGAGCTATCTAAGGACCGTTTAAAACGATCTATAGATAGCTCAACTGATCCAGATCACTGCCAGAGGGCAGCGTTCCCAAGATACTGGCGGCATTACCACGTTGAATGGCAATACTAATACGCTAGGCCAGATAGGAGCCAGCTCTTGGGTCACGCGACGTATCTACCAGACGGCGTGAAATAATTTTTAAAATGCGGTGGGCTCCTGTTCCCCACAGGCCCAGGGTCTCAACTCCAAAAGGCTCAAATATTTAGGTCTTATCCAAACCAGCATATTTGCGGTTTTTGAGGTCCTCGGCACATTCAGCCGCCGCACCAGCCCTATCGGAAGTCCCCGAAATGTCTGCTTATTGTTTTGATGACAAACATTTCCCCAATCAAAAAATTTGATTAAGGTTAAAAATAAAAAAATAATAAAATAACAATTGGTTATTTCAGACTACTATCAAAATCCATATACTTATATACTCATATGGTATCAATAAATATAATAAAAACTAATGTATAAATCTGTTTTATTATTATCAGCCCACACTGTCCCTCTACTGGGCAAAGACTTCCCCCCATTCTTTCCATTCACCCTTCTCTTGTAAATTCTGTATTTTTAATGTTATTTTATATACCTAATTAATAATCTTTTTTAAATCAGTTATATTCAATACAATTACTTAAACCACTTTTCTTATGGCCATAATGGTCATAATGCAGTGAGTTTAGGTGCCAATTCCTCCAACTTATGTCAATATATGTAGTAATTTTATGTATAATAATAATGTATTTATTTACAAATATATATATATATATATAAGTAGTACATCAGTCATGTGGTATCATCATCAGGTAGGTACTGATGATAATGATGCTGTGTGAAAGGTCTGGCTTTTTTTATTTATTTGATTAATTTATGTGACTTTCAGTAATTCTGCATACTTACCTACCTATGAATTTGTACTAGACACCTATACAGGATTCTGGGTAGATAGATAGAAAATACTTTATTGCACACCACAAAATACATTAGACATTAGATTATAAGAAACAGTGTTTAGCTACACGGTAATAAAATGGGCGGTCTTATCGCTAGATAGCGATCTCTGCCAGACAACCTTAGGATGGATAGAAATCAATATTAGCTGAATCCATATTCATAAATCACTTAAATCATAAATCACTTATATTATTTTCATCACCCCATTATGATAAAAATAATATTTACATACATACATATTTACAGGATATCAAAAAGTGTAATAATACAAAAAAACAAAAATAATACAACAAAAAACACATAAACTAAATTCCTTGCTCCTGGGTTATCTTAGAATACTCCATATAACAATACTGCCGTCATAAGAAGAAAAGCCGTAACTTAGTCAAAGTTGATTTCGAGATAATTGAAGTTTTGTCCAAAATGAAGGCCGGCGATTTACTAAATGCTTTTTGTTATTGAACTTTATTTTAAAATACGTAAAAAAAATATAGCTTTCTTTTGAATCCTATTTTGTTTTGATTTTTAGATTCATTCACTTCTTTATCTTATTTTTTCCTTTTTAATTTAGCATAAAAATCATATTTAATAAGAAATACTTCACTAAAAAGACTTAATTGCATAGGATGTAATTACGTCTTTTCATGGAAGGAAATCGACCTTTGTGAATACAAGCCATTGCATGTAAAGCCTTAACTGTGTAATTATGACTTTTCTCATCAGGAAATTAACCTAAACAAAGTTTTTAAGTCTTGTATATTAAAGTAAAAGCACTGAAAATCAGGAACTTAAGCCTTTGATTTTGTATAAAATTATATCATCAGGTATAAAATCAAAGACTCAAGCGTAGATTTGTAGTCAGGTAAAGAAAATATAACGCTAGTCACTAAAATACAGGTCTGAAAAGACTTCTAAAATGAATGCATACATACTTTCGCAATAATTATTTATTAAATCAATCAGTCTTCAACATTTCACTAATTACTTTTTACTTATTTTTATAATATTAATAAAAAAACATAATGTATAAGGTAGGTAGGAACATTACCGAAAATCACATATGACTTATTTTTAAACAAAGACAAAAACAAAAACAATTCTAATGTAACAAAAATATCTCCCTCTAATATGTAATAGTTTTAATTATTATTTGGTGATCAGTCTTCATAGTCTACCAGTAAGTTTGCAGCAGCATGGTTTGTATGCAAATTTTCCCAAAAAAATTTTCGGTTTGCTGGCATCAATGGGCCTAATTTTTGCAGGATATTATTTTTACGTTCACTCGTTATTCCTCTTGGTTCTGTTTTTTGCACGTGAGCAGAAAAACCTTTTTTCTCGACGGTTTTTTTCAAACATTCTAACTGTATATAATCTGGGCTGTTGAAATCGTTTTTGTAAAACATTGAAAAGCTTCCTTTTTGAAAGGATATCTCACACATATCACGTAAGTATGCTCGTGGGTTGGATTTTTGAATTCTTACATTGGAGGTATCATCCGCAATATTGAAAAAATCTGTAACAGCCATCTGTTTTACAATAGTTTTTCTTTTATTTGTTGAAGCAACTGCGTCTGCGAAATCGTTAAAGTCATAAATTTTTTTCTTTTTTTTCAAGGCATGCTCCACTTGATGATGGAACTCGTCTGCGGACATAAAAGTATGTCCCGTTTCGAAATATTTTAACACGATGGTGTTGATGGTAGTCTCATGAGAGTTTACGAAATAAATCATAAACGAAAATAATGCCCAATTCTTATTTTGTGCTGCACAGTTATCGAGCCACAAAGTTATCTTTTTAAAGTCTCTATAGTGCTCCAAAAAGGCTTTAAACGCACAAATTATGTCATCCTTCTTCCTGCCTGAAATAGCTTCATGCCATATAGCAGCAAAAGTCATAATATCTGACGTTTTGTAGCCTAACGGCACAAAACTTTCGTTGAACGCGACGAGGCGAGGGCAAAACAAGACCATTTTAAACATATCAATCCTGGGTAACATAATAACCTTCTGTAGGTCTACAGAAAAATATCCTACATCAGCTGCTGCACCAGATTTAGCAGTTTCGCGATCAATGTCATATGTTTGTCTTGCCAAAATGTAACGTTCATGATGTTTGTCAAAGTTTCTGCAGATGTCACAGTTTCTGTGACGCAATTCTTTTGAGTTTGGATTGTGAACTTCGAACTGCTCGCAAATTTCACACTCCTCATGACCGAGCTTGGTAAAAGAAATATTCATTTTCTTTATTTCCTTTCTGTACACTTCATAAGAAATTGCTGAAATGGTACGATATTTCTCATTATAGTCGTCGTACATCAATTTAATCGATAGCTCAGAAGACAGGTATCTTCTATTAGGCGCATGCTCTCTTCTGTAGTGTGAAATACTCGGCTTAAAAGTCTCAATATGGGTTCTGATTATGTCACGGCTTATAACTTCTTTCTTGTTATAACCTCTTCTGTCAATAATTTTCGCGTCATGGTTGTTCAAAGCATTTCTGACAGCCTTGTCGTTGGTCTTAATGTAGCCAAGCGTCGTTAGAAAGAAAACTTTGCAGACTGGTATTCTCTCTCCTGTTTCATTGCTTAGGTAATAAGACATTGATTTTGTTCTGTTTTTCTTGTTGGGATTTGCGCCAAAATTCTTTTTCCTTACAGGTTCTACCCAAGACGCATGGCTTGAGATGTACAATTTCTGTTCCCTCCACGTTAACGACCAAAATCGTGTATTGATTGCCTTTCTTCTCTCTTCATGGATCATCGAAATACATTTTTTTCTACAAGTTTCATCACATCCAGTTTTCAAAGCGTATTTTTTTAAAACTTTTTCATCCCTTATAATTTTTTTTCTCTCTTCAAAACTGGTCTCAAATAATTTTCTTTTGCGTATAGTCCCTTTTTTGGTAAATTTATTCTGTTCTAACGTAGATTCTGGCGGCGATTCTGGTATATTGATATGCGGTTGTGAGTTCGGAATAACGGAGTCACAATCTGTATCACTTTCTAAAATTGGGGTGACGTGAGTGTTTGGTGGCACATAGTCTTTATCAAGTACTGAATCATCTGAATCGAAGTCTTCATCGCTGCTGTGTGAATTTGCTGTTCTCGCAATGTTATGTGGGTTACTTTTATAATAGTTGTTACCAGTAAATCCAGAGCTCATCGATTCTTGGTTATTTCGACTTCCGACATTGTTAGAATCAGCAGTAAATCCAGATTCCGTTTGGATGTGATGTGAGTTCGGAATGAAATCAGAATCTAGATCATTTTCGTTTTGTCGAGCTGAATTTAGATTGTCAGTCAGTAATTCCGGAAAAATGTGAGAGTTTCGTATAAAGACTCGAGCGGGTTGTAGGTTTGGTGACACATAGTCTTTATCACGTACAAAATCATCTGCATCGAAATGTTCATCGCTGCTATGTAAATTCGCTGTTCTCGAAAAGTTATGTGAATTATTTCCATCATTATTATGAGTACCAACAAATCCAGTGCTCGTCGATTGTTGGTAATTTTGATTATGGCCGTTGTTTGAGCCAGTAACAGATGCGGATACGGATGCGGATTCCGTTTGTTCCATAGGCTTTTTTTCTGAATTATTAGCTGCTAATAATTGTATCATTTGAAAACTTCTTGCACTTTTTTTCATGTTGACCTGAAAATTACAAATTTAATGATATAATGTCTCTTTACACTTCACACTTAAGGATATAACTACTTGAGGCACGTACATTTTTAAAACAATCTTCTATTGGGTAAGCACAAGCACACGAATGAGCACAAGCACGGATATTTTACTGTTATTCATTGAGTTAGGTACCTATTTAGTTATGATTATACTACAAGTGTACACCAAAAAAACTAAGTTTCATACATTGTGAAACATATCCTTTAACTTACAAGATTTGAGGAGTAGGGTTGAATATTATAATAGGTAGATACCTACTTATTTACAAGCTAGGTAGGTACTAGGTCTCTGCCTACCTAATATATAATTTTGTTGTTGTTGGGTAAGTACATAAAATACAGTCAGCGGATCTAACAATAAACAAGTAAATAGGTATCGCTGCTTACCTACTTAGGTAGGTAGGTAGGTACATAGGTAAGTTGTTTGTTGGCTTGTTGCTTGTTTGCCGAAACAGATGAGAATTGGGAATGTCAAAAAGGTTGTAATAATAAGTAAGTACCTACAATACGATCAGCGGATCTAATAAATAATATTAATAGTAATTCAAGTATAAACGCAAAGAAACCTCACTTACCGAAAATTCCGGCCAGCGGGAGCCCGCCAGTTGCCGCCGCAGACGCACTCAACGCTGTAATCTCGCGTGACCCGAGCTAGCAACTGAACGAAACGCGGGCCGCGCGACGCGCGCGAAACAAAATAAATACTCCCCACCCTCCCATTATTAATAGGCCTCATTTGGTAATTACGGCTTTTCATTTTAGCGAATCTATAGTGATATTTATGTTGTGTCAACCTAAAAGGCCTTAAATGGGAATTACGGCCATTTAGACAAGCAAGTTGTGAATACTTAAATAAAAAGCCGTAATTTCGTAATTAAGCCTTTTTAAGCTAAAAAGACTAGAATTTTGACGTAGTTACGACGAAAATCCTTATGGTATCTTTGGATTCATTCGAGTTACAGCTTTATGAGTGAGGCCATAAGATAGCATTTTGTTTGCTGATTCCGAATCTGTATCAAACTCATTTTTGTCAAAATTGTAAGTTACGGCTTTTCTTCTTATGACGGCAGAATAATGATACATAATAATAATTTCCTCCCTGATTGTTCTGTTCTCGATCTCGGTGTAATAAAGTATCAATATTTATTTATTGCATAGAATAGAAAATATTTATTAACGGCACAACAAATAGGTACAGTGCGAATATAACATAATATAATTACGTTTTAAAAACTAAAAAGAAACCGACTTCATTGAATGAAATTTGAGCCTATAATACATTTTTAGTGGAAAGTAGATGTATTTTGCATATTATAATATGGGTAGGCCAAATAAACGCCACGCTCCAATGAGACAGCGAGGTATGAAAATACATGAAAACGATGTTGATTTTAGATTTTCGTTTAATTTTCAGAAAAAAAGAAGTTTCCAAATCGGTTCAGCCGTTTTCGAGTAATCGGTGAACACACATAAAAAAAAAAAGATTCCGACGAAAAAAAGATTCCGAGAACCTCCTCCTTTTTGATAAAGTCGTTTAATAAAGTACCTAATCTAGGTAGGTATATGCCGTAACGGAAAAAAAGGCTACCATTTATATTTTGGTTGTTTTCAAGTGTAGAATATTGAGTACAAGTACTCATTATTCTGAGTATTTTGCGATAAATTATTGATCTATGAAAATGAGTTAAACCACACCATTAAATAATTTTCGTAAATTGCGTTGCTATTTACAATAATACTTTGTTAAAAACAAGGTTAGTTTAGCAGGAAAACAAGCGCAAGCGAGGCGTTGACCGCGTCGATGACGTCAATGATTCGAGGAAAACTGCGCCGGCCACCGCTGCCGTCGCCGGTACATACTGGTGCTTCGTCTGTGAGGCCCACGCGGTATTCAATCGCCAACATAACATGACTAGGAAAAACAAGAAGATAAGCTTGTTATGACACAATAATAATACCTACTACCTGTGTAATTTTACTGTAGATAATATTTCTTACCATCAAAGAGCTCGTAACTAAAGAGGTTAAGCAATGTAGGTAAGGTACTATGTAGGTACCAGTACCTACTTACCATAATTTTTGAAGTGATAACTTCTTATGGGAGGGTAAACCGCTTCGTTACGTAACGCGTTACGGCGCCAGTCTGGCTTCCCTTTTTCTCACGCATACGGCAGCGGTAGGCAGGCTCCTCCTCTTTCACTCTAACCCACAGCGCTAGTTAGATTAGTTTAAGTTATCACTTCTATCGGGCGTCCCGAGACACACACTTTTTTTTTTAAAACATAAAAGAAGCTCCTAAGGCCAAGTTTAATACCTGTATTTAGGTATAACAGTGTAGGTAAGTATTTCAATGTTTGTATTCATTTGGCTTTAGACTACAGTACAGATGTGTGAGGCACAAAGTTAGTCACACTCAAACAAGACTAGCTAGGTACCTAGCTGAATACATGTCTCTAGCTGAGTACCTTCGCAAACTTTTCCGTTTAGTGTCCATTGCTTTGCCGCGGCCACAAATGCAAATTTATACAAAGAATCCAGCTATTGGGCCCTGATTCTCTAGTTTCGCCAAATTAGCTAGTTTCCTAAAATACTATCAACCTTATTTTGCTTGCACCAAAGTTCTAATAAATGTTACCTAAGATTTTAAGTGACAGTTCTAAAATAAGTAAAAGTATATAAAAAATCCTTTTTAAATTGATTTTCATAGGATTTTCCGCAGTTTTAATCAACACCTCTACGTTTTAACTTAAATGAGTTAAACACGTCAGTCATTGAATTTAGTAAATTTAAGAAGTGTTATTCAACAATTTTATTCTAATTTAGGCTTTGATTCAGACAAAATAAGATCGTTTCGTGTTTTAAGAAGTTTTAGTTAGTTCGGCGAAACTACAGAATCAGGGCCATTGGCTATTGTTATTGGAATAGCTAAAATAAATTGTGCATAAATTGAAACTGTAAAATGTATAAATAACTAAGTATGTACTTAATTAAGTATTTATAAATATTATGATGCTACGTAAATGCACAATAGCGTTTAACAATACGATACAACAAAAATAATGGTCCTATCAATTAAAACCGATATCAATATTCCAATACATATTACTTACCTTAAATTCAAAAGCCAGCAATTAACTATCTGTCAACCACTAACCTAACAACTGGACTTATTTGTTTTTCTTTAAAGACATACTTGATACCTCCTTCGGTGTTGGCCTAAATCTTATCTATAGCAGATATAGGCAACTACAAGAATACATTTTGATAAACACGGGCTTTACTCACGTATTATTTTGTCGATGGAGGCACTGACATTGTTTCGATTCATCTAGAGAATCTTCATGAGGGTGAGTTTGATCCGCGGTCCGCTCGTTTGCCGCTTGAGTTCACGGTTCGCACTGCGGGTGAGGTATCTTGCGGCGCGAGTCGTGCGTGCGGATATAGGTGGAAACGTAGTCAAGGCAGGCGGTAACAAATTTGGTGCTAGTACTGGCTCTTCGACTTCGCCACTCGTGCCCACAACATTGGGAACCGTCAAACATACAGCACTGACACTATCACTAACCGGCTCCACATCGTTACTATAATACGTTCCGTGCAGACAAGGTTTTCAGGCTGGAGAAGAAACCAACCTTTGTATCGGTTGAAGTTTGGAACACGGCCGATTTCGATTGCTTCACGGATCTTTCGAGGTACAAAGAATCTTTCCTTGATAGTACCTGAGCCTTATCAAATCGAATGTAATGTGTAGAGCCAGAGGTTAGCGAGTGCTCTGCAATTGCTGACTTTTCAATGTCAGCATTCTTCACGGCACGAATATGTTCAGTCAGCCTGGTAGAAATGTTCCTCTTAGTTTCACCTACGTAGGAGCTTCCGCAATCACAAGGAATCTTGTAAACGCCAGGTACACTCAAAGGGTCTTTGTCTTTAGGAGAGCGTATCAATTGTCTAAGTTGAGTAAGTGGTCGGAATATTGTCTTGATGCCATGTTTCCTTCGCAACAAGTGTCCAATTTTATCCGTCACCCCTTTCACAAACGGTAGGTAAGCTGCCGAGTGGTTATTTCTCCTGGCGAGGGGGGGTTATTTTCTGCAGCTGGAGGGAGTAACGATGGGTTCACGCATAGCACCTGTCGTAGCTAACATATATATGGGTGGTTTGAAGCTACCGCGCTACAAGATGCACCCTGTTGCATCCTGATGCACCTGATGCACGGTTCCCAATGTTGTGGGCACGAGTGGCGAAGTCGAAAAGCCAGTACTAGCACCAAATTTGTTACCGCCTGCCGTGACAACGTTTCCACCTATACCCGCACGAACGACTCGCGCCGCAAGATACCTCACCCGCAGTGCGAACCGTGAACTCGAGCGGCAAACGAGCGGACCGCGGATCAAACTCACCCTGATGAAGATTCTCTAGATGAATCGAAACAATGTCGGTGCCTCCATCGACAAAATAATACGTGAGTAAAGCCCGTGTTTATCAAAATGTATAGTACAACTCACGAAAGTTTTGAAAGTGAAACTACTAGAATAATAACATGTTTTTGTCTAAAATATCTAGCATTTTTCCTGTTTTTATGAAACGTCAAGGATAATATTGTTTAGTGAAACATGGAATGTACTATTTATACTACCTATTTTATTTGTGCTATGTTGCTTTACTAGTTTTGCCCCGGCTTCATTTTCATGGTGAAATCCAGCGACAACAAAACAGTAGAGGTACCAGCCTCCACTGTTTTGTTGTCGCTGGATGCAGTAACATCCAAAGAAACAGTTTGGTATCATGCCGTCTTTGAAACCTATATTGAAGAACTCCAATACCTTGAGTCGTTACTTTGACTGTGGTGTGGTTACTAGTTTTAGTACCTTCGCCTTCCGAATCGATTATAGGGTTTTAAAATTCTATGGAGATGTGTGTCATGCTGTTGACCTATTTTATTAGTTTGATTAATCGAATCTGTACCCAATTCACTTGTCTGCCCGGGACATGTTTATTACCCAGAATTTATTCGCAGAATTGTTCATTGACGCGACTTTGCACGAAGACCTTGAATGGGTATGTCGTCTTATTTCAAGGTAAGAAACGGAATTAAGCCGTTCACAAGTCAAAATGACTTTTAAAAATGCAATTACTTATTGGAAGACTATAATTTCTTTGGCATGACTATGATATACATATTATACACATATACATACAGTCAGACAGATGAACACCCTGGCAACCTGACGGACAGCGGCATCGCAGTCGGCCAAGAAAGCTTTGTCAGGGATGATGTCGATACCTTTGAGAGAAGATTGTGGGAAGAATAGGAATAAATAAAAAATACAAATAAATAAATAGTATGTATAATTTTTTATTACAAAAAAATATACATGATAGTGGTCGCCCACTGGTCGAAATTCGACCATAGTGAATTAATAATTAATGTATTCTTTATACATCATTAAAAAAAAAATTGCATTCTGCACTCCTAAACTCTTATAAACTATAAGTGTGCGAAATTTCATACTCCTCCATCCGCGCAATTTTCGTAAAAAGGGATACAAAGATTTTGCTTCACGTATTTATATATAGATATCATATGTATATACGATCTATAATATATCTATCAACAATCCGATAGTGCGCACTGGTCGTCGTTGTCGGTGCGCAGGCGCAAACATTAATTAGCAAGTCAATTAACACGGGTTCAGGTTAGGCAAGAACCCTAGCACACAGACACCTACGATTTATTGTTCTGGTAAACACTTCCACTCGGCTACTATCGACCTGTTCAATTATGTAACTAAAGATAATTTTACATCTAGGCAGCCTTGTGAAGTGAAAGTCATTCTTTGAACTGCAGGAACCAGTGAATCGGAAATACCGAAAACCGATTCGTTAATGGACGAATAGACAACATTGCAATTAAATTTAAATAATATCCCAATAGGGCAGAATTTGCTAAATAACGATTAAAAAATATTGCAAAGAATGTCTGTCAAGTAACTTAATTGAATAAATAAATAAATATTGGTGGATAATGAACGCAACATCTATCTTGCCCCAGACTAAGCGTAGCTTGTATTATGTTGACCAGATAACTGATTTTTAAATACATACTTATGATACTTTATAGCTCCTAGACAAAGAACAAACACCTACGTTCATTTCGTCATTGTTTGAGATGAAATCGAACCTCCAATCTACAACGCAGAAGGTAGAGCTACTACCAACGCAGCTGGCAGGCCAGTCATAATTAAATAGTTATTATAATCCCAGTTATTTCGTAGTGTAATAGAGCGACAAACGTGAATAGATAACAAAAAAGTGGCAGAATCTGGACAACTTATCGCGTGAGGGCACGGCCTTGAACTTAGTAAAGCACAATCTAGTAACCACAGCAAAGAATAGTGACTAATACACATTAAACATGCATACACCTCGATCATTTACAATGATGATAACATAAAAAGTTATAAGAAACTTTCACTTAGAAAACACAAGTACAAATTAAACATTTAAAACATCCTTGTACACCCATCATCTACACCTGCGCAAGACCATTGCAATGAGCCCAAACACGACTCTGCTTCAAGTTGTTGAGGAGTTGGGTATCCTGACGATTCCAGGTGATGCTGCAGCATCAGTTCAAGTTAGCCATCTTCTTGCAATATCATTGAAATATCAGGATACCAAAATTAAAATCGACCAGAGACGTGGAAATTGCTTACATCCCTTCATCGACTATAAACATGCAGCATTGAGCTTGTCCTTGAGATTGGCTATACGGATAGCGATTTCCAAAATTCAGGTTTCGTATGTGTTCTGATTTAACAAACAACATTTGCAAGAATGAAAATAAAATATACAATTCGAGGAATGAATTGGTTTTTGGAATTACAGTGAACAAGTTGGTTAAGGAAAACGAAATTTAAATGGATATCGCACTTGTGCTAGCACTTCGATTGAAAATTGATAAGAATGATATTGGTTTTGATACCTACATGATGTAATTTTCTAGTATCGATACGCGTACATACATGAGGCATGAACTGAAACTCTTGTAGGATAGACATTCGGGCGTGTGTTACGTCAGAAGCTTGTCCTAGCACCTAAAATCATCGCCGAAGACAAACACTACAGTACTGATTTCAATTTTATTCTCTTCCATACTCGTGCTTGATGAACATTGTACAATAATGTATGTTAACTGGTCTGAGCGCAAAGTGCGCGCATATGCTATGGTCTTCTGAATTGTAAACCATACAAATCTCAGAAGGATATAAAGCGATCTATTGTTGAATAGATTCCTAGCGTCTGTTGTGAAATATCGAGTATTGAGAACTGGTCCATCGATTGGAGCATAGATTAGTAATTTATTGCAGTCAGCAGCTGCAAAAGTTTGTTCCACAGCAAAAACGATATTGCTTATGTTACGGTTATCGATTTTAGGATGTCTTTAAGTGCTTTATAATAAATAGCTTTCATTTTTCTTGTAATGAAGAGGTGACCTTACATCACATTTTTTATAGTAAAATAAAGAATTTTAATACCTATTGGTTCGTTGAATACTTTTTATCATTATTAACGTGTACCCGTCTGTTGGCGTAGGTATTAAAGCAGTGGGTATAATAATTCCAATGATTGGTTATATTATTAGCTTTGTTTGTTCCTCGCTCGCGTTGAATTGTACTTATTGTGTGCTATCTGACTATGTCAAATGACCTACATAACCATGTTAGCGGTATTGAAATTTGAGTCAACCTTTGTTCTAAGTGAAATCAAACACTGAATTTTATCTATTCCTTTTCACGTTTATTGATGAGAGCATGTTTATAAAAAGAAAATACTAAATTCTCTGATATGTGTGTCATATTTTCCTCCCAATGTTTTTAATTTTCTTTGCCAAGTGATACATTTCGCAAAACTTCACGTTTAATGTCATGGGAAAACTATTCCTTGAAACACTGAAAGATATCTTCAATGAATTCACAAAAAGTTTTGGCTCGAGTATGCAAAATTGTTGGAATACTTGGATATACGACGTTTCGGAAGTAAGGCGATGTTTGCGCGTGCGCGGAACGGCCGCTTACCATCATACAAAACCGGCTACAATCCGCGGTCTGACTCAGTCTGATATAAAGCATTCTAGCTACGCGTACGTCTACTCAAGTAGACCGTATGACTCATACTCTTATCACGGTGATTTGAATACACTCATTGAATTTTGCGAACTTTTCTATTGTGAACTTTTGATTTTGAGCCCTTCGTGCACATTTGTGATTATCCGTCTTCATGTCTCAGCTGGTGCCCTACCAAATTTATAGCGGCGAGCAAGACGACAGTCTTATGTTCGCTACTATGTTCGATTATCAAGTCGATGAATACATAAAACCAATGGTAAGTCTTTTATATATTTTATGTAATTTTCGTATAATACATGCTATACTTTGTCTGCGAGCTGATTTCTGGAAACTTGAAATAAGTTTGTTCAAGTGTTCAATGACAATTTGTAAGACAACACATTGCGCAATTTTTTTATTAATAATGATATCTATATTGATATTGTTGACTCATCTTATGTATTTGTGTCTTTAATTAATATATTGTTGTTTTGTTCGTATCTCTACATATATTTACCCAGTAGTATCTTACTTAAGCAATACCTAATAATGTGATAATAATTTCTTACGCAACACGTAACAGACAAAGTCACTACATAGTATAAAACAAAGTCGCTTCCCGCTGTCTGTCTGTCCCTATGTTGGTATGCTTAGATCTTTAAAACTACGCAACGGATTTTGATGCGGTTTTTTTTAAAGATAGAGTGATTCAAGAGGATGGTTTATATGTATAATACATGCATAATATAGTAGAAAAACACTGATCATTTTAGATATTAGCGTATATTGGTTGAACGTATTAGAACTACTGAGCTATAGCAACGCGTAGCCGGGTCAGCTAGTTACTTATAAAATACGTTTCTAGAAAACTGATTCCACTTAGGTTATTCAGTAATTTTCTAGTCGTATACATACCTACATAACTGTCTCTAAGTAATACCTAAACATACAAGAAAGAGGAAAGCTAAGGTATACCTACTAATATAGGTTTGTTTTCCTAAACTCACGTTTTGTCTTCTACTTATATTAGATTGGTATTTGTCACGATTTTAGTAATCAGCACTCGTGCTACTTCGCAAAAACACTTTCCATAATTTTGTTTCAAACCAAGTCCATTAATTTCCTCATGCTTACAATAGATGGCGCTACCGGTTTGTATATCATATGAAACTCAAATATAACAAGCTATTTGAAACATCAATTTATAAGGTAACAGCAACTCGCCCGGCTTCGCAAGGGTGAATTATACACCTAAACCTTTCTCATGAATATCTGCGTCCATTGGCGAAAACCGTATGAAAATCCGTTTATCAATTTATTGCGTTCAGACAGACATACAGACTTTGTTTTATAAGATGTACTGATAATACTAGGTGCATTAGAATATAAACTACAAACTAATAATATGAATGTTTCTTGTATTTTTGAAGTGATAACTTCTTATAGGAGGGTAAACCGCTTCGTTACATAACGCGTTACGGCGCCAGTCTCTCTGGCTTCCTTTACTCTCACGCATACGGCAGCGGTAGGCAGGCTCCTCCTCTCTCACTCTAACCCACAGCGCTAGTTAGATAAGTTTAAGTTATCACTTCTGTCGGCGTCCCGAGACGCACACGTTTTTGTTTGTTATGCAATGGTTCGTCGAATTAAGTCTGATAATTCAAATGAACACCTGCTTATTTATTAATGCTTGGTTAGCTGTTTACCTTCAGTTTAACTAGGACCTAGTTTTAGCAAGCAAATGATGTCACACTCGTACCATACGTTGCGCGACAGTAATGACGTCATTGCGTAGTTCTATGCGTAGTTCAAGATAACTTTTACTATAATACTCGTAGTACAATAATAACGTACAACAGCTCAGTACAATTATTGAGGGTTCGATTCCCTTCCAAGACAAACATTTGTGGGATCAGCATAGGTGTTTGTTCTGTGTTATAAAGTATCATAAGAATGTATTTAAAAATGTATAAGTATTCTTGGTATTTGTTATCTGGGCACCTTAGTTTGGAGCTAGATGGTGTTGTGTGCATTGTTTACTAATATGAAAAAAATAGTAATTCGGCCTGAGTCATAGGTTGGATGCGTTACGATCCCAAGAACCCCTGAATCCGATTTCTCCTGAACGGTATCATAATTACGATAACAAAGAAAATAATTATAATTACCTATAGGGATGTTGATAGATTATTTATCAAACGTTCAATAGCCTAG
Source organism: Lampropteryx suffumata (assembly GCA_948098915.1). Classification (NCBI taxonomy): domain Eukaryota; kingdom Metazoa; phylum Arthropoda; class Insecta; order Lepidoptera; family Geometridae; genus Lampropteryx; species Lampropteryx suffumata. Next base: position 8,140,470 of record OX402563.1, read on the forward strand.
TAAATAGAGATTTGCACAATATTTCATATTTCGTATTTTTTAAGTAATTATCTTTTCCTTTATTGGCATATAAGTACGAGTATCCCCAAGCTCTTGTTTACGTATATTTTTATAATCATCCCTACTAATATTATAAATGCGAAAGTAACTCTGTCTGTCTGTTTGTTACGTTTTCACGCCTAAACCGATGAACAAATTTTGATGAATTTTCGGTATAGAGATAAATGGGACTTTGGAGAAGGACATAGGCTACTTTTTATGTAGGTACCACGCGTGCGAAGCTGTGGGCAGCAGCTAGTCGTATATAAAGAAAAAAATAAATCGAGAAATGCAGCCAAGTTATTAAGTTATCTGATTTAGTAAGTATTATAAACACGTTAGTTTATAATACTAATACATACTGTATGATACTTAAATGAGTATAATTACGATGAGACTACAGTCACGTATGCTTTAAAAAACAGGTTATAACGTAGATAGGTTATTTCATCATCATCGTACGATATTGCCTATGCCTGACTTGGTTTCCTAAATTTTTGCTTGCCTAACTATGCTAATTATAAATTCATGTTAAATTACTTTCTAGATTCTTACTAATACTATAAATTCGAAAGTGTCTTTATCTGTTTGTTACCTTTTCACAGCTTCAACTGATTTTGATGAAATATAATGTATATTGGCGACGGACGTAGGCCACTTTATACATAGGTCTTACACGTGCAAAGCCGCGGGCAGCAGCTAGTGGATAATAAAATAATAGCTGTTTTATTAATTATTGTTTAAAACTTATTGTATTATTGTAATATCGTGATAATAATAATAATTGGGATTTTTTCATATAGTTGTTAATATAGAATAGCCTAGTGCTCTTTGAAAAGCATTGACCCCGTTCATTATATAAAACTACATTCCCATCTACATAAAGTATGTAGATTAGTACTAACACATTGTTCTGTGACATAGACCGCGATTAAGATGTTTTTCATCATCATTTATAATTAATATACAGACCACAAAATTGATAAACCTCAAGCGTCACCTAACCGCAAACTTGTTTACTTTTAAAGATTTTTATAACCTAGGTATTTTATGAATGAAATCCTTGGGTTTTTCATTTCAAGAGTTTGAAGTGAGGTAAATAGAATAGTTGTATGTCATGTCACACATCACGTACCTAACCTAACCAACATTGCTCATTGTCAAATAGTGTTTCCAGACAAACAATACTTTGTATGCCTATAAAGCGTTTTATGAATGAAACCCCCTGGGTTTTCCAATTTAGCAGTTGTAAAATATGAGTTGGTGTTGATGATGACTCGACGTCCATTCGATTAAATATATAACATCCTGTTAAACGACATATACTTAATCTAATTGTATCTCAATTTTAAAACGGATACTCGCTCGTTCTAGAGAAACACGGATCATTTAGGATCTGTTAAACAAGACCTATGGATTGCACAACAATAACCGGATTTGCGTGGCTTGTAGCGGGGAGGGTGATGGTAACCTTTGCGAGGCGCAAACGTCAAGTCCGGCTGACTTGACCCACTTTGGGCGCTTGTGAAATTTCTCCTGCGCCTGACTACTTCCAAGAACACACGTCTGCGTTCACTTGGGGATTCCCGTGCAGTATTTTTTTCACCGGGTTTTTTGGTGTTTTGTAAGTAAATTACCAAACTATAATGCGTTTTGCATTAGCTATATTTTGTCCGTATTCGATTTCAATTTAATCAACGCCCTTGGCTCTATTTATTGAAACATCTGAATTTAACTATTGATTAACCTTGTTAACTCCTGCAGATGGCTCTTATTGACCGACACCTATTAAACGTTTGCCGTCAATACGGGCCGGATGTGGACAATTTGCTTTAATTGTAATAAACTCGGAGTCGTCTTCCCTCTATATACTGTACCTACAAGTCGCGCCTTTAAGGAAAACGAGACCCATCATTCTATTATAGACCTTTTGTGGTCCTTCGAAGAAATCGTCAGACGATATATTAATACTTACCTACTTATTATTACCTCAGTCTTTTACTTCTAAAGGTGATTTGTAAATACTAAACAATAGTTTAATACTCCTTCTCCATTTTAAAACAATATACATACCATAATACCATACAAATTTAAAGGTCTTAGGTAATCCTCAGTTCACATTCACACGCGTTGTTCGGAGAATCTGTGACTCACTGATGTGACTCTGATTACATCGGAAGCAAGTCTTGGCGAACATGTGACGTTTCTTAAGATAAGCTATAATATTACATAAACCATTGATACTTCGATGTTTAATTTATTTAATACCTACTAAGGATATCTATGAATTATTTTAGTTTCATAATCTGTTTGATAAAACAAGGTACAAGATTTTTGTCGCTTACTCAATGTACTGCCATATTATTCTTATGTAGGTAATAAATTCGCAGCTTGCAAACACCTGTGGCTGACGCCATCGGTGAAGAATGCGCTTATGGATCTTGAACTATTAGCAATTTTTGCTTTCTTTGGTTTTCCAATGAAATCGAATTAACGTCATACACATTTCTGTACGAGCATTTGCCAAATTAGGTTCAGTCAAAGTTATGGTTTGAACCGAAACCGGTACTTCTCCGGCTTTCCAATATCCTTATCTTTTCACAAATTACTTTCGCTTACTATAGTCTAGAACCATCTGAAGTTTAATACTGTCTGGTACCATAAAACAAAATAATCTTACGCCTTGCACAAGTAGCAACAACAAAGGTGGCTTCTTTATGGTCCTTCGAAGATAACGTGGAGTGGTCCGTGTCCAAATGTCCATTACCAGTGTTACCCTTTGTATCTTTAGTAACATTTGTATTACCTTTGAAATCCGAAAAAGATAAAACTCAAGTGACGATAAAAGGTTTGTTACTTTTTAAAAGACTAGCATAAAATAAGATTTCGTTAAACTTGTTTAACGTTGAACTCGTAGCATGAGTACCATTACTAATGTACTAAAACTGTAATTTATATCCATCAAGTCAAAGCGACGGTTATGCGATTGTAGATTTTGCGGTGATTAATTTTATGAGTTAAATACATTTAATTTAGTGTGTACTTCCAAATGTACTTACATCTACTTTGATATGTCAGGGTTTGAAGGATTGATCACATTTTAGATTATAGACGACTGATTATTGCATTATAATCCATTCTCTCATTTCTTAACGTTTTTTTAAAATATTCAATTTCGTATGCAGACAGGTAGTCGTTCATTTTGCCCCTATGTCACATTACTTTGTCAAGCTTTGTTAGCTGTCACCGGGTATCTCGTCGCGCCCGGCCGCAACTACTAACTAACCAACCCAACCACCCACGATGTCATGGACTTCAAAACTGTCGTAAGCCTATTTACTTACATAATCTTCGGAATTATATTTAGATGACTTATAAAATAAATCAAATGTTAGTTGACATTTCTCAGTACACCTAGCTACAAACAAACCAATGCTTGTATTAGATGAACCGGAAGACAGGTAGAATACATAGAAATAATATAAAATACGATATGATACTTTATACCATACAGTCACTGAAAACATCAAAGTTCATCACACAAATGTTGATGATGAAGATCAAAGGATGGAGATCAAACCCACTACCTACAGGGTACAGCGCTGAAGTGCACGAAAGGAGCCTCTGAGGCGCACTTTAAAACACTGGTTAGAAATAACTAGTGACACGATACGAAGAAGAAGCGCTGAAGGTAGAGTTAGTAACTTCTAAGCTATCAGTTAAGATATGAGGAAAGTCGATACTTCTATCATGTACTGTAATTTGTATATAAAATAAATAAATAATCCCGGACATTTCACACAGCATCATCTGGCCCCAAAATAAGCAGAGCTTGTGTTATGGGTACCACATGACTGATATACTACTTATATACTTTTTTTTTGTAAATACATACATATTATACATAGAAACACCCAGACCCGAGAAAAATACTTGCAGATCATACAAACATTTGTCCCGCGGCGGGAATCGAACCCGCAACCTTCTGCGTCTCAGCCGGACCTAAGCCCACTGCGCTACAGGGATTAATACGTTAACTAGGGATTGACTTGATTGATACTAGTGTGTTTGCTTAATTTAAACGATTAGTTACAATAGAATAAACTCATCTCTATCTATATACATATATAAAAATCAATTACCGTGCATTATCTCACGAAAACTCGAAAACTATAATATTGATTTAAATATTTTTGTTTTTTTTGTATGCTTCCACCATATTGCTTTGGTTTACAGTTCAATCAATTATAGGTTTTACGGGTCATCAGTATAATATAATATTCATGTTTATACCTAAATAAGTGACATGCTATCTGTTGTTAGGGGACTTACTGGAGATTCATTTATTTTATTATGATTGAATATGTATGTGTTCGATAATCTTTACAATGTTAAAAATACATTTTGTCCCTATGTGGTTATGACTTATGACATAATTTGAATGATAAAATAACACTGTTTATTTCTATGTTAAATAAATAATTATACTGGTGTAACTGAACTTACTTTCCTTTCCTTTTAAATAATTTTAAATTTTATAAAATAAGAACTGTGTATCGATTATGGAACTCTAATTACAATCAATGTCTATCAGAAATCTATGAAAACTGATAGAAATTGATTGTAATTAGAGTTCCATAATCGCCCTACTGAATTCATATCCTTTTATGGTTACGATTTTCTGTTAATGTAATTATCTATTTAAATTGGTGTTTTAAATTAGATTTACGAAAAAAATACTTAATAAATACACATACATTTTAGTGCAAAGTACACACCTATTTTGTTGTTACCTATAAATAAAACATCTAAATAATAAGTATATATATTTACAAGCACTTCAAATATTTCCTTTTTTTATTTACGGTTGAAAGACATTTCTACATACCTTTTGTTTAAGTTAGCTGTCGACTTAAATACAACAAGACCCAATCTTTTCACCTCTGCAGTGATACAAAACCGAGACAATATAAAGTCATAAAAACCTGTAACGGGTGTTTTATTGTTTGCTCGAGTGTGCCGCAAAGGTATCAGTTTGAATATGTTACTCAAACAATAATTGCTCCTTGATGTTTTGGAATTTCGCCTGTCAAGATCCCGGTGAGACCTCGGGTACACCACAATGAGTCACAGCCGGACCGCTCCGCATTCCGCCGGGCATTCTCTTCATTCCAAATTTTATCTTGATCTGTTTTAGCTGGTCAGCATATCAAGATGTTATAACCATACAATCATAAATTTAAAAACATTCAGTTTCAATTTATCACAACAAAGGCTTGTGAATTAGCGAGCTTATTTTTCTTTGTTTTGCGAGTAATCATTACGTCACAATAATAATAGAGCTGATATTTACAATACAGCTGCAAAGTCCTTGTTTCTATTATGGACAAGAATCGTGCTTACTGCTCTGTAGATTACTGACATTTTCCACGTTTCCGCCTAGATTGCCTTATTAAAAGATGTCATGCTTAAGTCGGAGTGCACGTGCGTTGATATTATTTGTTACATATTCCGAAGGTTGTTGCACAAAGGATTATTTACAACACTTAAACACGAATTCATCCAGCTTGCTATACACAATTAAAGATTATATGTATTTGATTACTGCTATTAACTCTTTAAGATTTAGGATGAAGGATGAAGGAATGTAAATGAAGCCCAATCTCGCCCACTATAGAATTTGTGATAGACGGCACAATAACCGCACTACCAATACCGACGCCATTATTTAATAAACCCTCGTCAGATGGAAAGGTCAAATTATTTGAAAAGATTAATCTCGTAATTTATGTGGGCCTTACGCGCCCTACAAAATTCTTCGCTTGACGGACTGCGTTATAAAATTGATTTCATGTCATTCAACAATGAAAAGCCTCGGTGGTTCTTGAATCGGATGAGGTTTTGTGGTTCTATTTTAAATATTTTGATGGGTGGGTATTGTTCACTTCATTTGGGATACATGTTATTGGAGTAATATTATAATGGAACCCAATTCTTTGATGATCGTAAAATTTTGAGGATATTTTGCACGGTCACACTCATGCCAGTTACCGAGAGTAATGTACTCGTAAATGTTTTATGACTGCTGCGTTTTCAACTTCAATGCTATTTTAAATTATCTTTTTAAGATTCTCCCAACACGGCCATTCGGTTTTTAGCATGGTATATTATTTGATGTCCTGCCTGTGCTGTCCAATATCTCAGCTTTATGACATCCTCGCGAGCTTATGTGAATGCTCCATAAAGTGTTCGTTTAGTTAAATTACACGATGCACACTATTCCGAGTTTACACGCACGATGGAATGATTTGTTTTTTTTGCTTTAAATAATTTGTTTTATGAACAAAAACTACACTAATTATTATTTATTTTACATGATAGCTTCAATGCCAGTACTGCCAGTACTTAAAACAGCTGATTTAATAGATTAGAAATGACTGCTTTACTAGACGCAAATCAAAGAAAATAATGTTGTATTCAGCTGCTCCTACGCAATTCAGGATCTTTACAGCAATAAGTCACATGTCAGTGGTTTTGACACCTTAATATTGTCTATGCTGCAATATTATTGATGAAGTAATTTCATCCCATTTGAGACTTCTTAGTTAGCATTCAAGAATTCACCTCTTTGCAAATCCTCACGGGTATAGGGTACACAGTTTCAAGTTAACATACCTAAACACTACTGTCATCATTATATTGCTTATTAGTCGAACGTTGAACCCTTCGCCTCGGGTGATCAAACTTTGAGACGGTCTGTAGGTAGGACACTTATTATAATGCAAGCCTTTTTGATTGATCGGTATGGACGGACTATTCACACATCGTTGATAACATCAGTTATTTTTAACCTTTTCCTTGCGCTGTCAATCACCATCAATAATAATAACACTTCTGACATTTCTCCCTTGATTCTGTAATATACATTGACGCCTTTCTTTGAGCCACGAGTGAATGTTTGGTTTAAGTGTCATTAAACTAGACAGTGTATAATAGGTGGACATTAAAAATGCGGGCCCTCGTAAATGATCTCATTTGACACGTTACATTCTTTCACTGTTATTTGGGCCATCATAAAATATAATATTTTACTGGTCTTTTTCGATCTTCAAAATATTGTTTGTATAATAAATCTTAATCGACCATTTGACTTCCCTTTGGGCAGTTAGCGACTGAAAATAATTTATTCGGGTGTATTTCACTTTGACACCTTCATACATCTTTGTCTTTACCTAGTGGCACGTGCTCAACATGGTCGCATTAATTAAAAAAATCCGTCTATATTGCGAGCCGATCGCATTGCATATTGAGTTTATATTACTTGGACTGAACGCTTCTCGCTCCGGCCCAATTAGGAAGACACTAAAAAGGCCTGTGTTCGTTTACGCCTCATTGTTCTTGGTATCTGGGCTGCCGCCATAGTTTTGCAATTGCAAGTTCTGTTTCCTCGTCTTTTTAAGGAGTCGAAAGTTCTTGATTCTCTGCATTGAGGTTCGGTAAGGTTGTGCAACTTTGCGTAGGTGCGGGTTGCGGTGCATTATGCGCGGGGGCCTGTCTGGCCGGGTCGTCGACGGCGGCGACGACGACGAAGGTGCCGGGAGCCGAGGGGTGGTGTACGATGCACCGGTGTGTCGGCGCCGAGTGGGGCGTAGGCGTCGCCGGGGGGCGTCGCGCCAGGCTTATCAGACGGTAGCGGGGCCGGCGCGCGAGCCTCACTCCTCGTTCTACCCGCTGACCGCGCGCTCGTGTCGTACACGCTCGCTGACACCGGTTTAGATAACAAAAACCTTTGTCCAGCCGGAGCAATAATATTTACAATTTGTGCACCGCGTCGCCGCGTAATTACAGAGGGGTTTTCCGACGCCCGAACGACATCTGTCAGGCGATTGTTTTTAGGACACACGCGTGTAGTGCGCGTGCTTTATCAAGTTCTGACAAGTTTTGGAGAGATTTTTAAAGGTTAACTGCTGGATTGTTTGTGTGATTCTGTACTTTTGGATTGCAGTTTGAGGAAGTTCGGTGAGTTTTTACTACGAATAAAATTTCTCATAAGTTATTTTCTATGTATATATAAGGTTTTCACCTATTGAACGCAATCAATTTGTACTGTTTGTTGTTGTTTATGCATTGCCTAAATTTTGACGGTCTAGGTCAAACAAATATTGTTATTGCATCCTCGTTGCATCAGATTTGAAATCGTGGCTCTACGGGACGTACGACTATGTTTTGAATACAAATGGTTTTACGCGAAGACCTTTATGCCCATATCGAGCATGAGATCACGATGTCCTCGGGTGGTGGTGCCTGGTGGTGGCGGGTGGTCGCGTGACGTCGCGACGCTCTGCGCGCGCGCCGTGTCATCGCTCGCGGTCAGTTTAACGAACCCTCCGCCGACCGACGTCAACCTTGCCATAATCGCGATTATTTGCATCACCATTGTACCAACTGTGGGTTGTAATCTCGTCTCTAATTATCTGCTCATCTTTGAATCGGAAAGTTTTTTTCTGAATAGATGTGTACTTGTACACAATTTTTTATAATAATGTATATTGTTTTTATAGACTTTACTACATACGGCAATCTACTGTGTATGCTTTTAGTTATCAATGATATTGTTAGCGATAAGATAAGAGTGTAATAGGTCCAATCTATTGATTGACGCACCTATAACAAACAGACAATAGATTCCTGTGTACGTTCTGATAACATGAACGATTCCTCTTGGCCTTCTATTCTAACACACTTGACCGAACAAATTGTAAAGCAATCTGCGATTTTCCAATTGCCTGTATATTTTGCACAACTACTCGTAGACAACAACATATTCATCAAAAGTATTCGTATACATCCTGCGAGCTATTCAAATTGCTTGCTTGTCGTAGCCATTATCCTCTGTTTCATAAAAAGTATAAATCTGTCTTATAGGGGCTTATTATTCCTTTTGTGTCCATAAATGTGCTTTGTCTCTTAATGAGATAGCTTGCTCAAACGTTTTATTGGATTATTTTTTTTTACATTATCGATACCTCGAAATGGATAACAGCAATCTAATATCCGATAGACATGAATTCTATAATTATCTATAGTATTTGAATTAAAAAAAACCTATCAAATCCTTCGTACAGCTGCTGCGAAAGTCGCAAGAGATCCAAAGTGTTCCTAAGGTTAACAAAGGTTAATTGAATTGAATATTGAAGGTGTGACAAAAACATGGAATACAAATTTCATCAAGCTATCAATAGCAATTATCACTTCACTTATTTGATTGTCTATGGAATTGAGCATGAGCATACTCAACTGAATCAAACCTTGGATTCATGCCAATCAGTTACATGACTTATACTACAAGCATCAATTGAATAGTAAATAAAAATACGTACGGAATCTTGTATTAAATCAATGAGTCTCAGGACACCATCATCTTGAAACAAATTAAAACTATTTAAACTATAATTTGAGATGATATCATATTCTTTAAGCAGTTTCTATCATATCCTTTAAGCTGATAATTCAAACGGGTATTTTCTTGTGATTGTGAAATTTTTGCGATAACTCCAAGTGTTTGTACGCGTATTCGTGGAAAGGTGATAAGCCACATGGCTGAACCGAACGGACAGACAATTTGGATGGCGCTATCTACTAGCGATAAGAACGCCCGGTGTCATGTTTGCATGTTAAAAGTGGCCCAAATACGGTTAAAGTTAACTTAACTCACTAAATACACCAGAGGCACAGCTAGAAGTTCAAAATAGATTTTTGAAAAGTCAAATCAAAAGATAGACTGAATGAGCTTGCGGAACGAAGAGGCATATACCCAGCAGTCGGTGCAATCAGGCTGAATGTAGATGATGATGAAGTCAAAAGTCGTATTTCTTTGCTATACTACCAATTCATCTTCTGCCTAATCTTTGCTCAATCCCAAATTGGTACAATTTCTCTGAAAATTTGGATCATTGACAATATTTTCCTTGAAACCCTGTTCATTTGGACGCGATCCAATGAAATAAGAAGAAAGAAGATTTGTGATAGCTTCTTAAACCTGAACAACACAACGGTAATTTATTTGTGTTTAAGAATATTTGTATTTCAAGGCTGTGTTTCAATTTATCAAGGAATTAGGTTTCAGAGTGTAAAACTTCGAATGGTGGTGATTATGTCGGAGGTTTTCCTCAACCATATAACGTTCAAGTAAACGTATGTTCATGGGCGTTAAATTATCTTTGGTGGTGCTAGGCGGTGCCAGGGCAGCAATCGGCCTTTCCGCGCCCAGCTGATAAACTAACTTTCCACAGCGTGCGCGTGCGCACCACCGAGGCCATTTGTTCATTATAACGGAAAAATAAAAATGTTAGTATCTCCTTTGTGGTAGGTTGCGTATATCTTATCTCATTACGAAGCTAAATATAGAACTGTTGCGTTAATGGCGATCAGCTCACAGGCCTAACCTTACTGTAAGCTCTAAAATCTAAAAGGTTTATCGTGATAAATCCTAGTTTTAATATATATTATACCAGTGAAAGTGAGAAAACATTTAGATTTCTCAACCTCTGTAACTGCTCTGAAATAGTTCCCCATATCAGGTCATTTGTCACGATATGGTAGCTATAATTAGCAGAATTTCCAAGTTGGTAAGTTTTGTATGGGCAGTCAACGTTATTGTTATAGGTAATTCGTTGCTGCCGCAATCACTAACCTTTGTTACTTACTTTTGTTAAAACATTACAAGTAGTAAAGTATTTGTTAGCCTGGCAAGGAAGGCTGTAGGACCTCAAAAGAAATTAGCATAAGTGCCGCCAAACACAGCAAGCAGGCGTTGAGACAATGGCTTTGTCTGTCTATCCGTCTGCAGGTCGCCTGCTATAACTGTTTTAATGTAATTCTACAAAGTACATTTAATGGCACCGACAAAGAGCATTAGCCGGTAATATTCGCGTTACGATCCTGGAAATAGGCTCGTCGTTATGAGTCGAGTGGTGATATTATTTGTGGTCAGATAATTATGGTAGACTGTCCCCAGTTCCTTTATAACTGACTGTAAAGAGGCACTAATATTAATCTCCATTGAGTATGTTATAGTTTTTTTTATTAAAAAAATACGAACATTTCCACTACGTGTTGCGATATTATCGCGTTCCAAATCTTCAACACCCTTTTGTAACATTGCCCTTACACGGACATTGACTGGTTCTCTGTTACGCAGATGTTGTTAATTGGATATCTTTATAATGGAGTTTTTTTGCCGTTTAATAAACATTAGGGATTGGGCCGATGGCCTCCGAAAGTAGCCGAAGCAACGATTATTGCCGTTTCAACTTTGCAATGTGGGCGACGCAATTAAAAATTGAAAACAAGTACCATTTGCGTAGGCGTCGCCCTCAGACTCTGAGACCATTCAAAGAATTGTTGCTCTGCAAATATAAAGAACGCTATCAAACTCTAACGAGCATTTAATAGTAACAATGCACACATGTATAAGCGAAACATTGATTACATTACACCAATCAATTTTAATAAACACAGTTCAAACAATGAACATGTAGGTTGCCTACGTACTTTGGTTTATCGCACTGATTTAACAATTGCGACACCACTTCTAATTAATTCAAGATAATGCACATAAGTGGACGTAATCTGACCGCTGGGAGAATTACAACAAATGTTTTTGTATAGGGCGATTCGCGTTGCCATTTATTGCGTTAGGGTTATACTTCTTTGTTTCTACCGCGCTCGCACAGCTGCCGTTGTTATCGTAACCGAACAATAAATACCGATTTTAAACATTTCTCGGTATAGATAACCCGCTTCGCCCTTTAACCGCATTGATTCTTAATTGGTTTAACATTTTATTATAGTCTTTACTCGTGCCTCTGGGGTTTTCCGAAATTGTTCTTTCAACGAAAATTATAATTTATAATGTCAATTAAAATGTTCAATTCAAGGTATTGCGAATTTGACCCATCGGGCGGGATTGTTTGCGACGTTCATTTACAAACACGAATCTTTTTGTGGTTTTTTTCGGCGAACTCTGCGGTTGGCAGAGGCCGCGGCGCCGTGCGGAATGCTCGCCATTTCCGGACGATATCCGTTTCTTCGCTCCGGCGCCATTTGCTCAACATTTAGATAACAAATGTGCCTCCTTGTTTTAAAACATGTCAAAGCACTATCGTGTCTACACAACACTTCAATCATAAATAGCACATGCATAGATAATAATACGATTACATTCAATGATTTCCGCTACTTTACAAGTTTTTCTCGTTTACCCACTTAGCATTTCCGTGGTCTTTAACCTTCAGACAGTTTTCCTTAAGGACTTTGCATAAGTATGTTTACTAGTCTCAGAAGACCGGATCAGTTAACGGTATCATTTCACTATACTTACTTATACTGCTAGATTCGTGTATCGGAACTTCATGAAAATTTTGCGAAATTTTGTCCAATGTCACACGCTGATTCATAGCGCGAATGAATCATTCAACGTAATCGAGTTTTTGAATTGTGCCTACGACAAATGTAAATACGCGATCGTAGTGACCTGCGAGCTGCGATAGAGAGCGAGTGGTGGTGACTCACGCGGGTTTTCCGAGAAACACAGAATGGAGAAGTTTTCGTGAAAACGAAGGTCGGCTTCGACCGACTAGTCGACTTAATAGCACCCCTTTTTATACCGCCGACGACGCTAATTTACTTAATATTTTACAATGAAAGCGAAACAAATTCTTGGAAAAGGTCATCGATAAGGCCGTGCCTTAATAATATACGTTAACCCTTCGTACTTTAATTTGCGAGGGTAAACCGTTAGGGTGCATATGGAGAGCGACAGCAAATCGATTCCGTTACGAAAGTTGGGTTCTATTGTTTTTCAGTACGAACAGCTCATTCATTGCTAGCCATCTATAGATTCACTTTCCTCCAGTCTGGCTGCTGGCAGCAATGGTTCCAGCTAGTGCATTTGTTTCGTTCAATAAAGGTGAAGTGAAGGGACATTCGTCGGCTGGCGCGGTGCCAGGCCGTCGATTTATTTTATTATTCGCGCAGTGGCGGTCAATGTCGCGACAGTCGACGGCGCCGTACATTTGCTTGCATGTGTTGCTGGTGTTAATTCACTTTTAAGTTTGATTATTCTTCTGTGTTTATAATTACGATATTCATATTCTGGCTCTTACAGCTAAATGTTTCGGGGAATATCTACACGGTATTAATACTATTTTTTGAAAACCTATAGGTACATGGAAACACCAAACACATTAGTGAACAATTAATTTGATCTTTAATTTGAACGAAAGTAACTGATGTAAAAGGATACCATTTACAGATCTTTTTAGGGCTGCCCATTTATATCATTGCTGAGTTAGCGTCATCGCAGACTATGGTTAATATTTTTTGCAATCGGCTATGAAACCAACGATTCCATATTAGTGCTCTGCTTAGACAGATTGTCATAATTAACCTCGTTAGGAGCCATTTAACTGTAGCATCTTTTGTAACCCACCCGTAACTGTAGGACTCACTACAACAAGCATATCTTTATAATGTTTTGAATTAGTTCAAGGAATTTTGAACTCGACGAGCCGAGCATCGCTATTAGTGCGAGCAATTAGCGCTGCGTTAATGAGCTCTCAGACGCACGTCCAGTTACGAAGTGAGGACTGCCGACCCAACACCACATAACGTGATGACCAGTATGACCACTCTAATTTGATAGCGTAATAGTCTGGGAGTGCTTTATTGCATTTGTTGCGTTTGTTTGGAGATACATTTCCGTATTTCTATAGAATTGAGGTCAGTTTTCGAGGAGATCAGCTACTAAAACTTACTTTACGACACCGAAGGAATTTACGCTTCTATTGATACGCTTCTGTCTATTATGTCAAATATCTCTTCATTTTATTGTTGTATGGACTACATGAATCTTTTTCACAATCAGCAGTCAGCGATTATAATCGCTCGAAACATGCGAGTCGACTTGATGACTCGAAAACTTTATGATGATAAAATATTATCATCATAAAGTTTATTTGCCTTAAGTATAAAATGCAATGTTTCGAAAAGTTCTTTGTTTTCCTCTCTAGTCCAATGTACCGGTCAAAGTCCAATCTCAACCGCTTATATCCCACCGTTAAAGTCCAAGGCTAAATCTAATGAACTGTGTGTGATCGTTCTAGAAAACATTGTTTATTTTATCTTAAAATCAAAATAAGAGAAATAGAGCTCTTATGTCCGAAATTCGTGTAGTTGTAGGGCAGGGCTAGTTCACCTGTCCCATTATCACGCGGTCACCACGTGCGTCGCACGTGCACGACTACTACGTTTTGCGGTTTCATAGAATTTCAGAAATGTTTCACTAGGTACTATCAAAAGATATTCTCTGGCAGATCTTAAATATTTCAATATGCCATTTGTTATCAGAACTGGAAAAGTTAATTTTATTGATGATGTTTGTTTGTTCATTCACACGAGAATACCAATTTGAGTTCTCGGTATTGTTTTGAGTGGATAAAATGTAATATTAAAATAACAAAACGGTTCGCAGATATGTGGAGGATATTGTTTCCTGAAAGCGATTTTGATACCGAGCTAAATACATACATGACGACCGATAGTTGGGGAAAAACCCGGTGCACAACATTCTTCATTTTAAAATGCAGACGAATAATTTAAGTATACAAGTAACTGTTATAAGTCGGTGAGGAAAACAATCACATATGTATTATATAATGTGTAGTTGAATTCCTATATGCGACCTTTATTGGCATACAAAACATAATATAACAATAACTAGTTTTTGTAAATTTAAAAACTGCTTTAATTGAATGTTATGCTTTTCTAAAAGGTACTTTCCTGAAATATTCGAACTAACATAATATACTTCGAATAATTAAAGCTAAAAAATATAATAACTATTGCAACGTTAGAAAACTATAATACTACAGATAGCAAGCGGGTGGGCATTGGCTCGGGGTTAGATTAAAATGTGTAGGCGAGCAAGCGAAGCGAGCACACGTGCGGATAACGCCTTATCACTGCCTGTCGATTTAATATTGCCCTGTCCTATCGACACTGACTTCGGAAACCAAATTGTATGTGGCGCGAGTAGCAAGCAAACATAATCTTTGAAATCCTGCTAAGTATTTGGACAAGGACACAATAGACTCTAAACATAATCAAAATACCTTGCAATTATTTGCTTTTGTAAGAAGTTTTTTAGTGAGGTTGGATCACTCACGAGTAAACCGATTACTACTGAGTTACAGAGTGATCGTAGGCTACGTCACAACTAGTTATAGTGGTGATCTCATAGCACGCGGTACGATAACACTGTCGTACGCGCAGTGTAGGCACCACATCAAGGGCTTCGGGCTAACGCGATGCGTACGAGTGTGATTTCTGAGTATAGTTGTACGATTCGTCGAAGATGATTCGCGAAAACCTATAAAAGTCAAGGGAATACTTTATGATACGATGCCTAAAAATATCAGACTTACTCGATTTCACTAATGAATTGGTGCTGATCTCTATAATATTAAGTGTAGCAAGAATGCGAGATAATTCATAACCGCCAGTTAATTGTTTAGGTAAAACACCGTGACCAATTAGTGCACAGAAGCAGTATGTGGCGTATTTGAGACGAATTTCATTTAAGCAATTGAAGTAATTGACCGGGCCAAGCGCCTTCCGGAGCTTGCCGTCCCCTTTGTGTCTACAGTGATGCACCAACATGATTTCATATGCAATTACTAATGACTTGCTTCGTTTTACTCCTTTAAAGTTAGAGATGTCGTATTTCTTAATATCTTCTTTAGATTGAAATTGCCTATCCTTGTCTGCACTTTTACAGCAAATGTTTGTTAGTAACTACATATATTAACATTATATTTGTTTGATAACGCTTTGTCATCGTTAATCGCCTTTGTGGAACTTACTTTGGTGTCCATACATTGCGCATTATCTTCAATGGTCTGTATGACTTTATTAGAACTATTTAGTACTTTTCTCATAAATTGCTTTCAAGGTTATTGCTTTTCAAAAATGTTAAAATATTGCATTATATATGTTCTTCTTTAAAGTATTACGACTTTTGGGTTTAGCCGTCATTTATGGCCAAAATTGTCTTCCTGATGATTACATACATGTCATAGTTGGATGGCCAAATAAGGCTGTATTGAGTGTGTGCGCCCACGGACCCGCGGCGTCCTTGCCGCAAGGTCCAGTCCGCCGCCCACCCGCTGTCGTCATCCAATAGTTTGGCAAACATTATTGAATCGTGTTTCACCTGAAATATATTATAAGAATTGAGAGGTTAGTTGGAGAATAAAATATTTAAATGTTTTAAAACTTTTCAAAATATTCTTCTATATCTAGTTGAGCCTGAAAGCCCCGCTAAAGAACATTGAAGATGTTGTTTACGGGCAAACCGAGTTACCTCAGATAACAAGGTACCGCGTGCGATGCGAAATGATGCGAAATATTTCCGGAGTTAGAGGAGTACTCTATTTATAAATGATTCGACGGCGCTCGTGGGCGAAGATTTCGGGCGAGAAGGCGCGGGTGCGGCAGTAGCGCGCGATCAGCCGCGGCCGACGCCGACGCCGTCCGCGCGCGCAACGAACGAACGACCCGCACTCCCGCGCACACGATACCCCAGCGATATTTCGCGATATACGACCTGACAGTCCGCCCCATAACCCGCAAACACGCGAACACGTCAATATATCCCGAAAACCCCACAAACCGACAGTAGCTGACGGATCGACCTCATTGTTGTCAATACTGCACTTTTGCGAGGGCGGATTATAACGAACAAATCGACTAACAAACTCGAACCGTAGGTGTCGCGTCGCAAAAAGCGCAACACAATAGTAAGCGTCTAATTATAAACGTGGTTGAGTGAGCGACGCAGACATGCAGAACATAGATCCTCTGGAGATCGCCAACATCCTCGCCACGGAGCTATGGTGCCAACAGGTATACCAAACACCCACCGAAAACCCTCACCTGGGCGATCACGAATATTTGCGTATTCGCATTGCATGCGTCAATTTGTATGGGAAGTCGGTAGTTCATTTTACGCACTAAAGAGGCGCTGTAAAACATCCTATTCAAATTGACAGCTAGAGGTAGCGCGAACACACAAATATTCTCAATCAAGCATTATTTCCAGGTTGGAAACTAACAATGTAACATTTACGAGATAAAATATTCTAGAGGAATTTACCTGCCTGTTCTATACCTCAAACAAAGTTGTAGAAATCTTTTAGCCTTGGTTTGGCCTATTTAGAAAAGCTTTAAGTACATTCTAACGACTAGTGGTTTGCGTTGAGAGATTTAAGAACTTTGTTGAGGTTAATTCATAAATTTACTTATACTCATAGAACAATTCTGAACCCGGGTAACCAGCATTCTGAAACTTAAGTTTTTCTGTTTATGTCTGATGTTACATACTGACTGATGGGAAGGTAATCTAACAGGCGCAGGCAAAGGTCCAAATTCTTTGCATAGTACAACCGCCTTAATGTTAGGAATGTCGGCAACACTTCTATGGTTTGTGTAGTAATATGTCTGTTTTGTGAATAGGTTCGATTTTCTGGCCTGGTTAGGGTTTTGGGATCTGTTGAATTGGTCTATTTCGCTAATAGTGTTCAGTACCAGTTTTTGAAAAACGTTACACTTTAACTCGCACCGGCGTAACGTGTATTATGTAACCCCACTTGTAAGATGTATCTATGTCCAGGCCATTATAGGCAAATATGGATTAAATGTTTCATGACGCAATGTTTATGGATTTGATCGCAAATCCATTGTTTCTAAATTTATATCAGAAGAAGGAAATTAGCGCCAGTAGCGATATGAGCATGACATGAGGAGAAAAGAAAGTCGCGATACAAGAAGAGTGATGGATTTGTATGAGGATGGTTATGAGTAGAGGTAGACTTGAGAAAAATGGATGGACTGTGTAAAAGATATAGGTAAGGAAGGAGTCACTAGTTACTGAAATATCCAATGATAGGAGAGAGTAGAGGGAATGAAACAGTTATGTCTACCCCATCTAGTGGGTTAAAGGGAGGGATTCATACATTAATGTAATTCTTTGATAAAAATGACACCTATAAAATCTGCTCCATTGAGTTGGGATGGATGTCCAACCTAATAAGCTGAAAAGAAAACAACATAGATGCATGTTACCGCCCATACCTGCACCATTTAGGGTTGAAATTTTGCAAACCCTTTGATTCCGAAAACGAAAGGACTCCTAATTTGATTGAACTAGAAATTAGGATCAGGTTGTGTGTTAATGGCAGCCAGTCGCAACGGTTTATAATTTTACTGTCTTGTTTGGATTTTTCGTACTCTACACTGCGTACACTGTACACTACGTACACGGTACACTACGTACTTAGCCCAAAAAATTTCAAACTCTTCATGTTCATTTCTTAACTCAATTCAACTTCGAAATTATACAAAATCATGGTTCTCGAAAACAGACTTCAGTACAAAACTGATACTTGCGTATAATAACAAGGTCATCGTATTTATCTCAACAATTGTAGGTAACATTACAATAATTATCTAACGTGTCAGATTTATTTTGTTATAAATATTATTGTTTACTTGATACTTTGTTATGCAAATATTTTGCTAATAAATCTGCAATGGAATGTGGAAGCAATGTGATGCAACAATGAAATAACTTTATATTAAAAACAATTTGTATTGTAAACAATATAACTACCTACGTAGTATAAATAAATCAAAATATTTAAAATACAGAAGATAATATAAGTGTATCTAGGGTGAAAACTATCTTTCCTTTGCACGCAAGATGCCGATGCCACAAGACGCACAGAAAACGCTTGGAAAGTATATTTGTCAAAAAAAAAAACCTGAGCTGTTTCTGCCTCAAGCGTCCAAACGCAAACTCATGGATAACATAATATGTCTGATTTTTACTTATTCCTTTTTTGAGGACAGGTTGTGTGGACTGACGTGTTGAGTTGAGCTTATCGTTCATTCTTCGCTGAAAGATAATCCGTTAAACGATTTAGCGTGATCGCCAGTCATACTGCGGCAGGCTTTACTATTTTAGGGAATAATTGATTATTCTAACTGATCCACAATCCAATATCTAGCATATTTTAATTCCTCATAAACAATGTTCAATGTTCTGTTTCTTTTTTCCAGTTGGCAAACCTCGAGGGCCTCCAGTCGGGGGTCCCGACTCGCACGACGGCCACCATAACACCAACGCAGCTGCGGAACTTTGAGCAGACTTACATAGAGCTGACCAACTGCCGGTCTGAGCAAGCCACGCACGCGGGCTTCGTGCCGCCCTCTGTCACGCACGCTAACAATTACGGTAAAATCCCTCAATAGTCTAACTTCGTCTTTTGCTCATAAAAGGAACGAAAGTGCCCTATTGCATATTAGTCACTAAACCAAAGTATGCTGCAGTTTTGAGCTGAATAACAACCAGGAAAATTCGAAATTCACGTCCAATCCTCATAACATTAACATAGGTACAAGAATGTTCAAATATAATTGCTTTTATGTATTATTATTAGATTTATTAGAATTACAAATTTTCATTTCTAGTAAAACCCATCGAGTCAGTTCGTCACCTGTGTGACAAACAAATATCTTCACTTGTGCTTTCTGTATAAGTAGCATAACAAATTCGTATTTATACTTTCAGGGAGTCCACTCCTATCACTCGTGTGTATAAAATTTTTAATCATCATTCCAGGCATGTTAAACTCTTCGGGGTACTGCGAATCAGGCCCGACGACGGCGCTGCACGTGTCGCCGGGCCCTCTCTCCGCTAGTGGTGACAGCATGAGCAGCAGTCCCGGCCTTCCGATGCCTAAACGGCGAAACATGGGAGGCCGGCGACCCGCCAAAGCACCTCAAGACATCTCCCCCGAGGAGGAAGAACGCAGGTCCGTGCGCCGTGAACGCAACAAGATGGCCGCTGCCCGCTGCCGCAAACGTAGACTCGACCATACCAACGAGCTTCAGGACGAAACTGATTTATTAGAGGAAAAGAAGAAAACACTCCAGGATGAAATTTGCAAGCTGAACTCTGAACGCGAACAGTTGCACGCAGTTTTGGAA
Source organism: Lampropteryx suffumata (assembly GCA_948098915.1). NCBI lineage: Eukaryota > Metazoa > Arthropoda > Insecta > Lepidoptera > Geometridae > Lampropteryx > Lampropteryx suffumata. Next base: position 8,160,618 of record OX402563.1, read on the forward strand.
GCGCATATGCTTTCGTGCCGCCTTAACAAGCGCTCGAATAGTCCCCCTGATGTGAAGCCGTTCCAAGAGCACGCTCCGTATCCGTACCCGATGGACGATGGTGTCCGGGTGAAGGAGGAACACGACGACCCGACGTCTGATCCCGTTATGGGTCACATGGATAGTATGTTCACATCTCCGGCTAACAATAAAAGGTAAGAACAGTACACCCTTCTATGTTGATTTTGTAGATCTTTGATCATTTAAGGATCACCATTTAAGATCATTTAAGGACCTTTTCTCAAATAGAACGTTAGACAAGATGTAATGTAGTATATTATACTGAATTAGTTTGCACAATATTTTATGATTTGGTTAGTTTCGTATGAGCTAGTGGTGACAGAGTTCTTAAAGGGCCTCACCATCGTCGCCTGACGACAAATCTAAGCATATGTAACTTCTATAACCCGCCTTAAACATCCTCAAATACCCAAGTGAGTGAGATCTGAAATGTCTAGCAAGCTCAGAGGGTTACAGTTGAATGTTCGTTTGGTTGTTATTGTTTGAGGATACATTAGAAAAGTTGTCGGCCACATCTTGTCAAAAAACGTCGTTGATGACGACTATGAGACTGATTGGCTTCCGAAGACTAATCAAATCGTTTGTTTCTCAGAATAATGTTGTCGGCGGCAAACCCAGCTGTGGTCACGAATCCGTCCCATATCACCCTGGATACCCCGCCTGCCATCTCGCGGCCGAACCGGCCCAACTCACTGCAAGTGCCACTCACACTCAACCCGGCACAGGTATGTACAGCATCTAGACACTAGAAACACTAGAACCGGATCAAAGTCACCCTGATGAAGATTCTCGAAATCGAAACAGTGCTGCCTTCATCGACAAAATAATATGTGAAAGTTCTCAAAATGTTTGTAAAGCATCAATTGACTTTACTCACAGCTGAGTTAATTACTTTGCCTTCTGCGCTGAACCGACGAACCGACTTCGATATATTGAAACAATAACGTCGTTGAAATGTTGAAAGTTATTTGGTTTAAAAATTCAAATGTATGTATCGTCTGTTGTGGAGAATTATGACAACTATTGTCAAAGTAATGTCAGTCCTTCCATCGTTCAAAACGAGAAACGATGAGAGAGTAGGGTTTTGCACGTTTGTTTTCCCGATATAGAATAGAATAATAGTCTATTTGACACACAATACGAAAAAGGTTACAGACATAGAGAAACAAACAGGAAAATGATCAGAGTAGGTAGGCCAAATTACACACTATAAGAGAGTACATTTTTCGCTTGTGGTGCCAAACAGGTCCAGTCTCAGCTTTAATGCCACTTCTATTGGAGACAGCGCTGTTCAGAGATTTCAGACTGGGCCTTTCAGGGTGACATCACGGGCGGGACATTTATACATAAATATACAAAAATACAAAGTGAAAGTTACTTACATAAAATAAAAGTATCTCTTTAATTTCTTATTAATATAATATATTATATTGTTTAGCGATTTCGAGAGTAGGTCGAAGCAGTGTCCTTTTAAATAATGTAGCCGACATAAAAACAACAGTTGCCATTAAATGATAAATTATCTCCTCTGTGAAATCTTCTGTTACCAATAACTAGTCCATAACGCACTCTCGTTAGTTGTATTAACACTTGCAAGCACGCTTTAAGAAAATTAATTAGTTTACTGTGCATTATTTCCATTTTCGCTAATTGCCCTCGAGCGCTCGTGCAAAAACCTGACCTCGTTGCCCATTCTACCAGTTCCATATTACCCATCAGTTATAAATTTATAGTATAGGTATTGCACTGTCCCATATAATTGTATATTTTAACTATAGATTACCACATGTTATTAAATACTTTCCATTACATTTACAATATAGGTCAATGCTATATACCGACATATTAGTAAAGTCAGAGTTAAAAGATACTTTATTCAATACAATCACAAGGATCACTTTGAAACGTCTTACATACTAGGTGAATTTAGTAGCAGTACCACTTAGTACCTGCCTATGCCCTTCTCCGAGATACTTATTATAAGAACAGAAGGTGGACTTCACGAATATATTTATATAAATAAAGACTATTGCTATGACGCAATAAAGTGCAATTTAGCTCGCACTAGCGCTCAGCTCTTAACATTATACACTAATATAGTGCCTCTCTCTTTCTTTCGCGTAACTCTATCTCGTTTGGCGCGGCACTGCTTTACGAATTTGCCCATCAAGATGTGCATAGGCAGGTACTACGTGCGAAGCCGCGTGCTTCAGCTAGTTTGTTAATAATACTAATATGTCGGTATATAACATTGACCTATAAATATAAATATAATGAAATTATTTAGTAACATGTGGCAATCTATATTTAAAATATACATATATGGGACAGTGCAATACCTATACCAACATACTAAGTACTTACTGATAGGCAATTTTGAACTGGTAGAATCTACCAAATGTGCGGAGTGCGCGTGGTCTGGTATGGGTAGTTAAAAATCAAATTGAATTTAAGAGGAGAATTCGCGAGGAAAGAATGTATTGTAAAACCACAAAGCTTACAGGAAGACATACTTCTAATTTCGATTTTGAAATTAAAAGGATAACCTACACATACAACATAATATTAGGCAAAGATAATTGCTATAGTACATTTTGCTCGCCCGTTCGGTAGCTAGGTTCACGAATAGTACAGTATATGAAGTCGAGTTGTAACTGATGATATGCATACTTTTTAGATCATATAGGCGTTAATAACCTGAGCGTATACTAGGCAAATCGATTTATCTAAACGATAAATCTTTGAAATGTTCGTTAAATTTGCAGTTGTCTGCATTTAAATTATAGTATGGTCTATTGTGGAGGATTATAACAAGCTAAATGTAATGTCAGCCGTTCCATCGTTCAAAACAAAACGTCCAGACCCCCTGTAAAGGAAAACTGTATATTCGAGTCACTGTTATTTATAGCACTGTTTGTTACAGCTACACAACAACAAGGCTCTCGGTAACAACAAGATCGCCGGCATCGAGATCAGCACGCCTTCTAACGGTATTCCCTTCAACTTCGAGAGCCTTATGGAAGGAGGTACGGGTCTGACGCCCGTCCATCCCCATCCACATCCCTGCGCGCATCAGCAACGCGCAGCCCCTGAGATCGTCTCCCCTGACTCACACAACAGTCTCGTGTCTCTCTGAGATCAACTCGACGCCACTTATACTCTCTTTGAACAACTTCAAGATATCTGAGAGCGAAGTGGCCGGCCGTGTGACGCCGAGCGGACTTAGTACGAGTTTTTAAACGATTTATTTATTCGGTATTTCTCTTTCTATCTTGAATCTTCTCTCTTCGGTCTACGACCCATATTTATTGAGCTCTATAGAAACTATTGCTCACTAGCGCTTTGTATTTATAACATAGTTTAGCGATGGCCTAGCGTTGCCAGTCAAAAGTCAATTTACGAGTTTTATAACGTTCTATTGAGAATATTTTTTATAATATGTATTTCGGCAGATTAAAAATAATAATTGTGATCTTAAATAAAACAGAGTTTTATTTGTAGCATTTCAGGGATTTATTTTCGTGTTGTGCTTAATTCTAGCGAGGCTAGAGCGATAGGTGCGTCTATTAGTAAGTGTAGTTGTGTAAAATAACTAATAACGATTCGATTTTTTCGGCACAAAATATTGATCACACGATTCTTGAAGTCTCTTGTCATAATAAACTTAGTGCCATTTACTACATCTATCAGGGATACAATAATTATAGTTAACCATTAATTAACAGCAATATATATTACATACTTATCTAAATAATTAATATATTTGATGTAAGTTAGCTCAATATTGATGTTACGTATACCGTTCCATTGGATAAGGTATTGGTAGTTTGGAAATTATTGTTAAGCCTTTTGTGATACGTCCAGTGACTTTGTATTGCGCTCTCGAGTGTGTTTGTGTATTGTCCATGTTCAACTCATGCCATTATCCAAATATTTTAGGACGATTTTATTTATTTTACAACATTACGTAGGCGAATAAAGGCTAAAATAGTTATCTCAAATACTCCTTGTATTGTAATTTGTAATATGAAAATTATAGATGGCGTGAGTTGGCTGTAATCTGTAAAGACCACTGGAATAAAATATTTTAGAATAAGGCAATAATTAGAATAAGGGCACTAAAATTAATGTTAACGCATAACTTAGACCAAAATATTATTTAATATGCTTTATCGTAGATGTAATGTAAAGTCTAAGCCAAATATTGATTTTATGATAAGTTTAGAATAAGCGATTCCCTTCAAGTATTATAGAAAGGCGCCGAGCGGAGAGTATTTATTTAGTAATGTATGTTTCAAATCATCACTGAATCATCTTATGAAATACACCATGTTTTATATAATAAGACGTAGACGCATAATAAGATTACTAGATTATGAAATGTAACTTTTGTATAATGTTTTTTAACGCATTGTAGTGTACATTTTGTATTTTTTCATGAATAGCAAAGCAATATATTTGATACTATTTGAAATTGTAAGCAGATTGACAATTGGAAAATATAAATTTGTTTACATACACCAGAGTTTGTGCCTTTTATTTTTGAAATTTCTTTATTAGGAAAATTGTTAATTCAATCAAGTAACAGTAGATACATTTTGAAAGCAAATTCTAATTATAATACAACAAATTTCCGTAATTGGATGTACTAACATTAGCATAAGTATAGATAATCATGTTGCAAGAGTTGCAAGAGCTTAAAATATTAAAAGTATCTCAAAATCCATATTTAAACCATAATTAAAATTACAAGATCGTGAGCCCCCGAATATCCACACTCAAATACCTACATGTGCACAGGATAATCTTCTCTCAATGAAATAAAAATGCCATGCATTGGTAAATCAAATAAAAAAATCGAAAACGGCTCGACTAATTAGAATTTTTGTTTTGTAGTGGTTTATAATCATATTAATTGAAGGTGCGACGAAGCTTATTTAGTATACAATAATAATTTAAAACAGTTGCGCTAAGGACCATTTAAAACGATCTATTCCTAGCTTAACTGATTAATAAATTGTATGTATTTAAACTAGTTATTGTATTCAATGTAACGAACGAAGGTTCTGTGCTTGCGGCTTCGGATGTGGTTCCTGATAACCATGTATAAGTAGAACAGGATCTCCAACACGCTGATGTAGCTACAGCCCAGACATAGTCCAAATATGCCGCCGAGATTTGCTAGAAAAATAATGGTCTATTAGACAAAGAACACAAATACCAAATATACAAATATCAATCAATCTATAGATGCTAATTTATTAAATACTAGCGACCCGCCTCTGTTTCGCACAGGTGCAATTTACGTATAATAATCAACCTAGATTATGAAAAAATAAATTTTTGTTAGGGATTAATATCATTCCATTACGGGTGGAATGGGCGGTCTTGAAATAATAATTTATATAAAAATAGGTTTTTGTGACTTAACTATACCTAGTCTTGCCATAAATACTGAAACAAAGAAAAAAAAAATTATATTGCAAATAACATTTATTAGTATTACAGTGTGTTAGTTACATAAATATAAAACAATTCAAAATATAAAAAGTTTATTCGAAGTGGTCTCCATTGGCTGCAATACAGTCCTTTAAACGTTGAGGCCAGTTATCAATAGAAGCACGCACTCTTTCCATGGGAAAATTCTTCACTGCCAATCGTACGGATTGTTTTAGAGACTCCAAATTATCATGGCGTTTAGAGCAAGCCGTACTCTCTAAAACTGACCATAAATCATAATCCAGCGGATTAAGATCGGGACTAGACGACGGCCAGTCTTCAGCTCTGATGAAGTCCGAAACGTTCGTTTCCAACCAAGACTGCGTAGACCGAGCTTTATGACCCGGCGCCGAGTCTTGCTGGAAGGACCATTCTAGTTTATTGAACATGGTGTTGTTAAGAGGCTTCACTACCTTCTCAAGAATGGTATCTTGATACACTTGTGCCGATGTTTTGATACCTTTTTCACAAAGGTATGGCTCAGTCACGCCTTCATAGCTAATACCCTACCAAACCATCACTGAAGTCGGATAGTGCCCACGTTGCACTCTGTCGACTGATTGGGAAGCTTCCTGAGAGCTTTGAGCATAAATACGGCCATTTTGTTTGTTAAAATGTTGCTCAATTGTAAAAAAAATCTCATCCGTAAAAAAATTTTTTCTGTGACCTCCCTTTGCGAACCGCTTCAGTAGTTGTTTCGATTTTACCACCCTATTTTTTTTTATAATATTATAGGCTTATAGGCTGAAAGTCCTAAGTCATCTTTTAAAATACGCGACATGGTTCTAGGTGCTATCTTCATCTCCCGAGATAAAATGTTTTGCTTTCGGACAGGATTTCTTCGATATCTTTCCCTTACTGCCTTGACCACCTTTTTCGTACGAACACCACGTGGACGGCCAGATCTTTTTCTGTCACAAACAGAGGAGGTCTCATTGAACCTATTAATAGCCCGGTACACAAACATTTTACTAATACCAAGCATATGAGGAGTTTTAAAAATTGCATTTGGCTCCATACCTACTTTGTGTAATACAATCACAGCGATTCGGTTCTCTTTATCACCCCACTCCATTTTAATATCGCAAAATATTGTACAATGTATTGGCGCCAAAATGAGAAAAGTCAATAAACAATCATATAAAAATGTCAGATTCCAAATTCAAATGTAATATTTTGTTTATTTTTAATTGTAACAGTATTTATGGCCAGACTAAGTACATGTAACCTCGTGGATTTTTTTTAGACTGGCCTGTCAGCTCAGTTGGTTATTTTCAAGTTTATTTATTTTATTAAGAGTAACTTAACTTAACTTAACGATTTAACCTGTAACCCTGTAGATAAACTGCGTTACATCTACTTATGTTTAATTAAATAATATAAAAGATTAAGTTATAGAAAAAGTAAAGACCTTAGAACTAGTTAGGAACAATCTTTATCTTAAATTAGGTTACTGTTATTATGACTAGTCAAGCAAGAAACACATATATATTAATATTACCTATATGTAGTATATCTGCCTTTAGCGTTGTAGGTTGAGGGTTCGATTCCCTCGTTCCGCGGCGGTTGGTTCATTTCTAAATTAGGAATTGTCTAAAATATATTTAGTTAGTCATAGCATTTGTAAAACCTATTCGGTAGGTACCATCTAATTAAATAATAATAATTCAATTTATTTATTCAGACAACTTTCTAGTCCATTGTGTTAGTTAGCTTATAACTAAGGGTTAGTACTTAAAATTAATTATAGATTTTGTCCTTTGGACCAATTTATACACAATAGGCAGTCGCAACAGCAACCTAAACGCGTTGTTGAATTGGACCCACAAAGCACTGTAAGCCTTTTGGGTATAGTTGACCCACAGACTCGCTGAGTAAAATGAAGTACAGTATGCTCTGAATAAGGTGACCTTCACCGCATCTGTACATCGTGCGAATCTGCGGGCCAGCATATTCGCCCTGACTGACAGTGCTCTGCGTTCCCTCTCCATATCAGCGTCGTCCTTTAGGTCTACAGTCACCAAGTGTCCCAGGTATTTAAAGTTATACACGCTTCTAAGAGGCACGCCATTTAGTGTAACCGCTGGAACATATATCAGACTCTTGGTGCCAGCCTTGAATATCATGAACTCTGACTTTCTCACATTGTATGTAAGTCCATGAGACGCAGCATATGCCTCACATACAGCAAGAAGCTTTCGGAGTGCACTGACTTTTCGGACATATCTCCAGTCTTGTTTTTGACTACTGGCACCACCAAAGTCCGCATTAGTTCGGTAGGCATGTAAGAGTGACTTATGCATACATTATACAGCGTAGCGAGTACTCGAGGGAGGTGGACACCAGCATGCTTCAGGTGTTCGATACTGAGTCCATCGTGCCCAGGCGATTTGCTTCCAGTCATTTTGTGAATCGCGGCTCTGACGTTTTTTTGTTTTAATTAATTAATTATTAATTAATGTTTTAATCCGCTTTGCACTCCGGTTCATAAGGAACGCTTAATTATGTTAGATAAAATTAAATTAGGGTAAGTTGGTAGCAGCAGAATACCAAAGGTTAATTTGACAGTTCAAAACCTATTTTAGCTAAAATTAGATAGGTTGGTGCCAACAGAATTGATGCCATTATCTATGTATTTACAAAAAAAAGTAATATAGGTAATAGTAATACATCAGTCATGTGGTACCCATAACACAAGCTCTGATTACTTTTTTGGGCTAGATGACGCTGCGATATTTGTTTATTTTTTTTATTGATCTTTATAAACTTAATTAGAATAGAATAGAATAGAATAGAATAGAATAGAATAGAATAGAATAGAATAGAATAGAATAGAATAGAATAGAATAGAATAGAATAGAATAGAATAGAATAGAATAGAATAGAATAGAATAGAATAGAATAGAATAGAATAGAATAGAATAGAATAGAATAGAATAGAATAGAATAGAATAGAATAGAATAGAATAGAATAGAATAGAATAGAATAGAATAGAATAGAATAGAATAGAATAGAATAGAATAGAATAGGATAGGATAGGATAGAATAGAATAGAATAGAATAGAATAGAATAGAATAGAATAGAATAGAATAGAATAGAATAGAATAGAATAGAAAATATTTATTAAACGTCACATATCAAATACAGTGCAAATGTAATATAAACTAGTCTATGTACAGTGACGAAAAAAAGGCTACCACTGGGCATATGATACAGAACTGTGCTGTATCGCCGGTTTTCAGTGGCGCCATCGTGAGTAGCGCAGCAGCTACTGCCACACGCCATGAGTGTACCACATAACATAACATAACATAACATAACATACATTAACTAACTATAATTGGCAAGTTAACAGGTAAAACTCTTAAAACTAATAAAAATATTTACATGTTCGTTAAATAGGCATTTAACGAATACAAATATAATACAAAATTAAGCAACCAGTTAAACATTGTGATAAATCCAATAATAACAAAAATAATATAAATAAATTTAAACCTAAAACGACCTCTTAAAGAGCAGACTTTTGTGCATTTAACAGGTATTTTTTAAATGAATTTTTGAAGGACCAAATGGTAATGGAACTTCTGATGGGAGGAGGAATATTGTTCCAGCATTTTGTGGCAGCATACCGGAAACTGCCACGAAATGCGTTCGTTTTATGGCTTTGACAAATTAAACGAATTGCTAAGCGAATATTACAAGTAGAGAATTTTAGTTTTTCATACAAATATATTGGTACCTATCTGGCGTTTTATAATTCCAAAAAGTAGAGTTGCAAAGTGAAGTATACGACGTGATGTTGATGATGATGTTTAAAAGACCGTGACTATTGATGTATGGAGAAATGTGAGCTCTTTTCGGTATAGGGAAACAAAATCGGACACACGCATTTTGTACCCGCTGTATGAGTTTCTTTGAACGGACTAGCAGACAACTACCAAAAACGTTATCTACGTACGTTAACTTGGATAGAATAAGCGAATCACAAAGTGTGATTCGCAAGTCGGTATCAAGGTATTCGCGCACACGATACATAACAGATAATCTGTAAAAGCAGTTACGAACTGTTTGAAGAACGTACTTTTCATAGTGCAATGAACTGTGCATTAATAGGCCTATGTTACGAATTTCTGTAACCCGTTCTATTAACACTCCATTGGCAATAACTTTAGGATCGTTTGAAAGTATTTCATTAATTTGGTTATTCGACCCAAGAACGAGAAACTTCGTCTTTGCAGGGTTCAAAACCAAACTATTGGACTCGCACCAACCAACCAGTCTACTTATATCCTGATTTAGAGCAGTTATAGCTGCATTCAAATTACTAGGCTTAAAAGATATATAGAGTTGTAGATCATCGGCGTAAATATGGTATTTGCATTTTTGAATTTTGTGAATTATATCTGAGCAGTAAAGAGCAAAGAGTAATGGTCCTAGAATGGAACCCTGAGGGATTCCCCGAGTCACAGGCATTGTAGTAGATTGAGAGATTGAGCCATCTGGTTTTCGGACAAGGAAGAAGTGGAATAAATGGATATGATGCGTTGCTCACGGGCGGCAAACCTCTTTTTTTGATTTTATACCATATATTTATTATATCACCATACTTACTGCTATTTTTACCCATTCGGGGCACATCCGCCAGGTTACATATTCGTCAGATCATTTATTTCTTCCGCATTCGTCAAATTTGAGGTTGAAACCTCTGACGAAAGGCTGAGAACGCCCGCTGAGATAGCTCGCAAACCATTCAACTGTACCTTCGTCACATCCATAATATGTGAGTTTAGATAATAGGAGAGAAGTATTAATTGTATCGAAAGCACGTGTAAAGTCGAATAGTGTTAAAATAGTTCCTTCCCCTATATCTTGAGCCACCAGAACATCGTCAAGAACATCTAATAAGGCTGTTGCTGTACTATGAGCTTTTCTAAATCCTGATTGTTTTTTATGTAATATATTATTAGCTGTCAGATAACTAGTAAGCTGAATACATATAGCTTTTTCGATAATTTTGGATGAGAACGTTAAAATACTTATTGGACGCAGTTCTTTCAAATTGGTTGGATGGTTAGTTTTGGGTAACGGTTTGACTATGGCCGTTTTCCATACGGAAGGAAATTTTTGCGATTTTATTGATGTGTTAACTATTGTAGTTATCAAATGAAGTGTTTGCGGAAGTGTGAGTATGATCATATCCATAGATATACCATCAATGCCTGTGGCATTAGTGGAAAAAGATTTAATTATTTCACTCACATCACACTCATTGACGGGATATAGACTAAAGACTGAAGGTCCATGTGTATGGGTTTCAAAGTACTTTATATCCGCCATATTTACATTATTGTTACCGGGTAGTGATAGAAAATGGTTATTTATAATATTATGATCTTGAAGATGCGTAGGAAGGTCCAAAGATTTGTTTTTAAAATTTGCCACGTTTTGTTTAATGTTATTCCATAAAATACGAGGGTTTTTAAATGTTAGGGTTTTTAGTGTTAAATGTTCCACCATTTTATCAAGATCATTATCAACAAGACTGTTCCAATCAATGCTTTCAAGATCATGGTAAAAAGATTCAAAATTTATATCTTTTAGCGGACGATAGACTATCCACTGGGGTGGAGGTTTTTGTTTTTTTACGCTTAGCCTGCACGATATGAAGGAGTGTCTACTTGGATCAGGGATATAATCTACCACCACATCGACAACCTGCAAACTGGAGCATATTAAATCAATCAGCTTAGCGCTGTGGTCAGTAAAGTGGGTAGGGACCGTTACATATTGCTCGAGTTTAAAGCAGTTTAAAAAGTCTAAGAGCTTTTTGGAATCTGAATCGGACTCTAACTCTATTTGTCTCGGGTCTGGTTGTTTCTATGTATAATATCTATGTATTTAAAAAAAAAGTATATAAGTAGTATATCAGTCATGTGGTACCCATAACACAAGCTCTGCTTACTTTGGGGCCAGATGATGCCGCGTGAAATATTCGGGATTATTTATTTATTTTATTTATTTCCAAAGGTAACTGGAAAGTAGGAAAAGAAAAAATAGGTATCTCAACAAGATAATTTCATAATATTTGGGGCCAGATGATGCTGTGTGAAACGTCCGGCATTATTTATTTATAAAAAAATATATGATATGAATACTTCTGCCTAAAGTGGTACCTATATAGGTAGAAATAGTAGCCCTAATGTTATTCAGGCTACAACTACTCTACATCAAAATCCATTCAAATTCGTAAGACGTGGGCCATGGGTCCTGGGCCCCTGGGCTCGTGGGGAACAGGAGCCTACCGCGTTTTAAAAATTATATAACGGCGTCTGGTAGATAGGTACATTGCTAGACCCTTATCTGGCTCAGTCAATAAGCATTGCCAATCAACGTGGCAATGCCGCGAGTGTCTTGGGAACGCTGCCCTCTGGCAGTGATCTGGATCAATTGAGCTTAGATAAACGGTCCTTAGATAGTTAAACTGTTTACATGTATTTTATACTATTGTTTATTACTCTGTATCTACATTTCTGTAATTATATCTGTAAATAGGATTTCCAAGGGAGAAAATGAAATCAGAACAGTGGAACGTAGAAACAATGAAATCTAGGTAGGTTACTCACAAATTAATATTGAAAGTGACATCACAGTTTCCTGCTTTTTCTTCACGTACATTGAATTAACAAAGAAAAACTTCATTATGGCTGTGCTCTGATTAAATTTTAAACCAGTACTGAAACAAGAAATTACACCCTGAACAGCGAAGTACAATCAAGTGAATTTCATTTTTTCTAAGCTTCTGACAACAGAAGTAGGTAGGTATGGTACTTAAAAAGGATTATTTAGCATGTACGGCAAAGCGTTAAAGTTTCCCGTGATAATATCTGCTGAATACTGGCGTGGTTCACAATCAGCCAAGCAGTCACACGTGTACATTGATTTGCTTGTATCTGAAAGCAAAATAAACTACTGAGTGCTCTCCAAAGCACACAAGCCACAGCATATAATTATGTCACTGCGAACATCTATTATCCAGGACCAGGCACATCATTAAATAACTTCATCGGTCTGTTAAGAGCAACCAAGTCAGCAATAACCCGAGCGGTTCTGAGACAACCAGCGACCCAAAAAGGACCGATGAGTTTATTATAAGCCTTTTATTTTAAGACAGTAGGTATATCTGTCGATGGCATCTTAGTAATTATATCTGTATTGCTACGTATCTACCAGAGATGTGCGAGGAAGATAAGCAGTTTGCGAGGAAAAGATACACCAATAGTATGCGCTGAACAAGGCTAGGTAATTGAAGGTCATCGGTCATTCACATCGGTGAATACGCAGAAGTTACTATTAGAGTTGCAAAAAGCATTTTTTTATAGAAAGGAGAGCACTGGTAGTGTAGTGGTAGTGGCCCTGCATTTCGATCCTAAGGTGGTGGGTTCGAATCCAGTCGTGCACCAAAAGATTTTGTGATCGAAACCTATGTGCATCTCGAAAGGTAATGGAAAACACACCGAAAACCGGTATGTTGTAGAACCAAAAAAGTTCGACGTGCACGAAAGGAGCCACCGAGATGCACTTTAATCCATTCACCACACTTGTTCAAAATAACTAGTAACACGATAAGAAGGTTCAAAAGTTAAAATACTTACACCTGGCATACATGATGCAAGGTAGGTTGGTGATGTTACAAGCATGCGGCGTCCTTTGTGTTAGGTAGAACATCTGACAACCGCACTCGTCCGTCACAGCTTGCACTACGCACATCAGGTCACAGTCCGACTTACTGTACTTGTCAAAGTATTGCAGGCTAACTTCGTTGTCTAAGTAGCATTTCCGACTAAAATAAGATCGATAATTGAGTTTAGTAACTGAAAAATATTCCGCTCCACACGACATGAAAATATTTATTTATTTATTAGGTATCTATCACCAACAGAACACATAAAAAAACATATGAATCTAATAAGTACCTAACAATAACATTTTAAGAAACGTGCATCAATTACATACATGCACACAGCATTTGCCATTAAGCTGTTGTCTTTATAATTTGTAATATATTTTATATATTAGATAACAAAAAATCTTGGGATAAATCAGCTCCAACTCGACTCGGCATCCGTAACAAAATTGGCAAGGATCATACAAAAAAGCGTTAAGATCAGACGTGTTTCTTGCCATTCTTCTTGATTTGGGATTAGGAGGAACCGGATCTAGATTCACTAGCATGTAAGAAGACAATTCAAAGTGGTCCTTGTGGTTTTATTGAATAAATAAAGTTTTGGCTTTATACACTGGATTGGATGTGTATCCAAAGCTACCTACTCATCCAGTAGGCACCTACATAAGTCGAAAAGAAGCAGATAATGTGCATCTTGTTTAATGGTTGATTTTTTGTTGCTAATAATATTGATAAATCGCCTCTCTGTATAGATGTTGCAGCATGCAGCAGTTTGACTTTAATTAGGTTTAAGTAGTTTTCACACATATTAATTTAATTTGATATCTATCGGTGAAGTCCTGTCATTGGCTTTGTGCTTTCTTTTTGTTTTCAGCTGTTGGTTTTCTAAACAATAAGTACCTAAATAAATGATCAGGCTAAAATACCTACGTCACGACGAATGTCCGGGCGGACTAACTAAAATACTTATTATAGGGGTAGATTTCATAGTGAAATTTGATTACGAAATCAAACGTCATAATATAAATTGATCATTTACTTAGATCAACTGTCATTTACTCACATTTACATATGTGAAACGTCCGACTTACTTCTCGGGGTAAAGGGTCCTCACTTCTTCAGAACACGTAGTATACTCAGCGTTGATAACGTGAAAGGACTCGGTGTTGGTTTCTATGAGGGCAGATTCGCTGTCTGTGGGGAACTCCATAGAATCAGAGTACATTACCTGAAGGAGCAGACAAACCCACTGAAATGTGTTGTTCTAAAAGAGAGTAGCAAAATATATCATGATGAAAAAGAATAATGATCAAAACTACCTCTATAGCGCCTCCATTTAGAACTGTCTCATCAACAGCATCCATGACATCGCAGTCCGCGACTACGGTCAAGCCTCTGCCTTCTCCTGTGGTCCTTACTGTTCTTGTTATGGCGTTAGGAGAATGTTCATTCCTGCAAGATCGACGTGATTGTGATTTCACGTATCAAAATGAAAAAATATATAATGCAAGAACAAAAAAACTTTTAGAAATAAGGATGTTTTAAGTTCCTAGATATTCTGTGATTCGACATTTAAATTTTAGTAGTTCCGCCCAAACTGAGATCAAGCGATGTCTGTATTACGAGTATCTATATATATAATGCTCCGATGTATTCCCAAAGTTCAACCATTTTTTTCTAAAGTCCTATACTTCTTTACTTCAATTCTCCCGCATAAAATCATAAAATATAAGAGTTTAAGATTTTTGATTTAGATTTTTAAGTTGAAATGTTATATTTCCTCAGATTTATTTGAAAAACTTAAATTTTTGTCTTCCTTTTAAACTTCAAATCTTTAAATTCAATTTGGTTCAGTATGTTACGATCTCATTTCTCAATTCCAATTAACTGTTCGATGATTATCGTTGCACAAACAAACAATCATACAAAGCTAAATCACTAAACTTGCCACTGAGATTTCGTTCGCTCCCATTGATCATTTACTTAGGTAGATCAACATTTTCCGATACGTACTCAGATACTTACATTTTCCCATTGTAGAAGTATTTGTTATTGAAAGAACAGCAAAGCCCTTGTGCGGTGAGAACTGGCAGAAATAAAGTATCGCAGTTTTGATAGCGTTTCATATTAAAGAAACATAACTTCAGAAAACTACTGCAGCTCTGCGCAGCGCCACCCAAAAGTTCTGAGGTCTGTGGACAAGAATATAAGCATTATAAGTACTGTAACAATTATGCCCGAATTCAATGTCATTACAGACCAATCGTTTGAGACTCCTTCAAAACGGTATGAGAAAAGTGATGGAACCGTCATAGAGCAGCTTTGCTTTATTTGGGGCTAGATGACGTAACTATTAGCAGTTAAAACATAAGACTAATCTTATGACCCATTTTAAAAAACACTCCAAAAAGAAACTATACAAAATTAATACATACCGTAATGTTTTTAAGTTCCATAAGTGATTGTAGACTGGCGACAGCAGTTTCATTCACGTTGGGGAGTACTTCATAGAAGCCCAAAACATAAGGGAGTGTTTCTTCAAGATCGATTTCTGTGGCTAAGTTGCTTAAATAAAATGTGCTTAAAAGATTAAAATAAGGGCAAAAATATTTCTTTTTCTCTTTCTAATATTTTTTTTTCTATGCGTAGACTATTGCTTTTTGTTTCTCGCATAAATCTCGCATCAATGCATTATATTTCTACATATGTTCATCATAATCATCATAACAGCCTCTATAAAGTCCACTGCTGAACATAGGCCTCCCCAATAGATTTCCAGGAAGAACGATTTTGAGCCCTCTCCATCCACCGACTTCCTGCGATCTTTACAATGTCGTCAGTCCATCGCGTGGGGGTTCGTCCTACGCTTCGTTTTCCTGTCCTTGGTCGCCATTTGAGAACTTTTATTCCCCAACGGTTATCAGTTCTGCGAGCTATATGGCCTGCCCATTGCCACTTCAACTTGCAAATTTTGAGTGCTATGTCGGTGACTTTGGTTCTTCTACGGATTTCCTCGTTGCGGATTTTATCACGTAGTGAAACACCCTACATATGTTACATACATATGTTATATGTACATATACATATGTTATGTTGTACATATGTTATGAATCTGAAATTAACCTATCTTCTTATTTGTCACTAGTTATTTCTTACCAGTGTGGTGAAAGGATTAAAGTGCTCCTCAGAGGCTCCTTTCGTGCACTTAGGTAAGCCTTAATATAACGGCTGGCACCGAGCAGGGCTTGTTTCAAGTTTTCCTTCTCTATTGCTAGCTCTTCTGTTAGTCAGCAGGGGGGCTAACCCCCAATAATTTGAGGACTATCGTAGTCGTCTCCATCATCAGTTTCCAAGCAGCACTCATCAAAATTCAAAATTAAATATTTCTTTATTCAGTAAAATCACAAGGACCACTTTGAATCGTCTTCTTACATGCTAGTGAATCTAAGTGCCGGTGCCTCCTAACTCCAGTTCAAGAAGAATCCGTCAAGAAACTTGTCTGGTCTTAACACTTTTTTGTATGATCCTTGACAATTTTGTTACGGATGCCGAGTCGAGTTGGAGCAGATTCATCCCAAGCTTTTTTGTCATCTAAATAATCAGATATTTTATAATATGCTTTAATAGACAGTTTCTGTTTATTTTGCCAATCGACAAATCTAACATGTCGCTTGGGACCTTGTTATATAAGCGTACACATTTCCCTATAAAAGACTTATTAACTTTAGCGAGCCTAACAGTGGGAACAGCGAGTTTATCTTTATTTCTAGTGTTAATACTATAAATATCGCAATTTTTTTTTAATAAATGAACATTTTTGTGCACATACATTAAATTTTCGTATATATACTGACAAGGCACTGTCATAATATTAATTTCTTTAAACTTATTTCCAAGTGATTCTCTGGGGCCCATGTTATAAATTGCACGAACAGCCCTCTTCTGCAACACAAATATGGTGTTAATATCAGCAGCACTCCCCCTCAACAGAATGCCATAAGACATAATGCTATGAAAGTAGCTGAAGTAAACGAGTCTAGCGGTATCTACTTCGGTAAAATGACGGATCTTTTTAACAGCGTATGCCGCAGAGCTGAGTCTCTCGACAATTTATCTATGTGCGGGCCTCATTGCAGCTTATTATCTAAAGTAATGCCTAAGAACACTGTGGTGTCGACGAGATCTATCTTTTTGTTTTTAATTTTTACATTAGCTTTCACCTGTTTAACGTTGGGCAGTATAAAACGAATGCATTTAGTTTTTTTTCTCGTTAAGTAATAAGTTGTTTACATTAAATCATTTTACAACTTTAGAGATTGCATTGTTCACATCGTCAAGATTAGTAAGTCGTCGCTTTAATTTAAATAAAAGTGACGTGTCATCAGCAAACAGTACAATCTCGTGATCATCCTTTACAAGTTTAGGTAGAGCATTTATATAAATTAAAAACAAGAGTGGCCCGAGTATTGATCCTTGTGGTACACCCATTCTTACCATTGACCCCGGAGAACGCTTTCCATTTACATCTACTCGTTGTGTTCGGTCACATAAGTAGGATGTGAGAAGCTTAAGTGAAACTCCCTTAACACCATAGTGATGTAGTTTGCTGGTTAGAGTTTCATGGTGAACGCAATCATAAGCTTTCGACAGATCACAAAAAGTTACTAAGGCATCGCGTGATTCCTCCAAGATATCAAAAATATGTGATATTAACTCAACACCGGCATCAGTCGTTGAGCGTCCCTTTGTAAATCCGAATTGTTTACTGTCTAGTAAATTGTTGGTATTAAAATTCCGTTGTAATTGGTTTAGTATAAGTTTTTCAAATATTTTACTAAATGTAGGAAGTACTGATATAGGTCTAAAGTTACTAGGATCGGAATGACTACCTGATTTGAATAGAGGTATGATCTTGCTATGTTTAATTAAATCAGGAAATACTCTACTGTCAATACATTGATTATATATGAAACTAGATCTGGTGCAATAATGTCAATTAGTGGTTTTATAACTCTGACAAAAATGCCCCAGAGATCAGTGGTCTTTTTTACATTAATTATTTTGATTGCCTTGATAATATCGTTTTTGTCCACATGTAAGTAAAATTATGTGACACATTCAGGTCAACTATATTTTAACAATGATTCTGATATTACATGAGAAGAGTTTAAAGACTTTGTAGTGGAGACTGGAATATCAGTAAAAAAAGTTTCAAATGCCTTTGCTACATCTATATCTTGCTTAATGATATTATTGTTGATA
Source organism: Lampropteryx suffumata (assembly GCA_948098915.1). Lineage (NCBI taxonomy): Eukaryota > Metazoa > Arthropoda > Insecta > Lepidoptera > Geometridae > Lampropteryx > Lampropteryx suffumata. Next base: position 8,179,128 of record OX402563.1, read on the forward strand.
TTTAAATTTATTACACTATTATGAGTTTTGGATTTTCAGGTCTCACTATTAATTATTTTCCAAGTTGCTTTTATTTTATATATTATATATTTAATTTTGAACTTAAATACTGAGATTTAGCAAAGCGACAAACATTTTTAAAGATATTTGAGTAATTTTTTACTTTTTCTTTAAACTCTTCATTAAAGTTATACCTACCGTTTTTCACTGTACAATTCATACAAGGTACGCCCACTCTTATGAATACCTGCTGTTGTCCACTCACAAAATTTTGAACTGCCAGAGACCACAATAGTTTTGGGTGTGAAAATGGAACTGAATAGGTACTTTATTAAATTCAATGAAAAATGTATTGTATAAATCATTTGGATTATCATCATTATACAACAAAAAAGGCAAGTTGGTGTACGGTACGGTGGTGTACGGTGTACGGTGTTACTTTTTGTGATACGTTGGTATTGAACCAGTTCACGTTCCACGTAGAAATCCTCACTCGGTGTTTTATATAATTCAGCGAAAATTACCAACCCGATTTTACAGTCAGATGCGGGTTCTGAGCCATTTTTGATGATCCTCAGCTGATCGTTATAAAGTACAGCGGATAGAAAAAGTAAAACAATTATAAAATAAAAATTATTATTGTAAAAAAAAACATCTGAAGGGATGACCTATCAAATTCATCATTTAAGGCTCCGTCTGAAAATCAGCGCAACCCCGATCCGCCATTGGTTCGGTACAGCATCATGCTGAGACGGGGACCTATTTGCCCTGCACACCAATCTAGGTACTTAGTTTTCAATTTTTTTAATATTATAAAGATATATTTTGTTTTTAAATTGCCGTTTTGTACAAAAAAGATCGAGTAAATTTTTCTCTTTTATTTTAAAGTAGAAGCCATGGGCGCAAATTTGGCGAATACGGTGGATGACGAAGAGCTTTCAACCCTTACTCTTGACTGTCAGTGTGGGATCGTGCGTTGTCGTGTAGGAGACAGCGATTAACAAAAACTGGCTGGAGATTGTCAATTATCACCATCATTGTGTTCAGTAAGGGTAAGAAGCTGTGAAGAATCATACTTGCACTAGACCACCAAACAGTGACCGAACTACTGAACCAATTTTGAATTACTTTGGGAACAATTTCACATAATTTTTCTAATCGGTTCATAAATGACGGAGTTATGAGGTATTAAGTAAATCACTTTATAAAGGAGTAAGTTTTTGTTGAGGGCAGTTTGCCTGAGTGCTAAACAACCTACATGAGCGCTTACGAGTGTCAAAAATAATCCGTTATTTGTTGCAGGTGTAGGTGACAATATGGTTAAAACCCCATTGCTTTGTGTATGTTGAACAACGCAACGCATGCCTCGACTCGATGCCTTGACAAATGGGTGCCTCGATGTGGCTCACATTTGTCAAGCTATTTTATCTTGCCAAAATTATCCGTATTTTTAACGTTTGCATGTTGACGTAAGAGATTCAAATGCGATGAAAACAAAACACTAATCAATAAACAAATGACCAAATTAGAAAATATAAATCTATATATAAAAACCTTGTGTCACAGTTTTCGTTTTTATACTCCTCCGAAACGGCTTGACCGATTTTGATGAAATTTTATATGCATATTCAGTAGGTCTGAGAAATTTTTATATCCCTAACGGTTAAGGGTGACCCCAAATAATTTTTATTTATGTTCAATAAGACAAAACAACGTTTGCCGGGTCAGCTAGTATAAATCTATATTTTTAACATGTTATTAATTGGAATTGTTAGCCAAACATGGAAAAAATACATTTTAAATACTACAGAACAGCTACTTCATTAGTAACTACCTATTATTTATACCCAACATACTTGTTATATAGGTGCACAAAAGAAGACTCCGAGTCGGACTTTAATACTTTCACCACACTGGGTCAAAATAACTGGTGACACGATAATATTAAAATAGGTATAGGTAGCACTGACCAGTCAGTCAGCTCAGTTGGTAGTTGCTCTGCCTTCTGCGCTGTAGGTTGAGGGTTCGATTCCCTCCCAGGACACATATTTGTGTGACGAACATAGATGTTTGTTGTGTCTGGTGTTATAAAGTATCTTATGTATGTATTTAAAAATATATGTAGAAGTATTGTATCAGCCAACTAGTCACCATATGCTTAATTTTGGGCTAGATAGTGTTATGTGCATTGTCCACCAATATTTATTATTGACCGAGCGAGCGCGAAACGGGAGCGAGTGTCTCCGTTTTAGCTTAGGCAAAAATACTTTCGTATGTCTGTCCGAACGGCGTCTGTCCGCATGTTCTCCTCTACAGGTTGCATTTCTCAACCGATTCTCGTGAAATTTTGTGAGCAGGTTTTATAACTAAGTATATAGAATTTTTATTTCGATTCATATTTTGGAAATTTTTCAAAATGGCGGAGATATGGGGGTTTAAAAGGTAAAAAAAGTTATATTTCAGTCATTTCGAAAAATGTTCGCGAGGTCTCCAGTTCACAGAACCACTAGTTTATGTATTAATTTGCAGATTGTTTATTATCTTGTTTTAAGGTGTATAATAAAGAGTTTTCACCTATTAATACTTACCCAAAGATCTGACTGAGCTTTTTCGTGTAGCTTTTCGTGATTTGAACTGGGGAACACAACGTGATGGCGGGGTAGGGCAGGTTGGCAATCGGTTCGTACTGGTTTTCAATGGTGATCTGCGAACACATTTATTACCATGGCATTTCGCTTAGGTACTAATTTGATAACTAGGTAAGTTCAGTAATTTTACCATGGTGACGTTCCGTTTATCCTAAAAGTCATTTTTAGATATAGTGCTGTTAAAATAAGAACTTTATGTGCTTGGCCAGACTGCAAACGCGGGTGCGGGGCGGACGCGGGAAGCGGCGCGGGCTACTTGGTGCGGGAAGCGCGCGGGTAAGTCACACCATAGCTCGTTCATACAAGTAATTATAATTATTATTATTCAAAATTAACATGGTACAATAATATCTAATAACAAAATTCAAAAACTTATTTAATTAAAGTGGCAGCAGTGAGAGCGCGGGGATCTCAAACTGGTTCGAGCTAACCGCGCGCGTTCTTGTGATGGCGCCTTCATAAATTAATGTAAAATAATTAATAAGTGCTATTCAAGAACGACCTACGCTGTGGATGTCGAAACAATGTCAATACAAAAACATAAAAGTTAATTTAAGATTGTAAAATAAAATAAATCAAAAAACTTTGAAGGTTGCTCTTGCAATTATTCATTTCATTTAATGTAAGAATTTTCCAGTTAAAATAAGTCTTCTTCATGCATATTATATTTTGACAAACACTGGACACGACAACACGCGGAACGAAGCCGCGCTCCACTGCGGGCGGACAGGCACAAACGCGCGCATTACCGCACCCACACCGCTGCCCGCTTCGCGCTGCCGGTCTGGCCAATCACTATCAAATTGACATTATGACAAGGTCTCATCTTAGTTAGTAATAGCTCTGCCTTATACGTGGTACATACATAGATGTTTATTGTAAGTCTGTGATTTATAAAGTACTAGCTGTTTCCCACGGCTTTGCCCGCGTGGTAGATAAAAAGTAGCAAGATAATAATTTAACGAATGAATGTTTCGGAAAAAAATTATTTATTTATTTTATTTTATTTTAATTACAAAGCATAATCGCGGAATTCGCGGTTTGACCATGATCCCTTTGCGAACCTTTCTTAACGAGCACTTAACGCCCTAGAGGAAGCTGCATACCAAATTTCATTCCAATCCGTTCGGTGGTTTCTGAGATTTCGTGATGAATGAGTGAGGTATTTGACAAATATATAATAGAACATAAGTACCTATGTATTTACAAGTATATAACAAATAACATAAATAAATAAGTACCATATCACTCATCAGACAACCATAATATAAGCTTTGGTTAGTTTGGAGCTGGATGGTGAATAATAATCCAACCTAATTAATTTGGCGACAATCCTCCAATACATGTGGATTGTCGCCAAATATTTATTATTACTTATTTATAAACAAGACTATTTGTAACCATGATAATTTCCTAACTATACTTCGTCTTCTTCTTCTTTGTTAATAGCCTGTGACATACTAATGTCAATTTTGCCAGTGTCAAGTGTTTATATTATAGTCAGTTTGTTTGTTATTAGAATCTTAGTTGATGGTCAATTGTCAATTCTAGACGTCACGCGGAATGGCGTCTAGAATTTTCTTGGGATTCCTCGGCGTTCAAATCACATTGAACCACAATACACATATAATTAAATTATCCATACCCGTCCTGTAGTCTCAATTTATTCATTAAAATTCCGCCAAGATTACTGAATAAAATATGCAATAAAACGGGTAAAAAATATTAAATTAGCTATGTTACTCCATGAAATGACTGACGAAGAATCCCGCCTACCTATACTAAACGGTTTGGTAAATTTTGACAGTTCATGGTGGCCATGTTTGTCTTCTGTTATTTCAGTTCCGTAACTCAAATGAAAATAAAACTGCCACTTGCGAAAGTCGCGCAAAAAATAGTATTGGATCTTACTATTTGTTCTACATCATGGTTATTTTACCATCGATTGGTCCAAATTCAGAGAAACTACGCTGTCCTAAACAATTAAACACTTTAAGCTAAAGCATTGCTCTAACAAAAAGATAAGTTGGAATTATTTACTGGCACTCGTCAACATAAATTACAGCATAAAATATCGTATTTTTTTATTTACGCCATATTTTTTGATTGCGTGGACTTCCTAGAACCTTTCCTTCGTCGATAGCCCGTATCCTAGATTCCGGCACAGGCGAAATCAAAATGCCCCTGACATATGAAGCAAGTAGCTCCTTCCCTGGACTCGGCGTTGCAACTCTTGCATTTAAAAATATAGAGAAAACTAAAAAAAAAAAAAAAACTAACCGAAAATGCGGTCCTCGAGTAAGGTAAGTTGGTTGTCGCTGGTGTTGGCGAGAACGAGTTAGCGATCGCGGTAAGCGTGCGTAGCGTACGTCGTCTACTGACGGACTGTTATTCAGATTTCCTTAGAGTACCTTATAGAAATATGGGGCAGTGCGGTTAGATCCAATCTTAAAGACCTTCAAATTTCTCAAAATAAACTTATAAAAGCTCTATTTAAATACCATTATCTGACAAGCACACAAACCATTTACGAGGAAACTAAAATATTCAATCTTCAACAACTTTACACTTTCACAACTTGCGTTCTAGTAAAAAAGATATTCATGAATAAAATACACACACAAATAGAATTTACAAAAAGAACATTTTGCCATAGTCTAAGAAATACAAATAAACTAACACTCAGAAAACCTAAGACCAATTAGGGACAAAGAAATATTATGTATGAAGGTGCAAAACTGTTTAATAATTTACCTGATGATATAAAACTCCACTAGATCCACTAGATCTCTAGAATGAAACCTACATGAATAACTGTTAGTTATAAACCTAGTTTTTGAGCTCATTATAAGTGAACCCTGTTCTTTATGAGTCAATAAAATATATCTAACCTTAGATATTTAAAGTTATTCCGATTAATTTAGTGCATTGTTTGCACAAATTTCTAATAAAGTTCGGTCTTTTCATAGTTTAAGACAGTATAATTGGACTAGTATTATTAACCGACGTTATAAGAACCATGATACTCTATCAGGCGTGACTTTCGCACTTGACCGATTATTAACATTAATTCTACATTCTAATGGTTCTAATAGTGAATTATGACTAGGTACGTGATCCTGATCACCTGAGTTGGCATCTCGGCGAAACGGCTGTATAGTCGTTGTGTCATAACGCACGCCAGGAAGGCCACTGCTACCATGTTCACGGTCCAGAAACATCTGACAGATTAATCAAATAGAAATTATTTATCTGTAAGAAATATGGCAGCAAAATATTGACTCATACAGTTCACATAGTTTAAATATTTTATCAAAGAACATTGCCGTGCAAATGTTAGGTTTAAAAACAAATTAATTAAATTATGTGTTCGATTTTACCATTTAACAATAATGTTTAGTCCATAAAGTTCGTGAACTCTGTAAAAAATTCTGTCAAAAAACACAAATTGTAATTTCTTAATAGCCTTATTTTGATTGATAGCCTTATTTGGAATGGCACGAAAACTTTTATATATTCATATTATCCATATATACTTTTATTATAGAGGGCACTTCTAGGAAATCTTGAAAGAAAAATTCTATAAGGGTTTCTTACATAACTATGTCACGTGCTCTTCTTTAACCCATAACGAACCATCACTTCAAATTTTACAGTACTACGTTCATTAGTGTTCATTAGAACGCTAACACTTTCCGTTCTACTAAGATCTCTTGACTTGACTTGACGTGACTGACGAGTGATCATGAGCCGCAGGATGACAGGACATTGGTTTATACCACACCTACTGAGAAACTTGCCCATTCCTTTTCCAAACATAACTTAGAAAGTGCATCATTTCAAGCCTACTAAAAAACGTGACGGAAAAGACTATGGAATTTAATTTCCAGTGCGTTTAGCGGGAGTAAAAAGTGTATAGTAATCCATTTCTAACGTGTTTTTTGTTTAAATTGCTTCATTAATCAGACGGTAGCTATGGTTATTTTTATTATAGCTCAAACGACAAAAAGTTTTAATTCCAAGTCCGCAAGATGATTTATTCCTCTTCCGATTTCCGAACAATATTTTGAAAAAATAACCCAAGTAATAAAGGCATGCGCGGGAATTACTTTGAAATTTTAATTTCACACACGATAGGAATTGGGCACTTTCTCGCCTAGGTGTACAATTTACTATTTCACAATCGTAAATATTCAGAAACACTATCATTAATTAAAACTGATTTGAAGTTGTAATTTAAACCGAAAAACAAAAAAAATTATACATAATAATTCCACTTTTTCGTGAGGGTTACAAGCACATAGCCGGGACACACCACATTTCATATAGATTATAATGAAACGCGCGACATACGCTTAACGGCGTAACTGCAGCGTACCCTAACCGTAGCATAATCGTAGCAACAGCGTAGCAGTATTGTAGCAGCTACGTAGCTGTATTGTATATGTCGTAGCAACAGCAACCATTATCCGCATCGTGGTTGCGCACTGGTACCGTAGCAAAAGCGTAGTCGTACCGTAGTCGTATCATAGCAATAGCGTAACCATATTAAAACGTATCCGTATCGTAGCAGTTGCGTAGCCGTACAGTAGCAACAGCGTAGCAGTACTGTAGTAACAGCGTATCCATAAAGTAGTAACAGCGTAGCTATATCGTACTCAACGTAGACTGCAATAAAAAAGGTAGAGAACAAAAAAACATACCTTGACAGGCGATCCGGGTACAAATAAAAGTATTTCAGTCCCAGTATCGTACTTTCTAAGCAGAATTTTCGTAGCAACGTACGAAAGTTGACTTTCATTGTGACCGTCTCGTATTCTCGTATTCTAGAAAAATACAATTATAATAGACCACGTAAACGTTTTTAAAACTTTTGTGTAATTCTTGTTTCTTAGGCTAATATTTAAGAGAACTACCGTCAATCTTACGCTTTTGTATCATATAAGGCGCTGATTTTCGACAAATTAAAGAATCTAAGTTCTCGCTTAGATTCTTCACAGAACCTGAGCCTTACTTTGGTTATGGATTAAGATTGGCTCTCCATCGAAAGTCCTTAATTGTTTGTTTACATTCACTAAATCCTAAATTCTCCTAGTATGTAAGACGTTTCAAAGTGATCCTTGTGATTGTATTGAATAAAGGTACCACGTAAGCTGTTGGAAATAAACAGTAGCTTATTTTAACGTTAATTTAACAACAGGTGAAAGCCAATGTAATAATTAAAAACGAAAAGATAGATCTCGTTGACACCACAGTGTTCTTAGGCATTACTTTAGATAATAAGCAGCAATGGGGCCCGCACATAGATAAATTGTCGAAGAGACTCAGCTCTGCGGCATACGCTGTTAAAAATATCCGTCATTTTACCGACGTAGATACCGCTAGACTCGTTTACTTTAGCTACTTTCATAGCATTATGTGTTAAGACCTGACGAGTTTCTTGCCGGATTATTCTTGAACTTGGATTAGGAGGAATCGGCACCTAGATTCACTAGCATGAAAGAACACGATTCAAAGTGGTCCTTGTGATTTTATTGAATAAAGAAAGTTTTGTATTTGTATTTCTATTTGTAACCTAACTTACCGTGATAATGTAATTTCCACCGAACACCTGTGTTCAGTATGAAAAAATTAGTAGTCGCAATTCACATGTATCATTGAAAAAAGGTATGGGGTTTTTAATTAGTATTTGTCACGATAAGCAGGTCACGGCATAATTAATGGTTGGTTTACAAAAATTAAATTACCTATCAGAGGACATTTAACATGAGCACAAATTTACATTATGGTACAAGTCGCGTGCTTTTTTTAAATTACAATGCACGTAGTATAAATGTAAACTTATCATTTAATTACATAATTGCCTAGCAAGGCATTGGAGTATGGTCTGTCCTTGTGATTAAAATGTCAATGAATAAATAATGATGATAATCACTGATTACAAGATTCAGGAGTTCAATTTCATGAAGTTGACATTCTAAGAATAGAATATAATAAATGTTTATTTGGTACATATACAAATTGTTCTAAATAGGTCAATTAAAACAACTAGATAAAAAGGTAGGTAAAGAAAAAAAATAAAATATAATACTGTATAGTTACGTTTTAAAAACTAAAAAGAAAACCATTAAATACAATATCGTAATATATATTATTATTATAATAATTATATATACCTTTTTTATTAGTTTATAAATTAGAAAGTATTTTGTTTATTTATATTATAATATGGGTAAGCCAACTAAACGCTCTGCTCCAATGAGACAGCGAGGTTTCGGAGTAAACGAAAATAGCATCAATTATACAATTTTTAGATTTTCATAGATTTTTAAAACCGCTCGACCGATTTCGATGAAATTTAAATGGGACCTGGGAAGTATCCCATTGAAACAAAAAAAGAATTTTCCAAATCGGTTCAGGCGTCTTTGAGAAATCGGTGAATAAAAAAAAAGATTCCGACGATTTGAGAACCTCCCCCTTTTTTGAAGTCGGTTAAAAATAACATAGTACACAATAACACCTACACTAACTGTGGTTTAAGAACATTTAGACCTTTCCCTGAGTGTGGTATGTCCAAACAGGTATAATCTCAGCCTTGATGCTACTCCCCAGTAGGGGTAAGAAAGGAGCGCTGGTTTTCGGACTACAGCCACTTTCTATGGTAGTTTCTATCAGTTTTAGTAACTGCGACGTAATTTGCACAACTACTGCAGTTATAACTTTTGAAACTATCATAGTTTTGAACATAATTTTCACTCAAAACGGGATAAACCTCGTGAGCTCGTGAGTTCATAGTAGTTAAACATCTTATATTGTTTATCGTATTAAACATAAGTTAAAAAAATGATATTTTTTCCAGCTATTTAGATTTAAAAACCAAACTACCAAAATGATCAAAATAAAACTTCTATGGGACCAATCGGAAAGCATATTCATATTTTTTTGAATCGGTTCATAAATGACGACGTTATTAGGTAAGGAACTAATAAAAACAGATACAACCGGTTAATTCGGTTGTAATTTTTTTTATAATTTTTATTAACTTATTTTTTTTGAAGTCAGTTAATAGAAATTGAATTTTTGTTTTAATCCATATACGAGACGGTCACAATGAAAGGCAACTTTCGTACTTTAACACGAAAATTCGGCTTAGAAGGTACAAAACATAACTTGACAGTCGATCCGGGTACAAATAAAAGTTTTTTTCTCTACATATTTTATTGCAGTAATTTGTCAACGTTGAATACGATATACCTACGCTGTAACTACGTTATGGCTACGCTGTTACTACAGTATAGCTACGCTGCTGCTACTGTACTGCTACGCAACTGCTACGATGCAAATACGTCTTAATAGGATAACGAGATTATTGTGCATGCAACTATGCCGAAATATCGGGAGCAGTGAAACTCACATATCATGGTAAATATTCCGTTTGAGTGAAAATACTGCAGTTATTATCGTTCATTTGTAACTTATTTTTTAAATATTATTTCATTTAAAAGTAAACTAGGTATAACTTACGAAAACGTAACTTACTTTAAAAAATCGTAACTTACTTTAAATGAATAAATAATAGTTCATTTAAAGTAAGTTACGTTTTCACGCCTAAACCGCTGAACCGATTTCGATTAATTTTGGTAAAGCGTTAAATGGGACTTCGGAGAAGGACATAACCTACTTTTTATGTAGGTACCATGCAGCAGGCAGCAGCTACTTATATTATAAATTCGATCTGTCTGTCTGCGTGTTTGATACGATTACACGGCTAAACGGCTGATCGGATCTTGATGAAATTTTGTAAAGAGATGGACTATATCTTGGGGACGGACATAATGCAAATTTTTATGTTGGTACCACGCGTGCAAAGCCGTTGTTTTGCTTGTTCCCGCAAGCAGCAGCTAATAATGCACGCATATAGTTACTTATTTTTGTACTACTGTAAAGATGGTACTATGGTATTTCTTCTTATCGTGTCACTAGTTCTTTCGCACCATTGTGGTGATAGGTGCAGATTATATCTTGATATTCATTAATATTGTTTATAACAAAGATAAAAAAACATACTACATTTACTTTATATATAAAACATCATGTAGTCCTTTTCATCGATTTCGAAGACGGCGACCCTTACTAAAAATTACAACAATTAATTTCCTGGCGTGAACCCTAATATGGCTCGCTAGACCAAACTTAGTTTTATGAATATTATGAATAACACATAGAGTTACCCTGCATCATTATCATCATTATCACTGCTGGCGTCCCCCAAGGCGGCGTCCTCTCTCCTCTTCTCTTTACTATTTTTATTAATTCCATAACGCTAAATCTTTCATCTTCCTACCACCTGTATGCAGATGATCTTCAAATATACTGTCATACTACTGTAGATAACGTCAATGGAGCCATTAGTCTGATTAACTCTGATCTAGACAGAGTTTTTGAATGGAGTAAGTCTTACGGACTTACTGTCAATCCTAGCAAAACTCAGGCCATCATAATTGGTAGTTCTAGGCAAATCGCTAAACTTAATCATAATCTTCTCTCACCTATATTATTTAATGGTACACATATTCCGATCAGTCAGTCGGTTAAAAATTTAGGTATTATAATGGACACTAAGTTGACATGGCAGCCGTGGATTAATGAAATTAGTCGAAAAATGTTCGCATCATCTGCGTCTTTACGAAGACTTCGTAATTTTCTGCCAACCGCTACCAAAGTTATGCTTGCACAATCCCTGCTCCATCCAATATTAGATTATGCAGACGCCAGCTATCTTGATCTATCCGAAGTCCATCTTAACAAACTTGAGCGTCTTCAAAACCTCTGCATTCGGTTTATATTTGGCTTGCGCAAATATGACCATGTTTCAGAATTTCGCATGAAGCTCAAGTGGCTCTCTATTCGTTTTCGCCGGAATGCTCATATCCTGACGCTGTTATACAACATCCTTTATCTGTCTTCATCTCCCCACTATTTAAGGGAACGTTTTATTTTTCTGCACCAGTCAAACGATCGTGATCTGCGTTCGTCTGACACTCTCCAACTCCATACTCCTGTTCATAGTTCAGCTATGTATGGTGAATCCTTCACTGTTCAAGCTGTACACTTATGGAACTCCTTACCTTTATCTATTCGCTTATCTAAATCTATTCATATATTTAAAATGAAAGTCCATAACCTTTATCTGTCTTTATCTGGAAACTGCTAACTGGTTGTTAGCTTCTATCACTATAGAAAGTTTTTTGATGGTAGGTATGTATGTCATCTTTCTTTGTGTAATTGTTGTCATTTTTATAGTTATGAATTTTAGGCATTTTTATAGTATTGTTATATTTTGTATTTTGATGTATTAGATTAAGTATAGGTAACTTTTTTTTTTCTTTTTGTACACCACCGACTTTTTGTTTTTTTTGTCTATCCTATCCATCCAAAGGTTGCCTGGAAGAGATCGCTTTTAGCGATAAGGCCGCCCATTGTACAACTGTACTGCTAGTCATTATTATTTTTTTGTATGTTCTCTTGTGTACAATAAAGTGTTTATCTATCTATCTATCTATTATCTGTGTTCGTGTAGAAGGGATTAGGTCTTTATTTTCGAGTTGGCTGTTGCTGTAATTTGAATAGGAACTGAGAGCACTGATGGTCTCGGGGTAGGGTCTTTGAGATTTTTATTAAGGTTTACATATTAAGGTGTTTCGTAAAATCTCTTGCAACACAGAAAACTCATCCTTCGTCATGTCTGGAAGTAAAAAGATCCCGCTAACTATAGACCGATATCGATATTGGCGCGTTAAGTAAAATCTTGAAAATATTACTTTTAATCAATTGTTCTCACTTCAACATTAATAGCCGACTACAAAGTAATCAATACGGATTTACTTAAGGTCGATTAACAGCTGATGCAGGTTTCGCGCTTTTAAAGCTTATATTTGAAGCCTATGAGCAGTCACAGGATGCAATCGGAGTAGATAGATAAATGGAAGATAAAAAATACTTAATTGCATATCAAATACTAGTAGAAAAAAATAACAATGTTTGCTAATCGGTAGTCTTCAATGGGCGGTCTTATCGCTATGTAGCGATCACTGCCAGACAATCTTGGGATGGATTGAACAGAATGTAGCCAAAAAGAGCTTGATGATAGGAATATCCTGTATCCTGTAGCAGTATCCAAAGCCATTGACTATATGAGTATTGCAACCTTAATGTTATAGTTATTAAATTATAGTTAAATATTATGGCATCCAAAATCAGGCGATTATAGACTGTATAAGGTCAATCGCCAATTCTAGATGCTGTATCTATCCAATAGAGTCCAAAAGGTTGTCGTGGGTGGTGCGAGGTTCCTGCAGAAGAGTTATTGATATAGGGGTGGCACTAGATCTGTCTGTCTGTGCACCCCTAATCTTGCTCGCAGACATTTGGTTTTATGGTGATGAGATTTTGCACGGAAATACGTATTAGAAACCCTTACAATGTTATGATATAAAAACATAAAAATAACGGTTTTAATGGATGTATAGTGGAATTGTTTTTTTAATATTTCGCTACTCCATCGTGTCGCATATCGTTAGATTGGTCTTTTTTTGTAGATTTAAAACAGTTTTCGAAAAAGATATTTTTTTGATAAATTGATAAGTACCCACATTTACGTATGTAAGACGTTTCAAAGTGGTCCTTGTGTTTGTATTCGATAAAAACATATTTGAGTTTGAGTTAGATCTCTCATACATTTTTTCATAACCGATTTCGATAACATTTAAATGTAACCACTTGGGAAGTATACCATTTGAAACAAAAAAATAATTTTCCAAATCGATTCAGGCATCTTTGAGTTTTAATAAAACATTCATAAAAAAAACTGACAAATTGATAAACTCCTCCTTTTTTGAAGTCGTTTAAAAAGGTAATGGATCCCTTAACAGGGCTACTTACTGGACTAGTACAGATGGTCAACCATCAAAGGCACGGTGATGCAATAATAAGGGTTGCAGTTCTGAAGTGCCAAAAAGGGAATTCGAAATAAAACACGATCTAGGAAAATGTAAAGTTTATTGAGAAATTCTCATGACTGATGGCTGGTAACAATTTTGCTGTAACTAATAGGAAGCTTATTTAAATATTTAAGATAATAAAAGTTACATTTACTGAATACTGACGCTTGGATAATACGATGACATTGCTGTTAAAAAGGTGTGTATTTTATTTCAAAAACAATTCAAAAAACACGGAGTTTAATACTCACGTATTATTTTGTCGAAGAAAGCACGGACACTGTTTCGAATCATCTAGAGAATCTTCATTAGGGTGAGTTCCACGGTTCACTTGTTCCTGGTTGTACATTGCGAATTGCGAACGCAAACAGATCGAAATAGTGACGATGCGTTCAACAAAATACACGAATAAAAATATGTTTTAATCATGATGTTTAGGATAACCAGCACGTAGGTAAACAAACATTTTTAGGTGTGCCGAAAATCACTAACTATTAATCCGTCAAACCCCATTCTTATTAAATAAATAGATATCTACTTTACCTACTTTGCTTTCAAATAAGGATTACCATTTATAGCCAGTGTTTTGGGTACGCATCCATCTGGTCACGACCGGAACGGACTGGATTATTTATGTCATTTTTTTACAAATGATCCAGTAAGTTGTATAAGTAATAGGTTAGTTAACACTTTTATACTAGGTAGTTAGTTTGTTGAACTTATTTGTTTTTTCAGTTGAAACTATGTATCTAAATATAACATTATATAAATAGCTCCACTCCGTGGATCCCTGAGAAAGAGAGACAGTGGTAGTCCCAAAAAGAGATGGCGAGATGATCTCGACACCTTTGACAGAGCTTGGGTCCAAAAATAGCTCAAAACAGAGATGACTGGAGAGATCAAGGGCATGCCTTTGACCAGCAGTGGGGCACAAAAAATAGTATTTCAACCTGCATACAAAAATTGTATCAGTTTGTTCAGTTGAGAAAGGAAATTGATTGATATCCCTTGAGATAGAGATGTACAAATCATGTTCCAGTTACATCACTAGCGAGCCTCGCGATAATGGGATTCTGATAATATCACAACATTGATATTAACAGCTTTACGTTATCAAAGATGAATTGATATTACGGAAGGTTGATGTTCATTGTAAGACATGCTGTCATATGAATAGAAACTGAGATAGAAAACGAACATACCAATTCAATTAATACCAATTCATGAAATAATGTCTTTTGCTAATCGAAACTATAAACATTGATTTACGGATACTTCCCAGGGACAATAGATAAAATTCTGTTTGAATCATCTCTGCAGTACACGAGTTGGTACCGCACTTTTTTTTTTTTTAATTGGAAAACAAACAGACAGAATTTTACTTATATATAACACAAAGAAATATAGTTCAGTAAAGTTTCCACAGTTACATTATACATATAAAGAAAAAGAAAGTGGACATATCGCTCTATTCAAAATAATCATTAATTATTTCGCTCATGTGAGATAAATTAACAGAAAAAAACACAATACAAAATAAAACTACCTTATTGATTATTAAAAAAACCTTTAGAATACGGTTTTTAAAACTATTGATTGAAAGGGAAAAAAATACAATGTCGGAGTAATGATCTTTGTGATCATTGCAAGATCTGCGTGTAAAAACATTATACCCGTAATAGGTACGGGCTGTGGTCAAAGACTGTCTTTCTTTTTGAATTGGCTCTTTGCCAGAAAAGGGTCGAGCTAAGCACAAAAAGCCCACAGCTTCTTAATATATTTTTCCTCTATCACATAATTAGTTAGCTTGCATAGATTTAAATTAACAGATCGGCAAAAGGTCGCGGCAACGTTACGCGGAGTACGTAACGGCATCGAATAACCTACTCGCTTTTACCATTCGACAATCCTGACGTAAATCAATATTTATTTTTAACAAAATGTCAGTGTGTAGAACCTGAACAAACACAAAAAAAAGCAAGGAGAATTACACGTACTTTTCACAAGTAAACAAACATAATTTTCGTTCGTCATTGAGACCATGACATTTTTTTTCTTTTTATTTATCGCGGTGCTCTAGAGTGGCCTTTAAGTATAGCTATACTTGTCATTCAACTGACTATGAATAAATATGGCAATAGATTTTAAAATAAATATAGTACCAAATATAATATTTTTTAATGTAAATTTATGTACCGTTATTGGATAATAGTATTATTTTTAATTAACTACTCAAAAGGTTACTCGTAACGCGAATGTATCAAAATCAAAGGATAAAATGTACAGTTATTTACTGAATTTTGTTGAAATTTGAAATGTTAGGAAGCTTAGAGGTAAATTAAACTAAACATCAATATTTGTTTAACCTAAAAATGTCCAGTAATAGGTAAAAATTTGCATAATATCCTCATTTGATATATCAATAATCGTGCAAACCCTCCACGATTTTAAAAGCAAACCCTATTAATCGACAGACATTACTTTTGACAATCGATGTCGTAAATCTCCACTACAAGCGATTCGATAATTTGACAGCGAAACAACTGTCAACTCGACTGAATTCGACGTACATTTCAATGACTCTATCGCATCTATATTATATCAAAATGAATTCGTAGAGTATCTAGACACCCTTGATAAGGCTGGCACAGGACCGGAAAGAACATCAACTACATAGGGTGACCCAGCAGTGAGAGATGTGCTATAAATGTTGATGATGATGAATAAGAAAGAGACAGCAAACATTTACTTAGTCATAGTTTAGAAATGCAACAACAGAAATCTACATACAATTATAATATATGTATAATAAAATTAACAATTGGGTTAACATTTCTTTAATGAAAATTTGGTTGTCTTCGGTTTCTGATTAAGTAACTATTTATAAGAGAAAAATAAGAAACATCTTAGTTATATAATAAAAACCTATTATTTAATAATAAAAGTGTACCGTGAAAATCGGCATATATCTATCAATAAATAATATCTATATTCTTTGTTACATAAAGATAAACGAACAAGTACATCTATATAATAGTAAATGTAGCAAGTTGGGTAATTACGCATATAATAAATTGGTCATTTCAGCAATACAAATAGATAAGAAAGCTATTATAAGACTAATTTTATAATTATGACATATCTATGTAGGTATTGTTATATACAACATGAATAAAATACATTAGTTAGCTATTCTATTTCCTATAATTATGTAATAAAATTTTAAGAGGATTTAATTTGTTTACCGGCGATGGTCAATCAAATATATTATATATTATATTATATTACCAAAAAACGTTTGAAATGTATCTAGACTAAGGCATATTAAACTAAGCATGATCTGACGTTTGTTAAGTAAAATTTAAGTGGACTTTGACATATGTGTGTTTAACCCAAGTTATCGCTTGTGAATCTAAGAATAAGATTAAAAATAACGCGTTAGAAACTAAAGTTACTGGTTATAGTTCTAGACAAATAGGGGAGATTTCGATGACATAAGACTTCATTAATGTAGACTATTACATAATCAGATACTGCGAAATATGTGGGTATTTAGATGCTTCAAGTTTAAATCGCCAGTTAATTATAGGATATTGTATTTTTATATTTTTATTTTTCTTAAAAATGTAATATCTTTCGCCTTATTGTAGAAATGCATATAAGTATAAAAAATCTACAGCTTACTTTATCAAATTTTTTTCTAGTCTATGAGTTTTTTAAATGTTACTCACTTATTTATCTAAAACTACGCAACCTACTTTAACATATATCTCGATAAATTACAAGTAAATATCGAACATTCTAAATGCATTAATAAGTACAATATATAAATATACGAAAAAAAGTAATGCTTTAAAGTTTTTAGCTAAAGAAATGTGGATTAATCAAAACGTATATTTTTTCAATTATACGTACTTACTCAAAATACTTATTTTAATTTTAAAGACACTACGATATTTTTAGATATTTAATAAAACATTGAATAATTTTTATGAATCATATCAAAAAAACGCTAAATAGAACTATTGTGTAAAGATCACTACATACACTTAGATTATTGAATGTCCGTTTTTTTAAACGGAATTTACACAAAATTTCCAGACACCAAAATCGTTAATAAAAATATTAGTAGATCAATAACTTAAATTTGTTGTTGCTATTTTATACATGACTAATATTAATATTTTTATGACAGTTAGATTAAAATTTGATCTTGTAGACAACAATATAATAAATATCCTTCTAGAACCCTATTCTATCTCACATGCATTGTGCGCTCCAAGTCTTCGTCATTACAACTACGAATACATATCTGTTCAATTTCCAATAACCCTTTCTACCAATCCTCAAGAAGAACCTCCTTAAAAAATACAATTCCGATGCACTCGACAGCAATATCATACCAGTATAAATTCAATTTCTTCGCCTTTCAGTTTCCTTTCAATTTCATTCCTCACTTTCTCAGTCAAAGTGCCACACCATATGCCGTGCCATTTCAAAATCTCATGTAACACACAAAGCAAATCGTGCTTACAAAACGCAATCATCAAAGTGTTTAAAACATTAAACACCAAAAAGGTTTGTGGACCTTAAAAAGTACCAGACGGTACGGGATACAAACTAGCGAACGTGTCTCACCTATCCGTGCTTCGGTGTGCGAGAGAAGGATAGGTGTAGTTTGGTTCGCTTATGTTCGCAATTTGGGAAAAACCCAGTGTGGCCATTTGCCAGGTTTGCTCAGGGGTTCGCGGTCTCGTCGCGCTAGAAACCAGTCCGTCAGGAGTCCAGTAACACGTGCCAGCGTTGCACCTGCAAATATAACAAGACTTTGTAGAACATATGTGTGATCGTGTTAATAACTATAGAATATTTAGAACACAAGAACAAATTATCGACCCATAACTAGAGACAGTAAGAAAAGGGCTATTGGACACATTTTTCGACATACTCGTGGTATATAATTAGTTAAAAATTACAGTCAAACGTAGGTCTATCGAAGATAAAAATAAATGAATAATATTAATACTTAAGGCTAAAGCAATGAACGGAGTCATTCATGAGGAAAGTTTAGTTGTACAATTAACCAGCACGAAGCCGAGGGCGGGTTGCTAGTTTGAGTACAATTTTAATTATTATACATACTGTGTGTGGTAGCTTTGAAATTAAAGTTATTATTTGGTAAAATCGAGAGGTTTCATTAATTTATCTTTACCCGGCTCGTAACAATACAGTAAAATAAAAATCAGGTATGTATATTTAATATACCTATCTATTTAGGATGCTGGTTGCACCCAGCGTCTATAAGTAGTACCAGCGTCTAAGCAAGTCCAAGGACGTATTCCTCGCACCCGTCTTTTGGTCAGCAGGAGTGGTCTAACGACGGTGTAGGAAAGTTACGCTAACAAAGAAAGTGCCCTGACTTTTTGTGTAGTTCAAAAGTTTATGTTCATAAGTTTATATGTAGGTATGTATGTTAGTCTATATGTTATTTATTTTTTAGGGGCCTTTTTATTGTATTTTATACACATGATTTTGTAGCCTGAAATAATGTTGAATATTATTTCTTATTAATATTAATAATAATAAAATTCTTATTATTATTATTAACAACTCTTAGCCTTTAAATGACATTAAAGGTATAACTCGCGGCTCCAGGTACATACCAGAACATACCAGATCGATATTGCAGTACGCTGCAATATACAGTTTTGGTCATATAATTAAGAACGATTTGAAGTTGTATAAGTTTTTTATTTAAATCGTGTCATACACAGAGATGTGTACCTTCTGAGAAGCAACTAGTTATGTTATAAAATAGCCATATTAATAGAGCAACGTGGCTTAGGAATAAAGAATAAAATCGCAAACTATTTTTTTCACTTTTTATTTATTTTACCAAAGTAACACATTCAAATAGTACTGAAGCTGGACAAATAATTAAGAACGATTTATTAAACTGCTCGGGAATTGTTTTGTATGACACTTACATTTAAAAATCACATAATATGTAGCGCAGAAAATTTAAAAATCAATTTAATACATCTTTAACTAAAACTAATAGTTAATTACATATCCACGGCTTTTAATAACTGCTTTACACCGGCGAGACATTGACTCTATTAATATTTGACATTTCGCAAGAGAAATAGAGTTCCGTTCTTCTAAAAAAACGTCGTACAGCTCTCTTTAATTCCCACACTGTGTATTTGAAATCTTTACTTCGAACCACATAATCTCTATTGGGTTTAGATTAGGTTTAGATCTGTTAGCTGGCCAGTCTAAGACAGAAACTGATTGCGCTGTAAGTAATTCCTTTACGGTGCGTGTAGTGTGCTTTGGATCATTGTCATGCTGGAATGTCCAAATAACCGGTAGAACGTCTTCAGCATAAGGTATCATTGTTTCTTCCAGTATATTTTTGTATTGGAACGAGCGGTTTTTAAAAAATCAACAAAAAATCTGTGCAGAGCAGTGCGTTTAGTTGGTCTACACATATCTATATAAGAAAAAAAAGTCGTGTTAGTTACACCACTTATAACTCCAGAACCGCTGGACCGATTTGAATGAAACTTAAAATCAATATAGTTAGTAACTTGGATTAGGATATAGGCTATTTATTATCCCGGAAAAACAACGGGAACGGGAACGGGGCGGGCAAAGCCGCGAGTGGCCGCTAGCGCCATCTATCAATATTTATCCATAACTTGGTTAAACTCTATAATTATTACAATAATTTGAATAGCTATATTTTTTGAATAGCAGTATTAGTACTTTAATATTTTTTTTAAAGTTGTAACCGCCCAACGAAGCGGGCACGGGTCAGCTAGTTATATATAAACAAAATATATCTATTTTCCACTAAAAAAATCATTTCGAATTTTATGCTCTCAAATTTTATGCAATGAAGTCGGTTTTCTTTTTTATTTTTAAAACGTAATTAAATCATACCGACAACGCGTAGCGCGCGTCTTTGTCGTTTAATATCGTATAAAATCGTTGGAGTCTATATAATGCATATTGTTACCTGGTCGTGCCGTTCGCACAAATCGTGCCAGTGGCGCTGTTCTTCTCGGCCCGAGGAGCTGTGTCCGAGAGAGAACCAGCCGACCATCTCGTTACGTTTCACACTGCGCCGCCACCACACCGATACCATCAGTGTCACCTCCGTCAGTTGGAAGAGAGCCACCTGTATGGTAATGATACGTTGATAATGGTATCAACCTATCTTACAGTGCTTGCGTGATAGACATGTTAGCCTGATTTATCTTTTAACATTTAATTTAATTTATTTAATATAAACTAGCTGTTGTCCGTGGCTTTGCCTGTGTGATAAAAAACAGCCTTTATGTTAATTCAAGTTCACATCAATACAATCATTTTACCTTTAATATCATTGCATCAATACCAAGCTTCATCCAGTTTAGCCATTATTGTGTAATTGATGCATAAACATCTATATAAACTCTCAACTCCTATACTATAATAATAATAATAATAATTAAAATACATATCCAACGAAATGCCACACGGGTGGGCACTAACAGGAAAAAATGAACACCACTTTACATAGGGGAGGTATCCCATAAAAACGTTACCATATTTTATTTCATCACTAATACTTATTACGGCTCAAAATTTAATCACTATTAAATTTATAGTCTGCGAGCTCTGATTAGGGGCGGACAGACAAACAGATAGGCAGACATAGCAAAACTATAAAGGTTTGGAACCCTAAAAAATACGAATGTTTGTGTGAATGTTTGGATTCACACAAACCTACCATACCTACCACGCGTGTGAAGCCGCGGGCAGGAGCTAATTAAAGATGCTTTGTAGGACGAATAATATAAATAAAAAAAAGGACTGGAGAGGTATATATAAAAAATACCTAACAATTAGGTACATCGAAAAAATAAAATAATTCTTGCCTAAATTAAACATACATACTTTCTTAATAATTAATGCTCTCAAAAAAGCTACTGTCAGCTCGCTCGATCATTTGCTATTCACCCGCTAACATATCAAAGTGATGATGGGCGTCGATTTATGATGTAATTTTGCGAAAATAACATTCTAAAAGTGATAATATTTCCGAAAAACCTTAGTACGGGGAAATATTATCACTTAGTAAGCATATAAAACAATCAAGAACGTATTGACAGACAACGAAGTGATCTTTTTTCCAAACACATTATAAACGAAAAGGAACCCTAAAAATACGGGTTGCACTTCGGGAGTGCCGACAGAAGTGAAAACTTATTTTGGCGCGTTAGAGTTTAGTAATAAATCACTTCATAATCAGTAATTATGGCGACTGCCAATCAAATACTGAACGAACACAGATGATGCAATATTTTTGTTCAGAATGTAGATAATATATCAAAGAACCTAACTCAGTTAACTTCTCCATACAAAAGTAGACTGTAAACATGTGAATTAAGGCTTATAATCAAATGGGGCGAGCGCGGCAGCCGGCTACGTCTCGGTAACGGTGTCGCGAATCCAGAGGTTTTACCTCATCTAAAAATATGCGTACCGCGCTAAAAGAAGTTTTCACTTCAAAAATGTTAAAAAATCAAGGTAAAAAGCTACCAGCAACATGATGTTACCTGAAATATGAAGAGTTCTTTATAGAGTGGGTTGGACTGCGCGCGTCTCGTCGTAGACTTGCAGCGACCCATCTCCATGCCGAGCGAGCTGATGAGGCATAGTTTAACGTAAGTGTCAGGCGCCTTGTTCGGTGATAGTTTACGGAAATGCGTGCCTTTTATCACCTGCAACAAACAAAGAGTTAAATTATCAACTAACAAGCGTATCTTCAAGGTGACGATACGCTTTTGTTTATTTTAGTTATTTCGGTGCAGCCAGCTTTGGAAATACTCATTCCTTATCACTATCGTGGGACTGTTGAATATTATCGCAACATTGTCAACTTGGCCATTGGTCAACAGGCCATTGAATTAGACCTACTAACTCCGTTACCAGTGTTTGCCACTAAAGTAATGTAGTTGGCCACTAAAAGTAAAAGAGTTGACCATAAAGTATGTATGTGAAGAGTTGACTACTAAGGCAAGTAAAGTGTTGGTCTCAAAAGTATAGAGTTGGTCTCTAATGATGGGAGTT
Organism: Lampropteryx suffumata; assembly: GCA_948098915.1. Classification (NCBI taxonomy): domain Eukaryota; kingdom Metazoa; phylum Arthropoda; class Insecta; order Lepidoptera; family Geometridae; genus Lampropteryx; species Lampropteryx suffumata. The sequence goes on from OX402563.1 coordinate 8,201,899, forward strand.
GGTTGGCAAAGAGTTGGTTCCTGAAGTACATAAAGAGTTGCCCTTTATCTTATAATCACATGCATAAATATAGTTGGCCACTAAAAGTTAAGGAGTTGGCCATAAAGTAAGTGGAGAGTTGACTACTAAAGTATGTTAAGAGTTGGTCTCTAATGATGGGAGTTGGTTGGCAGAGTTGGTTCTTAAAGTACATGATGGCGGCGAAAATACTGCATTGTACAAAATATGTAATAATACTACCTATACACTGCTTAAGATTCCCCTGTCACTATTTATCACTATCTTCTTCTTCGTCTTTGTTTATGGCATGTGACATAATAATGTCAATTTTGCCAGTGTCAAGTGTTTATGTTTGTTTATAGTCAATTTGTTTGTTGGATTCTTCGTCTGTCATTTCATGGAGTAACATAGCTCTGCTAATTTAATATTTTTTACCCGTTTTATTGCATGTTTTATTCAGTAATCTTAGCGGAATTTTAATGAATAAATTGTGACTACAGGACGGGTATGGATAATTGAATTATATGTGTATTGTGGTGCAATGTGATTTGAACGACGAGGAATCCTAAGAAAATTCTAGACGCCATTCCGCGTGACGTCTAGAATTGACAATTGACCATCGACTAAGACTCTAATACCAAACAAACAGACTATAAACTATAAACACTTCACATTGCCAAAATTGACATTAGTATGTCACAGACCATTAACAAAGAAGAAGAAGAAGAAACAATTTGTTTGTTAAAGTCGATGTCAATTATTGTCAATTCTAGACGTCACGCGGAATGGCCGTCTAAAATGTTCTTGGGATTCCTCGTCGTTCAAATCACATTGCACCATTATACACAGTTAATTCAATTGTTCATACTTGTCCCATGTAGTCACAACTTATTCATTAAAATTACGCTAAGATTGCTGAATAAAACATGCAATAAAACGAGTAGGTAAGAAATATTAAATTAGCAGAGCTACTCGTATATTACTTCATGAAATGACAAACGAGGAATCTGTCACTATCTTAAAAAGGCATACCTAGCACTATTTTAAACATTGATTAACTTTTGACAGAAGTTGAGAAAAATAAAACTAAACAAAGTTGTACATAATAATTACGCTTTAAAAACTAAAAAGAAAACCGAATTTATTGGATACAATTTGAGACCATAAAATTATTGGATGGATATTTTAATAACCGCTTGACCGATTTCGATAAAAACCTGGGAAGTTTACTCTTTGAAAAATATAAGAATTTTCCAAATCGGTTAAGAGTCTTTGAGTAATCGGTGAACATACATAAAAAAAAATACGAATTGACAACCAAAACAGAACAGAAAGCCACCCAGGCGGTAATAATTAGAATAACAAGCTTATTATTATTATAAGCTTATTATCAAGAATTTGAATAGTCTTAGTCTACGCCAACAAAAAGTCGGTAAACATTCCGAGGGAATGTTTTTATTCAGTAATCAGTAATAGATAAAAGAAAGCAATTTAAATTTATGTCGGCATCAAGTTATTTACTAATATTTTTTTGAAACTTTGGTCGGGGCTCCGAAATGTCAAGATCTTCACATCTAGATAACTCTTCTTCTTCCTCTTCGTTAATGGAATGTGTCATAATATGGTACCTTTGCTAATGATTGGCAATGGCTGTAACAAGAGTGCTTGCGCCTTTTGTAGGGTTCTGAAGTCATAAGGAACCTTTATGCGAATAAATTGCATATTTAATCACCTTTACATATAAATTTCTTCTATGTGATTATTTGACGACCTTTGTGGCGCAATGGACCGGCTGAGACGCGGAAGGTTTCGGGTTCGATTCCCGCCACAGGACAAATGTTTATATGATCTGGAAGTATTTGTCTCGGGTCTGGGTGTTTCTATGTGTAATATGTAGGTATGTATTTACAAAAAAAAAAGAATTTAAGTAGTATATCAGTCACGTAGTACCCATAACCAGCTGTGCTTACTTTGGGCCAGATGATGCTGTGTGGAATGTCCGACATTATTTAATTAATTATTTATTATTATTAAATATTTTATTAATTTGATAGTAATAATCTCTAAGGTAATGAGTTTGTTTCTAAAGTAAGTAAAGGCTATGAATCGTTTGAATGAATCGTTTCGAGCTAGCAACTGAACACGCTTATGGATGTCAAAATTATATGATCTTACCTCGACAGACAATTGTCCAGTGGTAGCGTTATACTGCAGTCCAAGGAGCAGTTCCGGCGCAGACCTGGTGCTGCAGCATGACGAGGCTGAGTCAGAGCGCGCCAGGCTGCAAGCCTCACCCCCCGCTCCAACCCCCGCGGGCGTCAACACTGTCGATATCGAGGGGCTGGCTAGTATACCCGACATGGGACTGGCAAGCTCCAGTTTTGGAAGCTGGAATCAAAGATTTTATCATATAGTTGAATAAGGTGGAAATGTATTAACGAGTTCCGGAGCGATGACCAGAGCTGTTATTGTAAATAAGATTATCTTTTTATCGTGTCACTAGTTATTACAAACCAGAGTGGTGAAAGGATTAAAGTGCACCTCACTCACGTCCACTTGTCACGTCTTCGAACTTTTTAGGATCTACGACATGCCGATTTTCTCACGATGATTTCAATCAGATTATAAAGCATGCCGAGATAAGAATTGTAATTCATAATTGAATTTAGTATATTTTAATCCTTTTACCACACTAATTTAAAATAACATAATAATAAGAAAATTAAGATAATATTGTTGTGAGACTTTCTATATTACCTAATATAGGTAGGTACATACTCGATTGTGTAGTATTGAATTATTTTCAAAAACCTTGGTGTAAAACAAACTCCTACCTGTAAACTTGGCTGGTGATGCTGCCTTGGAGCCAGTTGGAGCCACAGGTTATTCTCCAGCTCAAAGTTGAGGGTTGCGAAGCTCACGGCCGCCTCTCCGAGCAGGCGCTGTCGACGCATGCGTTCGCATCCGTAGATGCGGATGCGGAGACCGAGGCCGTGGACATCCTCTGTTCGATATAGAGAACAATTCGTTTGGTTTGAATCTTACTCTTTTGAATCTTACTTCATTCTCTCAGACTAGCTAGCCTTATCTAGGGGATATGTTCTACTGTACTCACCAGATCTTGCAACCTTCTATCATTTCCAGAATTTGGATAACATCTACCCGAGCGGCAGTTTAAATTGACTTTAAAGAGTTTGTTGCCTCCAGTCCAGCTGACTACCTAGCTAGCATTATCTACGAAAAGGGATACTCTCACTAACTTTTGGATTTGACGAAGCTGCAGGTTCCTCACAATGTTTTCTCTCGCCCTTTAACCCCACTGGCATTAACAACGCTCATACTGTTTTCGAAATCGTTACCTTAGATCGGAAGACAACAATACCACAAGTTTTAAGTAAAGTAAAAAACACTTCTTAGCAATAATAGAACAAAATTTGCACGGTTACTGACCTGGGTTGATTTTGTGGAGAACAAAACTCTCCATGTATTGCGGGTTTTCTCCATTGCGAATCTTTGATTTGAATTTCTGCTTTTTCAACGGCAGTAGAACCACACGCACCTAAAACAATAAGGGATCTTTAGCAGCCATTCTAGAAGCTGAAGTCTCGTCGTAGTTGACGATATTCTTAGAATGTATACCTACTTGTATGTAACAATGATGATTGTTGAGGCGTAGCCGTTCCCTTCGAAGTATAGAAGCGCTCAGATGTTAACTCTACAAGCGGTCGTCCTACGTATTTGACGAAAAACGTACACTAATGATGCATTATTATGAAGAATGTAATAAGTGTGCATGAAGCAATAGAAGTGTTTTACTTCTGGGACCAGCCAGCTGTTAACAGCTGAGAAGCTGGTGTAGACCCTGCTCCGTCGGGAAATGTAATTTTATTTAACTACTAGTTTCTGTCCACGGCTATGCCCGTGACAGAATAATTGAAATTATACTCGTAAGAATTCAATAAAAATCCACCTGTCATTCAATTAGTTCACAGCTAAAAACACAGATGGTGTTTTGATAAACAGTTAAACAGTTTTATACTTATATTATTATTTTATAGTTGGTTTAAATTAACATATGCTTTAATAAATATTATTGTAATAAAAATGATTATACCATCACACACATTTGAGAACCAAATTAGGATTTCAGAACGAAAGTATCCAATGTTTGTTATATATTGTAAATTTAATTGTTCGATACATACTTTCTTACTATTTTTCAGTTATTAATTAGTTTGGATTTATTAACGAATGTTTCACTTTATTATTTTCTGTTCTCATTATTCTGATATTTACAAGTCCTTCATTTGATTGTTTACTAAATCGGTAAATTCGTTATAATTCTTTTATTAAGACATATATAGCAAAACTATGAATCCATTGTTTCATGAATTATATTTTAACATCTTTTTATTGCTATTAAGTAAATAACTTTCATTATTATACTTAGATTCTTAATAGGCTTCTGTGATTGGTGGAATAATGAATATGGTGTGATGTTTTGTATATATTTCAAAAATGTATAAAAGGCGAGGTTAAAGCCTAAGACGGGTAGATTGGGAGTGACCACCGAACTAGAAAGATAAGTGCCTTGCAATAATATTGTACTAAAATATATTTGTGTGTATTTAATATGTGTACCGTTAACTTTTTGTGTTATTCTCTGTTTGGTTATTTGGTAACTTTAAAACTATATTATCTTTGTGAACTACATACATTTGTAGCAGTTAATTATTCTGTCATTGTTTCCTTATATTCCTTATGGTGTTTATTTTGTAGGAGGGTACTTGTGTTGTGTAAAATTGTAAAGGATCATACAAAAAAGTGTTAGGACCAGACAAGTTTCTTGCCGGATTCTTCTTGAGCTGGGGTTAGGAGGAACCGGCACCTAGATTCACTAGCATGTAAGAAGACGATTCTAAGTGGTCCTTGTAATTTTATTGAATAAAGAAAATTGAATATACTATGGTAAATTTGTTATTCTCTCTTCTTATTGAATTTATCCTTGCTTACATTTAGCTTTAATTCCTCATGTGAGAAGTAGGTATTTAACTTCAGTAATTTTACTAACTTTCATTATAAACTTCTAAATCTTGATATTAGGTGTAATATATTATACTAATTAGAGCAGGTATCTATATGAATCTAACACCCGCGTGGTAGCTATGTAAATAAAAAAAAAACGTGTGTGTCTCGGGACGCCCGACAGAAGTGATAACTTAAACTTTTTTTATCCCGGACATTTCACACAATATCATCTGGTCCCAAAGTAAGCAGAGCATGTGTTATGGGTACCACATGACTGATGTTCCTACTTATTTTTTTTTTTTTGTAAATACATACATATTATACATAGAAACACCCAGACCCGAGACAAATACTTGCAGATCATACAAACATTTGTTCCGCGGCGGGAATCGAACCCGCAACCTTCTGCGTCTCAGTCGGACCTAAGCCCCTGCGCTACAGAAGTCGTCAAACTAAACTAGCGCTGTTGGTTAGAGTGACAAAGGAGGAGCTAGCCTACCGCTGACGTATACGTGAGAGAAAGGGAAGCCGGACAAACTGGCGCCGTAACGCGTTTACCCTCCAATAAGAAGTTATCACTTCAAAAATGTCTCTCTGATATTCCAGCTCCCAATCTATTTATATATACTCAGTTTTAATCAAATCGGTTCAGCTATTGTTGCGTGAATGAGTACCTAACATACATCCTAAAACATTTTAACATTTACAAAATAAATTGGGTTTATGAGTTGCCTAATATACAAATGAGCCAGCTATGAAGCATACGGTCCACTTGATAGGTAGTGGTTATCATAACCTATGACGCTTGCAATTCCTATGACGTATCACCTAGAGGTATCACTTTTCTGGCCCTAGACATAATTAATTTGTCTGCCCAGTAAGCTTGATCCAGCGCCCATCAAACCTGTCAAACCGACAGTCAAAACCGAATAGTCAAAAATGTGAATGAGGCTTACCTGACTTTGTAGTATCTGCGGCGGGTTCTTGTGCTGCAGCCCGCGTGCTTGCAACACATGGACGGTCATGCTCCTGACTGGTGCGTCATACAGCAGCGTCAACTCCACGGAACCTCGCTCTTGGCTACTGCCGCTGTCAGCGCACAGCAGAGATGTGTCCTGATGAAGAGCACATTTACAACTTGAGTTTGATAACACAAGCCGAGTCAGAACAGAAGATATATATCTATTACGACTTCCGTATTGTCCTAATTGAGATTTTTTTAAAAATAACGTTATTGTCGTTATGTTACCTATTTTAAAAGAATTTTAGATAAACTTGAAAATAAAATTTGGGGCTCTAAGTTCCGCTGATCGGGGGCTAGTTGTTCCGCGGAACTTTGAACCCCGTGATATTGTAAAGAATTAATTTTAAACAAAAAAATGTTTTAGGATGTGAAACTACAAAAGAAAAATGGCACGAGGCAAGACTTCAGATCAACTATTGCGACGGGCAGCTAATGCTGTAATCAAACCCGTAGCTCGGGAACTTGAAATATATCATATGACGTTATTTCGTTATGTTAAAATGTTAAAGGGTGGTATAACTCCGACTGTAGGTCAAGACAGGTCTTCAACCCAGACCATGAGATGGCATTGGCTGAATATTTATTGTAATGTTCGTCGATTTATTTTGGTCTCCTACCCGAAGGAGTGATGAAGTTGGCATAGGTACCTATTGTTTGCAATGTCCACCAATATCTTTTTACATTTTTTTTAAATTGTATTATTTGTTAAACTCAGTGTTACTCAGTAACTCACTATTAATAAAAGCTCAATTGGTTACCAATTCGCTTTCGTCGGAATTTGCACTCACTGTTTTTTTTATATAAAATTATTTTTAATCCTACAACACCTACCTATCTCAAAGAACGTTTCCAATTTCTACACCTCTCACACCCTCAAACCTTGCGCTCCTCCGTTACTCTCTTACTTGCGACCCCTGTCTACACTTCCTCATACTATGCCAATTCTTTCACAGTACAGGCTGCTCAATTATGGAACGCACTGCCAGATGCTATTAGACGCGCCAAATCACATGCTATTTTTATTCGATTTTTTAGTTTATTATATTGTATTTAATCTTATTTATTTATTTTTTATTTTTGTAATATTAGGTATTGCTGTATTTAACTTTTTGTTATCCTGTAAATATGTAGGTTCATATTATTTTTAACGTAAATCACTTATATTATTTTCATAACCCCATATTCAGCTATATTTATTTCTATTCATCCCAAGGTTGTCTGGCAGAGACCGCGATCTAGCGATAAGACCGCCCAGTGTAATACCGTGTAGCTAAACACTATTTCTTATAATAATCGAATGTATTTGCGGTGTGCAATAAAGTATTTTCTGTCTATTTCTATCTGTTGCTCGCGTCTTCGTCCGCATTTTTTTTGAAAAGAATTGTAGCTTAAATCCTTCCCCAGGATGCAATTTATCTCCTTGCCAAATTTTATTGATAAGTTTCAAACCAAACACCTGACCACCCATTAAAAAGTTTCCTTACAAACATTCGCACCTCATTTTACTCTTTTATGAGTTATTTTGAAAAATCCTGAAACACGTGTCCATTTATTTTGCATTTTAGTTATCCAAACCGAGTTTCTAAAATATCACACCACCCATTAAAAAGATCCCAAACAAACTTTGACACCCCATTTTACCCCTTTGTTAGGGTTATTTTGAAAAATCCTGAAATACGTGTCCATTTATTTTGCATTTTATTTATTCATGTCAAGTTTCAAGTAAATCGCACTAAGCCTTAAAAAGTTTCATACATTCGTTTTCCCCCCTTTGCACCTTCTTAGGGGTTGAATTTCAAAAAACCCCGACTTAGTGGGGGGTTTTGCTGTAAAAGATAGCTACCTACCAAATTTCGGCTTTCAAGCTTCAGCGGTTTCAGCTCGGCGATGATGAATCAGTCAGTCAGTCAGTCAGGTAAGCTCTTTTTAACCGACTTTATCAAAAAGGAGGAGGTTCTCAATTCGTCAGAATCATTTTTTTTGTATGTTCACCGATTACTCGAAAACGGCTGAACCGATTTGGAAAATTCTTTTTTTGTTTGAAAGGGTATACTTCACAGGTGGTCCCATATAAATTTTATCAAAATCGGTCGAGCTGAAAAATTAACGAAAATCTAAAAATTGTATACATCGATGATGTTTTCATGTACTTTCATACCTCGCTGTCTCATTGGAGCAGTGCGTTTATTTGGCCTACCCATATTATATATATACAAAATACATCTACTTTCAAATTTCATTCAATGAAGTCGGTTTCTTTTTAGTTTTTAAAACGTAATTATAAAGGTATAGATTTGTATACACAGTAGCTATAATAGTGACAGAGTTCTACGCCATATCTAAGTATTGATGTGTAATTACTGAAAGCATCGTCTGAGCACGCAAGATGAAAATGACAATCACCTATCCCATATAAATAAATGTTAAATAGACATTTGATGACAATATATCCTTACGTTATGGGCAATGACATCACTATCCACGCTGCTCTGCGCTTCCAAGGTGTGAATGTACTCCGCCCGCTGTGAGACCACCTGGTCTATCCTGGTCTCTCTGATCGTTGTCTCTCTCAGGCTGGTCTCACGGAGGTTGGTCTCACGAAGGCTGGTATCACGGAGGTTGGTCTCACGGAGGTTGGTCTCACGAAGACTCGTCTCTCGTAGAGCGGTTTCCACCAGCTCGACATCGAGCTTGGTTGATGGGCAAACGTTCTCATTCTTTTCTTCGTAGTGGCATTCGACCTCCTCTTTATCCTATTATTGGAAATTTGTATTACTGGTATAAACCTACGCGTACCTACAGAGATTTTATCAGCATCTGTAGACAGCCAGTAAATATGGGTTTAGTTGTAAATATAGCTAGCTAATGTGGAGTTAAAATCAGTTACAATATTTATCCACTGACATTTGAATGACATGGACAGACCATACTATATCGCCACAATAGCTAAATAAGAGATAAACAGTACATGTGAAGACGACAATAAATATTAAAGTAAGAACTATATGAATATCATGCAATTTAAAGATTCACTAGTTTCAATTGAGACTACCATCTACGTTATAAAAACACTAGAATAGAATCACAAGTAAAATTAAATGCACCAATATTATTTACGACGATTTTTTTTACAACAAAACAGATCAACGACTATGCTTTTCCGAATGGTAAAGAGTTTACATGTTCAGGGCTTTTTATTTCATGTTCGCGATGAAGGTATCAATAGTTGAATGTTAAGTCAACGGTATTTAGTGATTGTTGAATTATTTAAATGCAGATTTCCCAAGGCAGTAGTGCCTGGATGTCGGAATGTTTGGTTCAGTGCGTGCAGTGAAGGTTGGTGACAAGTGTTTTCATACCAAACAAAAGACGCAAACAATGACGCAACGACACTGGCAATCGCGACAACAACTCCGTTTATAGAATTTGGGAATCGGGCTGCAGTTCAATATAGACTGTCAATGATTGTCCCAGCCGTGTATAGCCGTGTAGATATTCACATACATGTTAGTTACGTTCCATCTATTATTACCTGTATGCGCAAACGCAGCTCGTCGTCCGAATCGGAGGCTTCATACGTGTATATTCGGTCGGAGTAATGGTTCGGTTTCGACAAAGCATCTATAACAACACAGATTTACGGACAACGTCAATATACATACGGTAGCTAGCCTAGACTTGTCTACGAAATATCTTTGCATAAAGGATCTTGGTCTTTGTGACGTTACTTTGCAAACGTCGCCAATCGATTTTTAGACACTTAATGGTCTTTACGAGTATTGCGACGATTCTACAGTGACCAAGGTCCCTCATGTACTATTCTAGTACCTAAAGGTTTTAGCTTAAACAACAAAGGAATTAACCCTTAGTAAAATTGCGAGGGACAACAATGACGCACTAGACGCCCTTAGAACTACAATGACTACAAAATTATTAATGAGTTTATCTATTCTACACGCTAGCTTTCATGGCTCGACCAACTGAATCATATTAATAATTGATTACGGGATCGATACCATGGCTGACTATTGTCTACTGATAAGTCGATTATTCTATCTTTAGGTATTTTTATAAATGTTTACTCCGCTATACACTCAGACTGAATAGATTGGTCTGAGGCTATACTAAATACAATTCGAACTCCTAGGAGTTTGAGCAAGGTTAAGGATAAGAGCACTAAAATTAAAAACAATTTTGTACATTGAGGAATTAGTCGTTGCTAAGAAAAATAAAATACTTAACTCACCAAACTGAACATTGTCGAGAGGCGAGCAGGGCTCGACGGCGACGCGAGGGTTCACAGGGAGGATATCATCACGACACTTGCGGCTAAAGGCAGTAGAATGACACCATCTTCTCCCAAGGAATAGAAGAACCACCAGAACCAGGACCGCGAAAGCCGCTACCGCGCTTATGTACGCTGTCGCCTCCACTACAACATTATCTATCGCTTTAATTCTGCTAATTTAAACAAATTGTTGCGGACATGTTTATTGTTACCATTCGAGTTGATGAAGCCGATGTTGGCCACCATCCTGTCTCACTGGACACCATCGATGCGCATCTCTCGTATCACCTCGTAAAAACGTTCACAGGTTTTATAATTTCATAAAACAATGCTAGGGAAGTAATTGGGACGTGTTGGCACGGTCGGACTGTCAAAGTAACTCGAGGCATGCGCAAAAGGCGGGAGGCTCGTAGGGGTGTGTGGGGCGTTCGGCGCGGCTATAGGACGATCTGAAGGGTCTCGCTTACAGGTGTAATACACAACTATCTATAGGTATAAGAACCCTATCGTCAAGGCCGAGGGCGACACTCGGATCGGCACGTTCCCTTCGGCCTTCGGATGTTTAGAATAAAGTGAGCTGTACGTAATTCGATTCATTAGAGCGATGGTAATCGAAGGTTCATCTTTTTTATAGCAGCCAATTCAATATCGTACGAAATGTAATACCTAACTCAATTTTACAAACCAATCTAATAAAATGATCTAGGTATTATTAGTATTAATCAAATAAAAAACCTTTATCAGCAACAAAACTAGCCACCATCTAGCTTCTGTTATTTTTTGAATTTTTGTAGATATTTGGTTGGCCTGACTGCTGACTAGCGAATCACATTATAAAAGTAGAATCTACATAAGTGTTTTATTATAATTCTTAAATCTATGGGTTTTTTTATTATAGGTACTTAGGTCCGCAGGGTTATTACGTTTAAGTATCTGTAGCGACAGCATTTATGCCGGCAATATTTGAAAAATAAATTGCAGATCGCATCACAAGCGCCCATGTGTGACCGTACCTATTTACGATCATATTGTTTTAATAGTTAACGGGTTATCATGTATTTTTTTTAAATTTATTTTCCACGTTTCAGTTGTATTGGAACAAACATGATCGCGGGTCGACTTTTTTTTGTACTACTGTATACTTGATTGAATTCCACTGTTCACTGTTAGACTACACTAACTCAAACCGCTTGGTTTGTTTAAGTCTTGTCAAATTGCGCATGTCGTCGACGAGCTGGATTGCTTCGACGTTCACCTGATGAAGTCTATGAGCATTGGCTTTTTGTATTTATTAATAACTGCGTCGACGAAGTCTATGTTAAGGACCCAGTGGAAGTCTTCGTTTCTTACGTACTAGGGTGCATTCATGAGGTCCCTTAGAACTTAATTTTGAAATCGTTGTATGATTAAAGTGGATTTTTGTAGGTCATAAATTTACGGTAACGATTTACCATTGGTGTAATAGATATTTGTGATATAGTTTTATTTGCTACCTATACATCTTTAATAATTATTAAAGTTGATAGAGTTAATACCAGTATTCGCGATAACGTAAATTAATCCGTTAGCTTTCCATACTGGTGCAATGTAAATAATCTAGTACCTTGCCTAATTTAATACATAGCCTGATTTACATCGAAATTTATCGAGAGGCAATGAATCTTGTGGATTTGCAGTTCGTGCTAAAACTACAACTAGACTGGTTTTTTTCAGCTACTTCCATAGTGTTATGTCATACGGCATAATTCTCTGGGGGAAAGCAGCTGATATTTATAAAATATTTGTAATTCAAAACAGGGCAATACGTTTAGGGCAATAGGCAATACATTTATAAAATGAAACCACGAGAGTCTTTGAGATAAATTAATATTCTCATTCTCACAATACTTTTACAATATATATATGAAAATTTGTTATGCACTCATAAAAATAGAGATGGGTTTCAGCATAATAGTGACCTTCATAGAATCAATACTACGAATAGAAACAAATTATACATTCCCAGGTTTCGACTAGAAAAAGTAAATATGTCCTTTATCCATAGTGTTATGTCATATAGCATCATTATCTGTGGAGAAAGCAGCTGATATATAAATATTTGTTCTTCAAAGAGCAATACGTGCCATTTGTAAAATTAAACATCCAGTGTTGAGTACTTTTATTCAAAGAAATTAATATTCTCACAATAGCTTCACAATATAATGTATACTCGTAGTTACTAGAACCCATCTCTTTCTTGACACTCATCAAAAAAGAGATGGGTTATAGCCAAATAGAGATCTCCGTAGAATAGAAAGGACTAGGAACAGAAACAAATTATACATCCCTAAGTTTGACTACAAACACGGTACTTCAAATTTATTTCACGCGGTACAGAAATTTCTGCAATCACTAAATAGAAAGATCCCAAGATATATCTTATAACTTGGAACATTATCAAGAAAATCTCCGAAAGAATCGCTGGGTCAAAGTGCGTCTACAGCACACAATAAAACTGAAGAGTTGTCCGATACGCAGATGATACTAACTGAAATGAGGCTGTTTAGGGAGGAGCTACGTGCGACTCGTCTGCAAATGGAGACACTTAATAATACTATTTCGTCTGTCTCCCTCAGGATCGAAGATTGCGATTGTAAAATCACTAATTTAGATACACGCGTACGCAGCATGGAGGCGCGCCTGGTTGATGGTCCCACTGCATCGCTGATGGAAACCATTGAGCAACTAAAGGCAGAAATACACGACCGTGATCAGGAGCTGCGCAATGACCTCGAAATAACAGGTTTACCGGAGGAGCGAGGAGAGAACACAGAGCAGATAGTCAGAATCCTAGGCATTAAACTAGGTGTGACACTTACAGAGCATGAATTGGTGAGCGCCTCACGAGTTGGTAGGAGCTTGGAGTCAACTGCCCCGCCTCGCCTGCGCCCTATCGTGGTACGTCTAGCGAGGCGGGCGACCCGCGACCAGCTAATCAAGGGGCGCGCGTCCGCCGCGACATCACCACCGAAGGCACGGGCCTGCCGGTTCCATACCGGCGCTTCTATGTCAACGAGAGGCTGACCAAACTAAACCGTCAGCTGTTCCGACTAACGCGGGATGCTGGGAAACGCTTAGGTTGGAGGTTTGTCTGGACCCGAGACGGCAAAATCTTCGCGCGTAAGCATGCGGGCCTGGACTCGCCGCGTTGCCAAATCCGCTCGGAAGCCGACCTCCGTCGTGTTTTTGGGCCAGACGCAGTTAGTGCTACTAGTAGCCTCAATAATTATTTTTTTCAGTCTTAATTATCATTATACCATCTTGATCACACTAATAGGATCTAGAATTTACCTAGAAAAACAGTTCTTATTATATGTCTTATTAAAGCATCTGTTTTTCTTAACAATTACACTTATTACTGTTGAACGAGCGATTAAAATAGTATTATCTTATTTTATTAATTATATTATTAAGCAATTAGTTATTGTTCAAACTAAAATATTTTTTAACAGTTTCTTTTTAATAGTTCCGCACAAACTATGTAATATTTTTATTATCTCTTGTGTTTTGTTGTTTTTTATGAGTTTTGTTTTTTAAAGTCATTTTGGGCTAATGTTGTGTATGATGCGGTATTAAGCGAGCAGTGCGGGATGCAATAAAATACATACAGACACGCATACACGCGCATCGCGCTCGTATACGTGTCTCATTACACAAATAACACGGCTATATTTACAACTTTACACTACACACAAATTGTACTTTTGCTTACATCAACCATCTATTGTTCTATTGAGTTAACCCGTGATTATGGGTCTTAAGAAAAAGTTGCTAAGTTTGGCGCTTTATAATGCGGGATCATTGAACACAGGGCACGATAGTTTTATAATTGCTATGCTGCGTTATTGTGCGGACATTGTTGCGATAAATGAAACCTGGATACGGAAGGGCCAGGAGGCGCGCGCGCCAGCTGTGCCGGGGTACAGACTGCGCCTTGCGTCCGCTGCACATGCGAGGGGTAGCGGGGGGTAGTTTAGGTTTTTATATTAAATGTGGAATAAGTGTACGATTTTTGATGAGACCAAATGACCTAATCGAACAGTTTTGGATATCAACGCGTATAGGTGGTCTCCGCGTAGTTATAGGCACCGCTTACAGACCCGAATGGGTCAATGTTGACACATTTATTAATGCGCTCACGGACTCCCTAAATTACTTTTCTAATTATGATTACGCTGTGTTGTTGAGTGACATCAATATAAATATGCTTGCTATAACGGAGAGCAACACAATTAAATTTAATCAATTACTCACCTACATGAACTTATCGCAACATGTTACTCAGCCTACGCATTTTACTTCACACAGTGAAAAGCTTATAGATGTTTTTTGTACAAATGCACCCGTGCACGACGTCTCCGTTCATAATATAACCGGCGAATACGGGCATGCTATGGTAAATGTGACTTTATCTATAAGTAAGCCTAAGCCTGTACCTAGATCTTTCTTCTTTCGCCCTTTTAATAACATTAATCTTGACGCATTTAACGAAGAATTATACTCTATTAACTGGGATTTGATATCTTCCCTGCCAACTGTAGATATAATGGTCGAAAAATTTAATTTCTATAATTATTGCCTTTTTGATAAGCATGTGCCTGTTAAAATGATTTATGTTACAAATAAGCATTCACTACCCTGGGTTACTGATGTTTGTAAGATAATGATTAATGAACGTAACAAGGCTCATGAGGCCTATCGCATATCTGGCCTAGACCAAGACGAAAAATATTATAAGGATTTGAAGAAATTAGTATTTACTAGTATAGCTGCTGAGAAACGTGCTTACTACAATAGTGTTGCAAATTCGCAAATCAAAAACAGTAAAACATTTTGGAAGAATCTTAAGAATAAAATACTAATTGACTCGACTGACGAAAAGTCGTTGCCTGTATGTTTTGATGACCCTAATAAAATTAATGCATATTTTTTTAATATTCCTGGAAATAATACAATATTGCCTTGAGATCTTTTGTTTTACAAGGATAATAAGTACACGACCGAGACATTAATACTAAAACCCATCACGCCGACTGATGTGTCTAAAATTATAATGTCAATAACGTTGAACGCTCTAGGTGATGATGGTATTAGTAGGGAAATGATAATGTTCTCGCTTCCTTGTACCTTGGACGCCATTACAGCAATCATAAATAAATCCATTACAACAGGTGCGGTTCAAGTAAATGGAAAACTTCTATCGTTACACCTATACCGAAAATTAGTACTCCGGTTGAGGTTAAGGATCTTCGGCCAATAAGTATTCTGCCCTTCCTGTCGAAGCTCCTTGAGAAAGTTATCAGTGACCAACTAACTAGGTATGTGGAATCAAACAACATTCTGCCCTCTCTGCAGTCTGGATTTCGTAAAGGTCGTGGAAGGTCCTTGATTATTCACGTGCTTTTGACTGCCTCAACATACCACTCCTTCTCGCCAAACTTTCTTACTATGGTTTAAGTCAATTATCTATTATGTGGTTCCATAGCTATCTTAGTTCTCGATTACAGACCGTACAATTGACAAGAAATGATGGATCGACTTTATTATCACAACCAATGCCTATTGTTCGTGGTGTCCCGCAAGGCTCTATACTTGGACCTTTACTCTTTATAATTTATTGTGCAGATTTGTCCAGGGTTATCTCTTATTCTAACCACCACTGCTATGCAGATGACGTGCAGATCTATGTATCAGAGACACCCGACCATTTAGCACAAGCTGTTCAACGGTTGAACCAGGATCTGAACGCCATTGCAGACTGGTCTTCGAGCAATGCTCTCGTGTTAAGCCCAACAAAGTCACAGTATATGGTTTTGGGTACCAAAAACCAAATCGATAAACTAACTGGTGACCCTGACGTTACGATCTGCGACACTAAGGTGGGTAGAGTGGAAGAAGCTAGGAATCTCGGAATTACCATTGACAGTCATCTCAGGTTTGAAAATCATGTTATTAATTTGGTAAAAACTTGTTTTTACCGCCTAAAAATACTTTACAAAGTTAGGAATCAATTGACTGAGGCATCTCGTATCGCTATTTGTGAATCTCTAATCATATCTAAACTTAATTATGGGGATATTGTTTATGGTCCTCGTTTACTTGCGAGCACCCAGCGAGCAGTACAAAGAGTGCAGAATGCTTGTTTTCGCTTTTGTTTCAATATCCCGCCTCGTAGTCACATATCACTGTTCCTGAATAAAATGTCCTTGTTGAATATGGAATCACGCAGGCCTGGGACCTGGGAGGACTGCTTTTTGATGTTGTTAAGTTTAAAAAGCCTGAGTATCTGCATTCAAAACTTAACTTCGTCTCTGGTGATAGATTACGGTCAGTTAGATCTGCACTTCTCTATCACAATCACAAGACTGCTGCTTTTAGGGGTAGTTTCAGGTATTCGGCAACGAAGTGCTGGAACAATATTCCTCCCCCTATCCGCAATGTTCAAACTAAGAATACATTTAAACTAAAATTTAAAAAGTTTTTATTGCAAAAGTAAATGGAAGGAATTCCCAGGCACTTCGTATGCCAAAAATGAAACTGTCATTAGTAGATATTCTTATTTTTTAACACATTGTCTTCATGTATTTTTTTCTTTTTATTTTATTATATTTTTATTTATATAGTTTATTTCAACTTTAATTTTAAAAAACTTCATGAATAGTTTGCAACACAATCACACGAATAATTTTCACTATTGCTACGCAATCGCAATAATTGATTACTACACATTGTTCGTTTGTACTCGTTCTGCTCGCTCTCGCTCAGGTTTTGGCTGAAAATCAGTGTTTTTGCTTTTAAGCAAAAAATATCACTGAGCCTACATGGCCTTTTTGTCGTGCTGCAGCACACACAAATTTACCTACACTATTTAATTGTACCTACTTATGTTTAAAATGTAAATTGTATGTGTGTCTGTAGTACCAAATAAATGTTTTATCTATCTATCTATCTATCTCCAATTTACCAACTAAACAATCGTCGTAGGCAGAATTATTGAACCTGTCCAACTCAGTCTTACCTATTTTTTTTATTTTATATTTATGTTATTGTCCTTTTTACTGTGTACCTGCTATTTTATTTTATTTTTACCTGTGTCTAAATAAACTTATTTCATTTTTTATTTTTTATTTTTTTTCCTTTCATTTCATTTTATTTAACTACAGACTGTCACAATATCAGTTCTCACAGTTCTGTAAAAAAAATAAAGTTATTAGTTTCTTATGTGCTAATATCTTATCAACCAACCAATATGGATTTAGACGAGGTAAGTCTACAGAAGATGCAGATGTAGAACTAACTAAACTGAAATAAATCTTAGTAAAACAAAATTTGTCTTCCTTTCGCCTAATTCAGTTACTCAACCCAACTCTTTGACTAAACTTTCCGCTCATTAAATAATGCACAATAAAATAATGCAGAGAAACAGGTTCTCTGCATTATTTTGCGACTGCCCATTTGTTGAAAAAGCTTCATCTGTCAAATACCTTGGCGTTACTATTGATAACTTCTTGTCCTGGAACGAGGATATTTCACTAACGTTCGGCAAGGCCAGAAAATTCATGTATACGTATTTTATAAAATCTCAGAAACTCTGCTGAATTCGAATGTCTCAAAGATGTTTATTTTGCCTTAGGACAGTCAATCATATCCTATTGTGTGACAGCTTGAAGAGATTCTCCCAAAACCCACATACTTGGGTTTTGGGAGAATCTCTACTACGTTTCGAAAGAGCGCAAAGAGCTGTTTAAAAAATATTAGGTATAAAACCTAGGCTGTTCCCTACTTGCGATCTCTCTGTAAAGTTTGTACTGTCAGACAACTTTTTGCATTTAACACCCTCTTACGTAAGCATGCTCGCTCAACTGCCCTTTGACTCAGACCTATCTATAACTAAGAGACGAACGGACAGAGTGTGCCAAGGCACGCAGGATCAATACTTCTAACAGACACTACTGTCATTTATTTATTATATATATTTATTTATTATTAATAATTAGAACGGTCTAGGACCACTTAAACTAATTAATTAAATTTCAGATGTCACTTATTTTAAACTATTTTATACAAAGAATTAGTCAAATAAATGCATAAATAATAAATTCCAAAATAAAGCAAAAATACACATTATAAATGAAACAGTAATGAAAAATGAATTACAATAGAAAGTCCATGAGAAAATAAAAAGCTAGTCACTATAAACAACAATTGATAAAAAATAGATAAATTACAAAATTAACGTAATTAGGTACATAACATAATGTCAAAAAAGATTCAGTCTTGGGTCCCACAAAATTTGCGACATGTCACCATAAAAAGTAGCGAAACTGTCTACAAAAATGTCACAGTCTGGGTGTATTTTTATTAAATTATTTAGAGCCGTGATGGTGCAAGGTAGCGGGGAGTTCGCGCGTGCGACAGTGTGACTCGATGGAAATGAGAGAAGCATATGTCCTCTACCCCGAAGGTAATTGTTTGGAACAAAGAGTCGACACAACTCGTTGTGCAGATCTGGAGCGTTGATGGTATTACGGAGAATTTTAAAGAACGCGTACATCTGATCGCATGCTCTTCTGGTTTTAAGGGAATTATAGCCAAGACATCCTTGCAAAAACTTCGTGGGATACAAAAAAGGATATTAGCCTAGGACGCGTTTATAAAGCGCTCTTAGAAAGGCCTTCTGGACTTTTTCAAGTAAAAGAATATACATGCTCTCGTAAGGGGTCCAAACACAGCAACTAGACTCCAGCTTGCTCCGCACCAAAGCACCAAACAAGAGTCGCACAACTCTATCACTTTGAATGGCGTTTCGAAGAACAAAACCTAACCGCTGGAAAGACTTCTTAGTGACGTCAATAATGTGGTCATGAAACGTAAGCTTTCGATCGAATGTAACACCCAGATCCTTAGTCTATGTCGTTCTAGTGATTTTGTTTCCGTGTATTTCGTACTCAAAGGTTATTAGGTGTCGCAT
Organism: Lampropteryx suffumata; assembly: GCA_948098915.1. Taxonomy (NCBI): domain Eukaryota; kingdom Metazoa; phylum Arthropoda; class Insecta; order Lepidoptera; family Geometridae; genus Lampropteryx; species Lampropteryx suffumata. Next base: position 8,221,249 of record OX402563.1, read on the forward strand.
GCGGCCGAAAGTCATTACGGAGCATTTAGAGGCATTAAAAGCGATTTTATTTACAAAACTCCAATTATAAACAGCGTCAATGTCACGCTGAAGCGCCAAACAGTCTACCGGTGAATCAATGACTGTATAGAGTTTTAGATCATCCGCATAGAGAAAATACTCAGCATGCCCCAGAATAGCCGGAAGGTCATTAATCATCAGTATAAAAAGCAGAGGTTCCAATATAGAACCTTGGCTGACTCCGGAGCGCGTGTGATAGGCCGAAGAATCATATATCCCTAGCCTGACGTACTGCTGGCGATCGCGTAAATAGTCTGCGAGAAGTCGTAGGATATCTGGGGCAAAACCTATGGTACTTAGCTTGGCTAGTAATATAGCATTATTCACCCTATCGAACGCTTTTTGGAAATCGAAGTACAGCACGTCTACTTGGCGATTTCGGTCCAGTTTTGTAGAAATATACTCTACGAGAGTCAGCAAATTGAAACTTACTGAACGCCCGCTCCTAAAACCATGCTGCGCGTTAGATAAAAAGGTCTCTTTCTTATCTACTAAATTCGAGAACGATAAAAAATAACAATAATAATTTTTAATATTCAGCGTTGCGCTATTCAAATTTAAGTCACCTACTATTATAACATTCCCTTTCAAATCATTAATAAACAGTTCAACTTCACAGAACCAGCGCATGAAATCTTGGTCTGTAGAGCTAGGTTTTAGGTAAACAACATATACATGAAATGGTCGGCCGCACTAATGGTCGGTCATGTTAGCTCTATGCTAACTAACATGACATGACTCTATGTTTGCTCTATTATAATAAGGTTAATAAAATACTAGTGATATATCCTTTAACTTAACTCACCAAAATTTAAGAAAAAATAAGTACATGGCTTCAGAGCCTCTCTTACTCTTTTGACGAAACTGAACAGCTTTAAAACGTGTAATTTACTCTATTTTTAAATTTATCTCTCTCTCTCTCACACACACACACACACACACATCTTTCTTCTCTAACCCTATCACACCCGGGTTCCCACTGTGATAAGCAGACTCGGGGAACCCGAATCCTATGGATGGAACATAATATACCTAACTAGCTGTCCCGTATTCCGTATTCTCGTTCCCCGTATTCCCGAATCTCTGTCCCGTATTTTTTAATAAGAAAAAATAAAATGTAAATCTAAACCATTCTCGAATCCACTTGAACACACAAAAATATTCATCATAATCGGTGCAGCCATATAGGAGGAGTTTAATTACAAACACACGCACAGAACATTTATATACACACATTCCAACGAAACATTAAATCACATTCCCTTCCCTTCTGGCTGCCGTACTGTTCGGACGTGCTCTAGTATTTTAATTTAAATATTGAATAATATAATTGTTGGGGCTTCGGCGCGGAGTCTTCGGATCCTTTGCTGGTGCTGCTGTTGCTTCGCCCTTTGACGCTGTGGAGATCGCTCGATCCGTGAGTCGTTCTCAACTTTTTGCGTTTCCTCGGATTCGATCCGACGCCCGTCGGCATCTCAGCCGCGCGCATCGCACGCCACACCAGGGATTGAGTGAGAAGCCGCGGCGAAATTATCGTGCGCTTGAAGCGTCGTGTGCTACGTGGGTCTACGTGCCTATTACGTCATTCTAGACAGCTACGTATTCGCTACGCGCGACGGCTACAGCGATTTCTCTGTAGTCTTGTGATATTGCTTGCAGTTGGGAAATTTTATTCTACTTAACTTCCAACATGCCATTAAATCGTACACCTCCACCCGTAACAACATCACCTACGGGTCTAGGTCACACTGCGAGTGTACCGCTACTGCTGCATAGCACATCGGAACCAAGCCTTACTGCAGAAATAAATCCCGAATTTGGAACGCCCAGAGGCACTACGCCTACTCATGCGTTCAGAAATTTTAAACGCAAACGCGATGAAGCGGATGATGCGACTCTCGTAACATTTATGAGTGACATCAAAAAAATTATGGTAGACTTTCAGGAGCAGCAAAATTCTAAGTATGAGAAGCTGTTTGCTGTGGTGGAGGAATTTCGCATAGCAGTGGATTTTTTAGTTCAAAAGAACGAGTCGTTGCAAACTCAAGTCAACAAGCTCGAGACAGATAGGACTGCAAACCTAGAGTACATTACTGCTCTAGAAACGAAAGTAGAAAATTTCGAACGCTGTGCAAGGTCTACTTGCCTAGAAATTAGAAACATTCCCTCATCCCAGTCTGAGACTAAATCTGCTCTTGTAAGTAACGTCATCCAAATCGGTAAGGTGTTAAACGTACCGATGCAAGCGTCCGAGGTCAAAGATGTCTTTAGGATAAAAACTAAAGACCCGGCGAACAAAACAATTATTGTTGACTTTGCCAGTGTACTGCTGAAGGAGAGATTTGTCACCAGCTACAAGAAATGTAACAGGGAGAAAAACCGACTGACCACTGAGAAACTAAGACTTGCAGGGCCTCCTAAGCCTATTTTTATTTCTGAAAACTTATCAGCGAAACTAAAGAAACTATTCTATCTGGCTCGGGAACATGCCAAAGCAAATGATTTTCAGTTTTGCTGGGTCTCGGGCGGCAAAATCTTCCTGCGCAAACGTGAGGGTGGATCGCTTGTAAGAGTTAGCAATGAAGCAGACCTCTCGAACATGTCTTGTAACAAGTGACTATTGTTCGCTTATCGTCTACAAATCCACCATGGATCTAATTTATTCGTATTAGCATTTATTTTCTTTTCATTAGTTTGCATTTTTTGTTCGCCATGTGAGAATACTGAGACACCCTTACACACTACACTTTCACTTTATACCACAAATACTACACACACAAAACGTAGCACACTCTTATGTAACAATACTCGTCATTTCTTTGTATTTGTTCCATTCAAATGGATAATACAAACCTACTTTCAGCTAGAGATCAGGCAAAATAAGTCCTACTTGTTCTTAGACCACCTGCTAATTTTTACATTGCATAATGGATGAACTTGTTTCAATTACTTCTGACATCGAAAAGTTTTCTGTAACAGACTCATATATCTGCTCCCCTGAAGAAACCGGTCAGTACTTTTTAGATTGCAATTCTGCTCTGAAAATATTACACCTAAACATCAGGAGTATTAACAGTAACTTTGACAGTTTTACTGTACTCTTACATAGAATACAATCAGATGTAGACATTATAATACTGTCCGAGTGCTGGTTGAGTAAGTGCCCATGCCTTCCTAATTTGCCTGGGTTCAACTCTTTCTCTTCTGACTTCAAGACACAGAACGAAGGTGTGGTTACGTACATTCGTGTCGGTTTAGCGTCCAGTGTAGAAAATCTAGTATTTACGGATGCGAATTGTCTACTAATAAAATGTGAGAAAAGCATAGCTATTGTGGCACTCTATCGTTCCCCTTCGGTAAAAAATATTGACCCCTTCCTTTGCAGTCTTGACTGTACACTAACCACATTAAAAGAATTTAATACGATTGCTGTGGTTGGTGATTTGAATATAAATATTGCTCCGAACTCTAATGACACCGATTCTGATGATTATTTAAATCTCTTAGCTGCTCATGCTATGCTTCCCACCTACAATTTTCCAACCCGACTGAACAACTGCTTGGATCATATCATCTTAAAGTCACCTCACTCAGCAGTATCTTTAATCCTAAACACTATGATAACTGACCACGCTCCATCTCTTTGTTCCATTAACATGACAACTAAATCTAAACCAACAAAACCTAACACAAAAACAGATATTCCTGCAATTATTAAAGAAATTGAAGGTACTGACTTTTCTCATATCCTCTTATCAGATAATCCAAACTGTAACGCTCAAACTCTAGTTGAAACTTTGTCTAAAATTGTAAAAAAACATTCGCAAATTTTGACTTTTCCTAGCAAAAAACGTGTGATTAAACCTTGGATTACCCCTGGCCTTCTAAAGTGCATTCGTCACAGAGATAAGCTTTACAGAAAATATAAAAAGAATATTCATAACGAAATTCTAAGAATCACTTTCACTCGTTACCGCAATTTCTGTAATAACCTGTTAAAGAAAATAAAGCGTGAACACGAACGCAATGAGCTTCTGAGGGTCAGGAATAGTCCAAAATGTACCTGGAAACTTGTCAAACAAATTGCCAATCTTGATCGTAACCGTTCATCTTCCGAAGAACTACTGAATATTGCTGTCTCTGCCAAAGCTTCTGTAAACATAGTAAACAAGTTTTTTGCCAATGTCGGAAAGAATTTAGCATCCCAAATCAACACTCCACCCATTTTATCTAGTACCTTCCCTATCGAAGTGCTTCCCAACACATCACCTCTTCATTCCATGGCACTCCTTCCTACTGATCCAATAGAAATTGAAAATATAATTCTGAACCTGAAAGACAAGTGTGCTGTGGGCTGGGATGGCATCCCCACCTTAGTCATCAAAGGTGCAAGAAATACTTTAATCCCTATTTTAGATCACATATTTAATCTCTGTCTATTTACTGGCACATTTCCCTCTGTTTTCAAAAAGGCTCTTGTCCATCCTATACATAAAGGTGGTGACAAGCAAAATATAAATAATTTCCGGCCAATTTCGGTTCTGAGTGTCTTGTCAAAAATTTTTGAAAAAATTATTAATCGAAGACTACTTAATTTCTTAAATGAGAACCATATTTTTTCTGATAGCCAGTTTGGCTTCCGTAAATCCAGATCCACCGAGGATGCGGTAGTTGAATTAACATCTACTATTGTAAAAAATTTTGACAGGAAGCTCAAAACAGTTGGTGTTTTCCTAGACCTTTCCAAGGCATTTGACACCGTTTCAGTTCCTTTGCTACTGGATAAGCTAGAGCGCATTGGAATTAGAGGCACTGTCAACGACCTTTTCAAAAGCTACCTAACCGATCGCTCACAAGAGGTCGTCGTAAATGGCGTCTTTAGCAATGTGGAACTGATTCATTTTGGCGTTCCTCAAGGAAGTGTTCTCGGTCCTTCTCTATTCCTCGTGTACATCAACGAACTGTGTAAACTCTCTCTTCCTAATTGTCAAATAATCACTTACGCAGATGACACTGCACTGCTTGTTAGCGGACAAAGTTGGGAAGAGGTACAACTGCTTGCTGAAGCGGCCTTAAGAGACGTCCTAAACTGGCTTTCAACCAACCTTCTTACCCTCAATGTCAAGAAATCTAATTTTATTACCTTCTCTCCCACTAATCGAACCCAACCACTCTCCTTTTCCCTTCGCGCACACACTTGTCCAGTCGAAGTCAATTACTTTTGCTCCTGCCAAACCCTTCATCACGTCACTTCGACAAAGTATCTTGGCGTCCACGTCGATAGTTTCCTCTCCTGGACCCCTCACATCGAGAATACTATAGCTAGAGTACGCAAACTCATGTTCGTCTTTAAGAACTTAAGAAGTGTTGCTGATTCTCAGTGTATGAAAGTTGTTTATTTTGCTCTCGCACAATCCATCTTGAACTACTGCATCACTGCATGGGGCGGTTGCATCAAAACTCAGATGCTTAGAGTGGAGCGGGCGCAGCGGGCTGTCCTTAAAGTGATGTCCTCTAGACCAAGGAAATTCCCCACCAAACTTCTTTTACAACAATGCGAAGTTCTTTCAGTTAGGCAACTATTTGTCTTAGCTACTGTTTTACGTCAGCACCGGCACTTGTTTTATGACCCTAAACTCCTTGAAAATAAACGTCGCTCAGACATAGTGTGCAAAATTCTACCACGAAGAACAACAATAGCTAGCCGCCACTTCTGTTATCTAAGTTCTCCACTGTATAATAAGGTTAACAAGGCTATAGGTATATACCCGCTCCCTCAACACAAATGTAAAATGAAATGTTTAAATTGGCTCTTAGCTCTTTCATATGAACAAACAGAAGATCTCCTCCTTCCTTTATCATAACTGCTAAAGACAAGTTACATAAGCCACACATCCTTAGGTACATATTACACACACACACACACACACACTCACATACACTCCCACACACTCCCACACTACACACTTTTAACTCACATCCCCACACACTCACACCTATCATCTCCTCCTCAGTCATTCATTAGACTTTCTCATTAGTGTAATAAATTTTTTTTTTTCTTTTAATTTTATTTTAAATAGTTCTTTTATACAGAACCTACTCATCAGTCCTGGAGGTGGGCGTTGAGACTGCTTCACAGTTTATAACTTTTGTAGTTTCATCGTTTTACTTGTAATTTATGTTCACTTGTGTACTTTGTTCTGAATAAACAAATTTTTAATTTTTAAAAAAAAAAAAAAAAAAACATTTTATATACATTTAATATGTCTCACACGAAATGTATGTAAATGTAATTTAATTAACATCAAATGTATATATTTAAATGTAGTATGTACTTACCTACTTTTACTTTTGAAATGTAAGTACCTACTTTTAACCTCATAAAAATTTTGTTGATTTGGAATTCGTTAAGGAGGGTGCTAAATGGCTAAATGATGACTACACTATCATAATGGTGCAACCTGTAAAAATACACAAATAAAAAGAAATAAATAATAAAAAATAAAACAAATAATATTTAATACAGATAACAGGTAATACAGATTAAGACCCATTAACTACTAAAACAATGTGAATTCTGATCGCTAAAATATAAAAAAAAACACATACCTACCATCAGGTGGGTCGCATGCACGTTTGCCATTTCAAACACGCATGCTTATGCCATCATGCCATGTCGGCCAGCTTAATGCAGGCGACGTGTGCTACGTTATACTACCTACTACGTAATACTACGTAACTTACTACTACGTTACGTACTACTTCGTTACGTATTAAATAATAGGTGTCAATCAACAGTTTAAGCCAATAGTACCTATAGAAGAACTAGGTTAACTCCCCAGTTCTACCCAGAACGATACATACTGTTTTGGTCAAACCGGGATAAATAGATAAATACCTACTACCTAGGTAGAAAATCGTGGGTCGAAGGGGAAAGCACTCGCTAGTTGACACGACCAACGTGATATTAGATTAACAGAACAGATCGTCCGGATTACCCAACAGATCGAGAACTAAGCATAGATTTAATGATATATAACTTACTTGGTGTGTGGACTGTTTTCCGCAACTAGGCCTCAGGTGGGCCCTTTTTGCGTGACGGGTGGAGGCTGCTACTCCAGCCACCCGATGTCCTCCAGGAAAGCCAGCAGCTCGCTCACGCCGGCGCAGGCTTCCTTGGGTGTCCTCGGTGTTCCAAGGTGATGAGCTCGTTGGGATTCCACGCTGCTGCACTCCAGGAGCACATGTGCAGCTGTTTCCTCCTTGCTCAAACACCCTCTGCATAGTGGGCTGTCTGTAACGCCCAGTGTATAAAGATGTTTGTTTAATGAGCAGTGTCCCGTGACAATACCGACGATACGTCGTATTTTGTCACGTTTGAGGCTGAGGAGTTTTCGGGAGTATCTAGGATTAAGATCCGGTAGAGCCTCCTTCGACTGCCTGCAGCCTTCAGCACTGGCCCAGTATTTTTGGTGTAGAGTGGTTGTACGTTGGCGGATCTATGATCGTGCCTGGCTATAGGGAAGGGGGACCAGGGGCTCCGGTCCTGCCGCCCGTAGTTCCGAGCCTTTTTTGGCCAGAACGTCGGCCTCATCGTTGCCTCTGGAACCACTATGACCCTTGATCCATTGTAGAGTAATTTTGTTGGATGTACTTACCTACTCCAATAACTTATGGCATTGTGCGGTAAGACCGGTGTAATGCTCGTACCTGTTAAGTGCATGTAGAACCGCAGCGCTATCCGAGAGGATTCTTATGTTGTAGTTTGTTACCTTCCTTTTTAGCACTGCAGTTGCGGCCTGTATTATGCCAATGCATTCTGCCTGAAAGATGGAGTTGTGATTGCCGAGGGGCGTACAGATGTGTATGTTTAGGTCTTCCGAGAAGACCCCTGCCCCCGAACCTGTCTTTGTTTTTGAGCCGTCTGTGTAGATTCTCAGTTCGTTGCACTTTGAAGTGTCACACGGCTCTTCGTGTAATTGTATAGTGTATTTTTTTGTAGGAAAGTGTTTTTTGAGAGTCCTATCGTAGAGTGATAAAAGCAAGTGTTTATCTCTCGCATACTCTTTTAATATGTTGGTGTGCTGTGCCTGTGGTTCATGTTCCCAGAGTTTATGGGTCCAGAGCCTATGAGCTGCTGCAGCAGCTTCTTGTTGCACGTGTAGGTGTAGGGGTGTTAGACCGATAACCGCCTCCAGAGCCACCGTTGGGGTAGTTCTCATGCACCCCGTCACCGCCACGCAGGCTGATCTTTGGAACTTATGTAGTTTGTTTAGGGTGGTAGTTTGTTTCGTTCTAGGCCACCAGACTATAGCACCGTATGCTATCGAGGGCCTTATCACGGTGTTATAAAGCCAAAGGGTGATTTTTGGGGAGAGGCCCCAAGTTTTACCTATCATTTTGCGGCATTGCCAGGAAGATATGGTTGCTTTTTGTATTTTGTTTTCTAAGTGTTTGGCCCAGTTTAGTTTACTGTCCATTGTTATGCCTAGGTATTTGACTTCATGGGACAGGTGTAGTTGGGTGTCGAAAAGGACAGGAAGTTGATAGGTACCTAGGTTGCGTTTGTTTGTGAACATGACAAGTTCTGTCTTTGCTGGGTTTACTGTTAGCTCGTTTACCTTGCACCATGTCTCTACGACTTTCAGTGCATTGTTCATGATGTTGCACGCCACACTAGCGAAGTGCCCTGAGATTAAAATGGTAAGGTCATCTGCATAGCCCACCGTGAAGAAGCGCTCAGCATTCAATTTGGTGATGAGATTGTTTACCACCAGGTTCCAGAGGAGCGGTGACAGGACTCCCCCCTGGGGCGTTCCCTTTGCCACGACCGCCCTGGTTTCCCCCTGTACATCTACTCGCACTGCCCTAAGTTTTAGCATGTTTAAAATCCAGTCTGTTAAGGTTGGTTCGACATTTTTGTTTCGTAGGGCTGTCTTTATGCTGCTAAAGTTTGTCTTGTCGAAAGCACCTTCTATGTCTATGAAGGCTGCTAGGCAGAGCGCTTTGTTTGATATATCGCGTTCAAGTCTACTTACCACTTTGTGTAGGGCTGATTCGGTAGACTTACCTGCGCTGTATGCGTGTTGTTGTGGGTGTAAGGGTGCGTTTATGAGTATGTTTTCTCTAATGTGCCTATCGCATAGTCTTTCCAGGGTTTTTAATAGGAAAGATGTGAGACTGATCGGCCTGTGCGATTTTGCCTCTGTGTAGTCACTCTTACTTGGTTTAGGTATAAAGATGACTTTGACCTCCCTCCACAGCAGTGGCACGTACCGGAAAGCTAGGCACGCCCTAAAGGTGCTCGTGAGCAACTCGCCTATATACGGTTCGCCCCACTGCAGGAGGCCGGGGAAGATTTTGTCTATGCCTGGCGACTTGTATGTTTGGAAGGTGTTGATTGCCCAGTTTACCTTTGATTTTGTAACTACCGTATTCGCTACTGCCCAGTCCGTGTCAGATGGTGTGTGCTCACAGGTTTCAGGCCACTTGTGATCATTGCACAGTTGCGATCCTGGGAAGTGTGTTTGGATGAGGAGTTCATGTGTCTCCGCTAAAGTTTTGGTGTAGGTGTCATCAGGTCTTTTTATAGATCCAATCTCGCGCCTTGGTTCGGCGGCGAGGACTTTCCTAATTCTGTTTGCACTGCAGTTTGATTCAATGTTAGTGCAGAACTTCTTCCAACTAAGACGACTGTTGCGGCGAATACGTTTCTTATATACGGCTTGGGCCTTCTTGTATTCGTCCCAATCTTTGTCGTCGTAGGTGTTTAGAGCTCTGTTGTACAGTTTACGTACCTTTTGTTTCAGTCTTTCCAGTTCCTTTGACCAGCCCTTCCTCCCGCCATCGGCCCCTCGGGCTATAGCGAGGGGGCAGGCATCCTCGAAACTTTCGGTCAGACTAGTAGTGATGTGTTCAATACTACCTTCTATCTCTGTTGTGTTTGATATGTTTGTCCCAAGTGTATTCCCCCGCAGGTGCTGCTTCAGAGAATTTACGAACAGTACCTTGTTTGTTCTGCGAGGGTTGCGTGTGGGTGCTGGTGTTGTTGTGTTTACCATTAGTTCATACCTGATCCATCTGTGGTTGGAGCAGGAGGTTTCTTCTGAAACCCTCCAATTTTGTACAAGATTGGGACAGTTTCCTGATACCAGAGTTAGATCTATTATGGTGCGGTGACGTTTCGTTACGTAGGTCGGTATCCCGCCAGTGTTTGCTATTGTGAGGGTGGTGGTAAAGAGGAAATTTACCAGGTCCTCTCCTCTTGTGTTTGGTGTTGGCATCCCCCATATAGGGTGATGCGCGTTAGTGTCGGCTGAAATTATAAGTTTTGGGTTATTTATTTCACAGTGTCTTACCAGACTCGTAACATCCTTTGAAGGAATGGCTTCGTCAGCAGGCATGTACACTGACGCCAGCGTTACGTCTTCGACCTCCCCCTCTATCAAGACTTGGAGTCTGACAGTTACTACGTCCCTGTAACAGAACTCGGTGAGGGGCACTGTTGTTATGTTAGGTGGTATGTAGATGCATGCTCGTGGGTTTGCACAAGTGCTGTCATAAAGTAACTTACCATCAAGGTTGTTAAGACCACACACACGCCCTGCCCTGATACACGGCTCCTGGATCAAGGCAATGGTCTTGTTGTTTTGAGCCTCCAGCATTCTGCGTAGGTTAGCCGTTGCAGTGAGGCTATGCTGGAGGTTTGCTTGTACGAAGTTATAGAGTGGGATTTGGGTCGCCATCATCAAGGCTTCCCTCCTCCTCTGACTCCTCCAGGTCCAGCTTGTCCTCCGGACTCGCACACATCACCTCCATCGGTTTTGAGCACGACGGTTTGGGTGACGAGTGCAAGGTCGGCGGCGCGATTGGTGGCGTTACTTGGCCGTCACGGGGGGCTAGTGGGACGCTGGGATTTGTTCGCTCGTTTGTTGCCTGTGGTGGTACAACCTGGGGCGGTACGTCTTGCAGGGCTCCATCCCTGCCGTAGAACCTGACGTAGACGTTGCCCAGGTTGTGAGCCAGTCTGCGGTCTCTCCTCATCAGTTCTGGGTCCAGATCCTCCGGGATTCCCACAGCCACGAAGAGGATGTCGTCCTCTAGGTTGCTATGGGTGTATACGGCCCACGAAGGGATCCTCGCCCACCTGTTTTGGTCTGCTAGTACCAGACTGGTGTCCTCCAGACTGTTGGTACAGTCTGGGATGAAGATAGCAGCGCGCACCTTCCTCACCAGCTCGCTCTGTTTTACAACCCTGAGCTTTGGTGAGGAGGTCGCCGGCAGTTGTTCAATTGCCTCTGTTAGCCATTTTAGTGAGAGGTCATCTTCGCACCACAGCTTTAGAGCACCCTCTGCCATGATTGGCCTGCCCATAAAGCGCGGTGAGAAGTCGATTGCGGGATTCTTGACGTCTTCCAGAATCCTGCGCTCGAGGTACCTCTTCACTAAAGTAATTTGTTCGTCCGTCATTGTTTGGTGGTCGGCCCTAGCCACTGCAACTTGGAGATTGCTCTGGGCAACTTCCGCGTAGCTGGGCGGGGCTCGACGCGAGTTGTCAAGTTTTGGTTTTTTGTATTCTCCTCTTGGAGATACAGTGTCGTCCGCCCGTGTCCTCTTGCTCGGCTCGTTATGAGCCGGGGCCTGTGCCTGTCGTGAGACTGCAGCAGCGGCACGTCTTTGGCGGTTGCGACGGTTTTTGTTGTGCTTGGTCGTCCCTTTACCTCTGCAACCAACGGGCGCGGCGGTCACTACAGGCGGGCCTGCAGATCTCGCCGCCGGGGCATGCGGTTCGGGTTTAGACCTCGCTTGTTTCCTTTGTTTGTAGTAGTGACTCGGACCCGGACCTATCGCCGGAGCATCCTCTGGTTTGATGTCACTCCTTTTTGTTACGAGCTTCTTTGCGTCCTTGCCTTCCGGGGCGTTGGCCTCCTCGAGGGCTCGGACGTTGGTACCGGAGGGTCCGGCCTGTGGCCTTTGCACCTCCTTCCCTGCTCGCTTGTTCTGTTTTTTGTTAGAGTTTTTACCCTTTGGTTTCACAACCTTCCAGGCAGCAGTATTGGACTGCGGGACCGCGAAGGCCGCCTCCAGATCCTTTACCGCCTCCCCTGTTGAGGGGGTATCAAAGAGGTCAATGTTCTTTGTAGTAGACATGCTTGGGTTTTTTGATTTCATCGTTCCGGCTCCCCACCCACCACGGAGTCCACGCCTGGGGGGTGTATATATCTATGCATATAGTACACCAGGGCTACCAGTCCGATTTAGAGGGGCTGATCGCGTTGCCTACGAGCCTAAACGGCACCACCAATGTTGACGTTGACCACCACCGTCACCACCATGGGCGTGCGCCACCGACTGCAGACCCCATCGACCCCCCCCTCTCACCTCGGCAGCTGAAGGCCGACCGATATGCTGATTTGCCATGGTTGGTTAGACCGATGGCCCCCCGTTTTGGAGGAAATTCACACCGAAGTAGAGTGTTGCGGAAGATACATCTGTCCGCTCAGCCACCAGGTCAGTTGCATCCCCCCTCACGGGCCCCTACGCACAGCATCAAAAACGTAGGTGGTTCACCCCCCACCTACCATTAAATGGCAGGCCCACGGAGCTGGACCACAAGGCTCCGCAGCGGATTTGGAAGGGGTGGGTGTGTTGGACATTTAGAAGGTGATGAGGAGAAGGGTATAGGATGGGGTTTGGGAGGTTTAGGGGTTTGGGGAACCCTCACTCTTTATCCAGGCTTGGGACTGGCTCTGAGAGCGGTTTGCTGTTTGGGGCAGCTGCTAAACATCCTACGTTTTTACAAACGGCTGCCCCCTACATCCGACCGCCAACCGAGGCGAGTTTTGATATATAACTTATGAAACTCTCATGGTTTTGAACATAATTTAAACTCAAAACAAGAGTTTATCTCGTGATCATGGCGCATGTAACTGTGCCGAAATATCGGAAAGCAATACTCGCATATCATATCATTCCTTATGGGCTGCTTAGGCTACAACAGTTTAGAAGTTAGAAGGGCGAACAATCAATTGATTACCAATTGATTACCATGTGTAAGGTTCTCCGTGGTAAGATCGATGCTCTCGATCTCCACGATGACTTGGCGAGGCTCTTCGTCCCCAAAAACTATTGCAGTATCAGAAAGCACCGACTGTTCCAGGAAGCTTCTTCTCGCACGGTTGCGTACGCACAGTCTCCCATTGCACGTACTCTTTCTGCACTAAATGCCCTCTTGAATGAGAACCCAGAATGTGATGTGTTTGCGGACTGATGGAAGGTGATTCTATCTGAATGTCTGAGGTTCTGTGAGAAGTCTGTTTGAGTGTGTAGGTAGATGCTTACTTTACAACCAGTTAATATTTTTATTTGTATTTTCATTTAAGGTTTCTAGTATTGTTATTTTTTAATGAGTGTTATTGACATGTTCGTACTAATTAATAAATAATAAAATAAAATAAATAAAATAGTATATATCCCGTTTTAAGTAAAAATGATACAATGACAGTTCTGAATGAACAAACTGTCAGAAAATCAATACTACTGATCAATCTGAAATGAGTTTTAACAAATGTACTTTAACATATTTTTAATGTTTTGAGCCATAGCAATACTTAATCTACTTGCAAAAGCATAAAGCGCATTACGAAAATATGCTGCTGGATTAAGCGGCCCGTTCCAATTAGGACACTGGAGTGGTGCCAAGTTACGCAGATACTTCACTGGAAGCTCTTCGCAATGTGAATGGGAATAAACAGTGTAGGTACCTATAGGCAGCGACTTTCTTACACAATTTCCTGAAGTCAAGCTAAAAGCGTGACTTACGAAAACGTGCTTGATTTTTATTATTTTGCAACGCAATAGTACTACAAACACAGTTTTCACAACTTTCCTTTTAGGGTATAATGCTGATAGGGATAAAAAATAAAAAAATTAACGCCTGCCTACCTACTTCAGATACGTAAAATATTCTTATACTGAAGTTTTTAATGTAGAATTATTTATTTACAGTTAAAAAATAAATAATAATCCAGGACATTTCACACAACATCATCTGGCCCCAAAGTAAGCAGAGCTTGAGTTATGGGTACCACATGACTGATCACTACTTTTATAGTTTTTTTTTTGTAAACACATACATAGTTTTTTTTGTAACACAAACACAAACACATTAAACATAGAAACACGCAGACCCGAGACAAATACTTGATCACACAAGCATTTATCCCGCGGCGGGAATTGAACCAAAACCTTGTGCGTCTCAGCCGGATCTTAGCCCACTGCGCCACAGAGGTCGTCAAAATGGAGTGAAATTGAATGTTATTTGTAAATTCCAATACAACTTTTATTTTTATTCTAGGTGTCTATTTCTATTTCTAGAACTATTATTTTAATTTTTATTAAAGGATGAATTTTTTAATTCATCCGGAGGGTGAAAACGTCATACGGGGTGTATGACGTTTGAATGAACGTTTGTATGAATTATCGTATTTCTTAAACTTACAAATTTGAAACTTAGTAGGTATTTGTTTTTAACCGACTTTAAAAAAGGAGGAGGTTTTCAATTCGCCGACTGATTACTCAAATACGCCTGAACCGATTTGGAAAATTATTTTTTGGTACTGTTACTTAAATTTTACTCTTACTCCAATTTATAATGGGTCACTCGACCGATTTCGATATAATTTAAATGGGTGTCAAATCAGTCAAACGGTTTTAAAAAAATCTACAAAAATCTAAAATGACCATGTTTCCGAATTTCGCATGAAGCTCAAGGGCTCCCTATTCGTTTTCGCCGGAATGCTCATATCCTGTCCTTTCTATACAATATCCTTTTTGTTTCTTCCTCTCCCTGTTATCTAAAGGAACGTTTTGTTTTCCTGCATCAGGCAAACGATCGTATTCTGCGCTCTTCTGACACTCTTCAGCTATTTACTCCTGTCCATAGTTCAGCTATGTATGGTGAATCCTTCACTGTTCAAGTCGTACGCTTATGGAACTCCGTCGGTACCTGCATCTATCCGCGCATCCAAATCTATCCATATCTTTAAAGTCAAAGTAAGTCAAAGTTCATGATCATTATCTGTCCATATCTGGAATCTGCTAACTGGTTGATATCATTTATCACTACTTATCATTATTATTATTGTTTATAGAAAGTTGTTTGTTAATAATTATCGTGTACCTATGTCGATTAGCATCATTACAACTATATTTTGTATTTTTATATCTTTTGTGTTAGTATATTAAGTAACTTTTTGTACACCGCCGTCGTTCTGTTTTTGTTTATCCTGTCCATACAAAGGTTGCCTGGAAGAGATCGCTTTTAGCGATAAGGCCGCCCATTGTACAATTTTATTTCTATTATTTTTCCTGTGTTCTTTTTATGAACAATAAATTGTTAATCTATCTATCTACATATTTATTATAACATTATGTTATACCTAAAGAACAGGCCGGGTCAGAAATTAACGGATTTAGACCGTGGCGATACTTTCGACGCAATTCTAATCGGCAGTGCAACGCAGTATGCAAAAGCAGATATCGGCCCAACTTTCGGATACTCAGCATGGATTCCGACCTGCGCGCAGCACAACAAGCAATCTTCTCAACTCTATGCTACCTCGCGTGGACGCTGAGGTGCAAGACAACGTCGCTTTCTTTGATTTCAAAAAGGCTTTCGACTTGGTGTATAAAGATATCTTGCTCACGAAGCTGGCAAAGATCAGCTGCACTACTAAGCTACTCCAGTTCTTCGTAAGCTACAGGAAGGACAGAGAGCAGAACTTGGAATACGCGGGGTGCAAATCAGTGCAATATTTCAACAGAATAGGAGTGAGCCAAGATAGAAACACGGGGCCGCTAGAATTTATAATCATGATCAACGACCTACCTGAAATGGTTATAGAGGCTAAGTGTCTGCTATATGCTGACGACCTAAAGTTGTTACTGCCGATACAAGAGAACAGCAAACTGTGTACGCTAAATGACGTGGATAGGTAGAGTGGAGTCGGAA
Source organism: Lampropteryx suffumata (assembly GCA_948098915.1). Classification (NCBI taxonomy): domain Eukaryota; kingdom Metazoa; phylum Arthropoda; class Insecta; order Lepidoptera; family Geometridae; genus Lampropteryx; species Lampropteryx suffumata. The sequence goes on from OX402563.1 coordinate 8,237,321, forward strand.
GAATAAACTGCATTTTAATTTCAGCAAATGCTCCATCATAACATTTAGCAGAGCAAAGGAATCACTCTCTTACACCTCACAAATGAAGAATACTGTGATGAAGCGGGTGAAATCGGTTAGAGATTTAAGGGTCTGTCTCGATACGGAACTTATATTCAGAGTGTATGTTATAAATGTTTGTAAATAAGCGTATAGAACTCTACGATTCATTATTCGTTGTGCTAATGAATTTACAAACATAAAATCATTGTCAGCATTATAGGGTGCAGTAGTTCCAAGCCAGTTGGAGTTTACAGCCGCGATATGAATTCCTTATGAAGTATAGTTTCATGATGGAGTGCATACAAAAAGATTTACCCCTTTAGCATAAGGTGAGCATGCCTATGGGATAAATCTTTTATATGCGTGAGCAAACGGTGACTTTTCGCTATTTTATCTATTTCCATATTCACTATCTTTTTCACGTTCTGGTCCATCTCGCCCTCTTCCTGGATAGGTGAACTAAACGCCATTCTTTACGTGTACCTACGTGTTTGTATGTTTGTATACGTGTTTGTATGCTAGGTGGGGTCGGCACAACTGGTTCATCGTCATTGTCATCCAGATGAACCGGCCGATTAAGAACCGACGATAAAGTGTCCTTAATAATGTTGCCTAAGCCTTTCACCAGCTCGCTGTGTTTTAATGACACAGCTAACATCTATCTATCACATCTGACACTAAGTAAATTTTGGAACAAATAGACAAAACTTGACGATTGTAAAAGCATTAAGGCTATAAATTTGAAATGAAATTTATTTACAGAAATGATTACAGAAATCCTTACTTATATTATTTTGAAAGTAACTCTGTCTATCTGTCTGTCTGTTACGTTTTCACGCCTAAACCGCTGAACCGATTTTGATGAATTTTGGTATAGAGATAGATGGGACCTTAGAGAAGGAGATAGTCAATTTTTTATGCAAAGCCGCCGGCAGTAACTAGTATATAATACATGTCAAACACTAATACGTTACTAATACTATACGTATAACGTAAAAGTGATTAAGTTTAAGTCTGAATATTAGTATATCATTAGGTTTGCCTTGAACCCTACCAGCCATGATAGTTTATCTTATAATTTCAGTATAGGTACTACTTGTCTGAGCATATGCTACAATTTTAAAAACTTTTCAGATAACCCCCAAACAGCGGTTTAACTAGTAGGGCCGAATTCAAAGTTTTTTATTATAATCTTTTTTATTATGAAACCTACTCTTCAAATTTTTGAAAGACTTATCCACTGATATTAAAATAAAATAATAATCAACCCCACATTACGTGTACCTACAACAGACAGACAGACGGACACAGTGAAACTATAAAGGTTTCGACTTTGGAACTTCGAACACTAAAAAAAAAGAAGGACAAAACCAAAGATGCTGAACCTTTGACAGAAAAGGACAGGATAAATAAAAATGTGCTAAAATAGATCGACACACGAAATGCATTACTTATGGGAAACACGGGCATTTACTCACGTAGGTATTATTTTGTCGATGGAGGTCAACACTGTTTCGATGCAACTAGAGACATCATTTAGTACAACTCACGCAAGTTTTGAAAGTGAAACACGAAATGAACTTTGAAAAAATCACAAAGAAGATCCAAAAAACGCTAAAATAGCTATTTAAATATAGGAAATAGAAAATTGTGCTCATAATAAACTAAAACTTGCCATACAAATAATTTATTTGCAAGAAATATGAGAAGATATTGAGTCAGTAAGTTCACATAATTCACCAAAGAACATTGGCATGCAAGTTTCAGTGACATAATTCAAAAATAATTATTTAAATTATATTAATTTTAGCATTTAATATTAAATAACGTCACTAGCTTTCAAGAAATTCGTTAAAACTTAAAAAATCTGTCATATCCTTAATTTTTATTTCTTTATAAAAAACCGATTGGCAAGTCCGTTTGTTTTGGTATTATTTTGTACCTTTTATTGCACATGCACCTTTTGGTGCCCGGGCGCAAGCGAGGTGCACTGAATTAACACGAGTGCATTAATTACTCTCTTTAGCAAGGTACTTTTCTTTCAACTACCAATCTACCTACTGTGATAAAAATACCTACTCAAACTAAAAATATGAAGAATCAAAGTTTTACATTGGTACAAAATGCGCGTCATTTGTGTTTTTTTTACCAAGTAGGTTTTATTCAGCCGATTTTTATTATCAGCCAGTATCTTTTTGATCTTATGCAAACATTATATATTAAACTTAATGGGAGATATTAAACCCTCAGTACCTAACCTAACCTCATTAAAAAACAGTGCAATAATGAAAAACAGTGCAATAATTAAATTTCATAAAACATTACTGCACTGTTTTGGTTCTAAGCAAAAAATACGTCCTTTGTGATCGGTTTGGTAGTGATTAATGATAACATTACTACGTAGTAGAAAGAAAAGTAATTGACTGCATCGAAAACCTCTTAGCTGACATTTTGTCTACGAGAAAATGCCTAGAAAACTACAGCCAGAGTAGTACCTCGAAATATAACTAGGTGGCACCACAGAAAAAATTAGAACGCGCTATCGATGCGTTTTGCCTGATGACCTCAACGTATTTTCAATATGGCTACCTAGCCTCAGCACAGCATTATAATATATCTGCCGCTGCATGTCAGTGCTTCCACCTCACCTAGTGGGACATTTGGCTGAACGCATTTTGCTAGTTTAGTTTCTAGTAATCCTTCTGATCAGTCGCTAACCTGTTATAATGGTTATTTTCCTACAACCTGAAACTTGACAGGGTTAATCGAATATTTAAAGCAAGCTCAAAACTCGATCCAGGTAACATGCCTATTTCTGTTCTTCCTACGATATTTTATATCTAACTAGGACCCTCTACGACTATCTAACTTCAAATGACACACTACTATCTGAGCGGTAATATGAATTCAATATGCAATTAAACTATTAGCGAGATGTCTGCAAAAATACAATAAAAGTTTCCCAATATTAAAATAGTACATTATGGTACTAGTGTGTAATGTTGGTGATTACCGCTGAGGCGCCATTGAGACCCGAGCTGTTAGGTGAGGGTCTTAAGAGAGCCGAGGACGGTAATCATCAATACACACGTGTATCATACGACGTTTTTCAACACACTTGTGAATAAAATAACAATAAAAACTCTTTTTATTTAGTAGATAAAAAGTTTAATTTCAACAGTGAAAACGAGTTGTGAAAAATGATTCGCTATGGCGGGAAAAATTAATCAGTTTTCCTATGCGCGGGCATTGCGATCAGCCACAGACTAAAGGGATGAGGTTTTTTTTTATTTTCCGCGCATAGGGTTTGCGCCTATTCTGCCCCTTACAAAATGGGGAATTTAAAGTTTTCTTTTATTACAGAGAAAACAAAATTTATATTTGAGTGAAAGTTTTATTTATTAAACACGTACGAGTTAAAATTATCTATTTAAATAAGAAGTTGCATGAAATGAGCAACCAATAGGAACATTAATTTATTTGTTCTATTAAACACGATCTTTTTTTGAATAAAAACTTTTTTAAGAACAAAGCACCTCAACCAATAAAATTAAAAAAAAAACTATAACTCACTAGTGAGTTATGTTATAGCAATGAAAAAGTCACAGTTTGATTATGGGTGTCATCCTGTGCCTAATTGCGGTGACCATAGAGCCACTTTATGAGCAAGTGTGTTGAAAAAAATAAAAAATAGCAAAACAAACAAATAAAAGATTTACAGATGCTTATAAATTATCCAGCGGTCTTCACACACTTTGAATTTGGAATCCTGGCACAAACTTTGGAAATGAGCAGTGGGAATAAAGTTGAATAACGCATTTTTATAACTTATTGTTTTTAACCATAAATTCTAAATAACAGTAGGTAGGTAGACTTGTTCGGGGAAAGCGAGGAAATGTTTTTAAAAAATATAAAATAATTGAATTAAGATTATTTAATATTAACGAAACTATACATGAAGTGGTCAAAGACAGAATGACAATCTGTGGTTTGGGCCGGCGACCATGCGTAAGCATTAGTTGGAAACAAACATTTTAAGTGCTTAGTTGGCTATAAATATGGATCGGTTAATTGGTTCAGGCAATGTAACTCCTCCCTCCGTAAGTTCGAGATTATCCGAAGGATGAGGATTATCTCAAGTCTTTTCCATAATACAAAAGTTTCTAATCCTATTTTTAAATGCAAACAATAAAAGACATATAACTAATAAAACGCAACACAAAATTTCCTATGCTAACACTCTTATAATCTAAAGTACTATCGTGATTTTTATTATCACTGATAATTTCACTTTCACTGTTCTTTAATAAGTAATTCAGAAACTGGTCATCAGTAAGGTCGATACCGTTGAGATCGACAGCTTTCTTCTGCATGTCAGATGGGCTGACCAATATTTTGGGCAAGTTGACAACTGGAAGTTTTGTATATGCTATATCTTTTCCTTGGCGTTGGTGTCTTTTAAGCTTTATTTCCTTTATATTGATTTGACAATCATCATCTAAAGTTAACAGATGAGTTCCACTTATGGGTTCTTGTATAATCTCGTCTTCGCAGTATCTGGTAAGTAATGATTCGGTTTTCACATAGATGATCCAGCGATTTGGCTGTATGAATTCTGCTTTTACATCATTGATTGTAACAGGAACCGGATGACAACTCGAGATATTAGTAGAAAATTTCATAAGCTCGGTAATACAATCGTCTTCGATTAGCGGTAATGCGTCGTTCTTGAAACATAAGAAGCGGGATTCATCAACTTCGCGGCAAGGCTGGGAGAGCGGCGTTATTTTCAACCCTTTCACCAGTACGTAAGGATATTTGGGCAGGATAAGAGAGGTAAGGTCATTGATTGTGTCATGGATAGGTAAGGGAATCAATTTAATGTAATTAAATTCCTCATTTCTAATCAAAGGAATATGCATAATGAGTTTTATCTGATTTTGTTTTATGTACGCTTTCATCTCTATACACTGCTCTATTTTTACAACGTTTTCAGTCTTAACTGGAAACACTAATCTATTAGTTTTCTCAATCTCCTTTAATAATAATACTAATTCATCTGTGTCTACGATTGATTGGTGTAACAATTTAATTTTAGCAAAAGCAATAGCTGTTTCAATCTCATTCAGCCTTATGTAGAGTGTGTGAAAGTTATGTATAAAAACGTTATAGATGTGAATAATTTTATTACTAGTTTGAGATAACTTTGATTCATTTAAACTGCGTTTAATATCTTCAATACTCTCTTCAATCTGAATGAAATTGTTTTTATAGAGTTCGCTATTTTTGTGAACGTACCCATCATTTCAGTAACGATTGTAATTTTCTTGTTTATTGCGTCTTGTTTTGTCTTTACTTCATGAATTAACTTTTCGAACATCACAGCGTCGTCATTGTCAAGATTACCTGTGATCGTCTTGATCAATGAACCGATAGGGTTTATAAAATCACGCTTAGCTCTTACCGATGGAATCAATTGTTTATACTTATCTAATCAATCAATTGTTTATACTTACTTATATTCATAATGTAATCTGTTTGAGACTGTACTTCGATAAAGTCTATATCAAAAGTCTCGAAACAGCTTTGTACTTGTCCTTTAAGTGTTACATAGCTACCTATATTTAACTCTAGTTCTTGGTGAAGAAAACTTATATCTAAAATCTTAATAACAGTCCATGTATCATGGCTAACCACAGCTTGACCTTCCTTTACAGGTAGCAGTCCCGGGTTCTTGTCAATCGGCTGCAGATGAAGGGCCTGGCTTCGGATCACTTGGACCACCAGAAGAATTAACCTGTGGAGGGCGCTTTATGTCTTTAATGGGAACTTTAGTATTCCGGTTATGTGTTATAACTGGTACAACGTTCCTTTCTATAGCTCCGGTAACCTGAGCTTTCTGAAATCGCGGTTTATCTTTGCTGCGTCTAGTATTGACTCCTTTAATGAATACTGTATCGCCTATATCTATGTCGAAATCTTTTTCTCCACCACGTTTCTCTATAACGGCTTTCTTTTTATCGATTATTCTTTCTGTTGAATACTCATATAAATGCTTAGTTCTTCTTACGTGTTCTTTTACCAATTGTTGAGTAAACTTTTTATTAAAATCTACATAAAACGCGCTATTAGATTCGGTATGGCCGAAAACTACTTCAAATGGAGTGAGACCTGTGGTAGAGTGGATCGTATGGTTATATGACATTACTGAATAACTCATGACTGATGCAGCGTCAGTTATCTTTTGTTCATATTTGGCGATTCGATATATCTCTATAATAGTAGAGTAGAATCTTTCAACTATTCCCATAGAGTTGGCATTATGAGGAGTACCAATATGAAGTTCGATCTTATAAAATGATAACCTTTCTTTCATGAGAGTGTTGTTAAATTCAGTACCAGGGTCTGAACTGATTCTACTAGGAGCTCCATACAAGGAGAAGTATTTTATCAGAGCCCGAACAGCTTCAGGGGTAAACTTAGTGCTGATCTCAAATGCTTGACCTAGTTTGCTAAAGGCGTCACCTATTGTGAGATAATGTTTTCCATCAATAGAGAAAGTGTCTATGAATAACTCTTGGAATGGTTTAATTTGAGTCTGTGATAGTTGTAATTCAGGTTTTAATGGTTTACGATCATACTTAATTTTTTTACAGAGTTCGCACGCATTTAAGATGCTGGCCACTGTCTGGTCCATATTATTCCAATAAAATGTACGTCTTAAATGTACTAGCGTTTCTTTAATTCTCCTGTGACTATTTTTTCCTACATGGTATTTAAGTACAATGTCTCGCTGCTCAGCTTCACTATCTACATAAATTACTCTCTTGGTACACTCGTAAAATTTCACAGTTCCTTTCTGGAATAGAAATATGGAGGCCTCTGAAAACTGTTTGCGATGTAAAGGGTCTTCAAAATAAAAGAAATATTTAATTTTAGGCCTAATATATCCTTTCAGGAACCTTTTAATAAGGTCTGGGTTATTTAAAGGTAAGTGGATCTCTAATACCTTTTGTTTGTTCCTAGATAAATCTTTAACCGATAACTCGTCTCTGTTCCAGTTATGAACGAGGATCTGGTTTGGCTTACTATCTACGGCTTCTTGAAGAATAAGCATACCATCTGTATCCAGATCAAGAGCTGAATGGACCGTGCCTATGCTGTCGTTTCTTCCTTCAGATGCAGATGCAGTGGTACTACCCAATGATGGAATTGAGTAGTGCAATCGTCTACCGTTACCAGCTATTGATGTATTACTTTTCTCTGAGTCGGATGAGATTACTATCGTAGGTGGCGTTCGCTCACGTGGCGAAGAGGCGCGTGAGCTGCTGTTAAGTTCTTTACTCAATCGTGTAATTTCCTCAGTTAAATCTATAATATGACGTTCTAATTGTTGTTCTTTCTTATCCAAATTAACCTTCATTGAAATATCGTCGTTATCTCCTAATGCGTTAATTCTAACCCGTGACAAGGCGTCAGCGTTGCAATTTTGCTTTCCTGCTTTATGTTTAATATCGTAATCGAATTCGGACAAACAAGTCAAGTCAAGTCAAAAGATGATTTATTCAATACAATCACAAGGATCACTTTGAAATGTAAACGAAAACGTAATTTCCATCGTGTTAATTTACTGTTAGGTTCAGTTATAGATTTTATCCAAGTTAGTGGTCTATGGTCCGTATAAATTAAGAACTTCCTGCCGTACAAATACGGTCGGAAATGTTTTGTAGCCCATACTATGGCTAGAAGCTCTTTTTCTATCGTACTGTACCGCGTTTCTGCGTCGTTTAAAGTACGACTTGCGTATGCTATTGGCTTATCGCTACCTATAGGTCCCTGTGATAAGACAGCTCCGATCGCAAAGTTAGATGCGTCCGTTGTAAGGACGAATGGTTTGGTAAAATCGGGAAACTGTAAGAGCGGTGCATTGGTCAAAAGCTCTTTGCATTTTTCAAATGCGTTTATGTATTCTTGTTTAGTGCTATCAATTTTATTTTTCTTTTTTAGACATGAAGTTAATGGTTGTGTAAGTTTAGCAAAATCCTTAATAAATTTCCGGTAATAACCTACTAAACCAAGAAAACTCTTTATTTCAGTAGACGTTTTTGGTAATGGAAAGTTCTGAACTGCTTTAATCTTGTCGTTATTAGGCATAAGGCCATTTTTGGTGATGTTATGACCAAGATAAAGGACTTCCTTTCTTAAAAATTCGCATTTGTCTAGTGTTACTTTTAAATTAGTTTCTCTGAGTCAATTAAATATTTTACGTAGTTTCTCAACGTGTTCCTCTACCCTGAAGACCTCGTAGCACATTATCCATGGCCCTTTGAAACGTTGCAGTTGCCGTCTTTAAGCCAAACGGCATCCGTTTAAACTCATAATGGCCTGATTGTGTCGTAAAGGCAGTTTTAGATCTATCTGCCTCATTTACCTCAATTTGGTGATAACCGCTAGTAAGATCTATTGTGCTAAAATACTGAGATCTGCCTATTTTATCAAACAGATCGGTAATATTAGGCAACGGGTACTTATCATCGACTGTGATTTCATTTAGGCGTCGATAATCGATCACCATTCTAAATTTCTTTTCACCAGATGCGTCTATTTTTTTTGGTACCAGGTGAACTGGTGCACTCCAAGGTGAGTGAGAATCTGCAATTACGTTGTCTGCTAAAAGTTTATCTACTTGATTTTGAATTTCTTGATTAATAACAGGCGGATGTCGATAAGGCCGTATATAGATCGGGTCTTCGTTGGTCGTTCTAATATTATGTTTCACTTGGTTCGTGAAGGACAATGGTATTTTATCGCTATAAAATATATCACGATATTCTTGACACAACCTGAAAATACTTTCACGCTCCTCTTTATTCATGTGTTCTAAATGCAATTTTCTCAAATTTTCTTTCAATACTTCATCAATCATACATTCGTCTTTCACAAAATTTACCTTACATTCCTCATTTTCAAATATCGTAACATCGAAAGGTTCCTTGAACGTGATAACAGCTTTCACATCGGATGTATTTTGAATAACTGTTTCTGCTAAATAGTTCTCACACATGACAAGAGCGGTAGGCATACGAACGCCATTTTGGAATTGTAAATAATCTAAAATCGCATCTTCGTGTTGTAAGTTCGTGGGAATCCTAACTCTAGTTTCAGATCGTGGTGCTACATAGATTTCATACGGTGGATTGTAAATAATCGGTATGCTCGTGTTGTGAGTAACACTTGGTTACGCATATCGATATTTGCTCCTAACTTTGATAAAAGATCAGATCCTATTAAACCGTCATAGTGTCCGTCAACATCATAAACGTAAAATTTATGAGCCAGTGCGCTCCTAAAGGTTTCTAACAATGGTATGTGTATTACTTCAATGTGCATGCTCTGGGCATGTGTGCTGATTACTGTGAACGGCTCGTAGTATTTGAATTCGCTAAAAAAATATTCGGCTTTAACGGGGCTTATAAAAGATCTACTACTACCAGTATCAATGAGAAACTTTGATCTTATTTCTGGTATAACGACGTGAGGTAGTTTTAAAATATTATCGCAATAATTTAAACTAATTACCTCACCGCATCCTTCGAGGCTATCTCCTGAAAAATCGGACTTTTTGTTTCCGAACTGATGTTTTCCGGATTGATATTTTCCGGCTGTACGGAATTTGTTTCATCGTGATTGACCATGTAATAGCACTCATCAGAAGGGTACTCTAGATTCTCGTTTACATTAAAATCATAGTCATACACATTTGTATAGTCGGGGTTATAGTCTTCGCAAAGTGGAAGATCATTTATTAAATATAAATCATCCGCTACCATATTTTTTCTTATCGGCGCTGTGCGCATGTAACGTCAGACTCTTGTAACCTAGGTTCCTGTACCTGCTGTTTCGGTACACCAAATTTATTTTGGTTGAAAGGTTGGTTCTGAATACCGAACTTATTACCTTGCTGTTGGGGTATGCCAAATTTATATCCTTGCTGTTGCGGGATACCAAATTTATAACCTTGGTGTTGTGGAATACCAAACTTATAAGCGCCGTGTTGGACTGGGGCGCGTTGCGTAATAGGCTGGCCGAAAGTACGCTGGGGCTGTGTCCCGTATCTAAAACTTTGCGTGGGCGGCGCGTTCCTCAATTGTTGTATAAAGTTTGGACGGAATCCATTCGGATTTTGTGGAATACCGAATTTAAAATTATTTGGCACAGAGTCGAGCGCTGGTTTAAAACCTTGAGCGACAGGTAAAGGTTTCTGTGTAATCTGTGTATTTTGATAGTTTGATGAACTATGAGTTTGTTTCAATAATTTATTTTTAGCATCGTATTGGAACTTGAAATTAACCTCCTCGGTTACTATGCTTAAGGCGTGTTCCAAGATAGAGCAACTTTTAAGGCGTACGATTCGAATCATATCCTCTGGTAAGTTATACAAAAACACGTTTAACGCAGTGTTATTATAAACTATCATTTTCGCTGCTTTAATTCCTTCATCGGTAAGTCTATTCACTTTAGCAAATAATGAACTACGGACGTTCTGAATTCTATGACAAAACTGGATGTACGTTTCGTTTTGCTTTAGCTTTAGAGATTCTAGCTCGATTGCTATACATTCTTCCGATCGAGGGTCACCAAAATGTTGGGTAAGTAAATCTTTCAATACCGCATATGTACAGATATTCGGATGGTCACTTAGTAGAGTCGCGGCTCTACCATTAAGTCTGCTAGAAATAGCATGAAATAGATACAAACTCTGCGCTGCGTTTCCGCTAATCGCGCTTCCACTTATCACATATTCGCATTTGTTTAAAAATAAATTTAATAAATTTTCGTTCCCGTCATATTTAGGGATAAGCGATAAGGTTTCCTTAGGAATAGCCTTAATTTTCATTTTTAAAATATTAATTTTTACTATTACTATACTGATTTACCAATATAAGTGTAAACTAGTTTGCCTATTTAAGTGCGACTTATTATTACTTATGACTAATACGAATTAATTACGATTAACAGATCTGCCTATTTAAGTGCAAATCAATTTGCCAATTTTAATGCAAACAAAATCAGATAAACGCAACTAATAAGCTCGACAATTTAAGTTCGAGAAAGGAAGGTGGAAAAGACACAGGAATATACAATACAGGAAGTGAAAAAGTTTACTCACAAGCTGCTCGATCCCATGTCCTCCTGAAACCGCACTTTGACACTTCACGTCTTTCACACGCTTTTACTGTTCGAGAGTCGTAATTTATTTGGTTCGTTTATTTCCACGTCCGCGTATAGTCGGTTTTCATACGGATTTCAATTTTCGCGACACCGATTTTGGGGTTTTCACGAGTTTTCGCGGAACGTTTTCCCATTCCGCAACGACGGCAGCTTCAAGCTCGTGAACCTGTCACGAGCTCGCACTCGTCGTTTGACATCATCCCAGAAGTGTTCGATCGGGTTCAGGATCCAGGATCTCCGTTATGTACCGACCAGCGACCAGCGACCCTAGTCAGCGACCCTTGCCGTCGATGGAAATGCCACCCCAGAACATACACGATCCACCCCCGTATGCGACGGATTCATTGAAGCAAGCTTGTGCAAATCGCTCCCATCGTCTTCTGTATACTCTTCTACGACTGTCGTTACTCTCCACTGATCCACTGATCGAGTGACCAATCGCAATGATTGGCAAAATATTTTTCAGTCGGTCTCTGCGATGCTGTCCTTCAGCGGGTTTATAGTCTGCGATTTTCTTCTCCCGTAGTTTTCTCCTAACCGTGGATACGCTCACTGAAGTTCTACGAGCTGATCGGAGCTCCTGTTGCAACTCAACAGCATTAGAAAACCGATTACGTAAAGATGTGGTTACAATGAATCTATCGTCTCTCTCGGAAGTGCAGCGTTTTCTCCCAGATCCACGTCTTCGGATACAGCCACCAACCGGTGGCTTCAAACGGTTGATACACTCGCCAAACGGAAAAACGGCTCAAGTTAAGTAGCCGAGCAACATCACACTGCCGCATCCCTGATTGTAACAGTGCAATCACTTGAGCGGCTTCTTCAACGGTAGTATCCATCTTGAGATGTTCACGTGTGTTCACCTTGAAGTCTGGGTAGTGAGTGACTGATCCACATTTTACCTGGATCGGCCTCTTTGTACCCTTTTAAGGTAGCGCAACTAGTGGCTTGCGTTCAATGCGTAATTTAGGACCAAAAACTTCCAACACTCTGTAGCAAAGCATATTCTTTTGTTTTTAAATTAAAACGCTTATTTATTTAAGATTAATTAAATATAAGTAAGTACTTTGAATATTTGTTGAATAAAATGGATGCGCTAGCTAAAGGAGACGCTTCAAATTTCGACGAGGTGTGATTTTTGTGACGTCGAATGTATTAGACAATGAGTGACAATGTATAACCCCCGATATTAGACAATGTAGTATAACCCCCGTCTGGATAAAACTAATAGGAAACTTTAATTTGTTTTAGGATGCCTTAGAGATATGATGAGATGCCTGACACTGAAAGTCAGATATTTATCTCCCTCTCAAAGCCACATCTCGATTACCTTATACCTTACCCCTTACTGGGCACGGAGTACAATACAAACCTTGAAACTACAAATTAAACTGAGGTAGTATTTATTACGAACTCAAACTACCAAAATCTATGAGGACACCATGTTTATGAAATTATAACATACTACCTGTCCGCGCCAACCAACAAACCGGGACAAACCAATTTTCCCGGGATAAAATGTAGCCTATGTCACCCGGGAATAGTGTAGCTTTCCAACGGAAAAATATTTTTCCAAATCGGTCTAGTAGTTTTGGAGCCTATTAAATACAAACAAACAATCAAATCTTTCCTCTTTAAAATATTAGTATAGACTAGCTTCGCACGCATGGTAGGTACCTACATAAAAAGTAGCCTATGTCCTTCTCCAAGGTCCCATCGATCTCTATACCAATATTCATCAAAATCGGCGTGAAGCGTGAAACCGTAACAAACAGACAGATAGAGTTACTTTTACATATATAATATTAAGTAGCCGTTTTGTATAAAACAGTTTTAAGCTAGGCAATGACCTAAACGTTCCAGCGGAAGATCAGCGTTCAACGAATGCTGAGTTGGACGCCAATTTGCGATAGAGTAGGTAGGTATAGATGGTCAATGCCGTAACACCTAAAAAGTGTATGTACCTACTTATTTTGTTGTTTTAGTTAAATTGTTTTCTTTTTGAAATTAGTAAATATGTATGTATTTTCCTGTCTGTAACTATCTCTGAATTATGTATTTAGTTAACTGTCTACACTTTTACTATCGCAAATAAATGTATTTTCTTTCTTTCTTTCAAAACGAAAACTTGCCCCTAAATAAGAGGTCATTGTTTGGTGGTCTAGTACCGTTATGATTCATCACAGCTTCTAACCAAACGGCACGAGAATTATTAGGTACTGCAGATGTGTTCATAACACAAGAATGCAGAATCTCGCAAATCTCCAGCCAGCTTGGGTCAATCGCTCTGCCCTGCTGCTCCTGCATAAGAACACACGTCACACTGCAGAACAGACGGTTGCTAAGCTAGGATTGGAAGCTCGTCATCTAACTTAACTACTCACAAAGCCTTCCGCTCACTTTTTCCGGAATTTGGGCAACCTTTTAAGCTAGCCTTACCTTGTTAAATCGGTACAGAAATGAAGGGATTTTGAACCGGATTGTGACGTGCAACGAAAAGTGGATGCTTTACGATAATTGTAAGCAAAAAACGCAACGGCTGACCTTAGGTCAAACACCGCAACAATGCCCTAAAGCGAAACTTACCCATAGAAAGGTTATGTAACTGTTTGGTGGGCACTTCATAGTATAATTCACTACAGCTTCCTCAGATCCAGTCAAGCAATAACGGCAGTTTGTTTCTGCAGTTAACAGGGTCGCATCTCTTCGGCATAGGGCCTCTACAGCTAATTTAAATGGCTGCAAACTGTCAATCAAGTCAATCGACTCGGCGTCAAACGACTCGCACGCATGAACAACACGCGCAACGCATTTAAAGTAGGTACCTAGTCTTGCAACAGCTCTATTATTTTGCCAAAAAATGCTAGCACAGGATCCGGTATATTTGTACTGAATCCGGTAAACGTCAAGTGATGCCGGGGATCCGCTGGATTACCGGATCCGTTTTTCCGCATTGCAATCCCTATATGATAGATAGCCGACCTTATAACATTTCCCTGGCACGCGAGACGCGCAAGAAATATCCAGGCCAGGCGTACTTCTGTAGTTACAAAAGTTACAATTACATAACATACATTGCTCACAACATGCTGGGCAAATTTTTAGAGAAATGACGCGCCAGACGAGATAGAGTTACGCGATAGAGAGAGAGGCAAATGGCGCACCTAACATGTTCGTAGAGAACTACCGCGCTAGACGAGATAGAGGCACGCAAGTACCTACTCGTAGGAACTAAATATCATCATTATCATCATCAGCCCGTGTCAGTCCACTGCTGGACATAGGCCTCTCCCATGGCATGCCATTTAGCTCGATGTTCAGCTCTCCTCCTCCAATCCTTGCCCGCTGCCTTACGAATATCATCTCCCACCTGGCTACAGGGCGCCCTACACTACGTACTATATATAATAATTATAATTATTAAAATACTAGTGGCTCTGTGAGCTGTAGACCTTGCGAACATTTTAGAAATGACTGAAATATAACTTTATTTACGTTTTCAACCTCCATATCTCCGCCATTTTGAAAAATTTACAAAAACTGAATCGAATCAAAATATATCTATATAGTTATAGAACCTGCTCACAAAATTTCACGAGAATCAGTTGAGAAGTGCGACGTGTAGAGAACATCCGGACAGACATACGAAAGCATTTTCGCCTAAGCTGAAACGGAGACACTCGCTCGCGCTTCGCGTTCGCTGTCAATAATGCTTATGCGAGCTGAATTGCACTTTGTTTCCAAGTAGTAAGAGTCGCTATTTATGTTTTCGTGGAGACCGCCTTCTGTAGATAGGTACTTGTACTAATAAAGATACTAATTTGTCGAATGTCCTCTCACTCGCACAATATTGTAATTAGTATTGTGTGAGAGAGAAAACATGACTAAAACTACCATTGAAGATCAGTTTCTTTATATAAACTAGTTCTACCATTTAGCATAAGTTAGTATGACGGTTTCCTGAACTGATTTCCTATGTAGGTATCTAGTCTACCTTTCTTTCCTACATAACTGATTGCTTCCACTTTTTGAAATGTTACCTATGCGTTTGTTTTTCACAATCAGCATTGATGAAGAATATACCTTTTCTTACTACGACTGATATTCTCCTTAATATTTTCTTGGTGGTTTCAAAGGCACATGTGTAGCTATTTGATCAATAAGAGATAGGTATTTTACTAAAGGCTTTATTTTTACAATCTAATATAAATTATACTGCTATTGGACACAAGTAACAAATAAATGGGTATCAAATAAAACATTACCGGTTACAATGAAACGCCATGATTATATGTATTTTGAAAATGTTTTTTTTATTAACACTTACATTTTTACAGCGCTCCTAGCCAACAGAGTATACTATAAAAAATGAATCGGTGTATAGAACTGACGAATGCAAAACAAGGTTAGTTCTACAGTGTACGTTAAACAAACCGCTTACAAAGATCAGATCATTAATAATATCAACGACTATTGTCAGAGATGTACATCGTTCTCATCAAACAAGCACAAAAGGACACCCTAAAGAAACGATCATTATATCTATAAACATTTCATATAATTTAGATTTTATTAGACGCTATAATGTTATATTTTACTTTTGTAACCATTATAATAATGTTATATGTATTCGTTACGAAAATTTTAATAAGTCGCTCCGTTCGGTTCTTGTATTGGGCGGGTTCGGTATAAGGTGCGATTCGCTGCCGCTGCCGCGCTAATACGTATGATGCGCATATGTCGGCGACCGTCGCCCTCCGCCCGCTACAAGAAACGACCGCCGACCAAAACAAGACGACTCTATAATAACTGTATAATTTTAAAAATCTCTAATTACGCATCCCTACGTTTGTTATTATCCTTTAATTAAGAAATAAAATCTTACGTAATTACCATGAGCAGACTATTTTAATTAAATTTGACAAAAATCGCTAATAATCTGATTATTTTAGAAAAGAAAAGCGTCGTGTAATGGCGGTCGGGCGGGGTCACCCCTTCTCCTTCCCCCTCCCCCGCGCCTCGCCTCGCCGCCTCTCTAAGCCGAGCGTCTGTGTTATGCTTTATTTATCTACTTTTACGATTGAAAATACGGCATCAAAATTTCAACTACCTACCTAACAGTAAGCAGTAGTACACTAAAACTCAGGCACTCCACATCGACCTCTCATACGCCACTCACCCGATCGAATCGTCTAAACTTTATTCACTCGAAAAATTCAACTTAAATCTAATTCACTTAAATTATAATAATAATAATGGCTCTTAACCGGTAATTTTACAACAAATGCTTTTCGTTGGCCGCCGAGTAGCGAGCGCGGCGGACGTCGCCCCACACCACTTCGCCCACTCGATTCACGAACGAACAACTACCGCTAAACGATCATTTTTATTACTTATTATATAAGTATGTGAAAAACAATTTATCGGTATTACATTAATTACTCTCTAACTTATATGCATTAGTGTTAAAGGGCGAACTACTGTAACATGAAGTCCGAGTCGGCGGCCGCTCGGCAACGCGGACCGCGGCTGTCGATACCGATCGATGGAGATTCAACCAAACATTCATATATCCGAGACGAGATTCGCGAATCACAATTAACGATCCAAATACAAAAATAACATGTTTTACGATTTCAAAATTATAAACTGTATAACATTTTTTATATAATCACAAATACCGACTCCATAATCCACTGTGCATATATACATACATTTGTGTAAATAATAGTAATGTGTAATGTTGTGCGGCGGCGGAGGCAGCCGCTCGGCCTCGGTCACGTTACTCAAAGAAACATTAGTATGTCGCGGCTCGACACGACGCGACAGTGCCGTGCGAGCGATGCGGATGCGAACTGCGAACTGCGGTAACAAGCGGTGAGAAGCGTACACGACAGTACTGTCACTCTGTATAGAACACAAACGAAGGTAATGTACGCAGCGAGCGATGCGGACAGTGGTCGGTGCTGTTTAGTAGTAAGTCTCTTGTTCGAGCCAGCCGCCGGGGTTGCGACGCAGATAGAAGCGCCGGATTTCATCGTAGATGAAGATCGACAGCATGAACGGAATGGCAGGCAGCCACCACACGAACCTGGGGACAAACAAGTCAAACATTCAACTCCCTGTCTATAAAACATTAGTTTAACTATGTCTTAGTAGACCTTGGAGCCACATTTCTGGAGTCCTACTCATTTATGATTTCTAGCTCCGAAGAAATTTGACCAATGACAACTATAAAAGATTCTCTAAAACGTAAAAGACGTTAGAAGTTTCCAGTGCTGTTCAAATTCTGCCCAGGTCAAACCCCTTCATGACCATTGGACAGTATTGCTACATGTTCCTTAGTAATTGCCGTAAAATTGATAATAGGTTGACTTTCATAGTTAAGAGACTCAAGTTGGCTGTTCTAAGGTTACTCACTTGAGAGGGTACATCCTGAGACCCTTGTCCATTCCCGGCGTGTAAGACAGGAACGCAGCGAGAGCAGTCTCGAAGATGATACCGAAGTTGAGGGCCCAGTTACGCATGCCCTGGTGGACGATAGAGTTACGACGGGTCTTGCAGATGATCAGATCGGCCCATTGGACCACAACGATGGAGACGAAGAAAGCGGTGTGGCAAGTGAACTCGAGAGCTTTGCGGTCGCGGTATGTCTGAAAATAATTATGAAAACCATTAGAAATTCAGCAAAAAATAATGATTAAAAGAAGTTGAGCTATTGCAATAACATAACTGACGATCTTCAATGAACAAAATAAATAAACGAAAGAAAATAATGCGTAAATTAAATAAACAGAAGTTAGTAGTAGCAAACTCATTATTTGTAAAAGTTCTTGACGCAATTTCCAAATGTTTGTTTTGGCTCTTGAACAGATTGAATACGTAATGAAATCCCAAAGATTTTCCCGCCTTCATTTCCACTGACTAATTACTAAAACAAATTGTTTAAGTTGAAACAATGTTAATAAACACGCAACTTTTCTTATTATGAAAATTTACTTGTATTGAATTTTTCTTTGTATTAACTTTTAAAAGCTTTGTCCGCGAATTAATATGATTATATAAACACTCTAATTTAATGCTGAAAATAACTGAAATGAAAGTAAATGCAAAGAGGTAATTATATATTTTGAAGTTTTAAAAACAAATTATCCAACAACGCGTTTCGTCCCCAAAAACAACTGTGTAAAAAGACCGAAAGAAATGGCATAATGTTAAAAAAAATAAAAACACATACCCATTCCTGTCCATAAGAGTCAGTCAAGTCGTTGATCGCCTTGGAGTCCCAATGCTTCCTGATACCGAACAGCTTCAATGGCAGGAATCCGTTCTCAGCCATGATCACGAAGTACACAAAGAAGCCTGCAGCGGCTTGGATCATACCGATCTGGCCATACGCCATCGAAATCAACCTGCACATTTTACTAGTCAGTACAGAACTTCCGAGTCTGTGCGGAATAAGCAAGTTGTGACGTGCAGAGAGAATTTACTGTGCAATTTTTTTATGTGTAATTATATTTTTTACTTCAAAAGGGAATTGTGAAGCATTATTAATTTATTGTTAGTAGTTCGGCTAACTAACGGCTGATATGATATTAATAAATTTAAATCGATTATGCAAAAATGTATCGATGCTATAAAAACATTTGCAATTCAATTAAAATCTGAATCATATCAACCGATTCAAGCAGAAGAATTGATGGAGAAGCGTCCTTAATAAAATCAGATTCAATAACTTGAATCTGTTTATCCATGGACGTTAGATTTTGTTAAATAAGTGGTAGTTCAGGTAAAAGCTTGCAGGTTGTGTGACCTACAGACGAGCTAGTAATATACATTCATAAAATATGCATGAAAAACAGTTAAGATAAATCAGATCGTCTGTAGACACTTACTACTGAAATCATGCATAGTTAGAAGGTCTGCGAAGTAGGCTAAAGCGTTTTGTTAGGTGTATGAGAATTAGATTTTAGAAGCAAAAAAATTTAAGAAGAATAAATCATATAAAAGATAGCTCTTTGACGTATAAATGTTGTGTGTGATCGGAGCATGTAAGCTTCAGCGCAGTGGCTTTTGATTTCAGCATAGTGCTTTTGATATATACATTACATATATAATTTACTACATAATGATATCTATATCTATAAATATGCCATTGAAAATATAGAAAAAAATATCACGAAATACTCCATGTTGCCTAAAACATTCCTTTAAACAATATATGTTTTAAATGACAATGAATCATTCGTACCAAGTCTAATCACTACGGTTCTAACACGAACTCACACATACCACTAGTGCTTTTCTAAATCTCTAAACATTTCTCTAATTGGTTCACTAATCGTGCATTTTTTCACTGAAATGCTAAATTTTAGTCAATCTCTAATTTTGAAATATGGAAGAGTGAAGATCGGAGAGAAAAAGAAAAGGACTAGCCTCTCTAGTACTATTTAAAAATAGACTTCTAATACTTTAGTAGAAATCTATAAACTGTTTATAAAAAAGCTTTCAAGATTGTAGGAAGGTACACTATGAAGAATTTGTATATTTATTGTGTATCTGCGTAGTTCAGGTAAGTACGATACGAATCACATACGGGGCCGGGATCGATACTACAGTATTTTGGTCGAATGCCAGTAACTGGGCTGCGGGCGGGGCAAGGGGGGTACGGACGGTAATCACTCTTCCACTTCCAGTATCAATTGGTACTGTTCAACCACAAGTAGCCGCACCGATAAAATGATTTCCTTTAATGTCACCAATGGTATTATTGAATGCAAAATGACGTCAGTGGGCTAGGCATTGTGTTGACACCCAAATGAGTAACTAGTAAGCTATGCCGCACGCGTAGCGCACGCGGACTGTGCGGGGCCAACCTTCTGTTGACGAGGTTGTCGCGGTAAGGGTCCCGAGGCTGCCGCTTCATGATATCGGACTCGGGCGCCTCGTACGCCAATGATATAGCAGGCACCTTCGGTAATATCAAGCAATCAACAAACAACCAGAGCACACCAGACGGACCGGTGCCGTCACCCGCCGCGACACTTATACATATACATAATAAATATACGTACACACACCTCGGCTACGCCTCTCCGACACCAAAATACTACCTCTAGCGAAGACGTTAAATAGTATCAAGTAGATATTACATACTAAAATATACTTAAAATATAACGCAAAGTTGGCTAGTAAATATAAATGTGGAAAATTGGCGTGATCGAAATGTAAAATAGCTGTTACCTTCTCTTCAAAGAGATTGTACGAAATATTATCTGAAATACTAAACTATGGTGAAAGAAGTTACAAAACAAGCCCTAGCAGCGTATCTGATATAATAATATGTAAATACAATATACATCATGTGTAGCTGTCCCTAAACAGAAGTAGATGTGACAGTAGCCCTGAGCTGAGTGGCTGAGTGTGACACAATATGAGAAATGTGGTGTATTATGAAGCCTGTAGCGGACGTGAGTAGAGTTCGAATGATAAGATGTTCACTGAGAAACAAATAGTGTGTCATGTTGTGCATGGAGATAATATGACAGACAAGGAATGAGAAATTCAAAAAATACAATATATACAAAAAATATTAGAATAAAAACATTTAAAAGATGTGCTCGTTCATGCATGACTTAGACAGGGAGACACCGAACACTTACCTTCAAGCACGAACACATCAATAGATACATTAAGAAGTATTAAAAACCACAAATATATGAAACGACGCGTTTAGTGTTAGAGTTGGTCTCGATATACGAAACACGTCCTTCCATTGCGACTTCAAGCTACAGTTACGGAAGGAAAGACGTTAATACAAGAAAATAGAAAAGACACGCAAGGCAGAAAAGTTAGGAGCGGTGCTGTCGTCGCCTTTAATCCATTAAAGAGAGCGCTAGAGTCGTGACTGGACTCAGTCCACACACTGCAGGCAACAACCAAACCTTAATATTGAAGACTAGACACGTGGTAGCAAGCAAATTAGCGGATAGAATAATATCATCGAACGAATGGATGTCGCTCGTGTATTTTACCTCTCGTTAACTAGTTTATCTGTGAAAGGGTTACGCGGCTGTCGCTTCATAATGTCAGACTCTGCTTCCTCGTAAGCCAGGGAAATGGCGGGCACCTACACAAACACTAGCGATGTGAGCGGAGGGCGGCGCCGACGCAGCGTCGAGCCAGACGCGCGCCTTCGCGCTCACTAACTCGCACACAAGCGGTGCATTATCGTCACATGTGTACAACATCGAACACACAGCAAGCCTTACAACCAGACGCTACCCTCATACTCGTAAATCGCTACAACAAGCAACAGATACACTATCAGAACCCACAACGGCACAGGAGCGTATGCTTGCAAGAACTCGACACGCTTAATACTAAACAAACAAAAATTTTTACCAAAACATAAATTATATTGATCGTGAGATGACTTTTGTCGTCCAATTTCATTGGAGCGTTGAATAAATTAAAAATTTTGATCGGATGTTGGGTGTGATGTTTCTCTCGGCGAAGTACTGTGATAAGTTAATGATTGGTTCTCGAATTGAAAGATGGTGATGGAATGAAATGACGGTGACATCAGTGTGTTGTGTCTGGTTTACTTAGAGGACAATTATTTGAACTATAATAATAGACATCAAACACGTCCATCTTACTTTGTCTTCACGATGACTAGTCACATTGTAATTTTGAAGGATTAGTAGATCAAACAAATCAAATCACCTTAGTTGTCACAATAATCTAATTGTGATTTTAATTGGGTTACCACGTTTGGATTGGAATTTCACATTAGTTTAGCTAAAACTCATTTTAGTGTAATCATGCTCAATTTCACGCCGAATTTATTTACAGGGCCGAATTTCTTGTTATTTTTAGTATAAAACCAATCTATAGAAGAGGAGGCACATTCGGCAACTAAGTTCCACCAAATTCAACGAGGTTTCATAATAAAATTAGTCAAGTATCATCGGCATCAAAACTGTTGTCTACTTAAGTATAAACAGTCGTTAATAATGTAAAAACATTACAGAATAAATAGGTTAGCAAATAAATATGTCGATTCGAATCTGTCCGTTGAATTTGGTTTTCCAGTTGCCATTCTATAAATTAACAGCACGACAAATGAAACAAGGTATAACAACATCGACGTTATTGACGGTATCGATTATTGGCAGCACACGGATGCGTTTGCGGTATAAAGACCTCTCGTTGACTAGTTTGTCGCAAAACGGATTCCTAGGCGGGCGTTTCATAATGTCCGCCTCGGCTGACTCGTACGCGAGCGCAATCGCTGGCACCTAACATTAATTTTACATTCATAAAATTGTCAATTTTCTCATTGAATGCTGAAAGTTCTAAGAAAGATAGAATATTATCACATTCCGCATCAAATTTTCCTAATTTCAAAATAATGAACTTGAGGTAACAGACATCTTTAATCAGTTATAGGAAAAACAGATTAGGATTATATAAAATGTAAGATAATTTCAATGTTACTGTAGTAATGTTGCAAGAGAGGTTTTGCATTCTACTGTTATCTAAAAGAAACTATTATTTAAGTGAACAATAATTTTCTTATCACAATTACACTAATTATTCAAAGAATATCGTTATGGTTTTATCGATAAGAATTATTTCATTTACTCTACTCGTATTTAAATTCATAAAATCTTCAAAGGTCAATTTAGCTTGAAAGATGGCTATAGCTCAAAAGGTTGATCTTTACGAAAACCTCTCTGTCAACATTATAATTGAATATTCAACCGTAATCATAACAACAAAAGATCGAACTTACCATGTCAGTTCCAAGATCGATGCAAAGGATAGTGACAGTACCAAGGGGGAGAGGAATATCACACAGGATAAAGGCCAGGAAGGGAGAAATTTCGGGAATATTGGAAGTCAGGGTATAGGCGATGGATTTCTTCAAGTTATCGAAGATTAGACGGCCTTCTTCGACACCGGTGACGATGGAAGCGAAGTTGTCATCAAGCAGAATCATGTCAGCGGCCTAAAATGTATTACGGAATTTAGAATTTTTCTCTGCTTTTGTATTTATTAGAGGTTTCCTTATTGTATTGGTTGGTAGAACAGGAGCCGCGCCAAATCGAAGTAGGTCAAACGACATGGATCAAAACAAAATGGCGACGGACACACCCTGTTTCCGCAAATCTTGTGAGTCGAAAAATCGGGAATGCTCAGAACTCAGATAAGAATTTAATTTTAGTTTTTTATTAAATTTATTGATGATATCCGCTCTCATTTTGATTCCTTTTGTTATCTTTGACGATAGAGTTAAGTGTACAAACGTGTATATGTAACTGTTATTAAGTGACAAATACTGCACTTCGATTACCAAGTTCTACAAATATGTCATTAAAATAATAATGCCGGAAAACGCATGAAGTCCTAGAGATCTGTAATGTAAAAGGTGTTTCTTTAAGGCTACAGGGACAACGATGATGCCGCCAGCAGTCCTCTGCTTGAATAATCAACATAATGTTAGCCATGCTGGACATAGACCTCACCAAATATGTGCAACTAGATTCCACAAGTATAAGTTAAGTCTTACTTGTTTGGACACATCAGATCCAGCGATTCCCATAGCGACACCGATGTCAGCTTTCTTCAGAGCGGGAGAGTCGTTGACGCCGTCACCTGTCACAGCCACAATAGCGCCGAGTCGCTGGCAACCTTCCACGATGATCAGCTTCTGTTGCGGGGAGGTGCGGGCGAATACGATTTCAGTGTGGAACCTGAGAGAAAGAGATACATTTTAAAAAGCTGTCGACCACTAATATGGGGTAATAGAACTGTTAATGTCCATAAGATGTGGCCAGCATCTCAGTCGTTAGGAAAGTGAATTTGGCAAAGCTTCACATATTATATGCGAATGTAATTTCGTGGAGGTTCCGCTTACAATTAGGTGGGTTGCCTGCAAGTCCTATTTATACGTCATAGTCGTATTTCACCGGAACTGGCCTTTGACTCATACGAAAGCAGTAATAGTAGTAGCAAGTCTATGTGGCTATTCATAACTTACTTGAGAATTTCATCAAGCATATCTGAGCCGATATCCCTCAACTCAGTTCCATGTACAACGGCGGCCTTGGCTTCACGAGGATTCACTTCCGAGACGGGAATATTCAAGCGAGCGGCGATGTCCTCAACGGTCTCGTTTCCTTCGGAGATGATGCCTACTGACTTAGCGATGGCCTTGGCAGTGATAGGGTGGTCACCAGTCACCATGATAACCTGTGAGGTTTGAGGTAAGACTAAAACTTAGGAGGGTCAGGTGATTTTAATAATGATTTCTGAGATTTACCGGCATACTCTATGAGAGATATAATGGTCTAAATTTATTGCAGCTGATGGCTTTACATTACGTTTATTTATATAACTTAGGTAGCTTGAAACGATGGTAAATGTTTCAATACTGTAGCAACGATACAAAGCACAAAACATGACCATGAACTGTTAATCGATTTCAGATTAAACCTACATATAGCATAAATGAAACAGAGAGCGTTGAATACTTTATTGATGTCCATACTGACCTTGATACCAGCGGATCGGCACTTAGCGACGGCATCGGGCACGGCAGCTCTGGGAGGGTCAATCATGCTCATCAGCCCAACGAAGCGAAGGTTGTCCAATGGGAAGTTAGGTTCGTCAGTGTTGAACTTGTAGCCAATAGGGTACTTGTCAGAAGGCAGCTGCAGGTCGCAGAATCCGAGCACACGCTCACCCAGTCCACCGAGTTCTAAGTACGCGTTGTTGAAGGCTTCCTTCATTTCTTCGTCCAAAACCTTAAAGAAATTCCCCAATATTGAATACCATAAGTAAGCATGTAAATAGTACAATTGTGCTAGAAGTTAAGTTGGATACGAACCTTTTCCTTTCCACCAATGAAGATGGTGCTGCAACGTTCCAATATCCTTTCAGGAGCTCCCTTCATGACAAGCAGGTGGCGAGGGTCGCTGGGGTCATCGCTCTCGTGAGTCGAAACCTGGTACTTGTTGGTCGAGTTGAAGGGAATTTCACAAGCCTTCTTGTTGCGTTTGCGGATAGACAAGACATCTCCTAAGGCAAGTTCCATACATTTGAGTAGGGCAGCTTCAGACGCATCACCGGCGACTTCCTTCTTCAAGATTGGGACACCATCCTGACCTCCTTTGAACTCAGCACGGTTGCAAAGAGTAGCAATCTTGGCTAGAGCCTTGAAGCCAGGGCTTGTGCGGTCTATAAATAATGAAATGTTAAATAAAAATGTCTCTCTGATAACTTAAGGTTTGCTTTAGAGTGGGCTGCATAACTTACCATATTGTACTCCAGATTGGTCCTCAGTAGTATCAGCCTCAATGATCTGGTTATCGAACCACATGTGAGCGACAGTCATCCTGTTCTGTGTGAGTGTTCCGGTCTTATCAGAGCAGATGGTCGATGTGGATCCGAGGGTCTCGACGGCTTCCAAGTTCTTCACCAGGCAGTTCTTTGAGGCCATTCGCTTGGCGGTCAGGGTCAGACATACTGTTACAGTGGCGAGCAAACCTTCTGGTACGTTGGCTACGATGATACCTTTGAGAAGATATTTAAATGTTAAAACTCTTATCGATCTTATTTCTTTATTTATCAGCGGAAACAAATTATGCAACTAATTTGCCGTTTATATACGCAAAAATAAAGCGTAAAACACAATACCACATTATGACGTAAGAAGCCACGTTTAACTGTAAAAATATAACTAAGATGCAGGTTACATACCAATCAAGAAAATGACAGCGTCCAGCCAATGGTATCCAAGAATAAAGGCAATCACGAAGAAGGTAACTCCAAGGAACACAGCCACGCCAGTGATCAAGTGGATAAAATGGTGGATTTCCTTAGCAATAGGAGTCTCTCCAGTGTCGAGTCCGGAAGCCAAGCCAGCAATACGTCCCATAACCTAAACATAAGATTCATCACTCAAATGCTTTGAATTTCTATAAAAAAAACAAAATTTCTCGCTTGTTAGCCACTTACAGTGTTATCACCACAGCAAATCACAATTCCCTTAGCAGTACCCTCGACGGCGTTGGTAGAGAAGAAGCCTAAGTTCTTAGTTTCCAGAGGGTTCTCGTTGGTGAAGTCTGATCCACGGGACTGGGGCTCGGATTCGCCGGTTAAACTCGAGTTGTCTACTTTGAAGCCTCGCGCCTCGATGATACGGATATCAGCTGGGATCCTGTCGCCGAATTTCACCTAAGGATGGAAACGGCTATTTATGAAAACTGTATAACAAATAAAATGTAGAGGTATAGGCTAGTGTGGACCAGTCTTAATAAAGTATGCGAAAAGTATGGAAAAGTATGCGAATGCGGTGTTTGTAGAATGTTTTGTTATGAATTAAGTTTTCTGGCAGTTGTTCAAGCACCTTTCCTATTCATCATTGAAATCTAACAAGAGCCTTGGCAATCATTTATGCTAAGATAATTCTTTTAAGAAATGCGCCAAATGCGACATTTGGATAGGAAGATATTGTGATCGATTTATACCTTCTATGATAGAATAGACAGGGATGATGTGATGTACTTGCCTCAACAATATCACCAAGCACCAAGTCCTCTGCACGGAGCGTCAGTTTCTCTCCCTCACGGATAACGGTAGCGAACTGTGGCACCATGTTCTTGAAGGATTCCATGATCTTGGACGACTTGCTTTCCTGATAGTATGAGAAGATGCCAGTCACGATAACCACAGCAGCCAATACGATTCCAAGGTATAAGTTATCATCAGCGGGTTCTTCAACGGTACTCGCCTGAAGAAAAAAAACACGCTCGCCATTTGAATTGGAGTAGTTAATAGTTATCATTTTTATTATAATACAGTCAATGTCATTTTTAATTTGTGTGTCGTTGTGAAATTGTTGGCTGTCATATCAACTGACCTGAATTCCGTAGGCAATAAAGCAAAGGATAGCACCAATCCACAGTAGTAACGCAAAGCCGCCGAACAAATTTTTACAAAACTTCACCCATTCTGGTGTTTGTTTTGGTGGTGTAAGTGCATTGGGTCCGTCTCGTTCCAGGTTTTCTTTTGCTTTTGCGTGACTAAGGCCCTGAAATTGAAGACTGCGTTCAGAAACCGCCAACTTTTGATATTTCTATACAACTAAAATCGAACAAATATTCTTACATTTTCGGGGTGGGTCTGAAATCTTTGGTAGAGCTCTTCGGGTGTTACTTTGTGGAAATCAATATCCAACTCCTGTTTGAGGTCATCTAAGTCTCCTGCTTTCCGCTTCTTCGCAGGAGGTTTCCGGCGTGTCTGTGGAATTGGAGGTAAAAATATCTTAGCAGCTGACTACCAACCGGTGCAAGTGTTTTATTTACCCGACACCATTGCTTGAATATGTTTTCCAACTAGTCGAATTTTATTCTAGGAACGTGCGGGGGGGGATTCGAACCCTGATTTTTGAACCCCTTACTTTGATTAGCTTCTAAAAATATAAAAATATATAAAATATAGCAAATATAGCATATATCTTACCTGACACTGCAGACTAGAAATGTATTTTATTGTATTGCAGCAGTAGAGCTTGATGGAAATGTGCATCTCCCAGCATGCCTTATAACTAGAGCCAGTTTTGCGTGAAGTACCACACAAGTAGTTATGGATAAAATGAAAGATGATAATATAAATAAAAACCTTATACTGTCCGTCAGCTGTTCTATTATCGTCCTTAATGGGCCCGATGGTGGCGACACGGTAGGAATCGGTGCGGCCATGCTGCAAACACAACTAGGGGCTAGATACATTCTACTAGCCAGCCCTAAGGGCCATGCAAACATGGATGAAATGGGGTGGATAATGAGCAATGATTTTGCATGAACATTTTATATATAAACAACATTGTCATTGATGATCAAGTTTCAGAATGCGAAATATGCAAGATCGATACTCAACAGTAAAAAAATAAGTGATAACAATTTAGTAAAAAATAATTGTTTGGTGCACAATCTTTACATTACTATAAATACTGATTTCGAAACGTGTGGTAAATTAACCAAATCAGAAAGTATAAATACAATGAGCTCTTATGCAAAACCGTTTAAAGCATTAAATTGCAAAGCGTACGGAATCGGTACAGTGACACGGAGAGTATGCGCAGTATAACCTTGTCAAATGTATTCTAAAGAGCGAGGGACCGACCACAGCGGCTCAATGGCGCTCAATTGATCTGAACTAGTTGCGCGTGCGAAACTGAGCGCAAATGGAAGGACGTCGCACACCTATGCATCATGGTTTTATATTATATGGCAGGCAGTGTCGAGGAGGATTAAGGTCGAAACATTATCAATCTTCGTGGATATTACGGATGGACGTTATGACGTAGTTGCGCCATTTGATCATTCAACGACGGCCAAACAGTAAATGATTCAGTAATAGACCTGTACGTAAGTACTAGCCGGAAATGTTCTCTTACGTAGTTAGGTAATATAGTTCGTATTGTGTGTAGTTGGGGAGTAATGTCACAGAATCTAAATGCGTCCGCGCTGCCGTAAACAAGTCGGCCGTCGCCGTCGATAATTGATGAACGTTTTCATACGAGACCTCATTAAACTGTGCCCTGGATAGCGAAGCGAAGGCTATTTAGAAAATACTCCGAAATAAGCTGTGAAACCCCGGCAGGAACCAAAAGATTCAAGCGTGATGGATAGTTTAATCGCGCTGTGGTGAAGTATCTGCTTTTACGTTAGTATTGACAGTAGGTCGGCGATTTGTATTCGAATTAGAGATTCATTAGTGTTAGAAGAGGCGGACTCCACGGGCTTGATGAAATATTCATGGGATGGAAGTAAAGATGGAACATGAGGACATCCGAACAGCTTGCGGCAACGGCGGACGGGCCGAGTTACATAAGCGGCGCAGACATGCGCAGTGCCGACCGAACCCCCCCTCACTACCCTCGACATAAATAGCTAAAATACAAGGTTGCCACCCCCGAGCCCCAGCGACCGCATTTATAATCTCTACAAAAGGTTAAACCAGAATATCTGATAGAAAATCGAACCGGTTCTGGCTGACACAAAACGCCGTCGTCTCATAGGGGTTCATAAAAAGGAATGACCAGATGTCATGTGTTAACATTGCTGGCAAGACATCTTTGAGAATCGTTACCGAATTGGTTAGCGAGATGTTATTTGGGTCACTC
The DNA here is from genome assembly GCA_948098915.1 of Lampropteryx suffumata. Lineage (NCBI taxonomy): Eukaryota > Metazoa > Arthropoda > Insecta > Lepidoptera > Geometridae > Lampropteryx > Lampropteryx suffumata. Next base: position 8,266,794 of record OX402563.1, read on the forward strand.
TTTGTAGAAAAAAGGGTCGAATTACGAAATGTAATTTAATGTAAATAGGTAAAAGAATTATTGACTAAGTTTTAAAAACATGTAGTTAAATGACTACTAGAACCAAAACACCAAACGTTTATCTACACACTGCACTAGTTCTCGCAATAATGCACAAAAACGCAAAATAATAATGCAACAAAACAGATTGGCGAGAATGTGACCCTGTGACTTATTATGAATCAATGCGAAACAAATGTCAAAGAGTCAGCGACCGAAGATTCATTGCCACGGTCACAAAACTGCTTTAACCGAATATTTGTGGTTACTATCGTAGTGGATACGTGACGTATGCGTGAATGAGACAATTATTTTTAACAGTAATGATGCGAGACAAGCGTGACGTAGATAGGAGACACGGGACCATGGCGCGAGTGACGCCGAGGCGCCGAGTACAGCCGATGTGCCGCATGCGTTGCCAAAACACTATTATTAACCGATGAAATTCTACTTTCCTATCGACCGACGCCGTGGTTCAAATTCTGTTATCAAACAAAGAGCACATACTCAGGTAATACCTCACACTATTTAAGATAACGTACCTACAAAAACGTTAGAGCTTCATATACGTAGACAGCTCTACCGCAATCTCAAACGGCAAAAGCAAACAAGTTAGCAAATCGCTTGGCTTCTATATTTTTTAAAGTAAAACCAGTTTATTTTTCAAAATAAAAGCATCTAAACCCATAACCATTCTTTTGTTTAGCCATTGTAATCGGGTAAATAAATGTAGAAGGTCTGTATCGGTTTGTTTTGACATGCGAAAATTATCGACCATACACTAAACTGTACTGAGCACTTCAATGCTACACGCGATTCTTTTAGATTCGTTATATCATCAATCAAGTGTTAATTCCCATCTATCTAAATCTAACTTTTATTATAACTCAAGATGATTTAAGAGCTTTTAATAGTACACTTGATCTATACATTTTGTTTATAATGTAGGTACTAATACAATAACGAGCTAAGATAATAAAATGATAGGAGTTAAAATACTTTTTATCTTATTATTTACATAACTAATTAAGTTTTTGTTTATATAACTAAGAATATAAATATTTAGGTAGGTCATGGGTTCAAATATAATTAAATATGGTAATGAACTTGATACTATAAATGGTATAGTTGTGTAACTATAACCCCTGCAAAATGAAAACGTACATCGTAAACTCAGAATCGATAGTGACCTAGATTCAGCTCGAGTCAGGAATACAAATAGTTACCAGATCGGAAACTGTGATAGCTTTAACATGAAGGCATATGTTAGGTATGTCATGTCGGGCCCCGGCCCGACATGAGATTATCCTAGTTTCAAAATAATATGCACGTAATACTTTTTGAACTCGTTTTTAAAAATGAATTGAGAAACAATTAAGTACGTACATGTCACATAACATGAAAGTGACCATGTATTACTGGGGAACTTTGGCCTGAATATCAAAGACTGTATAAGTATTGATATGACAATATACAAGCACAAGGAAAACATTTTTATTCAATTTTAGTGATGTCCCATAACTATTTGCAGTGGTAAGCTTTATACTATGTACTCTGTAGTTTTGCTTAGCCCGAGACAGTCATTTTGATCTATGCGCGAACCAAAAGGATTAGCTACAGAGTCCTGGTATTTTATAAAGCATGTTTTTTTGTAATTAGACATCAGTGGCTTCTTTCAAACAAGCACCTTGTATATTTTTAAATCAAGGGCATTGACTGACAGTTATAGCGGTAGCTTAGAGTTGTAAATAACCGAAAGATTGAGAATCTAAAATCAAGGCAATGGTTGCCCGTGACAACATCATGTGGGTAGGGAATTAACCAAATGAAAACTGGCCTTGCAGGCAAATTCATATTATACAGAGTCGGTAAAAATCCATTACATCATCTAACTGAATAGTTTACATAATTCAGCATACCCGGAATGGGTGACTGAATGAAGAAAAGTCTGTTGATGATGATGAAAATCTACAAATTCAGACTATTCCTATTACATGCACAATATAATTCAATATATATTTCAGAAAAAAATTACCAATGCTGTCGACCACGGAAAGTTGTGTGTTAAACAATTGCGTCCGTTTTATGGGTTACTTGCGATAAGCACGAGGGGAAAGCAAATTCCCATAACTTAACTGAATCATCCTTGTTACTTAGGAAACAGCCCAGGATCACGTCTAGTATCCTAATTGATGCGTGTTGTCGTCATAAAGGATAAAGGAAATACTCCAATGGAGCGACGGTACTCTATGCGATTTAAATGACATAATGACAAGGCAATTTTCTAATAAACCTTCGGAGCTCTTATAGTTGTCGTGCCCGAAGCAAGCCGGCTCCTGACAACCTGTTATCCACTTCCTTCAGAACACCTAGAGTGAAATGTAATCTATGAGCAGTAAATGTGTCATAGGATCGTGATGGAGGATAATGGAAATCCTAAGAAAGCTTTTTAAATGCATTTAGGCTTTAGTCAAGTATAAGATGTTCACGTATTTTATTAATTTTTATACTGAATATTACATTTTGCAAGACCTTAATATCGTCGTACTTTTTATTTATTTATTAATTAAGTACTTTTAATTAAGTATTCAAGTTTCTTTGTTCACCAAAGAGTATTTCTTTCTAAACAAATCTTTTTGGTGTCCGTCCGTCAGTCAGAATTTCCAAACGATAGAAATGGCCAATAAATTCCTAACGATAAAAAAAAGGTACCTAGTTGTTGGATAGGGGTTTTTATTTGACCTAAACCTTTTTGTGGGTTATCAAAATCTTGACTTTTAGTTACGTGTACGTAAGAAGCTGTAAGTACTAAGCATCTCAGTATTAAGGGATGGCTTAGTTGGGTATTTCATAAAAAAAAAAAATTGAGAACATTTATTTTGGAATTCTACATGCCTACTCTTAAATGTAGGATTAGGATTTGTTTATGATTGATTTGGCTTTCTGGAGGATTTATGTTAATATATCTGATTCATGTTTATTTTAGTTATTTCAGTACTAAGTAATACAGTAATAGTAACAAAATTTCGACGGATATGTAGAATATCTTGAATTTAAGGGATGAATCAAGAATAAGTATCGTGTCATTCAATATAAGATCATTATATTTTGGATATATGATTTATGCAACCTTCAAGATTCAAATTTTAATAAATTAAAGAAACGTGGTTTCCAGAATGGTACTTTTTTCAGTTATTACACTTGTAAAGGCTCATTCCGTAATACTAATATATTGTTTGATGTTCGTATGTAGCAAGGAAGTGATTAAATGCTGGCATATATGAGAGACCAGAGCGATCGCGCTCTCCGTCGCGTCGCACAGATCGATACGACAAGTTACGCAACGCGACCGGCGGCGCTGTCTTCTGTAAAATAATTACCGTTTCTTCTTTTTCTAGATTACAAATCTAAAATATAAGATGCGAATGTGATCAATGATGTAATGGATTTGAAAACAAACGAAAACCAAGCATGAATTCATAACTTCGAACGAACTTCGAGCACATAATGGTACATTCAGGAATTCAAAACGAAACAAAGGAACGAAACGAAACAAATGGTTGATGAGACTTGGTGTATAAAACGACACAGAAGAATTTCGAATTTGCAAGCACTACCAGAAGCTCGAGCACCGCTACTAGCCGAGCGTCTTCGGAGTTACCTTTCTGCACTCACTGGTAGCGACATGCACTTGCACCTTCAAGAATGCACTTCACGACGTGGTCGGACTACTATAAAGGCTAAGACAAGCACTACAGCAAGCACCGCACTCACCTCGCCCATTTTCTTTAGTCTTTATGTAAAGGCGGATAAAAAGGAACAAGCCGCCTCTTGGTCTCGCCTCTATCCCTCTACTGTGTGGGGTGGGTTGTCGCTAGTTCTGCAACAACGGGGGACCTTTACGGTTTCCGCGTTAGAACGAAAAAACTTAAAAACGTGTGCGCTTTCACGTAGCCTCTTCGAACGGCACTGGGGCTATGTCATCGTGGTATGAAACTAAAACCCGGTATGAGATGTGCGCGGGGCGGAGGCGCGTAGGGCGCGTCGTTCGGCGGCCTGGTTCGGGCGGCGACTGACGATGGGGCCGGCGCGTATCGAGCCGACGGCGCACTGACGTCACACTGCGTCACGACGCCAGCGCCACGGCTGCCACCGTCGCGCGCAGCCCGCTGCGCAGCCAGCCACCGCCGCGCCACCGCTGCGCCGCGCCCGCCCCGCGACCGCTCGTAACCTTCCACAACCGGTACGAAGACAACCCTGCTGATCGAAAGCTTTTCCGTCCACGCACCGTATCAAACCCAATGAGAATATCTTATCCGAGCGAGATCTACCAGGAATATTCAACGTTTTATTGAAAATCACACAAAATTTAACCACATATGAAGATATTATTGAATATATAAAACATAAAAGCTGTGGCTTCAATGGCGTTAATATATTTTTATTAGGCAATTTACTGGCAGGGCGGCGATGCGGCGACGAAAGCGGACGGAAGGATGGTTCGCTCGGCGCGCCCTACCTTATCAAGCCTAGAAAACGTTTTATCTACAGGAAAAGTATTTAACTGAAAATCAGGAGTCTTCTCTTATGATCATAAATTAAGTAAAACGAATTACGACGCATATCATCTAGTCGTTAAAACGTACATTAGGTACATATCAATTTCTTTAACTCACATGACTATTTTCCGGTATGTGTAAGATTGAGTATGGCGATTTCATCTGACGTTATATTTACTTATGCATAGTTTATGCTGGTTGTACTTTCAGTAAGGTTTAACGAGCATACATAAATAATATGTACAAGCACTATTTTATTATTAAGAGTTGAGCGTTAAATAGGAAAGCACAATGTAGGCCGACTAAATCCGCAAGACTCGGTTTCTGGTACACGTACAATTTATTACCTCAGTTCGAGGTATATTACAACCCAAAAGGGCTTTCAGACGTATTAAGTATCCGGAGTCATTAAAGCCTTTGTCTGAAAATAAACAGTAAATTGTATAACACGTCCTTGAGACTTGAAAATTGTGGTAGTGTTGACTTAACAGCTTTGGAGGTTTCGGAAACTTTTGGCAATGCGAAAACGTTGAGACGTGTATTTGCTCTTGGGAAACGTTCGCCCTTTATTAAAGTTGCATTAACGTTGGAACTGCGAGGGCAGAACATGCATCCTTATTATTTTATTTTATTTTATTTTATTTTATTGAAGTTCATTTATTTTGCACAAAATGTTGTTTCATATTTAGCAGCTATCATTATATTCACTTACAGGGTTTAATTTTTATTTTAGATAAAGATTTAAAAAAGGTTTTAGAAGGATGCACGATAAACGAAATAAATTAACTAAACTAAATGGGACTAAATATTACTTCCGTATTTAATTGATACAGTACAAAAAACCATGATAATAAACCTAACAAGCACATTAGAAAATCATTAGTCGAGTAGGCACCAATGGCACAGTTCCGGTGACAGCCAGTAACGCCACCTGTCAGATATTTAATTTCCGGCACTTGACACCACCCGTCTCGCAATTATCTACACGTATCGCTACCCCCCGCCCAAGTACGACACTTGAGCACGTAATATCTTTCAAACAAGATTGTACTTTTATCTTTATTAGCTAGTTCAAAACTCAGCTCACCGACTCCGAAATCTCGGTAACGCTTACATTACGAGAGAGGGTCCCTCAATGTTGCAGCAGTCTGTTTAAATCGACAGTTGTAAAAACAGAAGCAGTAGCTACGTTTTATTTGCAATCTCCTGCAGTATATGCCTCTAGGCACAATAAAAAGCAAAGTTGCACACTTTTCAATTCCAGCGTCCGTCGTGCCCCGGCTGTGCGCTTATTTTTCATTTTACCAACCTGAACGCTAACGTTAAACAAAAGGATTTTTCTCCTCATTGTTTCAGTTCAGATTGTACTCATTTCCGCGCGATATACATCTGGGATTCGTAGCTTTGTTCTTGACTCAATTGTATTTGTAATAACATCTAAATGAATTAGTTTCTCATTTCATAATTTTACCTGCAGCGGTTATGGGAACATCATCCCAATGGCGGTTAAAGCTGTTTTAGGTATCGTATATACAATAGCGATCAATACGTTACAATATGTCAGCGATCACAATTGAAAAGTTATAACACGCATGCACCGCGGCGCAGCGACCTGCCACGGCAGCAGCGGCACGCGATTCCCGGGCACAGGTCAGTTACTATACCTATGCCGCTTACTGCATTATAATAATAAAGGCTTTACGTGGTATGTATCTGACTAAAAAATAAATTTGTTAAGAAGGTACCTTAGCCACTTACAATGAGATTAAGAAAACAAAAGAATATATTTGGAGTATTCTCTTTACATGGTTGCTTTTAAACTTTCATTCGAAACACGGTGATTTTATATTTCACCCCAACAACACATCTACACCATTTTTTATTTATTTTCTACAATACAATTTTACTAATTATAAAACTATGCCAAATTTTGTTTCCTAAATAAATCGCTATGTCAGAGCGACAGGCTATGGTATCAACTGAGAGACACAAAAGTGATTCTGTTTTTTAATTATGCTATAGAATACACACTTATTACATTCAGTAAAGCTTATCCACTGTAAGCTCTTTTCTAAACAAATAAATCGGAGCCATTTAAAAAGTATTCGTCCAAGTAGTAGGTGGAATTTCCTTGAAATAGATATCAAAATAGATATAAAAGATGGTCGGTCAAAAACAAGAAGATTTAAACGATGATAATTTATCAGGGGGGTTTCTCATGATGTATTATGTAAAGGCATTAGTATTAAAGTCGGGCCTGGCGGGCCATTCCTTCGCCGTAAAGAACCGGCTGATATGAAAATTCGTCGTCGAGCGGCCGGCGCGGGCGGGTGAAGGGTGTCAGCAGGGGGAGAGAGGGGAGGGTTGTCGGTTAGAGGGCGGGGGTGCACGGAGGCTCTATTTGGGTCACCCCGGGCGTCATTCCCCACGATCAATAGCGGTGCCGGCGCGCGCCGGCTCACCGTCTCGCTCACTCCTTGTCGGTTACCTAACGTGTCTCGCATACTGGCACACCGACATTAATTATTTTCAAAATCACCTCTTATATGAGCCATTTTAGACATAACTTGGTAATCTCTGGAATCTCTATATAATCATTAAAATATACAAATATATATGTCAGAATCTCCGCTAAAAGCATGGGAAAGAAAACGCCCACATTTGGTCCTAGTGTAGGTACAACGTCCTGCCTAGCTCTTTCCAGTTTCCTAGAGTCTGCATTTGAGCGGTTACGTAACAGAGGACAAAAGATATAGCAGTAATCCACAGTAGACAGAGTTTTACAGCGGCTTTATCATATAGGGTTTTTCAGGAGCGCCTTGAGGTTATTCAGCTGGCAGCTTCAACATTGAATAAATGATGCAATAAATTTTCTGCGGGTTCTATCTCACTCAAGCGAGTCATAATTTTAAAACTACGTTGAAAGCTTATAATGAGGCGTTCCGAGGCGGGGAGCGAGCTGAAGTGGCCGCATAAATATTGCTGACGAGTCGACTCGATGAGGCCGCGAATGTTAACTAGGTTGTTGGGGAAAAACACTGTTGGTTGTGGAAAATTTACTGAACTACTTATAACTATCAACGATACCTACTATAACTTACTTATTTGCTATTCATTTCGTAGTTGTATGTAAACACAAAACAGAAAGAGAAAAAAAGGAACAAGAGCACATTCGGATTTATGTTATTTGCATTTCGACGACACCATTTCACAAAACTTTTTACATTAAACTTCATGGAATATCGAAGTTGTGTCGGACGAAGTAATTGAATACGTTATCCTTTTGTACCTTTCGAATTTAGCGCTTCAATCAATCAAAACAATATCACATTTTACACTAATATTAAATTATCTACCACTAATAAATAAAATGATCAGAACCCCGATTGTCTGTCTGACAGACAGATAAAGCACTCGCTTGCTGCTGGTCCGCTAGGCCTTAAATTTTGTGTGATGTGTATCTTGCTCACTCAGGGAAATTATTCTTAAAAGAAATTTCGCATGTTTCCATGGTCACTCTGGTAGTGTAGTAAATCACACACCGAGGGAATGGGCAGCAGCACCCCCCGAGTACTTAATACTAAATGTGCGGTTACCAATCCGCCTGCCATGCGTGGTGACTATGGCAAAACCCCGAAAATGATGGACCATAACACATGACTTTGTGAATCGTATAAAGAAATAAAATATGCAATTCAGTAAAATCCGGTAACTCTAACCTTTAGAGTTGATACGTAGGTCTAGATAGATACATAGGTGTTGAAAGAAAAAAGTAGTTTGTTCGTCGAGCAAAGTAGGTATAGTAGCGGGCAAGGTTACTAACAGTTACCTAAATGCCTAGACCGCACGAGTTTCAGAAATAGCTAGCCAAGAAAGTATTTCCACAAAATATAAGGTAAACGTTCAATATACTGGTTAGCAACCGAGTGACGTGATCAACAGTATTGTTGCCAACGTGTGCTCGTAAACCTTCAGAACTTATTGTAAACCTTACATAGGCAGACGAATTTATTGAAATCACGTTGTTCCCACGGCATTATTACCGAAAACCGAGGGCCGGTTTTCAGGAAATACATATGTAAAACCGGATAATATTTTATTAGCTGTTACTCGCGAATTCGTTCATTTATTGTACAGTTGTCAAAGCCCAGTTATCTTGTAAGTAATTTTATTTTTCTTCTTCTTACCGAGTCACTAGTTATTTCGTAACCACGAAAGGAGCGTCTAAGGCACAAAAAGGATCAATTTGTGCCTCAGACGCTCCTTTCGTGCACTTGGGACATGTCTTCGAACTGTTCCACGACATGCAGGTTACCTCACTTTCCTTAAGAGTTCGAGAGTACTAATAGAGCGCTCATAAATAAATAAATAAATATTGCTGGACAATGCACACAACACTATCTAGCCCCAAACTAAGCATAGCTTGTATTATGGTGACTAGATAACTGATAGAATACTTATTTATTTTTAATCGCGTAATTATGATACTTTATAACACCCAGACACAGAATAAATACCTACTCGTATGTTCTTCATACAAAGTTACTTATTACAGAACAGCTATAACAATAAGTACCTACTTTTAGTTCAGACAGAACCCATATTGAATACAACTTGTTCAGTCAATTAACATTTTTATTCGATTTCTACTACTACTACTACATTTTGGTATAACTGAGTTGCTAACCTTGGTGATGGAGTTAATTTGATAGAGTGAAGCGAGATTTCTAATCCAACTTGGTAATCGAATCGGCATTTCGAATCGAATCGAATTAATTCGAATTAATTTTGTACAGGCATAGTAATAACTAGTGTTTTCCGAGCGTATATTTTAAACTGTTGTTGATCTGATCTGTATTTACATTGGTACGATATCTCCGTCTTTTATGGCAATCATTATGGCAGAAATACATGTAACTACTAAAAGTAACATATACAATAGTGGCAATTCGGTTGGTTCGTTTCTAAAATTAGAAATTGTCTACAATATATTTAGTTAGTCATAGCATTTGTAAAACCTATTCGGTTGGTACCATCTAACTAAATTAGGAACGCTTAATTAAGTTAGATACAATTATATTAGGATGAGTTGGTAGCAGCAGAATACCAAAGATTAATTTGATAGTTCAAAACCTAATTTTAGCTAAAACTAGTTAGGTTGGTGCCAACAGAATTGAGGCCATTATCTACTACCGCGTTACATTATATCCTATACCTATCAAAATCACGAGATCTGTTATTTTAACCAACCTCTAGTTATTTATTTATTTGCAAACATTATACTCCTAAACATAGAGTTTATTAACTACCAGAGTTTCCTGTCTTAAAAGAAGCGTCTTAAACACTCGCAATGTGGGTAATAAATCATATCATAATTAAAATCTTAATTGTAACCTCTCGATGTCACTTAGCAATTTAGTTTAAATATGTTTTTTTTTTTCATTGTTATAGTCGCCATAAATAATGCTGTATCATGAGAGTCATCTCCCAGACTGAAGCGCAAAATTTCAAGTATTATTGATAAACATATCACTATCAACTTATTTTAAGCAGATTATGCCGTATAGCAAACCATTGCTTTGATGAACTTAATATCTCAATCTAAATTCCAGTGCTAGTGATAGGCCCTTGTAATTTTGTGGTCTGATGGAAGTTATTGAGACAGGCTTATCAACCTTGGGTCTATTATGGGTCAGGCTTTGTGGTCGCTTTGAGTGATACAAATCTCCTGGCTAATCGATTGAATTGAACAAACAAATAAATGCGTCAATATCCACTACTATTTACTTAGGTATTCAAATACATGGTCGAGTGTACAGTGTTAACAATGGAAAATATATTATTTATCCAACTCTGAGCCTATAGTCACGAATCGAATATTGGTCTTGTCAATTGCAATGGCGTCTTCAAACAAGAAATATTAATACTTCAATCAGAAGAATTTAAAAAACCTTATTCCGAAGCAAACTCAAGACATACCATGTTCTTTAAATAGGAAATAAACACCGAGCTCCGTGATTTGATAAGGCAATGAAGTGGGGGATAATAATTTTACTTCACCTCGGGAGGAGCGGAGACGAGGCCAAAGTGAATAAACCGTTGACTCAATTTCCGATATTAGATTTGCCTACAAGCAGTAGGCACTAGGAAGCCGAGGTATTCCGATCAGAAAGTACATTTTATCTACAGACTGCTCGCAATTGCAGAAAGTAATATCATGGTATCCGTAAACCTGCTGGGAAAAACTTATATTCATTAATATATCGATTATTTGGATGGAAATTGAAGAACAAAACATTTGGATTGATTCCTCAATATTCTAAATGCATTTTTTTTATCCCTAGGGCTAGAAAGAATGCTTATTTGGAGTTGCTTATTTTAGTTTGATTGTTCGATTATGAAATAATAATTTTGATTGTAAATTTGTGTAATGGTGGTAACAGATTTATAAATTAACCGAAAGAGCAATTAAAAGGAGATAGGCAACCACATTTGGCAAGAATTTCAGGGACATCAGGGACATCAGGGACAAGCTACAACAGCGAATGGTTTCTGCGAAAAATGGTTTTAGTTAGTTCGGCACATCAAAACCATTTCAGTCAATGAAATTACTATAGAATAAACAGAATATGAGCAACTATAAACATTGAACGTCACGGCCGTTGCTACGGCCTGCTATGTTGATTCACTCACTTCTCGCGTGTAAGCCGAAGGTGAAGACGGGGAAAATTTATTGGAATATGAACTAGATAATATTTATAGTTCTTAGAAATAGTCTAAAAATTGCACGCTTTCAGCTTTACTGCCGCGAATGCTTTCAGAAGATATAATGGTTCTGCAGCTTTGAAAACCGTGCAATTCTCGATATATCCGGCGGCATGGGCAAACTCAATACTTGCCCGTCTCGATGATTTAATGGTATCATAAATTACATCACAGATTTTAGAACCAGCACCAGTCACAGTGTGATTTTGTTTATCGACAAACAACATGAATAATTGTAAGCACGCCTTCACGAAGCCTAAGAAATACAAACAGCGAGAAAGCATTTTCTCGACATATGATATTGGACGTTGGGGGAGGACATTTGAGCAGACTCGGAGGTTCCACAATAACTTCAGGGAATTAGCAGGTCAACAAACACACCTTTTCGTAACAAGAGAACGGAAGCATTAAACCAAGACAAAATAGTTTTGAGAGAAATGTGAACTACATAATGTCTCAAAGTATTTCTTATTTATTTTCCAAAATTATCAGCAATTGCTCAGGTACAAAGTTTGAAAAGTTTTAAATAATACTATGCAATTGTTATGACCGCCTCCAACGACGCGTTATCTGCTCCTAACAATATTTTGAATATGTGGATCGTTAAACTGCAGTCAGTCAGTTCCAAATGATGTCATGCTCAGTGCAGCGATAATCCATCGAGGACGGGGTCATGTATTGTGCTAAACAGACTAATGGTCTGGCATTATAACTTATATAATTTTATCTTGTTAAATGAACCGTTAAGTACATGCGAGAATTGCCGTGCTCTATATAACTCAATTATAAGCATGACAGGTCGGCCCGACACAGGTAAGAATGCATACGGCTTATAATTAAATAAATGACTTAAATTTATCAAAATGTTCATGCTCTGCGTAAAGCAAAATCCACTAAATTATAGTTTATCCGGCATACTTGAAGGTTACCTACATAGGTAGGTAAGCATACATCAGATGAACGTCAATGTAACAACTTATTGTTCAACGCAATATTAAATTATATAATTCAATACCCAGCAGATTGTACAACCAGGCACCTGATGATCAGATAAAAGTCAGGTGAATTGATTCATACTCAATCACATAGTAAAATCAGAGCAAGATTGAATTTTCGCTTGTGAAGCGAGTGATACGAAAACTCAATTCGATATTCGTCCAGAGAGTTCCATCCGGTTCTGCTCTGCGCCGGTGCGAGCCAGTCAGGGCGGTGTGCGCCAGTCTGGCTGGGCGGTCCCCGAACGATTTCCGTTCGCTTCACCATTCCACCACCCAGAAACGTCAGTTCAATGCACTAGGCAGGCACACGTACTTAAAGAAGGGATTCGTGATTCTAATATTTGCATAAGACTCAGAGGTTAGGACTATTCGGCACAACCACGCTTTTTTGTAGTTTCAGGTTCTTCGACTTTTCATACCTTTTACAAGTATTATATAACTTTGCAAGTGCGATTCACCTGCAATGATTTTTCCGTATTTTCAAACTCCTTTCAGAGCTAAACAATTCCTTTTATGTATTTTTAAGCAAAGATAAATCAAGTATTGTTAATAATTTATTAAACCTGCTTCTACAACGAAACAAGAACAAATGGCGTAATGTAGAGTAACGCGACAATGCGAGCTTATCCCTTATAAAGAGATTATATAATAGGTGACCCAGAAATTAAGAATGTAGGCTCATAAGACTATACCCGTGAGATGAGACGACGCCAATTTGCAGAAATGAATGTGGAAAAGTTTCACAGTTCTTCCTTCATTATATTGTAATCTGACGACGACGGTAGATAAATTGGGTGTGGGTGTGTCGTATGAATGAATTTCGCAAAGCCAGACAACACAACGGGCATCGGTGCCTGTGCCTGTGCATACCGGTTTATGTTAATGTCGCTATTAGGATGGATTAGAGGAGCTGGCAGAAGAGAAGGCAGGAAGTAGCCCAATAGCCAAGGAAAACGCAACTACTTTTTGAGCATTTGCGATATGTAGTGCTAGGATAATATCTAACATTATAATATGGTTTCCTTGTAACTGTTTACACAGAGAACACGCACAGGGAAACATGGTACCCTGTATCCAGATTATTATATCACTATATCATATGCGGAAAAAGTTATAATTTGCTCACTCATTTCGAAGCTGTTTCACATTCTTGAATCACATCGAAGCGCTAAGTCTAATTATGTCAAAGAAACAGCCTTTCTTTCGAAATTCAATTACGTAACGCGAGTGATAGAAATGTAATGTAATAAGATACTTTATAAGAGCATTCCTTGCGCATGCCTGGCCTGGATAAATTAATTTTTCCTCGGAAAAGCGAGGCTTTGCAACAGCTTTAAACGAGCCGAGTAGTTTGAAATTCCACTGAGAGCAATATGTAATTCGTTTAAGGAATTGTGTCTGAAAATGTAAAATAAATTGCAGTCCAAATTCGAATGTGCATATCAGCAGGGCTAAAAAGGCCACATTGAGCAATTCATCTGATATCAATTCATTTCCTGAATTGATAGCAGATCCTTAGCAATTCTACTAAAATTCGTAAAATGGTCAGAAATTTAGGTGAATCCTACGCAATTCATTTCATCAGCAGATTCATATTTGGCATTTATATTGCCATACGAAAATATAACAAACCGTTAAAACCGATATATTTTTTTTAACTAATTTAATTACTTTACGAAGGTTTGCTGTAAACAAAGAGTTTTTAAAAACCATGCTTTGCATTATTGGATATCAATAAACTAATAAAATTATTGTTTTAATACTTAAAAACTTAAAATTAGAAGTTGATGCATGTAATATTATTATCGACTGGCAACAATTCGGATGTCAATCACAGAGTAATTCTCAATGTCAATCAATGAATCAACACAACAACAATAAATCACCATATTACAAATCAAAACAAGATATATTTTATGTGGTTTTCGTACGATTATCACTTGAAATGTTCGATTCGGTGAAGATAAAACCACTTACACCTTTCATGGACCGCTCCATTTCAAAAATACTACAAAAACAACATTGGTACCTATTTTGCGTGTGAACAAACGTCGATCGAGTTGGAATATTTATTACAAAGTTTGTAAGTGAATTAACTTTTTGTTATATGAATACCTAATTATAAATGCCTTTCCTATTTACATCAATTTTGTTCTGCATATCTGTAAATGGTTATTTTTTGTAGCAATGGAAAAGCGTTTGGCTAGAGTGGAGTACTCTGGAGTAGATATTCTTCTAAATTTCCTGGAGCCTGGCTCGGGCTCGGACTTACAATAATATTACCTGGGGAGGTAAGAATCTTTGTGCTTTTGATAGGAGGTGGCTTTGATATTTAATGCTGAGGGGTCAGGTTATACCAAAACTTGTAAAGATTGATACATAGTAAGTATTTCTAGTAATAATTTGTGAGTATTACCGAAGTATCAACATACTAATTTCTAAATTATTATCTTTATATTTCAATGTTTTTGTTTCAGTATGTCAGCAATTATAGAAGTAAGCTGAAAATGATAGTTACTGATTTAAACGCTGATGCCAATGGAACAATGGAAAACAAATAGAATGACCCTTTCCCGAGTAAGCGCCTTGTCAGACCTTGAAAGTAGGATCTTCGCTATCATGGGACTATGTATTAGTGAGACAGCGCCTTGGATGAGCGTTGGGCTCTTCCCCAACGAGGTTGACTAAATGAGTTATACATATAAATTTAATCTTGCACACACCTAAGTGAATAATATGAATATTATTTAATAAATATATTTATTTAACAATACATTCTAAGACAGTTAATTCTAATCTGTTTACATATTGACCTAAGATTAACACTATTTCATTTTCAGTTGGGTGGAGTTGTTCGAGTTGGGATTTGACGGTGCATGATTGTTCGACACAAATGAGTCAAGATTTGCCCCACCATGGCTAGCATCTATACTTACAGTATTTAAGTTGTAGTAACATACCTAAATATATAACAGTATATTAGTAGATGTTAGCATTGTACATAATACTAAACCAAAAGAAATTAAATTTAGATAAATTACTTTCACCTGTACCTAAACATTGTTTTATTTTCATATAAACTTTCATAAATGAGTACCTACCTATCTACCTACCTATCTATAATTATCCTAGAAAATTTACATATTCTTACATATTTAACAACGGCATCAATTCACTCTGAAACACAGGGCATGTTAAACTTGAGGTAAAAATTGAAAATAAGAGTAGGTAGGCACTTAGGTAGATATAGTTAGACAGTAGTATAGTACCTAGTTAACTGTGTGCTTTTAATAAATACTATTAATGACTTAAGGGCCTACCTTATTTTGATAAGTACCTATTGAGTGAGACGACAGGTCGGAAAATACCTAAGGTTTCAGCTCATGAATGGGATCACGACTTTCACATTTGTTCAGTCTATACCTACAACCAAAGATTTATATAAACTCTTGTCCTATTCTTATAGTTCTTGACGCCTAGAAGTTGTAGGCTACACTACAACCCAACAAACTGAAAATCCGGCATCTCGATAGTCCCATTTTGCGAACACTTTGCCGGCGATATGGAACATACTCCGAAACACGCCCGTGCATCAGAAAGTTTGAATAAAGACTTAAAAATCTGACATTATTAATGCATTTTTCATCAAAATCGACGATATGAATTGTAAAAAGTTACTCACGAGTAACTTTTTATGAATCGGCTATTTGACGTGTAAGCAATTCAGATTTTGTGTACCATTTTACGAATCTCCATACAAAACTGTCAAATAGATGAATTGTTGATATGAATCGGTTCGTGAATCATAATATGAATTCTCTTCATGTGGCCATTTTGTGATTTGCAATGTAATTCATATTAGGATCATATTATGATTCATACAATGTTACCTTTTTAGCCCCGCAGAAGGCAAATACGGTTTGTAATATAAATGATTGTTCAATGATAAACTTTATACGATTAAGTCGTTTCACCCTAATATCGTGAAATATAAATCGTAAATCAGTAGGTATGTGTGTAATGTGTACCTACTTTGGTGAATGGAACGCACTACCAGATGCTATTAGACGCGCTAAATCACATGCTATTTTTAAAGCTATGGTCAGGGAACACTATTTGTCCTGTTGTTAACTATTGCTTATTTCTTAACATTATTATTTTCATCACCCCATATTCAGATATATTGATTTCTATCCATCCCAAGGTTGTTTGGCAAAGATCGCTATCTAGCGATATGACCACCCATTGTACTACCGTGTAGCTAAACATTGTTTCTTATAATAGTCTAATGTATTTGTGGTGTGCAATAAAATATCTATCTATCTATCTACTTTGTTCCAAGTGGCAACGGCAATAACATTATAACAAACGAGCCTAACTTTAGTTGGAAATGGGTTCCGGCAAGTTAGAGCCACCCTTAACAATGATTGCTTTCACAAGAGCCCTTAGCATTGTAGTATTGGTAAAAAATCCTTTATGGTTCCATATACGTGTCTATTTCCATAATCGTACGAGATCGTTGGAACTACAGTTGGTTTGTTCAGCTGAATCAATTTCGAGACGTATTCGGTAGCTTGGGTTTGGATGACAAGATGTTAGTAATTACTAGCTACAATATAGTAACAATACAGTTCGATAGTTTGTATTGGAACCACAAGGATGTTTATCAGATTTTTGAAGTGATAACATCGTATGGGAGGGTAAACCGCTTCGTTACGTAACGCGTTACGGTGCCAGTCTGTCTGGCTTCTCTTTCTCTAACGCATACGGCAGCTGTAGCTAGTTACATTAGTTTAAGTTATCACTTCTGTCGGGCGTCCGGAGATGTACCTACATATATATAAAAATCCCAACAGTGTCAAACTAGGGTGATCTGATTAAATGCTGTGCTAGGCTCATGTTCGTGCCACAACATATTACCTTACAGATTGTAAGCTAATAAAGCGATGCAATATGTTACATAACAAGGCACATACATAACGAGACACAAAGCATTACTCACTCACAATACACGGTTAGCGGGTACACTGCAGTTGTAGCTAGATTTTGGTCTTTGAACCTCAATCATCAGGATGAAGCATGAGCGTGCGTCAAGTGACTCAGAGGAAAAGAACTGTTTAGGTTTGTTAATTTGAATTGGCCGAATTATCTAGCAGACTGCGCGGTAAGGTCAGTCTGAGAACGCGACGGCGCAGTTGAATGAAAGAGACATAAATAATGGTTATAACGATTTAAGGGCGACATCTAGTTCTAATTTTATTGTATCTACTAAAATATACCAACTGAGCTGATAGGCAAGTAGCTCTGCCTTCTGCGCTGTAGGTTGAGGGTTCGATTCCCTCCCAGGATAATCATTCGTGTGGTGAACATAGATGTGTTCTATAACTGGGTGTTATGAAGTATCATAAGTATGTATGTAAAAAATATATATAAGTATTCTATTTGTCATCTGGTTACCTTAATGCAAGCTACGCTTAGTTTTAGGCTTGATGGCGTTGTGTGCGTTGTCCACCAATATTTTTTATTTATACATAACTAGCTGTTGCTCGCGACTTCGTCCGCATGTTTATTGAAAGGAATTGTAGCTTAAATCCTTCCCCAGGATGCTTTTTATCTCCTTGCCAAATTTTATTGAAAAGTTTCAAACCAATCACACCCACCACCCAACACGTGTCCATTTATTTTGCATTTTTAGTGTCCAAACCAAGTTTCTACGAAATCACACTACCCGTCAAAACGTTCCCATACAAACATTGAGACGCCATTTTACCCCTTTGTTAAACTTATTTTGAAAAATTCTGAAACACGTGTCCATTTATTTGGCATTTTATTTATTCATATCAATTTTTAAGCAAAGCGCACCACGCGTTAAAAAGTTTCATACTTTCGTTTTCACCCCATTTTACTCTTAGGGGTTGAATTTCAAAAAATCCCGCCTTAGTGGGTGGTTTTGCTATAAAAGGAAGCTACCTTCCAAATTTCAGCTTTCTAGCTTCAGCGGTTTAGGCTCGGCGATGATGAATCAGTCAGTCAGGTTAAGCTCTTTTATATGTATAGATTAAATATTTATTGATAAAATTTTAATTAACTGTGTTTATACAGCGCTTGTGAGTTTTAAATGTCATGAGTAATAGGTGTTGCTTTATTAGAGTTTTTAATCAAGAGATCAGTAATATATGATAGCCCTTCATAATGTCGTGCAATGCATAGAAATCTTTACGGAATTAACTCAACTCGCTCGTTAAAGTTCCTCATTGTACAGGCCTACTGAATTAATAATTAGTTCCTGAGGAAAACGCTTTCTCGAGATGATTAGGGCAACGTAACAACGCTTGAATTGTCGTCAATCTGTCTAACCTACATTTTATTATCTAAGGATTAAAGGGAATCTCTTTTATCTTGCTCGTGTTACATAAAATACAAATTATTTTCCTGTATGGAAATCGCAACAAAATACAAACATGCAGTTTAAATATATATAGTTTTCTTCGTAGATCCATTACAATTTATTTACCCTGTTAAAACAAGAACGCGATTTGAGTTGCGGACTTCCCAGTAAGCTACGAGTATGATCTGTATAATGTATACCTACGAGTATGTATGTACGTACTTGTGCAAGTTCTCAGAGCTTTAGCAATTCGACGCGGTGCGGTACAAGCCGCAATGTGTACGAGCCTTTATGAGGCTGTCTCTAACACGACCGAAGGCAAACATAATTACGTGCGCAGTGTTGACTTTTCAGCGTTTAGATGCGAAATTACTTAGACCGTGACGTGCAAATAGAGAAATAAACTGAAGCACGTTTATTACTAGCTAGCTCAAGGTTTTAGTTACACAAGGATCAAGATTAAACCGATGTCTATTTAAATACGAATAACAGCAAAGCAACACAGCGTGTGTTTGCATAAGTGAACCAGTAAAAGGTGTGTCTCTATGCAGATGAAATCGTACATAGCAGGTGAACCTACATGATACACCTTCCTTTACAAAGCTCTATTATCATGATTTTCTGAAAAAGTTAAGCGTTCAAACATTTCAACAAAATCTAGAAAGACCACTGGATATAAATTCCGTGGATATAAAAGAGAAAAATCGGAAAGCATGCGAACTGAGTGTAGCGTAAACGTAGCAGTCACGCTACGAGCTACGCCGTAGACACTCAAGTGTTGCTATCATAGTTTTAACACTCTTTACAAGTATTGTCCGTCTTTTTGAAGATAAAACCTAATATTTTTTGATGAATAGTTCAACGATTTCAAATTGTATACATAAACTTCAAGTTAATATACATGCAGATGTAGCACTTTTCTTCATGAGATCTATCAGCGCTAGCTCTAAACGAGAAATCAATTTCTGAGTCCAATTTGAAACTGTCTTGAATAAATCCTATTTATATTTACATTTATGCAGACGACAAGTCGGAACGTCCTCGCTTTGTTTTTGCAACTGTGTAAAACGTTACGGGTAGCATGTCACGTTACGTCACTATCTCGGCTCCCGATTAGCTGATGAAGAGACAGAGTGTCGCCCTTATTTAATTAAGTAGCTCTATTGAAACCGCTCATCGCACACTACTTCACTACAATATGTTTATGAGAGATATATGAAATCATTTTAAATTATCGGTTTACTTTGGAAGCTTTTACTACAAAAATCTCATTTAAAATATAAAATGTCGACCTATATCCACGGTTAAGGTACTTTTACTATTGCAAAATTCTGAGAGAATAGTATTCATATTCAAATATGGGACACTTTTTATTACACTAGGATATTATTAGGAATTTAACACACGGCATTGTTAATACATTTTTTAATCGAGAAAATATTTTTAGTTGTTTTGCTTAAAGTAAGCCTAACCAGAAACACAGGCGTAAAGCAAACAAAATATCCCTTAGAAAATATAATGAAAAGATAAGGCCAACCTTCGTCACACTTAGTCAGCAGACAAAAACGGCTGGGTTACATAACCTTGCCAGCAAAACAAAAAATACGTTATCTGTGTGTGGAAAGTTACGGCAAGTAACAACAGTACGAAGTATAATCAATGTAGTCTTGCAGTACCTAGTACTTGGACCAGAGTTAACCAACACACTAAACCGAGCTTTCTATGCTTAGGCTCTAAACGATTCTTTTTGGTAATGTGTTCCATGCATAGCTTCATACCCGATGTAAAGAGTAACCGCGCGTTATTGTCGGTGAAATGAGGTCCTAGGGTGTGCGGGCTCGGTTATGTAACATTCAGCAGTCCTGCCTGATCAATACGACGCGGCGGGCACTTCACGTTATACAGGCCAATGTACGGGGGAAAGCCGGCGCGCTCCACTCCAGATATCTTGGCGCCCATCTTGGCATGAGTCTTGGCTGACGTTGCCGTAATTTAAGTCTACATTTTAACTTCATCCGATAGAGTTTCTACCCCATATTGACATTATGGATAAGACGGAAATTTCAACGTGAACATCGTGAACCATATTTGAAGTAGGTATATACATATCTACTGAAATAAAGTTTCTTTGATAAAATAATGATTTACTGTTTTGCAGATAATATGCATTAGGTATCGTAGGTACCGTGGCGTAGGTAAGATAGGTAAGGGAAGGTACATTTGGGTTTATTCAAATGGAAACGAAGAGTCAATAAAACGTTGGTATAAAATCACAGACATAAAAATATTTATGGATGGATATAAAGCTATTACATAGCCAAACAGCTGCAGTGCAATAAACGAATAAAAAAGTCATTGTTCATTTTATAACAAGTGTTCGCAATCCGTTTTGGCACAAAACTGCAACATTACTGCACATTAACAATAATTATGACACAAGTTATCATTCATTTGGGATGTTTGGGTTTCTTTTGAGATGTTTATGAACCTTTGTTCGTAATGCGTGCTCTTAGCAGTTTAATATCAAGTTAATATTTATTTAATATCAAAGATAAACAATTAAATGTAAAACGACCGGTCGCATTCATTTCAAACTCGTAGCAATCTGATTACTTGACGTCAGTGACGGCCACACACGTAAACTAATAATGTCGTTGCCGTCGGCAAAAAGAGCCTAAATTTGTTTTAAGGATTCTTTCCCACAAAGCAACCCCTGAAGGCTCAGATAAATTAGGATGCCGACACGCAACCAGCTCTGCATAAGTAAGCATTCAGGTATTTTTTGAAAGGTACCATCAAAGAAGACCTAGTGAATTTGAACATTTTTATGAGACCAACAACTGACCTCGATTTCCCAATATTTCATATCACAGACGCAGTGAGCATCGAATTATATTACGAAGCGATATCGTGGAGATGGGGAGACATTTCAGAGCAAAATGGAATCGTTCATTAACATTTAAATGGACAGTTTTGCGGAGGAGAAAACATCTTCATCGATCGATTCCCAATTTCGTATCCTCCTCAAGATTGAGGCTCTATTTATACAAAAACTATTTATCAAGTTTGGGGTGTGTGTAGCGTGTTTGCCTACATCCTCCCGTGTCTTTTATCAATAGGTACTTCTGCCTCTGCCACCCTGTCATCCATCATAATCGATAGGTGTGGTTACATATAGGAACATTTCAACAAAACATCAAACGCGAAAGGATCTTTTGAAAGTTACTGTTTAATATTTACTTCCATTGAAATCGTAGCAAATATTTGCTAAACATTTCTGTAAGGATTATGGGGAGCAAGTTCATTATTTTGTCAACAAACTTCAATGTGTAAATGTATGTAGGTACTGTTGGTAAGTAAATTAGCTTAATTAATCTAGAACTAACCAGTACAGCAGAACATTGGCATGTAAAATCCTCAAAGTAGTTAGGTACTCCGAGTTTAGCACATCATGCTCGCTCTGGCTACTTGCATAATGGAATTGAGCTATTTGAATAATTCATAAGTACCACTCCCACGTTTTCTAATTTGAACGGGGACTATAGTTCCTGGGTTATACAAATCAGATTGCTACGCGAATCTACGAAGATAACTACATTAAAACTTATTAATTGAGGAGTTTAACATAATGAACTTTTGATAGCTACTGCTCCTAAAGTTCAGAACATACTCACAATATTGAAAATAAAATAAATGACTAGATTGAAATTTGCTGGTAGATTCATCATTGAAGAGTATTTACAAATGTAGTAAATATGTAAAGACAAACATGTGTAAGAGATGAGGAAGTAACTAGATATTCGTAAAATGGAAAACGAAACGTGTTCGCTGTAACGCGTGACTGATGAAACTACGAATAGACATGGAAATCTATGAAGAAAACTGGAAAAAGTGTAGACTTAATCATAAGATTATTGATGTAGATGTGATGATTGAAATAAAATAAGTTTATGTCACCACTGACTTGTGGTGACATAAACTTATTTTATTTCAATTACATATCATTCAAGTAAATGAGTTAATACCTACATAATAAACGGGATAAATGTTTGTATGATCTGCAAGAGTCTAGGGTCTGGATTTTTCTATGTATAATTATGTCATATGTATTTACAAAAAAAAGGAGTATAGTATAAATATATAAGTAGTAAAGTATATTTGGTACCCATAACACTAGCTCTGCTTACTTTGGGGACAGATGCTGCTGTGTGAAATGTCCGGCAGTATTTATTTATTTATTTATTGAAGTGATAACTTCTTATGGGAGGGTAAACCGCTTCGTTACGTAACGCGTTACGGCGTCAGTCCGTCTGGCTTTCCTTTCTCTCAAGCATAAGGCAGCAGTAGGCAGGCTCCTACTCTCTCACTCTAACCCACAGCGCTAGTTAGATTAGTTAATGTTACCACTTCTGTCGGGCGTCCCGAGACGCACGTTTTTTATTATTTACTTCTCAAGAAACCATTAATTTAGAACTTCGAACTGAAGTTTTGAAACGGAACCACGTCATGTTTATTAGCAGTATATTTTTCGAAAGCTGGATGATGTACATATATTGTATTTGGGCACAGGCACCTTTGTAGTATTAGAATGGAAGTCTAGTCACAATACCTACAGACCACTGGCCACTGAATCATACGATACTTCGTATGTAGGAGTTTAGTGAAAGTAAACCCCTACTAAGACTAAGAACTAAGACTAAACTAAACTTTTTTTATTAAAGTAAGACTTTTTCACGAAGTGCATTTATTGTATAAAAGTAATGAGTTGTTCACAGTGCTACGTAGCCCGCTTATAGAACGAACACTTAGCTAATTGCAGTCGATAACGTTACTGGACAGGAACTCAACTGGAGGGGATAAATGAGGCAGAAATATTACACCAACGACAAAGTGGAGGCAATTCCTATGACAAAAGAAGTTACATTTTGCCGGGGAAGTGTCAGTTCTTCCGAAGCTTTCTTTTAATTAAGAGACATATCTAATAACAGAGGAGAAAAATGAACTCATAAAGAATGCAATCTGCTCGAGGACAGGATGTTCGACTTACTTAGACCGACAATAATGGTATATATAATCTTATATATTAGGTTGGGGAAAAAGTCTTTTCGCATTATAGTATGTATGAACTTGTAATAAAATCTCTTTGGCTATACTATTTGTATCTGGCTGGTTTTGGTATCATTAAAAGTTTAAATTATAAAGAACATAATTAATTCCAAATTCAAATTAGGAAAATGTTTGATTTTTATTTGTTTTTCGTACTGTCAAGATGAGTGAATCTAATGAAGAAATTCGATGCATTTTAAAATTTTACTACAAAATAGGTAAAACTGCAACGTAAGCCTCGAAAAAAATTTGCGATGTTTATGGACCTAGTGCAGTGTCTGTGAGAGTAGCACAAATTTGGTTAAAGCGTTTTCAATCCGGAAATTTTGATGTCAAAGATGCACGTCGCTCTGGTCGCCCTATTACGGATAAAATGGATGCCATTTTTGAAAAAGTGGAGCAAGATCGGCATATCAGTAGTTACGAGGTAGCTGAAGAACTGGGAATTAACCACAAAACAGTTTTGGCGCATTTGAAAAAAAACTGGGTACACAAAAAAGCTCGATATTTGGGTACCTCACGAGCTCTTTGAAAGAAACCTAATGAACCGTGTACTCATTTGTGATTCTTTATTACGACGTAATGAAACCGAACCATTTTTGAAGAAGCTGATAACTGGTGATGATAAGTGGATCACGTACGACAAGAACGTGCGAAAAAGGTCGTGGTCAAAGGCCGGTCAGGCTTCACAGACTGTGGCGAAACCCGGGTTAACTCGCAACAAGGTGATGCTGTGTGTGTGGTGGGATTGGAAGGGCATTATTCATTATGAACTGTTACAACCAGGCAGGACCATCGATTCTGAACTCTACTGCGAAGAACTGATGAGATTAAAGTTGAGAGAAAGCGGCCGGAATTAATCAACAGAAGGGGTGTGGTTTTTCATCATGATAATTTTTGCTGAGTGGCTAAAGATGTTTGAGGTCTAGCTCAAACATCTTTAGCCACTCAGCAAAAATTAAGAGAGTTTGGCTGGGAGGTGTTAATGCATCCGCCGTATAGTCCTGACCTTGCACCTTCAGATTTCTACCTGTTTCGGTCTCTTCAGAACTCTTTAGGCAGTGTCAGGTTAACATCACGAGAGGACTGCCAAAACCACTTGTCGCGGTATTTTGATCAGAAGCCCCAAAATTTCTATAGCAATGGAATCATGTCCCTACCTACAAGATGGCAAAAAGTTATCGAACAAAATGGTACCTACATACTTTAGTTAAATGTAAATAAACTATATCAAAAAATGTTTTGAATTTTCTTAAAAAATGTGAAGAAACTTTTTCCCCAACCTATTATAATATAAAAGAATGCCGTGTTAGTTACACCACTTATAACTCAAAAACCGTTAGACCGATTTGTATGAAACTTAAAATTAATATAGTTAGTAACTTGGATATAGGCTATTTATTATCCCGGAAAAAAACCGGGAACGGGAACGGGGCGGGCGAATTCGCGAGTGGCCGCTTGCGCCATCTATCAATATTTATCCGTAACATTGTTAATCTCTGTAATTATTACAATAATTTGAATAGCTATCTTTATTTTAATAGCGATATTACTACTTGAATATTTTTTGTGAAGTTGTATCCGCCCAACGAAGTGGGCACGGGTCAGCTATTATCCATATATATTATATAAAGGTATTGTACTGGAAGATCAGAGAAGACGTAACATAAGAGCATTAATCTCTATTGAATAGATCTCCAATTCCAAGGGTACAAAGAGTTTATTTTACTAAAAGGTCAGTCGTTCAGAGTGTGCCTAATTTGGCAAAACTCGGCCAGCTTCACTTGGACAGGGATTCATATTAATGATCCGTAACAAAATATCCGCCTAAAATAGCAAGTCTTCGCAGTCTAACCATAAACAATACGTTTTCGTAATCGAGCTGAAAGAAAGTGTTCGACGAAACAAAGCCTTTTTATATTTAGTCCTTTGACAAATTACGGGCTTGTTATGAAGATTGCTTGCTGTTACGTAAGCTGGGTCCACCCTGTAGTGAAAGCGCCACTCCCCGGGAAAATTAATCGGGAAAGTAAACTGGCCTTCGGAGACTTAATTGGTTCTGTTTCTTCACAATGAAGTATCTATCTACCTATCCCGAGAAGCAAACAAAGTACTAATTGGAATGAGCCTTTATGAAGGCCATAATTGAGTTATAACGAATATCTCTAAGCTCATAACCTTCAATTGCATTCGGGAAAATTCTATTTCAGTGAAATGCCACGCCCAGCTCACCTCTGACCTTTTCGGAATGCGGAGCTCAAATGAGAAAACAACTCTCGTGGGTACGGTACGCCCGTTGAGCCCGGTTGCCCGCCTTTATCTACCTGTATTTTTGTATTTCATCCAGTCTAAAAGCTCAAATGGCTTGTGAAAAAATAGGTTTAGGTTAACTACGACCGCTGTTGCTAACGGGAAGATACTAGAGCGATCAATAAAATATCAGTAGATCATAAAACGGACTGTATATTGCTGAAGAACATTTCCTTTATGTTCAATACCTACCTTCAAGGCGGGTTATGCTTCCATTAAAATATCATAGATTTACCTTACTGCGTGCGTATATGAAATGAAGAAGCAATGTTCTATATCATCTGATGCTGTGTAGATAAAGATATTTCTCCTAATTGCAAGAATAGAGATTATGTAAGTAGAAAAGTTGTTTAAAATATTTATAAGATATCCTGTTTTAAACGTATATAATTTTTGTAAACAAATTCCGAGCGAAACCATTTCGCATGGTCACACACAAGCGCTGAGCTAAAAGCTCATGCGGATGTTTTGCTGAAAGCCTGAAACGAATTCACGAGACTAGAATGTATTGGAAAGTAGCGAGGCGAATGTATATTTTACATGCTACATTACTTTGTCCAAAATCCCATATAGGTACATATATAACTTTTCAACCTTACTTATAAACGCCTTTAAATTTAAACACTGCCTAAACATTGCTTAAGATTCGCCCTGTCTATTTTGTCAATATCACACAAACTTTTGACATAAACGGTGTTACATATAAACGTATCTAGTTCAATAACATCTAGTTAGAAAAAAGAAAAAATCGTAAAGGCCGATTTTTTATTAAATCGGGCTATTATTCGAAATCTAATAATAATTATCCCATTTACTCACTCATCACGTAATCTCCAACGACAGGTTACAGCTTTGAAATAAGGGGGAGTAGGCGCTCAATAACTTCGAATTTTCCAAAAATTAACCCCTAAGAGGGTGACAATGGCTAAACACGGTTGTATAAAATTATATTCTTTGAACTTACAGGTCTGAAATTTTGTTGAAATACGCTTTGATACAAATAAATAAATAAATAATAAAAGACTAAATATTTTTTTTCAAACATCCCCTAATCCAGAGTGCATCCCCTAAATAAGGGTTTAAATTTTGTTTGGGTCTTTTTGTGATGCTATTTGCTTAACGATTTGGTTTGTATACCTAAAGTACAAAATGAATATACACGTATTTTATTATTTTTCAATACAACCCTTAGAAAGGGATGCAATGGGGGTTACCATTTATATTTATGATTACCTCAAATAGTATATAAATCAAAACGTATGTAAGGGTTTTTCAAACCAACCCGTAAAAGGGTGTTACGGGGGGTTTCAAATAGTGTACGGACATTTTAATGCGTGGAAATTTTAATCGCTTGAAACTTAATTTCTGTTTTTTAAAACCTACCTTTAAGTTTTTTAAAACAATTTCAATAAAACTCCTAAAAGTATTCCAATAAGCTACGTATAAAATACCAATAAGTATCATATAACACCAACAATATTTGAATAAGAGTTCTAATGTTATTTCTAGAAGATTCCTACAAGAATCGTTTTTAATTCTGAAAAGTATCTTTTTATACAATGAATAAAAGTCAAAAATTAGTACTATTTAGTTCCAACTAGATTCCTAATAGTATTCCATAAGTTTCCAACTAGATTCTTTCAAAATTCCAATAGTGTTCTTATAAGTAGGTATTCCAAAAAGATTCTTTTAAAGTACGCGTTTACGAGACTATCCATAAGTCCATAACTATTATCTGTCCTTATCTGGAAACTGCATCGTACGTAGCTTTTATCGCTGTAGAAAGTTGTTTGTATGTTTTGTATGTTTAGTCTTTAAAATTTGTAAGGGGACTTTTTAAAGCGTGCTACGATTTGCTTGAAGCTTGGTTTGCATACAATAATAAACAGACATGTGCTTCAACGATTTCCAAAACAACTCTTAAGAAGGAGTGTCATTGGGGGTTTAAAATTGATATGAGGACATTATAAAGCGAGATGCGATTTGCTTGAAACTTGGTTTGCATAAATAAAGAGATGTGCTTTAATGTTTTCTGAAACTAACCCTTAAGAAGGGGTGCAATGGGATTTGAAAATATGTATAGGGATTTTTTAAGGCGTGATGCGATTTTCTTGAGACTTGATATGCATACCTGATATAATAACCATACATGGGCTTCATGGTTTTCCGAAACCCTCAAGAAGAGGTGCAACGGTGATTTAAAATTTGTATAGGGACTTTTAACGGGTGATGCAATGAGAAAGGACATAGGCTACTTTTTAATTGGAGTAAAAGTGTCGTAAAGGGTTGAAAAGGGGGATGAAAGGTTGTATGCAAGTATTGTCATTTTCAGAACTAGAAGTATACAATTTTAGGCTGTTGATTATACTACTAGTATACTAATATTATAAATGTGAAAGTAACTCTGTCTGTCTGTCTGTCTGGTTACGTTTTCACGCCACACTACACCGATTTTGAAGAATTGTGGTATCGAGATAGATGGGACCTTAGAGAAGGACATAGGCAACTTTTTATGTAGGTACCACGCGTGTGAAGCCGCGGGCAGCAGCTAGTACAAAATAAATAAACACATATTTAAGGGTTTTCAAAACAACCTTTAAAAAACGGCAATGATGAGTTTATAATTGTATAAGAACATTTCGATAGTGTACAGTGCGCTTTGCTTGGAACTTAGTTTATGTAGGTACCATTAACACAAAATTTCTAGGCACGATTCACCCAAAATTTCAAGGCAATTTTATATATACACGTATATCATGGTTTTACAAAAAACCCTAAAATAAGAATACAATTAGAATGTGTATGGGAACTTTACAACGCGTAGAGTACTAAGCTTGAAACTTGAAACATGTTTAAAGGTTTTTAAAACAACCTATAAGGGTTGTTTTAAGTAGTGAAAAAAAGGATGTTATAAAAAGGAAGATTTAATGCATTTTTACATGCATTTCAAACACAGCTCTAGAAGATAAAATCAATAATTTTAGGTAAACACTCACTTGTATCTCATTGTAAATTAACAAATTGTTTTATTGAGAATGTCTTTAAACTGAACACGCCCATTACAAGTCAACAAGTAACCACTTTGCGAGATTTTGTTCTTTTGCCAAACAACAGCTAGCGTCTCCAAAATGCTGTAAGCGTTTATTGATCCCGTACAGTAGTTTGCCAGAACTATCTATCACAAAAGTCAAAAAGCATTTTAAACTAAATTGCTGAATATAAAGTATCACGTGATACCAGAATAGCCAATTTGCAGTAAATCAAGTGACGACGCGACGTTAGGGTTGAAAATGACGTGAATAGCTTCGTGCAACGTTGCATAATAAAACTACGTAATAGCAACTATTTGGTCTTCTTTCGTGGCTTGACCTAGGTGACTACTGTTTCTAATTTGATAAAATTATGTAGAGGAGCAAAATTCCAAGCCCCGCCTCGCATTCATAAATAAGAGGGCGTCGCGATAGAACAAAGGTATCATTAATCTACTTCTTCGTAGAAATAGGGCATCGATTCGACTGCACTGTGCATTGCTTTGTCTGTATAGAGCCATTAAAAAACCTGCCTCACAATGAAATTGTCTATGGCTTTACATAAACTGTAGAAGCTACCTGCAAATAATTGTTATGTGAGCTGTATTTATACAAAATAACCTTTTTTAGCAGCCCATATAAAATACAGAGTATTCTACAAACAAATCAAAATGATAAACGACCGAAAAGTTCATCAAAATTATAAACAAACGGAAATGACGTAAGAATGAACGGGTGTCTTAATCATAGAATTTCCAGTAAATATCCTCCTCAAACTATACTTCCTACTGATATAATAAAGGCGAATGTATGGGTTGAAATATGTATGGGTTGAAATATCTTGCTGCAATTGCTGGGCAGTTTTAAGTTAAAACTGGTATGGGACCGTTGTACAATACTAGCTACGACCCGCTTGCGTGGTACGTAGCTATGATTAAGTCTATATAATAATTTAAGTTCAGATCTAGTGAACTTCCGAATTTTGTTTAGATTAATAGTCAGTGACCTGGAAAAGTACATACGTTACTTTTTATGTAGGTAAACGTATGCGAAGCCGCGGGCAGAAACTATTTATAAAACACGGCGAATAACTAATTAAAATCTGCTGCGTCAGTGAAGAGTACAGAATACAATACACTCACTGCAATTCGTTGCCATTATAATGACAGTGTTATGTATTCGGCCCACGTCGTGTAGATGCTACTATATGTATTACTAACTTATATAGAAAAGAAATAATATTTTATTATGTGCTACGAATACTCAGATGGATATAAAAATATGTACAAACAAGTTAATCGTAGACACCGTGTTATACCATACTAGAAGTGGTACTTCTAATATAGTGTAACAGTAACGTAACGAAATACCTATGCCGGGAAAATCCAGTATAATGTAAATAGAAGTGTATCTTTTGTAGGTATTTGTTAAATCTACGAATCCTACAGATGCAAAGTAAAGATACTGTAGGAAACGTTAAGTAAAAAATTGCACTAACCGAGTTAACCTAATTCTAAGTGAGGTCATAACCGGCGTAATAACCCTTAAAGCGGTTCCAAACGGTTTAGTAACAATTAACAATGCATTACAATTTTTGGAAACTGTTCCAAGAGGATTCGTCACATGATTATAATTTGTGAGCTCCAATAAGTATGTAGCAACTCTATTTAGATATTCGTCTAATACTTATTTATATCGCTTCTGAAGTGTCATTTGCTCTAGATATATAATGCTGGTTTATTATTATTCAGGTCCATGAGCTCATAGATTATGGTAGTATTACCGAAATCTGATTTATGTAATGTAATGGGTACATAACATTTGTTGGCTCTACAAATCGCGTTTCAAAGTATTCAGCATAGAAATATCGCCTACCTCTCAAATGGGATTACAAGTTGAAACAATCTACGCTATATCGGTAGGCCGCGTAGACAGAAATTGTTAGCTAGTATCAATTTGGCGCCAGTGCACCTAACTTATGAAGCTAGCGCGGCGACCTGCGCCGATCGATTGCGACCCCTTTACCGTGCAATGCACCAAGCCTGGGAAAACCGTGGCGTGGTCTTCGCCGCTTCATATAATATTTAGTTTCCGCCTTAAAGAGGGTAATTTGTGCTAAGGGACTTAATTAGATGACATAGGGACTTTTAAAGCTGTCGTTAAAATTAGTTGTAGTAGTAGGGTGTTTTTTGCGTCTCAACCTTTATTTCATGAATTGATTTATAGCTTACGTTCTTATGTAACCATTCATTTAAACAGTTATTTTACAAATATAGCTCTAACTAGGCTAACACTATCACATTATCAGCGAAAATGGTCTTTATTCGCTGCTAGTTTCCACATGGCAGTTTGTAACTGGGGTAATTTCTTTTATGAGTACTAAAATAGACTGAAACTGACACTAGGGTGGGAAGGAAGATCTAATCGTCTCTAGAGCACATTTATTACCCACATTTTCTATGGACTTGTGATACCTTTCTTTAGAAAAAAACACATTAAACACGAAAATCTCACTTTCGGAGAAAGAACTTCATTTTATACTCTTACAAGATTGATTTTAACCTCCACCAGTTATCCCTATAGCCAATGATGATAGTTGTTTGCAAAAACGATAGCGTGTTCTACGTTGTCACTTCATAAAATATGTAGGGAGTTGCCATGTTACAGTAAGACGTATAACAGGGGCAATATCTTATCACGGACGAAAATAGACAAAAAAGGTTAATAAAAGAGTACCTAAATGTTCCGAGTTTATAAAAGCTTTATTTTTGACTGATGTTCAGATTACTCGGTCACGTGCTATTTTAATGGATTGGCCGAGAGGACTTGAAACAGGGGCGGAGAGGGGCGTAAGAGTTTCCGAATATTGGGCTAAAAAAAATTTTGCCCAAGCCACGAATAAACAAGACTAGACTGATTTGGATCAATTCATCCAAATCGGTCTGGTCTTTCTCTGTCTTTCGTGGCTTGTTGACAGTCACTCGCATTAAGCCCGTATATTACCCACTTCCAGAATTACTTGAAATATAAACATTAATGTTAGTAGTATAATTTTCACTCAAAACGGGAAATTTACCATGATATATGAGTTTTTCTGCTTCTCGATATTTCGGCACAGTTGCATGCGCCATGATCACGAGATAAACTGAAGAATCTTATCGAGAAGCAGAAAAACTCATATATCATGGTAAATATCCCGTTTTGAGTGAAAATTATGTGCAAAACCATGATAGTTTTAAAAGTTATTAATGTTAGTGTCGTGTCACATAGTCACATTGTGCCCATTTATATGACGAGTGGCGTGTTTTAATTGCTTCTATTACGATGATAATAAAAATGGAGTGAAAGCAATTTACGGCAAATATGTAGGTATGGTAAATGAGTTTTTCTAAAACCCTAACAATCAGGACCACTAACAATTATGATCTAATTCGATTGAGAAATAGGAAATGATACAGGTTCAGTAATTATTTTTTTATAAAAATCAGACAAACGAGTAAAACGAGAACGAATAAAAGATGCTTTTATATAAATTTAACCATTTTATGCAGCAACCCGATAACTTCGCTGAGAGGAAAAATGGCGGAAACTCATCCAAGATGGCTCTCAGCGAGTCTTTTATCGATGTAATTTGATATACAAAGAGAAGCTATAGTGAAGTCGTCTATTTAATATAGAAAGAGATCAAATGTTGGTGGAACAATGAAAGCGAGGTCAATATGTATTTAGGTACATGTTTCAAAAAAGCTATATTTTCTTCTTATTGTGTCATGAATGTTTTCAAACCAGTGTGGTGAAAGGATTAAAGTGCATCTCAGAAGCTCTTTTTTTTTTGCACTTATATCTTTTTGAGACTGAACTATTTACGTATGAGACATTATGACAAACAAACTTCACGATTAATAACAAATCTTGTCACCTCTTGACACTCTTGTAACCTCGAAAAAAGAATTCAGTCCCTAGTAAAGCTGAGAATAACGATAGAACAACATCCATAACATTTTCACATAACCTAAAAAAATGTACTTTGCGTAATTTTTTTAGCATTTGCACATTTGTGTAGCTGAAATTCAGCGCTGCATGTAGCGTTGCGTAACATTTTTCTTCGAAAGAGGTTTTACCCAGCAAAGTCGTAGTAACCGTAATAAATGAGCTGCTGTTGTAGCTCATATCTCTTTTACGCAAAAAAATAAAAAGCGACGGAAGGTAAAGCTTAGGCGAGACACAGCGCCCCAATTTTTTTACTACATCGTATAGTTAAAGTTTTAGCTTATTGTTCGTTTTATTGCGCCTCTTTCACTCCACAAGCTATATTCCATAAAGATACTTATATCTAATACAGTAATAAACTCCTACAGCCTACTGCCGGAATAAACCTTGAAGATGCAATAAAACGTCCGCTACTAACATGTGGCGTAAAAGGAGAGGATAGAGTTCTAGTTCTAGTAATGTGAAACACTGAAAAAATTGTTAAAACACTATTATTTAAAACTAGCGACGGGTGCAATGCTGATACTAAATATAATACGGAATGTCTAATGTGATTAGAAACCTCTAAAATTATCAGTGTTTCTCTACTATTATACATGTATTATACATATAAAGCTTCCTCTTGAATCACTCTGTCTATTAAAAAAAAACAAATCAAAATCCGTTGCGTAGTTTTAAAGATCTAAGCTTACATAGGGACAGACCAGTGGGAAGCGACTTTGTTTTATACTATGTAGTGATATTACATAACCTTAGTAATTACACGCAGAATAATACCAATAATCTCGAGGCAGTGTTTAGTTCATGCAAATCGAATCGAACACGTTGCCCATCACGGCCTTAATCGAAAATCAATCGTGCTTATTCAATGCAAATAGGCAGGTGTGGAGGAAAATTGCGAACGTATATTACATTTCGTAGGACATTTATATGCGTATTATACAAGCTGAAAGTAATTAGTAGAAGGAATTACTAACCTTATCCCTCGGCAATCTAAGTTATATAATTCTAGAAGCTTTAACCGACGACCGCGACGACGCTACGAGACGGCATCAATCGATTTTCTAAATCGATGTGTTCTAGATAAGGCACCCTATATCACCCTATTCATTTACAGCGGCCTTCAAGAAATATTGCAGTTGCTAACTTGGAAACTAACACACGCAAAGTATTTCGTGCTTTTCAAATTCCATAGTAGCGAAATTTTCAGGTTACATACTCGTACATGCTGCGGGTCGCTTACTTCTTACGTAATACCGGCAGACTGGTAATGCCTTGACTATTTTTCTCCACACTAGTGTAATAAGTAAAATAATATCCCAACTTTAAAACAAAACTAACCTTCAATACTTAACTCTGAATTGGAACTGGACTCGTTCGTTGGTTCAAATAGAAAAGGCCCAATCTCAAGAGCTGTTCAAACTTGCAAACTCACAAGAGGGCTAACTTTGGACAAAGATTTCTAACGCGCCCTTCGTGTAAAATATTCGGTCTAAGAGATCTTGTTAAAAAGTGCCTGTCATTATTTCAGTAACAATGTTCGACGGGCTGAAGCCAAGGGAAATATTCACGCTCCGACGGCGATTCTCTCCAAGATACATTGTTAGAGCGGAGATCGTCCTTGGATACAACGCCAATGAAAAATAATAAGCTGGAAATACTAGGTAACACATGAGACTAAAACAAAATGATCATCTATCTTATTTCTGCCCCTAATAATTGCGTCAGAATTTTCGGAGTAAATTGAGAGTTGATACAATTTGACAAACAAAGCCGATAACCAAACTTTGAATCGACATAAGACTCTTGCCTCCTTTCACTCCTTTCTCTGCTTTCATGAAAGGCTCAAGTCGTCATAGCTGAAAAGCCATTTCAAACTTCCTTTGATATACATTTACACGCTGCTCGTAATAACTTGTGGAAGAATTCAAGGCAGTTATTTATTATGAATGCGATACTCTCCTAACACATACTTATTATGATAAGAGCGATCCAATTAAAGAGTACGGTTTAATTGAATGAACAACACAATCTGTCTACTGTTTCACGTAGCGCTAACGAGGAGGTCGCCATAGCAGTGTAATTAAATCGCAAAAGACGCACACCGCTGGCGTTCAGACGCTCCTGAATAATATCCTCATTAGAAGTAGCCGCGAGCCGCGAGAAGTTACACAACGGCTCCAACCACCCACGGCAGCGCAAGAATTATGAGGACACGGTCTCATTCGCGACATCCTGCGGGAAGCGCGATCACTTGCGTCAGTCCGCAAGACCTTACACTAGCGTACTTAGTCACTTGTAGACGATGTCTCAGACGAATCAACTGAGATTTATTGTGTAGGACTCTCGCTTCCCATCTTATAATTTGCAGAAAAATCAACCCACAAACCGGTGAGGTCAGTGGAAAAGCAGAGGGTCATCTGACCCCACCCTATACTTTATCTGTCGAATTTGATCGAATGATACGCCCGCTCGTACACTAATGTCCTACTTGAACGAATATGAGTATTGTCTTTGCCACAGTCAGTTCTACCCCTCTTAACAACGGTATTGAAAACGAGTTCCAGCTCAGCTATTTAAGATGTTCTCAATAGTAACAATGATCACAGTAGGTAATTGTGCACTAACAATCTTGTAATCGACATATCGACGAAAATCGACGAAAAGGGCAAAACTGCGAGGTTATCTGAGTGATTTCAGCCCCGTTTTATCCCCGAAAAGGTTCAGCTGACGTGCTTCATGTCAATATTACTCGCGAAGCTGCTTCCTAATTTCACACCCGGCTGCCTATTAGGGGCACTAAGAGAACGGATTTTACGGTATTATTGTGTCAAAGGCTAAAAGGACTTAGGAGCCATAAAGGTTTAAATCGATAATGGCCAGTGGCCAAAACGGCGGGTGCTTGTATTAGCCTGACCGATCACGGATTTAACACCGTATTTATAGGCTTGGAAAACCTATCAAATGGTTTTCCAAGCCAAAATCTTTGGACCAGGCAGGAGCTCTGCGAATGACGCTGAAAAATGATACGCACTGAAGCTATTCAGACGATTCATTCATCTCGTAATGCGAGCGACACAATGATGGGATGGGCTGCGAAGGTCGTACTATTCACATATTGCCAATACCAACTGATTCTCTCTCATTAAAGGTACATCAAATCAATGTGTATATTGCACATTAATTGTAGAACCTATCTAATACTCGAACCTAGGCATTTCCTGATGACTTAGCTAGTACATAAAAATAGGGGTTCAAATATGAAATTCTCGTTCTAATGTATTCACAGTTTGTAATAAAATTTGCCTTAATGGTGTCAAACCGCATGGTTTTACCACACCATTAATACGAATAAGTACAATTATAAATTAAAAAAATATAATGACAATCATTAATAGATAGATAGATAAATAAAGGTATTTATTTGTTTGGCTTTCAATTAATTTTACATTCAGCTTTAACAATGTGTCCATACATCGAGAATTTGAGTAACTTTTGAATACGAGCTCCCAACGTGAAATAAACAGCAGGCTCGCAACATCGCAAAGTTTTTGGTTTAATCACTTTTTGGAAACTTCGACTTGAAGAATGAACGAGGAATTCAAAGTGATAGTGGAAGTCATCCATACCAAACTGTCAAGGAATGGCTTGACGTTACCCACAATATCGACCCATTTGCACCAAATCGTCCAAATAAAAATATGAGTGCCCCGTTATTTAACTGATCAGTAGAGAAGCGCGCGTTGAAGCTTGCCTTGACTTGTTAAAACGGTACAGAAATTAAGGGATTTTGGACCGGATTCTGTAACGTGCGACTAAAAGTGGATGCTTTACAATAGTCGTAGCGAATAACGCAATGGCTAAGCCCACACCGCAACAATGCCCCAAAGCGAAGGTTACCCATTATAATGGTTTATGGTTTGGTGTTTAGAGGCCACTTCATGGCGTAATTCACTACATCTTCCTCGACCCCGGTCAAGCAATAACAGCAGACATCTAAAGTGCAGAACTGCAAACAATGATGGCGAACCTAGCAGAGAAATAGGCCCGACTCGTCAACCGATCCTCACCATTATTGCTCCACGATAACGCAAGATCTCATACAGCTCGAGAAATCGTTTTAACATCACTTAAAGGACCTACAGTTAGAAACCCCCCGTACTCGTCAGACTTGAACAACCGAAAACCATTTTTCCGTGATTTGTGAAATATTTTGAAATTTTCTTGCTAGGACGCAGGACAGAATGCCTTCACACAGTTTGTTGAGTCCATGCCTCCAGAGTTGTATCACAATTGATTAAATAACCCATTTCTTCTTCTTATAATGATGGTAAAATGTTTGATTAAATAAATATACTAAATCGTAGACAAACAAATGTTTGCATTTTTCATCGTAAAACGGCAATTTCATATTTTAACCCCTAATATATTCACATAGTGTAGTGAACATAGTAAATTTGGCATTGTCATCGATGAGATCCATTACGTAGTAGTAGTAGGTAGGTATGTACGTAGGTATGATGTTGACATGTAGAGGAAGGTGATGACATGTGGAAGAAGGCAACGCCTGATTGTTTGCCTAGTCAAAGAAGATTCAGGGAGCGAGATGGATCGATGGCGTAATCAAAGTTCAAACTTTTAATTGGATTCACATTAGAATCGTAAAAGATGGGCACTAAATGTAAGAGATAAGCAGTGGCCAAAGCCATGCTGCGGATGGTGATGACAATAGCTTAATTGAATTTGTAACAAGAAGCTCCAGTGCTGGAAATAGAAGATAGTTAGATAGCTGAATTGGCAAGCAGCTGCCGAGCTGAGCTGCGCACTGAGCTCCATTAGCTCGGTGCGAAACTTTTAATCGCTTAAACTGTGTAATTATGTATGTACAAACCTACTCTATGTAGTACTTTCATTGATATTATTCCAGAGGGCATGAAAGGACATCAACAAAATATCGTCGTCATTGCAAATATTCTTGCCTTATGCTTAGTATAATATCAAAATGCCCCCCTACATTCGCAGCATAGCGACTTTCAACTATACGTGTGTGGATCAGGGGCAATTTTGCCTACGGATGCGTAGGTAACCTTGGACGGAGATGAGCGCTTCTTGGAGCGCGTGCTGTGTCCTTTGACACAAATGCGGATGCGCTCAATTGAAGCAGTGACCGTTATCGAACCGCGCTAAACACGACGCAAGGTATATGTGACTGTACGGTTTGCTGGCTGTCCACTTGATGAGTTCTAGAGGATCTAAATATAACACTGAAAACGACCCTGTTCAGTACTCAATCTCGAAATCTCAATCTGCAAAACCGCCATGATTTTGATCAAACGAAAATAAAAAATATTTTAGATTCAGATTATTTTATTTTACCTGCATGCATGCATATTTAATTTATGGAAGATTCATCTAAATTAAATTATTATTGAGACAAAAATTCAAACTAACCAAATTAACACTGAGACAAATCTTCATTTGGTCCATAAGTATAAAAGCATCCATACTAATATTATAAATTCAAAATTGTCTATGTCTGTTTGTATGTCTGTTACATGTTCAAGGCTAAACAGCTGAACGGGTTTAGATGAAATTTGGTAAGGAGATAGATAGATTACAATTGATGTATCTTCTTACTCTTGGGGATGAACATGGGCAACTAATTTTCAGGTACCACATGTGCAAAGCCATGGTCAGGAGCAAGTTTATTAGTTATTGTTACGTGTGTGGATTTCAGAAAAAAACTAGTGGTTTTATGCAGATCCAAGTTGTCAAACTTAAATCCTACTACCACTTTTGTATGAGCCAATGACCATCTCTGATGTCAAAGTTATCAGGCCTCCCAAAGGTGTGCATCATCATCACTTTTTAAAGCTGAGACCGACAGCATAATTTGATGTCTGTTGTTCATCTGTTAAGAATAACTAAATTAGCTATGCCACATACACTTCCAGTAGAAGATTATTTAACTGGGTAAAAACCTAGTTAAATAATCTGACGCACACTGTAGTATGGTCTTGTCATGAACTCTTCCCTTTGACCTTTGTGGCCCAGTGGGCCCAGTGGGCCTGTGCTGAGACACAGAAAGTTGCAAGTTTGATTACACTGCGGTATAAATGTTTGTATGATCTGCAAATATTTGTCTCTGGTCTGGGTGTTACTATATATAATATATAGGGTAGGGTAGGATAGGATACCACATGACTGATTGACTATATACTTTTTTTTTGTAAATACATACCTAATATACATAGAAACACCCAACCCCAAGACAAATGCAGATCATACAAACATTTATACCGCAGCAGGAATTTATTTATGAACTGGTGTATTTGTTGTTCCCAATATTACACCCATGTTGGCCAGCATTTGAAATAATTTGGACTAGCCCATGTTGTTTTCAAATCCAAACTGTGTTCAGGTCATACAGCAGTTCTACCAAGACTATATCATCGGAAACTTCAATAGTGAGTGATTACTATGATCACAATGCCATTGATGTAAAGCCATTGACAGCCCAAATGTAAAAGCTTGAAATCATAGGTATCTTGTTTTTTTTGAGTAAAATTTGAAAATTTGAATTTTGGATAAAATTTCTTATATAATGTAGGTACATTTCTTAGAGCATGTAACATTTCATTATTTCATATTATTTCTTAGTGAGGTACCTAATATTGAGTAAGTAGTAAGTGCTTATGTAATCAATTAATAAGAAAAGTGTTTTTTACAACGAAGATTGATTATTATGTGATATATAATCAATACCTATGCTCCGATGAAACTAAGCCAAACAAAGAGGTATTCCTATGAACATATACTTAGATATTTTTGTAAGTACTTACTTGCTAGTCAATTTTAATGTTATACCTAATGTTTGGTCACATAGGAATGTACCCACCGGTTATAATGGTCTAAAACATATAAGTGTCAATAATTTGATACCTACCAAGTGGGAAAGTAATACATAACTATCCTAATTTTGGATTTTATAAATTAAGAAGGCATTAAAATATTTTTTCCCAGGCTTATCTAATACTGAGTAACTGATATTTTGAAATCCACGTACATACGAATCATAATATGCAGTTATTTCGATAATATTAGAAAATTCTAACCGACGAGCGACGGGGCGTGGTCTTCTCCGGCTCCAATTTGGCCGCACATTGCAATTTACACTACCGCATAACGAAATTTTCACAGGACAATATTAAATGCATAAACCTTAATAATAATTTCATAGAAAAAGAAGTCATTTACATTTAAAAATATTTAAAAATCGTACTCACATCCAGAGACTCCTTTGACGCCATCTTCGCACACAACAAATTTGACGTTTGTCAAAAAATCGATAATTTTTTTTTTTTTTTTTTTTCTTTCTTCGCTCATATGAGCAGGCTAAAGTCTAGAGACCATACTGCCTTGTCTTGCGTTAAATAATTTCATCCGTTTCAAGGGTAAATTTTATGTCTTTCGTAAGTTTCATAAACAATGTTTATGTATTCATCAAAATACTTTGATACGTCTGAACGATTTTTTTTTTTTTTTTTAACTTGAACAAGTATTTTATTTTGCTAATAATATTATAAAATAGTTATGTACTTACATATTTATTATTGTAAATAAAAAAAATTTTTTTTTTTTTGGTTTCCCATTTTTTGTTATTTTTTTAATAGTTAATTACTATAATATTCTTTTACATTTATAATTATATTATCTATGTACATTTTGCACATTTTTATATATCTATTAAAATACTAAATAAAAACTTATACAACTCTATATAGGTTGACTCATTCTTAAGTAGCTCCAGAATACAACGCGGGACCAAATCAGGCTCACCATAAATTTGGAGGAGTCCATCTATCAGTACAAGGCGCTGAATACTGAATGATGGACAATCAAAAAATATATGATTTAATGATTGAACTTCTCGTGACTGACAATGCTCACAATCAGAAGAGTCAACCAGCTTTAAGCGATAGAGATGATAGTTCAAACGACAGTGACCAAAGCGCATTCGACAGATTGTAGAATAAAATTTTCTATTTAAGAAAATCTTACTCTTACAAAACCACGGTATAGAATCAATCTGGACATCGAGAGTTGCATACCAGGAACCTTTATTTTCGACTTGCGTATAGTGATACGAATGTCTTCCCCATGCATGACACATCCGTTGTTTTAGGAGACTTACAACGTCTGTGTATGGTAACAAGACATCTGCATCACCACCGCTTTCAATATTAGATGATATGGTATTTGAAAACTTAACTATCGTATTAGCTAGATAATCTGCTTTTTCATTTCCTTCAACACCTTTATGTGAAGGCACCCACACGAAGCTAACATTAATATTTAAATCAAACAACTCCACCCATAGCTGTTTTATTAAGTAAATGATGTAATTAGTGTCAGCATGCAATTTGTTATTTGCCAGGTTTTTTAGAACACTCATGCTGTCACTAACAACAACCCATTTATTGTGTCCCAAGTTACGACTTTTAATATGTTTTAAAGCGCTCAAGATTGCAACAGCTTCAGCTGTGAAAATACTAGCGAATTTATCCATTTTATGACCAACACCAATATTCAAAGACGATTCAAATATGGCAAAAGACACAGCGTTATCGTTTTTGGCTCCATCCGTATAGACAAACTTGTGATCTGTCCATTCAGACAGCATTGTGCACACTTCTTCTTTACTTGACAAAGCATTATCAATTACTACATTAATTTCTGGGAATTTACTATTAAAAGATCCTTCATAGCAAGGTAAGGTATGATTTGCCTGATATATATTTAAATTTTGAAGAAATTGTTTAAAACTCTGAAAGCCCTGAAGCATAAAAAAAGATTTAAAAACCCCTTGGGCTCCGGACAGATTAGTCAAAAGACTATTGCCAGAAACACAATGAAGTTTTAATATAAACCTTTCTTTTAGGTAATTCAAACGAATATTAATTGGTGGAAGCCTGCATTCAATCTGCATAGCATTGATAGGAGTACTCCTAAATGCCCCTGTGATTAAACGCAAACATTTATTTTGAAATGTATTCATTCTATTTACAATTTTTACATCGGCAGCATAACAAACGAAGCCATATTCAAAATGACTACGAACTAAAGATTTGTACAATGTTAATAAAATCCTTGGATCTGCTCCCCAATAAGAGCCTGACAAAGACTTTATTACATTGTGAGCTTTTTGAGCTTTGCAAATGATTTGTTTAGAGTAATTATTCCAGGATAAATTATGGGAGAATAATACTCCCAAGAACTTAACTTCAAGAGACACTGGCAAAGGTGCATTTTTATAATAAATCGCTGGCAAGTTATTAGATTTTTTCCCAAAAACCACTACCTTAGACTTCGACGAATTAACATCAAGATCTAAATAAGAAAAGTATTTTTCAAGTTTTGTCAATGCGTCATTGACAATTTCAGCTACAGGAGCTAAATCTGCTCCCGACGCATAAACAACCAAATCATCTGCAAATTGAAGATTTTTAACATGTGAACCTAATATTAAATTTAAACGAAATATATACAAAATGAAAATTAAGGGTGACAGAATGCCACCCTGAGATACACCTACAGAAGAATATCTTGGTCCATAGAGATGTTTATTGTATTTTACAAAGACTTCTCGATCTGAGAAAAAACATTGGATCCAATTTATAATTTTTTCAGGAATGCCTAGTAATAGCAGTTCTTGACAAAGAATTTCAATATTGACGCTATTAAAAGCGCCTGAAATGTCAAAGAAAACAGCGACAAGATGATTGTTTGCAGCCAAGGAATGACATATATCAAGTTGTAATTGACAAATACTCTCCCGAGCAGAACGATTTCTACGAAAACCGAACTGATTGGAAGGTAAAAGTTTGTGATGTTCTACATAAAATTCCAAACGTTGCTTTAGCAATTGCTCAAAAATTTTACCGACACATGAAGTGAGCGCAATAGGACGATAAGATTCAGGGCATAATTTGGGTTTATTGGGTTTCAAAATTGGTACTAAACAGTCAGTTTTCCAATTGTGAGGTACTATATTATTTTGCCAAAGTAAATTTAAAATTTGGAGAAAAATTGTCAAACAGTTTCTATTCATTTTCTTAAAGATTATAAATGGAACTCCATCAAGACCAAAAGCAGTATCCCTCCTAGAGAAAATGGCAGAAGTTAATTCACTATATGAAAAAGAGTCTACAAGAAAGCTATTATTAGAATTTAAATTATTTGATTTAAGTGTTTTCGATTTAGGTAGTACAAAATCAGGAGTATATTTGGATAAAAAATCACAAATCCATGAGTCGTCTTCATATTGAATAGGTTTATAGTAAGATTTATTAAATTTACGCATGAACTTCCATACAACGGTTAATGGAGTGCATCGATTGAAAGTTTCACAAAGAGAGACCCAGCTTTTTTGTCGTTCTATTTTTATTGTAAGTTTCTTATGAGCTCGCAGTCTCTTGAACTCCAAATAGCTTTCTTCTGTTGGATTGAATTTAAAATTTAAATATGCTTCTTTGGATTTCAAAACAGCTGCTGAACATTTTTCATTCCACCAAGGCAGATAAGGTTTTTTACCAGGTTTATTAACACATGACTGTTGACTGTCAGTGTCAGTGACATCGACAACAGAAGAATTTCTGCTTACAATAGACCTATCAACGGCCGTACGCAATACTTTACAAAAATCTAAATAGGAATCTTGCGGACATTCAGTATCCACTATAAAATCAACCAACATTTTATCCATGCAACTACTAAACATTTTCCAATCTGTAAGTTTGTAATTTGGATAGATTGGTAAATGTCTCAAATTATGACAACTAGGATCCGAACCAGTGATATTGTTATTCAATAAAACTTTAACTATTACAGGAAGATGATAGCTTGTGCCGACTGGGCTATCATAAACAGACCAGTCACAATGTAGCGCCAATGATGGCGAAACCAACGACAAATCTAATGCGTTCGGACGCCAGGACAACGAACCAATCGTCGTTGGCAGACCATCATTTAACAAAACTAAGTTATTGTCGTCAATCACTTCCAAAACATCTCTACCACGAGGAGTGTCAGAACTGCAACCCCAGGAGGTATGATGTGCATTGAAGTCTCCTGCAAATATGAATGGACCAGGAATAGACTTGATTAGTGCGTCAAATTTGCTTTTACTAAAGGCTGGACTACAGTTTGTTGGGCTATAAAAACTGACTATGCTCATAACTTTCTTATTAATTGTTACT
Organism: Lampropteryx suffumata; assembly: GCA_948098915.1. Taxonomy (NCBI): domain Eukaryota; kingdom Metazoa; phylum Arthropoda; class Insecta; order Lepidoptera; family Geometridae; genus Lampropteryx; species Lampropteryx suffumata. The sequence goes on from OX402563.1 coordinate 8,311,236, forward strand.
TTAATACAAATATTTTGTAGTGAGTCATCAAAAAACGTGTTGACTTTAGAATATGCGATACTATTGTGAATTAGAATAGCTACACCATTATGATTGTTTCCACAATCATTACGTTCAATGTTATAATGTTTTATTTTGAATGTTTGGTATGGTTTAAACCATGTTTCAGAAATAATTGCAATATGAATGTTATTTGAATAAAGGAAGTTTGTAAATATATGTTTGTTACTGTTTAGACTTTGTGCATTCCATTGAATAATATTTAAAAAATCCATTATGATGTTGGAGGTAACTTGTTACTTAGAGTTTTTTTTAGGGTATCTCTAATAGACCCTGAATTTATGGGGACATCTTTGTTTGTTATAATTTTAGTGATTGTTTCTATTAAAATATTAATAAAAACTTCAGACTTCATGAGATTATTAACCTGTACATCAAGTGTCCTAGCTGACAATGCTGGGAAAGACTTAGAGTCGAAAAGTTCTGAGTATGTGGCAGATCGAGATTTTATTTGATTTTCTTCTACCTTCTGCTTTTTAATAGGGCAAGCAGCAGATATTGCGATGTGATTGCCACCGCAGTTTGAGCATTTTGCATCTTTAGTTTCAATACTACAGCTTTTGAAGTTATGCGTGCCGGAGCAGATGCTGCAGACCTCTGTGTTGCGACAAAACTTAGCAATGTGGCCGTACCGCATGCACTTTAAGCACTGTTTTACAGGGGGTATGTATGATTTCACTTCATGTCGCCAAGAGTCCAAGTATACATATTCGGGGAGCTGAGTCGACGCGAATGTAACAGCAACCGCTTGGGTTGGCTGGAACGAGACACTACCCTCACCTCGCACCCTACGCATAAATCTTCTGACCTGTATTATATTTTTGGAGCTGCCAATAAGCGAAAAAATTTGCTGATTTGACATCTCAGTAGGAACAGATGTCAGAACACCTGTTACCTCCGTGTCGCCTGCTGGGATGGTGGCTTTTAGCGATAGCTGTTCCAGTAGTTTTTTATTTTGTATAAAAACATTGGCGTTGTTAGATAGGTCAAATGTTATTCCTATCTTGTACCTATTTATTGATCTCAGATGTAAAACTCCAGAGACGCAATGTTCACGCAATGCTTTGGAAAGTTTTAAGCGGTCACGGTCATTAAAAGCAACACCGTCATCAGTGTGCGTCAGGAATACGATGAATCCGTCCGACTTGTTGGAATTATCCGGGTATTTTCGTATGTATCCTTGAACTTTATAAATCTCATACCTGTCCTTTTCCTTACTGTTTTTTTTGACCCCTTGTGGAGATTCGACCGAGTCGGAGTCTGAGGTCGACCCTTCCGACCGGTCTTCATCCGGAGGTGGAGGCTGCTCACACCTCTTCCTCTTTTTCCCCATGGCTTACCGGTACCAGTACTAGCTTTGTATTTTATTTACAACGAAAAAGATTATATATTTACAGAATTACAATTAAATTACAAAAAGATTTCGAGAGTTCGCGCCTTTCCACTTTCGAGGTTCCCGCCTTTTTTTTCCTAAAAAAAATCGATAACAAACAAAGGTTTTGTGTTCGGATTATGTACAATACTATATCTTGCAGTAAATTATACCAAATGATTCGAAAACTGTTGCAAGTCAGCGAATACAAATTAAATAAAAAAGTACCTGTACCTACGTAAAAATAATTTATTCATTAATTAATATTGTCATTCATCAAATCATCAAGTATACCTAATACAGACGTATCCGAACTAAGGGAACGTCAATGTCAAATGTCATAATATAAATAAAATGAATATATTGTATTTATTGTCTGTGGTATTGCGTTTCGTTCGGTGTTCGGTGACGTGACTGACGCGATTTCGTGCCGACAAAACAAAATGATAATCATCAAAATGTTCTAAGACCGACAAATTATGTTATTTGATTGCTTTGCGCGATTATTTCAGTGATTGTGTTACTGTAAAATTAGTTAGTGCAGACTTGCAGTGCAGGCAGTGCCCGCGATATTATTTTCAATTACCTATTGTCCATAATAATAACAAACAAGGTACATAAAACGATGTATTTACCTATTGAAAATTATTCTGCATCAAAAATTTGGTAGATCTTGTATTCAACACAAATTTATGCTTGCATAGTTAGTTCGACAAGTTGGAAATGATGTAATTGTGGTAGTAGCCAAACTTGTCGAATGATGTTTATGAGTTCCCTGTTTATGAATACGAGTCCCTGTGACCCCACTATACAGGCTTTTTAGTCCTAGTGTGGGGAACAGAGTCACTTAGCGGTACTACTTTTATATTTATATAGAGGAAAATTATTATAAGAACATAAATGTGTACCAGCTCTCTGTTTTGAAAATAAATTATTTATTATTATTATATATTATTTATAATTCTATGCAGCTCAAAATCTCATATTAAATCTTGTTGAATTTTCTCAGTGTGTCAAGATCGTCAAAATGCGGTTAAGAAGACTATCAGCAGTATTCTGGTCCACATGTATAATTGCGTTTATATTTATCCTCTATGTGGTCACTGATCTGAGCTTCAAACTACCTAATATCAGGCCTGAAGCTCATGAAGTAGATGATGTAAGTATTCTTTTATATAATAAACTAGCTGCTTAAAAAATAGCCTATGTCCATCCCCAAGATACAATCTATCTCCGTTACAAGTTTAATCAAGATTCATTCCGCTGTTTAGCATTGACAATGTAACAGACAGACCAACAGTTTGAATTTGAATTTGGATTTGAAAATTATGGATTCCTAAACAAATAAAGAGCAGTATAATTGTTAGTTCTGTAAGTAACTTGAAATTTGTTCTGTAAGTTCTGTAAGTACCTAAGTACCTACTCATGTTTTGGGAACATGGAAACACATTTTTAAATAACAAACTTAAAATAAACCTATTTGACAACACTGATTTGAAGGATGGCCTCTCAAGTCATAGGCAATTATAAATCAACAATAAATACACTCTGCGAAGTGCAATTCTTATGCATTCTTAAACAGTATTGTAGACTTAAGAGCAGATAGGTGAGGAGTATCCATACCTACCTTGTAATTATATACATTGTGATACATTATAATGTAATGGAATGCAATTTATCTGTTATTAAGGCTATTTATTAGCTTATCTTGTCCGATCTTGTTATTTTATTATTATAAAAAAAAAGTGAATACTTAAATAAATACAAACAGAATCATAACAAAAACAGAGTGAGCATTTCATTTATATTGAATATATGCTGCTACAAACTGTAATAATTGTCTGAAAACTGTTATACAAAGTGTCATTATTAAGTTTCTTTCAGAGCAAATGGTCAGAGTTTGAATCAAAGCTCAAGCGTATTGAGAATGAACTGAGTCAGCACAGTGCAATGGTTGGTGAAATCAAGACGGCAGTTGATGAAATGGTGGAACAATCCCACGAGTTTCATCCACCACAGAAAAGACCTAAGGCAGAACCAAAGCAAAGAGATGTCAAAGTGGTTGGCGATGAACCACCGAGAATGAGGGTCAAATTCAATGAGACAGCTTGTCCTATACAAAAGACAAGTGTACCTAAGACTGATGTTCAGGTAAAATGCTAATAATAATACTCTATTTTTATAATTTTATCCAGGGACCTACCTACTGCTTCGAAGCTTTATAACTATCTCGCCATACTCACCCCACTTACTTTCCCGTTATTAACATTTTGTTTTTCAGCTCAGGTTGTACTGTATGTGTATAAATGTGAGAGTCTTTCATTCTTTCATTTTTCTCTTAAAATCAGTATAAACTAGCTGAAAGAAAACTTTCAGAGAAAAAAAATTAGAGCCTCAAGACCTAATCTAATAGATACCTAGCATCTAGCAAAAATCATTATTATGAATTTGCCAGTTTTATGAAAAAATAATGTTATAATTCCAATGCCAGTCAATCCATCCATGATCAAGCAGACTGCAAGCTTGTTATTGTAATCCATATATCCATATTTTTATTATTAGTAATACTAAAACATTAGTCATGACTTTCTTGACTGACTTTTATAACTATTGAACATGAGTATATTGTTTTAGTTTATCGCATTCAATATTCAATTACATATATAGATCTACTATAGAGAGATCTATGTAGAGATTATAAGCAAACTTAATAAGTACTTAAACTAAAGTACTTACCTACATTTGAGTGCTTATTATTAATATGTACTTACCGCACAAGCTATTTGTTAACTTATCTAGAATTTCTCTAGCTTAATTGCACCTATATTGAGGGTGGGCGCTGATACCTATCATACAGGATTTTTATTATCTTAGTTTAGGTGTCAGTTGTATCACATTATGTACCTTGTAACTTCCTTAGGTTAAGAAATTATGTATATCTCTAACTTGTACTTATTGTTAGCTAGGGTGCTCAATAAACAATACAATACAATACAATACTTAAACGTAAAAAGTGAACATGGTGTCATGAATTTCGCTACCGCACAAAAAAACCAACATACCTATAATAATAGGTACCTATATTGTTACAATAATTACGTAATTTTGAAAATCCAATTTTTTTGTTGACTTTTTTTAATTATTGAAATGAAAATACTCTTAGGTGGTTACCTAATTCTCGTTATTTTCAGATGCTTTCTATGTATGAAAGAATAATGTTTGATGACAAAGATGGTGGTGTATGGAAACAAGGGTGGAACATAGAGTACAAGGAAGATCAGTGGAGCCAGAAGAATAAACTCAAAGTATTTATTATACCGCACTCTCATAATGATCCAGGTGAGGGTTTAATTAAACTGTACTAATCTATACTTACTAACTTAGACTTACATATTTTAACATTGTTACTTTAATATTGTTATAATAAGTAATTATATACTCGTATTAATACGTGAAGCAAAATCTTTGTACCCCTCTTTACGAAAATTGCGCGGATGGAGGAGTATGAAATTTCGCACACTTATAGTTTATAGAGGAGTGCAGAATGCTAATATTTTTTTCAAATTATGCATAAAAAATACATTAGTTATTATTTATTTGAGGTCGAATTTCTATCAGTAGGCGACCACTAGTTAGGTATTATATTAAGCGAGGTTTAGACTAGCAAGTTCTTCCTGCAATTTCTTGAGCGAGTACTTGCTGCTTCGTTTACATTACATGCAATATTTGTAGCTCAATTCGCTTTCGCAAGTGACCCGCAAGATCTTCCTTGCAAGTTCTTGCGTGATTGTTTAGATTAGCAATGACTTGCTGCGATTTCTTGGGCAAATATTCTCTGGTCCGTTTAGATTGCCTGCAATTTTTGTAGCACAAGTTGCTTTCGGAAGTCACCAGCAAGATCTCGCTTAGAAGTTCTTGCAAAACTGTTTACATTTATGAGTATACAATAACCACGTTTAAAATTAAATTTTACTAAATATTATTGAAACGGTCATTGGCAAAATTGTGTCAACCAGATGCAGAGCCATATAATAAAAGAAGAAGAAGAAGAGACGTGTTTGTGCATTTATTAACGAAACATAAAAAAATGCCTAGCTGTAGGAAAATACGTGTTGCTGCTGCTATGGTAGTGTTGGGCAGTGTAAAAAAACGCAAGGATCGAAAATGGGTAAAAGAATGGATACAAAGAAGAGATACTGTTGGAATACAAATGAATTTATTATTGGAGCTGAAAAATGAAGAACCTTCACAATATAAAAATTTCTTGAGAATGACGGAAGATAACTTCAATATGTTGTTATCAGACATTCGTCCAATTATTGAAAAGCAAGATACTAAAATGCGTGCTGCTATTCCCGCCAGGGTCCGTCTTTATGTTACTCTTCGATATCTAGCAACAGGTAAGTAAATAAAACAAAGAATTCAAAAACTTCTGTTTAATCGAATTACTGAATCAAAAACTACAAACTATTAATACGATAAATCAATATTTATTGTTTCAGGTGATTCCTTCCACTCTTTAGCATATTTATTTCGAATTCCTGTTTGCACAATATCAATCATTGTGATGGAATGTTGTCTTGCTCTGTACGATCGCCTTCATTCACGTTACTTAAAGGTAAGCTATCTATTAAATATCGTACGCCATTAATATCGATATAAAGTGAATCACCATCTGAGATAGTTGCTGTTTTTTTACTTGCATTCAATTCACCACTAGGCATTGGCTCATTGTCATTGTAGTATTTTTTGGCATCAATTTCGGTATAATCGATAATTAGACGTTGTATTTTGCGTTTCAATTCGCCTTTATATTTGTTAAAATGCATATTCCTGATTTCACTAGCTATATAGTCACCGAAGATTTGGAATTCATCATCAGGCTTTTTTAATATTTGAGCAGCTTTTGCCAATTGATCGCTTTGTGGTGTGGATTTTTTTGAACGTTTGGTTGAGCTTTCAGACGAAGATTCATTTTCTACACTTGCAGTGATTTCTTCAATTTCGGCAGCACTGTCCTGAAATAAATATTTTTGTTTATATATTTCAGATGCCGACTTCGGAAACTGAATGGTTGGAAATTGCTAAAGGCTTTGAAGAGAAATGGAACTTTCCACATTGTATAGGAGCATTGGACGGAAAGCATATTCAAATACAGGCGCCCGCTAATAGTGGCAGCTTTTATTATAATTATAAAGGCACTCATAGCATTGTTCTGTTAGCCTTGGTAGATTCATTTTACAGATTTATATATGTAAATATAGGTTGTAATGGCAGAATTTCTGATGGAGGCGTTTTTAATAATTGCAACTTATCAAGGGCCCTAGAAAACAATACTTTAAATTTGCCTTTACACAGACCTTTACCAGGCAGTGACAAGGTTGCACCTTATGTCATTGTAGCTGACGATGCCTTTGCCTTAAAACCATATTTAATGAAACCCTATGGATTTAGAAATCAACCGGGTCCGAATCGAATATTTAATTATCGTCTATCTAGAGCGAGGAACACTGTTGAGGATGTTTTTGGGCATGTTGCTTCTCGATTTAGAGTTCTTCGAACACCAATTATGCTGAGCCCAATTAAAACTAGAAATGTTGTTGCCGCTATATGTATCTTGCATAATTTTCTTATTGAAAGGAATCCAAACTACTTATTACGTCAAGAAAATAACAGTTTACATTCTTTGCTACCTTTGCAGTCTGCTCAGCAAAATAATCCACCAGTTAATGCAAAATCAGTACGAGAACAATTTCGGAATTATTTTGTTAGTCCGGAAGGTGAAATAAGTTGGCAGTATACTAAAATTTGAGTACTTTGTATAAAAATTGCAAATAAACACTTGTACCTACTATAATTAATGTTTTATTCTTACCATGGAATCTCCGGTCACTGCTGGTGTATGTTGAGATGTAGTAAATTTCAACATCTCAAAGAAATCCCATTTGCTTGTATATATTTCATTTGAACTTTGTCCGCTTTTACGCTGTTGTTCCTTTTTAAGTTCTTGTCCAAACTGGGTTTTCAAATTATGTAGTTTTTTACTTATTTCACTATCACTGGTATTGAATTCCATTGCCAGACTTTGCAAAGTGGCATTTTTCTTAATTTTGTTGCGATAATCCTTGCTTTTAGTATCCCACAATTCTCTGTGCTGTTCATACTTTTCTATTAGCTGCACAATTTCATTTCGCGCCCATACTTTTTTAACTGACATCTTGTACAAGATACAAAACTTTATTTTGCAAACAAATAAACCCAGAAGTTCTTGCTGCAATGTCAAAATACCGTTTACACGTGTGACTTCCGACAAGTCTGTGCAAGTTGGAATACTTGCAGAAGTTAGCTTGCCACAACAGTTTACACAGTAGTAACTCCTAGCGGAAGTCGCCTTCTGCAAAATTTATTGCAAATCTAAACTCGCAAGCCTCGCAAGCTGAAAAAATTGCAGAAGTTGCTTGCCGCGGCCGTTTTTTTGCGTTTACACATATAACTTGTAGCAAGTTCCGCAAGCTGTAAAACTTGCAGAAGTTAGCTTGCCACACCTGTTTAAACAGTGGTAACAGCTTGCGGAAGTCAACTTCTGCAAGCTTTATTGCTAGTCTAAACCTCGCTTTAGATAGGAGTTAGACGTCTGTGAATCACTCTGTTATAGCTGGACAAAATTTTATGGGTACATAGTTACTAGATAAGTTATGATTTGTAGTTAGAGTTCTGAAGGTTAACAAGGAATCTTATAGTTTCGCTATATCTGTCTGTCTGTCTATCCGCCCCTAAACTAAACTAGCACGCAGACAATAGGTTTTGTACGGAAAATTTGTACAGTAATACGTATTTGTACATAGTCACATGGTCTATATATAAAAGGCGATGTGTGTATCTAGTATGTTCCCTATAGACTCCGAAACGGCTAGAAACTATTTCGATGTCATTTTTAGGAAATTTTCTGATTGGCCTAGCGGGTGATCCTGCGAGTTCGGATCAACAGAACTTTTTTTTTGCGTCTATCTAATTTTTTATGAGTAGGTATAGATTGTGTCTTAGGAACGGACATAGGCTACTTTGTCCCTACTATGCGTGCGAAGCCGCGGGCAGAAGGTAGTTACAAAAAAAACATTAATTAAATATTTTGGGGGTGCTTTTTCTACATGTAGTGGGAAGTTTTTTTTTATTCACTACCACATCGTGTGGGATATCATTCGATAGGTCCTTTAATTATATTACGAGGTTTCTTAACCCTAGATAAATAACCTACGTCGAATCGACGTAACCGATTTTGAAAAATTGATATAATTCGTTCGTTTTTCGCATCACTAAACTGGCTGTCCCGGCCAGCTCAGTCGGTCCGCAGAGCTTGCAGGAAACACCTGTTTGGCTCAGGTAAGTGCAATACTTTCGTCAATATTTACCTACTGTACGTCGAAGTGACGTATGATTATCTTTAGATTCAGTTTTACAATTTTTGAAAAAATGCATTCAAATTACTTTTGTGAGAATATTAATTATTTTTATTAGTTCACTATTTGGTCAAACTAATGTAAAATACCTGTAAAGCTGAAAAATATGAACTCCAGACGTGTAGGAACATCCATGTTCTATTATGATGGGCTGTTGACGTTAGTGTCCTATAAACCGAAACCGAGCAAAATTGTGTTAGTTTTATCATCGTGCGATGAAGAGGGCACGGTTCATTGTACGGCAGGCAAGCCAAATATGATTAATTTTTATAAATAATAGGATTATTAAATAATAAGACTGACGGAGATATTTTGGTGTCTATGTTTGGTATAGTAAGATAAGAAGTAACGTGTTTAGTGCTTCTAAATTTTTTTTCTAATAAAAATGTTGATTATCCTTTTTGTCTTGCCATTATCCACAACATAATAACATTTATCTAGACATATTACCATATTCATAAACGAAGTATACAGGGAATTCAGGAACTAGTATTTTAAGCCTGAACGAGGAGATTCCGACCATGAAAATTAACAGTTGTGGGGGTACAAATCCTAAGAATTAATATTTTTAGATTTCCATACAAAAACATTCAAGAAATAAAATTGACAACCCTTTTTATTTTGTCAACAATGTTTCTAAGTGCGTTACCTACATACCTAGTTTTGCGTGAGTTTAAATTGTCTGCTAAGCTAGGCTAGATACCTAGGTTGGTGTATGTAAGTATCTTTTTACGTAGGTACCTACATTACATACTGACTGCGGTATTCAATGTTGTTGCGGTATTCAAACACAAGCCATGTTTTTTCGTTTGTAGCACAAAACTAAGTAGATATTTATTTAGTAACTACCTACTAATCCAGCGGCTAATCTAATTACCTATTCGACTCTTGAAAAACAATGTTTTTAATTTTATGGTAAAAGAAGCAATTACTTAGGTATGTAGATTACATACCGTTTAATGTCTTGTTCTAGGCGGATCCATAAAATTTTGAAAATTGACAATAACAAACACCACATTACACGATTAGTAGGTACCTATTCTAGGTACTACCTCCTAGATATCCAACACAAAGCACTTATGATTGAGTTAAAAAAACACATGGTCACTCACAATGGTCACAAGAATGGTTCAATGTGCCAATCTATGGTTCATGGTTTGGCGCGGCACCAACACTCTAAATCAGGGGTCGGCAACCGGCGGCCCGCGGGCCGCATGCGGCCCGTAGACTATCTCGGTGCGGCCCGCAACCCTGAGGTCCGTAAGAAAAAAATAAAAAGGCCATATAAATTCACTAGAATTTATACGGCCATGCTGCTGGGCCATGAGAGTATTCTTGAAAGCTCGCTCCCACGCGGGGTGATAAAAATGTACCTCTATTTCATTTCTTAAGAACTGTTTATCAAGACTGTGATGTTATGTATTGTTTCTACCGAAAATAAATATTTGCTGTACTTATTCAATTCTTGGCAATTTCTTTTGCGTTTATCCGCCGCACGTGCGGCGGCGGGCGGCTCCTTTGAGACAATAGGCGGGGCGGCAGTCTTTGATTAGACGCAGGTGTGCGGCGGCGAAAAAATTCAAAGCGACCGGTTTTAGTTAAAATCACAGCCGCGCGCAGCTCTCGCCACATTCGGTTGTGGAAATTCGCCGGAAACTCACGTCTCATCTGGTTGCTAGCTACGCGTTTCGTTTCACCTTTCTTCCCTTCGCTGATAGCTTCTCACGCACGACGTATGAGGTAAGTTGTATGCACTCGCGAGCATTTTGCTTTATTTTATTTACTGCTTGTTAATGTGAACCTTCAGATTGATGGGTAAATGTTATAAGGACGGGGATAGTAGTTACATGACATGAAGTTAGTTACGAGTGTGTCATGTTTTAATTATTATTTGAATGTGGAGTTGAATTTGTAGGTGCTAACTGGAACATATAATTTTACAACGAATTTAATTTTTTTCATTATTGTTACAGAATAATTATATAAACATGGCTTCAAGAAAAAGGAAGATAGAAGAAGAAAAAAGAGTTTTTAACGAATTATGGACAGAATTATACTTTTTTATCGAGTTTAAAGGAAAACCGTTATGCTTGATTTGTCAAAAGAGTATTTCTGTAGTAAAGGAATATAACCTGAAGCGACATTACGACACCGAGCACAAAGCTAAATTTGACTGTCTTGAAGGAGAAATACGGAAAAGGAAAATTTCCACTTTGAAATCGTCATTACAAAATCAACAAAACATATTTAAGGTTTTGGCAGACAACAGCGAATCGAATGTTCGGGCCAGTTACAGGGTAGCAGAGATTCTTGCAAAAAGTGGACGTCCGTTTACCGATAGTGAATTAGTAAAAGAGTGTGTCTTAGCTATCGCAGAAGAAATATGCCCAGAGCAGAAAAAAATGTTTGAAAGTCTTAGTCTCTCTGCAAGAACTTGCACCCGACGTACTGAAGACTTGGGTGCTAATTTGTGTGAACAACTCAGGGATAAGGCGCAGTCTTTCGACTGCTTCTCTTTAGCGATGGATGAAAGTACGGACGTGTCGGATACAGCACAGTTACTCATATTTGTACGCGGCATTGACGAAAACTTTACTGTTTACGAAGAGCTTGTGAAAATGTGCAGTTTGAAAGGTACAACTACGGGAGAAGATTTATTTCACCATGTGGAACAAGCTCTGGATTCATTGCAATTAAGCTGGGAAAAGTTAACAAGTGTCACTACCGATGGAGGCAAGAACATGAGCGGTCAAAACAAAGGTGTTGTTGGGAGAATCATCAGCAAAGTGAAAGATTCTGGATCTACTGTGCCATTGATTTTTCACTGTATTGTCCATCAAGAGGCATTGTGCTCCAAAGTTATATCCTGGAAAGAAATAATGGATACTGTAACATCCACTGTTAATTTTATAAGAAGAAATGGGCTCACACACCGTCAGTTCCAAAAGTTTTTGGAAGATCTGGAAGCTGAACATGGTGACGTGGTTTACTACTGTGAAGTGAGGTGGCTCAGTCGAGGTGCCGTTTTGGAACGGTTTTTTGATTTGAGGAAAGAAATTGGCAACTTCATGGAGATGAAAGGAAAGCCAGTAGAAGAGCTTACTAACAAACAGTGGATTATCGATCTTGGTTTTTTGACTGATTTGACTAAGGAACTGAATCAGCTCAACAAACGCTTGCAGGGAAAAAATAAATTGATTTGCGATATGTATACAGATGTAAAGTCATTTGAAATGAAACTGAAACTGTTTATCAAGCATATTGATGAAAAAAAGCTTGACCATTTTCCTAATTGCAAGAAAGCCGTGGAAGAAGCTGGAGATAATTTTGTGTGGCAAAATATTACAATGAGAAACGTGTTAACACAACTACAAACTGAGTTTGTAAATCGATTCACCGACTTTAAAAAGAGCTCCCTTAACATGGAAATATTCCAAAACCCTTTTGCAATTGATATTAGTGAGATACCAAGCAATTTGCAAATGAACATAGTAGATTTGCAAAGTAATAGCACACTTAAAACGGCATTTAAGGAAAGCACTGACTTGATACAGTTCTACGGAGGTTTGAGTTCTGAAAACTTCAAAGAATTGAAAAAGTTTGCTCAGCAGATAATAACTATGTTTGGTAGTACATATTTGTGTGAGCAGACTTTTTCAATTCTCAACTACCGCAAAAATAAGAATTGTTCGCGGTTAACGGATGAACATTTAGACGCGATACTGCGCGTGTCTACTACTAAAATGAAAGCAGACGTTAAAAAACTTGCAAGTCAAATGCAGCCTCAAAAATCTCACTAGTTCTTACTTTTATGTTAGTATAGTAGTTCAATTAAAAAAGACATAATTGTATGAATATATATGCGTTTTATTTCAAATATTAAAAATACATGCCCGAACATATAAATATAAGTGCGGCCCGCACTGATACTCTGGCAACATATGTGGCCCGGCTATAGCATAAGGTTGCCGACCCCTGCTCTAAATCATATCGTGTCGGTCGTATTCCTCATTACTGTAGGGTAGGACAGGACGTCATGATGATCACTCGAAACGGAATGACGAAACTCTATACAGGAACTAGGAAGTTAACCGCACGACGTACAACAAATCACTGAGCAAAAATCAATTGAAAGCAAAATAAAATCCTTTGAAATTTCCGACAATTTTTTAGGGTTTATTTTATATGTGAAAATTCAAACCTATCACAATGATGACAATCAATGTTGGTAAATACTACTTTGGTTCTTGGTGAAGTTATTTTGTTTAGTTTATTCTGTAGTCATGTCACTGCTTATTTCTTGGTCACTGAATCCATTAACCACTCTGGTTCTGTCACCACACCATCAATCACTAGACTTTTTAAGGCTACTTACAGAAAAAAAAGTGACAAAATAAACTAATGCAGCACAGAGTGACCAAGATAAAACCAATGACAGGATTAATAAATAAATTAATGAATAAAATAAATAAATTCTTAACCGGAACAACGACAAAAAATACCTATTATAAAAATACCTACGGAACCTATTTCTGAAAAAATAATAAATGTCGGCTTATTACAAAGGTAGACCATTTTTGGAATTAGCCGAGATTTATTATTTATTATGTAGATTGAACTCTTGATCGGTTGTCGGTTTTGTTTGACACCTTCTTTGATGTTTTCGTCTTCGTCTTTCGTCATCATAATACACTCGAGAGCATAGAAATCGCACATAGGGGAATTTTCCTGCATTTTGATTTCGACACTTGTTTTTTTATTAAACTAAAGGTTGGTTGCAAATATAACTTAAATTAAATTAAGGTTCACACTGTTAGCTTCCTAAAAACCCATAATGTCTGGCCTTGACCTTCCAAATCATAGCAGTGGCGGCTTAACAATGGAATGGCCTAAATTTGCTCGTTTAAGGTAGCGCGGTTTGTGGGACTTTAAGCAGGTATAAAAGGTTAAAAAAACAATAAATTTGTGAATGTAACGATTTATTAATACGAGGTATTGCCTCCCCTAGCCTGAATAACAGCTTCCATTCGATGTTTCATTGAAGAAAAAATTCCAAAACATTAATTGACAAAAAATATATATGACGAGAGCTGGTTTGGAATTGGGCGATCAGGTAGTTCAGACATAGCCGAAATAATAAATCACGCTATTTTAAGATTGTACACACCTTTGTTATTAAATCAAAATTACAACTTTGAGTATCTATCGCGGGATCACTTTGATTTTAACCGATTTAGAATGGAAACGCGGTGAGTTCGGCACAAAGTAGACAAGACAACCGTTCTTCTCGAAAGTCCAAAAAATAATGTCCCCTGGTTGGTCGCTTTCCATAGACCAAACCCAAACGGCGAATGTACGAACGAATGTACGACCAAACGAACGAGTGAATCGATCACAGTTCACAGATCACACGAAGCGACAAAGCGCCCTCTGTCTACTTTGCACCGACTTCATCCAAGTGAATTACTTGACGTTTCCAAATCAATAACCGATAGATGGCGCTTAAAACTAAATGGAAATGTTGTTGTTTTTGATGTTCAACAGATGGCGCTTAAAATAAATCGACACATTAAAATTAAAATAAATCGACACACGGTTAAAGACACTTAACACTAGAGGGGTAGGCCAGGCCATGTTTACAACACTCCAACACCCACTCTCCGACACGGCCATCCTGATATCACACGCCCTCGTGTGACGTACCTTAAACAAAAACAAAAACTTCGCAAAGTAAAGGGTTCTCGCTTGATTTCCCTGACAATAATGGCAAAACGAACATTAGGAACAAAACTTTAAAACAAAAAAATCTAAAACTTAGTCTCAAGGACAGCTTCCGTTTACACATGCTCAGTTGCTTCCAACCAGCAACCCTTGGACAGCCGCCATCTGGCTTCCGTATACACATAGCTCAGTTGCTTCCAACCAGCAACTCTTGGACAGCCGCCATCTGGCTTCCGTATACACATCGCACAGTTGCTTCCAACCAGCAACTCTTGGACTGCCGCCATCTGGCTTCCGTATACACATAGCACAGTTGCTTCCCACCAGCAACTCTTGGACAGCCGCCATCTGGCTTCCGTATACACAGTTCAGTCACTTCTATCCAGTAACTCTTGGATAGCTTCCATCTGGCTTCCGTATGCACGCACCTATTCAGGCACCAGTCCAGTCACCATTCAGACCACAAACCATTAAATTTACTAGCAAAACATTATTTTAAAAGTAAACATTCTGCACCCGAATCATAGTTAAAAGTAAACTCACCAGGGTTTTGCAAGGTTCCTGTTGGCGCATTGCCGATGCATACGTCAACACGTTTCTCCTTGGTCGGCCCGGGTCCAGCAGCATTTGACAGCAGCAAAGGAGTAACTTTCGTTACGGTTAAAAATTGAACATCACCAACGGCTTCCTGCCACGATTGCTCCACATTTACCTAGACGAATGTTAACATATTCTCCAGAGTACTCATGAGCAGGTTCTTCTTATCGTGCAACTAGTTATTTCTAACCAGTGTGATGAAAGGATTAAAGTGCGCCTCAGAGGTTCCTGAACAGGTATCTGATGATATCTACTGAGCACGTCGAAACTCGAGAACCACTTTGCACCACCTAGTCTACTTATTTGGTCAGAGATCAGAGAAAGAGAATACCTGTCAGATATGGTGTGTTGTCATTCAGCTCTCTGTAGTCCACACACATACGGTCTGAGACATCCTTCTTTTTAACCAGAAGCACAGGACTGGAAAACGGAGAACAGTTTGGCTGGATCACACCAGCATCCTTAAGCTATTACCTTAACTCGTACCACCTCTTTCTCCTGTGAGTCTGCAAGGCTAGCGTTGAACCATGCGGTTCAGATCCACTAACCTTATCTCCACCTGAGCAGTTGCCACTCGTGATCTTGCTATACACGTGGGAAATAAACTAATAAAAATAATTTAAGGTGTCCAGAAGCGCTGAGCAATATTCATTAGGTAAATCTGTTTTGATGTTGCTAAAATTATCCGATTTCAGAGTGTTATTATCCAGATTGCATACATAAATCCCTTTCTTAGACGCGAATGAAATTTAGCAATAATGTTCACAGTTGATCTAAAATCTCCCTACCAACCATGGATATTGCTCACTTCAGATGGCATTTGCATTGTACTGTAATCCAATGCCGATCCTATACCAATGAGAGTAACAATGTTAACTAATCGCCGTTCTGAAAACCGTATTCATAGTGAAATAGGAACAACTCACCGTTATTTAACAGTTGCCCTAAGGGTTGCTTAAAAAAACATACGTCGACCCGTCGAGTGGCCTCGGCAGCTGATCGGGTCTCGCTGCTGGAAACACCTTGGCTGCTGCTGGTCCCCGCGTTAAGAGGACATCTCGATTGATAGTGACCCTTGATGCCGCACTTGAAGCAGGTCACATCTAATATCTTCTCTCGTTCAGGTTTAGTAGCAGCTGTTGCTGAAAGTTGAAAACTGGATATCCGGTCACGTCGCTGTCGGCAGTCACTGGCACGGTGTCCCATTTTACCACAGTTGTGGCACGTAATTATGTTCGGCACGAATGGTTTCGATCGTTTGCTGTCAAGCTGTCCTTCTTGAACTGGCGTGCTCGTTTTTCGTTTAAATGAAAAAGCTTGCAGTTCTTTTTGCATTTTGTCACGTGTCGAAATGTCGGTAGTAAAGGCCACACGTTGTAATCTTCCATTAAACTGTGCCACGTGAGAAAGTACCGTAGCAATAGCGATCTGCTCTGTAGTCATACCTTGCCACCGTGATAAAAGCAAGGTCATTAAACGAGACGCATATGCAGCTAAGCATTCGCCTTCCGTGGGTTTACCATTTTGAAAATTCATAAGCGTCGCCGCTGGTGTTTCAATATAATCGTATCGTGCTTTGAACAGTTCCTTGAATTCTGACCAAGTGATACCTCCGTACGATACCTGGGATAGCCAACGTGATGCGCTTCCTTTTAGAGCCTTACTAATCACCATTATCAGACCACTTCCTTTGAGGTTACGTTCCGACAAACAAAGGTCAACAGTGTCACACCAGGCACGTGGATCATTATCAGACTTGTCTGGATCAAATTGTGGTAAAAATATCTTTTCATTACTTGCTGGTGGTTTCATTGCGCCGATTAGGCAGGAAAGATTTCGATTTTGTGATTCCAAAAGTGCTAGCAGAAGACTTTCATCCATACCGGTTATTCGTGCAGATTCCTTTCGAGCCTGGGGTAATCCCACTTCTGATGACGAGAGCTGGTTTGGAATTGGGCGATCAGGTAGTTCAGACATAGCCGAAATAATAAATCACGCTATTTTAAGATTGTACACACCTTTGTTATTAAATCAAAATTACAACTTTGAGTATCTATCGCGGGATCACTTTGATTTTAACCGATTTAGAATGGAAACGCGGTGAGTTCGGCACAAAGTAGACAAGACAACCGTTCTTCTCGAAAGTCCAAAAAATAATGTCCCCTGGTTGGTCGCTTTCCATAGACCAAACCCAAACGGCGAATGTACGAACGAATGTACGACCAAACGAACGAGTGAATCGATCACAGTTCACAGATCACACGAAGCGACAAAGCGCCCTCTGTCTACTTTGCACCGACTTCATCCAAGTGAATTACTTGACGTTTCCAAATCAATAACCGATAGATGGCGCTTAAAACTAAATGGAAATGTTGTTGTTTTTGATGTTCAACAGATGGCGCTTAAAATAAATCGACACATTAAAATTAAAATAAATCGACACACGGTTAAAGACACTTAACACTAGAGGGGTAGGCCAGGCCATGTTTACAACACTCCAACACCCACTCTCCGACATATATATATGTAGTTATAGAACCTGCTCACAAAATTTCATGAGAATCGGTTGTGAAATGCGATCTGTTAGAGGAGAACATCCGGATAGACATACGAAAGCATTTTTGTCTAAGCTGAAACGGAGATACTCGCGCTCGCGAAAGCTTCATACTAAATTTGGCATTTCACTAGTCGGTGTACATGTAATTCATTGCATAAATACTATGAAGTGTCTACCGAAGTACCTCAAGTACCGAAGTCGCGATATCGTGTCAAAAACAAAATATGTAAATACAATTGTCTTATTTTAGTGGTTTTTGAACAGGTAATATGCTTAGTAGGTAGGTAGTTATTTAACTATTAACACCAACTAGCCCATTAAAAAGCATTTGCAAATGTTGTGGTCCCACCCTTGTTGACAATGAATGAACATTTCCTCTCAGTACACAAGAACAATGAGATGAATCTTGAAAACAAAACATACATACATTGTTGCAACTAATGAGTAGGTAGAAACATTGAACATTGATCCAAGAGCTGTCTTCTATCTGGCTCAGCGTATTAGCATTGCCATTCAACGTGGCAATGCCGCCAGTGTCTTGGGAACGCTGCCCTTTGGCAGTGATCTTTTGTTGAGTTGAGTAAAATTATAGATCGTTTTTAACGGTCCTTAGATAGCTCATCTATTTAACATGTATATTACTGTATATTATTCTGTACATTTCTGTAAAAACGAATATATGAGTAATATTAACAATAATGCCGGATTTTTCACACAGCATCGTTTGGCTCCAAAGTAAGGTTGTGTTATGGGTACAACATGACTGATATTCCACCTAAATACCTTTTTTTATAAATGAATACATATTATACAAACATCAAGACCCGAGACAAATACTTCCAGAACATACAAACATTTGTCCCGCGGCGGGAATCGAACCCGCAACCTTCTGCGTCTCAGCCGGGCCTTGGCTCACTGCGTCACAGAGGTCGTAGTAGGTTAATAATAAGACCAATACCTGTTATAATATCAGTCAATTGATACCATTTCTACTTAAAAGTTTATGTGCTTTAGTAGTGCTTGATTTAGATATAAAAGAAATGGTTCTACAGATTTAAGGATGTTTGGGCACTGTGTTGGCCAAACAGCCTAGTCTATTTTGTTATGCACTGAGACGCAAAACATTGCGGAATCGATTCCCGCTGCGAGACAAATGCTTGTATGATCTGCAAGTATTTGTCTCGAGTCTGGGTGTTTCTACCACAAGCTCTGCCTTTATTATTATTATTACATTGGTGATAACAAAAATACGAAAGATGGGCAGATGAAATAGCCGTGGTTGCGGGTAAAAATTTAAGAGACACAGCACAAAACAGAAAAACATGATATGCTCTGGAGAAGGCTTTAACCTAAAAAGGGATCGTCAACAAACAAAATAAACTTTGTATATACTTAATTAAAAACTAGAAATTATATAGAACTTAACATAAAAGAAAAACATAGTTTAACTGAGGAGATAAAGGCTTTTTATTTTCTATTTTATTATTTTATTTAATAATACGTGATAAATATCAGTTTGCTACTAAAATAATCAATAAATTAACCAAAGAGGTTGTTGGTGTTTCTGACTAGGCCAGTCAGAAACACCAGCAACCTCTTTGGTTCTTTAAACCTCAGTTGGTAGTAACTCTGCGTTCTGCGCTGTGCGTTGTGGGTTTGACAAACATTTGTGTGAAGATGAATGATTGTTATGTGTCTGGGATAATAAAGTATCATAATGTGTGTATTTATGAGTATTGTAAGTATTCTATCAGTCGTCTGGTTCCCACAATACAAGCTTTGTTTAGTTTGGCTACACCATCTAGCTCCTAGACCCTGTCTGATTTGTACTGCAATATCTTTATAGGTCTTCTGTGCGTGTGTTTGTAATTAAACTCGTTCTAAACGGCTGGACTGATTTTGATATTAAATTCGAGAATGGTTTAGATTTTTGTTTTTTCTTAGGGTTCCGTTCGAAGGAAAAAACGGAACTCTTATAGGATCACTTTGTCGTCCGTCCGTCTGTCTGTCTGTCAAGACCCTTTTTCTTTGGAACGCGTAGAGGTATCAAGCTGAAATTTATATCAAATACTCAAGTCTACTGTCCCTTAAAGTTGTGAAAAAATCAAACTTCTAAGCTAACGGAATCAAAAGATACAGCCGTGTACGCTGCAAATTTTCGACACTCGCAAGGGAATCAAAACCTACAGGGTACTTCCAATAAACTCAGAATCTTGAAATTTGGTACGAAGCAACGTCTTATAGCACAGATAAAGGAAAAATTGCGAAAACCGAAAATTTTTAGTTACATCATCCAACTATGACTCGATTGTCGTGATGGGTGAAATTTTACTTATATACCTACAGGTTTGTAAGGAACCCTCGGTGCGCGAGTCCGACTCGCACTTGGCCGGCTTTTATTTTTCTTTTCTTTTTAAAACGCGTGGACGAAGTAGCGAACCGCTAGTTTATATAATTTACATAAGTATTCTATTAGTTATCTGGTTACCATATTACAAGCTATGCTTAGTTTGGGGCTAGATAGTGTTGTGTGCATTGTCCGCCAATATTTATTTATTTATTTTATTAATATTCTTAGGTTGGCTCAAAACGTTTGAAAACTACTACAAGTCGCAAACGCGGGCCATATTTACGAATATGGTAGAAAAGCTTGCTGATGGTGTCGGCAGGAAGTTTATATGGGCAGAGATTAGCTACCTGTCTCTGTGGTGGAACTCTGATGCTACTGACAAGGAAAAGACTGCATTCAGAAAGTAAGTAAATTTTAACTTGTAAACCTATCATGTTTTTTAACATAATTTTCACTGAAAACGGGATATATACCATGAAATAAATTTTATTTGACATGATTGTGTTTATCACACCTCATCTTAATGGCAAGGTATGTGTAAATAGTCAACATGTATTCTATTGGGTGATTAACTTAGATTAGGATATAGGTAGGCAATTTTTTAACCCGGAAAAACAACGGGAACGGGGCGGTCGAAGCCGCGAGTGGCCGCTAGCGCCATCTATCAATATTTATTTGTAACCTTGCTTATTTCTGTAATTATTACAATTATTTGAATAGCTATCTTTTTTAATAGTGATATTAGTACTTTCATATTTTTTGTGAAGTTGTAACCGCCCAACAGCGCAGGGCGCAGTGTAGTAAACATTGTTTCTAACAGTCTCCAAGTTATATTTATGTTTTTGCTTATAATATCGAATGTTTAGTACAATAAATAGTAAGAATAGGTCCTAAAACACGTACGGCTGGTGTGGTAGTGTTTGTGACGTTTAAATAAACAGTTCAAGTGAACGTAATCATGGTAAAGATTTGAAAACAAAGTGACAATTTATGAGCTCCCTAGATTGAAAGTGACTAAATACATTAGTGCAAAACTGTGACCAGTGCAATTTCTGTGAATAATAACTAATAACACAACGGTCTTTGATAAGCTTTTGAGATCTCCAAAAAAATAACCTACAATATTATATTTTTTGTCTGAGTCATGTTTAATGACTTTGCCAAATACATACAAGCATAGACACATATCGTGAAGTAGAAAAAGTTGTGATTGTTGCCAAAACAGAAAACTAGAGGGAACTTACACAAACTCAGGACAGCGCCATCTAGCGTTGACTAGTACAGGCGATTTTGGTAGAGCAATAAAGAAATCTGAGCACCTACTTAAAACTGGATTACTAACAGTAGACTGGTAGAGCCATAGAGCAAAAATTATATTCCTAAAAAATGGCTTCAGAGCTTGAAAAACTGCTACACGATCTAAGATTACAAATCAGAAGCGACACTAATATTACTTTGAATGAGCAAGAAGAAAGAATAACTACCAGAATTAATAAAAACATTGATGAAAAATTCAATCATATTCAACTGGAGATCGACGAAATAAAACAAACTAACGAAGATCAAGAAAAGAGACTTGCAATCATTGAAAAGCAAGTTCGAGAAATCTCATACTTTTCGGAGTAGAAGAAGGTGAGAGGAAGTACAAAGATCTAGAAAGAACAGTTGTAACCATCATACATAAGATGGGCATTCAATGTAACATAAATGATCTAGAAATGGTCAGAATGGTGGGAAAATTGATACAAGAAAAAATAAGATCAATTAACATAACTCTCACAACATATGGAAAGAAAGTATCCATTCTCAAAATGAAAAAAAACTCGAGAACACCAATATTTATATAAAAGAAGATTATTCGCTTCAAGGACAACCACAGAAAGAGAGGAGCGAAGGGCATAATGCCTATCTAAGATATGACAAAATTGTTGTAAGAGAATCTAATCAGACCAAACGAGATGGTAACTCAAAAAAAAGGGAGCTTGAAATTACTCCTCCTAAATATGTGAAAAATATAGATGAGCTGGTAAAGTACCAGACGGCAAAGAAGAATAAGGTGTCTAAGGAGAGCCAAAGCTCTATTAATATGTTTGTCAAAAAACGAAATGAGCCAGCAACACCAGCATTCTCTTCAAATATAGCTACTCGAGAGATTCAAGCCAATAGCAACCAGCCTTCTTACTTTGCCGCCAATGACTCTATAATAAACAAAAATCTAGAAGATAACAAAAATCCTCTCCCAGAATGGCTGGTCACCACGGGAGTAGTAGACCTCAACCCTCCAACGAATAATAATAATAACAAAATATACGTAGCGACATTCAATGTCAGATCACTAGCCAACGAATTAAGACTAATAGAATTGGAATATGCACTTACATCAATAAAATGGGACATTGTAGGTATATGCGAAATACGTCGAAAAGAATATGCAATTGAAGATAGAGAAGGATATCGCCTCTACACATATGGGGAAACTAAAAGACGTAATGGAGTAAGATTTCTTGTGAAAAAACAAAGGCATATAACAGTTGAGGATTTCACTGGTATTTCTGACCGAGCTGCGCTAATTACCGTCAAAATATACGTCGAATATTTACCATAGTACAGGTTTTCGCACCTATTTCAAGCGCACAAGATAAGGAAATAGAGGCATTCTATAGTACCCTAGAACAGATCTCCACAAAAAGCTAGACTAACTTAATATTTCTTGGAGATATGAACGCCCAAATAGGCCATCCAAAAGATGGTGAAAGTAGGGTAATGGGCAATCACGGATATGGAAAACGAAACAACAGAGGCGAAATGTTCATAAACTTTTGCTTTCAAAACAACCTGAGAATAACAAATACAATTTTTAAAAAATCCCAAGAACTACGGTGGACGTGGCTATCGCCAGATAATTTAACAAAGAATGAAATAGATTTCATTGCAACTAATAAACCGCATTTAATTGAAAACTGTCGCGTTTTAAGTAAATTTAGACACTCGAGCGATCACCGCCTAGTAAGAGTAACATTAAATGTCAATTATAAAAAAAGTAGAACAAAATATTCATCAAAAACACCGAGTCATAATGTTGACTACAAAAAATATAATAACGAACTCTCCAAATATAAACCTATAAATACGACAAATAAAGCAGTATAAGAATATTATAATGAAATCGAAAATGTCATAACACACTGTTCTAACCAAGCCAAAATTACCAAGAAGACGCTCCGAAAATAAACTATATTTAAAGAAGAGCTTAAAGAACTGAGGAGACATACTTTAAGGAACAAAATAAATAAATCGAAAATCGAAAAGGAACAACTAAGTAAATTACACAGGAAAATAAACAGAGAAATAAAAAACAACACAAAAAAGTATAGACTAGGCATAATGAAAAATATTTAGAAAAGGTATGTGCAGGTAAAAAGGCTTTCAAAAGCGTAAACAAATCAAAGCAGATAATGAGCCAACCTCAAAATGATTCCGGTACTATAGTCACAAGCAGAGGTGACTTGATGCAGGTAGCTACCGATTTTTACAGAAATCTATACATGAAAAACTCATTTACCACATCTGGCCGTGAAATTAAAGCTACGAACGAAGATTCAGCGCCTACATTCAATGTAAATGAGATAGAGCACTCAATTGAAAAGCTAAAACCGGAAAAAAGTCCCGGGCCAGACGGCATAACAAATGAGATGCTAAAAAACGGAAAAGGATTGTTATCAGACCCACTAACGACACTATTTAACATTATTTTACACAACAAAGAAATCC
The DNA here is from genome assembly GCA_948098915.1 of Lampropteryx suffumata. Lineage (NCBI taxonomy): Eukaryota > Metazoa > Arthropoda > Insecta > Lepidoptera > Geometridae > Lampropteryx > Lampropteryx suffumata. Next base: position 8,335,121 of record OX402563.1, read on the forward strand.
CAGAACAGTGGTTATAGGTATAACAGTAGGTAACCTAAATTGATCTCAAATTATAGACCTATAAATCTCATATCATGTGTATACTAAGTATTTTCTGCGACCATACTAAGACGTATTACCAAGATCTTAGACGAAAACCAACCTGTGGAGCAAGCGGGATTTTTGCGCGCTTTTTCTACTGTAGATCACATCCACACTTTAAAAATGGTCATACAAAAATATAAAGAATATGACGAAGGGCTGTATTTATGTTTCGTTGATTATAGCAAAGCCTTTGACTCCATACTACATGATGCTATATGGCAAGCTCTATTGCAACAAGGTGTAAACAAGGATTATATCGATATAATAAAAGAAATATACCGCTATAGTACAGCTAGAATAGTGCTAGAACAGCCAGATCAGAGTTTTAAAATTGAGAAAGGAGTAAAACAGGGAGGCCCTCTTTCAGCGAAACTATTTATAGCCGTACTAGAGCAAGTTTTTAAATCCCTGAATTGGGATAACAAGGGGCTGAAAATACACGGCAGATACCTGTACCATCTCCGATTTGCCGATGACCTCGTTTTACTGTCAGAGAATCCAATCGATCTACAATACATGATTGAAACTCTTTGTTTTGAAAGTAAAAAAGTAGGATTAGAAATCAATCAAAAAAAGACTAAGCTCATGATGAATAGGGCTAAAGTACCGATGACTCTTACGACTGCAGATCTAGATTATGTCGATAAATATGTGTACCTTGGACACCAAATTTTATTCGAAGCTTGTATAGAACTGGAGATAGAGCGGAGAACTAAAAGTACCTGGGCTAAATACTGGGCAATGAAGGAAATCTTCAAAAGCAAACTGTCTACCAAAATTAAAACAAAAACCATGGAAACATGCCTACTCCCATGCCTCACCTATGCATGTCAGACATGGTCTTTAACTGCGCAGAATCTTAGACGTTTAGGGATATGTCAAAGAGGAATAGAAAGGAGTTTTTTGAACCTTAAATTAAAAGATAAAGTAAGAAACATAGAAATTTGGAAAATAACCAAAGCATCAGATGCTACTCAAAAAGTTTTATCCCTAAAATGGAAATGGGCAGGACACATCCAGAGACTGAACGATGAGAGATGGTCCAAAACAATAACAAATTGGCACCCAATCCATAAAAAACGTTAGAAAGGAAGACCGTATAAAAGATGGGAAAACGACATTGTAAAAATAGCAGGCAAAGAGTGGAGAAGAGTCGCTAGAGATAGAGCAAGATGGAGAGAGCTGGAGGAGGCTTTTGCCGCTTAAAGTGGTCCTTACACGTTTACAATATAGTAATTAGGTTAAATTAATAGTTAAATGTTATGTGAAAGGAATAAGCTTATATTATTATTTTTATAACCGCCCAACGAAGTGGGCACGGGTCAGCTAGTTAAATTCTAAATAATTCAGCGTCAACTGGAACAGCCTGAATTAATTTTATTAATTGTTTTTTAATCTGTTATTTTTTTTATTTAAATTTTTAATCTGTTATTTTTTTGTTTTTTAATTCTGTTAATTTCCGTAAGCTCGGATTTCCATATGCTACGATCCCGACATACTTCTTTTGTTTCATTTACTCTCATCACATTCCTCATATATGTGCGTAGGTTTAGGGTACTCTTTACCTGGGGGATAATTCTTTAAATTACCGAAAGCTCGTTTGGAATCGAATGGCAGCCGAATGACTGAGCTTCTGACGTGTTTTCGTTTTCTGCTAATGAACAACGGCTCAGCTTACGCTGAGTTTACAAAGTCCCCAACGCTCGATCGAATGTTTTCTTTTGTTTGGTCATAGATATAACAGAATAGGTTTTTAGGTTATTATCGAACCGTAATTAGCGCCGAAACGTAGATGGATTGGAATATAACGATAACGGTTGTAAATTAACAAAGTTAAGGCCCAGGGCTTTCTCTAACACATCTCCAATATGGTCTAAGTACGCCGAGATCTTCCGTTTTCACCTTCTCCATTCACACTCACCTTATGCACCTATTTCGTAAATTTTCTTTCATACATCCTCCTATACCTTTCCAAATCTTCATCACTACGTCTTTTTTCACACCACAACGCTCCTTTACCACACTTTTTATATCATTTAATTCCAGCTTACTAAAATCCGGCAAAATTGAGATTGTTACCGGCGGATGGGTGATGAACGACGAAGCCAACTCCCACTGGCTATCCATCATGCAGCAGTTAACAACCGGCCATCAATGGCTACTCGACAATTTAGGATACATCCCGAAAAACTCCTGGGCGATAGACCCATTCGGACATTCTAGCACTCAGCCCTACCTACTCAAACTAGCCGGGTTTGAGAATTCCTTGATACAGAGAATACATTATAGGGTGAAGAAAGAGTTGGCCTCAAATAGACAGTTGGAGTTCAAATGGAGACAAGCTTGGGGTAACTATTTAATAACTATAATAGACACATTATTATTGTGAGACACATGTGCTCTCCTTCTCAAGATACTAAATTTAAATCCTAACACAGCACAGAGAGACAATTCATTATTGTTGGCAAGCCTCTTTGTAATGTTTATTACAAATATAAATAAAAAAAACGTGTGCATCTCGGGACGCCCGACACTAGTGATAACTTAAACTAATCTAACTAGCGCTGTGGGTTAAAGAGAGAGGGGAGAAGCCTGCCGACCGCTTCCGTATGCGTGAGAGAAAGGGAAGCCAGACAGACTGGCGCCGTAACGCCTTATGTAACGAAGCGTTTCGTTAGCGTACGTCACTTCAAAAACACACCAAATCAAAATCGGTTCATCCCCCGTGTACACACGGATACACACGTTAAACTTCAAACCCCTCTTAGCTGCGGGAGTAAATTAAAGTGTATTATAGATGGTGCTGGCAAGACTGATATGTTTACGCACATGATGCCGTTCTACTCCTACGACATTCCCCACTCATGCGGACCGGACCCCAAGGTTTGCTGTCAGTTTGACTTCAAAAGGCTGCCGGGTAATGGTGTCACCTGCCCATGGGGTGTTGCCCCAAGGAAAATTACCGAGAAGAATGTAGAAGAAAGGTATGTTTACAAATATTTTATGTAAGTCATTTATTTATTATATATATATATATATATATATATATATATATATATATATATATCTCTATTACATCCTCAGATTTTTGTATTATTCTCAACTATTTACATATTCTCACAGGGTCTTGTGACAGCTATGGTCTCGGCAGAATAACAGCGTCTACTTCGAAAACAGTAGGCATCATGCTGAGTCGGGGCCAATTTGCTGCTGTAGGATATTTGTATTATTAGTGCCATGTGCTTAAATTTTTGTCTTATATGTTTATATGTCTAAATCTATAGAAGGAGAAAGCATCTCAAAAACGGCTCATTTTAGGATTATCAATCAATTGGAAAATGTTAGCATTTTACTTGAACTAGAGATGGAACTAGTGCTTAGTTATATTCAGTCAACCATTGTCTTTGATTTTATTGAATAAAAATACATAATCTGATTTTGATAATCATCAGACTCATTGCCGTAAAGTTTACGAAAATATATATAATTCAGGAATGTTTGTTTTTCGGTTTAATCATTAAATTGTTGTGTTGGTGTGACTGTTCAATATATCACATTGCGCAAAGTCACGCTTGTATCATTAAATATCACGATCGACTTTTATCTATTTTCACGAACATGTGTCCCATTTTTTTATATTGTTATAAACTTTAGTGGTAATCCTACTACTACTTTCGTACAAGACAATGGTGGCAATTCGGTTGGTCCATTTTTAAAATTAGGAATTGTCTAAAATATATTTAGTTAGTCATAGCATTTGTAAATCCTCTTCAGTTAGTACCATCTAACTAAATTAGGAGCGCCTAATTAAGTTAGATAAAATAAAATTAGGATAAGTTGGTAGCAGCAGAATACCAAAGGGTAATTTGACAGTTCCAAACCTAATTTTAGCTCAAATTAGTTATGTTGGTGCCAACAGAATTGAGTCCACTGTCTAACTCAGGTATAAAGTTGATAGGATGCCCCAAAGCTTCCGTCTCGGCTTAATAGCGCGGAGATAGAAATGCACCCATCCATTTACAGATGGCGCACAAGGTTGCTTAATTTCGTAGATCTGTTATTAAAGACTAAGCTATCCTTATTTTTAAATAATTTGTTTCTGATATTGCACATGCTTCATGATCACTAGTAAAAATAAATATATACCCTTTATTTCATTGTCACATTATTATAAAGTGTTTTTTTAATCTGTGTCCATCTTTATCTATTGCCGTAAGAATGACAAGGACACACAATACTCGCCACGATTATTATGTTATATGATATATATATAGATAGATAACTCTTTATTGACTACCACGCGGTATATTACAATAACTTTACTATTTAAGGCCTTATCGCTAATAGCGATCTCTACCAGACAACATCTTTATTCATTGACGCTAGAGTGAAAAGGACTGCATACTTAAATGATAGATCATATCGTAGTTTCAAAAAAAATGATATTTAAGTTAGTTATTATTTCAGAGCATTTACAATATTGGACCAATGGCGCAAAAAGGCCCAACTTTACAGAAGTAACGTCGTCCTGTTCCCACTCGGCGATGACTTCAGATACGATAGATCTAACGAGTGGGACAACCAATACTCTAACTACGAGACGCTGATAGATTTCATCAATCAGAACGAAGCCTGGAACGCTGAGGTAATTGTTGTGGTTTTGATTGCCGCTATCCCAAATATAACAAACGTTAGTGAGACGAAAGATTTTGTGTGCAAAACAAATTTGTGTGTCTCGTAGAACACTCGGTTGGAACGAAGTTCCTATGGTAGTATATTATTATTGATTATCAAATACAAATTAATGAATTATTAGCGTCTGAGAGCAATAAAATGAAACGCAGAAATAAATATTGTGAATTGAAGGAATGGTAGGAAATTTCGTAATTAATATATTTTTTCGAGTTGTGAAAATAAGCATTTCATTGTACATCATTCAATTCATTCATTCGTTCATTTCATTAGTTATTTCGTGTCACCCTATGGATAACCGTCTACACTAAAGAAAGGGAAACTTTGTGAAACCTTGTGACGGAAAAATCTTACACTTTTTTTCGTCCGTCCGTTCGTGTGATAAGGAACTTTGTTCCAACAAAAAGAAAAAAACAAAGATATACTACGATAACCTACCCATACGTTAACATTTTTGGAGTATTGCCCTTAGAATTACTACAAAAAATGTTGTTTGACATTAATTTTGCCCGGTAATTGGATTCTTCAGTAAGAATTCGTCTTGGTGGGTATCTTACCAGCACAGTGCCATTCTACCTCCAAACAGTAGTAATTTTTTTTATATTGCTGGACAATGCACACAACACCATCTAGTCCCAAACTAAGCATAGCTTGTATTATGCTGACTAGATGACTGATCGAATACTTATATATTTTTAAATACATACATATGATACATTATAACACCCAGACACAGAACAAACACCTATGTTCTTCACACAAATGTTTATCCTGTGAGGGAATCGAACCCTCAACCTACACTGCAGAAGGTTGAACTACTACCGACAGAGCTGACATGCCAGTCAGTAGTGTGCAAGCAGTATTGTATTTAGGTTTGAAAGGTACAGGAGCGAATTAAATTACTGCGTGAATAAACATAACCTTCTTAGGGTCCGCAAGGCACGTTAACAACTCCTGGTATCTCAAGTTGTATAAAAAAGGTGTTTGTTCATTCAGGTTTCATTCGGAACTCTCCAAGATTACTTCAAAGCAGTCCACAATGAGATCAAAACGTCAGACTTCCCTGTACTCTCAGGTGATTTCTTTACATATGCGGATAGAAATCAACATTACTGGAGCGGTTACTACACCTCCAGGCCTTTCTATAAGAATATGGACCGAGTACTTCTCGCTTATGTAAGGTAAGATTTCAATAATTTGCCCAAGCACATGTATCCACGCACGGTAAAGACTTCCGAAGTCAATTTGGATAAGAGTGATGGTTAGATCCTAAACCAATTCAACATCATCTAGTAAGCAAAATAAAATGTTAATAATAAATTAATAAATAATGCCGGACGTTTCGCACAGCATCATCTGGCCCATGAATGATTTACTACATACATACTTTTTATTAGATGAACCATACAAAACAGCGCTAGGACTAGAAGAGTTTCTTGCCAGTTTTTCTCGTACTTGGGTTAGGTGGAATTGGCACCTAAATTCACCTACATAGTATGTAAGACGTTTCAAAGTGATCCTTGTGATTGTATTGAATAACAATATTGTTGACTTTAACTTTGACTTTGAAATGAAAGTTAGTGTAGGCATTATTTGTGTATTGTTGTGGCTCAACCACACCATAACGACTGAATTGATTTGGTTAAAACTAGGAATAGTTGTAGGGTATATTCGATATTACCATAATCACTCACTATTAATAAATACAGATTTGAACGATACAATAGTGTCGTTTAAATCTGTTCGCATATCTTATCTTTGACATTACAATAAGAAATAATTACTACAAACTATTAAAAAGAAATCCGATTTCATTGAATTAAGTTTGAGCCCATCAAAATACAACAGAATTGAGAACCTCCTAGTTTTTATAAAGAATTTTAAGAAAGTTTTTTACGCTATTTAGTACTTTATCATTTTTCGAAATTCGTAAACACCACTGTAGTCACTGGAAAGCAAATACGAAATTTCGCTCACGATTTTTTTTCAGTTAATTTGAAGAACCAATCAGAAAGTATAGAATAGAATAGAAAATACTTTATTGCACACCAAATATAAAAGTAGAAACAAAAATAACAATGTTTTGCTAGTCGGTACTCGGTAGTACAATGGGCTGTCTTATCGCTATGTAGTATATCCTTTCACTTGAAAAACTAATTTTATTTATGAATCGGTTCATGACGGAGTTATGAGGTAACAAACATAAAGAAAGATACAGTCAAATTGAGAAACTCCTCCCTTTTTAGATGTCGGTTAAAAGTTATAGGAGACGGGCAGTCTGTAATTTGGAATACCATATTGGCTACTTTGTACCACACGTACACAGCCGCGGGTAGAAGCTAGTAATACACATTAAGTGCATAAAAACAGAAAAATACATTTTCTCAGCTCGTGACTTACCAGTTTAAGTCTTATCGTAGTGTAGTTATAATTTGAAAAAGGTTATCAGACAGGTAATCGGTTGAAACTAGCACGCCGCCGGCGCCGTAGGGACTTTTATTTACTTGCTTGCTATAGAAGTGTATTTTCTCACTGAACTATGACGAATTATGACGACCTCTGTGGCGCAGTGGAAGGTCCGGCTGAGACGCAGAAAGTTGCGCGTTCGATTCCCGCCGCGGGACAAATGTTTGTATGATCTGCAAGTAGTCGTCGGGTCTAGGTGTTTCCATGTTTAATATGTATGTCTTTACAAAAAAAAGTATGTTAGTAGTATATCATTCATGTGATACCCTTAACACAAGCTCTGCTTACTTTTGGGGCCAGATGATGCTGTGTGAAATGTCTGGGATTATCTATTTATTTATTTATTATAACATGGTACTGTTGTACCTATTATTATGAATGTCATGTGACGACCAGAGTATTAGATATGAATAGTTGGATACAAAAGTAGATGTAGGTCAGAGAAAAGATTGTGTGCAAAACGATAAGAGTAAGAAAGGCGTGAGTAGTGTGACAAGGCTAATATAGGGTAATGGAAGAAATCAATATATCGTTTCATTGATGGGTAGGCAGAGGGTGAAAATGATTAAAGACTGCATTATATGCATTAGCATATTTAGTTCGTTTCCGGCAATCATTGCATATTTTGACGATTCCCGCCACGAGATTATTGTTTGTATAATATGTAAGTGTTTGTCTCGGGTTTAGATAAAAAAAGCTCTGCTTACTTTGGGGCCTGATGATGCTGCTGAAATGCCCGGCATTATTATTATTCTTTTATATACTTACTATAAGTATAAGGTATAATACTTTTATTAGGATAGTAAATAAATCTTACATTGGCCTCAATTCTGTTGGCACCAACCTAACTAATTTTAGCTAAAATTGGGTTTAGAACTGTCAAATGTAACTTTGGTATTCTGCTGCTACCAACTTATCTTAATTTAATTTTATCTACCTAATTTAACTAAGCGTTCCTAATTCAGTTAGGTGGTACCTACCAACCGAATAGGTTTTACAAATGCTATGACTAACTAAATATATTTTAGACAATAACAAATTTTAGAAATGAACCAACCGAATTGCCACCATTGTAGCCGGAATCCAGGTTATTAATATAATTTTCCAAATGATCTCCGAACAGTATACCTACCGCGTAAACTTTAAGCAAAGTTTAAAAACATTTTGAACAATAACCCCGGCTGTGAACCTTTGTGCCAGATTAATAGTTGTATTAATGGGACGGGAGAACTTTTACCAGAAACTATAAGTACTATTACGGGACAGTTAGGCTAAAGTTATAAAATTTTAATAGAACAATGTTGTACGCTTCTATAACAAGGTCCCAGCGACCTCAAATTCAAAAATGTGATAAAGCTGTCTCTGAAGCATATTATAAAATAACAGATTGTAGGGTGTAGGTTGTATGATGCCATTAAAAAACTTCACTGCGCGTTTGGCCAAAGGCCGCCGTACGAAATTTATAATAAATAATACTAAACTAAACTTAAGGTATTATAGAAATGATTATCCTTCATATTTATTAAAATTTATTTTCCCTTTTTTAGTTTGGTTTTCTATATAATGTTTTTTAGTTTTTTTAAACTATTATTTATTTATAGTTTTCGGATAATCGGGTTATTTTTTTTAATTTTTATTCGAATTATTGCATTGTCATCGGTCTTTGACAGATGTGCAAAATTTGAATGAATTCTGGCCGTTTAAAGTGGGTCAAAATCGCGTCCTAAGGAGTCGGTTACAAACATATGTACATACAAGTGAAGCTAATATAAAGCGTATAAAAAGTTGTTCGCCCGCGAACAAGAGTCTGATGAACGCGCGGACGTCTTCGTGGCGAATGCTCGAGCCCTCCTGGCTAACCTACCAGATGGAGACCTGACAGAGAATGTTCGAATCGATATGGTGTTTGGTCTTCTGCATCGTAGCTTCAGGAAGCGAATGCAACGCTCCTTGTTACACTCGTTCGAAGATATGCTAGAACAAACAAGAGGCATCGAAGAGAGTCTAATGGTCTAATGCTCAAGGTTTTTGAAGTATCCTGCGATTTCGCGCGCAAATTCAAATCAAACCTTAGATGACAAAAAAGCAGGAATCGGCAGATTCACTAGCATGTAAGCAGACGTTCAAAGTGGTCCTTGTGATTTTATTAAATAAAAAATGTTTTGACTTTGACTTTGACTTTGGCACTCAAATTCAAATATTGCACAGTCACCTAAATAGATGTGGAGCGATTATTTTCCACTTAATTATTAAATTGAAATTATAATTTCGAACCATATCTGGTTGTTGACAAGAATAACAAAATATGAAATAATTGATAATTTGATTTTAACTACGGATGAGTGATTGCTTAATTGTTTGCTGATAATAAATAGTGTAAACCCATCTTTTTCATTAATATTTAATGGTGCATATTTTGTCTATTTTCATGTATGTTTTAGGCATTTTTCATGCATTAGGCATTCAAGATACTACCAACTGAGCTGACGAACAGTTAAATAGCTGTCAGCTCAGTTGGTAGTATCTTTGCCTTCTGCGCTGTAGGTTAAGGGTTCGATTCCCTCCCAGGATAAACATTTGTAGTGAAGAACATAGGTGTTTGTTCTGTGTCCGGGTGTTATAAAGTATCATAAGTATGTATTTATAAATATGTATGTATTTTATCAGTCATCTAGTCACCATAATACAAGCTATAAACTTGAAACAAGCCCGGCTCGGTGCCAGCCGTTATTCACCTGCAACCGAACCGACACCGCATGTATTGATTCATCTTTCCTGTGGGTCCTGTCGGCAAGGTCGAGAGCTTACATTAAGGCTTACCTAAGTGCACGAAAGGAGCCTCTGAAGCGCATTTTAATCCTTTCACCACACTGGTTAGAAATAACTAGTGACACGATAAGAAGAAGAATACAAGCTATGCTTAGTTTGGAGCTAGATGGTGTTGTGTGCATTTTCCAGCATTAATTAATTAAATGGCATGCCTATTTAAAAAAAAAGAAAGAAAATATTTTTATTCAACCTAAAACCACTACATACATAAGATGTAGTGGTTTTAGGATTATATTTGCATGCCTATTTAAAAAAAAAAAGAAAGAAATAATTTTTATTCAATTTTTTTTATTCATTTTATATTTTCTTAACAAAAAATATATGATTTTTTGTGAGCAGCAAAATATAGGGCAAATATGGCCTCCACTCTACATTGTGCTGGATGCACATTTGAGTGCCCAGCACTGGTTTTCAGTAGATGCTAGTAGAGCTACGTCACGACCATTCAAAAATAAAAAATATACACCAATACATTCCATCAGTCTAATCTTATCTGTGGAGCTATTTTAAGTTTTTTTATGTTGATGACTAATCTTGACTATTGTTGACCTAAAATTGTTACCATAGTTTGACTCACTAATATTGCTTGACTAGCAAAATTGCGTTTCGTATAGTATTTTGTAAGGCGCTGCTACGTTACACGTATATTCTGCTTCTACCGTTACTATGCCCGATTTCACACCCTAATCAATGATTGTACAAATCTACCGTGAAATTCGATAATGGATAATCAGCTTCAATATGACAAGGTATATGGCGCAGCTGGATACTGCCCGAATGAAACGTGATTTCGATTCCCATGTCGTCACATTATATACACATACTATACTCTGGATATTTTATTTGTGATACCCACGTGCATCTGATGAAATTCTAATCAATACCTATAAAAGAGTATCCAATTAATCTAATCTAATTAACTTGACTGTTTCATCATCGCCGAGCCGAAACCGCTGAAGCTATAAAGCTGAAATTCGAAAGGTAACTTTCTTTTATAGCAAAACTACTTACTAAACCGCGGTTTTTCGAAATTGAACCCCTAAAAGGGGTGAAAAGGGGGTTTTGAAACTTCGTCTAGAATATTTAAAATACATAATACTTGGACACGTGTTTCAGGGTTTTACATACAAAAGAGGGTAAAATGGGATATTAAAGTTTGTATAGGATATTTTTAACGGGTGATGTGATTGGGTTAAAAACTTAGTTCGAAAAAAGGTAAAATTAGGTGTCAAGTTTGGTGACTGACTGTCTGACGTGGGACTTATAAAAGTAATCTAACGCGTACGAAGTCGCGGATTCATTGACATAAGCAAGACATGAGGATTGTACATAGCTGATGTTGATGTAGGTATTGTTCTGATAACTTACCAGCAGATAGAACATACGCGCGTTGGTTTGAGACAACATTATAACACTTATAACACAAAAAATATTAACTATAAGGTATTAATAACGTCCTAAGTATATATTCGGTGATATTAGCCATCAAGTTAAATATTTAAACTTGCACACTATCAATATCTCACTTAATTAAAATACATTTTGTTATTTTAATGGTTATTATCAGCTCGAAAACTCAAAATAAGTTAAATAGAATACACGATATAGTGCAGCATATTTGCCTACTGCCAAAAAAGGGTCTTCGTAGACCGCTAATGCAATATCAATACCAGTCGGACTTGTTTTGAAGGTATTGCATAACGTGTAGCTTAGATTAGAGATAATATGCAAACGGCCGTGGAAAGGTCTATTAGGGTCGATAATAGAACAAGTACCGGTTTGAATTTTAGAATTCTATAGAAATCTTACCGACTTCAAAAATAGGAGGTTTCTCAATTCGACAGTACCTATATATTGTTTTTTAATATTTTTTATGTGTGTTCGCGGATAACTTCGTCGTTTACGAACCGATTTTGTTGATTCATTTTTTGTTGTAAAGGAGATATACCAAGGGTGGTACCATGATAAGGAAACCAGGATCTGATGATGGCATGCCACTTCGAAAATCGTAGTGGCTACTAGTGCTAGTAGTAGTACTATTTTTATCATTAAGTATTTGAAAGCATTACTATATAATGAAGGTCTGGAGTCGATCTGATGATGGAGCCGAAAGACAGTCGAGGGAACTCCTCAAAGATTTACAGCCTGGTGTTTGAGCTTGTTTAATTTGTATTGATGAGAACTTTACACCTAGATAGGGTGTGACTTATTAGGGGTTTGATGATGAAGACGAAGGACAGTCAAGGGATTTTTATACGCTTTATATTAGCTTCACTTGTATGTATGTTTGTAACAGTCCTTAGGACGCGATTTCGACCCACTTTTAACGGCCAGATTTCATTTAAATTTTGCACACCTGTCAAAGACCGATGACAATGCAATAATAAAAAAAAAACAGATTATCCTAAAACTAAAAAGTACGCATCCACGCTTTTTTTTAAGTAAAACATTTTTTTCATATTTACATTTATTAAAATTTATTTTCAATTTTTTAGTTTGGTTTTCTATATAAAGCTTGTTTTTTAGTTTTTTTTAACTATTGTATTGTTGGTTTTTTTTTTGTTCAAAATTATATATTGCAGCGGTTCTCAGTTTTGAGTTGAGGTTTCTGTTTGATAAAACTGCTGACTGTAAAAGTAAATTAACTCAAACAGGAAGTAACTCGACCATACAGTAATCTACGGATATATTTTTATAATCATATATTTTGTTATAAAACTGTTTGTCGCTTCGGGCGATATCTCTTATGCAGTGAGAGGCGGTGTTCGTTGTATTTAAACTATGTTATTGTATTATGGTATTAAATATGCATCCCTTAAGACTAGAAGAGCATATGATCAGTTGAAAACCATATGCAGGATGTTCCGCAACACAATAGACGCATCCGATTTGTTTAACGAGTCACTTCACCTCTACGTCCCGGATAGATATCTTAGAGGCGGGAGACATGTACTTTTTGGTGTCCCTCGTGCCCGTACTGTCGCGCGTTCTAGCTTACCTCTGCCTCGCACGCGCATCGCCCTCAATGAGCTATTAGCTGCCAACCCAGAATGTGATGTGTTTGCGGATGAATGGAAGAGACTAGTGTTGTTGTGCTTGAAGTATTTTGAGAATGACGGATGATTGGAATCTGACATTATCATGTTTCGCAAATAAACGAATCTGAATATTTTCAAACTTTTTAGGTTCCACGACATACCTGTTTCCTCAATATGTTCTTTCATTTATTAACCGACTTTATCAAAAAGGAGGAGGTTCTCAATTCGTCGGAATCTTTTTTTTTTTTTTGTTTTTTTATTTATGTTCACCTATTACTCGATTATTCGAAAACGGCTGGACCGATTTGGAAAATTCTTTTTTTGTAAAAATGTATTGTAGGTTCAAATTTCATTCAATGAAGTCGGTTTCTTTTTAGTTTTTAAAAAGTAATTATTTATATATGTTGTTTGTTTTCTTTCACCATTTGTGAGTTAATACAATGGAAAATAAATAAATTTCCCCTAAGAAGTCATAGTACTAATATACACTGCATACAAAGAATGAGACGGATCATTAACTCATTCACTGCCACCACGATTTTCTTGAAGTTTATCGAGATGCCACCGTATAAAACCGCGGACACGCTAGGCGTGCTCGCGGCATTGCTTAGAAAAACAGATTTTAGTAAGTAAATTTATTATAAGGTAATTCAAGGTTCTCAAACTTTTTTTACTAAAATTCCCATGCATAAATGAATAAAGTTTTATTGTGAACTGTAACATTGGCATTGTTAACAGTGCAAGTACATTTTTTTTAATAATATATTGAGTGACAATCATATTTAAACATATTTTCAGTCTTATATGAGTGAATTCATCTAAATTATTAAACCGATAAAAAGCTTTGAACTGCAGAAAGTTTGTTTACGTTATTTATCTCGTATTATCGTAATGTTGGTTGATTGGCCTTAGCTAATAACATAAGTATGAATTAAATTCAAAATATTCAAATGAAATAAATTGATTTCTTATCTTTTTTTCAGGAAAAGTTAAATTTGTACCGGAAACGGAAGATATTAATGATGACAAAATTTTTAGCGAGACAAACGAACATCAATTGATTTTTATATAATAGAGATAATTTTACTGTACGTGTGTATGTCACTGTGTGTGTATGTATAATTATATAAAGATATACATCGGATAGGTACGTTTTTTTTTCATTGATGGCGTATGAAGTTGTATAAGCGACTTCATATAAGTAGTATATCAGTCATGTGGTTGTGGTACCCATAACACAAGCTCTGCTTACTTTGGGGCCAGATGGTGCTGTGTGAAATGTCCGGCATTATTTATTTATTTATTATTTATTCATACATGACACAGTACTGTATACGGTAAAAACAACGGTTCGATAAATTATGACATTCCGTTTTGTCATCAAATACTGGTTAAAAATCTCATATCGCAAGCTTATAACTCTGAAATTAGCGAAGCATTTAAAAGAATAAAAAAGTTTGGGAACCTAAGGGTAGCTTCAGTAAGTGAACACACCTAGCGTGTTCTCGGCACTACAAAATACCTATTTTTCGTAAAAAAATCTAACTAGTTTTTTTAGGGAACCGCTTCAATATGCCATAGCCTATCCTTTAAAAATGATGCACTAAAAATTTGAACAGAAAATCTGGCCTAGTTTTGGAAATATAACCGAAACATTCAAAACACGCCTGGCGTGTTCTTGGCGTAGAGACTTAGATTAGCCTGAACACGCGAGGCGTGTCAGTGGCAGTGAATGTGTTAAGCTATGAAGATAACTATTATACAATATGACAGCAAGAATTTAAAAGTTTGGCAAAACAATGACCATATTTCATGCGCAATGATCAGGATTTTAAAAAGATTTAACAGAAAATCTGTTATTTTTAATACCAAGATTATGTTTTATAAATATAGGTTTATACATTTTAAATTTTTTGAAAGTGTTTAAACAACTTTGCACGCACAGGTAACAAAGTTTGATTTATTTATTATCAAACATAGCAAAAAACTTTATATATTTTTTAATAAAAATAAGTTTTTCTCTTATAAATGCAGAACTTATTTTGTTTTTAAATCGTGCCCGTAAATCTTGACATGACTTTTCGGTAACTCACGGTTTCAGGCTTCGTATTATATTATAAATTACAATAATGTACTACTTTATACACTTCTTTATGTATTCTCATCTCAGTCATCTGGTCACCATAATACAAGATATGCTTAGTTTGGGGCTAGATTGTGTTGTGTGCATTGACCACCAATATTTATTTATTTAATTATGTAAATACATTATGAACTCCATTATGTAATTTGTATATTTAGCTGTATTTTGCTGACTGTCAAAGTCAAAAGTCAAGTCAAAGTCAAAAGATGATTTATTCAATACAATCACAAGGATCACTTTGAAACGTCTTACATACTAGGTGAATTTAGGTGCCAATTCATCCTAACTCAAGCTCGAGAAGAATTGGCAAGAAACTCGTCTTGGTCCTAGCGCTTTTTTATATGATCCATCTTATAACTACCTTAACTACGAAATACAAATACAAGAGAGTTTATACATTTCAAGTGTGTCGGTTAACTGTCTGACGGCAGAGCGACATGAGGCCATGCATTCTTATCAATAATATAGTCATCTATATTATAATAAGCTTTCTTCAAAAGACTACCTTTAATGTATGCTTTAAATTTCTTAATAGGTAGTTTAGTAGCACTGTATACGTCTTTTCCAGGGCAGCAGAAATAATAATAGCGCAAGCAACCGCTTCGCGTTCTGTGTCGAATATAATGTCGCTCCAGCTCCGAGACAGAGTGGAGCTAGCCCGGAGAACTCTTGCCCTGTTCCAACATCACGACGGAGTTACTGGCACATCTAGAGATGACGTCAGAGAAGACTATGCTAAGAAGTAAGTGGGTTCAAATAACTCTTTGTGACGTAGCGTAGTGCATTTCACGAAAGCTCGGTCCTGTGTCGGTCTTTATTATGAATTACTAATATTGACGACCTCTGTGGCCCAGTGGGCTGAGACGCTGAGACGCTGAAGGTTGTGTTTTCGATTCCCCGCGCGGGAATAATGCTTGTATGATCTGCAAGTATTTGTCTGGGGTCTGGATTTTTCTATGTATAATTCATATGTATCTATTTACAACAAAATATATACTCGTATATATAAGTATATCAGTCATGTGATACCCATAACACAAGCTATGTTTACTTTGGGGCTAGATAATGCTGTGTGAAATTTCCGGCATTATTTATTTATTCATCACACAATTGTTTGTCCTGGATTGAAATAGAACTCACGACCTACAGCACAAGTGACTGAGTTACTACCAACCGAGCTATGACGCCAGTCAAATTTTCTGAATTATATTGCTTAAGTTATTATGTATTTTCACAGAATGCTACATGCCATAAAACACAGCCAATCTGCCATCCAACAATCAGCGTACTACCTTCTCAAAGAGCCACCAATCCAAGATCAAACGCAAGACGACATTTACTTCGACGTGGACGACATCTGGCGGCGACACGACGAGATACCGGCCAGGATCACGATCGCACTAGATGCCGTCTCACCTTCCAGAAAACTAGTACTGTATAACGCACTCGCGTTCAAACGACACGAGATTCTGACGGTTTTAGTGTCTTCGCCGCTTGTTGAGGTAACGTAACAATAGGATATTAAAACTTTCATGATCATTGGGGCGATTATGGAACTTTGATACTATCAAAACATTAATATCTAATATCTTTCAGTTACTATTGATGAATTGGTATTACGGATGCGATTTATATCGGCTTCTATCGCTAGTTACAATATGAAGTTATTGTCAAACTATGCATAACTCGACTAATTTACAAAGTACGATTGTGGTAGGAACCGTGTTTAGCGTACTAAGCATTTAAATACGTCGTATATGATTTATTGAAATAATGCCGATTGCTAATCGAAATTGATAGACATTGATGCCGATTGCTAATCGAAACTGATAGACATTGATTGTATCAAGAGTTCCATAATCGCCCTACTGATGTCCTAATAAATAAATATTGGTGGCAATTCGGTTGGTTCATTTCTAAAATTAGGAATTGTCTAAAATATGTTTAGTTAGTCATAGCATTTGTAAAACCTATTCAGTTGGTAACATCTAACTAAATTAGGAACGCTTAATTAAGTTCGATAAAATTAAATTAGGATAAGTTGGTAGCAGCAAAATATTAAAGGTTAATTTGACAGTTCAAAACCTAATTTTAGCTAAAATTTGTTAGATTGGTGCCAACAGAATTGAGGCCATTGTTGGATAACACCATCTAGCCCTAAACTAAGCATAGCTTGTACTATGAGAACCAGATAACATACATATATCATCCTAGCTGGAATCCCCGCGACTTCACCTGCATGTTTGTACGAGAAACCATCGAGTTTATATTATAGTATTCTTCGTACCAAGTTTCAAACAAAACGCACCACGCGTTAAAAAATTTCATAAATTCTTTTTCACCTCTTTTCACCCTATTTTGAAGAATCCATGAAAAATCCTGAAACACGATTCCATTTATTTTAATTAAGTATCGAAACCAAGTTTCTAAGAAGTCACACCAAGCGTTAAAAAGTTCCCATACAAACTTTGACACCCCATTTTATAGGGTTGTATTGTTATTGTTATTTTGAAAAATCTTGAAACACCTGTCCATTTATTTTGCAATTATACAAATCAAGTTTCAAGCAAATCGCCCCCTCGCCTTTTCACCCCTATTGCATTCTGCACTCCTTCTCTATAAACTATAAGTGTGCGAAATTTCATTCTCCTCCGTCCGTGCAATTTTTGTAAAAAGGGGAACAATGTCTTTTCTTCGCGTATTAATATATAAATACTTCCATGCTTTGGAGGGAACTTTAAGCTGTCGGTCTCAACTCTGTTAACTGCATCACCAGATTTTCCCACTGAACCATACTAAGTATTAGAAAAAAGGAGTGATCTTATGTACGTTGGTATGTATGTGTACAAACCTTAGTTTAAATAAATAAATAAGTAAATAATCCCGGACATTTCAGACAGCATCATCTGGCCCCAAAGTAAAGTGTTATGGGTACCACAAGACTGATACACTACTTATATACATTTTTTTTGTAAATACATACATATTATACATAGAAACACCCAGACCCGAGACCAATACTGGTCGATCATACAAACATTTGTCCCGCGGCGGGAATCGAACCCGCAACCTTCTGCGTCTCAGCCGGATCTTAGCCCACTGCGCCACAGAGGGCGTCCAAGTTTGCGTCAGTTGTTGCAGTAGTTCATCTCTCTCTTTCTCCAAATGCGCTATTTTCTCCTCATTCTCCCGTAGATTGTGCCCTTCGAGCATTTCCTTGTTGTTTGCGAGAATAGCTTGGACGACGGAAGCTTTAATAGCCATTGCGCGGTTCAGTTCTTGAAGCTCTTTATTAAGTGCCACCTAAAATATTACGAGCTCAAAATAATTGTATTGTAAGCAATAGTAGACATAAAAAATAAATATTTAGCTGGAATTTTGGCAGATTTTTTCGCTAAGGGATGAAAGCTCCAAAAAGAAAGCATCCCTGGTGGGGATCGAACCCACGACCTTTGGATTAGAAGTCCAACGCGCTATCCTCTGCGCCACAGAGACAGTTTAATAACGTCGAAAAATAAGTACATAAGCGAAGTATTACGTCACCATTCTCAATACGTTCTTGTTGGTTTTAATTAATTTCTTTTGTGTTGTACATTTCGAATAAATACTCCGCGGAACTATGTGTGTAAATATTTATCTATTATAGTCAAACAATAACTATAATTACTGTTGATAGTAGAGTTCGAGAAATTAATCAGACACATTGAGCTTGTGTTATGGGTACCACATGACTGATATACTACTTATGTACTGTCAATAGTATGTATTTCATATTGCACGAAACCAAATAGGACCTTGTTGCTGTACCAAGCACAAAACGTTGCGTTTTGGGGCAGTTTTCGGTACCAAGCAACTAAGTGCTGGAATAACGTTCCGCACCTCTTCGACTTTAAAAAACTGAATTCAGAAACGAATTAAATTTATTTTAATTGATCAACAAAAAACACAAAGAATCTATCACAAAAATTGTGATTGATTCTTCGTCCGACATTTTATGAAGCATTTACATACATAGCTCTTATAAATGAATTTGTTTTTCTCGTATTATTTAAAGTTTTATTGGGTAATCTAAGCGAAATTTTGATCAATAAAACAGTTGACTTCTCTATTATAAATGATTTGTACGACGAAGAATCCAAATAAAACTATAGGGCCATACTGCAATGACGTTTTGAATAGACAAATGATCGACTGCACCTTTTTAACAATATGTACTAAAACAATCACTTGACATTGGTGGCAATTCGGTTGGTTCATTTCTAAAATTAGGAATTGTCTAAAATATATTTAGTTAGTCATAGCATTTGTTTGGACATGTTTCACGACGAGGAGAGGTCTCCATTGAGCGTCTTATAGTGCAAGGTAGAGTGGAAGGCACAAGGGCACGGGGTAGATCGCCCATGAGATGGACTGACCAAATTAAGACCGCTTTGGATGGTCCATTGCACGAATGCACCAGGAAGGCTGCTATGCGAGATGAGTGGCGTAGAATTGTCAAGCGAGCCACAACAGCCCCCTGAAGTGACGACCACGACCACTCTGTCAAGAGTGTAACGACCAAGAAGATAGCATTTGTAAAACCTATTCGGTTGGTACCATCTAACTAAATTAGGAACGGTTAATTAAGTTAGATAAAATTAAATTAGGATAAGTTGGTAGCAGCAGAATACCAAAGGTTAATTTGACAGTTCAAAACCTAATTTTAGCTAAAATTTGTTAGGTTGGTGCCAACAGAATTGAGGCCATTGGCTAAATTGTCATCAAAATTTGATGACCTCTGAGGCGCGAATGTGCAAATACTTGTCTCTGGTCTGGGTTTTTCTATGTATATTAAGTAAGTATTTAATAGTACTTTGTACATCTAGGCGTGAAAGTGCCCAATTCCTATCGAGTGTGTCAGTTGAGGCCCGAAGCGAAACCGAGGGCCTTAAAACACACGAGGTAGGAATCGCACTTTCTCCCGAGTGATACATAGTGCTTTATACTACACCTACGAGGTAAATAAAAAGGAGAATTTTCACTATCACTCAACGACATTATGTAGAATAAAATTAACAAACCCAAATTCAAATTTCGAAGAAATTCCTGCGCATGCCTTTATTACTTGGGTTCTTTTTTCAAAATATTGTTCGGAAATCGGAAGAGGAATAAATCATTTGGCCGATTTGGAGTAAAAACTTTTTATCGTTTGACCCATAATGAAAATAACCATAGCTACCGGCTGATCTATGAAGAAATTAAAAAAAATAACACGTTAGAAATGGATTTCCATACAATTTTCTCTCCCGCTAAACGCGTTAGAAATGAAATTCCATAGACTTTTCGGTCCCGCATTTTAGTAGGCCTGAAATGGTGTACTTAGTTATGTTTGGAAAAGGAATGGGCATGTTTCTCAGTAGGTGTGGTAAAAAGATATAAGTAGTTTGTCTATCAGTCATGTGGTTCCCATAACACAAGCTCTGCTTAATTTGTGGCTAGATGATGCTGTGTGAAATGTCCAACATTTATATTATTGGAAGAAAAGAAAATTAAAGATTCTTCTTTATAATGTTTCTATTTGTTCCAGGTATTTGACCCTGAAGGCAATCCAATGATGGCTCAAATCTCGCCCGTCGTATCTGGCGAGAAGCGACTCGGCTTTGCAGCAAATAAGTTCCAACTTTCATTTCCCGTCACCGTTGAACCGCTCGCCTTATCCGTTTACACCGTCGCATTAAAAGACGACACAAGTATCAATAAGTAAGTTTATCAACTGTCTTGGTGGAACTGCCCTCTGGCAGTGGTCCGAATCAGTTGAGTTATTTGACCGAGCGAGCACGAAACGCGAGCGAGTGTCTCCGTTTCAGCTTAGGCAAAAATGCTTTCATATGTCTGTCCGGCCGGCGTCTGTCCGGATGTTCCCTTCTACAGGTCGCATTTCTCAACCGATTCTCGTGAAATTTTTTGAGAAGGTTCTATAACTATATAGATAGATTTTTTGTCGATTTAGTTGTTGGAAATAATTAAAAATAGCGGAGATTTGGGGTTGAAAACATAAAAAAAAGTTATATTTCAGTAATTTCGAAAAATATTCGCGAGGTCTACAGCTCACAGAACCAGATCTAGTTTTAAATCACTGGATAGATAATATGCCAAACAAATTGCTGGTTAAGATCTCACTGGTGCTTACAAAGCACGAACTAATAAACTAAACTAATATGGCTTAGTTCGGAGCTCACGGGACGTTTTCGACACGTATATTAAACTAGCTCACAGAACTGTGGTGAATGGATGAAAAGAAGCCGTTACCCTGCTTTCAAACACAGTGGATTCATTAGAACCATAGAATCAGAATATATCAAAATAATAATAAAAATAATGCCGGACATTTCACACAACATAATCTGGCACCAAAGTAAGCAGAGCTTGTGTTATGAGTACTACATGACTGATATACTACTTATATAAGTTTCTTTTTAAATGCTTACATATTATATAAAGAAACACCCAGACCCAAGACAAATACTTGCAAACATACCGGTAGACCGGTAGTACTATTCTTAAGAAATAGAACCAAAAACATTTTGACACGTGTTTCTGCTCTCCACGAGGCATCCTCAGGAAATGACTCGCTCGGAAACGAAGAAACACCAACACTGCAAATGCCACAAACTGTAACTTCGTCGAGCGCTGGAATGAATGTATTCATTCCGGCGTTTAAATCAACGAGTCCGCAGAGAAGTTCCATCGTTCCCGATGATCCCGTGGAGAGACGAAACACGGGTCGAAATTCTGTTGCGTCTAACTTATTAGAATACATTTGCGGGATAGAACTTGATATTGATCTTATATAATACTAGCTGGTGCCCGCGAATTCGTCTGCGCCGGATTAGTATTCGCAGGTGGCAGATTTTTTTCCTACTTCTTGACACTTATCGTTATATTTTGGACAATTCACACATAACTTTAAAAATTATAGCCTATGTGTTGTTCTGATGTATAAGCTATATTATTGAAAAGTTTCATTAAAATCCATTCAGTAGTTTTTGCGTGAAAGAGTAACAAACATACATACAAACTTTCGCGTTTATAATATTAGTAAGATTGCGTAACGGATTTCCGTAAAGTCACGCCTGAAACAATTATGTAATATATCAAAACTAATTTAAACATTATTTCTTTGTATGATTCAGCAGTTAGTAAGCATAGGCCAAGACATATGTTATAGCATTACATTTTTTTGGGATTGACAGCTTAACCCGCCCTCTAAAGCATGAAATACTTCAGATGAAAATGTTTCTGCAGTCACCCATCCTAGGACTGACCTAGAAGAGTGTTCGTTGATCTGTTAGGATCGAGTTCCACTGGCGCTTCCATTATTTATAATAAACTCTTCAATCATGTTTAAGTATCTCGTTTTGTGATCTATGTCAATTACCATAATAGTTTTATTCGGCTCAGTTTGTAGTAGCTCTGCCTTATGCGCTGTAGGTTGAGGGTTCGATTCCCTCCCTGGAGAAACATTTGTTTTTTGTTCTGTGTCAGGGTGTTAAAGTATTGTAAGTACTTGTATGTTGTAAGTATGCTATCAGTCATCTGTGGGGCGATTATGGAACTTTAATACTATCAAAATATTGATACTAATAGCTTTCAGTTACTATTGATGAATTGGTATTACGGATCGCTGCTATTTCTATCAGATTCTATCGCTAGTTACAATGTGAAGTTGGTGTCAAACTATAACTCGACCAATTTACAAAGTACGATTGTGGTAGGGACCGTGTTTAGCGTACTTAGCATTTAAATACATAGTATATGATTGATTGAAATAATGCATATTGCTAATCGAAATTGATAGACATTGATGCCGATTGCTAATCGAAACTGATAGACATTGATTGTATCAAGAATTCCATAATCTCCCATCTGAAAACAAAAAAGATACTGGCTGATAATAAAAATCGGCTGAATAAAACCGACTTGGTGAAAAAAAAAACAAATGGTGCGCATTTTGTACCATTTGTAAAACTTTCATTCTTCATATTTTTAGTTTGAGTAGGTATATTTTAGTTGAAAGAAAAGTAAATTACGCACCTTGCTAAAGAGAGTAATTAATGCACTCGTGTTAATTCAGTGCCCTCGCTTGCGCTCGGGCACCAACATAACACTCGTGCATTAATAACTCACTTTGCGCTCGGTGCAACAATCTACTATTAAAAGCTATATCGAAATTTAATTACATTTTTCCAGATACACATCCTACTCCAAAGTACGCATCTACAACGCCGATTACTGGTCAGTAGACCTTCCGAAGATGTTCCAAGTGGAACAGCCGAGCGCGAGATTGATGGAAGACATCACCTTCCAAGCCGGCAATAGCACCAGGGTTGTCACCAACATGAACGGACTCATTAAAGCGGTTGTATCGAAAGATGGCGTCACTAGCCCCGTTCATATGGATTATGTTCAGTGAGTTTCCCACACTTGTTATACTCAAACTCAAATATGTTTTTATTCAAAAGATCACCTTAAAACGTCTTACATAATAGATTAATTTTGGTGCCGATTCCCCTTCTAAGTCCGAGGAGGATTAACAAGAAACTCGTCCTGGGCCGCTAGGGCTTTTTTGTATGGTTCTTATAACTAACTTCACTACGAAAAACGAATACACCGTATGTAACAGTACAATACATTGCAAATCTGTCTGTTAACTGTCTAAGATGTGTGCGTAAAGTCATATTCAGAGTATGTATGGGCGTTTCCAATTCCGAGGCCGCTTTAAACTTAATTACTATTCAAGATATATTATTATATATATTTCATTATACTTTTTGAAGCGTTTAAGCTTTCGCGGATTGAACATCCGCGAAAGCTTAAACGCTTCAAAAAGTGCCGTCGCACATCTCTAATACGGGCACAGTGGTAAAAGGTGACTATGGATAAGAAAAGTTATTTCGCGATGCCTGAATCATTGTATTTTGTATCATATAACAATGACATAAAGTTTACCAAAATAGTTATCTGCACAAACTATAATGCTTATGTTCTGGGGAACTAATGCAGAATCAAATAGGATATTTATAATGCAAAAACGCTGTGTTAGATATAGTTTAGGGCTCAAATATAGAGACTCAAAGAAAAATTCAAAGAATTGAACATTATCACTATTATTGGTGAATTTATTTATCAAAATATTGTTTATATTAGAGAAAATATGACCAACATGAAGTTGGTTACACATAGGTATAACACGAGAAATAAAAGAAATGTTCTGACTCCTAAGATTAGTCTGACTAAAACATTAAAGAGTTTTATGTGTGTGTCCATTTAATTATATAATAAAATTCTTACTGACATTAAATCTAAATCTGAGCCTGAATTTTTCAATATTGTAAAAAGGCTACTATTACATAAGAGTTACTATAAGATTGACGAGGCTTTGGCTGATAAATTTATATTCTGTGAAACACATTCTGTATAAGATCCCAAATATTGTTATGACATATCTAAGTACATGCAACATGTGAAAAGAGGAAAATAAATGAATTATGAATTATGCTTGTACACACAGATACGACACTCAGAGAGGCAAAGACAGCAACAGCGGTGCTTACCTCTTCATACCGAGTGGGCATGCGCAAGAGTTTAAACCAGATGCCTATCCAGAGATAGTGGTGACTGAGGGAATACACAAAGCGACATTGTATACGGCGCTGATTGGTCCTACGTCTGCTGAAATCGTTTTATCTGTGAGTTGATTCTTTTTCTATCTTAAAGCCTTGTTATGTCGTAACATTCATTGAAATTATCTATCCACACTAAAAAATAAATATATGATGTATAAAAGATATTCTTTTGGTATATTAGATAAAGGTCCTGATCTGTAGTTTACTTTAGTTAATTATTACTAATTTAAATAATGCAGCATCTGGCCCCAAAGTTAGCAGAGCTTGTGTTATGGGTAGGTACTACATGACAGATATACCCCTTATATACTTTTATTTGGAAATATATACCGACATATATTATACATAGAAACACCCGAGAAAAATACTTGCAGTTTATACAAACATTTGTCCAGCAGCGGCGGGAATCAAACCCGCCACACAATTTACCACTGCGCCACAGAGGTCGTCATCTGTGGCGCAGTGGTAAATCTAGTAAATTACGAACGGTCTTATTTTGTTTGCAGCAAAGTCGGAATTAGAGTAACATTTCGAATGACACTTCTTATATTTACAAAGTTGATGTGTCATTGACGTGTTTAAACTTATTTTAGTCATGATGATGTAGAGGTGTTGATTAAAACTGCGGAAAATGGAAAATCAATTCAATACACAAAATAACAATTCCAACTTATTTTAAAATTGTCATGTAAATACAACAGAGACACATGATGTTTAAATAGGTTGCCATCTCAATTAATATTCATTAGAAGAACAAGGACAGAGCATACTCTGACGTCACAGTAGCTAATTATGTGATGAAATACAACACATTCACATGTTGTTTAAATATGTTGCCATCTCAATTAATTGTCATTAGAAGAACAAGGACAGAACATACTCTGACGTCACGGTAGCTAATTATGTGGTTAAATACAACAGAGTCACATGTTTAAATCTGTTGTCTTCTCAATTAATTGTCATTGAAAGAACAAGGACAGAACATACTCTTGACGTCACGGTAGCTAATTATGTGATTAAATACAACAGAGACACGTGTTGTTTAAATATGTTGTCATCTCAATTAATTGTCATTAGAAGAACAAGGTCAGAACATACTCTTGACGTCACGGTAGCTAATTATGTGATTAAATACAACAGTTACCTTAGTTACCTCCAAAAGAAATTCAAAAATAATTTCTTTTGGAGGTAACTCTTTAAGAATAGATTAGCGGAATTGTACTAAATATTTGTCCATCTGTTTAATGTTATGTTGTCATCTCAATTAATTGTCATTAGAAGAACAAGGACAGAACATACTCTGATGTCACGGTAGCTAATTATGTGGTTAAATACAACAGAGTCATATGTTTAAATCTGTTGTCTTCTCAATTAATTGTCATTGAAAGAACAAGGACAGAACATACTCTTGACGTCACGGTAGCTAATTATGTGATTAAATACAACAGAGGCACGTGTTGTTTAAATATGTTGTCATCTCAATTAATTGTCATTAGAAGAACAAGGACAGAACATACTCTGACGTCTCGGTAGCTAATTATGTGATTAAATACAACAGAGACACGTGTTGTTTAAATATGTTGTCATCTCAATTAATTGTCATTAGAAGAACAAGGACAGAACATACTCTGACGTCCGGTAGCAAATCTTTTTTTTTTTTTTCTTTAACTTATAGTGTCCCACTGCTGGGCAAAGGTTTACCCTTTACCTTCCACTCTTTGCGCTCTTGCGCGCTTTTTCCTGGGTCTGCCGCGTCGTCTCCGACTATCGGGCACCCACTGAGTGACGAGCTTTGCCCAACGTTCTGAATGCATTCGAGTCACATGCCCTGCCCAGTCCCATTTCAAACATGCAGTCCTCGTACCTATATCCGCTATGCCCGTTTTCGATCGGATTTCGGTATTTCGGACCCTATCGGTTCTTTTGATTCCCAAAACATTGCGCTCCATAGCTCTCTGGCAAATCTTGAGGTCTGATTTTTGTGACTCTGTCAATGACCATGTCTGAGCACCATATGTCAGTATGGGCAAGATACAAGTGTCGATGAGTTTTCGCTTTAGTAATATTGGGAGGTTTCCCTTCATATGCTGCTTCATGGCCCAGTAGCTCTTCCATGCGTTCTCAATGCGGCGACTTATTTCTCTGTCTTGCCTGCATTTGAAGGAGACTACTTGGCCTAAGTAGATATACTCATCGACGTACTCTATTATTTGCCCATCGACAGTGACATTACGTTTCGAGCTATTTGACATGATTTGAGTCCCTGATCGATTCATGGCCAGTCCCACCTCAAGACTTGCTGTGCTTAAGTCTTGTAGCATTGACTGGAGCTCCTGCGCTGATGATGCAAAAAGAACGATATCATCAGCGAAGCGCAGGTTTGTAAGATTTTTATCTCCGACTTTGATCCCGTATGTTAGCCAGGATGCCGCTAGCTTCTTAAATATTTCCTCTAGGGTGCTTGTAAAAAGCTTCAGAGACAGAGGGTCACCCTGTTTAAAACCTTTTTCGATTCTGAAGGAGGGACCGCAGCTCTCAAGTTGAATTGTGGCTGTGCTGTTATTATAGATATTTTTAGTAGGTCTATGTAAGTTTGTTCTATTTGTTGGTTCTTTAATGATTCAAAAATAGCTTTGTGGGAGATATTGTCAAAGGTCTTTGTGTAGTCCACAAAGGCTAGATACAGGGGTTTACTAAACTCGTGATGTTTTTCAATTAATTGATTAAGACTATAAAGGTGGTCAGAGGTTGAAAAGCTAGGCTTAAAGCCAACTTGTTCTGGGGGCTGATGCATGTCAAGCTGACCGTCTATACGATTAGAAATTACTTTTATAAAAGATTTATATATGTGTGAAATTAAATTGATCAGCCTATAATTGTTAATGTTGGTTATTTCTCCTTTTTTTATAAAGAAGAACTATGTTAGAATGGCACATTTTAAGTGGAAGTATGCCAGTGGTGAGTATGCTATTAAAAAGGTTAGTAACTTGGGGTAGAAGAGCAGGGGAACCGATTTTTAGTGCTTCTGACGTGATACCATCCTCTCCAGGGCTTTTGTTATAAATCATACTTTTGAGCACTTTATCAACTTCCTGACCGGTGATGAAAGGAATGCTATCAGGGCAGGAATATTTTGAAATAGTTGTACTGTTTTTAGATTGGTCCGAAAAAAGGTTTTTGTAAAATTTTGTGCAGATTTCCAATAATTTAGCCCTGTTATTATGTTTTATTCCTTGATCATCCTTTAAACCATTTATCCAACATTTCCCTTTCGCAATTCCTTGCTTAGCTACACGAAGTGACGTATTGTTCTCGAGTGCTATTTGTATTAAATGACAGTTATATTTTCTTAAATCAACTCTAATGCTACGTTTTACTTGTTTATCTATAACTCTGTATTCTTCTGTATTTATTTCAGTATCTAGTCTACTTTGTATAAGCTCTAAGGTTTTATTTGTAAATTTTTTGTTTTTATTTGTTTTTTCTTTAAATTTATTACTAATTTTGTGTATACCAGTTACGATGTCATTGTATTGTTTTTCTACGTCATCAGATTCATCTTGATTAAGAAGTTAAAAGTAATTATTAAGTTCTAAGTTAAAATTATCTGCATTATTTATTAAATAGGGTTTTGAAAGTTTTTATGTTTAACAAATAAAATTATTTATTTAGACATTTAATTTTATATTGCAGCTAACAGTACAAAACAACCCGTCGCTCCCGCAAACCGATGTGGAAATCTGCAACATCTTCCTGATAGACCCTCAGGTAGATGACCTGGAGCTAGCCATGAGGTTCTCGACTGGAATCAAGAATGGAGACGTCTTCTATACAGACTTGAATGGAATGCAGGTTAGTTTTAATACTTAAGTAGCTGTCCCGTTCGGACTTCATACGCGTGTTAAAAAAAAGATATATCAGGATAAACATTTTGCTTGTCTTTGCTTTGCTTCTATATGACACATTTGTTGATGAACTACCTAGTATTAAAACGTCGTGTCGCGATAGCCCCATTTACACGTGCTTTCTCGCGGCCGACTAGGGACCGCAGTCGGTTTATAGAATTCCTAACTGACCATGGAAGATCACGAAATAAACTGTAAAATATCAGGTATCAGTAAAACTCACATTTCATGGTAAATACCCCGTTTTGAGTGAAAATTATGTTCAAACCATGATAGTCCACCATCCACTCATTCCCAACTTATCTACGACTCAACTCTTGTAAGGGACAAAAGTAAAAAGGGCAATATACTTCGTTCTCAATCCTTCCGTACAAGCCTTTCGCACAACTTTGTTGGCTTTTTGGGGCCGTATATGTAAAATAATACGTACTTTACTGTACTTTACATACATCAAGCTGGATGTTTCGTTAGAGAAAACGAAAGGTTCTTTGTCAAATATATAGATAAAGTAAACTCTAAATTCAGTTCTAGGGATCCTACTAAACTCATAATGCCATTCCGCAAGACTGCACTGGCGCATAAAAACAGTTATATTATGGCTATTAAAATATTATAGATAATAGATGTATATAATAGATGACAGATGACAGAATATATCCTAATAGATGACAGATGTCGCTGTCGACTAGATAATATAGCTCTGTTATTTTAATTGTAATTTAATATAAATAAACGCGCCAATAACATAAAAACAATTGGAACTCAAGTTAAATAGCATAATAAGTGTGTGAAAATGTTATCCAGTTGAAATTCAAGGTATAAACTGCTAAATAGAAACAAAATACAAATATCACAAATCCACGAACAGGTGTGAAAATACTACTACAAAACAAGTGAAGTGCGAAAGGAATAACTTCTGAAGAAATAGTTTGAATCTATTATACGCTTTGAGGTGCTAAAACGCCATGAAAAATACATGAAAAATACCAAAAAGCAAAACAGTGAGTTGTTCATTTTATTTTTTTCTGATTTGGGACGGTAGGCAAAGAAATATCCGTCCACGAACATTTACGACACTACTCGTACATCCCGAACAAGATTTTCAGCACTCACTCAGAGATCACCGTGGCGCAGTTGGCAAAAGACCGATTCCTACCGAAGAACACGAGCAAGGTGGGTTCGAATCTGGCCGTCCTCAAGAGACTTTTTGCATTTTTTTTTTATTTTTATTTTATTGCTCCGATCTTTATGTGCGTAAATCATAAGTGACATTATAATTCATACATTTGGATTTAATATAAAGGGCAAAAAATTTTTCAAAATGTATACTCGATCGAGGAAAAAGGCAATAAATAAACCTATTTCTGAAAACACGATTACGAATGAAGACAACCTATGTGAGAAAATCAAAAATTACGCACAAATAATAAACAATCTTAAACAAGATTTATATAAAGTAACTAGTTTAAATAAGAAACTATTAGACGAACAAGAAGAAAATGTAAGAGAATTTGAAATACTGCTAAATGAAAACAATGATCTAAAGAAAAAGCTATGTGGTGCTGAAGAACTCTTTAATGATTTGAGTGAAAATTTAAATCTTGTAACAGAAGAAAACAAATCTTTAAATGACTTAACTGAGATTGAAGGTTTATTAATGAGTAACCAAGTTAACCAAAAAGATGCAATTCTGCAAACAATACAAAATGACTACAAAGAACTACAAATTAAGTACTGTGATTTAATTTCAAAAACTGATTTAAATGAAGTTAAGTTTATCACCGTGCAAACCGGTAAACTGAAAGCTAGACGACATCGAAAATTAGTTTCTTCTCTAAAAAAAAATACATTTAAATCAATGCGTCTTAAAGCTACTCTTAGGTTAACAGAAACAGAAATGAACAGACGAAATGCAACAATTGAAGATTTACAAGCACAATGTGAACAGTTTCTTGAAATCATAAGAAAATATGAGGTAGATTCCATTCAAGACAAAAGAATACATGGCAAAGTCCATATTCTAGAAAGCAAACTCAAACAACTAGAAAGTTTTATAAGAAATTATGAGGAGAAGAATTTAAATGATACTATACTGTCCAAGACTGATGCACCCAACACTACGTGTATATTGTATGATGTCAATGAAAATGGAAATACAAAGACTAAGAAAAACTGCCATGCTAATTCGTCACAAATTGACGGAATCATCATGTTTTCTGATGCCTATGGCCGAAACCTAGGGAGTAAGGTGTATAACAATCTGAAACCAAATGAGAAATTTATCAATGAATGTATGCCTGAAGCAAATATAAATGTAATATTAAATAAATTTGTAGATAACACAAGGCATTTGGACGAAAATGATTCTGTCATTTTACATCTTAGTAATTACACCGAAACGAATGCCAAAGATTACAAATCCTACCCGGAAAGGCTACAGACTATGCTTCCACTCTGCAGAAAGTTTAAACTAGTTTTATGCTCTCTCAAGTATGATGGACGCAATGACCAACAAATACACAAAGTTAATGAAAAACTTCATCATCTGGCCGTAGTAAACGAATATGTAATGTACTTAGACATAAATATACCCAGGGATCAAGACTTACAAATGAAAATTAAACATGCACATTTAGCTGCAAAAATAATGTACTGCTTACATCACTACCAAAGTAGTAGCACACTTCATTTCATAAAATGTAACCAAAATGTAAAGCAAGCTATAGACGACCACCATCAGGTAAAGACGGATTTTCAAAAAACAGAACTGCTACAGGAGTTGACATAAGTAAACCTGAGACGAAGACATGTTTAAATATATGCCACCAAAATGTTCAAGGCATGGTAGATAAAAAAATGATATTAAGCTTTTTTTTAGAAATTGAAGATATAGACATTTTTTGTATAACTGAAACATGGTTGAAGGAAGAGAACTTAAATGGGTATGTGATTGATAATTACAGAATAGTTAGTGCTAGTTATAGAAAAGAATTCATACGAGGAGGTACAGCTATTTTAGTTAAAGATAATATTAAAGCTAAGTCTAGATCTGATATTAATAAGCTAAATGTTGAAAAAGAATTTGAAATAAGCTGTATTAACTTATAATTGTAGTGGTTTACAGATCACCGTGTGCCGATCTTAATTTAGTAGTATTTTTAGATAAATTGGAACTATGCTTAGAAACGCTGACAAACGAAACTAAATTACCTAAAGACATAATAGTGTGTGGAGATTTCAACGCCCACTTCGCAACTTTGGATGATAGTGGTAGCGACCAAAGTTCTTCAATAGTCGACTTATTAGAATGCTATGGCATTGAAAGAAAGATTTTTGATATCACGAGATTGACTAGCAATACACATTCATGTATTGATAATATTTTTACAAACATAGACGTATTAAAATCATGGGTTATGCCTGGTGTAAAGTCTGACCACTTTGCACAGTTCATAAAAATAAATTATTAATATGACCATACAAATAGTAATTGTGACTTCTACTTTGTTAAAAAAAGAATAATTAGTGATAACTCAATTGAACTTTTGAAATTAGGTATTTATAATGAATTTTGTAACAGCAGGCTGATTAGTTTCAAGGATTTTTTTGTGTCATTTTTAAGGGTTTTAAATGGGATTATGCCTATAAAAACCATACGTAAAAAGGCTAGTAAATCATTCAATGATTGGGCGACATTAGGTCTAAGAGTATCACAAAATAATATGAAGAATCTATACTACTTATTGTCACTTACAAACGATGAGAGTCTAAGAAAGTATTTGAGTCACTACTGTAAAATTTTTAAGAAATGTTGCTTGATGGCAAAACGTATTGACATACGAGATAAAGTTCTTAACTCTAAAAATGTAATTAAATCTACTTGGACCATCATAAAAAAAAAACCAGAAAGAGTTTCAGAAATAATAAGACAATCGATAATATAACTGGTTTTAAAAATGAAACTCTCAAATCACCTATAGAAATAGCCAACCATTTTAATGACTTTTTCGTTCACATTGCTCCTACCTTGACCCAAGATCTTAAAAAATCTGAAAGTGAATCTATTAAATTTATTAACAAGTTTACACCATCGAGTTCGAAATCATTTATTCTTAAAGATATAACACCAACTGGTGTTATAAAAATTATTAATCAATTTAAATGCAAAATTTCAAATGATCTTTGGGACGTATCTACATTAATAATCAAAACAATAAAAAATGAAATAGCATTACCATTGGCAACAGTAATTAATAATTGTATACTCAGTGGTAGTTTTCCAGATGCCCTTAAACTAGCAAAAGTGATTCCACTGTATAAGAAGGGCTCTCATTGCGATGCAAATAACTATAGGCCCATTTCACTTTTGCCTGTATTTAGTAAGATTTTTGAAAAATATATTGCAAATGGGCTATATTATTTCATAGAAACCAACAAAATCATCAACAACAGGCAATTTGGGTTTCAAAGGAAAAAAAACACGAATCAAGCTATAACTTCTCTAGTAGAGAGAGTTTTGTGGAATTTGGACAGAAGTAAGAGCACATACGGCCTGTTTTGTGATCTATCAAAGGCTTTTAACTGTGTCTGCCATAAGATTCTCTTATTAAAACTTGAGCATTATGGTATTAGAAACAATGAATTATCTGTATTTGCGTCTTATTTAAAAAATAGAAAACAAATTCTAGAGTGTAACGGCCAAAAGTCTGAATCAAATAATATTACAATGGGAGTACCACAAGGGTCTATTTTAGGGCCACTTCTATTCATTCTGTATATTAATGACATTGTGGTCTGTGTTGAAAATGAAATGGATATAGTCCTTTTTGCTGACGACACAACTGTAGTAGTTAGTGATAAGAACAAAGGAAAGTTATGTGTAAAGATAGAAACGCTGATACTCAATTTACAAAAATGGTTCAATGCCAATAATTTACTATTAAATGTAGATAAAACGAATATTGTAAACTTTTTTTTAGGACATTAACATAATAATGACGAATTAGTTAGGCATACAATTGATAAACACTTTTTGACTACTCTTGACAACACCAAATATCTAGGCATAGACATTGACAGTAAATTCATTTGGAATAAACATATTGACACTCTCGTTGGGAGATTAAAGTCAGCAGTTTACGCAATAAAGACAATAAGACAACTTAGTGACATAAGAGCTGCAAAAATGGTATATCATGCGTATTTTCATTCCATTATGGTGTATGGAATTTTAGTTTGGGGAAATGCCTCACAGTCGAATAGAATATTTATACTGCAAAAAAGAGCCATCCGTTCTATTTTGCTTATTGCTTAAAGGCTTAGAATCGTGTAGGCTAATGTTTAAGAAATTAGAAATTATGACAATGGTAGGAGAATACATTTTCCACAATCTGATGTTTATAAAGCTAAACCCTGATAAATTTAACCTAAACTGTGAGATCCATAATTATAATACAAGAAATAAATATAACATTTGTCTTCCTAAGCATAGACTAGCCAAAGTTGGTAATAGCTTCTTATGTATAAGCATAAAAATGTACAATAAACTGACGCCTGAATTACAAAACTCTGATCTTGAATGTTATCGTATAAAGATAAGAAATATATTACTAGAGAAATCGTACTATTCTCTAGACGAAGCACTTGCTGATGAAATTTTTAAATAATGAATTTATTTGGAATTTAATGTTGCTATTCTATTTGTAATGAATTATTTTTCTTAAATGTTGTAACCAAACAGTAAGCCCGTAATATTATAGTGTAATATTATTATTAAGTATTTTTGTACCTGACTTTTCCAAGTGTACTGTACGTATCTTATTGGAATAAATAACTATTGTATTGTATTGTATTGTATTTAATCTAATACCAAAAGCGATTAGAGAGTTGCCGACAGTTCAATTTAAAAAAAACGGTATGTATACAGTTTTTTTTTTAATACATAGCCATACATGGCTTAGCGAGAAATGTTTTTACGATGTTGATGAAATGTTTTAATAATAATTGATATTCTGGATAAATCTGCTTACTTATATAATATTGATGTTGACATTTTAATTTTAATTTTATGTATACTTAATTTTAATTAATAATCTCATTTATCTCATGGTTGCCATGTTGATGTTTGTATGTTTGTATGTTCGTCAACGACGAAGTGTTTGAGACAATTATTATGTAAGAACCTTATATTTACCATACTTTGAGCAAATAAATTAATTTCATTTCATTTTTTCTATTCATAAAGTAAATAGCTTATTATCTATATATCCCCTAAGTCAGGCAAAGTGTAAAATCTTAGTTACAAAGTGGTTCAAAACGCTTATCTACCAGCAAACTGAAAACCTCCTATCCCCAATTTCTTAAATAACTTTATACCTTCTAAACTAATTACCTAAAATAATTTACAGCTTACTTCTCATGCTTACACACACCCACACACTCTCACGCACACCCTCACAACACACTATCACATACACCCTCACAACACTCAACACACTACTTGTAACTAAAAGTTTAATATATATATATATATATTGTTCTGTTACCTATTGTTAGTAACGTATATACGGTATTCTGTACGCTTTAGCTATAGGTACCATCATAATTTTTTAATGATTATTTAATTTTTTGTTTCATTTTGTTGCTCATTCTCTTACCGTTATCGCCTGCGTAAATTCGAAAAATGTTCTTCCTAGAATTTATAGGCCTACCATAGGTAAATAAGGCAACGTCGTTTGTTTTTGTACGGTCCGCGTAGTGGGAGCACCTGGGGACCTGTAACCCAGGTTTCGCAAACCTATCTCAGGCACCAGTCTCTCGCAAAACAGGTCTACAATTTGTAAAACGCACCTTATATACTTAGCCTTAGCCCAAGTACTTATAAGAACCTTTGTGGGAGAAAATAAATTAATTTTATTATTATATTATTATAAGTACAATTTTTTTATCAATATGTTCACAACACAGATGTTATCGGAATACAAACTTTGCTAAAACGCTAGATGGCGCTGTTTGAAATAAAAAAATATTTTTGTTGCTTTAATATACCAATCAAATGATAAACTCCATAAAATACCCGCATCAATCAGAGATTAAAAATAATACATATTATTTATTTTCAGATGATCAAACGGCGATTTTTCGAGAAGATTCCACTACAAGCTAATTTCTACCCGCTGCCTGCGGCGGCTTATATAGAAAGCGAGACTGCGAGGTTCACATTACTCACTTCGACACCATTGGGCATGGCCGCTTTACAGCCGGGACAGATAGAGGTATTAATCAAACTCCTATACAAGATTACAAGCACTGGTAGTTTAGTGATAGTATTATATTAGGTAGGGCGCAAACGTGGACACTTTTGTGTCTTGTGTCGGATACAACCTACCTACAATATTCATCATATTTGATTTGTATAGAACCAGTATGAAATCATCCACTTTAAACATTTTTTGTTTTGTTTCCAGTTACTCCCACTGAACACATACTCATTGACGATCAAACAGTGTTCGGTGTCTGTAACTGGAAACTAAAAGTCGTCAGTAGAAAACACAAGAAACATTAACAAATTTCCTTACAATTGTACTGAGCTGCGCAAACGAATTGTATTGTAATTGTACAAGCAACGAATTGTACCAGTGGCCAGTAGTAGCAACGGGCGACTGTGTCCGATCACCACCACAAGCCGCAGCAACTACGATTCCCGGTGATGGTGTGCCGTGTCTGCAACAAAAAGTGTCTACGTTTGCGCAGTGCCTTAGCTAGTGGCTATCATATTGCGGCTATAACCGGTTTGGTTGGTTTGGCCTTCTCGTGTCGAATAAAAAAGAAGTGGTACAACTCAATTCTTTTCTATTCGACACGAGAAGGTCGGTAATTAAAACCTGCATGAAATCTACTACTGTGAGGATTCTGTTATTGCAAATGTCTATAGGCGATGGTAACTACTAACCACTTAATATATTTTTTCCATAATTTGGTATTCAGGTTATTATAAATGTCATGAATTATGTAATGAAATCAAACCAGCTCAAATAGAGTTGGTACTTTATTCCACTTTCAGTTCTTAAACACACAGTATATCTGGATAACTTTACATTAAGAGATCACCTAGCCGACTGCCGAATATTTTTAACCACTCTGACCAACCAGTAAAATCAACCATCCATCCAGGTAGTCCAATCACGAGACAGCAAGTCTTTTACAGTGAATTGACTGACTAATATTCGAATTATGATCAACCGGTTGATTTACTTCCGCCAAAACGTATAAATAATTACAAAATAAATTCAGTTAATAAATTTAATCATTACAATTAATAATACAACATAGTCAAAAAAAATTAAAACAATAGAGAAAAATTAATTAAAATTACTGAAAGTAAAGTAAGAACCTACAAGTTCGCGATGAGACTTTATAATGTTTTATCGTCTATCTCTTAGCTATAATCACATTATTTAGTTAGCGTTTAATGCTCTGTCATTTTTATTCTAATGTCAATGACTAAAGATGTGTATCGTATATACCTGTCGCAGCAGGGTGCTTTGCAGGACTCAATGGGCATGTATTCTCGATTTGATCCGACATGATGGGTAGCCTCGAGCAAATAATCAAGATCACTCTCGGTAAATCAAGTGTACCCAGCTTTTATTCTAGCTACTATATAGCTAAAGTAGGTACACAATCAAAGTAATTTAATAAATCTAACGGACACGTCCGCTCGAGCGAGCGAGCTTGGTTAGAATGCCCGCACTCCTGCTCGAACAGCCGTATCCAAGCATGATTCGCTTTGACGTCACGCTTGCTTTCCGTAGTTGATAAGAATCAGAGTTCCCACTGCTTGATTGTAGATTGTAGATACTGCGAAATACCCATTGTAGTTATCGGGTATATATGGTAAAACATAAGCTCTGGAAGGAAAGAAAACCACCACCTCCTGATTTTATCATCCCGCAGGAAAAATAACCACCAGGACACGAACTGCCATGGCCTGTATGGAAGTCGCTTAATAGACTTTGCACTCAGGTTGGCCGCTGTAGATTTAACAAGTGGGAATGGGGATTTAGGGACCCCAGTTTGGCGCATTGTGACTGTGGTGCTCAAACACAATCTATGGCGCATCTACTCTACTACACAACCTGTGCTCTCTCTGCCCAAATACTTCCACAAGGGTAGACCTTATCGCGGCCACAGTTAGTGCGATTGAGATCGCCACCTACTACTCTAAAACCATATAACGACTGAAGCATCGACACGAAAAGAAGAATTTATCCGGTAGACACTTTATACGCAACACTGTAGGTTAAACGCACAGCTGATGCGTTTTCCTTCTCTATTTCCCTTTCTCGTCACACACACGCACACTGGTAGCTGACAGTACCAACTTCTCGGAAAATGGGATGGTTTTTACCAACTGACGGCCAACGCAACCACCACCACGCGCGCTCATTAGACAAATCAAATAGCGCGCGCTTCCCCGGTAACCCTGTTACACACTTCCGTCGCTTTTCACGAAATCACTCCCACAGATTGCACTAAATTAAGAAAAGATGTTACACATCAACAATAAGTATATAAGTAGTATATCAGTTTTGTGGTTACCATAACACACACTCTGCTTACTTTGAGGCTAGATGAAGGCGTGTTAAATGTCCACAAATATTATTGAGCGAGCAAAGCGAGTTTCTCGGTTTCAGCTTAGCCAAAAATGCTTTTGTATGTCTGTCTGTCCGGCACACAGAACAGAAAGAACAATAGAAATAGCATGATGAATTTTTATAAGGATAAACCAGTGTAGCTGAACTCACACATGTAGAAATAAACACACTTAGAAATAAAAGTTATAATTGGCTGAAAAACAACGTTAAATAGGACCAAACCATAAAACAAATGTTATTGATATAAAACCTTAGTACCATCAGAACATGGTTCAAAACGCAATAAATTAAACAGTACTATAATGTAAGTCTACTTACCAAGAGATGACGCTTTTGCGAAAGATTTTTGTTTTAGTCTCTAACAACAAGAGATATAATTGATTATGCAATGGCTGTTATTTGATTGCCCACTAAACATAGCTACTTCCTTAGTGATGTGCCAAAGGATACAAGACGAATGTGTCGATATCGATTATTATACCTACCTACTGATGGATATCAAAATACGAATACGATGGGTACGTCAGGTTATATTTGTGGTGGGCCAAATAAACAGCTTTTCTTTATTTTAACACAATCACACGCTTGTGTTTTTTTGGCGTTGAGGAAGGTTCTGCTGATAAATTTTGTGTCTGTAATTTTTAAAACGTTTCATTAGCTTTAAGTCATAATTAAAACAAAAAAAAACAATGACCTAGAAATTATAAACCTTTTAATAGGGGAACTATTTACATGATGAAGTTTGCGATTGCACATTCTTCAGTTTTTTAGGGTTACATCCCTAATTGAATAGCGAAAGATGAGGTTTAAGAGAAACGCGACCTTAAACGGTATGATTCATTGTCTGTTTTTGTTTGACGGTTTTGCATTTTAAACAAAACTTAAATAAAACCGTTTAAAACAATAAAATAATTCTTACCGGGGATATGATATGCCCCCTTTTGTTAAATTTTTGGTTTGGCTATCATTTTTGCACTCCAGGACAGCACAATACAGCATTTTATAATTTTATATGATTTTTTGAGTTACCTTTACCCTGACAAACTTCAAACACGACGGAAGTGAGCGAAGCTTGTAGTGCGCGGTATTCCGCATACTAGGTGTTACGGGGGCCCCGCCTACTTACTACTTCTATCGTTTTTTCTGTTCTGTGGTCCGGCCGGCTTCTGTCCGGATGTTCTCATCTACTGTTCGCATTTCTCAACCGATTCTCGTGAAATTTTGTGAGCAGGTTCTATAACTATATAGATTTATTGTCAATATTTTTTTTGTTTGCGAGGTTTTCAGCTCCGTGAGCTACTATCACGCATCAAATGTTGGACATTTCTTACAGGTCATGCAAGACAGAAGACTGAGCAGAGATGATAACAGAGGTATGAACCAAGGAGTTTTAGACAACGTACGAACGCGGCACACTTTTAAAATCATTCTCGAGACAGCAGTCACGCCATGCAAGGTATGTTGATTTTAATATTATATAAAACGAGTTTCTTTCTTGATTCTCTTCTAACTTGGCTTAAGAAGAATTGGCGCTTAAACTTACCTAGCGACGGTTTAATGAATAGTTTTATTAAGACGAATTCACAACTGAATTTGCTAACATTCTGAAATCTACCCTCAAATACTCACATGAATGTTATTTACTATAAAAAATAATATAAATATAACGTTAGGTGCTTATATTTACTTGTGTGAGCTCAATTGCACTTTGTTGCAAGTGCTTTTATATAAATGTTTTCGTGAAGTCCACCTTGATACTATGATAGTTTTTAAAAGTTGTACAAGTACTAATAAGTATTCCGTTGTAATAATGAAACCCCTAAAATAATATATTATTTCAGCTAAAAACACCGGCAGAACACCCAAGTGGTCAGCTATCGCTCGGGGCTCACGTTTCTCAGCAACTATTGCTGCAGCCCATTATAACGATGCACTACAGTTCTCGTGGAGATTCTCGTCCTCAGTACTCTCGCTCCGTCGCTTCGGCCTCTGATGTAGTGCTGGCGTCATTCCACGCACATATACATGCTAAGGTTAGTTCTTTAAATATTTGACTGGCCTGTCAGCTCAGTTGGTTGTAGCTCTGCCTTCTGCGCTGTAGGTCGGGCTTCGAATCCCAGAAGAAATATTTGTGTGATGACCATAGATGTTTGTTTTGTTCTGGATGTTATTTCAGCAAAATAGTAATCTTTATAGAATCAATACTTGGAATAGAAACAAATTATACATCTCTAGGTTTGATTTAGGACACATCTGCCAGAATTCACATTCGCCATAAATCAAAAATAATTAGTTCAGTTTGGTCATTGATGACGAACAAGGAAAACGATTGAAGACACTTTCGACAGAGTTATGTATCTAGACAGACGAACTATATTCTTCTGGCGCTTCGGCGGCTCGCTCTATTTGCTCGCTCGCCTTGCGCGTTGTTTTCTATACTCATAACCTAACCAACTGGTTTCGGTCTGATTAATTTAATGAGGAATCATGAATAATATCGTTTCGTCAGAGGTTGAAAAATCTGATGAATGCGGAAGAAATAAATGATCTGACGAATGTGGAATCTGGCGGATGTGTCCTCAAACCTAGGGTTTCGACTAGAAAAAGTAAATAAGTCCTTCATGGGGAACACGGTGCACTTCGATAATAATATTAATCCCAAGCTTTTTTGTCATATAATCTGTGACCTTATGCTGGAGTATCCTCTAGAACCTACAGGATAACTAACTCCTCAACTTACATTAGACTTTGTTTAATGATCATCTAATGACCCTTGTAATGATCTCAATTAATGATTTATGGATACATGTTTTCTTTTAGTATC
Organism: Lampropteryx suffumata; assembly: GCA_948098915.1. Classification (NCBI taxonomy): domain Eukaryota; kingdom Metazoa; phylum Arthropoda; class Insecta; order Lepidoptera; family Geometridae; genus Lampropteryx; species Lampropteryx suffumata. The sequence continues at coordinate 8,376,423 of OX402563.1, forward strand.
AGTGCTTTTTAAATATATACCTACTTGCCTATTGGGGTTTGGGTGACATATTTAACGATTTGATATAACTGAATTTGTTTAATCGTTATTATTTGGAGGAGAGGTGTGTGTACTATACAACGGAGCTTAAACCGGACTATAAAAAAGCAATAGGAACTCTGCATATCAAACCAGATCCTCTTGTGAACAATAAAGAACTGTTTCAGTAAATACCTATACGTATAATTTTAAACAAAAAAAAACGACTTCAAACAGGAAACTAAAAAGTAAAAAATTCCGAAATAGGCTTTTAAATACTTAATGAAAACTTAATATAACACACCTACTGAGAAACTTGCCCATTCATTTTCCAAATATAACTTAGAAAGTACATGATTTCAGGCCTACCAAAATGCGGGACGGAAAAGTCTTTGGAATTTCATTTCTAACGCGTTTAGCGGGAGAGAAAAGTGTATGGAAATCCATTTCTACCGTGTTATTTGTTTTAATTTGTTCATAGATCAGTCGGTAGCTATAGTAGATTGTTGCACCGAGCGCAAAGTGAGTTATTAATGCACGAGTGTTATGTTGGTGCCCGAGCGTAAGCGAGGGCACTGAATTAACACTAGTGCATTAATTACTCTCATTAGCAAGGTGCGTAATTTACTTTTCTTTCAACTACCAATCTAGGTACCTACTGTGTGTATAAAATATACCTACTTAAACTAATAATATGAAGAATCAGTTTTACAATGGTACAAAATGCGCGCCATTTGTGTTTTTTTTCACCAAGGCGGTTTTTAGTTTTTAGGCGGTATTTAGCCGATTTTTATTATCAGCCAGTCTCTTTTTGATCTAATGCAAACATTTTATATTAAACTTAATGGAAGATATTAAACCTCTGTGGTAAATTTATATCTAAATAAAAAGTAAAAAACAGTGCAATAATGACATTTCATATAACATTACTGCACTGTTTTGGTTCTAAGCAAAAAATACGTCCTTTGTGATCGGTTTTGTAGTGATTAATGATAACATTACTACGTTGAAAGAAATAGTACATTTTACACCTAGGCGAGAAAGTGGCCAATTTCTATCGAGTGTGTCACTTAAAATACACGAGGTAGGAATCGCACTTTCTCCCGAGTGATACATAGTGCTTTATACTAAATATTTCTACACCTACGAGGAAATTAAAGAGGAGAATTATTTTTTAGTTGAAATAAAATTACCAAACCCAAATTCAAATTTCGAAGAAAATCCCGCGCATGCCTTTATTTTTAATGTTAGGAAATCGGATAAGAAATAAATCATTTGGCGGACTTGGAGTAAAAACTTTTTGTTGTTTGACCTATAATGAAAATAACTATTTTTTCAACACACTTGCTAATAAAGTAGCTCTATGGTCACCGCAATTAAGCACAGAACGACACCAATAATCAAACTGTGACTTTTTCATTGCTATAACTCACTAGTAAGTTATAGTTTATTTTTTTATTTTTTTTGTTGAGGTGCTTTGTTCTTAAAAAAGTTTTTATTCAAAAAAAGATCGTGTTTAATAGAACAAATAAATTAATGTTCCTATTGCTTGCTCATTTCATGCAACTTCTTATTTAAATAGATAATTTTAACTCGTACGTGTTTAATAAATAAAACTTTCACTCATATATAAATTTTGTTTTCTCTGTAATAAAAGAAATTTTTAAATTCTCCATTTTGTACGTAATAAAAAAAACCCTAACTGCACTTTTACTAATTGTTTCTCTAAATAAACTTTTTATCTACTAAATAAAATGAGTTTTTATTGTTATTTTATTCACAAGTGTGTTGAAAAAAGTCGTATGATACACGTGTGTATTGATAATTACCGTCCTCGGCTCTCTTAAGACCCTCACCTAACGGCTCGGGTCTTAATGGCGCCTCAGCGGTAATCACCAACATTACACACTAGTACCATAATGTACTATTGTCCACAGGGTAAAGATATCGGCTCGATGCACGGCATGGGAATGACATTCCAACGAGTGCACTTAGATTCATGTTATAGCAAAAAAGCTATAGTTAAATGGTATCCTCTAAGCGATGGACAGGTAAATAATATAGTTTTGTCTCTATGTATTTAAGCTCCTCAAAAACCGTTTATTTCTTGTGGCGAAGATAATTTAGCATATAGAAAGTCTACACGTTTTTATCCGACCTGTCATCTCAATTGGTAGTAGCTCTGTTTTCTTCGCTTTAGGTTGAGGGTTCGATTCCCTTCCAGTACAAACATTTGTGTGATGAACGTAGGTGTTTGTTCTGTGTCTGGGTGTTATAAAGTATCATGAGTTACATTTAGAAATATTTATGTATTCTATCAGTCATTTGGTCACCATAATATATGCTATGCTTAATTTGTGGCTAGATGGTGTTGTGTGCATTGTTCACCAATGTTTTTTTTTTATCCATCGGGAAGTTAAATATCATGTCATGTTATGTCATGCTGATACTTACAGCTTTGCGAGTCGAACCGACCGGCTGACGTATTTTCCTTGAATCTTTCGGGAATGTCGGCACGCGTCGGCATAGTATATTTTGTCGACCTCTGTGGCGAAGTTTGCGAAGACACGCCTGAGACGTAGAAGGTTGCGGGTTCGATTCCCGCCGCGAGAGAAATATTCTCATAATTTGCAAGTATTTGTTTCGGGGTGGGTGTTTATCTTTGTATAATATCTATTTATATACAACACAAAAAAAGAGTATCAGTCATGTCACACACAGTATTTTCTAAACCCAAAGTAAGCAGAGCTTGTGTTATGGGTACCACGTGACATGACTGATATACTAATTAATTACTTTTCTTTTGTAAAAATGTACATACATATTAATACATAGAAAAATAGATCCCATAACACAATCTCTGCAGACTAATTGATGCTGTGTGCAATGTCCAGCATTATTTATTTATTTTTCGTGATACAACAATTCAAAATTTGACTCTTTCGCGCGGTCCACCTCTGTGGCGCAGTGGGCTAAAGTCCGGCTGAGACGCAGATGTTTGCGGGTTTGATTCCCGCCGCGGTACAAATGTTTGTATGATCTGCAAGTATTTGTCTCGGGTCTGGGTGTTTCTATGTATAATATGTATGTATTTTCAAAAAAAAAAGTATATCAGTCATGTCATAACACAAGCTCTGCTTACTTTGGGGCCAAATGATGCTGTGTGAAATGTCCGGCATTATTTATTTATTTAGTCGTAATATGAGATGTTTTTTCATTATAGATCCAACTATCAGACTTTATAGACGCACCTCCTGACCGGATTTACGAGAGCTCGCTAACGTACGTAAATATACAGAAGCCTTTACCCGAAGGCGTTCTCACATTGTGTCCCATGGAAGTACGATCTGTTTTCATCAATCAGACTTTGAACCGCGGCTGAAAGGTAACCATATTTTGAGGAAATGGACTGAAATGTAAAATTCTGTATACGTAGTTTGTTATGTAAATATCTGGGACTCAAATTGTCTCTTGCAAAGTTTTCGTCTTACATGGCATCCAAAAAAAAGAAATGTGGTTCTGACAAAAAATATATTGCTCATTTTAATCAGACTTCAAAAAAAGGAGTTTTTATACATTTGTTACCTCATAAATCCGTCATTTATGAACCAATTTAAATAATTATTTTCCGAATGGTCCCATTGAAGTTTTATAAGTAGTATATCAGTCATGTGGTACCCATAACACAAGCTCTGCTTACTCTGGGGCCAGATGATGCTGTGTGAAATGTCTGGCATTATTTCTTATTTATTTGCTTGTAGCTCAATCAATCACTTTGTGTACACTTATATCTTATAAGCAAATAATTAGTGAGGTGAATATAAGATCACCTGAATAAGTTTAAAGACTGCCATTCATGTAGGTACTACACGTACCAAGCCGGTGGCAGAAGTTAGCTTAATATTTGGCAAAATGTATACAAACCTTCAACAGTTCCTTTCTACACCTCACTTGGCTGATGATTGATGGTCCTCTCAACCGAATATAACTCGTATATAACCTGTAATAACCTAATATAACTTGTAATTTGACGACCTCTGTGGCGCAATGGGCTAAGATGCGGCTGAGACGCAGAAGGTTGCGGGTTCGATTCCCGCCGCGGGACTAATGTTTGTATGATCTGGAAGTATTTGTCTCGGTCTGGGTGTTTCTATGTATGCATTTACAAAAAAAGTATATAAGTAGTATATCAGTCATGTGGTACCCATAACACAAGCTCTGCTTACTTTAGGGCCAGATGATGCTGTGTGAAATGTCCGGGATTATTATTATTATTATAATCTTAATAAACATTAGTGCCGGTATGTGCAAGATACATAAATATATAAAAAGTCAATAAATACATAAATGTAGGTTCTGTAGCTGTCTATTGCACACAAACAGTTAACATATTTGTTTATTGTGCACTAATTTTAAAGTGTTATTGATGTGTAACGTCTCTCCTCTCGCTTTACTGGAATCTGTAGAAGTGATTTCGTGAAAAGGGACGGAAATGTGTAACAGGAAGCCGGGGAAGCGCGCGCTATTTGATTTGAGCAAGCGCGTGCGGTGGTAGAGTTGGCTGTCAGATGGTACCAACCCGTATTCTGAGTGGTTGGTACTATCAGTCAACAGTGTGCGCGTGTGGGAAATAGAGAAAGAAAACGCATCAGCTGTGCGCTTTACCTACAGTGTTGTATAAAGTGTGCTGTTATATAAACTAATTCAGGATATAATGTTAATGTTGCTCAATCAAGGTGAGATGTCAGATGTTACACATCATAATGCGAGTACTACAAGGCTTGCTCGTTTTTTGATTATGTAAATTTTTATTCTTTTTGGAATATTAATCTGCCTGTAAAATGTCATGAGGGAGTAAGATTTATTATTTATATACTTAGAAATACTTAACATTAAACTGATGGATAAATATTAAGTACTATTCCGCCAATCTATTCCCAATGAGTTAGACACGATACAGACGCATGCAAGCAGTTGAAAAGCCATGAAAAGCGTTAGTAAAAGGCTTGCGCACACCATCCACACATGCAGCCTCAAAAAGAAATTCGACACGTGTTTCAACCCCACGAGGTATCCTCAGGAACACTTGACTCGCTCCACACCTTGTCGAAAACTCTGCTCTGCAGACTTGTTGCTTCGCCGCTTGTTATAATGAATCTCATAATAGTACTAAATATTTATCTATCCGTTTAATGTTTTGTAATTGATTACCGCAAAGACACGCCTGAATCAATTATTTATCTTGGAAATACTTGTAAATTAAAGGTATAATTATAAGGAGTGATATAACTGCCACTGTATGTAAAATATCTACATAATCCACAAAACTTAAATTGTTTTATTGTCTAGTTTTACTTGTTTAAGGCATATTTGCACTACTATCTTCAATCACCGATTAATGTACAGAATAATTTACAATAATATAAAATACATGTGAAACAGTTGAGCTATCTAAGGACCGTTTAAAACGATCTATAGATAGCTCAATTGATTCAGATCACTGCCAGAGGGCAGCGTTCCCAAGACACTCGCTGCGTTGCCACGTTGAATGGCAATGCTAATACACTGAGCCAGATATGAGCCAGCTCTTGGGTCACGCAATGTACCAAACACCGTGAGATAATTTAGAAAACGCGGTGGGCTCCTGTTCCCCACGGGCCCAGGGTCTCAACTCCAAAAGGCTCAAATGTGTAGGCCCAAATATATCTACATATATATATAATATAGGTGTATGCTCAAATGTCAAGACCGGCATATTTGCGCCTTTTGAAGTCCTCGGCACATTCAGCCGCCGCACCAGCTCTAACGGAAGTCCCCGATAGATGAGATGCGGCCAGGGTGTCTACGCAAGTCGCATCCCAAACTAATGGCCTACCCATCTCCCAAGGGACAAGAGTCATACCATCGGGCCTCTTAACATCATCAGACCGTTCGTTTCGAGAACAGATGATCACCGATTTGAATATAGGTAAAAAGTGTAAGTTTAATATATTTAAGTATATTAATAATTTTGGCTCAAAACGGGATAATATTATTTATAGGTGAGTTTTTTAGTAGTTGGGTGTTATTGGCAGACAAAGCGATCTACCCTCATTCCCAATGGGTTACTTGTTATTGTTTTTGTTCAAAAAATTCTCACATATAAATATCCTGTTTTGAGTGAAAATTATGTTTAAAACCATACTAGTTTCCCTAGTTATCATTTATATTTATAGACAAAAGTAATGATAAAACTGTGTTTATTTTGTGTACAACAAATAATAAAACATGGAAAGCAACGCAGAAATAATATGGTTCTTGCAATATTGTAATTTAGGATAGTAGTGCTACTATGTAAGCAAATGTTTCGAGTTTGATCTCAATAAAATGATGTTATTATTTCGATTGATTGATCGATTGTTTTTCTAAGATTTTCCCTTTTTAATCCCAGAAGCAAACATAGTTGTGCTTGTCCACAGAACAAAAAGAACGATAGAAGTAGTAAGTAGGCGGGGCCCGCGTAACACCTAGTATGCGAAATACCGCGCACTACAAGCTTCGCTCACTTCCGTCGTGTTTGAAGTTTGTCAGTAAACGTAACTCAAAAAATCATAAAAAAATATAAAATGCTGTATTGTGCTGTCCTGGAGTGCAAAAATGATAGCCAAACCAAAAATTTAACAAAAGGGGGAAATTATATCCCCGGTAAGTATTATTTTATTGTTTTAAACGGTTTTATTTAAGTTTTATTTAAAATGCAAAACCGTCAAACAAAAACAGACTATGAATCATACTATTTAAGGTCGCGTTTCTCTTAAACCTCATCTTTCGCTATTCATTTAGGGCTGTAACCCTAAAAAAACTGAAGAATGTGCAATCTCAAACTTCATCATGTAAATAGTTCCCCTATTAAAAGGTTTATAATTTCTAGGTCATTGTTTTTTTTGTTTTAATTATGACTTAAAGCTAATGAAACGTTTTAAAAATTACAGACACAAAATTTATCGGCAGAACCTTCCTCAACGCCACAGAAACACAAGCGTGTGATTGTGTTAAAATAAAGAAAAGCTGTTTATTTGGCCCACCACAAATATAACCTGACGTACCCACGTATTCGTATTTTGATATCCATCAGTAGGTAGGTATAATAATCGATATCGAAAAATTCGTCTTGTATCGTTTGGCACATCACTAAGGAAGTAGCTATGTTTAGAGGGCAATCAAATAACAGCCATTGCATTATCAATTATATTTCTTGTTGTTAGAGACTAAAACAAAAATCTTTCGCAAAAGCGTCATCTCTTGGTAAGTAGACTTATATTTTAGTACTGTTTAATTTATTGCGTTTTGAACCATGTTCTGATGGAACTAAGGTTTTATATCAATAACATTTGTTTTAAAAAAAAAAGTATTTAAGTAGTATATCAGTCATGTGGTACCCATAACACAAGCTCAGCTTACTTTGGGGCCAGATGATGCTGTGTGAAATGTCCGGCGTTATTATTATTAAGTAATTAAAAGTTAATAGTTCAGTCATTTGAAGATTTCAGCTATTTTCTAGTTGACGAAGGGATGTGACTCACAGTCTGTGGAAGTCGCTCACATCATGTCAGCGACTTCCACAGATCTGTAGAGCGATTATGGAACTCTAATTACAATCAATGTCTATCGTAATTTCAATCATTCGTTTGAAAACTGATAGACATTGATTGTAATTAGAGTTCCATAATCGCCCCACATCCGAAATTCGGTATTTAACTATACTTCAACGATATAGCATAAACAATACTGCAGCATCACCTGGAATCTGCAGGATAACCCAGCACCTCACTAACATGCAACAGAGGCATCGTGTTTGGGCTTATTGGAATGGTCTCCATGAATAGGTAACAGATAGATGTTTTTTTTAGTGAGGGTAGGTGTTATAAAATTTTTAATCTTTTAATTTGAGTCGTGTACTAAACGAACACAAAGCCCACTACAGTGTGTTGCCCGGCCTGTCACATGTTTATTGCAGTCAAAGAAAAAAATAAACAAATACTTTATAATAAATACTGATAGACAATGCACACAACACCATCTAGACCCCAAACTCAAAATAGCTTGTATAATGGTAATCGAATGACTTATAGAATACTTAAAAGGGAAGGCATCGAACTCCCAACCTACAGCGCGGAAGGCAGAGCTACCAACAGAGCTGAGACAATAATAATAATAATAATGCCGGACATTTACACACAGCATCATCTGGCTCTAAAGTAAGCAGAGCTTGTGTTATGGGTACCACATGACTGATATACTACTTAAATACTTTTTTTTTGTAAATACATACATATTATACATAGAAACACCCAGACCCGAGACAAATACTTCCAGATCATCCAAACATTTGTCCCGTGGCGGGAATTGAACCCGCAACCTTCTGCGTCTCAACCAGACCTTAGCCCACTGCGCCACAGAGGTCGTCTAATAAGTTGTCTATAAAAACGCTTAGTTTTCCTTCACGGTATAGCCTTCTTCGTTAATGGCATGTGTCATAGGAATAATTTTGCCAATGGCCTCAATTCTGTTGGCACCAACCTAACTAATTTTAGCTAAAATTTGGTTTTGAACTGTCGAATGAAACTTTGGTGTTCTGCTGTTACCAACTTATCCTAATTTAATTTTATCTAATTTAGTATATATTTTAGACAATTCCTAATTTTAGAAATGAACCACCGAATTGCCATGCCAACAATGTCTTGTGTGTCTAGTGTTTATATTATTTATAGATGTAACAAAGTCGATCTTGTTGCTCGTCATTTGTTATTTTTATAAAATGGTGTAATTTCATAAAATAATAAATAATTATACTTGCATATAGCAAGAATTATTTTTGCTCGAATCACAAATAAACACAAAGCTTTTATATCAATTATTTTGTAAATACAAATATTCGTTTCGCGTCGGGAATCGAACCTGCCACCTTCTGCGTCTCAGGCGGGCCTTCGCCTACTGCGCCATAAAATTCGTCAAATTGCGCGATCACTGCTGTCATTCCTCAGACCGACTAAATATATTTTTATTTATTTTGGTCTGAGTGTCAAACATACATTTTTACGCTAATAACTTTGATAGAGAATTATTTCCACTTGCCGACAGACGAGTTAGGCAGTGAATAGTTTCCGTAATATTTTTTAAGATTTCAAATTGATTTCGCTGATTGCTGTCGCTACTGCTTGATAACCGGGCAATCACTTATGGACTGACTCACGCAGAAGGTTACATAGATAATATAGAGAAAAAAAAACGAGGTAAAGTGGTAAAAATGCTTTATTTCAATTCGTACAAATCAATCGAACGTAGCAAGCTTATAAGTTATGACTCAAACACATCATTTAATAGTAACGATTATAACAATATCCCAAAAAACAAAACAACACTATTATGTTTCCATAAATTCATAATTTAACAACAAAAAATTAACGGTTAATAAATAGAATACTTATAATTGTTTTTATCCGCAAGAGGATCCGTCACAAAAACATTATTGTACTAATGGTAAAATCACAGCAAACAATAACCTAATTCTATATATTCGTCGGACTTACTAAAATAACGTCAAATACGAAAGATCTTATTTCGTTTGCACCAAAGTCCGAATTCGAGTAACAAATTCAAATAACATTTCTTAAATTTACTAAATTAACGTGTTTTAACTCATTTTAGACGCTATGCTTTTTGGTGTTGATTAAAACTGCGGAAAATCCTATAGAAATCAATTCAATAAAACTAACTAATTTTAAACCTTTTACTCTAATTTGGACTTTGACGCGAGCAATTGTTTTGCGTATTTTAGGAAATTTTAGCTAGTCCCACAAAACAACGTAATCGCCAGCAATAAAACCCTAAACTAGTAAAAATACTGAATAATAATTGGCTACAATAACAAACATAACATTTTTGTGTTTCACTTTTAAAACTTTCAAAATCAAATGTAATTGAAAAATGTATAATGAGTATGTACAATACCTTTTGAGAAAAACACGAATTTTACTCACGTATTATTTTGTCGATGAAAAAACAGACACTTTTTGATTTATCTATAGAATCTTCATGAAGTCTATAAAGTCGTGGCCTCAATTCTGTTGGCACCAACCTAACTAATTTTAGCTAAAATTAGGTTTTGAATTGTCAAATTAACGTTTGGTATTCTGCTGTTACCAATTTATTCTAATTTAATTTTATCTTACTTACCCGTTCCTAATTTAGTTAGATGGTACCAACTGAATAGGTTTTACAAATGCTATGACTAACTAAATATATTTTAGACAATACTTAATTTTAGAAATGAACCAACCGAAATGCCACCATGACTAAATAATACGGGAGTAAAACCCTTGTCTCTGTGACAATACTGATAGATAATGTTTGAAATTAATACTGATACCAGAATACTATAAAAAAATCCATATCCACTCAATATAGTTGATTTTTTTTATTTTTTATATGGAACGCTTTTTACAAGTAATTACTCAATCATAGAAATTCATAAACTCAAAGCTATCATACACTATCAATACTTGTAATTGGAAGATTATTTTGGAAATAAATAGCTTAAAGATAAACAGCATTCTAAAACATTAAAGCAGGGTAAGCTGTAACTTCCTCTAATGCAACAAAACAATACTGTCTTATATTGATTAAAACTTTAATTTTATTCTCTCCTTATTGTGTCACTGGTTATAACAAACCAGTGTGGTGAAATGAGTAAAGTGCGTCTCAGAGGTTCCTTTCGTGCACTTGACACACATGTCTTCGAACTTGGTACTAAGACATGCCGGTTTCCTCACAAAGTTTACCGTCACCGTTTGGGAGTACTGGTATAGCACGACTGGATTAGAACCCACAACCTTAGGATTGGAAAGCGGGGCCACTACTACTAGACCACCAGTGCAGTTATCTTATTAAAATAAATTAAATTAAATTCATTATTAAATCAAACAACATATTGAGACTATTTTTTGTTAGTGAGTAGTTTTAAAATCTATGTTAATTTACAAGGAAAGTACATTACATAAAAATTTAAAAGGAAGGTTTAAGGACCCTTACTCGTGCCCCGATCAAGCTGTCTCATTTTATACTTTAAAGCGCTCTATTATGATTATCTAGCACTATAAAAGAACAATAGACGGAAAGACGTATTATACGAAAGGAATGGTAACATACAGACTATATTAGGCTAAAACGAATCTCTTATAAGTATTTTGTTATCACTGGGCAGTTTTGGTATTTTATTCTAAATATCGTAATATCTACAACTTAGCTATGATCCTCTCATCCAAAATCACAGAGTTCTTTCTGCAGAAATTCACGTTGAAAGCTGGCAACACTGATGTGACTAGACGTTGGCATCCCTCCATAATTTCTGGCATGGTTTGATATATTTGCTCTTCTTTCCTATAAACAGAAATGTACAGAATAATATACAATAATATAAAACACATTAAGCTATCTAAGGACCGTTTAAAACGATCTGTAGATAGCTCAACAGCGTTCCCAAGACACTGGCAACATTGCCACGTTGAATGGCAATGATAATACGCTGAGCCAAATAGGAGCCAGCTCTTGGGTCACGCAATGTATCTACCAGACGCCGTGAAATAATTTTAAAGTATTAAATAGTATTAATAAAAATAGTATAAGTATTAAACATTAACATCCTTTAAGCAATATTTTGGATATCTCTGTTGGGTGGTAAGCGCTTGTTTCGTTTGTAAAATAGGTACTGTACTGTCTGACACAAATATTAAATTACTTTTAATATAATATTGTGTTGTGGTACAAAACTAATTGGCGAGCGAAGCATAGAATAGAATAGTAAATACTTATTGCACAACAAAAATACATTAGACTGTTATATGAAACAATGTTTATCTGCGCGGTAGCACATAGATCGTGTTTAAATGTTTAAAACCCATTTTTTGTTTAATTACTCCTGTATGAAGGTCAGTTGAGTCCATAATATATTTTTTATTTATTTTTTTATCATCCATAAACCTACGTTTGACCACGATCTCGCCTGATGTTAAGCGGCGATGTGGCCGACGATGGGGCACGCAGGTCTAGAAGACCTATTTACTCGAGACTTGAAGAGACCTAGTTTGTAGTTTTCAGGAAAGACAGACGACGGCAAAGCATTCCAATCTTTGGCTGTACGTATTATAAATGTGAAAGCAAAGCGCTTTGTTCGTAAGGGTGGTAGGTTGACAAGGTATGGATGGTATTGAGCGGTACGTCTGCTTGTCCTGTTGTGAAAAGGAGATGGTGGAATTAGATCATGTAATTCCAGGGCACTGGACATTCTCCGAAATGTATCCTATAAAAGATCGAAAGGCAAGCAACTTCACGGCGGTGCTCGAGACTCTGGTACTAAGTCTCAGTGTTAAGCTGTTCACAAATCATCCTCAATGCTTAATACTCAATCGAGTCCAAAGCAGCCAGCTGGTGTTAAGCTGAACCATCCCATAGATGGCAGCAAAACTCCATACCCGATATATAACATACTGCAGTACATGGCCTGTCAGCTCAGCTGGTAGTAGCTCTGCCTTCTGCGCTGTAGGTTGATGGTTCTGTCCTTTCCAGAATAAACATTTGTATGAAGAAAATAGCTGTTTGTTCTGTGTCTGGGTGTTATAAAGTATCATAAGTATGTATTTAAAAATATATTTGTATTCTATCAGTCATCTAGTCACCATAATACAAGCTATGCTTAGTTTGGGACTAGATGGTGTTGTGTGCATTGCCCAGCAATATTTATTTTTTATTTATTGGAACTATGTTATTGATATTGAAGTGATAACTTTTCATGGGATGGTAAACCGCTTCGTTACGTAATGCGTTACGGCGCGTCTGTCTGGCTTCCCTTTCTCTCATGCATACGGCAGCGGTAGGCAAGCTCCTCCTCTCTTACTCTAACCCACAGCGATTAGTTTAAGTTATCACTTCTGTCGGGCGTCCTGAAACCCACACGTTTTTTCTCTGTATTTCCACGTGTTTCACTGTTAGATAAGTACCCTTAATAAATAGGTATATAATGAAAAAGAAAAAGAGAATTTTAACATTAGATAAACTTACGCTTTATCCTTGACAAGGGCTCCAACAGCTGATAGCCCTTGCAAGCAGTTCCCAATAGCATCCAGACTGAGGCAGTACGGGTGACACTGACTACACTCTACGCTTTGCTGGACCAGTATCAGGGCTTGCTTGTGTTCGCAGTTCATTCTCTGAAAAACAAAATGTACTTACAGCTTGAGGTGGGTCCACGTTAGTGACATTTAGACGACGACGAGAAGACGCAGAAGGTTGCGGGTTCGGTTCGACAAATATTTGTATAATCTGTTAATATTGGTCTCGGGTCTGGGTGTTTTTCTGTGTAAAATATGTATTTTAAAAAGTGTATCAGTCATGTGGTTCTCATAACACAAGCTTTGCTTACTTTGGGGCTAAATTATGTGAGAAATGTCCTGCATTTTTATTGTTTATATTTATTTAGATGGAACGAGCGAGGCTCTTTGACCGTTACAAAAACAAATTACCTTCCTCAACACATTGCCTACCTCACATTTAAAAACTCATAGTTCTGTAAAAAACAATAGACAGAGCTGAAGCATTTGTTATAGACTACTCTTAAACTGAGATAACTTACAATTTGTAAATAAACGAGCATTAGTATACTAGTTTTTTTGTACATTCTTATTTTTTCCGTGTCACGTGTCCGTGTACTTTTTATAATACTGTATGTATTATAAAAAGTACAGTGACACGGAACTGTGATACTGTTATGTACTTAGTATAATAACAAACCTGGATCATAACCTCTGCACATTTGGACAGCGTAGTGAGTGCTGGCCACACTGACCACTTCAACAGATGCTGAAGCTTTCGATCAGCGCCATCTGTGTAATATCCGTCGTGACACGCGATCACTTTGTTCTGCAAGCAGTATTCTAAGGCAGTGTTGAATGTCTGAAACAAATATTAAAACTCATGTGAAAATCTGTGTTATGTAACAACATAACTTAGACTACAGACGCACTTTAATCTTTTCCACACACTGGTTTCTAAATAACTAGTGACATGGAAGAACATAAACCAATTAAACTATGTTGAATTTATGAAAATTTCAGTGTAACTTTCGGATGAGTATATTATAGTGGAAGGAAATATTAAGTCATAAACGAACTCACGTTTTGTTCAGTCTTTTCTAAATGGAAGAATTCGTGGCTCAGAAGTTTTCTTATCTGATGGTAGTCAATAGCGAGTTGCTCTGAAATATAAAAAAGTTTTTGATGCTCAAACATCAGACGGTCTTACGTACGTACATACGTACTTGTCGTGTTAAGGAGATAAAATAATCATTTCCTGATATTTCAGTTTCATACTGCACGGACACAGTCTAATTGACACACGTTCACCATTATATTTAAAGCAGGCTCTACACTCGCAAGTTTTCACACCTTGCCCAAACCGCACACCATAATGAACCCCGTATCGCAATACTAAAACCAACACTGGATTGCGGTCTGGGATCTCACTAATATAAACTAAGCACTTTTGTTTCGCAAGTAGAGCAAGCTTAAGATACATATAACTGGTCAATATAACAGTAATTATAAATTAAAATTTAAAAACCCCCAACGCAAAAGACAACACAAAACATCTTGATTGAGATTAATTGAAAAGATTCCAATGAGCCCAAACACGATACCTCTGCTGTACCTTACCAACTGGTGAGGAGTTGGGTATCCTTCAGATTCCTGGTGATGCTGCAGCATCAGATCAAGGTTGGTAACCTTGACCTTGGTAGCCCTGTTTTTTATCCTTGATGTAACAGCACAATCAATTTTGAATCAATCAGACCTGTGAAATTTGCTCACATCTGTTCATAAACTCGAAAACAGCCAGCTTCTATAGCCATCTTCAAAAAGTTAAACAGATTTTCTTAAATCCGAGCTAAGAACACTCTCGATCAATTCACCTTACAAACAAATAAAACTAAATCAAAATCTGTTCATCCGTGCCCCAGACAAACACACAGATACACACTACAAACTTATAGCCCGTGGGGGGTTAAAAAGGGCTTCCGGTGGTATACAAACCACCTATGTACAATAATAACTTACCCCTAGTAACGTATCCTTTCTGTACAATAACGCAGATGATCGCCGGCGGTACAATATAATGCAGAATGGGGTTCACGTAGAGTTGTAACTGAATAATCGGTATCGCGACGGCCATTGTTTCCGCGTTCAAAATGTGACCTTAAATTTTAATGTGATTAAATTTACGGCGTAGTTTAATAACCTAACATGTCGCTTTTGATTGTTGTAGCAAGTTCAAGGTTTTTATCGTGTTTTTAAATTTAAAATTTCCTGACATTTAATTAAACTACACGAAATAACTACAGTAAGGAAGGCAATTTAATAGTGTATATTATGATTTTTAGAAAACCTGATTCAAGGCTCCCAAGTCACAAGGAGCCCGTATAATTTTGCCTAGTCTGCCTGTCTGTTTACCTGTCCGCCCTAAATCCAGAGCTCTTGCACGCAGACAATCTTATCGAAATTCAATTTTGCACGATAACACGTATTTAGTGGTCTCTACGAAGCTATAAAATAAAATCTAAAATTTTCGAAATGATATCTATATATTATTAGATCTAATATCAAAATAACGTCTATGATAAAACTAGATTCCAGATAATGAGCACTAGCCTGATTAGTAAACCTTAAAAAAACTAATTAGATGGCGTTGAATTGTTTTGTGACATTACTTTTAGACATCATCATCATGATTGGTCTTAGTTCATATGTTGAAAATTATTTAGGTGGCGTCAGTCAAGTTACATACAAAGCAGTTAATTGTAATTGAAAACATTCGTTTATGGATCCACTACGGCAGGATGAGGTGATTTACACACACTTTTAGACAATTAGTCCAAATTCTATTTTTATTATCTATATTGCTAAATCCTCCGATTAGATAAAATATTGTAACATAATTATAAAATAGCCTGAGCCTCACCACACCACACTAACAGTTACGACATAGTTTAAAAAACTTCCGAAAACTTTTTTTTTTTAATAATCCCGGACATTTCACACGGAATCATCTAGTCCCAAAGTAAGCTGAGCTTGTGTTATGGGTACCACATGACTGATATACTACTTATATACACACTGCGCCACAGAGGTCGCCATTACCTACATATTATACATATAATCACCCAGACCCGAGCAGACAAATACTTGCAGATCTTACAAACATTTGTCTTGTGGCGGGAATCGAACGCGCTACCTTCTGCGTCTCTGTTGGACCTTAGCCCACTGCGCCAAAGCTGTCGTCGTCAATGGAACGTCTAAGATTATATGTTATTTTATGTATTTACAAAAATAAAATGTATAAGTAGTATATCAGTCATGTGTGGTACACACGCAAGCTCTGCTTACTTTGGGGCTAGAAGATGCTTTGTGAAAAGTAGTAAGATCATTTAAAAATTTCAACTCAATCAATAGTAATTAACGTGTACTACAAAAGTACAAACTAAACAAAGGTTGTCTGTAAAGTCGGTTTACGGACGATAATTTTACGTGATAACGTCATAAGAGAACATTGATGAAAAATTGCATACTTTTAACCTATTAAGGTGCGTCACAAGCCGAACGCTTAATCCAATCGTACTTTTCTATCGCTTGTTCCGCGCTCTCGCTTGCATACGGCTCAGGCGGAACGTGACAATTTTTCGTGCGTGCAGCCGGCGTTCATCGATTTAGACATTATCACGTCAAAAACAAAGTAAGTCATAATCCTCATTGTCAGCCTGTATCAATAGTGGCTTGGATATAGGCTTATATCTATGACACATGTTTTGTTCTGGTACATACCTTTCATTTTCTTCTTCATATCATTAGACACGTGCATAACCGCTTCAGCCACGAGCCTCAATCTCCTCTCCCTGTCCAACGCCATCATCTTCCGATGTACCACGAGGATCCTGTCCACGCTGCTTCTAATATCATTCTCAAAGACCTTCGCTCCTAGGTTATTGAGAACTTCTACCATCCATCCGACTTCGGAGAGCAACTCTGTGAATGCTAGTGGTTCGTTGTTCATCAAACTTTGCATGAGAACCAGCGCCATCAGATTGGTGATCGTCGCTACGGTACAATCTTGCTGCATAGTGATAACGTGGTCGGCTACGTTCTGAACCGATTTGAACTGGTCGGGGGTGATTTGCTGTAGATCAGTGGGTTTCAGAACCTCTCGGGGATGGTAGGTCTCTGTTTGGAGATATTCGCGTACGGATAGTGGATCACCGAGATTTATGTAGATATTTCCGAAATGGTCGTTTAGACTGGACAGCGCTTTTAGGAAACCCTGAAATTTCGTTGTAATATAAATACAGTTGCTAACATAAATACGACCTCTGTAGTGCAATGTGCTTATGATTCGGCTGAGGCGCAGAAGGTTGCGGGTTCGATTCCTGCCACGGGGCAAATAATTGTATGATCTGCAAGTATTTGTATCGGGTCAGGTCTCGGGTGTTTCTATGTATAATACGAGTAAGTATGTATTTACAAAAAAAAAGTATTTAAGTGTATCAGTGTTGTATTAGTCATGTGGTACCCATAACACAAGCTCTGCTTTTTATGGGGCCAGATGATGCTGTGTGAAATGTCTGGCGTAATTTATAATTATTTATATTTAACTAGCTGCCCATTCGCAAATTCGTCCGCGCGTTTTTTTTTTAAAGTTGTCTAATTGTAAATCTAAACCAATTCTCGAATCCATTTGAACACATACAAAAATAAATCATACAAATAGGTCCAACCGTTTAGGAGGAGTTCAGTGACATACACACGTACACACAATACACACAACACCATCTAGTCCCAAAATAAGCATAGCTTGTAGTATGTTGACCAGATGACTGATAGAGTACTTATATATTAAAAAAAAACTTATGTTCATCACACAAATGTTTGTTCTGGGAGGGAATCGAACCCTCAACCTACAGTGCAGAAGGCAGAGCTACTACCAACTGAACTGATATTTTATTTATTCTCTTCATACTGTTCTTTTTCTGATGCAAATTAAGCTTATAATTTACCATCTATCCTATAAACACTTAAATAGCTAGATTGGAGCTTAGGTATGAACTGTCATTGTCATTTTAATGTCAAAGAATAGAGATAACTGATTTACAATACAATGATAGTAAAATTTAATGCTTTTAAAATGCGTTACGATTTATTAACAAAGTCTTATTGTTATTTATACTAACACTTTATTTTTATTACCAGAATATTATAATCGTAATGAGGTTTTAGTAAAGGCAGAACAATATATCATATATTTTATGTTATTGCAATATAACTTTCCCATTAAAGACAAAATAAATAAACAGAATCTACAGTATTATATTTTAATGTTCTTGTGAACTTTAACCCTTTTAATAACCACGTATATGAAAAATAATACGTTTAATATCTGGAAAATATTCCTAGATATATTTTATTATCTTATTTAAATAGTAAGATACTAAAATATCAGAAATTTTACATACAAGATTATATAAATTCTAAATGAGTAGCCAGTCAAGTACTGTGGGTACTCTATATGGTATATAAGTCAAGTACTGTGGCTACTCTATATGGTATATAAGTCAAGTACTGTGGGTACTCTATATGGTATACACACATCGATTATCCTCTTGTCCTTAATTACTCGAAGCTCAAAAGTTTCACTAATTAACCGACTTTAAAAAAGGAGGAGGTTCTCAATTCGATGGTTTTTTTTGTTTGTTACCTCAGAACTTTCGACTGGTGGAACCGATTTTGATGATTATTTTTTTATTTGAAAGCTGGTGCTTCCCGTGTGGTCCCATTTCAATTTTGTCCAGTTTTGCGTTATGTATGTGCGCGACAAATGGACGAATAATTCAATATCACGCCAACCGATTTCGATGATTCTTGTTTAACCGACTTCAAAAAAGGAGGAGGTTCTCAATTCGACTGTATTTTTCTTTTTTTATATTCAATGAAGTCGGTTGTCTTTTTAGTTTTTAATACGAAATTAATTTAAATAAATAAACAAGTATCGGTGGACAATGCACATATCACCATCTAGCCCCATAAGCATAACTTGTATTATGGATGGTGACTAGATGGCAGATAGAATACTTCTAAATTTTTAAGATATGCTTATGAAACTTTATAACACCCAAACACAAAACCAATATCTATGTTCGTCACACAAATGCGTGTCCTGGGAGGGAATTAAACCCTCAACCTACAGCGCAGAAGGCAGAGCTACTACCAACTGAACTGATATTTTATTTATTCTGTTCATATTGTTCTTTTTCTGTTTGTAAATTAAGCTTATAATTTATCATCTATCCTATAAACACATAAATAGCTAGATTGGAGCTTAGGTATGAACATTGTCATTGCCATTTTAATGTCAAAGAATAAAGATAACTGATTTAAACAATTAATATCTAGTGTGTGTTTAACATTATCTATAATTATTATTGTAACAAAATCTCAACCATTTTGAAATTGAAAAAGCGGTGAAAGCGGCGGTCCAGATTAAATGTACCATCTATCTTCTATCTTGTTCTTATTATTACTATATATTTGTCAAATACCACTCACTCATTTATCACGAAATCTCAGAAACCACCGAACGGATTGGAATGAAATTTGGTATGCAGCTTCCTCTAGAGCCGTAGGTGCTCTATAAGAAAGATTTTCAAAAAAATCACTCGGGTTTATGGTCAAACCGCGATTATACTTTGTAATTTTTCCGAAACATTAATTCTTTCAATTATTATCTTGCTACTTTGTATCTACCACGCGGGCAAAGCCGCGGGAAACAGCTAGTAAATTAATAAATAAATATTGATAGACAATACATACAACACCATCTATCCCTAAACTAAGCATAGCTTGTATTATGGTGACCAGATGACTGATATAATACTTAGATATTTTTAAAACATACTTATGATACTTTATAATACAGAGAATAACCACCTATGTTCATCACACAAATGTTTATCCTGGGAAGGAATCGAACCCTCAACCTACAGGGCAGAAAGCAGAGCTACTACCAACAGAACTGACAGGCCAGTCATGCCACCCTTCATCAGTAATCGCTAAAACATTCGCCGTATTCCTATAGTTACAGATGACATGATGTGTCCTAAAACCTTGGGCACTTAGTACTTTACTACATTGTGTTCTGGCAAACTGTAAATATATCAATGACCACACACAATCTACAAAGTATACATACAGAGTCTGTTAATCGTTGTTTTGCTTACAATACCAATTACCACGACCCAGGAATCCACGTGGACGACGTAATGTTGACATTCCGTTCGTGTTAATGTACTCATAAGTAAATATAACACAAGAGCACACAATCTTTTATATACACAAGGCTGTTTGTAGGTGCTATTTTGTTGTTTTAATGCGGTCTAGAAGGCTGACTTGTGCCAAGAATTTGATTAATTCAAATATGTTATTAATCGAGGCTATTTTGTGTATACTTTGTGTATATATTTTGTGTATATATTTTGTGTATATTTTGTGAAAGGAGCATGTTCTGATTTTGGTTGTATTTTTTTTTAAATGTTTGTTACCTCTTAACTCCTTCATTTAAGAACCGATTTGAAGAATTATTTTTCTATGTGAAATACTTAATGATTAAACGAACTTACCTGTACGTGAACATCTATCATAATTATACAAAGTGCTTAGTCCGAATAGGGTAATAGAATTAAATATTAGCCTCAATTCTGTTGGCACCAACCTAACTAATTTTAGCTAAAATTAGGTTTAGAATTGTCAAATTAAACTTTGGTATTCTGCTGTTGCTAACTTATCCTAATTTATTTTATCTAATTAAATTAAGCGTTCCTAATTAAGTTATTTGGTACCAACTGAATAGGTTTTACAAATGCTATGACTAAAATATATTTTAGACAATTCCTAATTTTAAAAAAAGAACCAACCGAATTGAAACCAATATAACCAACAATATAATATAACAATATAACAATAACCAACAAGTGGAGTATCTTCTAAGGAGTGTACTACATGTGTTAAAATTATATCCAAATCTAACATCATGCAAATAAGCGCTAGAACCAGGACGAGTTTCTTGCCGGTTCTTCTCGGGTTCGGGTTAGGATGAATTGGCACCTAAATTCACCTAATATGTAAGACGTTTCAAAGTAATCCTTGTGATTGTATTGAATATAGTATCTTTTGACTTGTCTAACCTAGAGGACAAAGCATGAGTATAATTTCCGATTGGTCCCATAGATTAGATTTAATAAAAATCGGTTCAGTAGTTTAGCTTTTAAATCAAAATAGCTGGAAAAAAATATGTCTTACAAGTACTTAAACGAAATTTAGTATTTTGTATTTCTGTGACTTTCCAGTGGTGTTTTGGAATTTCGAAAAATGATAAAGTACTAAAGAGCGTAAACATTATTTTTTATAACAGAAGAAATTTTAATTGCGTAATGTATTCACGAGGAATTAATAAAAAAAAAATTTCAAACCAATTGGTTTGAAAAAAAAATGCATCGCTAAAAGCAGAAAACAGGAGATTTTTGATGGGCTGCAATTTTATTCAATAAAGTCGGTTTTCTTTTTAGTTTCTAAAACGTAATCATATTCAATAGAATGACAAAGAACACTATGAGTTGCATTACATGCTAGGGAATTTAGTAAATAAACAGTAGTAGGTACCTAACTCGAAATAAGTTCAGAGTTGATTTTGCGAACCCTGGCAATAGTAACTACTACTTGTAAATGCAAGTTTACAATATGATTGTAAAACCTTGGTTAAGAAAAACACATCGGAACATATACGTACGAATAATTATCATGGCCGAGGTAGCCAAATTAAAAGCAGTTACAAAACCACCTTCAGAAGTCAAGAAAGAACGAAAGGACACCAACAGAACTAATAAGTATTTGGAGGTCACCCTTAAGTAGATAGTTATATAATCTATGAAAACAAGGAGCAAAGTAGGAACTAATGTCACTCTTACCCCAGTTGACTCCTTAGGTTTCGGCACACCAAGATGTTCGTACGCAAAGAGACCGTGCTCCATCAGACGATCATAGCTCACGTTGATGGGGACTATTGTGATATCCGACACTTCGTGGCCGAAAAATGGCATCATTGCCATTGAAAGCATACCTAAAAACAAGGTAATATGATTAAACGAACTTACCTGTACGTGAACTTCTATTATAATAATACAAAGTGCTTAGTCCGAATAGGTTAATAGAATTAGATATTATTAGAACACGTGGAGTATTTACAAGGAGTGTACTACATGTACCTACACTCCTTGAGATCTTGGTAAAGTTACTCGTAGTTGAGGCAGAAAATAACACCACAAATCAAGAGAAATAAAAAAGGGTCTTGGCAGCTAGACTGATGGACCACGAAGTGATCTTAAACAAGGGTTCATTATTCCTTTTAAGGTACGAAACCTTTATGCATGACCGATAGATCCGACCGAGATCTAAGGGAATTAATCATCCCCTCTACCTATCCTATAATGAGGACCAATGAATTTATTTCAAATTCAATATGACATAAGAATGATATATCTTTTTGAATTATCCAAATCGGACCATTACTTACGAAGATATTATGTAATAAACATTATCCTGTTTGCACTGTATGTTCCTGCCGGTAACATTGATTTTACCGTCAGAAACATACTTTGTTCTACTACAAAAATTGTCGAAGTTATGACGAAATTACTAGCGAAGTTCACTGAGTGGCCGTCGTGGTAGCTGAGACGGGCCGGCTGCGCTCAGACCGTTCCAGTAACGTCTTCTTCGTCAATTTCTGTAGTACAACAAAAATGTTAGCACTGTATGTTAAGGATTTCTTAACTCTATAAATCTGCATTCTCAATTAATAACGTTACAGATCCTAAATTTAAACCTCTCATTAGCTAAGATAAGTTTGTTTATAAGATAGACCCATAGACTGTAATCCAAGCACATTCATTTAGCACACATTTCCCTCTTTCTCCCACATGGGGTCAGTCATCCAATGTTTTAGTTTCTTTCGCTGTATCATATCCTCCCCGAAAACATTTCATAAAGTGATCCTTAGCAGTTTTACAAATCAAAGATAAATCAAGCCACGCCACACCCTCTATACACCACCAAGCTCAAGATTCTTCAAGTAGGTAGGAAACGATGACGTCGTACTGTCGTACGATCTACTGAAAGATACGTCATCGAGGAGGTTATAACACGATAAGATAATCAACGCTTATCATAGCATAGACTTATAAATTAGTTTAATAAAGTAAATATATCCACTGATAACATCAGCAGGATTATCTAAGAACATTCCAAATCAACTGCTGATCGTGGCTTCGCACGTGTTAACATAAAAAGAAGCCAATTTCCGTCCCCAGAATACTATAAAAAATAAATATTTGTGGACAATGGACACAACACCATCTAGACCTAAACGAAATAAAATGCTAAATAGAATACTTATTTATTTTAAATACCTGCTTATACTTAATAACTTCAAGATACAGAACAAACACAGAAGGGAAACGAACCCTCAAGGCCTCAACCTACAATCTATCTCCTTAGCAAATTTAATTATGATCCGTTCAGCCGTTTAGACGAGAAAAGGTAACATAAAAATAGTGACACTGATGTATGAGTATAGACTGTGTATGAATATAGATTAGTACTTACACGTAGGTCAAAATGTACATAGAAAATCAATTCAATAGCAAAAGAGTTGACTTACCATATTTAGGTGGGAGACTCTTGTTGCTTCTGCTTCTAGTGCCCTCTAGGAAGAACTCTATAGGCGCGCAATGTTTGGAGACGACTGTTCTTACATACTGCTTCAGTGTTGCCGCATACAGAGGCGCGCCAGATAACGTCCTTCGAATGTAGAATGCACAGGTCTCTCGCATCCGACGCCCGATCACAGCCATTGAGTAGAAATCTGCAAATAGACTGACAATGTCAAATATTCTACCTACAAGGAGCAGTGAACAAAATAAGTTTAAGATTGATTGAAATTAGATATAAATATGATAAAGTGATTGTGTCCCGGGATGATGTACGACGAGTACCAGTATCTAGCTTTGGCGATCTAGCTTTGTCTGACACTGGTCCTGGTCTGTAGTTTTGCCAGACTAACAAAATTACTTGAATTCCGAACAATCTTATTAGGTATATATATTATTATATAAGATAGTTTCTCTTTCTTAGCGTGTTGTTGTATATTAATTGGGTTAAAATTTAGATTTCTTCATAGATTATAAGGTGTACGCTCAAAACTAAAACTTCGGTGCAGATTTTTCTGTCTCTAATTATTCATTGTTTTGGATGTTTGGGGAATACATCTCTGAGCCTCTGTTTTTATAGTATGGAGCGTGTTGAAGTATTTTATTAACAATTTCAAAATAAATCCACATAAACAAAACATGCAATTTGACAGATAACATATCAAAGTAAGGTATTGTCGATAATGCGACACCTATCGGGATAAAAAGGCAGTGTACCTCCCCAATAAAGTAGGTAACTTTTTTTTAATTACTCCATTAATTTACGAAATATTTACGTGTTTTAGTGCATATTCATGTAATGAGGTGTTAGTTAAAACTGCGTTAAATCGTAGGAACATCAATTCAATAAACCAAATGTTAATTTTAACTTCTTTTGTAACTGTCATTTAAAACTGTTACTCTAATTATACTTTGGTGCACGCAAAATAGGGTCGTTCGTATTTTACAAACCTATGTACGTCTGGTGAAACTACAGAATCAGGGCCACTGTCACTGTCAAGTAAGTACCCCTCGATCGTTAGACATAGCGTTAGCATTCTTATTTTCTGATATTTTATGAAAGTTAGAGCCCTTTAACAAAAAATCATTCGTCAGTTTTCTTCCGACGGACAAACTATGGCAAACTAATTACTTTTTAAAGCGCATAGCTTTATAACAAACTACCCTCAACTTATAAAAAATACAAACTCACTTAGTGCATCAGAACTATTGCACTGTATTTGAAAATTACTTTTAAAATTATCTGCTGGTAAATTTTAATGCAGTAAGCACTACCTTACCTAATTACCTAAATATAAACCTAGCTACTTATAATAATTACCTACTGTTAACCTTAATCTACCTACTTATTGACTTGGACGACGCGACGTAACCTACACTGTTTATTATTATAAGTAAAACTTGTTCTCATGACATAGTCTTGAGAATAAAATATCTATGAACGGAGTGTTACAACATTTAGGTACAACTAATATGAATGGGTAGTTTTATAATCTAATCCATTTTATTATCCTTTGACTAACATAAATCACAATGTTGTACAATGTTATGTTCACTTCTTATTTAAAATTTGTGTAAATGCTAGGTTTATAAGTTTTGAAAACTTTAATATAAAATTCGGTGTGACTTGCGACTATTTTTTGTATTAATAGTTATTTTATAGTTATGAAAAAACTGCATTTGGAACAAACTAGAAGATTTACACAACTTAAAGTGTAACTATTGAGAGGATGGTATTCATGCTGGGTTGTCTTATAACAATCCCAGGTACTAGTGTCCTGGAGTGAGAAAAAAACCGGACAAGTGCGAGTCGGACTCGACCACCAAGGTTTCCGTACAAATTTGTAGGTACATGCAATTAAAATTAAAATTATTAGGTACCTATACTTACAATAATGAGAATAGGTTTTTTTCATTCTTCGTCATAAATCGAAAACTATACATCATAAAAATAATTAAAAATCTGTTTAAGCTTAAGCCAATGAAGCCCTTTCATACGATACCCTACATGACATGGTTAACTCAATTCAAAATTTGGACCACAGTTCCTTGCATAAAGACGATAACACGGTATTACTTGCCAAATTTTAGGGAAAATACCCTATCAATTTTGATTCCCTTGAGAGTGTCGAAATATACGTTTTTTGCGGCATCTTACGGCCGTATCCTTTTTGTACGTTAACTTAGAAGTTTGAATATTTCAAAGCTTCAAGAAACTGTAGACCTGAGTATATCGTTTTAATTTCAACACTTTCCTCCGGGCGTTCCCGAGATAAAGAGTCTTGACAAAAAAACTGACAGACAGACGGACAGACGGACGGACGGCCAACAAAGTGATCCTATAACGGTTCCATTTTTGTTTCCTTTTGGGGTATGAACCCTAAAAGGGTCCACTTTGTCTAGTAATGATGTCAGTTGTCTTACCCATTCCAGCTGCCACAGTTGGGAAGTCAATATCATAGTGGTAGCACAGATATGTCATTACACAAAAATCTGCATAACTCCTGTGTGTAGGCAAGAATAGAACAGGATTCTTTCCCATAGATAATTTTAGCTGAAAACATATAATTAAGCAGAATATGTACTTAAAGAATTGATATATGAATACACAATTAATGTTCAGGAAAATTTAATGTTTCATATTTCATGATAAAATGTTAATATTTTAGTAGTTTATGAGATGTATCGATTTTGTTGCAATAACCATGGTTGCAGGCTCAAGCTAACGACCATGGTTATTGTAACATAACAGAAATAATTAACAAGGTAATATGTGATAAATACCCATTAACTTTTAAAACAATATAAATTCTAATCAGGAAAGTTTAAAAAATAATATGTAATGTATTGTCTTGATACAACTAGGCTGTAGAATGGTTTATCTTACCTAGCTTAATACAGCTATCATATAGGACCTAGCATAGTTGTCCTTGTGATTGTATATATAATAGTATTGAATAAATATATTGAAATCATTTACTTACATTCAGAATAGATGTTTCATTGACAAATAATTTAATCTTCATCATAAAGCAAATTTTCAGGAAAATGACTCCCATCCACCTGATGACATACACTTTCTTTTCAAACCCCATCTCTTCAAGATATATCTTTACCTCATTGCGTAATTTATCTTTTCTTATACCACGCTTCATACTTTCCTGTTAAAAACGAATGCAATAATAAACCTATTGACTGGCCTGTCAGCTCAGTTGGTAATAGCTTTGCTTTCTGCACTGTAGGTCGAGGGTTCGACTCCCTCCCAGGATAAACATTTGTGTGATGAACAAAGGTGTTTGTTCTGAGTCTGGGTATTATAAAGTATCATAAGTATGAATTTAAAAATAGATAAGTATTCTAGAAGACTGCATCTGGTTATCATATTACAAGCTATGCTTAGTTTGGGCTAGATGATGTTGTGTGCATTGTCCAGCAATATTTATTAATTTATTGTACTATTGTTTTTTTATGAACTAGGGTTGGAATGTGTAAGAAAAGGCAAGATCTTTGCAGATAGGTAACTTGATATGTAGTGCTAGGAATCTATTAAATAATATAACCATTTCAAAGTACATTATTAAAAATTATGTAGGTATGTAATTGCATTTTAATAAGGATATATTTTTATACCTGTAGGTAGTTTTTATTTTGACAGGTTTTAGTTTACCTTCTTAGAAAGGTACACATTTAGGTATTACGTATTTTTTAGAAAAAATATTACCTAAGTAGGTACTGAAGTAGGTATTTTTGAAAAACAGAATAGAGCAATATCTGTTGGTATTGATAATTTGTAACTATCCATGTAATAGTAAATAATAGGTAGGTAAATAATACTTGCCGCTTCTATAACCGCATCGAGGTAAACTGAATTAGCAACAATATCTTTCAGTTCCTGGGGAGAATGGTACTTATCCAGCAGCAACGTAGTCTGGGGACTCAAGCTTCTAGTCATGAATGAGAAAATCCCAGACTCGGTCCTTCGCGGCTCCAAGATATCAACAAAATCCACATTTTTACTCATGTTTCTCAAAGCAAGAACCGTAAATAATAAACTTTAGGCACATTAACTTTAAAAAATTAAGGTTAGCTTATGAAACAAATTTGATATCTCTCAGCTCTTTCTAACTATCTGTGAAGAGACTGGCGAAATGAGTAAATACTGCGTGCGAAAATTATCGATCAATGTTTTAAAAATCTAAATAATTGAATAAAACCGGGCACACGACCTAAACGTTCACAAAACAAAATGACACTGACTGGTCTGGTCTGAGTCTGACTGACTGGTGACTGACTGACTTCATTGACTGACTTGACTGTGTGACTGACTGAGCTAGCTCAATAGGGGGGATGGATGGGTGCCGACCGTGGACAGGTTTACGTAGACAGAGCTCTGTCTACGGGGCCCGAGGTGTGGTTGGCTGGTTGATGGAATTAGTGATGTTGATGCCAGCTAAAGAGTTATTTCTGTTCATATAAATATGGACATAAGGGATGGGCGAGTTAAATGTGCTTTAGTACTATTTCGATAGTTGAAATGGATCGACATAGATGATCATTGATTGAAATAAACTATGGATATTAGCAAACTGTCAATGTTGAGTGTGCGTTATGAAATCTAATTTCCAAAAACAGTGTCAGATTTCTAATTTAGGTAGGTATTGATCAATCAGACTGATGAATCTATAGAAATAATAATTTAATCTGGAACTAAGCATCGAATCTGTAGTAGAATAGAATAGAATCTGATAGAATACATTAAATTTTTTAATACCAAAAAAGTTCTCCTTCACAGTCGATACAAGCGCCACCTAGAAGTCCTGTAAACCTCCCGCGAAGCGCTTCTCGTACCTGCCGACCCCGGTGGTCTACGCGTGACCCCCGCTGCCGTGCCCCTAGACATGGTAGCGGGAGGGTCCCCCCCCGCCGGCCAGTCGTGAGCACCCGGGTGAGCTTCCATAAACCGCCTTCCGTTCTGGTCCCCAATACTGCTGCAGCTGCAGCCACTACCCGGTGTTTTATGAAAAACATCCCACGTAGTGGCGATCAGGACCCGCAACCACATCTGACTCCGATTGTCGCCCAAGTGACCGACCTATGCAACCCAAGATGCCCAGACACCCGCCTGCTAAAACCCGAGCGATCTGTAGTGCTGCCTGAAGAAGCGCTGCGGCACCAGCTACTAATGCAGCCAGAAGCAGCTGCTGCTCCTCCACATCCCCAAACGAGCCAGGGACTCGCCGGCAGCGGAACTGCGATTCACCCCCGGGTCGAAACCGGATGCTCGAAGGGGGGAAAAGCCAATCACAATTGACTCCAGATCACACAAGTGCCGTGTGTCGTGCAGTGTGAGCGCTATATTCTGCACCATGTGCTGTGTGCGCCGTGTGCCGCGCCAAGTGCGTGCCGTGTGCCGCGCCATGTGCGGGCCGTGTGCCGCGCCATGTGCTGCGCCGTGTGCCGCGCCAAGTACGCGCCGTGTGTTGCGACATGTGCTGTGCGCGCTAGGTGCTGCGCCAAGTGCGCGCCGTGTGACACGCGCCCAAAAGATATCCTGAGCGCACCTAACTCCGTAGACGCGGATTCAGGAAGCGCATAACCCCCAAGAAGGCCACCGCAAACCGCAGAGTTGAAGACAGGGTAATACCAAAAATGTCGAGGCCCTCACCTAAACCCAAGAAACGGCGATTTAGACGACCAGCGTAGTAGTAGCCTAATACCCTGCCAAGTTACTGTAGTTAATTTCATTCCACCTTGATCAAAAGAGATTCACCCCTGGCCCAGGATGAAACGAAGAGGTTTTGTATGTTTTAGGGTTAAACCTAGACAAAACATAAAACCTCTTTTGTACATTACCTACGTAGGTAGGTACCTATAGACTGTCCAACGTAAGATGTCCCCTGCCTTGCGAATTGGCTGCATTGCCTACGGTGCTGCCAACGATATATGTAGTATTTACCCCACTTGGTGATAGGTGGTTGCCGGAAACATTATCTAAACTTGTATGTATCCACCACAGATAAGTATTACTTGCATATTTTTAAATAATATACAATCATAAGATAGTAAGGTTGTAAATAATGACACAATTTAAATTTTATATTATTTATTGATTTATTTTTTCTGACAGTAATTATGGTCGAAAGGAACGATTCCAGACATATCACTGTCACTTGCATAAACGTCATCATCATCTGTCATATCCAAATCTGTGCTGCTGTCATTTCCTAGTTTAATAATGAACTAATCAGTAATATTATCCATGCAGTCATCGCGTTTATAAATATTTTAATTAGTTATGTCAGTAAATTTTAATTACCCATACTAAAGGCATTGTCGGAAGCTGGTATCCCTATTGTACTAACTGTCATGGCGGCGACGCGAGATCGCACTTGATTGGGTAGAATTAGACAACAGATTGACAATCAATAGTGCCAACATCACGGCAGAGGACAACTTACGATAATAAACCTAAACGGTCTGTCTGTTATGTTCTGTAGTCGCGTAGCGACTCCAAGCACTCTTTGCTCCAAGCCCTTTGTCACATAAAATATTTAAAGAAAAACGTACAGGTATATGTGGCTAGTGTGTAAAAACTTTGTATACCACACCTACTGAGAAACTTGCCCATTCCTTTTCCAAATATAACTTAGAAAGTACATCATTTCATTTAATTTTAGTTATTTTACATATAACTAAGGCCTACCACAATGCGGGACGGAATAATCTATGGAATTTGATATCTAACGCGTGTAGCGGGAGAGAAAAGTGTATGGAAATCCATTTCTAACGCGTTATTTTTTTAATTTCTTAATAGATCAGCCGGTAGGTAGCTATGGTTATTTTCATTATAGGTCAAACGACTGTTTTACTCCAAGTCCGCCAAACGATTTATTCCTCTTCCGATTGCCGAACAATATTTTGAAAAAAGAACCCAAGCAATAAAGGCATGCACGGGAGTTTCTTCGAAATTTGAATTTGGGTTTGGTAATTTTATAAATTCTACAGAATGTCGTCGAGTGATAGTGGAGATATTATTCCTCGTAGGTATAGTATAAAGCACTATGTATCACTCGGGAGAAAGTGCGATTCCTACCTCGTGTGTTTTAAGGCAAATGACTCACTCGGTAGGAATTGAGCACTTTCTCGCCTAGGTGTACAATGTACTATTTTATACATTTTAACTTTTTTTTCGATCGATTAAGCGTTCCTATAAATAAGTGAGTGTAGTTGGGTAATGATGAAATTACAAGGAAAATTATTACGGCTAGTCACCTTAGACGGTCAGTCACCTGCTGAGACATACTATACTCTATTTTGCCGCATGTGTTACCCTTAAAAAAATCAAAAAACGTAATTTTTTGGTGATCGATTGTAAATGGTGTTGAATTGGTTAGGGACTAGACTACTATCCCTATTGACTTCACTGTGCGTGGTCACATGCGCTTGGCTAATTTGTTTAGGTAGAATTTATAACTTAATTCGTTATCCTAGAAGTATATGTAGATAGGTATACAACGCACAAGTATTACATGTGCGTTCAGAGGACAGAGAATAAGTAATAACACCGTTTCAGTTTTATAAGCATTTAATAGAAGCGAATATAAATATCAAGACATCACACTATTGATTACAAAACAAATAATAATATAACAGAAATGTACCTATAAATAGGTACCTAAATCATATAATTTAGATCACAAAAATTTCATCACAGTGCAACTAAAAACTTTTTTTTAATAGATTCCGAAGTCCAAACCGAGACTCTCGTGACCAGCACCACTAGTCATTCATAGGCTTACATACTTAGAGAGCCGTTATGTGCGAGCTCCGACACGCTTTTATCAAAATTAATTTTAAAATAAAATTCATCGAAAAATAGTAGTGTTTTGTAGAAATAAACAAAAAAGTAGATAAACCTACTCAATAAACGTAATTCGTAATATATATAAATGCGTACAACATCGATTAACACTGCTCTTCTTAACACATATTTACCTACACACATATTAAAATATAAAGTTTAAAATATATAATGGTCTACACCTGGGGTTTGGTTTTACAATACCTACCCAATGTCATTGACATAATTTTATCACGAAATTTTAGCCAATTAAGTTTCAAACTTTTGCCTTCTCTGTCTTTATATCCTGCATTCCCACGTGGATGGCATAGTCTTTCTTATAATCACACATTAGCTGGTGAAATCTGTTGTCTCTTTTCTTCTTCTTCTTCGCTAGTGGCATGTGTCAATTTAGCAATTGTAAAGTGATTAGATTTTATAGAAACTCATCACAAAGTCCGTTAAGCCGTATAGCCGTGAAAACGTAACAAACGGACAGACACTTTCGCATTTATAATATTATAATAGCCAAAATCCCAACTTGGGACGCTGCATCCCAAATTGGATCGCATACCACTCTATTTTGACGCGACCCAATTTGTGATGCTTAAATAAAGGATATTATAGATAGTGGTTTTTCATATAAAATAATTTACGGATTTTTTTTTGTTTGATTCGAAGGAAGAAACAAAGAAAACTTTTATTTCAATTATTCACATCCATATTGTTTGAATAAAATCACCAAAATTACTTATAAAACCTGAAATAACTCGAAGAGTTAAATAAACATGTTTGTTTTGCAAGACCCGTTGCCATCTTTTTTAATTGACATCAAAATGGCAAAGACAAATTATAATATTAAGGCACGCTAACTAATTATGTAATTATAAGATAGAAGGTACGTATGCATATTCCACAAACTTACATTAAATTACCTTTTCCAAGAACTTTCTCTTATCACGCGTGAATTCATCCACTTTAGCCTTTCATTTCCAAAAGGGACGGCGTTTTGGGTAGACCTATTATACAACTTACAAGATACAGATTAATCTAATACTAATGACAAACACTTCTATAATAACTGGCTAATATGCGCGGATAATTATCTATTGTACCTAATAATGATATATGTGTATAATATTATGTAAATCGATTTTTGAGATCAACGATTATAACAAACTTTAATAAAAAGTGTAGTACATATGTGTTATAAATTTATTATAATGCGAAAAAAACTGGGTATAAAATAAATAGGCTCTTAACTAACTATAAGGCGGACGAGTCTTCATTGTTCAACAATTTAGTATTAATTACATTTATTAATATACCGGAATCTTATTCCACAAGCACTTTCATTTAAAAACAAACGCTTTTTTCAAGTAGAGCAACGATTTAAATAGTGTACTTATTTTATAAATAGGTACCAAGACTACATAATAGTCAATCGGTAGAAATAATTTCTTTCGATGCAACTTGTGTGACACTTATCTCAATAAGTACATTTTAATATGTACATATTCAAATAAGTGAAGCGCTTTTTTTATATAAATTATTACAACTTTACTGTTTAAAAACAGAACACAGTGTAACCTCTTTACAACGAAAGGGACCAAGCATTTTTCGTTAAAGAGTTTTCATATTCAAATAAGTGAAGTGCTTTTTTTATATAAATTATTACAACTTTACTGTTTAAAAACAGAATACAGTGTAAACTCTTTACAACGAAAGGGACCAAGCATTTATCGTTAAAGAGTTTTCATATTCAAATAAGTGAAGTGCTTTTTTTATATAAATTATTACAACTTTACTGTTTAAAAACAGAACACAGTGTAACCTCTTTACAACGAAAGGGACCAAGCATTTATCGTTAAAGAGTTTTCATATTCAAATAAGTGCAGTGCTTTTTTTATATAAATTATTACAACTTTACTGTTTAAAAACAGAATACAGTGTAAACTCTTTACAACGAAAGGGACCAAGCATTTATCGTTAAAGAGTTTTCATATTCAAATAAGTGAAGTGCTTTTTTTATATAAATTATTACAACTTTACTGTTTAAAAACAGAACACAGTGTAACCTCTTTACAACGAAAGGGACCAAGCATTTTTCGTTAAAGAGTTTTCATATTCAAATAAGTGAAGTGCTTTTTTTATATAAATTATTACAACTTTACTGTTTAAAAACAGAATACAGTGTAAACTCTTTACAACGAAAGGGACCAAGCATTTATCGTTAAAGAGTTTTCATATTCAAATAAGTGAAGTGCTTTTTTTATATAAATTATTACAACTTTACTGTTTAAAAACAGAACACAGTGTAACCTCTTTACAACGAAAGGGACCAAGCATTTATCGTTAAAGAGTTTTCATATTCAAATAAGTGAAGTGCTTTTTTTATATAAATTATTACAACTTTACTGTTTAAAAACAGAATACAGTGTAAACTCTTTACAACGAAAGGGACCAAGCATTTTTCGTTATAGAGTTTTCGATATGTAGAGTAAAGAGAAGCAACTATACGATTGCTATTACTAAAGGCCTAGTCTTTTTAGTAACTGGGACTGAAGTTACAGGCACTTCACAAAAACAAAGCAGCTGTTTACGATCTCAGGTGTCTTTCTTGGTAATTACTGCTTGAAATATTTAGTCTAGAGCCTTTTGTGAACAGTACAGTAATATTGATAAAATTTATAAATGTCTAAATATTAACGTTTTTGTTCGTAATAGAGAATTGCTGTCGCGCTATATCGTATGAGTTTTAATGGAAACCAACCAAATTACACTAATTTCTACGTTATATAGAGTTTACACTGTGTTTCAAAAAAAATATTATTTTAGATACCCACAATTGAGGCACATTAATTCAATTTTAATTGACTTTGATTTTAAGCCGTATACTTTGACTCGAGCGTATTAGACTCTATGCCATGGATACATCATGCCATATAGAAGAGTACTCTACAAAACAAAATTTTATATAAAAAACAGTCTAACTTTTAAAGATTTCAAAAGAGGTTAACAAAAACTAGAAAACAGATTGCACACATCCATAAATACTTACCTAATTGATTGTTACGCTACAAAAGCGGCAAAAGCCGTAATTGCATTACAATTTGGCCCATTAACCACATTTATAGCTTAAATAAAAATACATGAGATCACGGCAATTTGTTTACATGTGCAAATACAGAATCAACAACGAGTGAATCTACAATACATTTTGATAAACACGGGGTTTATACATGTGTTATAAATAAAAAATAAATAAAAAATTACACCATACCATTATGGTAAATGGGTATTATGGATTTTTTATTCATATATTTTGTATTTAGGGTATTCTGTAAACATACATTCTGGTTTTTGTATTGTTTAGTATTTTTTTTGATATGGGTGTCAATGCCTGAAATAAACGAATTTATTATTATTTTGTCGATGGAAGCTCCGACACTGTTTCGATTCATCCTAGAGAATCATCATCAGTCCAAGGTCCACCACGGTCCATTCGTTCATGCTTTTAAACCAGTGTTTCTGTTCGATCCATCTTTATTGCAATACAATAAGTATTACAATTGACCGGCCCAGCATCGCAAGTTAGATGTTGATGGAAAAACAAAGCAATACCTCGATCTGCTAGCTACGCGTACTCGTAATCGTATTCTATATTTGCACTTGTCTGTTGTACCTACATAGCCAGATTTGTATGTTCATCCGCGCATATATATCGCCATTATAAAACACATCAACTTATTATATTTGTTACGTTTAACGTGAAAACTACGTGATTATACAAGTAAAACGTTTATGTCTTAAAACTAACAGAGATCAAATAATACTGTAATGGCTACGCCCAAAGCTTGGAGCAAATCGAACATGGGGAGAAAAACACGCAATATTGTGTATGCGTTTGTGCATTAGTGAACCAGTTACCAATATATATTATTAGGTCTAGATATGCTTACTCTGCAATAGAATAAATGGGCAATTCTAAGAAGATTTATACATAGTGTTTTATTACATCAGTCACAATTACATGGAATGGTACCTTTTTGATACCTTTTAATATTTTACCTTTTATAGAACAAGTTTCTCGAGAGAACTCAGCCGGTTTTTTTTTTGAATAATCATGTGCACAAAAATTATCATAACAAATTACAACTTAGTGCAATAAAAACCAATCAAAAACAAAAAATAAAGTGTCAAATCCATTTTTTTAACACAGACGGAGTTTCATATATTTTTTAATTCCATATTTTTTTGACATCTGCAGAGTTAGCTCAATTATTACGGCGGCTAGAATTATACTCAACGAAATGTTCATCTTAGCTTAAGAATGTCCAGCTTTTGATTTCTCAGCGACCAGGCCCCTTATTCAACAATGATGATGATGATGTTACAGAACCAAAATCAATGTCAGAAATTTACCTCTAGTTCATTACAATTTTGACTATAGAATAGCCCCCCAGTAGGTACATGCTGATGGTATTTTGCATAATTATGTCCGTTTTTTGTAAATCATTTGTTAGTGAACTCCGCAATGGTTCTATCGCTAGACCTGCATCGAGGTTTATTCATTTAGCAAACACGATTATACTGGATCTATGTAGATCGCAATAAATTCGGATTCCTAAGCTCCAAACTACAGGTGAATTTGGCAAAAAGCTTTTGAGAATTCTACTCCACAACATTAATCGATTATATTGAAGTAATATATTATAATTAATCCTAATGCTAAGTAATTAATTGTAATTATTATAATGTATGCGTTTCGTTCGAGAGCGTCTACAAATGCTATAAACTTGATAGGTAGGATTGAAAAAACGCTGTGTCAATAAAACTGCTTGCAAGAACACAATACCAAAGTTATACTATAAACCCAAAAGCAACACCATTAAAAATGGCACTATTCAGGTCATCCTTCAAAGATATCAATATCTAGATTTATCGTCATCGTCATTACAATAATTAACATGTCTTTCTTTTTCCTAATCTATATATATGAAAATGGTACGTTGGTTTGTGTACGCTTCAAAAACTCAAAAAGTTCTGCACCGATCGAGCTGAAATTTTAGTATGATATATAATCCGCATCAAGGATTGTTTTTATCTATTTTTTTTTTGTGCCACAGCGAAGCGTGGCGGGATAAAGCTAGTATGTTTTATATATTAAGCGATGAACATTAAAATGTTCATATCGCATGTTGGTATATTTCGATTTCGATTCACATTATACTCAAATTCTGAATCAAAATTA
Source organism: Lampropteryx suffumata (assembly GCA_948098915.1). Classification (NCBI taxonomy): domain Eukaryota; kingdom Metazoa; phylum Arthropoda; class Insecta; order Lepidoptera; family Geometridae; genus Lampropteryx; species Lampropteryx suffumata. The sequence goes on from OX402563.1 coordinate 8,413,422, forward strand.
ATCTAAAAATACATTACTTACAACAAATATCTAAGTAAACACGTTTTGAATATAAAATTACCGATATAGCTTAAACTATGAGAAGAATTATGTAATTCACATAATTTTCCGTTCATAAGAAAATAAGAACAACAATGTAGGTACATCACAAGATCAGTATCAGATCTAGTAAGTAGGTGTTGGTGGCGAAGATCTTTTAATGTTTAATAATTATATTAAACTTTATAACATGTTTTTCACTTGCGACAAATTTGCGTTCGCCTGTGAGCTTATGAAAGTGAGATGATATCTCACGTAGATGGCGTCGTCATCTCACCCAACATGTACCTACCGTTTACGGATGAGATAATTAATCTCACTTCCTATTAAGCTCACAGATGATAAGCGACGATGCGGATTTAGGTAGGTTACGCTTGCCTAGCAGAAAATTACTGGCGACCTCAACTTGACTTGAACAATTTATATTTATGTCAACAATTTTATGATAATATTTATCTATTTCACTCTTTTCCTCTAGCGCAAGACTAATTCCGATTTTTTAAAGTTTCAATTGGTTGTTAGATATTCAATATGTTTTGTCTGGAGAACATATATTTCCTAGACGTCAGGTTTCTTGCTCTGAGACATCAACGGGAACATACTGAGCGTTATATCCTTGTGCGCAAGTTCGTTATTCGCCTGCTCAGCGTCGAATCCGTGGTAAGTTCCATACTCACGGCACAGGTTCATGTAGTATTGCCATTTCTTGTCCAGGCCGAGGCAGAGCGGATTGCCTATGATCACGCATTTGGCTTTAGCGCGTGTGATGGCAACATTGAAACGCTGGAAGATAAAGTTTTACAATTAATGGAAAACCAACAGCTTTCTTAATGCGAAACGGTGTGTACCTCATTTTTAAGCTTTTTATATTATAATTGTCAAAAAACGTGACATAAATAAATGCTTAGTTAGAGATGCGAAATATGCCTTGACCAAATAGCTCACCATTCTACGACTACGACTGCACGATAATCTTTTGGTCGCTATGATATAAACTAACCTTTTGAAGAAGTACCTACTTTCTCATTATATTTATACAACTTAATGATTGATTATTTATGTATTATATAATATACAATTTACATTTACGATAAATTTCACGACGACCTCTGTGGCGCAGCGGGCGACGGTCCGGCTGAGACGCAGAAGGTCGAGAGTTCGATTCCCGACGCGAGACAAATCTTTGTATGATCTGCAAAAATTTGTCTCGGGTCTGGGTGTTTCTATGTTTAATATGTATGTATTTACAAAAAACAAGTAATTAAGTAGTTAACCTTCCTATATAAATTAGCAACCTTCTGCGACTCAGTCCTTAGCCCACTGCGTCACAGAGGTCGTCAAATGACTGAAATCCAAGATGGGTGACCATTCCCGCAGCGTCACCCGCATAGTACCTACATAAATAGTAGCCAACATCCTTCCCCAAAAGAAAATCTTACTCGTCACCAGCATATTACCTACATAAATAGTAGCCAACATCCTTCCCCAAAAGAAAATCTAACTCGTCACCAGCATAGTACCTACATAAATAGAAGCCAACATCCTTCCCCACAAGAAAATCTAACTCTTTACAAAGTTATTAACATCCGTGAAAATTTTACTAAGAAACAAAGACTATTAGAACAAAAGGCCTGTCAGCTTAGTTGGTAATAGCTCTGCCTTCTGCGATGTAGGTTGAGGGCTCGATTCCCGCACAGGACATTTGTGTGATGAATATAGTCCAAAATCAATATGTTGTCTAATAAATAATAATAATTTATCAATATTGGTGGACAACGCACACAAAACCATCCAGTTCCAAATTAAGCATGGCTTGTATTATGGTGAACCGATGACTGATAGAATACTTTGATATTTAAACACATACTTATGATACTTTATAACACCCAGACATAGAACAAAGACCTATGTTCATCAAACAAATGTTTGTCCTGAGGGGGATCGATCCCCCAACTTACAGCGCAGAAGGCATAGTTACTATCAACTTAGCTATCAACATCCAGTGACAGTTACATACCTTATCATCCACCAAGAAACCCAGTTGATACTTAGCGTCGTAGTCCAAAAGGCTGGCGTTAGCGCGAACTGTAGAAATTATGATGATGCGTTTCTCTCTCCCCTGGAAAGCCTCCACAGTCCCAACTTCAATTTCATCGTAACCGCGGCTCTTCACCCATTTGTCGATCAGGAAACGCTGCAAACATATTTTTATACTCCATTTATGAATCGAATGTAGTATTTATATAACTAGCTGTTTCCCGCGGCTTCGCATGCGTGGTACTTAAATAAAATGTAGCCTATGTTATTCCCCAAAATACATTATATCTTATGAAATTTTATTATAATCCGTTCAACCGTTTAGCTGTCAAACGAAACAAACAACAAGACAGACATTTTGAAGTCTCTGTTTTTTTAAGTAACGGATATCGATGGAAAAGCGGCGATGGGTTTTACAACTGGTCTTGTACGGAATCCATACAACACAATACAAATACAAAAGTATATAAGTAGTATATCAGTCATGTGGAACCCATAACATGTTGACATTTCACACAGCATCATATGGCCCCAAAGTAAGCACTGTATGTTGCTGAAAATAGGGTGACGATAATAATAAGTGATTTATAATGAAAGTAATGTGTACTTATACAATACATTAAAGGACGACCTCTGTGGCGCAGTGAGCCAAGGCCCGGCTGAGGCGCAAATGATTGCGGGGTTCGATTCCCGCCGCGAGACAAATGTTTGTATGATCTGCAAAAAATTGTCACGCGTCTGAGTGTTTAATAAAAAATATTTAATGATAAAATATTTATTTCACCATTCATATGATAGCATATACATACAATGTTTAAATGCACTTTGATGCTGCTCGAATTTTAACTAGGTAGACCTTTCAGCGGTCTTCACACTAGGCAAGCCTGTTTCTATGTATAATATGTATGTATTCAAAAAATAGTATATAAGTAGTACCCATATCAGTCACGTGGTACTCATAACACAAGCTCTGCTTACTTTAGGGCCAGATGATGCTGTGTGAAATGTCCGGGATTATATTTATTTAGAAGACCCTCTTGGTTTAGTGGTAGTGGTTCCGCCTTACGAACCTACGACGAGCCATTGGCATTTGACTGTACGAAAAATGTCTATGCGCTATACCGGTACTCTTAAATAGTACAGTAAAACATCGTAAGGAAACCGTCATGTCGTACAATCTAAAAAGTTCAAAGACATGTGCTAAGTGCACGATAGGTGCATCTGAAGAGCCTTTCACCACACTGGTTCGAAATATCTAGTGACACGATAAGAACTAGAGAACTGAGAAGATGTCTACCAAGCCAATACCCGGGATAGGTAGACATCTCTTCAGTAGTGAGCTTGCTTGTTTTTTATATTACCTGTCTAATATAGGGTGTGACAACGCCTATGTCTTCGCAAGGGATCTTGTGTTTTATCACCAACGCATGTATGTATTTCTGCACCATGGTTGCCTCCATTTCGTTGAAGTAACTGTTACACAAAAAGTAAAATTAATATAAATAGGTATCACATCAGAAAATCGTTAAACTATAGCTATAGATAATCAACGCAAAGCCTGAAACATTAGTTAATGATTACAAATAAATATTGGTGGACCACTCACTAAACAACATCTAGCCAAAGCTATAGAACTATAGATAAATAATTATATAATTTTCAGTCAAAACGGGATTTATTTACTGTATTTATTTATTTATCATGATATTTATCATGATCATGATGATGAGTTTTTGGGCTTCCCGATATTTCAGCATGGGCCAGGATCACGAAGGTAAAATATCGAGAAGCAGAAATCACGGTAAATATCCCGTATTGAGTGAAAATGATATTCAAAACCATGATAGTTTTAGAAGAATAAGAATAAATATATACTTATAATACTTTATACTTGTTACACCCAGATACATAACAAAGATGTTTTACCTTGGCGACATGCCCTGCCGCATTTCAGATGAGAGCAACCCGTGGAACACTATAGCGCGGCTGTCGTTACCCCCGGCTAAGATATTGAGACGGCTGAGCGGGTCTTCCTTGGCCAAAGCCTGATAATAGATTGAGAGAAAATACTTTATTGAACACCATAAATTCATTAGACTGAAAGATAAGAAAATACGTTCAGTTCAGCTAGTCGGTAGAATAAAGAAATAATAAAGACATCTTCCAGGTACTGTCTACTGCTACTGCGGTGTGTCAGTGGGCAATATCGTGCATTAGCAGGAAGTCTTCGCCAATAAGCCCGGCGTATGGGAGCACATGGCCTAGAAGAATGTCGTTGATGTTCTGCGGTTAGTCCGCCTCCCCGACCGCCACCAGGTATGAAAATTAGCTCCGTGTTTATTTCTACCTGTTTGACGTTTTGAATCACGTTTTGTCGTTTGAGTGAGTGCTTTGTGTCGTGTTGTGGATAAATGAAACTTGAATTGAGTTAAAAATGAATAAAACATGTGCGCTTCAGTTTGAAATGCTGATAGATTTTATGGAGAGGTAACCATCTATTACAAAAATGATACATTCTATGTGATAAAGATATTGTTTTTGTAACATCAATTTTTTTTTTTTTAGAAATGGTGACTTAAATAAGCCCGCCTACGATCCTCATGGCAGGGTTAGTTAGGGTGTTAAGGAAATGTGAAGAGCTTGGGAATGCGCTTCACTTAGAGCTAACAGGACCTGTAAAACCTGTTGAGAAATGGAAAAAGGTATCTCTCTATAGTTATATAGAGATCTCTCTATATAACTTCTATAGTTGCATTAGTCTTTCACCCAACTTGTTTTACTACTTCCTAATGCATGCAGAGTTTTTGCTTCTGCACCTAACAATAACCCTAGCATTCCCCTATTTGAAAATAAATAATACTAAGAGGAAGGCTGCAAAAATAGCCAGAGCTGCAAGTGGGCCAGGCCAACATTCACGCTAATTTGAACGGAACTGGAGCAGCGGATTCTGAGCATCATCGGATTCCAGGCTGCTACAGGTCTACTTGCAGTAGAAGTTGGTTTGGTAATAACCTTATTTTTAAAAACTTTTTTGCTTCTTCTACATTACTTAATACATTTTTTTAGGTACACCTTGTCTTTATTGACTTTGTATACTTTGCAGCTGGTTGACCCAACCCAGCTATCTCCAGCATCGGCTGGAAACCCCCTTCCCGAAGCAGCCAGGTCACCCACACCAATGCCGAGCCAAGCAGATATGTTTTCTGAAAGCCATATAACCCCGCATATTCCACTTGCTGATTCTGGCAATTGTAAGTGACCTTGGTTCTTCTCGATTTTAACATATTCCAATAATATCTTATAATTATACATTATTTCAAATTATATTATTATTATTATTATTAAGAGCCCGTGACGTCCCACTGCAGGGCAAAGGCCTCCCTTCCTTTTCTCCAATCGTCCCTGTCTAAAGCCACTGTGAGCCAATCCTTAAGATGGGCATTTAGTACCTATAAAATGTAATAAATCAAATCAAAAAAATATATTAAAAATACCTTATTTGTGACTGATTACAATTAAAACAATAAGATTTCATACAAAATATATATAAATGTACTTCTCATTCTACAACATAACCAACGTGCTAATACGTTTATAGGTTCCTATTATCTTACCTTGGTCTCTAGTGAGATTCTTTGAGAACTTCTCGGATTTATGTTCTGCCTCAGTGTATCACAAACGAACACAAAACCTTCTTTAGTGAGCCGATACCGCTGCACCGCTGTATATTTAGCCTTCGCCTCTGCGGGAGCTCCCGACGCTCATTACGACGGTCAGCTTCGTTATCCTCCACGCAAGAGAACGTCTCGTTAACATAATTAAATCGAATAATTTTAACGAAAATAGAAGTTGTTTGTAAACTCTCACTTGCTCTCACTAAAATTTATTCAGTGAGTAACAAACGATGAAAGTTTTCGTAAACGTCAAGGTTTACTTCCACCGACTTGTCAAAATGGGAACTCATACTGCCAAAACGCACTAATTCGTTCGAAAACTTTTTTCGTTTTCGTATCGAACGTTTTGATATAACCCGTACTGCCGATTTTAGTTCTTTGTAGTTACCGCTAGAGGCACTGCATGTATGGAAGCAAACGATAAACTACATAGTTGGCGTAAACTATCAAAACCTGTACTAGGGGTACAGGACTATCAAACAATTGGTGTTATGTTTGAAAAGTTGATGTTTTTTAATTTTTTCGTTCCATGACACAAGGTGAATTCTTATTGGTTATAATATCAAAAAAGTTTGATAGCTAACAAAATTACCTTTTAAATGATATATACCACAATCCCTAGTTCATTGTACAGAAATTGTAAAAAATTGTCTTGATCAACTCGCGATGAAGCGATTCCAGTTTAAAGCTCGCGAGTGTATATATGTAGATAGAACTTACTCGTAATTTTCCTTCATAGAACAGCTCATTTGGGATGCGCAGAATTTCAGGGTCGGAGCGGAAGTTGTTCCTCAGCATCATCATGTAGTTCGGATCTTGTACCTCCTCGTTGTATAATTCGCAAGAGTCCCTCAGACGTTCCATTAGAGACACACCTTTTGAAAGTTACGAATACATGAATGAGGTAATTTAGCAACCTTTTTAATGCGATACAGTCGCGATGCAAAAGCAATGCAGCTGAGCATTGAATCCTCCACGAGCCACAGTTCATTGGAGGTATTGGGAATGGATGTCATTTATATTCCCGTTATTTCCATTGACAAAGCAAACAGTGGAGACAACAGGTATGAAGTATTTTCGCATACGCAGTTTTCATTCTGAATACATACTGTTACAAACCGTCTCGCTTAAAAACCAACTGCCCTAATTCCTCAAAATAAATTCTAATTTCGAATGTACATTATTGGAATGGCGTTCAGTTTTAGTTTAGACAGGTGTTAGGTTTTAAAACAAAAAAAAAGACGATCAATCATCCTTTTAGTGTTGAAGTCTAGTTTTACTTATGTACATGTGACGTCACGAAGCCCTCCTCCTTGTTACACATCGCTGAACCCCTCCCTCCCATTTAATTTATGGCGTAATTTACAGATATCCCCTAGTACAGCGTATATTTAGACACAACAAAGCACTGATACGGACGTGACACAGATGTAGTTCAAAAATAATAGTTTGTTAGATTGAAAGAACACTAGTTAATGTATTGTTTCTATATGTTGCCACCTTTATCTTATCTATCGTCTTCTTTTTATATATAATCTACTAGCTGCTGCCCGCGGCTTCGCACGCATGTTACCTACATAAAAGGTAGCCTATGTCCTTCTCCAAGGTCCCATCTATCTCTATACCCAAATTCATCAAAATCGGTTCAGCGGTTTAGACGTGAAAACGTAACAGACAGACAGACAGAGTTACTTTCACATTTATAATATTATTGTAGGGATCAACAGCCTAAGTTTTATGCTTCTAGTTCTGAAAATGACAATACTTCCATACAACCGTTCATCCCCCTTTTCAACCCTTTACAACACTTTTTTTCCAATTAAAAAGCAGCCTACGTCCTTTCTCAGGCTTTAGACTATCTGTGTGCCAAATTTCATTTAAATCGGTTCAGTAGTTTTGGTGTGAAAGCGAGACAGATAGAGAGACAAAGTTACTTTGGCATTTATAATATTAGTAAGGATTGCCGTGCTGTGCCGTCTCATAAAAACTGGAAAATAGCTTGACCGATTTGATTATCTATGTTTTGTTTACAATCAATTCAATGTGTAGTACGAAGTTGGCACGAAGTTCGGTGCATAGTCTTATACAAACGCGACTCAGAAACACTCCAAAAAAATTATACACGCTTACGTTTATGAATGAATGAAAATACTTTATTGTACACCTTTACTGTACACAAATTTACAATAGGCGATCTTGTCGCTAAGCGATTAAAAAGGAGCCTAATTGGAAGGAAGATTGGTAAAGATGCACTTAATTGTGAACTATGACTTAAATATGTTTAAGTCATAGTCCAGTTAATATTGCTTAAAAGCGATAAGGTGTTATGTTATAGCGTATTGTCACATTTACCAAGGCCAAGGCGTTTCGCTTCGTGCGAGATGACGAAGGGGCCGAGCTGGCGATGGTCTCCAGCCAGCACCAACACTCCGCGGGGAGAAAGCAGTCCGCAGACGGGCAGCATGACGAGAGGCTCCGTTGACTGTGCGGCTTCATCGATGAACAGGTGGGTTATGTAGCGGTGGCCGCGTTGCTGTTTTAACATACTGCACACAAGATATTTCAATTAAAACATTAATCACGCAATTCTCATTGAGTTAAGAGTTCTCCAGGGATTCGATCCCTGGACGTTGAACTATAACGTATATCATAGTCAAAATGGAACCCGTGTCTTGTAGAAATTAGAGGCAGGATACTAGTTGCCCGATTTCCGTCCTCCAAAAAGTTTCCTACGTCAACGTTTTGGTGTAGTCACTACATAGTATAAAACAAAGTGGCTTTCCGCTGTCTGTCTGTCTCTATGTAGGCTTAGATCTTTAAAACTACGCAACTGATTTTAATGCGGTTTTTTTAAAATAGATAGTGATTCAAGAGGAAGGTTTATATGTATACTACATGCATAATATAGTAGTTAAACACTGATAATTTTAGAGCTTTCCAATGTGGTGTCTTAAAAAAAACTCATATTTTTTACATTGCAAACGCTGTCTGATACGAGATAAATCAAAATAATGTACTACAGTATTGTACACCCTCAAAAGGTCTACAAAAAAATACGCGATGGTATATGTCTATCTCTTAGGGATAACCGTTCTGTAGTATAATTAGTATCAGCATTGCACGCGTGCGAAGCCGGGGCGGGTCGCTAGTACTTAATAAAGTTGAAAGTTGGCACTATTTATTAGCCTGTGAAGGAACCATCAAGAAATGCGAGAATGACTAATGTATATATAGGTATGTATCAGTATCCAAGCGGTATTTTCATCAGACCACACTATTTCTAATACCTACTATAATATTACTTGGTCATCCAAAAGTACGTGGTGACTTCCAGAGCGTTTCCATTAGTGACGATATTGGGACGTGTCCACGGTTATATCCGCAACCTTATCAGATTCTCCACCTTCAGCCCTGTCTTCTTCGCTCGTTTTTACTAGCCAAGTAGGTACATAACAAATACTTTCCTTTGTCACAATTAGATATAGAGCGTCGATAAACTTCTAAATCGCTGTAGAACTTAGACTGGTTATTGAATTGGACATTGAGACAGATATTACTCGCATTTCTTGAAGGTGTGAAGCCCCTTATAAATAGTTCAGTAATTTTACATGCCTATTTTCGTAATTAAATCTAGTGTTAACTACACTGACATGCAAAAATTTGACGGAGAGGAAATCTGGTAACCAGTATCCAGCACCTAGCTTCTGAACTCTATTTGACTATGAAATGCGTTAAGGTTGGATTCGACACCCCAGGGACTGACGTGGTCCCCGGAAGAACCCCTAGCACGGCTATGAATTGCGCGGTGTAGATGCATGCATTACCTACCTACCTATTCAAGTTCTGAGTTTTATGTACATTCTACCTGCTTAGAAATTTAAGTAAAATAATAAATGATGTTTGTAAATTCAAGTGTCATGACAAGCTTGGATGGACAAAAGTGGTTTTATATCTATTTTTTATCTGTAAGATATGTATCTAGTATGTATATGTGTCTATTAAAATGGTAAGTAAAGGAAAAATATTACAATCATTATTGTTCTAGAATACCCTTAACCCTTTAGAATATCAACCTATTAAAGCAAATTTATCACAATAGTACAGCAGCCATCAAAATTGAAACTGTCGGGCCATCCTTTCCTATCCAAAAAGGAGTAAAACAAGGAGACCCTTTATCCCCAAAACTCTTCACTTCTACCCTTGAAGAAATTTTCAAGAAATTAGAAATAAGCTGGAAGAGAAGAGGCATTGTTGTCGGTGAAAGGAGATTGACTAACCTCCGATTTGCCGATGATATCGTGCTTTTATCCTCTTCAGCTTCAGAACTTGAAACAATGCTGAACGAATTTAACACAGCAAGCCTCGAAGTTGGACTTAGTGTGAACAGATCAAAGACCAAGTTAATGACCAATAGTTCACAGCACAAGCTGTGTGTTGGGGGAGAAGAGATGGAATACGTCTATGAATATTTGTACCTAGGCCAATTAGTATCCTTCCAGGGACGACAAGATCTCGAAGTCGAAAGACGCATCGAGAAAGCCTGGAAAGGGTACTGTTCAATGAAACACCTAATGCAAGGTACACTTCCGCTAACACTAAAACGGAAACTCATGGACGTCTGTATTCTCCCAATCCTTACCTACGGTGCACAGACCTGGTCTTTGACTATCGCACAAAAGTCCAAACTGGGGGTTTGCCAGCGAGCCATGGAGCGCAGTATTCTAGGAGTCAAGCTCACAGACCACGTCCGAAATAGTACACTGCGTTCCAAAACTCAAATCGCGGATGTCGGACAGCAAGTAGGGAAATTGAAGTGGGACTGGGCAGGCCACGTTTGCCGCATGTCGGATGCGTTCTGGGCTAAAGCCACCACTGAGTGGACACCCCTGAACGGAAAACGACCTCGCGGCAGACCGCGGCGAAGATGGAGGGACGAGTTAGACGCCCATCTTAAGGATTGGCCCACAGTGGCTTTAGACAGGGACGATTGGAGAAAAGGAAGGGAGGCCTTTGCCCTGCAGTGGGACGTCACGGGCTCTTAATAATAATAATAATAATAATAATAATAGTATAGTTCTAGAATACATAGGCTCTTATTAATTTATTCGACTTGTGTTATTTGCAAAAAAAAAAATACAATAGACTTAATGACAATCGACACCACTTTTTGACTATTATTATAACAAAACAATCACATGACACTGTCAAAATTGTCAAAAAGACAGATGCCATTATAGGAAGAGATAATTTGACAATACTCACGCAGCATACTTGGACGAATGCGCCAGAGTGGTAATAACGATAGCGTGCGCTTTGAACCGGTCGAGGGACACATGCTCCCATGTTGCGAAGCTTATGCCGTTGCAATACGGCCTCAGGTGAGAAGATATGCAATCCCTGGAAACGTACATTTTTATAATTATAATAAGATATATAATTAATTAATATTTTTGGTCTATTCACACAACACCATCTAGTCCCAAATTAAGAGGCTTATTACATTACGATCGTGTTTTTTTAATAAAACGCCGATTTTTGGCATTCTTGTTCAGAGAAACCGAAAGTCTTCGACAAATTTTACTTATTGTATGGTGGAGAATAGTTGTTACTATAGTTCATAGCGGCCTCGTTTCTTGCATATTTTTGTTATTTATTTATGTTAAGCCAAAATTCCAAAGCAAGTTTGCAAATAAAATGCGCGAAGGAACTTTTTCAAGCTCGTGGATTGAACGTCTGTACTATGAAAATGAAATAAAAAATATACCACAACATCTCTCATATAATAGTTGAGTTTCTAGCGGCCTCGGAATTCAGAAATATTTACAGAGTATCTTCAAAAAAAATCCAATTAAAAACTATAAAACTACTAAAAATGTTCAGAATTAGCTGTAAATTTCTCCTTAGTACATTAATACTGTCGAGTAAAATTTATACCAGAAGAAACGTTAGTTCATAAGCAATGAAGTTGTGTACTTTTTTTTATATAATATTATATTAAACTATAAATAAACTTAATTACAACTGCGCGAAATGCACAAAATAAATTATATATTACGATGCGTCGTCGGCCGCTCGAACACAGTACTGCGCGAGCGCTCGTAGACGTTAGACCTGTGTCGATTTATTACGCGCCAAACTATAGGTTCGAGCGTAAACTATATAGTGCGATTACCTCCTTTTGATCATGTAAGTATTATTTGTAACTTTTGTATTGAACATTTACTCAAATGGAAGAACGAATGTAGACTCCTATATATTTTTTACGAGTCTTTACTTATTGACTTTTATGTTTTTTTTAGCACGGGTCGAAAGGGCTCCGTGTATAAAAAGAAAAGATACACATGTGTGTTAAAAGTTAAAAAGAAATGTGTGTTAAAAAGAAAAGATACACATCTACATTAAAAAAATCTAATGAAGCCAGGTACAGGAGGTATTTTTTTTATAATAAACATTCTATGCATTAACATACAATAGTTATCCAAAAAAAATGTTTTAATAACTTGAACCTAAAATGGAAGTGTAATAAAAGTTATTTTTTTATCGACTGGCAACAATTTGAAAAAATTTCATCCTAAATCTGCCATTATTGATTATTTTTTTAACAAAAATCTACGAAAATTATTGTAAAAAATACCTCACGAGTAACTTTTTATGAATCTTCTATTTGACGTGTAAGCAATTCAGATTTTGTGAACTTTTTTACAAAACTGTCAAATAGATGAATTGCTAATATGAAAAGGTTCGTGAATCATAATATGAATTATCTGTATAGGGCCATTTAGTGATTTGCAATGTAATTCATATTATGATTCATACAATGTGGCCTTTTTAGCCCTTAGGTCTTACAAATTATCAAATTATACATTTTAATTTTCAGAAATATTATTTAGTAATTTGTAGGAATGTTTCAAAAAAAATAAGTATTCCGCCAAGACATCAGTTTCATCTCCGGTAGATACAGAAAACATCGACCTAGAGGATTCGGTAACAAACCACTTCTGTTAGTTTATGTACATAACATAAACATTGATAATCATCCTATTTTTAACGTATTTATATTTTAGATACCTACCGGCGACATTCCTTCATTGTCTACGCATAATTTAAATATAACAGACGAACCGCCAATGCCAGCACTTGACGAGATAGATACGACGTTAACGGTGGAAATGGAATCTGAAGACAATACCGTAAGAAAGAATATATTCTATTTTTTTATAAAGCTTACAATTCTCTTCCATTATTAAAAAAAAAAATTGTTTCAGGAAGCAGATTACATAGTTCAGGGTCAGAGAATAATTGATTTCCAGTTCTTTTTCAATCAATTGTTTGAAATCATAGTTTGAATAGATAGGATTCGGAACACCGAGCTGCGCTCAAGATCGCCGATATAGCGACAAAAGCCGCCAAGCTCAAGTGGGATTGGGCTGGTCATGTCTGCCGCATGTCGGGAGACCAGTGGGCCAAACTGACTACGGAGTGGTGTCCTGATACGGTCCGACGACGTCGCGGCAGACCGCGAACCAGGTGGAGGGACGAGCTCGCCAAATTCCGCGCCGACTGGACAGTATTAGCGCAGGAGAGGGATGAATGGAGAGAATGGGGAGAGGCCTTTGCCCAGCAGTGGGACACTGTGGGCTGATAATAATAATAATAATAATAATAATAATAATAATGTTTGAAATTGAGAAACACAGTAAGAAATTTGGTTGCAAACTGAGAACCTTGAAATTGGTGAAAGAAATACAAAATGGGCTCATATCAACATTTAATTTAAATTGTCGTATGTGCGGGTCTATTTTTAAATTAAAAACGTGTAACGATACTGAATCTAAATTTGATGTAAATGCTGGAGCGGTATCAGGAGCCATTCTAACAGGAATTGGATTATCCAATCTCAACGAACTTGTAGCCTACCTATGTATGTACATAATATATCACTACATATTTATTAGTATATCTACCTATCTATTTATAAGTCCTTACTTATTAGGATAATATTTAAATTATTATTGTTATTAGGTACACATACACATTATATGTATATCATATACTCCTAAGTATATATATAATATATACTTACTACATTTACATAAGCATAAATAAACTATAATTAATAACACTCCACAATATATATAATATAATACTTGCACACGATATTTTATCGTTGCGCCGTCAACCGTACGGCTTGTGGTGCATTGGAACCAAACATCGTGCAATTCAAAACAGTGAATTTTACATTGCAGCCACAGGTGCAAGCGAGATGCGCGAGCGCAACCGTCTGGGTCGCCGCAAGAGCGAGCGAGACGGATGCGCGCGCGCCTCACCAGTTGAGATTAGACTTCAGAGCTTACACCCGTGTCGCGCGACTTATATTTCGCTAATACCCATTCCCTCTTGTCGTATTCTTGTGTATATCTTTAAGACTTTCTTCCACTGTTTTCCTTACTCCTTCTAAAACTATAGTGTGTTTTGTGAGCTTGCTAATGTACTGACTAGTGTAACCTGTGCCTATCTAACTACGCAATAAACTTTACCTAGTGCTTATTACTGGACTGCTTATTTCTCCTTGGACCTGCAGAAGCTACATAGTACGTAATAAGGTACGTAACACCTATTTCTACCAACTACCTCTCACCACCACCTATAAACTCAATGCCTCTATGGATTTACCATCAATGGTATTTCGTTTATTTAGCACTACACATGATGATGATGTTGTCGAAATATGGCGAATTACTGCTGAAAGGTCAATGCAAGACGCGGCCAAAATAGAACAAGAGGCTGCTGTATCTCCTGGCGACGTCAATGTTGCTGGAATAGCAATGATACCAGTAGTAGCTGATGCTTGTTGGAGCAAACGTTCTTATAAATCAAATTATTCAGCTTTATCTGGATGTGCAGCTATCATTGGGGAACATACATACCGGAAAGGTCCTGCACATTAGAGTCCGAAATAAATATTGCATTATCTGCGCTCGTGCATTTTCTAAAAACGTGTCACCACGAACACTCGATTGCACTAAAAACCATTCTAGATCATCCACTAGCATGGAGCAAGCAATTTTGGTTGAAGGCTTTAAGTGCTCAATACAGGAAAGAAATCTTATATACAATGTATTAATAGCTGACGGTGACTCAAGCACATTTAAGAGCATTCTTGAAAGCAGGCCCTATCCGGACGTACTTGTACAAAAAATAGAGTGTACAACCCATTTGTTACGGAACTACAATGGTAAAAATATGCAATTGCAAAAAGATACCACGATCCCTCTATGTGAACGTAAACTATAGCTTGTACTATCGAAAACAGATGACCGATAGAATACTATACTCGTTAATATCTACTTATAATACTTTATAACATCCAGACACAACTAGGCTACCAACTGAGCTAGAGCAGCTAGAGACCAGGTTAAGCCATTTAGCGCTGTCACCGATCACTATATTTCAATTCTACATACAATTCAAAATGGCAAGAAAGAAAATACAATTATTAACTTTGAAACGATCATGGTTTTGAACAATGATATGTCACATTTTCTGTTTCCCGATATTTCTACACAGTTGCAAGCGCTATGATAACGAGATTAAACTGATGTAACTGCGTCGAAATTTCGGAAAGCAGAAAAACTCACATTTGGTAAAAATCCCGTTTTGAGTAGAAATTACAACTATTATTATTCTAGAATACTCATATTATGTAATTAGCTCTTAGAAATAAATTAGATTTTCTCGTGTTATTTCGTTTTATTGGGTAGTCTTTTTAGCGGAATTTTAACCAATAAGTTGTGACTACTTAGTACAAGTGTAGACAATTTAATTAGTGATATAGTGATAAGTCCAACAACATAAAGGTTAGTTCAACATTCTTTATAAATGTATTAAAGGTATTTAAAAATGAGGTACTATTATTTTTGAGTCAGTGAACAACTTTGGTGGTGTATGTAATAGGCGGCCTCAAAGTTCCGTCACCTCTTAAACCAATGGGTTTATACTCAAAATAGTCGCAAAAGTCGACACACAAACAACGACACTAAGTACGATTTTGCTGATTCATGACTGTTATTATTGTAAGTATAGTTCTTGTTCTGTAGTTCCATTATGACAAATATTTGTGCAAACAAACAACATTATAATCAAAAGGTTTGCAAAGTGCGTAAATAAAGTACTCGTAATGAGTATTTAAAGGTTTCATAGAGTATTTAAATGCCACATATGTGAAGTGTACTCAATAGGTACAGTACCACGATTTAAACATGGCACCTCAGCATGTTTCGTATATCATCGGAAATTTGAACGCTCGATTATCTAGAGCTTTTACAATTATGTAAAGGCATGGTTTTGAATATCGTGGTACATATCCCGTTTTTATGTAATTACCACTTTTTTATTCTAATATGGAATCCATTCTAAAATTAAAATCAATCACTGCAAAATGACTTAAATAATGGAATGGCAAAATACAAAAATATACCTACTATTATAATTTATAAATATAAAGAAATATATAAATAATCCCGGACATTTCACACGGCCCCAATATAAGCAGAGCTTGTGTTATGGGTACCACATGACTGATATACTAATTATATACTTACATAGATGACAACCGGGAGTGTTAATAGCTCTATATAGATCCAAATTCTGAAACCGCTCATGCTACCTCATTTGATGCTCGCTTATATGACTGAGCGGAATCACGAGCCGTGGCATAACTGAACATTAGTTGCATAACCTAACACGACCTAAGCGACGACCACGATAAGCTTTCATCGTATACTATAGATATTTTTAGAAAACACGTAAATCTTGCAAGGCAAGATTAATGATAGGTTTCTAATCTTACCAGTTCCTAAGGTTAGAGTTAGCGCGAAGCAAGAAGTTGCTTCTGGTGAACATGTAGGCATATTTTATGATTTGCGAAGCCACGTGGTCAGCCGCCATGTTGGAATCAGTGCACACCATGATGCGAGAGCGATTATCCGTGTTCACCAACTGCATAGAGTTACTTACATGTTATTTTTGCATGATGTCTAAAATGCTGACTTTGAAATATCTAAAAGATGAACTAAGAAAAAAAACAACTAAAACATCTCGCAAAAAAACAATAACTTTCGCTAAATAAACTGCTACAAGCTACGACGTTTTTTAATGAAATTGGAAAAGTTCTTTATTTTTAAGTCGCCTATGTCGCTCTATAATCCTATATCTGTTTTAAGAGCGAAAATGCGAGTTTGTTTGTGACAATCACACACAACTGTTAGGCGGATCTGGATGAAAGTTTGTACAGATATAGTTAGTAACCAACCAGACTAACATGTCAGCCTCGGTATAATTTTGTTATCGTGTTTTAACCGCCGACGAGACGAGATAATGAAACGATTAAATGATTACGCGGCTGTCATGTTAGCCCGGTAGCCGGTGTAGGTACTACCACAAGTGCGAAGCCGCGGGCGGAAGCTAGTACTGTGCATAAGTTATAAATAGGTACCTGCAGTATAGTTTCCACAATGGTCACAGTTTTGCCAGTGCCGGGCGGGCCGTGAATCAGATATGGTGCAGTACCAGACGTGCCTGCCACAATGTGCTCAACGGCAGACCTTTGCTCTGGGTTTTGGCCCACTTGCGGGTTGAAGAAGCTGAAATAATACAAGTAATTCAATATTATAATGTTATTTATTTATTATTAGGCAATTATTTTATAAACTACATGTGTATTTTTTTATTGGCCTTTTGTGTATAATATATGCTTTGCATATCTTTACATATAAAAATGAATCCCTATTTCCCTTGGTCACGGCATCACGCGTGAACGGCTAGACCAATTTCGCTAATTCTTTTTTTGTTGTGAATGTTATTGCCAGGAGAAGGTTCTTATGTATGAAAAATTAAGAAAGTTGCGTGGAAAATTAGAAAATTTAAGAAACCTAACGACGATATTGACTTTTCTAATGTAACCCTAGCGCTTTTGACAATATAAACTATTCTAATGTAACCTTTGGCGTTTGACAGTTGGCGCGATGGCTGCATTTTTTTTAAATATAAATTAATTATAATAATTCGAATTCAATAGTCATATCAAGACAGGACAACATCTGTCAGGTCAGCTAGTATAATATAATTAATAATTAACATTTTACCTAAGTAGCTGTAAGTTTTCCTAAACTAATAAGACTACAACTCAAACACCGCGCGCGCTCATTGGTTAAATCAAATAGCTCGCGCTTCTCCGGCTTCCGGTTACACACTTCCGTCCCTTTTCACGAAATCCCTCCCGCAGACTGCAACATCAAAAACAGTTAACGGACCAGGAGAATAGAAAGTGTAAGAGTTAGGTACACTAATAGAAAAGTAATATTAGTTTTGTCAACCCTAAAATTGTACACAACCGTGACTAACAGTTAAGGTTTATATGTACAAAATAGACAAAATGTGTGAGCGGTGCGTATGATATGACAAACTTGCTCACACTCGTTTTAATAATCCTGTCTTTAATCTTGTTATACCGAAGTCTTAAAATAACTCACTGCTTGAAACTACTGGTATTAGGAATTTTCGTGTTCTTCTTAGGGAATGTTCTAGATTTCATTCCCCCTTCGTAGACAGTTTCCAACATTCGGTGCATGCGTTCCATCGAAAGGCGGCAAATGGTGAAACGTACGTCGAACGGGGTGAATTGCGTATAGTATTTATAGAACCTGAAAAAATCAAATACTAAATCACACTAATATAAACTAGATGATTATACTTCGTACGACCTAAAATTGATTTGATTGTAAACCAACCCACTTTTGAGGCGCAGATAACAAAAAAATTATTCGGTCGAGACATTTTCATGTTTTTGCGAGACTAACGCAAATTACCTCTAATTTACCTCTATCTTTTAACAATACCTCTAACTTTTAACAATCAACATTTTGTATTTGTTAGTATGTTGTTAGTTTGCTACTTCTTTACGCCCAAACGACTTCACGTAATTTTATAAAATTTGGTGTAGATATTATAAATAGATGTTGACCAGACACATATAGGCTCCACGTAGATACCACGCGGGCAAAGCCACGCAGTTACTATGTTACTTAGTTAGAACTATAATACCATTTTATTTATTGACATTACAGTGACATTGACAGACTATTAACGCTACAGTAGTTAATTATATGATTTATCTATCAAATCCCACCAAAAATTTGGAGGGGTACAATATTTTATTATGCTCGACAATTCACACAACACTATCTAGCCCCAAAATAAGCATAGCTTGTACTATGGAAACAAGAGGACTAATACAATACTTTATACTTATAAATACATTAAATCACACAAACACAAAACGTCTATATATAAAAAAATATTGGTGGGCAATGTACACAACACCACCTAGCCCCAAACTAAGCATAGCTTGTATTATGGCGACCAGATGACTGATATAATACTTAGATATTTTGAAATGCACACTTATGATACTTTGCAATACCCAGACACAGACAAAATACCTCTGTTCATCACACAAATGTTTATTTAGGGAAGGAATCGAACCCTCAACCTACGCAGAAAGCAGAGCTACTGCCAATTGAGCTGACAGGCCAGTCATATGTTCATCTCATCTCACAAATGTGTAAATAATGTGAATTATATAAAATCTACGTAAAGGGTCTTTCAATAGAGACTTCCGAAATTTGACAGTTGATAGCGGCCATATTGTTTAAGCTACGTGTGTCAAAAACTGGCTGTAATTTTTTCAGTCTGTTTTCCAGAGCCCGGAGTCATAGAAAATTGGATATTTATGATGCGCACTACCCAGAGAAGTCGCGGCGGACATTTTAACGATGTTATATTCCGAACGACCTCTGTGGCGCAGGAGGCGATAGCCTGCGGATTTGCCTGCTGCAAAAGTTGCGGATTCGATTCCCGCCGCGAGACAAATGGTCTGGGTCTGGGCGATTGTATAATATGTATGTATTTATAAAAAAAGTATATAAGAAATATATATAATCATGTGATACCCATAACGCAAGCTCTGCTTACTTTGGGGCCAGATGACAACTGTATAATGACCGGATTATTATTATGTATGCTTCTCACTGTTATCTCTCGCAAGGCTAGGAATTTACCTTATTCGTGGGCTTTTTACTATAATCATTATTATTATTATTATACATAAAACTGTATGTTTTATTATATTGTGTCAGACACACTTTGTATTAAATTTAAAAAAAAATATTAAGGAGGGTAATGACCCATTATAAACTATCGTCATAGTATAACAGAGTAATAAAAAGTAAGACTCACGTGGGATGCAATCCAGAGATATATACCGAGTCACCGGATATTTGACAAACAATACTTTCAAAGCACATGTGTTCTTTCACATTTAGCGGCTTCACCATTATCATATCACCTGTAATTTTATTAATTATTAATATTACGACTACTATCACTAGTTTCGTATGACAACTCTACTGACGAAGTTAAGGCGGTTCCCTAAGCAAATTGCCTAGCGTTTAACAGTGCTCAACATTTCTTTAAAGTTAAATAGGCAATGTTGGTGATATAATTTATATCACTTATTATTGGTGAAAGCACGTTTAAACGACATCAACTTTAAAAGATGATTCTTGAATGAATATTTTAGACCTATTTCACTTTCAAAACCGTGAACTCAAGCGGCAACGAGCGGACCGCGGATCAAACTCACCCTGATGAAGATTCTCTAGATGAATCGAAACCGTGTCGGTGCCTCCATCGACAAAATAATACGTGAGTAAATCCCGTGTTTATCAACATGTATTTTAGACCTTATTCGCAATTAAACTACAGAACAATTTGAAACAAGGAAGTTGGATGCTAATTATTAAAAATATAAACTATTTTTTTTATTCCTTCAATTGACTAGCCGTCACTAAATAGTAAGCAAATAAGCCACATTTTTTCCATAAAAGGTCAACTACTGAGGATACCGCCTTAATACGCCTATGCCTAACTACTTTTATAAAGCTAGAACAAACAGATTAACATGCCTTCCCATGCACGAAAGCGCTCAAATTAAAATGACACTGCAGTCTCCCATCTAGGTATCAGTACCATGATGGGAGACCCACAGGCTTCGCAGAGATTAGCTTACTTAGTTAGGAACGACAAGTAATCCATGCCACATTCAAGAATTTAGATAATAGCTTCAAGACAGATTGATATATAGAGGGAAAGAAGCAAAAGATCAAAATACAAAGTTAATCATCACTGTTCATATATAAAGCTTACATCAAAGGAATATTTACAGTCAGCTGCACTAAAAAGTATACATTTCAAAACATTGAAAACGGGATCCCAGTGGTATTAAAAGAATAAACAACAAATATAAAATAAAATATGAAATTAGATGATGGTTACACATATTTTTTTGGGTATTTGTTCTGTAAATATGTATTTTAATGGTGGTCAAATGACAAACCCAGCATAGTCAAAAACCACTGGATGAGACTTACTTGAGACCGGTTTCCGGTCGTAACAAAAAAATCCCTAGCAGTGGGTGTAATTGGGCTGATAAATGATCATCATCATCATCACCATATCAGCCTTAATGAAGTCCACTGCTGAACATAGGCCTCCCCAATAGATTTCCAGGAAGAACGATTTTGAGCCCTCTCCATCCACCGACTTCCTGCGATCTTTACAATGTCGTTAGTCCATCAGGTGGGGGGGGGTCGTCCTACGCTTCGTTTTCCTGTCCTTGGTCGCCATTCGAGAACTTTTACTCCCCAACGGTTATCAGTTCTGCGAGCTATATGGCCTGCCCATTGCCACTTCAACTTGCAAATTTTGAGCGCTATGTCAGTGATTTTGGTTCTTCTACGGATTTCCTCGTTGCGGATTTTATCACGTAGTGACACCCAACATAGCTCTCTCCATTGCACGCTGCGCATGAATGATGTGATGAATGATGTGACCCCATTTTTGTAAAAAAAAAAAAAAAAATTTACATTCTAGAGCAGCGTGTATATAGTCAGGATCGTAGTAAGTAGAAATCTGTATGGTCCAAGGAAACAGGAGTAATCGTATCCACGTAAATCAACTGTTGCATTGTTGTACGAAATTAATTGAATCGCTTAAAGAGTTCCAGTTTTAAATGTCACTTTCTTTCTAAATACTTTGGAACCGACTTGGTTTAGAAGGTGGAAAGGGAAAAATAGAAATATAGATGGGACTTGAGCAGCATTTGCTATGATTCGCGTTACCTGATGAATAAAACCAGAGAAAATGCATAGTAAAATGTCATGAAAATGGGTTTTTCATAGAAACTGACAATTTGACTCTTCTTCTTTGTTTATGTTTGTTTATAGTCAATTTGTTTGTTAAAGTCTTAGACGATGATGGTCAATTGTCAATTCTAGTCACGCGGAATGGCAAACTAGAATTTTCTTGGGATTCCTTGTCGTTCAAATCACATTGCACCACAATAGTCACAATTTAGTCACAATTTATTTATTAAAATTCCGCTAAGATTACTGAATAAAACATGCAATAAAACGAGTAAAATGTATTAAATTAGCAGAGCTATGTTCCTGCTTATTTAATATCCTGTCATGAAATGACAAACGAAGAATCGACAATTTGACTCATACCTTCCCCAATTACAACAGTTCAGTTTGACATGCGTTATTTATTTTTATGCTCACTTCATTATGCGCAGACTTCACTTATGACGCGGGTATGGGATCTAAGCGGAGCGAAGAGTAACATCAACCCATAGAGTCGTGTCGATGTTGAGCGAGGTCACGGCAAGACATGATTATGTTGGGTGCTTAACATCTTTTTTCCCAGCTCTGCTTCGGTTCTTGACCCGTATAGTCAAAATTAACCATTATTTAAGGCGGGTCATAAAGCCAAGCCTCAGACGGGTCTAGGAGACTAGATCCACTTTCAGTTGACGTGGTGCTTTCATTTATGTAGGTACTTCTTTTTCGTTAATGGCAAGTGTCATAATAATGAAAATTTTGCCGGTGTCAAGTGTTTACATTGTAGAAGTGAAAACTTCTTTAGCATCGTTGTGATTTGAAAGTCGATGTAACGAAAAAGCGACAGTAAAAAGAGACAGACACATAAATTCATAAGATTTAACGTGGGAGAAAATGAGATAGGAAGCATTATACAGTGTTTTTTATATTCGTGGTTCTAAAACTTTTAAACGTTTTACTTCTACCACGTGTGAATTGCAAACATGTTTTTTATCGTATGTCACAGAGTCGTATCTTGTCGTTCGTCATTTGTTATTTTAAATAAAATGGTGCCTTTCATAAAAAATAACTACGGATTATTTTTACTCTAATCACAAAGAAACATAAAACTTTAATTTCAATTATTCACACCCGAGTCAATAAATCTACCTCTTTTTAAATAAAAACATTAAAATTACTAATAAAACCGGATATAAGTCGAGAAAAATAAAAAATATAAAAGCGCAAAGTTTGTTTCGTAAGATAACCAAAAAATATCCAAGTTCAAATCGTATGGATATGCATTAGCTTGTGATAAGTGACGTGATTGAAACTTGATTGCAGCTGTCATTTATACACAATTCGATCTTTTTTCCTTTTTCGCAGAGACGTTAACGTGAGGTATTTGATATAGATAGGTTAAATTTTTTTTCATTGCAGCTTTAACTGATGACTTTCGACTGGACTACGAGTCAAAAATGCAGTTTTAGAGGAAATGTTGATACTCTATATAAAAAATAACAAAATGCATCGACCAAAAGGTCCAAAAGAAGCAAGCATAGAAATAATTAAGGTTAGGTTAGGTTAAGCTCACCAAGCATGACAGAAGGGCGATTTTCGCTGAGGCCGGGTACGTTAAGCATGAATATTTTTTTATCAGTCGTTGTCATCAAAAGCATGTCGGCCATGTTATAACGCTGAAAGAAATGACTCGGTTAACAAAATATGATAGTATACAAGATTGTAAGCTTATAGTACCCGGAGCAGTCGTCGAAACTCGCTTGCGATCACGCGCCGTCTACCTCTAGTAAACTGGATAATTTCACTTTCACTTTAATGAATTGTACTATACATTTTGATAAACACGGGTTTTACTCACGTATTATTTTGTCGATGGAGGCATCGACAATGTTTCGATTCATGTATAAAATCTTCATCAGGGTAAGTTTGATCCGCGGTCCGCTCGTTGCCGCTCGAGTTCACGGTTCGCACTCAGTGTCGGTGCCTCCATCGACAAAATAATACGTGAGTAAAACCCGTGTTTATCAATATGTTAACTGGAATGTGATGTATTAGGCCTTTCGCAATTGTATGCGGTGTTTTTATATTGTTATTGCTTGACTAACGATCTTGAATGAATGATGCTAAGCTAGGACGATTAGCGCTACATCTAGAATAACTTCAAACTAGGACAGCACTAATGTTATTTACAAAAACTAGTTTGAAGTGCGAAAAGCTGGCTGTTAGACTATAAACCATAAAAGTGGCGATTATGGATCTTATGAAACCATCAATGTCTATCAGTTTAGATTAGCATAGGCATAATTTCAATCATTAGTTTGATTGTAAATGGATCCAGTTTTGACAAGTAGGATTAATATTACGTATTTTCGTATTCTATCTTTAACCAAATAATTTTTTAGACAGAGGGCCGTAAATAATCTAAGTTAAACCTTAAAACCATGCTCCTCTGAGTAAATACAAGCAGCCATGCACAAACATCCACCCAAACTATATTCCTTGCTCTTAGTATATGCATACATACTTGTACTATTAAGTATTCTCTCATGTCGTCATAAGTATTCTCTCATCTATAAAACATCTTACAAAAAAACAATATCTGTGTAATCTGTCACGGAATCGTGACAAATAATTTACACAGAGTTTATAAATTTTTATTGATCGCGGTGCACCCTCATAATATTTATTTGGTCTGAGGTTTATATTCATATGACAATCAACATCAAGCTAAATTATCAATAGTAACTGAAAGCGATTAGTATGAAAGTTTTGATAGTATCAGAATTCCATAATCGCCCGGCTGACCACTTGTAATTATTATCCTCACTGAATTCAGAAGCCTTCATTGTGCGTGGTCATATGCGCTAGGCCAATTTATTTTTAGTATTAGGTTGGGGGAAAAGTCTTTTCGCATTATAGTATGTATGAACTTGTAATAAAATCTCTTTGGCTATACTATTTGTATCTGGCTGGTTTTGGTATCATTAAAAGTTCAAATTCAAAGTAGGATAATGTGTGATTTTTATTTGTTTTTCGTACTGTCAAGATGAGTGAATCTAATGAAGATATTCGATACATTTTAAAATTTTACTACAAAAAAGGTAAAAATGCAACGCAGGCCTCGAAATAAATTTGCGATGTTTATGGACCTAGTGCAGTGTCTGTGAGAGTAGCACAAATTTGGTTTAAGCGTTTTCAATCCGGAAATTTTGATGTCAAAGATGCACGTCGCTCTGGTCGCCCTATTACGGATAAAATCGATGCCATTTTTGAAAAAGTGGAGCAAGATCGGCATCAGTAGTTACGACGTAGCTGAAGAAATGGGAATTGACCACAAAACAGTTTTGGCACATTTGAAAAAAAAACTGGGTACACAAAAAAGCTTAATATTTGGGTACCTCACGAGCTCACTGAAAGAACCCTAATGAACCGTGTACTCATTTGTGATTGTTTATTACGACGTAATGAAACCGAACCATTTTTAAAGAAGCTGATAACTGGTGATGAAAAGTGGATCACGTAAGACAAGAACGTGCGTAAAGGTCGTGGTCAAAGGTCGGTCAGGCTTCACAGACTGTGGCGAAACCCGGGTTAACTCGCAACAAGGTGATGCTGTGTGTGGTGGGATTGGAAGAGCATTATTCATTATGAGCTGTTACCACCAGGCAGGACCATCGATTCTGGACTCTACTGCGAACAACTGATGAGATTAAAGCAAGAAGTTGAAAGAAAGCGGCCGGAATTAATCAACAGAAGGGGTGTGGTTTTTCATCATGATAACGTTAGACCTCACACATCTTTAGCAAAAATTAAGAGAGTTTGGCTGGGAGGTGTTAATGCATCCGCCGTATAGTCCTGACCTTGCACCTTCAGATTTCCACCTGTTTCGGTCTCTTTAGAATTCTTTAGGCAGTGTCAGGTTAACATCACGAGAGGACTGCCAAAACCACTTGTCGCGGTATTTTGATCAGAAGTCCCAAAATTTCTATAGCAATGGGATCATGTCCCTACCTACAAGATGGCAAAAAGTTGTCGAACAAAATGGTACCTACATACTTTAGTTAAATGTAAATAAACTATATTAAAAAATGTTTTGAATTTTCTTAAAAAATGCGAAGAAACTTTTTCCCCAACCTATTCTGTACCTATATCCTATGTTATAGGATGGATTCCCACCACGAATCCGCTTCCCATTTAATGCGCGTGATCTTTCAACTCATGCCTAACCTTTGTACCGTGTTTTATTGGAACGAAGTTACTTATCGCGCGTTGGCGAGGGGACCTAGCCGAGAAAAAATGTATCGCGTTACGAAAAACCGTAAGAGAAAATAAAGTAGCCGATATCCTCCGATCCAAACCGGTCGGTCTCCATCATTATTTCTTTCTCTTACGGTTTTCTTAACGTAACGCGTTACATTTTTTCTCGGTATTCATTTTTACATTTTTTTCTATTGAATATAGTTGTTTACTGTATCAATAATCAAAATTAAAGAGGAGAATGAGATCCTGGCACGTTAATGATTAATTATGCCAACCCTGCATACGAAAGGGACTTCGTTTCAAACGCGTGTCCCGTGACACGTTAATTTTTTTATAACCTTAATTGTATAGCTAACATGGTTATTTACAATTGACAGAAGTAGTAATTCATAATTACCCGAATGTTCATCATCAGCACAGTTTCTTCATACCACAGCAAATAGTGGAAATACTTCGCGTAATTCTCTATATTAGAGCATCCGGATTCTAACGTTTCTCTGTAATGTAATAAATAAAAATTATCGAAAAAATCATGTGCTCTATACCAGTATCTATTCTCAAACGGTGTAGGAAATATCCTGAGGAAATCGTAGAACCTTACTAGTTTGAAGACATGTATCAAGTGCACATAAGGAGCCTCTGAAGCACACCTTAATCCATTCACCACACTGGTTAGAAATAACTAGTGACACGAGAAGAAGAATAATAAAAATCTTAAATACATGGATCTAAAAGGTGAATTTTTGAGATTAAGATTTGAGAGTGAAGGCAGCTATTGTACATGCGTTGTACAAAGTTATCGACAGCAAGATGATTTCCTATGAATTCCTATGAAATGAATTGTAAAAGTTTTAAGGGATATCTGATATTTTGAATACTCTAACCTAAGTTGGTCTGATAGAGTATTTTCATCCCAATTAGAAACCGTCGATTGGCATTTACACAAAAAAATATTTAGTATTTGCGAATGCAAATAATCATAATCAAAATATTTTCAAAAGTTAACGCATGTCTTTTCAAAACCTTTTCCTGTACAGCGGTTAAGGCTTCACTGTCCCGTCTCAAAAATCCACCCAGTATAGGTCACGCAATTACACACATTAGGACAATACCATAGGTTTATAAATAGTCCATTGAAAAGTTACATTTGGGTATGCATTTGTCAGAGGACGCAATTTTATTTTTTTAATGTGTAGGGGGGGTCAGTAGAAGCTTAAGTTCAAGTTTGTGGGGTCGGCACCCTTGTCCCCCGGCCGCCATCTTGGAAAAGGGGGTGCAAAGGGTTTTCGCGCTGTATCTCGTAAACTAGTTACCTTACAGAAAATTTAATCAAACATAAAATGTAGCAAATTAAATTTCCTACAATTTTATTTCTATTACTTTTTATCGTCAAGTGACCAACAAAAAAGTTATAAACAAAAATAAATGAAAATTTTGTTTGTTTGTTCTAGGTTTTACAGCGCTCCAAACTTAAACGGATTCTCGAATGCTCATAGGGATGCAATAAAAACTAAAAATTAGGCTTACTTTTCTATCTATATTTTTTTTATTCATACAATTTATTATGATCTTAACATTCCTATGCTATTATTGAACTATGTTTGACCCTTTTACCCACCACCTATGAGGTATAACATGGGCAAAGTCAAATTTATAAAAATTTAATGCATTTTTTAATGCATTTTTTGTCACTGTCTTAGCAAATCGTTTGTATCGCAGAGTGTCTAGAGTATCGTCTTTATTTCCGCCATATAAAAAGACGAAAAAACGTTCGCCAACAACACTGAGTAACGATGACTCGACTTTCTCACTCATAAATAATTTAGTTCCACTTGCTAACTCTGGATGCTTCTGCAAAATTTTTATAAATTTGACTTTGCCCATGTTATACCTCATAGGTGGTGGGTAAAAGGGTCAAACATAGTTCAATAATAGCATAGGAATGTTAAGATCATAATAAATTGTATGAATAAAAAAAATATAGATAGAAAAGTAAGCCTAATTTTTAGTTTTTATTGCATCCCTATGAGCATTCGAGAATCCGTTTAAGTTTGGAGCGCTGTAAAACCTAGAACAAACAAACAAAATTTTCATTTATTTTTGTTTATAACTTTTTTGTTGGTCACTTGACGATAAAAAGTAATAGAAATAAAATTGTAGGAAATTTAATTTGCTACATTTTATGTTTGATTAAATTTTCTGTAAGGTAACTAGTTTACGAGATACAGCGCGAAAACCCTTTGCACCCCCTTTTCCAAGATGGCGGCCGGGGGACAAGGGTGCCGACCCCACAAACTTGAACTTAAGCTTCTACTGACCCCCCCTACACATTAAAAAAATAAAATTGCGTCCTCTGACAAATGCACACTAAGGCCTAAAAAATGTAACATTTTAATGGACTAAAAGACATTTATAGACATACAATTATTTACTTCATTCCTTTAAAATTGTGTTGGACAAGCCTTTCAACAGCTGGAATAGTTTTCTGTATAAGTATTTTTATAACACTTATTTTCGTAACCCTTTGTAATGGATTAACTCGTACCTGCCTACACTAACAAGACAAGGCGCTTCGAAAAATGTGTAAATGTGTTCATAAGAATAATAAAGATTTTGAATTGTACCTTAAATCAGACACCATCACCTTCTCCCGATTGGGTGCATCGATCGGAACAGATAATTTAGAAATGAATAGCTTTTTCAAATCCTTCGGCACACTAAACTCATCTAAAATCTTGTTGTGTCTTGGGAGGAATCTAAAAACCAAAAATATTTACTGTTAGATTGACAACTCATAATTATTCGTTTATACCAGGTTTCATTCAATCCTATCCATATTAATAATATTAGTAAGATAAAAGGAGCTAAGCCAGGTTCAATGCTTTTTAGTTATTTTATCTATTCAGTGCCACTACTTTCTATACGCCACAAGCAAGGAGTGAGAAAATATCTTAATGCTGCTTTATCCAACTACTTTCTGACAGATTCACGATTTCAACGGTGATGAAAGGAGATAATAAATAATAAATATTGCTTGACAATGCACACAACACCATCTATCCCCAAACTAAGCATAGCTTGTATTATGGTGACTAGATGACTGATAGAATCCTTACTATATCACACTAATAATATTATAAACGCGAATAATAATAATAATAATTATAATAATAATAATAATTATTATTAATATATAATGTGTGAATTGTCCAAAATATAACGATAAGTGTCAAGTAAGTAGGAAAAAATTCTGCAAGCGATTCTGGCGTGCGCTGCAAAAACCGTTAAAATTACACGAAGTACTAATCCTGCGCAGACGCAGTCGCGGGCAACAGCTAGTACTTATATAATTTTAAATACATACTTATGATACTTTATAACACCCAGGCACAGAACAAACACCTATGTTCTTCACACAAATGTTTATCCTGGGAGGCAATCGAACCCTCAACCTACAGCGCAGAAGGCAGAGCTAGTAGCTCTGCCTTCTGAGCTGAGCTCTGAGCTCTGAGCTGACAGGCTAGTCAAGAAAAGTTAAAGTTTCGCGTCAGGTTCTCGGTTACCATTCAAGTAGTGATTGCCCGCTAATCAATCAGAATAAACTATTTCACCTTCCTTGACTTTTTTGAGTAAATCCCGTGTTCCTAAAAATTTCCAGAATAGGCTAATTATAAAACAAAGCACTTACTCAACAGTGCTGGCTTTGTATATCTTCTCCCCCCAGAACTTCCTCCTGATATATGGGCTTGGGGTAGGTTCGTGCATACCCTGCACTTCTTCCACAAAAACAACCTGAAATGAACATTACCACATAAATGAACACAATGCTGGCAATTCTGTTGTTTCGCCGGACTAGCTAAAATTTTCTAAAATATGGACGACCTTATTTTGTTAGCAATAAAGTTCAAATTAGAGTACCCATTTTAAATCACAGTTCTAAAATAAGTTAAAATAATTTTTTGTTTTATTGCTTTAATTTTTATTCCAATTAATTCCTTTATTGAAAATAATGTATAGACGTGTTGATAAAAACTGCGGAAAACAACCGCAGTTTTAATCAACACCTCCTTACATGATGACTAAATTGAGCTAAAACACGTCAGTTATACGTTAATTTAGGAAGTTTCACTAAAAAAATTATTCTAATTCAGACTTTAATTTAAACAACATATATCGTTTTTGCTTTAGGAAATTTTACTTACTCTAGCGAAACAACTGAATTAGAGGCCATTGACTGCGTTGAGTTTACTACTACTACTAATAAAATAAAAAAGCCTTTTATTTCTGGCAAAAAGAAAATTTGAAAAAAAACAACAAAGTTTTGTAATCTCTAATGTCTAATGTTAGGGTTTTTTTTCTAAATTAATACTAGGTTAGTTTTTGTTTTTTTTTTTGCTATTATTTTAATTAAAATTTTACAAATATTTATAATTTTGGATGATTTGTTTGCTAGAACCCCTCCGCGGGTGAAGGCCTCCTCCAATGAAAGCCATGTGTTTCGGTCTTGAGCTTCTTTCATCCAGTGTGGGCCGGCAGCTTTAGCTATTTCGTCCTCCCATCTCGTTTGGGGTCTTCCTCTGGATCGTTTGCCTTTGGGTCCTTTCCATGAGGTAACCCTTACTGTCCATCTCCTATCATGTAGCCTTGCTATGTGGCCTGCCCATTTCCATTTTAATTGTTGAGCGTAATGTAGGACGTCCGTGGCCTTCGTTAAATTTCTTATTTTAGTATGTCGTATTTTATGGATTTTCCTTATGTTAAGCATACTGCGTTCTATACCTCGTTGGCAAGTAGGTAGTTTGTTTTTAATTTTTGTTGTGTATTTCCATGTCTGGCAAGCGTAGGTTAAGCATGGTAGGAGAGTTGAATTGAATACCTTAGTTTTTATATTTAGTGGCATATTACTTTTAAATATCTCCTTTAAACTCCAATATTTGTTCCACGTGTGTTGTGCTCTACGCTCTACTTCAAGTTCATTATTATTTTTGTCGAAGCCAATTTGTTTGCTTAGGTATATGTAGTGGTTGGTGTATTGAAGTGTTTCGTTGTCCACCTGTATGTTTGTCTTTTGGCTATTTGTCATAAGCATGGTTTTTGATAGGTTCATTTCTAGACCTACTTGTTTACTTCCCTCGTTCAAGTTATCTATCATTTTTTGTAGCTGTGAACCGAACTCTGTCAGCAGCACTAGATCGTCTGCGAAGCGTAAGTGGTTTAAATAGTCGCCGTTAATGTTTAACCCATACTTCTTCCAATCTAGTTTACTTATTATAGCTCTAGGATAGCGATAAAAATAGGTGGGGACAAAGGGTCTCCTTGTCTTACACCCCTTTCTATGTTAAAACTTGGTCCTAGTTTTTCCAGCTTCACTCTACCGGTGTTTCTATTATAAATACTTCTTATTATTCCTATGTATTCGTTTTCAAGAGAAGAGCAAGGAGTGCTTGCTCTTCCAGCGTTTTCCAAATGCTTGAGTGCGATACAGTGTCGAAAGCTTTTTTGTAGTCGATGAAGGCGATATGAAGGGCTCGTTTATTTTCTTGGAATTTTTCTATAATGAGTTCAAGCGTCTGGATGTGATCAATCGTGAGAATCCCTTTCTAAACCCAGCTTGTTCTATTGGTTGTTTTGCTTCTAGAGTGACATATATTCTTTGGTTTATGATTGAAGAAAATAGTTCATATATGCATGGTAATAAGCTTATTGGCCTGTAATTTGCGACATCATTTGGGTTTCCTTTTTTATAAATTAAAATCATATTTGATTCCGACCACTTTGTTGGAGTTTCAGCGGTTTCCAGTACTTTGTTAAATAGTAGAGACAGTGGTCGGGTTAACAGTTCAATTGCCGATTTGATAGCTTCGTTTGTGATGTTGTCAGAGCCTGGACTTTTGTCTGTTTTCAACCGTTTAGTTGCTAGTATGACTTCTTCTGCAGATATTGGTGTTATATTACTATCGCGGTTTTCGCTCACAGGGTGCCTGAAACTGGACTGTGTTTTGGCGCTGTATAGAAATTTGTAGAATTCTGTTGCTACTTTCAAAATGTCTTCCCGATTGTTGAATGATTTTCCAGCTCTATTTAGTCCATCAACCCAGGTTTTGTTTGTTTGAAGTGCTTTATATGCCTTTTTTGAACTTCCGGCTTGTGATAAATGTTTCTCGATGGTGGTGGACCTATATCTTGCATAATCATATTTTATGTACTTGTTCACAAGCTTGTATAGAGCCGAAGTTTCGTTTTTCATAGACCGGTTTTTGTTTTTAGTTCTTTGTAGTTGCTGCCTTCTCCTTATAAGTGCACGCACTTATAAGGAGAAGGCAGCAACAATGCACGCTCTGATGGAATTTTGTGGGCTCTATTTGTGGTTTTGTTTACTATTTGAGCACTCTGGAGACTTTGTGTAATAGCTTTTTCAACACACTTGCTCATAAAGTGGCTCTATGGTCACCGCAATTAGGCACAGAATGACACCCATAATTAAACTGTGACTTTCTCATTGCTATAACTCACTAGTGAGTTATAGTTTTTTTTTTTTTTATTGGTTGAGGTGCTTTGTTCTTAAAACAGTTTTTATTCAAAAAAAGATCGTGTTTAATAGAACAAATAAATTAATGTTCCTATTGCTTGCTCATTTCATGCAACTTCTTATTTAAATAGATAATTTTAACACGTACGTGTTTAATAAATAAAACTTTCACTCAAATATAAATTTCTTCAAATTCCCCATTTTGTACGTGGCAGAATAGGCGCAAACACTATGCGCGGAAAATAAAAAAAAAAACCTCACCCTTTAGTCTGTGGCTGATCGCAATGCGCGCGCATAGGAAAACTGATTATTTTTTCCCGCCATAGCGAATCATTTTGCACAACTCGTTTTCATTGTTGAAGAGTTTTTATTGTTATTTTATTCACAAGTGTGTTGAAAAACGTCGTATGATACACGTGTGTATTGATGATTACCGTCCTCGGCTCTCTTAAGACCCTCACCTAACGGCTCGGGTCTCAATGGCGCCTCAGCGGTAATCACCAACATTACACACTAGTACCATAATGTACTATTATTAGTTTGTCGTAATAGGTTTGTACGGATGTATTATGTCCCCAGTCTAGTAAATCTGGTAAGTGAGATGTTATACTTTCTTTATATATTGTTATTTCTTCTTCATTTCTCAAAGTAGAGTTCTGGTAGCTTTTATAATGAGCTCGGTTCTTTTTTGTTTTATGTATTGATATTGTCGCTCGCACTGGCCTATGGTCTGAGGGAGAGTTGAGATTCAGTACTTCTATTTTCTGGAATAAACCTGGTTTATTTGATAGGATGAAATCGATTTCATTTTTATGCTGTCCGTTTGGCGACCGCCACGTCCATTTTTGCTTAGGCTTTTTTTCTTAAAATAGGTATTTAAAATTGCTAGTTTATTTTCAAGAGCGAAGTCGATTAGAGTTTGGCCTCTATGATTTCTTTCTCCATATCCATTTAGCTTCGTTACTATGTATTCTTCTCTCCTGGGTTGTCCTATTTTGGCATTGAAGTCGCCCATAATAATATAATCCTTGTGTGCTAGGTCTATAGCTCTGTAAAGATTTGTGTAGAAATTGTCGATTTCCTTTTCTTCTGCTGTCTCTGTTGGAGCATAGGCTTGTATGATAGATATTCTGTTATGTAGAAGTTTTAAATTTAGAAGTGCGACTCTATCTGTTATGCCAGTATAGCATTCTATGCTTTCTTTATGGCGTTTGTTTATTAGGAAACCAACCCCGTATTTACCAGGCGTGTGTCCTGTATAGCACAGGATAAAGTCATCGTATTCCTCTATTTTGTTATGTAAGCGTCTTGTTTCAGATAAACCAATTATATCATATTTTATTTACTTTATTGCTTCGCTTAGTTCTGTTAGACGTTCATATGTTGATAGTGTTCTCACGTTGTAGGTAAGTATATAGAGTTTGCCTGATGACCTAGATTCTTGCTTGGATGTGGTGTGAGTCGGTGTATTGTTTTTTTCAGTATTTATGGTATAGGTCTCTTTGCTTAAATGAGGGTTTGTTTTTTGGAGGGTTTTGGTCATGATCTTCCACGGTGACCAGCCGGGTTGGAAGAAAATTCTTTTTTTTAGTCTTCAGTTGTTTGATTGTGAGATCTGTGTGGGAGAGACTACTACTACTACAGAATACATATTAGTACAAGTACAAATGGCGGACTTCACGAAAACAATGCATGGATATGAATGGATTTCCAGAAAGTCACACCTGTATCAATTATCTAGTATTTTAGTGTCTATTCTAGAGGCCTTTGGGCTACCTCATTACTCTGTCACCATAGTTGGCCACTGACTCTTACGAACGATGATGTATATAGGCGTCTTAGTGTCATCACATCAGTCATACCCTCGTACACGCAGTATACTATTAACAATATTGTGTAAAACCATCATGCATATGTTGAAAGCTTGTGTTTATTGAACTAAATATGTATGTAATTTTGTCATATAGGTTAAAGAGTAATTTATATAAATGAGTAAATAGTAAAAACACTCACCAAGTCTTTGATGACCGATGAATGTTTCCCGGAGATTTTGAAAGAAAATATGATAGGACATTCATACTGTCCTATCTCAGTGGACATAAACTTTACAGAAATCGGCCGATAGTAAGTTTTCCCTGAAATATCACAGCGTAATATTTAGTTGTATAAGTGCGATGATAATACATATATACAGTGGTTGTCATCTAATTAGAAACACCTGCCTGGGTTTATAATTCATTGCTAATTACCTTTATAAGTAATTTTAACGTTTCATCGAGTGTTACTACGTAATAAAATCGATGTATCGGATATTATATTGTATGGTTATACTATTATAATAATAGAAAACAACGGTTGTTTGTCCAAAACTGAAACTTTTTATAACCAATAAAATAAAATATGAAAACAAGCCGGACCACTAATAACGATCACAAATAAATCATTACTAAAATCATTGTTAAATTGAACAAAACCCTAAATTGTTTTGAAAATTACTAATAATACTATATCCTTAGGCAGTTAGTATTTGGTAGGGTAGCCACTGTTATAAATTACAGCTTTGCAGCGACGCGGCATTAATTCAACAAATTTATTTCAAGTTTCTAAAGCAATACTTCTCGAAGCGTCCTGAAATGCACTGTAAAGTCCATGAATATAAGTAACATGTTTCTGCGACAGTTGGCCTTTATACAAATTTGCTATTGGATTTAAATCCGGACTATTGGCAGGCCACTCTAACGCTGTCACCGATTGTTCTGTGAGAAACGCTTTAAGGGTGCGTGCTGTGTGCTTTGAGTAATTGTCGTGCTGAAATATCTAAGTTACTGGGATTTTTTTATTGGCAACTGGCAATAAAATTAAGTTTAGTTTCATCTGGAAACAATACTTTTTTCCATTGATGAACAGTCCAACTGCCATATTTGCGAGCGAATGCTATACGATTTTATCAATTAGTTACCTAGTTAGTAGTGGTACTTTTCTAGCAATTCTTCCTAATTATTTTTTCTTTAACCAACCGTCTACGAACTAGTTTAGTGGACACGTGTCGACGATCGTCTTCTGAAAATAGGTCCCTCTTTTCTTAAAGCATTCGATACGTTAAGGCGTCCGATTTAGCTAATCGAATCGAATCAAGCCTGGCTTCTTGAACTGTGGTCTTTCTTGGCCGAAGTTTTCTTGACACGTTATCTGATGTTGCTTTTTTTTGACGTCACAACGTCTAATAAATCGATGAACGCCCCGGCTGCACGCACGAAAAAGGATAACGCATTGCCCCGTTATGCTCATTGTAACGTTACAATCGGAGAGAGAGCGCATAAAAAAACAGACAGATGTTTTGTTATCACGTT
Source organism: Lampropteryx suffumata (assembly GCA_948098915.1). NCBI lineage: Eukaryota > Metazoa > Arthropoda > Insecta > Lepidoptera > Geometridae > Lampropteryx > Lampropteryx suffumata. The sequence continues at coordinate 8,449,549 of OX402563.1, forward strand.
GTCACGTTAAACTATCGTCCGTAAACAGACTTTACAGACAACCAATTTTTTTTTATGTGCAAGGGCGTTAAATATCATCTTTACGGAACATTACAAATAATTGGCTCCATTAACTCCATTTTTGTTTTATATGAAAATGTATTATACCTTTTCTCGCTGCTCCATCACAGCTCTTATTTACACACCCAATTTTAATAATACAATAAAAAAAAATAACTTAACGTAATGAGTCTGAGACACCGACAAAATGCGACATTTGTAAGAATAGTATTTTTGTTTAAAAATTCAAATTTAGAACCAAGTCATACAATGTTTCCAATTAGTTGTCCACTCTGCCAGTTCTAACGATATCGATACTTTTTGTTTCACTGATATTTCTTTTTAATTTCGTTTTTGTGTCTAAATATTATTGCTTGTATTTAAACTAAAGATATTAATGTACATTGTGAAGTAGTGAAAAAAAAATTGCCACGATTATGATACGAATGTAATTTTTCGTTTACTTTTATGTTTGACTAATTTGACCAAAAAGCGGTTATTGTAACGCTCAAGGACTTTTTTCTGGGTAATGATTACTATAGACATGCAGTACATTATTTTATGTAACATAACTTTAATTTTCACAACATGGGTTGCATTATTGCAATTTTCGTAAGGACCTGTATTTTTTGTAATAATATACAGCTTATGCTACTCGCTGATAATGTAACTTTTTATTGGTAATTTTTTTTTTAATCTGATACGTATTTTAGAGTTTTTTCATTACAAACAAACATACACAAAATCTCTATATATAAACGGTAAAAGTATAAGTAATATATTTATATAGTGTGTGTTATGGGTACCATATGACTGATATACTATTTATATACTTACTTTTTTTGTAAATACGTATATATTATACATAGAAACATCCGAGACAAAAACTTTCAAATTAAACAAACAACTGTTCCGCGAAAATCGAATCCGCAACCTTCTGCGTCTCAGCCAGGGCTTGGCCCACTGCGCCACAGAATTCACAGAGGTTCAGATAAGATATATCTTTGATTGATGGTTTAGAAATATAAATGAATATGAAGATATGAAGATTTTTGATTAAAAGTAAAATTAATGAGACTAAGGAAAACCTCTACATACAATATCAAACACCATACCAGAACCCATCATTCTGCATACGAGTAAGTTCACATTTTACATTGTATGGTTTTGTATTATATTAACATAACCCTTATTTGCTTTTCCCATTATTAAAATTGATGGAAAACACGTAGGAAGCTACGAAAGTAGCCCCATAAAATCGATAAACCTCGAGTTCAAATCTTCATTATTTATTCGTGCCCCTTTGCATGCAACTACCGTCATTTAATTAGCATGAGGCATGTTGAAGGTTTTGTTTGCTAGGCCGATCAATTATATTGTTATGGGAATGTAAAGAAGCACGTTAAGCCCTGAAATAATTCTATGAGTTTCTATGGGAATTATTATGCGAACAAAAAAACATCGAATCATCTCAGGATTCTCACAAACACATGGATTCTTGTTGTACCTACTTCTGTTTCTCTAAAACTAAATGACAAAAGAAAACTTTTATTTTTTTCCATTTTTGGAATAAATAAATGGGACATTTGACGCTCATTGTTAAAAAATATGCCGAAAGACGGAGTTTGCTTACTTAACAGTTGCGAACGAAGTATCTGATAATGAGGGAGCTTCATAATTAGAAACAATAACTTCTTACTAATAATACTACATAATTAACTTAAAAATTCTAAAATTTTGATCTAAACAACCTGTACTACGGAAGAGCGAGACCTTCTAACACAGGTATTTCCATACATAAAAGAGAGTCCCATGAAATGAATCATAAAACTAGCTGCTGCCCGCGGCTTCAGACGCGTGGAACCTACGTAAAAAGTAGCCTAACAATCTGCTTACCAAATTTCATCAAGACCCATTCAGCCGTTTAGCCGTGAAATGGCAACAGATCGACAAAGACACTTTTAAATGTATATATTAGTATAGATAAAGTTTTAAGAAATAAATATTTTGTATTGTACTGTAATGTACTTACTGTAATTAATAATTTGTGGTGAGCTACCAACACCCATGCCATTATTCTGAATCTCAAAGTTGTGTTTGCTGTGACCGAGCTGAGCAAAGTAAAAGAATATATCCGCTTTTGTATCATTGCCAATCATGAAATCAAAAATGATTTCTTCACCAGGCCGGCACTGAAAAAAATATATTATTCAATACAAGACTTCTGCATACTATATTTTATCTAACATAACATCCAAACTTATTGTTAGCCGTTATTTATGTGATATTCTAAATAATGCATACCGAGACTTGTTGTTTCGTGTCTAGAGATCTGAATACTGGTTCAAATGAAGATTCAATGTTGCACGAGATATTGACGCCTTTTGAAGACTCCTCATGTTTGGATCTAAAATAATTTGCAATCAACATCACAGGATTTCCTAGTTTAAGTAACAGTATTAAATTAATCATAAGAAAAAAAATTAAAAACCCACCAACATTTTTTTGATATTTTTTTAGATGATTTATTTACCATTATACAAAATACAGAAGTTTGTTAGTAATGTCTTAAATCCTATGTTAGTTTTACCTAGACACTAGTTTCTTGAAGTAGATATTTACATCAAAAGTATGAGTCATGTCACAGACAATAACAAAAATCACATTAAACAGGCAATTAGTGCAAACTGTAGTTAGTTATATCCTAGGGACAAGTAGTATTAGTGATTACATAGTAATCAATAATAATAGTTGCACACTCATTAAAATCAGACCAGTCAGTCTCAGAGGTCACCAGATGACAAATGACAGTGTTATAATAACTTATATGTTATAATTATGTTTTAAAAACTAAAAAGAAAACCAACTTCATTGAATGAAATTTGAGCTTATAATAAATTTTTAATGGAAAGTAGATGTATTTTGTATATATAATATGGGTAGGCCAAATAAACGCACTGCTCCAATGACAGTGATGTATCGGAGTAAACGAAAATATCATCGATGTATACAACTTTTAGATTTTTGTTGATTTTTCAGCTTGACCGATTTCGATAAAATTTAAATGGGACCACCTGGGAAGTATACCCTTACAAAAAAGAATTTTTCAAATCGATTCAGGCGTTTTTGAGTAATTGGTGAACATACATTAAAAAAAAGAGATTCCGATGAATTGAGAACCTCCTCCTTTTTGATGAAGTTGGTTAAACAGGCTCTTGTATGATTTACAAGAGCTATATTTACAGGTATAATAATTAAAAATAGCAATAATTAGAATAGAATAGAATATAATAATTGTTTATTTGACACACAACACGAAAAAGGTTACAGACAGAGAAACAAATAGGTAAATGATTAGAGTAGGTAGGCCAAATTACAGATATGTACTGAATTATAGTTCTAGTTACATACTTATGATACTTCATAATACCCAGATACAGAAGTGACATCTATGGCTCATCATCTTCCGATAGCCTGGCCTGTCAGCTCAGTTGGTAGTAGCTCTGCCTTCTGCACTGTAGGTTGAGGGTTTTATTCCCTCCCAGGATAAACATTTGTGTGACGAGCTTGGGTGTTTATTCTGTGTCTGGGTGTTATAAATTATTTTAAGTATGTATTTAAAAATATTTAAGTATTATATCAGTCATCTGGCCGCCATAATACAAGCTATGCTTAGTTTAGGGCTAGATGGAGTTGTGTTTGTCCACCAATGTTTATTTAATTATTTATGTAAATGACACCAAAGTTTGTCCTGTGAGAGAATCAAACCGTAGGGTGTTTGATTCTCCCTCAGTACAAACTATTGTGAAACTACTACAGGAGGCAGAGCTACTAACTACCAGCTGAGCTGACAGGCCAGTCAAGTGTTTTAATGTTTTTTATTTTGTAATAAGTAGGTATATTTTTATTATATAAACTATTTTCCCTAAATCATTTTAAGAAGTTTTAATCAAGATTTTAAAAACCTATAAATGTAGAGAATGCACTCTTACCTATTCTCAGCATACTCAAAAAGAGCAGTGTTTTTCAAATGTCTCTCTGAGTTTTCATGGTCAGGCCCAATTTTGGTCATTGAGCACAGGCCACAATTTACAGAATAACAATCTTTTGTTTTCCACATCTTTGATTATCTGCAAAGAAATGGACAAGACGTTATTTTACGAGATCAACATGATCAACATTTCGGATGATGATGATAATCTTTGTTTTTATTGTTTGATGTGAGCAGACGAAATCGATTTATAAGCAAGTTCAAATTACACTACCTACTTAGTGTCTTGAGTTTTCTTATTTTGGTAGGTATATTATTCGAGTATAATAGTTATTTATAAATACTTACATTACAACAAAGCTGTTTAAAGAGAAAAACATCGAAAGTTGAAACCACTACACTACAACAATAAATTGTAATGTAACGTAAATTATTAAGTTTGTTTTCATTAGTATCGGCGCCTCTCACGAATGCTAAATTGGGGAACTACGGACGCCAACCGAGGCACAAATAATTTCTATGCGACGCACGGTATGAACACTAATAAAAATATTCATTGAACACACTGGTGACGGTCATTTAAAAAATTACTCAGACAGAGTGAGTGACTCGACTCTGTACTGTACTATTTTACAAGGATTGAGCAAAGAGTATGCATTATCGACTTGCGTGCCAGCAGTATAGATAGTATGTACGTAACGTAATGTAATAATGAAAACGATTGCTTTTTTTTTTCGCTCATTTGAGCAGGCTAAAGTCTAAAGACTGCCTTGTCTTGCGTAAAATAACTTCATCCGTTTCAAGGGTATATTGTATGTCTTTCGTAAGTTTCATAAACAATGTTTATGTATTCATCAAAATACCTTGATACATCTGAAAGATTTTTATTTTAACTTGAATAAGAATTTTTTCTTCTTCTCTTGTGTCGAGTTATTTTTACATACAATGTCGTAAGTACATATTTAATAGGTACGATTATTTTGCTAATAATATAATAAAATAGTTATGTACATATTTATTATTGTACTTAATTTTTTTTTTTTTTCCCATTTTTTGTTATTTGTTTTTTTAAATAATTCATTACTATAATATTCTTTTAAATTTATAATTATATTATGGATGTACATTTTGCACATTTTTATATATCTATTAAAGTACTAGATACAAACTTATACAACTCTATATAGGTTGATTCATTCTTAAGTAGCTCCTGAATACAACGCGGGACCAAACCAGGCTCACCATAAATTTGGAGGAGTCCATCTATCAGTACAAGGCGCTGAATACTGAATGATGGACAATCAAAAAATATATGATTTAATGATTGAACTTCTCGTGACTGACAATGCTCACAATCAGAAGAGCCAACCAGCTTTAAGCGATAGAGATGATAGTTCAAACGACAGTGACCAAAGCGCATTCGACAGATTGTAGAATAAAATTTTCTATTTAAGAAAATCTTACTCTTACAAAACCACGGCATGGAATCTATCTGAACATCTAGAGTAGCATACCAGGAACCTTTATTTTCGTCTTGCGTATAGTGATACGAGTGTCTCCTCCATGCATGACACATCCGTTGTTTTAGGACACTTACAACGTCTGTGTATGGTAACAAAACATCTGCATCACCACCGCTTTCAATATTAGATGATATGATATTTGAAAACTTAACTATCGTATTAGCTAGATAATCTGCTTTTTCATTTCCTTCAACACCTTTGTGAAGGCACCCACACGAAGCTAACATTATTATATAAATTAAATAACTCCACCCATAGCTGTTTTATTAAGTAAATGATGTAATCAGTGTCAGCGTGCAATTTGTTCTTTGCCAGTTTTTTTAGAACACTCATGCTGTCACTAACAACAACCCATTGATTGTGTCCCAAGTTACGAGTTTTAATATGTTTTAAAGCGCTCAAGATTGCAACAGCTTCAGCTGTGAAAACACTAGCGAATTTATCCATTTTATGACCAACACAAATATTCAAAGACGGTTCAAATATGGCAAAAGACACAGCGTTATCGTTTTGGATCCATCCGTATAGACAAACTTGTGATCTGTCCATTCAGACAGCATTGTGCATACTTCTTCTTAACTAGACAAAGCATTATCAATAACTACATAAATATCTGGGAATTTACTATTAAAAGATCCTTCATAGCAAGGTAAAGTATGATTTGATTGATATATATTTAAATTTTGAAGAAATTGTTTAAAACTCTGAAAGCCCTGAAGCATAAAAAAATATTTAAAAACCTTTTAGGCTCCGGACAGATTAGTCAAAAGACTGTTGAAATTATGCCACGAAACATAATGAAGTTTTAATATAAACCTTTCTTTTAGGTAATTCAAACGAATATTAATTGGTGGAAGCCTGCAATCAATCTGCATAACATTGATAGGAGTACTCCTAAATGCCCCTGTGATTAAACGCAAACATTTATTTTGAAATATATTAATACTACATATTTACAATTTTTACATCGGCAGCATAACAAACAAAGCCATTCAAAATGACTACGAACTAAAGATTTGTACAATGTTAATAAAATCCTTGGATCTGCTCCCCAATAGGAGCCTGACAAAGACTTTATTACATTGTGAGCTTTTTGAGTTTTGTTAATGATTTGTTTAGAGTAATTATTCGTTTGACTATGTGGACCATAACATCCTACTAAAAAAACATGAGTTTTATGGAATTAGAGGAAACGTATTAGACTTAATTAAATCCTATCTTAGTGACAGAAAGCAAATCACAGAGATATCAAGAATAAAGACAAAAACCAAACTTGAAGTTGCATACAAATCAAAAATACGATATCCTAAGTACGGCGTACCCTAAGGCAGTGTGCTGGGACCGCTGCTATTTATTATATATATTAACGACCTGCCAAGAGCAACAACTAATTCCATGACATTATTTGCTGATGATAGCACAATAACAATTTCTTGCAATGACATTAGATCTTATGAAACCGACATAAATGAATCAATTAAATCAATAATAAAATGGCTTGACAATAACTATTAAAAAATTAATTTCAGTAAGACCATGATTATGCATTTTGACCAAACATCCCAAACCCCATCTAACATATATATAACATTTAATAACAATTTAATTAATCAAGTTGATGCTACACGATTCTTAGGACTTATAATTGACAAAAAACTTAATTGGATAACTCATTTAGAAGGACTTAGTAAGCGTGTTAGTAGTCTTGCATATGCCCTGCATAAACTGTCATCAACAGTCAATACTGATGCCGTATTGATTGCATATCACGGTATGGTAGAGTCTGTTCTGAGATATGGGCTAATATTTTAGGGCAACTCAACTAATAAAGACATCATTATTAGGCTACAAAATAGATGTGTGAGAGCCATGTTTAAAATAAAAATTACTGATAGCTGTAAACCATTATTTTCGAAGCACAAAATTCTGACACATCCGTTACTCTACTTATTAGAAGTAGCTCTTTTTGTAAAAAACAATCCCTATCTGTTCCCCCGGTTATCTGATATTGTAATTCGAAGCAGACGGGATAATACTAGGTTAATATTACACCCTGTAAAAACAGCACTAATGAAAAAAAGTGTTGTTGGTGTTGCTCCAAAAATTTATAACAAATTACCTACACTATATAGAGACATGAACGTCCAAATGTTTAAACTAAAACTAAAGAAATTGTTAATTGCAAAGTGTTATTATAATCTTGACGAATTTTTTTGTGATAAATTGTAATTATTTTTATAATAATATTCCCAAGAACTTAACTTCAAGAGACACTGGCAATGGTGCATTTTTATAATAAATCGCTGGCAAGTTATTAGATTTTTTCCCAAAAACCACTACCTTAGACTTCGACGAATTAACATCAAGATCTAGATAAGAAAAGTATTTTTCAAGTTTTGTCAATGCGCCATTGACAATTTCAGCTACATGAGCTAAATCTGCTCCCGACGCATAAACAACCAAGTCATCTGCAAATTGAAGATTTTTAACATGTGAACCTAATATTAAATTTAAACGATGTACCTATATACAAAACGAAAAATTAAGGGTGACAGAATGCCACCCTGACATACACCTACAGAAGAATATCTTGGACCATAGAGATGTTTATTGTATTTTACAAAAACTTCTCGATCTGATAAAAACATTGGATCTAATTTATATTTTTTTCAGGAATGCCTATTAATAGCAGTTCTAGACAAAGAATTTCAGTATTGACGCTATTAAAAGCGCCTGAAATGTCAAAGAAAACAGCGACAAGATGATTGTTTACAGCCAAGGAATGACATATATCAAGTTGTAATTGACAAATACTCTCCTGAGCAGAACGATTTCTACGAAAACCGAACTGATTGGAAGGTAAAAGTTTGTGATGTTCTACATAAAATTCCAAACGTTGCTTTAGCAATTGCTCAAAAATTTTACCGACACATGAAGTGAGCGCAATAGGACGATAAGATTCAGGGCATAATTTGGGTTTATTAGGTTTCAAAATTGGTACTAAACAGTCAGTTTTCCAATTGTGAGGTACTATATTATTTTGCCAAAGTAAAATTAAAATTTGGAGAAAAATTGACAAACAGTTTCTATTCATTTTCTTAAGGATTATACTATGTACTCCATCAAGACCAAAAGCAGTATCTCTCCTAGAGAAAATGGCAGAAGTTAATTCGCTATATGAAAAAGAGTCTACAAGAAAGCTATTATTAGAATTTAAATTATTTGAATTAAGTGTTTTCGATTTAGGTAGTACAAAATCAGGAGTATATTTTGATAAAAAATCACAAATCCATGAGTCGTCTTCATAATGAATAGGGTTATAATAAGATTTATTAAATTTAGGTACGCATGAACTTCCATACAACGGTTAATGGAGTGCATCGATTGAAAGTTTCACAAAGAGAGACCCAGCTTTTTTGTCGATCTATTTTTATTGTAAGTTTTTTGTGAGCTCGCAGTCTCTTGAACTCCAAATAGCTTTCTTTCTTCTGTTGGATTGAATTTAAAATTTAATTATGCTTCTTTGGATTTCAAAACAGCTGCTAAACATTTTTCATTCCACCAAGGCAGATAAGGTTTTTTTACCAGGTTTAACACGTGACTGCTGATTGTCAGTGTCAGTGACATTGACAACAGAAGAATTTCTGCTTACAACAGACCTATCAGTATCAATGGCCGTACGATGCGTTAGCATCCTATCACAAACTATAATAGGATGCTAACGCATCATCCTATAGTTTGTGGCCGTACGCAATACTTTGCAAAAATCTAAATACCTGGGAATCTTGCGGACATTCAGTATCCAATACAAAAACAAACCAACATTATATCCATGCAACTACTAAACATTTTCCAATCTATAAGTTTGTAATTTGGATAGATTGGTAAATGTCTCAAATTATGACAACTAGGATCCGAACCCGAACCAGTGATATTGTTATTCACTAAAACTTTAATTAATACAGGAAGATGATAGCTTGTGCTTGTGCCGACTGGGCTATCATAAACAGACCAGTCACCGTAGACAGAGAAAACAATCGACACATGCACATGGTGTAGTGATCGTGCAGCGTGTGAGATAGAACGAGAACAATAGGTGGGTGGTGTTGCCACATTAAAACTTTTACCCTAGTCCTAAGTAATCCTAGATTTATTCGAGACGTTATGTTGAAGTAGAAATCTCTAGAGCTTTTGTTGCGGCTGGAGGGCTGGTTCGGCTGATTGAAACAATGCTGGCCGACTACTTGACTTGTTTTATTTTCTTATTTTTAAAAGAGCTGAATACAAACTGAACTGAACATAAATTACACAAAAAGTTCACATAATACTTATATTATTTTGAGTCCCTCCATACGCACTATAGGCAGGCAGCGCGTTTTCAATACGTGAGAGCCAGAGGGAGAGAGACGTATTTTCTTTCTTTGTCTCTTTATTCAACTATTACGCAAGCTATGAGTCTATACAATTACAACTATTTTTAAACCTTATTATGTTTTACTATTAGCACTGTCGGCGCAGTTAACAGTCTCCCCACGAGTGTCTGATGACGATCCAGGCACTCAAAGCTCCAGGTTCTGCGCCGTCAAGTAGATTAATCTGGACTTTGGCCGCCACATCACTCCTCCTCTTGTCTTCACGTCCACGATGCGGGTTCTGCCGTCAGGTCCAGGGTAGGCGTTTTCAACCACTCCTCGGGGCATAAGGGCCGGTAGATACTCCCTTAGCCACCGAGACCAGAAGTGATCGGCCAATCTCTGCGCCGTCCTCCAGTTCGCCTTTCCAACAAGATCTTGGTCCTCGCTCTGCGTCATGATTGTAGTCCCGCACGACCTCCCGATCAAAAAATGGTTCGGGGTCAACGCCTCCTCGTCAGCTGGGTCAACACTCAGATGCGTCAGAGGTCGAGAGTTTACTGTGTGCTCGACCTCCGTCAAGAGTGTATGCAGGACATCCTCCGGCGGGTTTCTCTCTTTCAGTACGGCGGCGAGGGCTGTTTTCACTGACCGAATAACGCGCTCCCAGGCCCCGCCCATATTGGGGGCCCCAGGAGGGATGAATTTCCACTGTACGCCCTCGCGTTCGGCCGCCCCAATGAGATCTTCATTTTTTATGTTTTTCGATTCACTTTTTAACTCACGATCTGCTCCCACGAAATTCGTCCCATTGTCACTATAAATGATGCGGGGGGTTCCGCGCCGGGCGGCCATTCTTCTTAGCGCCATTATCATCGAACTTGTGCTTAGTGACGCGGCTATCTCCACGTGTATAGCCCGCGTAGTCAGGCACGTGAAGAGGGCTCCCCACCGTTTCTCTCGCCGTCGGCCTATGGATACGTGCATCGGGCCAAAGTAGTCGACTCCGGTGCACGTAAAAGGCGGCCGGTTGTAGGCTAATCGTTCCGGCGGCAGGTTCCCTAACGGCGGGTACTCGGGCTTCGTTTTGTTGACTACGCACCACTGACATTGGCGCGCTATTTTTCGGATGGCGTTTCGTACTCCTAGAATCCAGTACGACTGGCGTAGCTCGTTTGCGACCGCAGCGTGGCTCCCGTGGTGAAAACTTATATGATGATATTCGATCAGAAGTTGGACGATCTTTTGTTTACCATCTAAGATAGGTAGGTTTTGATTTCTATCACAGTCTTGTAGCACCTTGCTCGTGCACCTTCGAGGCACCTTGCTCGTGCCTCGAAATCCCGCGGCAGGTTCCTGGTGGCATCGTCGGCTGGGTTCCCCTTCTTAGGTACCCATCTCCAATCGCACGGCGCCGCTATCTCCTCTATTTCGGCCAGCCGGTGAGCGACGAAGCTTTTAAAGCGTGGTGGGTCGGCTTTCATCCACTGCAGCACGGTGGTAGAGTCCGACTAGAAGGTGCGAGATGTGACCTCCAGGTCAGACTCCTCGGAGATGGTAGCGGCGAGCTTCGCTCCTAGCAGAGCTGCCTGTAACGCAAGCTATCTCTGTCCTCTTCTCTCATTCGTATACGGAGGAACATTTCTTTGATATCGGCTACGATCGCTACGGGGCCCTCTCGAAATCGTAGGAGCACTCCAAACAGAGATTGAAGTAGATCTGGGCCCGGTAGTAGCGCGTCGTTGAGGCTTCGCCCTTCGTATCTCGCGGCGGCGTCGAACACGATTCTTGTTTTCTTCTTCTGTGGGTGGATCACGGCGAAGTGAGGCAAGTAGAAAGTTCGCCCCAGCGTAGAGTTGGCCGGGGCTTCCTCTGCGTAGCCACTGTCCATCAGATTCTTTAACTGATTTCTGTATTCTTCTTTCAGGCTTGCATTTTTGTCTAATTTTTTCTCTATGCCCATAAGCCGGTTGAATGCTTGGGCATAGTTATTCGGTAACTGTTCGTGTTCTTTCTTCCACAGCAAGCCTGACTCGTACCTCCCGTGTGGGAGTTGCTTCGTGGTTTTCTCCAAGACAGTGAGCGCTCGCTGGTCGGCGTCGTTGCTGGGGCGATGTTGTTTTATTCCGAGTGATTCCAAGTCGAAGTGCTGCTTGATCATTTCACATATTTCTTCATCTTTGTCTATGCTGCGGCAGTGGTTGACGTAGCAGACTGGCGAGGCGGCAGCTCCGGTACACCCATGTAGCACCCATGTGGCGTTGCGTGCACCGGGTATCTTCTTTCTCTTTCTTTCTTGTTCGTTGTCTCGGGGGGCACGTACGCACTACATACTTCTGATTCAGTGTCCAGGAATGTTCTTAGTTTCATCAGTTCAGGTTCATTTTCACCAACTAGAGCGCTATAGTGGAACCACCGGTGTCGTAATACAGGCGGGAGCTTCTCGACGATGCACTTACTCGTTTCTGGTGAGTGTACGTAGTGCGGCTTATTCAAGGCGGCGATCGTAGTTACAGCGTTGTTTATCCGACTTGCGAAGACGCATGTGTCGCGTGGGTTGTCTCCGATCTTGGTTAGTTCCTTGATTTTCTGTTGTTCGGAGAGCGCGAGTTGATCCGGTCTTCCAAATCTTCTTTCAAGCGCGGCGATGACGTCGTCGGGATCGGATGCGACGAACAATAGGCCTCTTACTGCTTCTTTCGCCGCGCCTTTTATGGATTTCCGTAGGCGGGCCACATTGTGTACGTCGGTGCATAGCGGCTTGCTGTCTAGGAACGCTCTCTTGAATGGTAGCCAGTCTTCATGTGCTCCGCTGAAATCTGGCAGATCCCATATCTTGGGGGGAACTCTGTGTGGTTGGGTGCTTCTAGTTGCGCTTATGATGGCGTCGGCTAGCTCTTTTATTTCCGTTTTGATTGGTTGCTCTCGTTCTAGCGCCGGTTGTTCCAAGTAAGTGGTCGTGTGATTGACCCACTGTTCGACTTGCGTATCCCTCTCGCATTCGAATTCTGCATCAAAATCCTCCTCGGATTGACAGTGCGCCAGTTCTAACTCCGTTTCGGCTAGGGCTACGGCGTTCTGGGCGGCTTCTAGTTGCTTCCTTTGGAGTGTTAATCGGGCTTCGAGCGCAGTTCTTCTTGTGGACTTCGTAGATCTGGCTTTAGGGTTTGGAACGACTGTAGTTGAAGACGCGTACGGTGGGGCATTGGGTTTCCCTCCAATGTTCTTCAAGTTCGGCGCGTGAGGCGAGCGAGCGAGTTACAATATAAGAATCATTTTAATCTATTTATTTATACAGGGCGGTATGGTTATTGTCGCTGACAGGATATTATTTCACAATCAATTGACATCAAAATGTATGAATGGTTTCCTCAGACCGATTTTAAGCAGCTTTTGCTTAAAAGCAAAAGCTATATTCATCTATCAACATTGTACGATACTTACGTTAAATTGAATTATTAAAATTCATACGATATGTAAAACATATTTTATGTAAAATCTATGTACCTAGTCTGGGGAATGTTAAGGTCGAATGCAGGCAACACCAAAATAAATAAATTATTTGTTATGATTTATGAATTATGCTGTAGCGAACAAAGTTCAGTTCGAAATGATGTTATCTATTGTGTATATTATTAAAATAACAGTTTGAAAGCTAATAACTACTCAAAAATATTGTACTTTGTACGAGTAAAAAGTCAAATCGGGGTGTTTCCGTTCACTATCACTTTTACATCCTAAAACGATACATCGAACCATTATCTTTACAAAATCCGGTAAAGGAATTTGTTAGTTGCAATTCGCAAGTAATTCAGCGTGTTCACAATTTATTATTATTATTATTTATTATCACAAGGCCCGCCTTGTGATTGATTAGGTACTTATTAAATTGAACTTGTCCGCGACAAATTATTAACAAAAGATGATGATGTAATTTGTTGGGGGATCTCGACCCCCAAAGACTATTGTAGAGGAGGTTTAATATTAGACCATAGACGTACAAATTAGAAACAAAAGACGATGTACTTTGTTGGGGGATGTCCAGCCCCAAAGACTATTGTAAAGGAGTGTTAATAATAGACCATAGACGCACATTGCGCTTTTCTGTTGTATGTTTGTCAAACTCTCTTGTAGCCAAGGTCTAACTCTCAATTTCTGAAAAACTATATTACCAAAGGTGTTGTATGTAACAAACTATTATGCTAGATAAATTATTGTTAAAACCACTGCATACATATGAAAATATTATTTAATTTATGACAAGCCGTAAGACTGCCCTTAAACGTTGCGCATACCTATATCTCTGTCTCTGTCTCTGTCTCTGTAAGGGACAAAAAAAAGTTGTCTCTGATCGGTCAAAAACATTATTTTCTATTTCTTTCTATTCATTCAATTCAAAGTTTTATTTACACCAAACATCAAACAAGAACAAGGTGCGATACTAGTATAAAAGATTAGTAGATTAGTAGAAAAGTATATGAGATAAAAGTAATTCGTAAAATTATCTCAAAATATAAAACTAAACTACAGTTCGGAGCTGCTGTTAGTTCTTCTTCGTATTTCCTTGGATATAGTAAAGTTTTAAATAGAGGTAGGTACTTTGCAATGTTATAGATACAATTTTATGTGTACTGTGTTTTTACCTGCCTTTACTAATGTGTAATTCGTGTTGCCGGTAAATAGGTAAGCTAGAAACATAGATATTTACCTTTGTTCTTTCCAAGTTCTTCAATCAAATACATATGATGTATACTTTTTAACGCTTACAACTTTTTCAAATATTACTAGAACATTACTATGCAACGAACTGCCGACCTCGGCTTCTACCGCATTAATAGAGATTTAAAAACTAGACACCCAAACGCATGCACCCCATGGATGCTGAAATTATGTCAAAAAACATAATTTCTATATCAGTATTCTAATGTGATAGTTCATGTGGGTGTTTATTTGTTACTTAATCAAACAATAAAGGCTGAACCAATTTAGTTTAAGCTTCGTATAGATATATAGATAGATATAGACTTGATATACATTAATGTTTACATAAGTAACAGGTGGGTAATGAAACAGATGTATGTATGTATGTTTAGGTAGTACTTATAATATAATTTTGTTTGTTTGATTTCCAGCCATCATGTTTTGCCAAGTGTGTGGTATAGTTGATGAGGATTATGATGAAAATGATCATATTGTCCACTTGGGGACAGCTAAGCACACATGTAACAGCATTCTGGCAGAATATAAGAAAGAAAAGTAAGTGAACATTTTTGCCAGGTCACCAATTCACCAGAAGAAACCTTTGTTTGTACAGGATAGTTCTATGAAGAATTTCTTGATAGAGTTACAATCAGCACAACTAACATTCAGATGTGTTACCATAAATCAGCTTCAGTTTTTTTATTTTAGGTTTTAATATTTAATAAAGATTCATGTCAATCTATGCTGAAAAGGGTGAACATATTATAAAGTGCTGTACATCATTAACCCAAGTGTCAAATACAATCGAAAAAATAGATTTTAAAGAATACTACCTTGTGTACACTTATTTAATATCTAAAGCAAATCAACATTAATTAATCTATGCTAAAATATATTATTTGTTTACAGGTTGCATTTCAGTAAAAATCGAGAAAATATTTTCATAATGGGTGGTGTGGAAATTTTTGACATCAATGGCTGCAGTCTTGGGCAAACTCCAATGGTAGATCACCATAAGATTCGTATCTATGTAAGTGAACATTTGAACACTATGCTAATGATTGTTGTTGGAATGTGCCCACTCAAAGGCATAGGCATAGGCTTTTATAGACCCGATTAGATTTCGCTATTTCATCAAGAGCAACCGCAATTTTCTTTGTTATAGAGATACCTACTAACTGCCAGTCATAGCGCTTAATATAGCCTATAGAACTATTATCAGAGATAATCTCACAGTGAATTAGAATTGGTTTCCGGTTTAAACAAAAACAAAATAACAAACTTCATGTCTTTTTAATATTAGTATACATTTATTAAGATGGTGCTGTACACGCAGATGCAGAGTGGTGAATTAAATATATACATTAAAATTTCACCCATGCTCGGATCAATCCTGTAATCTAGCAAAGCACAACCAGCAATCGGGTAAGAAGTTTCTGAGGTGCACTTAAATCCATTTACCACACTGATTATACATAACTGGTGACACGTTAAGAAGAATAGGATCGAGCAAATCCGTATGACACTAAAAACGCATCTATAATCACTGGTTGTAATTTCAGGTAAGCCCAAAGCAAGAGGTGAAGTTTATTTTCGACATACGCAATGAGTCAAATAAAGAGGATCTTTTGATTGTGGGCATTCAACTGGCTCATCCTCAGCCACAATTTGTTATGAGTCAACACCCATATGTCTTTGGTGCAAGTCCTCACGTGTGGGAAAGGAGTAAGTGATACTTGTCCTACATAACTATTCCTAGATTCTAAATAGAGATTTTAGAGAATAACAACTCTCAGCCTAACTGGCCCTTCAGGTCAGTTGGTAGTAGCTCTGTCTTCTGCACTGTAGGTTGTGCATTCAATTCCCTCCCAGACATACATTTGTGTGATGAACATACATATTTTTTCAATGTCTGGGTGTTATAAAAGTATCATATGTATGTATATAAAAATAAAAAAGTATCAGTCATCTCTGTCCCATAGTAGTTAGTACAAACTTAGTTTGGGGCTAGATGTGTGTGATCACAACATTATCTAGCCCCAAACATCTTTATTAAAAATCTTAAGAATTAATGAATGTAGAAATTATTAATTTTTATTTTTTTATTTTCCGTTTTGCTTTCACAAACCATCCTAAGCGAAGGTATGTTACGAATTTCAGAGTCAGTTCACAATTCCTAAATAATGTTTTTTAACTTGTCGACTTATGATAAAACTCTTTCAGAAACAGCAATTCCTCATGAAATATGTGTGGCATTTAATCCTGCTGACATAGGGCAGTACGAAATGCCCATCATGTTCACATTCCATAAACCAAGTAACAAGAGAAATATTATATTTATAAGAGAAATGGTAAGTAACTAAGTAACATTTTAAAATGCAATGATATCATCATCCAGTATCAGTACTTGAGATATCAAAAATTATCATCAGTCGTCATTCTTCAAGGATATTCATAATCAACTTACAATGTCTTACAATGCACAGCGTAAATCGTGAGCATTTAGATCTGAAATTAAAAGGGTACTCCCCAGAGGGTCTATTAAAGCTTACTAAACAACATTCACTCGCTATTTGTGTTTTATGACATTATCATCTAATAGAGGTTTTAATTACCAACAGTAATTGCCATCACTAGCTATCACTAAGAGCATTTAGGCGCTGCGCAAACGTAGACACTTTTTGTTGCCGACACTGCACACCGTCACTGCACACGCACACGCACACAGGGAACCGTAGTTGCTGTGTCCTGTAGCGGTGGCCGGTGATCGGACACAGTCGTCCGCTGCTACTGGCCACTGGTACAATTCGTTGCTTGTTTTCCGTCAGTCTCACGATGGCCGTCGATTAAGAAACTCGGTACAATTGTAAGGAAATTTGTTAATGTTGTTTGTCTCTAACTGACGACATTTAGTTTCCAGTTACCGTGGGAGCAATGTGTTAAGAAAGAGTAACTGGCCACAAAAAAAATTTACGTATGCGCAGGGAGTGGATGATTTCATAAGGTTTCTATAGAGATTAAATATTCATCGGTAGTTTGTATCTGACACAAGACACAAAAGTGTCCACGTTTGCGCCCTGCCTTACTTGCAATACAATATGGGGCCACTACTACTACTTTTACTAATAGTACTACGTATTGCCTGGTACTTCGTAACTCAGATAGTGGAGACTCGTCATTATCTATTATCTTTATTAATACTAGAAATAGAGATAAACTCGCTGTTCCCACACTTAAGCTCGCTAAAGTTAATAAATCTTTTATAGGGCAATATAACGCTTCTATGACAAGGTCCTTAGCGACGTGTTAGATTTGTCGATTGGCAAATTTTAAAACATAATATAACAGAAACTGTCTCTTAAAGCATACTATAAAATAACAGATTATTTAGATGACAAAAAAGCTTGGGATGTAGCTGCTCCAACTCGACTCGGCATCCGTAACAAAATTGGCAAGGATCATAATAAAAAAGTAGAAAATAAATAATAGTTTAAAAAAACTAAAAAACACGCTTTATATAGAAAACCAAACTAAAAAATTGAAAATAAATTTTAATAAATGTAAGTAAGAAAAAAAAATGTTTTATTTGAAAAAAAGCGTGGGGTGCATGGTGTCAATCAATTATAAATATTTCATTGACAGATACGAGAAGAAAGATTATCATTTCGATAATATCTTAAAAAGCACCCCACGCTTTTTTTGAAATAAAAAATTTTTTTCTTACTTACATTTATTAAAATTTATTTTCTATTTTTAGTTTGGTTTTCTATATAAAGCGTGTTTTTTTGTTTTTTTTAACTATTATTTATTTTCAACTTTTTAGTTTTAGGATAATCAGTTTTTTTTTTTTTTTTTAAATTTTTATTTGAATTATTGCATTGTCATCGGTCTTTAACAGGTGTGCAACAGTAACACGTCGTTTGGGACCTTGTTATAGAAGCGCACACTTTTCCCTATATAAGACTTTTAGCTTTAGCGAGCCTAACTTTGGGAACAGCGAGTTTATTTATTTATTTATATCATATAGTAAACAGTGATTTTCTTTTTAGGTGGTAATGGTAGAGGAGAATCCAGGAAATCATGTATTCCCTAAAAGTCCGTATTCAAAAGACGACCTCATTCAGGCAGAATACCGGGTTCCTTCAACAAACGAGGCGTATGTATCTTACTTTAATATCTCTGGAATATATAATTACCGAGTGTACTAACAAGCCATTTTTTAGTTTACACAACCAACTTGTTTAATTGTGTCTTTATAATCTAGTCTAGAGCATAATTTACAACCTAAAAGTTCGCGCATGCGCTTCGATATGAGCTGTCTTTCCTGAAGAGGAAAATAAATGATAAGAGGATTTACTTCGTTAATTTCTTTTCCAGATATCCACAAAAGTTCTCAGTACCTCACCTCCTTAAAATCCTACTGCCTCGAGGTCTCGAGGAAAAAGCTCTAGAGGGTATCAAAAAACCACCTGAAGTAATTCAGCAGTTGAGGAAAATCCTAATCGGAGTTCGGTAAGCTCAACATATATCTAACTGTGTGTTAGCTGACAGCTGCAAACTGTTAATGCTGGAAAGCATAATTAGCTCCAGTAACTTATTTTGTGTATTTTTTTGCAGAGCTATTTTTGATGAGGGAATAACCCAGGACAACTACATGCAATATTTCCACCATTTGCTTTGGTGGGAGGAGATTATAAGTAAAATCAATTTGAGGGTAAATTCACATTGCATTTCTAAGTTATAAGTTCTGTAACTAATTTGTTTTGATTGCTTTATATATTTTATATATTCCTTTCAGAAATATAACATGACTGCTGTTAATTTGGAATATAGAGATAAACATTTTGTGCTGCTAGTGCCTGGGTTATCGGAAAAGCGTCCATCACTGTTGCGTGGTATGTATTCATAAAAAAACAACTATTAATTACAATTATTAAATACGTTTTATTTAATTTAATAAAATAAAGCCAGATGTGGAATTAAAATTAATAAATGAATGAATAATCCCGGACATTTCATACAGCATCATCTGGCCCCAAAGTAAGCAGAGCTTGTGTTATGGGTACATACATATTATGCATAGAAACACCCAGACCCGAGACAAATACTTGCAGATCATACAAACATATGTCCCGCGGCGGGAATCGAACCCGCAACCTTCTGCGGCTCAGCCGGTCCTAAGTCCACTGAGCTACAGAGGTCATCAATTCACTTTTTTGTATTTTTTTAGGTGACAGAGTATATTTGCAGCCCAAAAACAATCCTAAATACATTTTCGAATGTGTGGTGAAAAACATAGATGACAATTACGTGCATCTGTCTGATGTGGATCAAAGGTGAGTCAATTCTACCACTAACTACTATTAGACTTGAGCCTATTAGACTAGTCTAATAGACTTAGACTATTAGACTATCGATGTGAAATAAAATAAAAGAGTATAATGCTCAGTATCTACACAGTAATAAACATTATTGTCCTCTAAAAAGTTGTGAACCAAACCGAAATGTTTTTCAGTTGAACATGTATAGTGAGAATGTTTTCGCATCCTCATTCCTCATCCTCGTTGAATATATATTACGAGGTTTCTTGAACAGATTTTAAATACTGATATTAGTTTGATAAATATAAAGCTTATTAAGACGTCATTAATTAATATTAAGAAGTAATTTAAACAGCTGAAACTTTTCAAGTACACCCAGTACTTGAAAAGTTTCAAAATTGTAGCATATATTATGTTGCATCTATAAGAAAAATAATCAGCTGTCCCGTTCCCGACTTCGTCCGCGCGTTTTTAGATAAAAATATATCAGAATTAAATATTTTGCTTGACTATGCTTCTATATGACACAACTAGCTGGTGCCCGCGACTTCGTCTGCGCAGGGTTAGTACTTCGTGTAATTCTAACGGTTTTTGCAGCGCACGCCAGAATAGCTCGCAGATGTCAGATTTTTTCCTACTTACTTGACACTTATTGTTATATATTGGACAATTCACACATTGCTGGCAATTCTGTTGTTTCGCCGTGCTAGCTAAAATTTTCTAAAATATGGACAACCTTATTTTGCTACCAATAAAGTTTAAATTAGAGTATACATTTTTAATCACAGTTCTAAAATAAGTTAAAATTATTTTTTATTTTATTGCTATAATTTTGATTACAATTAATTCCTTTATTGAAAATAATGTATAGAGGTGTTGATAATAACTGCGGAAAATAGCCGTAGTTTTATTACATGATGATTAAATTGAGCTAAAACACGTCAGTTATAGATTTATGCCACATTCGTCCTGGATTTTCGGCCCACTCCATTAAAAAGTATTTATTCGTCCCGCACAATAATATTTGTCCATATTCGTCCCGCATACCAAAATTATTGCAAGTACTTACAAGTAACTAACTGTACAAGTTATTATAGGTGTGTAAGAAGTGTGTTATCTACCACTTAGCACTTACCACCACCCAATAGTGATGGTCATTACTAGTATTATTATTTACTTTACGTAGTTATCAAATTCAAAGCTCACAGTTACAGGTGAGTAAAGGTAAAGGTTTATGTAATAACTAGCTGTTGCTCGCGACTTCGTCCGCATTTTTTTTAAAGTAATTGTAGCTGAAATCCTTCCCCAGGATGCAATTTATCTCCTTGGCAAATTTTATTGATGTTCAAACCAATCACACCCACCACACATTAAAAGTTTCTATACAAACATTCACAACCCATTTTACTCCTTTATGATAGTTGTTTGAAAAATCCTGAAACACGTGTCCATTTATTTTGAATGTTATGCATCCAAATCAAGTTATCACACCACCCGTTAAAAAGTTCCCATACAAACTTTTAAGAATCCTGAAACACGTGTCCATTTATTTTGCATATTATTTATTCATATTAAGTTTCAAGCAAATCGCACCACCCGTTAAAAAGTTTCATGTATTCGTTTTGACCCCTTTTCACCCTCTTATGGGATGAATTTCAAAAAATCCCTTACTGTGGGTGGTTTTGCTATAAAAGGAAGTTTCCTTCCAAATTTCAGCTTTCTAGCTTCAGCTGTTTCGGCTCGGCGATGACGAATTAGTCAGTTAGTCAGTCAGTAATGTTAATCTCTTTTATAGGTATAGATTAAAAGAAACAAATGCGGCTGAGAAATATTTATTAAAGTATATTTAAATTACGGTACTTACATCACAATGAATCACAGAACAAAGAAGATCATCAAGTGTGGTCTACAAAACTTTATACTACTATTATAAAGGTACAGGGTTCCCAACTAGGTATTTGTGATTTTTTAAGCGTAAAAATTATTAGTACGCAGCGGTATTAGCGGTATTAGTACGCATTGTTGTTTGCGTTTGAACGCAGCGACTATCGAAATGAGTTTCAATAACGTATCCTTTGCCGCAGCTGTCTTTTGCAGCGAATACTGCAAAATCAAACGTACGCGTTAAATTAGGGTTACCTACCTGACCTTTGTTTATTTATCATAAAATTATAAAATTCAACTGAAGACTTGATGCTTCAACTGTACTAAAATAATTTAATTTACATATACAAAATAAACTTGGGCTGAATGTGAACTTAAAAAGTGGGACGAAATAAGATTTTATTTAATAAAATGTATTATGGGCCGAATACGGCATACAATGTTGGACGAAAGCAGTTTTTTTTTTTTTGGGACGAATATGGCATAAATCCAGTTAAACGTTAATTTAGTAAGTGTCACTAAAATGTTATTCTAATTCAGACTTTAATACAAACAAAATAAGATAGTTTTTGTTTTAGAAAGTTTTAGTTACTCTAGCGAAACAACTGAATTGAGGCCAATATCTCTATATATTATAGCCTATATGTTATTCTGATGTATAAGCTATATTATTGTAAAGTTTCATTAAAATCCGTTCAGTAGTTTTTGCGTGAAAGAGTAACAAACATACATATAAACTTTCGCGTTTATAATATTAGTAAGGATGTAAGGATTGTTAATGCGCGCACAATGGCAACTGTCACAACCTAACAAACCGAACATCGTCCAAAAGTTGTATCATACTGAAATCACCACTTTATTTTTTATTTTTATTTTACAATTTTAGATTTGACCACTCAACATTCACATTGCGTGGACATTTGCGCCTGGCCGATTTGTTATGTATTATTGAGAGCTAATAAAAAACGCATTTTCTTCCAGCTTCCACGCTCATTACAGTCCGACGGCTTTGTTTGACGTGCGTTTCATAATGTCTCGCGTGCCTATGGAGCGGTGTCATGAATCTGTCTCGTGGGTGTTCTCATCCAAGCAGATAGAGCGGTTATTCCCCGAACCGAGGCGAGGGACTGTCAAAGTACAGACGATCTCCAAGTGAGTACACACTTCATTTGCAGAATTTATAGTTGCTTGACCACAATCGTTATTACGTGATAGTAAGTAGCAATATCTGCGTATTTAGTCGCAGGTCGTAAAAAACTCTCGCTGCCTGTTGTGCCCGTACCTACGGACAGCACAACAGGCTAGAGTATATTATATTACAGGTTATCTGACATCTGACAGCTTTGACAGTGGCAGTTAGGCAGTGTGACAGTTTTGATTAAGATTCATATAAAAATCGAAATAACGAACACTTCAATCTAGACGTTTGAAACGATAGGATATAGTTAAACGAATTTAATGTAAAAATATCAAACTTTGTAAATTTTATAAATGTTAGCTCGGAAGAAAATAACGTATACAATACAATTGGATTGCCACTGTTCCTGCCCCAAAGCCCCACTGCCTATTAATCGTCTATCGCCCTCTTACAGATGAGAGTAGCTAAAATAAACGCGTAGAAAAGAGAGTGTGACAGTAGTGATCGCGCAATTAATTTACATTGCTAGTTGTTGCGAATTGCATAATAGGGGGAATGTGCGTGAATTCCACCAACCGATTGTTCCAAAATTACAATGGAAATTTCGCAGAAAAAACTTATTTTTTTCGGTATTTGTCCGCAACGATAATCTTCTCTGAACGATACCATATATCCTAAAACCACGTAAGGAATTGTGAACTAATGGAAATTATAATCATTTAAACCCTCGCTAAATCGTAATAATATTTGGATTACTATAAAATTTAATAATAGTTATGGGTGGTATGTTCATAAAACCATACCAAATTGTTTAGTCACCTGGTTGCCATATTACAAGCTTTGCATAGTTTTGGGGCTATATGGTGTTGTGTGGATTATCCACTAATATTTATTTATTAACTAACTGCTGCCGCGGCTTTACTCGCGTGGTACGTAGATAAAAAGTAGATGTTAATCCAGGCCCACGTCTATACTTATATCTGCCTTCTGGTTGGGGGTTCGGTTCCCTCACAGGACAAACATTTGTGTGATGAGCATAGGTGTACATAGAGCATAAATGTTTGTTTCGTGTCTGGGTGCAATAAAGAATAATAAATATGTGTATTAATTATGTATAAGTATTATATTAGTCATCTGGTCACCATAATATAATCCTTGCTTAGTTTGTAGCTAGAAGATGTGGTCTGCATTGTCCACCAATATTTATTTATTTATTGTTTCGTCCATACATTTGAGCGCTAAGTAAACTGAAACTTTGTAATGCTACATTTCCATGCTTGCCAAGCATCGACAAACGTCCACAAGCCGCAAGTGTCCACAAATCTCGCTTTGCATTTGGAAGTCGTTTACATGCTTGTGAATGATTCAGTGTGCTACGTACACCCAAGCATGACGGACACCGAACTTGTATGGGCTATTGCGTTTGGTTTAATGAACTTTTTTTTTAATATTTATTTATTTAGGTATCTATTTATTCTATATTTTATCGACGATATATTTTAGGACGACCTCTGTGGCGCAGTGGGCGCCCGCAATGGGCGGGCCCGTAACCTTCTATGTAAGCGGTAAAGTAAGCGGAGCTTGTGTTATGGGTACCACATGACTGATATACTACTTATATACTTTTTTTGTAAATACATACATACTATACATAGAAACACCCAGACCCGATTTACAAAAAAAAGTATATAAGTAGTATATCACATATATCACATATGTATAACACAAGCTCCGCTTACTTTGGGGCCAGATGATGTTGTGTGAAATGTCCGGGGTTATTTATTTATCCGGGGTTATTATCAATTTTTAACCGACTTCATAAAAAAGGAGGAGGTTTTCAATTCGTCGGAATATTTTTTTTTGTGTATGTTCACCGATTACTCGAAAACGCCTGAACCGATTTGGAAAATTCTTTTTTGTTTGAAAGAGTGGTCCCATTAAAATTTTATCAAAATCGGTCGAGCTGAAAAATCTATGAAAATCTAAAAATTGTATAAACCGATGATGTTTTCGTGTCCTTCGATACCTCGCTGTCTTATTGGAGCGGTGCGTTTATTTGGCCTACCCATCATTACATAGTATAAAACAAAGTCGCTTCCCGCTGTTTGTCTGTCCCGATGTATGCTTAGATCTCTAAAACTATGCAACAGATTTTGATGCGGTTTTTTTTAGTAGATAGAGTAATTCAAGAGGAAGTATTTATATGTATAAAACATGCATAATATAGTAGAGAAACACTGATAATTTTAGAGGTTAGCGTATATAGGTTCAACGTATTAGAACTACCGAGCTACAGCAACGCGTTGCCGGGTCAGCTAGTATTATATATATATATATATACAAAATACATCTACTTTCCACTAAATGTAGTATAGGCTCAAATTTCATTCAATGAAGTTGGTTTTCTTTTTAGTTTTTAAAACGTAATCATATTTTATCATTTTTGGCTTTCCCGTAACTCGGCAAGACGACTCCAAGCATCTGCAACTTTCTTTTTATCTTTATGATTAAAAGAAATAACAAACGTGCACTCGTCGCGAGATCACAATGGCTACTAAACGCACCAACGTGTGAATGCATCGCAAGCGCTTGCCGCAAGCGCCCTTTGATCTGTGTCAAAAAACCGACACTAGACCGGATCGGAGACAAGCGTCTACAAGCTCACGCAAGTCAAGCCAAACGCCCTCTTTACACGTTTGTGCTTGTGGACGTTTGTGAACGCTTGGCAAGCATGGAAATGTAGAATTACACGTTTGTGCTTGTGGACATTTGTGAACGCTTGGCAAGCATGGAAATGTAGTATAAGACACCCACCCATCTTTCGGAATTATAATATTAGTAGGATAGTAAAATATGTTTTTTTCATGTACAGGTTTTACAACCACCTGATAAAAGACAACCGAGAACAAAGGTCGGCAGTACAGCACATAGTGGCCGGAACATCGGGGAAGGCGCCATACATCGTGTTCGGACCGCCCGGCACGGGTAAAACTATGACCATTGTCGAAGCTATAATACAGGTATACATATCTCAGCCAATACACGTGTTTATTACGTTTGCCATCATTTTACTCAGTCTTCGTAATTCGTTTATTTCTGCTATAATTAAAACTCCTTATTAATGCGATTAACACCTTCATTGTTCCCACAGCTTGTAGTCCGTAACCCAAGGAACCGTGTGTTGGTGTGTACCGACTCTAACATGGCCGCTGACCACATTGCTGTGATGCTTCTAAAGTACAATAAAGTGTTGAATATCAACAATTTGATTTTGCGCGCCAACTCTCAGACGAGAGAATGGTAAGAATATTTTTTCATGTTTAACCGGTTTTATCTTGGCCTTTCACCGCCATTTTATTAGTCACACAACATCAACTAAGTCATATTTATTTATTTATTCGTTGTACAAAATCCACAGCTCTTAAAATAGTATACACAAAACTTATGTTTATAACCGACAGCCAATAACGGATTAACATTATAACTAACAAAAAAAAACGACAGTAATCAAGGTGTGATGGTGTGTGTGTGTGTGTGTTGTTTGTTAGTGTTAAGAAGAAAATAATACACTATGTAAGACACTATATATATATAGTTATTCCAGGTTCATACTCAAGTACTTATCAGGTTCTCGGTATTCTTGCCGGGCTATTAATTATTATACTAAAAGCATACATTTGTTTTATAGCCGACACGTCAACTACTAAAACAATATGAATTCTGATCGCAAAGGTTTTAAAAATAGCTTTCATTTGTTTTTATCGATGTATTGAAGTTACGGAATGTTGTTGTTGTTTGTAATATGTTGTCATTTGAATAGAAACCGAACGTACGTAATACCAAATTCAAACAGTCGTACACAACATATAATGCAAAATTGTATCTTAAAAACCAAACTTCACTCAGAAATAAATCTTATTTTCAGGACTGTAATGCCATCGGTCCTTGAACCTGTATCAAACGGAACCAGCTTCGAGGTCTTCAGGTCTCTGGACAATGTATACGTTTCTTCGTACAGAATCGTGATTACTACTCTTTTACATGCGGCGAAATACGCTTCGTAAGTGTTCTACAATTTCTGAATTTATATATTAAATGCGTGTTGCAACTGAATTGACTACAAGAGACTGCAATAGGGACTGCTTTTTCGTGCGAGAGACCTTAGCTTTATATTGGAAAAATGAATCATGCTCTATAATCATTGTATATTTTCTTCTGTGCACGCTTAGAGGAATTGAAATCATTAAGGAGGAGGTATGTTTTTATCATTTATATCATCTCATAAAATATCTGAGTAGCCAGTAATAGGTATATGAGCCGGCAGTCGTCAGTTAGCACGTCGTAGTCTGAAAGGCAGCGTGATTCAACCTCAGTTCACCTATTATGAGTTTACAAATTACGTTAACTATAATAGTTTACGAAACAAATGTTTTCGAATGAAGGTTACATGATGTCGTCCATCGACTAGCTCTATTGAACTAACTTCATGCTGTATACTTCTATCTCTTTTACACTTAGGCAAAATAAATGGGACAGGTATTTCCGTACTACCACCGAATTTAGTTCATCAAAGTTTTTGCTAGGGGCGCTGCTAGCATGGAACCGATACGTTTTTGTGAACTATCAAAGCCCGTAAACCAAGGCGTATCACGATTTTATAACCAATAAATCGGCCAAACGCGTGTGGGTTTTCCGCACAGTGATGACTTTCGAAGTCAGAATAGAAAAGATTTACTATTAGTCATATCTAAAACTAGCTCCTTAACGCTCCTTATCACGATGGTCACCTTTTTCACCTGTGGCCTGTTCATCTGTGGCTCTGTGGCTCTGTGGCTAACCTCCACGCAAGATACAGTCTCGTTGAGATAATTAAATGCAATCAAATTAAATACTTCAACGACTCAATGAGAAAAATCGTTTTTTTGTTTTCATTTTTTATCATCGATAATCCTACGTTTGACCACGATCTCGCCTGACGTTAAGCGACGATGTGTCCGACGATAGGGCACGCAGGTCTAGAAGATACCTATTTATTCGATACTTGAAGACCTATACTCCAGCCATATTCGAGCTATAATGTTTAATAACAAAGCGTTGCTAGGCAACCATGCGACGGCATGGGTAAAAATCATTTTTTATCAATGCTCATTTTTGTAAATGCTAGCTAAAATGTATGATAATAGGTAATACGCATGTGGTTCAAATTTACTTGACTTTTCCCCCTATTTTGTTCTGATTTTGTATATAAACCATTATAAAAATTATGAAATTATGAAAATAAGCGCGCGAAATTGAAGTTTGCGAATAGCGGCGTTTTAGCACACCAAATTTAAGCGATGTTTTAAATATTTGTAGCTGAATTCAAATAAAAAAAATACGTGCATATTCCCTATTGATAATGCTTATGAGTAAATAATTGAGTTTTTAACTAATAAAACTGTACGAGAATATAAAATAAAAAAAACGGTAGCTGATTTATTTACATTTACTACATTTTTATTTCATTTTTTACTTCGCACTCGTGTTGGGCTCCCCAACTAAACGACATAATACAAAAATGCAAAAATGTTCACGATTTCTTCCAAAGAAGCAAGAAAGCATTAGGGATGGCACTATTATCAACCATCACAGCCAATCCTGAATAAAAAAGAAAAATACTTCTACTTACATGTGATTTGAAATGTTTATTAATCAATTTTTATCTTTTACATTTCTTTACAAATCATATTATGAATAGTTTGATCGATTTTTAGGGTAAAACGATTGAAAGTGTAAAATTGTGAAATATTCTGAAGTGAAAACCCTAAAAATCAGCTGTTGTCGTTTGTTTACAAATATTATTGTCTCGAATATGGCTGGAGTATAGGTTGTAGTTTTCAGGAAAGACAGACGATGGCAAAGCATTCCAATCCTTGGCTGTACGTATTATAAATGTGAAATCAAAGCGCTTTGTTCGTAAGGGTGGTTGACTGACAAGGTATGGATGGTATTGAGCGGTACGTCTGCTTGTCCAGTTGTGAAAAGGAGATGGTGGAATTAGATCATGTAATTCCTGGGCACATCCTCGGAAATTTATCCTATAAAAGATCGAAAGGCAAGCAACTTTACTGCGGTGCTCGAGACTCTGGAACTTAGTCTCAGCGTTAAGCTATGCGTTAAGATGATGTATGCAAGCTATCATTAAAATTTATTCAGTGAGTAACAATATAATGAAAGTTCTCGTAAACGTAAAGGTTTACTTCCACCAACTAGTCAAAGTAGGAACTCGTATTGCCAAACACTCTCCATAAATTATCAAACTCGTACTAGGCGTACATGCCTCGGGAGCAGACCCGACAGGAGACATGGAGCATCAAACATGACGTTGTGGCTCTCGTCGTTTAATTAGGGTTTATCTCATATTCGCAAATCTGCGAATGAGGCAATTTGTTTCTTTATTCATTCAAGACGACCGTAGAACAGTGGGCCAAGCCCCGGCTGAGACGCAAAGATGCTGGTTCGATTCCCGCCGCGCGACAATTGTTTGTATGATCTACAAGAATTTGTCTCGGGGTCTGGGTGTGTCTATGTAATTACGTATTTACAAAAAAAAGTAAATTATGTAGTAATATCAGCCATTAGGTACCCATAACACAAGCTCTGCTTACTTTGGGGCGGATGATGCTGTGTGAAATGTCCGGCATTATTTATTTATTTAAATTATAATGACAAAGACACTACTTTGACGCCTCATTATTTAATTATTTAAACAGGTAAAACAGCTTGTATGTAAGGTCTACCCTTGTGCAATTATTTGGACAGAGAGGGCACCCGAGTAGATGATTATAGATTAAGATAGATAGATAGATTAGATAGATTATTATCTATCTAAGCCATAGATTATTTTGGAGCACCAGTCGCAATGCGCAAATGTGCACATGTTAAATCTAGAGCGGCCAACCTGAGTGCGATGTCGATTAAGCGACTTCCATACAGGCCATAGCAGGGCGTGTCATGATACCAATTATATTCATAGAGATTCGTTTACAGTTCCCGCAGCCAATCGAAGCACAAGCTGAAGATGAGCCATCTCTTCATAGACGAGGCGGCTCAGGCCTCCGAGCCTAACACGTTAGTGCCGATCACCGGGCTGCTCGCGCCGACAGGACAACTGGTGTTGGCTGGAGACCCACAGCAACTAGGCCCGGTCTGCATATCACGAGACGCGTGCAGCAAAGGACTGGGTAAACAACGCTCTTAGCTCTTCACGCTTTTCGACAACTTCTGTGGCGCAGTGGCCTAAGGTCTAGCCGAGACGCAGAAGGTTGCGGGTTCGATTCCCGCCGCGGGACTACAGGAATTGCAAAATAAAAACATATATACTTTTCTAGCAAAATCATGTTTTAAGATGATTAGATACCAATCTCCGACTCACTCACCATTCAATAAAAACTCGGCGCATATATTTCGATTTAATTAATTTCTATAAAATTCTACACTTCATAATTGATTCCCCTCTGTTGCTGTCGGTTGTGTCATTCAATATTAAGTTTAGAGCACGCAATTCTAATATGGCTCATCTTTTTTCGTTGCAAACCTATAAAAATAACATATCTTATTATAATCCTTTAACTAGAATGGCTCGCCAGTACAACGATCTGGCTAAAAGTAAATATTGAGCCTAATTGAGAGGATATCTTTCAAACTGCTTATAAATTAGCAGTTTGAAAGATATCCTCTGTTAACAATATTCCTCCTGACTCCGGAGGTGGGTAAGCAATTGGGTTGAACACCTAATCGCTTGCCTACCATTACCTATCACTCACTAAGTATAACATAATTTGGTGTACCCATTTTATATTTATATTTCTCATGTTTTTTTGTTTTATTGTATTATTATTAATTTGCTTTTATGTCACTTTTTATTGAATACTTACTACCTTGTTGCTCATTTTTGTTTAGTCCTTGTTTAACCTCATTACCTACTCTGTTTAATTATACTCTGGCGAGTATACCTACTTATTGTTACATAATTTAGCCGTACGCGCATTTGTTTACGTTTCAATCCAGTTCAAAACCTGTAATATTCTTAGATTTATGTTTTTTTGTGATTGTAATGTGTTTTGTGCGTTTAATAAATAAATAAAATAATCGCATTATATGGGTGTGAATGTGTTTATAAGTTTCATTGTTCTGTTTGTCTTTCCAAATAAACAAATAACTATTTGCATTATTGCAGGCACTTCTCTCTTGGAACGACTGCGGCTGACGTACCACAATCTGTACGAAAAGGATCCCAACTACATCACAATGCTCGTCCAGAACTTCCGTTCGGATCCTGACATATTGAAGTTACCAAACGAACTATTCTACAACAACGAGTTGGTTGTAAGTACAATTATATAAAGCCGTATTCACTAGAAGACACTTACCGCTATACATCGAACATACATTAGTATTCGTTTAGTTGGTATTGGAGTGTTAAAAAGTATAATCATTGTATTGTATTGACGACCTTTGTGGCGCAGTGGGCTAAGGTCCGGCTGAGACGCAGAAGGTTGCGGGTTCGTTTCCCGCCGCGGGACAGATGTATGATCTGCAAGTATTTGTCTCGGGTCTGGGTCTTTCTTTGTATAACATGTATGTATTTACAAAAAAAAAAAAGTATATATGTAGTATATTAGTCATGTGGTACCCATAACACAAGCTCTGCTTACTTTGGGACCAGATGATGCTGTGTGAAATGTCCGGGATTATTTATTTCATTCATTTACATACATACAAGTGTTCAATAAGTCATCTGGGTCATCCCATATTACAAGCATTGCTTGGTCTGGGGCTGGATGGTGTTGTATGAATTGGATTCAATATTTACTAGTATCATGTCCGAGTATAACAAGTACGAGTATAATATAAATTAAAAATGACAAAAACTGTAGATCAAAAAAAATACATGTACCATTGAGACAATTTCAATGAGCCCAAACAATACCTCTGCTGTCAGGTGTGGAGTTGGTTATCTTGTAGATTGCAGGTGATGCTGCAGCATCAGGTCAAGTTCTTGCAATATCATTGAAGTAATAGAATGACAATTTCGAATCGATCGAATTATTTACATTTATTTACATTTATTTCACATAAATGTTTCTTAGGTACACATAGGTCACATAGGTGTTTATAACACTATACCATAACAATATACTATATATAAGTCTATTCGTTCGTGCGATAAATATTCGTAACTTGTGATTCTAATTTCAGCCGTTGGCACCATTAG
The DNA here is from genome assembly GCA_948098915.1 of Lampropteryx suffumata. Taxonomy (NCBI): domain Eukaryota; kingdom Metazoa; phylum Arthropoda; class Insecta; order Lepidoptera; family Geometridae; genus Lampropteryx; species Lampropteryx suffumata. The sequence continues at coordinate 8,481,754 of OX402563.1, forward strand.
ACCCAATTAGCCGCACCAGTATCCTCGGTTTACCAGGCGGGGACCGAGCTATTGTGTTCCACGCTGTACATTCCAGGGAACAGAGAATGGGGAATGCGCCGAGGTTAGTTCAAATTGACAGTAGTAGTAACTCGAATTGTTCCGCCTTTTTTCTCATTACCTTCTTGATGAAGAGTGTAAGGAGGTCGTATGTGTCGTGTGCCAATGAGGTTTCAACCATAAATTTAAATTTGATTTTATCAGTTTTGCATATTTATTTAGTTTATTTAGTAGCTTATGCACGCACGTGTGGTGTGTAGGGTGAAGTGTTCAACAATCAACCACCCAAATTTCAAATCTCCGTAGCTCGTATTTTTTTTAGAGAAAAAATATTACGTATCTGTTATATTCAATAGCTATGGTATTTGACTTCATGTTTGCATATAAAAAAAACATTTTAGTTTTAGTATTCGCATAAAGGTATGTTTTAAAAAAATGACATTTGACTCACTGTGTCCACACCCTGGTACACAATTAACCAGGGGCGTATGCAACATTCAACCATGGTTGTACACATTTAACCATACCGTATTAGGGATTTACATAATTATAGAATAATAACACCATTTATTACAAAATCAACTTTTTATTATTAGGAATTGTTTAATCTACGCAAAATTAACAAAACAAGTAATTTTCTAGTCATCATTCAGTCTTCAGTGCCCATTATTGTCGCCGGCTGATGATCCCTCTGGCTCTAAATTCTCCTTCATCTTCAGATGATTGTAAAGGTTCGTACATTCTAGCTTTCTTTTTATTTTTCATCGTCTTCTTTTGGATAAAACCATAGGTTTTGCTTTACGGTCTTAATCTGTTTCCTATTTTCTTTTTTCTGCCATAAAGCTATAGCATTTTTTTCGCTGTCGATATCATGAACTACATGGGTAAAATAAACTTGCTACTTGAGGAAGGAGTGGTTGTCTGTCTTGATATCGGCTAAAAGATGATTGAATAACCGGTGTTGGAGCTGGCAATTTCGATGACTATTGGCGTTAGATCATTGCCTCAACAAGCCTCCGGCTTTCGCAGAGATAGCTCAAAATGTATTTTTTGAACGATTGTGGCTATTCGACTCCTGATATTTATGTAGCCATTCATGATGTTTGAGTTTTTTGATTTTTGGTGTTGGCCATTTGAAAAGTAATGCACCGACATTTTCTTCCTCTGGTGTAAAAACTGAATTCACTTCGTAGTTTGGTTAAGTGTATTATTCCATTTGCATTTATTTTACTTATTTCAACATATCTTTTAACTGTTGCAATCTTTACAGGCTTTTTCTGATATGACTGATTTGACTAGCTTGATAACCAGCTAGCTAGCTTCCTTCATTCTAAATACAGAATGGTTGCCCTTTTTTCTTGCCTTCACCATGATTTATCCCATCTAAAATATAAATAAATGTACAAACAAGCCTGCAGTACAAACTATCAAGCAAACAAACAAACAAAGTTAAAATAAAATAGTAATTAAAGTATAATTGAAATAAGACCAATAAATAACACAGTTAACCAACAAGGTACACAATCAATCATGATCAACTGTTGAACATAGCAAGCTAGTCAATTGTTGAACATAGCCCTGTGTAAGGTTTTAAGTTATGATTGCGTTTTATTTAATGAAGTTAGACGCACTGTTTATACATCAAAATCAGCACAAGAAACGTATCTATGAACATAACATAATAATAAATCAATAGCACACTTATAAAAAACGTGAGACGAAAAAGTACTTAAGTTTTTTTTTTCAACTTTTTGCACGTTTTTTGACAAAATGGCTCTTTACTCCACCGTCGCGTTTGCTAGCTTGCTGCTGATTGGGGAGAGGGGCGGATGGTTCGAGCTAAGTCCGACTAGCTAAAAGCCGCGGTACGGCAACGTCACATTCGAAAATTAAAGGCATGGTTCATTGTGTACAACTGGCTGATTCTTGAACATCTGACCCTACATAAAAACTAGCCTATATCCTTCTCCATTTTTTTTAAATATATTTATTTCTATCACGAAGGTTTCTCACAATCTTTATCCTTACCAAATTTCACGAAGATCCATTGAGCCGCCGTTTTGAAAAGCTAACAGACAGAAACGCTTTCGAATTAATAATATTAGTATGGAAATATAGATGAAACCTAAATAAAATCTTGCTTCAATGCTAGCCAATGACCTAGGTCATTGGCTAGCATTCTAACCACAATTAGCATATTTATTATATAAATAGATGACTGCTAGTAGCATTTTAGCGATGCTGACGAGTCTTACTAATCTCTTCCTCCCTATTGCACTTGTTTTCATGTTAATGTTGCCAGTGTCAAGTGTTTATATTCCTTATAGTATGATGTCACAAAGTCGTATCGTGTCGTTCGTCATTGTTATTTTATATAAAATTGAGTATTTCATATAAAATAATTACCTACCTATTCTAATAATTATAATTAATCCATGTAATTATTTTATATAAAATAAAGAAAAAGAAGAAGAAAAAGATTGTTAATTCAATTGCCTGTACTTATACTAAGAAGTCACAATTTATAGATAAAATTTCGTGAAAAATTTATAGAAGAAAAAGCTAATTATATTTTAAAACTTATGTTACAAAAAAAATGATGAATAGAATATCAACTAGCAAAATAACAAAGCAACTGTTAATATGTGCTTTCAGCTACTTCAATGAAAAGGAACTTGACATGCTAAAACGCTACGTTAAAACATTGGTCGGAACTCACAATGTGTTGCCTGAGGACATCGGCATTATAGCACCTTATATCAGACAAGTAAGTAACATTAATAACGCAATTTTGTATTAGTTTAGTACTTGGTAGGTACTTTATTAACGAATAAGGCACATTACCTAATGAGTTGTTTAAATATATTCACGTTAAAATTACAAGAACAGTATGGCGATTATGGAACTTTTGATGCAATCAATGTCTATCAATTTCGATTAGCAATCCGCATAATTTCAATCATTAGTTTGATTGTAACTGGAACAAGTTTTGACAAGATGGATTACTATTACGTTCCTTCAGTTTATATCTCAGATCAAATAAATATAAAAATCTGTGCAGCGAATCACCATACCTAAAACCTGAAAACCATGCTCTTCTATGTAAATACACGTTATTTTCTATATAAATACATTCCCTCACACTTTTTAAGTCACGGAATCACCACAAAACAAGAGGTATTAAGAAGCAAGTATTTTTTTACTACGATGTTTACTACACTAGATGATTATGCACTGCTCTATTTATTAATACAAGGTATGTATGCATGTATGCATGCTCATTGCTTTTAGAGCAATGAGCATGAGTTGGGTGTATGTGTCTGGGTGGGTGCGAGTATTCACACAGAGGAGCACGGTTTTTGTGGCGTCACTTTGGTTGATCGTCGCGCTCTTGCTCTCTATTGTATTTGTATATCATTTTTTGGTCTGAGATTTCTATTCATATGACAGCATGTCTGACAATCAACACCAACCTTCCGTAATACCAATTCATAAATAGTAACTGAAAGCTATTAGTATTAATTTTTTGATTAGTATCAGAATTCCATAATCGCCCGGCTGAACATACTTAAACCCTATGCCAGTTAATTATCTGATTATAAGATGGAGGGTATGTTTCTGGTTTGGTTGTTTGTAATACAGTTGAACCCAACTCAAAGTTTAAAACTCAACGCATCGGTTAAATTAGTAAAACCGGTAATGTGCTATTGTTTTTGAGAATCGCGTATAGCTGTCAAAATAAGTCTGCATAGGGCGTACTGCAAATCGTTTTATACTGCAGTCTATGGGTCAGGTGCACTACGCGAAACTAATGTGCCCTGCGTGTCCAATATAATAATGAGTTTAGAAATCTGATGGGCTACCGTGCTCCTGTAGTGCGTCAGGAATGTTAATCCGCAAAAGAAAATCCTTGATACTTCGGGTGCGAGGCAGCTCCAACAGCTACTTGTAACTTGTAGGAGAAAGGCTGGATTATAGACTGCGCTTTTATCGAAGAACAAAACATTGCGCACTTGTATTGATTTAGCGCAATACTTTTGTTTATATTTTATAAATGTTTATAATACAATATGGCTAGCCTTTAGTTTAGTGTAGCTGAAATAAAACTATTTTTATCAAATTTAATCAATAAAATAGAAACATTATTTATAAAAGATTTGATAATTTTCGCGAGCTTAAGTGACTTTAGAGAGCCTAACTGACCAATTTTAAGTGCTTCAGTTTTACTTATAACAGCTTGTCGTAATTTTGGTGATGTTTTGGATTCGGAATAACCTTCACCTTGGGATAAGGTACCAAGTTCCTTATATAACTTATAATAGTCCTTATATTTCTTATATAGTCCTCTCATTCGCATAATACTAGTTGCAATATTGTACGAGTTAGAAGATATGACTAGAACGAAACAGGACAGAGAATTTTGTGGGATTTACTAATAATTTTGATACTATCAAAAAATTTACTTAGTGTACATTTTGAGGTTACAATTGATGAATTATTGGTATGACTATTGATGGAAGGTTGATGTGAATTGTAAGACATGCTGTCATAGTTTTATTAACATCAAAATAAAATACGATAAACCAGCCGGACAACTGAATATGAACACAAAGAAATCGTTTAGTAACTTATCGTAATGAGTAAGAAACGGCGGCAAAATGCACAATGTGATTGACATAAGTGGGAACTGTATTTTAAAAATTTAATTTTCGAACCAAGTCATACAATGTTTTTAATTACTTGTCCACTTCTGCCAGTTATGCCTTCACTTACGATATTGATACTTTATGTTTCACTGATATTTCTTATTAATTTTGTTTTTCTGTCTAAAAAATTGCTTATTAAATATAAGCTTTAATATTTCTATAATAATCTCTATAAACTAGAGATGATATAGGGTGTATCCCACTATTTCCATTAGGTATTTCTATCGATAGAAATACTGGGACTGATTCTCCAACTGTTTCCATTGCTGGTAGCGGCGGCAAAAAAAAACACTGCATCACCTCTTATGACGGCGTGCACATTTCCGTGTAAAAGTTGACCGCTCCAAGAAAAAAAAATTCAGCTGTCCGGTCAACCGAACCAAGGAAAATAGTAACTATATTCTTCGGCAGCAGCGGCGAAGCGCCAAAGAATACTTTCCTACTATTTGCAGCTAGGAAAAAGTTAATCAGTAATTTATCAGGCCGTCATAAATATTAAAGTGGAAACAGATACTCAAACGATTTTTTTGCTGCAATAGAAATAATGAGTTATAATTTGGAAAAAACGCTAGTCCCACATTTTCTATTTTGTATTTCCATGGAAATAGTGGGATAAACAAAAAAACATACATAAAAAAATTGACTTATTAAATGCTATAATAATGTTAATTACTTTAAAAATATCAAGTGACTAGGTGTTTCACATTAGATGACCACCACTAGAAATAGAAACCGAACATAATACCAAATCATGAAATAATGCTTATTGTTAATCAAAGCTAATAGAAATTGATTGTATCAAGAGTTCTATAATCGCGATGCTGAACTTTATATAAATGTTCGTTTATAATTTATAGGTATACAAAATGAAAGCGTGGCTGAATACCCAAAACTACAACAAGATAGAAGTGGGGACAGTGGAAGCATTTCAAGGGAAGGAGAAGCGAGTGATTCTAGTGTCTACAGTCAGAGCCAACTGCCGTCTGTTGGAGTATGATGCCAAGTACTCGCTCGGATTCTTGGTGGACGACAAAGTAAGTTACTTCTAGCTATTTCTGTTTATTTATTTAGTACTAGCTGTGCCCCGCGGTGTTACCCGCGGTAACAAACAAAAAAAAAGATATTGTCCCGCAGTAAAACGTAGCCTATGTGTTAATCCAGGGTGTCAGCTAACTCCATACCAAATTTTATTAAAATTGCTCCAGCCGTTTAGACGTGAAGAAGTAACAAACATACACACTCACACACTCACAAACTTTCACCTTTATTATATTAGTGTGATTACTGGTTATTTAGTATTGTTTACTTGCTAATCACCATCTCTAACCTTATCCCATGGGACCCATGAATCTCCCTTATGTGAGTTTTGTACAGTACATGTTTCTTTTCCACTAATCTCCCATATCTCCGTAGTCACTCATTTATCTATACCTGTAAAAGAGCTTAACCTGACTGACTTATTGATTCATCATCGCCGAGCCGAAACCGCGTGGTGCGATTTACTTGAAACTAGATTTGAATAATTAAAATGAAAAATAAATGAACACGTGTTTCAGGATTTTTCAAAATAACTCTTACAAAGTAAGGGTAAAATGGTGTATGGGAACTTTTTAATGGGTGGTGTGATTTCTTAGAAACTTGGTTAGGATACTTAAAATGCTAAATAAATGGACACGTGTTTCAAGATTTTTCAAAATAACCCTCATAAAGGAGTAAAATGGGGTGTGAATGTTTGTATGGAAACTTTTTAATGATTGGTTGCGTGTGATTGGTTTGAAACTTATGTTTTGGCAAGGAGATAAATTGCATCCTGGGGAAAGATTAAAGCTACAATTCCTTTAAAAAAATGCGGACGAAGTCGCGAGCAACAGCTAGTATTAGAATATGATAGGATATTGAGTGAAGTATCTTGTAAAAAGATATGAAAATTCAAAATATACACGTGTGATTAGATGATAGTTGTTGATGATACTCATTATTGAGTTACGGATATCTGCTAGCTAATGACAACTGCTACTCTTAGAATATTAACGGCTGCTCAGCTCAAACGGAGTAACTGGACAATAATTAATGATAATTGATACTTGATAATCAAAGTAATTAATGCATACAAAATATTATGTAGTAAAGACTGGCCTGTCAGCTCTGTTGGTAGTAGTTCTACCTTCTGCGCTATAGGTTAAGTATTCGATTCCCTCCCAGGATAAACTTGGTTTTGTGTCTGGGTGTTAAAGTATCATATGTATGTTTAAAATATATAAGTATTCTATCAGTCACTATAATACAAGCGATGCTTAGATTGGGGCTAGATGGTGTTGTGTGCATTTACCACCAATATTTATTTATTTAATGTAGTTATGTGGGTACCACATGATTGATAACACAAGTTCTGCTTCGGGGCTAGATGACGCTGTGTGAAATATCCGGGATTATTTATTTATACTCGTCGCATAGCGCCGAACTGTAACTGTAAAATAATTATAATTTATTTTTGAAACGCATTGTAAGTGAACTAAATTTTCAGAGATTCAATGTAACAATAACTCGAGCGAAAGCCAAAGTGGTGATAATCGGTAACCCGGCTTGCTTGACGCGCGACATAAAATGGCGCCGGTACATGGAACTCTGCAAAGAGTTTGGCTGCTACTACGGCACTGAAAACCAACAACTGGAAAGAACTACCGCCTTACTCACAGAGATAGCGAAAACCCGCTTCAATAGATGCGGACTCACTGAAGCTCTCAACGAAAAGAAGAATGAGAAAGAAAAAGAGAGAAATGGATATTGAATGCCAAATAGTCAACTAGTTAAAGTCGTGATAAAATTTTTGATAGAAGTTTTAAGAGAAAGCGAGAAAGTCGCTATTAGTTTAAGAATCAATTTATATACTAGCACGTAAGTTTGATAGTATTAATTCTGTTGCCATAATTGAATGTTTTTGATAGATAATTGATTCAGGCGTGACTTTGCGGAAATCCATTACAAAACTTTAAATACATGGATAAATATTTAGTACTATTCCGCCAATCTATTCCCAATGAGTTACCTCAAAAAGAGAAAAAAACGGTCTCAGTCTGACGTTTGTCGAAGCAACAAGTCTGCAAAGCAGAGTAGTTTCGTCAGGGTGCGGAGTGAGTCAAGTGTTCCTGAGGATGCCTCGAGGAAAACACGTGTCGAATTTCTTTTTGAGGTAACTCATTGGGCATAGATTGGCGGAATAGTACTAAATATTTATCCATCTATTTAATGTTTTGTATGGTTTGTTCGAGAAATGTGTTCCATTCCGACCTTTTTGGACTTTTTGGTCCAACTTTCTTCTTGCGTCTGGTGCATCTAAGTTTACACTATTTCAACATAAATATTCCTATTTCCAGTAGTTTGATACATAAGGCTGAGATGAGACGAGCGTTATGCCGCATTTATTATTTTCCTGTCTGTTATCTGTCTGTTTATCTCTCGCAAGTAAAGTTTTCAAAGTTTCTCTTTTCAATGTTCCAAAGTACAATAAGGAACCATGTACCTTGAACCCTGTCTTTCTGAGTTTCTCTCCGCCCTTAATCTGGACATCTTTAGGAGCCCTTAGAGCTCGTGCTCGCAGTTTATTAATCTTGACTGTCCTGTCTCCAACTCAGTTTGTAGTAGCTCTGCCTTCTGCGCTGTAGGTTGAGAGTTCCATTCTCTCCCAGGACAAACACCTGTGTGGTGAACATAGTTGTTTGTTCTGCGTCTGGTGTTATAAAGTATTCAAAGTATGTATTTAAAAATACGTCAGTATTCTATCAGTCATTTGGTCACCATAATACAAGCTATGCTTAGTGGAATGTATTGTCCACCAATAATAATCGGGATCAAAATTTACAGGGTATTTCACTTCTATTTCACGTAAATTGCGGCGGCATAAATATTGCCACAATACACTCATCTGGTCTTATTTAATTTAATCAACATTGAATCAACTTTTTAATAAATTTATTCTAAAAATGTTTAATCTTTTTAGACACTAATGACCTTACTTATAAACGTCTCGTAACTTCCGTCAAAAGCAAACCACTGTTTATAAAAGTGCCTTTTTGTACGATAAATAGTGACAGGGCGAATCTTAAACAGCTTTAGGCAGAGTTCAAGTTAAGAGGCGTTTATAGAGGCGTAAGGCGGAAAATAAATACTCTTTTGTATTACTAACTTCTAAACAGGCAACTTTTAATAAAGTATGTAGTAAAAATACCTTTTTTTTTGTAATTTTTCAAATATTTAGACGTTATACAGTTTTTATTATATTATGTAAGTGTTAAGAATAAACATGTGCCTTATCTGTTGTTCTACATTTATTTTTACTAAGTACATACCTATTAAGTGATATTTCATTATTTCTAAGTTAGCTTACTCGACTCTCTTTTCCATTAGAATGTTTCCAAGATTATTTCAGGTAAGTGCTATATTTTTTATATATTTTTTTGATATTTTTGTGAGATTATTCAAACTATTTTACTGTAAGGAATAAAATGATAAAGCCCTGACTATGCATTTTATTTAAATGACAAAACCTACTTACAAGGTGTTTGCAACAAGGACTTCCACTCCAACCAACTAAACTGACCAACTGAAATGGATCAACTATTTTTCTTTCTCAACAATACAACTTTTAGGTTGGTTCGATAGGAATATTTTATTAATTTAAGTTTGTTACTATCTACACAACTTAAACTGGTATTAAACCTTTTCAGTCTACTCCCACCGGTTCTGTTGGCAGAACTATTGGCATTTTTTTACCATTAGTTCTGTTCACAAAACAAATGGAAAAGAATTCCCAGTAGTTCTGTTCACGAATCTTCTGACATGAAATTCAGATCGAAACCAGTTGGTTAGGTTATGTTAGAGTATAGAAAACAATGCGCAAGGCGAGCGAGCAGAGCGAGCGTGCCGCGGCAGTGGCCGCCGAAGCGCCAGAAGAATATAGTTCGTCTGAAGGTGATCTGCTTCAATTTGTCATTTGGTTGTTCCGACTGGAACAAGTTTGCCTAAAATAAAGGCCGGTTTTCACCGCGAGCGGAGGGGGGACCCATTACGGACTTAGTTTAACTCGCAAGAGTAAACTGCATATCTACCTACTTGTATTTCCACCAAAAAATAGTCGAGCGGAAAGAACTGAGCGAGCAGAAAGTGTTTAAATGAACTCGCTCAGCTCTAGGAAGCGGAGCAGTAATTACGGAGTCCGTTTAACTCGCAATGACAAATTACATAATAGCGTTTCTACAGAGAAGGAGGTGAGATGAGCGGATCAAACGAGTAAAAAGTAGGTAATTGAAACGAGTCCGCTGCGGCAAGGTCTCGCCAGCTAGTTTAAAACGGACTCGCTCGCTGTTTCCGCCACTCGCGCCCGTGTTCTCTACTAACCCTGTAATAGTTCTTAAATTTTTCTTAAAAAAACGACTGCACGCAATCAGTTCAAAACTCCAATAAACTCGCTCTCTGTGGAAATTGACTGTTCATTTTCCATTTCTCATTTGCCGTTCAGCTCGCTCCGCTCATTCCTCTCTCGTTTTCCTTTTGCAGTTGAAATCAAAAGATAAAACTCTTTGTTGGCGGAAATGTAAACCTATTTCATTTAAAAGGAGTCCATTCCGGAACTTTTTCAGGTACATGTAAGGGTAGTATCCATACAAGTGCTTGTAAAGAAAACGAAAAACCTTTTGGACTTTTTTCAACAAGAGGGTAGGTACCTATACATGTTTTCATATGGATGCCACGCACATGAGCTCGCCTCTAGCTTCCTCTCTACGCGCGCGTAGAATATCAGTTTTATGACGTGACTGCTTCTAAAGTCACTTTACGTTCCTCAACACAAAGCCCAGCGTAGGGAAGGACTCCTTAGTTATGGATGTGATATGAACTTGTTGTCAAATGTGTTCAAATGTTAGCTTGTAGACAAATGTGACACCCAAGTCTTTATCAGTTGTAGATCTAGTGATCTGATAACCATTTATATTATAGATCCTTATATCCTTCGATTTATCCTAAAGCCTTTGACTGTGTGAGTCATGCAACCCTAATTTCAAAATTAATATATTATGGCATTGACCTCATACAATCTTATACCTATATATCCTATAGAGTCCAAAAAGTTGACATTGGTGGTGAGAAGTCTTCAGGAACAATTATTGATATTGGGGTACTATAGGGTTCGATACTAGGCCCTTTTTAGGGTTCCGTAGCCAAATGGCAAAAAACGGAACCTTTATGGATTCGTCATCTCTGTCTGTCCGTCTGTATGTCACAGCCACTTTTTCCGAAACTATAAGAATACTATGAGACTATTCTGTTGAAACTTGGTAAGTAGATGTATTCTGTGAACCGCATTAAAATTTTCACACAAAAATTTAAAAAAACAATAGATTCTGGGGGTTCCCCATACCTAGAACTGAAACTTAAAAAAAAATGTTTTCATTAATCCCATACGTGTATGTATGGTAGTATCGGTAGTATATGGTAGTATAGTATATATATGGGGTATCTATGGATAGGTCTTGAAAAATGATATTGTAGTTTCTAATATCATTTTTTTCTAAACTGAATAGTTTGTGCGAGAGACACTTCCAAAGTGGTATAATGTGTCCGGGGGGGCCCTGTAACTTCTAAAATAAGAAAAAAAATATATGATGTACATTACTATGCAAACTTCCACCTAAAATTGGCTTGAACGAGATCTAGTAAGTAGTTTTTTTTAATACGTCATAAATAGTAAATATCAATAACTTAATTTAAAAAAATACACTATTATTAAAACATTGATCAAAGTTACAACGAACTACAAGAACTTTTATATTATGTTACTTGCTGCTACGGAACCCTTCATGGGCGAGTCCGACTCGCACTTAGCCGCTTTTTTATTTGTTGATAGTGTTAAATTCACTTTAAACCAACCAGCATTAAAACTGGAATGGAAAGGCAATGAATCATGTATATTCTATGATCTATTTATGCAAAACTATAGTAAGGACCACAAATTGAACCACTTTTCTGAAAGTGTCCATAAAATTTAACAAAACTACTTATTATGAAATTTAAGATAAGAAATTAAGAATTGCAATGTATTAACTACTGTTAAGTACCTTGTAATCGTTTTTCGTAGTTTAAGCTAGTTACAAGAAGACTCGTACAAAAAAGTGCTAGGACGAGTTTTTTTGTCAATTCTTCTCGGACTTGTGTTGGAGGAATTTGAACCTAAATTCATACGATCCTTGTAATTGTATTGAGTAAAAATATTTTTGACTTTGCATTCTCTGCTGTGAGTTTCTGTCCGACTATAAATAAATATGTATTGGACTATTTAACATAGCATGTACTGCGTCATAGTGTCGCTCACGTACTTCCATGATCCCGTGGCATTCCCCTGCAAACGCCTAGAATACCCGATCATTCTACTGCCGGCCTGCCCGGTTACTTCTATGGTGTATATAGTAACCGGGCGGACATCTGTGCCAAATTAACGAATTCGTCGTTCGTCTGTGCATTTGTATTCTATCAGTGATTTACATAGTTCCAATACTAGCTTAATTTGGAACTAGATGTTGCTGTGTAAATTATTGTACCTACACCAATATTTACAAGTGAAACGTACCTACGTACGTGATAGCTCTGGCAAGACGAAGAAATAAAATTCTATGAGTTACAAGAAGATTGCATATTGTCTTCCAGTGTGACTAAAATATACCTATAATAATAATATAAACTTAATTTCAGGCAACAAAATCATGTGTATAAAATACAATAGCAAGGCCCAAAGAAAATATAGGTATACCTTATGGACTAACATAGGTACATATCTACGTATAAACTTATGAACTAGGTACACAAAAAGTCAGGGCACTTTCTTAGGTAGCGGTACTTTCCTATAGCGTCGGTAGACTACTCCTGCTGACCAGAAGACGGATGCGAAGAATAGGTCCTTGGCAGCTACCCGGAACACGTACGACTTGAAGTTGGTCTATTTATTTCATTCTAACCGATTCAAGCCATGCACATGTACGGCGGGTGGCTCCCTGATCCGGCATCGGCCCCTCTCGTCCACGTACCGGACAATACTCTCCCCGGTAGTGGTCGGGTCTAACCAAGACACATAAATCGACACGGTAGGCTCCACCGTCTGCAGAGTGAGCCCAGCAGATAGCGGAGCTATACCTCGCCGATTTTGGGAAGATTTCGCACGAGCTTTCATCGTCGACCTTATGAAAGTCCCTGGGCTTCTGCGGCCGTGCCTGACTCATTCGGTGCTTCTCGGTGCTGGGCGCCGGGCGCGGTGGCTGAGGCTGGCGGGACACCTGCGCATAACTCTTCTTCTGCGTGCGCAGGATTCGCAGGCTGCGGAGCTGACGTTCCGGAGGCAGAGGTCATCGGAGCCGGTCGATCATTTACTGCGTATTGGCGTCAAGCGTCGCGTCTTCATAACTGATCACAGGTGAAGTCCGGCATGGGATTGCACTGCGTCGCATATTCACATTTTGCACTGACTGCGGTGAAATCGATGGCACTGCATTTACATTGCACAATGCCACGATTTCGAGCTTCAACACGGACACAGTTTGCTCCAAAAGTTGAAATTGCGCCTGGATGCTGATGACATCTGCCTTCAGCTGCGTTATCTGCTTAAGGACACACGTGACGTCTACGTGGTCCCAGGTCATTGGGGAAGAGAGGTGAGGTCTTTACAAACAAACGTCGTGACGTCATCGGGATCGGTCTCCAGAAACACCTTGAAGATATCCTCGATGTCTTTCTTGCCACGCCCTTCCCTTTGCCTGGTTATCAGGCGGATGGTGGATGCTGCTTTTGGGCTTCAGTGTAGCAAGATGTTAGGATCTGGGTCAGACTGACTTGATCCATAACATCCAGCTTGCACTGTATGAATGGACAGTGTCAAGAACAGTGTCAATCACAATAGTGTCTGATTTTTTTGGACCAGCCTATTTACGTCGCGTTGACTCACGCGTATAATCTAGGTCAACATTGAGACAACCACTACGAAGCGACCGTTCAAGCTGACAGAAACGATGTGACTCAAATATATATACCTAATACATATAATACCTAATACCTAATATATAATATGGACATTTCACACAGCGTCATTTAGCTCCAAAGTAAGCAGAGCTTGTGTTAGGGGTAGGTACATGACTGATATACTACTCAAATACTTTTTTTGTAAATTTATACATATTTTGCACAGAAACACCCAGACCCGTGACAAATACTTGTAGATCATACAAACTAGTTCCGCGGCCGCAAACTAATCGAAACCGCAACCTTCTGCGCCGCAGCCGGGAGTTTTGGTGTGTCTCTTTTGCATACATTAGGTTCGTCAAACAAGCAGCTTAGATACTGGGATCATGTAAATTATTTTTATGTGTTATTCTTAAAGGACAGTAAAGTAAATCAATATGAGGTCCTTGGATGGGTGGCAGTGGCATCGACTGGTCTCTCAGCTTAGGCGGTAGTAACTCTGTATTCTGCGCTTTAGCTTGTGGGTTTGATTCCCTCCCAAGACAAACATTTATGTGATGAAAATAGATGTTTGTTCTGTCTCGGTGTTATAAATTATCATAAATAGGTATGTATTTATAAATACTAGTGGTCGCCCACTGGTAGAAATTCGACCATAATTAATTAATAATTAATGTATTTTATACATAATAAAAAAAAATAGCATTCTGCACTCGTCTGTATAAACTATAAGTGTGTGAAATTTCATACTCCTCCGTCCATGCAATTTTCGTAGGGTAGGGTATATAAGTACCTATTCTATCAATCATCAGGCTCCCATAGCACAAACTTAGCTCCTTGCTTGGGTCCCACACCCTTTGTTGTTTCTATGTATAATAAGTTTGTATTTACAATACATGGTTATATACTAGTTGCTGCCCATGGCTTCACACGCGTGGTACCTACATAAAATGTAGCCTATGTCCTTCTCCAAGGTCCCATCTATCTCTATACCAAAATTCATCAAAATCGGTTCAGCGGTTTAGGCGTGAAAACGTGACAGACAGACAGAGTTAGTTTCAAATTTATAATATTGGTAAGGATAATTATATATAAGTATGAATATTATGTAGTGTTCCAGTCTTGTGCTAGGTACCCATAACCATAACACAAGCTCTGCTTACTTTGGGGCCAGATAATGCTTTGTGAAATGTTTGGCATTATTTATTTACTTAGTTTGGGTCTAGATGGTACTGTGTGCATTGTCCAGTAATATTTGACAACCTCTGTGGCGCAGAGGGCTAAGGTCCGGCTGAGACGAAGAAGGTTGCGGGTTCGATTCCCACCGCGGGACAAATGTTTGTATGATCTGCAAGTATTTGTCTCAGGTCTGGGTGTTTCTATGTATAATTATGTATGTACATATTTACAAAAAAATACATATTTATGTAGTAGGTACTTATATCAGTCATGTGTCAGTCATGGGTACCCCATAACACAAGCTCTGCTTACTTTGGGGCCAGATGATGTTGTGTGAAATGTCCGGTATTATTATAATTATTCTTATTATTATTTATTTATTTATTTTCATCTGTTGTTATTGTTGGCAATGATAGAGGTGTTTGTGCGCCGAAATAATGCAATCACCAGACCTGGCCACTGAATTACGAGGAATTACATACTTGTCCCTCAATTTGGCTTCAATAAGCTGGCTCCTATTTATCCCAGCGTATTAGTATTGCCACTCAACGTGGCAACGTGGCAATGCCGCCAGTGTCTTCGGAACGCTGGCCTCTGGCAGTGATCTAGATCAGTTGATCTATAAAAAATTCAATATTTATTTATTCAATAAAATCACAAGGACCACTTTGAATCGTCTTCTTACATGCTAGTGAATCTAGGTGCCGGTTCCTCCTAACCCCAGTTCAAGAAGAATCCGGCAAGAAACTTGTCTGGTCTTAACACTTTTTTGTATGATCCTTGTCAATTTTGTTACGGATGCAGAGTCGAGTTAAAGCTATATATCGTTTTAAACGGTTCTTAGATAGCTGTTTCACATGTATAGGAACGAAGTTCCTTATCGCGGGATGGCGACGGGATCTAGTCCAGAAAAAATTTAACGCGTTACGTTACGAAAAACCGTGAGAGAAAGAGATAATGAAGGAATGTGTGTGTGTGTGTGTGTGTACATACATATACATATATATGTATATATTTATAATTATAATTATTTATTGCATCAATAATCAAAATTAAAGAGAGGGGTGGGTAGAGAGAATGAGAGCCTGGCACGTTAATGATTAATTATGCCAACCCTGCGTACGCATGGGACTTCGTTCCAAACGCGTGTCCTGCGACACGTTATTTTTTTTAAATATTAATGTACATTAAGTAACTAGCTGTCAGCGCGCAGCTTTGCCCGCGTTGAAGATTGAAATTGGTTTGTCCCGCAAAACAATTTTCCCGGGATAAAAAGTAGCTTATGTCACCCGGGGATAGTGTAGCTTTCCAATGGTCAAATAATTTTTCAAATCGGTCCAGTAGGTAGTTTTTAAGTTTATTCGTTACATACAAAAATACAAATCTTTCCTTTTTATAATATTAGTGTATAGATTATGTATATTTCTGTAAATAAACGTTATTTCATTAGCAGTCTCTTCTCGTTCAGTTATAGGTTAGGTAGGCCACTGACGCGCCGCATGCAAGGAGCAATAGAAGCACCAGGGAATGCATATTTGGTAGAGTTCTGAATTGACGCACGTTCGTTCAGTGCGAACTGTAAACTCGAGAAGCAACGCGGACCGCGGATCAAACTCACCCTGATGAAGATTCTCTAGTCTAGATGAATCGAAACAGTGTCGGTGCCCCCATTGACAAAATAGTACGTGAGTAAAACCCGTGTTTATCAAAATATTTATAGTAGTTGTAGGTATTTATAGTACCTACAACTCACGAAAGTTTTGAACATTTTCTTTAGCGCAGCTTCTTTGATAATTATTATAGTTAACGCAACATAACAGGAACATCTAATGGGAAAGGGTGCATAAGCGAGATTAAGGTGTATTAATTATGCGTTATCTTTATGAGCTTTCGTGTCATTTTGTCTTACCACTGTCTTCTATACTAATATTATTAGGAGGAAAGATTTGATTGTTTGTTAGTTTGTATTGAATAGGCTCCGAAACTACTGGACCGATTTGTTAAATTCTGAAAGCTACACTATCCCCGAGTGACATAGGCTACTTTTTATCCCGGAAAAAATCTTCAACGCAGGCGAATCTGCGCGTGGACAGCTAGTTACCTAGTATATCTCAATACTTACGTTCATCTACTAGCTGTTTCCTGCGGCTTTGCCCGCGTGGTAGATAAAACTAGCATGATAATAATGAACTTTGTGAGGTTTATCTTAGTGAATGGTTGTTTTGTGGTTTTTATAATAATACATTCTTAAGCAAACGTAGTACAACAGTGGCTCCAGACTAACCTTTTGACTCTTAACACACAAAAAACAAAATTTATCAGCTTTCATAAAACACTAGCATCTTCGCCTCCTGAAATCTTGTCTATCAAACTCCACACATGTAGTCATATTGTTCCGGTTAACTGCAATTGCGAGCAGATAGAGCGAGCGAACTATGTAAGATATTTGGGAGTTATTTTAGACCAAAACTTGAACACATAAAAGAACACAAATAGTTTGTCTTCTAAAACCCGCAAAATAATAAACGTCATGAGAATTCTTAGGAGTTCTGCTAACTTTACCACACTAAAATCCACGTATGTCACACTATGTCAGTCACTTCTAACTTATTGTATAACTAGCTGGGGGGGGGCGCTCCGAAATCGACTCTGATACAGTTGGAAAGATCTCAGAGATCTGTTTTGAAGACCATGCTAAAGAAGCCTTTCAGATACCCAACTGTAAATGTCTTTAGGGAAAGTGATGTTCTCAGTGTCCGTCAACTTTTTGTATTAAAAATATGTACAGTGCTGCTTACCAGGACATGCTAACCCACAGTGTTTTTAAAATTCAGTTTTATTCAGTTAACACTTCTTTTGCCCAGCAGCGTACAATCCCTACATTTCGGGGTTTCTTTACAATAAAATTGTTAAGATCTGCGATATAAAGCACTGCGCTGTCTCGAGGCTTATTATATTGTATTGAACTGGCTAAAAACTCTCGACTATAACTGCACAGAACTTTTACTTGATCAGTTGTCTTAATCATAATTATGTCTTTATAATGTTAATCCTACATCAATATGAAGCTCAATTTTGTTATGTTATAGTATATGGTGTATAGTATATATATAGTAGGTATATGTATATAGTATTTAAGTACGTTATATTGCTATTATTTATTTTATTATTTAATTATTATCTTTTACATATTTTTAACAAAACACACTTACCTATTACATATAATGTAGTTAAATAATTTGTTGATCGTGAACCGAAGCTATTTTATTTTATTTTGATTCGTTTCAGATACCTGCGATACAGATTATATCTAGTGTGGGTATCAAAGGTAATGCATAATAGATTTTATCAGCAAAACAGACATTTAACAAATATAATTGTATTTATTTATTTATAATATAGTATTATACCCATTGAGTTTTTCTTTATATATTTCAATTCCATATTTAGAATTCTTCTAGTCATAATTTTAATTGTTTTACTTTCCTTTGTTTTATGTTAGGTTTTTGCTGTCAATAAACAAATTTTAATTTTTTTAATTTTAATTTATTAATTGAACGAATGAGTGTTTCGAAAATCAAAGCATAATCGCGGTTTTCGCGGCTTGACCATTATCCCGAATCAATTTTTTGAAAACCTTTCTTAGCGAGCATCACCTACGCTACGGGTCGGCCCTAGAGGAAGCTGCATACCAAATTTCATTCCAATCCGTTCGGTGGTATCTGAGATTTCGTGATGAATGAGATATATTATCTAGTAGACATAGGTATTAATCTATATTCAACAAAGTAAATATTGCACTTTTGTCTTGTTCGTGCCCTCAAAATCTATATTATTTGCTACACTGATGATCTTGAACTCATTCAGATGTGTATCAGTAAATATTTCAAGGAATTTTAATAATAAGAATGTGTCACCGCCGAGACTGATCAATGTTATTTTCCTTCTGTTAATCACGCGATATATATACCTCTACATTAAACATATTATATAAATAAATTTTAATTATTATAAATGTATTTGGAGAGTTATGAATGAATAGTAGATACCTACCTACTATTTAGTATCGTCATCGAGTAGTAGGCGAGACGTGGGCTTTATTGTGGTTGGTAAAGGAATTTGTTTACGCATACAAAATATAATTCGTCTACGAACAAAGTTCCTTTAAAGGATACCAAGGAAAATTCTCATGACGTCGTTTTCATAGCCGCTTCCATTTTCCATTTCGGAGCAACGAGTTTGATGGAATTATTTTGAAAACATCACCTAGCGATTAATTTTTTATAAATAGGTTTATTGTATCACGAGGTAGACTTTTGTAACCAACACGAGTTCTGAAAGTAGCTGCCAGATAACCCTCGACCAATGAAGTAATTTTTGTTCGAGAATAGGTGTTTACTTTAATAACTACTAATACAAAAGTGTATCCTAAATTATTGTAAATCTTTAGTTTCAATTGGCATGTTAAGGCTTAATTCAGAGGATATAAGAAACACAGAAGTTCATACAACCTTTTAGAGACTGGGCCAACCTCAACCTCTAATTGGTGATACCTAGTCTTTTGCGTCTTTTGGTGTTCTTGCACTAATACCATCAAAGCAAATGAATACCATGTGTTTCTAACTAAAACGTGTTTATTTCTGGATAAATAGATATTACTGCCGTATAAATTCATTTTTTTTTTCAAATTCAAATATTTTTATTTCGGACAACTTAGATCCATAGCACATAATAATATGCCAAAAGAGAGTTAGTAATATAATGATATAAAAGATACAAAGTAAAAAAAAGAAGCTGACGTTGGTTCACAGAGCGTTCACCAGAGTAACGAGCAGTTTTCTGGGATCACCCTGCATACCAATTTTGCCCACATCGGCGACGAGTACGCCCGACGACCTATCCGGTATAGTTTTCAGGATGCTGTTGTGACTGTCTCGAACTCTATAAAGTGAAATGCATAAACATTTCCGTTTGAAAGTCACTGACATGGAAATATAATTAAAAACAAGCCGTCATTGGATTGCGATGTGAATTCGACTGAATGTGACGTAGGGCAAACGTTTTATTTGATTATTTTTACACCATTGCTTGTTTAGCCGCTCGAATTTGTTTAGACTGTTGCCAAATACAGCAATAGAAAGTATACTGTTGTAAATATTCACTGTGAGCGTTGTTTTTGATTTCAGAACGCGAATGTCTACGAAAGAGGCGCGTGCGCCGCCCGCCCAAGCGTTTGGTCGCGAGATACGCATTCATCTGACACACTTTGTGCAAAACGGACCATTGGCAATAATTTATCACTCCACATTTATTCCAGACTTTTGATATAATTATCCTTGTTTGTGTATAAGTGTTAAGTTTCTTAGAGAGATATTCAAGATGGGTATGATTTCAAGAGTGCGCGGTCGCATACGCAGTGATTCGTTCTCGAAGATTCAGACGATAAAATCGGAGGACAAAATCGCTAACATTGGTAAGTGACCTAAGACTATTTAACCCCTAACACCTAATTCTCTTTTTTTATCTACCTAATTCCGTGTTGCGCCCACTTACCTAGGCTAAAATTGTTTATAGAAACTTCAAACATCATTGAACAGGCTGTTAACGTTAACGATACTTAGCTCAAAATAAGATACATTGTAGGTCTCATTTTTAATGAAATAATTCCACTTTATAATATCAATAAAGATACCACATGAAACATTTAACTATGAAACTAAACTCCTAATTCTAACGTGTTTGTTGTTTACAAAAACTGACATGTTCGATGTTGTTGTAGAAAGTGTTTTACATGAAAGTATTGACCTCGTCTAATCTTATCTGAATATATTTATAAATAAACATAAACACGCCGACCGAGGCTACGATTTCAAAATATTTTCTTGTGTTTGACAGGTTTGAAATACCGATTTAATGTTTCAACATGTTTATTTTTCTTGAAATCTGTGACTCATTTGTTTACAATACGTAGTTAGTACACGTGTTTGGTACCAACGAGTACATGCAGTAGAGAAAGCTTGTAATGCGTTTATTCAAATCTATTATCAGAGTCATGACATGAAGAATCTGGTGTGACCTTTGTCTTATCGCGAATTCATCCGAGCACGATGCTAAATCACAAGATCTAGCCGGTGTTCTTAGTTCCCACTAATTATAATAATCAAGAGGAACGTCCCGTGTTTTCATTCGCGTAAATATTTTGACGTCCCATTCCATTCATAAAAGTAGTTTTTCGGGGTAAATTATCATGTATCCTGTGTGAGACAGGTCATAAGTTATTTATATACAAAATATCATCGAAGTCTGTTCATCCAAACTCTCGCATGTATAACATTAGTGTGAATCGAAAATACAAGCTTAGAGTCGCGCAACGAGCTATGCAGAGAGCTATGTTGGGTGTTTCACTACGTTATAAAATAAGCAACGAGGAAATCCGTAGAAGAACCAAAGTCACCGACATAGCACTCAAAATTTGCAAGTTGAAGTGGCAATGGGCAGGCCATATAGCTCTCAGAACTGATAACCGTTTGGGGAGTAAAAGTTCTCGAATGGCGACTAAGGACAGGAAAGCGAAGCGTAGGACGACCCTCCACCCGATGGACTGACGACATTGTAAAGATCGCAGGAATTCGGTGGATGGAGAGGGCTCAAAATCGTTCTTCCTGGAAATCATTTGGGGAGGCCTATGTCCAGCAGTGGACTTCCTAAAGGCTGATATGATGAATCTAAAGTTTGTCCTAAAGGATTTAGATTAATGAATTAAATATGGCAGAAGAAGAAAATTTTATAATATGGTCGGTTACCTGAATGTGGCTTTCCATGATGAATGAGTAAAGGGTTTTAGAAAATTTGGTTTAACGCTCGTTTAACTTTTTTTACAAACACTGGATAAATACATTCATTTTCTGTTTTATTATACGTTGTAATAGCATTTAACAAAAGAACACATATCCAGGTGCTTTTTATCGACACGTTTAGACTTGAAAGAAAAAAGAAACAAAACTCTAAATTATTTTGGGAATAAAATATGGCATGTTATATCGGTTTTATGATCCGAATGCTGTTGAAGAATTTTCTTTTGAACGTAGCATTTGTGTCGGGAATGTGTGAAATAGACCAAGGTAACTAAAACATGCGTCAAACAATCACCCGATCGAATTTAATGGATTGAGCTATTGTTGTTGTGAACTTCTGACTCTACTCTTTTCAGTGGAAACATGTTTTTAAAGGTACTGTTAAAAGGAATATTTATTTACTGCGTACTAATGCAGTCTGTCAATCTGCGATGTGCGTATTCCTATTTGCAATGTATTTATAATTCAGGGTGCATTGACTTTGAAATCAATTATTGATGTTATTTGGAAAGAAAAATCTGCCAAATACAAGAAAATCTTTTGATTTTTTCTTATATTTCAAACCAGATTTCATGATAAAAGTTTGACAACGAGCTGGAACTGAGCCTAATTGATGGTAAATACCCTTGAGACGATGCACTATGTCGTCACTCTGATGCGTTTCTCCGGAAATATCTTATTAAACGTCTGGGCCTTTTGAGGGATAAAATAAATCTTGGATAAAATAAATGGCCTGATTTTAATTAAAAACTCTAAAAAAACGCGAGTTTGATAATATGTTAGTTCTAAAGTTCTTAGCAACTCACTAATGCCCGCGTGGTAGCTAAAGAAAACCCTATGCCCTATTCCTAAGATACAATCTATTTGGGAACCTCTGTGGCGCAGTGGGCTAAGGTCCAGCTGAGACGCGGAAGGTTGCGGGTTCGATTCCCGCCGCGGGACAAATGTTTGTATGATCTGTAAGTTTTTGTCTCGGGTCTGGGTGTTTCTATGTATAATATGTATGTATTTACAAAAAAAAAGTATATAAGTAGTATAAGTATATCAGTCATGTGGTACCCATAACACAAGCTCTGCTTAACTGGGGGGCCAGATGATGCTGTGTGAAATGTCCGGGATTTATTTATTATTATTTAGCTCCATACTACATTTCATCATGTTCCGAGAAAAGATAAATAAACAAACATTTATAATATTACGAGACGAATTTATAATAAGTATTTATGGATGGATTTATGGATGGTCCACGACTTTCGGATGAGTTGTGGACAAAAATCACCACAGAATGGATCCCACGGGACAGGAAACGACCACGCGACAGATCGCGGCGTCCGTGGAGAGACGAACTGCGGGGCTAGACAAACTGCATTCGCTACGAAACGATTCCATTTCTACAGACGCTAATTTCTAACGCTCTAGCGATAGCGAAGTTCGATTTGTAGACAATGTAACCTTTGGTTAGCGATCGTTTATTCCATTCGTCTCGTGCTTAGTCTATGGTTTTTCGTCATCAAACGTCAATTTCTAAGTCTTTGTCACAATCAAGCACATCAGGCAGTCAGGTCAGGCAAGTAACTTGTTGAGTTAAGTTGAGGCCAGCTACCTACACTAGGACAAGATAGAAAAGAGAGGAAGAAACAGAGGGAGACCTTTGTTCTGCAGTGGGACATTACAGGCTCTTCCTAATAATAAAATGGGCTTATCTACACAACCTCATCTAACTTCCACTTCACCACTTTCCAAAATCCATCCGCAATAGTATCAGCTAATAGTCGCGATATAGTCCCGAGACTGTTTGCAGATCAACACAGACAGGATCAACAAAAAAACTACATCTTTTCTAAAGGATTTTCTGTGATATTATTTCATCAGAAAGCCTACCGAATAGCGAATATTTTTCTCATAATATTTGAAGTATGTTATATAAGCCCAGTTAAGACGTAGACGATTGCGGGTTCTATTCCCGCTGCATGACAAATATTTGTAAGATCTGCAAGTATTTGCCTGAGTCTGGGTGTTTATATGTAATAATGTATTTCTAACAAAAGAAGTATATTAGTAGTATATCAGTCATGTGGTACCCATAACACAAGCTCTGCTTACTTTGGGGCCAGATGATGTTGTGTGAAATGTCCGGCATTATTTATTTATATTGACTTTACCGGATTGCTTCTGCGCGTCATTTGTTTATACAATTTGTTTATAGTTATTAATGACCATTTCTTGTATATAATTAAATTATAATGCTTCTCGCTCAGTTGGTAGTACCTCTGCCTACTGCGCTGTAGCTTGTGGGTCAGTTCCCTCCCAGGCCAGGACAAACATTTTTGTGATAAACTTAGATGTTTATTCTGTGTCTGGGTGTTATAAAGTATCTTAGGTATTGTATTTAATAATTTTAAACAAAAACAAGCCGACTTTATACAGGAAACTATAAAGTAAAAAATCCCTTAACTTCGTTTTCATCATCAGACACCTAATGACAGTCGCAGCCTATCTAGGTGTAAAGTTCTCATCAATACAAATAAAATTAATCAAGCCCAAACACCAGGTGCTGTAAATCGTTGAGGAGTTTCTTCGACTGTCTTTCGGCTCCATCATCAGATCGACTCCAGACTTTCATTAAATAGTAGTGCTTTAAAATACTTCATGTAAAAATTAACAAACGCACTAGTCGCCACTACGATTTTTGAAGGTTCCCTTCGATTTCTCTGGGATGCCATAATCAGATTCTAATTTCCATATTATGGTACCACCCTTGGGATATCTCCTTTCGAACAAAAAAATAATCATAAAAATCAGTTCATAAACGACGAAGTTATCCGCGAACACACATAAAAAAAATATACGGTCGAAATGAGAAACCTTGTTATATTGAAGTCGGTTAAAAAATATAAGTATTCTATCAGTATCTGGCTCTGGTAGTTCAAGCTAAGCTTTGTTTAGCGCTAGATGGTGTTGATGGTGTTGATAGGTGTCGATTGACCACCAATTTATTTATTTATAATAACGAACAGAATCTTAAAATGTGCCCTTATTCATGTAAGCATGTATATTTCAGTGTGGTTACTTTCTTTGGTGCTTTTGCTGCCGTATTGGGCTCCTCGAGGATTGCTGGTCGCTTTGGGAGGCGCGTGGTTGATGGCAGCCTACACTTGTCTGGTGGTGCCTGTACTTATATCAGCTAACTACAGATACCCTGCTCGCTGGTACCCTGCCGTGGCTAAGTTAATACAAGGTACTTAAGTTTATTGTGCTATTCTATATTTGTAGTTTATGTTTCCTTGTTCTTTGTTTAGGGATAATAATAGTAGGTACGTTAACATAATCACGTCGTTCAATGGCGCGGTGAGACGACGAAAGTAGTTTAAAGGGATATGAGTACAAAATCTATAATTATTAGTAGGTATTTTCTATTGCCTAATAACATGTTTGGTTAGCAACTGTTCTCTAAATTATAGGTAACTAGCTGCTGCCCGCGGCTTCACGCGCATGTTACCTACATAAAAAGTAGCCTATGTCCTTCTCCAAGGTCCCATCTATCTCTATACCAAAATTCATCTAAATCGGTTCAGCGGTTTCGGCGTGAAAACGTAACAGACAGACAGACATACATAATAACTTTCGCATTTATAATATTAGTAGGGATATACATAAAATGTAAATCCGTTATTGGCTTTAGGATAAACGCGTTTGATTAAGTAATAATGATTAAGCTTTGTTTTTGTTTAATAAATAAAATAATTTATAACAACCTAAATTAATAAAATCCAGTCATGGTTGTCTTCTCTTCAGGAGCCTCCCTGGGTAAATGACCTTGACGCGTTTTGACGGCGCTCATATCGCGATTTTTCGTTAGGAAAAAAAGGAATATAAAAACAGTGAACGGGCAATGTTTAAATTAGTTTTTTCTGTACCTACTCGTATTAGTGTAAGCTGCAAGTTCGAACGACTTCAAATTTTAGAAAAGGTGATCATTATTAAATATTTAATTAAATTACATAATTAACAATAACTTTAAAACCATTTGAAACGAGGAAGTTGGAAACAAAATATTGAAAATTTATGCCATATTATTTTTATTATTATCACTACAATTACGAGCAGATAACCACTAAATAACTAAATAAAAGACTCATTTATTCCATACAAAAGCTCATTTACTGAGGGTACCGCTTTAAATCTCTCTGACAAAGCGGTTTGAACAGAGCATTTAACGTGGCTATTGGTCTCGAAAGTCGAAATACTAAGTATTTTTATCTCCGTACAAAAACAACAAAGCAACATGTTATTGCTACCAAATAAAAATGCGATAAAACGTAAGATGAAACCATTCTAAATTAATATAAAAGTGAGTTTTTAAAGCAAAATAACATACTCAAATCGCTCAGCTTCAACGTAAACAGCAACAAACACGCGACAAGAAACCTACGCAGATGGATTTACGTCTTAGGCCTAGAATCTGTATATGACTTCTCTAGCGCAGTAATCTAATCACATACAAATAGTTTGACATAAACATTGGGGTGTGCCAATCTCCTGACCTATGTCTCGCCCACGCATAGAATGTTTTTTTTACGGCTGGCGACTGTTCAAGACGTTATACTTACGTTATGGATCTTCTTGAATATCGTTCGTAGTTTCCATAATATTATTACACTAGCGACCCGCCCCGGCTTCGCACGGGTGCAGTGCTGATACTAATTATACTACAGAATGGTTATCCCTAAGAGATAGACATATACCATTGCGGACTTTTTTGTAGACCTTGTTAAGGTGTACAATACTATAGTACATTATTTTGATCTATCTCGTAGGGTTCAGACAGCGTTTGCAATGTAAGCGCAAAAATATGAGTTAAGTATATAAACCTTCCTCTTGAATCACTATCTATTAAAAAAAACCGCATTAAAATCAGTTGCGTAGTCTAAGATGTAAGCATACATAGGGACAGACAGACAGCGGAAAGCGACTTTGTTTTAGCAAAAACTTTGTACCCCTTTTAATTATACATAAAAAATACATATTTTATTAATTAATTATGGTTGAATTTCGACCATTGGGCGACCACTAGTATATATTAATACGTGAAGCAATAACTTTGTAACCTTTTTACGAAAATTGGGCGGACGGAGGAGTATGAAATTTCGCACACTTATAGTTTATATAGAGAATGAGTGCAGAATGCAAAATTTTTTTAATTATGCATAAAAAATACATTAATTAGGTATTATTTATTATGGTCCAATTTCGACCAGTGGGCTACCACTAGTAATAAAAATTGTGTCACTGTGCGCTAAGTGACCGGACGGTTTATAATGGAACTGAAGGATTTACTGGGACCTTCCTGCGGCTAATGATAACAAAAATCAGTTTTATGAAAGGACTGATGACACTCGAGATGAAACTGATGGCCTTGGTACAAAAAAACACAACAAAATCTCCAAGACATTTTAGAAAAGAGCAAAAGAATAAGATATTTTATTAGAGAATAATTTTGAACTGAACCAAAACCAAAGAAAAACTACAATGGGATCAGCTGGTTGACATAAATTAATCAAATAATAACAAGAAAGCTACTTACAACTTTCGGCCTGCTGTCTGAGAGCTGCTTTGTTCGATCAGCCAGTTGTTGTTCTCAGTGTGAGAAGGTAAGATAGAAAATTAAAATAATAGACAATTTTAATACACTGGCCTCTCAGCTCAATTGGTAGTAAGACAGAGCCTTCTGCGCTGTAGGTTGAGGGTTCGATTTCCTTCCAGGACAAACATTTGTGTGATGAACATAATGAACATAGTGTTTATTCTGTGTCGATAAAGATCATAAATATGTATTTATCAGTCATCTGGTCACCATTATAGAAGATATGCTTAGTTTGGGGCTGGACGGTGTTGTGTGCATTGTCCACCAATATTTTTTGTAATGGAGTAACATCTCACTGCTTAAATAAATACAAGAATAGAACTTTACTACTCATAAAAGATTTCAAGACACTTTTAAATTCCTACCGTGTCACTAGTTATTTTAAACAAGTGTGTCTCACTTTTCGTTAAATCCATGATTAACGGAACCCATGACTATGGGAATATGGAATTGATAGTAATTTATAGTTTCCGTTACAAACATTTTGAAACACATTAAAATCGGTTGTACTTGAGAGAAACATATTTAAAAAAAAGTCAGGTCATTGTCGAGATGAAACTGAATGGAGCGGCGGAAGCTGGCTGGTGGCCAGGAGACTTGCGTCAACTGAAAGCATGGCTGAGCTACTCCACCGGAATAAACTCGTGTTTTTAAACAAAGCAAAGCGAGCTATTCTGATGATGATTGGGGTATAATTATCATGAAAGTACGAGTATTTTATGGTGAAACACAACGTACGATATATTTTGATGCATTTTGCCACGCATATATTATTAATTAGTTTTACACACGATTTAGTAAAGATCGTAATGATGGCACGCGAGTTTCCAGTGTGCGATCAATGGGTATGACTGTTTTGTGTGAATTTATCAACACCCCATAATACATTTTGATAAACACGGGTTTTACTCACATTATACGTTTGTCGATGGAAGCACCGACACTGGTTTGATTCATCTAGAGATCTTCATCTTCACCAGGGTGAGTTTGATCCGCGGTCCGCTCGTTGCCGCTCGAGTTCACGGTTCGCACTTCATTTAAACTCACTCTAATGAAGATCGCCTAGCCTAGATGAATCGAAACAGAGTCGGTGCCCCCATTGACAAAATAATACGTGAGTAAAACCCGTTCTTATCAAAATGTATATAGTGCCTACAACTCACGAAAGTTTTGAAAGTGAAACATTTTATCAGTTATTTTAGGTTTAACTTGGATTAATTGAAAAATATCACTATAGGATAATTATGTTCTATAGGAGTAGAGTAGAGGTGGGATTCTTGTCACTGACATAAAGGTTATCAAGCGCTCCTTAGCGATCAGAATCGTAGCAACTTACTGAGACCTAGCACTTGAACATTGCATTTACGCTAATCATCGATTGCAATAGGGATGAAAAAGTGCAAAGTGAACTATAATAATAAGTCATTTATTATCAGGAAACAAATTATTGTATATACTTATAGGTAACAATATTGGCCCATATATATATTATACGTTAACCTCTCGAGTTGCATATTAAATAACTTCAATGTGAGAATTAATGTTTTCATTAGAATTAGAATAAATCATTAATAACTACAAAACCGATCACAAAGGACGTATTTTTTGCTTAGAACCAAAACAGTGCAGTAATGTTATATGAAATCTCATTATTGTTTTTTACTTTTTATTTAGATATAAATTTACCACAGAGTTAAATATACCATCATACCATACCATTAAATTTAATATAAAATGTTTGCATTCGATCAAAAAGATATTGGCTGATAATAAAAATCGGCTGAATAAAACCGACTTGTTGAAAAAAAAAACAAATGGCGCGCATTTTGTACTATTGTAAAACTTTGATTTTTCATAATTTTAGTTTGAGTAGGTATATTATATCACAGTAGGTAGATTGGTAGTTGAATGAAAAGTAAATTACGCACCTTGCTAAAGAGAGTAATTAATGCACTCGTGTTAATTCAGTGCCCTCGCTTGCGCTCGGGCACCAACATAACATGACTCACTTTGCGCTCGGTGCAACAATCTACTATTAATTTAGCGTCCTTACTAAAAGTTCAATATTATATTATACTTACTGGATCCGCGGTCACGGTATCTCGACAGAAGAATCTGATGACATGCATCCAACCTAATATTATAAATTCGAAAGTGTCTCTAACTGTCTGTATCTTGCGGAAGGACAAAGGCTACTTTTTATCTATATAAAAAGTACCTATGTACCACATGTGTGAAGCCGCGGGCAGGAGCTAGTACAAAGCATAATACTACATCACTGATAATGTCTATCTTGTGTCAGGGATCTGTTGAACTTCCTGAACATGACACCTTTCGGCCAGAACCACTGTCAATGATATTGAGAGAAACGATCCTTTGATACTCAACTCTATAAATTAATTAAAATTTACATGATTACTTACCAGTAGGGCGATTATGGAACTCTAATTACAATCAATGTCTATTGAAACGTCAAATTCGTCAAACGAATGATTGAAATTACGCCGAAAACTGATAGACATTGATTGTAATTAGAGTTCCATAATCGCCCTACAGATTCCAACTATACCAGTGATATATCTTTCATGCCTTTAAACTTCTAAATCCTTTCAAAGGAAGCTATAATTAATGTCCCGTTGGTTTTCGACTATATCTTTTGTGAATTTAGTTTTATCAAACATCTTTATTTTTTACAGATGCAGCGAAAAAGCTTCAGGTGCCTTTTAACTGCGTGATGGGGGTTGCTAAAACGGCGTATGCGCCGCTAGATCGGTCCGAGCGTCTTTTTCTACAAATGAACAACCTTTCCACTATGTTATGTCAAGTGAGTGTCTACATCACTCTTTTTTTCCATTAGAATCATCATCATCATCATCTCATTGCCGTCCGTCTTGTCTTGCCGTCTAGATTTAGCGCAGTGTCACAACGGTATTAATGTTAGCAGTATCGTGCAAAACTGTCCCGCGAGTGTATTGTGCCCGTTTATAATAACTGGGACTCCAAGCATCCTGGTGATGGCGATCAGGAGGTTGATGCTCAGAAAGTGAGAAGAATTACAACCTCTATAGCGCAGTGGGCCAAGGTCTGGCTCAGACGCAGAAAGTTGTGGGTTCGATTCCCGCTGCGAGACAAATGTTTTTATGATCTGCAAGTACTTGTACAACACCTAGACTCGGGTCTAGGTGTTTCTAGGTGTAATATTATGTATAGATCAAAAAAGTATATAAATAGTATCTATACTTTATCAGTCATGTGGTATCCATAACATAAGCTCTGCTTACTTTGGGTCAGATGATGCTGTGTGAAATGTCCGGCATTATTTATTTAATGTCTCACGTATGACGTCATCAACTCATCCGAGCTCCCCAGTTTTCGTTATTTAAGCTACACTTCTCGTGATTATCTTCACTGTATTAGTTACATTAAGGCTAAAATTGAATACTAAGAAAACATATGTTATTCTGCTCTATGAAACATAGGCTACCTTCTACCAGTGTGGCATAACAAAATAAAATTCCTCCTTATTTCCGTACAGTTGCTGTTATTCACTGCCTGCGACCGTCTGCTCATCGCACAAGGGAAACTCACCAGCCTGTACTCCCTAATGTTCTACAATGTGGTCACTTACTCCGTGAGCTACGTACGCGACCTCTGCACCAAGGAAGACTGGTCTCCATACGTGAACCTAGCCCGCAATTCTCGCGTCAAACACCTCGCCATGTCCGCGACGAAAATTGTCCTAGAATGGACAAAAGCTGTGACCTTCATTGTTACGATCACCTTCATGCTGCTCACACTTGGATTAGAACAAGGTTTGGAGCATTTCCGACCGACAGCTATGTATATTATCTTGACAGGGACGTATTATCTCTTATCAGAGAGAACGTTTCTGGAGATATGGCCGATGGCGCTAACCGCGCTGAAGTTAGAAAGATTGGAGGGTATGGAGGTTCTGTATTGCAATGCTTGGGCGAGAGGCGTTACTACGCTGTTGGCGGTGCCTTTAGTGCCAGCTCTGGCTTGGTGCGAACGTTGGAGACTGGCTGTTCTTGTCATGTATCTATGCGTTTTTGTACACGGGAGACATCGCCTCGGCGAAGCGCTTGTTAAGCTCAAAGAGGCTCGAGGTTCCGTCGCTAGGTTCAGACGTGCGACGGCGGAGGAGCTAGCATCGTTAGAGGATGTATGTGCAGTTTGCTTGGGGACTATGAAGTCTGCCCGAGTGACACCGTGCGCGCATTTCTTCCACGCGGATTGTCTAAGGAAATGTCTCGCAACCACGGATAGGTGCCCGATCTGTGTGAGACCGTACGTCTTCTACTGATCAAAGGATGTATAACATTTGGATAAGACTGCTTGCTTTGACATTTCGGTTCGCGGGGAACGGAATGGTTTCGAATTTATTTTGATAACGAATGATGCGGGTGAGATACACCTCTTTTGTGTTTTATTTTTAATTATGTTAATGTTACTATGTAGTAGACTTAGAGTTGAGTTTTCCTTGAGGTACATATAAAAGGCATACCTAAACGAATCGTAAGATGCTGCTCTAGAATATCAAACAGTGGAGAATAGTATTATATATTATTATAAATATTTACGGGTATTTATCGCGTTTATTAACCTATTTTTCCCGACGTTTCGACAGGTTTATACTCTGTCGGGATGACTCTCGTCATCCCGTGACCACGACAGAGTGTAAACCTGTCGAAACGTCGGGAAAAATAGATAAATAAACGCGATAAACACCCGTAAATATTTATAATAATGTTTTCTGATCGCGTAAGTTTAAAAAACTTTAGTATTATATAATTATTAGATAGTATTTCTTAAACTTAATTTTTGTATGTATTTTTTGCCTAAAACTATTATGCATTCGTTGAAATCATAAGTATTTTACAGTTACTACCTTCCTCACTAATTTAATTTGTAGCTATATCTAATAAGATAAGTACATCTAATTTTAAAACCAAATAATAAAATTAACCATTATACTTCGCATAGAACATACCTATCTCTACCTATAACCAGCCCTTGTATATTTTGTCTAAGTAATAGTAAAATTCTAACTAATTCATCATAACGGTATTATAAAATCCGATCTTAGATTAGAAATGTATTGATTATGCGCGTATTGGGACAAAGTTCGGTGGGTGACGTAGGTATAAAATAAATTGGTAAATTTCAGTGTATTTTATTTATTTATGTGTATGTCACTGAAATAGACCCTATCCTGTTATTTTCCTTATTCGACAAATACCTACCTACCCTGGGATACATAATGCAACGTTATACGCCTTCCTAGAGTCAACTTCCCTATAAATTTATCTCGATAAATTTGTCTCGATACAAATCAAGGACATACCAACGGCTTACCTACAAGCCGCTCTAAAAAAACCTGGTTTCAAAAACAAAAAGTCAACCTTAACCAGATTCAATAAATAACATAGTCAGCTTACCATGATATCATAAGTTACGTCACGTAAAAAAAAAATGCACCATACTAAGAAAGCAGTCACTTCCCGAAGCTCTGTAGAACTAGCTTTTGAAATAATAACCTTCTCTCTTGTTCCAGTATAAGGTTTATACTCTGTCTCTTTCGAGTGCGCGCATTTCCTCGCACACAGGTCTGTTCCAAAGTGGCTTATCGCGTATAATTTCGAGGAGTCGAGCGAGTCGCTCGAAAAGTCAGTCAACGCGGCCGGCATGGCATGCGCGTTTCGGCGTACTTCTCGCTGCGTAAACTCGATATTTTTGTTTATTTATTGACCCGGTTGTGTTATAACTTAATACCGTACTTTATCAATGAAAAGGGTTATGTTTGTATGAAAATGTGAACTGATTTGATAGTAGTTTTTTGTTATCGGTGATTTGTGGTTGCAAACGCTCGGATGTATTGATAAGGTATGTATGTACTTTGGTATTTTGGCTGCAAAGCATTTTTTATCCTGTTATTTATTTGCGATTATAATCTCGTGAGTGAATTAAATGTTACAGTACTAATAATTACGTAAACTATACGTAATTATTAATTATTATTATTCTGTAAATGCTAATTTTGATTATGAGATAGGTAGGAGGTATTTTAGACTGTTTACACAATAATGCGGACAAAAAGATAATTACGGGTAAAATCTTACCTACATAACTATTTATTTGAAGTAAGGTGTTCCATCCAGGGTAAGACCGGACGATTTTTTAGGAAACCATTCGCATGTTGCAAAATATTGGCTGAGTTATAGGTGATTATGGTAATAGTATTTTTTATAAAACCACGGGAAAGATCGGACCTTGACGGGGTAACATCGGACTACATTCTAAAACCGCCTCTGTGGCTCCAAACATAAGCTACATATAATAAAAATATCCGGTCTTACCCAACAATAAAGCATCTATATCGATTTTCGGGATACTGTTTGAACGACAAAAATGAGAGGTAAAATATATTTTTTTATCATTCTGATAATCCGATGTTACCCCGGTACAGAAAAAATGATGTTTTAATGTTTCTCAAACTTTGACAAACCTAACCTAACCATGGCGCGTAGGTAGGAATACCTACGAAGATACAAAGGTTTAGCAAGCACCTCATAGTTTGTTTTATAAACTAACCAGCCTTATCATTGTAGCAAATTAGATCCTGTACCTACCGACCTGTTTTGTTTATTTTTCTCGGCTATAAGGTTAAATTTAATGTTCTTAATGTTAGACAAAAATGAATAAGTAAATATTTTTTTACCGAGTTTTGAATAAATAAAACTTTTATTAGAATCAATAAGTAGGTACTTAGCAAATACAATTTTCAAAATTAAGCAAATTATCATTAAAAAAAAATCAATCAATATCAATCCCATACAAATCAAATCAATCTAGGTATGAATTTTGGTATAACTTCCTTGATTATCCTATATGAGCCTAGATAATGTAGGTATGTCACATAATGTTGAAGTTATGTACCTTCATACGTACCTACCGAACCTATAACTACTCCATAACTGATGCTTTCTTCTAGTTTGTCCTTGTAAGAAATCCTTGGCCCTTTCATTGCCTATTACGTAGGTAGATTACGACGGAAAGACGTGGAGGCAATTCATAGGTAATGTTTTATTGAAGTTGTAAATACTTAGGTAGGTAGGTACCTACTCCCTTTTACATTTACATATCGCTGTAGTACTACCTACCTATGCTTTAAGGCACAGAAGTCCTAATATTGCAGCTTTGCAGTTGCAGCCCAAGCTGTTTTAATCCTGCTTACCTACCTAGGTACCTGATGGTATTGGGTAATCCCACCGCGTACCTATTCAAAATTATTTCACGGTGTCTGGTAGATACGTTGCATGACCCAAGAGCTGGCTCCTATCTGGCTCAGCGTATTAGCATTGCCATTCAATGTGGTAATACCGCCAGTATCTTGGGAACGCTGCCCTCTGGCAGTGATCTGGATCAGTTGAGCTATCTATAGATCGTTTTAAACGGTCCTTAGAGAGCGCAACTGTTTCACGTGTATTTTATATTATTGTATATTATTTTGTACATTTCTGTAAATATTTCTGTAAATAAACTGTATTATAACATGGTATTGGTAAATTCAAGTATGAATAGGTAATCAGAATCAAAAAAGAGGTGCAATCAAATAGGCTAAATCATCAATCAAATAATTAAATAACCCATCATTCTCGAATTCAATTATTGGGAAGCCAATAAAAACATACCGACTGCCGACTTATCGGGGTAAAAAATCTCAATCAAGCCATAAACATAAACAATAAAATAAACTCTTAGCGGAACAGTTTTTATGTAGGGTAAGTAGGTAGATACCTATATCGTCTATCAGCGCTCGACCGGCATTGGCGAACCGAACGATGATGCTATAAAAAGCTGAATTTAAACTGTATAGGTACCTACCTACATTACGTCACCACGCTAACAAGATTACGAGACTGGTGCATCTGTACCAGCTCTAAATAATAGTTTATGAGGTGATAAAAAAAACAATGTCAAAAAGAGAAACCAGTAAGTAAGTAGGTAGGTAGGTACCTAAATAAGATACTAGTACAGAAAGTATGATGACAGAACTATCATGTAGGTATCTTATTAGGTAGGTACGTTTCCGAGGGAAGTTAGGGATCAATAAAATTATTATTATAAACAGATTGATATCTAAATTCCTTTAGATAGGTATTATCCTGCCTAAATCAAGTATTTTTATTTATTTATTAATCGTAACATCATAACAGGTTTCTTTTTTAACCCTAAGGCGATGCTGGATCTATGTACTGGATACTTAACTTATTTAAGGTAAAAGGTATTGTTACGAGCCGGGTACTGATAAATTATGAAACCGCTTGATTTTACCAAATAATAACTTTAATTTCAAAGTTACCACACACTGAACTTAATCCACTGATTCTACTAGTTAACTTCTCAATAGAACACAATAAGAGTCACAACACTACAACACAACTGATAACACTTCAAAACTTTCGCACTTGTATCACTTGCTTAGCCGAAAATAGACTGACTATGACTACATCCGCAAACCACCGCTGTATTTATACGAGCGTCGAATAAGTCGCGTAAAACCGCGATGCTACTGGAACTTTCGAGAACGAACCGGAACGCGCTCAAACGTTCGATTGCAATAGAGAGATATTGCTATCTCGTTCGCTCCTATGCATTCTATACGTGTACTTTGTAGTTTGCATCTACTCGATACCAGATGGCGTAGGTGAATTTTTAATGTGTCTGCCTGCCAACAGATCGAGCTATGTATCGGGCGCAACACTATCACCTCCTAAGAGATGCTCGTCCCGAGCATCGTTAGACCCGTAATATTGCGCTAGTCGATCCACATGGACAATCTTAGGCTTGCCTCGTAGCCCCTTTTTAATCCGGTACGTGACATCGTTGATCCTGTTCATAATTCGATATGGCCCGTCCCATTTCGCCTGCAGTTTAGGACACTTTCCTTTACTGCGTACAGGGTTATGTAACCACACCAGTGATCCTTCACTAAAGCCCAAGTGGTTTAACTTTCGGTCATATCGAGTCTTCATCTTTTCAGACATTTGTTGGCTGGATTGGCGAACGTGTTCGTGTACATCGTTCAATTTGCTGCGAAGGTCACTCGCGTACTCTGTTATATTGCGCGGAGACTGGGGAGGAATACCTGTTATAAGGTCTGCTGGCAACCGTAGTTCTCGTCCAAAGTTCGCCGAAGCTGGAGTGACACTTGTACTTTCGTGAACTGCACTTCGATATGACAGTAAAAACGGTTGAATGTGCTTGTCCCAATCGGTCTGCTTGTTTCCCACTACTTTTGCTAGATATCTTTCCAACGTTTGATTGAACCTTTCAACCATTCCATCGGATTGTGGCCGATAAGAGGTGGTTCTTGTCTTATAAGAGCCCATCACTCGAAATGTTTCCTGAAATATTTAGGACTTGAAATTCCTCCCTTGATCGCTGTGAATTTCCAAGGGTACTCCAAAACAACAAAAGACCTCATGAACTAACTTATCGGCTACTGTCGACGCTTCTTGGTTTGGGATTGCAAAGACCTCCGGCCACTTAGTAAAATAATCCATAACAACCATGAAGTACTTGTTTCCATTTTCTGTAGCAGGGAATGGTCCCGCAATGTCCAAAGCTATCCGCTCCAATGGCGCTCCCACGTTATAAATCTTTAATGCATCTCTGCTGCGTGTATGGGGTCCTTTCACTGCTGCGCAACTCGTGCATTTTCGGCATTAGTCTTCCACATCATCTCTGCAATGGATCCAGTAAAATCGCTCACGTATCTTCAACAGAGTTCTCTTTACCACCATATGCCCCCCGGAACATCCTTCATGGTAGAGTTTAAGCACTTCAGATACTTTAGACTTTGGAACAACCATTTGCAGATGACAGTGATCTCCGCGAGCATTTTCCCATTTACGGCACAATACTCCATCGTGGATAACCAGACTGTCCCATTGTGCCCAGTAGCTTTTTGTTGTTGTGCTCATTCCAGCCACATCACTCCATACAGGTTTAGAAGTTCCAGCCCTTATCCATTCGATGATTGCCTTAATATCTGAGTCATCCGTCTGCGCTTTCTGCAGGGTTTCCTTCCACTCATCACTTAGATCCGTGCTCAACATTCTGACGGGTACCACTTCTTTGGACTCATGTTTTACACAATGTTTACATTCTTCTGGACAAGGTCTTCTTGACAATGCATCCGCATTACCGTGAGATTTTCCACTGCGATGCTCAGTTTCATAGTCAAACTCTTGTAGCCGTTGAATCCTCCATGTCGAATGAGATCGGTCGTCGCTTTCTTTATTTCTTTTCGGGCAACTGGATCTCAGATGACCCATTTCTCCACACCCGTAGCATTTCGGCCTGAATTTTGGACGAACGTCGCGTATAGACTCCACCACTTCCCTAATGTGATGTGCTCGAGTGTCCATACGTACAGTTTCCACCTCCAAAGCATGGGCCAAGGCGTTCTTTAAGGACTCGTGATGCCCAAG
This sequence comes from Lampropteryx suffumata, assembly GCA_948098915.1. Classification (NCBI taxonomy): domain Eukaryota; kingdom Metazoa; phylum Arthropoda; class Insecta; order Lepidoptera; family Geometridae; genus Lampropteryx; species Lampropteryx suffumata. The sequence continues at coordinate 8,519,690 of OX402563.1, forward strand.
TCTTACAGCAGCCCTGACTTCCAAATCACGTATCCCATCGACGAATGCCTGAACTAAGTTCCATCGATAAGTGCAGGTGAAGATCGGAAAGACTTCCGAACCAGCTTTTCTATTTCCAGGGCCCACTGCTGCAGGTTCTCCGAATTGCGCTGAGTCCTGTCCTTTAATTGAGCTCGGAAAACATGTTCTAGATGTGCGTCACCATATTGAGATTCTAGTGCCTCCAGCAACTCTCATAACTGACGTTACTTCCCAGGGCCTCCAAAACCGTGAGTGCTTGGTCACGCAAGGCTAATGTTAGTGCAGTCATAGCCTGCGACTTCGTCCATCCGTTTGCGTTTAGAACAGCTTCGAACTGAATTTTATAGGCGGACCACGAAGAACCTCCATCAAATGGTGGCACCTTAATTCCTCGCGCTGACGATGAAGAGACCACAGGAGCAATATCTCTATTTTCAGATTTCAGCAGATCCACAGCTTTTTTTACACTTGCAATCTGGGTTTCTGCTTCAGAAATTCGGATATCATGGTGCTGGATTTGCTCCTTAACATCCTGAAGCTCCTTGCCAAAGGCTCTTCTTCCCGTTGGCGAGCCTGTTTGTCCTGCCGGTGAACCAGTTCCTCCTGCCAGCGTTTCTGTTCTTCCCGCTGCTGGCGAGCTTGTTCTTCCTGCCGGTGAACCAGTTCCTCCTGCCAACGTTCCTGTTGCTGGCGAGCCTGTTCCTGAAGCATCGCCATTAAGGCAGCAAGGTCCCCTGCAGCAGGAGCCTGAGCCACAGCTGATGATGGGACTCCCGATAACTCACCAGATGACTCCATCGTTGGCTGAAGAACCTGTCGAGATTCTTGTGATGGAGAACCTCCAAACCGCCTCTCATCCATTTCCTGTTGCCGCTGACTCCTTGTCCGGATAACGTCCGTGTCTTGGTAAAACCGGCATTTCTTTATCTCCGCTTCTGACACCAATTTGTTACGAGCCGGGTACTGATAAATTATGAAACCGCTTGATTTTACCAACGCTTGATTTTACCAAATAATAACTTTAATTTCAAAGTTACCACACACTGAACTTAATCCACTGATTCTACTAGTTAACTTCTCAATAGAACACAATAAGAGTCACAACACTACAACACAACTGATAACACTTCAAAACTTTCGCACTTGTATCACTTGCTTAGCCGAAAATAGACTGACTACATCCGCAAACCACCGCTGTATTTATACGAGCGTCGAATAAGTCGCGTAAAACCGCGATGCTACTGGAACTTTCGAGAACGAACCGGAACGCGCTCAAACGTTCGATTGCAATAGAGAGATATTGCTATCTCGTTCGCTCCTATGCATTCGATACGTGTACTTTGTAGTTTGCATCTACTCGATACCAGATGGCGTAGGTGAATTTTTAATGTGCCTGCCTGCCAACAGATAGAGCTATGTATCGGGCGCAACAGTATGTACATAATCTAAAATAAATTTCGTTTCTATCACGAGCTGTGCCATTTTCATGACTTTCGGCAGGTTTTGATGGAATATATAAACGCTGTTTTCGGACAGGATATTGAGTAAATAGATAACAAGTTACATGGGGGAAAACTTAAGTAGGTTGGTCCTATAATTGGGCACCTCCAGCATGGCGGGGCGGTGGCGCGCGCCCAAGTAGGCTGCTTAGATATGTATTTTTTCTTCTACGAGTATAAGGTACTTACCTATAATAGATTGTTTGTAAATAAGTCGATTGAACGGATCATATTAAATCATCTCATCAATATTCATACAACTTCTAATTCAGCGCGCAGCGGATTAACAGTGACATCATTTCAATTAATATCCTCATTCCTATTTCTAGGCTATTATCAACTCAACTAGGTACTTGTAGACAATAGAAAATTAGTAAGACTCTTTTTCATGCTCGACACGACTTTAAAATTGTTACCATATCCTGAGACTCCTTGTAACTACACTTTCTCCATTCAATAAAACCTACATAAGTTTAAAATTCAGCTTAAAACACACCGAACACATGCTCATTTCTTTGTTGTCGTATGTATTACGGTATTGACCAAGTACCAGCGAATTATGCTTTAGGATATGAGCAACAATTTGAGAGCATGCATACAAAAGAGACCCTAGTCCGAACACGTTGGCCTCGGCTCGGAGGCACGTGTCCTCACTATTGAAGCGAGACCTCTCGTCATTGTGTCCACAAATCGTAACGTCATTGTGTTATTTGCTGTTATTCATGAGTTACACAATGGTTTTTAATATCTATGTAAAAACATGACAGCAGGTAGGTATTCAATCAAACATTTATATTCTGGTAGATACCATGTACTGAAAGAGAAGGGTTATCAACACTCTATACATTCCATTTAGGAATAATATCCCACCTTCAGATATTGCAGACCGTCCTTTCGTTTGACAATACAAAGCTAATGCACGGCGCAAATGCTTCATAAACATAGTTACCGCATTGCACCTAGAAAACTGTAGTTATTTTGAGGCGGCCCGAGTTCTGACTCACACGAACAATGAATATCTACATTCCCGGTTGCATAATATAATAATGTACAAAAAACTCTTTCGCTGTTGAAGTTTGATACCTACATCTCCAAGATCTCGAACCACAGACTATTAAGGATGCTTACACATGCTCGAATTGTTGAATATTAACTGCCTCTCAATTTTATGATCGCGAACAAGGTCCCACCCAATTCTCCACCGCACTGTTCCAGTTTTGTTATTCACGCGAAACGTTCACATAAATAAACGCTGAACATAAATTCAGCTCGTAAATTATCGTCTCCAGGGATCGGTGACGCCTAAAGCCGATTTGACTAATGGAATATCGAATGCTTTGGGCTAATTAAAGCCATGGGCGTGGAAAGTAAACTCGATGGTAAGGAAACAAAAGAGGCAAGAGTTTTACCCAAATTACTACTAGGTAGGTACCCTATTATGTTTCCATTGCTAAATACTCGTATCTAAGTACCGACCTACTTGTTTTATCTATAAAATTTGCAATTGCAACATGTCTATTGGGCAAAACACTGCATGAAAAATCACTTCATTCCTATTCGAATTCCGATTCGAACTGAATTTTAATTTGCTTCGATCAACAACTCGTAGGTACACAGTAACTCATGATATTTGGGTCAATTTATAGTCAGTTGGCATAAATCCAATAGAAAGAACGTTTTTTTTACAGATTGAAAATGGAAATTGATTAAGAAAACACCATGACGATCCTCCTATACGACCACATTGAGCTGGAGGATAGGGCGGCGAATCACCTTAGAGTATGGAAAGGTAAGGACAATATATGAAGTCAAGGGATTGTTTTTGCTTTAGTCAGAAGATAAGGCTACAGATTCGCGTTGGCCTTACTGTGTTTGGTCGCGTGATGCGAGGGTGATCAGATCAGCCCTCAACCATAGATGTTTCCTTAACCAACCATTTAACCAATAGATGTCCATTATCAAACATGCGATGGTTACATTTCACACCTTCTTAACGACCACTCCTTAATGCCGCTAGAATTTTAAACACAGTTAACATTAACTCCTAGTGAGTAGGTGTAGTAAGGTAAGTAGGTACTTAAAGATACCGATCTTTCAATGACACAATGACACTTGAAGATAACGATCTTACTTACCATAATTAGCAGAAAATTATGTGCACTTAACAAGTAGGGCATTGACGATTACGTAATTTAAAATATATTTTGCTTTGTACTCAACAATACGCCTACATGCTAGGTTAAATGGTTCTTAATCCTTAAAAATATATACCTACTTTTGCTATAAACTAAACTGTATAAATAAATAAAAATTGGTGGACAATACACACAACACTATCTTGCTCCAAACTAAGCATAGCTCGTACAATGGAAGCCAGATGATTGATTAGAATACTTATATATTTGCAAATTCGTACTTAAGATCCTTATGGAACACCCAGACAGAACAAACATCTATGTTTATCACACAAATGGTAATCTTGAGAAGGAATCGAACCCAAAACCTATAGCGCAGAAGGTAGAGCTACTACCAACTGAGCCTGTAGGCTAGTATTTATACTATCGATTATCGATTTATCGATTTAGATGAAATACTTAAATTAAAGTCTTCAGGCATTTCTATCTTCAAATCTGATATTTTACCATTTATTTCAGTATGGCACCTAGTTCTGTACGCTTCCGCGGCAGTATTTGGCATCGTCAACTTTGTATTCTTGCAAAATACGATGCAGTTAGTTGACAATAACTGCGTGCTATTCCCTCGCGAGCTGGAGTTCCACTGGGTCGATCTTCCGCTTGCTCCAGCGCATGTTCAAATTGACAATGCTCATATTAGAGTTAAGAATATGACAAAACCGTCTGATCATGCTCAAAACAAGGTCCCCGATGCAAAAGAAACGAATGCTACAAGTGAAACTAAAGATGCAAAAGAAACGAATGCTACAAATGAAACTAATGCTCCAAATGAATCGAATGCTACAAATGAAACTGCCAAAAGACTAAAACGAGAGACCATTGATGATGACGAAAACATGCCTAGAATTCAGCATGACGAAAATGGAACCGCTATAATTGGTGAGTTTTCTAATAACGTTAATTACTTTTGCATTCGTTCTACCCTTACAACCTTCTAGATGATCGAAGCTACTTGAAAACCTACCTATCCTACCTATCCTGCTGTTGGGTGATTATGTTGGGTGTACTTATCGAGATAAATATACTAGAAGAGCAAACCTCTTCCTTGACGCGTAAAAAAAGTTACTCACTTTTTGGTTTTGAAGACGTAGCTCTAAAACCATAGTCATTTTGAATTAACCATAGAGGAAGGTACCTACTTATTTCTATGACTCTTATGAACTACTTCGAAAGTGATATTTATTTTGTTAGAGATAGTAATACAGATTCAGTTGTCAGCTTGGTATGCAGAGTTATAGAAAAAAAACTGTGCAGTAGGAATATGTAGCTAATTTATAGTTAAAAATGGTGGGAGGCAGTCGTGGTCGTGGGACACTAGGTACATTAAATTAATTGTTAAGTGAGTAAGTATAAAAAACTATGATAAAGATTAATCTATATCTAGGTACCTGTTTATATATCTCGATGAATAGACCACAACTTCTATAAAAACAAATGAAAATTGTTATACAATGGAATATGATGTGTGAATATAAGTTTGAAACTTATTTCAAAGCACCCTCTAAATTATTTCTCCATTCCTTATTTTATTCTTCTTTTTCTAGTGAGAGTGTACCAATCTCCAGACAGCCCTTCTACCACCTACATTTATTTTATTGTAACTCTGAAAAACAAGGCTCCAAAAAGTTTGTCTAATTTCAGCGGTGCTTCGTTTTATTTTTCCGCTTTTATTACTTGGTTTTGCTTTCAGTTTTTTTCAGTAAGTAAGCTTTTATTTTCTAACGCGGTTTCTTGAGATGGTAACGAAACCACCTACCTTTTCTGGTTTTGGCCGTGTGCCTTTTGAGTGATGACTAAATTGAATATTAAGGATAGTGTTTGAAATCATTTTCTCTATTTCGATGAGTTCTAAACTGAACATCGCTAAGTTTGCTACCGTTTTGTAGGTATTTTTCTTGTGTATGTTTAAGGTAAGTACGAGTAAGTGCTTGACTTTCAGATGCTTCAGACATTTTAGCTACTCAATAGCAGTCAAAAGTCCTTGACCTCCGAAAAGGACCAGCCAAGGTTGATTTGTGTGGACGTGTGTTTCCTGTTTAAATATAACAATCTGATATTGACGCGAACCCTATATCCACAGGGAACAGTACCCATCGCCTGATGCTTGACACGACAAGGACTCTATTCGAGAACAACAGCGACTGTCAGTTCGCCGAGTTCATGCCAATCTTGTCGACCATATTCGCTTGTGTGTGGATCACGTTCTTTACCATGTGTCCGGGTGGAGGCCATTCTAGAACAGGGTGAGTGAACTATGTTCGATTCACAGCTACAAGCCGCAGTTTTTAAACGACCAAATGTCCTCGTTCAATAACTAACATGCCAGCCGCCATATAATATTGTCGACTCATTATTTCGAAAAATACCTGCTGGGCTATCATTAATAAATAGATGTCGCGCGCGCGTCAAGACATATCATACCAAAAGACGAAAAGACGAGATATCAATAAATGATTAAATTACATCGGGGCTGACATGTTAGACCTGCAGAAGTGTCGTCGTCGTACCATGGAACTGTGGAAAACCCAATTGGCCCGGTAAGACTGTCGTGTCAAGATAACCATCAAAAACTAATAAAAATATTTTTTAAATACCTACCCTAGAGATTAAATGAATGAATTTCTAATGAGTGGGTGCACCTTGCACTTGTCTGATAAATAAATGTCTTTTAATATAATTCTGTCACCTTCTTGGTTTCAAGACTGCAGCAACCCTGGCGGATCCTGACGCCTGCCCTTGTGTTCGCTGTCGTGATGGTCGGTCTGACGGGCCACAGTTTTACAATCACCAACAAAGGATTACACGCTTTCTGTGCTGAGTTCAGCGAAGTGACCAACTCTACTACGTAAGATCCTTCACACTCGTACTAAAATAGATGATTGTTTAATGTTTCATCTGTAGAAACTCACTTTCCAAACACAATATTTTTTCTATTATTCATGTCACGATATCGTGACTTTGGTAGGTACTTAAGAAGTTAACAATGTAGGTGAGTAGTCTACTCGTAATTTGCATACTCTTTAATTACTAGCTGCTGCTCGCGGCTTTGCACTCGTGGCACCTACATAAAAATATGGGCTATCCATGTCCGCCCCAATATACAATTTATCTTCTGAACTAATTTAATTAAGATTGGCCCCAGATTATGTATCTCGTGATACAACTAGCAATAGGCTTTAGTTGCGCAATCATTGCTGGCAACGACACTTTTTGTACTCTAATAATTCTCTATTCTATAAGCATATTTTCCCTAGTGGGTGGGTGACAGGCGAGTATTACCTACACAGCGGGTAGATTCCGTAACAATATATTTTTACTACTTTAAACTGATTTTGCAGATATTGGTGTCGCGTTTCTATCGCTACTGCAGCAATTTAATGCAAAATACTGATCTTACTGTTTTACATAATCGTTGTAAAGTTAATAAATAAATAATGCCGTACATTTCATACATCATCATCTGGGCCCAAAGTAATCAGCTTGTGTTATGTGTACCACATGACTGATATACCTACTACTTATATACATTTTTATTTAATAAATATATATATATTATATTATACAGGGAATTCAGGAACTAGTATTTTAAGCCTGAACGAGGAGATTCCGACCATAAAAATTAATAGTTGTGGGGGTACAAATCCTAAGAATGAATATTTTCAGATTTCCATACAAAAACATTCAAGAAATAAAATTGACAACCCTTATTATTTTGTCAACAATGTTCCTAAGTGCGTTACCTACCTACCTACATCGTTTCGCGTGAGTTCTAATTGCTTGCTAAGATAGGCTAGATAAGTACCTAGGTTGGTGTGTGTAGGTATCTATTGACGTAGGTACTTACATTACATTCTGACTGCGGTATTCACACAAGCCATGGTGTTTCGTTTGTAGCACAATGGTCACATGAATGGTTTAATATGCCAAGCATTGTCCATAGTTCGACGCGGCACCAACACACAAACACACACACAACACACACCTTATTACTGTAGGGCAGGAGGACGTCATGATGATAACTGAAATTGCCGACAATTTTTTAGGGTTCATTTTTGATGTGAAAATTCAAACCTATCACAATGATGACATTCATGTTGGTAAATACTACTTTGGTGCTTAGTGAAGTCATTTTGCTTAGTTTATTCTGTAGTCATGCCACTGCTTCTTTCTTGGTCACTGAATCCTTTAACCACTCTAGCTCTGTCACCATTAATCACCATTAATCTAGACTCATGTTAAGGTTACATACAGAAAAAAAACCAATGACAAAACAAATTAATTCAGCAGAGAGTGACCAAGAAAAAACCAATGACAGAATAAATAAATAAATTAATGAATAAAATAAATAAAGTCTTAATCGGAACAACGACTAAAAATAAATACCTACGGAACCAATGGTGGTAACCAACGGAAATGTACAACTCAAATGACGCATCTATTGCATATTCTCATTTCATTAACGAATTTAAACTGTTTTATGAACTCTGTTTCCCAAAAGAAAAAAACCATAATAAATATAATAAAAAAACCTAAATGGATGTCACGCGGCATAAAGCTATGTAGCAAACGGAAAAGACATTTACTTTGGAACCTTAGAATAAACCCTACTAACAAAAACAAACTAAAATATAATGAATATAACAACCGATTTAAAAAAATTATATCACTTACACAAAAAGCACAAAATATACATAAAATAAATTCTTCTATTAACAAATCTAAGACATCATGGGAAATAATCAATAACACACGCTATAACAAACCAAAAGAATCGATATTAAAAATTTAAAATGACGATAATGAGTATATTACTGACGCTGTAGATATAGCAAATTTATTTAACAATTATTTTATTGACAAAGTTAAACCAGTTACTGACGCAGGCAGGAGAAGAGTGACAGCTAATATACGTAATCGTATGGGATCAATGTTTATGGCGCCATGTTTGCCGCACCATGTATTCAAAATTATAAACAATTTAAAGAACACAAATAGTGTAGGATCTGACGGTGTAATAACAAAAATAATAAAAGCTGTAAATAAATATATTAGCGCTCACCTTTGTTACATAATCAATCTCAGCATAGAAACAGGTACATTCCCCCAAGATTTAAAATTGACAATAGTGAAACCAATATTTTAAAAAGAAGATAAGGAACGAATGGAGTTCTACAGACCGATTGCTCTTATATCCATATTCGCAAAAATATTTGAGAAGTACTATTACAATGAAATTAATGACTATTTGGAAAAAAAACAATACATTGTGTAGTGAGCAGAAGGGTTTTCGTCGAAATAAAACCATTAATATGGCAATATACGATTTCCTCAAAAACGTTATCTGCCAAGTTGATAACAGAACTACTGTTTGCACCATATTTTGTGATATGACGCAAGCCTTCGACTATGTAGATCACAGTACTCTATGTAGTAAATTAGAAGCATATGGTATTAGAGGAAACGTGTTAAATTTAATTGCCTCATACCTAAGAGATCGGTAACAAGTAACAGAAATTACACGTTTTAACTTTAAGACCAAGTTTGATGTCACCTATAAATCTAATGAACGTATAATTCAATATGGCGTTCCCCAAGGAAGCGTACTTGGTCCGCTACTTTTTATAATATACATAAACGATCTCCCATTAATTATAAATAAAATAAATCAACATATGACACTATTTGCCGATGATGATGATTTTTATTTTCATTACATTTGATTGTGATAGAGCTCTATCACAATCAAATGTAATGAAAATAAAAATTATGCATCTGACATTAATCAATCACTAACCTGTATTATTAATTGGCTAGATGACAATAACTTAAAAATAAACCTTAAAAGAACGACGATAATGCATTTTAATCAATTAAAAAAAAAGCCTAACATTAATTTAATAATTCAAAATAATATAATAGAAAACACTGACTCCATAAAATTTCTAGGTTTACAAATAGATGACAACATAACATAAGATGAATACATAACCAAGAGGATTAGTAGTTCGTCATACGCGCTGTTCAGATTATCCCTAACCCTTAATATTGACACACTATTTGTAGCTTACTACGGCTTGGTGGAATCGATACTGAGATTCGGAATAATTTTTTGGGGGAATTCTACGGATAAAGACATTATCTTTAAAGCGCAAAAATAATAAATGCCGGCTTATTACAAAGGTAGACTATTTTTGGAATTAGCCGAGATTTATTATTTATTATGTGGATTGAACTCTTCTGATTGGTTGTCGGTTTTGTTTGACACCTTTGATAAAAAGCCGCGAAGTCACACAATGAGGTGGACAGATAAAACTATGGGAAAATATGGGATAGACAAGATTTTTCATAGAAATTCAAATTATTAGATACCTAGCCTAGAAATGTTAATAAGAAATCTATCTACCTAGAAAAATGTTGCAGGTTGGGTACCTAATGCTAAGAATTTCTATGAAGATCTACCTACCTATGTATTCTACCTACTTACGAAAAATGTTGGTTAGATACCTACCTACCCAATGCTTTAAATTTCTATGAAGTTCCAAATCAAGTTGTTTTAATAAAGAGTTGTGAACATGTTATCATCATCATCATCATAAAAAAATCCTGTTTAGTTGCAAATTTTTGTTTGTCAACAAAAACTAAATGCAATAAATCCGAAAATTTGATAGAAGAATAAACAAGATTCTTATAAAAATTGTAGCTGATCTCAACAAGAACACAAAAATTTACTTTCTTCTCAGAGCTACAATGTAGGCAACTTTTATGTTAAATATCCCGTTTTGAGTGAAAATTATGTGAAGTAAGTTTAGGCTAAAGAGTAATCTTATGGAACAACTGCACCGATTCTAAGACGTCTTTCTTTCGTCAGTTGCTCGTCGGTGAATCCATTTCTGGAGCGAGGTTGGAACTCGTCCTGGGGGTTAGGGCAGCGTGCGGCGAGCACTAAAGCAGCCAGCGCCGCCGTGCTGGCCACGTGGGCCATCGCCGCCGCCGTCCTGCTAGCGAGGTGCCTGGCCGCGCCTGACTTCGTTGTCAAACGCACTGGAGTCTACCTCACTCAAGACCCACAGCAGGTTAATTAAATGCACATAACACCATCTATCCCCAAAGTAAGCATAGCTTGTATTACGGTGACCAGAAAACGAAAATGAATTAATAATAAATAAATAGATAATACCTGCATAAAAAGAAACCATTGTACGTCCTCAAGACACAACCTATCTCTGTACCTACCAAATTTTACCGTTTAGCCGTGAAAATGCAAAAAGCAAACAAACAAACATAACCAGACGGACAGACCCTTTCGATTTTTTAATATTAGTTAGATTGTGGATCAACTATAATGGATGTCTTATCGCTTAGGAGCGATATCTTCCAGACCTTTGAATTAAAAAGATTAATTGTAGGTAAATAATATTGTATTATTTTTTAGTTTATTATTAGTATTCTATTCTATTTGTTGGGTGTCCCAAGCAGAACAACAAGACTTTGAAATTGAAAAAAGAGAACTAGATTTTTAGCGTCAACTTAAAACAGACTACCTTCGAATATACAATATGACTTTGCTAATGGTATTCTAACGTGCGCCTTGTGCCCACGTGTAAATATGTATGTAATACGGTACTGCAAAAATTGGATACTACGTTAGTCATACTTATTAGGGCAAAACACCAAAGTTCCAGAGAATGAATCCAGTCACTGTAGCTGAATATGGCTAGGACTATTATTAGTAGATATTCTAAGAATTGATTAGGTTCTTATCCGTGAGAGATAGTGGGCTTTGTTTACAAATCATACCGCAACACTCAACAAACTGAGCGTTATATGCTGACAACTTAGAAAGAAGTAAATTTATATGTACCGGTAGAATGGGGTGGCTTTGTGCCACGCAGGTGAGAATGTGCAATGGGGGTCATCGGCAAGATTATTGTCGATTTCTTTTTCTACTTTGACTTAAGGCAATTTATTCTTCGATTAATCGATTTTAAAAACATTTTCCCCTCTCTAGTTCATTTTGCAAAACAGTTACTTTCAACTGTCAGTGTCATTCAGTTTGAATGAATTGGAATTTGAATTTTTATTTCATCGTTCCCTGGTCGACCATTTTCGAAGTACAGATAGGTGTCAATGTGCTATTTCACTAATTGTAAGAGATATGAAGGGAATTGTGAAGTGGCACATTCTCACCCCTACTGGTCAGGTGAGAATGTGCCACCATTTTTTTAATTTTTCTACCAAAGTATGATTCTTTTTTTTTATAGTGAAATAAAGAACATGTAAACAAATATATAAAGAGCATAATCTGTATTATTTTCCTAAAAAATAACTTATTTTGGCTTCGCTAACACTGAATAACCTTGAAATGTGGCACATAGCCACCCCATTCTACGGTACATTAGTATATATTTTCAGAAAATCCTGCCACACATCAAGAAGTCTCAGTCCAAGCAATCCCAGCGCTCTTCAAACAGCTCCCCAACTAAACGAGATACCGTATCGGTGAGATCCGAGCCTACAGTCACAACAGAGCTGGTCTCCGCCTCCATGGAACCAGGGCAAGACTCGGCGCCAACTTCCCTTATGGCTACACCGATGAAGCGTAAATCTGATATTATTGAGATGACTTACTCCGAGCAAGAAAGACTTCCTGAGCCTTCAGACTTATAAAGATTTTTTTAATTATGGAATCTACGGCAGTTTGTTAAATTTATGCGCTCAAAGGACCTCAAGACGAAAGAGTTGATTCATTTTGCATTTATGAATTGTGCTTAGCCACTGATTATTATTGCCAAACTAATAAATAATGAAAATATTATATTTATGCTATCTAGTTACGTTGATATATTTTGTTATCACTACATACTTCTCAAAATAAACATTTGTAAAATATTATGTTAAGTATTTGATTTATTTCCTAGAGATACTTTAATTAATATAGGTTATTCGTTTGACCTAAATTTAACTTGATTGTGTTTGGAACCAACCATACTTACCATAAATATAATTTATTTATTAGATTTACCTTAAAAACACTAAATTATGATCAATGATCATGACATGTTCACGCAAACATCCTCGAATTTCTCGAATCTGGCAACCTTGAAAGAAAAATGAGAAGAGGTTGTACCTATTTGTTAAGGCTACGTAGGTAAGTATGAGTTTCTAATAGCCTGCCTCAATATAACTATCTACATGTTAATAAAAAGTTATTTCCGCATGATTATTACGTAAAAGTACTGCTACTTTACTTTACACTATGTTTGACAACAGGGATCTCACAGTCTAGGGTAGGGTCTCCTCTAGGGTGGTACGCGTCCCAATCTGGGTCGCGTCAATTTCGCTTGAGTGGTATGCGACCCAATTTGGGATGCAGCGTTTTGGCCATACGATAAATAAGTACGACGTACGATAAATATAGCTATCCTGCTTGCGTCTATGTCAATGTGTACGGGATAGAATAGGCTAGCGATAAAGTCAATGGACGGCTTCAACTTAGTAGAATTTTATATCAACATTGTTGTTTCAAGTTGCGTCACTCGCGCGCGCGCGGATTTTTCGCGGTGTTTTTAGCACTTTCGCGCGGTGTTTCGAGCGGTTGGCTGTTTAAGTCTGTAAAAATATGTATGTAAATGTGTTTTTTTAAAGTTATATTTTGTAAATAATATACCTAGGCTTAAAATAAAATAAAAAATGTATGTCTAGTTTTTAAATTATATCCTGATTCCTGATGTAGTACGAGAGTACTACTAATTTTAATTGTTTTCAAACTTTACATGAACATCATTTAAATTTTATTTGGGGAACTTAAGAATATTTATACTCTAATATATACTCTAATTAGTAAGAATCCAAATAGGTACCTATAGATGTTATTAGGTATTCCTACAAAATAATTGAGAAATCTGGGAAATTACCCAGATTTCTCAATTATTTTGCAACTACTCGCCATGATGGTTACCATACGCGCGGGGTGAGAGCGATCGGGTCGACGCTTGAGAGGGCTGCAGGTTATTACTGCCTGTCACAAGTTTCGTCATCAAGTTGGTTGCCATGCATGTCTCGCAAAAACTCTAAAATGACTAGACCGATTTGAATGTTTATTTTGTTTTGATTGCCTCAATAGTGGGATGGTTTACTATCAAATCAATTCACCTAGCTGTCATTGAATACCTAAGTATAGATAAGTATAGATCTTCCTAGGGGATCTTCTTATAGAGTCTTTTATCAAAATCAAGCAAAAACGCAAAAAAATATACTTAGGTTTTTAAATATAAAGTTGCCGTCTAATGTAGTGTAGACACTGAATTAAAATTAATCCTACATGGTCTGGAATGTAAGGAACATTTATATTTATACATTCTAATTTTAAAAAGTATGGACAATTTTGATTGTTTGGCGTTCAGTTGTTTTTCAGCTTTAAAACTTGTAAATTAGAGTAATTTTTGAATATCTGTACGTAAGATAAGGTACTACTAATTCTGCCGTGGAATTAACGCAGCAGATTTACCTCGCAACATCAAAGCTGTGTTTGGAGAGGACACGGCTAATTTGGTATTTCGGTATAATCGCTTTCGTACGTAGTAGTAGAAATTTAAATAAAAATCATAAATCGACTTGAATCAATAAATAACGGGTAATAATAAATATAAATAATAAAAAAATCGGGTTGCACTCCGGAAGTGCCGATGCCGACAGAAGTGAAAACTTATTTTGGCGCGTTAGAGTTTAGTAATAAATCACTTCAAAATCAGTAATTATGGCGACTGCCAATCAAATACTGAACGAACACAGATGATGCAATATTTTTTGTTCAGAATGTAGATAATATAATCAAAGAACCTAACTCAGTAAAACATGTGTATTAAGGCTTATAATCAAATGGGGCGAGCGCGGCAGCCGGCTGCGTCTCGCCCCAGACGGTAACGGTGTCGCGAATCCAGAGGTTTTACCTCATCTAAAAATATACATACCGCGCTAAAAGAAGTTTTCACTTCAATAAGGAAAATAACGATGAATTGAAAGTGAGTCCATAGTCCATACCAAACTTCCAATTAGCGGTATGGTTTGACTTTAGCGTACCTACCCACAATAATGACACCCATGCATTTGCATCGCAAGTCGGTAAAATAAAAATGTAGAAAAGTGGATGCTTTTCTTTTGGTATTTTTTTTGCATGATAAAAAACAATCTTCCAAGGAAGTATGTAGTTAATTCTGTGCCGTCACACAGTTTATTGAGTCCAGGTCCAGAGTTCTATCGCAAAGGCTTAAATGATGAGATGGCAGAAATGTACAAAAAGGGAATTTCATAATAATATCCCTTATGATAGTAGGTACACATAATAATATAATATTTAATGATGTCTCAGTGATCAACAGGGTCAAAACCGGCAGTGATCACTGCATGGTCAGACGCTCATTAAATCTAAATGTTAAGCTAGAAAGATCCCGTCTGATGAAATCAACTCTTCGCCCAAGTCCTGCCCAAATCCAAAACCCCTAGAGCTTTCAGTTGGAACTCCAAAATCGCTTCCAAGTCTATGTGACGCGACTTGCGTCTCTTTAATACGTGTAGTATAAAGAACGCAATAGAGCGCAACCAAGGCTCCAAAGTGTTCGCGAGAGATCTGTCTTTTGGGCAAAGTCTGTTGACGAAGCTGCAGACCGACGCAGAGACGGAATAACGACAGAGCTTCTGAGAGCGGGTGGAACACCGGTACTTAAGGTCCTCCAGAAGCTGTTCAACTCCGTCATCCTCGAGGGAACTACGCCAGAGGCGTGGAACAGGAGCGTAGTGATACTGTTCTTTAAGAAAGGGGATAACACCCTCTTAAAGAATTACAGGCCCATCTCGTTGTTGAGCCATGTCTATAAGCTGTTTTCGAGAGTAGTTACTAATCGTCTCGCACGTAGGTTTGACGACTTTCAGCCTCCCGAACAAGCTGGGTTCCGAAAAGGCTTTAACACCATAGACCACATCCATACGCTCCGGCAGGTTATACAGAAGACCGAAGAGTATAACCAGCCACTTTGTTTAGCGTTTGTGGACTAAGAGAAAGCCTTTGATTCCGTCGAAACCTGGGCAGTGCTGCGGTCACTCCAGTGGTGCCAAATCGATTATCGGTATATCGAAATGTTGAAAAATCTGTACAGTAACGCCACCATGTCTATCCGACTCCAGGACCAGAGCACGAACCCAATCCCATTGCATAAAAGGGTGAGACAGGGAGATGTTACTTCTCCGAAACTGTTCACCTCTGCATTGGAGGATGTTTTTAAGCTCTTGCACTGGAATAGACATGGTTTCAACATCAATGGCGAACACATCACTCACCTTCGATTTGCCGACGATATAGTCCTCATGGCAGAATCGCTGGAAGACCTTGGCACAATGCTCAGCGACCTTAACATCGTCTCCCAACAGGTGGGTATTAAAATGAACACGAGTAAGACAAAAATCATGTCAAATGCTCATGTTGCATCCGTACCGGTATATGTTGAGAGCGATATAATCGAAGTTGTAGACCATTACGTCTATTTGGGTCAGACGATTCAACTAGGCAAGTCCAACTTCGACAAAGAGGTCAGCCGACGAATCCAACTCGGATGGGCAGCGTTCGGGAAATTACGGCACATCTTCTCGTCACAGATACCGCAGAGCCTCAAAACGAAAGTCTACAATCAGTGCGTGTTGCCAGTGATGACATATGGAACTGAGACTTGGTCGCTAACTATTGGCCTCATACACAAGCTCAGAGTCGCGCAACGTGCTATGGAGAGAGCTATGTTGGGTGTTTCACTACGTGATAAAATCCGCAACGAGGAAATCCGTAGAAGAACCAAAGTCACCGACATAGCACTCAAAATATGCAAGTTGAAGTGGCAATGGGCAGGCCATATAGCTCGCAGAACTGATAACCGTTGGGGAATAAAAGTTCTCGAATGGCGACCAAGGACAGGAAAACGAAGCGTAGGACGACCCCCCACCCGATGGACTGATGACATTGTAAAGATCGCGGGAAATCGGTGGATGGAGAGGGCTCAAAATCGTTCTTGCTGGAAATCTATTGGGGAAGCCTATGTTCAGCAGTGGACTTCTAAAGGCTGATATGATGATAATAGTACACAAAACAAGGTGATTAGGACTATACTCAATATAGCCTAATAGAGTGAATCATGTGTCAAAGCCATATGATTGCTGTCATCATTTCCTTCAAAGTCAAACATAAATTATCTAGTCCGGCAATTTTCATCGTACGTGTTGTTGTTTTGAATCATAATTTATAGAAATTATTTTATTTGTGTTTGTAATTCAAGCAGTGAATTAACTATTATGATTAAAACTGCTGCAATGATTAATCAGGTAAACAAAGTTATACTCAAGCGTAAATTTTTCAACCAATTTCTCCGAAAAATACATAATGAACCACCGCTGAATCCGAAGGTATTATACCCATTAGAAAGTAGAAAATTACTGAAGGTGGCTGGCTCTGATGCAGCAGCATTTCTGCAAGGACTCATTACGAATGATATGCGTCACTTTGAAGAGGGTCCCAAGTCCATGTACGCGATGTTTCTCAACAACAAGGGTAGGGTGCTTTACGATACGTTGATTCACAAATTGGAGGACACATTTGTAATAGAGTGCGATAGAAATGTCCACAACCTGCTACACAGACAACTCAAACTATATAAACTAAAAAGAAAGGTTGAAATTAGTGATGCAAGCAATTTCAAATTATGGGTACTTATTGCTCCCCAAGAAGCACTGTCTGATAATGTTTCTAAAGACATTCATTTTTACAAGGATCCTCGTCTTGAAGATCTTGGATTTAGAATATTTTCACATGTATTCTTTGATAATGAAACTGTTGCAAATCTTGTTGGAAATAAAAATGATGTTTCTGTAGAAAATAATGAAATGGGATACAGACATCTGAGGTATAAACTAGGTGTCAGTGAAGGGGCATGTGATTTACCCCCTGGATCTAGTTTTCCATTGGAAGCAAACTGTGACTATCTCCATGGAGTGAGCTTCCACAAAGGTTGTTACATTGGACAGGAGGTCACTGCGAGAGTGCATCACACTGGGGTTGTGCGTAAAAGAATAATGCCTCTTAGGTTCAACGAAGACATTGTCGACTTGAAGGTGGACTCAGTAATCTCAGCTAATAATAACCCTAAGTCAAACATAGGAAAACTGAAAGGAATTGTGGGTAATTTTGGTTTAGGCTTAGTAAGGATCAAAGAAGCATTGGAGGCTGAAAAATTGAATGTTGGCAAATATGCAGTTGGAGTGAAAAAGCCAGCCTGGTGGCCAATTGAAGCACCAAAAGAGAAAACTACAAACGAACTTGAATAGTTGAGAATTTATATTTTTTCCAAACATGGAGTGAATTTATGTTTTAATTTATGTATGTATTATTTTAATATTTAATTAGCACCTGTGTACATACACTGATATAATATTGCAAGTACATATCTTGAAAGTATGTTTTTCATACTGAAATCCTCTATTTTTAAGTATTCTTAGTCAAACAACTTTACATCTAAAAATGGCTATGTTGTTTTGTTTCAGTGAAAATGGCAGATTCAAAAGATTCCAAGTCAAAGGAACAACCTGTTCAAATTATTCACGATTTTAAATGTTCAATTTGTAATTTGTCTGAGAAGGCTCACTACAAAGGCACAAAGCCTCCATTCTCCCGCAACATTGTACTCAAACACACCAGCTATGTGATGAAGGACCCCTTCAGCCCCCCTGGAAAAGGAGAAATATTAGTGCTTGGTTCAGATTGTGCTACTTGTGATAAACCTGTTTGTATCAGTAAAAAATGCAGCATATTCTACAACAAAATGTTCTGTCTAGATTGCGCAAAAAAAATGTGTGAATCATTTCCAGTAGAAATTAAAAGTAAACTTATTAATTGAATTTTAATGGTGTTTGCTGCTTTTTCCGAGGTATAGTTTAATACTAAATAAAAAGAATTGTGTATAAAATACTGTTTACTTTGGCTTTCCAGTCCGATTTACAGTATTTTCTTTTTAAATTTTCACAAATTATAATTCAATAACACAGTTATACTCAACTGAAACTCTAGTTACAGTAACATAAATGTAAAATACATAAGTCCAAAAAATTTTTTTTAATTACAAGCTGAAGAAGAGACAATGTGACTGAACATGTCAAGCTTGAAGTCACCTAACACAACACTTCAATGAAACATCAAAATAATCTTAAAATTATTAAAAAGATAATTACAGCATATTTATATTAAGATGTATATATTAATAAGCTCTAAAACCAGGACAAAATTAAATACACATTTTGTCTTAATCGTTCCAGTCACTTCCATCAGCATGATAGCACCACAATCCGCAACCCCCTACAAAACATTCCAGTGACTGCCTCTTTTAACGACAATTTGACCAATAAGTACAAAATTATAACACAATAATTATTATATCCATCTTTTAAGAACAATACATGAAGGTTATCTTACATTTATTGTGTAAATCGATTCTGAATTTCAGTTTCTAAATAGCATAAGTTAAGTACCTACTATGGATACCGAAGTTGAAATCGTGTAGAAAACACGTTGAAGATTATTCGAGAAAATTACAATTCATTAACTATCAGATTATAATCACGTACGCACGACATCCAGATATTTCCTAATTATAAATAATTGTGATGAATTATATAAATTATAGCACAACGTGTATCTGCGTCACTAGTTATAATAGAGTTATAAAATGGACAGGTTTTAAACAATGTTTGTAAATAGAGCTATTCTAAACATAGGCCTATTCAAACCTATATTATTATGAGATTATGTTATTTATATAGAGTTACATACCTACATTTGGGCAGTGAATTTGTTCTGACAGGCTAGCAGTTCAAGCCGTAAAGATTACTGAAACTACAATAAAACCGACAATGATATCCTATGATTTAGCGTTATGATTCAGGATATTCAGGGTGGTCACTTTAGAAAAATAAAATAATTTTGAATTATGGTCCGCTTTTTTTTTACATTTTAAAAGACAAAACATTTACATTTACATAGTCAAAGTCAAGTTTTTTCAAGGGCAGTTTTTTTCTGCCCTAATTGCAAGCAATAATGGCGTAGGTATGTTAATTCTGTTATGGAAATGTGATAACCCGGACGACACAAAAGCGAAAACACCCAACTACGATTAGATTATAAAAAAAAATAACAAATCTCTCACAGCCTAAAATTAAATAATAATTTTGATATTACGATCTGCAACGATACACGTGAAACACGATAAATATTGTTGTTATTACGCAGTATTTTGTAATACGATGGGAAACTGAATGCAGAGCGAAGCCTTAGAGGCCAGACTAAGTAACTAGAACAGTTGCCACTACGTTATCTACTAATAGATTTTATAAAACTACAGAACTGAGAGATGAATACACCTAAATACAAGTAGGTACATTACATGCTATGTGCCTTTATTCATAAACAACTTCTGTGCAACTAACAGTTGACCATTTAAATATGTCAGAAAGCTAAAAAAGTGTTGTTGATGAAAAAAGGCAAGCCCTCAGGCATTTGTCAAAAACTTTATGTACTAAATACGGACAATAGCCGCACATACACGAAACATACATTCAGACCATGCACGCACACATCAATCTAAAATATTGTGAGCCACCTATTTTCTACGAATTTAAGTTAGACATTATAAATATATTGATTGATGTGCGCATACCCACTATAATCAGTCATTTAAAATACTAGTCTTCTTACAAATAAGTAGCCACCAAATAAAATTACCTATAATCAGTAATACTTTGAAATGCCCAGCAAGCATATCAAAGCTAGTGCCGATTATAAAGAAAAATTACAGCAATAAGTTAGCCGCGCGGGCGCGCCTCTGCTACGTTTCTAGGGTTAAAAAGGCCTATTTCAGAGCGGACGGAATCGCTATTTCAGCGGTATGCTACAACAAAGTATGTGCTAGCTCAGCATGAAGATACAGGCAACAGGCATTCTAGAGGCTAGCGTATGCTAATCTTCGAAAAGGACTGTGCAGAGCGTAATTGGTAACGCCGGGAAAGACTGGAGATTTGATAAATCTGTGCCACACTTGCTGCGTTACAAACATCCGTTAGTAGCATTCGTCAGTTAATTTCTCTATAAATATGAAAACGGTCCGTTACCTTTGCATGTTTGCAGAAACCGGGCAAAACTAAAGTAACGGTCTATTCTGATTTTCAGAGATATGTCATGTATTGTTTAGCATCAATCTCCAGATTGTTCTGAAATAGGCCTCACTAAGCATCGTAATACTGAGATAAGAGAAGTCAAGTCGATGCATATATAATTAAGAAGAGTATACACCTATCGTCAGAAATAGACGTTTTATTTAGACTTAGACAGTAGGAGCTTTACATAACCCAATCCAGGTGCTAAAAAGCAACTAAAATTATTAAAGATGGCTTGGATTCCAGACTATGTATAGGTACCGTTTTATTTGTTCAACAGGGGTAAACTCAAGTATTAAGCAGGATTCACAATATTTTATCATATTACTGAGAAAAAATGGGGGTCTAGTTATTAAGCGCCACTCTGTTTGCTGGTTTAAGCATCAATTCCAGCTGTTAGAAAATTAAACACACTAAGCATTTTTTCCTATGGATTGTATGGCATACTTATGTCTGTGTTATGTATAGGAATGTTTCTACAAAGATCTATATTACCTTGGTTTGTACATTACATCTCACTCAGTGTTGTATATTTTGTAATTCCGTCAATACTTTTGAATAAATAACATTTACATTAAAAACTTGCTCTTACAAACAGCAAAAATGCAGTTACGAACATAACTAAGTACACGCCTTGCTGAGTATTGTCACTAGAATAGGTAAGTCCTTTTCTTGTGACCGTAATAAGAAAAGGTTCATATAGATTATAGTATAGATTTACAGATAGATAATATAAATATAAAGCGAAAGTCACCAACATGCGCACTTAGTAGAGTACGGTCGCCGGATCTGAGAACGTGAACATAAGCAGTTAAAAAAACCATCGCGCACGACGTTGGCTGAAATTCGCCGATCGTACTTTAGAAATCAAGATACAGCAATACAGTTTGGATCCCATTTGTCAGCACAGAGCAGCACTGTGTCCATACTTAAAGCATGAGCTGTCACCACTTATTTGGTACTACTACATCATGCTCAGTTGATCAGATCAGTTTTGATAATGGATATAAAAATGTGACTGCTAAGGATACTACATCCACAATTTCGATAATTAGACGTGGCCGGGACGATTTACCTCGTGTCAAAATGTTGTAGTATCAAATCTCAAGTAAACGCTACTCAATATAGTATGGGCAGAGTGCGGATCACTGACAATGGCCCGAAGCTAACGCTACTACACAACATATAGTTTTACTAAAGATAACAAACACTGAGACCGTAGATTGCCTGCGCACAGGTCCTTGAGCATTGCATTGATGCCATCACTCATTATCCACTCTGCATTGTTCTAACACATAAACTGAGTCCCTATCCACTCTCCACTGCGATAAATCAACACATATCCTAATAATTAAAGTACTCAACACCTACTTTATTACGTGACGATAGAGACCGTCCAGACTGAAACTGTAACGCCAGCGTAACTACGCGGTGAATTTAATTGGCGCGTTATAAGTCTGAATGCTCTCATAGCGTAGACGTCAATTTCTTATACAGACCTTATAACACGAGTTACACCGTTAGAATAGTGCTATCCCTTAAGGTCGAACTAGCCCTGCGAAAGTGGGTGGATCTTTAGTTAAATAAAACTTGCGTTCGTATATTTCATCTATTAAACTGGCTACAGTGCTCGTCTGATGGCGATCTGTGACGTACAACAAGCGTAGCATTACAATGCTGTCATTGATATGTTAGATGGAATACTATCATAAATACTTGCGTATATTAGGCGCAGTGACACGTTTTTTAGTCCAGTATAAACCTCAACGCTCATCGACAGTACAGTCAGCAATGATTTTGATTCCAGTGTTACAGTTAAGAAAGCTAAGTAAAATTATTGCCGTCCTGTGCTATCATTAGTAAACGAAAGAGAACTGCAATACTTTCAGCTTAAACTTTCGATAATGCAACCAGTGTACGCTATTTTAGAATGATAGACGATGCCATGGATTTTTTAAACTTTAACAAATAGAATTAATATTTTATAATACGAGTAGTCACCATGATCAGTTATAAACTATCCGTTTTGATAATAATTCAAAAAACGTGAGTACTAAGGACACAGTGGGCATTATAGATAACGATTTAGATTTTTGAAAGAATCTTCACACTTATACACGTTATCTAAGCCCGTGAGAATCAGTCGGTGACCACGGTTTTGGCAACTCATTCATGAAGACGGGTAAGTTATTGGATTTTAATCTTATATCTATGACAAAAGTATACACGAGACTTCGTGAAATTAAATAAATGTACGAGATAAATACCAGTTAACTACTAAGCATTTATCTTATAATTACATAATTAGCCAGCGTGGCTTTAAGTTACGTAATCCTTTTCCTTTCTGTCCTTTTCAACACATTAGCCATCCATACTTATACATACCAATAATATTAATTGTAAAGTGTCTCTGTCTTGTCTGTTTGTTACCTTTTCACGGCGAAACGAACGACAAGATGCTGAAATTTGGTACGGAGGTAGAGCGTATTTTGGTGACGGACATAGTAAAATTGCGAGAAAACTGTTAAATTAAGTAAACAGTGGACTGAATTAGACTGAATATTCTTTTACGATTTTTTGAAGTTCCTACTAAATTATTGTTCGATTTTCTCACTGTGATTTTAGACTACGTTCCTAGAAGTTTCAAATTAAAAGAACTAAGCAAATTAGTTTTTTTTTAATACAACTCTCTGTAATGTATGTATAGCTAATATGTGGTTGAAATCTGTCACCATATTTGACAACCTCGCAGTGGGCTAAGGTCCGGCTGAGACGCAGAAAGTTTCGGCTAGTATAATCAGTCATGTGGTACCCATATTTCAAGCTCTGCTTACTTTGGGCCCAAATGGTGCTGTGTGAAATGTCCGGCATTATATATTTATCTTTATTCACTGACATTTGAATGACAAGGATAGACCATACCTTATCGCAACACTAGGCGAATATGTAATTATAAGATATACCCTAGATATATTGGCGGATTGAGGAACGCAGGGCCGTGTTAAGGTGTAAGATCTACATAAGCGTGACGTTGGAGAGGTGTCGACATAGCGCAGTGGAGAGGGACAGCGCCGCTTATACATCCACCAGTGCTTGCTGCGCTATATCCGCGAGGTCGTTGACCGCCGTGAGTACGTGCGTGCGGTACAAGGCGCCTCGGGGAGGAGCACTCGGCTCCGAGGAGGAGGAGGAGTCGATGACGTCATCGCTGGGCTCGTCGCCCGAGCTGTTCTCGGGTGACTCGCAGCGTGAAGACTCGGGGAGCGCTTCATTTGCTGCCTCGGGCTCGGAGTTGTCGTCGTCTGAAAAAGTTTTCAAAAATAAAAATTAGTGGCCTACACAACACATAACACCATCTAAATTAAGCATGTAATATGGCAATCAAATGACCGATAGAATAATTGTATATTTTTGATGTGCAACATCTTTACTTTTGCTTTCCTGCAATCTGTGGGAGTGATTTCGTGAAGAGGGACGGAAATGTGTAATAGGAAGCCGGAGAAGCGGGTGCTATTTCATTTGACCAATGACCGCGCGCGATGTTAGAATTGACCGTCAGATGGTACCAACCTATTTTCCGAGAGGTTGGTACTGTCAGCCAAAAGTGTGTGCGTGTGTGTGTGTGTGACGAGAAAGAGGAAGGGAAATAGAGAAGGAGAGCGCATCAGCTGTGCGCTAAACCTAGTGTTGTGTATAAAGTGTGATGTTATATAAACTAATTCAGGATATAATGTTTAGTTCAGATTTTCATGTTTTTTCGTTTTGTTTGTTGTTAGACTTGTTTCCGCCCTAAATTGCAGAATAACTGATAAAAGTTTGAACATTTTCAAGGTTAAGAAAAAAAATCAATATTTTAAATGGTGAGTTCAGCTTGATAAACCTTTGACGACGTTCGGTTTGTTAGGTTATGACAACTGTCATTGTGCGCGCATGAAAATTTTTAACTTGAAGCATCAATGTCAAACTAAGTGTTTAAATGTAATATATTTTGATTAGTAGTGGCTCTATGAGCTGTATACTTCGCAAACATTTTTCGAAATGACTTTTTTACGTTTTCAATCCCCATATCTCAGCCATTTTGAAAAATTTACAAAATCTGAATAGTTGGGAAATGCGACCGGTAGAGGAGAACATCCGGATAGATGCCGGCCGGACATACGAAAGCATTTTCACCTAAGCTAAAACGGAGACACTCGCTCGCGCTTCGCGCTCGTTCGGTCAATAAACGCGCGGACGAAGCCGCGAACGGGACAGCTAGTATCGAATAAAAAAATGGTTGTCTGTAAAGTCGGTTTACGGACGATAATTTTACGTGATAACGTCATAAGAAAACATTGATGAAGAATTGCATACTTTTAATCTATTAAGATGCGTCACAAGCCGAACGCTTAGGTCGATCGTGCCTCTCCATAGAGGCTATGGAGGCATAGAGAGGCAAAGAGAGGCATAGGCATAGAGGCATAGAGAGCGTGCAAGCGAGAGCGCGGGCTCTCGCTTGCGAGCTCAGGCGGAACGTGATAATGTTTCGTGCGTGCAGCCGGCGTTCATCGATTTATAAGACGTTATCATGTCAAAAATAATTTAGACTTTGGACTTACAGTTAGTATTGTGTGCACAATAGAGTTAGTGGTATAGAGTTACCTGCGGGGTGCAACATACGTTGTTGCATGGCGTGAGCGGCCCGCAGCAGGTCGCGAGCGCACGCCGGCGTCAGGCGAGCGCGGCGTGCGGCCAGGCCCAGTGCGCGCAGGGGGCCCAGCGACCTGTACACCCGTCGCAGTGCCCCCGCACTCGACAGCTCCTCCGTCAGGGACTCCACTATCGAGTTCGTGCTTGAACTTCCGATCTGACAAACGAAACTACTCATTATGCCGCACTGGATATGACATTGCTCATCTTCTCTCAAATGTTCATATGATGCGACATGAGCTTGCGCACGTATTCACGGCGCTCAAATCGCGATATTTTTACCTGAAACTATTTGCTTACTTTCCGTCTATTAGTGTCAGCTGCAAGTTAATACGACGTCAACTTTAAGAGATGATGAATATTGAATATTTAAGACATTATTTCATAATTAAATTCTAAAAATTAAGTTACTTTAAAAACAATTTGAAACTAGTAAGGAGGCAAAATATTGAAAATACATACTATAATTCTTTTATAACTATCATAACTTCAACTAACGAGTTAGAGAATCTAATTTTTCCATGCAAAAGTTAAATTTCTGCGAGCACCGTCTTAAGCAGTTAAGTAGTAGAACCTAGAACCTAGAAAAGTTCGCAGATATGCGCCAAGTACACGATAGGAGTCATAGAGGGGCACTTTAGTCACAGACACTAGATCGAAACAACCAGTGATAGTTGTCTCCCAACGGGGCTGTTTGTTGCATGGAACAAACGCTATAAGATTTTTAAAGTAACATGAGTCAATGAATAAACTATGAAATCTTTGATGAGAAATGATCGATGAAGTATACAAGAATTACACCATACCTTCGGATAGTAATGCTGCATGAATTCGTAGATAGTGTTATCTTCCAACGACTCCCGCTCGTCGATCAATATGGCATCAATGTACTCAGACAGCACGTTGCATTCTAATAGCATCTCTTCTAGTTTCGCGTCCGCCTACGAGGAAACAACAACACTATGTAATTAACGCGTCTTTTAGTTGAATAAATAAATAATGCAGGACATTTAAGACAGCATCATATGGCCCCAAAATAAGCACAGGTTGTGTTATGGGTACAAAGGTACAACATTCAGACTCGACACAAATACTTGCAGATACATACAAACATTTGTCCCGCAGCCGTCTGTTCGTCCACTGCGCCACAGAGGTCGTTTGGTAATTTTTAAGTTTCTTACTAAGATAAAAAGATGAATCTATTCTATTCATATTATGAATGTAAGCTAGGTAAATAATCGCATTTAACTTTTCGTGTAGCGCCATCTAGCGAAAGCTTCTATATTTGTACATGTGTGTTTTTATGTTCATATGTAGCTCAAAAAACCCGTAACGCCCAAGGGAATAAGATGACACTGGGTATAGATCTAGAATAATATATAGGCTACTTTTCTGTAGGTACAAAGCCGCGGTTTGTAGCTAATATACTAACTCCCTTTTGTTTTATGTATATGTGCTACTAGCCTCTACGGATCTAAGTTGTCCGAAATAAAAAGATTTGAATTTGAATTTAAAAATATTATAAATGAAAATGTTAAGAACCTACTCACGCAATAATCGATCTTTAACAATGCTTTAAATTATAATTTGTGAGTTATTAACGAATGTAAGCGAGATAAGACGATACGACAAACATAAGTGAAAGAGTGAGGCAGTTATACAACGCTGTTGCCCCCCTCCGCGCCCCTCGCTTGCCGCCAATTCGACCCAAAAATGAATGACTGCGCAGCTATTTGCAGCAAACTTCTGAGGTATATGAATCCAGTGTGCGTAGTGTAGTAGTCTTACCGGCGTGTGAGCAACATCTCTCCAAAAGGCCGCGAAGTAACTGAAACGTAGCGGCACTGCATCCAGTGCACACAGCGCTGACACCGCTACCAACTGCTCGGACATGCAACGCTGTTGTCTCGCCACGCGACAACACGTTTCTGGAAACAATTATGCTATTTTATATTCACAGCAGGGTATTTTTATCTCTTAGACTTGGTAATGAAAGAGCCTAATTTCGCAGTCACCGTTATATAAAACCACGATTAAACCTCCAGGAAGGTAGGAGCGAAATTGCATATTATAAAAATAGTTGACGATAAAATTCAATTTATTATTTATACAAAATGACTACTCGAAACTCGAAACTCGAAACTCGGGGCTCGAGTTTAATGAATAAGGATGCCAACTGATTTTATCGTCACATTAGGATGATATGTGATTATAAGATCGTTATCATAGGTTTGGCCACGATCTCGTCTGAAATTAAGTGACCATGGGGTCTTGGGCACGTTGCGCCACAGAGGTCAACTTACCGATAAACTTATGGTACGGTCTGTATATCTGTGCGAGAGGTTGATGCGTGTGCTTGTGCAGTGCGCGTGCCCCCCTCGCCCCGCGGCCGGCGCCCCCCGACCCCGCCGCGCCCCGCCCCGCACTGCCCCCCGCCGCCCCGCGCCCCGCCCCCGCCGCGCCCGCCGCCAGTGGGACCAGCGCGCCCAGGGCCGCAGCACCGCCTATCATCACCAACTCTTGGAGTACACCTGTCAATATTACAAAACACTATATAAATAAATCAGTCTTATATATAAAAAAAAGGCGATGTGTGTACTCCGAAACGGCTGGACCGATTTCGATGTTTTTTTATTAAATCTTCAGATTGGACTAGCGGGTGATCCTTTGAAGTTTGGTAGCGATCGGATCAACAGAACTCAGGAACGGCGTGCGAAGCCACAGGCAGAAGCTAGTACTTATAATCATGGACATTTCACACAGCCTCATTTGACCCCAAAGTGAGCAGAGCTTGGGTTATGGGTACCCCATGACTGATATACTACATGTTATACATAGAAACACCCAAGGGTGCGATAGTAAGGGAGACCCCCTTACTATCGCAGTCTCTCAAGATAACTGAAACATGGTTTACCTAAGGATGCGTTCCTCAGCCGGTCGAGTCTATGTTGCAAGTGCAGCATAGTGAGCAGTCGTCGTGCGCACTCGGGCCAGTCCTTGCAAGCGAGTAGCAGCGCGCGTGCCTCCTTGCTATCGCGGCGCGTGCGCAGAGTGCGGCACAGAGCACGCGCCCAGCGTAGAGCCGCACGTAGTTCTGCACGCACTGCCCCCGCTGCCCCTCCCCCGCCGTTACTGCCCCCCGCCCCCCCTCCTTCCACGTACACCGCGTGGAGACTGTGCAACGCCTGTAATAACACACGTCAGCTTATCCTATATTATTCAGGCCATACATAATACATTATACATTGTCTTAACGGTCTGTCAGCTCAGCCGGGCTATTATGAAATTCTGATACTATCAAAACATTGATACGAACTGCGGTAATTTTCTCATTATGAATTGTTATTACGGAAGGTTGATGTTTATTGTAACACATGCTGTAATATGAATAAAAACTATGATAGAATCTGCGCTTACGTAATATCTATTATGCTATTGGTAAACGAAACTGATAAACATTGATTGTATCAATTTGAATTGATTGTATAATTTTGACTTTTAGGGTCAAAATAGGGTTGACGAGTTTTTTGATAAATGTTTCTTTATGTTATCAATAAAAAATCTGAATGTGAATCTGAATCTGACGACCTCTGTAGCGCAGTGAGCTAAGGTCCGGCTGAGCTACTGTATAAGGGATTACTGTAATATTGTTTTTAAAATTGCATGTCTAAAATTGCGGCAACGAGCGGATCGCGGATCAAACTCACCCTGATGAAGATACTCTAGCTAGATGAATCAAAACAATGTCGGTGCCTCCATCGACAAAATATTACGTGAGTAAAACCCGCGTTTATCAAAATGTACAGGACAACTCACGAATGTTTTGAGAGATAAATGTGTCACTAGTTTTTACCAGTGTGTTGAAAGGATTAAATTGATATTTGTGAACGAACTTTTTCATAATGTGAATGTTAGTACTAACTTCAAACGTCATCTGCAGTCCACCGTTGTATACGACGAAGAGGCGATCATCTTCATTTTCGACGAGCGTGCAAAAGGCGGATATTAGGGTCGTCCAACACGTCCTGCCGTTTAGACCTGTAACATTATTTGTATAACCGGTTTCAATAAAGAAACTAATCCTAGCTAGTGAGAGCACATGACATGAACCGCCGCAGAATCGTTTCTTATTGGAACAGGTGTATGAAAATATAATTGAACAACAATGATCCATTAGAAGCACATAATATTTATTATCTACATCAAATCATATTTCTACAAGCAACATAGTAATAAAACAAGAAACGAGTAAAAATATTATATTTCTGAAAGGAGTACTGGTAACATAAACTTGAAGTTACATCATATATCAATCATCATCATCAATCATAATCAATAATAATCAATCAGAAATAAATCATCAATCATAATAATCTTCGGATTTCTGGCAACAGAATACCTGTACAAAAACCACAGAATTTGCTATACAAATTTTGATATTTAAAAATGCAAAGAAAAATCTAAGTTTCTCCATTAGAGACATGAACGATCACTGAAGCAATACCAAAGAAACTAAAAAAAAAACAATGCAATATAGAGAACAAAATACACTAAGACTGTCAGCTGTTTGCTACCAGCAAACATGTTCTTACAAACATACCCTGCAGATACGCGGAAAGCATACTCCTTCTAAACATGGCCGCCTCCCTCCCCTCAGAGGCCTCCATACTGGTTGTCCGCGCGGGAATGCTTATGTCGCTCCCTGGAGGGACGCGTGTGGCACAGAAAAGCCGGTATTAACAGATATCCATTTAACAGGAAATCGCTTAGTAGGTATCTATTAAGAACACCAGTCTTATTCTCATTCTTCTGTAATGGCATGTGTCGTAATAATGTCAATGTCAGTATGTCACAAAGTCGTATCTTGTCGTTGGTCATTTTATATAAAATGGTGCCTTTCATATAAAATAACTGCGGATTATTTTTGCTCGAATCACAAAGAAACACAAAGCTTTTATTCCAATTATTCACACCCGAGTCAATAACTCTAGCTCTATATTAATAACAACACTAATAATAGCTCCAGAAAAATAAAATAATCAACTTCCGAGTTATTTCGAATGCATAATATCGAATCTCAACGTCATTTGCGTATTGTTACAATGAATTAATAGCGCAAAAAATTGTTATTGGTTATTCAGTTCGAAAGCGTTTGATTCTGGGTATCTAACCGATTCATCTTATATTTAATTTCAAAATACACCACTTACCTGATGGTGAGGAACTTATTATGTATTAGTTACTAAACTATAACGTAAATTTGCGAGACTGTCATTGGTTATTCATTTCGGTTTTAATGGGGGAATTTGACGCTAATAGTAGTATCAATGTCTATTAATTCGGTATATAGTTCAAATATATTTTTAAGTTATATGTTATCAATTTAATTTAAAACTTCTTACACTTTGTTTTTGTAGGATTTAGTCCTCGAAACATATGTTGTGTATGCATTTAGTTCGCTCACATTGTATTGTTTTGCTGTGCGCTAAAAGTAATGTTCCAAACCAGATAAAAACTGTATTCAAGTTATATGTATTTTTCATTTGTTTGTAACGTGTATTGTGTGCCTAATAATAAATGAATAAAAGTATACCCTTTGTCCAATATTAGGTACTGTTTTTTTGTGTTTCTTAGGTTATTTTATAACGTTACTCGCTACAACTTACAATAGGCGGTAATTGCGTAGTAAGAGTTATCATACGTCTTGCGTCTAATATAGCATTGCGTATAGCATAAAGCATATATAATCTAATATAGTATATAGAATTGCGTTATAATAGTGACTTTACGCATTGTGATTGATATAGCAGATATTCCTGTTGCTACTGCTAATTTTACGTAATAAAGCCTGTATATCTACTGTTGTTTTGTACTGTGTTGAATTGCGTAAGAATTTTAGGTTATGCTACTGCAACGTTTACGTAATAACTGCAGATTTACTGTTATTTTGTAATGTGTAACCAATATTTAACTATATAAAGGTTGCCTGGAAGAAATCGCTTTTAGCGATAAGGCCGCCCATTCTACAATTTTATTTATATTATTTCTTATGTAATCTTTTTCAATAAAGTGTTAATATATCTATATATCTTACCTTGTAGGTATGCAGAAAGTGTGCTCCGCCTAAAAGCAGCAGCCTCGCGCGTCTCGGAGGTTTCGGTACTGTTGCTGTTGATATTGCAGAAGCTGACGGTCGCTGTGGCTGTGGTTATCGTCGCGGGACTGTTGTTCGTGTTGTTATTGTGGCTCGCACCACGGGCGGCGAGGATTCGAGCGAGTCTGTGATAAAAGTACGGCTTACTTGTATGAACTGGGCGTCTACTCTGTAACTGATTTCGATATATCGAAACGATAAAGTCGTTGAAATTCACGTCGAATTCAGTCATATTGACAATTGTTTCGTTGTCAAATGCAAATGATCTTGTTATGGAGGATTACGACATCGAGTGTCAAGAGTAATTTCGGTCGTTCCATCGCTCAAAACGAGACGTAACGAGTAGCTAAGAGTAGGGGTTTTTACAATTATCGACCTGATATAACGTGTATCGATTTGGAGAGTAGGCCTGAAGAACTAACATGCAGGGATAATAATTGAATTTTGTCGTTCCAACATATCGTGTGGCGACAAAGGGTATCTCTAAGGAGAAAAATAGGTAATAGACACATATTTATTTGTTACTCAAGCACACAGTATATTTCAAATAAATAAAAATGAATAAAACAGCGAGTATGCCATAGTACCAAAAATGTTTCAGCATAATATGCCTCGACACTGGGAGGTAGCTAGGCGCTGGTATTCTGTCGAAACCTTTAGCAAAATGATCCTGTGAGATATATATGAGGCGTGTTGTCTAGATCTTTAAATAATGTGAAAGAGAAGTACAATAAGGTCATGTGCATGCGTCTGCATGGTGTCTAACTCATTGGGCGTAATAGATTGGCGGAAAAGTACTAAATATTTGTCCATCCGTTTAATGTATATTTTAGAGTTTAACAAAAATAAATAAATAAGTAATAAAGAGGAGGCTTATACCCAGCAGTAGGTGCAATCGGACTGAATGATGACGTTGTTACAGCTATATACTTATATGTAATTATATATGAAAATATGAATAAATACATAAATACTTACAACTTTAATATGGAAATAATTAGATTGAGCCGTTATTAGCAGCAGCGATATACAATTTGAATTGACGTTTATGTATCTTTACCTTAATAACTCATCAGCAGCGGCGGGATACAAATGTGCGTGCGGCGCGATGTTCCTGAACGCCCAGTGGATGTTCTGGTGCTGCGCGAGGTTCTTAGCGAAGGCGCCGGACCGCCGGCAACAGAGCCGCAGGATCGCGTAGTACGGAGGCAGCATGGCGCGGTTGTATGCCACCACTTCGCCGTCTTCATGATCGGCGCTGGAACATACGAGTAACTTGAGCGACAGCGCAAGAGCCCTCGCTCTGCTCTGACAGTTAACTGACACATTTGAAATGTATAAACTCTCTTGTATTAGTGTTTCGTAGTTAAGGTAATTATAAGATGGATCATGCAAAAAAGGGCTTGAACCAAGACGAGCTTCTTTCCAGTTTTTCCCGGGCTTGGGTTAGGAGAAATTGGCACCTGAATTCACCTAGTATGTAAGCCGTTTCAAAGTGATCCTTGTGATTGTATTTAATTAAATACTACAGGAACCAGATGACTGATAGAATACTTATAAACTAGTGGTCACGCACTGGTCGAAATTCGACCATAATTAATTAATAATTAATGTATTTTTTATGCATAATTTAAAAAAATATTAGGATTCAGCACTCCTTCTCTATATAAAGAATAAGTACGCGAAATTTCATACTCCTCCCTTCGCTTTTTTAAATGATTAATTTTATATTTTTAAATACTTTCATATTATGCAAGCCTATATGATAAGTTAGAACGAGGAATCCCAAAAAAGTCATCGGAATACAAGATATTTCGTTAAATTCATTTAATTACTGGAAAATTTGATGCTGAATCACGGGACTGGGAACAAAGATGTAACCAGTACAGAACAAAGAAGCAAACAAAATCATCCACGCTCACTCACTGCTGTATTTCACAGGTTTGGTAAATATCTCAGAACCCTTGTTACAGTGGTCTATTTATTTTTATACATAAAGCGTTAGGATCAATATAGTTTCTTTTCATACTTTTCTTGGACTAGAGTTAGGAGGAATCGGCACCTAGATTCATCTAGTATATAAGCCGATCCGAAATGTATGATTTAATTGAATATGGTCAATTCTGATGACGGAATTATTAAAACGCTCAAAGTAGTGTCCATACAACAGGGATGCATTCAAGGACTAACTTTGCAAACTGCAAACTTCATTGATCTGTCAAGACCGACCGAAGTTAGCTACAAAAACAGAAGGCGAACTCCACAAAAATATTTGAACAAATAGCAACTCTTTCAACAACGTAACAAAGTGCAATTCAGCTCACACACGCGCTTAATGCCAAACGCTATATATACCACATAGTGCCTCTCTTTCTATCACGTACTTCTATCTCACTTTGCGAGGTAATTCTATATGAATTTACACAGTGTGTATACACATGTAACACATCATACGGAGTGCGTCTGGCCTGCCTATACCACGAGCGCTATTGAATATACCAGCTATCGTAATGTACTGACCTAATACATATAATATTTATACCACACCTACTGAGAATCTTACCCTTTCCTTTTCCAAATATAACTTAGATAGTACATCATTTCAGGCCTATTTAAATGCGGGACGGAAAAAGTCCCGAAAAGAAAAAAAATGGAAATTCATTTCTAACGCGTTTAGCGGGAGAGAAAAGTGTATGGAAATCTATTTCTAACGTGTTATTTTTTTTTATTTCTTCATAGATCAGCCGGTAGCTATGGTTATTTTCATTATAGGTCAAACTACAAAAAGTTTTTACTCCAAGTCCGCCAAATTATTAATTCCTCTTCCGGTTTCCGAACAATATTTTGAAAAAAGAATCCAAGTAATAAAGGCATGCGCGGGAATTTCTTCGAAATTAGAATTTGGGTTTTATAATTTTATTTCAATTCAAACATTTTTATTTTATTTTCCTCGTAGGTGTAGTATAAAGCACTATGTATCATATCACTCGGGAGAATGTGCGATTCCTACCTCGAATGTTTTATGTGACTCAAATGACACACTCGATAGGAATTGGGCACTTTCTCGTCTAGGTGTACAATGTACTATTTCTGTACTTTTACTATAGAGATTTAATATCTCCCATTAAGTTTAATATAAAATGTTTGCATTAGATCAAAAAGATACTGGCTGATAATAAAAATCGGCTGAATAAACCGACTTGGTGAAAAAAAAACAAATGGCGCGCATTTTGAGCCATTGTAAAACTTTGATTCTTTATATTTTTAGTTTGAGTAGGTTTATTTTATCACAGTAGGTAGATTGGTAGTTGAAAGAAAAGTCAATAACGCACCTTGCTAAAGAGAGTTGTTAATGCACTCGTGCATTAACAACTCACTTTGCGCTCGGTGCAACTATCTACTATTGCAGACTCGACAATACTCACAGAATGTAGTTATAGGCGATGTGTTTAGTGACTCGCGAGTGCGAGATAGCCAGTTGCACGTTCTCCGGACAGTCGACGGTGACGGCGTGCCAGAAGGTGAGTAGTGCCTGCTTGTTGGGATGCACGGCCACTGACGGCTCAGACAGCGCGGGGTGGTATAACTCCCATAGGTCGTTGAAGTATTGCCCGAACTGAAAATAAATTGTTATAACATAACTAGTTGCTTCTTATCGTGTCACTATTTATTTCGAACCAGTGTGATGAGGTAATTGAAAGGCGTCTTTGAGGCTCCTTTCGTGCACTTGACACTTTCTAAATAAAATAAAAAATAAAAAGATAATGCGATACCTTTCACACAGCATACCTCTGGCTCCAAAGTAAGCAGATATTTCATTCCAATCCGTCTTGTCGTTGCAGTAAGCAACCACAATATTTCTCACATTCACGTCTGTAGATTGACGATTCCATATGACATCGTAACAATCGTAACAAACCTATTAGCGTAGTATGAGCATGTTATGGGGAGTGATGAATGTCATGTGACGGAAGATATGAATGTGGATAAGAAAGAAAAGATAGATATATTGTGTGAAAGACGACATGAGTGAGAAAGGCGTGGATAGTTAGATGACGAATGATAATTAGAAATCGAAAAAGAAAACATGTTGTGCTGACCACAATTAACGTAGGAT
Organism: Lampropteryx suffumata; assembly: GCA_948098915.1. Lineage (NCBI taxonomy): Eukaryota > Metazoa > Arthropoda > Insecta > Lepidoptera > Geometridae > Lampropteryx > Lampropteryx suffumata. Next base: position 8,555,603 of record OX402563.1, read on the forward strand.
AAAGACAGGAATATGGTGAGGACAGGGAAAGCGGGGAGAAGATAAAGGAAGTTTAAGTCTTGCCATGGATGGTATGATGGTAGAGTCAACTAAAATGATTCCTTTAGTGAAAGAGATGGGATCTATGTCAACCAATATAAGGTATCTACTCAATATGCGCCAGTAAGTTGAAGTTGAAGAGGTTAGCGTGGTACGGGCAAGTCATGTGGAGGAAAAAACGACATGTCACAGTAAAGGTGATGGATTTTAATGTGGATGGTAGACCTTAGAAATGATGGCTGAACTGTGTAAGAAAGAAGTGACTAGAGATGACGAGTAATAAGGGGAAGTGGAAAACCCCCACTTAGTGGAAAAAGAGCAGGAATATGATGATTGATGATGTTAATATAAACCCTAAAATCTAGCCTAAAATTTTGAGAGAATGATGACCCTAACCCTAAAACTATAACTTACCATGAGTTTCTCGACCCTGCTAACGACACAATACGACATAACACCAAAATAAGCGGTCAACTTCATAGTGCCGTGGACCGCAATGTCGGTGTATTTGAGAGCCGCTTTGAACTTCCCAAGCAGCATTGTGTACACCTGATGGAAGAAATGATTACATTACACTAAGAAGTATTCATAAATACGCGTTGTATTAGCTCCCTGACTGTCAGGACGCCACGTAATGTCTTCTTCTTTGTTAATGGCATGTGACATAATAATGTCAATATTGCCTGTCTCAAGTGTTTATATTGTTGGTCAGTTGTCAATTCTAAACGTCATCGCGGAATGGCCTTCTAGAATTTTCACGGGATTCCTCGTCGTTCAAATCACATTGCACCTTAATACACTTATACTTAATTCAATCGTCAATACTTGTCCTATATAGTCACAATTTATTCATTAAAATTCCGCTAAAATTACTGAATAAAATATGCAATAAAACGACTAAAGAATATTAATTTAGAAGTGCTATGTTACTTCATGAAATGACAAACGAAGAATCCCACGTAATGTCGTTTTCTAAAAAATGCTTGACTGTCACGACGCCAACTTGTCGCGTATCGTTCGCGCGCGGGCGCGTTGTACGTTTAATTTGAACATTTAGAAATTTAGAATACATATTCTACTATAACTTTTGTAAAACTATCATAAGAAGGACAAAGAGGGAAAATAAATTTACAGACTAAAAAACTGAAGCCAAGTAAAGAGATTATAACAACTATTCAGCGATGACATTTATGTCAAAGATATATGACTCGAAGTACAATAATTTACCGGTCTTCGTGAAATAAGTAAAATTGTAAGGCCTCAGGTATATAAACGTTAACCCAGCTATGCTTTTTATACAATATACTAAATTATCTAGTTTCAGCATAGTTTTTATGCACGGCTGTATCCACTACCCGAATGCTTGGATGTCATGTCGTACCAGCTGATTATTTTAATAAAATTTGGTACTTTTATAGGTTTAAGATATACCTGGATTAAGATATGGAATACTTTTATCCTAAGAAACAACTATGTTTATATACCTATTACAGAAAATGAAAACAAGGCCACAGTATTTTGAGAAAAAAAATAAGTCTGTCGGCGATAAAAATAAATAAATAAAAATAGCCTTTATTCACTGATTTTTGTAATTTTTGGAAACTATCAACTCCACCTACAAGTTATATTACATTATTAAATCTAAAAACTATGTTATAAATACACCGGTAATGTAATTTTATTATAGTTCGGAGCGCTGCGTTGTACATCCTTACCTGATGCAACGTATGGTGTGCCGTATCAGGCAATTTGGTCGGATGGTGAGGTCTGGACCTCGAGTAGCCGGCGCGGAAGTGTTGCGAGGGCACTAACGCGACCAGCAGTAACGCCGCCGCCGCTCTGACGCGCGCCGCGTTGGCAGCCAGCAGTTGTGTCTCCACCCACAGTTCAGCTGTTCGGAGCGCCCATGCATGCGCTGCTTTATTTCGTGGCACCTGAATTGGAAAATTGCAATCATCAAAACACAAGAAAATTACTCAAAGTCATAATTTTCTTAGAAAGCTTTAATCAATGTTTTTGTCAGCCCTATAAGTAAACATAACTATTGAAATCAATACATATATCTATATATAGATATGTGTATGTATGTATAATCGACATAGACTTCGAAACGGCTGGACCGATTTCGATGAAATTTTTTGGAAATCTTCAGATTGGCCTAGCGGGTGATCCTGTGAAGTTTGGTAGCGTTCGGATCAACAGAACTTTTAATTTTTTTCATCAATCAAATTTGGTATGGATATAGATTGTATCTTAGGAACGGACATAGGCTACTTTTTATGTATGTACTATGCGTGCGGAGCAGCGGGCAGAAGCTAGTAAGTAATAAAACTCAAAATGTACCCCCTTGAATCGTAATATGGACAGATAGTTCTAAAATTATATAAAGTAGGATAATCTTACAAGACACGACCTCTTTCGCACGCTTTTAAATATGAGTTCCATATTTTAATTTCGTCTATATTTGTACCAACAACTGGTTACATGGCCAACACAGGAAGCAAAACTTTCTCATAAAATATAAAATGTAAATCCATTATTGGCTTTAGGATAAATGCGTTAGATTAAGTAATATTGTATATTAAGAGCTGTGGATTTTGTTTAATAAATAAAATAAAATAAAAATAAATCTTATTCAAATGACAATACTTGTTAGTAAACGGTAGCGCCACCCTCACCTGAAGAATAAGATGAGATAAGATGGTTGCGCAATCATTTTTATCAGCAAAAGACATGATTAACAGTTTATAGAAGTTAATCACACAATGCATTTGTTAACTAAAAGATAAGATGATTTTTAAAATTTACCTATGTGTAAAATTATTTCTCATATAAGTGAAGTTTATAATTTCTTTTTGAGAAAATAAATATTCTACAAACGTATAAGCTTAACACCTGATTATAGTAAAATGTCTTCAAAATTATGAAACTTCTTTTATATAAAAGGAAAATGCAATTTTTTGATAAGCGCATCATTTGAGAACGACTAAACCGATTAGGTTAAATTTTGTTTTAAATATTCGTCATAGTACGAAACTTTTTTTAAAAGAAATACATAAATACATATTTTTTTATTTGAAAACTGAAAGTATTTTTTTTATGGGATTTTCGTAGAGATTAGAATAATATAAGTAAATCGTATTTGTCTATGACAAAAATAATAACCTTAATTATTGTTATAACTGATTTTACAAACTTAACACTAATTCTTAAAAATGAATACCTAGGCACGAAAATATATTTTCTTGCGGTAAGTAAGATTGTAACTAAAGCCGATTTTCAGTCAAGTGACTACCCTCCGTACTAGTTGACACTATACGACTGTTCAGAATAACAATAATGCCGGACATTTCACACAGCTTCATCTGGTCCCAAAGTAAGCAGTGCTTGTGTTATGGGTACCACATGACTAATATACTATATTTTTTAAATAAATACATATTATACATAGAAACACCCAGACCCGAGACGAATACTTGCAGATCATACCAACATATATCCCGCGGCGGGACTCGAACCCGCAACCTTCTTTGTCTCAGTCGGGTCTTGCCCACTCCGCTACAGAGGTATACTACTTATATACTTTTTTAAATACATACATATTATACATAGAATGTTTGTAACGTAGGCTAACTAACCTGTAGAGCCAGCCATTCAAGTGCGGCGTGCGGACAGACGTCGGCGACATCCCACAGTTGCGCGGTCACGAGCTGCGTGAAGCAAGGCAAGCCGCCCGTCGAGCCGGCGCCGGAGCCGCTGCCGTCAACAAGCAACGTCAGAAGCTTGAAAAATGGGCCGCAGCTCTGTGGACAAAAATATGGCTTATCTCTGCTTGTCATGTCTATCACATGCCGGATGAGCTGTGGACCAAAATCACAAGTTAGTGGAGCCCCGAGACAGCGAGACGGCGCCGTCGCAGACCCAAATTTTCGTGTAACGAGCAAAGCAACTCCCATGTTTTTCTTAGCAAGCGAAGCTAGTTCATTCATCACACATATTTTGACACTATCACATTTGCACTAATTACACACAACCTAATTAAAAGTGCGAGTGAAGCGAGCAACAATTTTTTTTCATTACAAAATATTTTTTTTCCCTTATACCCCTACCCCAACCTCTAACAAATTTTAACACCTTATTGCAACCTCGTTATTTAAATGTTTTTTAATATTCAAAAATTACTTTTACTAAATTTATTAAGGAATTTAAATGCAAAGTTTAAAATATGAGAGTTCAAAGAATACAATATTTCATACAAAAATGGCGAGATAATCTTCGACACATTTGACAGAGCTTGGGTCTAATTGCTTCAAAACCGAGATGACTGGAGAGAACAAGGGGAGGTTTTCCCCCAACAGTGGGCACAGTGGGGTAATCGTAATCCCATTTGTCAAGTTTTTCAAATGGAAGTGGTTTGTCAACACGCTTATCCCCGACGGGGAACAATGTCTAGCGTTTTTCCTGTTCGTTTCATTGATCCCCAGCTTCCCATCTTCTAATATTAATTTATTTTAGCAAAAATCAACAGCTCCAATAAATAGTTATTAATAATTATAATATAAACATTGAGCAAACAAGTCCTTGCTGATAGCATTAAAATTGTTGTTTAGTAAGTGATCATTATCCCTTACAAAAAACACTGATATAAACATTTTCAAACCACGTTATTTTCATCGTACAAAACTGCAAACTAGCATGCGGACCATCTTTTACATTTAACTAAAGTATGTAGGTACCATTTTGTTCGATAACATTTTGCCATCTTGTAGGTAGGGACATGATCCCATTGCTATAGAAATTTTGGGACTTCTGATCAAAATAAGTGGTTTTGGCAGTCCTTTCGTGATGTTAACCTGACACTGCCTAAAGAATTCTGAAGAGACCGAAACAGGTGGAAATCGGAAGGTGCAAGGTCAGGACTATACGGCGGATGCATTAACTTCTCCCAGCCAAACTCTCTTAATTTTTGCTGAGTGGCTAAGGATATGTGAGGTCTAGCGTTATCATGATGAAAAACCACACCCCTTCTGTTGATTAATTCCGGCCGCTTTCTATCAACTTCTTGCTTTAATCTCATCAGTTGTTCGCAGTAGAGTTCAGAATAGATGGTCCTGCCTGGTGGTAACAGCTCATAATGAATAATGCCCTTCCAATCCCACCACACACACAGCATCACCTTGTTGCGAGCTAACCCGGGTTTCGCCACAGTCTGTGAAGTCTGACCGGCCTTTGACCTTTTTCGCACGTTCTTGTCGTACGTGATCCACTTTTCATCACCAGTTATCAGCTTCTTCAAAAATGGTTCGGTTTCATTACGTCGTCGTAATAAAGAATCACAAATGAGTACACGGTTCATTAGGTTTCTTTCAGTGAGCTCGTGAGGTACCCAAATATCGAGCTTTTTTGTGTATCCAGTTTTTTTCCAGTCCAGTCCAATCAAGTCCAGTCCAGTCCAATCAAAGGTAAACACAGTACTCCTTGTAGACAGAATATATGGCACTAATTAATGCACAGTAACAATTTTCTATACATCATGTGATGTATAGAAAATAGGCTAATGTTATTTAAGTAATATATTAAAAACTCACCTCTGTATGTTTGGCGATGCCTTGAAAGATCATGCCGACAATCTTCTCGGCTAGACTCTCGTTCCACCGGCATAGTGCGAATATGAGCGACCGAGTTTGTTGCAGGTTGAGACAGTCGCGCGTTTGCTGGTAGATGAATGGGAAGCCCTGGTAGAGAAGTAACAGTGAGATATAGGTACACATGAGTAGGTACGAATTAACCGTAAAGGCTGGAAAGTGTTTGAACGACGCGAGTGAGAAATGACGTCGGTCGAGGATAGCTATGTTCAATTAAAAGCAAGAATCCAAATGATGACCACGTTTTCAGTTTTGAGATAAACATTTTTATTGTTTTATTAATTTTTCGATGAAGACAGGTTTTTACCCTCTTACTGTCTTGTCGAAGGCACCAACACTATATCGAATCATCTAGAGAATCTTCATCAGAATGATTTTGATCTGTGGTTAGCCTACTTCCGCTCACGTTCGCGAATTTCGGTGTAAAACAAGAACGCGAGCGAATCGCAGATCAAACTCATCAGGATGAGTTTGAGAAACACTGGTTTTTATCTATTCAGTGTTTATCTTATATATAGTTTCTAAAGTGAAGGATAGCCACGCTTATATAGCAGGTCGAAACCGAAGCGTTGCTTTGTGTTCCTTTGTGATTCGAGCAAAAGTAATCAGTGTTATTTTATATGAAAGGCACAATTTATATAAAATAACAAATGACGAACGACAAAATACATATTTGTATTAGTTTTATGAATTTAATCTTTCTCTTTTCCTCCTTTTGTACACTTCATACCCACCCATTCGTTTTTAATATCTCTAATTCCCAAGATTTGCTGGAAGAGAACTCTTTTTAGGGTTAAGCTTGCCTGTGTACATGCCATTATTGATTAAGTTTAGATTATGTATTTTTTTTGTGTACAATAAAGAATAAAGAGTGAAGAACATACGACTAATATATTTTATATTTTACTAATATATATATTTTGATATTGATTTGTGACATACTATAAACAATATAAACACTAGACACTGGCAGGTTGTCATATATATGACAAATGCCATAAACGAAAAAGAAGAAGAATATTCGTATCAACGATAATTTAGTCTAGCGAAATTAAATCAAGGTCACTACCATGGAGTGAAGTAACGCCTTCGCATCGGGCTCAGGCAGTGCTAGCACGCCGGCGGGGTCACGTGACCTCTCCACCAGCCCAGCCACGAGCGCTACCATCTTGTCCAACGCGCCGGGTCGCAGCTTGTCTCCAGCGGACTCCGCGTTCCCGCTGGCGCAGCCGATGCCGCTGCCGCTAGCTTCCTCCGTAGGGGACTCTAGCTGTAGAGGCAAAGTTTATTAATAAATATTGGTGGGCAATCCACACGACACCATTTAGCCCCAAAATAATCACAGCTCGTACTATGGGAACCTGATGACTAAGTATTCGGTGATCTTACTAATGTTATTAATGCGAAAGTAACTCTGTCTGTGTGTTTGTTACGTTTTCACGCTTAAACCGCTACACCAATTTTGATGAATTTTGGTATAAAGATAAATGGGACCTTGGAGTCCCATCTAAGAACAATGAATAACATAGACTACTTTTTATGTAGGTACCACGCGTGCGAAGCTAGTTGATTATATATTTTTAAACAGATGCGTAATACAGAAGGCAGAATTAGTGTAGAGTGTAGTGAATGTGTGTTGAGTCTACACCAACTAAGTGTAGAGACCAGCCGCTTTATAGGCGCTTCATACTTTTAATATCTACTTGATTCCAAACAGATTGGTATACGTTTGAGTGTTTCGAATCTCAGCCTCAGCGGTGATAGTATTAGGGGAGCGACGCGACGAGCCCCAAAGTTAGCATAGCTTGTGTAATTGGTACCACATGACTGATATACAACTTATATACCTTTTTTCCTTAGTAAATAAATATTTAAATTTAATGTGATATATATGTTTAAATTGTTATTTTGTATTTTTATTTCATAAGGTGTACAATAAAGTTATAGTGTATTCTATTCTACATACATATGAAGAAAAGTAGGCGAAATAATATGGTAAATAACCAATCAATTAGTTCTAAATATTACTTTATTAATCTGATTGTGTTAATAAATCAAAAGTTATTTTTCGTTGATTTCTGAAATGTATTAGAGTTGATTTCCGGTTAGTCATTTCCGTTAAAGTTCCGTTGAAGAAAATATATTTGTATTTTTTTTTTGGTTTTTTTAAGTTGATTTTTGAGAGTGCTGGTATAATAGTAAGTTCATTTCCGTTTCAATTAAAATTAGTCACGATTTGACTTTTTATTTTAAAATGTTATGAAAGCGGAAACGCAAACGTTGCCAATGATTTCCGGGGCGTCTGGACAAAGGTTTAGTGATACATCTTGCTTTCAAATTCGGGGGCAGTTATTTTTGAGGCGCTTTGTGACCGCTTAATTCTGTTACTAAGGTGATAGTTTTAAGAATATTCAGGTAAATTCAAATAAAACTGCGTTACGTGTTTTGTTTACTTCGTTGCCTGGAGAACCCGTTAGCGCATATAATAATGGAAGGTGGCAAAACGAAAAATGGCAACAGATGCAGGATTTTAAGTGTATACGGAAATAACACGCAATCGCTCTAGACGTTTAGTTAGTAAAAACGGGCCCGGCAAACGTCACACATTACGTACGAAGTAACATGTACATTACCTATTACGTAAATTCAAAGAGAACTGATATAGTTACACGATAGAAAGACAGGCACTATGTAGGTAAACATAATTTTAGGCACGAAGCGCTTGTAGCAAGAACTGCTATTATAATTGTAATTATAGGATGACATACCACAGAGTTGTTCTGTCCAAGATAGAAGTTCACCATACTGCTGATCGCGTTGATGCGAAGCATGAACTTGCCCTCTTCCTCGCCCATCTTACTGAACTCGTACAGTAAGCTGAAGTACTCTGTTAAATGCCTTAAGTGGGACCTGGCCCCATTTTCCATCTGTAAGTACACAGAATAAACATAAGTATTAGATACACTTACTTGATATTAACGGATGCCGCCATTAAGCATAGATTTGTACCATCTGTTTCTTTAAGAGTCTAATAGAGTATAGTGTTAGTTATCTGTTTGTATCTAAATGCGCGATCCCAACTGGGGAAACAGGATTTAGCTAGGAAGTATAAGGGTCCACGCTTTAACGGGTGAAGTTTTTATCGACGTTTTTTCTGGGATCTTATAAACATGTTAAATTGACAACTACGTCAAAGTAATACGGAAGGTGTATTAGGTGTTTGCACCAAAGGGAGGTGAGAATTGGAGATATGTAAAATCAACCAACGATATTGCCGGACGAATTTAAAGCTTACATAAAGTATTTTAAAGAAAGCGTATTATAATTTAAATGATTATATTATTGATAAGAATGAATGGCCTCATGTTGTTCTGTCCTCAGACAGTTATTCGACACATTTGAAATTTATAAACTCTTGTATTAGTTTTTCGTAGATAAGGTAGTTATAAGATGGATCATGCAAAAAAGCTCTAAAAAAAAAAAAGGACCGGGACGAGTTTCTTGCTAGTTCTTCTCGGGCTTGGGTTAGGTGGAATTGGCACCTAAATTCACCTAGTATGTAAGACGTTTCAAACTGATCCATTGTATTGAATCATATATCTTTTGACTTGACTTTGACATGATGACGTGATTCAATTTGATACTTTTTCTCTAAGTTTAGGCCTTTTTTTTTTTATTTAGTCTAGGCACACAATACACGTTACAAACAAATAAAAATACTACTAAAATACAAAACTAGACTAGAATACAGTTTTGATTTGGTTTGAAACATAACTTTTAAGCGCACAGTAAAACCATATTAATAGGACTTTAGGATTCATGACGCTACTATTCAACTTTAAAACCACCTATTAGCGAATGGTACTTACTAATGATAACAACATCCTTATAAACCTAGTAACACAACTCGCTTCTCCCAACTTGCTATTATCCTCGCCTTCTTCCATACCCTGTAGGTACAAGGCCGAATGACTAGATCTGCAACAATCGAACATCAACCTTATTAATGCGAACTTAATAACTAAATTATGAATTGAATGGAATAGAAATGTCTTACCTGAGCCTTTGTATAACGTGCATACAAAGCCTTTGAAACATTTGCCGGACCATCTGATTCGGACATTTTATTAATACCTGAAAAAGAAAGATGGCATTGATTTACCAGGACAAAATAAACATGGCTAGTATTGACTGGTTTCTAGTATTGACTGGCCTCTCAGAACAGTTGGTAGTAGCTCTGTCTTCTACACTGTAGGTAATGTTTTGATTAAGGTAATGGACAAAAAATATTGTTGTCTTGTGGAATTTAAGACATAAAAATAAGTTATGCTCAGTCCTAGATGCTGTTATGTAGATAGTTCACCAATATTTATTTATTTATGGTTACTTACTTGCATGGGCCACCAAGTGTCTTCAGCCATGTGACTCAAAAACCACTCAGACGCCGCCGCTGACGCGTTAAACTGCTTTGTAACTAACTCCACCCATGACACCATTGTTGGCTAAACCAGAAAAAATATACATAAATATTTAGGGTAATAACCTCTGATGGTTACTGGGTAACCAAAACAGATGGCGTACTATCTGTAGGCACATGTTTTGGCAAATGTAGGCAAATGCCTACCATCTTAGAAACATAACATGTTTAAAAAAACCAGGTCTGATCGATACGAAGTTTGGTATCCTGTTACTTCAATGATATTGCTAGAACACTGTAACCTTAACCTGATGCTGCAGCAACACCTGGAACCTTCAGGATTCACAGCTCCTCACCAACTTAGCAGAGTTATCGTTTTTAGGCTTATTGGAATAGTCTCAATGCATACGTTATAGATAAATGTTTTATGAACCGTAGGTTCTTTTTTTCAATACATTATACTTTTAAGTTGGCTTCAATAATATACACAGATAGAAACTTAAAACTCCCGTCTGCTTCAAGGGTTAATAATATTAAACACAAGTTGTATACCTTTTCTTTAGCGTGTATAAAAGTTTCAATGAAGAACGACGTCGAGAGACGGGCGGCAATTTCTGTGATTTCTGGCTTCAGCGTGATTAGCGACTGGGGTACCGAACTGCACATTTGACCCATGAACCTGCAATCAAAAATTTACTTTAACATCTTGTTTTTTATTGCTCTTATTCATAAATCATCGTTTTACACTCTACGAAGTTGTCTAAACTTGTCATACAAATGTCAATAGAAGAGACGGCTATCGATTACGGTTTGGTGGTTAAAAGATATTCATATTAACCTTACTAATCTACCAAATTTTGTTATGGGGGTATATTTTACATCTATCTTTGAACAGCTTCTGAAAATTCTTAACAAATAAATATCTAGATCATCCTTAAAGAGATATGGATAACATTATTATGATAATAAATATTATAAATTCAATGTTTGGGAGTTTGTTACTCGCTCACGTACTCACTGTATGAATGAAATAAATAGTAAATAGTCTGAAATAAGACATAGGCTACCATTCACCTATACATCAAGTAAATGTTTAGAGTAGACAGACCAAATTGTACAAGTTAGGAGTTTACTTTTTTCGCTTGTGGTACCAAACTGGTCCAGTCTCAGCATTAATGCCACTCCTATGGGAGACAGCGCTGGTTTTTAGACTGAGCCTTAGAGGGTGACATCACGGGCGGAACATTTATACATAAATATACAAAACACATAAATTAAATAACTGCAGTAAATTCTCACGTGAAATAAGCGTGCTGGAATATGTTCTTATCGTGCAAGAACTGCATGTTGTCGTCCCATATCCACTTGAGCAGTTCTTCCGGCAGTTCTACTACGGGCGGGATAGTGGTCGTCACTTCTGGCCGCCGCTCCACTGACGCAGTCGGACTCGACTCTCCAGTCGCTGTTGATGACTGGAAGAGAAGTGTGTGCTCATTATTCTTCTAGTGTTGGTACATCACCACTCGACGTTATTAATATGCATGGTTTAATTAAATTTTGGCCTAAGAATCGTTTTGGTGTAGAAACTAGAGTTAAAATAAAATCCGCCCGGCGAATAACGCCGGATAAATTAATTGAACACTGACAAGATATAATTTTCACTATAAACGAGATATTTACTATGAATAACATTGGTTTTTTTTGTTCTAAAGAACAAGATATGGCTAGGCTGACTAAACTAGGTTACTAAATAACTGTCAGTGTTATAATTATTTTGTATTTACTTGGGCCTTTGTTTAAATTTGTTATTTATTTTCAGTCATGTTGCCTGAAATAAAGAATTAAAAATTTTTAAGGATTTTTAATAGACTTCAAAAAAGTTGGTTGTTACCTCATAAATTCATAATTTATAAACCGATTTGAAAAATGTATTATTAAGCTGCATTTTTTTTATTGTTACCTTATATGTCCGTCATCGATTTGAAATCTGATTTCTTGTGAAAGGATATACTTTTCGATTGGTCCCATAGAAATTTCATCAAAATCAGTTCGGTAGTTTGTTTTTTAAATCAAAATTGCTGGATAAATATGTCGTCCAAGTAAAATAAATTTCGTAATATGCTTTTCTGTGACTTTCCAGTGGTGTTCCACTGTTCTAAAAAGCGTAATATAAAAACATTTTTAACAGACTTCAGAAAAAGGATAGTTCTTAATTCGGTTGTATTCTTTTTTAATATCCAATGAAGTCGGGTTTCCTTTTAGTTTTAAACTACTGTTTATTCCGAGATTATCAGTGTCATCATAACACAGGGACTGAAGCTACTGAAGACATGTTTGTTTACAATTATATCGTGGAAGGGTGATACGACAATACGTAAAGCTGCGGTTAAACTGCTAAGGGAAGCTGAGGGTATGTGACTCCGAAGAGAGTTAAATGACCGAACCCGATGAGTGTAATAGTACAACTGCTTTATTGTTTCCACCAATGATCGATAATAATTGCAGCGTAAGGCAATGCAAGCTAGGCTAATTTAAATATAAAATATCTATTGCTATAAGTTAATTGTACATGTACGCGTTAGCTCCTACGAAGGGGATAAATGGTACTTTCTTAATTAACTTTGTTATAGAGTGTTGTGCTTAGAAAATAGAAATGGCGACTGGCTCCGTGTACCGTTTTTCTGTTTTGCAAACTATATCAAATCTACGTTTCGCATAAACTGCAGTAGGGTCATAGCCAAATTGGGAATGTTTTATGATGATCGGAAGACCTCTCAGTCTCGAAAAATTTTTTTATCAAAATTTTGGCAGCACGAGCACTAGAGTCTAGACTAGACTAGGTGGCGGCAAAAATACTGCATTGTACAAAATATGTAATAACTCTACAACCAAACCATATTTTATCATTCTGTAAACAACAATGTACTAATTGATATATTACCTATTTATCAGGCTTAAAATTTCGTGTTTAGTCAAATACTATATTTTATAATAAATAGTTTAGTAATAAATCACTTCGAAATCAGTAGCATGGCAACGAACTTTTTCCCGCCTTATCTAGAAGTTATTACTATGTATTTCTTACAATCGATTATCCAAAAATACTTATAATGAGCAGAATAAACAGTTTTTGTAATAATAAACACCCCTTACCATCGATAAATCTAGTAAATCCACTATCAAATCACAATCGAATCACAATCATAGGTCACTGAACTCACACAGACCAGGCGCGAAACGCGAATGCACATAAAATACTAAACGAACACAGATGATGCAATGTTTTATGTTCAGAATGTAGATAATATATCAAAGAACGTAACTCAATAAACTTCTCCATACAAAAGTAGACTGTAAACATGTAAATTAGGTTTATAATCAAATGGGGCGAGCGCGGCAGCCCGTTACTGCTCGGGACTTTTTCGCGCCTTATCTAGAAGTTACTATGTATTTCTTACAATCGATTATCCAAAAATACTTATAGTGAGCAGAATAAACAGTTTTTGTAATAATAAACACCCCTTACAATAGATAAATCCAGTAAAACTCACTATTTCTCTCACACACGGTTCACTAAACTGCCGCCGAGCAACACGAAATTCAACTGCCAATGAAATACTAAACGATGACAGATTACGCAATATTTTTTGTTCAGAATGTAGATAATATATCAAAGAACGTAACTCAGTAAACTTCTCCATACATAAGTAGACTGTAAACATGTGAATTAAGGTTTATAATCAAATGGGGCGAGCGCGGTAGTCGGCTACCGCTCGGTGTTTTACGGTGAAGTATGGCGCGATTGGCGCGGTCGTGGACTACCGGTTAGAGATCCTTGGGTTAAGTGCGACAACAAATTTCTGACGTATGGAACCAGATAGGTTTGTTACCTATCTGGACCTAACCAGAAACTTTAACAGCCCTCTGGGCTCGTTCAAATCTAAGCGTTTGGGTTTTAACACAGCCACCCCACGACGGGATACAGTAAGTAAGAACAGATTGACCTAAAGCATAATACATGGATTAAAGAAGATCGAAACTAATAACAGGACGTAAAAGTTATAAAGATAATAATAAGTTTCCTTAATCTGAGTATTACTTTCAAGTTTATTTCTTCTAATTTAGATAAAGTTTTCAGGTCCGCTAAAAAAAAACGGTCCTAGCGGAAGACCAGCGCTTTGTGGACGCTGCAATCCGTATAATGCTGAGTTAGGGTCTATTTTGCGGCAAACATTGATTAAGTTAGTATGTACGAGTTATTGTATTTGTCTCTTGTAACGCGTTATGCATATTTTTTTCTATTCTTTTGTATTCTAAATAAATGTATTGAATAAAATACCTGTGGTTCTTCCTGTTGGCCGCTATCGGAACCCCGCTGCGGTCGCGGCGCGCTCAGCTCGTAGAACAACATGTAAGCGCTATTCGTCTTCTCGAACGAGAAATCCATGAACTTGTCCGTCACTGAATCGTATGTTTTACTCTAAGGAGTGGAATACAAAAGTTAAATATATTACTAATATGTTATATGAAGCTTAAAAAACTTTCGTGATTTGGACTACATTTTGATAAACACGGGTTTTACTCACGTATTGCGAAACATGAACGCTCGCGGCAATGAGTGGACCGCGGATAAAACTCACCCTGATGAATCGAAACAGTGTCGGTGGCTCCATCGACAAAATAATATGTGAGTAAAACCCGTGTTTATCAAAATGTATTTTATATGAAAGCTTCTCGGACTTGGCGTTCCAAAATAATACTTGACAATCACAAGTGAATAAAATATTTTTTGACTTTGACTTTCGACTTCACTCATATTGAACAGGTTCTATATGAAACTAAATCAATACCAGCCATTTTGTAAATCGGAGCCAATCAGTATAATGTCAGTCACAGTCAATACGAAAACAGTATTTCATTTTGGCACCAACTATCGCCAATCAAGGATGACGATTTCAAACTATACACCCTTGACTTAAGAATCAAATCACACTAAAGGTTCGGCCAAACGTGCGCGACTGCGATGCGGGAGCGTCTGCCGCGCGCGGACGCTACCCATACTTTATCTATGGCGATTTGCACACCTACGCGACCACAACGCGGGCAAACGCGGGACGGCCGCGTCGGCAGAGCGGGACGCACGCGTCTAGTGGTCAGACGTGAGTACGTGCGAGAAAGCTTCCTTCTTTATTATTTTATTAATTATATCGTTCCACTATGACTAAAACAGAAGGTAATACAGAACTGTTTATGGAAACAGTATGAGGATATGCTATTATATATGACTAGCTGGTGCCCGCGACTTCGTCTGCACGGGATTGGTACTTCGAGTAATTCTAACGGTTTTTGCAGCGCACGCCAGAATAGCTTGCAGATGGCAGATTTTTTCCTACTTTCTTGACACTTATCGTTATATTTTGGACAATTCACACAATATCTTTATAAATTATGGGCTATGTGTTTTCTGATGTATAAGGTATATTATTGTAAAGTTTAATTAAAATCCATTAGTAGTTTTTGCGTGAAAGAGTAACAAACATACATACAAACTTTCGCGTTTATAATATTAGTAAGGGTAAGGATGAATGAAGTTCACGGTTCGCGCCGGAGTCGCGCAGGTGTGCACGTTAAGTTTCGCGTCGCAGACGCTCCCGCTTTCCGCGTTACTGACGCGCAGGTTTAGCCGAAACCTAACCGTCATCTCGCCACCGAAGCATTCAGCAGCCAGGTGGGCAGGGTCGAAGGTCTTGACTTCCGCATCATTGAACAGAAGCCACCGGTCGTGGTGCTCATGTTCTCTGTCTCTGATGAAAGAGTAATAGTGACCGCCGTCAGCCGTCCCGGTGTGAACTGTCACACCTATCAGTTCATACCTGGAGACAAATACTGCATGTTGGTTCAAAAGATTTAATCTATACAAAATTTCATCTATTACAACATTTAAAACTTGAGAACGGCTGGACCGATTTTCATGATTTTGATTTATGAAAAATTTAAAATTTCTCTTATTTGAAATCTTGACTTCTCGAATTTGGCTTTGGAGGAATCAACACCGAAATTCACCTAGCATGTATTACGATATAAAGTGGTTCTTATGGTTGTATTGAATGAATAAATTATACTGACAGAAATTTTAGAGACTGACAGCTTAACATGCCACTTCGTATGGCGCAAAACAAAACCACAAAAGCACAAAATGTTGAAAGGCAAGTCACAATACAAATTAACGAAGATATGCTAGCAATGACACAATGGCGCGACTATCGAGTGTCGGTACGTCGACTGTGGTGTTGCCGTTTAAGAGTCACGAAAGGTGCATGGATGCATGAATTGCATGGATCAAAAACATTTGCCCGAACTTCTGCACATATACTTGAACATATTTAGAGTAAAGAATATAACTTACTCATAATGTTCTTCAAATTCAGAGACATCATCAAGTTCATCAGTTGGACTGCTATCGCCATCTTTCTTTTCCGCAGATTTCCTCTTCTCTTCTACAAAAATATATCACATATCAATCAAAAATATACCTAAGAGTCATATGTTTAAGGTTCCAAATAGTTTTTACCTTGGTATTGTGCTGGCATCAGGTGCTTTTCCACATACCCGGACATGTCTAACCGCATTGGGAACGAAAAGTGCGTGTTCACTTTCTCTTTGAGCATAGTGAGCATGTTGAATGTATACCGCATTGTGTTGAAGCAAAGGATACGCGGGAGTTTCTTGAAACACGCCCTGAAATATACAGATCTTATATAGTTTGAAGTTTTAAGAGACTTTTGTATCTACCCAGGAAAATCACACTGTCAACACTGTCAACAAATCACCTCATTTGACGGATTAGACAGTCTTTTAGATGTATAACAGGTAATCAAAAATCTATAATAATAAAAATAGTAATATGTACTTTGAAATGTGGTCGTGAAGACCACTATTACTATTTCTCTAAAAAGATTTAAAAGTCATGTTCACGACTTTAAATCCCGGGCATTTAAGCCCCTCACTCATTTATCATGGATGATGCCCGTTTCTAAAGGCTACACATGCAGTTATTGGTCACGAGCATCTGTCCGCGGATTCGCACGCTTGGTACCAACATAAAAAGTGGCCTATGTGCTTCCCCTAGATACGATATGTCTCTTTACCGAATTTCATCAAGATCCGTTCAAGCGTTTAGCCGTGAATACGTAACAATGGAACAAACAGAAATAGATTAGTATGGTAGTCTAAACGTATCAATAAATTGACTTACCGCTTCTCAGCGCGAACTTTAGCCGAACATTGCGAACAAGTGTAGCAGTTGTCTCCCTCTAACGTGTCTTTGACTGTAACCTCGTCGAGGCTCTGATGCAGATTCCTCATATCCGCCACTTGGCAACGGACCGTGTAGAACTCTTCCAGAGTTCGAGACACATGCTTACAATCCTGAAAGTTTCTATTGTTGTAACCAGTTTTTATAAACTACCCTAATTTGGCCGTTTTCGTTTCGTTTTTTTATTATTTATTTATTATTATTATTATTATTATTATATCAACAACGATACGTAACAGGAAAGATTCTTCAAAACATGTCACGTTAAAGCACTCTCCTGTGTAAATATCATGACGCGTTTTGATGAAGCTCTAATTGGGATTTATAAGAAATTTTATGAAAAGTTCAATGTGTAATGTTAATTAAGTTTATCTTCTACCTATAAGCAATTTAAATAAAGAAAAATATTGAATTAACATGGCCCATTTTTGGAACGAAGTTCTTTATCGCACGGTACGGGCTTGGCTAGGGGCTAGGCGGGAAAAAATTTACGATTTTTCCGTCAGGAATTTCTGTCACGACCCTTTCTTTAGTGTAGACGGTTATCTATAGGGTGACACGAATGAATTAGATGAATTGAATGATGTACAATAAAATGTTTATATTCACAAATCGAAAATACAGTAGTAGTAGATTCTTGCACCGAGCGCAAAGTGAGTTATTAATGCACGAGTGTTATGTTGGTGCCCGAGCGTAAGCGAGGGCACTGAATTAACACGAGTGCAATTGCCAGTGCCAATTACTCTCTTTAGCGAGGTGCGTAATTTACTTTTCTTTCAACTACCAACCTACCTACTGTGATAAAATATACCTACTCAAACTAAAAATATGAAGAACCAAAGTTTTACAATGGTACAAAATGGGCGCCATTTGTATTTTTTTTCACCAAGTCGGTTTTATTCAGCCGATTTTTATTATCAGCCAATATCTTTTTGATCGAATGCAAACATTTTATATTAAACTTAATGGGAGATATTAAACCTCTGTGGTAAATTTATATCTAAAATAATGAGTAAAAAACAGTGCAATAATGAGATTTCATATAACATTACTGCACTGTTTTGGTTCTAAGCAAAAAATACGTCCTTTGTGATCGGTTTTGTAGTGATTAATGATAACATTTGAAGTTGAAAGAAAAATATATTAATTACGAAATTCTAAAAGGAAATGATTTACTCACCAATGAAACAACATTATTGCTGAGCACTCCACAGAACAGCGTCTTGACTAGCTTCTTCAGCTCCGGTGTCATTTCCTCGAGCTTGGAGACGAGGTCAATGAAGAACTCCGCCATGTCCTTCTGTTCACCAGTATTCAGTGGCTGGTGATCCATCTGGTAGACCTTGCAGAAACTGCGAGGGTTGTACGCTTTGCGTTCACTCTCCTGTGGAAATGCGTTAGTAATTTTGAACGAGAAAACCACCTGGGGGGTCTAGATAAATACCTCACGTTCAGTTTTCGCTCACGCTAACGCCATTGCGAAAATATCAATTGTATGAAAATTACAGCAGGAATCACGCTTCATTCTCGCAGATGACAAACTAGTGTAATTTCCATACAATTTGATATTTCCGGACGCAGGCGTGAACGCCAACAGAAAGTAGATTTTAACTAGGCTTTCTAGAAGGTCGAGAATACAATGCGTGAGCGTTGATATACCCCTCACTTGACAGGCTTATAAGATCCGTGGTTTCCGTTTGTCACTTCAAGTGAGATCTTATTTATCTGATTAGTAAGAAACCATGGACTGAAGACATTGTAAAGATCGCAGGAAGTCGGTGGATGGAGAGGGCTCAAAATCGTTCTTCCTGGAAATCAATTGGGGAGGCCTATGTTCAGCAGTAGACTTCTTACAGGCTAATATGATGAAGAAACCGTTATATCCTGATTGTAGCTTACCAAGTTAACTAAAGTTCCTTTTTACAGTTTACTATGTTATCCTGTTCATTAACATTTTGTTGTGACAATGAGATGCTATTTGTCACGGGACCATTCGAAAATTACAGTAATTTACTGTGCTATCTTGTTCGTAATTTACTAAGAAAACTTGTTGTGACAATGAGAGTCTGTTTGTAACTTAGTGGCCATTCATTACTTACTTTACATGTTAAGGTTAAGGCCAACAACGTGTTACAAGGGAGGGAAGGAGGTGTTCAAATATCATCAAATTCGTGTGACTTCATATAGGGATAGCCCCTTACTATGCCATCCTGATAACTCACCATGAGATAAGCGAACATCCTCTGCATCTCAGACAGTGTAGGCGCATGTCGCGAACTCTCAGGATCAGCTCGCAACACAGCCGCGCGAGCTTGCGGCATCATGTACAGATGCTGCATACATGACGCCATATAACACGTCGCGCCAAGGTTGGTGAGTCCCGCAAAACCGCATTCAGAACGGGACTCTTCTGCCGGCCAGTAGTCCCACGGGTATGTGGACTGCGGTGTGGTGTGACTTAGCGGACCTGCATTTAAAATATCCAGTCAGTAACAATGGAAGTGGCCTTCTGATACTAAAGTCGTGAATTCGAATCCTGTCGCACCAATGGGTTTTTAGGTTTGAATAAATTAAATGCGCTATACCAGTACTCTCAAACGGAGAAGGAAAACAACGTGAGGAAAGCGGCATGTCCTAGAATCTAAAAACATCTAAGCATGTACCGAGTGAGGAGTGCCTTTGAGGCGCAATTTATTCCTTTCAACGCACTGGTTCGAAGTAGTCAGTGTCACGATAAGAAGAATCATCAGTAATGATATAAAATACAACTCGACAAAATTCACAATCTGTCAGCGTTAATGGCAGCGAAAATTTTATATTCTATGGAAATGCCAGCAGACATGCTTCAGTCACGTATTTCACAATGTCATTTACATACTATTAGAACTTTCTGCAGGCGTGAACGCCGACAGAAAGTGGACCTTGTTTAGGTCCTTAGTGATGTTGTAACACTCGGATAGCCAACTTAATTGTTTTTAGCGTGGTCAGGTACCTGAATGGGTGCATCGAAGGATACACTGTGCCATCGGTTCTGACTTTTAATATGTTGATAATATGTTGATGACTAAGGCCTTCGGGCGACCCATTAAGTTCGTCAACAAAGTTAGCAACAGATTCATACGAAGTAGTTGTTTTTCTTCTTTAGAATTATTTTCAAACGATGAAAGACAACACAACGTGTTAAGGAACTGTTACGCGGAGTTTAAAAAAAAAGATTTATTTGAACTAAAAAGGTGTTTATTGGATATTACTAGATTTTTTATTTAAAACATGGAAATGTTTTAATCAATTCTCCGGTACAACCATCTCACATCAGCAGCAGTCACAGACTGCCTGAATACCAACTAAATCCCAATAGGAATTGCTGGATAGTTGGGATTTAGCATTAAGGCCTACAAGCAAAGGGATATAACACGTCCCCCTTTAAGAAGATACTTTCGGGTTGTAATGAAAGTCTCGAGGAAGAGATTAGATTTTAAACATCTGTTCTAAGTGGAGCAAAAAGAATGAAATCTGAATCGGAAGTCTGTGCGTCTGTAATGTTTGATTTTCGTACAATGGGCCTAGGTGAAGATTCTTATTTTATAATTTCAAATGAGTTACGGTTGTTGCCGGATTTACAATAAAACATATTTACTGTTTGAAAACTAATATAACTTAATACTATTACGATCAAAATGACAATCACAGATTACAGAAGAACCGTGTGTCCCATATTTGACAACATTTGGTTCAGTTTCTAATTTAATTAATTGATTTACCAATGAGTTAATTTAATTTTAACATCATTTTGTGAGTTAAATTCATCTAAATTTACATTCTTTAATTTAAGGGGTTGTCATATTAACAGAGTTATCAAACTTCGTAATATTACAACAATTATCTTTTATAATATTAAAATAGCTCAAATGATTGTAATGTGATGTAATCTGATAAGAATCATGTTTGGGAGTCAATGTTAGGCTTTTACAATTTCCTGTACATCCGTTGGGGATAATCAATATGCCTATTCCGATTAAATGTACTTCATTCGATTCTGAATTCATACAATTGATAGTAACATTAGTTGGTTCTGATTGTATAAACAAACATCTATTATCAGTCAGAGGGATCCAAACATCTGAAGTACCAAAAATGAATCTTATCTTACATTGTTCAAGTTTTACGGTTACCACTTTAGACAACATCTCACTTTCACAGGTGTGTTTTGCATCGGTTGCATAAACATTAGCAACATCACATAGAAAATCTCTACGAGTAACTGTTTTACATTGGTGTAAGCTATCCAGATTACAGTATTGAAGTCTATCTTTAGTTATAGCTACATATGTTCGGGCGTGACCATACTAAACTTGTTTTGTTACCATAAGGAGTAGGCAGAGCCATGCTATGAAAAAGTTCGTATTCAAACTAACGTACTTGAAATACAAAAAAATCTTATTGTTCATAATTATAATAACAAATCATACCTGTAATTATCAACAAGCTCTCGATATATCTGTTGAGGCGACATAATAGCTGGGTGTAGAATGTTTTGATTTCTAAATAAAAGAGCATTGGTGACATCTTCCAACTGGAATGTTAACAATAAAATTGCAGTTTCGAGACTATTAAGTACATGATTTACATTTACATGACGACCTCTGTGACGCAGTGGGCCAAGGCCCATCTGAGACACAAAATGTTGCGGGTTCGATTCCCGCCGCGAGACAAATGTTTGTATGGTCTGCAAGTATTTGTTTAGGGTCTGGGTGTTTCTATGTATAATATGTATGTATTTACAAAAAAAAATTGTATATCAGTCATGTGGTACCCATAACACAAGCTCGGCTTACTTTGGGGCCAGGTGTTGTTGTGTGAAATGTTCGGCATTATTATTATTATTCAATATTTGCAGTCCATTCATTGTTTCGGAAATATTTATAATATTGAATGAGCTTTTGTTAGAATATTTTCCATTTGTTTCTATTTACTAATTGTTTAATTGTGTTGTTATAATTTTCTAATACAGATTTTGTTACTAAAATGTTTTCTTTCATCAGCGAGACTACTTATTTACTATTTTCTTGCAGAGACTCTATTGCATCATCGTACCTCAGAGCGTCGTTCTCATCCAAAGTGCCAATGATTTGTTTTAGAACGGTGCCGACTTCTCCTATCCAAGCATTTCGTTTACTGCGATTTTCTGTTAAATGAGATATAGATTTTTTGATTATCTATATCTCAAACAAATTCTTTGATTACGTCTTGATAACGAATTGTCAATGGTTGCAATACGTTAATATATTCTGTGTCAATTTAAATTATGTGTAATTGACGACATAGAATTTTTGTGTTCTACTACTCCTGTTCCTATGTTTTTGATGTGTGGGCTACAGTGAGATACATCGACTGGGATAAGAACTTTGAGTTGAGCACTTTTTATTTTCAGTGTTCCTAGATAATCGAAAAAGAACCCTGGGCGTCTACTCTGCGATCCGACTCTATATATCGAAACGATAAACTCGTTGAAATGCACATCGATTTCAGTCGAATGGATAGTTATTTCGTTGTCAAATTCAAGTTATCGAATCGTCTGTTATAGAGAAATACGACATCGATTGTCAATAGTAGTGTCTGTCGTTCTTTTGCTCAAAACGAGTCAAAACGATGTAGCTAAGCTCGATTTCAAGAGTAGACCCCCTGATCTTCTGGTGATCGGCTGGAGATAATCTTGACCTTGAGTAGTAGTTCTGTAAACGACAAATATTTCGAATTTGTATTTTTGTTCTGTAATTACTTAATTAGACAAAAGGCTTACATAAATACCTATTTCTAAAAAACGATGAATGTTCATCTAATTACACGCTACCTACTGTTACCTACCTACTATGTTTATTTAATTACCTATAGCCCTAAGAGTGAAGAATTGGTATACCTAAACAGCGGTGGGCCGATGACTTAAAAGAAGTAGCAGGTCTCAATTGGACAATAACTGCAAAACACAGGGAGACATGGGGCACCATGGAGGAGGCTTTTACCCTGAAGGGGTCCACATCTCACTAATACTAGAATAAGTAAAACTACTAACACACATTTGAAATGTATTTATCCAAAAGATGTGGAAATAATAAATAAGCTTATATTATAAAAATAATCGAACTAAATTGAATTGGCCTCTGCAGGTTAGGATTTTGTGGTCTAGATCTCGGATTGTTTTCAGACCTTCTATAAATGCTTTTGCCCTGAAGTTGACACAGGATGTATTTCAACAAGATTGGTATTTGACTATCGCTGGCTAGTTCATAAGCATTATTACAGTTTACTAGGAATGAATTTAGTTTTTCCAGGTCATCGTCGTAGGGTTTGATGAATTTTACCAAGGTATATAGTTCCATTTCTAATTTTGGAGCAGGATTAGGCCTGTTTTTAGAACTTCTAGTCTACGGGCCGGCGGAAGTAGAACAACCCCTACGCCCGACGGCTGGTCTAACTGAACATTGACAGTAAAATATATTTATTGTTTCCTCTACAGGCGGATTCATGATGTAATTTTAGACAAAATTTGCAATTGAAATACTTAGGGCTAAGATTTAGAATAATAATGAATCGCAAAAGGTAATGTATAGTAGAAACTAAGACAATAAATTATAAAAGGTTGAGGATCTCTTGAATCGACACTTGTTTATATATAACCACAGTCAAAACAATATTCAAGACTCACTGCGACGATGTGTGGACGACGGAGATAAGACCGGCGACTAGAATCACGGGGGACATTCCGGATGGCCATGTGCACTATTTCACGCCAGGGATAGGAGCTGAGATGGATGACTTCCTTGCAGGTTTCAGCAGGTTTTCGTAAGTTGCAGCTTCGTCGAGGATGAACTACAACGGTCTTGGATACTATTTCTTCGATGAAAGATGTACGTAGCTACTACAGAATACAGCTCGGTGAAGGCGAGACACCACGAGTCTCGGGCAGGATACAGGTTTGATCTTCTTGCAGGATGATGAATTGATTCCGTTAAGAATCAGGATAACCTCCCCGAGGATATTAAGGTAAGTGCACTTCACTAATAACACATCACTTTTTAGGATTTCCGGAGCGAGTCTGCGGAGCGGTCTTCACGGCCACTGGGGATTTTCGATCCCACCGCTGCCACCAAAATGTTACGCGGAGTTATGACTTGATTATCTTTTAAAAAAAAGATTTATTTGAACATAAACGAGTTTATTGGATATTACTAGATTTTATATTTAAGACATGGAAATGTTTTAATAAATTATCCGGTACTAGATCAGCAGCCTTAGACTGCCTGAGTACCAACTAAATCCCAATAGGAATTGCTGAATGGTTGGGATTCAGCATTAAGGCCTACAATCAAGGGATATAACAGAACGAACAATTCGAAAGACATGATCATCAATCCGGGTCTGCTTGTTTGAGATCCAAAAATCTTACAGGAAACTAGACCTCTAGGGCCTAATTTCCAGTAAGAGCAGAGCATAGCGACCCAGAGCATCACATAAAGATGATTGTAAATGATGGTAAATGAGAAACAATATACATAGAATTAATTATTCAAACGCAATCTGCGCACACTCACCAGGCTTATGATGTTCCATAAGTTTATGATGCAGCACCATGTAGTTATCAGGGGCTCCTTTCACCAGTTCCACCAGTAGGTCGTAAGCGGCTGAACGGGACTTTTGCGATTTGCACTTCGGCAGGTTTCGCCGGTCCGGCGTCGGCACGTCGAAAAGAAATCCGAATACCTGAAATAATTTTAGTTTACGGTAGATCGATGGCTATTATATATGGCTATAGAAAAATGAAAATGAAAAATGAAAAAAGATTTATTTCCCGTAAAAAAACAGTAATCCGAAAATAGAGGAACGTAAAATTATATAAAACTAGAGATAATCTTTAATAACTTAAAAAAACATAACCATTTAGTTGATGAGCTAGTTTGTAGATGTTTTACTGGATCCTTTGTTATTTAGGCGGTTTACAATGATACCCACACTAGATTAAATCTGTATCGTGGGTATCTGGACGAGTTACCAAAAGATTAAAAGCCTCGGGTTGCAGCTATTTTTGGCTACTTAATTCTTCACAAACTGTACTTAGGTGTAAAATTATAAAATATAAATAGGTATTAACTAAAAATATAAATATAAATTGAGTATTTTATTATACTATATATATGTCGACGCAAGACCTAACTAATAAGTTAAAAATAACTAAGTTTAAAATTAAGTAGCTTATTTATGATTTGAAATATTAGAATCCACCTTTAATGCTTTCTGAGGTAAATGTTGATATGAGTATTGATTGGTTGTCTTCCGGGCAGCAAACCAGTACTCACGATTATTTAATTTTGAACCTCTGTTAAAATTACTGGTTATTTTTGTTAAACCATTTCTTAATTTGTTATGAATTATAGTTTTGAGTTCATTTTGTCTGAATAATTAATGTTTTGGAATCCGATTTCCGCGATAACGCGAAGATTTGAAATTTAAATGTTTAAATGTTTTTGCTGAAGATAAAATTCATTTGATGTCAAAAGTAGATTGTAAAAATAGCTAAACGAATTTAGAAAACCTTTTTAGGTTAAAGAGAGTTAATGTAAATTTAAAGTGAAAGCGGAAAGCGCGATGATTTGAATTCAGGATGTTTAAAGTTTAATTTTAAGAGAAAATTTATTTCATGGTAAAAATAGGTTTTAAAAGTAGAAAAACTAATTTAGAAAACCTTTTTGTTTGTTACAAAATTATATTAAGTTGAAAGTGTAGTGTGTGAAAGTGTAATGACTTCACAACGACGCAGCCATCTTGAAATATAAAAAAAATGGCGAGTCGTTGGGAACTTGGGAAGCCACAATTTTTAATAGAGAACTTTCTGGTGAGCTCCCGTGGTGAAAAGTCCTGTGAGTATTATTGTTATAATTTACCTTAGATTTTAAGGTTGTTCAAAATAGTGTTAATAATGAATTGTGTCTGAATATATTGGGTGTCTTTATCATTTGCAATGCGTGAGCCTAGTGATGGAAGCGGTGACGCCAGTCTCCCTGACATCACTACCGGTAGGTCCCCTGATGCCTCGTTATATACGTAAGTAAATATATTTTATATACATAAGTAATAAATAAATAATAATTATAATAAAAAAAAAATGTAAAATTGTAAAAAAAGATAAATATAATGAGAGAGAGTAACTAGGTAATTCTAAAATAGGTTTAGTTTATATTATAGAGACTAAGATTCTCGCGGTAAGTACTCCGCTTTCTTTAAATAGGTCAACTGTGGGAAATCTATAAGGCTTTTCCAGCATAGTCTTTAGGACTGCTCGCTGAGCTCGCTCTCAATCTGGAGCATACATGTTTTTGATGAACCACCCCAACAACCAATACAATAGGTCAGGATTGATTGGCAGAGGGCAATATAAGTAGACCTAAGAGTATCGATGCAGGCTGAGTTTCTCAGTTGTCTCATGATGTTACTAAGTTTCCGAGTTCTAGCGGATAGGAACTTGATGTATTCTTTAAAGTTTAGATTATGGTCAACCATTACTCCAAGGTATTTTATAACATTAGTTTTGCCGATTGTTGGGCAGCTACACTGAGTTCCTATTGTAGTACTGGTATTGCAAGTATGCACTGTTATGCTAGATGTAGGTGGCGGACATGAAGCTTGGGTTTCATGGAAACAAAGGAAGTTAGTTTTTTGAGTATTGAGGGTTAGGAGATTTTT
This sequence comes from Lampropteryx suffumata, assembly GCA_948098915.1. Classification (NCBI taxonomy): domain Eukaryota; kingdom Metazoa; phylum Arthropoda; class Insecta; order Lepidoptera; family Geometridae; genus Lampropteryx; species Lampropteryx suffumata. The sequence goes on from OX402563.1 coordinate 8,582,754, forward strand.
CTGAAGCCAAATACATATTTCCTTCATTCCTTGCTCAGCGGAGGATAGTGTTTCTTGCCACTTCGACCGTGCCTTATCGTTATGTAGATCCATTATTAGTTTCTCCACTTCTGATTCATCCGTCGGCTGCATAAAAAATGAGCTAGTGAAATATTCTTGAGGTTTTGATTGAGAAGCAAGGCTCCGCTGGAGATGCGATAAAATTTTGCTAGCAAGTGTTTGGCCTATCGTGGAAAAGAATTAATTGCAGGTGTTAAGTGATTCTTTTGGGTTCGTAGTTCCGTCAATTGATAAAAGCTCTATTGGTTCCTTTTTAGGTTTTGAAATATGACATATGATAGATATGTTGATAGTCTTCCACAATTTTTTCGGGTTTCTTTTGTTTTTTTCAAGTTCACTGTGTTCATATTCGTTCTTAAGATTACGCAGTAGCAGTAGGATTTTTTTTAGCTCGAGTATGTAGTTTTGTCTCGGTGACGCATGCAAATAAGCAGAGCAGTTGTGATCCAAGGTTTCAAGAGACGTTTCGACAGTGGAACAGTTAGCTTTTCGGTGTGTTTGTCAACTATTTGATGGAGAGTGAGTGTAAAGATTTTAACTAATTCGTTAACGTCATCTTTGTCTAGTAAAAACTCCCAGTTAACTGACTTTATATCCTTGATTATTAGATCAAAGTTTATTTTCAAGCGATATTTTAGAGGAGAGAGCTTTATTTCTGGCAGTAAGTGAAATTCCTAACAAATCTATATCGTGATCCGTTAGGTCAGAGTCACATACAACACCGATAGACGTCTTCGTGGATCTAATAAAAATATGATCTAGGCATGCTCCATTTCTTGTGGGTAAGTTAATAGCTGGAGTCATTCCGTGTTGCGCCAGAAGACACAGATAGTGAAGTCCTTGAGGGTAGTCTATCGTAGATAATATGTCAATATTTATGTCACCAGCCATTAGTAAGTTAGAATGTTTTTGAGCCTCTAGGGTTTCATCGAGATATAATAAGAAAGCATCAAGGTTCGGTATGACGGAGAGCGGTAAAGGCCTAATATTGTTATTACGTTTGGTATATGAACCAAGAGACAATCCGCTTCGTTTATAGGCGGTTCGAGTACTACTGGTTTCCAGATATCCTTTAAGTAGATAACTACTCCACCGTTTTGATTGGTGACTCGGTTGGTTTGAAAGCTACATAATTAGGAATTTGGGGAATGATAGGGGACGAGGTAAGCCAGCACTCAGTCAATACAATTGCACCAAATTCTGTTTTCATGCGAGTGAGTGTAACAATGAAATTATCGAAGTTTTGGTTTAGGCTTCGAATGTTGAATGACAAAATCTTGAAATCAAACGTAGTTGTTAGAACAGTTTGCAATTCATTTTGTTCAGGTTCTTCCAATCTATTTGCTACAGACAGGCTATTTGCATTGAGTCTATATCAGACATCACAATATCCAAATCCATTTTTAACTATAATGATGCAATGTTACCCTAGTATTTGATGTTATTATTGATAAACAAAACGTTTTTTTATCATCTGTAGCTGCGATTAGTACCGGGTATCCCTGAGAAAGAATGGTTTGCGGGTGTGGAACAGAAAATATATAAATTACTATAAATTTAGTACTTGAATATATATATAGAATGATGTACATAGATATCAATATGTAAAAAGAATACACAGTAATAAAAATACAAAATTAAGGACAACCAGATATGGCACTCGATGTAACCTAGTGATCCAAACATGACTTCATCACGCACAGTTCGCATCACGCACTCCAATGATATTGTCCAGATCTTGGATAGAAGGTACTTGCTTAGCTGCTGCACCCTTGCGTTGTCGCACATATATTTTTCCCTGGTTGTACCAGCAGTATGCATATCCATGCAGTTTTGAGCGGGTTCGGATTTCTCGAAACAACAGCCTGTTCTCCTTAGTGAGCCGGTCGTTCACGTAGATCTTGCGAGATGGACCTGGCAGTTCGAGATCAGTGCTACATAAATTCTTTCTCGATTTACAAGCCCTCATCATTTGATCACGTTTGTATTTGCGTAATAATCGGGTTACCCAATCTATATCGTTATCAGTGAGGTCCACACCTACATTGCGCGCTGCCAGAAGTACGGTGTGCTGCAGGTTTTCATTTTGGCTTTCATGTATACCTGAGATTTCTATCTCGTTACACAGATGTTCCTGGGCTTGAGAATTTAATTCAAGCTGCAACATCGTAACTGTGAGGTTGACGTTTTTTACTTCTTTTCACGGTTCTCCAAAACCTTAATACGGGATTCATTAGTAGTTACGGAGACGGCGAACAAATTTCCTTTGTTAGCAGCCGGACTTTAGCTGTTAGTTCTCTCACTTCCGATTGCTCTGAAGAGGTAGACGCAGATGAGCTCGTTTTTTTCCGAGTTGTGACGTTGTGAGTTTCGCCTCCGGTGCCACGGGTTGGGGTATTACTGTTGTCTCCTTTTTTGACCGAAGCATTACAATCAGGGCACTCCCACGACTTTATCCGATCTGGTTTGATTTTTGTTATATTTACGCAGTGTGAGCAGAAGCTTTTATTGCAGCCGTCCAGAGAACATTTTATGTGGTTGGATGCCTTTGATGACGTCAAGCAACCGGAACAATTTATTGTTTACACAAAGAGTACACAAAGGTTGTCTCAGTCTGGAGGGCAGTGAAGTCCTCAGTGCGTCAAGAAATAACTGTGACTGTTCTGCGCCGTTTATTCTGTGCTGGTGACACCGCGTGACGTAGGGTAGCGCGTTGTGTGCTGCTGCAGCCGATTATGACCCGTATGAGTGATTACGCGCTCATCTGCTAGACGAAGATCGCTTGTAGTGTCACGCAGGCAAGATGTCGGCCGCCAAGTTGTTATTTTAGCGAAACACAGAATTTATGTTACTAAATTCGAGGATTGGCAAAGTATTACTTGTTGAAGCACACAAAATTGGTTACGGGCTGCACTAATGTATTAGTATAAAACTTATTTTCAACTGATAATTTATTCTGAACGTGTTTTAATGAGTTTTTACTATGGAGCTAATACGTAAACAAAGTGAGCTGCCGGCCGAGGCGTCAAAGATGATAGAAGGTTGCGGGTTCGATTCCCGTCGCGGGACAAATGTTTGTATGATCTGAAAGTATTTGTCTCGTATCTGGGTGTTTCTATGTATAATAAGTATCTGTTTACGAAATAAAGTATATAAGTAGTAAATCAGTCATGTGGTTCCCATAACACAAACTCTGCTTACTGTGGGGCCAGTGGATCCTCTGGGAAATGTCCGGGATTATTTATTTATAACTGAGCTATTCATTACAAAAAGCTGACAAATAATTAAATGTATACTAGTTGAAGAAATAATTGTGATATGGAGAAAAGTGGAGCAACATCAGTGAGCTTATGCTGCAAAATGAAAATAATTTCTCACGCAGATGAGATACGTCATCATCTCACATCTCACCCATGTGATGATGATGACTAAGCGTGACATAACTTTCTCTACAGCTCTCTGGTTTTTGGAAACATCTCAGAGTAATAAAAAATATACTGCTGGTTTTTTTTTTTATTATAAGCGTCTTTTAGCCCCAAAGTAAGCAGAGCTTGTTTTATGGGTACCACATGACTGATTACTGATACTACTTATACACTTTTTTCCATAAACAGATATATATTATACATAGAAAAATACCCAGACCCCGAGACAAATAGTAGCAAATCATACAAACATTTGTCCCGCGGCGGGAATCGAACCCGCAACCTTCTGCGTCGCAGGCAGGCCTTCACCTACTGCGCCACAGAGGTCGTCAATTCATAAGATATCATCTAGTACCAAACTTAGCAAGGCTTGTACCATGTAAACTAGATGACTGATAAAATACTTACATACTTGTAAATACGGAACAAGCACCTATAATAATCACACAAATGTTTGTCATGGTGGATCTTACCCGCAGAAGGCTGTGGTACTACCAACTGTGCTATAAGGCCAGTCGAGACTTCATCAGCTATTCTTACCATTTCCAAAGTCATGGTCCCCTGCTCAGAGGTCTTGAACCTGAGCGGATGTTTCATCAGATGCTGCAACAGACTGAGCTGTCCGTAGAGGCCGTCGTCTGGCGTACAAGGCTCGGTTCGCTTTTCAATGATCTCCCGGTTGTCGAGAGATGATCTGATCTTTTCGCATAGTTCGTTCAGGTCAGGCGCGCCGCTGTCTTCAGAGGTTGCTCCTTCTGTGACGGATTTAGAAAACAATGTTAGTTGTGGCAGCTTGTTGGCGGATTCTGTTTTCAAAAACGAACATAACTAGTTCGCCCAGAACTAAAATCTCGCGATGTTTCTATCGTATTGTGATCGATAGGAAAGTAGGTAGGTACATAAAAGGCAAAACATGTATTTATTAATAAAAGCTTTCAAGTAAACGCGAGCTGATTCAAATACACGGTTTCTGAACTATTTTTTTTTTACCCCCAAAGTAAGCAGAGCTTGTGGTGCGGCGGGAATCGAGCGGGTAATAGAATTTCATTTAATTTCATTTCAACCCGCAATTTTCTGCGTCACAGTCTGACCTTCGCCCACTGCGCCACTGAGGTCGTAAATTTTAACTTTTGTTATTCCCTAAGAAGTTCAATGACTCCATCATTAGATAAGCTCACTGTCACCATAATTACGAACCTACCTACTTTGTGTGTAATGTTTTATTCAAGTAACTCTGAAGAAACATCTCTGAAATAATAAAATTTCATCAAAATATGACCAGTTTTATTTACGTATTCAACTGAATCAACTACCGACTTCCCACCCGATGGACTGACGACATTGTAAAGATCGCAGGAATGGAGATCGGTGGATGGAGAGGGCTCAAAATCGTTCTTCCTGGAAATCTTTAAGGGAGGCCTATGTTCAGCAGTGGACTTCTTAAACGCTGATATGATGATGAAAAAGTTATCAAGTTAAAATGGTACAATTTTTATTTTGTATTTTTAAAACTAGGCTTCTGGAATAAGAATAAGAATACTTTATTTTAAACAAAACTTAAAAAACAGTAGTATATAATAATGAAATACTAAAAAACATCAAATTGTTACAACTAGATAGGTGCTAGTTAAAAACTGTGTTACGGCAAGGTAGCGATTCTCGTCCAATATATATACGGGTCATATTAGAGTGCCACAAGTCTGGTGGAACCGAAGAAATATAAGTACCTAATACAAACGAACAAACGAGACGGTTACAAAATGTAACAAGCTCATATTTGGACGTAAACAAGTTGGCACGGTATAGGTTTTTAAAATAGACAAATCACATTTTTGTAATAACATTTTTGCTTAAAGTGGTAAAAGTTAGTATTTAATGAACTAACAATAAAAAACAGGTATATAATTATTTTAATAATGGTAATATAAAAGATACATTACTAATAAGTATAGGTATATATTTATTTATAAAATAAATCTATATTTCAATAGGATAAGTATAAATAAATGTATAAAACGTTTAAATAAAACATTTAATAAAATAGAATAGTAAAAAATAATAATAATATTTTTGTCTATATTTCTTCAAAATTAACTTGATATTACTTTGATATTTGTAAATAATTTTCAGTCTTTTCATAGTCAAATTTACGCAAAAACTCCTCCACAGCCATTCCACAAACATATTTTGTTTTATATTTTATAAGATCCTCTTTGTTAATGCGCATGTATAATAATGGAGCCAGAAAATTTGGAAAACACTGAGCAAAAGTAGTATTGCATGTAAGTACTTTATAAACGTCATGCAATCTTCTTCTAGACTTATCAGCCATCAATGGCTGGGAATGCTGTCGAAGTATGATAGTTTTAATAAATAACTGACGCACTGTAAGAGCTTGGAAGTCATTGTATAAATTTGTTGTTGGGTACCTAAAAGGTTTAAAAAGTAGTACCTTAATAATAGAACGCTGGGTACGTTCTAGTTTAATCAGGGACGTTTTTCTGGCACCTCCCCAAACTGGTATACCATAAGTTAATAAAGATTGGCATATGGTCAAATATACAATTGTACTGGTATTTTCATCCTTTAGATGCCTTGCTCTCTTGAAAATTGGTATAAGCTTCTTGACACGCGACTTCATTGTGTTGATATGCTGTTTCCAGGTTATGTTTTTGTCGATGATTGCACCTAAGTATTTAATATTATTAGTGGGAAGGAGAGTATAGCACTTGCAATTATTATTAAAGATTGAACAAGTGTAACCTTTTATAGAATGTTCATGACTAGGTTGACTATTGTTATAGATAGAAAAAGCGATATATTTTGTTTTGTCAAAATTAAGAGTTAGTAAATTACTACTTAGCCAATCAAGCACGATCCTCATCCCATTCTCAGCTGCAAGATACACATCCTTCCATGACGATCCTTTGAATGTAATAGCGGTGTCATCAGCAAATGTTATTGTCTTAGCATTATCCAATTTAATATTGCAGAGATCGTTAATATAAATTAAAAAAAGATTGGTCCGAGAACGGATCCCTGTGGCACCCCAAAAGAGACTTGTCCTTTATAACTTGAGGATCCACCCACTTTTAGAAACTGAACTCTATCAGTTAGATAGTCTGTATTCAGCGGTACACCTCTAATTCCCAGGGATTCCAAAATACCAATTAATAATGGTACAGAGACAGTATCAAAAGCTTTGGCCAAGTCCAGGAATATTCCGATACATTTTTGTTTTTTATCTAAATTATCAGAAACGTGGGAGGTAAGGCATTCAATAGCATCTATTGTAGATTTGTTTCCCTAAAGCCGTATTGGTTTATAGATATAAGGTTGTTATTTTCAAGAAAGTTTGTAAGTCTACGATTTATGAGCTTTTCCAGGATCTTGGCCAATGTGGGTAAGAGAGATATTGGACAATAATTATTGATACTATCTCTGTCACCGGATTTATGAACTGGAACCACTATCGATTCTTTATGTTATTTAGGAAACACCCCCATTGATAAACTGAGATTACATATTATATGCATGATAGGTACATTCAGAAAACCAATGTACTTCTTCAAAAACACAGACGACAATCCGTCGCAGCCAGAAGATGACGTATTTTTTAACGATGCTATTATCCTGTTTATTTCAAATAAGTCCGTTTCAAGAAGCACAAATGAATTTAGATTAGTGGTTATAGGTTTAAAATGATGCGCTGAGCAATCTTCAGTCACTTTTGTGCTTTCCAGAATTAACTTAGTCAGGTTTCCATCTACATTAATGAAAAAATCATTAATGTGATCTATGGATTCCTGAGTTGTTCCTTTAAGCTGTAAAAGTTTTTTGGACGTCTGGGATTTTTTAATGTTATTCAAACCACATACTCTTTTTATGACGTTCCATGTCTTTTTAATATCTTTTTTACTATTTTGTAGCTCAGATGTATCATATTCATTTTTTAATTTATGCAGTAAATTGTTGCAGTTATTTCTGTAGCGTTTATACGTGAATTCTAATTTGACGTCTTTAGGTGACTTTTTATATCGCTTATGAAGAGTATCGCGAAATCTCATGCACCTTAACAAGCCAGGAGTAATCCAAGGTTGAAGGATAAGTCTTCTATTTGAAGTTACATATGTTTTCGTACAATTTTCCAATATGTTTGTAACTACACTCGTGAGCAACCGAATCGAATCACCCCTACAAAATTTACAAAGTGTAACTTTTTTCCAAAATGACCTGAGTAATGCATATAGAATATATTTTTTTTTGAAAGCTTGATCTTTAAGCTTCAAAATTACACCATTATTTTGAAAATCTACACAGTATTTTTTTAATTAATCAGTTTTGAATGGAAACACAACAAAAGTGAAGTTAATTTAAGTTAACATAGGGCTAATCAAAATTAAAATAAAACAGAAAATTTATGTTTAATACTCTTCATTTATTTAATCAATATTTGGTGTTGCCTCCTCTAGCTCTAATAACACTTTGAAGGCGGTTTTTCATTGATTTAATAAGTTTTTTAATCAGTTCTTGAGGTAGCCTTTCCCACTCCTCTTCCAGCGCTATCTTTAGCTCTGCGATGCTTGTAGGCGCCGGATTTCTGGCTCGTACCCTCCGTTTGAGTTGGTCCCATACATGCTCAATCGGATTGAGATCAGGACTTAATGCTGGCCAGTCCATGGTCCGAATGCCAACTTCATCCATGAACTGACGAGTGATTCGTGCTGTATGACACCGGGCATTGTCATGCATTAACAGAAAGCCGTCCTCGATGAAGCCTTCATAAGGCAAGACATGATCCAGAAGAATGTCTTCCACATATCGCGCAGCAGTCAGACCGCCTCCTCGGCCTCCACCAGGGATGAAAACGAGCTCCGTTTTTCCTTCCAGCGAAATGCCCGCCCACATCATACACGAACCACCCCCGTAGGACACGGTTTCGGCAAAACAGCACTGCGCAAACCGCTCGCCTGGGCGCCTGTAGACCCGAGCTCTCCTATCACTGCCATGTAGACACACTCTGGTTTCGTCAGTGAACAGGACTGACCGCCATTGCTCAGCACTCCAATTAATGTGTTCGCGAGCAAATTCAAGGCGCGCTTGTCGGTGAGCTGTGGTCAATTTTGGGCCTCTGGCAGGCCGTCTTGGAACGAGGTTAGCTTCTTTTAATCTTCTTCTGATTGTCCATTGACTGACAGACACTCCTCGAACTTCTCTCAGCTGCTGCTGGACAGAAACACCGGTAAGATGGCGGTTTCTGAGACTCGTCGAAACGATAAAACGGTCGTCTCTCTCAGATGTTACCCGGCGCCGACTGGTATCTGGCGTCCTGGAGTAAGAACCAGTCTCTTGGAATCTTCTGTACACCCTAAACACAGCAGATTGACTCAGGTTTAGTCGACGAGCGACTTCTCGCTGGCTGAGATCCTGTTGCAGCAAAGCAACAACTTGAGCGGCTATTTCTGGTGTTGTATCCATAGTGGTTGTGAATCGGCGATCGTAACTTGCGTAGGTGTGTTCAGGTCAACGTCTGATGAGCGACTGATAAGTGTGCACTGCTTGCACGGGGGTTTTATAGGGGGTTGGAACGCGCCCGCACAGCTACTGCACAAAGCGCATTTTTGATGCTTGCACTGATACAGCGCTATTTTAAAAAGAACTGAACAAATTTAAATGATAGTAGTGTTATTTTAAAGCCTAAAAATTAAGCTTCCAAAAAATATACTATTTTATATGCATTACTAAAGTCATTTTGGAAAAAAGTTACATTTTGTAAATTTTGTAGGGGTGATTCGATTCGGTTGCTCACGAGTGTATATTGATAAACAGTTCAGTAGCTTTGTTTGGGTCTCTAATAGTAAGAAGGTTATTCAGACGAAACAGTGGTCAAGACACTTTGTTTCTCGTGTTGGTAAAATGTGATTGGGTATGAGACTAAAAGTTGCAAGCAGGTGTAGGTACTCATCGGACCTATTATCACAGTTGTCTATACTGATATCTATATTTAGATCAGCATTCAGTCAAAACGATAAGATCATAGTTAAGGTTGCTACGCTTCAAGAAAACACAAAAATCATGGAAGTTCTTATTTACGCTTTTGGTATTTTGAGAAATAACTTTAAGGGAGGTTTCAAATTTTGTATGTGCCTGAAATGCACCCGGGTCACTAACCAAATTCGATTCGCCGCGTTGATCTCAAAATCAACGTCAGCGGCTACTGCATGAAGATCATTAACCATCATCATAGATTAAATCAAAAAAAAAATTGTTTGAGTTTTTTGCACTTGGTTTCTGTGGGGCACGGGTGTATTGACCGTGTGGGTCCCTATCAACAGGCTTGATACTACAAAATTTGACTACGATCTTACTGAAATAATACGATAAATATATTATTTTGTAGCATAAGGGATAAATACAATATACTACGATACTAATGTAAATATATAGAAGATGGCATGTATATTATGTAAGGGGTTATTATAAGAAGTAGTTTCATGATTACACTAAGAAAATTATTAAGTTTATACACAATCGAATCAAGAATAAAAGTTTTGACACAAAAAGAGCTATTCATCAATATTATTATAAATACGATGGGCTTACTTATTTGGAGCAAAATGCAAACTAGTCACGACGCACGTAGAATAGCAACTTGTGGCAGTGACTTGATCAGCACAGGAGCTTGGCCTTCATCTTTACGAAGCAACACGTTGCCTCGCGATATCCAACAGTATTTAAATTGACCATTCTTGACTAAATCCCGCGCCTCGGCATATATTTTCTTCGTCCAGGTTGTTATTGATTCCGACACATATACTCTAGTTCTGTCTCACACCAAGTCACATCAGAACCAAGTTTTTCCAAAATATTAACTTTGTTAAATGTTTTAACAGCGTTAAGGAGTTCTTCCTTTTGGAGTTCATCATTAAATTCAATGACTATGGGAGACTTTTCACTTTTGCCTTTTCTGTAGATATAAGGCACGACTGTTGCTGGTTTTATTTTTAGAGTGCTATACAGCGTATTGCATATTTCACTTATGTTTTCTTTTTCCAATCTTGGAACATTTCTCAATTCTATTAGTTTCTTCTTTTGGTGTTTCTGAACTTCGTGTAGCTGATATACAAGATCATTCACTCTTTGGATTGCCATAGCATGATCATTTTCAAGAACAGCTATTTTCTCATTCGCAATTTTAAGCTCGGCAGAGTTTGCTTGTAGAAGTTTTTAAATTTCAGCGTTTGATTGCAGAATTAACAAATTTTGTTGTTTCATCTCGGACACCTCGACGGTGAGAAGATCTTTGAAAGATTGCATAAGCGAGTCCTTAAGATCAGAAGTTAAATCAAAATCTGGATTCTTACGTTTTCTGATATTAACATTCGTGATAACATCACCTTGTCAAATCTCAGTACTTAAGTTAGGCTGAGAGGAAGACATGGAGGAGTATTCAGATGGCTTTGGCGTGCGATGCATGATTTGTCTGTAGTTTATACTATACTACAATTTTTCGGTTGGTCTGTGTATAGTTGCGGGTAGTTAATAAAAATGTTGGTTAACTTGCCTTTTCTGCGACTTCGACTGCGAGCGGAGTGGTGAGGGAATCTTCTATTAATTTCCGCTGTCGAATGGCACTATGAGTCAGAGACAGTTCACTTGGATACTAAACAGTACGTTTTAGCGTGTAGAGGTGAGAACTCAATGCAGATGTTCACAATATTTAAATACGACAGTGGCACACATCTTGTCTGAATAGCGAATTGGACGAGAATGATCTGAAGTGATAAGAGGATAGCAACAGTTTTAGTTTGAAATACAACAGCAGAATCACCCACATTACTATACTTACTTACAACTATGACTACGGGTGGCAGTCTATGAGCTCAAGCACAAGAATTCGATTTCGCTCATTCGATTGTCAGTGAAATCGAATGAGCGATCGATACTTTTTATTGTAAGTTTAAAATTAAAATCATAATATTATCAACTGATATCAGAGACCGCGCAGGACGAACTTTGGTGAGGGTGTGTGCGCTAGGTTCCATATCATTTCATTCATAGAAATCTAAAAATACTTTCTAGATGCGTTTGTTAGATCGACGGAGACGCGTTTGCCTGTTATTTAAAGGATAACAGATGAGGGTTAAAGGAAACAGATGAGGATAACAGATAACGGATGAGATGATTATTTAAAGGAGAACCGCTTGATCGCGAATATTTGCGCATTTCGTTCAAATATTTATTAGTTAACATTTCTTCTGTAGAACATTGAAATGATGATATAATCAAGATACGGTAGTAAGTTGTAAGGTGTAAGTAATCTTCGTTCATACCTTTAAAGAAATCTTCAGGAAGTCCATCTATGAGCCTACAAACGAGCCAGAAGTAGTCACGGCAAGCCGGTCCGTAAGGCTCCTTGCCTTCCTCAGAATGATGATGGACCATCTGGAAGAATGGAAACTGTTCTTTATATAACTACTGCCCTTTATGAAGTCGTTTATGGATATATCGCGTTGTGCGTTTTATAAACACAGTACCTACAGTATTCACACAACGCGGTGTAAACGCCATCGTTAAGAGTTTGATAATGCACAATGACATGATTCTCTAATGAATGAGGCCTATCAAAGTTTTATTTATATTTTAGTTACGAATATACGATTGTAAGTTTAGTTTGAAATAAGTCTCTAGATTATCATTACAACACAACTTTCTATAATCTCTGGAAGAATGGAAACTGTTTTTTATAAAACGACTGCTCGTCGAAACTCCGTTTGCGTTGTGCGTTCAATTTAAAATACAGTGTAAACTCAAGGGACCAAGCGTTTATCTATATATAAAAAAAAATATCCCTATTACACTTGGTCACGGCATCACGCGTGAACGAGTGGACCGATTTCGATAATTCTTTTGTTGTTGTGTTTGTTATTGTCAGGAGATTTCTTTGAAAGTTTTTTAATTTTGCATGCAATTTTCTTAACTTTTAAGAAAATTGCGTGCAAAATTAAAAAACTTAACGACGATATTAACTTTTCTTATCTAACCTTAGCACTTTTGACAATATAAACTTTTCTAATGCAACCTTATGGCGTTTGACATAACTGTCAGTCGTTTGACAGTTTGACAGGAAAACTTCTGTCGGGACAGCTAGTTCGTTATAGAGAATTTTCGTTATGTAGAGTGGTACGATAATACGAGAGATGCCTTATGTGTTTAGTAACTGAGTCCAACTTTCCTATAGACAAGGCTAGCAAGGCAAGGCTGTTTACGACTACAGGGTGTCTTTCTAGGATAATTCGGAAACAGTAATGCTGATAAAATTTTATTACAGGCATTTTAATATGAACGTATTTGTTCGCAATAGTAAATGACTATTGCGCTATAAAAAGTGTATCGATTTATGGGTTTTCCAATTTACAATTGAATAAATTTCTACGTTATAATAGGTTTTACGTTATATTGAACAGTTATAGAGTTTTAACTGCATTATGTCAACGATAACAGAACGCAGTGTAATAAAGTCTCATAGATAGATAAATAACTCGGCGTAACATGTTTAATGAATGAGTAATAATAGAGTTTTGAAGTAATTTCAGTAACGAATTTAACAGTTTCACCTAATATATTAGGTTGGGGAAAAAGTCTTTTCGCATTATAGTATGTATGAACTTGTAATAAAATTTCTTTGGCTATAATATTTGTATCTGGCTGGTTTGGTATCATTAAAAGTTTAAATTTTAAAGAACATAATTCCAAATTAAAATTAGGAAAATGTGTGATTTTTGTTTGTTTTTCGTACTGTCAAGATGAGTGAATCTAACGAAGAAAATCGATACATTTTAAAATTTTACTACAAAAAATGTAAAAATGCAACGCACGCCTCGAAAAAAATTTGCGATGTTTATGGACCTAGTGCAGTGTCTGTGAGAGTAGCACAAATTTGGTTTAAGCGTTTTCAATCAGAGCGACGTGCATCTTTGATGTCAAAGATGCACGTCGCTCTGGTCGCCCTATTACGGACAAAATGGATGCTATTTTTGAAAAAGTGGAGCAAGATCGGCATATCAATAGTTACGAAGTAGCTGAAGAACTGGGAATTGACCACAAAACAGTTTTGGCGCATTTGAAAAAAACTGGGTACACAAATAAGCTCGATATTTGGGTACCTCACGAGCTCACTGAAAGAAACCTAATGAACCGTGTACTCATTTGTGATTCTTTATTACGACGTAATGAAACCGAAGCATTTTTGAAGAAGCTGATAACTGGTGATGAAAAGTGGATCACGTACGAAAAGAACGTGCGAAAAAGGTCGTGGTCAAAGGTTGGTCAGGCTTCACAGACTATGGCGAAACCCGGGTTAACTCGCAACAAGGTGATGCTGTGTGTGTGGTGGGATTGGAAGGGCATTATTCATTATGAGCTGTTACCACCAGGCAGGATCATCGATTCTGAACTCTACTGCGAACAACTGATAAGATTAAAGCAAGAAGTTGAGAGAAAGCGGCCGGAATTGATCAACAGAAGGGGTGTGGTTTTTCATCATGATAACGCTAGACCTCACACATCTTTAGCCACTCAGCAAAAATTAAGAGAGTTTGGCTGGGAGGTGTTAATGCATCCGCCGTATAGTCCTGATTTTGCACATTCAGAAGTCCCAAAAATTTCTATAGCAACGGGATCATGTCCCTACCTACAAGATGGCAAAAAGTTATCGAACAAAATGGTACCTACATACTTTAGTTAAATGTAAATAAACTATATAAAAAAATGTTTTGAATTTTCTTAAAAAATGCGAAGAAACTTTTTCCCCAACCTAACCGTCGGTAACAATCCGTGTGTAGGATTATCATAACTACACAACACATTATTTATTTATTTTCAAACAAAGGTTTACTTTGTATTCCTATAATTTGACTTATTCATTTAGCACATGGCAAAATTACTCTTACGAATAATTACAGTATAATTTTACATTCCACTTTCTAGTCAACTTAATTCCAAAACTATCATTAAGAAAGTAACAAAACGCTATAATTATCAATTACTCTATTTGACCAACGGTTTATATAAATTACACTATACTACCAAAGCATTACAGTTCATTTTACTTACTTCATGGTGGTGGTGATGTAAATGCGTAGGCTGGTGCGGTCTCATATCAGCCGCACGGGGCAAATGCTCAAGAAGCAGTTGCAATAGAGGGGCTAGCACTGCCACTTCTCCGCCTGAACATAGCCGGTAGAGGGCGCCACCGGCCTCGCGTCTGACCTGCCGACGGAATGAGACGGAAGCATTATATTCTAGTTCATTAGCATGTTTGCTAATGAACTAGAATATAATGCTTCTTCGTCGTATCGTGACATTAATTATGGCAAACCAGTGTGGTTAAAGGGTTAAAAAGCACCTCAGAGTCTCCTTTCGTGCACATGGCACATGTCTTCGAACTTTTTAGGTTCTGCGACGTACTGATAATTATGCTGATTGTGAAAAATGCATGGCTTTGAATGATTCGAGATTTTTATGGTATCTACTGGACGTAGAACTCCCTCAACTCAACTTGAAACTACAATTCAATTTGCTCAAGTTTTGCAAACACACTATCACATGACACATTATTGCATATAAGCATCCATATGTGAATGTTTGTGTGTGTGTGTGTGTTTGTTTGTAATATCGCAATATCGGCTGAACCGATGTGGGTTTTTTATCTTCGTACCACGTGGACAAATCCGTGGGCAGCAGCTAGTAATGTCATAAAAGCAAAAGTTTGTAAACAAGGAACATAATATATTTAATTCTGTATCTTATTTCAATGACATACAGGTCACTAGACAAGTATTTGTAAAATGCACGAGTTATTCCCATAACCAGATTCGCGTCGTACACCAGTTATTTAGTTTAGCAATTAAGCTTCATTGTATTTTGTATCTTATTACAATGACATGAAGGTTTACTCACGGCCGGATCCGCATCGTCGAGCAGTAATCTTGGAGCGGCTCTGCGCAGAGACCATGCGAGCGCGACGGCGTCGCCGCCACCGCGAGCCCACCACACACACATCCTAAACGCGTGCTGCACCACCTGCAAACGAATTATAACTTTATAAAACGAGAAATATGATTCTAAACACTACTGACAGTGGATCGAAGCTTGAATACAGTGAGTCTACGCAGCAAAATAACACTGTACCTACTTCTCAAAACGAACAGATTCATCAAAGTGCAAGAAAATATGGTGTCTTTATTTTACTGTAGAGGTTTCTGCAATTAGTTTTATGTACTTAATACCCATCAACATAATAATCGTGCAAAACCCTACCCTTAGTTACATCATTTGGATTGTTGCTTGTCTGTTTTCATACATATTCAAATTGTAATTTTTGTATTAAGGGTTGATTTGAAAATATTTTGTTAACGCCAAGTAGTTAAAAACAAAGAGATTTTGACTCTATTTGAACAACGACCAACATTACTTTAGACAATCGATGACGTAAGTCACTACAGACAATACAATAATTTGAATATAACAATGAAACAACTATCAATTCTGTTGATTTCGACATTATGTTCCATCGTTCCAGAAGACCAAGTTCACCGAAACTTCGTACGAGACAGCAAACACGCACTACGGATGAAGGAGGGAGACAGACTAGTCAAGGTTTACTTCACCTAGTCTAGTCTAGATTCATTGTTAGTAGTTACATACACTCTTGTAAGTTTGAGTCTGCAAACCCGGATATCGCATGCCGCATGCCGATCCATTATCCATGAGGCTTATCAACTGTCAGGGCGTGACCCTCCTTCTTTTTCTTCTTCGTTAATGGCATGTGTCATATGATGACAATTTTGCCAATGTCAAGTGTTTATGGTAAGAAGTCGCAAAGTCGTATGTTGTCGTTCGTCGTTATTTTATAAAATAATTATACGGATTATTTTTGCTTGAACCACAAAGAAACACAAAACTTTCACTCCAATTATTTATACCTGAGTCAATAATTCCATCTTTATTAGAATAAAATCATCAAAATTACAAATAAAACCCGAAACAACTTGGGAAAAAATAATAATATGATCACAATGTTTACTCCGCCAAAGGGTCAAAAAAACAATGTGAGTGACCCATTGCATTCTGTTGTTTATGTCATTGACATAAATGTGATCGAACTTCTTAAACACTCAAGCCGGTACCAACTTTACGCGAAGTACGGAAAATGCCACTAGCAATCCCAGTTAAAATATAAATAGATAGATACAATACCTGAGCACGACCCCAGAATCCAGTCTTGTAAGTTGTTGGTTCCTTGACCGAGGCGGCTTCGCAAAGAATAGAGATCATCCGTTCTGTTGTGTCTTCCACATTCATTAGAGAGAGCAATGACTGAAAAATAATACACAATTGTAGACCCGTTAAAATATTAATGGACATTTCACACAACACCATCTAGCCCCATACTAAATAAAGCTTGTACCACGGGAAGTAGATGACTGATAAAATACTTACATATATATGTTGTTTAAAACATGTACTTAACGGACCATATTATATATTTTAACACCTAGACACAGAACAAACACCTATATTCATCCCACAAATATTTATTCCTGGGTCCCCACATAAACATCATCAAGAAC
Source organism: Lampropteryx suffumata (assembly GCA_948098915.1). Classification (NCBI taxonomy): domain Eukaryota; kingdom Metazoa; phylum Arthropoda; class Insecta; order Lepidoptera; family Geometridae; genus Lampropteryx; species Lampropteryx suffumata. The sequence continues at coordinate 8,599,873 of OX402563.1, forward strand.
ATCGATCTCCTCACATTTGTGAGGTAAAGTTATACTACTAATGGAGCTGTGAGACCAGTCAATCTCATTCAGTTAACTAGATCCTAAACCAGAATCTCTACCGTGAAACAAAAATGCGAAATTGCGCGGTTCCGAAAACGGTATATGAAAATCCGTCGTCAATAATTCCTACTATGACGGGGTCGGATCAAATATAGTAACGTTGGTTTGATGGCACATTTATCGTGATTGACAACGTGATTACTACTACTAAACTCCATAAACTGATTTTGTATGTTAAAATATTCGTACCGGATGTAATTTAGGTGTCTGTGAAGGATCTGACGATGGCAGCGTGCCAAGCCGACACAGCAACTGAAGCAGCAACGCAAGGCAATCTTGCCGCCATTCGTTGTCGTCACTTCTTTGTAGTATACCTGAAAACGTATCTTATTATACATATACGATTCAAAATAGGTTTATTTTGGCGCATCTACTGGACATTAAAAAAATGTGGATAAAGAAACGACTCTAAACCCTTAAACAAAGGGTCCATCTTATAAACGTACAGAATCAACATAAAAACATCTTATAAACAAACATACAGCTTACGTGTTGTTTAAAACTGATGCCATATCAATTTTTTGACATTAGAATGACAAGGTCATAATATAATAGTGATTTCAAACCAGTGTGGTGAAAGGATTCAAATGCGCCTCAGAGACTCTTTGTGCACTAGTATTCTATAATAGCTTACCTGACATCATGATGTCATAAAGAATCCTCAATCCGCCTTTCTTCACAAACAAATCAGTCCAATTCTCAACACAAACTTTTTCTTCTTCACTTTTTTCAGTTGTTCCAGAACCTTCCTTCACTGTTGGACTGGGTGAAGTACCACCATTACTTGAGCTCAGTTTATCGATAATGTGGAGGGAATACATGAGTTTCTGAGGGCTGGTGGGGTCTAGTAGTTCTGGTAGCTTGCTTTCAATCGGGTTTTGGAAGGCCTCGAGTAGAGTAGGGTTGAGTGGCACAGCTTGGAGAATATCCCATACTCGACGTGAGAGGAGTTGTGCTTTAGTGTGCGCTACGGGTTCCTGAAATATGACAATATATATATATATATATATCATTCTGTAAATGTACTTTAGTTTTTAGTTTCAGTTTTTTCTAGCAGTGGGAGAAAATAGGCCAATATGTAAGGTCAATTATATATTGTCTTTTCAAATTCAATGAATTATTAAGTACGAGTATGTGAGCAACTCTGATTGCGGACTCATAACAGTTTTATTGAATACAATCAAGAGGATCACTTACATACGGTGAATAAGATGCTGATTCCTTTTAAAGCAAGTCCAAGAAGAATCTGGCAAGAAATTCGTGTGGTCTTAATACTTTTTTGTATGATCCTTGCCAATTTTGTTACGGATGCAAAGTAGAAAGCTACTTTGTCAGCGAGGAACATGGGCTGTTTTTTTTATTAAAAAAAAAACATATTTCTGCAATAATGTAACTCAAGGTATCAACAATTGTCTGTACAAGTAATTATTTGGAGTGAGCTGCGAAAACTATTGATTATAAACAAAATAATCTACATGTTTATAGTACTCAGAATTATGAAGCCCCGGATCGCTAGTGTGTATATCACATATATTTCATTATACTAGTCCTAGTATAATTGTCGGGGACAAAGCGTCACTGCGCCCCGCCACCACTGCTACGACGATAGTGGGGATCAGCGGTGGGGGACCGACCTGCTCCAAAACGGCGCCGACCAATTCAATACACTCCAAGGAACTAACTAGGCGCGCGTTCTTTAACCGTCCAATATATACCAGTCATACAGCCGACTTCTTTCATTTAGTGAGAAACCCCAACTTAGGTACTTATACTAGATTGGTCGAAATTCGGCCATAATTAAATTAAATTTAAAGTATTTTTTATGTTTATAGTTTAAAAAAATATTAGCATTCCTCCTTCTCTATATAAACTATAAGTGTGCGAAATTTCAGTGCCAGAAACAGAGAAACAGAAATTTCAGTTTCAGTAAAGTGCTGCTTCACATATTAATAAATAGATTAGGTGCTAGGAATGGATGGTCTCATGTAGTTCGGCCTCGGATAGTTAACTGACACATTTTATATATATATAAACTCTCTTGTATTAGTTTTTCGTGGTTAAGGTAGTTATAAGAGTGATCATGCAAAAAATCGCTAGGACCAGGACGAGTTTCTTGCCAGTTCTTCTCGGGGATGGGTTAGGAGGAATTGGCACCTAAATTCACCTAGTAAGTAAGTCGTTTTAAAGTGATCCTCGTGATTGTGTTAAATAAAATATTTTTTGACTTTGACTTTGGGTTAATGATGAGAGTTTCTTACCCCATTCGCGCCAGGTTCCTTCATCTGCCCCAGCGCCTGCATCAGCGTGAACAGGTGGTGGAAGTAGGTGGGGTCGAGGAGCATGATGGTGGGGAGACGATGCCGCGCCGGAGCCGGCTGGGCCGACGGCCATTCTGCCCACGCGCCCCGGCCGCCCACGCCCACAGACACAAACACCAACTGACACAAATAACAGTAACATTAATGGGGGGAACATTTTATTTTAGGGGATATCGCGACAGATATCGTGACAGGAACAATAGAAAATCTATTTTGTTTAGAAAGTGATTTTCTACGGATAATAAATTACGATTACGATTAATCCATGGTGTCCCACTGCTGGGCAAAAGCCTCCCCTTGATCTCTCCAGTCATCTCGGTTTTGAGCTGCTGGACCCAAGCTCTATCAAGGTGTTGAGATCATCTCGCCATCTCTTTTTGGGTAATGAATTACAACTTCTAATCTTAATATTTAAAGAAATTATTGTTTTGAAGATTTTTTTTAAATAATATTATTAAAATACCTATCCAATGTTACCACGATGGGGAAATAAAGGGAAAAAACCCACTTTACACTTTATTCACTTTACAAGAAATCATTTTGTCAAGTCGAAAATCAAGTTTTATAATTTTGTTGGGGCCACTTATAACAATTACCGTGCAAATTTCCATTACGACTAATAGTTTGCGAGCCATAGCTATGTTGCAAGGGGAATAGACAGACAAACGAATTAAATTCTTAGTTTGTGGATGTCCCTTTGCGAAAGGGACAACAATTTCATCAGTGTCGTTTTGTGCTCATCCTGTGCACGAAGGAGAGTATTTGCAAAAATGGCCGGTGTTGCGCAATTTTGAGACTATAGTGAACTAATATCGTTGACCATAACAGTTTCCTAGCTGTCATAGATTGATGGATGAGGGCCCAAGACGAGCTCTTTACGCTGCGCTGGGAATTTGAACTTTATTTTTATGAAAATAAACTAGATAGGGATCACAGTTTTAACCTTCTTCCAATAACAACCATAACACTGCATTTGGTAACCGATTGAAAAGAACCAATTAGAACGTGCTATAAACGGCTTGTGGCTTCTGGTACCAGGAACCTCTTACCTGGTTATCTTTAAAGCCCATATCGTAAAGCGTTCGTTCATCATAGTCGATGGTCAGTTCCTGGCCTTGCGTTATCATACGCAGGGGACCATCCGTCGCTAATGACGTCACGCCTTCTTCGCCTTGTATCTGTGGATTAAAGTACACAAAATATTATAAATAAATAATTGGCACAACCCACGTGATTCGGCAAAACAGTGCTACGATTTATTTTATCGTATTAGATCGTGAAAGCATTCCAACAGCGCCAGAAATGTCACACAAATGTGTCAATCGCACAATGTGATTGCAGATGATTGTGATTGATATCCGCGTGCCGTAATTCATGGATTGCCCAGACACAGAACAAACATCTATGTTCATCACACAAATGTCAAGAGTGGAAATCGAATCCACAACCTACAGCGCAGTAGGTAGAGCTACCACCAACAGAGCTGTAAGGCCAGTCCAAGAGACTCAAAAAGGGCCAGATTGTGCTCTTGTTTGAAAAAAAACTAATGCTAACTATGGATACAAATTAGTGATGGACATTTCCTCAGATATAAATAAATAAATAATATTGAACATTTCACACAGCATCATCTGGTCCCAAAGTAAGCAGAGCTTGTGTAATGGGTACCACATGAGTGATATACTACTTATATACTATTTTTTTTTAATGATATGATGATATACTACTTATTATAAAGACGACCTCTGTAGCGCAGTGGGCTCAGGTCCGGCTGAAACGCAGAAGGTTGTGGGTTCGATTCCCGCCGCGGGACGAATATTTATATGATCTGCAAGTATTTGTCTCGGGTCTGGGTGTTTCTATGTATAATATGTATGTATTAAAAAAAAAACAAGTTTATATGTAGTATACCCATCAGTCATGTGGTACCCATAACACAAGCACTGCTTACTTTGGGGCCAGATGATGTTGTGTGAAATGTCCTGGATTATTTATTTATTTTTACATATTATACATAGAAACACCCAGACACGAGACAAATACTTGCAGATCATACAAACAATTGTCCCGCGGCGAGAATCGAACCCGCAACCTTCTGCGTATCAGCCGGACCTTAGTCCAGTGCGCCACAGAAGTCGTCATATCTATTTATTAAGTGACTAGTGGGGGGGCCTAATTTAAATCGAAAAACGATAATAGTCGGTTAATAACCCTACGTTTCGTCACATTTCGAACGATTGATATTACTTTTGACACTCAATGTCGTAAACCTCCATAACAGACGGTGCGGCAATATGAATTCGACAACGAAACAATTGAATTCGACGTACATTTCTACGACTTTATCGTTTTGATATACATGGATATATCAAAACGATAAAGTACAGCGAGAAGACGTCTGAACATTATATTGCGCGCATGCCTAAATTTTGCACATAAGACATACACTCATTACAAGTTAGTATTCCTTACGTGACCGGTTTTAAGCCCATCCATCACCGCTTACAGATATACCAACCGATGACACAGACCTTTTAACCTTCAGTTCTAGAGTGTGCCGGTTACCTCTAGATATTTTCATTAGCCATATGAGATTACTAGCACTTCTATTGTCACATACCTGCTTCTCCCACCACACATGTACATGTGCTCTGAGATGTGCCACGAGATCAGACTGGTGCATTAGTATGGAGGCTCTCGGTCCTGCGCCGGCCGGTTGCAATGTCAACCTCACGGAGCCTGCGTTTGTGGGGGTCGTTGTTACCTCCCACGAACCGCCTGGCTCGGCCAAAGACCATCTCCTCAAGTGGTACGCATAGCTGTTCAACAAAGTAATCATTCATAAGTTCTGTGTCGGGCTGTTATAAAGTATCATAAGTATGTATTTAGAAATATGTAAGTAATCTATTGAACATTTTATTAAAATCATTATTTAATTAATAAAAAAGTCCACCATACCATAAAGCCCTATACCATTACTATTTATCGTGTAAAATATGTAAATAACCATGATAGTTTCAAAAGATGGCTCAAACACTTTTCTTACCATTCATAATGTTAACAGTATAGATAAGTCTTAAATAACAAAAACGTTAATTTTGAATGCTGTTTGCATTTGTTGATATGATATAATGACAAGGGCAGATTTTATTCATCAAATGTTTCAAAATGACAACTCCACAAGCGCTTCTAGTGTTATTGATTAAGAATATTAATGGAAAGGCATCTTGCTATCGATGTATTTTCATGTTGTCTCAACAACTTTAAATTTGGTATAAAATTGTCACTGTTTGAATCTTAAATTCTACTCTAATGTTATTTAAAAATTATATTCATTATTTATCGAACTTTATCTAATATATCATGTAATTTAATAATAGCACTTGTCGTTTGCATCTGTAATTGAGGTGCCACTCAGAATAGTATAAGTTTGATTGTATATTCTATTTGGATGTGTTTGTGTATACCTTGTTGATGCAACTAATAAATAAATATTGAGGACGTCTAAGTCTTACCGTCTTTTGAAAGTGTCCAAATGAGTTTTGAGCAACAGCAGCGCCCTCTGTATGCACTGCAGAGCCGGCTCTTCTGTCATATGTTCGTAGAATGTCAACTTATCCGGCGACTTCTCTTCTTTCTCCTCCGTAGGGCTGGCTATATCTTTGTTGTCATGGTTTTTAGATATCAGCCGCTCGGCGGCAGACGATAAGTGGAACATGCATTTAGCCACGAAATCGTCCTCTTGCTGTAACTGCTGACCCATGTAGTAACTGTTTAGGTACTGGATTGCGCCCATTGAAACGTCTATTGGAATGAATTTAAAATATTAGAGTGTGTAAGAATAAGGTCAGTGGGATTATGGAGCTTGATACAATCAACGTCTATCGATAGTTCCGATTAGAATAGGCATTATATTTCATGGTTTTCACTCAAAACAGGATAGCGAAAAATCAGGAAGTAGAAAAACTCACATCATGGTAAATAGGTAAATACCCCGTTTTAAGGAAAAAAATATGTTCAAAACCATGATAAATAAATAATCCCGGACATTTCACAAAGCATCCTCTGGCCCCAAAATAAGCAGAGCTTGTGTTATGGGTACCACATGACTGATATACTGCTTATAAACTTTTGTTTTTTTAAATAGATATATATTATAACATAGAAACACCCAGACCCCGAGTTAAATACTTTCAGATAATACAAACATTTGTCCCGCGGCTGGATTCGAACCCGTTTTAAAAGTCTATATTTTATGGTTATTTATTATGTACGTTCGGTTTCTATCTCAGTTTCTATTCATATGACAGCCTGTCTTTTAAACAACATAAATCATCCGTAATACCAATTCATAATAGTAACTGAAAGCTGTTAGTATCAATGTTTTGATAGTATTAGAATTAGATAATCGCCCGGCAGGTCCGGAGTACCCTAAATCATAAATGCACGTTCATTTATGATTAACTAGCAACCCACCCCGGCTTATATACACCTAACATAACCTAACCTAGGTTTTTCACAATAATAGGGCGACAAAAGAGTCACCCTCCATTCCATTTATTTTGCATTTCAAATATCCAAACCAAGTTTCTAAGAAATCACACTAATTGTTAAAAAGATCCCATACAAACTTTGACACGCCATTAGTGGGCGGTTTTATTATAAAAGGAAGCTACCTTCCAAATTTCAGCTTTCTAGCTTCAGCGGTTTCGGCTCGGTGATGATGAATCAGTCAGTCAGTCAGTCAGGATAAGTTCTTTTATAGGTATAAATGTGGGCAGAGTGAATGAAACCAAAAGAAATAATGTCAGGACCGTAGCAAGTGAAAATCCGTAGTCACTGTCTACTCCGTTGACAGGCCTGATTTTGTGTATGCATGTGTGTATGTGTGTGTATGTATGTATGTATGTATGTATTAGAGTTGAGAGAGAGTACGTCAAAAACAAATAAAACCCGGAAATAAAAGACTGTTAAAGCAGTTATTTTTATGTATCTTATAACCACTTATTATAATGTATTGTTTATAAATCTATCCTATCACACACTAGTTAAAGATTTGTTTGAATCTGTAACTATCTCTATTCATTTACACTAGAATGACAATAACAGAGCATAATTCAACGCCACGTTAGCTAATTTAGTGGTTTTATTTTAAGATGGAGGATGTGGTAATTAATTCAAGCATTTCTTTGCGTAATCATTACATAGTATAAAACAAAGTAGCCTCCCGCTGTCTGTCTGTCCCGATGTATTCTTAGATCTTTAAAACTATGCAACGGATTTTGATGCAGTTTTTTTAATAGATAGGGTAATTCAAAAGAAGGTTTATATGTATAAAACATGCATAATATAGTAGCGAAACACTGATAATTTTAGAGGTTTCTAATGTGATGTAAATAAACTCATTTTTTTGCGCTTACATTGCAAACGCTGGCTGAACCCTACGAGATAGATCAAAATAATGTACTACAGTATTGTACATCAAAGGTCTACACAAAAGTCCGCAATGGTATATGTCTATCTCTTAGTCTATGTTATTTTCTTAGATAACGTTGTATATATAGACATTCTGTAGTATATTTAGTATCAGCATTGCACCCGTGCGAAGCCGAGCGGGTCGCTAGTTAAAATTATATAAGGTTTATTCAGCTTTGATGTATCCAATTAAACATACCAGTGCTGTTAGCGCGTAGAGCAATCTTCCACAAGTGGTCCATAGCTCGTAAATGTGGATGATGGTAGTCCCGCGAATCGCCGAGCGCCATACGAGCTAAGTTGCATAGCTGCTGGTATAGACTCAAGCCCATTATGCTGATTGTCTGTGAAGATAATTGCGTTTTAGTGACGGAGTTAAGAGGACGCTTTAACCATTATGAACAAATAATTTTCACTCCAAACGGGATATTTACCATGATATATGAGTTTGAAAAAATTGTCATAAAAACAATTTTTACTCCTTTAAAGAAGATCTCACACTACCTGCGCTCACCTAAAGATAAGATTCCTCTTCAAACACCAGGAGTGTACAAGATTGACTGCAGCTGTGGGAGCTCTTACATCGGCCAAACAAAACGTACCATAGCTTGTCGAGTGACAGAACACATCCGGGCGGTCAAAAATATGGACACACAAAAGTCGGCCATAGCTACACATCTACTAGAATCTGGCTCAAACCACTGGATCGAGTTACACAATCCACAGGTAATCTTAACTGAAAAACATTACATCCCAAGATTGGTACAAGAGGCAATAGAGATTTCCAAACACAGGAATTTCAATCGAGAAGACGGTTTTCAATTGTCTGGAGCATGGAACCCTGTGGTGAGGATGTGTGGAAATCGTAAAAGTGAGGTACCAGTTATGCGTCCAGATACCGTGAGTGTTGTTTGTCGTAATCGTGATCGAGTTGTTAGTGATAGTGAAACCGGTAGTAATGGGTAATGTTCGCAGTAAAAGACTGAGAAAGAGGGTAGACCGTTTTGTCTGCCAATAACATCCACCCGCAAAGACTTCAGTTTATCTCGTGATCATGGCGCATGCAACTGTGCCGAAATATCGAGAAACAGAAAAACTCATATATCATGGTAAATATCCCGTTTGGAGTGAAAATTATGTGCAAAACCATGATAGTTTTAAAAGTTATATAAGCTAGTTACAAACGGCGCCAAGAGATGACAGCACTATTATTGACATTTGAATTTATGATCCATATCCATACCAATATTATGTCAGCTTAGTTGGTAGCTCTGCCTTCTGTGCTGTAAGTCGAGGGTTCGATTCGTTCCCAGGATAAACATTTGTGTGATGAACATAGATGTTTGATCTGTGTCTGCGTATTATACGAGGAGGGATCAAAAAGTAGTGAGAATGAGATAGAATATAATGACTATTGATAACTTAATAATTTATTTTTCTACATAGTCTCCGAGTCTCTCTACACACTGAGTCCAGCTTTTCCAAGGCTTCAATCCCTTACAAAAAAAAGTTTTGTCTTGGTCTTCGTACCTGTTTCCCCTTAAGTACTCTTTCAATTTGGGGAACAGATAAAAATCGCTAGGCGCCAGATCTGGTGAAAAAGGAGGGTGATGAACCAATTCGAAGCCAGCTTGCTGAATGGCAGCCATCGCAAATGCCGACCTGTGCGCGGGTGCGTTGTCGTGATGAAACAGCACGCCCCTTCGAAGTTTCTCTCTCCTTTTCTCTTTGATGGCATTCCTCAACTTGGGAATTAAAGCTGCATAATATTGGCCTGTAATAGTGGTTCCACGCTCCAGGTAATCAATCAACAATATCCCTTCTGAGTCCCAAAATATTCTGGCCATAACCTTGCCAACCGATGCCACGGCACGAAACTTCTTCAGGGTCGGTGATTATGGCCGTTTCCATTGCGAAGATTGCTGTTTTGTCTCGGGATCAAAATGATGGACCCATGTTTCGTCCATTGTTACGAAACGAGACAAAAAGTTTTCAGAATCTTCTTGAAACTTGTCCAACAATATCTTCGAAATGTCAAGTCGATTTTGTTTCTGACTGTCGGTTACCATTCTTGGCACCCATCTTGCGGAGACTTTTCTCATATTCAAAGATTGTTTCAATATGGATTAAATACTTCCATATGAAATGCCCGTTTCTTGAATTAAGTATCGGATCGAAGTAACTCTTCGATCGCTCAATACAGTTTCTCTACTTTCGCTACATTTTCTTGGGTGACTGACGTCGATGGACGGCCGCAACGATGTTCGTCTTCCGTGCTCGTTCTCCCTACTCGAAATTGAAAAGCCCACCTCGCGACAGTGGAATACGGCGGAGCAGACTCTCTTAATGTTGCCTCCAAATCGCAATGAATCTCTTGCGTCGTTAACTTTTTTAAACGGTCTTTAGTAACGGCTCGCACTTCGTTTTTCTCCATTTTCGAGAACAAGTTCCGACACGAAGCAAACCAATGACTACATTCAGAAAAAAACAAAAGAGAATCGAAGATTTTTTCTTTATTAATTTTACAGATATGTATCTGAGCTATGCCTGCCAGTATTTATTTTTTTTCTTACCGAGGAGTATGTCGTTTTCACTACTTTTTGATCCCTCTTCGTAATGTATCATATGTATTTAAAAATATCTAAGTGCTCTATCAGTCACCTAGTCACCATAATACAATCTAAAATAGATTGTATCCTGGCGAAGGACACAGGCTATTTTATATGTAGGTACCAGTTTGTATAATATCAGTAGACAGTAGAAAATTGCTAACAGCTCTTGTACGCATAAAATACGAGTTCCGCCTTCGTTGATACAACGCACAGTTCACACCATTCGCTCACACATTCATTCACTATTGCCGCGCGTCATGTAAGTCATTGTTGCATGAAAGTGCATGAAAGGAGCCTTAATAATAATAAAAATAAATAATGCAATTGGACATTTCACGCAGCATCACCTGACTCCAAAGTAAGCAAAGCTTGTGTTCTGAGAAGCACATGTCTGATATACATAGGTACTACTTATATAATTTTTCTAAATGGATACATATTATACATAGAAACAACCGAGACAAATACTTGCAGATCATACAAACATTTGTCTCGCGTCTCAGCCGGGCCTTCGTCCACTGCACTACAGACGTCGTCACTATAATTCTTTCACCACATTGGTTCTAATTAACTAGTGACACAATAAGAAAAATATGACTAAGTAAAAAAACCACAAAACCGGCGGTAACACTTTATATGCTTCCAGTCAGCCGGCGACCACATTTTTTGCAACACAGTCGTAACATCGAGAATAAATTTAAAGGTAATTAGGTAATACCCATTAAGTACTAAAACTTTACAAACCTCAGGGTCCAAAGTGGGCATTTTCTCAATATACAGAAATCGCAGTGCGTCCAAGCCCAAAGCATGCTGTTCAGGTGACTTTGTGTGCGACAGCAGCCATGAATACAGGCAGTCCGCTACCGCACTGTCGCCCTTCAGCACAAGACACTGCCATAGCTCTTCCACTTGCTCCACTGTCAGTCTGTAAATATTATTAGTGACTGCAACAACTGGTTCAATCGAAATAAAACAAGTAAGGAAGCATTTTCATAAACACGGGTTTTACTCACGTATTATTTTGTCGATGGAGGCACCGACACAGAGTTACCGCTCGCGTTCACGTTTCGCACTGAACCGTGAACGCGAGCGGCAACGAGCCGCCCGCGGATCAAACTCACCCTGATGAAGATCCCTAGATGAATCGAAATAGTGTCGGTGCCTCCATCGAAAGAACAATATGTGAGTAAAACCCGTGTTTATCAAAATGTACACTTATCTAGTACATGTCACGAAAGTTTTGGAAGTGAAAAAGTAATGAAGCATTGATCTCTTGATCGAAATGCACAACGTACACGTAACCGTATGAAAACCGTGTAGAAAGTAGTTTGTTCCAAAGCAGTGTGTGTACGCAGTGTCGTGCTCGTTCACTGTGGTATGCGGATATATGTAAGCATAATTTAATAGAATTTATCCGAATTTATTAGAATTTATTTATTTATCCTATCTAACTAATATTATAAATTCGAAAGTAACTCTGTGTCTGATTGTTACGTTTTCACGCCTAAACCGCTAAACCTATTTTGATGAGTTTTGGTATAGAGATATATGAGACTTTGGAGAAGGACATGGGCTACTTTTTGTAGGTACCGTGTAGGTACCACGCGTGCGAATCCGCGGGCAACAGCTAGTAATCACATAATTAGCTAGTGAGGCGCTTACGAGTAAGTATACCTTGTCCTTGTCCTTGTCGTTTTAATTAATCGTTTAAATCAATCTGTTGCCATCTCTATTCTGACACAATGTCCCACTGAATTTCGACAGTTCATTATTTCTACACGTCGCTAACTTCGAAAAAACATAATTCGACAAGTCATTACTTCGACAAAACACACCTTCGAAAGACCACTACTTCGACAGACCCTACTGCGACATGCACTTGTTAGGCAGATAAGTATTTCGACAGAGGGCATCAGAGGACATCGCTTCGTAGTGACATATTTTAAGAAAATAACCGAACGTAACTCAATTAGTTAAGTTACATTTTAGAGCAGTATTATGTCGAAGGTATGTTTAAAGGTCTCATTTGAAACAAAGCCGAATTAAATTTCTAATCAAACTAATCCATAAGATCTCAAACCCCTGTTGCAATTAGTTTTCTTAAAAATATCAGACAATGAACTGCGATTGACTTACCTAAAATGCTGTGGCGATCCAAGGGGGGAGAATATCGCAGTAAGAAAGTGCAAACGCACAGTGACCTCAGATATATGCATGTACTGAGCCGCGTCGGTTGTCACAGAGCGTGGAGTTTGCATGTAGTGACGTAGGTCTTCTAGTAGTAAACGCATCATGCCTCGCTCCCGTTCAGCCCACATAACCACCTACGAAAAAGAACTTTATGAATGTGGAAATAAAGATAAATATTATATAAATAAATTAATAATGCAGGACATTTCACACAACATCATCTGGCTTCAAAGTGAGCAGAGCTTGTTTTATGGGTACCACAACATGGCTGAAATACTACTTATATACTTTTTTTTGTATATACATACATATTATACTTAGAAACACCCAGATCCGAGACAAATACTTGCAGATCATACAAATATTTGTACCGCGGTGGGAATCAAACCCGGAACCTTTTGCGTCTCAGCCGGGCATTGGCCCACTGCGCCACAGAGATTGTCATAGCTTATAATATTTGTATAAAATATTATAAATTTAAAAGTGCCTCTGACTGTCTTTTTATACCTTTTCACGGGTAAACCACTGGACGGATCTTAATGAAATTTAGTACTGATATCAATTGCTCTATTGAGACGATCATATGCTTTTTATGTATACCATGGATGTGAAGCCGCAAGCAGCAGCTTGTTTAAATTATAAAGATACGCGATAAGATAAGTCTTTAGGAACACTGAAACACTTACCTGATGCATATCCATGCCTCGTAACTGCTGAAATGATGAAAACAACTTCGGCAGAAGTCGAATGGATACCGGAACAGATCTGCAAACAATCACCCATAAACTAATATGAAACTTTTGAGTTGATAACCAGCTCCATTTTTTTTTATTAATTGGAAAAAAAACTTGATGCAAATTATATTATGCTTAAAGAAAACAATACATCTACAGGTAGAAGAATGACACACAATATTTAACTTTCTTCTCTCTTCATTGTTAATTGTTAAAAAAAATTAATAGCTGACATTAACGACCTCTCGGGCTACTTCCTGTAGGTACATTCACTGACCTGTGATTAGCGAGATTATCCAGGCATCCCTCAATGAACTTGATGCGTATAAACTTGTCCGTGCTGAAGCAAAGAAGAGCACATAGAGCCTTTTCCGCTTCCATGCCCAACCCTTCGCCAAGTTGTTCCTAGCATTTGAAAAATTGGTTATTGTACTTATAAGTAGCCATGAAATTGATTGACATCAATGATTGACATTGATATATTTTTTTAGGTCTAGATTCAAGTCATTTATATAAAGGTTTATATTTAGCCGAGGTTGTCAGGATCAGAAATCTAATTAGAAATTGTGTTTTTGAATACACAACAGAGCCGGCAAACAAGCATACAACCAAAAGTCAAAGTCAAAAATATTTTTATTCAATGATTGTATTGATTGATGACAAGGATAACTTTGAAACGTCTTTCATAGTAGGTGAATTTAGGTGCCAATTCCTCCTAACCCAAGTGCGAGAAGAACTGGCAAGAAACTCGTCCTTGTCCTAGCGCTTTTTTGTATGATCCTTCTTATAAGTAGCTTAACTACGAAAAACTAAAACAAGATTACAGTAGTCTATATTTATATATTTCTACGTGGAACTGATCCCAGATGAGTGCTGCTTGGAGACTGTTGATGGAGACGACTGCGATAGTCTTCAAATTATTGGGGATTAGTTCCCCTGTTGACTAACAGAAGAGCAATAGATAAGGAAAACATGAAACAAGCCCGGCTCGGTGCCAGCCGTTATGCTGCAACCGAACCGACGCCGCATGTACTGATTCGTCTTTCCTGCGGGTCCTTCGACAAGCGAGAGAGCTTAGATTAAGGCTTACCTAAGAGCACGAAAGGAGCCTCTGAGGCGCACTTTAATCCTTTCACCACACTGGTTAGAAATAACTAGTGACACGATAAGAAGAAGTAGTCTATACATTGCAAATCTGTAAGGTAACTGTCTGAGGCCACTATACTATACTATTGATAAGAATGTATGAGGCCATACATTCTTATCAATAATATAGTAATTTATATGTTACCCTACCTGATGGTAAAAGATTACCATAACCTATAAGGCTTGCAAGAGCAACCGGGCGATTATGGAACTATGTTACTATCAAAGCATTGATACTAACAGCTCTCAGTAATGTACACTCAAAACGGGATATTTACCATGATACATGAGTTTTTCAGATAAGATAAGATAAAATATAGATAAAGATCATTTATTTGCATGGTATCAGCTTCCCGGTATTTCGGCACAGCTGCATGCGCCATGTTCACGATCATGTGTATCTTGTGCCGAAAACGTGTAACTGTGCCGAAATAAATATATATATATATTTATTTTAGTGCACAATATTGTTCATACGCTAAATAATGGCTTCAATTCTGTTGGCACCAACCTAACTATTTTTAGCTAAAATTTGGTTTAGACTGTCAAATTAAACTTTGGTATTCTGCTGTTATCAACTTATCCTAATTTAATTTTATCTAATTTAATTCAGCATTCCTAATTTAGTTAGATGGTACCAACCGAATAGGTTGTACAAATGCTATGGCTAACTAAAATATATGTTAGACAATTCCTAATTTTAGAAATGAACCAACCGAATTGCCAACATTATTATAATCTAGCCAATCTACCTAAATCACTGTTTTTGAGAAAAAGAATAGAAAATTCTACAAATAAATTAAAAGCTACTTGGAAATTAATAAACAATGAATCAGGTAAATTAAAGGCCCGAAATAGACAGTTGAAATTAAATATACAATTTTGATAAAGCAACAGGAGGTTGCGAATGCATTTGATTTCTCAGATATACCTAAAATTGTGACCAAATCGTTAAACTCATCAGCCTCTAGAGCTTCCGATCTATTAGAATCTAGTGTTGCTAAATGCAAGAATGAGTTTAGTTTTAGCTATATTAACGAGGCCAGTATTGTAAAAGCATTAAAGTTAATTAATATGGAATATACAGAAGATCTTTGGGGAATGTCTACAAAGGTGCTGAGTGTCATTACCTTAGATATTGCACCATGTTTAGCTTATATTTTTAATAGATGTATCGATGAGGAAGTTTTTCCGATCTTATGAAACACAGTAAACTTATTCCTATGTTTAAGTCTGGAAGTGAAAGTGATCTCTCTAGTTATAGACCGATATCTATATTACATGCGTTAAGTAAAATTTTGGAAAAAACATTTTTGAATCATTTATTATATCAGTTTAACGTTAACGGCCACCGTTTCGACATAGTAACCAATACTGATACGGATACTAAAGGTCGTTCCACAGCTGATGCAGGTATAGCCCTCTTAAAGCATATATTTAACGCCTGGGAGAAGTCACAGGATGCAGTTGGGGTATTCTGTGATCTATCTAAGGCCTTTGACTGTGTGAGTCATTCAACCCTAATCACAAAGTTAATATATTATGGTATTAAAAACCAGGCGATTGACCTCATACAGTCGTATCTATCTAATAGAGTTCAGAAAGTAGACGTGGGTGGTGAGAGGTCTTCAGGATCAGTTATTGATATAGGAGTACCTCAGGGTTCGAAACCAGGCCCTTTTTTATTCCTAGTGATATAGGTTTATTTGCAGACGATACGTCTTTAATTGTTAAAGTTGATAGAGGTAAAACCAGTATTTGCGATAACGTAAATGAATCCTTTTCGTTAGTTCTTAGCTGGTTCACTGTAAATAACCTTTTGCTTATTTCAAAAAAAAACGAAATGTACCAAATTCACTTTGCCAAATGTTATTCATAGCCCATTCAACATTGAAATGAATGGAGAGGCAATTAATCTTATAGATTACAATAGCTTGACAATAGCTTCTTAATATATATATATATATGAAAATTTGTTATACACACATAAAAATAGACATCGGTTTCAGCAAAATAGCGACCTTCATAGAATCAATACCAGGAATAGACACAATTTATACATCCCTAGGTTTCGACTAGGAAAAGTAAATAAGTCATTTATGGGGAACACTGTGCGCTTCTATAATAAGCTTCAGGAAAATGCTACTAAACTACCTATTAAGAAATTTAAAGCATACATAAAAGGTAGTCTTTTGAAGAAAGCTTATTATAATATTTGATCACCTCTGTAGCGCAGTGGGCTTAGGTCCGACTGAGACGCAGAAGGTTGCGGGTTCGATTACCGCCGCGGGACAAATGTTTGTATGATCTGCAAGTATTTGTCGCAGGTCTGGGTGTTTCTATGTATAATATGTATGTATTCAAAAAAACAAAGTAAACAGGGTGCCCCGGAACTAGTATGTTATGCCGAGGTGGGCCGATTCTCGATACTTTCAAGAACAACATGTTTTACCTCTTATAAGTTCAATGTTTTTCATTGAAGAAATGAGCATCAAAGTTTGCTTCAAAACTGCACTTACAACAAATGGTAACGTCCCTAAAATCAGCTGTTTGTTGAACTCTGAGCGTGACCCCAAAATGAAGTATCGTTTGAGTTCACGCAACACAAACATAAAAGTTGCCTACATTGTGATGCCTCTGAGAAGCAAGTAAATTTTTGTGTTCTTGTTAAGATCAGCTGCAATTTTTATAAGAATCTTGTTTATTCTTCTATCAAATTTTCGGATTTATTGCATTTAGTTTTTGTTGACATGCAACTAAACAGGATTTTTTTTATGATGATGATGATGATAACATGTTCACAACTCTTTATTAAAACAACTTGATTTGGATTTTCATAGAAATTTATAGCATTGGGGAGGTAGGTATCTAACCAACATTTTTCGTAAGTAGGCAGAATACACAGGTAGGTAGATCTTCATAGAAATTCAAAGTATTAGGTACCCAACCTACAACATTTTTCTTAGGTAGGTAGATAGATTTATTATTAACATTTCTAGGCTAGGTATCTAATAATTTGAATTTCTATGAAAAATCTTGTCTTTCCCATATTTTCCCATAGTTTTATCTGTCCACCTCATTGTGCGACTCTGTGACTTCGTGGCTTTTTATCAAAGATGTCAAACAAAACCGACAACCAATCAGAAGAGTTCAATCCACATAATAACTAATAAATTTCGGGTAATTCCGAAAATAGTCTACCTTTGTAATAAGCCGACATTTATTATTTTGTCAGAAATTGGTTCCGTAGGTATTTATTTTTAGTCGTTGTTCCGATTAGGACTTTATTTATTTTATTCATTAATTTATTTATTAATTCTGTCATTGTTTTTTTCTTGGTCACTCTGTGCTGAATTAATTTGTTTTGTCACTGGTTTTTTTTCTGTATGTAGCCTTAACATGAGTCTAGTGATTAATGGTGACAGAACTAGAGTGGGTAAAGGATTCAGTGACCAAGAAAAAAGCAGTGACATGACTACAGAATAAACTAAGCAAAATAACTTCACTAAGAACCAAAATAGTATTTACCAACATGAATGTCATCATTGTGATAGGTTTGAATTTTCACATCAAATATTAACCCTAAAAAATTGTCGGCAATTTCAAAGGATTTTATTTTGCTTGCTTTGAATTGATTTTAGCTCAGTGTTTTGTTGTACTTCGTGCGGTCAACTTTCTAGTAAAGAGTTTCGTCATTCCGTTTCTTGTGACCATTGTGAGTGACCATGTGTTTTTTTAACTCAATCATAAGTGCTTTGTGTTGGATACCTAGGAGGTAGTACTTAGAACTAACCTACTAATCGTGTAATGTGGTGTTTGTGATTGTCAATTTTCAAAATTTTATGGATCCGCCTAGAACAAGACATTAAACGGTATGTAACTTCTTTTACCATAAAGTTTAAAACATTGTTTTTCAAGAGACGAATACTTAACTAGATTAGCCGCTGAATTACTAGGTAGTTACTAAATAAATATCTACTTAGTTTTGTGCTACAAACGAAACAACATGGCTTGTGTGAATACCGCAGTCAGTATGTGATGTAGGTAGGTACCTACGTCAAAAGATACTTACATACACCAACCTAGGTACCTATCTAGCCTAGCTTAGCAGACAATTTGAACTCACGCGAAACTAGGTAGGTAGGTATGTAGGTAGGTAACGCATTTAGAAACATTGTTGACAAAATAAGGGATGTCAATTTTATTTCTTGAATGTTTTTGTATGAAAATCTGAAAATATTAATTCTTAGGATTTGTACCCCCACAACTGTTAATTTTCATGGTCAGAATCTCCTCGTTCAGGCTTAAAATACTAGTTCCTGAATTCCCTGTATAAGTAGGTATATCAGTCATGTGGTACCGGTAACACAAGCTTAATTTGGGGTCAGATGATGTTGTGTGAAATGTCCGGGATTATTATTATATAAATGACTATATTATTGATAAGAATGCATGGCCTCATGTCCCTCTGCGCCAGACAGTTAACCGACACACTTGAAATTTATAAACTCTCTTTTATTCGTATTTCGTAGTTAAGGTAGTTATAAGATGGCTCTTGCAAAAAAGCCCTAGGACCAAGACGAGTTTCTTGCCAGTTCTTCTTGGGCTTGGGTTAGGATGAATTGGCACCTAAATTCACCTTGTATGTAAGACGTGTTAAAGGGATCCTTGTGATTGTATTGAATAAAGTATCTTTAGATTTTTTGACTTTTAATGAGTAATTTTGTTAGTTTTATTAATTAAATTATACCTAAGAATGTATCCAATAGCACTTTTTTTTAGTCTCTAGTTAAGGGGAAGACACTTTTTTCCTGTGTTTTTATCTAGTACTTCACTATTGTTAAACTACACTAACTCAAATGGCTTTTTCCGTTTGAGCCTTCTTACAATGTCCGTGGTGTCGGGGAGCTTGATTGCCTCGACGTTCACATGGTGAATATGAAATATGATGAAAATGAATGTTATGAAATATGAAATTATGTTCAAAACCATGATAGTTTTAGTAACTATTGATGAATTGGTATTATGGAAAGTTGATGTTGATCATAAGATATTCTGTCATACGAATGGAAACGGAACGTACATAATAACAATTTACGATAAAATGCCTTTTGTTAATCGAAACTGATTGTTATATTAAGAGTTCCATAATCGCCATAAGTTAAATAAGTTAATTTCTGTTTGCCCGGTAATTTTACTTGGTCCAGTGCCTGCAAACATAAACACAATAGCGCTTGCACACTACTGCTTGGAGGCAAAATATTGGTGGTCACCAAGGCAGTTATAACAACGTGATGAATACCATCCATCTTATTAGTATGATCTGTGACACATTATTCATACAACTCACAATGGCACCATCCTGCAACAAATCCCAGAGCAGAGTGTTGCCAGGTCTGCATACGTCATCGACGTTGCACACCGGTGTTGCCCCCACGGCAGTCGCGGCCGGGGACGGCGGCCGAGCTCGCTTCTCGAGCGCCACTAACGCGTTGGCCTGGTATTCTGTCAACTGTGCCTGAAATATACACGCCTATATGAAGAGAGATGGAGAAAGGGAACTCTTTCGGAGTGGGATAGAACGATATTGTGCTCGATGGTCGATATTTCGCGGAATGGGATTACAAATTATCGCACGACCAAACGAGGGAGCCTTACAGTAACATCTGACATTATATCGAAATGATGTGTATCATCTGACATCTCACCTTAGTAATAAACAACATTAACATAATACCCTAAGTAAGTTTATATAACAGCACACTTTATACACAATACTCTATTTCCCTTTCTCTTTTTCGTCACACACACTCACATACTAGTAGCAAGGTCTTGAAAAATGGTTTGGTACCATCTGACGGCTAAAGCCCCGGATACACTAGGGGGCAAATGGAGCAACATGTTGCGGAACATGTTCCTCAACAACTACGTAGAACGTGCCGAGGTACATGTCGCGGAACATTGTGTAGGCCACACTAGTCAGTGTTTATAGATATGTTGCCCGAGACTATAGTGCTGCGTACATAGTAATTAGGTATATCGAGTGTGTTGAAACGTAAGAGAAAGAGAAGGTGGTGAATGCAGAATTTCATTCTACAAAGAGAAAGAAGAGTTAATATTCTAAGTGATCTCCGAATGTCTGACGGATCGTTTGTGAATTTTACTCGAATGTCATCATCTGATTTTGAAACATTATTGCAAATGATCGGACCTTCCATAGCCAAACAGGATACAATAGTACGGAATGCTATTAGTCCTCATATTAGATTTCACATCCTTCCTTTCTAGGACAAATTGCGAACGCAGGGTATGAACTTTGGTTTCTGTTTCTTTTCTAGGCAATTTAAGCGCCTTGGCAATATCCTCCCACGCGTCATTTTTCTTTATTTTATTTCGTTAATCACGGTGTGAAGTATTCCACAATAATCCACGACTTTCGTAAAGGTCCTGAAGTGAAAGCACGGTATCATTTCCCCACACTACAGACATTTTAAGAGGCACGTTGCGTACGCGACTACACTCGGTGACAAATGGCGCGATACTGACGCGGGACACGTGCGCTCGCTCTCGAAGCGGGAGCAAGCAACATGCCCCGCGTTACGTAGAATGTTGCGGGGCATGTTGCCGGACACTATGCAACGTTGCAGCGTCACGTATATTGAGTATTGCGCGTCGTGTTGCGGGACAAAATGTTCCCTAGTGTATCCGGGGCTTAACTCTAGCCCCGCACTCGCTTATTGGTCAAATCAAATCAAAATCGATTCAAATTCATGAAATCACTATTTCAGAATGCAGGAAAGTGAGAGGAAAGTGGTTCAGTCAGGGCTCTAGGTGCCAATTCTACTTAGAGTCTAAGTAGAAATGTGATTTTGTAAGAATATCTAATTCTTTATCTAAACTTAGACAATCTTACAAAATCTCAGTGCTACTTTCGGGATTAACTATTTCTAACAGAATACTAGGCACGTTAAGCCCGAGAAATTACTTATAACTCAAACGAATATATATACCAAAGTTACCAATATTAACTGATGGCTACTGACACCACTGATGATGGAATCTTATAGTATGCAAACATCTGTTATAAGCATTCTGTAGTTAATTTTTCTACAAGAAAGGAACGGTCAAAGGTAATGGTAAAATGTACTGGGTGACATACCTGAGCAGCCAATCTCGCTAGCTCCTCCTCACAGGCCGAATCATCCTCGTCCAGGTCAGCGAGATGGGGATGGGAGTGAGGGGAGAGAGCGGACGACGCACTCCCTTCTTCTTCTTCCCCACGACGTTTGTATGTCTCCATTAGACGGAGCTCCATCATCCTTCTGGTAGAGACCACGTAAGTTCACAAGAGTCCATGATATTGGTAACAATAGTTTGCGACTGAGCTATTTTTAGGTTGATTTCAGTCGGCGTTGATCGGCTTTGTATAGCGCTTCTTAGTTGCTGATTCGACAGCACAACGCTACCATGCTAACACCGCCATGTCTGATAGATACGCAGTACCATCCATGTTGACGGTCATAGCTACGATAGCGACGATTCTCGAGGCGTTTAAACTTGAACGCTCTGATGGATGTACTGAAGTTGAGTTTCGCTTGACCACCACCAAAATAAATCAAGATAGATACAGTTCTTTAATTTCAAAGTTGAGTATAATTTCAGTGATATATAATAATAATAATACCGGACATTTCACACAGCATCATCTGGCCCCAAAGTAAGCAGAGCTTGTGTTATGGGTACCACATGACTGATATACTACTTATATACTTTTTTTTTGTAAATACATACATATTATACATAGAAACACCCAGACCCGAGACAAATACTTGCAGATCATACAAACATTTGTCCCGCGGCGGGAATCGAACCCGCAACCTTTTGCGTCTCAGCCAGACGTAAGCCTACTGCGCCACAGAGGTCGTCATATAAGATTCAAATAAATTCAAATAATTCAAATAAAGCACATAAATCAACCCATCTTCACCTACTTAAATAGAAAATGGAAGAAAAGATATCTGCTGAGTATTGCAACTCACCGAGCGTCAACATTTTCGCAGAGCAGCTGACAGTGACCCGTATCGCTGCCCGAAGATTCTTCCTCCACTTCCGATACAGACTCCGCCAAATCAGCAGTTTTTAGTTGAGCTGCTGCTGTAAAAATATTATAAATAGTTAGGATCATAGCATGACATATACAATGTAAATACCGGAGCTCCCAAATGACTTTCTTTGCAAAATGTATTGTTCAAACAAACATTAACCCTCTGCTGCACTCCACTGAATCAGCAGCCTACTTACCAATTCAGTCAGAGGGCCAGCCTAAAACTAAATCACAGGTCAAGGGGAGGGAGGGAGTGGGCCAAAAAAGTATGACATAGGGTGGGTCAAGT
Source organism: Lampropteryx suffumata (assembly GCA_948098915.1). NCBI lineage: Eukaryota > Metazoa > Arthropoda > Insecta > Lepidoptera > Geometridae > Lampropteryx > Lampropteryx suffumata. The sequence goes on from OX402563.1 coordinate 8,622,843, forward strand.
CATAACATGACATGTACAAATCAAACATTAAATCTCTGTTATTTGAATTATTTCTGAATATGTAATGTGCATTGCACGTGACAACCCGGCAAAGGGCTTCAAAAATCATGAATTTGTGTGACGTAATTAGTTGGTCATCTGACTATTTTATACATAATGCTCATAAAATTATCATAATTATGGATAGTTGAGAGTCGTGAAACGGACTCAAAACTCACGGAAATGTCGCGCCTTGCCGGGCTTGTGACGTTTCTTGTAGAGTTTCTTCTTCCGCGGCCTCAGTAGTTCCTCAGCGCCGCTACTGGCACTGCCGCTGCTGCCAGCGCGCTTACTACGTCTATCGAACAAAGAAGTATTCAAATCTACGCTTAAGGAAACATCATATAATATTGTATAATAATAATTACTACTTTTATGTAGTTTTACTATGTATATCTATATAAAAGTAATATTTATGTAAAAACCTAAAATTACACTAAAATTTCGTTTGCACAGTCACTCCTTCTTCCAATATTAGACTATGCTGATGCCTGCTACTTAGATTTGACTGAACAGCAACTTAACAAACTTGAGCATATTATTTTTATCATAAATCACTCATATTATTTTCATCACCCCATATTCAGCTATGTTGATTTCTATCCATCCAAAGGTTGTCTGGCAGAGATCGCTATCTAACGATAAGACCGCCCATTGTACTACCGTGTAGCTAAACATTGTTTCTTATAACAGTCTAATGTATTTGTGGTGTAATAAAGTATTTTCTATTCTATTATATTCTATTATATGTATAACGTTTATGTGAATATACATATAATGTAAGTATCAATAATGTTGAGTAAGTTTATCGCGTTTATTAAATACAAAAATATTTAAATCAAAGCTCATAATTTAGCACACCCCGACCAATCTTTCATTCAAGTTAGGCTCCTCTCCATCTAAAAATCGCTCTTTTAGCGATAAGACCGCCCATTGTACATATATTTTTAGGTATTCTTAGATGTCAAATTGTTTATGTGCTAGTTTTAAGGTGTACAATAAAGTGTTTTGATTCATTCATTCATTCACACCATAATATTTTGTTCAACTTACTTTTGACATGGCTTCAAAGGACACTCCTTTTTGGTCAATTCTGCACCTTCACGCAGCCACTCTTGCTCTGCTGAAAAACCACGAAATTCACTAATAAGTACATTATAATAAGCATTATTCACAGCCATGCAAATTAATACTCTATCTAGGCAGGAAATGCTTATAAAGTATACTTAAGCACTACTAACGAATTGACATTACCAGTAAGTTCACGCTGGTGTTTACTTTGTTTGCGAGGCGTCGGGCCGGCTTCTTCCCCTGATGTGCTGAGCTCTTCGCACTGTGGGAAAATAAATAGTAATACATTTTATAACCGAATCCCGGACTATGTAGACGCCTTAGATCTTAGAGGATGTCTAAAGGGAGGCATTATATTTGACACATGAACACGCTTTGCACAGTAATCAATATTAATTTCGAGGCAGCATGCAAGCCCATCGCGCCGCTTAAAGGAATACTAACCAATGACTCACAGCTCCTATTTTTTAAAGGATCTATATTTTAAAGGATGTGATTAAAGGAGGTTTCCTCACGATGTTTTCCTTAATTGTTTGTGAGCACTTGCATTGCGCACATTCATTTTTCGAAAGGATAATAATAATAATAATATAAATAATAATGCCGGACATTTCACACAGCATCATCTGGCCCCAAAGTAAGCAGAGCTTGTGTTATGGGTACCACATGACTGATATAGTACTTAAATACATTTTTTTTTTCTTAAATACATACATATTATACATAGAAACACCCAGACCCGAGACAAATACTTGCAGAACACACAAACATTTGTCCCGTGGCGGGAATCGAACCCGCAACCTTCTGCGTCTCAGCCAGACCTTAGCCCACTGCGCCACAGAGGTCGTCATCGGATAAATCTATTAGTGAACGCCCAGTATATATCCACGACCTTATAACTGGATGTCTTCCGGTTTAAGCTGTTGCTAAACAGGGTGCTATCACTACACCTTCAGTACTCCAAGTGTAAAACAAATTTTAACAAAAAAAAATGGGGGGGGTCGGTAAGTCTTAGTGGGGCATATTCTTCTGCCAGGGAATACGGTCCTATAAAATGCTAAGTATACCAATAGCGTACGCCTAGGTGTGCGGAGCTATGCTATCAGGCGCATACCGACAAGTCCATCATTATATGTCCACGCCAGACAAAAAAAGAACTCGATCTCCAGATGACAAAGATAGTATCTTCGATATCTTAGAGATAGATCAATAAAGCTAAACGAACACAAAAACGAAACCAACTGATCAATGTGCACAGAGGGATAAACAACCCTGAAAGCAACTCTACCTCTGATGTAGAAACATCTAATAGTTTTGCTCTCCTCGACGTAGAGGAATGTGAGATACCAACCAAACGAATACCAAAACCACCACCAATTATCCTCTATGGCGTTGATGACCTGAGTAGACTCACCCAACTCATTAAAGAAGTTGTAGATAATGACGATTTCACATATAGAGTAGTGTCTAAAGACCAACTTATCATCTCTTCAAATTCTGTTGACACATACAAAACTATGATAGAACACATGAGAAAAAAGAGCCTAATAGGACATACCTTTACTAGCAAAGATAAAAAATGCATGAGAATCGTCATTAAGCACCTCCACTTTAGCACACCCAAAGATGCAATCGTAGCAGCAATAGAGAAAACTGGAAACTCCGTACAAGGGGAGATAGTAACCGCCAGGAAACCTAAGACGAAGGAACCTCTTAACACATTTTTTGTTAATGTATGAAAATAACATGAAAATAACAAACTGGTTAAAAATATAAGAGTAATCTACGCCAAAGAGTAACAATAGAAGACCCAAAAAGGAAAACTGATGTAATCCAATGCCAAAGGTGCCAGCAATATGGACACAGCAAAAACACTGTATGCGACCATATAGGTGTGTTAAGTGTGCTGGTACACATGAAACAACTATGTGTACAATCGACAAAAACACCCCAGCTACCTGTACACTCTGCACAGGAAGTCACCCTGCCAACTACAAAGGGTGTCAAGTATATAAGGAAGTACTGGCCAGAAAAACAATCTACAAATAAGCGTACAAAGCCCAATCCCAATATAAAAGAGTATGAATCACGTATCAATGACGACATACCCATAGTAACTGAACCCGCGTCTGAGGATGTTAATACAACCATGACTACACAACCCACAAGATATTTAACCTTTTTGAATCCCAAGAACTCTACAGTGTAAAACTGAAAAGCGGACCAAGGAAAAAAAGAAAATAGTGTCTGAAAAAAGCCTAACTCCAATGTCCGACCATAAAGGACCTCAAAAAGCACACAAACAAAATAACGAAGACATCACGGAGTCTCAAAGAACACACAACATAGCGTATGAGCTACAAAGTAACAATGTAGACAACCCAATGTCTCAGACAACAAATAGCATGAATAACAATCATGACTATAGAACAAATAGAACACAAACTAGAATGAATGCTGAAAATACTTCCAGAGAATACAGACTAAATCTAGAAGAGCTCATAATAAACCAGACAGAAAAAATTTACAAGCTCATTACACAACTTAGCACAATGATGAAACTCATCGTCACCCTCATTAATAAACTACCATAATGTTCTCGCTAAGAATCGCCACCTGGAATATCAATGGATACCAAATAAAAAGGAACTGGAACTGTTAATTAAAATCAATAAAATAGATTTTGCCCTGATTTCTGAAATACATCTGAATGACCGCAAACGTTTTAAAATGGATAACTTCAATGTACTGCACCAATCACCCCGACACTACGTCGCACGGTGGGGCAGCAATTATTATAAAAAATAATATAAAGCATCATCTTCATAGCGCGATCGAAGAAGACAGGATGCAAGCTATAACCATCACCGTAGAAGAGAAAATGGGCCCTATTAATGTACGCGCCATCTACTGCCCCCCGAAACATAATCCAAAAGAGCTCATGTTTGACCGCTACTTCCAGACCATTGGGAACAGATTCATTAGCGGTGGAGACTGGAATTGCAAGCATACGCATTGGGGATCGAGACTGACTACTAAAAAAGGTCGAGAACTAAAAAAGTGTATGGACAAACTCAAACTTACAGCACTTGCAACTGAATCAGAATTGAACGGCATTAGGTACTTCAAAAAATAACATTCCACTAGAAATACGCAACAAGATAGCGAAAAAAATAAAAACACGGAGGCAATTACACTCAAGTAGATCAGCTTGCACTTGCAACTGAATCAGAATTGAACGGCATTAGGTACTTCAAAAAATAACATTCCACTAGAAATACGCAACAAGATAGCGAAAAAAATAAAAACACGGAGGCAATTACACTCAAGTAGATCAGCTGTCTGTACAACAAAATACAACAAAATAGAGCTGAAAGACCTCATAAAAGAGAATGAGAATGAAACTACTCAGAGTAAGTTGTCAACTCTTTCCACTCATAAAAGAGACAATTACACCCTGTGGAAAATAACAAAGCAGTTTAAAAGACCTCATATACCCCGCCTTTAAGAAAAAACCCTAATGACCCATGGGCCAGGAGCGGAGGCGAAAAAGCAGAGCTCTTCGCCAAATATCTCAGTGAAGTCTTCACCCCTAACGAGTCACCATTGACGGAGTTTGAAGAGGAAATCGATAGAATGGTCAACAGTGATCAACAACTTTCATTGCCTCTATCACTTACAGTATGTAACAAAAGAGCGTTACCGGCATAAATTATAAAAAAAACTAAGACGCTTGTCTGAAAAAAATAAAACACGGAGTTAATCATATGTACTTAGATGCTTTATTATTAATAAGGTGTCCAATCTCCTCCGTTGTCCATAATGGTCTTGCATCTTCGTGGCATACTTTCGACTAAATTTTCTGCGTATTCACGGGATAATGACTTCCATATGGCCTTTAAATTGCGAGTAAGCTCGGCGGCAGTTAGGTTTTTTTTTCCTCGACGTTTGAATTTCATCAACGCCCAAACGTTTTCAATTGGGTTTGCGTCAGGAGATTGTGAGGGACAATCCAAAATCTCGATGCCATTATTTAGTTTCCAGGCGGTGCATAGGCGACTTCGGTGTTTGGGGTCATTGTCTTCTTGTAATATCCATGATTCACTTGGACTTGGGAACAGCCTTCGGGCAGATGGTAATAATGCTTTCTGGTATATTTGGTTCATCTTTACAGCATTTAGAGAACCGGTAAACAAGTTCAAATTGCCAAAACCACGTTTTGAGAAGCATCCCCAAACATGCACCTTTACCGGGTGTTTAACAGTTCGTTCGACAAGTGTTATCGGCAGTGGACCAAGCATGAGGTGCGATACTAGTTGCCCAAAACGAAGCATCGTCTAAAAAGATTATCTTGTCCCAGTCGCGGTCTTTGTTTTCTTGTGCCCAGGCCATTCTTTTTTCAACGTGTTTTTGTGAAAGAAGGGGTTTCTTCAATGTGCTTCGGTATTTTAACTTAATCTCCACTAAACGTCTTCTAATTGTAGCTAGAGATATATTTAGCCCTTTTTTCAACAGTTTTTCTTGTGCGGATCGTAAAGATAATCATGGATTTTTCAAAAAAAGATTAGTTATCCGCTTATCCTCGACGTCTTTCTTGTTGTAACACGTTCTGGTAGGTCATCGACGAGTTTTGTTACTGAATATCGGTTTACCCACTTGGTCACGAACGCCTTTGACTTTTTCATATACTTTGCTGCCTGAACACGTGACATTTTGGGTCCTTTCGGATGCGAACAAAGGAACACTGCCTCATAGCGGGAAGCATACGCGGCACTCATCTCGGGAAGCGTGCGCTCTGTGCGAAGTGAACGCAAGAACTGGTTAATTTTTTTGATGCGTCATGGGCAAAACGTTGGGCTACCTGCTCGTATTTTTTGTTTTGAAAAAAGCCTCGAATACATTTTTTTATAGTGGTCACGTTCTGTCAAACACACTGTACTACTCCCAAGGAACTTATAAAAACGATCCACAACCTGGAAAACAAAAAAGCACCGGGCTTCGACCTTATAACGGGAGAGGTACTTAAACAATTACCTAAAAAAATAATCAGAGTGCACTACTACCCCAAGCTGTGGAAAATTTTCCAAATATGCATGATAACAAAACCGGGAAAACCACCAACTGACCCAAGCTCAAACAGGCCAATAAGTCTGCTCCCTGTTCTATCGAAGTTGTTCGAGAAACTCTTCTTTTGCAGACTCAAACCAATACCGGAAACCAATAAAATCATACCTGAACACCAATTTGGATTTCGGAACACGCTAGTGCATAGAGTAGTTCACTCGATCAGACAAACATTGGAAAGAAAAGAGTATTGCTCTGCTGTGTTCTTGGACATAAAACAAGCGTTCGATAAAGTATGGCACAATGGCCTATTGTACAAACTTAAAACAGCGCTACCGAACTCATTCTACATGATTCTTAAATCATATCTAGCACAAAGAAGATTCCAAGTAATATACGAAAAAGACTACTCAAAACTATATATTATCAAGGCATCACTACCACAAGGATCAGTACTTGGCCCAGTACTGTACTCCATATATACGGCAGACATACCTGAAACAGCAGATGTTATAACGGCAACCTATGCGGATGACACTGCATGCCTTTCAAGCGATATGGACCTAAAAAAGGCTTCCACTAGATTACAGGCCCAGCTAGACAAAGTAGACATGTGGTTCCAAAAATGGAGAATTAAACCGAACGTAACCAAATCAACACAAGTAACTTTCACTCTCCGAAAAGGAGACTGCGAATCTATCAGCATGGGTGGCAATACATTACCAACCAGCAAGACCGTAAAATATCTTGGTCTGCATCTGGACAGAAGACTCACCTGGGCAAACCACATCAAGGCTAAAAGAACAGAAGCAAACTTGCTACTCAGGGGTTTCTCCTGGCTACTAGGACGACAGTCCCGTCTCTCACTCAGCAACAAACTGCTGGTCTACAAGGCAATCATAAAACTAATCTGGACATATGGCATAGAATTCTAGGGATCAGCCAGCAACTCCAACCTGGAGATCCTCCAAAGATTTCAGAACATTGCTTTGAGAACAGTTTCCAGTGCACATTGGTTTGTGAGAAACTTGGAAATCCATGAGTACCTCGAGATGCCGACAGTCAAAGAGGAAGTTAACCACTCCTGCACAAAATATAAGGAAAGACTCGACCAGCTGAACGACCAAAGCACAATAAAACGCCTTAAGAGATGGGATATCCTCTCGCTTGACCAAAGGAACTAAGAAGTTCATCAACAATAATTAAGGCAACTCAATGGAACTGCTCCACATAGCAGATAAAGAGGGAAGAAAAAAAAAATTATTACCGCCGAAAAAACTGAAAAGCAAAAAATAATAAACCTTTTTTATTTAACTTTAATTACTAAATTCTTAAACTAACGTAACTAAGTAATTTTGAGTCGCCAAACAAGTCCTCCGTTTTTTCGTCGGTAAAAAATGCCTCGGTGCACGTTATAACACAACGCTTTCGATCTTGCGACTTACTGGATCATCATCAGAGTTAGTCTGGTCCATGCTGACGCTGGCTTCCGATGAGGAGTTGTGATGTGGCTTGCAGGCCGGCTGCGGAGGCCGGAGCGCCGGGTCCTCCGACAGCGGAGGCGGAGTGCCCGCGCCCGTGATCCCGGTGCCTTGGGACCACATCAGGCGTATCAGGGCTGATGCCAAGAAAAGACTCTGAAAATACATAATTACAACAGCATTTTCAGTAGTATGCTTTTAAACATTGATGGCCTTTCTTATTTAACGCCTCTCGAATTCTGTCAAAATTTAATCACTAATTAAAATAGTGACATCCCATTTTGTGACAAATATTGACAGGGCGAATCTAAGTTTAGGCAGTGTTCAATGTGCGAGTTGTTTAATAAGTAAGGCTGTTATAGTTTTTATGCGTCAGCCATTGGTGTCGTGAGTTAATAAGCCTCCCGAAGGCCTTTGTTCTATCTTAAAAAAGACTCACAAAAATGTTGCATAGCTCAATTTATCTGTTGAGAATTACTTATAATTATAACTGACTCCTATAAAATAATATAATCAGTCAGTACCATCAGTTAATCAACCGTAAATGTTAGCATTATTTAGCATAAGTCCGACTACCCTACGATTAACGTAATACGCGATAAATACCAGTTATCTACTAAAACAATATGAATTCTGATCGCGAAAGTTAAAAAAATATAGATCCTAATGATGTGATGGATGACTCACTTGTTCAGTATGTTCCTTAGGTGGCAATGAGCACAGCAAGCTATACAAATGCGCGCACTGCTTAGGCGCTAGAGCTCGGGTAAAGCCGGGCAGTAGATCGTGAACTTGCCGGCCGCAGTGCTTCAATTGCGCGGCCGCCCACACGAGGTCTACGTGATCGTTTGTGATGCGCGCTTCCACTGCCAAGAACTTTAGTATCAAGTGGGATTGCTTGATCACCTGCAAAATTATGTTATTACTTAATTAAAATATTTCTAGTGCAAAATCTTAAAATTATTTAATAAATAAATATTAGTTGACTATTCACACAGCTCCATCTAGCCCTAAAATAAACATAGATATTTTACTATGGGAGCTAGATGACCGAAGAATAAAATATTTACTTTATTTACTCGTAATAAATACATATTTATAATATAACACCCATAACTATCTTTGATGGCTTTGGCCATGAGAGCAATGCCACGGACAGATTTACATCCATACCAACATCAAATTTTATCTAAATCCATGCAGCTCTTTGAAAGCAAAGAAATAAGAAACATGTATACAAACACAAACTTGTACATTCATATTATATATGTTTATGTTTGGTATGTCTGATATATTGAATGTGTTGTGGCTATTATGTCTATATACATATTTGATATAACCAGTTATAACTTCATATTCTATAAAGTGAGCTTTGTAAAGGTTACAGAACATTTAGTAGTTTTTTGTTATTTAATGACATAATTTACACCATTTACTCTTAAGAGTCAACAATCAACTATCAATCTGACTTTTGCATATTGTAACCATACCCACATAACAAAATCCATGAAATAAGAAAATTATAAAGACAATAAAACTTACTTCCACATGTAAGTTAGGTCCAAACAGGTGTTCAATAATACTGTTGCTCATCAGCCAGGTCGCCAACTGCTGGCCTGCCACATCAGACACATCAGACATATGATCCGTAGCGCAAATCTCGTTGTGTGCAGCTATGTGAGAGTTGATCTGAGCCACTCCAGCCAGCCTCATGGTGAGGGTACTGCTGTTGAAGTATTTGAAAGCCAGTGCTAGACCTTCACCATCAAACGCTATAGGTGCATCAAGAGGCTCCTTTGCTGCACCCCACATGAAATCTGTTGAATTAATATTTATGCAATATAAAAAGAAAGATATGGCCTAATTATTTTTTTTATTTTGCAAATAAAACTAAGTGTTTTGATTTTCTTGCTTATTTGCTAAGTAGGTATTGAAGTTCTTACCTGCCATTGATTTAACTGCTGGCATCCTCAGATCTTTGTCTTCTAACAAACACATGTACTTCAATATTCTAGTTCTCAGAGGCATGAAGAGTTGTGATACTGCTCTGAAGTTTAACCACAACTTGAGATTGCCAACAGCAGCTACTATTGCATGAGCCATAGAAAGTGGTAGAATGGCCGGTGAAGCATTCTCAAATACATTAATCATTGCACCTACCCCACCTAATTTACAAAAAAAACTGACATTTCTTAGCAGGTATGCTGGTATTTCTGTATCGTGAAGATCACAGAATGAGTTCAAGTTTGTGATTTCTTGTGGTGTAAGATCATCTAACCGACTCAAAGCAGAATGTTTACATGCCAGATAAAGTGGAAAGTTGAGGAGAAATATTTTAGATAAAATGTGCATGAGTTTTTCTCTCTGTGTTATTGACCAGAGGGTATATTCAGGTTCCTCTTCTAATTCAAGGTCTTTAGATTTGTCTGGTTCTAACAACACCTCATTTTGCTGAATCAATACTGTGGATGGAGTTTCTGGTTCAGCTTCTTCAGTAGCTTCCATTGTACAGTTTTCATTTGAACTTTCATCTTTTTCATCGTTTTTCAGTGGGTTTGTTTCATCAGGTGGCTTATCTTGTGATGATGTACTGTCAGTGGGGGTAGCTGGGCTATTAGCTGCTTCGATAAGTTCATCTTTTAGCTGCTTGAGTTGGCTTACTGATAGGCAAAGAATGCTCTGCACTACTAAGTAAAATCTTTCAAAGTTCTTGACATCTCGATAACAACACATGCATTGCCTATGGAAAGATAACAATAATTTTGCAAAATTAACAAATGAAATGTTTATTAGTACCTTCTGTTGAGAGTCAAATAGAATTTGAGACAGGGCATACTATCAATGAAAATATGTGTAGATACAAAGTCACACACATGTGTGTTACACTCAAATGGTTTGACACAGTAATCAAAATTTCACTTAATTATAAGAATATATTATGCTTCTTACCTTTGTGGCCATTGAAGAATAAAGTTCAGGATTGTATCTAGATCAGACTGATTTAATGCTGGATATTGGGAAACATCTTCAGTCAATCTTGTTTCACCTATAATTTAACAAAAATTTAATAAATTGAATACAGCCTTCATTAGAACTAATAATAACAATACTGCGAGTTGTATTTACTATGTTTTATGAATAAAAGCTCATTTAAAAGCAATTGGGACTCGGAAATTTCGAAACAATGAACTTACAATTCAGTAAAAGCTGTGAAAACTCTGAACAAACATCACACATTCTTATAGTTTGAGATCCAGACAAGGCGAAATATTATTGTAATATTATCGCAACAATTGGATTTTGTGAATTATTTATCATTATTGATAATTTTCGTATCAGAAAACGAACACAGCATCTAACTTTAGTGTCACAGATTCCGTTCCATCCACCATTGTTGACGATGTTGTCAAAAAGCGTTTCGTTCGTTCTGATCTCAATTTATCTTTGAATTTAATGAATTCTGAATTTAGTGTCCATTGCCCTAGCAAAATGTTGTCGAATTTCAGCCTTTGGAGTATGCAGATAATTACAGCATTGTTTCGTGTAATTGTGCATGACATTTCATAATTGTGCGTCCACAGGAAAAAAGTTATGGAAAAAACAGATTTTGCTAGAGGAACGTTTGCAACGTTACTCCAGCAAGATTTTTTTGAAATAATGGACGTACGTAACTTATTAATAATAAATGGATTGGAAGGCTTATAATTGTGCACGATTGTGCACAAAAATTCAAATTTGTGCATCCAAGGACTTTCGAGATATTCAGTTTTTTGCTGACTATGGCGAAACTTTGATGTCAGTTTACACGAGCTCTAGACAAGTGACAAAGTCAAAATTTAGCCAAAAATTAGTGCGTTGAGCTAACCGCCGACGCTGACCGACGATTGGCCGACGATTAGCCGAATCTTCAGGCAATCTTATATTCTTTAAGTTCTATAATTTTTGTCATTTTTGACATGACCAAAGTACGCTGCCACTTTTTGAGGTATTCATTTGTGTTAATGCATTGAAGGATAGGAAAACAAAAAGTATTCAATAAAGACAAACATAATTATAATATTCACGTATGAATCTTTTAGGTTACCTGCTTTATTTTTAAAATTACATATCAATTTTCTTTTTCACAATATTATTTTAGTACCTAATTCTAATTAACTTAAAATATTCACACGCTAAATCACATCACATAAATAAAATCACAACCTTATAGGTCAGTTGGTTTATGTAGTAGTAGGCTCTAAGGGTTTTGGATTAAATTTTTACTCTGAACATATAGAAATGTTTTCTCTGTCTCACATTATTAGTAACAATAAGTAATTAACTAAGGTATTCAAATAGGCTCTCCTGAAAATCACAGATAATTTTCCATTAAATGATTTAGGTGCTTATACCTTATGCTTATGCTTAGGTGATTATCATTGTTTTTTATAACCGATGAACAAAACTAGACTTTTCTCAAAGGTATTTTTCTTACAGGTAGTATGTATTTATGCATACACTTGTAATTTAATATTTACACATAAATAGCAAAATTTTAATCATGAATAAACCAAAAATTAAAAATCTGATTAACATGTGCTAATATTATAATTTACCTAAATAAGTGAATTTACATTTTCCAATCAAGTAAAGTTTTAATGAAATTCCCTTTCTAACATTATTGATGAAGCTGTATTGTGTCATAGCTGTTTATCAGTCATAATATTAGAAAGTTTTGAGGATTCACCTGGCTAAAGCTAAGACCACACACACAGTGAAGGTTTCTAAAGTCAGTGGCCAACGCCAACGGTGTTTAAGCAATTCTTATAACTAACTATAGGTATTTAGAATTAAATAGGTAGGCATTTATTTTGTTTACCAACTTATGTTAAATAATATTTAACATAAGTTGATGACAAAACCCTGAAATTCGTCAACACTTTGCTAGGGCAATGCACACCCGAATTTATGCAAATTGCGACTTGTGCGGGCAACATAAATGGATGGTTCCAATGGTTCTTTGAATTGAAAGGTCCTAAATAATATGTATTGGAGAATCACTCGAGTAAGAAATTTTATTTACTTCGGGCAATAATCAGCACTAAATGTTTTTTTTAATACTTTTAGGTTTTTGGTATTACGAAAAAAATTTTAAGGGAAATTTTTAATAAAATTAAACCCTAGAAATCCTATAGATAGAAACCTCAGATCAAATAAGTATATCTTTACCGTGACAGAGTGAGCAAACGAAAGTGTTTATCAACATAGTTTTGTAAGATAAAAAAACGCCTAGAGAACTTGTTTTTTTTGCTGTCCCACAACAGTTCTAACAATAATGTTTTCATTTCAACTTGTTACGATGTAGGGTTATTATTTAAAACTTTACTGTAGTTATCTAAAATCTCAACACCGCATGTGACAAAAAGTTGCTAGACACTATACGCAGTCAACATTCATTGATGAAACCACCCGGCTAGTTAGGATGAGTGCCCAGCATACAGTGTGTTCAAACACATAGATGCAAATAATGTTACATCATTCTAGGTGTCAATAAATATTATTTTGTGTCCAATCGTGGTTAAGTGGCCGAATATAAGTTTACTAAAGATCTCTTTATAAGTTAAGAAAGTTGAAGAAGAAAGAAAGAAGAAAAGTAAGAAAGTTGATTCTTAATAATAGCTGGCATTATACATCTTTGAATTTTGATTTATATTTAATAGCATTATTCTAGCTAAATTAAATGAAGAGTATCGTAAAATGATATATTTTAATTATTTACCTGAAGTTGAACGCCAAACTGAACAGATTAAACCTAGCTTTTACAATCGAGCGAGCGAAGCGAACTAGACTCGAGATTCATTTTGGACAAATTTTAAAGCACCTATATGTCTACCGTGACATTCACAGATTACTTGCAAACGATTCATCAAATTTTTCTATGACGCCTAGAATACTTATCAGTATCATAATTCGGTTGTCACGGGTTTTTTTGAAAAAAAAATGTGATTTGGAGGGTACATACTAAAAGAAATAAAAAAAAAGTAAAGAAGTCTATACGAAGCGACAAAAATATAATAAAAAAACTTTGTGCAATAGATAAGATACTGTGTGTTTAAGAACTGAAAGTGGAATAAAGTGCTAACTCTATTTGAGCTGGTTTGGTTTCGATACCCTCCAACATTACAGTACCTACATAATATTAAATACAAAGTCTTCCTGCCGCGTCTGTTTGTCTGTATGAACGTGATAAACTCAAAAAGTACTGAACAGTTTGATACGGTTTTTACCAATGGACTGAGTGATTCATAAGGAAAGTTATGGTGCGATTCACCCGTGCGAAGCCGGTTTGCTAGTTAATAAAGAAATTTAAGTGGGTAATTTCATATTTCACACAACACCATCAGCACACATTAATTTAAACACAACACTGTAGGTTAAGCGCGCGTTCTCCTTCTCTACCTCCCTTTCTCTTTCTCGTCACTTACGGTAGGCTGACAGTACCAACCTCTCGGAAAATGGTTCTATAATAAAATAGAAAACTAGGATCTACATGTGGTTTTGCCCGCGATGTTCTAACATAAAGAATTTGAAAAATAAATACCTACCTAAACTAAAATAAATAAGCTGTAGTTATTAAGACTGATTTAATATAGGAATAGTTAACTATAATAGTACATATGAATATGTGGATTATTTACTAACACTAGGAAAAATGATACTTTTGATACTAGGGCTACCAAAATTTACAACAAATTGCCAAATGATGTAAAATGAGCTGAATATGGAAACGGGCCTTATCCAGCTCTTTTATTGATATTTAACAAACAGTTGTTTAATTGATTAATTGATCATTGTTTCTATACTGTTTACAACTATCATAGTTTCAAGTTTCGATTTATTTTATATGTAAGTACATCATTATTATTTTCTTTGCTAGATACATGAAGCCTTTACAGTAAATACCTATAATCAACAGTAACGAAACGCGAAACTTCGTTCAATAACAAAAAGCCGGTCTTGCTGCCGGTCTACAAAAGCGCCCTCCACACGAGCAGTGCAGTGTTCCTGATGAACGTTTTCAATTAGGACAGTAGGATTCTGATTTGTCAGTCTTTTAGAAGAACAAACTACGCACAAACTATAGGATGCTAACGCATAAACTACGGTACAAAATCAATGATATTTTAGTAAAACCTCATTGAAAATTACACATGTACTGTTTGGAACGTCTCGCTTCATGTGAACGATTATCTGGTAAACGCTATTTTGCGGCCTTATGCAGGGTTATTAAGTTATAACTTAAAAGTAGTAGTAGCGAACGCAATAGCAACGCGACAGCAATATCAGCGAAACAGTCTTAGGTCGTAAAAAAACTTTTTTACGGAAGCTATCCGTTGCCTATTCCTTGCCTGTTCCCTACCTATAGGCAAAAACACGTTTATAGCCAAAATATGTGTCAGCACACTTTTTGTACGCTATTATTTCGGCTTTAAACGTGCAGGGGTCGTGCAATCCACGCCTATTACTAGTTGTGGCAAATTACGTAATCTGGAACACGCAGACTGTTACGTAAAATTAGCAATAACGACAGCAGTATCAAAGCGATAGCCATAATCATAATAATAATAAGCCTTTTTATTTCTTGTTTTACAATATTTGGTAGGTATAATATTACAGTAAACACAAATTTGATTTATATTAGTGATTTAGCTTAAATTATGTTAGTACTATAAGTATGTGTTTTAAATATTTATGAGTGTATGAAACAGAAATCCCGGTTTGGTTAATGGCCTCCTCCAATGATGCCCAGTTTGTAGGTCTTGTGCTATGGAGCGCCAGTTTATTACAGATAATCTTTTCAGATCATCTTCCCAGCGGCCTAAGGGTCTCCCTTTACCCCTCTTGCCTGGTGGTCCCTTCCACTGGGTAACTCGTGTGGTCCACCTTCTGTCAGACATTCTCGCTACATGGCCAGCCCAATGCCATTTCAGTTTTAGAGCAAAGGTCAAAGCGTCTGTAACTTTAGTGATGTCTCTTATCTTTGTGTGCCTTATTTTGTCCATTTTCTTTATGTTTAGCATGCTTCGCTCTAAGCCTCTTTGACATGTATTGATTTTATTCATAACTTGTGTAGAGAATTTCCAGGTCTGGCTTCCATAAGTTAAGCTTGGTAGTAGACATGAGTTCATAACTTTAGCTTTGAGAGTTATTGGTAAGTTATTTTTGAATATTTATTTTTGGCTCCAGTATTTATAGATCCAGGTTTGTTAGATCCTTCTCTCTATTTCTATGCTGTTGCTGTTTTTCTCGAAACTTATTCTTTTTCCCAGGTAGATATAATTTTTCACGTATTCTAAGGGGTTACCGTTAATAGTTATAGGTCTTACTCGTGTATTAGATATTATGTTAGTCTTCGTTAGATTCATTTCCAAACCAACTTTCGTACTCGCTTGTTGTAGAGATTCTATCATGTTTTGCATCTCGTTGGCTGTCTCTGACAGAAGTATCAGATCATCAGCGAACCTCAGATGACTAAGGTAGGCGCCTTTTATATAGAGTCCTGTTTTACTCCAATACAGCTTGTTCATGATGTTTTGGAGAATGACTATGAAACTAGTGGGTGAGAGCGGGTCCCCTTGTCTTACCCCTCTTTCTATATGGAAGGTGGGGTTTCTAAGGTTTCGAGCTTTATTCTTCCTTTGTTGTTACTGTAATTATACTTTCAATCACATTTATGAATTTATCTGGCATCTCTTGTTCTTTTAAACTTTGCCATATACTTGTTTGTGTGACTGAATCGAATGTTTTTTGATAGTCAATAAAAGTTATGTTAAGAGGTCTCTGTAGCTCTTGATATTTCTCTATAAATAGCTCGATGTTGTGGATGTGGTCGATAGTAGAGTACCCTTTTCTGAAGCCTGCTTGTTCTACAGATTGTTTTGCTTCTATTATTGGACTTATTCTGTTATTTATAGTCGATGAGAAAAGTTTGTATATATTTGGTTACAAACTAATTGGTCTGTAGTTGCTGATACTTTTTGAATCGCCCTTTTTATTATATAAGTATGATATATGCTTCAGACCATTCTTTGGGCGTTTCAGAACATAAATGTATGGAATTAAACTGTTCCGTTAATGGTTCTGCCAAAATTTGGTGAGCATATTTTAGTGATTCGTTTGTGACGTTGTCAGAACCTCGGCTTTTTTCAAATTTCAGTTTCTTTATTGAGTTTCTTACTTCGGTTTCGTGGATTATATATAGAGTATAGAGTGCAGACTACAGTATCTGTTTCCAGTTTGTTAGTGGTTTTTCGTGTTTTGTCTCTATATAGAGTTTCTTGTAGAATTCAGTTGCTGTACTGACAATATCGGTTCGATTATATAGATCTTTATTAAGGGTTTTCAGTCCTTCTATCCAGGATCGGTTTGTTCTGAGTTCTTTGTATGCTCTTTTTGAGCTGCCACAAAGCTGTAGATTTTTCTCTATTGTTTCTTGTCTATATTTTGTTTAGTCTCTCTTGATATATTTATTAACCAGTTTGTGTAGAGCGGAGAGTTCATTTTTCAATGAGCGTGTTTTATTTTTAGTTTTTTGTAGTTCTTGTCTTTTTTTTAATAATTTAAGCGTGCATTCTTGTAGTATTTTATGTTTTTTATTATTTTCTATATTTGGTTTAGCAAGGATCAAACTTTGTTGGATGACCTTTTTTATCTTGTCGTAGAAGATTTGCAGCGGCTTGTTCTCTCTGCTGAAGGGTTGCTTTATGGCTCCAAAAGAAAGCTTGATATGTTTTCTTTGTATTTTGTTATTTCATCTTTGTTTTTGAGTTGACTTGTTTTATTATTTGTGAACCTGGTCCTATCTTTCTTTTGCGTGGTAAGCTTAATTTTACATCTGATAGGACGATGGTCTGATGCGTAGTTTAGGTTCAAAACTTCTATATTTTGGAACAATTTTGCGTGATTTGAAAGAATGTAATCAATCTCGTTTTTGTACTGACCGTTTGGTAATCGCCAAGTCCATCTGCGGTTTTGGTTTTTCCTAAAACAGGTATTAATAATTGTTAGCTCATGTTCTAGCGCAAAGTTAACAGGTCTCTGACCTCTATTGTTTCTTTCTCCATTTCCGTATTGTTTCATAGCCAGATATTCGTTTTCTCTGGGGGCTCCTACTTTTGCATTGAAGTCTCCCATTAGAATGATGTATGTGTGCGTTTTTTCGAAGGCCTTTTCTATGGTCTTATAAAATTCGTCAATTTCGTATTCGCGTGCTGTTTCTGTAGGTGCGTAGACTTGTACTATTGATATCTTGTTACCTTCAAAATTCATGTTCAGAGTTGCTACTCTTTCTGTTATTCCTATAAAGCTCTCTATATTGTTTTTCAGTGACTTGTGTATTATGAAACCCACCCCATATTTTCCGGCTGTAGATCCCATGTAGCAGAGTATAAAGGTTATGTGTTCTTCTATTTTGTTACCTTGTCGTCTAACTTCCGAAATTCCCATGATATCATAGCTAATTTTACTTAAACATTCTTCCAAATCTAATATTCGGTCGTATGATGATAGGGTTCTGACGTTGTATGTTATAATTTTTAATTTTAATTTAATTTTAGCGATAGCTATATCAGGGAGAAGAGGGCGCCACCGTTATGCCAATAACTGCTGATTCGTAAAGATCCGTAAATAATAATTTAATAAACAGTATTCTACAGCCTAAACAAAGTGTAACCCGTGATGACAGCAAGTAATACAAAAACTGCGCGAAGAGTTATCAAACAAACTGGTTTTTGCGCAATAAAAGTGAAAATAACAGCCAAACAACAAACCTGTGAACGCATATGAACCACAACAAAAATACACATTGTAAAGGAAGATTCCCAATAACAACTGAAAATATACGAAGACTTCCCGCCACCAATAACCAAACACCGAAATAAATAGTGAGTAAACCTACTTTGCAAGAAAAAATTACCTGAAAATTGGAAGGCCAACACTACAAGTCAAAATCAATACAAACCCATCCAGTATTGAACAGCGGAACTACATTTACCTACTGGGAATAGCAGCTTCGAAACAAATCAATAACCTACTCTGTCGCCATCTAGCAAAAAGTTATGGAACTACAAATATCGACTGCAAACTGCATACACTTTCCACGTACAGAACACGACATTTAGCGTTAAGAAACAAAACGGTTGGTGCAATTCACTCGGGAACCTTTGGACTAGAACTAAACCACATTATAAGTACTCCGCCTGGGGTCGCTTTCAGTACCTACGTAAACATATATCAACATGGAAGACGTTGCTGCTATACTGTTATATATACAAAAAGAGCAAAAGGAAAATATGCAGCAAATGGAAACCAACATAACATTGATGGAAAATTCTGCGAACTAGAGCAAAAACACAATAAGTTAAACTCTTAAGTACAGGAACAAGAACGTCGTCTTGACCAGTTAGAACGTCAAAGCAAACGGAAAAACGTAGTTTTATTTGGTGTGGAAGAGACCGAAAGAAAATACCAACACCTGGAAGAAGCGATACTCAACATCTTCAACAAAGACTATGCAAAACATCAGAAATGGAGTTCATAAAAAGAATAGGCAAAAAAGGACCAAATCCCAGACCAATATCTGTCACACTGTCAACATTGGGAAAAAAAATTACTCATTTACAAAACAGGAAAAGCTTGCAAGACACAAATTACTATCTCAAATAGGAATTCCCACCAAAAGTAGTAGAAATAAGAAAAAAACTTCAAGAAGCAGTGGCAAAATATGAAGAGCAAGATATTAAAGCTATTATAAAGTATGACAACATAGTAGTTATTGAGTAAAATAATATTCAAGCCACACAAGCGTCCCAAAAAAATCAAAATCAAAATCGTATCCTGTCACAACAGACCCAATGACCACGCCACTGGCTTCCAGAATCACAAGAAAAATAAACCTATAATAATTTCATTCTTCGCACCAACAAGAGACTCAACAGAGTCAAAAAGCACGTGATTCAGGTGAGACAAGCCAAATAAAAATGACCAAGCAAAGTACCCAATAGCAACGAGCACAGGCCCCTCTTCAAACATCACCAACACGGCTTGTCACCGCGGGGATAAGCGACTATAACCCTTCAGAGCAAACACTCTACATATGCACCTACAACGCAAGATCACTACTATCAAACGACCGAATGATAGAGTTCAAAGAAGCAATACATCGTATAAAATACGACATAATTGGAATCGCAGAGATTCGCAGAACAGGAACATTAATAACTGAAGATGCAGATCACATATTCTGCCACATAGGAGAAACCGCAGGCCAACGTGGAGTTGGTTACCTAATCAAAAAGAAATACAAATCAAAGATAGAAAGCTTTACTGGAATCTCAGACAAGGTATGTCTACTTAATTTGAAATTTGACATCTCAGCAATTACACTAATACAAGTCTATGCCCCAACAATTGAATCCAAAATAGAAGAAATTGATAATTTTTACATAGAACTGAATTACGCTTATAGAATCGCAGAAAAACGTGTTTTTATAATGGGAGACTTCAACGCTAAAATCGGCAAAGGAATTCAGACAGAAAGTCTAATAGTAGGAAAATACTGGTATGGGAAAAGAAATTGTAGAGGTCAGCAATAAATAGATTTCGAACTCCAAAATAAACTCACTATTCTAAACACAATTTTCAAAAAAGCTCAAAATACAAATGGACTTGGATATCCCCCGACAAGAAAACTAAAAATGAAATAGATTTTATCCTATCCGACGTTACCAAGCAATTCACAAACATGAAAGTCATAAGCAACTTGAAATATCCCAGCGATCATAAACTAGTTAGAGGTACCTACTTTAAGAATGAAAATACAAAAAAGTAGAGCAAAATATGCCAACACAACTAGCACATTAAAAACACAAGTTGAAATAAATCAATTTACACAGAGCATAAAAAAGTGTGATTTACGTCCAATAGATCATGAAGATATAAATACCTACTACAACAGAATAGAAAACCATATAAAGAACAGTCTGAAAAATATAAAACCAGACTTAAAAAAACAAGAAGCCATTTTAAGCTCAGAAACAAAGGAACTAATATCCAAACGCTTTTACTTACAGAAAAAGAAGGGCCTGACCCGCGATGACAAACGAGAACCCAAAAAAACTGTATAAAATAACACACAAAAAGTAAAAAAAGACTATAAAAAATACCGACTGGATATTATACAAAAACACTTAACTACAACTGGCAGCGCAAGGAGAGCATACAGGCAGCTGAACGCAAATAAATCTTGAATACCATGCCTGAAAAAATGCTCATTAGCCCCAGCTTCTACTAAGTCACAAACAAGAACTGAAATAGTCAGTGCCGCAACAGACTTCTATAAAAACTTATATAGCGATGCAACCACTACCTCTACAAAAATATATGAACCAAAAGAAATACAACCGACAGGAGAAATAAATACATTTAAAGAGAGCGAAATTATTAAGAAAATTGATAAACTCAAGGGACTTCAAAAGCCCAGGTCCTGATAATATATCTAATCAAATTATAAAATCCACCAAATTAGCCTTAACTGCACCTCTAACAGATCTTTTTAATAAAATACTTCTCGAACAAAGAGTCCCAGAGAGCTGGATGGCATCGGATATTGTTCTGCTGTACAAAAAAGGAGACCCTAAGGACATTGGCAACTACCGCCCTATAAGCCTACTACCATCTGTATATAAGATTTTCGCAGCATGTATAGAAGAACGACTCAGCCCAGCTATTGAAAACTGCCAGCCCATCGAACAAGCAGGATTTAGAACAGGATTTTGCACTATCGATAATATTCAAGTCGTAGAACAAGTCATAGAGAAGTATGTAGAGTACAGAAGACCACTCTACCTGGCATTTATCGACTATGCTTAGGCCTTCGATTCCATTTCACATATCAGCATATGGAATGCTTTGGAGCAGCAAAATATCTCGAATGTCTATATCAACATACTCAAAGACATATACTATGAAAGTACCAGTAGAGTCAAACTAGACCAGAAAGGACCTAGCTTTAGGATACGCAGAGGTGTCAAGCAGGGTGATCCTTTGTCTCCAAAAATGTTCATCGCAGTTCTTGAATATATAATTAATGGACTAAACTGGACCCAAAAAGGTATTATGATCAACAACAGAATCCTTAGTCGCCTCAGGTTCGCGGACGATATCGTTCTGTTTTCGGAGTCAGCGAAACAGAGTCAATGGTAAATGAGCTCCGTACCGCCATCCAGCTCATAGGCCTAGAACTAAATACCTCAAAAACTAAATTGATGACAAACAGCAATCGCACGACAATATTGGCTTAGAAATTACCTCTACAGTACGTCGAAGAGTACGTGTACTTAGGTAAACTTGTATCATTTAAAAAATTAAGACACAATGACGATATCCAAAGAACTAGGAAAGAACGACACTAGTAGAACGAACGACACGACCTTGTAAAGAACTACAAGGAAATTCTGAAATCAACACTGCCAATCCGCTTAAAAAAGATAGTTTTAGATACCTGTATACCTGTATACCATGCATCACATATGGTTCCCAAACATGAATATACAATAACATCAACAGAGCAAAAATTTATAAATGTCAAAGAGCAATGGAGAGAAACATTCTAAACATAAAATTAAAGGAAAAGGTAAAGAGTACGGAAATACGCAAAAAAACAGGGGCCATAGATGTCCTCCAACACGCACAAAAACAAAACCAGGACCAGAGATGGATTTAAATCACAACAGAATGGCAAAGTCCCAGCGGCACCCGTGCTAGAGGCAGACCCCTGGAAAGATAGGCAGATGAAATAACCGTGGTTTCGCGTAAAAATTGGAGAGACACAGTACAAAACAGAAAAACATGGCAAGCTCTGGAGGAGGCCTTTACCCAAAGAGGGGTCCTAGACAAACAAACCTAATTAAAAAAAAAAAAAACTTAGTATGTAACTTAAATAACATTAGAAACCAAATAGAACTAAATCTGTTTAACTCTGTAAAATTTGTTTAACAAAGGAAATAAAGTCTTTTTTATTTTTATTTATATCAGGGATATAAGTCGCCAGTCCCCTAAAAACTTTTATTATGGAAGTCATCCGTTGCCTATGAGTCCTATAAATCACCTACAGGCAAAAGCGCGCGTATAGCTGAGATAATAGCGTAGCATACAAAAAGTATTTTTGACTGCAGTAATCGCGTAATTCACACCTTGCTGGTTCTCGTGAATTACGTAATATGGAGCCAGTCTGTTTTCGGCCGGGGCTCACCCGCGAGAAAATAAAGCCACCAGACCAGAGAGACGAAAGCCGAAAGCGAAATCATTATGTGACAATAACTAAGACATCACAACGTATCAGTCAGTACAAACAGTCAGATTGACATTGATATTTCTCAGCTGTTTTTAATTGAAAGAATTTATTTGATTTTTGATTTTGCAATGGGTTTGTGTTGTGTTAAAGAAACATTAATTAATTGAAATTAAAATGGTTCAGCTAATTTATATTATAGCTAGCATACACGCCTTACTATGTCCATTTACCAAAGTCGAGGAGAGTTTCAATATACAAGCCTTTCACGATATACTGTATCATAGACATAACCTATCTCAGGTGCCTACAAGATTCTAATTTTGGATTCTGCTGGATGCTGTATTATCGCATAATAATAACTGTTCCTATTCCAGTACGATCACTATGAGTTCCCGGGAGTTGTGCCACGTACTTTTATAGGACCATTAGTGATTTCTCTACTATCGGCGCCAACAGCTTTATTTTTCAATATTACCGGTCTTCACAAGTTTTGGACGCAATATGTAGGTGAGTGTATAATTAGAAAGGGCTGTATTAGTGTGGTATTTACAAGATCCTTTAACTTAGATCTCGATTAAATAACTTAAGGCAACTAAAAAAACAAAACACTCCCATGGATGAAATAATGGTACTGCTCTGCCCTTATATGACTTAATTAGGCATCTGATACAAATAAATTTGAGATAATTTTGCAGGGTAGCCCAATAGCGTATAACTTCTATTTATTACATGTTTCAGTCCGGTTGGCCCTTGCACTGTCAGTGATAGGAGCATGGAGCCGGCTGAAAAATACTCTTCAAAAACTGTATGGGAACAGCTTTACATGGTGGTTTTCTTTGATTACGGTAACTCAGTACCACTTCATGTTTTACATGAGTCGTCCACTGCCTAATATGATGGCGATGCCTCTGGGTAAGAAGATATATTATAATGATATTAGTACAAAAGATAGCTGTATTCTTTAACTGATCAACACTACAGCAGTTAGTCACCAAACTTAATTTAATTTAAATTGAACAGTTGACTGATAACCACTAAATGGGCTTATCACATGCTGGAAAGAAATGAAAGGCTAGTGCCAGTGAATTAAGTGATTTATAAAATACTGTTTATGATTAAGTTCATCTAATTACAATTATAAAATTAATCCTTTTTTGTTTTGTTTTAGTTCTCATTGCATACGAAGGATGGCTGGCTGGTAGACACAAACAGTTTCTTATATCAGCGGGTGCTGCAATTATAATATTCAGATCAGAACTTGCTATGCTGTTTGGGCTATTTCTAATAATGGACCTATATTTCAAGAAGATTGAAGTTACTAAGTAGCTGATATTTACATAATATCTTTACTACAAATACTGAAATATCCAGATTTTTATAGTAAAAGTCAAATGTTGATCTATTTTATATTTAGATGCACACTTTCATTGCAGATTACTTAAAATTGTGGTCCCAGCTGGCATAGGACTTATAGCCTTGACTCTGGTGGTAGACTCCATATTCTGGGGGAGGTTAGTGTGGCCTGAAGCAGAAGTTCTATGGTACAACACTATTATGAACAAGAGTTCCGATTGGGGTGTATCCTTTTATAATTCAATCTTGCAGAGCTCTAAACCTACATTTAAACCTACATAAACTTCAATAAGGTTTAATCTGTGAAAGATTCGATTCGATTTTAGATTTCTGAATAAAAATTGATATAAGTGGTATAGATTACAATAGATAGATGAATCTGCAAAAGTACTAGAACAGATTTGATAGATAATTCATAGTCTGGATATCTTATGACATGATACCTACAAACCCAGCCTGTTGGTAGATAATATACTAACCTACTTCTTCATAGTCTCTATATGTTTCTCAATCTTGTTGACCTACTAAAAAGATAAATCACAATAAGAATATCTTCGACAAATAAAATTGGCTAAGCACATGCAACCACACACAGTGAAAAGGCTTCTGAAGTCTGTCAGGATAAGAATGATTAGTGATTAGTTCCCAAACCAACTCAATTAAACTCACTGGACTGCATTAAACATGACAACCTCAAAGTTTTATAATTATTAACAAATATTTGTATTGAAAACTGTTGAAGAAACCTTTAAATAATCCATCTAACAAAATGACACACAATGGGGAAGTAATATAAAAAATATTCAACCTTTCTTAACTTACTGGAAGTACACCTATGAAATTTTTTTGCATGAATTTTATTTTAAACTTTGTAAGGACACTAATACTGTGCAAATTTTCATTAAGATTAAACTGGAGTCTGCATGCTAGTGGTCTGATTAGGGACAGACAGACAGACAGACAGAAACTATAATACAACAAGGAACTTATTGGACTTTCAATACCTGTATTATTTACGCAATAGTCTAATTCTATACTTAACTAGTAACTAGACTGTGGCTACGCACGCTTGGTACCTACGTAAAAAATAGCTTATTTCCTTCCCCAAGGCACAATATATCTGCTTACCAAATTTAATCAACAATGAAACTTTCTAATTTAATTTTTATTCTTTTAATGAAAACTTCTCATACAATCCCTTAACTCGATCTCCAGACATCACCATTCTTCTGGTACTTCTATTCAGCGTTACCACGAGGACTCGGTCCAAGTATAGTGCTTGTCCCACTAGGCCTGTACCTAGACCGGCGTATGGTCCAAGTAGCGGCTCCGGCCTTCGTCTTTATACTGCTGTATTCAATACTGCCGCACAAGGAGCTGAGGTTTATAATTTACGTGTTCCCGCTGCTGAATATGGCGTCGGCTGCTTCTTGCTCGTTTATGTAAGTTTCGATTTGAAAGTTTGGTTTGGAAAAGTTGCTCGTATTTATCACGTTTTATTTAAAATTATTTATTGAACTGAATGCAGAAATGAATATCGATTTTTATCCAAAACGGTCTGAAAGTTGTTAACAATACACTGCTCTAATACCACTAGGTGGAGTCACTAGTGGAGCTCTACTAGTTATTTTCTTCGACTCTATTCTATGATTCATCTCCATAATACTCCTTATTTTCGATCAATCTTAGTAGATCCATTGTCCAGATCCATAATGGGTCTAGTGAGATATTATTTTCTGTGTAGATCGGTTTCCCAATAATTTTGATCTGATGAGAATTTTTACTGCTAATAGATCTATTTTCATCCTAAGTATATTCTTCTGGCGCTTCGGCGGCCGCTGCCGCGGCACTAACATAACCTAACCAAGTGCAACCCAGTAGCAATAAAAATTCGCATCAGATCCAAACCGATCTACAGAGAAAAATATATCTCACTAGATCCATTATGGATCTCGACAATGGATGTACTGAGATTGAACTCTTATTTTACGTTCAAGTTAACAATAGTGACCTCTGTGGCGCAGTAGGCGAAGGCCCGCCTAAGACTCGCAGATGGTCGCGAATTCGATTCCAGCCATGGGACACATGTTTGTATGATCTGCAAATTTTCATTCTATGTATAATAATATCTACGTTTATACAAAAAAGTATGTGACAATCATGTGGTTCTGCGTATCACAAGCTCTGCGTACTTTGGTGCTAGGTAGATGACGCTGTGTGAAATCTCCAGCATATTATATTATACTAGCTGCTGCCCGCGGCTTCGCACGCATGGTACTTACATAAAAAGTAGCCTATTTCCTTCTCCAAGGTCCCATCTATCTCTATACCAAATTTCATCGAATTCGGTTCAGCAGTTTAGGCGTGAAAACGTAACAAACAGACAGACATACAGACAGTTACTTTCGGATTTATAATATTACTAGCTGACCCGGCCACGCGTTGCTGTAGCTCAGTAGTTCTAATACATTGAACCCATATACGCTAACCTCTAAAATTATCAGCGACCCGCCCCGGCTTCGCACGGGTGCAATGCTGAGACTAAATATACTACAGAATGTCTTTATATACAACGTTATCTAAGAGAATAACATACACTAAGAGATAGACATATACCATTGCGGACTTATGTGTAGACCTTTTTAAGGTGTAAAATACTGTAGTACATTATTTTGATCTATCTCGTAGGGTTCAGCCAGCGTTTGCAATGTAAGCGCAATTTATTTACGACACACATAATAAACCTCTAAAATTATCAGTGTTTCTCTACTATATTATGCATGTTTTATACATATAAACCTTCCTCTTGAATTACTTTATCTATTAAAAAAAAACCGCATCAAAATCCGTTGCATAGTTTTAAAGATCTAAGCATACATCTGGACAGACAGACAGCGGGAGGCGACTTTGTTTTATACTATGTAATGATTTAGATATAAACTTTACTTAAATACCCTGCGTAACTCTTACAATAAACGTGCATTTTTTAATTATCAGATACATCAGAAGGACGAAAGCACCAATATACGAGCTACTGTTCTGGGGCCAAATCTTTATAGTCATCGGTAACATCATAATGACGCTAGCATTCGTGTCTGTAGCCATGACCAACTATCCGGGAGGCCTGGCGATGTCAAAGTAAGAACTGAGTACTATATCTTAATAATCTTTGATGGCAAGTGTTAAATTATGTGTATTTGGTTTCATAAGTGCATACCTATCTAGAATGGAAATACCTTTTATGTTTCAGATTTCATAAGCATTTGAAAAATGAACCATTTGTGCATGTTCATGTCAGTAACCTGGCAGCTCAGACTGGGGTCACGAGATTTGCGCAAATAAATTATAATTGGAAGTATAGCAAGAACGAGTCTTTGACTCAAGAGCAGTTACAAGAATTCACGCATCTTCTAGTCGAAGCTAAGAGCAAATACTCACTGAGCGTCAAAGCTTTCGCCAATACGCATGACGTTTTAGATAGCATCGAGTCATTTTCTCACATATCCTTGACATACAAAATGATCCCACCTATAAAAATTAAGACTAGACCAGCTATCTTTATACTAGAAAGAAAAGACTTCCGTGAGTATCCATATGGAAGTAATCTTCCTCTGATTGAAAACCGCATTGACGAGACAGACACAGATACTGGAGGCACCAAAGAAGAAGAATGTAAAGATGCCCAAGAAGCAAACATTGAGTCAGGTGATGATACTGTACTGGATGAAGTAGACTATGGCGACGAAAGACTAGTAGAATCAGATGATACAATATTTACTGAAAAAGTAGGCGAAGAATTGGCGAATACACATGTTGTTGAAAATACTGTTGGAAATGAACCTCCTATATTTAACGATATTTTGACAGTAGACCAGAAAGTCGAAGAAAGTTTAGAAGAGAACAATATAGAGGAAGAGGTGAAAGATAATTTAGAAATAGCGCCGAAAGCCAAAGCAAAAAAATCTATAGACGAATTAAAACTATTGAGACAAGAAAGAAAAAAGAAAGCAATCGAAAAAATAAAATCAGAAACTCGTAAAGAAGTTGTAGCATCAGCCAAAGAAAAACTGAAAGACATTATGAAAAGACATAAGCATATCGCTGAAGAACTTGCAGAAAATATAATATCGGAAGTAGAAAAAGAAAAAGAAATAGATGGGAGAGGAGATATTCCTGAATCTGAAACTATAGCTCAAGTAATCAACGTAGAAGAAGAAATGAAAGAAGAAACTAAAGAAACAGATAGTCTAGGAGATCTAATCCAAATAGACGATTTAACGAGCCGCACCAACGAAAATATGGACTCAATAGTAGAAGAGGTTATTGTAAGACTAATAGATAGAAAAATATATGATGACAAGACGAAACCAGAGGATATAAAAGCAGAAGACAGACTAATGATACAAAAAATTGTGGAAGAGGTGCTCTCTGAGCGAATGAATTTTACTAATAAGTAAAGAATGAGGCTGAGGCGGACAGAAGTGCAAAAACGCGTTGGAGCTTTTTACTATAGAGAATTCAACCCAATATTTTCAGTAAGCACCTATGGTCATCATCACGCGCGAGACTTTTGGGCGTATGAAAAGCGCAATGCATTCTTTATGTAAATGAGCCTATTGTTATTGTCCTAGTATGTTTGTTGTTAGTAATTATTTTGATCTCGATGTTTGTTGATTGTCTTTGGTGTTCCTCACGAGTTTTCCACAAACCAACCAGCGCGCAAGAATCTTTGCTGCATGCTGCTTCAGGTAGATTTTTATATGAACGTATTTAAAAGTAACTCGAATGTATAAGAATTTATTTTTGAATATACGGAACGTTATTGTGATGAATTTGAGAATTTGAGAATCTAGTCAGCATATCAGGTGGTTTCTAACCTAAGCTGTAGTTTGAGGTTGAAAATAAAATAAAATGTTGATTTTACATACATTTTTATTTTAACATTACAGTTCTTACACAAATACACAAATTATAAAGATTTTTTACGATTTGACCTAGCTTGATGGTTTAATTGAAGGTTACATAAGTACATACCTAGCAGATACCTATCTGCTATCTAAAAATCACAGACATTTATTTACTTACTCAACTCAAAGCTTGTAGAAGTAATAGGAATACAGTTTTACAAAATTAATGAAACACTATCTAATCTAAGGCAATATTAGGGTATCTAACTAGGTTCAAGAAATCTGCTGCATAAGAATGCTTCAGATCTTTTCTTACCTACAGTGTTTGCTACAGTGTTTGTTTTACGGTAAAGGCTACTAAAACTAAAAAATACATTCTTATGTAAAGGAATGTCAATGGAATGTATTATTTCATAGCCTGAATCATCTTCGTGACTAGCTAGAACAAATACTGACGAATTGACGGTATTAGCACTTGCATATGGTTCATAGGACATGACTAAATATAATTACATTTAGAAATTTATATATATTTTTTTAATTTAATTCTGGCGAGTAAGAAAGTACTTAAGTTGTCATCAGTATGTTTTCTATTAATCATTTATCCGAATAAAGGATTGTTGCTTTTCAGATATCCAGGCGTATTTTTATAAATACTGAACACAACAAAAAATTCGATTGTCATTGCTAGATCACAACAACTATCAGGTTTTTTTTAGTTATTTTTTAATTCAAAGGTTTTGTAGTATTCGCCAATCAAATCTCCCCGAGCTTGAGTTAATAGAAGGCGGGCAAGGGGGGGACATCAGCTCAAAGGGCTTATCTTTCATTGCTCCAAGAGCGCAGTACGGAACCTTAAGAAGGTTTTTGCTGATTTGGTAAGAATAGGGTTCTTTAACTTTGTCTTTGAGCCTTTGGAATGCGATCGCCATCAATTCTAAAGTGGCTGCGTGCCCAACGAATATCACATTTCCACCTGGAAGAAAACGATATATTTTATAAAGGTTTTTGCTGATTTTGAATCTTATATTTATGACTTATGACTTATTTATGAGTAACTATAATTAATTTATGAATTCAGAGAACATAGATCCATAGTGGGTTAGTAAAATCTTAGAGCTAAGTTAGTAGATAGGCAGGTTCGATCATAGCTTGTTATTTAATACAGTGCCTAATAAGGAGACCAACGCTCTTCGAATAGATGAAGTATACGCTATGATTTATAATAGTGGCTTGTTAACCTTCTGCTTCAGTATCCTTAGCAGCAGTCTGCATCACTACCTCATTTCTCTTGTAGAATTCCTCCATGGTTTCAGTCGAATTCGTGTCTATTTCAAAATATGGTTTGTAACTGAAAAGGCAATTTTGATTACTGTATAGACGTCAGAGTCGAAGACTTTAAACTCACGCGATTTACTAGCGTGTGTGTAAAAATTAATAATTACATTGTTTTTTAATATCGTTAACAATAAGTTTTGCTTTTGACGATCTGTTGTGCACTCGTAAGTCAAAGTGTTTACAAATCAAATGTTCATTTGAATATGCATACCTGAGATCGACATTGTATCCTGCTTTTTGCAGCTCGATAGGCGTCATGAAAGGCGCTAGACCTTTGGCCACGTGCCAACCTTTAAACTCGAACAGACCCGGTTCCACCCTTATTTTTACCGACGGGTCGACCTGAAGCCCTAAAGATAAAATATTAAAATCAGAAAAAAGTTACAAAAATTTATTCCGATACCGGGAATCGAACCCGAGCCTCCTGGGTGAGAGCCAGGTATCCTAGCCACTAGACCATATCGGATAATAAAGAGACGGTTGAAAATGCTTTAGCGGATCTTTTTAGCCACAAAATAATACCTCCCTAGCTTACATTTTTACACACATTCAAACTTAACAGATTTTTCTATAAATATACCCTCAATGAATGAGTGCGCTGTCTCGATGCATCTCAGCGCCGCTGAAGCATACACATGCTTCACAGTTATTCCCGCTAACCGCAACCCTTCGCCTACTAACTGAGCTTGAAACCGCCCAACTCGAGTGAGCGGCGTGTCTTTATAGTAAGAATCTGCGCCACCAGTCCTGTAATATATTGACATACTTAGGTTTTTCGCCGGAATCATTAACAAAATTCAGAGCGAACACTGGATTTTATTGCTCTGAGTTCTGACAATTTCTTTAGGTATAACAACTCATCATTCGATTTTGTAACTCACTGTCTCCAAGCTTATTGGTCGAAAAAACATCTAGGTTCCCTGTCTTTTTTAACAAATAATACTCGCTATCTGCTGCTTACAGCTTTGCCTGCGTGGTACGTGAGTAAAAAATAGCTCATGTATTATTCTAGGTCCACATCAAAGTACACCAAGTTCCATTTAAATTTGTCATGTCATTATTGCGTGAACAAGTATCAAACAAACATCCACCTAACCATCACCCTCGCAAACTTTTACATTCATATTGTTAACTAGCTGTTGCTAGCGATTTCGTCCGCATTTTTTTTAAAGGAATTGTAGCTTAAATCCTTTTTGTCAGTATGCTTTGTATCTCCTTGCCAAATTTTATTGATAAGTTTCAAACCAATCACACCCATTAAACCCATTAAAAAGTTTCCATACAAACATTCACACCCCATTTTACTCCTTTATGAGAGTTATTTTGAAAAATCCTGAAACACGTGTCTACTAATTTGCATTTTAAGTATCCAAATCAAGTTTTTAAGACATCACGATTAAAAATTCATATACAAACTTTGACACCCCATTTCACTCCTTTCTTAGACTTATTTTGAAAATTTTATTTATTCATATCAAGTTTCAAGCAAATCGCACCACGCGTTAAAAAGTTTCATACATTCGTTTTCACCCCTTTTTAAGGGGTGAAAACATTTTAAAAAATCCCGCCTTAGTGGGTGGTGAAATTAGTTGCTGTAATAGGAAGCTACCTTCCAAAATTCAGCTTTTTAGCTTCAGCGGTTTAGGTGATGATGAATCAGTCAGTCAGGTTAAGCTCTTTTATAGGTATAGATATAGAAAGTAGAATAGGTGTCAATTCTGGCAAAAACCAATGTATTTGCGTCTTCAACGTACCTATATATTGATAGTGAATATTTTTTACCTCTCTCCCAGTTTGAGGGGTAAGTTAAGGTCCTTCCTTGTGTAAGTCCCGTTGTCATCGAAGCAATGGTTTATCCAATGTCCAAAGGTCAGATCAACTCGTTCACCGTGACGCATCGTGAAAAACCATCTGCGGTCCGATTTCTTAGGAATTGTAGAATTTTCCTGGAAAAATACGAAATAGTATTTAATTATGGCACAGTTCAGATTTTTGTTTTTTCGCATAACTGGTCTGTCAGCTCAGTTGGTAGTAGCTCTGCCTTCTGCGCTGTAGGTTGAGGATTCGATTTGCTCTCAGGATAAACATTTGTGTGAAGAACAAAGGTGTTTTCTCTGTGTCTGTGTCATCTAGTCACCATAATACAAGCTATGCTTAGTTTGGGATTAGATGGTGTTACGAGCATTGTCCAGCAATATTTATTTATTTATTGTGCTCCAGATTATCTTCAAATATAGTTAGTGCATAATGACTCACACTCAAATATTTTTATTCAATACAATCACAAGGATCACTATAAAACGTCTTACATACTAGTTGAATTTAGGTGCCAATTCCTCCTAACCAAGTGTGAGCAGAATGGGCATGAAACTTTCCTGGTCCTAGCGCTTTTTTGTAAGATCTTATAACTAGCTTAAGTACGAAACACTAATACAAGATTTCAGAATTTACATTGCAAATCTGTCAGTAAACTGTCTGAGGGCAGAGCAACATGAGGCCATGCGTTCTTACCAATGATATAGTCAAAAGACTACCCTTTATCTAAGCTTTAATGATTATAGGTGACTTCTTCTTATCGTGTCACTAGTTATTTCTAACCAGTGTGGTGAAAGGAAGTTAAAGTGCGCCTCAGAGGCTTCTTTCACTTGCACTTAAACACTTTCACACACACACTTTCGTGCACTTAGGTAAGCCTTAATGTAAGCCCTCGACCTTGCCGACAGGACCCGCAGGAATAACGAATCAGTACATGCGGTGTCGGTTCGGTTACAACATAACGGCTGGCACCGAGCCGGGCTTGTTTTTAGTTTTCCTTCTCTATTGCTAGCTCTTCTGTTAGTCAGCAGGGGGACTAATCCCCAATAGTTGACTAAGAAAATATATCTCAATTCTATTCTATAGCGAAAAGTTATTTAGGCAACGACTAGGGATACTATTAATCATACTATTGTTGGTTTTAAGATTTCGGTTAACATTTTCGTAAGTTATAATAAATCGTCTCACAACTCAGTTTGCAGTAACTCTGCAGTTTGGTCCACGTTAGTAACTAAGATTTCATAACTAGAACTACTCATATACGAGTATGAGGATTTTTTTTTCACTGTTTTATAACAAGAACCTCTTTGTCACGTATGGTCTCCTGGTACACTGAACAAATTAGCACTGGCGCTTCGGCGGCCGCTTCCGCGGCACGCTCTCTCGGAGACCATAAATGGAAAAAAAGTCTTATTAAAATAACTGGTTATAAAACAGTGAAAAAAAATTTCCTAATATATAACATGAAATCTTATGAAAAAAATTTAAAAAAAAATAGTTATGAAATCTTAGTTACGAACGTGGACCAAACCAACTCTGCGACGTAGGTTGTGGGTTTTATTCTCCCCAGAAAAACACTTGTGTGATGAACATACGAGTAGATGTTTGTTGAGTCTGGGTGTTATAAAAAGTAGCAAACGTATGTATTTATGAGTATTTAAATATTTTATCAGTCATCTGGTTTCCATGGTAGAAGCTATGCTTAGTTATGGCTAGATAACGATGTGTGAATTGTCCACCAATTTATTTAGTTTATTTAATTAAATAAAGTGCGTACACTACTTTTTACTACTTACTTTGTTTTCATTTTTATGAGCTGTGCCGTTTCCTTGTAGTTGAGAATCCCAATTAATTGATTGCCCTAAACAAAGGGTAGACAATTTAGGTGACCGACTATAAATAAAATAAACAAAGTGATAAAAACAAAATAATCGAGTGAACATCACATTAATCTAACGATACCTACCAATTTATCGATGTTATTATTTGTTAGGTAAATGTTAAATGTAGTTATTTGATAAATAAACTCTTTTATGAAGTACCTACCTAGTTTATCGACCTTTGGTAGTGCTTGCTGGTATTTTTTGGTTTTTTTTTTCATGTAATAGGATATATGTACATACTTCCTGATTAGTTCATAGAAGTTTTAATTGAAATCAAAATCGGTTCAGCGGTTTAGCTTTTATTTCAAAAAGATAACTGAAAAAAGATGTCATCTATATAAACGAAATTTCGATAAGTATTTTGCTTTCTTGTGACTTTTCAGTGATGTTAAACGAGGAGAAGTTTCTGAATTCGGTTGTATTTTTTTATGGGCTTAAATTTTTTTCAATAAGTTCTTTTTAGTTTTCAAAACGTTATTATTTTATGCCACACCTCCTGAAAAACTTACCCATGCCTTTTCCAAATATAACTTAGAAAGTACATCCTTTCAGGCCTACTTAAATGCGGGACGGAAATGTCTATGGAATTTAATTTCTAACGCGTTTAGCGGGAGAGAAAATTGTATGGAAATCCATTTCTAACGTGTTATTTTTTTTTAATTTCATCATAGATCAGCCGGTAGCTATGGCTATTTTCATTATAGGTCAAACGACAAAAAGTTTTAACGTTCGCCAGATGGCGAACTTGGGGTTCCAAGATTTGTTCCAAGATTTACTCTACTCCTCTTCCGATTTCCGAACAACATTTTGAAAAAAGAACCCAAGTAATAAAGGCATGCGCGCGAATTTCTTTGAAATTTTAATTTGGGTTTGGTAATTTTATTTTTATTACATTTACGTACATTTACGTACATAGGTGTAGTACCTACCTATAAAGCACTATGTATCACTCGATAGAATGTGCGATTCCTATCTCGTGTGTTTTAAGGCACTCAAATGACACACTCGATAGGAATTGGGAACTATCTCGCCTAGGTGTACAATGTACTATAGTTTCGTTTTGTTGGAAGACTCTTTATATGTCATTGTTTTATTTTCTTTCTTTAAAATAATACCACCAAATATTAGATGCTATTTATGATGTTACGCGTGTGTATTAGCAGTTACTGCTGCGCTGTTCTGAGGTGCCATACAAAATCAGTGCTGCCGGTCTGTTCCTGTAGCACATTCTAAATATGTTGCAGTCACTAATGATATTATATTTTGTATATATGTTTTTGTAATTATTGTACGTATTTATAATCACAGAACACTCGATCTGAATTAGGAAGGAACTGGTTTTGTTTTTTTTACCCTGAAAGTGTTGCTATCTGCGACACAGTGCTACAATTCTGCAGGTATCATCGTTTTTCATTTATTCAACTGCTTTACGCTTTTCCAAAGAAGTATTTATTTATTTTAAATAAATATTATGAAATGAAATGACAATTGAATATTTTTTAAATAACTTGTTAATAAAACTCGTTCAAATGTGTAATATTTCTATTCTTATATAAACAAAAACTCTAAAGCATCGTTTGATATTACAATCATCAACGTACGTAGGTAATGTGCGTTACCTACTACCTAGACGACTGGCGTGTCAGCTTAGTTGGTAGTTCCTCTGCCTTCTGAGCATATTTTTTCAATTCGTGTTTTCATTCTTCTTTTAATTATTAAAGCGCGCCTCAAATGCTCTTTATGTGTACTTGTCATATGTCTAAGAACTTTTTACGTTCTAAGACATGCCGGTTTCCTCGCGAAATTTTCCTTCAGCGTTTGAGAGTACTGGTGCACATACATTTTAAAAACCGAAAGGAAAAATCCATTGTGCACGACCGGATTCAAACCCACGACCTTAGGATCGATAAGCGGGGCCACTATACTAGGCCACCAGTGCTGTTCATTTATTTGAAACCATGGCAAAAATGTTATATTTTTTATTGTTTGTTTCTATGTATAATATGTACCTATGTATTTAAAAAATAATATAAGTAAGTATATCAGTCATCTGGTACCCATAACACAAGCTCTGCTTCCTTTGGGGCCAGATGATACTGGGTCAAATTTCCAGGATTATTTATTTATATTTTATAACATTAAACACATAACCTAAGTACATACTTCCGTTCTGTAATTTACCTCTTAAATGGTCTTTAGATAGCCCAACTGTTTCACATTAATTTAATATTTTTGTATATTATTTTGTACATCATTATATAACAGTTATAGCTAGTTACTATCTCTATTCTGTAACTATGTGCTCTCTTCTTGGATAGTTATAACTGACCTTGAGTGACGCTCATGATGCCATCAGTCTTGTCGGTCGCCACAGCGGTCCAGTACTTGTGCCACTCCTTCCACGTCTCCTCAGACTTCTCCCGGCCGAGATCTGACGCGTCCTCATGAGGGTAACTCGTCATATCCACGTCCGTATTAGAATCAGACTCCGACTTACAATCACCACCTACCATTAGTAAAAACACCACGAATAAAATCATCGCAGGTCAAAGACTTGTAAGAGAAATGTTTATAAAGTGAACGTTTTGTCTAATACTGATAATATGAATCAAGCGGCGACCGTCGTACGGTCACTGTACTGAACTGTTGGCTATAGACCCCACAATTTGTTATTTTTATTATTATTTTTATAACACACGGAATTGGAACCTGTTTGGATTGTGCAGGGCAGGTTTTAATTCATAAAAAACAATGAAACTGTGTAAGGGTATGGTTGTGTCGCTCAGACCTGTTTAAATAAAAGGGTATAATTTCTACCACAAATCTATATTTGACAACCTCTGTGGTGCAGTGGGCTAAGGTCTGGCTGAGACGTAGATGGTTGCGGGTTCGATTCCCGCCACGGGACAAATGTTTGTATGATCTGCAAGTATTTGTCTCGGGTCTGGGTGTTTCTATGTATAATATGTATGTATTTACAAAAAAAAGGTATATAAGTAGTATATCAGTCATGTGGTATCCATAACACAAGCTCTGCTTACTTTGGGGCCAAATGACGTTGTGTGAAATGTCCTGGATTATTATTATAAGTAACGACAGCATCTAAATGGCTCTGATTCTGTTTTTTCGTCAGATAATAATATAGTACCTGAATGACCGAGCTTTGCTCGGTATAAAACACGGATAAAACGACGTTTTCTAAAAATGAAACCTAGCTAGATCTATTTATCGCCTCCGAAACCTCCTGCATGCTAAATTTCATAAAAATCGTTGAAGCCGTTTCCGAGATTCAAATTATATATATATATATATAATTTGAATCTCGGAAACGGCTTCAACAATTGTGTATTACACAATACAATTTAATATATATATATATATATATATATATATATATACACAAGAATTGCTCTTTTAAATGTATTAGATGATTAAATTTCGTAAAATGCGAATTACTTTATTTCTTTAAAGACTGAACTATATTAAGTTATATTAAAAAAAAAGATATTTCGTAAAATTTATTTACGTGTTTTAGCTCATTTTGGTCGTCATATAATTGGTGTAGAATAAAACTGTGGAACAATTTTCCTTGGAAAATAGTTTCCATAATGTCAATTTGAACGTATTTTAATGTTAAAATACGAATGTTAATAAAATTCGTAAATTTAAAAATGTTTCTCTAATTCAGACTTGGATGCAAACAAACCAATTTCGTTCGTATTTTACAAAACTTTAGTTATTCCGGACAATAACAGAATCGGGGCTAATGTCTATTTGAATAGATACATTTTGAACTAAACTATTTGATTTTTTTTTCTATCCCGGACAGTCCACACAACATCATTTGGCCCCAAAGTAAGCAGAGCTTGTGTTATGGGTACCACACGACTGATATGCTACTCATATACTTTTTTTTTGTAAATACATAGATATTATACTTAGAAACACCCAGACCCAAGACAAATACTTGCAGATCATACAAACATTTGTCCCGCGGCGGGAATCGAACCCGCAACCTTCTGCGTCTCAGCCAGACCTTAGCCCACTGCACCACAGAGGTTGTCAATATATCAGTTAAGGTTAAAAGCCAAATCAAACTTTGATGTTGTGCACTAATTTTGTTTAGGCTACGAGTTGTATGTCAGAAAGATATAGATAATAGACCAGCCGGGCGATTATAGAATTCAGATAGTATTAAAACTTTGATACTATTGATATTGACTATAGCTTTCAGTTACTATTGATGAATTGGTATTACGGAATGTTGATGTTGATTGTCAGACGTGTCATATGCATAGAAACCTCAGACCAAATAAATATAAAAACAGAACGCCGCGATCAACCACGTAAAGTATTAAAAAGAAGTAAAGTATGTTTTTTTTAAGTTTTTTAGACGGAACACGGTTTTGAGGATTTATTTGGTCTAAGATAGAAACCGAATATACGTGATAGTAATCCATCTTGTCAAAACTGGTTCCAGTTACAGTCAAACTAATGATCGAAATTATGCCGATTGCTAATCCAAACTCATAGACATTGAGTGCGTCAAAGTTCCATAATCTCCATACAGAACTAGCCTACACTTGTTACTATACTAGGGCGTAATGGAATGCGTCTTGTAAAAACATCGTGTAACCCAAGAGCTGGCTCCTATTTGGCCTTGCATTGCATTTCCATTCAACATGGCAATGCCACGCGTCTTGGTAACGCCTCTGGATTAGTTAGGCTCTCTACAGATAATTTTAAATGGTCCTTTGATAGTTCAACTGTTTAACACATGTATTTTATACCAGCCTATGTCCCCAAGATACAATTTATCTCATCGAATTTATAATATTAGTATCGATTATTATATATTACTCTGTACATAAATTACTTCAACTAGTAATGACGTAGGACGACCCCCCACCCGATGGACTGACGACATTATAAAGATCGCAGGAAGTCGGTGGATGGAGAGGGCTCAAAATCGTTCTTCCTAGAAATTATTACTATTGGGGAGGCCTATGTCCAGCAGTGGACTTCATAAAGGCTGATATGATGATGATGATGATGATGATGAGTACTGAAGTAGAGTATAAACTCACTATTATTGTTCCCGAGAGACACAGCCCGATGTAGCGTCCAAGCGTCAGACTCCGCGGTGCGCTGTGTGCAAACCGCCGGTAGAAAACCGCTCACACCTAAACACAAAACATTACACATCTCAAACAAACAATACTCAGAACGGACTTACTTAACCTTTTGTCTGCTTGGTTCCTGGTATTATCAATAATAAATGTGTTTTAATCTAGAATCCTAGATTAAAACACATTAAATAAACATTGAACCACAGTCTACACAACACCATCTAGGCCTAAACTAAGTATATCTTGTACTATGGGAACTAGATGACTGATAGAATACTTATATTTTTAAATAGTATATACATACGATGCTACATTGTTTTGCAAATATAAGCACGAGCAAGTTTCTTTTAAATATTACAAAATGGATACGTAGGGACCACGTTATTTATATTATTTACAATTAAAAACAAAATCAGCACTTTGAAATCACTCACGCAGCAGTTTCTACTTCCTCACTTAACTAACAATATGTGATGGATATACACAACGATTAAAGTAATACACGATTAGGTACTAGGATATTAATAATTTATATCGTAGCATGGTAGCTTCGCGTAGCGTCGCCAGTCGCGTTATGCTTAGAGCAGGTGTGTCGTGTTAAGAAAAAACAGCGTTCATGAGTTTTTACACAAGTGACGTAAACCAGAGCATGAGAGCATGGTAGTCTGTCATGTTATGTTTTTTGCGTTACCCCCCTCCCTGCCTTCACCGTCCCTCTTCGGCCTTTGAGTTTGTGTTGAGGAATCTCTGTACGCATCGTAAAGGCATTTTAACTGTCCTGTCAACTCAGTTGGTAGTAGCTCTGCCTTCTGCGCTGTAGGTTGAGGTTTCGATTCCCAGGACATTTGTGTGATAAACATAGGTGTTTGTTCTGTGTCTGGGTGTTATATAGTATAAATATGTGTTTAAAATTATGTAAGTATTCTATCAGTCACCTGGTCACCATAATACAAGCTATGCTTAGTTTGGGGCTAGATGGCATTGTCCAGCAAAATTTATTTATTATTAATTATAAATTAGTAATTTAGTAACCTGATTAACCAAACAAACAAAACTTACAAGACAATGTGTATATCTAATATCTACCAAGACAAACGTTTCGTTCTGTGTCTGGGTGTTATAAAGTGTCATAAATAAATAAATAATCCCGGACATTTCACACAGCATCATCTGGCCCCAAAGTAAGCAGAGCTGTGTTAGTAGCTGTGTTGTGTTATGGGTACCACATGACTGATATACTACTTATATACTTTTTTATTTTGTTGTAAATACATACATATTATACATAGAAACACCTAGACCCGAGACAAATACTTGCAGATCATTTGTCTTACGGCGGGAATCGAACCCGCAACCTTCTGACAAATATGTATGTATTTAAAATATTTGTAATCTATTAGTCATCAGATCACGATAATACAAGCTATGCTTAGTTTGGGGCCAGATGGTGTTGAGTACACTGTCTACCAATATTTATTTATAAAAAATATATTATGATGCCATTATTATATACTTTTTGTGATTCTGAATGGTTGCTATACCTACCTAAATCATTACATAGTATAAAACAAAGTCGCCTCCCGCTGTCTGTTTGTCCTGATGTATGCCTATGCAACGGATTTTGATGTGGGTTTTTTAATAGATAGAGTAATTCAAGAGCAAGGTTTATATGTATAAAACATGCATAATATAGTAGAGAAACACTGATAAGTTTAGAGGTTTCTAATGTGGTGTCGTAAATAAACACATTTTTTGCGCTTACATTGCAAACGCTGGCCCTACTGAACCCTACGAGATAGATCAAAATAATGTACTACAGTATTGTACACCTTAAAAGGTCCACAAAAAAGTCCGCAATGGTATATGTCTATCTCTTAGTCTATGTTATTCTCTTAGATAACGTTGTATATAAAGACATTCTGTAGTATATTTAGTATCAGCATTGCAACCGTGCGAAGCTGGGGCGGGTCGCTAGTAAATAATAAAGAAATATTGGTGGACAAAACACGCTACACCATCTAGCCCCAAATTAGACAAAGCTTGTACTAAGGTGGCCAGAATACTGATAGAACACTTATACATTTTGCAAATATAACTTGATTGAATTTTTTATAATAATTTTTGTATATTATTATTATTAAAAAATATTTTTTTTAACAACGATATACAAAATAATAAATTAAGTATGATTCTTTATAACACCCAGACACAGAACGAACACCTATGTTCATCACACAAATGTTTATCCTGAGAAGGGATCGAACCCTCGACCTACAGCGCAGAAGGCAGAGCTACTACCAACTGAGCTGACACGCATATACTTAATATTAAATAAACACATAATATTGGTAAACATTTCAAACAACACCATTTAGCCCCAAAACCAAGCAAAGCTTGTATAATGGGAACCAGATAACTGATATAATACTTACATAATTAATAATAATAATGCCGGACATTTCACACAGCATCATCTGGCCCCAAGGTAAACAAAAGTAAGGGTTATGGGTATCACATCAGTGATATACTACTTATATTCTTTTTTTATTAGTTAAACACTAACCCTCTTATAATCAAGCATTAGCTAATGAGCTCTTTAAATCTGTTCCCATCTTTATTTATTTGTATTAGAATGAAAAGGACAAAGCATACAAAAACTACGCTAGGTATATATATTATTATGGGATAGAGTGTAAATACTACACAAAGTATAATGTTATGTTATTTTTTTTAGTTATGGTTTGTACACAAACTATAACACCACCGAACTAGTTTCAATCCGAGAGAACACTGACCTCCCAAATTCAAGTTCAGCAATCTTCGCCAACATATCAACACAGTCATCGTGACGTCATCTAACGCACTACCGATTAGATTAATAGGCACGTATGTATGGACAAAGGACGTTTTATGTACTGATTATAAACTTATCTATATGCAGAAGTAACTCACTGGTAAATACATTGATTTTACGGATGGAAAATATACGCAGACATTGCCAGCCCACTTGAAACTGACGACGCGATAAGCTACTTCAATAAACAATATCAAATGTAGAAGTATCAAACAAGATTGTAATATTGACGAATGAAAAGTATCGTGATGTATTAATCTGTTTTCCCTATGGGGAAATTAGTGATGCCACAGAATTAATAGTAGTCGATTGGCGTATAACATGCTATTTCGGTGAGCTAGAAATATAGTTAGGTATACACTATACAGTACGAAGTCCGCTTCTGCAGTGTGCGATATGAAACTCGTGCTGCATACATTAGGCCCTTTTAGATAACAACGTGAATTGTTTGATTTAAGTGTTTGTAAACTTAACATGCTTAGAAAACTAGGTACGTTGAAGTAGGTAAATAGAATCCAATTAAAATACAGAAATCACGGAGTTATAACCGCACTTAAAGTTCTTAATGGTATCTAAGTAAAGTCGCAAGATTTGGCAAATAACTCTATTGGCCCGCTTGACGCAGAAGATTACGGGTTCGATTCCCACCGCGGGACAAATGTTTGTATGATCTGCAAGTTGTTGTCTAGCGTCTGGGTGTATTTCTATGTATAAAACGTGTGAATTAAAAAAAAAAAGGATATAAATAGCATATCAGTCATGTGATACCCATAACACAAGCTCTGCTTACTTTAGGGCCAGATGATGCTGTGTGAAATCTCAGGCATTATTTATTATTATTAAAAAAATAAAGTAATATCTATACTAATATTATAAATGCGAATGTAACTCTGTCTGCCTGTCACGTTTTCACGCCTAAACCGCTGAGCCGATTTTGATGAATTTTGGTATAGAGATACATGGGACCTTGGAGAAAGACATAGGCTACTTTTAAGGTAGGTATCACGCGTGCGAAGCCGTGGGCAGCAGCTAGTAAGTATATAAGTAGAATATCAGTCATGTGGTAGAAAAGAAAATACTATTGCACAGCACAAATATATTAGACTATTTATTTTATTTACATTACTATTTATTTATAACAGAAGCTCTGTCAACTTTGGAGCTAGATGATACCGTGTAAAATGTTCGGCAGTTATTTTATTTATTTGTTTATACTAAAGAGCGACTTAACTAACCATTATGGACTCTAGGAGCGGTTATGAGAGTCCATATTTTGTTATTATTGACCGAGCGAAGCGAGTGTCTCCCTATCAGCTTAGGCGAAAATGCTTTCGTATGTCTGTCTGTCCGGATGTTCTCCTCTACAGGTCGCATTTCTCAACCGATTCTCGTGAAATTTTGTGAGCACGTTCTATAACTATATAGATTTTTTTGTCGATTCAGTTTTTGGAAATTAAAAAAAAATGGCGGATTTTTCAATATTTCAAAAATTTCAAATGGTTGTTGAAAACATAAAAAAAGTTATATTTCAGTCATTTCGTAAAATATTTGCGAGATCTACAGCTCACAGAGCCACAAGAGCAGTCTTTATTCATTAGACGACTATAAACCATACATTAAATTCATGCTACCTAATTACGTGATTAAGTTTAAGCTGGAAAGTGAAACTTAAAAAAAATTACTCCAGTACTTTTATTGTCTCTCAACTCATGTCAAAAGTTAATCACTACTTAAAATATTGTCATCCCTTTTTG
Source organism: Lampropteryx suffumata (assembly GCA_948098915.1). Classification (NCBI taxonomy): domain Eukaryota; kingdom Metazoa; phylum Arthropoda; class Insecta; order Lepidoptera; family Geometridae; genus Lampropteryx; species Lampropteryx suffumata. Next base: position 8,666,862 of record OX402563.1, read on the forward strand.
TAAGATATTGACAAATAGAGACAGGGCGAATCTTGAGCGGTGTTAAGGCAGTGTTCAAGTTGAAACCGGGTTGTGGCCGAAAGGTGTCGTGTTCACGAAATTCAACGGATCCCTGACACGAGACACCGTGCGAGCGAACATCATCTGTGATCTAGTTTTAAGTTTTATATTTATTATGTATGTCTTTAAGGTCTATCTATGGGCCAATATGTTTGTTACCTATAAGTACAATTATTTGTAGCCTGAAATAAACGATTATTATTATTATAAATCCATTCAAACACGTGGGTGATTAACTTTTAGAAAATCACTAAAGCATGCGCTACACGGTTTGAAACCACAGTTTCTACCAAGGTGACCTTGGTATTTTTCAAGTGAATAATTCGTTTAGCACGGTATTATAGCGCGTATATTTAGATGAGGTAAAACCTCTGGAATCGCGACACCATACGAGACGCAGGGCTGCCGCGCTCGCCCCATTTGATTATAAACCTTAAATCACATGTTTACAGTCTACTTTTGTATGGAAAAGTTTACTGAGTTAGGTTCTTTGATATATTATCTACATTCTGAACCAAAACATAAAAAAATATAAATGTATTTTAAGGTTTCTAATTACTAATAATATACAATTCATAAATTCTACCAAGGTGACCTTGGTAGAACGCTTTCTGTCTACACGGTTTAAAACAAATCCCAAACTTCAGTGTGTTTGAAACGCTCGTGCTGAATAGACGTGCGCAGAATGCTTGTGATGCACTTTTACAATTTACAAAGACGCCATGGCTCTTTGTAATTTGGAGTTTGTGTGCATTTGAAGAAAAATAACCATTTTTTTGGGTGGAGTCTTTGTACTCCTTACACGTTAAGTCCCAGAGACAGGGTAGGTCTCTAAATAGCTCGATTAATTCGGTGATAACCTCACATTCTTTCTCCATAATACCGTGCGTGCGCACAATACGTCCGCGCTCGATGCGTGCAGCGGCGCGACTGTGGTACGCGTGGTTTTAACAAGCGGCTAGTCGGTTTGAAACAAGTTTTAAACCACCGCTTCTGCCAGTGGTTTGCAGGGCAAGCCTGTCTACCAAGGGCGTTTAAAGGTCATGCGAAATTTGGTATGATAGCACTATCTACACGGTTTAAAACATCTATTTTAAACCATCGTTTCAAACCGTGTAGCACATGCTTAAAATAAAACTGTTTTTCTATTGTTCTTGACACGCAACTTTGGTACTTGGGGGATAAACCAGACACTTACAAAAGTCCAAACAACAAATTACTAATACACAATAAATTACAAGTAGGAATTTCAATGACTGTTTGAAAGAGCTGTAATTTCTTTACCTGCTACAGTGCAGGTATAAAACCCGTAGTCCCCAAAAACCCTAACTATTGAAATGAAAGTAATTTGGGTACTATATATACTCAAACTCAAGACAAACTCAAACTCAAACGAAGCACATAATCTAAACCCAAAAAATATAAAAGAACTGACGACGCATGGCGCAGTGGGCCGTGGTCTAGCTGAGAAGCAGAAGGTTGCGGGTTCGATTCCCGTCGCGGGACAATTTTTTATATGATCTGCAAGTATTTGTATATGGGTCTATTAATATACTTTTTTTTTGCAAATTCTTACATACGACTTTTATGCATAGACAAATACCCAGACCCGAGACCAATACTTGCAGATCATACAAACATTTGTCCCACGGTGGGAATCGAACCCGCAACCTTCTGCGTCTCAGCCAGACCTTAGCTCCCTGCGCCATAGAGGTTGTCAATGATGAACAACGCGCTGTACAGAAACGCTAACGCGAGACTCTCAATAAAAACACACGTTTGACAAAAGTCGTGATGCTCAAGGACGCAGCATTTTAGTGACTGAATGCCGGGCACCATACGAAATTAGAAAATAATTAATCTGGATCCCACGTAAAAGGTAACATGATAATAAAAAGAATTACTTTTTAAAAACTAAAATGACAGCCGACTTCATGTATATAAAAACCGATTACAACATACAATTATTAGATTTTTGATGATTTTTTAAAAACAGCACGACCGATTTCGATACAATTTTAATGGGACCACCTGGGAAGTATATTTGTAGTTTAGTAGTATAGTTTGTATACCCTTTGAAACAATATAAGAATATTCCAAATCGGTTCAAGCGTGAAAATACATAAAATAAAAATCCGACGAATTGAGAACCTCCTCCTTTTTTTGAAGTCGGTTAAAAATTAACAAAGACTGACAATGCTTTACGCCAAATATTCTATTATGTGAATATGATATACACAGTATGACAGTATGTATTTGGACAAGTATATAAGTAGTAAGTATATCAGACATGTGGCTCCAACAACACAAGCTCTGCTTACATTAGGACTAAATGATACCATGTGAAATGTCCAGCACTATTTAACTTACCTTAAACACAAGGTACTCTGACAGAATGGGCTCAACTGACACAAATCCACCACGAAAATAACTAGAGAAATTTTCTTGGAATCTATAAACTGTCTTCGCCTTTGTTGGCTACAGCAGCCAATACGCCTACGTAACTCTCGAAGCACGCACAGAAGACAACTAGGACAATGGGTCATGGGTCTCACTACCTGAACCATTCAAAAACATCCCTTCCCATATCCAACTAAACAATTGATGCATTATTTTCAAATAGTAAACTAGTATTGCTTGATGCCCATTGCTTGATGGTGCTTCACTGAATTCGCTGGGATTTTCCACCCAAGATAACAACAAGATATTTAGCTTATCTTACATATAATCTACTAGCTGCTGCCCGCGGCTTCGCGCGCGTGGTACCTACATAAAAAGTAGCCTATGTCCTTCTCGAAGGTCCCATATATCGCTATACCAAAATTTATCAAAATCGGTTCAGCGGTTTAGGCTTAAAAACGTGACAAACAGACAGACTGAGTTACTTTCGTATTTATAATATTGGTAGGGATAAATAAAGTAGCATTGATGTTTTGTTAGACTGTTGTGTGGTCTCTATAATAAAAGTTTATTATAGAAGTTCGAACATTTGTATACGGAGCCTGATAAACTATTATTTTTCGTTGTTATTTTTGGTCATTTTTGTTAACACATTCATTGCCACTGACACGCCTCGCGTGTTCAGGCTAATCTAAGTCTCTACGCCAAGAACACGCCAGGCGTGTTTTGAATGTTTCGGTTATATTTCCAAAACTAGGCCAGATTTTCTGTTCAAATTTTTAGTGCATCATTTTTAAAGGATAGGCTATGGCATATTGAAGCGGTTCCCTAAAAAAACTAGTTAGATTTTTTTACGAAAAATAGGTATTTTGTAGTGCCGAGAACACGCTAGGTGTGTTCAGTTACTGAAGCTACCCTTAGGTTCCCAAACTTTTTTATTCTATTAAACGCTTCGCTAATTTCAGAGTTATAAGCTTGCGATATGAGATTTTTAACCAGTATTTGATGACAAAACGGAATGTCATAATTTATCGAACCGTTGTTTTTACCGTATACAGTACTGTGTCATGTATGAATAAATAATAAATAAATAAATAATGCCGGACATTTCACACAGCACCATCTGGCCCTAAAGTAAGCAGAGCTTGTGTTATGGGTACCACATGACTGATATACTACTTATATGAAGTCGCTTATACAACTCCATACGCCATCAATGAAAAAAAAACGTACCTATCCGATGTATATCTTTATATAATTATACATACACACACAGTGACATACACACGTACAGTAAAATTATCTCTATTATATAAAAATCAATTGATGTTCGTTTGTCTCGCTAAAAATTTTGTCATCATTAATATCTTCCGTTTCCGGTACAAATTTAACTTTTCCTGAAAAAAAGATAAGAAATCAATTTATTTCATTTAAATATTTTGAATTTAATTCATACTTATGTAATTAGGTAAGGCCAATCAACCAACATTACGATAATACGAGATAAATAACGTAAACAAACTTTCTGCAGTTCAAAGCTTTTTATCGGTTTAATAATTTAGATGAATTCACTCATATAAGACTGAAAATATGTTTAAATATGATTGTCACTCAATATATTATTAAAACAAATGTACTTGCACTGTTAACAATGCCAATGTTACAGTTCACAATAAAACTTTATTCATTTATGCATGGGAGTTTTAGTAAAAAAAGTTTGAGAACCTTAAATTACGTTATAATAAATTTACTTACTAAAATCTATTTTTCTAAGCAATGCCGCGAGCACGCCTAGCGTGTCCGCGGTTTTATACGGCGGCATCTCGATAAACTTCAAGAAAATCGTGGTGGCAGTGAATGAGTTAAATTCGTAATTATGCAACCTTTTTTAACCGACTTAAAAAAAGGAGGTTCTCATATCGTCGGAATCTTTTGAAGTGACAACTTCATAAAGGAGGGTAAACCGCTTCGTTACGTAAGCGCGCCTGCCTACCGCGCACTCCGCGCAGCGGTAGGCAGGCTCCTCCTCTCTCACTCTAACCCACAGCGCTAGTAAGATTAGTTTAAGTTATCACTGACTTTTATGTATGTTCTCCGATTACTCAAAGACGCATGAACCGATCTGATTTTTTTTTTTGTTTTAAAGGTTAATACTTCCCAGGTTGTCCCATTTATTTTTTATCGAAATCGATCGAGCGTTTTTTAAAAAATCAACAAAAATCATAAAACTGTATACATCGATGATATTTTGATTTACTCCGAAACCTCGCTGTCTCATTGAAATACATCAACTTTCCACTAAAAAATATATATGAATGAATTCACTGAATGAAATCGGTTTTCTTTTTAGTTTTTAAAACGTAATTATTTATGTAGCGACAATGGATAGTTCAAAAGCTAAGAAATATCATGATTTATAATATTTTGACTGGCCTGTCAGCTCAGTTGGTAGTAGCTCTGCCTTCTGCGCTGTAGGTTGAGGGTTCGATTCCCTCCCAGGATAAACATTTGTGTGAAGAACATAGGTGTTTATTCTGTGTCTGGGTGTTATAAAATATCATAAGTATGTATTTAAAAAAATATAAGTATTCTATCAGTCATCTGGTCACCATAATACAAGTTATGCTTAATTTGGGGCTAGATGGTGTCCAGCAATATTAATTATTTATATTATTATAGTTATAGACTTACCAGTTAGCCACGAAGTACCGGGCACCCATCCATCGGGTGAGTTCTCCAATTCCTTGTCTTCAATATAGATGTAATCTCCAAGAACCAGTTCCAACTCATCGTTCGCTTTTGGTGCATAGCTTTGCATCACTTTGTGCACCTGATGGCAAAGATACAACCAATACTATATTACCTATATACCATATGCAAACATAGTTATACCTATTATGGACTAGCTTCTGCCCGCGGCTTTACACGCGTGGTACCAAAACAAAAAGCAGCCTAACGCACGAGTCACTTAGGTTCACAATGGTTTAACTGATATCAGTTAAGATATAAACCACATTTATATTCGTATAAATAAATAATTACGTTTTACGACTTCATGCTTATAAAAGCAAAATATTTAAATTTTGTTTCATCCTAGAGGACGACTTTTTTTTTACCGATTTTTATAACAAACATAAAAAAACAGTCGAATTGAGAACCTCCTCCTTTTTTAAGTCGGTTATTAATAAGTATTAGTAGATTTTATGGTAGTGATACTTATTAAATTTACATTTATTAATTTATTTTAAATAAAGAAATAAATGTAAATTTAATAAATAAATAAATGTAAATTTAATAAATAAATAAATGTAAATTTAATAAATAAATAAATGTAAATTTAATAAATAAATAAATGTAAATTTAATAAATAAATAAATGTAAATTTAATAAATAAATTTAGTAACATCAATATAAGATCACTTTTCTTAGTAAATACTTAAATTAAATGTTAGTACTTATGTATAGGCAATTAAATATTTCACTACATTATACGAAAGTTTACGTAGGACGACCCCCCACCCGATGGTCTAACGACATTGTAAAGATCGCAGGAAGTCGGTGGATGGAGAGGGCTCATAATCGTTCTTCCTGGAAATCTATTGGGGAGGCCTATGTCCAGCAGTGGACTTCATAAAGGCTGATATGATGATGATGATGATACAAAAGTTTATTATGATTTGTCATTACATGAATCATCGAACAATGATTAATGTAATGACAATCAATCCTGTTTGCCAACACGTTCAGAATGCTGTTAGAACTGGCCCGCACCCAACGCCCGAGGGATGTGCGCCTCTTCCGCATGGTAGTATAAAAGCAATCTACTCTTGCCTCGGCGAACATCCCTGACGCACTACAGAATCGGGGCATCCCATCAGCAACCTGAACGCGTTATTATATTGAAGACGTAGGGCGTTGTACTGTTTTTGAATACGGCTAGCCCACAGGATACTCGTGTAGAAGCTAGTGCAATATGCGCGGAACAAAGTGGTTTTAACATCTAGGGAACAACGAGCAACCTGCGCGCTATCATGTTTGCTCTAACAGACACCGCCCTCCTCTCCCTTTTTAAGTCTGCCATCCTTCAAATCATAGGTCACCACATGGCCAAGATATTTATACTGATCAATGGAGTATTGAACAGTATACTCTGATCAATGGAGTACTGAACAGTATACTCTGTTCAATGGAGTTCCATATAATTTTATTGGTGGTACAGAAGACGTACTTTTTCCTCTAACCTGAAAGACTACACTAACTTTTCGTCACATTATACTTTAAGCCGTGCCTAAGAGCATAACTCTCAGACAGTCAACAACCTCATTATACCACAAACCGATGCACTGAGCAACACCATATCATCTGCGTAACTAATATTGTTAAGACAAACTTCATCAATATGACAACCGGCATCGATGCTGCTGAGATCACATAGAAGAGCATTGCGTTGCAAAGGATTATTTAATTTTCCCTTGTTTTATTACACTGGGCATGTGGTCGCTAAGCGAATTCTTTATATAAAAAAGTCCATACAATACAAATGCTTTAATGGGTTTCGTCTGACGCAAATAAAAACGCTTTTCAAGTCATTCCTAAGGAGCTGAGATTGCTCGGTTGACACTATTGAATAGTAGCACCTAGAATACCTGGTGGTTAGCGAATCTCGGATCTCTAGAATACAGTCGCAGCTCCCAACTAAGAGGCTCCGCCGGCTGCAGCTCGTCCACTAGAGCTCTCAGAGAGTCGTACGCAGACTCCTCGAAATGGTACGCCAGCGTGATATGAAGAGACTTGACATGAGGCTCCAAGCTTATAGCTGTTCAACGTTTCAAAATAAATATCATTAAAATCTTACATACATGTCTAAGCAATGATATAGAAAATATATTAAACATTTTGATAAACACGGGATTTACTCATATATTATTATGTCGATGGAGGCACTGGCACTGTTCGATTCATCAGGGTGAGTTTAATCGTCGGTCCGCTCGTTGCCGTTAAACCTGTGTTTATCAAAATGTATGGTACAACTCACGAAAGTTTTTATAATAAATAAATATTGCTAGACAATGCTCACAACAACATCTAGTCCTAAACTAAGCATAGCTTGTATTATGGTGACTAAATGATTGATAGAATACTTATATATTTTTAAATACATACTTATCATAATTTATAACACCCAGACACAGAACAAACACCTATGTTCTTCACACAAATGTTAATCCATGGAGGGAATCGAACCCTTAATCTACAGAGCAGAAGGCAGAGCTACTAACAACTGCGCTGACAGGCCAATCGAAAATAAGAAAATATATTTTCTGGGATAGTGAGGGAAAACTGCCACAATAAATATTTGCACAACATTTATCCTGCTGCGCTGCGGGAGTTGACTTATGAGACTCAGGACAGTAGAGTCTAATTTGTCAGTAGCTGAATTTTACAAAAAGCCTAGATTAAAAATTAATTTAGAAGGTAACATAATGTCGTACCTAGAATTTCTAATTATCTACTTACCTAAATTCAATATAAGAATGGGTATTAAAGTAATGTAGTATTTACAAAAATAATAATTACCTCAAAAAGCTTGTAGCGCATGCTCAAGGGATCAACGTCTACTAGCATCCTTCTAGCTAGCCTACAAGCAAATTCAAATAAAACATTTAACCCAATTATATACAATAAGGCATAGAAATGAGAGCAAACTATAGTTTGATTCAACATAAATACCAAGTACAACAATTTGGTCATTTCCTTAAGAAAATTGTGTATCATATTTTATAATCAGGGCGATCTTACCCTAATTGAAGTATGGTGATGATTAATAACCAGAGACAAAAGTGAAAATAATAGTTTTATACATTTAATATAAAATGTATAAAAAAAACAATATATACACAAATACAAACAACGGATATAACCTTACACTTAATAGGTTTCTCTTGCTGCATGGTGCACCAAGGAAAGCATGCTCCCAATGCATCCAAATGCTCATAAGTATCCACCGTAACCCCCACTGTGAGAACAAAGGCTTATATAAAAATAACACCAGAAATCTTATATATTATGTACCTATATAAAAGTAAGTTGTGTTAGTTACACCACTTATAACTCAAGAACCGCAAGACCGATTTGGATGAAACTGAAAATGAATATTGTAAGTAACTTGGATTAGGATATAGGCTATTTTTTATATCGGTAAAACAACGGGAACGGGAACAGGGCGGACGAAGCCGCGGTTGGCCGCTAACGCCATCTATCAATATTTATCCGTAACTTTGTTAATCTCTGTAATTATTACAATAACTTGAATAACTATTTTGTAATAGCGATATTAGCACTTCAATATTTTTTGTAAAATTGTAACAGCCCAACAAATTTGTTGGGCGGTTACAATTTTACAAAAAATGCACGGCACGGGTCAGCTAGTAAATAATAAATATTGGTGTACAATCCACACAACACAATCTAGCGTCAAACTTACGTTGTGCGATGGGAACCACATGACTGAAAGAATACTTAAATATTTTTGATACTTATAACATTCAGACACAGAACAAACATTTGTTCATCGCACAAATGTTTGTCCTGGGAGTGAATCAAATCCACAACCTACAACGCTACGAGTTACTACCATCCTGAGGGAACAGTCAAAGGTGAAAGTTGCACAACATTTTAAGAGTACAAATTCCTGTTAAATGCTATTAGATTCTAGCTAAAGAAATTAATTATGATAGTATTACCACACCATAGAAATATTGCTATAAAGATATATTGATAAGTAATATTCTGAAACTAACTACTCATTATGGTAATCAAATGATTAATATATATTATGAGTTTTGTATAATCATAAAAGAGATCTCCACTATACAGGCATGCCTAGTGTGGAGATCAGTAGATAAATTTAACTGTATAACCATAGCCCCTGTATAACACTTGAAAAAATATTCTATTCTTTTTATGCTTATTTAGTTATAGTCTGTTTTGTGTTGATACAGAAAATAAACAATTTTTTCATTTTCAATAAAAATTGTATACACTTTTGTTTAAAAAAATGATGTATTTGTAGTGTAGAAGACTAATGATGAAATAAAAATATGGAACTGTAGTTAGGCATGTAAGCTACACTTTTATTCTAAACTATTTTATCCATAATAATATTTATACATATATAAGTGTCTCTGACTGTCTGTTTGTTGTATGTTATCTTTTCATGGCTAAACAGCTGGAACTGATCTTGATGAAATTGAGGATGGATTTACATAGTTACTTTTTTCATAGGTACCACAAATGCCAAGCTATGGGCAGCAGTAAGTGTTTTATATTGTATTACAAAGGTCGCCTGGCAGAGATCGCTTTTAGCGATAAGGCCACCCATTGTATTGCCTTTTATTGTAAAATAATCGTTTTTGTATTTTTCTGTGGGATATAACAATAAAGAGCTATCTATCTATCTATCTATCTATTACAAGCTATAGTTGTTGTTGAGCTGCAATGATAAGTGATTACTTATCATTGCAGTTTGTGAATTTTATCAGCTGTTTCAAACACACAAGATACATACATTGAACAATGTTCATCAGTTGACTTGAAAACTATCACAGGTAAGTATAGGTTTCACAGGTTAAAAAATACTTTTTATATCAAACTGAGCAAGCATCAACACTTACATGCTGATGACACCTGTTTCACATATTGAAGGGCCATTTTCCTTAAGTAGTCGGCATGCTCCTCAGACACAAATAAACCCATGAAATTATGTGAGATGTATGGTTCTAGCTTCAGAGGGTTCAATGGAGGTTCACCTACATTTTCTACAACATTTTTTATCGCCTTAGCAAGCTGCAATGATGTATCATCTTGTGCCTGAAAATAATAATATGAATATGTTTTATTCCAATGAGAGGATATCATAAGCATGGTTACTATTCTTATAGAAAATATTGAATGCAAATTAAAAGTAGGTATTATTATAATTTCAAAACATATTTTTTAAGCATTGACACAAACCCAATACAATAACATTATTAATGATAGTGTATATGTATATTACCTTGAAAAATGACACCAAGGTGATGTGCGGCGGAAAATTATGAGCACCATTCCATCCGGCAGTAGCTTTTGACTTATCCCAGAAATCCAGAAGCTGTGCCAAAAGCGGCCCAGTGGGACTGGCATAGAAGATGTACTCTCGCGGTTCATCAGAGTCGATAAAAGCGTCGTTAACGTGTGTCAGCAACCAGTCGGAAGCCAGCTGAACACTTCGGTTACCCGTAGCAGCTAGGGCCTTCAACCTGAACCAAATAAGTACCTAGTAATTATAATTCTAATAAAGATTATATAAAAGTGGGTAAATAAAGCTATTCTATTCGCGTAGGAGAAATATCCAAAAGAATTAAATTTTTAATTTTATAAAAAACTTACGCTCGATGTCTTGGAAATCCCATCTGCAAAAGAATTTGAAGTGGTGTAGCATCTTGCTTGATTTTGCTAGAAGCGGATACTTTCCGAGGGGGTAAAATAGACATACTACGATATGGGTTAATCGGACACAATAAATTACTGACGATTCGCCGCATAAAAATATGAATTATCCCAAAACCAACAACGAAAGAACAACAACACAAACACAACACAACCACAAACAATTTATACAAAACAACAAACCAACCAAATGTTACTGTCAGTGTCAGCTAAACAAAACAGTCAAAATCACATTATTACAGTGCAAAAAATGAGCGCCAAAAAAAAACTTGCAATAGCAATAACAGTGTATGGAATAAGGGTCGGCAAAACTTAAAAAACCAGCCAGCTGCCGGCTGTCACACTGACCATTTTGCTTACAAAAATCGTGGTACCAACCGGTACCTCTTGTACCGACCATACCTTGACCTATTAATACGTTCTTCCGTTACCTTCAGTAAACATCGTGTCCTATCTAACATAATATAATGCAAGTTTCCACAGTGACTGCTCGCTGGTATAATTTACTTTCGGTTCGAAATGACTAGTGACACGATAAGAAGAATTTACTTTCTATTTCGATACTTTTCTTTTGGCAATACCAATATAAATAATTTTTTTTAAAGTAAATTTGTGAAGTTTTCTAGGTTTGCCGGATTTTTGTGTGTGTGTTTATGTGTATTTTACCTTTCATCAAAATCTAAATTCATACTGGCAGCAAGGCTTAGCACACTTTTTTCTTAAAAAAAAAGGAGTGAAGTTGAGTTGAGTGAAGTTTGTTCAGTTATTGTTTGGTTTGATCGAGTTTGTTTGACATTATATTATTAGTGTCACATGCCATGAACAAAGAAGAAGAAGAGTGAGTGAAGTAGTGGTGGTAAGGGTAATGCGTTATTTAGCATCACGTTAGCATCCTACCTATAGTTTGTGGGTAATGGTAACTGGTACTTGTCTTGGTAGTGGTGCTTTCGGTTAGCTTTTCGTAAATTCTGCTGTAAATCAGCTTCCGCACCTAGATTAAATTTGAATCAATTTACAACAACAATCAATATGTATCTGAGATATTTCTTGAATGAAAATGGAGAAAGGCAGTACACCCTGGCCGTAAGTTGTGTTGTTTGTTTTGTTTTTTCATTATGATAACCTCCAAACACGTGATGAAAACAGTTTCTAGTCTGTCTGAAATCTTTTAAAATGATAAATTAGTATCTATCTAGCTCAAAATTTGATTAATAAACTTCATATTATTATTGTATTTTTGTAAACACCTCTTAATACACCTTGGTAATCAGAAACTTGGCAGCATCTCTTTTGTTATAGATACAAATAAATAAATAAATCCTTAGTAGGTAGCAATACCTACATACTGTAAAGAGCCTTGAAATAACTAAGTTGAAAACATCAAATAATTATTTTCTCATCCCATAAATAATTGATTATTGTTTATTGTATTGAGTGTTGTTTGTTTATTGTGTAAGACCATTATTGTTTATTTTATAGTTATTTTCTTTGTTTCAGACTATAGATCCAACTGGAAAACCTACACTTTCAGCACATCCAGGTCAGAATAATTCAGTTTCAGTAAAATCCAATTCAATTATATAAAAAAGTTTTAGAAAGAATTTTAAAACAAAAACTGGATAAATTATTTATTTATAATTTAATGAGTACAATAACCATAATAACAATAAATCATAAGCCATTAATATGGTACCGTAAAACCGTACAACTTTGCCCAAATTTCTTGCGGGTTTTGATCTAACGTTGAACATTTAAAAAAATAATACAATCTTTGATTCGTGATTGTGCTAAACCAATGTTAAATGTTCAGCTTTTTATATAGAAAATATCATAATACCAGTTATATGTGTATTAATGTGATAAAAACATTAATTTAAAGAGCGGGCCAAATATAAATAACTTTTTACAAGTTTGCCCACTGCGCAGAAACTTCTCTAACTTCGCTATTTTTAATCTTATGAGTATAGGATTTAGGGGTTATTCTAGTTAAATTGTGAATGTAACATATGATTTTATTATTATACTTTAATCGTTTCATATTAACAGTCAAAATTGAGTGGGCAAAGTCACCAATTTTTTTTTGTAATGTTTCATACAAATAAAACTATGTGCTAGGGTTGTCACTTTTTTATTGTAAGGTAACCAACGCGGCTTGAGGTACAAATACGCTCACTTTAATAGTTATCTAAAAAAATAATACATTAAAACAGTTATAAAACAGCTAGATAAATCAACTGATTGCCTTATAACTTCAGTGTCAAGTTTTATTTTTTTTCTGATATTTTTTCACTTTCTTAATATTGTCCGTCGAGGGATACCGAACCTCTTTTCTGCCTCCCGACTTAACATCCTGTTATTTTCCATCATGTCAACAGCTAATTCTAGCATTTCCTCTGAATAATCTCTATAATTCCTCGATCCTACTAAGAAGGGTAATCCTTCTTTTTTTTCTTGTGCTTTTAGGCTTAGTCTTATTCATTCTGTAATAAAAAAAGTTTTTTTTACATTTTTTTTCCATTCTGAGCTGCAGTAGGTACCTTAGCATGTACAAGAAGATGACAAGAAACAAACATTATAGGTATTTTTGTATATTTGTATTTTCTTATAATAAAAAAATACTTATCTAGTTAAAAATACCTACAAAATAATTTAAAAAATTTATTCATATATATTTGAATACAATTTTGTACCAATACAGGTAGTTCCGAAATAAATTTAAAACAAAGTATACTTAGCGTCAGGGCTCAACTTGTTTGCCAGCGATTATACCTACCTAACTACATTACTCATCAATTTTAACGCTGAGGAGACAACCCTAGCGGTAATATTTTAGTGGGCAAAGTTGTAAATACTGCTTCAAAAAAAGTAATTTGACATTGCCCACCAACATATTATCGAATTTGAGAGGGATTTTGCGTTGTTTATTCGTTTGGACTTGTTAATTGGTTTCAAACAAACAGTAGTTAAAAAATAACTTACCTGCTGCAATCCCAAATCGAGTTATGGCAAAAGTTTTTTACACCAAATTTGGCCCGCAAATCACACTTGCAGATTTGTCAGGGACTGACACCCAACTGAAGTGACATTAGCAAAAGTTACTACCGTAGTGCTGCCAGAAAAATATTAAAATTTCTACTGTAGATTACGTCATACCACACTTCTAAAAAAAGTTGACATATTTTTCAACATTTGTAATAAATACCCTGCAGGGCAAACTCAGATCAGTTGGGCAATCTTGTAAGGTTTTACGGTATGTCTCTATCATTTGAATGTCAGTATAAAAAAATTCTAAAATTATTAAATTCAATACTTCATATGAATAATTGTATTTGTTATTTTATTTTGCAGCTCGCTTTTCACCTGAAGATAAATACTCGAGACAAAGAATAACAATCAAGAAGAGATTTGGATTGCTTATAACCCAGCAGCCAGAACCTATTCACTAAAACAATTAAACTATTACTTTTTATTATCTATAAAAAAAATGTTTGACTATTTCATTTTAAAACTTAATACTGCCTGCAGCTCTTCATATGTGGTACCAACATAAAAAGTAGCCTATCCACAAGATAAATCTCTTCACCATGTTTTAATTATGAACCATTCTGCCTTGAAAAAGTCACCAAAGGCACGATGATATTTGTTTAGATTACCTAGAATGTTTGTTGTGGTTGAGTAATATTGTGTCCCTGGTAAACAAATTCATAATTTTACGAGACATTACCACCAGCTACTGAAGTAATTTAAATTTATCAGCATAAAACAGATTTAATAATACTTCTGACGTAAATCAGAGAGAATTTATTGTTGTTTGCAATTAAGCATAACTTGATTATTGCATCTTCATCAGAAAAAATATCTTTTAAATTATACCTGCTAAAGGGTTTTCCGATAGGGACAGGTAGATGTTAAAATTGAATAAAACAAATTGTATGTGAGTTGTCAAATTATTTTATTAAAAAGCCTAGGTACTATTGACATCTTATAGTGTAAAATATCAAATCATGCAAATAATCGACAAGGCGCGCGTCCGAGAGGTCCAATTTTCGATAATTCTGGTGTTTCGATGACTTCGATAGTTATGGCAGAATTTGAGAGATGTCAATGGATGTGTTATGTTATGTTGCCCAGGTGCGGTACGGCAATGGCGACGCGGTTGAAAGGCTATATAAATGCATTATACATCCCTAGGTTTCAACTAGAAAAAGTAAATGAGTCCTCTTATGGGGAACACGGTGGACTTCTATAATAAGCTTCCTGAAAAAGCTACTAAACTACCTATTAAGAAATTTTAAGCATACATAAATGGTAGGCTTTGAAAAAAAGCGCTACAACCAAGACGAGTTTCTTGCCAGTTCTTCTCGGGCTTGGGTTAGGATGAAGTGGCACCTAAATTCACCTAGTATGTAAGACGTTTAAAAGTGATCCTTGTGATTGTATGGAATAAAGTATCTTTTGACTTGACTATACTGAGACGACCGTCCAGACTAGTAGTGTTGGTTATGGGTGGCAATTCGGTTGATTCATTTCTTAAGTTAGGAATTGTCTAAAATATATTTTAGTTAGTCATAGCATTTGTAAAACCTATTCGGTTGGTACCATCACCCTTCCTTAAGAACGCTTAATTAAATTAGGATAAGTTGGTTACAGCAGAATACTAACCATTGGCCTCAATTCTGTTAGCACTAATGAATAAGTAATTTAGGCGATTTTTTGTAAATAAAGCTGGCCTCAATTCGGTTAGTTAGTACCAACCTAACTAATTTTAGCTAAAATTAGGTTTAGAACTGTAAAATGAAACTGGTATGCTACTGGTGGCAATTCGGTTGTTTCATTTCTAAAATTAGGAATTGTCAAAATTATATCTTAATCATAGCATTTGTAAAACCTATTCGGTTGGTACCATCTAACTAAATTAGGAATGATTAATTAAATTAGATAAAATTAAATTAGGATAAGTTAGTAACAGCAGAATACCAAAGTTTCATTTGACAGTTCTAAACCTAATTTTAGCTCAAATTAGTTAGGTTGGTGCCAACAGAATTGAGGCCACTGTTTGCCAAACTATCTTAATATTTAAAAATTTTTAGATGACAAGTCTAATTTACTCAATTTAGTAAAAATTGCCGAAAAGTTACCTATTTTACTGTGCTACTTTTTAGGTAAAAATCACGTAAAATTAGAAGTGTCATCCTAAATTTAATCAAATTGACTAGAGGTGTTGATTTAATGTGCAGTTTCGGCGATTTTTTGACGATTTCCTTCCATTCCATTTTGAAGCAATATGGTTATCATGTAGGTATGTGATTGCGGAAGTTGTGAATTCATTAAAAAGGTATATATTATGTTATATTATAGAATATATACCTAGTAGGTATTATACTAGAGGTACCTACCTCTTCTGTGCAAAAATCTTCGAACCACAGTGCGAGTTTCCTTATCGACACCCTAGCGACTTGAGCGCCCGCCTCTTGAAATAGGAACTACTAGATTGCCCCGCGCCCCGCGGGGTCCCCCGCGAAATGCCAGATGTTTGCGGCCCGTTGTTAAAAATCGTCTCAAGTGCTTCGCTTGAAAGATTAAGGGACGAAATTTATGTCAAGTGTAGTTCAATAACTAAGAAATGAGTTAGTCAAACAATTTTGACGAGTGTAGTAATAAAATATTACGTAATGACAGAGCAAACTTGTCCTATCCGAAAAATGAGATGTTGTTTTGGAAAAAAGGTTTTATTTTGAAAATAAAGATGATATCATTCTATTATTTTTATTGTTTCAATAGTATATGAACTTAGCATACCAATTACATAAAAATATCGACATAGTTAGTACAAAAAGTAATAAAAGAAAAAAGAACAAAACCATTGAAAATTTACGGCTCCGTGAAAACGTTCCGTTTATAAAGGCGGAAGTACAATTCCATTTTGATTATAATTTTGAATGTCTAGATTAAAAATATGCATATGGCTAGAAAGGCAGAATTCTGACGCTTCATATTCCGAAAAAATAAATGAAATGCCATTAAAATTGAGACTACAATTGATTTTTTTTCAAACAATAGAGCTATTTACATCGAGAAGACGAGGTACTTTTACCAGGCCTATTAGTTACAAATCTTACTACTAACTGCCAGTTAAACTTAAGTATAAAATCAAGCATATGATCTAGTTTATTACTGTCTAAAAATAGCACACAAAATAATAACACACTTAAAAAGAAACAGAGTTGAAGTAATAGATTTTTTATACATTTTACTCATTTTACTCACACGAAAGCAAAGATGGCCGCCAATTTAAGGTCCGGTCTCAATGGTAGTGTTATACTAACTTATTAGTTAGAAGTACCTACATGGTTTTTTACATTTAAATATATTATCTGTATAGATAGGTAATTACATTAATACAATCATCATCATCATCATCATAATAAAGTATCGTAATGATAGATAGATAAATTCTTTATTGTATACAAAGAAAAATAACCGCAAAAAAATAATTAGCACAATGGGCACAATAGCAAATTAGAATTTTTTACCTAAAAGGACAGAAAAGGAAAGGAAAGGGAAAGGACATACCCATGACGGACAAGACAGACATGAGACTATCAGCTCCTGTCTGCCCATCCGCTGGAAAGGCAGAGGAACATGGCGTGGCACAAAAAAGTGTTTAGGCGCAATGGTCCTCGATCTCGTCCGGCCGCTGTCAAATCGATGCTGCGACCGGGCGATATGATGCAGAGCTATTGCCGCGACTTATCTGTCGTTTTAGGTAAGGAAAAGGAAAAGGCAGAGGAACATGGCTTGGTACAAAAAAGTGTTTAGGCGCAATGGTCCTCGATCTCGTCCGGCCGCTGTCAAATCGATGCTGCGACCGGGCGATATGATGCAGAGCTATTGCCGCGACTTATCTGTCGTTTTAGGTAAGGAAAAGGAAAAGGCAGAGGAACAAGGCTTGGTACAAAAAAGTGTTTAGGCGCAATGGTCCTCGATCTCGTCCGGCCGCTGTCAAATCGATGCTGCGACCGGGCGATATGATGCAGAGCTATTGCCGCGACTTATCTGTCGTTTTAGGTAAGGAAAAGGAAAAGGCAGAGGAACAAGGCTTGGTACAAAAAAGTGTTTAGGCGCAATGGTCCTCGATCTCGTCCGGCCGCTGTCAAATCGATGCTGCGACCGGGCGATATGATGCAGAGCTATTGCCGCGACTTATCTGTCGTTTTAGGTAAGGAAAAGGAAAAGGCAGAGGAACATGGGTTGGTACAAAAAAGTGTTTAGGCGCAATGGTCCTCGATCTCGTCCGGCCGCTGTCAAATCGATGCTGCGACCGGGCGATATGATGCAGAGCTA
Source organism: Lampropteryx suffumata (assembly GCA_948098915.1). Classification (NCBI taxonomy): domain Eukaryota; kingdom Metazoa; phylum Arthropoda; class Insecta; order Lepidoptera; family Geometridae; genus Lampropteryx; species Lampropteryx suffumata. The sequence goes on from OX402563.1 coordinate 8,685,153, forward strand.
TTGCCGCGACTTATCTGTCGTTTTAGGTAAGGAAAAGGAAAAGGCAGAGGAACTCGTACCGTCGTATCTCGTACCGTCGCGTGACATATGTATTGACGAGTCACTACTCAAATGGCAAGGACGTCTTAGTTTCGCCCAAAAAAACCGCCGGCCGCTGTTTAACCGTGGTCATTCGCTAGTAATGGATAATTTTTATAATTCTAAAAATTAATAAAACCGATTGCTTCGGGACTCTTACAAAAATTATAATATTTTGTAATTCCGTAAATAACTATACGAAAGTTACGAAAAAAATTGAGCAGATGTATTAGCACCCACAGATCTCAAATATGGCATAACACTAAAACTAAGACAATGGCATGCAGCATTTGCATGCTCGGTAACAGACGTGTCACACTGATTTTTTACATTTAAATATATTATCTGTATAGATAGGTAATTACATTAATACAATCATCATCATCATCATCATCATCATCATAAAGTATCGTAATGATAGATAGATAAATTATTTATTGTACACAAAGAAAAATAACCGCAAAAAATAATTAGCACAATGGGCGGTTCTATCGTTAAAAGCGATCTCTTCCAGACAACCTTTGGATGTACAGGAAAACAAAACAAGAAAGACAATTACACAGAAAATACAATCAAAATAAAAAAAAAAAAAAAAAAAAAAAAAAAAAACAGACAAACAAACAAACAAACAACAATACATGCGGGGAAATTGAAGTCAAAGTCAAAGTCAAAGTCAAAGATACAAAGTCACGTCAAGTCAAAAGTTACTTCAGTCAACATATATATACATATATATATATAAATACAATCACAAGGTGATTTTAGGTGCCAGTAAATGTGAACTCGAATATGAAGAAAAAAAAACACCAATAAAAATTAAAGGTGATACTAGGTGAATTTAGGGTAAATGTGCCAATGTGCACTCGAATATGCAGAAAAAAAAACACCAATAAAAATTTAAGGTGACGTGATACTACCTAAGTGAATTTAGGTGCCAGTAAATATGTGCCAATGTGAACTCGAATATGAAGAAAAAAAAACACCAATAAAAATTAAAGGTGATACTAGGTGAATTTAGGGTAAATGTGCCAATGTGAACTCGAATATGAAGAAAAAAAAACACCAATAAAAATTAAAGGTGATACTAGGTGAATTTAGGGTAAATGTGCCAATGTGCACTCGAATATGCAGAAAAAAAAACACCAATAAAAATTAAAGGTGTGAATTTAGGTGGCAGTATAAATTACATTACTAGCAGAAGCTAGTAATGTAATTTATTCTTTTGTGTGAAAACTGCGGAAACATGTTTCCAGACACAAAGCTACATCGCATTCCTCGCAGATGTAGCTTGTCCTCGATTTACGGCAGTAAACGCACACCTTAAACTTTGAACGGCCTTTACCAATAAAATGATTGCCCGTTATAATAGGACGCCGAAGGTTGCCCGTTTCAACCACGCGAACTGTGCGGACACTGTGGTCTTCCAGCGGGCGCTCCACCTCAGGCGCCTTAAACGTTGCAATCATTTCATTGGCCAAGGTCGACCCTCGTCTCCAGGAAGGCTCCAGGAATCTCTAAGAGTAGGTAGCTGAAATGAAAGTGTAAGGGAAGGGAGTCTTGATTTCAAGGGGTGGGGTAGTGAGAAGCAAGTGACAAGTCAGAGTCAGTTGAAGTTAGGCCGCAAAACTGGTAACATTAAATAAAGCCACTTGCTAGTACTGTACGGTATTTTAATAATATAGGTATCAAGTGAAGTATCTACTCACCAACGTGTTTTAAATTATAATTCTATCGTTCCCTGAGTTTATGGTTAAGTGTTTCCATAATACTAAGGAAAGGGTTTTTACAAGGGCAATTACAAGAGTTTGAAATTTGGAACAAGCATTCTTTGAGGGTTTTCTTCAAAATTCAATCCCTAAGGAGGTGAAAAAGGGTGAAAACGTTTGTATGTAAAATCGTATTCCATAAACTTATTCTGAAATTTCGCTCAAGCATGCTTTATTACATAATATACCTAGGTACCTAAGCTATGCTTAGTTCGGGGCTAGATGGTGTTGTGTACATTTTTCACCAATATTTATTATTAATAATATTACCTAGATATGACAAATAAAAAAAAAATTTTTTTTTTGAACAACCCCTTAACAAGGGTACAATGGGGGTTCGAAATTTGTATGGGGTTTTTGAAGCGTGATACGATTTGCTTGAAACATGGTTTGTATACTCTCTAGCTGTCTTATTGCCGGAGTCAGATTTACGAGTCAATAGTAATTTTCAGACACAGTCCAAGCACTCTTCTAAGGAGTGGTGGTGTAACGTATTGTCTATATTATTTTGTATAACAGTGAAGTTCGAAAGTAGTATTCTTTGTGATTTGAGTAGGTATGAATTAAGAAGGTTATCCGAATAGAATATTATAGAAGTACTAAACCGATACTAAAAACATATTCACTGATATAAATATTTAGCGAGATTGTCTCGAGCGCTTTATTTTGTGATTTATTGTGTTATATTTTTCGTATTAAAACGCGCGGATGAAATGGTGAACGGGACAGCTAGTTACTAGTGCTACCATTAAATCCGGACGAAATAACTCTAGAAAATTATATAATTACGTTTTAAAAACTAAAAAGTCAATCAACTTCATGTAGGTATACAAGATATTAACTTCATGTATATATAAGGTAGCTACAAACTTTGAGGAGCCACCTTGACTGTCCTTCATCTTCATCATCAGACCCCTAATGACAGTCACAACCTATCTAGGTGTAAAGTTCTCATCAATACAAATTAATCAAGCCCAAACACCAAGTAATTGCTGTAAATCGTTGAAGGGTTCCCTCGACTGTCTTTCGGCTCCATCATCAGATCGACTCCGGACCTTCATTAAATAGTACCTAATGCTTTATAATACTTAATGAAAAAAATTAACAAACGCACTAGTCACCACTACGATTTTCGAAGGTTCCCTCGATTTCTCTGGGATGCCATCATCAGATCCTGGTTTCCTTATCATGGTACTATCTTTGGGATATCTCCTCTCCAACAAAAAAAGAATCATCAAAATCGGTTCATAAACGACGAAGTAATCCGCGATGATAACACAAAAAAAAAATTCGAATTGAAAAACCTTTTTTTGAAGTCGGTTAATAAAGAGCCAAAATGGTAATAGTTTATAAAATCCAACGCTATGTACGGCATTTAACAGCATGTCTGTCAAAGCCAGACATGACGATAAAGTCACTGTCAAATGTGAAGTTGATGAAATTTAAGAAGAGAAGAAGTAAAACCAACTACAATAAAAGTGTTCACCGCAATTATTTGATGAATGAAAATTCATGAAAATATATTGTTTTTAACAGTAAAAGAGGAGATTGGGCAATGTCGTACAACCAAGAAGATCTAAAGGTTTACTGGAATAAGATAAACTATGCATTCCCTATTCTGAACGATACATTATTTACCGATTGTTCTACTGCAGAGTACGAAGAAATTCACGAAATTATCACCGGCTTAGAGATCCAGGTTAAAATACGAGATCTTGTACTTATTCACATCGAGAAATATATTCGTCAACTTGTGGCGCCTTTGTTCTGGTCAAAGTTCACCAAAGTAGAAGAAGAAAGCAAAGGATTTCAACTATTCAAGACAGCTGTGAATGACCTCTATGAATCTGTAAATAGTTTTGCTGCTATACTCAGTAGACTTACTACGTTAACTAATGCCTGTAATGACAATAAACCTGTTTATGGAGAAAGGGATGTCACTTTAGGTTTCAAGCAGCTATTGAGAGCCACGCTGCTTTCTCAATTACCATTAGATTTTCATGTTATTATAAACCATTTTTACAAAGTATCATTCAATGTTTTTGATAACGAGTATGAAAATTCAGACATGAGTGAAAATGTCATGTGCTCAGGATGCTGGAACGACTTCTCTGATTGTAATTGTGCATACATTGTCAAAGTTTTTCATGACACCAACAGAAAACTCATGGAATTGCAGTTACTCGAAAGACTTGCAGGACAAGTCCTCACAAGTTTTAGCCAAGTGAGAATAGAGTCACATATGGAAAAACTGTGTTCCGGGTCATTTGATGTTTCTCACATGGGATTTTTAGATGACTGGCTTGAAACTACAGTTGTATCATGGTTGACTAGAATATACTGTGCAGGCTCTTCTAAACCACCTGCAGATGACACATATATCCAAAATGCTATATCAAAGTTTAGACAGAAACTAAGTTACTTTATGCATCACAGTTACACAATGCTCAGAATAGACCAACTATTTAACATCATTATTGAATATCCAGATTCCCTGCCTGCAGTGGAGGATATCAGAATAGGTTTGCAAATGACTGATTTGAGACCTACTTTATGTAAAAATTTGCAAAGTGCTCTAGAGACAAGATTACTGCACCCTGGTGTAAACACCTCTGAGATACTGACTGCTTATATCTCAACAATTAAAGCATTGAGATATATTGATCCCTCCGGAGTTATACTAGAAACTGTCACTAAGCCTGTTAAAAACTACTTAAGAAATAGAGAAGACACAGTAAGAAGTGTGGTCAGTAGTCTCACAGAGGAAGGTGCCGGTTGTGAGTTGGCTGAAGAACTTGCCAAATTTGCTGCAGAGCCAGATGGTGATGAGGATAAAGATGAGGTGTGGGACGAGTGGCTTCCTGATCCCGTTGATGCAGATCCTAAAGTTAACTCCAGTGATAGGCGAGCAAATGACATCATTTCTATGCTTGTAAATGTTTATGGTAGCAAAGAACTGTTTGTAAATGAATATAGAACACTCTTAGCTGACAGATTGTTGGCTCAGACTGCCATAAACACAGAGAGAGAAATAAGATATTTAGAGCTTCTGAAATTGAGGTTTGGAGAATCACAACTTCATTTCTGTGAAGTGATGCTGAAGGACATTTCAGATTCTAAAAGAATTAATGCTCTGATACAACAGGAAAAGAGCATAGAGGAACTGAATAAGAAGTTCACATCTAGTGCTATGATACTTTCTGCTCAGTTTTGGCCACCATTCAAGGATGAAAGCCTGGAACTTCCAGAGGAAATAAAGCACCATCTAGAAGCCTATACCAAATCTTTTGAAGCTTTGAAAGGCAATAGAACATTAAGTTGGAAGCCACATCTTGGTAATGTGAATATTGAAATAGAAATTGGTGAGAAAAAATTAGATTTGACAGTCTCACCATTCAATGCAACTTTAATTATGCATTTTCAAAACAAACCAGAATGGTCTATTGAGGAACTTCATCAGGTTATGAAGGTTCCTGTGACAGTTTTGAGAAGAAAAATTACATACTGGCAGTCAATGGGACTTATCTCTGAGAAGAGCCCAGATCACTTTGTTCTAGTTGATGGCTCAGATCCAAATAAGGGCTCTGGTTCTTCAAGCCAGGTGCAAGAAATGATCTGTGAAGATGATGAGACTGAAAGTGCCATGGCTTCAGCACATGATCAGAGAGAGGGTGAACTGCAGGTGTTCTGGTCATACATTGTGGGAATGTTGACTAATCTGGACTCTTTGCCACTAGACCGCATTCATCAGATGTTAAAAATGTTTGCATCACAAGCTCCAGGCACAGAGTGTAGTATTCAAGAGCTGAGGCAGTTCTTGGATACCAAGGTTAGGACTCATCAACTCATATTGCAAGGAGGAATGTATAAGCTACCAAAGAACTAACTTAGTTCCTTGTTCAGTAAATACTGTAAAGATTTATTTATCTCTACTAAGTAGGTAATGTTTTAATTCATGAAACTCAAGTAAAAAACGAAAGAAAGTTTAACAAAACTTTATTTATTTTCCAATGGTTTATAGTATAAAAAATTGGTTACATTGTCTGCAAGTTAACTAGCCAGATTAATTATTACAATTTTATGTGACAGTTTTCAAAGCCATTGTTACCAGTAACATCTTTTCAACCAACATTCATAAATTAACACAAAATAAATTAATTATAAATAATACCACCACATTGTTTAATAAAATATAAATAAAAATGTATTACATATCAATGTGCTTACAATACATATTTAGTGTGTCAGTCTTAACATCTATTAAATACTGTAAAGTTAATGGAAATAAGCAAATATACTGATAGAAATATTTTATGAATACCAATTAATAACTAGGAGATACTAAAAAACAATACAGATTCTTGGGAATTTCGTATGGAATGCACAAGAATTTAATGTACTATAGACAAAACAAAAAAAAGAAATGCTTAAGGTAAATATTCTTAATCACAAAAAGAAACAGGTAAAAAAGAAGCGCAATTTATGATTGTCTTGGAATGTATAATTTTGTGTACAATAACAAAAACTACCTAATCTTTATTATAATGCAGGAATTATTCAAAAATATTTGCAACAAGATGGTTTGCAACAACAAGAATTGAGAATGAAAAGGTACATTTTACCTAGGGAAATCCTTAGGCGAAATGTGCCATTTCGTTGCTATTTCATCTGAATTAGTTTCCCTTCTTAAAGGCCAGGACATTTCTACTTTCTGCAGTACTTGCTTTCTGTGATGTGTGGCCCCTTGTCATATTTATAACACGCGACAGAAGCTTTGCAGAAAGTCTATTGCTCTAAACGACAGGGCAGTTTGGATAGTAGATAAGAATGTTTCTTACATGGAGACAAAATAAATAACTTATTCAAAACATCTCATAGCAGTTCATAACAGTATTTTACAGGCATTAATCACTATGAGAAACTACATATTGGAAAATTCTTAGATCTTTATCAGTGAACAATAAATATTTATAATCAACCCTACAACAGTTAAAGCTTTATAACTAGTTTACCTTACTACAAAAATCGAATGCACCGTTCACTATGGGTCAAGAGCGCGATTATTGTCTCAAAAATCACTGTGACAAGAGTTAGATTTCTACATTTTTCTCAATGAATATATGAAGTAGGATAATTGAACATACTACAAAAAATATGATATATTAACATATTTTAATAGCAATACTTGAACTTGAACTTTGAATGTAAGGAAGTAGATTGATTGGTTGTAGGAAAATTTGTAAAATGATTTATTACATCATTACTGTTGTATTTTGAAGATTGAATATACAAATAAACCTGGATTATAAAGACTGAAAATTTATACTAAATAGAGAAGTGACGGTTCTTTGGGACAGAGCGAACAAAGATTAGCAGGCGAAAGTGAATTAATATAAGACTAACAATCCATAGCTTCGTTAGTTCCAATAAAACTAATTAACATGAGCTCTAATGAAATTATAAGTTAAATAAAACTTGCTCATCTCCGAGGTATTGTCGACCTATTTTAATGAAATTTTCAAAAGAAACTCAAGAGAAAACTAGAGCTGTTGTTAATGATATAAAATCACAAATAGAAAGTTTACAAACTTCGAAGATTAGACAAAATGATGAAATGATTGAAATAAATCATGAATTGTTTTTGACAATAATTGATGGAAAAGTATCTCAAGTATTTACTGATAGTTATGGAGCAATGTGTACTATTTGTGGTTCCACAAATAGTACACACTGCTGCAGAACTAGTAACAGAAAATACTTGAGATACAAATACAATTTTTATACAATTGAACAGAAATTAATGATTTAAGTAAGCTTTCATTCGAGCCTGAATCAAGATGCCTATCAGTATGGCTTGTCAACACTGCATGCATGGATTCATTGCATGGAATTAATATTACAATCTGTCATTTCAAAAATGGTCGGCAACTACACCGGAAAATAAGAGAGTCAAAGTGGAGAAAAAAAGTAATGTACAAGTGCAGTTTCAAATGGTTCAAATGGCAGGAATCAAATGGGTTTTCAAGTAGGTACTTGTACATAAAGCACGACAAGGGTCGGGCAATAGTAATGATGGGAATACGACTAGTAATTTTTTTCAGAACTACCATTGCAGTTCCGAAATTACGGGAGTTGATGAGGAGAAAAGTTTACAATCTTTTGATTATATCCTCATCCTCGTCCTCATACCTCGTCATCTTGCAGACCTTGGCATCTGGACATGTAATAAATCCTCAAAAAATTGGTGAATACACATGTCCTCTTCTGTACACAAGATCTTACTCCACGGAGAGATATAATCATACATTTTGCTGTTTTACCTATTGGACAATGTCTGAAGATGCTCGTGTTTCAAAATAAGGACTATAAAAAAAACGAAGCATTTGAATAGTTCCAGAAAATGCTCTAGGTTAGCTACAAATCAGGACGTTTTTCATTCATGACTTTATACATCTGATCCGTATATCTATAGTCTTAGGAGACCAAGCGAAAGTGTTCCGAAAGAACTATGGCAATAGTCTTCGATTTTTAAGCTACAAAACCATGCATTTACTTTTTAGGATTATTAGAATATATTACATCAATATTATTTTATTTAATATTATAATAAGTACTTCTGTTATAGTTATTATTTATTAGTAGGTATCCAATTTAACTTTTGTAATGTTTGTAATAGGTTATTACTAGTTACTCATTAGAAAATAAGTTTTAATTTAACGTAAAAAAATATTTTTACTCAAAATATATTTATTAATGTTGAAGTATTTGTATTTTTTTTGTATTAATAAAGGTTTTTGTATTCATTTATTTGTTTCATTTAATGACCGAGCGAGCGCGAAGAGCTAACGAGTGTCTCCGTTTCAGCTTAGGCAAAAATGCTTTCGTATGTCTGTCTGTCCGAATGTCTCCTCTACAGGTCGCATTTCTCAACCGATTCTCGTGAAATTTTGTGAGCAGGTTCTATAACTATATAAATTTTTTTCTTGATTCAGTTTTTAGAAATGTATCAAAATGTGGGAGTTGAAAGCGTAAAAAAAGTTATATTTCAGTCATTTCGAAAATGTTTGCGAGGTCTACAGCTCAGAGCCACTAGTAGTACATGGATATAAATATATTCATCATATTAATTTAGATATGTATATTTTTATTTTATTATTATTAAAATATTTTGAAAACTGAAAAAGATACAGATTTATGAGGCTCCTGACCCAAAGTGCGTTGGAAATCTCGATAAAAACTGATATTACCACTTAAATGATTAAAAAAGTAATATGAAAATCACGAACTTTTAAATGTAGATGTGAAAAGCTTACAAAATATTAAGTACATTCAATAATTTGAGTCCGTTAATATAATCTCTTATTGGACGAATTAAGTAGCAAAGCAAAAAAAAACACTAAATCATTAAAACAATTTCAAAATTGTTATTTGAGAATCTCTGTTTGATGTAAAAACAAAGATTTCATTCACGATTATATTTAACCAACAAATCGTTTTATTAAAGAGACATTTTTCTATATGCTTTAAAAACACTAAAGAAGTATGTCTCTTCTTTAAATTAACACATACTTATTCTTACAAATAATTATTTTGTAACATAATAATAATTATAACAATAAATTAAAACAATACCAATAATGTCAATTCCAGATCCAAACAACTAGTGAAACTTGTCAAACATCACCCAGCCACGAAAATAAATAAAGGGTTAAACAATTTTTACCCATTCACTTAGCATAATTCATACTTGGACAAGAGCTGTGTTTAACATTTTCACAAAATACTTCACTCCAATACATACAAGCATGAGTTAACCGCATACATAATCATATCTTATTATAATAAAGTCCGAACCAGACTGAAAAAGACTGACGGAACAAACAAAGTGAAGAAATTAATAATACTCCAATTAAAACTACTCAAATAACCCTTTTCAGTCTTTATCGGACGAGGCCGTATTTTGATAAATCAACCACTTCACCATTATAATCTAGATAGCGTACATTTTAATATTTTAATCTCATGTCGCAATGTCATAGAAAAGGCCTCTTATATCAGGTGTGCTGGTGAAATCTGGCATAAGTACTTTTGTTACGTTTTTTACTTAATGCTCACCTATTCTTCCGTAGCGGCGGGGCAGGTTGTATCGATAGGGGTGAGGAGGTAACGGGTGCCGTGTGAGGGGCGGGCGGCATTTGGGAGGTAAGCGGCCGTTTGAACGGGCCCAGACGTTTTGAAGGGCGCGGCGACACGCTGTGCGTTTCAGTGGTCCCGGTCCACGCGTGGTCGAGTAGAGCAGCCGCTAACCGGCCTGTGCCTTGATCTGGAATGCCAGGTTACATTCAATTACATCCTTACATCCACCGATGGACAGTTGAATTATTATGGTGCAGTGTGATTTGAACGACCGAAGAATCCCTAGAAAGTTCTAGAAGGCCATTCCGCAATCACATTTAGAATATACAATTGACGATCGACTATTCGACTAAGACATTATTATCAAACAATCACTTGACACTGGCAAAATTGTGATCATTATGACACATGCCATTAACGAAGACGAATATTCTTCGTTTGTCATTTCATGAAGTAACATAGCTCTGTTAATTTAATATTTTTGACTCGTTTTATCTATATTCCGCTTAATCTTTACGGAATTTTAATGAATAAAGTGTGACTACAGGACGGGTATGGACAATTGAATTAAATGTGTATTGTAGTGTAATGTGATTTGAACGACGAGGAATCCCAAGAAAATTCTAGACGGCCATTCCGCATGACGTCTAGAATTGACAATTGACCCTCGACTAAGACTTTAAAAAACAAATTGACTATAAACAAACATAAACACTTGACACTGGCTAAATTGGCGTTATTATGTCACATGCCAGAAGAAGAAGAACGAAGACGAAGAAGTTCAATTAGATCTTTCCACAGGCGTCACGCCAACAGAAAGTGGATTTAGTCTAGGCCGTGCCGTAGACTCACCGGGTGGCTGGGTGGTGTAGTTGGGCAGTGGTTCCCGCACTCGCTCCACGAACCTCTCGAAGGTGGTCGGCAGTGTGTGGTGGAGCACGAGTGCGTCGAGAGTGCGCGCTCGCTCTCCGTACGCGTGTTGGTAGAGCGGCATGGTAGCGCGGACGCATCGCCCGCCCGCGACCGCCGCGGCTCGAACCAATGCGCCAGCACAACTCACACGCACTATGCTCTCTTCCCATATCGGACCAAAAACGCACACCTGATAACAATTGAGACAACTTGTGATAATGAGAACCGATTGTAATGGAATATAAATAATATCAATATATATTAATACGTGAAGCATAAACTTTGTACCTCTTACGAAAATTGCGCGGACGGAGGCGCATATAGAGAAGGAATGCAGAATGCTAATTTTTTTTTTGAAATTATGCATAAAAAATACATTAATTATGGTCGAATTTCGACCAGTGGGCGACCACTAGTAATAATAAATAAACAATACCGGACAATTAACACAGCATCATCTGGCACCAATGTAAGCAGAGCGTCTGTGTTATGGGTACCCCAAGACAGATATACTACTTACATACTTTTTATTTTTAATACATGCATATTATACATACAAACACCCAAAACCCAAGACAAATATTTGCTGATCATACAAAGAATCACACCAGCAACCTTCTGCGTCTCAGCCAGGCCTTGGTTCACTGCGTCACAGAGGTTGTTAAATATAAATTATACTCAAAATTCTCATAAGATATTATAGCAATCTCTGAGATTTAATTATGACATAAATCCAAAAAGCTGTGTCACAAACGTAACAATCTCCTTGATCAAGCTTAGGCTGGTGCAAAGCGTTAAGATCATCTTTGTACATGTTGTCTCTATTTATTGTGTACAATAAAAGTGTTCTGTTCCTTTTTCTCTCTCTAGCTTGTGATTGTATTGTAATAGCTAGTGATTTGTAAATGTGTTGCCCAATTTTTTTATAAAAAATTACGACTAATGCTTAAAATTGCAAACAAATCGGTGTACATGTTGCTTGTTCTGTATCACATCGGAAAGTTTTGTCAGTACTCCGTTGTTTTGGTAGTCAGTTTATATTTTGTTTTGTTTGTTATGTTCCTGAGATAGGTATAACTTGATAGATGTATATATAGATGTTTTAAATGTTGTTTTATTTTTTGTAATTCGTTTTTAGTACATTTTTCATACCATTTTCAACAGCTTTTCACAAATTCACAAAACAATCACAAACAAATGTATTGAAAGTTGGAGAGGACAATGGCCTCAATTCTGTTGGCACCAACCTAACTAATTTTAGCTAAAAGCTCTTAGGTTTTCAACTGTCAAATTAACCTTTGGTATTCTGCTGTTACCAACTTATCCTAATTTAATTTTATCTAACTTAATTAAGCGTTCCTAATTTAGTTAGATGGTACCAACCGAATAGGTTTTACAAATGTTATGACTAACTAAATATATTGTAGACAATTCCTAATTTTAGAAATGAACCAACCGAATTGCCACCAATGTCTGTTGGGTCAACTAGTATAGTAGTCACTACATAGTATAAAACAAAGTCACTTCCTGCTGTCTGTCTGCCCCTATGTATGCTTAGATCTTTAAAACTACGCAACGGATTTTGATGCGGTTTATTTTAATAGATAGAATAATTTAAGAGGATGGTTTATATGTATAAAACATGCATAATATAGTAGAGAAACACTGGTAACTTTAGAGGTTTCTAATGTGGTGTCGTAAATAAACTATTTTTTTGTGCTTACATTGCAAACGCTGGCTGAACCCTACGAGATAGATCAAACGAATGTACTACAGTATTGTACACCTTAAAAATGTTTACTAAAAAGTCCACGATGGATGATATCTTTTAGGGATAACCATTCTGTGGTATGATTAGTATCAGCATTGCACCCGTGCGAAGCCGGGGCGGGTCGCTAGTATAGTATAAGAACAAAACTTACATCAGGTTTCCTAGAGACAGTACAGCGCAGTAAACCCCCAGGCAGAGGATATAGTACTATAAGCACGTCACAGAACTGCGTCGGTAAAGTGTCGCGTTTGTAAGGACGCCAGTGCTCACTCCACACCACGTGGACCTCGTCGTTACCCAAGTGCCGAGTCTGCCGATAAACACAACATTGCTGATTAAAATACTAAATAATAAAATTAAATGTGAATGATCTTACTTTGTTCACTCACAGTCTAAATTAGAGGGAAACATTATCTATGTACCTTTCGGTAATAAGTGTCTCAGGATAATTTTGTAAAACTATTGTTAATTTTGTACTATCAAGTGAGACATATAAGGGGCTATTTCTAGCATATTAATTAAGTTTACACACTGTATTTTTTGTAGCTGTTGGTCATTTCAATAAAATAAAAGATAGTTCTTAAATTTAGTAATGACTTGTTTTGACTAATTTTAGTAGCCATGTATATTGGTACTGAATAAAATTGCAGAAAATCCAAGGGAAATGAATGCAATAAAAGAACACAATGAAATAAACCATTCATGTATCTAGATTCAAACGAAATTTCAAATGACAGGGGTTTAGACCGGCCTCCTGCCACGACCGGCTTACCGTGTAACTAAGGACTTCTCAAAATGTTCTTGTTCTTGTTGAATGTTCAACTAAGAAATGTTACGCTTATTTAGACTTCAGTGTAAACAATATAAGATCATTAATATTTACCGAAATTATAGTCCTGCAAAACCACAAAATCAACACCATTGTCTAAATGACTATGCTAAGATTATTAGAAGTATCCTAAAATTTGACCTAAAGACGTAGCAGCAAACTCATCCCCGTAAAGGGCAATATCGGTACCCCGACTTAATAACATTAGAATATTTAAAAACTTATTAAGCAGACACAAACACAGTTACCCACTGTTCTATAAAATAGTAAAAGTAATTATTTGGTTTTATTTGGAAACAGTACTATTTTACAATAATAAAACACAATTTGGATAATGCATGAACTAATGTATGTAGAACTAGCTGGTGCTCTCGGCTTTTCCCGAGTGGTACGTAGGCCTATATCGCTATATATATCCAGTTCCATCTATACATAGTTTCATCCAACAACATTCACACAAACTTTCTCATTTTTAATATTAGAAGTCCTATGGAATTTTAGGATTTTAGAGTCATGTAGAAGTTCTATAGGATTTTAAAGAATTTGCTATTGACTGATATTTTTTGTAAGGCTATTCGCAGACCATATATGGTTGCGACTATCAGCTTTACCCAGCAATATGTGAAGACCGTCTGCGGTCCATAATGGTTCACCTTTTTGAGGATAGCGTCGGACGAATCGACCGGCGGCATACTACAAGCGACATGGGACAAAGCCTAGTGTAAGCTAAAAACTATGTAGAATTTAATGTATTTGCTATTGATTGGTAGTTTTTTACGACTTTACCCAGCAATGGGGTGATGTCGGATCAGCGTTCGAACATGGTTACCTTATTGAGGATAGCGTCGGGCGAATCAGCTGGCATCCTAGTAGCGACGTGGAACAAAGCCTCGAGTGTGAGGGTAGCGATGTACGGCGCACTAACCCCTCCGCCGCCGCCACCTCGCAACCCTCCTGTGAAGCCCACGTGGCTTTCTAACTCCACCTGTCATGTCATAATAGATACAATTAGGTATAATATTACTTCAATAGCACGAACATTGAAGAACTTGAGCTGATGCTGCAGAATCACCTGGAATCTGCAGGTCACCCAACTCCTCACCAGTAGAGGGTTATTGCCGATGACACTATATTTCCAGTCTAATGAGACTCCCGTTTTGAATTTATTGAGTAGTGTTTGAGGGATCACCTTATGTTGGTTTAGGTGTAAAAACGTGCGTTTGACTTGTGTTTGCATAGTTTGATGCGCCCAGCAGCGGGTCTTGGAGCTCTGGTTTCAGGTCGCATACATTGTGTACATGCAGGATATTGTAGTGGTTTTGATAAGGAGGTAGTGTTCCCTATAAAAATACTAATGCCTTAACCTCAACACCATTACAATCACAGGTGCGAGATTTATTTGAAAAAACAATATGTCGTGAACAATTCTTTAAATGATATTAATTAACCCGGCGAGGATGTGGTATAAAAAGGATACATCGAGGATGTGGAGGGTCCTGATGACCCTGTATTTAATTATTATTTTTAAAGTATTAATTGCCATTTTTTATAAAAGAATAGGAAGTTACCTTACGAATTAGTTATTTATTTCAGGGTTTTCATAAAAAAAAACACCATTCTGCGAATAAATGTTTTATTATTTCAATTATACAGAAAGTCTAACATTAATCAACTTCAGCAGGACTCTGGTGTTACATATTAAAAAAATCAACACTTACAAATATAATGATAAGTAATTAGTAATTTTGGAAGGTATTTATGTGATATACCATGTTTTATCACAAAATCAGTAATTAATCAGTCTAATAAGCTACTAATAATCTCTCGTCGCAGCACTATGTTGACAGAACGGAACAAGGTGTTCTTGCCAAATGTTCCTATGACATCCTTCGCAAAAATGAACTATCTTACGTGCAAAGTGCTCGGCAATTGAGGTATATCTTTTCGGACACTCAAAGTGTTCAGTGATGAGCGTACGGTTCCAGTTTTTTGATAAAATTACGTCGTTTTTGGGTTTTATTACGATTTGCTCGGTAAACTATATCAGCGTTTATGCCATTCGTATTCAGTATAGCATAGAATACTGTCAGAGGCCATTTCTTCGAATTGCGGCTAACAATATATATTATGTCGCAAACAACTCATCCGCAACGCGTACTCCATCTTTCGTTGACACGAAGACAGCTTTGAATAAAATGAAAACGCTGGCGTTCCATTGTCATACAAAACATTTCAACGCCTATTTCGTCTGAAGCCCAAAGATCAGCTGTGTTCTGCCTCCCTGATCGGTAAAATTCAGCAGTGTACAACAAGCCTATAAAAGCCTTTAATTCACACGTGCTATTTTTTTTTATGAAATAGTAATTTGCAACTTCTTTACAAGCTGCTCTTCTTTCTGCAATTTGCAAATTTGTATATGTCAAGACAATTCTACGAAGATACTAACTACGATTACGCTTAGCCTCCCAGTCTTCGTTGTTCATGTTGACTTAAAACACCTAAAGTCACAAGAAATTTTTTAAAATAATAAATTGAAAAATGGCAAAAAATACTACGTCGCGGTTGTGGAAGGGTCATAATTACCCTATTTGCGTTCGACTACGTCTACCTCCTTGCGCATGCGGCGCCCGACTAAGTGGAGGTGCGTAGAGTGGAGGGTAGTTCAATGACTACAGCTACTGAAAAGCTCGACCGCTTGCAATTGCAGCAAAAATAAACTGTACATGAAACAAAATGAGCAGGGTCAAATTGACCCTGCCACATCCTCGCCGGGTTAAACTCTTCCATCACTTTTTCCACCTTAGGAAAGCCTATTCATTCCAAGTTAAAGTAGAAAAAATCTAATGAATTTAAAAGTTTTTTCTACTGTCCTTAATCTTATAGTTCCTTAATTTTTTAATGTTATATTCAAGTGTATTGGATATTTCTATCTAGTTCTTGGATTTTACGTATTACTCTTACGTATTATTATTATATTATTATTTATTATTTATAACTTAGATCAATTAAAACATTTTTATGTAATCCGTAAATAATATTCTTTTCACCGAATGTAATCTTTTTTTCTACATAACAACCAGTTAAGAAGTTCAAAATGTAATAAAATTACCTCATTTATAAATAAATAATAAATTCCAACTCCTTTAAAGTAAAGTACGTAAAAGGTATTTGTTACAGGGAATCCATCTATCAGGTTGGGGAAAAAGTCTTTTCGCATTATAGTAGTATGAACTTGTAATAAAATCTCTCTGGCTATACTATTTGTATCTGGCTGGCTTTTGTATCATTAAAAGTTTTAAATTTTAAAAGAACATAATTCCAAATTCAAATTAAGAAAATGTGTGATTTTTATTTGTTTTTCGTACTGTCAAGATGAGTGAATCTAATGAAGAAATTCGCGCCTCACTTTTCAGACAATCAGTTCAACCGTTTACTTCTCAATCCCCAAGCGGTCGTATCCGACCGCGCTCCCCCATTTGAATAAAGACCTTATTTTAAACGTTTACAGACTACTTTTGTATGGAGAAGTTTACTGAGTCTTTGATATAATATCTACATTCTGAACAATAAATATTGCGTAATCTGTCATCGTCAAATATTTCATTGGCAGTTGAATTTCGTGTTGCTCCGCGGCAGTTTAGTCAACCGTGTGTGTGAGAAATAATGAGTTTTACTGGATTTATCGATAGTAAGGGGTGTTTATTATTACAAAAACTCTTTATTCTGCTCATTATAAGTATTTTTGGATAATAAAATACATAGTCAATACATAGTAATAACTTTTAGATTTGGCGCGTAAACTCCCGAGCGGTAACGGGCTGCCGCGCTCGCCCCCATTTTTTATAAAAATAAATTTACATGTTTACAGTCTACTTTTGTATGGAAAAGTGGACGCGCTGGACTATGTGAGTTCTATGAACTTTGATTGTGTTTTGTTTGTGATTATTTACTGGATTTATCGATGGTAAGGGGTGTTTATTATTACAAAAACTGTTTATTCTGCTCATTATATGTCATATACGTCAGAATAAGACTCAAACTTGGTCGTTGGTCGAAGCAACAAGTCTGCAGAGCAGAGTGTTTTTTCGTCAGGGTGCGGAGTGAGTCAAGTGTTCCTGAGGATGCCTCGTGGAGAGGCGAAACACGTGTCGAATTTCTTTTGGAGGTAATTCTTTAGGAATAGATTGGCGGAATTGTACTAAATATCTGTTTAATGTTTTGTAATGGATTTCCGCAAAGTCACGCCTGAATCAATTATCTATATTTTTGGATAATCAATTGTAAGAAATACATAGTAATAACTTCTAGATAAGGCGGGAAAAAATTCGTTGCCATGCTACTGATTTCGAAGTGATTTATTACTAAACTATTTATTATAAAATATAGTATTTGACTAAACACGTTATTTTTATGCCTGGTAGATAGGTAATATATCTATTAGTACATTGTTTTTTTACAGAATGATAAAATATGCTTTGGTTGTAGAGTTATTACATGTTTTGTACAATGCAGTATTTTTGCCGCCACCTACTCGAAATGTCTAGTCTAGACTCTAGTGCTAGTGCTGCCAAAAGTGCTGCAATTTTTTTTATGTCATTTTGAGTAAGGTGCTTGAAGAGTTAACAGATAAATAAATAATAAATAGATATTTGTGGACGATGCATACAACACCATCTGGTCCCAAACTAAGCATAGCATGGTTCTATGGTGACATCTGATATATTTTTTAAACATAATTATGATGCTTTATGATCTCCAACACAGAACTAACACATAGGTGTTTGTCATAGGTTTGTGTCGGGTATTATAAAGCGGTCGGAGTTTATCACACAAACGAATGTTTTGGGAAGGAATCGAACCCCCAACCTACAGCGTAGAGGGCTGAGCTACTACCAACTGAGCTGACAGGCAAGTCATATGATACACTCGGAAAACTTATAACACAATTCTGTTTAACCTGTTCTGTTTAATGTCATGTCAATGATATAATGATTACCGAAGTAATCTTTGTAACATGCACGAACAAATCGACTTATCCGTAGAACAGTTTGATGTAATCATAGACCAAAAATGAGTTGAATATATGAGTTGAACGAGATAAGGAGTACGAACTCTACAGAAGTACGTTTTTAGAATTTTTTGTATCTTATTTAGTTTCGGAAATATAAAATCGAATCGTTCGTTATATCTGACATTAGCTCCGCATAACAACGCATGGAGTAATAGGCTAGGGCATTGTATAAACATTAAAAGTTTCAATAAAAAGTATCAACTCTACAGATCGGGCGTAATTCTACGGATGAGTCGAAATGTGTAGAGTCACATTTGTTTGTTTACATTACATTTATTTATGGTTAACTTAATTACCTCCCAAGCCAATGCTGCGAGGAATGCTTCGTACGCTGGACTGCCACAGCGGTTCGAGAGGATCTCGTTCCGAGCTTCCTGTCCCTTGCCAACGTATATAACCGCCACTTTGTGTGTTTCACGACATCTGCAATAAAAACTTCTTGTAAGACATATGCATTTTGTGTTCCAGGTATTTAAGAATGAGGTTAGTTCTAGTTAGATCTGTAGGTTGGCCCCAATATTTTATCGTAATCTCTACTACGAGCCGAGTTCAGCCGAGGTGAGTCTAGCACGTCGTGTTTAGTTACAAACACGAATACGTATGTATACGTACGTGTATGTATAAATATATACAAATATTATCAATACGAAAGTGTCTCTGTCTGTCTGTTTGATTGTTACCTTTTCATGGTTAAACGGATATTGATGAAATTTGGTAAGGACATAAATTGTATCTTGAGTACGGACATATTATGCAACATTTATGCACACGCGTCCTAAGCAGCTTTTAGCATAACAAACGTGAATAACTTTTGTTACGAATCTAAGGTAAAATTAATATACCTGAGCAAGCAAGTTGACATTTCCTCTGGTCGGTGCGATAAAAATAACAGCTAGAAGTACTGGGAGCAGGAACTTAAACAATGTGCCGTACATTGCAAACTTACCGCACTTCTTACCTATGTGTGTCCAAATTCGTGGTCCCAGTACTGCCAGCTCGCTGCACTGCTTACCTATGTGCGTCCAAGTTCCTGAGGTCTCGCAGTAGTCGTTCGCTCCTGCGCAGTAGATGTGCGTGGCTGCGTCGCGCCGGAGCTAATACCCCCAACTGCGCGGCCAGTCGCCGACACATCGCGAACTCACTGCGGCTCTCTTCGCCGCTCCACGTCACCGTCTCCTCCTCCTCGTAACTAATAAATAATATGTATCTATACATAATAGATCGCAATAGATAAGGAGGAAAATGTGTTCTTTGAAGGAATAAAACAATCACAAAGCTTTAGGTTATATTTATATGACTTCTAAAATTATCATGGTTTTGAACATAATTTTCACTCAAAACGGGATATTTACCATGGTATATGAGTTTATCTCGTGATCATGGCGCATGCAACTGTGCCGAGATATCGGGAAGCAGAAAAACTCATATCATGGTTAATATCGTGTTTTTAGTGAAAATTATATTTATATATATAACATACCGCTAACGACCTCTGTGGTACAGTTGGCTAAGACCCGGCTAAGACCCGGCTAAGACGCAGAAGGTTGCGGGTTCGATTCCCGCCGCGGGACAAATGTTGTACGATCTGCAAGTATTTGTCTCGGGTCTGGGTGTTTCTATGTATAATATGTATGTATTTTCAAAAAAAAAATAAGTATATAAGTAGTATATCAGTTATGTGGTACCCATAACACAAGCTCAGCTTACTTTGGGGCCAGATGATGTTGTGTGAAATGTCCGGGATTATTTATTTATTTTATTATTTATTTATACCGGTTACATACATTTTTTGGACCTAAAAATCCATTGGTGCTCGTTAGATTTCGACTACCGAGGCACTAAAACATGTGATTGAATATGTGATGAGCACAATTTTATTGTTTTTTCTGTGTCTGGGTGTCATATGTAAGTACATACTGTTTAAGTATTCCATTAGTCGTTTGCTTTCCATAGTACAAGCTTTGCTTAGTTTTGAACTAGATGGTGTTTTGTGAATTATTACATTCTAGACAAGTGACATTCGAAAGATGGTTCACACTTTGACAAGTACAGTAGGTTTGTGTTACGTTAAAACAATAGAAACGAAATACTGGTCTCAACTTTGCTAGCTACTCTATTGCCGTGTAGACCACCTCTTACTTTACCTACGCTATAAGAATTCAACGATGGTTCGTTGTCTCTGTCCATTCAGTAACGAATTATATAGTTACACTTGTTACGCAACGTGAACAGTTTGTCAAACCTTGTTAATATAGCCCTCACGTATGTGAGAACTATCAAGCATCGTTTAAACCACTAACAAAATTGTGTTCAAAGAACACTGTTTGTCTGTCTAGTCACGTTAGGGTAGATGGAGCACGATTGACGATGCGTTGTAAATCGCGAGCATCGCTACTCGTACATACTACGCAGACGTTTTTATACATCCCAATAATGTTTACTTTCGCGGCTAACTCTGGTGATTTAGTTACCGCAAAAATGTCACTGTCATCCCAACAACTTTTGAAAGCAAATATTGATACCTTAACGTGCTAAATGACAGAAGCACTCCGATGAAAATGCCAAAAACCTTGTAGAGTTTTGCTTCGCTTCGCTGATAGGAACAATCACGCTAGCTATTCAAGCGCTTCCTATATGTTTGAATTTACCGCACATTACTCTTACACACCTGTCTCGCTGCGTCAAATACTGCCGCTCACTATTCCTATGCGCTACTAAAGCAGCCACCAACTCGTCTTCAGCGCCGTTAGGCAGTGGCGATGATCCGGCCTCGTCTAACCGACGCCCGCATACCACTTCGGGCGACGTGTGACCGATGTATGCAAGTACCTGGAAAAAATAATTATTTGCCTGACAATTTACACAAGATCCTAGCTAAATCAGTCAGGAATTCACGGAGACTTACATCATCATTATATTGATAATAGGTCTCGGGCTGTAGTTTTGAACAACTACATATCTGGCTGGGTTCGTGTTCTCAGCGGAGTTCCTCAAGGCTCCCTATTCGGACCTCTCCTTTTTGCTACATATCTGGCTGGGTTTGTGTCCCCAGCGGAATTCCTCAAGGCTCCCTAATCGGACCTCTTCTTTTTATTATCCTCATTAATGACAGTGACTCAAGCTTGTCATCTTCTAAACTGCTTTGCTTTGCCGTAAACATGAAAATGTATTTCACTATATTCTTTTCCGCTGATATGGTAGCCCTTCAGACTGATTTGTGTTGTCTGGAGGACTACAGTCGAGCTAATAAGCTAGATCTAAATTCTCTGTTATCATTTTTACGCGGAAATACTCAGCTATACCCACTAATTATACCATACAAGGCCAGGTTCTTCCAAGTGTAACAGTATTCAAGATCTGGACGTTCCTGATTAAAAATTACTATTCGATGCTCATATAAATGACAGTCATTAAAGACCTAGGCTTTGATTTCATCATGCGATAAGTGCTTAACTAGAGCAAAAATAATTAAAATTTGATATTGAAAATTTTTGCGTTACAAATATGTAACCCTTATGCCACCGGTTGATACATATCACCTACCACCCTGAAGTTTGAACATTTCAACGACATCCCGGTAAAATATAATATACCAGAAACCTAAAGATATAAGAAAACAACTGAACGCAACACAGCCTAGGTCCTTGAGACTTCAGTTTTTGAGGGTAAGTTTAGTATTTTTGGAGGCGAACTATTACTGGGTTTTAATAAACACGGGCTTTACTCACGTATTATTTTGTCGATGGAGGTACCGACATGGTTTCGATTCATCTAGAGAATCTTCATCAGGGTGAGTTTGATCCGCGGTCCGCTCGTTGCCGCTCGAGTTCACGGTTCGCACTCGAAATGTATAGTACAACTCACGAAAGTTTTGAAAGTGAAATATTACTGGGTTTCTTAAAATTCCAATTAAAGTTCCACTAGCGATTAAAATAACTATACTCATAAGTTATTGTTTAATATAAGATACATTTAGTTTAATTTGTTCTTTATCTAGCTAACCAATTTGTTGCCAATAGTGAATTGATTCTGAATGAAACTGTTGAACAGCCATTTAGCTGTTATGGTTCTTGTCTTCCGAAAATAAATAAATAAATAAAAAAACGAGCGATATAACAGCACACTTTATACACTAAACTGTGGGTTAAGCTCACAGCTGATGCGTTTCTCCTTATCTATTTCTCGTCACACACAAATAGCGCGCACTTTTCCGGCTTCTTGTTACACACTTCCGTCCCTTTTCACGAAATCACATCAATAATAGTTCTTACATGATCCAGTTGATGTTTATCAGGCGGTGAGTTCTTGTAGTCGGGCAGCAAATCTGGAGGCAGCGGCGGCGGGAGAGACGACAACGTGTTCTCTCGTGGACATTCCGCACTGCGGGCATCACACCATTATCATAATAATAATTTAAAATAAAAATATTCCTACAAAAAAACATCTATTCATTGAGACCATTCTTATGAGCCTAAACACTATACATCTGCTGACGGTGATGCTGCAGCATCAGGTTAAGGTTACCTCGTTCTTGCAATATCATTAAAGGATCTCCGATTTTGAATGTATTAGTGGAAATTGCTCCTGGACACTGACCAAAATGGCCCCTTCAAAGCTAAATATTTATCAAACGAATATCTGTATCGAAAATCAGTTAAAGAAAACTCCTAGTATGTTTTAAAGATCTATCTAACGATTTGCAACATGTTGGGGTAGTAAAATGTAAAATGAACAATGAACAACCCTACTATACATGTAATGGGACAAATATATAACAGCTCCCTGTTTGCTTCGGGGATTAAAATTCGCAAAGAGCAAGACGAGTTTCTTGCCCATTCTTCTCGGATTTGGGTTAGGTGGATTAAAAGTGATCATTGTGATTGTATTGAATAAAATTTGAATTTAATTAATTACGTCCTGAGAACATCTTACAACTGTATCTAGTGTGGTACTTACACTAGCAGTCTCGTAAATATAATTGGAGACAGTACAGTACATAATGATGAACACAGATAGACTAGACTAGGCTCTGGGAGCTGTAGACCTCGCAAACATGTTTCGAAATGCCTGAAATATAACTTTTTTACGTTTTCATCTCCCATAACTCCGCCATTTTGAAATATTTCCAAAAACTCAATCGACTAAATATCTATATAGTTATAGAATCTAATCACATAAATTCACGAGAATCAGTTGAGAAATGCGACCTGTAGAGAAGAACATCCGGACAGACGCCGGCCGGACAAACATACGAAAGCATTTTCTCCTAAGTGTCTCCGTTTCAACGGAAACACTCGCTCGTTCAACAATGAAGGATTAGCGCAGAGTTACTTACGACACAAGGTTAGTTAGCTAAGGTTGTTTTGACCTTACCACACTAACCAATTCGAAATGCTCTAGGAGTTGTCTGGCCTTTCATGCTTTCTGCGCTTTAGGTTGTCGGTTCCCTCCCAGGATAAACATTTGTGTGATGAACATAGATTTGTTCTGTGTCTGGGTGTTATACGGTATCATAAGTATGTATTTAAAAATATGTTTGTCTTCTATCAGTCATCTGGTTCCCATAGTACAAGCAATGCTTAGTTTGGGGCTTGATAGTGTTGTGTGGATTATCCACCAATGTATTCAATTGAATAAACCAAGTCACAGATAACATACTTGTCCGGCAAGGGCAAAGGCTCGGGCGGTTCTTCCGCGGCGACGGATGGATCGTAGTAGAGCGCCGAGGCGTCCCAACACGCTTTGCCCGCGATGTCTCGCAACAACACGCGGACTTGCCGATCTGATGTTGCTAAACCTGTTAGAGTAAACCGGTAAAGTTAGAATGAGCTAGTGACGAAACATGGGGACAAAGTTCAAAAGACTATTATATCAAGCTATGAAGTTATAATACAGAGACCGAAAGCTTAACGTGTTTTTCAAAACTATTAATAGTAATCACCCGTTGTTGCAAAGAGGCCGAAACCTTAACATGTTCTTTCTAAAGCTATAAATGCCACAATTAATCTAGTTACCAAACATGTTTTCCGTTTTTTAATATAATAGTTATAATTGCCACTACTAATCTAACCATCCACAGTTATAGCAAAGAGGCCGAAAGTTTAATGTGTTTTGCGAAGTTATAAATGCCATAAGTAATCTAATCACTCATCGATATAGCAGACCCCAAACCTTAATATTTTATCCAAAGTTATAAATTCCATAAGTAATCTAATCACTCACCGTTATAGCAGACCCCAAACCTTAACATGTTTTTAAAGTAAATAAATGCCACTAGTTATTACTCACCCAAATAAGTAGCGCCCTGAATGTTCCTATCTGTATAGGAAGGATGGATCTTCGACTAATTGTCTCTCTACCAACCGCGCACACTTCCGTCGAGCCAGGTCAATGAGAATTATTAATACCTTCGGTTATATATAATAGCAAATTTCGTAAAATCAAATACAGCCCATGATGATAACGTAGCTTTCTATGGGCAAAATAGTTAATGAAATCGGTTAATTCGTTTTTGAGTTTATCCATTACAAACAAATAAAAATCTAATCTTTCCTATCTCTAAATTATAAATTGGCTACCTAAATAGTATATTGACCTTTTAACAAGGTACCGGACAAAATTCAGAAACCAGAAACAAAAACAATAATAGTTACCAGGCGTAGTCCCCCCAGCAGCGGGCGGCATATCCAACGCGGGTAGTTCAATAAGCGATGCGAGTGTCGAGTCACTCAGCCGCATCAGCTGAATGTGCGGCGCTGTAAGCACCTCCGGGCCTAACTCCTGTCCCAGCGATGGATTGTCGTGTTGTTCGCACACGCTGGATGACAGCTGACAGCCGCTCCAGAGAGGCCAGTGGCCGAGGAATAGGACCAGCTGAGTGCATATCTGTAATAAAAAAAACAATACGATCAACTGCGAAAGTCGCGATTGTGAAGGTCTTTAACTACAAACTTTATAGTTGAAAGAATGTTTATACAGTTACTCCGACTGCAATGTATTTTTTATGTCACTTATATACAAATGAAGGGTTTTCGGATTTTTTCATTTATTATTAGCGCTGTATTACTTCGTTAATTGTTAATTGATTCTACATTAACGAGAAGTACTCAATAGGTTTTGATTTACTGGCTTGTCGAAATATGTGGTATATGTGGCTTGATTTTTTCAAAGCTTCAAGAGACCGTAGGTAGGCAGACAGACAAACAGGCGGACAACGAAATGATCCTATAAGTTTTATTTTTCCTTTCTAGGTAGCCCTCAACGCCTAAGCAAGGAAGGGACAATGTTCCAGAAATATAAATTGACCTATATCATTACATACTATAATGCCCCCCCCCGCTGCGTCTGCTGGCTGTCGGTCTTAACTCGATAAACTCAAAAACCTACAGAACAAAACAATCAGTTCAGTAGATTTTTGAGTATATCGAGTTTGACCAATGTACGGAGTTATTCATGACCATGAGAAAGGTTTAGGTGTATAATTCACCCGTGCGAAGCCGTCGCTGTTTGCTAGTGATATACAAAACTAAATGAATGCTAGTGGCTAACTCTGGATTTTTAATGCCGTTCAAAACCCTCCGCCGTGGCTTATCATGCGCTTTTTGACTTTAAAATTTAAAAAGTTCTTTGTTGAAATTTTACTGGCCTGTCAGCTCAGTTGTTAGTAGCTCTGTCTTCTGCGCTGTAGGTTGAGGGTTCGATTCCCTCCCAGGATAAACATTTGTGTGAAGAACATAGGTGTTTGTTCTGTGTCTGGGTGTTATAAAGTATCATAATGTATGTATTTAAAAAAATATAAGTATTATATCAGTCATCTAGTCACCATAATACAAGTTATGCTTAGTTTAGGACTAGATGATGTTGTGTGCATTGTCCAGCAATATTTATTTATTTATTATTTGAAAAACCCTCATATACATAGGTCTGAGAGATAGAGAGAAAGTATGGGGATAGTCTCTCGTTTAACTACCTCAGATTAATGATAAATGATGCGAGAAGACAGTAGCTATCTTAAAAATGTTGATAAAAATTCACACAGCTCTTGTTTATGCAATAATTAAATTACCGTTTGAGCCCATAGCTTCACGTCTATGGTCGAAGCAGGTGATGTCTTTGGCGCCAAATTATCCAGCTGAATGTTAGGGTCGAAGTCCTCGTCTACGGGTAGAGTTAGACCTTCGATATCAGATCCATTAGTTCCTTTCATCACAGCGTATAACACCTGGAAACATTACACAAGTTACAAAATATATATCTACTTTTCAGGCTGTGTGTGAAGACAGTTTTCCAGAATCTAGGCCATCTTTATCTAATGCCTTTAAACGAGCAATTTTTGTATATGTAACAATATAATAATAATCCAGGAAATTTCACACAGTATCATCTGGCCCCAAATTCAATTCAATTCAATTCATTTATTTGTCAGAATGTAGGTTTACAACATTGTTATAGTAAAGTAATAATTATATAAAGTGCCAGTATAATCGTATCTTAACTAGGCATGCAAATTTATTATATTTAGTTACAAGTAACTCAGGTCATCGTTCAAAACTCGGTGATACTATAATAACTCTTTTCTACAAGAAGTGCCTTAAGCAGATTTTTAAAACTTAACAATTGATTACCTTTTATGCTCTCTGGTATCTTGTTATATATTTTAGGAGTCATACAGATAACACTATTATGCATTAGCGCTGTATTAGATTTTACAAGGCAAAATTTGTTTCTACTACGGGTATTTAAATTATGAATGTCAGAAAATTTACTAAAATTGTTTTGCAAATAGGGTCATTACAAATATGTATAAGCTAGGTAATGTCAAAATTTTATTAGATTTAAATATTTAAAAATTTAAATTATTTTTTAAATTAAATATAGATCTTATACACCTTTTTTGCGCAATAAAAATGTCCTGTTTGTTTGTACTGTTACCCCAGAAAATCAGGCCGTATCTCAATAATGAAGCAACCGAGCCGTGGTACGCAATTAATGTTGTATCTTTGCTTGCTACTCTTGATAAATGACGTAGTGCATAAGCAAGGCTATTAATTTTTTTAATTATGTTTTCAGTGTGGATTTTCCATGTCAATCCTTTATCTATATGTAGCCCTAAAAATTTCAAAACATCTGAATCTTTTATTATTTCATTTTGATAATTTATATTAATATATTTTGAATTTATAATGCGTTGATTAAAATGCATTATTTTAGTTTTATTTAGATTTATCCGTAGATTGTTAGCATTTAACCACTTTACACTTTCTTTAGGAGTAGTGTTAATATTATTTTCATAATGTGAGTCTTCTTTTTTTATTAGGACTGTGCTGTCGTCTGCAAAGAGTACCATCGGACGACTCACATGCATAGGAAAATCATTAATGTAACACAAAAACAATAATGGTCCTAGGACACTACCTTGTGGCACGCCATACAGATTGTTTTGAAGTGAAGACCTATATTTCTCTTCTAACCTTGAATTTATATTTACTCGAGTTATTTCTGTGTATTGATTTCTATTAGATAGGTATGATTTTATTAAATTCAGAACATTACCCCTGATTCCATATTGTTCTAATTTATATATAAGTAACTTGTGATCTACACATTCAAATGCCTTAGACATGTCCATATATATTGCACAGACAGGAACCCTTTTATCCACATGATCTACTACCTTATCTAAGAAATCAAATATAGCTAAGTTCAGCGATTTTCCCTTTCTAAACCCCTTTTGCTGATCATTTAGTATGCATTCTTTTTCTAGGTAGCCATAAAGACTATCATAAATTATTTTCTCAAAGATCTTAGACATTATTGGGATAAGTGCTACTAGTCTATAATTTGCCACCTTATCCTTAGGTCTCTATTTTTAAACAATGGTTAATTATTGAAGTTTAGAGAGCCGTTGGGAAAATACCAGATTCAATACATAAATTAAAAATAAAACTTAAAGGGAAACATATTATATCTGCCACATATTTAACTATCGATGTCGATATTTCATCAAATCCAACACTCTTCGTGTTATTTAGACTACACACTCTTTTAAATATGTCTAGTAGAGAAACGGCAGCAAGAAACATCGAATAGCATCGTCCATGCATTTTATACATGGTTTTATAGTCATTATGATTGAAAGTCATGGAATTGGATTGTATATGGTCAATGAAATAATTATTAAAAATATTTGAGATGTCTGTTGGATTATAATAAGTTTGATTGTCATGAGATAATTTATATCTGAACTCTTTAAATACATTTTTATGTTTATTAATAATTTGCCATGTAGCCTTAGATTTGTTTTGTGATGATTTGATAAAATAGTCCATTTTGTGATTTTTTTGTTAATATAATATTTTTTTTAAACAATTCATAATACGATTTTAAGTTGTTTTTATTCGTGTCCGTCGGGTTATTTCTATATTGCTACAAAAGTTGCCTTTTTCGTTTAGTGCATATTTTAACACCTCTTGATACCCATTTGTTCTTTTTTTTTATTACTGAAGACAATTCGTCTGATTGGAAAACAGAGATCATAAAAGAGTTTGAATATGTCTAGAAAACAGTAATATGCAATATTTGCATCAGTCGTTTCATAAATTTCCGAGAAACTCAAGTTCTTAAGGCACCCTGCAAATTTAACCATATTTTCTTTACAGTAATCTCGAGATTCTATCGTCCAAGAGCTCAACTTGGATGTAATTTTTACTGGACATTTAAATAATAGTCCACAATGGTCTGATAGAGCTAACTCAACGACTTCACATTTTGCACCTCTGATATTGTGTATAATATTATCAATACAGGTCATTCTACTAAGCTTTGTTGGTACCTTAACTGAGAACCTTAAATTATAACTAGTGATTAAATCGATAATGATGATGTTGGTGTACAATTGTTTAAAATGTTTGTATTGAAGTCACCACATAGTAGGATTTTTTTATTTGAGTTTAATAATACTTTAATAATACTTTTTCTAATATCTCAAGAAACAATGAATAGTTTTTATATTTAGGGGTTCTGTAGCGTGCAATGATAATTATGCCATGTTTTATTAATTCAATAGCACAACATTCTACCTCCTTTAAAATTGATAGGTCTGATACGTAATCAATAATTTTAAATTCATGATGATTGCCTACAATAATGCATGCACCACCTTTCCTATTTTTTCTATAAATACAATTTGCTAACTGATAGTTTGGTAAATGGAGTGTGTTTTCATCACCTTCTCTCATATTATGTTCATTTATACAAATAATGTCAACTGTTTTTCCTAAATCGTGAAGCCTGTCAAGTTGTATAATGAGAGGATCTTGTTTACTAATGATACCATCAATGTTCTCATGTAATACATGTATATAGTTATACACGAAAAAAAATATTCTCAGGAGAAGGACCTTTTTTGGTTTCGTCAGTGGTTACACAATTTTTTCTTTCACTGATTAGGCATTTTTTTGCTCTCATTCTCCATTCCTCTGCTGTTATCTCTTTGTCTGTCTCTGTCTGCTCTGTCCAAAGTAAGCAGAGCTTGTGTTATGGGTACCACATGACTGATATACTACTTACATACTTTTTTTTGTAAATACATATTATACATACATAGAAACACCCATACCCGATACAAATACTTGCAGATCATACAAACATTTGTCTCGCGGCGGGAATCGAACCCACAACCTTCTGCGTCTCAACCGGACCTTAGTCCACTGCGCCACAGACGTGTAAAAAAATATATGTAGATATGTAATCTAAATCTCGGAAACGGCTCCAACGATTTTCATGATATTTTGTATGTAGGGGGTTTCGGAAGTGATAAATCGATCTAGCTAAGTTTCATTTTTAGAAAACGTCATGTTATCCGTGTTATATACCGAGCCAACCGCGGTCATCCAGGCACTACACTAGATATATAATATGGACTCATTACGATTCATAGAGGTCAAACTGTTAACAAGTCTCGACTTTGTAATAAAACAAATAGAAATTTACGTAACAAAATAGCACCAAATCTCATTTTAGTGGGACACCCGCCTCTCTATATTAGCACTATTTACGCGCATGTAAAATATAGTGTTGTCATCAATTAGTGTTTGGTTTAAAATGGCCGGCGGTTGCCGAGAGAAGCACAGTCAACAGCTGATTCCAGCCCAGTAGTAACCCGCACACATCCCACGCACATTCAAAATGCATAAATTCGTAAGTACAAATTCAATCATAGAAAGTCACCGGCACTTTTACCGGTCTACCCAATTAACACATCACATCGTAGCTTCTAAAAATGATTCATAAAATCTACTATGTTAAAAACGATTCCGTTTTATTGGATTACTAGATGACCTTCATATCTAAAATTTATTGAATTGAAAACAAATGCACTGAGCCAAACAAAAACAAAACACTATTCAAATCGGTCCAGCCATTTGCAAGTTTTTTCCAGACAATGGCAATTGATATTTACATAATAAAAAGAAGGTTATTGCACACAACAATCATCTAGCCCCAATTTAAGCATAGTTTAGCTTGTATTATGGTGACGAGATAACTGATATTCTTATATATATATTTTTAAATGTCTGTCAAATGTTTTAAGCGGTGTGTCTTCTCAGGTGTTTGTTTCCCTTGCTCTGTTCGCCGTGGCGTTGGCAGCTCCACAACAGCAGCCAGAGCAGCACCCAGCCTACATCCTTAAGCAGGATGCTGACGTCAACCCGACCGGATACAACTTCGCGTAAGTAGATCACCGTGAAGTTAGTAAGATTAACTTTTTTTTATGTTTGTTACCTCATAACTCCGTCATTTATGATTTGAAAAAATCTGATTTCTAAAAAGCTCGAAGACATGTGCCAAGTGCACGAAAGGAGCCTCTGAGGCGCATCTTAATCCTTTCACTACACTTCTTCAAAATAACTAGTGGTACGATAACTATAAGAATGAAGTATGGATGAGCATTATTTCGATGTCGCAAGGTTCTTTCTCCAAATTAGAGTCTATCTTATAAAAATGGGTATCTCGTACTTCTAGTTTTATAAGATGTATCCTGCCCCATATATGAAGGTTGTGGAATGATCTTCTTTCTGAAGTTTTTCCGAACTATAACATGAACAGCTACAAGTTAAAAGAGTCCTCAAGGACAGACAACGCACCAGCAATTCTTCTGGTGTTGCAGATGTCTGTAGAGGGGTAACTGCTTACCATCAAGCGTGCCGTTAGACCGTTTGCCTCCGTTATGTAAAAAAATGGTTGTCTGTAAAGTCGGTTTACGGACGATAATTTTACGTGATAACGTCATCACAAGCCGAACGCTTAGGCTGATCGTGCCTCTCTATCGCTTGTTCCGCGCTCGGAGTCGAGCGTGCAAGCGAGCACGCTCGACTCAGACGGAATATGACAATTTTCACGTCAAAAAATTAAGTCTTTAGAAGCAACAATCTAGAAATACGACTTGTATCCCGCAGGTTCGAAACCAGTGACGGAACATCCCGCCAGGAAGCCGGAACCCTCAAGCAGATAAGCGAAGACCACCAAGCTATCGCAGTCCAGGGCCAGTACAAATACACAGCTCCCGACGGACTCGTTTACACCGTCACTTACACAGCCGACGAGCACGGTTTCCAGCCTCAAGAGCACATCGCACAAGCTGGCCAATAGTCAATTGATATGACAGCATCAATTTTTATCAACAAAGCTTTTAAGGACATAAAATACCGATCTCGACGAACTCATTTACATAGGTGAAACCGAAGAAAGTAGTAACGGCGATAATTCGTATTGCGGATACGTCGTTGACACATTTTATGCTTTTTGACGAGAATTGTGTAGGTTTAACTACATTGTGATTTGTTTATAAATCTTTTTATTTTTTTATTATATTTCTAAGCATGTGGTTGTTGAAATAAAAATATTGTCGTATCAATCTTACGTTGCCATATTTTATTTAAAAACTTGAATCATTTCTGTCATCTATCCACACTTATATTATAAATTGGAAAATGTCTTCTAGAACTATCATGGTTTTGAACATAATTTTCACTCGAAACGGGATATTTACCATGATATATGAGTTTTTCTGCTTCCCAATATTTGTGCACAGTTGCATGCGGCATGATCACGAGATGAACTGTCTCAGTTCATCAGTTTAACTTGTGACTCCCTTTTTGTGACGTTTTCTTGGTTAAACGCTAGATATGTTGTATAGGAGGACATAATTATAGGCTACTTTTAATGGAAATCTCACTCGTGCAAAGCCGCGGGTAGCAGCTAGTAATATGATATTAACCATACTAATATTATAAAATCGAAAGTGCCTCAGTCTGATTATATGTTGTTTTGACGGCTATACGGCTAACGGGATCTTCATTAAACTTGTACGGAGATAGATTGTATCTTGGGGAAGCACATAGGCTACTTTTAATGTAGGTACCAAGTGAGCGATGCCCAGGGCAGCAATTAGTATTTTATAACAATTTAACCCATTACATATAATTTTTATGATTTAAAAAGATAAAATATTTTCTCACCTTAAATATCATTAGCAGTAGTGTCTGGTCGCCATCTTTCTCGTTTAGCAAATAAGTAGGGCCGCATCGGACGGCGAACTCGGCGAGACAGATGAGAAGCGAACCTGCGAGCGGTTTTACCGAGTCTCGGGAACTAGTGCTGGATATCTGCGCGAGGCATGCGCATATCCACTTTATTATTTTACCTGGGAACAATGGAAAGATAAACTATAAATTATTACTTACAGAGCAGCAATCGCAAATAATTGATTTATAGTTGCAGGCTGTTAAGCTTTGGAATGAACACCCTGTCTCCTTCCGGTATGCTAAATCGTTACATATGTTCAAAAACTTGGTATACCATCATTATCTCACATCACTCTCAAAGATATCTATTTAGTTTGCATGTTATTATGTATTTATTTTTATGTATGTGTATGTATGTATTTAGTTATATAATTTACAATTAGTTTGATGTACACCGCGCCGTCGACTCTACTTTATACGATTCTGTCCATCCAAAGGTTGCTAGGAAGAGATCGCTCTCAAGCGATATGGCCGCCCATTGTACCACTTAATTGCTTCTACTTCAATTTAATTGGAATATTGTGTTTTATTTTATAAGGTGTACAATAAATACATATTCTATTCTATCCTTATATATTTAGTTCACAATTATTACTGAGAAAACAAAATATTTTATTTATTTATCATTATAAACTTAATTTACAAAAGTACTTAACATAACACTAATAAACCACTGAGGTTTGGACATGTGTCATGTGAGATTTACATCGATCTTACAACAAAAATAGTAGGTAGCTGGAAGATGTGCTGGTAAAAATTATAACTAGGTAGATACATTTCCAAGGTGATAATATAAATAGGTACCTAAACAAGATAATGTACGTACCATAAGGTGTCATAATTTAATATTATTTATAAAAAAATATTTTAATTTTGGCTTAATATTAATTGGTATAAATAAATTTTCCTTGTAACAACAGCCGGGCGATTATAGAATTCTTATACTATCAATACTAACAGATTCAGTTACTATTAATAAATAACATTTATTTTTATTTTTCATGCGGATCATAATCAAGATTTATTATCTACATGTAAATTCATGTCATTCATTCATTCAAAACGAATCGGACGTTTCGTTTTGAACTTACGACGGGTCAAATTCAATGTCATAACATTATTTATTCAATAAAATCACAAGGACCATTTTGAATCGTAATCTTACATGCTAGTGAATCTAGGTGCCGGTTCCTCCTAATCCCAGTTCAAGAAGATTCCGGCAAAAACTAGTCAGGTCTTAACACTTTTTTATATGATCCTTACCAATTTTGCTTCGAGTTGGAGCAGTAGGGCGATTATGGAACTCTTGATACAATTAATGTCTATCAGTTTCGATTAGCAATCGGCATCAATGTCTATCAATTTCGATTAGCAATAGGCATTATTTCAACCAATCATATACGATGTATTTAAATGCTTAGTACGCTAAACACGGTTCCTACCACAATCGTACTTTGTAAATTGGTCGAGTTATAGTTTGACACCAACTTCACATTGTAACTAGCGATAGAAGCCGATAGAAATCTCAACGATCCGTAATACCAATTCATCAATAGTAACTGAAAGCTATTAGTATCAAAGTTTTGATAGTATCAAAGTTCCATAATCGCCCCACAGATTCATCCCAAGATTTTTGTCATCAAATAATCTGATTTTATAGTAAGCTTTAAGAGACGGCCTTAATTCAGTTGTTTCGCTAGAGTAACTAAAATTCCCTAAAACAAAAACGAACTTATTTTGTTTGCATTAAAGTCTGAATAAGAATAACATTATTAGTGACACTTCCAAAATTAATGTATAACTGACGTGTTTTAGCTCAATTTAGTCATCATGTAAGGAGGTGTTGATTAAAACTGCGGTTATTTCCGCATTTTTTATCAAAACCTCTATGCATTATTTTCAATAAAGGAATTAATTGGAATAAAAAATATAGCAATAAAACAAAAAATAATTTCAAATTATTTTAGAACTGTGATTTAAAATGGGTACTCTAATTTGAACTTTATTGGTTGCAAAACAAGGTCGCCTATATTTTAGAAAATTTTAGCTAGTCCGGCGAAACAACAGAATTGCCAGCAGTTTCTGTTTTATTTATTTTAAAATTACCAATCGACAAATCTAACATGGTATTGACGCGAATGTTTCAAACAAACATGCGAAACTCGTTAACACTCGTGCGAAGCTAGTGGTCGCTAGTGGCATATATAACTCACCAGCTAAGCCAGGATAGAGCTCGACGATCCGATCTGTATAGTCAGCTAACACTAATATGCCATCGCTTACGACTTTAGCAATAGTCTTGTTTTTCATCTGAAAATAAATAAATTAATTAGAATCATTCGAATACAAGGATAAAAGCATAATACAGAAACAATAGCAGGTCATAGTGTTGTCACTATTTGTAAAACTTTCACTGGAATTAAACTCAGCTTTCACTTCGTTTTGCCAATATCCTCACTGTGACTTATTTCGTCAACAAAAATGTTAGGTAGGTACTAAAAGTGTCATCGCTACGTGAACAAGCTATTAATGTATTTTAGAATTTGCTATACACTTATTGCCATTCTTTACAGAGATTTGTAATATTAGTAGGTAATAGTGTTGATCAATTTAGAACTCTATTGCTCTCACCATAAGCATCTGCAGTAGACAGGTGACGTATGACGGCAGACGTTCGCAGAAAGTCCTGATAGCCAGTAGGTGTGACGTAGTGTTGATCAATTTAGAACTCTATTGCTCTCACCATAAGCATCTGCAGGAGACAGGTGACGTATGACGGCAGACTTACGCAGAAAATCCTGATAGCCAGTAAGTGTGACGTAGTGTTGATCAATTCATAACTCTAATGCTCTCACCATAAGCATCTGCAGTAGACAGGTGACGTATGACGGCAGAAATACGCAGAAAATCCTGATAGCCAGTAGGTGTGACGTAGTGTTGATCAATTCATAACTCTAATGCTCTCACCATAAGCATCTGCAGTAGACAGGTGACGTATGACGGCAGACGTTCGCAGATGGTCCTGGTAGCGAGCAGGTGCGCCACGTGCGCGGCGAGTGCGCATGCGCCGGCACATCGCGCCGCGGCCGCGCCCTCGCGCCGACACACGCGGACTACTATATTAAGTACGTGCTCCTGATAACAACACAAGTTAATAGAGCTATTAAAGTGGTGCACCTTGGAAATGTTCTAGTTGAGCTTTGAATTAAAAAATAATAAATTTTTACACACCAGCATCATCTGGCCCCAAAGTAAACAAAGCATGGGTTATGACCAGATGATTGATATACTACATTTTAAAAAAAATATATACATTTTATACAAAACACCCAGACCCAAACAAAAAATTACTACGGTTAATAGCGTGTGCTTACAAATATTTTCTAGGTTTCTAGGACCATTTCACTGGCACTCTTTATTGACTACAAAAACAATGATAGCAATTTTAGAACGAAGTTCTTTGAGGCACGTTTCAGCCATTTGGCTCATTAGGCGAAAAGTGTGTAAGTTTTCGATCGACACTAAACTACAAATTTAAAAGCGGACTGTGAGCTGTGACTACAATCAGTTGACTAATTTCGCATACGTGTTAATGAATAGTCTAGCTAAGCCGTTGACAACGTCGACTGTCAATAGCCCCTGAGCCACTTTCTTGGGCCTCAGTAGTATAAGTGTTTGGACGAGTATAGGTGTTCGAACTTTGATCTTACGTCGACTTTTTGTGCTATAACTCATTTTATTTTATATTTTATATGCGTTAAAGTCAATTATTTTTATAATTTTCAACTTTGTTTCTACCGGCTGTCCTACGACACCTCTCGTTTTTGTTTCAGTTTAAGAGAATGTTGCATAGAATCATCGTTTTTCTCATACAATTACCTTGAGATCTGGACAGGAGACAGTGTTGTACTGGTGCGGGTACGGTTGTAACATAGGCGCGTTCATGAGACCGTCCGGTAGAGACAGCAGAGACCCGAGGAATGTAACTGCCGCTGTACGGGGACACTACAAAAAAACAAAAGACTTAATACTCGTGGCCGAGTAAGTTTTCACTTACACTACGAATAGGAGTCACTTACATCGGCCTCTCAAATAATTAGAAGTAGAACGTTAGGTAACGTAACGTAACGACATAGTACGTAATGCCAAGGTTACTTAGCTAGGCAGATTAGTAAAAACGGGGTGTGGTAGTGCTCATTAAAAAAAAAACAGATAGTCAAAAAACTATCTTCAGTAAAGTTATGCCCATTTTCACTTACACTACGAGTAGGAGCTACTTACATCGGTCTCTCAAATAATTAGAAGAACGTTTTCTATCTTGGTATTTTGGATAGTGGCCCTGATTCTATAGTTTCGCCGGAATAACTAACATTTAGCTGCCGTGGTGGTTCCGGCATAGAATAGGACCCCTCCATCTTCTCCCGTGGATGTCGTAAAAGGCGACTAAGGGAACACACACCGGGGGATTGGGCAGCAGCACCTCCAGAGTACTTAACACAAAATCTGCGGTCACCAATCCGCTTGCCAAGCGTGGTGACTATGGCAAAACCCCCCAAAATGATGTTTAATTGGGCCTATGTCCAGCAGTGGACTTCCAAAAGGCTGGTATAAAAACTAACATTTCGTAAAATAAAAACGAACTTATTTTGTTTGCATCAAAGTCTGAATTAGAGTAACATATTTATATTACACTTCTTAAATTTAGTAAATTGACGTCCAAATGACATAGTTTAGTTATCATGGGGTTGGTTTAAGCTGCAGAAATTTTTCAAAATAATTTGAACTGATATAAAACTGTTATTTAAAAATGTTACTCTAATCAGAACTTTGATGATAAAGATATATTTTACAAAATTTTAGCTAATCCGCCTAAACAACAGAATCACCAGCACTATATGCTAATAAAAAAAATATAAACTAACCAAGTAATAAAATTAATGGGATGATGGATAAGTATTGTGAAAGAAAAACTCTATAATAATAAGTATCTCCATTATTTAATGTTTCTAACTTTGTATTTGTTTATTTGTATATGAATGTCCCGCCCGTGATGTCACCCTGAAAGGCCCAGTCTGAAAACCAGCGCTGTCTCCAATAGGTTAGGAGTGGCATTAAAGCTGAGACTGGACCTGCCTGGCACCACAAGAGAAAAATAAAATCGATTAACATTTGTGTCATTTGGCCTACCTACTCTAATCATTTAACTATTTGTTTCTCTATGTCTGTAACCTTTTTCGTGTTGTGTCAAATAAACTATTATTCTAGTCTATTATATTCTTTACGAAGAAGAAATCCAGTTCCTCTAAACAAATGAAAAGTAATAATAATAATGTCGGACATTTCACACAGCATCATCTGGCCCCAAAGTAAGCAGAGCTTGTGTTATGAGAACCAAATAACTGATATAGTACATATATACATTTTTATTTTGAAATACATACATATTACATATAGAAACACCCAGTACCGAAACAAATACTTGCAGATCATACAAACATTTGTCCCGCGGCGGGAATAAGCCAGCAACCTTCGACGTCTCAGCCGGACCTTGGCCCACAGAGGTCGTCAATGGCTACTAACGGTGCCAAAGGTAAGTTGGTCAGAACATCTATCGCGTATAATACGAGTCGAGTAACTTACCGAGGTTCCCATATCGGAGGAGTTGAGCACCACAGTAGAGGCGTGAACGAAGTCCAGCAAGAGAAGAGAGTACCCGTCGAGCGCGAGAGAGAGATATCTCGGCGCTGCGTATTCTACCAACACGTCCACCACAGAACGGTCCTCACCAGTCAGTCCTGGACAACAAATTATTACAAGTTAGGTAAAGAAGGTAAAAGCTAACACATTTATAACAAATCGTGCGCGAATACGATGCGATGTGTTATGGGTGTTTGCTCTAAGCATGAGCCCCTATGGTGGGTTAGAACATTCATAACATATCGTGCGCGAATACGATGCGATGTGTTATGAGTGTTTGCTCTAAGCATGAGCCCCTATGGTGGGTTAGAACATTCATAACATATCGTGCGCGAATACGATGCGATGCGTTATGAGTGTTTGCTCTAAGCATGAGCCCCTTTGGTGGGTTAGACCAACAATACCAGAAGATTAATTTTCCTCGCAGCGGGAATCAACTAATAAAGTGTATTTATTACAATTTATTACATTTATTACATACATAGAATCTTGACCATTTCCTCGCTGTATATTTTTGAAGCAGCTATGTTTGTTAGAAATAACCCAGACTTATTTTTAAGGCTTTCTGATGTTGTGGTTCGTACGAGACGAGATGACTATAAAGTCTGTGTTCGGGACTCAAAAACTACAATGATGCGCAATAGTATTTTCAGTACGGCTCCTTTCATTTATAATAAGATCCCTAAGTCTGTAAGAGAATTACCGCATATAATGTTTCAAAGAAAGCTCAAAACCGTACTCGCAAACAAATGTTATTATACATTAGATGAATTTATGACCGATAAAAATATAATCATTTAGTTTTAGTTTATAATTATTTAGCATGCATGACCATTTATTCAATTTAATTATTCATAAGTTATTGTTGTATTAAAGACATTGCATGCCTCAATAGGGTAGAATACATTGATATACTATTTAATTATAACTACATCTATTACACAATGTACTTCAAGCAATAAATGAACTTTGAACTTTGAACTTTTGCTCTAAGCATGAGCCCCTATGGTGGGTTAGAACATTCATAACATATCGTGCGCGAATACGATGCGATGCGTTATGAGTGTTTGCTCTAAGCATGAGCCCCTATGGTGGGTTAGAACATTCATAACATATCGTGCGCGAATACGATGCGATGTGTTATGGGTGTTTGCTCTAAGCATGAGCCCCTATGGTGGGTTAGAACATGCATAACATATCGTGCGCGATTGCGATGCGATGTGTTATGGGTGTTTGCTCTAAGCATGAGCCCCTATGGTGGGTTAGACCAACAATACCAGAAGATTAATTTTCCTCGCAGCGGGAATCAACTAATAAAGTGTATCTTACAAGTGATCAAGGTCACTGCCAGAGGGCAAAATAAAAATGCAAAATATTTTTTTGCATTGTACGAGTAAGTTCATTATTGACGTAATGACCAACACTGTCAAAAGATCTCATTGATCGCTAAAGAAGCTTACGGCCTACCTGGTGGTATGTGGTTACCGTAATCTATGACGCTTGCAATACCCGAAGGTATCACACGCACGTTGCTCTAGACATAAGTTATTTTGTCTGATTGCCCATTAATAGGCGAGACGAAATATTTTGAAATCCTCTTCCGTAATGTGGGTACACATTTACTATTAACGAAAAAACCTTTATTTCGGTAATAAGCTATAGTTTAACGAAGTTTAAAGCCATTTTCCTAATTTTTTTTCAATAAGGCGTGAAAACAGCTCGTAGGTGTCATGGCGTCGGCTAAAACGTCACGCCTACGTAAACATGTCATTGTGTCTATGCGCAGCGAAGAAAATAAACAAAATATTAAATTAATTCGTGTGATAAAAAATAATTCCAAAGTTTATAAGTGATGTGCAGTGTACCGCAGTGTAAAAAAACATTAATAAGAATACCCAACAAAGTGTTTGTACATGAATAAATACAGAAATACAATTAATAAATACATACACATTGACTTGGTGATTATCAGATTTTAGGTGTTTACTATTATAAGGAAATATAGTACTAGTACTAGTAGGTTCTGATTACTTACAGAAAATTACTCGTTTTATCGGGTATTAAATTGATATTAACTCTAAAATAGCAACTTACAAGGTGTGAGGTAACCTCAAAAATAAACAATGACTATAAAAAATAAATGATGAAAGTTTATTGCAGGTATAAATGTTTTAAAAACTTAAAAAAAACCCGACTTCATTGTATACAACGTGAGACCGTAGTCGATAAATCACAAGTAAAAGAATAAAAAATCAATCCAAATGCGTATTCACTACAACAAAACACAGTAAATGACAGCATTGACAACGGAGTTTACATATGGGTGACGTCATGCGCTGTAATTGGTGTTTCAGTCAAAATGGCCGATTGCTGTATTTTAATGTTTTATTTTATTTAAAATCTTTATATTCACAATTTTTTTAATAAAACTAAACCAGTTTTGCATTTTTTTGATATTAAGTTTCCCCTTAAAACATTAAATCGACCATTTAATGATACTGTCGTCATGCCTATTACACTTGCTCCAGTGTCTATCAAACCTAAGCACGGTAATGCTTGCACACAACTGCCTGAATGCAAAATATCTGGCTTTATGGTGGAAAAGACTAAGACGGACTCTTGTTGTTGAGTTCACCAGGTAACCAAAGGCCTTAGACCAGATCCACTTTCCATTGGCGATAATGCATACGCAAAGATCAAACTCATTTGAGGATAATAATAATGTAACTAATATTATAAATCCGAAAGTAACTCTGTAACTCTGTCTGTTCGTTACGTTTTCACGCCTAACCCCCTGAACCGATTTTGATGAATTTTGGTATAGAGATAGATGAGACCTTGGAGAAGGACATAGGACATACTTTTTATGTAGGTACCACGCGAGCGAAGCCGCGGGCAGCAGCTACTAATAATTAAATATTGTTTGACAATGTACACAACACCATCTAGCCTCAAACTAAGCATAGCTTGTACTATGGTGACAAGATGACTGATAGAATACTTATATATTTTTAAATACATACATAAGATACTTTATAACACCCAGACATAGAACAAACAGCTATGTTAATTCCACAAATGTTTATCCTGGGAGGGAATCGAACTCTCAACCTACAGCGTAGAGGGCCTCTACTACCAACTGAGCTGACAGGATAGCAATCACGTTTCAGTCACGTGACGTGACACTAACTAGTGTCATTTCCATGCTATTCGATCTTACCGCATGCGTTAACGGCAACAGAAAGTGGATCTTGTCTATGTCTTGACTGTTCTCTCCCAGGACAAACAATAAATTGTGTGATGAACATAGGTGTATGTTCTGTGTCTGGGTGTTATAAAGTATCCTAAGTATGTATTTAAAAATATATAAGTATTATATCATCTGGATCTCATAATACAAGCTTTGCTTAGTTTAGGGCAAGCTTTGCTTAGTTTAGGGCTGTGTGCAATTCCACCAATATTTTTTATTTATTTATAGATAGATATAAAATACTTTTGAGCACACCATACACACATTAGACAAGTAGAAAAAAATAACAATGTTTTGCTAGTCGGTAGTACAATGGGCGGTCTTATCGCTATGTAGCGATCTCTGCCAGGCAACCAACCAACCTTTATACCCCCAGTTATGTTATCTTACCGTGATGTAGTGCTCGTTGATAGAGATGCAAGTGCGCCAGGTGAAGTCTGTTGTTGCAGGAGGAAGGCGCCCCGGGCCCCTGCGCTTGAGTTGATTCGCACAGCAATCGCAGTGCAAGCAGTTTTCCCGCCCTTATAATAAATACATAAACATTTCAGTCACACTCATAATCTTGACTATAAAATATAGAATTTCCTAGTATTTAGTAGTATATTACAGTTACTTAGGTGCTGCGCAAACGAAGACACTTTTTGTTGCCGACACGGCACACCAGCACAGGGAACCTTAGTTGCTGTGTCCTGTAGTGATCGGACACAGTCGCCTGTTGCTACTACTGGCCACTGGTGCAATTCGTTGTTCGTTTACCGTCAGTATAATTGTAAGGAAATTCGTTAATGTTGTTTGTGTCTTCAACTCACGACTTTAAGTTTCCAGTTGCCAACACCGAACACTTTTTGATCGTCAATGAGTATGTGTTAAGTGGAAGCGACTGGACACAAAAAATATTTACGTGTGCGCAGGGAGTGTATAATTTCATACTGTTCTATAGAAATTAAATATTCATCGGTTGCTTGTATCCGGCACAAGACACAAAAGTGTCCACGTTTGCGCCCTGACTTAAGAGGCCAGCGGAGGACGACTTGGCCCTACAAACGTAATACCAAAATTATTTGTAACTCAAGCATATTTCCACTATATTGTTGTATTATTTGTATTTAAATAGTATTTATCTAGGTTCCTGGATAGTTTTTATTTCGAATTACTTATCGAAAATGAAATAAGAGCCAATCGCATTTTCAACATTTTTTTGCTAAAATTGACAAGTTTTCTTCCTATTTGTTTCTTATTAAGAACCACAATATCTTACATGTTGTTTGTCAAGGACCATAGCTTATATTGTCTAGTTACAGAATAACAACCATGTGAAGAATACTAAATGTTTTCAGTCATAATTTTTGGTATTAAGGTACACAACCAAATTCATACCACTTTTGAACGGCTAATATTGCTATCGCGCACGCACGGGGCCGGGGGATGGGGACAAT
The DNA here is from genome assembly GCA_948098915.1 of Lampropteryx suffumata. Lineage (NCBI taxonomy): Eukaryota > Metazoa > Arthropoda > Insecta > Lepidoptera > Geometridae > Lampropteryx > Lampropteryx suffumata. Next base: position 8,728,684 of record OX402563.1, read on the forward strand.
TCGGTTGTGTGATAGCTCGGGCAGCTACGCACGCACACACTATTGCAACGTTTATTTACACGGTACGTGTGTTCTATTGACATGTGCCACTGACTTGGATTGAAATTTGCCTTGTTGTTTGAAAACAATAACCTACTTTTTTACATACTACTACCACTTTGCCTTTGCCCGCCGCGGGACAAATGTTTGTATAAGCTGCAAGTATTTACAAAAAATATCATCATCATCATCATCATCACAACCGTTCAAAATAAAAAAAAACATGTGTGCAATTCACACGTGGTAGAAGTGAACTCAATCACAAAATTGACAATAAAAACGTTATCAAACATTATATTCTCAAGCATGTTTATATTTTTTGAAGTGAAAACTTCTTTAGTATCGTTGTGATTTGAAAGTCGATGAAACGAAAAAGCGACAGTAAAAAGAGACACATAAATGCATAAGATTTAACGTGGAAGAAATTTAGATAAGAAGCATTATACAGTGTTTCTTATATTCGTGGTTCAAAAATTTTTGAATGTCTGAATTGCACACGTGTTTTTTATGTAAATACATACATGTAATACATAAAAACACCCAGACCAGACAAATAATTACAGATCATAGAAACATTTGTCCCGAAGCGAGAATTGAACCCGCAACCTTCTACGTCTCACACGGCCCTTAGCCCACTGCGCCACAGAAGTCGTCCCCTCGGTCGAAACTTTGCATAGACGTAGGAAGATTAAAATACCTATGTATATTTTACCTACTTTTTTCTCAGAAATAGGCGTGAAACCGCAGACAGAAGCTTGTATTTTATTTACCTACCGCCTTCGAATTGTCAATGACATCAATGACAGAAATATACCTACCTACCTACCTACACCTACTCACACCCACATAAGCACGTCACTACGGTTGTATTTAGGTATTGTAGTACCGCGTCCCGCGCCTCTCGCACGCCCCGCGCGCGCTTACATCATTTAAACAGAGATAGATATATTCGGAGCGATTTTTGCACGCGCCTCGAATTGAAGTTGCGAGCGAGCTTCACCGCCTTCTTAACCTGTCAAGTACCAGTCGGGATATCGTGTCAAGAACTATAGAAAAACAATTGTCTTATTTTTGTGGATTTAAGGTTTTTTTAGTATATTTACCATTTTAACAATAGATATATATCTTAAAATTAAAAATAGTATCACATAGATTTGTCCTGATACTAACTGGAGTTCACAAACAATAATAATAGATGTAGAAATTTACGTGAAATAACCAATATTGTGTTACTTTTTATTTACAGAACTTGGTAGGTGGGTAGGTAAGCAATGCAAGCATCAACCCACCTAGGTACTTGCGATATTTACTATCTAGACATTAATTAGGAAACATCTTCTTAATATTTTTGTAAATGAAGCTGTTACATGGCGGAAGTTAAAGTATTAATAAGCCGAGAAACAAGAAAAACGATTGTATCGGTATATTTGTATTATGATCTTATGATCTATGTAAACAATTTTTATATTTTTGTTGATTTTTTAAAAACAGCTCGACCAATTTCAGTAAAATTTAAATGGGACCTTACGTGGGATATAACCTTGTAAGTATACCCTTCCCAGGTGAACCGTAACAAAAAAATAATTTTCCAACACGGTTCAGGTGTATTTGAGTAATCGGTGCTAATACAATAAAAAAAATAAAAAACCCGACGAATTGAGAACATCCTTTTTTTGAAGTCGGTTGACAAAAGTAGGTTATGGAGTAATTAATTTTCTTACTTGTCTGTACCTGATTAACTTAACCCTTTGTTTTTAGTTGCTAGGTAGGTAAGATACATACGATATTCTAGTAATAATTCTCGAGCATAAATGCGAACAGTTACTAAATTATCTATGAATACTTTGCTGCAATAGTATACAAGATAATACACAATTATTATTTATCTGTGAGAATAGATACCTGTGTGAGGGCGGCAACGCTTCGGCTTCGAGGCACCATCCCGCTACCAGGTTGAAAGGCACGTGTATTTCCGTGTTCCCATTCAGAGTTTGATTAGCACTTATCTGCAAAACCACCATGATATCACTTTTATGAACACAACTTGCCATACGTTAGGAGGTCCAGAAAGAATGCATTAACACGATTTAGCTTTGTAGCCCAGTATTTTTATTTACGAAATCGTACTGTCTACAAATGCAATAGTAGTTTTTTGTACACTTGGAAATAAACCGTGCCTCGATATCATTGCAATCATCGTCATCTTGCAACAATCTTTGTTTGTCGTTACTGAAACGTTTGAACACTTCAAAATCCATTGAAACTTTCGCCTACAATTACTTTTTAAACTTCTGTATTCAAAAAATATTTACTACCTCATTTCTGCCTAGGCTGTAGTTTTTGCAATCCGTTTTTTTTTCAAAACTACCCACATGAATTTATTTAATATTCACGACAAATAAAAAAAACACCTCTTTCTTTTTGCGCCGTCTGAGTAACCTCCTTTTTCCTGCTCCTCTTTCGCACTGACATTCTTTAAACACTTTCGAGTTAGGAAACAGTGCGCACAGTTTCAACAAAACCATTCATAGGACCGCCGCACGCGCTGATCACAATTCGATTGTCAATAGAAAAATGCCTTTTTATATGTAACAAAAACAAATGACTCAATAAGATAAATCGTATTCTTTTTTCAAATGGGCCATCTGTCAAACACAATGATATCGACTGATAAGTGAGTGTTGAATATTTGAGATAAACATTCACAGATGGTCGCTGAGCAATGCAATATAACATGATTAAGTTGCGCAAGTATTTATTTAAGGTACCGGTTCAATTTGAACATACTAACTTTGTGCGATTTCATGTCAATATTGGCTTTGTCGTAGGTGGGTAAATAAACTGAGGTTAGGTTGAACGAAGTGTGGCGTAATAATTGTGCGATTGTGAAATATTATAGGTAAGGTATGATTGAAATTGGTGATAATGTTAAAGGTTGAAGTTATGACCTCAAAAGAAGGTCTTCTTTCAAAAGTTGCCATCTAGTAATTGCAATTACTTTTTGCTGTTGGTATTCTAATAAATAAACAAATCATAAGGTAACTAATTAACTGATTATTTTTTAAAATACTTTATAGTAAGTTAGTACTTATTAGTACTAGTCTGTTAAAAAAATAAACGTACCCTAATTATGTCGTTTACGTACGTTTATCTTTTAACTGACTTCAAAAAAGGAGGTAACTCAGTTCTATATTCTATATATTTTATGTGTGTTCGCGGATAACTTCGTCGTTTATGAATCGATTTTCTATTCTTTTTTCTTGTTAAAAAGATATACCAAGCTTGGTACCATGATAAGGAAACTAGGATCTGATCTGAGGGGAACCTTTGAAAATCCTAGTGGCGACTAGAACGTTTGTTAATTTTTCATTAGGTATTTTAAAGCACAACTATTTAATAAAGGTCTGGAATCGATTTGATGATGGAGCTGAAAGACAGTCAAGGGAAGTAATCAACGATTTACAGGAATAACCTAGTGTTCGGGCTTGATTAAGAACTTTACAGCTGGATGGGTTGTGACTGTCAGTCATTAGGGGTCTGATGATGAAGACGAAGGACAGTCAAGGGAACTCCTCAACGTTTTACACGGGCTGATGATGAAGACGAAGGACAGTCAAGGGAAATCCTCAACGTTTTAAACTGGCTACCTTGTGTATATATACTTGAAGTCTGTTGTGTTTTTAGTTTTTAAAACGTAATTATTGTAACACTAGCTACTTTGTGTATATATACTTGAAGTAGGTTGTGTTTTTAGTTTTTAAAACGTAATTATTGTATAGTTTTACTAGTGTAAATGGTTTATGTTCCGTTCTAGTTCTATGAATAAATAAATGTTATAATGGCATATGAACTTATGTGTTTTTTAAATCTGCCTACATCTTTATTCCTTGACATTCCAAGGAAATATCATACTTTTAAAGTATGAAGCCACGCCAACATAATATGTGATTAAATAGATCAACACAGATCAACTACGAAAAACTAATACAAGAGAGTTTATCCATTTCAAATCTATCAGTTGTCTGAGGGCAGAGCAACATGAGACCATGTATTCTTATCGATAGTATTATAGCTGAGGTTAGTCACCTTGAGCAGAGTAGAGTTGAGGTGTATAAGGTAGTTGTATAGATGGGCATGCGCGTGTGGGTCGCGCAGTAGATTGGGGTCGCCCAGTGCGGCCAGCATGCGGCGCCATAGTGCAGCCGCCACGTCGGGCAGCCAGCCACGTGCCCTCCCCCCCATCACCACGCCGATACCCGCCCCTCCACCGCCCCCGCCCCGCCAGCCCTCCGCATCGCCCTCGCTCTCCGTCCACTCTGCAATACCAGTGAGCTGATGCTCAGAAAGTGGGATGAACCCGAAAGCGGTACGTTTAAAGTATTAATACATTATAAGTATTTAAAGACTGGCTTGTCGGCTCAGTTGGTAGTAGGTCTGCCTTTGCGCTGTGGACTGAGGGTTCGATTTCCTCCCAGGATAAACATTTGTATGATGATAGGTGATTGTTCCGTGTCTAGGTGTTACAAAACATCATATATATTTAAAAAAAAGTCAAGTCAAAGTCAAGTCAAAAGATGATATATTAAATACAATCACAAGGATCACTTTGAAACGTCTTACATACTAGGTGAATTTAGGTGCCAATTCATCCTAACCCAAGCTCTCGAGAAGAATTGGCAAGAAACTCGTCTTGGTCCTAGCGCTTTTTTATATGATCCATCTTATAACTATCTTAACTACGAAATACTAATACAAGAGAGTTTGTACATTTCAAGTGTGTCGGTTAACTGTCTGACGGCAGAGCGACATGCGGCCATGCATTCTTATCAATAATATAGTCATTTATATTATAAAAAGCTTTCTTCAAAAGACTACCTTTAATGTATGCTTTAAATTTCTTAATAGGTAGTTTAGTAGCATTTTCAGGAAGATTATTATAGAAGCGTACCGTGTTCCCCATAAATGACTTATTAACTTTTTCTAGTCGAAACCTAGGGATTTATAATTTATGTTTATTCCTAGTGTTGATTTTATGAAGGTCACTATTTTGCTGAATCCCATCTCTATTTTTATGAGTGTATAACAAATTTTCATATATATATTGTGAAGCTATTGTGAGAATATTAATTTCTTTGAATATATCTCTCAAAGATTCTCGTGGTTTCATTTTATAAATGGCACGTATTGCCCTTTTTTGAATTACAAATATTTTACCAATATCAGCTGCTTTCCCCCAGAGAATGATGCCGTATGACATAACACTATGGAAGTAACTGAAATAAACTAGTCTAGCTGTAACTTCATCAGTAAGCAACCGTATCGCACGAACTGTATATGCAGCCTACCAGCAAGTGTTTCAATTTGTGGTCCCCACTGTAGTTTTGCATCAATATTAAGACCTAGGAAGATCGTGGAATTTACAAGATTCATTATTCCATTTATTTCAAAAAATAAAATAAAATTAGTAAAATTGGTAAAAAATAATAATAATGGTGGACAATGCACACAACACTATCTAGCCCCAAACTAAGCTTGTACTACGATGACTAGATGACTGATAGCATGATGGTACTTTATTACACCCAACCAGACACTATTATAAGACAATGCACATAACTTTTGCCGAATACTGTGTAAAACTTAATCCTTTGTGTAAATTGTATTGCCTTCCTAAGAACAATTATATATCAATTAGCTACCTATTGCGGAAGAACCTGGTGACTTGTATTACATCTCGGCCCCACAATACAAGCTATGGTTAGTCCATAGCTTGTATTGTAGTGACTAGATGACTGATAGCATACTTATATATTTTTAACAGGTGCTTATGATACTTTATAACACTGTAACTTCCTAAAGTGTTGCGTACCCCGGACCTGCCATCTTAAAATCGCATGATGGTGACGAAATGCCATAGTAAATACGCCACAACTAAGCACGATGTTACTACATATTTTATGGATAATATTTAATTGATATACTATACACTATTATTAAGAATTAATATTGAGCCTCGTTACTGAACAAATAGCGCCAGAATATAAATGACTTAATTAACTTATGTAAAAAATATAACCGTCTATCATGTTTAAATCTCTGTACCACTATGTATGGAAAACGAGCAAATTATAGCTCTTAAAGCTGTATATTGAGTGTAGTTTAGCCTCTCAAGCGTCGACCCGATCGCTCTCCCCCCCGCGCGTGTGGTAACCATCATGGCGGGTAGTTGCAAAATAGTTGAGAAATCTGGATAATTTCCCAGATTTCTCAATTATTTTGTAGGAATACCTAATAACATCTATACCTATTTGGATTCTTACTAATTAGAGTATATATTAGAGTATAAATATTCTTAAGTTCCCCAAATAAAATTTAAATGATGTTCATGTAATGTTTGAAAACAATTAAAATTAGTAGTAGTGAATATAATTTAAAAACTAGACATACATTTTTTACCTTATTTTAAACCTAGGTATATTATTTACAAACTATAACTCTAAAAAAACACATTTACATACATATTTTTTACAGACTTAAACAGCCAACCGCTCGAAACACCGCGCGAAAGTGCTAAAAACACCGCGAAAAATCCGCGAGCGCGCGAGTGACGCAACTTGAAACAACAATGCTGATATAAAATTCTACTAAGTTGAAGCCGTCCATTGACTTTATCGCTAGCCTATTCTATCCCGTACACATTGACATAGACGCAAGCAGGATAGCTATATTTATCGTACTGTCGTACTTATTTATCGTATGGCCAAAACGCTGCGTCCCAGATTGGGTCGCATACCACTCAAGCGAAATTGACGCGACCCAGATTGGGACGCGTACCACTCTAGAGGTTATAAATGCGTCAGTTATAAAAGCGGTAAATAAATGAAATGAGTTGCAACTTACTGTATAACCACTCACCTACGTTGCCGCCGTCCGACGCCAGGTCGATCTGCAGCGGCGAGTCTTTGATCGAACTACTCTCCACTCCGCTAGAGGGCGCGGGCGATGGCGACCGAGACCCTAATGAAACCAGCAATGTAACACATACAATTGGTTCAATCACATTTATAAAGACACAATACAATACAAGATGATACCCTCATGAAACCAAGCAATGTTAGACTTACAACTATTAAATCACATTTAGAAAAACTGTTCCTAGCAAATGTTACATCTACAAAAGAATTACAGACCACATCGAACACAATATTACTACAAGGATTCACAGATATTCGCAATATCGTCTTCCCAAGCGAGTCGTACCTGAATTAGGCTAGAACAGAACCATACAGGTTTAGAGACCGCCTGATGGTAAGCAACTCCAGAAGATTACTGATGCTTTACCTGCTAATGGCAACCAATGTCAAATACAATGAGAGGCCTATATTAGCTGTGGATGATAATGATGTACAGCGGGGCGATTATGGAATTCTGATACTATCAAAACTTTGATACTAATCGCTTTTAGTTACTATTGATGAATTGATATTACGGCAGGTTGATGTTGATTTTCATACATGCTGTCATATGAATAGAAACCTCAGACCAAATAAATGTTAAGATGGAGCACCGCGATCAACCATAATAAATAAATTCTGTGACACTTCTTGTCGCGGAATATGTTAATGTTTTCTTTTTTGTAAGATGTTTTCTAGACGACGACATGAGAGAATACTTAATAGTACAAGTATGTATGGATATACTAAGTTTCGTTAGATGTGTGTGCGTGGGTGCGTGTATTTACACAGAGGAACATGGTTTTGAGGCTTCATTTAGGTTATTCACGGCCCTCTTGTCTAAATATTTATTTGGTCTGAGATAGAAATCGAACGTATGTAATAGTAATCCATCTTGTCAAAACTGGTTCTAATTACAATCAAACTAATGATTGAAATTATGCAGATTGCTATTTGAAACTGATAGACATTGGTTGTGTCAAAAGTTCCATAATAGCCATACAGATAACCCGAGTAAAAACTGTGTTAATATCAAGGTTAAATCACATTTACGTACCACTAGCGGAGTCCCTTTCATCATGATTCGAGGAAGTTCGCAACGAGTCTAATGAATACCATCTCCTTGGCTTGATACTGATTCTTTGTTCTTTGGTTTCATCTGTAAACAAAGTACATCAAATAAATTTAAGTGTAGTAGTCAATGTGACTGGGCTCAATGGCTATGAAGTGAATCAATGGGGGAGAAGGCATGAGACTTCTATCTAAAGCATGCTGAACGTAAGTTGTTATAGTAGGCAAAAGTGACCGAGAAGTTATAGTCGCGATTGAATAACGTAGTCTCTAACGCACGAAAACGATAACCAACTCAAACCACAGCTGCGCTATCTCTTAAAGCCGGTACCCTTGGCAAATAACCTTGAAGTATTTTGAAAGGCGATCAAGTAGCAATTTTATGAAAAAAAAAAACGAAATATTAAAATAATTTGAACAGGTAATGCTTTAATTTTACAGAATTCATGAAAACAAAAACGATTTGAAATGAAAATGTTGGGAGGCAAAATACTGAAAATATATACAATCCTTTTTTAATTATTATTCCTTTAATTAACAAGCAGAAAGCCACTAAATCGAAATATTTTTTTCATATTGCTGTCATTTGCTAAGGCTACCGTCTTAACATTGATATTTTGTTGGAAGGACATGCTACAGTACTGCGACGAAAGCTTGGCACCTGAACGACGTTCGTGTTTCAGAATTAGTACGATGCAACCAATATCCAGTTGTCCCACGAGTCGTCAGTCACTTGCAAGCTTCTTGCAAGAATTTGGATTTATATAGAGCTATTCACACCCCACATTTTATAGCAGTAAAATTTTTTTGCATTTTTGCACCCATTTTCGATGGTGAATTTATAGTGATTGATATTGGTTTCAGAAAGGATTCCAATAATTGAAAAAGCATATGTGCAATTCACACGTGGTAGAAGTGAAACCTTTAAAAATTTTGACCACAAAGAGAACCACAAATATAAGAAACACTGTATAATGCTTCCTATCTCATTTTCTCCCAAGTTAAATCTTATGAATTTATGTGTCTGTCCTTTTTACTGTCGCTTTTTCGTTTCATCGACTTTCAAATCACAACGATGCTAAAGAAGATTTCACTTCAAAAATAAAAGCTTATTAAGTCAGAGTTTTGTTAATAATAGTAACGTATATCTTACGCAAGCGTTCAAAAACAATGAGTGTATATTTCGTTAATGTTTAAGACCGCGTTGTCAATGCAACTGGTATAACTAGATGATTTCTACAAAATTTTATTGATTAAGAGAAAATCACTAACGAATATACCAGTTGACGCGAAGGGGATGTGCAGTTTTTATTCTACTTTCAGAATGATTATAATAATGCACGATAAAAAATATAAAATAAACATCATAATTGTTGTAACAGCTTTAGATAGATATCATTAACGGGCGTTCGTATTTCCGATGATAGACGAAATTTGCTGAGGCGCCAAGCTTAAATCATAGTACTGTATACATTACGATTTCTAACGAAAACCAAACTGAACTTAGCGTAAACTGACCGTCTAGTTTATGTGTTTGCGTATGTTTGGTGAGATGAGGGTCGCTGCGGCACCGCGTCAGTTGCCGGCGCGTGCCCTGCTCCTTACGCGGGTGTGCTTCGTTACTTGACTTGGGAGATTTTCCTGCAAAAAAAAAATATAAAAGAATTTGTTTGCAAGTAAAAATCAAGGCTTTGTAATAGTCAAAGGCTTTGTAATCTCTTTATTTTATTAACTACCGAAGAAAATAGAGGAATGATATGAGATTAACGCGTGTGTTTATCTGTTTGTGACATCATTTTTCATAAACTGATGAACCGATAGTGATTTAGTTTTCTGGTTTGAAAGATCTTGATCGAGAATGTGATTGACTAATATTTTAATAAAAAATAAAATAAAAATGACTTTTAAATAAAAAGGACGCAATAGTAAGTATAGGATGCAGTATAGGGTGTTTCCCTTATACATAATTACTTGTAATTTTTAAACACTAGATGTAATGTAATTGTTTTAATGTCAATTAATAAAGACTCCAAAGAACCAAAACAGGGCACAGACTACTAAACCAAATTTCGTACAAATCAGTTCAGCCGTTACGGCGTGATTGAACCTCAAACAAACATAATAAACATCGTGTCATCCACCCAAACTAGATGGCGCCACCGGAAAAATTGTAACGCGCTCGGTGCATTATAGAATTTGCAATTTATGTAACGAAATTTGAATTTGTATTTTGATTTGCCTGATCTACAGATTTATAATATTATAATAGTTAGAGTTAAGACAAGCCAGTGCCAGGTGCACGAAAGGATCCTCCGAGGCGCACTTTAATCCTGTCACCATACAATTCGAAGTAATTAGAGACACGAGAATAAGTGGAGGGACTATTGGATTGATATAATTATTAGTATCTCTCTCTCACCTGGAGTGGGTGCGTTGTTGCTAACGGCGCAGCTGGAGGTGTGGAGGGGCGCGGGGCGAGGCAGCGGCGCGGAGGTGGGGGCACGCCGCCCTCCCCCCCGCGCCCGCTCGCTGCCCCCCGCCGTCTCCGACAGGTCTAACGAGTACACGTGTCGGGCTAACACGCGCGTTAGTGTTTCCATTGTTTTCTGATAACAACATACCATCATTAAATAAAACAAAAAGCCTGTTTATTCCTTAACTTAAATAACATTATCATTCTAATTCGTATTAGTAGGTAGATACTTAAGTATGTTGGTAACTATTTATAGTATTACAATAATGTTAGTATCATTAATTATTTTCTATTACTTTTATTTCTTGTATTATTAGACGTTTTTATGATTAATTATTTATGTTTGGAAAACCAACAGCTAAAAAAACAACATAGTACTAAAAATAGAAACAGAGAGCCAATTACAGGTATATATACACACGTATACAGGTACAGATTATATATTCATTATATTATTATATCATTATTTATATGTCGAAGAGTAAACGAAATAATATGGAAAATAACCAATCAATTAGTTTAAAATATTACTTGATTAATTTGATTGTGTTAATAAAACTAAACTTAATTTTGTTGATTTCTGAAATGTATTAAGTACCAAGATGTTCATTTGATTTTTAATCTTAATCTTTAAAATTGCGACATGATTTCCGGTTAGCCATTTCCGTTTAATTATTATTGTAAGTTCATTTCCGTTTCCATTCGAATTAGTTGGGATTTGACTTGGTATTTTAAAATGTCATGAAAGCGGAAACGCAGACGTTGCCAACGATTTCCGGGGCGTCTGGATTTGATCCAGACAAGTCTGATAATGACCCACGTGCCTGGTGTGACACTGTTGACCTTTGTTTGTCGGAACGTAACCTCAAAGGAAGTGTTCTGATAATGGTGATTAGTAAGGCTCTAAAAGGAAGCGCATCACGTTGGCTATCCCAGGTATCGCACGGAGGTATCACTTGGTCAGAATTCAAGGACCTGTTCAAAGCACGATACGATTATATTGAAACACCAACGGCGACGCTTATGAATTTTCAAAATGGTAAACCTACGGAAGGCGAATGCTTAGCTGCATATGCGTCTCCTTTAATGACCTTGCTTTTATCAGGGTGGCAAGGTATGACTACAGAGCAGATCGCCATTGCTACGGTACTCTCTCACGTGGCACAGTTTGATGGAAGATTACAACGTGTGGCCTTTACTATAGACATTTCGACACGTGACAAAATGCAAAAAGAACTAAGAGCTTTTTCATTCAAACGAAAAACGAGCACGCCAGTTCAAGAAGGACAGCTTGACAGCAAACGATCGAAACCATTCGTGCCGAACATAATTACGTGCCACAACTGCGGTAAAATAGGACATCGTGCCAGTGACTGCCGACAGCGACGTGATCGGATATCCAGTTTCCAGCCTTCAGCAACAGCTGCTACTAAACCTGAACGAGAGAAGATACTAGATATGACCTGCTTCAAGTGCGGCATCAAGGGTCACTATCAATTGAGATGTCCTCTTAACGCGGGGACCAGCAGCAGCCAAGGTATTTCAAGCAGCGAGACCCGATCAGCTGCCGAGGCCACTCGACGGGTCGACGTATGTTTTTAGGATTTTATGTTAGGGAGATTTTAGATCAACTGTGAACATTATTGCTAAATTTCATTCGCATCTAAGAAAGGGATTAATGTATGCAATCTGGATAACAACACTTGGAAATCGGATAATTTTAGCAACATCAAAACAGATTTACCTAATTAATATTTCTCGGCGCTTCTTGACACCTTAAATTGTTTTTGCTAGTTTATTTCCCACGTGTATAGCAAGATCACGAGTGGCAACTGCTCAGTTGGAGATAAGGTTAGTGGATCTGAACCGCATGGTTCAACGCTAGCCTTGCAGACATAAGTGCACAGGAGAAAGAGGTGGTACGAGATAAGGTAAGAGCTTAAGGATGCTGGTGTGATCCAGCCGAACTGTTCTCCGTTCTCCAGTCCTGTGCTTCTGGTTAAAAAGACTGATGTCTCAGACCGCATGTGTGTGGACTAAAGAGAGCTGAATGACAACACACCATATCTGACAGGTATCCTCTTCCTCTGATCTCTGACCAAATAAGTAGATTAGGTGGTGCAAAGTGGTTCTCGAGTTTCGACATGCTCAGTGGATATCATCAGATACCTGTTCAGGAGCCTCTTGAGGCGCACTTTAATCCTTTCACCACACTGGTTAGAAATAACTAGTGACACGATAAGAAGGATAACCTGTTCATGAGTACTCTGAAGAATATGTTAACATTCGTCTAGGTGAATAAACAGCAATCATGGCAGGTGGCGGTTGGTGATGTTCAATTGTCAATCGTAACGAAAGCAAGGTACCTGATTATCAGATTCCCAAAGAATTAGACTTGAATGTATTAAAATGGTGTTGATAATGACGTGACTAGTGACAGTAGTGACTGTTAACGGTGTATCCGAATGACTGAGATGCATTCACAATTGATGGACTGGTTGAAATGGCCGAAGGACTGAGCCAAGGATGCATCTGAATGACTGCGATGCATCCACAACCGATGGACAGGTTTGAATGACAGACCCGTGTGCAGGGTCTGAAGACTGAACTCTGTGACTGTTAAAATTAAACGCTGATGGAATGGCGTCAGACGCCTTTTGTGTCATTGATTACATTGTTTTACCAGATTAGAAATAGGATTACTATTTTTCTATTTACTGTGCCTGCTAGGCAGATTGGCCGAACGGATTATTGCCTGCGTTTTCTTTATTTCCAGGTCCTACACCCGAGGACGTGTGACGTCAAGATGGCCGTGTCGGAGAGTAAACGAAATAATATGGAAAATAACCAATCAATTTGTTCAAAATATTACTTGATTAATTTGATTGTGTTAATAAAACTAAACTTATTTTTGTTGATTTCTGAAATGTATTAAGTACTAAGATGTTGATTTGATTTTTAATCTTAATCTTTAAAATTGCGAGATGATTTCCGGTTAGCCATTTCCTTTTAATTATTTTTGTGTAGTAAGTAATTCGTTTGATTTCCGAGAATGTTGGTATTATTGTAAGTTCATTTCCGTTTCCATTCGAATTAGTTGGGATTTGACTTGGTATTTTAAAATGTCATGAAAGCGGAAACGCAGACGTTGCCAACGATTTCCGGGGCGTCTAGACAAAGCTTTTGTAGTACATCTTGCTTGTGAATTCAGTCAGTTATTTTGGAGAGTTGGTAATATGCAAGACGTGGGCAAAAGGCTTGTCTGTTACCGCATAATTCTATTAATAACGGCATAGTTTTTAAGAATAATCTGTGTTCAAATTCGAATAAAACTGTGAGCATTACGTGTTTCCTTTACTTCGTTGCCTGTAAAACCTATTAGCGCCCACAATAATGGAAAGTGAAGAAAATGACCACCTGATGTCGCACCCTCCCATGCCTGACGCGACATATATATATTTCACTTTGAGATATTTTACGTTAGTACATACTCTCAATTAAATCATGTGATGTATTTTCATGTCGCCTCAACCAAAACCTTTAAATTTGGCATAAAGTTGGAATTATTTAAAATTTCAAGTACTACTCAAATGTTATTTAGAAATCGTATTAATTATTTATGAAACATGATTCAAATTTATCATGTAATTAAATTGTATCACTTTATTAGTCCAGTCAAACTTTAATTGAATATAGGTAACCTAACCTTAATAAAGAGCCTCTCTATTTGGAATGTTGTTAAATAAATTATCAATCTATTTATCTATCAATCTGTTTCGTTACCATATGTTATTATAAGCAAGACACATACATGACTTTGAATATGGTTTTTAAGTATTGCGGTAATTTTTGGGACTGGAGCACGCCCTCGTCTGCCGAACGCGGTGCGACCGCATACGTAGTTGAATACGTCGCAATGAGATCTTGCTAACTGATTTACACATCACCACTATTGTCCCATCTATAATCGGTTAAATCAGTAAGCTATCTTACCGAAGTACATACTTATATCTGCTCACCTTGCGACTAGACAGGCCACCGTACTGTCATACAAAATGGACGTGTCATTGAATAACTTACCGCCCATTCTTTAATAAGGTCTTCCCAATGTGTGAGTCTAGTAAGCAGTTCCATAAAACTTTGCCACAGTTCTGGTTTTACAGCCACATTCAGATTCGCTTTGATCCACGTCACTATCAATGTTTGGAATAGCGCTGGCGCTAAAAATCCACCTAAAAACATTCATAATCATATTATAAATACGAAAGTGTCTCTACCTGCATGTTTATTACATTTTGACTGACTTTTTAACTCAGTTGTTAATAATTCTTCTGCGCTGTATGTTGTGGATACGATTCCCTTCCAGGACAAAGATTTAAGGGATGAACATGTGTTTGTTCTGTTTTGGGGTCAATTTGCTGCTGAAGCATACACGTACACATACCTACGTATAATTGTATTATTATTACCATGTGTGTTCTTTTCTTGTATTTCGTGTGTTCTATGCTAAGAAACAAATAAATGTCTGTCTATGTCCTATGTCTCTGTATATTATATCAGACATCTGGTTCCCATAGTTCAAGCTTTACTTAGTTTGGGGCTAACAACACCATCATACAAACAACAAACAAACATACAACCAACATCCACAAATATTTTTATTTTCATGGCTAAACGGTTGAACGGATGTTATGAAATATAGTATGGAGATAGATTGTATCTTGGGAACGGACATGGGCTACTTTTTATGTAGGAAAAACACGTGCGAAACAGCGGGCAGCAGTTTTAAATACATATAAAAATCGGCTTATAGACAGATATATGATTTGACGGCCTACCAAAACTATATCATCTGTAATCTATATATATATAAATGTTATGTTGGTTTGTGTACGCTTCAAAAACTCAAAAAGTTCTGCACTGATTGAGCTGAAATTTTAGCATGATATATAATCTGCATCAAGGATTGTTTTTTTTTTGTGTCACAGCGAAGCGTGGTTGGGTACAGCTAGTATAGAATAAAGTTTTCTAGCGCAATGTATAGTTGTGATAAGACCCTTGGACAAGTTTTGCTGGGTACCTCGCTCTAACTAAGTTTGCACTTGTATGTAGACGTGAGGGATCACTGCTTCAGCTAGTGCCAAAAGGTAGTGTTGACAAAACAGATTGAGCCATGTATACAGCTAGCATGAATAAATGTAAATTTATTTATGACTTTTTTGAATAAATATTTTATTATTATAAAGTTTTCTACTTTTCTGTTACCTAATGTGTCTTGTTTCCGTTTTGGAGGTACCTTAGTTAGTACCAACGATGTGATTTGTAGTAAAACTAACAACAGTTGTTCCCTGAAAAAAGAAAAATACAATAAGATCTACTCAACATACTCATACAATATTAAATGGTCCTTGTGATTTTACTGCATAAAGAATATTTTGATTTGATACTATGTAGTTTATCAGAATAGATAGATAGATAGATAGATAAAAACTTTATTTGACACAAAATAAGGTACAAAATTAAATACTAAACTTAACTACTAACACTAAAAGAAAAATTAAATATGTACACAAGTTATAACTAACACACAAAGTAGTTAAGAAGCAAGGTCTGTGTAGTAGATATGCCAAAAAGGACCAGTCTCAGCTTAGTGTTACTCTTCGCCATTAGGCGTAGGGCAACGCTGGTTTTCAGACTGGGCCTGTGTAGAAGTGACTCCACGAACAGAGAGTAAGAACACAACTATAATATCAAACGTACCAAGAGTTGGCGTCCATAGCTACATGCATAACCATGTATCTGTATATGTTGAGGACTCGTTTGCACGTGTCTGTCTGTTCCTCCAAGAGTTGTTGCTGGCTGAGCGCGCCAGGCGGCGCCACTGGTGATGGCGATGCCAGGAACACTGTCGCCGCTTGCGTCATGAATATTTGAAGAACATTCTAGAAATAATCAATAAATATTGGTAGATAATTCACACAACACCATCTAGCCCCAAACTAAGCATAGCTTGTATTATAGTGACCAGATGACTGAAAAAATATTTCTATAAGTATTTTGAAACACATACTTATGATAAGTATGTACTTTAAAACACCCAGACACAGAACAAACATCTGTGTTCATTACACAAATGTTTATTCTGGGAGGGAATCGAACCCTCAACCTACAGCACAGAAGGCAGAGCTACTACCAACTGAGCCAACATACCAGTCAATAATATATCTATATTGTCTATGGCACAGTGTTTAGTTCGTTGCGAACATTCTTGAACCAAAAATTTTGATCGCTTTTAAAATATATATTTCTGTAAAAGATGAAGTTTTAAAGTGTCAGAAAAGTTGTAAAATAGATTTGGTATCGGCATGTCACGCGGAAGGAATGAGATGTCGTAAGAAGGGTGATAGATTTGAATGGATATAAGACTAGAGATACACTTGATTATTTTTGGCCGTCTTGCAAAGCAAACATTGCACTCTTATATATGTATATTATTAGTAAAATGCCGGTATCCTCATGATGCAAGCATTGTCATTACATGCACATATGCATTTTTAGAAAGGACAAATTCTATTTGTTGCACGAGCAGCTAGACGATTATGGTATTCTGATATTATAGGTATAGCAGAGGTTCGTACCCCTTGCGTTTATTGAAACAAACCAGTCAAGAACCATTTACGCTCGCCAAAAGTCCGTGTAACGCTGTCATAGGTCATCCTCAAATAGGCGCAACTCAGTGAATCGTATGTCGAGCGATGTGGTAGTTTAAATACAAGTTGTGTTGTACAAAGAGGTGTATACCTGCATCCCGGCGCGAACCATGACGTTGTCTCGGCTGAGTGCGCCGAGGTAGGAGTCGTTGCGCAGTCGACGCGGCGGCGCACACGGCTCGCCGCCGCTCACGGCTAGCTGCTGCTCGTATGTGTTCTCCACAAGGAACGGGGGGACTTCCGCCACCTGACATACATATTTATACTAATATATACTAACGGACCCGACAGAAACAAATTTACCATGATGTAAGGAATCATCCATAAATTACGTGAGGCAATTTTGGCGCTTTTTCGACTCTCCCTCACCTCTTGGTGAGAGGTCGTGAGATTTTGCTCGACCCCCTCCATCCATCCCTTATCTCTTGTGAGATTTTTGAAAATGTATATTTTAAAAATTATTATTAATGTATGTAACTGTGTTTGATTCCATTAGATTTATTTAAAAAACAATGTTCTTATAATATTTCTTTATACTAAATAAAGAAATATTATAAGAACATTGTTTTTTCTAAATAAAAAAATATTAACATAACATTGTGAAGACTAATAATTATGAGTATGTATGATTTAGTCATATTTTTGTGGAGAAACACCTAGATCCTAGATTTCTCGCAACTTTACAGTTTCTTGCGGGAAAAAAAAAACATAATATTTATCGAAACCACCCACCCTCTCCTCCACGTGAAATTGGGTGAATGAAACAGTGTCGGCATCCATCGACAAAATAATACGTGAGTAAAACCCGGAGGCCCAGTCCATTATAGCCCTATCCTGTTTCTGTTTAATTTATTTAGTGGTAAATAAGTTAGCCCACTTGTATTTTGATATTCTCGTAAATCTAGTAGATATATAACAAATTGGACATAGTGCAAGTTTTACTTGATTCTAAGTATTCCATAATCCATACGTACCAGAGTAGACTGATAAAAGCTTGTCATAAGTTGATGCCTTCGTCATGTTTTGAAACAAGTTATACTGAGAGGAAAAAGCTCATACATTTGATGATCACAGTTTTAATATAAGTGAATATATCACTTACGTTCATTTGTATCCAATCTTTGTAAAGTGCGATGACACGCCTCCCAGCCGCGGCGTGGGAAAACGGCAGAAGAAACGCCTGACGCAACACTTCTATTGTAAAGTCGACGTGTTCGCGGGATGAACAACATAGCACGTCGCGAACCACTTGCTCTGAGCTCAGCTCTTCGAACAAACCTGTACCTGGAACGGTCGAGAGATAGGTTACGAACTGAAGACTTATTATGCGACACTGTTCAGAAACATAGCAAGATCCCGCGACGATCAGACCTTCATTATTTTATAAATTGTCACTGGCTCTTGGGCTAAAACGTCATACAAGAAACTAAAGTGTAAAGAAAGCTGCAGTCAATGGACTGCTTCTTGGCAAAATTTACATCGAAGACTGATGCCATTATAGGAAGAAAGTTGCAATCAGAAACTTTCTGTTTGGAATTTTACACTATTCCATATAATTTATTGATTGGATTTTGAAGTGAAAACTTCTTTAACATCGTTGTGATTTGAAGTCGATGAAACGAAAAAGCGACAGTTAAGAGACATACACATAAATTCATAAGATTTAACGTGGGAGAAAATGAGACAGGAAGCATTATACAGTGTTTCTTATGTTCGTGGTTCTCTTTGTGCTTAACATTTTTGAAGGTTTCACTTCTACCACGTGTGAATTACATACGTGTTTTTATTTAGAACTGAAATATCTTGATAGCAAACAGTTTGAACACTTGGAATTCTAATTCAAATCAGTTTTATTCAATGTAACAAGGATCTCATTGAATTTTCTTACATGCTAGGTGAATTAAGGTGCCTAGAATCGTTGACTTTACCAGTTGAATATCTTTTATTCTTGCCTGATTCTAAGCTAGGATGCGGCGTGTTAGACACGGAATCATGGGACGATGCTCGACTGGAGTCCGAAGGGTGTCCAACAGTGAAGGAAGTCTCTTCTTCGTGGTGTAGCGACGCAGCCGGCGTGGGCGTGTTGGAATGCGGAAAGTGCGAGCCTGTACTGGTCATGGACGAAGGTCCACCGTCGCTGCCCTGCTTCTTCATGAAGTGTGCGTAACTCGCTACCCATTTTATGAGGGTCACTCTGCATATTACGTAGTCGTCTTCTAGTATGTTGTGTTGAACTGGAAGTTCTGGAAAAAACAGTATAAATTTTAAGTAGTCATAATAGCATTTTGTTGTGGCTTATTCAATAGTTTTTATAAAAGTACTTGTGATAATAATAAAAATGAAAAAATATATGTAAGAAGACATAATATAAAAACTTACCAAGGTTAGGTTTATACAGTGAGTTTTTAACATTAAACTGTGGACATATTACGGGTAAATAGTATATCCGAAATTTTTCCAATAAAAAAGCAAAGCATCTCATAGATTTCGCGTGCGACCGGTCGCGCCACTGTATTTTAGTGACGGACGTGGCCATTCCATCAAGGAGTATTTCAAAGAAATACTTTGTCTCATTGTCGACAGGTTTCTCACTAGCGCTCGGTGGCAAGAGCGGCTGTATATCAATACACTGGACTGGGTTCAAAGCATTTGTATCATGGAATATGGAGGCCGACACATTCGCAAGTTTGCCAATGATCCCTGCTGGTGTCTGTTCTACAATAATTCTCTTTGCGTTAGGATTCTCCGTTGTAGCAGAAAAATTTGGGTGGTGCATTAAATCTTCCATACTGAATTCATTGGACTCGTGCGGCGCTGCTGTGATGTCTATAGGTTTGGGATTGAGTGGGTATCCTTTGAGAGTAGCGCTCGGATCCGGCATTCCTGGTACGAGAGTGGCGAAGAGAAAGTGTACTTCCATCGGAGCATTATCGCCAAGTGCTTGATACCATAATAAGAAGTACCTAAAACACACAAGACATGAAAGAGATGGACCGTGTCTATCAATCATGTGATAAATGATGTAACCATTTACCTTATAGCCTCTGCTCTGAGTTTTTGCGAATTGCCGCTGTGGAGAAGTTTAGAAAATATTCGCGTCAAGGAGTGCAACTGCCATCGCTTGCCGATCAACTCTGGCAGAAGACATAATACTTTCTCAAGAAGGGACAGAGCCCCTTCCAATTCTTCTTTGCCAGCTTTGTGTACTAAAAAACAAAGAGTTCATAAAACCCAATACAGAGGTAAGCCTTTTGGTTAGTTTAATAATAAAGTCAAATGGATCATTAGAAAACTATTAGTTCGAACCATTGGATGACTATGAGTATTAGTAAATAATACACCTTTGCCCTTTTTTGATAGATTAAACATTCAACAGTGCATGTTCTTAAGAGCATAACTTTTTATAAAATTACATGAGTGGTCAGCTTTTTCATGAATAATGGTCAGAGATACATTCTCACAGCATGATTTAATAAATAATTTGCATTGCTATTGCATATGTTTTTGGCTTTGCATACATTTTATAACATGCATTTTATTATCATGCACATCTGTATGTTTCCATGTCATCATTACCCTTTGAAGGTACTTAGTAGAATACAACAGTATTTATGCAAAAGGTAATTATAAAATGTGTAAATAATCAATATATACATTACAGTTAAATTATTTTATGGGTAAACAAAATGCAAATTGAACATTGGATTAACACAAGTGTATTTGGGATTTGATTTATGTATCCATAGCCATGTAATGTTGTTTTAGCAGTAACATAGCTTCAGTTTTATTAGACAGATTTTAAGTTTAAATGGCGATCTTACAACTGACTTTGAGTGCATAACATCAACATTATGAAATAAGCATAAAATTTGCATACACAACATAGGACTAACCTTTATCTACTAGGATTATGTAAAATAAAAAATGAGTCATGACATGAACCAATGTTGAAACATTAGTGGGTGTTAAGCATTCCAATGATTTTTCATCACTGGTCTACATGTTTTGAGGGTAAATGCTCTGTTACTAAATATTGACAGAGAATATGCAACTCTGTGCCAAATCACTAAAGTAAATAATGCAGTGAGCAAAAAAGCTTCAGTACACACACTAAATAATCAACATTGTTGGTTAAGGAGTGGCTTTGAGAGGATCAGTGCATTCAAGGTGATTTTTAAATACCCAAAACTCACCAAGATGAAACGGAAGTTCTGTATCGCAAAAAGAGAAAAATAATGATAAATATCTAAGTTCTATATTATATTTCACTACTTAAGTAATTTACAAATTATTTGAAAGGTTTTTGTTATTAGAGACAAATAAAACTGCTAATTCTATTTTTGTATGTATTTAATGATGTTATTGTAAATTAAATGAAACTTACCTCGTTGACGCAAGTTATTTTCAGCTTGAATAAAATTGTCATACAGTATGAAGTAAACATGGCTAAAGTTGGACTCAAAGTATGTTTTGGCTTCATCGGAATCAAAGTGCTCTGGAAAAGTAAAAACATATTGATTATTATTGTAGAATACCTATCTACTGTTAGAATATACAATGTCCCACTTATTTTATCTTTTTTGTAGCCTTCATCATTTATTAACATTTACACAAGGTTTTGGAGCATTTTCAAAAGACAAGTGATTATGAATTATCAATAGTAGCTACCTAATATAGTTTTCAGGTACCTTCATAGTGAAGCGTAACAAATAAAACCTTAAATATTGTTGTTAACAAAAACAATGAGATAAAAGAAGAGAAAACTCAGAGATGTATTTTGTTGATATGTTGTTATTTATTATAGCAGTGCGTACAATAATAGGTCAGGATCAATAGGTACCTATGACTATGATCAAGTGAAGCAATACATAATGCTTGTTTGATTGGGAGCACGTAAATGCATCTCAGACTGAGGTAATAATTCATAACATAGCGGTCTTCAGTTCACACGAGAAGTTTATAATGTGAAGAAGTAAGTAGTATACAATTACAAAATACAGTTATTCTCGGCAAACTAACATGTACGGAATGTATGATACATTCTGTATAGAATGGTTTAATATGATCAAAGCTATGTTCTGCGTGTACTTTACTACCTTTTTACTGTTATTTCAATATAATATAACAGATATTTCTTACCTAAAACGATTTTAAGATGTTTTAAACGAGTTGAAGAGTCTTTCTTGGAGTCCTGTATTTTAACTGACGATTTCTTGACATCTTGATGTGATTTTTTAGTAAACATTTCGCTAACGTTTTATATTATGGTCATCACGCAGAATCTTCAGATTCTATTCAAGAAACTCAAAGTATTTTCACAATTTTCACATTGTTTCTCAAGTTTTCATTTCACTACATCCATTTTGACATTTCAAGACACTCAAAAAAACTCAGTTGACATCGTGACGTAAACAGAACGGTTTCAGATCTCGATTCAATCTTTGGAAAATCGATGCATTCTTCGATTTATTTTAATCGATTATTTAATGCAATGATCGATTTTGAGTTTACAAAATAATGAATAGGCTGGACCGAAAATCGATCTTGACCCAATAAGTTCCCTTGTGTCACACACAACTACAGAGTCTTGTAATGTAACACTGTTTGTACAATTTCTGGTATGCAAAGGTCTTTATTATGATATTTGGAAAGTTTTTATCTAAGAACCGGAAAGTTGTAGGTAACCTTATACATTCATTGATCATAGTCGCATTTCTCGAAGGGCTTCTCAGGTTAATAAAAGTTCCAATTAATTTTGCACGCCTATTTTTCAATAAAATTTATATTTTCTGCACCTACACGCAAAACTTTGACAAAGGGGACTGTAGGACGATATAATGCGAAACTTATCGGGATAAAAAGGCCCATTCACGCCTATTGCTAGGTGCAATGAGTATGCAATATCCTATACTAGGTGTCACCAGGTGTCACCTCACGAGATACCATAATCTGGGCACCGTTGTTTGAAAAATATTATTATTAAGTACCTACCTGTTCTTGTTAGGATGCGGAGTTAGGTTCAGTCGTCGCGCAGTGTGTTAGGACTTGGTAAGCAGTATTCGCTCATTCATTACGCTCCATTCACTCGTGCACCGTGACCGAGGTTGTCGAACTTGATTTTTGCAAATTCGATTGATTTGAAGTTGTATCAATATATTAACGTAATGGTGACCATGACATGGTGTTTATAACCCGACGCTTGCCACGCCCAGATGGTTTTTAACTGACGAGGGTCATGTCATCACCAATCATAAAAGTCATGGTGGCAGAGCCCTCTATGGCTTTACTTTGGAATGGTCCACTGCCCGCAAGAATCATTTTTATTGTATACTGGTTATTCATAGAGCGCCTGAATGTGTCTTCGGGCGTTCCAAGACACATGGGTCGTTGATTCACTTTCGGTTCGAAGGACCGTTTAAAAGGATGGAAACATCTCTAACGGATTCCTAATTGGAGTTTTTTGGATAACTTGTTAGGAGTAGAAGGAAAGCCACATGGTTTCACAAGATAATAATTATAATAATCATTAATAAATAGTAAAATAATCAAAATAGCAAGTGACTACGCATAGTAAAGGATTCCGAAGTATATAAGGATAAGAATGACTAGTCTAGGTCCCAAACCAATCCAACACCATATACCTACCTAGTTTGTAAAATAGAAGAATTTACAATAGGGCGTGCATGTTTTTTTTAGGTTTACAAATCAAACTTTTACTTATAATCTATTGAAATCTTATTAGCCGTAATAATTTTCCTTATAACTTTAGCAAAATATGCTACAATTTTGAAAACTTTTCAGGAATCCACAAACAGCATTTTAGCCGGTACCTAGGTGTGCCACTTCCAAGCTCAACCAAACAAATATCTGTATTGAAAAACCGTTGCGGAAACCTAGCAGGAATAGGTCGCTTAACCTGTTTATATAAAACAATAAATATCAGTTAAATACCGTGCGATATTCTTGCAAAAAGTCGCAAATTAGTTGACTGAATTGAATATCAATACTGGTGTGATTTACAATCAAATCAATTTCAGGTGGTACGAACTTCCCGTCATTCATAAAAACATTCTAATGAATGATTTAAAATAAAACATAAATAATAGTTATACCTACGGAATAATAACAACTCGCATCTAATAAAAATACAGAATAGTTTCCCTTTAGCTGAGACTGAGAATGTCCGGCCGGTCGTGTTCACTAAAATTATTATTAGGTATGCCTCAAGGTGTACATAATATGTAGGTACCTACCTACTACTACACTGAGCGATATATCATCCTGTAATAGTGTTCTTCTGCTGGTCCGCGTATGGATAGTGATTCTTGAATATTTATCCACCGATAGTTGGTCGAATTTTTAGCTCTTGGTCGTTTGCTGACCTTCGGATAAGAATCAGAGATGAGGCTCGTGTAAAGCTCACGCTTCCGTATTCTTATTTCAATGCGATTAAAAGCTAGGCTAGGTGTCTACAAGATTTGTTTGTTATCTAGATTTGTTTGGTGAAAATTGGTTTGAAAACTCTTGTCTAGACCATAGCTGGGTCTAGACCAGAACAGTTCTGGTCTTAGCCAAGCTTAGCTTACTTAGCTTAGCTCAGCTTACTTAGATTAGTTTAGCCTACTTAGCTTAGTTTAGCTTACTTAGCTTAGCTTAGCTTACTTAACCAAGTAGGAACCTGATACCTGTACCTGTATACCTAAATAGCACAATATACTATTTTTAGGTAGGTACTATACTGCCTACCTACATTAAAAAACAACTTGTTTTATGGCGGTATTCTGAGTAAATGACCTTATGCGTTTTGACGGGGCGCACAAATCACGATATTTTTATCTGAATGAAAATGGAATTAAAAAAACTTGAACGTACTATATTTCAATTAGAATAGAATAGAATAGAATAAACTTTATTGATTCACTGTGTCGGTATGTATACAAACACGGTAAATTTTTAAACATTAGTATCAACAACTACCCATCTTCGGCATACAATACAATAGTAATAGGTACCTATCTACTTAAGAACTTTGAAATGTCCAGCATTTATTTATTTTTTCACAATTTTATTACTTTTTAAGCATTACAATTTTTTTACATTAGTATTTATTTCAGTCTGCGATGAATACGCCACATAAAGGACCTAGTTATTTGTAAACTAGTTTATTGTCTTATTTTATTATATACATGTAGCTGCATAAACGACGTATAATTATTGTGTTTTTTAGACCTTATTTCATAATTAAATTACAGAATTACAAACAATTTGAAACATGGTAGTTGGTTGCAAAGTAATGAAAATACATATTTTTTTTTTTTATATTTTAAAATATAAAAATAATTGCTGCAGAAATTTGCTGAGGGTACCTACTGCCTTAATCAATCAATCAAAAAACGGGAATACCCTGGGGTAGCCCTGATTGTAATTTCCATAGCTTGACTTAAGAATCCGGCGAACCTCGCTCGCAACTTCAATTCGAGGCGCGTGCAAAAATCGCTCAGAATATCTCTATCTCTGTTTATATCGCGCGCGATAAGCGCGCGATAAGCGCGCGATTTGAGCGCGGGAGAGGCGCGGGACGCGGAACTACAATACGTAAATATAACTATAGTGACGTGCTTGTGTGTGTGTGCCTGAGTAGGTGTAGGTAGGTAGGTATACTTGTGCCATTGATAACAATTTGAAGGCGGTAGGTAAATAAAATAAAAGCTTCTATCTGCGGCTTTCTGAGATAAAAGTGGGTAACATATAGGTATTTTAATCGTCCTACATCTATGCAAAGTTTCGACCGAGGGGACGACCTCTGAGGCGCAGTGGGCCAAGGGCCGTGTCAGGCGGGTTCGATTACCGCTTTGGGACAAATGGTTGTACTATCTGCAAGTATTTGTCTCGGGTCTGGGTGTTTCTATGTATTACATGTATGTATTTACAAAAAATAGTATATAAAATATTATTAATAATAGTCCAAGCGGGGATTCAGGGATTTACTCGAGCGCGGTAGAAAACATAAAGAAGGCAACCTTGCAGCTTGTGAAGTACTCCCACCATACGAACGTCTTGAGCAGCCGATCAGAATAGTAAAAAAAAGTTGATCACCAGAAAAACTCGAGCGCGTCAGATTAAGGTAAAGTAAGTTATTTACATGCAATAATCTATTATATTTTATTTTTATTTTGAAATTAGTCACGAATCACAGAAATAACAAAATCTGCAGATTTGCACAAGCCGAAGTAGCTAAAATCATTAATAAAGTGTGGTGCATGCAGTTTCTGAGAACTATGTATTTCGCACATCTTATTATTTTCAGATTTCCATACAAAAACATTCAAAAAATAAAATTGACAACCCTTAATATTTTTGTCTACAACGTTTAAGTAAATGCGCTACAAACTTACATAGTGAGTGCAAATTGTCTGCTAAGCTAAGGTAGATAGGCACAGAACATTTTTTTGATAAGAAAATTAGCCACTGGCTAAGTAGATAAAATATTTGTTAAGTAACTACTTATTCAGCGACTAATCCAATTATTAATTGGAAAACAATGTTTTTAATTTTATGGTAATATAAGCAACTACTTAGATAGATTACATACCGTTTAATGTCTTTTCTTAGTTAGGTAGGCGGATCGGCGCCTTCTCCGTAGAATTTTGAAAATTGACAACAACAAAAACCACTTCACACGGTTAGTAGGTACCTATTCTAGGTACTACCTAGGTATCCGACAAAAATAACGAATGATTGAGTTAAGAAAACACATGGTTACTCGTAAAAATCACTCAATGGTCACAATGGCTTTTTTCAAACCGTCATATTCCTAGATGATGATCAGAACGACAAGGACTTCAAGATGAAGCGCGTGTATAATATTCTGACGCGCTTGTTAGATTCATATAAATACCTGCTCTAATATATAATATATTACACCTAATATCAAGATTTAGAAGTTTAAAATGAAAGTTAGTAAAATTACTGAAGTTAAATACCTACTTCTCACATGAGGAATTAAAGCTAAATGTAAGCAAGGATAAATTCAATAAGAAGAGAGAATAACAAATTTACCATAGTATATTCAATTTTCTTTATTCAATAAAATTACAAGGACCACTTAGAATCGTCTTCTTACATGCTAGTGAATCTAGGTGCCGGTTCCTCCTAACCCCAGTTCAAGAAGAATCCGGCAAGAAACTTGTCTGGTCCTAACACTTTTTTGTATGATCCTTTACAATTTTACACAACACAAGTACCCTCCTACAAAATAAACACCATAAGGAATATAAGGAAACAATGACAGAATAATTAACTGATACAAATGTATGTTGTTCACAAAGATAATATAGTTTTAAAGTTACCAAATAACCAAACACAGAATAACACAAAAAGTTAACGGTACACATATTAAATACACACAAATATATTTTAGTACAATATTATTGCAAGGCACTTATCTTTCTAGTTCGGTGGTCACTCCCAATCTACCCGTCTTAGGCTTTAACCTCGCCTTTTATACATTTTTGAAATATATACAAAACATCACACCATATTCATTATTCAACCAATCACAGAAGCCTATTAAGAATCTTAGTATAATAATGAAAGTTATTTACTTAATAACAATAAAAAGATGTTAAAATATAATTCATGAAACAATGGATTCATAGTTTTGCTATATATGTCTTAATAAAAGAATTATAACGAATTTACCGATTTAGTAAACAATCAAATGAAGGACTTGTAAATATCAGAATAATAAGAACAGAAAATAATAAAGTGAAACATTCGTTAATAAATCCAAACTAATTAATAACTGAAAAATAGTAAGAAAGTATATATCGAACAATGAAATTTACAATATATAACAATCATTGGATACTTTCGTTCTGAAATCCTAATTTCGTTCTCAAATGTGTGTGATGGTATAATCATTTTTATTACAATAATATTTATTAAAGCATATGTTAATTTAAACCAACTATAAAATAATAATATAAGTATAAAACTGTTTAACTGTTTATCAACTAAACTGTGCTGTGAACTAATTGAATGACAGGTGGATTTTTATTGAATTCTTACGAGTATAATTTCAATTATTCTGTCACGCTCGAGAAAATTTCAAGGTCACAATTTGCATTTTCAAAAATCAGCCATGAGTTTAACATCCCTTCTCAATGTCTGACTCGCTCGCTTGTTTTTTCCTATTTTCTACCACTTCGTACGGCCACCCCCACCATGCAAACCGGCAGATTAATATTTTTCCATTATCAGAAATAAGTGAAGCGCATACACTATTAATATCTGAAGCGCTCGAGTATTCCTTTGTGACTGTTTTTTTTACATTTTTGAAAACCTGTACATGCTCCCCACCCCCACCAGTGAAAGGGCATTTACAAGCATTTTTCCTTTTAGTATCTAACTTTCACAATCCAATAGGTCCCCATGACGCTCGAGTAAATACCTATTTAGCCTCTTGGGTAGGTGGTAGCCACTTATAGTAGGAGAGCCCTACTATAAGCGAAAAATATTCGTAAACAACGCCAAAGTCGTAGTAGTATGTAAGGAGGTAGGTTAAGGTTATTGTTTCCAAACAACAAAGCAAATCTCAATCCCAGTCAGTGGCACAGGTCAATAGCATAGAAAACAAACAAATACGTATGCACAGCACAATAACTTGTCAGACACTGATTTAGAAAATAGTAAATAATAATTTAGCTTCTCCGTCTACCATAGTAGGTAAGTACCTACTTAACTATCTATTTACCCCTAAGAAGACCTGCAAACAAGCCCCAAGCGCGGTGGCGTACCGTGTAAATACACGCTGCATTAGTGTGTGTGCATGCGTACCTGTCCGAACGATCACACAAACGAAGTCTCCTGTCCCTGTCCCATATCCGGGAACCTAGATAAATACTATTCGAATACAAATAATACAACAATATAGTAGAAATAGGCTTGAGTTAGAAATCATTTTGGTATTACGTTTGTATGGGTAATTCGTCCTCCGCTGGCCTCTTAAGTTTCGTATTATTATAATGCTAGTACATGGAAAGTAAGCAATAGGATACTTGCCAATATGGAAGACATCTTTCCTAACGAACCAGAAAGACGGGCAGAGCCTAAATCAGGGGCTTATAAAACACATACCTACTTACTTAATTAGATGCAATATTGACCTCTTGTGCTTATCGAAAACTTGTTTATATTGTAGGTACCTACCAACCGATGACGACTGGGTAACTACACCGCTTCATCTCGAACATATAACAGTGGCTCTGCAGTCTCTTATAAAAGTGCCCGCATTCGACGGTCCGTTGTATGATAGTGTATCTCGTCCTTAGTTCGCGTACACTGGTGTCCAAAATCTGTTATTAACAATTGATTAGTACCTAGTGAACCTAGTCATAATGTTTAAACAAAGAAGTGTTGTTTTTGTGAGTTTGCTGATCTGTGCGTCAACACAAATTCAAAACAGTAGCAAAAAAGATGTAATTGGTTTCCCTGAGTCTGAGGAAAATGCGGACT
Organism: Lampropteryx suffumata; assembly: GCA_948098915.1. Classification (NCBI taxonomy): domain Eukaryota; kingdom Metazoa; phylum Arthropoda; class Insecta; order Lepidoptera; family Geometridae; genus Lampropteryx; species Lampropteryx suffumata. The sequence continues at coordinate 8,758,446 of OX402563.1, forward strand.
TAAAAAACAAAGATGTAAGTACACCTATACTTAGTAGGTTATACTTGGTTACTTAGGCAAGTGATCTGTTTTATTGACGACCTCAGTGGCGCAGTGGCCGAAGGCCGGCCTGATGCAGAAGGGTTTGATTCACGCCGCGGGATATATCTTTGCATGATCTGCAAATATTTCTCTCGGGTATAGGTTTTTTTCTATCTATAATATGTACGTTTTAACAAAAAAAAAAGTACCTACCTAGGTATATAAGTAGTCTATCAGTCATGTGGTTCATATAACACAGGTCTGCTTACTTTGGGGCTAGATGATGCTGTGTGAAATGTCCTGAAATATTATTTATTTTATTTTATTTATTATTATCTTATCCCTTTACTTTAAAAGAAACAACATGTTATCATCATCATCATCATCATCACCTAAAATTTAAACTTACGTGACAATGTTGAGTAGGTACAAGGTAGGCAAAAATATAGGTGCTCGGTAATATCGGTGCCTTAAATTAATGACTTTCTCGATATCAACTTTCGCAAAATTCTGAGATCTGAAATCTCTGAATTTTGCATTTTAACAACTATTGAACAAGTCACAATGCCGTAGGTAGAATGACGTACCTACTATCTAAATCATCATTGGCCTTAGTAAATCTGTTGAAGATAGTTCAGGTAGCGTCAGTCAAGTTACAGAGCAGTTATTTGTCATTGAACATTTTCGTTCATGGCTACAGCAGCCTATGCGAGCATGGCAGCCACGACCACGACCACATTTACAACAAATAAAAGGCCCAGGAGATGTTACAGGGTTTGCGGCGCGTTAGTGATGTTTCTAAAAGTAGTTTTAAAAAAAGGATTTATGTTTAAGTATAATTAGTACTACTACACACTACTACATACTTGTGTTCTTTTATTTATTTTATTGTGTAGCCAATTAAGTTGGTAAATAATGTTAGGGTAGGTCTTAAGATAGATAATAATTGAATAATATATGTTTTGTAGGTTGTCTTTTTCTATTACTTCATCTTTTATATTGTTTAATGAAACATAGATGTAACGCTTTGGATATTTCTGTAATGTTACTATCTAAATAAATAAACTTGAACTTGAACTACTGGTGTGCTCTGGTAAGCTACGTATCAACCTAATGTTGGGTTTCCTATTTTCCAGAATCGACAGCCAGTTTTCATACCATCTATGTGCAAAGAGAACGAGCTATACTATCCTGGAGACCAGAAAGACGATTGGATATGCGATTGCAGGCCATGTAAGCGAAGTTACGCATTTACTTATCTATAAGTACTTATTTAGTTTACAGAAGAACCGCGGTTCAAGTAAACATTAGGGAAACACGCCAATATACACAGACACATATTGTGTGTGTTTATTCTCTATAAATATCTTTACCTATTTTATTATTAAAAATATTTATATTCCTATAAAAACCTTAGATAGATAGATGGATAAACGCTTAATGTAAACAGAGAGAACACAAAAAAGTTGCCAGTAAATAAAGACGGAAGTATACAAAAAGCTACATAACATACCTACTAATCTTACACATCATAATAATTTTTAACAAAAAAAACCAGCTTCAAACAGGAAACTAAAAAGTAAAAAATCCCTTGACTGTCCTTCGTCTTCATCGTCAGACCCCTAATGAATGACAGTCACAACCCATCTAGGTGTAAAGTACTCATCAATACAAATTAATCAAGCATTTTCGGAGGTCTTGATTTCTCTGGGATGCCATCATCAGCTCCTGGTTTCCTTTCATGGTACCCCCTTGGGATGTCTCCTTTACAACCAAAAAATAATCATCAAAATTGGTTCATAAACAACGAAATTACCGCGATCACACATAAAAAAATATATATAGGGTCGAACTGAAAAACGTCCGTTTTTAAGATTAAAAATACAAATTATGATAATAATGCCTATAATAAAACGCACAAAACATACATACAGTTTCTAGATAAGGCGAGATAATGGTTATGGACTTTGACTTTAAATATATGAATAAATTTAGATATGCGAATACAAGTAAGTTTCATAAGTGTAGGTACAGAATGAACAGTGGAGGCTTAGGTTATAAAAAAAAAAAAACAACCATTTATTCTACTACATTAAATTACATTTCAATAATAACATTTCTTATGATAATAATTTCCTTCCAATTAAATCATTTCCTGCTTAAATATAAATTGGTTTATATTGCAGTAGTCGCCTCTCTGGCGTAAGCCTCCCCAACATCTTTCCATAAATCTCTATTTCTCATTTGACTCATCCAGTCACTTTTTTGTCTGAATATATCCTCTCAACGTGTTTCGGACGTCCTCTATTCCTTTTTCTATCTCGTGGTATTCTGTAACCTTTTTCATCCATCTTGCGTTTTCCATCCTACAAAAATGGAATATTGGTATGAAGGCTTAGCTTAGGTAAGAATAAAAGAATAAGATGAAGTTCTTTTTGAAGACTTCTTTATTTTTCAGCTTTTATATATCATCCTGCCTCGGACAAGTGCTGGCCCGCTTACCAAAAGGGCCCCTGTGCTGAAAGTGAATACCTCATATTAAAGCAGAAAACTGATATCCCCGTCTGCGAGAGTAACCCTTGTGTTGCTGACGGCTTCGTGACGTGGAACGGCAAGTGTGAAAAATTGGGCACTGTGGGCCCTTGCAACTTCATGTACCCTACTGCAGCAGTACTGGGAGTTAACGCCACGTCAGTAGTCATTAGTTGTGTAAGGATTTATGTGCCCAGCAGAATTAGTGAACCTCTGATTAGTCTAAGTACTACGTGCCCCCCTGGCTGCAAACGAAGTATTAACGGCAAATGTGTTCCTTCGTAATAAAATCTACGTTCAGTACTTATTTGTATACATTTTTTCTCAAAAAAACTCCTGAATCCTATAATAAAACAGAATATTTAAAACAGAATAGAATACCTATATATAATAGAACAATCTTTATTGCACACCATTATTGGACTGCTATAAGGAACAATGTAGCTACACGGTATTACAATGGGCGGTCTTATCGCTTGAAAACCTTAGAATAGGATAGAACTGAATATAGCTGAATATAGGTGATGATAATAAGTGATTTCTGATGAAAATAATATGTACATACATACTCGTATTTACAGGATAATAAACAATGAAATAAGTTAATACCTAATATTACAAAATACATATTATAATACAGTCAAAGAAATATAATAAGTATACTATAAAAGTTATATAATAATAATAATTGTAACATAACTATGTATAAGACAACCATGTCTGATAAACAGTGATCGGAATTAGGCGGGCTAAAATACCTTAAGTTCTAAGAACAGAGGCAAAAAAAGTGAAGCCTTCCTTACTACAACAATTGTATTCGGCCCAATTGGGCCGAAAATTGAAACAATTGTCGCAGTAAGTATTTCAATATTGTGAACTAATTCAATTATTTTTTTTTGAACCTCAAAATCACCTCACCTCAATGTTATCTTTTCCCAGAATAGCCGAAGCTTGTTGTCTCTTTCTATTATATAATATACATTTGGACATTGGTTTATCACTGATAAACCAATACATCTATATAATATAAAGGAGAAGTCTACTCACTGACTTATTCATCACTAAATCCTCAAATACAAAATTTACTGATTTGAAATTGGCAAAAGTATTCTGTGTGTAGGCGCTCGCTAAGAACGGATTTTCCAAAATTGAACCCCTACGAGGGTGTAAAAGGCTCATCACGTTTGTATGTAAAGTCTTATCACTTGAACTTACAAATCTGTTACTTTGCTCAAATATGCTTTTTAATACAATGATAAAACACAAATTAAATTTTTATTGTCGAACAGACCCGAAACAATTGGGAAACGGTGGGGGTGTTAATAATTAATAAATTATTATTATTAAAAAAAAAACCCCCATTAAATATCTAACGGTGTTTCAAACCAAACCCGAGATAACTTTCTTTATAATAATATAAATAGAAAATAAAGAAGCATTGCGGGATTTTTATATACTACCTCTTGATGGGTGTAACCATATTGTTGGTATTTAAGATGTAAAAATGACGCACAATATATACGGGTACCTACGGGATATACAGGGCATCCCAAGACTTCATTTTGATTTTAACATCAATATAAACTGCATTCAAAGATTTTTGATTAATCATCACACCCACAGCAATCTTGGTATGTACTTAGTTTATTATTAAGTTATTATTATAATTTTATCTAGTGTCCTAAGCAGTGTCAGAAGCTTAAACAATCATAAAAAATCAAGTATAGTGTTCCCTGAATATGAATATAACTTTAAAAATAATAATAATTATTATCATTATTAAAATGACATGTGATTTGGCGCGTCTAATAGCATCTGGCAGTGCGTTCCATAAATGAACAGCTGGTACTGTACAATAATACGCATAGTATGATAAAAAGGGGTTTATCTCAAAAATGTTAGACTAACTGAAAATAATAAATAAATCATGCCAGACATTTCACACAGCATCATGTGGCCACAAAGTAAGCAAGCTTGTGACCACATGACTGATATACTACTTTTTTTTTGTAAATACATACATATTATACATAGAAACACCCAGACCCGAGACAAACACTTGCAGATCATACAGACATTTGTCGCGCGGCAGGAATCGAACCCTTAACCTACTGCGTCTTAGCCGGACCTTAGCCCACTGCGCTACAGAGGTCTTTCATTACATACGTAACATACAAAAATATACGAATGTATAGGAATAAGTTTGAATAATCCCTAATTCAAAAATTGAAAATTGATCTACACCCTCGTAAACTTGTTCGCTATAGAGTATCTAACCTTGTACAATGTGGCACGACCGAAGAATGCCGCCAGCTATGGCAACGTGCCATCGGCGTCGCCGCCAGGGTAGTCATGACAACTTAGTCCATACTCCATATCTACGCCCTTGTCAGTAGCGCGTTTATTTACCAATTACCACAATGGACATTGATGTGGTTGTCCACGCGCTTCTAGCGATTGTCGCTTTAATAGAGAACATAACTAAACTATTGTTCAAAATTACAAAAGCTCTATTCAGGTGGTGTAGCTTTAGTCATCTAGCGCCTTCAAAAGGTTAAGGTGGTTTGACTGACAGCACAGTGGAAAACTTTGAAACAGTTGTGCGAAGTTAGTGTATAAATAAATGAGAAAATGGAGCTTAAATTCGTATGAGGTAAGATTTTAAATGCGTCTCGTCAAACATAATTTATATTATAAAACTAGTTCTCTGGAATGTTATATCTACTTCTACATAATAAAAATAATATTTTTAAATCCAATATGCCAAAGCTAATATAATTTAGCAAACTACAAACCTGTTAATTTTTTTACACTGGTCAAAGACTGGTAGTATTTTGCTCGCAAAAACCCGTGTGCTCATTTATGGATGGCTGGCTCTAATCTGGGTTGTTAATGTTTGCTACACGCGGAGGCGGAGGGTAGCGAGCAGCGAATTATCGTTTAATTTCCATATAATCGCGATCAGGTAAGCTTTCCCTTATCGGAATTGATCGCTGACCTACATTGGACTACTTGACCACCCGCAGGTACCTACTACTTTCTTTACTACCTAGGTACCTGGACACTTTAGCACTGACCCAGCTTAGGTGACCGACCGCCCATTTTATGAAGTACTTCGGTCTTATATTGAACAAAATCTTATTTCCTGTTAATCTAATGTGATCGTTATATTTTTATGCGCGGCGAACTGTAACTTTATTACGCCATAAGCATTAAATTAATGTTTAGCCTTTTTATGTAGGTCTGTACCTGGCAAAACCCATGTGAATTTTTGATTTGTGCTCCGCCAAGAAACTTGCATATTTACCGAACATATGTAGAAAAATAATTTGTACCTATGTTCGGTAAGTATGCAAGTTTCTTGGGCTCTGCACAATGCTCCAGTTGTGATGACCCGCACGGACTGCAATTTACGTCAATTGATGACAGTATGCAATGCGCACAAGGGTAGGCTCTAGGTAAGCACATAAAGCAAATATCGTGAGGATAAAACCAGGTCGACTAGTGCCCTACATAAAATAAGTATTGCACTTTATTTTCCTTGCAATTTTTGTCGTGGCTATGATTAATCTGTGCTGCCTGGTTTGTAGGTATAGGTAATTATTATTAAGTATAAGTAATACATAACTAGAACATGAGTCTTTTCTATGGGCTATGGGATTTGTGTTCAGTGTAGTTACTTACTTTTATACTCGCTTGCAATATTCTCACAATATTGTATCCCTTACAATAGGTATTCTGCACGGTTTTATTTTTACAAAACGGATGGATCAATCGGTTAGTAATACTAGTTTGTATGAATCACTGGCTAACTTTGGTGACAGAGTTTAAAGGTCATTCAGAAGCCTCAAAAAAACAAAAATCGAAAAACAGGGACCAACAGCTTAACATATCCTCCGAAGCACGGAAGCGCTCAAATGAAAATTGCATTATAGTCACCCATTCAAGGACTGCATTCCCTGAAGGTTGCTTAATTTCGTTGATCTGAACAAACACAAATACAAATACAAAACTTTCTTTATTCAATAAAATCAAAAGGACCTTACAGATTCTTACATGAATCTAGGTGCCGATTCCTCCTAACCCCAGTTCAAGAAGAATCCGGCAAGAAACTCGTCTGGTCTTAACACTTATAAGTATGATCCATGCCAATTTTGTTACGGATGCCAAGTCAAGTTGGAGCAGATTCATCCCAAGCTTTTTTGTCATAGAATAATCAGATATTTTATAAATGCTTTAATAGACAGTTTCTGTTTAATTAAGTTTTTACATTTGGCAATTGACAAATCTAACACGTCGCTTGGGTTAGGACCTTGTTATAGAAGCATACACTTTGCCCTATAAAAGACTAATAACTTTAGCGAGCCTAACAGTGGGAACAGCGAACGAGTTAGCTATGCCACGAGCGTTTCGTTTATTTATTTATTTATTTATTTTAGGCACACAATACACGTTACAAACCAATTAAAAATACATATGTATAACTAGAATACAGTTTTGACCTGGTTTGGAACATAACTTTTGAGCGCACAGTAAAACAATACAATGTGAGCGAACAAAAAGCACACACAAAATATGTTTGAGGACAAATTACACAAAAACAAAGAAAGAAGTATTAAATTAAATCGATAACATATAATAAAGATATTTAAAGTATATAATTTTTAACAGTAAAAAATCCGGATCCATCGTTAAAAATAAATTAGGTAGTACATAAGTATGGGTATAAAATAAAAGAAAGGTAACTATGTAATAATTATAGTCGCTGCCGTACACAAAACGGATCTTTAAAGTTCGCATCGAGGTCAGTGGGTCATTCTCCAGATCTGAGGGCAACTACGGAAAAGCACGAGAGTTTACTCTATAAGTAGGCCACGCAGTGCTTGCGTGAGGAAACAAAGGCAGCATTATAAAACAGCAGCAATAAAATATATTTGGTCAGCTTACCTAGATCCAAACAATAAAACTGTTCAAAAGTATTCCTAAGGGTTTAAAAAACTAGATAGGTACTTATGTAGTATATAATTATGTAATAGTATGTATTTGTCTCGGGTCTGGGTGTCTCTATGTGTGTACCGAATATGTAAGTATTTACAAAAAAAAAAAATTGGGTTTGCACTCCGGGAGTGCCGACAGAAGTGAAAAGTTATTTTGGCGCGTTTGAGTTTAGTAATAAATCACTTCAAAATCTGTAATTATGGCGACTGCCAATCAAATACTGAACGAACACAGATGATGCAATATTTTTTGTTCAGAATGTAGATAATATATCAAGGAACCTAACTCAGTAAACTTCTCCATACAAAAGTAGACTGTAAACATGTGAATTAAGGTTCATAATCCATTTGAATCCAGAGGTTTTACCTCATCTAAAAATATGCGTACCGCGCTAAAAGAAGTTTTCACTTCAAAAAGTATATAAGTAGTATATCAATCATGTGGTACCCATAACACAAGCTCTGCTTATTTTGGGGCCAGATGATGCTATGTGAAATGTCCGCGATTGTTTATTTATTTATTATTTCAGTCACCAGGTTCCTATAGTTCCTTTGCTTAGCTTTGGGCTAGATGAAATCAAAATAATAATAATAATATCGAATAATACCGGACATTTCACACATTATCATCTGGCCCCAAAGTAAGCAGAGCTTGTGTTACGGGTACCAACATGACTGATATTGGTGGCAATTCGGTTGGTTCATTTCTAAAATTAGGAATTGTCTAAAATATATTTTAGTCAGTCATAGCATTTGTAAAACCTATTCGGTTGGTACCACCTAACTAAATTAGGAACGCTTAATTAAATTAGATAAAATTATATTAGGATAAGTTGGTAACAGCAGAATACCCAAGTTTTATTTGACATTCTAAACCTAATTGTAGCTAAAATTAGTTAGGATGCTGCCAACAGAATTGACGCTATTGACCACCAATATTAAATTATCTAGTTATAAAATTTATTTGATTTTAAACCAAAAGCAAACAATATAAAAAAAATATTCAAATCGTTCAAGCTAGTTTATACAAGTTTATACGAGACTATTATTATTGTGTCTATTTTGTAATGTTGCTAAATGTCCTACGAATATTCGAGTTTGGTTCAAAGTGATTTTCCTGTTTTTGTGTATTAGCTGAATGTAATAAAAATAGTTAGTCGGTAATAATAAACCTAGTTGACGTACGTACCTACCTACTATTTCAATATTTAAAAATTCTAACAAAATACCTGTGTAGGTATTTTAGCATACAGGCGTTAGATACACTCTCAAGTTTTTTTAGTGAGTGAGTTTTTTTAAAGTTAATCACTGATTAAAAGAATGTCATCCCTTTTTGTAAGATAGTGACAATTAGTGATTACGTTTTATAAACTAATAAAAATACAACCGCATTGAGAACCTCCTCGTTTTTTTGAAGTCGAAAAAGAAAACCGACTTCATTGAGTGAAATTTGAGCCCATAAAAGTACAACCGAAATGGTAACCTCCTCCTTTTTTTATAAGTTGGTTAAAATGCATACGAATTGAGAACCTTCTCCTTTTAAAGTCTGTTAAGAGTCTGGTTACGTTTTTATTTTACGCTTCTTAGTAAGTACCTTATAATTTTTCCAAATTAGTAAACACCATTGGAAAGTCACAGGAAAGCAAATACTAAATTTTGTTTACTTGGGTGACGTATTTATATCAGCTATTTTGATTTAAAAACCGATATTGATTTGAACCGTTATTGATGTAATTTCTATGGCACCAATCGAAAAAATATACCTACCCTGTCACATAACAAAATATTCTTTCAAATTGAGTCATAAATTACGGAGTTATGAGGTTGAATTGAGCATCCTTCTTTTTTTTGAAGTCGGTTAAAAATACAGATAGCCACCGGACAGGACCCATTGATCACGCCATGTAAGTACCTACCTACTTATCCACAGGAATGTCAGTTAACTCATTCACTGCCACCACGATTTTCTTGAAGTTTATCGAGATGCCACCGTATAAAACCGCGGACACGCTAGGCGTGCTCGCGGCATTGCTTAGAAAAACAGATTTTAGTAAGTAAATTTATTATAACGTAATTCAAGGTTCTCAAACTTTTTTTACTAAAATTCCCATGCATAAATGAATAAAGTTTTATTGTGAACTGTAACATTGGCATTGTTAACAGTGCAAGTACATTTTTTTTAATAATATATTGAGTGACAATCATATTTAAACATATTTTCAGTCTTATATGAGTGAATTCATCTAAATTATTAAACCGATAAAAAGCTTTGAACTGCAGAAAGTTTGTTTACGTTATTTATCTCGTATTATCGTAATGTTGGTTGATTGGCCTTACTAATTACATAAGTATGAATTAAATTCAAAATATTCAAATGAAATAAATTGATTTCTTATCTTTTTTTCAGAAAAGTTAAATTTGTACCGGAAACGGAAGATATTAATGATAACAAAATTTTTAGCGAGACAAACGATCATCAATTGATTTTAATATAATAGAGATAATTTTACTATACGTGTGTATGTCACTGTGTGTGTATGTATAATTATATAAAGATATACATCGGATAGGTACGTTTTTTTTCATTGATGGCGTATGGAGTTGTATAAGCGACTTCATATAAGTAGTATATCAGTCATGTGGTACCCATAACACAAGCTCTGCTTACTTTGGGGCCAGATGGTGCTGTGTGAAATGTCCGGCATTATTTATTTATTTATTATTTATTCATACATGACACAGTACTGTATACGGTAAAAACAACGGTTCGATAAATTATGACATTCCGTTTTGTCATCAAATACTGGTTAAAAATCTCATATCGCAAGCTTATAACTCTGAAATTAGCGAAGCATTTAAAAGAATAAAAAAGTTTGGGAACCTAAGGGTAGCTTCAGTAAGTGAACACACCTAGCGTGTTCTCGGCACTACAAAATACCTATTTTTCGTAAAAAAATCTAACTAGTTTTTTTAGGGAACCGCTTCAATATGCCATAGCCTATCCTTTAAAAATGATGCACTAAAAATTTGAACAGAAAATCTGGCCTAGTTTTGGAAATATAACCGAAACATTCAAAACACGCCTGGCGTGTTCTTGGCGTAGAGACTTAGATTAGCCTGAACACGCGAGGCGTGTCAGTGGCAGTGAATGTGTTAATATAAATTACGATGCACTTGGCTTTTCTGTGCTGTAGCTTTTTTCTGATAGGCACTTTAATTGCACATTTCTTGGTAGAGGTTAGAGTATTAGAATAATATCCGACTCTTCAAAGTAGAAATAGCTCAAGATGACTTGCATATAAATTACACGTACCTACCTAATACTTAACTATTATGACTACTACAAGTATGTAGGTACTATATACCTATTAAGTATGTATTGTACCTACTATTAGTTCCGTATAGCGTCGTCGCGTCGTTCGATAAGTTACCTAGGTAAGTATCTACATAAAAGGCAAAAAGTGTTAATAAATGACCGAGCTGATTCAAATGAGCCCAAACTTGGGTATTTATCCAATCGTATTCACTAAGAAGCTCCATGGAACAGCTCCTGACTCCACAATCAGATCTTGCTGCTTGCTGTCACCTTAATAAAACATTCTTGACAGGTAAGCCAAGTTTCAGCTTAATCGACCTATTTGTTGTGGAATTCCATGGCATCGTTAGATAAACTCGTTAATATCATTTTATACCTACCAACTGTCTACTTTGTATACAATGGCTGATCAATAAAATACAAAAAAAAAATCACAAATTGATATATAACTACTCTAATATCAATTTAAATCCGAAATAGTCTCGTTTTATGTTAAGACCTATGAAATTGTAACGAATAAGAACTCAAGTTAAATGTATTACTTAGTTGGATCTTAATGTCGTCTAAGAAATCTATAAATAATTAAAAATTAAATTTAAATCGTTTTGGAAGGTACAATAATATAATAATAATAATAACAACCGTCTTAACAACCTCTAGTTTAGTGTAGAATTTAACAGCTTTTTTATTCCAATTTTATGACCTGCCAAACTTCTACAGACGATCTTGAAGATCAGACCAACCGTTCGAAAGTTATAGTCGATCAGACAAATATACAAACTTGCAAAGCCAATTCGCCCAAGTTGCTGCTGAGATCTTCGCTCGATTATACTTACTAAGTATAGAAGTGTGTAGGTATAGGTTGTACCTAAGTATAAGTATAGATGCGATTACAATCAGTGGTGGCAGGCGCGGCGGCGCGGTGGCGTGCCTGACTAACGACGACGTCACGCGTCATTTCTCTCCCCTTCAAACAAAACTAACGGTATAATACCTCCAAAATATAAATGTTCCTTGATTTTATATTTTGAGGGTCGAATTTACCAACAAATTATATAGAATGATTGCGTTTTATGATTCTAACTGTCGAAGGGGTGGGAAACTATACGTATCTCTTGGCGTGCGACTCTACCTACGCTACCTCACATTATCGGGTTACATGGCTGTTGATTTCAGGCTGTTCGACTCGAATGCTTGACCCAATGATATAAGGATACCCACTGATATAAGGATATTACCAGTCGAACTTACATTGTAATTACGGTGGAACCAATTTAGCAGAACTGTTTACAGCTTCCAATAGTCATGAAGTGCGAGTAACGGTTTTTCGTCAAATCCATGCGCCATTACCACGGTTTTCTTCATTTATGGACATTGAAAAAAGTTCGTATGCGCTCGCTAATTTATCCATCACCATCTGAAGTGTTTTCTGGGATGTGGCAGCAAAAGTTGCACAGACATCAAACAAAAGGCTGTTGACGAAGGAAGAATAGGAATATGTTTAATAATTTTCCGTCTGATCTTGTGTGTATGTGGATACTCTAAAGCATATCGCCAATATCGCCAAGCCAAAGGCAATTATAGAAAAGGCAGTATCGAAAAGAATATGTCAAACAGAGAAGGAGCCAGAACGCAGCCTTGCCTAACGCTTCTGTACATATCGAAGGGATCTGAAGTGTTTCCGTTGTAAAAAACAGATCATTTAATTAACATGAAGGTAAGATGGAATGATTGGATATCAATTTTGGAGGACAACCAATAAAGTACAATAAATCAATAAAGCCCAGTACAGTGTATAGGGCCTCCTTGCGGTCTGTGTCGAAAGCTTTGTGAGGCCAACGAAAGCAACGACTATGGGAGATTTTGCTCACAGAACTATTCGAAAATGAAAATCATTTCCGTGATAGAGCGATGCGCGCGGGATCCACATCGTGCCTTGGGAACGATCAGCGAGCTCCTGTAGTTTGGTAAAGATGATAAGATCAAGAAGTTTTCCAGTTATGCTCAGTGAAGAAATGCCGCGGTAGGAGTTAGTACAGTTACCGTCTATTGATGAAAACCGTATTAAAATCCTTTCCGTAGTTTTTAGGTATATTGCTGTCAGACAGACAGACGAGGTGGGGGAACTTTGTTTTATAATATGTACTGGTGTAGAACCTGGCATTATACATTAAAGTATCTGAATTTATTAGTATTATTAAAAATCAAAACGTTAATTTGTAAATAATAGCCATTTTATACAGGTACCTACATGTACCTATATTTAATATCTACCTATATTATATAATATACCTATATTTAATATAGAAACACTGATATTTTTAGAGGTTTCTAATCACTTATTCATTCTGTAGTATATTTAGTATCAGCATTGCACCCGTGCGAAGCCGGGGCGAGTCGCTAGTAAAATTATACTTTGTTATTAATTGCATTATGTCATGCAGGTCACAGTCTGGCAAGCAATTATTTAGTACTAGCGACCCGCCCAGGCTTCGCACGGTTGCAATGCTGATACTAAATGTACTACAGAATGTCTTTATATACAACGTTATCTAAGAGATAGACATATACCATCGCGGACTTTTTTGTAGAACTTTTAAAGGTGTACAATACTGTAGTACACTATTTTGATCTATCTCGTAGGGTTCAGCCAGCGTTTACAATGTAAGCGCAAAAAAATGTGTTTATTTACGACATCAGTGTTTATCAGTGAAATACGTAGGCCACTGCCTAGGGTAGCTTTTAAAAAACTGAGTTTAAATATTATCTAATTTAATTCATAAAACAAAATTACAATATAATTATTTTAAACATGAATCTCTTTCGAAGTGTGAAGCAGGAGTGCTAAGTCTAGGTAGTTTCCATGAAAAGTGCAGCGTCGGTTGTCAGGCGGCCCACGTTCCGCTGACCATGCGCCTCGTGCCATGTCGATGTCTTGTACCGGTCGAGCCAACACAGCGCTCTACATATATTAGCATTGCGTAACACCTCCCACCGAAGAACAGCGAGTATTGAAGCTTGTCGTTAATTGAGTTTTTTTTTTTTCGCTAAGGGGTTTCAACCCTTCTTATGTAACCCTTCTTATGAGATGTAACGGCGATTGTAATGAAATTTTCTTGTAGGCTTGGCAATTGGCTTGAAGGTGGTCCAGGGTGATAAAATGCAATTTGAATGCTGGATCTGAAGATGAAGTGACGAAGTCGCTGCTAGGTAGATCCATAATTTTCAATGCTTGTCCCTTTAGACGATCGTTAGTATTTGAGATCGTAAAACCTGGGGTTTCTAAGCAAGTAACATCTTTGTGGAATTATGGCGAGATAGCTGCCTTGGAGCGTCTTGTAGAGATCTTGATCGCCGGTTTTGTTAAGGTGATGCTGATGGGGCTACACATCTCGTTCCGCTGCTGTGTTGAGATGAGATTCGGGATACAGTCATCTGATGATCGGTTCTGCTCGTGTCTTTTCTCCTCGCATATATACCATTTACTGGTCTTCGGGCATTCAGCCTCTATGTACTTGAAATCTTTCTCATGGATAAGGTATGGGAAAGGAGGAGCAAGGATTTCGTTATTTTTGTTAGGGATGATAGATAATCTTTACATATCATAAATGAATGGGAGCACGATTGAGAACTTATAAACAATAACTATATCATTTCCTACATAGTTCAGAATTCAAAATTCAAAATAACTTTATTCACTACAATCACAAGGACCACTTTGAATCGTCTTCTTACATGCTAGTGAATCTAGGTGCCGGTTCCTCCTAACCCCAGTTCAAGAAGAATCCGGCAAGAAACTTGTCTGGTCTTAACACTTTTTTGTATGATCCTTAACAATTTTGTTACGGATGCCGAGTCGAGTTGGAGCAGATTCATCCCAAGCTTTTTTGTCTTCGAAATAATCAGATATTTTATAATATGCTTTAATAGACAGTTTATGTTTAATTACGTTTTTAAATTTGCCAATCGACAAATCTAACACGTCACTTGGGACCTTGTTATAGAAGCGTACACATTGCCCTATAAAAGACTTATTAACTTTAGCGAGCCTAACAGTGGGAACAGCGAGTTTATCTTTATTTCTAGTTTTAATACTATGATTATCGCAATTTTTTTTGAATAAATGAACATTTTTGTGCACATACATTAAATTTTCGTATATATACTGACAAGGCACTGTCATAATATTAATTTCTTTAAACTTATCTCTAAGTGATTCTCTGGGGCCCATGTTATAAATTGCACGAACAGCCCTCTTCTGCAACACAAATATGGTGTTAATATCAACAGCACTCCCCCACAACAAAATGCCATAAGACATAATGCTATGAAAGTAGCTGAAGTAAACGAGTCTAGCGGTATCTACGTCGGTAAAATGACGGATCTTTTTGTGAGCGTATGCGGCAGAGCTGAGTCTCTTCGACAATTTATCTATGTGCGGGCCCCATTGCAGCTTATTATCTAAAGTAATGCCTAGGAACACTGTGGTGTCGACGAGATCTATCTTTTCGTTATTAATTTTTACATTAGCTGTTTTATACGTTTTATACTGCCCAACGTTAAACAGGTGAAGTTTAACGTTGGGCAGTATAAAACGAATGCATTTCGTTTTTTTCTCGTTAAGTAATAAGTTGTTTACATTAAACCATGTTACAACTTTAGAGATTGCATTGTTTACATCGTCAAGATTAGTAAGTCGTCGCTTTAATTTAAATAAAAGTGACGTGTCATCAGCAAACAGTACAATCTCGTGATCATCCTTTACAAGTTTAGGTAGATCATTTATATAAATTAAAAACAAGAATGGCCCGAGTATTGATCCTTGTGGTACACCCATTTTTACCATTAACCCCGGAGAACGCTTTCCGTTTACATCTACTCGTTGTGTTCGGTCAGTTAAGTAGGATGTGAGAAGCTTAAGTGAAACTCCCTTAACACCATAGTGGTGTAGTTTGCTGATTAGAGTTTCATGGTGAACGCAATCAAAAGCTTTCGACAGATCACAAAAAATATCTAAGGCATCGCGTGATTCCTCCCAGATATCAAAAATATGTGATATTAACTCAACACCGGCATCAGTCGTTGAGCGTCCCTTTGTAAATCCGAATTGTTTACTGTCTAGTAAATTGTTGGTATTAAAATGCCGTTGTAATTGGTTTAGTATAAGTTTTTCAAATATTTAACTAAATGTAGGAAGTACTGATAAGGGCCTAAAGTTACTAGGATCGGAATGACTACCTGATTTGAATAGAGGTATGATCTTGCTATGTTTCATCAAATCAGGAAATACTCCACTGTCAATACATTGATTAAATATGAAAGCTAGATCTGGTGCAATAATGTCAATTAGTGGTTTTATAACACTGACAGAAATGCCCCAGAGATCAGTGGTCTTTTTTACATTAATCATTTTGAATGCCTTGATAATATCGTTTTTGTCCACATGTTCAAAGTAAAATTGTGTGACACATTCAGGTAAACTATCTTTTAACAATGATACTGCTATTACATGAGAAGAGTGTAAAGACTTTGTAGTGGAGACTGGAATATACGTAAAAAAAGTTTCAAATGCCTTTGCTACATCTATATCTTGCTTAATTATATTATTGTTAATATTTAAATTTATTACACTATTATGAGTTTTGGATTTTCCGGTCTCACTATTAATTATTTTCCAAGCTGCTTTTATTTTATCTTGACTGTATCTAATTTTTGAGCTTAAATACTGAGATTTAGCAAAGCGACAAACATTCTTAAAGATTCTTGAGTAATTTTTTACTTTTTCTTTAAACTCTTCACTAAAGTTATACCGTTTTTCACTGTACAATTCATACAAGGTACGCCTACTCTTATGAATACCTGCTGTTGCCCACTCACAAAATGTTGAACGGCCAGAGACCACAATAGTTTTGGATGTGAAAATGGAACTGAATATTTTATTAAATTCAGTGAAAAAGTATTGTATAAATCATTTGGATTATCATCATTATACAATAAAAAAGGCAAGTTGGTATCCAGGTTCAAAAGTAAGTAAAAACCTAATCTAATTATATCGAAATACTCTCTAATATCTAAATCTACTACTTGCTCACTGCCATGTAGAATGTTCAATTATCGAATTATATCGCGAATTGTATTCAAATTTATGACCGAATGATGCGTGGCGGAAGCTCTGATAAAAACAAGGATATTTTGTAACTTAATTAGTTCTTGAGAGATAGAATCTACATTATCCGTTAAAATCATAAGAATTTGAGCTAGGTGTGCGTACTTGACTAAATCATGATTCCTAGAAGCTTCAGATTGCCTAATTTTATTTATTAAAACTTCAATTTTATTCTGATAGTCTACAATACTTTTTAAAATCTTTGAATATTGCAGTGTCCAATTTTTTTATAAACTTACGAGATTATTCAATTCAGTTTCCAACTTATTCTCATTATTTTCTAATGATTTAATAGCCTGATTATAATGTAATGCGTCGGTGTAGTCGAGGTTACCAGTTATACTTTTAACTACCGATCCGAGACCATCTACGATCCCTCTTTTTACACGGTTTATCTCTAAGGACTCTAACTGTTCGAGTACACTTGTGACTTTATTTTTCAAATAATATATATGGGGTTCAAATCGCGAATTCGTTTTATTATTAAGATGCGGGCTCAATTCGTCAATTTGACTATCTACTGAAACTACTTTATTACGTGTAACTCTTGGAGGTTGACATTTTGTAGAAAGGAATGGTAATGAGAAATTATTTTATCTGAGCCTAATTTGAACGGTAAAATACCAGGACCGTCATCAAAGCTTTCAAGTTTTATCTCCTGCATTAGAGCTGGTGCCAAGAGCAGGTGAATTGTCAGAAGGGTCCTGTAACAATTTGTGCGCTTTTAGGGAGACGCTTTGATCTGGATTTGGCAATAGGGCCTCGCTTTTTCTTAGTATTAATATGAATAGGGAGGTCCGCCATTACGACATCATGATTACGCATCAAACTTTAAAAACCAAAACGATGGTGTGGTTGCATATGTTAAAACCAACCTGAAATGTAAGGTAGACATCCCAAACTTTAACGATGCCAACAGTATTACTCTCAAGTTTTCAAACAATACTGCAATTCTAGCGCTATACCGGTCCCCATCCTGCAAAAATCTACAACCTTTGTTCCAGAGCCTTGATAATGCGATTATTACACTAAAACCCTTCAAAACTTCTGTAGTCATTGGAGACATTAACATTAACCTCTTGCCTGATAGTAGCGAATCTATGACTTTAGCCGATGAATACCTAAATCTTGTTGCCTCACACGCAGTGCTACCGGCCCATAACATTCCTACAAGAGAAAAAAGTTGTCTCGATCACGTAATCCTTAGAACCACTGACATTGCATCTACACTCATCATCGATACCCCGATTACGGACCACAAACCAGTACGCCTACTATGTAGCACCAAGAAAAAGAATATTAACACAAACCATTTTTCCCATAAATATAATATTAATAATAATACCGTTATTGTAAATGAACTGCAAAATACAGACTTCTCACCCGTTCTTTTATCTAATGACCCAGAAACAGCCGCTGAATTGCTTGTTAATCTTGTCTCTACAACTATTATTTAATAGTATAATATTTAATAGTTAATAGTATATAATAGCATACCAAATCATAATGTACCCATTCCTAGTAGAAAACGCATTATCAAACCCTGGATCACTCCTGGCCTTCTGAAATGTATCCAGCACAGGGATATTCAAAAGAGCACCTGATAATGAGACTCATAAACTAATATATATCCGATACCGCAAATACTGTAACCACCTTTTGAAAAAAGTAAAGCGTGAATATCATATACGAGAAATTCAGAAGGCTAGGAAAAACTCCAAAGCTACCTGGAATATTATCAAACAAGTTGCCCATCTTGAAAAGAAAAAAACTAATTCGTCACATTTTCTGAACTTGTATTATAACCCCCTGACATCCATCAACTCTGTAAACACTTTCTTTGCAAACGTAGGAAAAACCCTTGCCTCGAATATAGAATCTAATGTCAACACCAACACAAGTTCATATAAAAGCCTCGATATCTCACATCCTGCTTTGTATACCACGAAATCGTACCCAAAGTCGATGGTTTTATTTAGCGTAGACAACAAAGAGATAGAAAACATAATACTAATTCTAAAAGACAAATGTGCCGTTGGATGGGATGGCATTCCTACTTCCATAATAAAATCAGCTAAAAATGTTCTAATACCCGTACTAAATCATGTTTTTAATATTTCACTATCTTCAGGTGTCTTTCCAACTGTCTTTAAAAGAGCTGTAGTGCATCCAATCTTCAAGAATGGAGATCGGGATAGTGTCACCATCTACAGACCGATCTCTGTATTAACAGTATTCTCGAAGATCTTTGAAAAGATACTTAACAAAAGATTGATTGGTTATTTCAACGAAAATAATATTTTGTCCCCCAATCAGTACGGTTTCAGAACTGGAATGTCCACTGAGGATGCCGTTCTGGAGTTAACTAATACTGTGGTTGAACATATGGATAAAAAAATTAAAAATATTGGCATTTTTTAGATCTCTCAAAGGCCTTCGACACTGTCTCGATCCCTATCCTTATAAACAAATTAGAACTGGTCGGCATTAGAGGTGTGGCACTGAGCATATTTCTAAGTTACCTTCATAGTCGTTCCCGTTGTCATAATAGATGACTACAAAAGTAACGAAGAGTACATTCGTTTTGGTGTCCCCCAAGGTAGCGTCCTAGGACCCACCCTATTTTTGCTCTACATAAACGAACTCTGTAATTTACCACTCCCTAACTGCAAGATCATTACGTACGCTGACGATACTGCTCTTTTAGTCCATGGTAAAAGTTGGCTAGAAGTCCGTGAACACTCTGAACATGCATTAAAATTTTTAATGAATTGGCTCCGCTCTAACCTTCTACTTTAACAGAACAGAAAGCCATCATCACCATAATCTCCCTGTCTCACACTAAAAAAATTATGTGATATGTTATTTTGGTTTAATGCTTTACGGTTCTTGTACCAAAATAAATAAAAATCTTTCCCTCTAATTTCCTCATATAAGTTCATTCATTCATTACCAATAAAATTGACATTTTTTATAATAAGTTGGACTGGTTTTTTGTTTTATTTTTAAGAATCGAAGTATTCACCCATGCATCAATTAATTGCCAGCGCAGTCCAATTGATTGCCTTGCTTGAAGAAATCACCTGGATGGGAGGCAACAAGCTCTTCAAAGGCATTTTGTACGTCTTCGTTAAAACTAAAAACACGAACTTTTTGAGTTGTGATATTTATATTGGACTAGCTGTACCCGGCATGCGTTGCAATGCCACAAATTTTCTCACCGTTTAAACCTTCCCTGGACTACGACAAACATTTCAACACCAAAATCAGCTAAATCAGTCCAGCCGTTCTCGTTTTTTAGCGAGACTAACGAACAGAAATTGATTTTTATTATATAGAAGATTATAAAGAAGACATGTTTCGATTATGAATGAAAAAAAAGCAATATCTCACGGATAACGCGTTGGATCTCGGCCTTGAGCTCAGGAATTGTTTCTGGTTTATTCGCATAAACACAAGATTTCACAAAACCCCAAAGAAAAAAATAATACGGCGTTAAATCGCATGATCTTGGTGGCCCGCTGACATCTGAATTTCGTGAGATGATATGGCCTGGAAGTCATTGATGCAATAAATCAATTGTTTCATGGGCGGTGTGACAGGTAGCGCCGTCCAGCTGAAACCACACGTTGTCCAGATCCATACCATCCAGTTGAGACCAGGAACTCCGTTATCATATTCCTGTAACGAATGCCGTTCACAGTTCACAGGCTTAGGCCTTACTTTTTTGAAAATGAGGTCAGGTGCGGATTTTGGATGCATTTGTGTCTCATGGATTGCCGTGCGGATTTTCTAAGCCACAAATTCGACAATTTTGTTTATTCACAAAGCCATTCAGATGGGAATGAGCTTCATCGGTGAAGATGACTTTTTCGAATTATCGACGTTCGCTTCACTTTGAGCTCAAGCTGAATCTTGAACGGGTAAAAGTGGAGGTCTTTCGTCATAATTCGCTGCGCGGTGCTTCGTGAAATTTGAAGTTTGAATGTGTTCGGGTTTTTGGCCACACTCTCGTTTACAGCAGCAATGATTTCAAGAGTTCTACCGGCACGTCGACGCAGAGGAGACTTACTGTACACAACTGACCCAGCTTATAACACGTATAAGACTACTCTTCGAATTGTGGACACATTAGGTGCACTTTCTCGACCAAAAATTCCGCGAAGTCTGCGAGCGGTCTCAGGGTAAGTTTCTCTATTTTTGTAATAAGTTTTCACAATGATAATACGATTTACTTTTGTGTAACGCTCCATTTATATTAATCGGAATAATCATAGGTGACAGCTGTCAAATTTCAATGATAACTACAAACTAATCAATATAAAAATTACTAAATTTGAAAATAGAATTCCATATTTTTTAAATTAAATTCATTAGAAGCTTCTGCGCTGTAGGTTGTGGGTTTGATTCCCTCCCAGGACAAACATTTATGTGACAAACATAGATGTTTGTTCTGTGTCTGGGTGTAAAGTATATTATGTACGTATTTAAAAATATATAAGAGTTCTATCAGCCATCTGGTCACCATAATACAAGCTATGCTTAGTTTGGGGCTTGATGATGTTGTGTGGATTGTCCACCTATATATATTTATTTATTTCAATTAAGAATTCTTTACCAATCACAGAAAAAAATACTTTTCAAATGGCCATTATAGAACGGCAACTTAAGTTAGAACCCATTATAATAATTATAAGGTTAAGTATGGTATTAGTATTATAATAGGTATTGGTTACATGTCAAAATAATATTTCAGAAAACGTAGAGGTGTGTTATGCATGTCCATTGCGTGCAGGTGTGATTTAACCACCCACTGAAACATTGTGCGATGATTATGGGCAGTTATTCAAAGTTCAAGGACATTCGAAATTACAGGAAAGTTGAACAATGTTCGAGGCCTTTGGTAATGGTGATTCAAAAGCTAAAGAAAATACAGGAATAATTACAGAATAATATACAATAATATAAAATACACGTGAAACAGTAAAGTAAATTAGAGACCAAACTTAACACAACAGTACCTACATACTATGTAGGTAGGTACTTGAAATAATACTATTAGTATTTCCATACTATTAGAACGCCTGCAGAAAGTTCTAATAGTATGGAAATGACATTGTGAAATACGTGACTGAAGCATGACTGCTGGCATTTCCATAGAATATAAAATTTTCGCTGCCATTAACGCCGACAGATTGTGAATTTTGTCGAGTTGTATTTTATATAATTACTGATGATTCTTCTTATCGTGTCACTAGTTATTTCTAACCAGTGTGGTAAAGGATTAAAGTGCGCCTCAGAGGTTCCTTTCGTGCACTTAGGTAAACCTTAATGCAAGCTCTCGACCTAGCCGTCAGGACCCACAAGGAAAGACGAATGCGGTAGGCAGTACATGCGGTGTCAGTTCGGTCACTGAGCCGGGCTTGTTTCATGTTTTCTTTCTCTTTTGCTAGCTCTTCTGTTAGACAGCAGGGGGACTAATCCATCATCAGTCTCCAAGCAGCACTCATCTGGGGTCAGTTTCACGTAGAAATCTTCACTCGAAGTGTTACATAATTCAGCGAAAATTACCAACCCGATTTTACAATCAGATGCCATCAGCCATTTTCGATGATCCTCAGCTGATCGTTAGAATACTTAAAATATTTTTTTATAATGACTCGTTTATTGATACTTATGGTGAAAAAAGATTTGGTATTTTGTTATCATTATTGTATATTTTTTTTAAATATTTTGATTTGATTTTTAATTAACCTAGGTCCTTGTCTGTCGATTCTTCGACGCATGTTAGTGTATATTTTTTGATTATTTTCAAGTGTTCACTAAACCAGCAGAAAACGAATTGATTGTACATTCCAAATCTATGTCAATGAGTCAAGCAGCAAGCACAACATATTCCACGGTTCGTATTTATTAAAAAGGTGTGCGACGGTGACCCGCTTTGCGCGAGTTAATAGATTAGGTGTTGGGCGTTCGTTGCGTGTCGCGGCGCCCGCCCAGCACCAGCTCTGTCCGAGCGGGCAGCGCGGCTCGTGGGCCAGTCGGAGGCTCGCGCCCTCCGCGCTCGCCCGCCCTTCGCGACTCTGCGCCGGCCACATGCCACTCGACCTTAACGCTCTTTGTTATGGACAAGCGCGCCACCAGCGGCACAGGGGAGCCCATCCCGAGCATCCTAAAGAAGCCTAAGAATCGGCACAAGGGTGACCTTCTAGACAAAAAGTCTAAACTAAAACGCGAAAAGGTGGAAGGTTCAAAGAAGGGCGATGTGACCGCACAGCTGCCACAGGGCTGTACGCCGCTCATGTACGCCTGCCAGCAAGCCGACTACAAGGCGGTCGTCGAAATTCTCAATAAGGATGTGAGTTTCTCATCATCCCTCAATTCACTTGTTAATTAAAAACTTCAGTTCATTAGACAACATTATCCAGCATATCGATGAGGAAATAGGTCTTTCCACAAGGTGAGCCATTATGAAAATAAGAAAATCGTAGTTTCAATGGCCTGGCTCAAACACGCGATGTTACCGTCGATGGTTGGAGGCATCACTCCCTTGTAAACAACGCTCGACACGCTGCCCCCGGTAAACTGCACTCAAATGCTTCCGTCAATGTTATTGCAATAACTAACTCGCATGTTATAAGTATTATATCAGTCATGGTTCCCATAGTACAAGCGATGCTTAGTTTGGATCTAGATGGTGTTGTGTTGATGTGCAGCAATATTTATTATTATAGCTAAGTAAATATTGAAAACCCTACAAAACTACTTTTGCGCTATCAAGAACTGTTAATCGAGCAGTATCCCATTAAAATATCAGGAAAACATCAGAACTTGTTCTGCTTTTTAAAATAAGAATAGTTACTGCATTCATGTAATTCACTTTGAATGCTTGTCTTTGAGGAAATGCAGCAAGCTCGCGAGCAGCGACGAGGGGTGAAAGTCAATCAATATAGGTGATTCGACTGGCGCACAATAGGGGAACTTTTCCATGTGTAGGGAGGTAGAGTAATATATAACGTAGGTGGCTATCCACCGTCCGTGTGGGTTGTCGTAGCACGTTTGTGCTTCCCGCATCAAACCATTTGAGGGAGACTCCCTTATCCGTTCGAAAGCCTGAGGATCATTATTCATCGAACTAACATTCTGTTAGCTGGCATTAATAATTAATTCACTTCAGGTCAATTAAACGTTCCAAGTTTGCTTTCAACCCGTTTAAGAAAGACTCCCTCACTGAATGTTTCACAAAGTATCTACTTGAACTTTATTAAAATCAGGCATAAAACTTCCACGAGATTCGTTTCAGCCTTCATCAGTACACGTCCGAGACCGGGGTCTCCGCTGTGCTCTCCACTATTGCGCGTCAAGTGGTGCTGGTGCAAATCAAGCGGCTCGAGCTAACTGTGCCGACCGGGTGCTGATGGCTGCTCCAGCGCTGGCCGATGCCAGGGACGCCGACGGACTGACGCCACTGCACTTGGCTGTGGTGCATGGAAATGTGCCATTAGTGCAGACTCTACTAGCAGCTGGTGCGGACGTGAATGCGAGGGATGATGAGCATCACACTGTAGTACACTGGGCCACCGGTAAGTCGAAAGAAGTCAATTGCTAGAACCTATTAGCTTGAACCGTTATACAATAGGCATTACTGAAGTAGTTTTATTTACGCATTTTTTTTCAAGCAGAGTTCCAATTCCAAATATTTAAAAAAACAGAGGCATTGCCGCAACAACGAATCTAAGACGTCATCATACAAGAGAAACTTTACGTGTTGGAGTCAAAAAACTCGAAGCTTTTCAAATATTCGTGATTGAAGGCATGACCTTCTAAATATGTAGGTACCTTATAGCACGTCAAATAAAATATAAGTTTATAAAATTTTATAACAAGGAATGTTTCATTGTAACAAGCCATGCAACAATTTGCAGAGCTGTTGGTCTAGGAACCAATTTAATGCATGCAATTTTTGCAATTAGTGTGTTACCTACACACATTTACCAACGCTAAAATATGTAAGAGTTTAAATTAGCAGTTGGTAAGTAGATACATATAATATGTTCTCTTACACAGAATATTAACTGGCTGTTGTTTTCCCTGGCACATTCTATTAACCACGAGACCGCAGGCTTGTTTGTCTATCGTCTAGCTAGGTAGTGAGTTATCCAAGGGGTGTCACTGTGCGGTGTTGCCTTCGCGGTTATCGTTCGTATCAGCTGCGGTCGACTGCGAGCGCTCACGCCACCAATTAGTTGATACCCACTGCTCCGCGTCGAACTCTGGATATTAAGGCGACTCCCGAAACAAATATTCTTATTCGAATATTCTCGGCGCTCATATCGCGAATTTTTTTCAAGAAAACATTCAAGCATTCGACATTTAAGTTTTAATTAGCTTATTTTCCGCCTATTAGTGTACCTAACCTGCAAGTTAAAAACCGTGAATCGTCGACTTTAGAAGATGATGAGACATATTTTCGCAAAAGTTTATTAAAAAAATTTGCCACGAAATGGCGGTAAAAAAACTAATTTTTAAATATAAAAGTTCGTTAGCTGGCACTGTCTTATTGAAGATATTTTATCGTCTTTACTTTCCATATTAATCGGTCACCTTGTATAGTCGCGGGCTTTTGCTTTATTAGATATTATTTTTACAAGCTATTTTTTTGACACCTTTCCCTTCACTGTAACTATATGTAACCTGTGTATTACTTTTTATTTACATAGTTTAAGATTGCATGTGTCTGTCTAAAACACGGGTCAATACAATACATAGGGGCACTTTATAACAACATCAGAATAACGAGTTTTTCATGTTGCATAATCGCGATGAATAGCGACATGTATAGCGCCGGCATTCGAGGTCATTTTCGCTTCCGTTCGAGTTTCCGTTGTTTTGTGATCTAACTTCCGACCCTACACCTTGACCTTCTTCCTTGCAGCGAGCGAATATTTTTTTCAATTTTGTCTAGTTCCAGATGGGTTATCTGGATTAATACATTATCTTGTTTGGTCTTGCGTTCCTTATCCAAAAATATTGTCCCTGTTATTCTTCGACCATTGGAATGAATCAGTGTACCTGTATATATTTATATGGTATAAAATGAAGACGCTTCCGCTGTCTGTTCGCTTAGATCTTTTAAACTACTAAACTGATTTTAATGCAGTTTTTAGCAATAGATTCAAGAGTGATTCAAGAGGAAGTTTCAGTTACTTCCATAGTGTTATGTCATATGGCATCATTCTCTGGGGGAAAGCCAAATATATTGGTAAAATATTTGTTATTCAAAAAAGGGCAACACGTGCTATTCATAAAATTAAACCACGAGAATCTTTGAGAGAAATGTTCAAAGAAATATATATATGAAAATTTGTTATACACACATAAAAATAGAGATGGGTTTCAGCAAAATAATGACCTTCATAGAATCAATATCAGGAATAGACACAAATTATACATCCCTAGATTTTGACTAGAAAAAGTAAATAAATCATTAATGGGGAACACGGTGCGCTTCTATAATAAGCTTCCTGAAAATGATACTAAACTACCTATTATGAAATTTAAAGCACACGTACAAGGTAGTCTTTTGAAGAAAGCTTATTATAATATAAATGACTATATTATTGATAAGAATGCATGGCCTCATGTCGCCGACGAACCGACACACTTGAAATTTATAAACTCTCTTGTACTAGTATTTCGTAGTAAGGCAGTTATAAGATGGATCATGTAAAAAAGCGCTAGGACCAAGACGAGTTTCTTGCCAGTTCTTCTCGGGCTTGGGTTAGGATGAATTGGCACCTAAATTCACCCAGTATGTAAGACGTTTCAAAGTGATCCTTGTGATTGTATTAAATAAAGTATCTTTTGATATTGACTTTGACTTTGACTTTGAAGGTTTTTCATATTATGGTACATAAATATTATAGAACAGACCGAAAAATTCAAAGATTTGTAACGTGATGTCATAAGAAACATATTTTTGTGCGCATAAATCGCAAACGCTGGCTAAACCTTACGAGATAGATCAAATTAATGTTAAACAGAATTGTATATCTTAAAAAGGTCGATAAAAAAATTCGCGGAGGCACAGCGGCTGGCGGGCAGTACGTTTCGTCACGGTTGTTTGGTGTTTCAGCGGTCCCAATCCTCTAGACCATCACCACAATAAAAACACATTGTTTCATCATCGCAGCCAGTGTAGAAAGAACCAGCATCTGCTAATTCCTAGGGGAGATGGGAGATAGATGGGAGATGGGAGATGGGAGATAGATGGGAGATGGGAGATAGGAGTTGGGAGATGGGAGATGGGAGATGGGAGATGGGAGATGGGAGATGGGAGATGGGAGATGGGAGATGGGAGATGGGAGATGGGAGATGGGAGGAGAGTATGGGGTGACCAGGAAAGTCAAACTGTTTTTTTCCTATATCATAATTAGGTAGATACCTAATAGTATTTAAAATGGTAATTTACTTTACCATACTGCTCTTATGACCTTATTAATCATAAGAGCATAAGAGCATAAGAGATAATCATATTAAGTCAAAGATAAAAATAAATTCAATTAAAGATTAGACATAAGGGTATAGTTAATTAATATAATGACTTTCTTTGGCACAAGGGTTGATAAGGCTCGTCATCCAGTGTATTTGCAGATTACTGCAATCTCTGCCAGCCAACACCCCTGTCAGTCTGTTGGTTCTGCCCAGCAACCTGCGTTTTATCCATGTTATTTTATTGCGAATCACAGCATAAAAGTCATTTACATGTGCATCAGCAAACACGTCAGATTATAAATAAATGCGGTAAAGTACAAATACCGCAATACATACAGGTACTTAAGTTATCAAGAATTATGTTGTGGTTGCCGCAAGTCTGATACCTATAATTTTTAGGGGGTTTAGGGGGTGTCCGGTATGCCGTCCGACCGTCCATATTGAGCGGCAGGCAAGGTCACACAGCCCTTGAACCGACCAGTATGCCAGCATGTGTCTAGGACTTTACAGGCCAAATTAAAGGTCATTTCGGATTGACGAGTTAATGATTTGATCTATGCAGGTCAATCTTGCTGACCTTTAAGCTGTTATCAGTAGGTAACTACCAGACAGTGATGTCAATGAAATATGGAATAAAATAATGAAGTTAAGTTCAAGTATTATAAAGTAAATAAAGGTTCTTATGAACCGTTTTAAATATAAGTGATTATGTAAGAATAAGAGAATATTGTAAATTGTAACATCATTATATGTCCTGTTATTTTGTAGTGTGTGGAGAAGTGGGGTCCCTACGTGCAGTGCTCGCAGCAGGAGCTGACGCCGCTACTCTGGACCAGCATGGCGGTTACCCCCTGCACTACGCAGCTCAAATGTGCGGAGCCCCAGCTGCTACTGACCATCAGGTATTAGGATCGTCCTATGTTCAAATGCGTTTCGATCAAAAATAGCATTTTCACAATTTTAATAAACGATTCACCTTGAAATCAGCTTGGCAGTCCATTAACTTGTCAAATTTCTGCATGCATAAGTCAGCGGGGATAGCGTGCTGTCATAACGACGACCTCTGTGACGCAGTAGACTAAGGTCCTTGGCCATGGGTCAAATGTTGGTATAATATGCAAGTATTTTTCTGGAGTCTGGGTGTTTCTATGTACAATTTACAAAAAAAAAGTATTTAGGTAGTATATCAGTCACTTGATTTCCATAACACCAAGCTGTGCTTACTTTGGGGCCAGATGATGCTGTGTGAAATGTCCCGCAATATTATATTATTATAAGATCCACATAGAAGAACAGTCTTACTCAAAAAATCATGAGTTTTTTTTTCTAAAACGAAACTCAATTGATTCTGACTGGCATTTCAATTGACAGAGTAGAGGAGCAGCACTGGAAGTGTTACGCGCGTTGGTTAGAGAAGGCGGTGCTAGTGTGGATGTGAGGGATGCCGATGGCCGGACTCCACTTCTTTGGGCAGCATCAGCTGGGTCCGCTGCTGCTGTTCTCGCGCTACACCAGGCAGGAGCTAAGGTTGATGATGATGACCGGTAACTATATCTTCCATTTATAAAATAATTTTGACTTTACTGCAAAGATTTGATTTTTAATTGGGTTTGTAACACAGGGATGGCCTAACTGCCTTACACTGCGCCGCGGCTAGAGGTCACACAGAAGCTCTCGAAACTTTAGTTGGTCTATGCGGAGCTAAGGTAGACGTGGCAGACTCGCATGGATGCACGCCTTTACACTACGCGGCTGCGTTAGGACATGCAGATGCAACCGCAGCGTTGTTGGATCATGGAGCTGATTCCCATCGACAAGATAAAAGAGGTCGTAGCCCAGCGCACACAGCAGCTGCTAAGGGGCAAATTGAGACAGTTCGGATACTCGGTGGGAAAAAATTTAAATTAATAGATAAATATTATTTCAAAGACTAGGTTTCTGATAACACCTTTTTTGCAGGGTCAAGGGGAGCAAATCTTTGGCTAAGAAACTCTAAAGGTGATCTTCCTTTACACGAAGCAGTGGCGTCCGGACGAAGAGAATTAGTAAAGTGGCTGTTAGACGGAAGACCTTCCCAAGTGAACGCTACTAATCACGAAGGTCGAACGCCATTACACATTGCAGCGGCTACTGACAATGCGGATCTTTGTCGCTTATTACTCGACCGCGGCGCAGAAGTCAATCCCATAGCAAGGTCTTCAAAGAACGAACCATTAACGCCACTTGACTGTGCAACTACTCGGGGACATAGATCAACAGCAAAATATATTCAAATGCATGGAGGACTGCCTGCTTCGAAGCTCTCAAACCCTCAAATTATGATCGATGGAGCTCCTATCACATCACTTCCAACACGTAAAGTTACAAGTACAAAAATTGATGTACGTGACCAAATAAGAATAGAAAAACGAGAGATAGTAGAAATTTCCAGCCCAATACACGAGAGAAGAAGATTAAAAAACGATAGCGAGTCAACTAATGAGTCCTCTTCTGATTCTAGAAAGGCTTCAAGGCGAAAAGCAGACACTAAATATACTGATAGACATCGTGAAAGAAGAAAAAAACTTGTGCAGTCACAAAAGAGTTTTAGTGATGGTTATGATAGTGAAATCGATGGCAATAGTAAAAATAGTTCAAACGAAAAAAGATATCGAAGTTCGAAGAAAAATAGATCTAAAAGTGAACCTTCAAAGCGCCACAAAACGAATGCCAAACACAGGCGCCGGCGTTATAGGTCTGACTCTGAAAGTTCTTCAGAATCTGATAGTTACTCAGAAAAAAAGAAGAGTAAGCGGCACCGTAAACGTAGCAAACGGAAAAACAGTTCTATGACTGAGAGTAGCAGCTCAGAATCAACTGAGCGTAGAAGTACCAAACGCAAAGGAAAAAAAACATCTATTCACATTGAAAACGATGATGAAAAACAAAGCGTAAATATTATAAAATATAAAACAGTGGATCAGCCCGATTATTCGGAAAATATAGAAAGCAGAGTAAACTTATCTGCAAATGTTGAACAAACACCAGTTCCTAGCTTGCAAATTGATAATAAAGAAGACATCCAAACAGAGAAAAGTAGAGCCCACAGTGAAACAGAAACGGATACGTTATCAGTTAAAACAAATATGGTCGTAACAGAAGCACAGATTCACATGGAGCGTCAGTCTAGTCAGCAAGTAAATTCTGAAATAACTGTTACTCTGGATTCGTCAAACAATGTATCAATCGAAGCAGCAAACATGTCTGTTACACAAAAAGATATAAGTGAAGGTCTCAAATCTGACTCCGAGAAGTCAATTGCGCAAGTAACTGCAGAAGATTTAGAATTGAAAGCTGAAATGAAAACCATCGTTCCTGAAACAGAACAACCACGCACTGTATCTGTGACCTCACCGGGTGCTTCAAATCCAGATAGTAACAAGGCTTTTAGTAACGATTCTGCTCAAGAAGGCGATTGCGTTTCTAATGCAGATGACAATAAGACGCCAACTCAGGAAGAAGAAAAGGAATTAACTTCGTCGAAACCAGCTAGCATAGAGAAACCAGACGAAACAAGGGAGGCAACTGAATCTAGCAAGGGCACTGGGCTTTCTCCATCACCAACAAAGACACCAGAAAATATGTCAAAATCTCCCAGCCCCACATTGGACTTTGCACGAAAAAGATCGTTTCAGGTTCTATCTGGCCCGGATGAAGCGGTGAGTCACTTATCTGGTGATAATAAAACCAGCTTGGATGTTACTAGTTTAGAAAAGTCTGAATCTCAAGAAAAGATAAGTTCCCCAGTAGTATCTTTTGCAGCTAAAGATGAAGTTTTTGAAAGTAAAGATTCGGATAAGATGTCTGAACACTTGATGGGTGAAAAAGTAACACATGTCGGAGATGGATCTGAATCTGAGGTACAAACCGGAGTTAACTTGGTAAAAGACAGTAGTGAAAGTCAACATAGCTCAGAAGAAAAGAGAAAAGAGTATGCAGCCTCTACTACTGGTAGCAGCACTGAAAATACTCATAGTATTGAAAAAGAACTTTCACCAGTCATTGGTGAAAGTGTTTCTTCCGAAGATCGAGCAGTGCAACAAGTAATATTGGAAAATGTCAGCGGAGAATTTGATGTTGACTTATCACTTACACCGAAGCGGACTCGAATATCCTCTACTAGAGATAGTCAAGGAAGTAGCCGTAAAAGTAGTATCTATGAAACAGAGAGTTATAAAGTACTATCGGATATAGCGAGTGGCGAACCTACAACCGGAATATTGAAAAAGACTAGCAAACTTGAAGAAGGTTCGTTGGAAGAAGATAGAGAAGTGTCTGTAGGAAGTAAGTTGGGAAAAGACGGTAGCATTTACGGTAGAGTGCCTAGTGTTAGTGATAACGAAATATACAGTCATACTGAAGTCAACGGTAGAAGAAAACGATTTCGTAAAAAAGGTAGAACGAAAAGTCGAACAACTATAAGGTCAAAAAGTGAGAACTCAGAACGGGGATACGAATCCAGCGGTTTAATGGACTCTGGATTTGAGCCTAGTCCCAGGGCACTGCAACGTCGCATAACTAGCCCTCGTCTATCTGCTTATTATCAGCAGAGAAATGCGAGTGGAAGATATTCTGGAAAATCCGACAGCAGAATTCCCGTACGAAAACCGGGTGATAAGCGTGCCGTAGACATGAAGTCAGTTACACAACGGATTCAGACTAATATGAGAAGGTCAGTAATATGTAGAATAAATAATTCCGTACAACTGACTCACTGAGATAAATGCATCATCTTAGACTATTGTTTCAGATATTACTGCGAACGGAAGATATTTCAACATCTATGGGAACTGAAACGGCTACAGATAAGAACAAGTAAAGCCAACGAAGCTGTTCTTGTAAAGCGTGCAATTGACGAATACAATAAGTCCAGTTTGTCCAGTGTTGGTTTAGGTCCATACAACAACACTGATTTATCCTTTAGCAGTTTTGAAAAGTTTCTTTACGATAGTTTGAGGAAGTTGCAGAAAAGCGGCAAGAGACACTTGAATAACCTTCCAGAACAACCCATCGATTTCGACTACGGAGAAAGTGAGCTGTACAAAATGAGCGCAATTCCCGACAACCCTTGTTTATGCACTAGCAAGACCCATAGATGTTTTCATGCCGTCCACGCGTACACTGGAGTTCCATGTGCTGCTTATAGTGAGTTACTACCAATACTTGTAAAGTTCATGCTATTTATACTGTAATGGGCTTCACAGCTCAGATGTCAGTAACTCTGCCTCTGCGCCATTGGTTAAGGGTTCGATTCGTTCTTTCGTTCGATTCCCCCCGATTCGGGTTCCCCCAAACATTCAGTCGGTGTGGCACCCATTTCCAAAGCTCGTTTACTTTGCAAATTCGACGCCGGTGAATATTGTTTTAATGCTAACATCGAAATCTGCTTCTAACCCTGCTGTAGGTTTAGGACTAACAGCTTTCATTGCCGGAAGGAAGGAAGCGTTCAAACCAATAGATGACTGAATTTCAAAATAGAATATTATTCCATTTATAAATTTTATTCATTTGAAATTAGAACACCTGTAGAAACCAACCGTAGTTACCTACATTTCAAAAGGTCGGTATTATAGAACGGTAAAAATAGGTATTATCACTCACTTCTATCATAAATGTTTTTTCCAATTCTCGTTGGGACAGAAGCACATCGCGTTGTCGAAATTATTTCAGGGCGTTTGGTAGAATGAGCAGCGTATGAGCATTGCCATCCAACGTGGCAATGCCACAAGTGTCTTGAGGACATGGATCAGTTTAAGCAGTCTTTAGATAGATCAACTGTTTTAATTTTATTTTATATTATTGCATAATAGTATTCGGAAAATTTCTGTAATTCATTTATTATTTTTTCAGTACCATTCAAATGGGATCACCACACGATGCCTAAACCAGCTACAGCAGGACCCAGCGCTAAGTCGAAGGGATTCTTACCAAAGATAAACTCAAAACCACCTTCAAGCTCGGGGAAGGCCCACGTGACGTTGGAAGTATCTCATGGCACAGAAAAACAACTGATAGCGTTACCAGCAGAGAAACTAGATAAGAATAAGAGATATTACGTCACGTTCACTGTGAAGGGATCTGAACCAACTTCTGACAACGATAATCCCTCGTCCAATACGACGTTAAAAACGAAAAGTGGCTAGTATTTTAGATTCAAAGGACACCACAACTAGGAATGAGATGTCTTTACGGTTAATATGATTGATAGAATGAAATAATTCAGACGTTTGACTGAGCAAAGCCGTCCAACTAGAGAGAAGGATATTTTTGTAAATGTAGGTTCCTAAAAGAAAAAAAGGATATTTGGAAAGTATTGTTTTGTATTGTTGTGTAGTCTTCCCAAGTGTTATGAAATTGATGCACAGAGATATGAAGATAATCCAGCCGTTGTTTTCTGCACTAAACATAAATTCGAGTTACTCAAGTGTAGAAAGAAATATATAAATGTAAATGTAATTCCAGTTTCTCATTTATCTAATCGTAGGTATACCTATTGACCAAACCATCAAATAAAATAGTTTTTTGTCGAAGTAATAAGTTTATTAACCTAAAAAGTATATAAAATAACATAATACTCGGGTACTAAATAAAGGAATACATATTAATTATTAATTATTAATTATTAAAATGCAAATCAGCCCTCAGACACCAAGTAGTAGTGCTACGCCGGCCAGCGTCCAGCGGGTCGGTTTATCCTTTGTCTTCAGGTTGAATGTCCAAACAAATGTAGGTCCGCGCATGCTGAAAGTTATTATATATGTTAATTATTGGCAAAGTACTAGAAAGATAGGATAGAAAAGGACAATTTAAAACCAAAGAATAAATGGTGGTCATTCTGTTGTTTTGCCGGACTAGATACAATTTCGAACGATCTTATTTTATTTACACGAAATTCTAAAATAAAGAGTGACTAAACTAAAATAAAAGACTAAATTTAGATAACTAAACTGACGTGCCATTAACGTGTTTTATGCTCATTTTAGAAGCCATGTATGTATATTAGAGCTAAAAACTGCGTAAAATCCAAGGACAATCAATAAAATAAAATAACAACTGTGCATTTTTATTCATTATTAATCATTTATAATCATTTTTATTCTTATTTCAATTTGTAAAACTCTTATTTTAATTTATTTAAAACTGACATTTAAAACAATAATGGTTCCTTAATTTAGACTTTTAAAACAATCATGGTTATCCACTAAATGTTCACTATAAAAGGGGTTTTACCCGTAAGGTACCTATTTACCATGATCATTACCAAATCCGGCGAAACAACAGTCAATTCAATTTATAAATTCTATAAGTATTGTTTATTTTACATTATACATATTATATGTACATGGAAACACATATATGAACATATCTATAGATTACTCTAAATGAAATAAACAAACAGACAGACACCAATACCAGCACCTAAAAATCTCATTTATTGTGTGTATTGGAGTCGAGACTGTGTATGTGTAGGTATTTTTATTTGAGTGTGTGTAGGTATGTGTTGTATGTATGTCTATTGCAATATCAGATCAGCTTTTATTGTAAAATATGGAGGGTTATGTTATTAGTCCATTAAAATGTTACATTTTTTAGGCCTTAGTGTGCATTTGTCAGAGGACGCAATTTTATTTTTTTAATGTGTAGGGGGGGTCAGTAGAAGCTTAAGTTCAAGTTTGTGGGGTCGGCACCCTTGTCCCCCGGCCGCCATCTTGGAAAAGGGGGTGCAAAGGGTTTTCGCGCTGTATCTCGTAAACTAGTTACCTTACAGAAAATTTAATCAAACATAAAATGTAGCAAATTAAATTTCCTACAATTTTATTTCTATTACTTTTTATCGTCAAGTGAAAAGGCAAAGTCAAATTTATAAAAATTTTGCAGAAGCATCCAGAGTTAGCAAGTGGAACTAAATTATTTATGAGTGAGAAAGTCGAGTCATCGTTACTCAGTGTTGTTGGCGAACGTTTTTTCGTCTTTTTATATGGCGGAAATAAAGACGATACTCTAGACACTCTGCGATACAAACGATTTGCTAAGACAGTGACAAAAAATGCATTTAATCTCTCTTCACTTCCTCCAACACAAGATGCAGCCCGTTTCCACAGTTTCCGAGTGTATCACCAGATTCAGTTATGGCTCGGTAAATATTGTGATCCAGAAGAATGGGGCTGGAAAAAGCATGGAAAATTTTGGATGCCAATCCAAGCTTCCAAGCCTCCAGCACCCCCCGAGCTTATGAAATTAATCTTTTGTAGATGCAAAGGAAATTGTGGAAGTGCGTGCGGTTGCCGAAAAGCAGGCCTTAAATGTTCACCAGTTTGCCTCCATTGTGGTGGTGAAAGCTGCAGCAACATCGTGGACATATCAACATTACTTGAAGAAAATGAATTAGAAGATGAATAATTATGAATGAACTGAAAAAAAGTTATAACCTCCAAAAGGAAATTTGTTACAAAATTTTCATTTATTTTTGTTTATAACTTTTTTGTTGGTCACTTGACGATAAAAAGTAATAGAAATAAAATTGTAGGAAATTTAATTTGCTACATTTTATGTTTGATTAAATTTTCTGTAAGGTAACTAGTTTACGAGATACAGCGCGAAAACCCTTTGCACCCCCTTTTCCAAGATGGCGGCCGGGGGACAAGGGTGCCGACCCCACAAACTTGAACTTAAGCTTCTACTGACCCCCCCTACACATTAAAAAAATAAAATTGCGTCCTCTGACAAATGCATACCCAAATGTAACTTTTCAATGGACTATATATGACATTGACATTGTATGTGAAGTGAACAAAGCAATCTGTCATCTCATAGGTGTCTGTCAGTTTCTGACACAGAACAAAAAGTTTAGTATATTTATAATAAGTAGGTAGGTAGGTACATAATGTATTTGTGATGTCACCCTAATTCCCAGGCCCTGACTGAAAACCAGCGTTGCTTTGCATGGTATCCTATACCTTGTAAGGCAGCGTATGCCGAGTTCAGGACCTGTTTGGCTGCACATGGGGAGCGGTACTAGTTGAGCCAATGAATGGCCTTCCCTAATTAGTTGGGATAGGTAATATGTTCTGATTGTTTGTTTTTTAGATTCTTTGATGTTATCTTAGGTTATCACTGTACTGTTTTGTTATGTGCTATCAAATAAACACTTTCTTTCTTTAACAATCATTTATGTTACACCCACGTATTACAAAGTATCATAAATATGTATTTAATATTATATACCTAAGTATTGTATCAGTCATCTGGTTAACATAATACAAGGTATGCTTAGTTTGGGGCTAGATGGTGTCATTGTCAACCAATATTTATATATAATCTGGACTGATTTTTTTTTTATTACTAACCGAATCTTATAGACCGGGCATTCGTAGACATTGCGAGTGTCCTGCTTATCTTGTGTTACTGCTTTGATGAAAATGACAGGCATCATCGGGAAGAGTTCCATCATCCGGGATTCTACAATCCCGCCAGAGGTAGTGTCCCAACGCGCACCTTCCATGTACAAGCCGTGGATGTTAGCGCCTTCGCGAGGTGGGGCACTGCAATTGTTATAGATTACAAGCTTTTGCCCGCGACTTACATAGGTAGGTAGATAGGTCCTACTTAAAAGTAGTTTATATGTTAATGGAGTTCAAACGAACGTTGTTTTCGTGACGCCTGCGGAAAAATCATCGTATGGACATTACAGCAGCAGTTACGCTTCAATCACGTAATTTAAAAAAAAAGTTAATGTCAAGTCAATCTCCATGAACCGATTCAATAATATTTTATAAGATTTTTGTTGAGTTTTTAAAAACCGCTCGACCGATTTGACCTTTGAAACAAAAAAAAAAATCAAATTGGTTCAGGCGTCTTTGAGTACCTAATCGGTGAACATACATAAAAAAACCTTCTTTTTTGAAGTCGGTTAAATATAAATTCAAAAATAAATAGTTTAGGAGTGCAATGTTTATGCAAACGTTGCGTTGACGCCTTATGTAATTACTCTTGTAGGTCGTCAAAGAACCGTTATATTGCATCATACTATAGTCCATTGAAAAGTTACATTTGGGTATGCATTTGTCAGAGGACGCAATTTTATTTTTTTAATGTGTAGGGGGGGTCAGTAGAAGCTTAAGTTCAAGTTTGTGGGGTCGGCACCCTTGTCCCCCGGCCGCCATCTTGGAAAAGGGGGTGCAAAGGGTTTTCGCGCTGTATCTCGTAAACTAGTTACCTTACAGAAAATTTAATCAAACATAAAATGTAGCAAATTAAATTTCCTACAATTTTATTTCTATTACTTTTTATCGTCAAGTGACCAACAAAAAAGTTATAAACAAAAATAAATGAAAATTTTGTTTGTTTGTTCTAGGTTTTACAGCGCTCCAAACTTAAACGGATTCTCGAATGCTCATAGGGATGCAATAAAAACTAAAAATTAGGCTTACTTTTCTATCTATATTTTTTTTATTCATACAATTTATTATGATCTTAACATTCCTATGCTATTATTGAACTATGTTTGACCCTTTTACCCACCACCTATGAGGTATAACATGGGCAAAGTCAAATTTATAAAAATTTTGCAGAAGCATCCAGAGTTAGCAAGTGGAACTAAATTATTTATGAGTGAGAAAGTCGAGTCATCGTTACTCAGTGTTGTTGGCGAACGTTTTTTCGTCTTTTTATATGGCGGAAATAAAGACGATACTCTAGACACTCTGCGATACAAACGATTTGCTAAGACAGTGACAAAAAATGCATTAAAAAATGCATTAAATTTTTATAAATTTGACTTTGCCCATGTTATACCTCATAGGTGGTGGGTAAAAGGGTCAAACATAGTTCAATAATAGCATAGGAATGTTAAGATCATAATAAATTGTATGAATAAAAAAAATATAGATAGAAAAGTAAGCCTAATTTTTAGTTTTTATTGCATCCCTATGAGCATTCGAGAATCCGTTTAAGTTTGGAGCGCTGTAAAACCTAGAACAAACAAACAAAATTTTCATTTATTTTTGTTTATAACTTTTTTGTTGGTCACTTGACGATAAAAAGTAATAGAAATAAAATTGTAGGAAATTTAATTTGCTACATTTTATGTTTGATTAAATTTTCTGTAAGGTAACTAGTTTACGAGATACAGCGCGAAAACCCTTTGCACCCCCTTTTCCAAGATGGCGGCCGGGGGACAAGGGTGCCGACCCCACAAACTTGAACTTAAGCTTCTACTGACCCCCCCTACACATTAAAAAAATAAAATTGCGTCCTCTGACAAATGCACACTAAGGCCTAAAAAATGTAACATTTTAATGGACTACTACAGCTACAGTTAAGTAGGTACATTTGTATTGGTTTGATAACAAACATGGATTTCCAGAGTGCAAAACCTACTATTTAAAACTATGCAGCGTATAAAATAAAAGAATAAGTCAGTATTATAGAGTTTCGTGATAACTGCGTGACATCACTGTGTACCGATAACCTCAAGTACAGTTTTAGCTGTTGCTGTGGCAGAATGCAAACCATGGACCTAACAGAGTCATTTGAAAATGATCATTCTCCTGATGCCAAGACATAATATTTTCCATAGCAAAAGCCGAGAGTTATTTACAATAATAATGTTCACAAACACGACCAAATCAGACGTACTTAAAATCTTGTCGGTTCTTCTTAGTGACGTCACAGTTAAGGCACATTTTGTCCAGGGGCCACTCGTTCTTTCGGGCAGTTTGCTGCATGATAGCAGTGAGGAATGACTGCGGATTAAAAAATCCCGCTAGCCATACCGCTGGTGGCAACTGAAATTAAATGATCGCTTGAGAAATAAGTTATATATATTTATATCTATTCATGACTAGATCCTTACTAATATTATAATCGCGAAAGTTTGTATGTATGTTTGTTACTCTTTCACGCATAAACTACTGAATGAATTTTAATGAAACTTTACAATAATATAGTTAATACATCAGAATAAAACATAGGCTATAATTTATAAAGATATTGTGTGAATTGTCCAAAATATAACGATAAGTATGCAGTATGCAAGCAAGTATGTAGGGAAAATCTGCCATCTGCGAGCTATTCCGGCGTGCGCTGCAAAAACCGTTAGAATTACACAAGTTCTAATCCTGCGCAGACGAAGTCGCGGGCTCCAGCTAGTTCAAAATATTGAAGTTATTGGAGTAGATACTAAATTGCCCGGCAGAGGGTCCGGCCGCCGCGCCAGTTCAGTTGCCACCAGCCATACCGCTGGTGGCAACTGAAATTAAAGGTTGCTTGAGAAGTAAGCCATATCATAATAAAATTAGGTAGGTACGTACGTTCGGTTTTAATATTATTATGACCATGACATTATGTTATAATCATCATCCACCTTCCGTAATACTAATATATCAATAACACATGAAAGCTGTTGTATATATGTTTTGATAGTAGCAGAATTCCATGCGGATGGTTTATATGTCCTTTAACTCACACATATTGCTATTAGTAAGTAAGTATTGTACGTGTATGTAATATATATATATATATATATAGGTATCTACTATACGTCATCATCTTGCCTGGCATTATCCCATTAAGTAGGGTCGGCACTACTAGTTCTCTTCATCCACTCTCCTACTTTCTCTCTTCTCTATACGTCATTATTGGTCACTTCAGAAGTCACTCCTTTCTTACCCATATCTTTCACACAGTCCATCTTTTCTTAGGCCTACATCAACTCTTACATCCCACCATATTCAAATCCATCATACTTCTCGTAAGATGAATTTCTTCACTCCGCATAACATACCCATACCTACCACGTTAACCTATTACTCCTCATCTTTTCTGTCACTAGCGCTACTTTTAAACTTCCTTTTATATACTCATTCCTTATCCATATAAGGCTCGGCGCAAACAGGCCACCGACCACAGCCACCGGTGGCTGTCTCGCGCTACCGCCACATTTGTAACATTTGTCGGTGGGCTATTTGCGCCGAGCTTTAACATTCGCTTCTCTGTCGCATGCACTCTACTTTCATCCTTCGCTTTAATTACCGAACATTCTGATGCATACCATACGAAAGGTCTAATGATCGCCTTGTAGATGTTACCCTAAAGCTTCAGGGGCATCTACGGATTATAAGTAGTTCCCGTGACGTGTCGCCATTTCATTCATCCCGCATTTATTCGATAGACACTATACGCATGCTATGGTATCTGTATATAATTCCATCATCTCCTTTTCACAGGACAAGCAGACCGCTCAGTACCGCTTAATACCATTCATATCTTGTCAGTCTACCACCCTTACGAACAAAGCTCTTTGCTTCCACATTTATAATGCGTAAAGCTAAGGATTGGAATGCTTTGCCGTCGTCTGTCTTTCCTGAAAACTACTATCTAGGTCTCAAATGTCGAGTAAATAGGTGTCTTCTAGACCTGCGTGCCCGATCGTCGGCCACATTGTCGCATCAGGCGAGATCGTAGTCAAACGTAGGCTTACCGATGATAATATGTATATATATATATATACTTACATTGAAGTCTCCAGTCCAGTTCTCGAGTTCTGTTAATCTGAGACAGAGGTCGGAGAACCAAGCCGCCATACCGAGCAAACTCGGATACGCAAGCTTAGACCACGATTCCGGCACTTTGTCCATGAATAGTGACTCCATAAGGTTCTCCATATCACTGCTGATTGTAAGTTCACCCTATAAGATGATATCATCTTATTATGATCTCAATACTTTTGTAGCTATGTTAATATCTTCGGTTGCGTCAAATGCCCGATTCTTATGGGTTAATTACACAAAACAGTACATTAACGAGTCGGTACGTTTAACGAGTACAGTGGTGAGACAGTACAATGATACGAAACGACAGTACCTACATACTATGAAATGCCGAGCGGAGGTGGACGAGTTTTATCTCAATTCTTATCAGACTTGGGTTGGGAGGAATTGGTACCTAAATTCATGGAACAGATTAAGAGTTCCTTGTGATTGTATTATATAAAAGTACGTTTTAAAAACTAAAAAGAAAACAGACTTCATTGAACGAAATATGAGCCTATAATACATTTTTAATGGAAAGTAGATGTATTTTGTATATATATAATATGAGTAGGCCAAATAAACGTACTGCTCCAATGAGACAGTAAGGTATAGGAGTAAACGAAAATATCATCGATGTAAACAATTTTTGTTTTTGTTGATTTTTCAGC
Source organism: Lampropteryx suffumata (assembly GCA_948098915.1). Classification (NCBI taxonomy): domain Eukaryota; kingdom Metazoa; phylum Arthropoda; class Insecta; order Lepidoptera; family Geometridae; genus Lampropteryx; species Lampropteryx suffumata. Next base: position 8,800,211 of record OX402563.1, read on the forward strand.
TCGACCGATTTCGATAAAATTTAAATACCTGGGAATTATACCCTTTTAAACAAAAAAAGAATTTTCCAAATCGGTTTAGGCGTTTTCAAGTAATCGGTGAACATACCAACATAAAAAAAAAGATTCCGACGAATTGAGAACCTCCTCCTTTTAGATGAAGTCGGTTAAAAGATGATTTGAATTTCGACTTTCAATTTGGTATTGCGTTCTGACAAGCACTTGTCAAAGTGTTCATACGACAGAGCACACGGTCGAAGGCACTGTCTCGCCACTGTACTCGTTACGTGTAATCTACCCATTATATAATTACGTTTTAAAAACTTAAAAGAAAACAGACTTCATGGAATATATTTTTTTTTGTGGAAAGTAGATGTATTTTGTATATATATAATATGGGTAGGCCAACTAAACGCACTGCTCCATTAGGCAGCGAGGTATCCCTCGCTCTAGAGTAAACGAAACTATTTTTTAAAAACCGCTCGACTGATTTCGATAAAATTAAAATGAGACCAACTGGGAAAAAATACCATTTGAAACAAAAAATAATTTTCCAAATCGGTTCAGGCGTCTTTGAGTAATCGGTGAACATACATAAAAAAAAAAGATTCCAACGAATTGAGAACCTCCTTTTTCTGATTTTAAAACGCAAAGCAGAGCATTTTACTCAAACAATCAAACATTTCTAAGTTATAAATTCACGGATAATTCAATATGAATAATTGTGGTACAAAATACTCTGCTATTGATAAGTAATCATTCTGAATCTAACCTCCTTTACCAAGTTTCGTTGACACCCGTTGGGTGCTACTAACGAATAAGTAATATAATTTTAATTATAAGTTTGTTTTACAAACCTTAAGACCCAATTCAGTCTCTCTCAAAGAGCGCCTGATCTCTCCCATGAGCATGTTCATACGCTCGGCTTCCTGGAAGGCAACGATTATGTACGGAGTCAACTCCTCCACTTTTCCGCTCAGCTCTTGCAAGTTGAAAGGTTCTGGAACTCTGTCCATGATGTCGTCTAATATGTATCGCACCTATTATAGAGAAAGTTAATATCAGCCCAAAGAACACAAGAAGAGACTATTAGGTACAAACATGTGAAAATGGTGTTTTGTCCAACAGGCTACTTCGATCTCGAATATCTGGCGTTTCGTTAGGAATGCCAAATACATTTAAAATTTTGTATTTGTGTTTCGAATTTAGTGATTCATTTGGTTTCGAATCATTTGATTACACATCAAGTATATTTATTTAGTACAAGTATCAAGGGTTACAGTCTGCTGCGACTTAAAAAAAAGAAAACGAACTATGTTATATGGCTAAATTTGATGTAATGGAAGATATTTGCTTCTCCCTCTTTCCAGCACGATAAACATGAGTGCGTTTCTTATACATTCCTGTTTTCCAGGAAAATTTAGAGGTGTATGGCGTGTAATGCGAGGTATGTGGATTTCGTTCACAAAGAAAATATGGTAGTAAACGGTTTTTTATGGCCAGATTTCCCCTGGATGAGGGGTGGTGAGTAGAACTTAAACTAATATATCAATTTATAGGCACCTAGGCACCTACATCATTTTGAAACAAAATATCATTAGAATAACAGTAATCTCAGTAATAGAGGGGTGCATCGAAACATTTTACAAACATCGATATTTTTTCGATGCTATAATTTTTAGGTGTAAAAATGGGTGAAGATGGCAAGCAATGAGGACTTATCAATTGAAAAACTTACTTAATGAATTGAAATTTGATTGCAGAAAGCATTTTGATGATAAAACCTTCCAAAAAAAGAACACAGTTAAACAGCCTAGTCATGGTAAAAAGAAGCATCAAAAGTTTGATAAGACGCAAGCGAATGGGTCAATTTTAAAAAGTAAAAATGTAATTTCTTATTTGATCGTTTTTTATTACAGGTATTATTATGATAATCAGGAAGAGGACGTACTTAATTTTTTTTTAAATAAATTTGTTTGATTATTTTAATGACGTCTTATTATTGAACCCAAAACTATACTGAGCCTAGCACCTTGTTTTGTGGTGTTAAATGAAACTTCTAGAGTTTCATTTACCACCACAAAATGATAGTTAAATCAATACCACTTAGGAATTGCAACCGTGGGTAGGTCAGGTCATTCATCGATATCGATAAATTTTAAATGTTATTGCTGAACAGCCCTATTTCGTTTATGTTTGGGTGCCTATTTATGTGTATCTAATTTTTGACATTGACGTAAGGGTTAGTCTATATTAATCTATGGTGTTCCGACTCGTCTTATAGGATATTGCATACTCTTTGGTATGGGAAGCTACTAAAATAAGAAAACACGGAACGTTTTTGGTTCCACCGTTTTCGTTCTGATGGCGATTTATAGAACTTTTGATACAATAAATATCTATTAGCAATCGGCATGATTTTAATCATTAGTTTGATTGTAACTGGAACCAGTTTTGGCAAGATGGATTAGTATTATGTAAACTCGATTTCTGTCTCAGACCAAATGAATATAAAGACTGAGTGCGAAGAACCAAAGCCTCAAAACCGTGCTTCTCCGTGTAAATACACGCACCCACGCACTTTCATACACCCAGACCATGCTCTTTGCTCTTAGTACATGAATACATACTTGTAATAAACTTGTAAGTTTAGTACAAGTATGTACTAAACTTGTAAACTTCTAATGTCTTCGTCTTGTAAACATCGTACAAAAAAATATTATGGTTTAATGTTTCCGTGACAAAAAAGTCATGAAATCACTTTTCACATAATTCACACACATATTTTGAACATAAATCTGTAAGTTTTCAGATTATTTTGAATACAAATGTCACCTAACGCACTTGACCTAAGGCGCGAGGGTTTTTTTACGATGTTTGTTGGACGATGACGTGACATGTAATAGAAGCCAGAAGCATAATTTGGGTGTATTTGTAGGTATTTGCACAGAGGAACGCGGTTTTGAGGTTTCACTTTGGTGAACCAACGAGACGCGAGGCGCTCCGTCTCTACAATTATTTGGTCCGGTGATTCTATTCATATGACAGCATGTCTGACAATCAACATCAACCTCCATTTCTCAATAGTAACTGAAAGCTATTAGTATCAATGTTTTGGTAGTATCAGAATTCCATTATCGCGTGTCAACATATAGTATGCAAGTCCTAAAATTGGATGGGAACTAGAAGAAAACGGACTAGAGTAACCACTTGATGTTAATTCAATTTAATTCTTACCGTTTCTTCTTTGGTAGCTCCGCCACCGGCTTGGGACGCTGCATCACGCGGTTGCATTTCAAATACCACCTGAAATCGCCAAACAGTAGTAAAACACAGTATGTCAGAGCAAATACTTCACATACGAAATTCTACAAAATCTCTAGACAAAGATCTCAAGTGCGAAACATTACTTAAAGTTTTGAATCATACAAGTACTAGTAGACCGATACTAGACAAGTATCTGTCAAACACTAGATATTTATATAAGTACAGTACCTTGAACAGTCGTTCTGATACTGTGGTCAAGTAGCCGATTTCAGCATTGGGGTGTAAGCCGTACAGATACGGCGTTTCTTCGGGTAGACAGTCGTCAATGTATCCATGGTAGCCCGCATAGTCTGAGTTCGGAGGCGATGTGAAACCTTGAGCAAGGACACACTCACCGTCAACCTGAAAGTTTTTAAACTCAAAATCAAGTGTTAAAGTCAGTTGTAGTTAAACAATGATGGATTTATAGTAAATGCACAAGTGTCCCGTCTGTTAGTAGACTTACTTACTACTTACTAGACTACATATACAAATGGCCTTGAAAAGGTACTCACAAGCTCAGGCTGCATATATTCCAGCAAGAAAGTTCTACACAGCCTCCTATCCCAATCGTCTGTGATGTGTCCTCCATACATGATTTCACCGAACAGGTACCTCAGATCCTCCCAAGGGACGCGAGGATTGGCTTCCAAATAGTTGAAAAGCACGTACACACATATAGTCAAATCTCCGAAATTGAATGGGTAAACTCTGAGAAAAAACCATTAAATTAATAAATTATTAATAAATACGGATAACCATGTGACATACATTTCATAAATTTTACCTGTTCCACCCTTGTGGACCAAATTTACGTCTTTCAGCCACTACAGCATGGAAGTAGCATAATGCAAACAGGACAGATTTGAATTCAGCTTCCTTACTGCACATTTCCAATGTTTCTTGGCTGAAGTTGTCTAAGGACTGAAAAAGGGCATTGACATTGAATAAGTATTAGTTGCCAATTTTGGTGGCGAGCAAAAAGGCTGATTACAAACCGTGGCAAAGTTTTACCTTGTGCAAGTTAGCCCACATTCCAATGGGTGGCTCGTTTGTGATTTTGATGGCAGATTCTAGAATGCCTTGTGGAATAATGTGATATTCTGCACTTGCGGCCGGTTCTGCGCTCAGATATACCCTGTCATCAAGTCAAATAAAATAAATTGTCTATATAATCCATAACATGAAACAGCGCCCTTGGTTTATTTATACAAAAAACAGTGACGGTATGTAGTCACCATTGCCTATCTTTATCAGATATTAGTTGTTATCAGAGGGAAGAAAGGAAACAGTCTCGATACCTGTAATCTGGCATGGGACTATCAAACGATTCCTCCATTTTCTTCTCCAATGTAGCCAGCCATTTGGCGACCAAGTGAATGTTCTGCAATATGACCCAGTGGCCGTTTGTTGCCGCTATTATCATGGCCTCCTCTGCCACTACTTCTTGACCCTGGCCTAGAGAAACTATATGGAAATTCTTCCTATCTGTCGAGAAACCTAACTTGCGGCCCAGTTTTTCGAGATCCTGAAATTAACCATTATTGTTCGTGTCACTGGGTTCTTTCTAATTCGGCCTGAAAGAGGCGTATTACATATAACACTTTTAATGAGCTTTTCAGTTAGATCCGTCACATGGGAACTATGAGCACTGATCATATTTACAAGGTAGGCATTTTTGTGTACTATCGATTATACAGAACAGTACTCGGCAGATTCATTTTATCGCACCGTATAGACCTCTATAACATACGATATTTATTCTAAAACAATTTACACGTGCCTACTTTTATATATATTATATACAAGTATAATTTAAGTCTAAATACATCGTTTACTTCTACGTATATTATTCTGGTGTGCGAATGTACCTTAAGAGGGTCGACACCGGCCGAGAGAATAAAGAACATCGCCGTCGTACAGTTACTCTCCAGAAAGGATATATCAAGGGACGGGGTTCGTGCTTCCACATACTTTGTACCGAGATTTTCCTCGCAAAACGCGCTATGAAAAGTATTATGTTGTAAGTGTGTGTATAAAATCACTACATGGTATAAAACAAAGCCACTTCCCGCTGTCTGTCTGTCCCTACGTATGATTAGAACTTTAAAACTACGCAACGGATTTTGATGCGGTTTTCATAGATAGAGTGATTCAAGAGAAAGGTTTATATGTATAATACATGCATAATATAGCAGAGAAACACTGATAATTTAGAGGTTTCTAAAGTGAAGTCGTAAATAAACACCCGTGCGAAGCCGGGGCGGGTCGCTAGTGTATAATATGTTATTATGAACTTATTATGAACTGAACAAAGATTGCATAAAAAATCGGGTTTTTTATATATCGCGTCACTGTTTAGACATTTTTCTTATATCCAGATCAGCTAGCCAGGTTCTTATCCGACTTGTGGCTTGTCTTGTGGCTGGCAGTGAAGAATTAGTGGATATCAAACATTTGTGTCAACAGTAGATAAATACACGTACCTAGAGGCATAAGACATGCGGTCTGCTCTAAGCGCACGCATTATACATAAACGCTGCAATGATGTCTTGTTTTTCCATTCGCCGGGCAGCTTGTCTCTTTCTGGTGCTTCACCGTCTGTATACTTTTGCCATCTGGTGATCCAAAATCTCGACTGATTAAACCATCGCAGTTGTATAATTGTATAGTATATTGTATTGTAATTATTTAAAGACCTATACTAATGTCTTATAGTGTCCCCTTCTACAGTCACATAGCCAGTATCAATATACTTATTGGTTAGGTATACTGATACCAGTTAATAAGTCATGTACCTTTTAGTGGCTCCTTCAATATCCTTGTCCAAGTTTTCAAAAGCGTCCATCTTTGAGAGCGCAACGATACCGCCCCAGGAGTTGTTCGATAGCCAGCTGTAGGGAGAAGACTCAGGCGCTACGGCGTATTTTAGCAAGAAATCTAGCTCACGTGGGTCCACTTTACCTTCATTTTGTAGAACCTGTGAAAGAATTTTCAAAAACCAATCGAATCACTATTTAACTGTAGCAGTTTACTGTATCGATGTATCTACATCTATAGCTTGCTTTCCCAACGTTTAAGTAGGGTTGTATCTTACTTAAAACTAAGAATAAAAAATAATATAAGTGATTTTAAAGAAGAACACATTATTAGCCTGTGTTTATTACTAGATACTATAAGGTGCCCTTTCCTGCGTGATACAGAACTACGAGAAATGCTTGGCGCCTCGGCAACGTTCGTGTTACTGAATTAGTGCGAGTTTGCTAAAATGTCCAGTTACCCCACGGCTCGTGACAGCTGGTCAGACACAATCGAGCTTCAACGACGGTAGAATGTGCGGTGCTAAGTTTTGGATGAATATAGAGCTATTAACACCCACCCACAGCACCACTATACCACACCCACCCACATTTCATAGCAGAAGTTATTTTTTTGGACTTTTTCATCCCATTTTAGTTTATTAAGTCACAATCCCATCGAATAATATACAAAGTACTTCAATCTTTCTTGAATCAATACTTTTTAATTATGGGTAATGCGTTCAAAAAATCTGAAAATGGATGTTTCAATAAACTGATAAAAAAAATTGTTGACATGATTAGGTTTCAAGATGTGTGTTAAGTGCAGTTTCTATTTTATTTTCAGAGTTATAATAATAGTTTCACGATTTTTACATTACACATAAACTGTTGTAACAGCTCAAGATAAATATGGCAACATGAAATCTAAGTTCAATTCAAATAATCTAATTCAATAGACTACAAGTAGTCTATTGAATCACAAATAAACGTATACTTTCAAACTTATACGTATAAATCCACGTATACTTTCACATTTATAATATTAGTAGGATACAATCTACCTGAGAATCTACCTGAGGGCTAATAGTTGTAAAAGCTCATCTACTACATTTACCTGTAATGTGATAAGAAACAGAAACACAAGCTTGTCCATCTCAAACAACCCTCTGCTGGTATACACAAACACCGAGAACGTAATGTTGTCCAGTAGGTTTCTGACGCGCTTTTCTAAGTCATCAGCGGGCTCCGCTTTTAACAGAGCGTCTTTGAACACGACGCTGTACGCTTTCAGGGAGAACTGGTACATTGGGTTGATCTTGTAGATGTCGTTGAGGATGAAATATAACAAGGAAGCTCTTGCAGCAGCTCGTCTGAAACACATTTTTAGGGTGGCTAGTATAATGTCTGCGATTGTACATAAAGAAAATTTAAATTCAAAATATGTTATATTCAAAACATTACAAGGATTTTGAATAATCTTCTTACGTGCTAAATAAATAATAAATAAATATTGCTGGACAATACACACAACACCATCTAGCCCCAAACAAAGCATAGCTTGTAATATGGTGACTAGATGACTGATAGAATACTTAAATATTTTTAAATACATACATACGGTATTTTATAACACCCAGACACATAACAAACACCTATGTTCTTCACGCAAATGTTTATCCTGGGAGGGAATCGAACCCTCAACCTACAGCGCAGAAGGCAGTGCTACTACCAACTGAGCTGACTGGCCAATCTTTAGTAGCTCTGTTTTAAATACCTCCCTCAAGGAAAATCCAGCAAGATTCTCGACTCCTGACAAGCTCATGTTACTTTACCTGTATCTTTCTCTAGCTTCGTCAATCTTTACAGACGTCACTTTACCCTCTTCGACTTTCACTTCAATATCAGCCGCCGTTTTCTTTGTGGTCTCTAAGTTAATCACGAGAGCGGAATCGCTCAAGATGTCAGGCCCGGCGGAGGACAGTCGCTTCAGTAGGTCGTCTTCTAAGGTTTTCAGAGTGATTTTGAAGTCATTCTGTTGTTTTGTGAGGCCGGCTCGCAAGCTTTCTAAATCGGGTCTTTCGCATTTTACGACTTCACCTAGCAACTGATCTTCAAGACTGTAACAGATTTAAAGATAGATAGAGATACGATCTTAAAAGTTGTAGTAAACATTGGTTAACAGTGTTTCTATGCCTTTGTTAGGTTTGTCTAAACTAAACACTAGGTTCTCATTTGCACAAGGTAAAAAAAACAATAATATACGAGTACTAGCTGTTTACCCATTAAAAAGTTTCCATACAAACATTCACACCCCATTTTACTCCTTTATGAGAGTTATTTTGCAAAATCCTGAAACACGTGTCCATTTATTTTGGATTTTAAGTATCCAAACCATGTTTCTAAGAAATCACACCACCCGTTAAATCGTTCCCATAGAGACTATGACACCCCATTTTACCCCTTTGTTAGAGTGAATTTTTCATTTTAATTGTTCATATAAAGTTTCAAGCAAATCGCACAACGCGTTAAAAAGTTTCATACATTAGTTTTCGCCCCTTTTCACCCTCTTAGGAGTTGAATTTCAAAAAATCCCGCCTTAGCCCGCCCGGTTTTGCTGTAAAAGAAAGCTTCTAAATTTCAGCTTTCTAGCTTCAGCGATTTCAGCTCGGCGATGATGAATCAGTCAGTCAGTCAGGTTAAGCTATTTTATTAGTATAGATAAAACAGTATTATCTAGGCAGATAACAATAACTATTGAGAATCATGAACGAACGCACAACGAAATGTACGAATAGAATAACGAACGAATAGTTGTTAAAACATTCAAACGAACGTCGTTACAATATTCGACCACGTCAGGTAACATTCCAAAAGGTGATAAGGCATTGCACAGATTGATCGCTTGATTTTTATTTATGGACGATTCGTTGATGTTATTTACCCATCCTTAGTGACAGTAAAGTTGATGAGCGTGCACTGCGCTTGCATCTCGGGCTGGTAGTGAGGGTTGGCTAACTTAGTCTGAAGCAATAAACGGAAACTAGGGTGGTAGTCTATTTCTCTGTCACCGATCTGCAAACAAAAATATATTGTAGAGTGACTCTCCAGAATGCACTTGCGAACATTGAAACAGGCGCCTATGTAGCTGCTACGATTCTCCACACTAGAGTCCGTGTAATTTTAACGTCAGTGAAATAAAATGGCAACCCAAAGCAATTTTATAAATACTGCATGCACATCGTGCTGTGTACCTTGAGAACTTTTCCTTTACGAATAAGCACTCGACCGAGGAGTGGTTCCAACACGGCATCTACATTTTCACCTATGTTTTCTAGTAACACTACGTTGCCATTGGAGACGGCGCGCTCGATTCTATCGAGATAGTTGCGTTGGCTGAGACGTATGATCACTAGAGCATCGCCGTATCTTGACTTTATCCATTTAAGTCCTTGCCTGTGAAAGAAAATGTAAATGTTATTGGAAAATGAAAATGAAAAATGTTTATTTCTGTAGCCAAGATATTACAGTACCATAAGGTTGAGGTTTTCTTTTAAGTATAAAATACTTATGTTAGAAAACCCCGCTCTTCTATATCCATTATATAGAGTTACAGAGAGGCACTTATATTAAACTAAAATAAGGTACAATCAAATATTGTTTGTCGTTAAATATTTATCGTTTGTGACGCAATCAGCTGTCCCGAAATATTGGGAAGCACATATCATGGGAAATATCAAGTATAAAATATGTTCAAAATCATAGTTTCAAAAGTTATATAGCCTATATAGTTCTTTCTTAGTAGCATAGCAAAGTAAAATGCCCACAACTCGTTGATCATTTAAAATCCCAAACCCCAAGATCAGTTTTGACTTCTATGTCCCATAGCATTCAGTTCAACTAATTATATACATAAATGTTAATACAGAGCAGTAATCGCATTATAACAACGTGACTGACATCCCTAAACTTGACTTTCTCAAAAGTAAACGGACAAAAAGAAAAATGTGAAGAGTTAAGACAAGAAGACAAGAATAGTTCTGAACTCTTCTTACTAATACTTTATTATCTCTTTATTTATAATTTGTAAGTAATCATTTTATTTGGGTTTAAAAAATATCATCTATATTTTGTTTAGTTACATTTTGGATTTTTTCAAATGTAAATTAAGTCATTTGACTAGGACTTTAAGGATAGTTTTGTATAATTTGCAGGAAATCTGAACCGTTAGTCGTGGCATTTGGGAGATGATACGCATACGGGAGTTGATGATAGATGATTTTTTTACAGTGATGATGATTTTTTTACTCCTAAGTTAAAGAGGCATACAACTTACAGTTGCGGATCGATCATAAGCGGCCACCGAGCAGAGCTGGTAAGAATAGTTGCGTTCTCGGTACTCATGCTGTCTGTAGGCAAGCCCTCGTTGTTCCAGGATGCCACTTGGGCGTCATCCGTCAGCATCGATAGGGGGTTCAGATCCTCAGTTGTTTCTATTTTCGGCTAAATATAACAATAAGGTTTCAAGAAGGGCTCACATTGATGTAGCTCGGCTGGTTACTGCCAAATTAACTGGGCAACATTTGTTACATGAGGTTTTCCCATTAATCTACCAGGTTATGTCAAGAAGACATGTGCAAGAAAGGAGAGGCTCCTTTTTTGCACCTGGCACATGTCTTCTAAGGCGCACTTTAATCCTTTCACCGCAATGGTTCTAATTAACTATTAAAACGTTAAGAAGATGAAAAGGAGCTGGGAACCAAGGCGAGTTTCCTTCCCGAAACTCGTCTTTGTTCTCGGCTTGGTCAGGATTGGTGCACTTGGGATAGACGATTTAAACTAGGCATTGTGGTTTTATTATCATCATGGTTACGTTTGAATTTAACTCGAATTTATTTTACAATCATTTAATAAAATTATTTGTAATTTGATGCAATATTATCTACTACACTCGCGTGCTTTAAGGATACACAAGTCAGCGGCACAAACTCGTTAGTGGGCGCAGCTAAAATGCATGCTATTTCACCTAGCTTAGTATGACAAAAGGATAGACGTGCACCAAGGATATAGATGAGCAGTAAGGAGATAACGTGATTATAATTTCGAGTCATATGATCAGATTATTCTATGATTTCTAAATAAAACGATTGCGTAAAAATAATGAATAGACTTTTGGCTCAAGGGTTCTCATGAAAAAACTACTGAATGTAATTATAAAAAAAAAAGTTATTAGAGCTCTTAAATAAATAATCTATGCTTGTATAGGAACAATTTTTTAGTTTGCGTACTCCGTTTGTTATTTATTCACATCTAAAGTTGCGCTAAAATCAGTGATGAAAAACTATTTTTTTTTAGTCTTGTATCTTTCAAACCCATATTATTTTCACAATTCTGTATTGATACAAGCATAGATTATGACAAGACAAGTTTATATCACTTTTAGTTTTGGTTGTTCATCATCAGACGGTGGTGTGATCACCCTTCGACGTTTGTATGTCGATTTGAATCGACTTGTTCACTCTTAAACTATAATCACTTCATCGCGAGTTGATCTAGACATTTTTTTACAATTTCTATCCAATTTTCTTCTTATCGTGTCACTAGTTATTTCTAACCAGTGCGGTGAAAGGATTAAGGTGCGCCTCAGAGGCTCATTTCGTGCACTTAGGTAACCCTTAATGTAAGCTCTCGACTTTGCCGACAGGACCCGCAGGAAAGATGAATCAGTACATGCGGTGTCGATTCAGTTGAAGGTGCATAACGGCTGGCACCGAGCCGAGCTTGTTTCAAGTTTTCCTTTTCTATTCTATCCAATGAACTAGGGATTGTGGTATATAATTTGTATGGTAATTTTGTTAGCTATCAAACTCTTTTGATATCATAACCAATAAGTATTCACCTTGTGTCATGGATGATTGTCATGGAAAATTGGTCATCAGTCCAATGTTTTACTTTACTAGAAACAGTTGAACTTAAGAAAAATGGAAGCCGCTCTAATCGTCAGCCTAATTCAGCAAGGGTTGTCTCATCGTAGTATCTCTCGACAGCTTCACCTAAGCCAGTCCTGTGTCTCCAAGGTGTACAAGAGATTCAGGGAGACTGGGAACTTAGTCCTGAGACCAGGATCTGGACGACGGCGATGCAACTACGTCAAGGGATGATCGATTTATTGTCAACACTTCTCTCCGAAATCGGCACCTGACCGGCGTAGACGTCCAGCAGCAGCACAGAGAATTTCGAGGGTAGGCTGTGAGCGAGTGGACAGTCGGACGAAGACTCAAAAAAGCGATCTTGACCCCTCGCGATGAAGCGATTCTTAAGCGAGTATTATAACATTAACATTAGGTACTTATTTTAGTCACAAATTTCGGTCAATATGTGTATGAATCAGTCCTGACTGACATAATAGGCAACGCATAGTCTAAACCACTAGTCGTAGTCTTGAAATTTAGAGGATGTTACAGTGCGTAAGGAATACTAAGAAAGGAATTCCGGAAATTTAACCCCTAAGGAGAGGAGATAAATAAGTGGATGCAAAAAAAGTTGCAGGTCCACTAGTAACGAATATCCTTACATCAGTTTTGGCAAGTGTGGGCAACCAGTCGTCGTCCATCAGCTGGAGCCGATAGCGACGCGTGAAGCAGCCCACGTACGATATAAACGCCGTCACTAGCAGCACATCGCCCGGCAACATGACTCCGGACTCTTTCAGGTTCAGTACCGTCGCCGACCATCTGAAAGTTAAATATAGCTATACTACAAAAGGCAACATACTGAGAGATACAGAACACATAGAACGCAAGAATACTATCAATCAACTCTGTTTTCAAACCAAATGAAAATATATTTAAAAAAACGGTTCATTCGTTTGCGAGCTATGATGCCACATACATGCACAAATACACAGGGATCCATACAGATAAATATATATAAAACATCAGCCCATCTTTCATCATTCAAGTAAAGTATAGCTTTTCAGTTCAATTAACTATTGTTTCAATTATTTTAATTTTATAATAATAATATATTTTGACATAAATATATACACGGTAAACTGTTCCGTTCACCCTACCTATCTGTTTGCTTAAGGGGTTAAACAACGCCTAAGTACCTACAAATTAAATTTGCGGTAGGTACATATACTTATGCTTTAATATGTAGGTACCTAACTAGTAATGTCGAATATAGTTTGTCTGTTTATATTCTGCACGGAGAGAGAGAGAGAGAGAGAGAGAGAGAGAGAGAAATCGCAGAATATATATCTGTGTTCTGTGGTGTAAATGATTTGTAGCTCGCGTATTCAATACCATAGCTACGATATCAAATAGTTTGCACAGATGTAAAGAACGGGATAATATATCTGTATTGGTACCTGATTTTCTCAGAAGCTAATCCGTTGACCAATCTATTAGCCAAGTCTATAGTGGCGTTAGTAGCGTCGGCCTCCGCCTGGCATTTCATCTTCTCATTGACTGCTTCTTGGAAAGCTTTCATCAACTCACCCAGTTTCTCTTCCAATTCCTATGCGGTTAGTTTAAGTAAGGATTCGGTGCAAATGTATAACTTAATTGAATTAACAAATACAATTTTGAGACTAATATCTGTAAGCAGCATTAACCTGAATTTGACTGGTAAGGAAGTCCAACTTATCCCTAGCTTCTTGCAACTCTGCATTGGCCGCGTTGAGAGCTCGTCGTTTGGGCTCGACCACTACGTAAACATCGTAGAACTTGACTATGTTGACGCACCACGAGCAAAGACCCGCAGCGGCGGCCGACTTGGCCATTATAAACTCCATGGTGAACTCTGGGTTTTTAGTGTATGGTAACACAGCCTGAAATCCACCATAAAGTGTGTCTATGGCATCAATTCTTACACGTTATGAACTCAAGTCAAACACAGCTAGGTACAAGATATTATTATTACCTTGATGACATCAGGATGAATGTTTTCTTTGTCGTAGTAAATGAGATCATTCAGAAACTGATCGACTTTTGCCATCATCAACTAAAAACATACAATCATAGGTATTTAATTTATAAGCCGGTAGACCTAATAATAAGTCAAATAATAAGATCTGAATATGATTCCAAAACGTACTTTGCACGCCTTCCAAGACCTATCCTTAGGTATCTTGCCCTTCTTAGCAAACAGTACGAGTACAGCCGCTGTGACATTGACTACAGCATCGGGCGGCGAGCCGAAAGACTTCAACTCGGTTAAGTTGTTCTTGTTCAGAGTATTCAACGCCTCTTGGGCGGCCATCAGTGCCGGCTCGGCTTTGGCGAGATCATCGGCGCAAATCTTTGCCTTTATTGTGACGTCTTCTTCAATTACCTTGACTTTTTTCTCCTCCTCCGCAGCTGTATTAATCAGTATTATCCTTGTTATTAAGCAATTACTTTGTTTCTCTTGTTTAGTTTTGAGTGTTGTGTTTTTTCAAAACTTAGAAAACCAGAAGGACCAACATTAGGAACTAATACTAAACGACTCGATGATAACTTACCGAATGCTTTTTCTTTAGATACTTTTTCACTTTCAGCTCCGACCACTTCAATAAGCGCCTCTGCGTTCTTGTTCTTCTCTTTTAATATTATTTCTTGCTCTGCTAGAGTTACCTATATATAAAAGTAGAACATATCACAGGCTTTGAAATAATAAGTAAACAGAATAAATTGCGTTGCGGCAGTATCTGCATACACTACACACTAGCATAAGGTTTGCATAACCTTCAAAATAGCGACATCGCCAGCGCACGAAGCTAGTTTCTCCAAGCCATTCTCAAGTCTCAATATCATCATCTTCAAGTTCCTCGTCTTGTCGTTGAGTAGTTTGCTGTATAGAGCGATCTGCTCAAGGAAAGTCTTGGGGGTTGTGTAGTTGTAGCGTTTCTCATTTTGGAAGTACACCGCGGACATCTGATTCACGCTCTGGTGCACGTGGGACATGAAGTTCGACACTGGTTCCACCAGTTCAACCTGAAACGGTAGTAATTACGTTTTAAAAACTAAAAAGTAAACCTTTTCTTTAGTAGAAAGCAGATGTATTTTATTTATATAATATATGGGTAGGCCAACTAAACGCACTGCTCCAATGAGACAGCGAGGTTTCTGAGTAAGTGAAAATATCATCAATGTAAGTATAATTTTTTTAAGATTTTTGATGATTTTTTGAAAACCGCTCGACCGATTTCGATAAAATTTAACTTGGACCACCTGAGAAGTATGTCCATTTGAAACAAAAAAGAATTTTCCAAATCGGTTCAGACGTCTTACTTATTACTCAAATCGAGTAATCGGTGAACATACATACAAAAAAACAAAAGATTCCGTCGAATTGAGAATCTTCTCCTTTTTTGAAGTCGATTAAAAAAATACTTATCTTTGTCTCTTCATTCGCATCGCAAGCCATGTAGTTTTTTAAATCAGGAATAAGAAATAGTACCGGCAGTGATTCCACTTCAGCAATGAACCGTTTGGATACAGACCGCAGCGCCTCTCTCGGCCATTCGTGGAACCAATTTATAGCCGTGCAGTTTACAAGCGATGGGAATTTACGCGCTCTGACACGTAAAGTCGCACCCACGGGAGAGAAGCATAGGACCACCTACAAATCATTTTAACTATCATCTGCCATTATCACACTAAGCGAGGTCGGCACAACTGGATCTTTACTTTGACTATCCTGTATTATACGTCACCTACAGATAAAATAAAAAATACATCGCTTAGCACGACGATCGAAGGCGCGCGCTCGATGTTTGTGTAACTGTTATACCTTAATAACTAACTTAAGTGACTGTTATAACTAATTCAATTGCCCGGACGCGGTAATGGTGGCAAGGTTTAGGTATAGATAAGGGTAAGTCTCGCTCCAATCGCGCCGGTCTTCAGTTTCCAGTCTGACGTATCCATCGTCTACTGCGGTAACTACGCTCGAAGTCACTCCTTTCTTACACAGTCCATCTATCCTCAGGCCTACCTCTACTCCTCTATTCCTTCACATTTATTTTAACCATTATAAACAATCCAGTTATATTTAGAAATAGGTTATTCTACAAACAAATAATATTATTGAAGTGATAACTTCTTATGGGAGGGTAAACCGCTTTGTTACGTGACGCGTTACGGCGCCAGTCTGTCTGGCTTCCCTTTCTCTTACGCATACGGCAGCGGTAGGCAGGCTCCTCCTCGCTCGCTCTAACCCACAGCGCTAGATACATAAGTTATCACTCCTGTCGGGTTTTTTTTTTATTTATAAATAACTAATTAACAATTTATTCAATCCATTAAAATCACCGTCTCTCAGTTCTTCTGAAAACCTCATACCTACATAATAATAATAATGCTGGAAAGTAAGCTGAGCTTGTGTTATGGTACCACATGACTGTATATTATTATGTAAACCTACCTATTATATACATTGGAGTAACACTCATTTACAAAAAAAATGTATAAGTAACTACCCACTTACTTTGGGGCTTGATGTGTGGCAATGTGCGGAATTATTAATTAATTTATTTATTTAAATACTTACAGATCATACAAACATTTGTATCGCGCCTTTTGCGTCTCAGGCGGGCTTTACCCACTGTGCCACAGAGGTCGTCAAGGTCGTATGTAGGTGCAAGTTACTTTTTCTTAGGAGTTTGTCGTTGCATAAGTACCATACCTTCAGCATTGTTCTCACACGGTTGATGAAGAATCTCCAGCAGTTCTCACGGGTATCAGGCACACCTGAAGCTTTTGTCTAGAAAAATATAAATAAACATTATTTAATAAACAAGAGAGCATTCAAAAGGATAATATCAAAATGCTCACTTCTCCTCGAACTCCATTGATGACGTTCTCAAGCTCGTCATCGGCAAACAGCTCTGGTATTTCTCCGGAAGCCAACAGATCGTTGATCAATACCAGAAATCGTTCGTCCGCGACTTGAGCATCCGTCATCAGAAACACGTTACCAATATTCTTTAAACCAGCTTTTATGTATAGACCGGCTAGAAAAAACATAAGAAGAACTGAAGGGCTGGAACAGCTTTAACGTGATAACGTCTTATAAATCGATGAACGCCGCCGGCTACACGCATGAAAAAGCATGACTTATGGTCACGTTCCGCCTGAGCGGAGCGTGCAAGCGAGAGCGTGGAACAAGCGGTAGAGAGGCACGATCGGTTCTTCAATGTTTTATTATGACGTTATTACGTAAAATTGTCGTCCGTAAACCGACTTTACAGACAGCAATTTTTTTTCATGCGACAGAGATACGAATGTTGATATGGATGCCCGTAGTTAAATAATAATAAATAAAATAATAAATAATGCCGGACATTTAACACAACATCATCTATCCCCAAAGTAAGCAGAGCATGTATTATGAGTCACATGACTGATATACTACTTATATACGCTTTTTTTTAAATACATACATATTATACATTGCAAAATACCCAGACCCGAGACAAATACATGAAGATCATACAAACATTAGTCCTGCAGCGGGAATCAAACCATCTACCTTCTGCGTCTCAGGCAGTTCCAACCACTAGAGTCACTAGACTAGCTAGATTAAAATCCATCACCCTTCTTGTCACATGACTTTCCTCCCTCCACGTGATATGCCCATACCAAGCCAGCTCTTCAACTTTTGCATCACTAGCGCTACATTCAAACTTGCTCATTAATTCTCATTCATTATAGGCGACCTCTGTTCCAACCTCGCAGAACGCCAATTATAAGAACGGTTTAGAATCTAATCTTAAGATTAGAATCTAATCTTAAGATTAGATTCTAAACCTGTAACTATTGTTCATATTCAATAAGTTTCAGTCATCTTGAGTTTTGCTTGAGCTCGTTCTTATAATTGGCGTTCTGCGAGGTTGGAACACAGGTCGCCTATAATGAATGAGAATTAATGAGCAAGTTTGAAAGTAGCGCTAGTGATGCAAAAGTTGAAGAGCTGGCTTGGTATGGGCATATCACGTGGAGGGAGGAAAGTCATGTGACAAGAAGGGTGATGGATTTCTATGTGGATGGGTATAAGGGTAGAGGTAGGTATGCCTAATAAAAGATGGATGGGCTGTGTGTAAGAAAGGAGTGACTCGTGAAATGACGAGTGATTCAGGGGAGCGGAAGAGAAGAATCTACTTAACGTGGGATAAGGACAAGAAGATAAATAAATAAATACTGGTGGACAATGCACACATCAACATCTAGCCCTAAACTAAGCTTTTATGGCGGTTAGATGACTGATAGAAAACTAGGATGATAGGATCCTTTATAACAGACACAGTACCTATGATGTAGATAGATGTACGAATCTATCTACATCACACAAACGTTTGTCCTGGGAGGGAATCAAACAAAGCACAGAAGGCAAAACTACTACCAACTGAACTGACAAGTCGCCAGAAGATGATGACCTATAGAAGCCTTATCGATGGGTTCACTTACCAAGATCGACTTTTAAGTCGTTGATGCTGTATCCTTTTCTGAGTTGTATCTGGAACACTTCGAGAGAGGAAATGAAAGCGCTCAGCCTTGACAATGACTGTTTACCAGAACCGCCGACACCGATAAGAAGTGCATTGCCTCTAGGAGCTTCCAGAATGCGGTTGATTCTGAAAAGTACGCCTGTGATTGTGTGTGATTTTGTGTTTTAATTAATTTTTACCGATTTGTTTTAATAGAGATCAACAAAAAAAAGTTCTGTTGATCCGATCGCTACCAAACATCACAGGCTCACCCGCTAGGCCGATCTAAAGATTTCCTGAAAATATCATCGAAATCTGTCTAGCCGTTTCGGAGTCTATAGGGATCATATATACATACACACATCGCCTTTTATATATAGTACCTGGATGACCGAGCTTTGCTCGGTATAAAACACGGATAAAACGACGTTTTCTAAAAATTAAACCTAGCTAGATCGATTTATTGCCCCCGAAATACCCTGCATACTTAATTTCATTCAGTATTTCATTAGTATTTCATTTAGTATAGAATTGCTCGTTTAAAGGTATTAGATAGATAACTATATAATGAAAATCACTTTAATTATAAAGTTAGGAGATGTGCCAGGGGTCTTTCAAATGCTTCATGGATGGAAAGAACGTGCTTATTTCTACATGTAGCCGCTATGAATCCACTCCTTATAAACCCGGTTGTAATAATTGGTAACACTGACCTGCAAATATGGTACATAGCATCGTCGAAAAGTACAAGGTTCATAGTAGCAACAAGATCGTTGTAACCCGAAAGCGACTCGTCTAGAAGCTTTTTGATATGATCCCAATCCCGGATGGGGAAGTACTTGGGGTCGCCGATGCCTTCCGCGAAGTGGCAGTAGATAAGAGGCTTCTGGAATACTATGTTTTCGTCGAAATCCTGAATGAAGACAAAAAATGTTTTAGGTCACATCCGCCAGATTCCACATTCGTCAGATCATTTCAGAACCGTCAGAACCGATTTCCTTCTCAGATTTTTTCAACCTCTGACGAAATGATATTATTCATGATTCCTCATTCGACAGATTTCGCGTTTGCCATAAAGAAATGAATCAGATCGAAAACAGTTGGTTAGGTTATGTTAGAGTATAGAAAACAATAGTTCGTCTGTCTAGATACATAACTCTGGCACATGTGTCTTCATTCGTTTTCCTTATTCGTCATCAATGACCAAACTGAACTAAAATTTAAATATGTTGATTTATGGCGAATGTGGAATCTGACGGTTGTGTTCTAAATCGAAAAAATTGGCTGGTTAAAAAGTTAATTTTGTCATTTTGCAATGTAGGTATCAGGTAATCTTATATCTAATGTTTAAATTTATATTAAAAAAAACTATTTGTTTCCTTTTATATCAGAATATCTACTTTAACTTTCCATTTGTTTTTTTATTTTAATTATAAGGTTCATTGTTCTGTTTGTTTTTTCCAAATAAAGAAAAAAATAAAAATCGCATTGAATTTCTTTTATGAAAGCAAATAGGTCCAGAAAGAGCAATAAGACTAGACGAACCTCACAATTCTTCTTGATAACTTCCCCTATGAGCTTTTGGAAGGCTTCATTGTCAGTTGAATCGACCATCTTGTCGGAATACACGCGCGTTGCTTCGTGCATCCACAGTCTGATTAGCTCGGATGGAAATTTGATCGCGTCGCCAGTTGTAAATAGAATACCCTGTTTAAAACAACACGTTGAAATATCTACTAGATTTTTTTTATATACCATTTAAACAATAAATACATATTTTTGTCAGTACAAACACATTTTGATCAGTGCGAACCGTGAACTCGAACGGCAACGAGCAGAGCGCGGATCAAACTCACCCTGATGAATATTCTCTAGATGAATCGAAACAGTGTCGGTGCCTCAATCGACAAAATAATACGTGTGTAAAAAACTCGTGTATATCAAAATGAATAGATACATCACTATTAATAATAGTATCTAAAACCATTAAGATTTATCCTGACTATTTGAGTACCTATACAATCAATATTATTTGTAATAATAAAGATAGGTAAAACTTAAAACTAACCCAGAACTCGAGTACCTAGTTAGTTAGGTAAGTAATACAAGCAACTACCCACTCGCGATACTTACTATCTAGATCTAGACCTTCATTAAAAAAACTTTTTAAATTTAATTTGAATCTAACTAATATTATAAATGCGAAAGTACCTCTGCGAAAGTCTGTCTGTCTGTTTGTAACGTTTTCACGCCTAAACCGCTGAACCGATATTGATGAATTTTGGTATAGAGATATATAGGACTTTGGAGAAGAACATAGGCTACTTTTTATGCAGGTACCACGCGTGCGAAGCCGCGGACAGCAGCTAGTATTTTTATAAGTTAGGGTGTCACGTTAGTCGGAAGGTAAAGTGTTAATTCAGTGTGATGAAGTGGTGCGTAATGTTACAGACAATTTTACAAATTGAGAATTGTTCATATTACCAGTTATTATCACTACAATTATAATAGTTACACGATACAACCATACCCACAACCTTTTTTTTTGCATCGTACAAACTTATTCACAAATTCTTTTGCAGATCATACAAACAAATGTAAGCCATTTTTGGTCTAATTGAAGGCGGTCAGTTATTTCCGATCTAGGTTAAAAATGTGAGGAATCGACGTATGCCAAAGGAGCTGCCATACTAAATAAATATTGTTATACTTAAATAAATATAAATATTGCTGGACAATGCACACAACACCATCTAGCCCTAAACTAAGCATAGCTTGTATTATGGGGACTAGATGACTGATAGAATACTTAGGTATACATTTTTAAATACATTCTTAAATATGATACTTCATAACACCCGCACTCGGAACAAACATCTATGTTCCTTACACAAATGTTTATACTGGGAGGGAATCGAACCCTCAACCTACAGTGCATAAGGCAGATCTACTACCAACTGAGCTGTCAGGCCAGTCAAAACTTAGTAGACAGTTAGACACATTAGGTACACTTTACCGAATTGCCACCATTGTCTTCTAATCATGTCACTGATATTTCGAACCAGTGCGGTTAAAGGGGTGAAGTACGCCTCATAGCTTCCTTTCGTGCACTTGGCACATATTGTCTTCGAACTTTTTAGGTTATATGACATGCCGGTTTCCTCGCGATGTTTACTTTCACCGTTGGAGAGTTACTGGTAAAGCGCACATAAAATTTTGGGACAGAAAATTTCATTGACGGCCTTAGGACCGGAAAGCAGGCTCATTGTAAGGAGATACAAAGCTTACTTGGAAGATATTGGACAAGTCTCGCAGGTTGAATACGTAGTGGAACTTGATAGCTGTCGGCAGAAACGAGGAGGAGAGCTTGCTGTGAAGCGCCAAAGCCGTGCACACTAGCGTTTCCGCGAAACGTTGCACAACCACACCGAACTTATTCAGTGGATTGTTCACGTGTTGGGTAAGAATCTGCTTGTAGATCCAAATACACGCGTCCAATGCTGGGAAGCTGGAAAGTATGAGAAACCATTAGATATTAATAAATAATAATGCATGAAATTTCAGACGGCATTATCAAGCACCAAAGTAAGCAGAACTTGTGTTAGAGGAACTACATAAACGAATGTTTCAAAGTGATCCTTGTGATTGTATTGAATAAAAATATTTGAACTTGAAATTTGAATTTAGTATACTACTTAGTATTTAGTACTATTTAGTAGAAAAACTCCCAGACTCGACAGAAATATTTGCAGAGCAAACAAACATTTAGCCCGGGGCGGGATTCAAACCCGCAACCATCAGCGTCTCAGGCGGGCCTTCGCCCACTGCACCACAGATGTCGTCAAAATAAAGTATCATAAGTGGGTGTTTCTATGTATAAATGTTGTATATCAGGCATGAGGTACCCTAACACAAATTCTGCTTACTTTGGGGACAGATGCTGTGTGAAATGTCCGGCATTATTAATTTATTTATTTATTTATTTATACATATATACACAGAGCAAATACATACCTACATATGTTCATCACACAAATGTTTGTCTAGAACTACTACCAACTGAGCTACGCGGCCTTAATAGGTTTGAATGGACTTACCTGACAGCAAAGGTGCAGAAATGCCTCTGCAATCGAGAGTCAATAGTGAACGATCCAGAAGTTGGATTCATGCATGCAACGAACATGCAGTTGGATATGTCTTTCAGCGATAACTTCTGTCTGTCGTACCTTAAACGATACATCAGAATAAATGAGAATTAACTCTTCCTTGTACCTTAAGAGATTGTATTAAATGCATAGGTTAAATAGTTGATGCTTCGACGATAAGTTTTGAATGGTTATCTTATTAACTATTTTGCATATTTTCATTCGTTGATGAGTTACGGAGTTATGTTATGGGGAACTGCTGCAGAATCAAATAGGACATTTATAATGTGCTAGGTTTACTTTATTTTAGGGCTCAAATATAGAGACTCTAGTTCAAAGAATTGAACATTATGACCGTGATTGGTGAATTTATTTATCAAAATATTGTTATATCAGGGAATATATCAACATGAATTTTGTTACACATGGTATAACACGAAAAATAGAGGAAATCTTCTGACTCCTAAGACTAGACTGACTAAAAGATTAAAAAGTTTTATGTGCCATTATCATGATATTATAATAAAATTCCTTCTGACATTTAAACTTAAATCTTTTTACAATTTTTCAATATTGTAAAAAGGCTACTATTACATAAGAGTTACTATAAGATTGACGAGGCTTTGGCTGATAAATTTATATTCTGTGAAATACATTCTGTATAAGATCCTAAATATTGGACACATCTAAGTACATGCAACATGTAAAAAGAGGAATTAGATGAATTATGAATTATACGCCGCATCATCAGAGGCCGGCTCGACTGCTTCTAAAAGAAGCTAGTCAGCTTTGTGTGCCAGAGAGAAGAACCAGGTTCCGTTCTGGATGCGTGCCGTTATTTGCAAAACCTAGGCACGCACATAGTCGCACCAACAATCCCCTATCTTCAGAGTACAGCGAAATCTAAACCAGCTCATCACCAAGCATCCCCACTTTGACGTATTTGCTGATGAATGGAAGATTGGAAGGATATGTCTATTTCTGTGAAACTTTTTAGTACTTAGGTTCTATTATGTGGCAAATTTTAAAATGTTAGTTTATGTAGCGCAAATTGGTACTGTAATTCGTATTAGTGTCAAAATAATTATTGTTATAAGAAGTTTAAATGTTATTATTTCACTTATGTGTATAATAGCTTTTTTTATATTGTATAATGTCCATATCGCATTGGGTAGGTAATACTACTACTATTACTACTACTAATACTAATACTACACTACTTTTTAATTTTAAGTGCTTGTTCATTTCATATGTATTTATTAGGGGTCTTTTCATATTATTGCAAAAATTTGTATTTTACAAAAAGGGAAGGGAAGATACTGGTTTTCTGTAACACAGTGTAAACACACACACACAGTGCATCAATATGTTACACAACTTTATTTAATGTAAAATCAAATAATATGTAATTGTGTGATGATTAGCCAATCATCAATCAATGTAAAAATAGGCAACGTTTTACAATATGCGGATCCAGACCAGACCAGACTAGAACATAGTAACATTACATTATCTAATATATACAATTTTCTTGTCACAGTGTTAGTTACTATACTCCTTCGAAACGGCTTGACCGATGTTTATGAAATTTTATATGCATATTCAGTAGGTCTGAGAATCGGCTACTATCTATTTTTCATACGTGATAGTGATAAGGGTGATAAGTGATAAGGGTTGTCCCCCCTTATCACTTAGGGGTACCCCTAACATTTTTTTTAATTTTTTGGACAACATTTTTTATTTTTATTTTTTTATAATGTGGCATTAAAAAATGCATACAACCCTAAATTTTCACCCTTCTATCACCAACCCCTATTTTTTAATAGTTGTTTTAGTAATTTTTCATCCCGCTCGATAACTGATCAATTTCAATAAATGGCAGATCATTTTGATAATGGGGATTTTGCTGTCAAATTGAAACTTTTTCAGATGGGGATTGTGTAGGGGTTTTTAGGGGTTTTAGGGGTTGTAGGGGTTTTTAGGGGTTGTAGGGGTTGTAAGGGTTTTTAGGGGTTTTTAGGGGTTGTAGGGGTTTTTAGGGGTTGTAGGGGTTTTTAGGGGTTGTAGGGGTTGTAGGGGTTTTTAGGGGTTGTAGGGGTTGTTAGGGGTTGTAGGGGTTGTAGGGACATTACCTTACGTAACTTAACCAGCACAAAACATAACAATAATGTATCCGTAACTTTAATAACCTCTGTTATCATTACAATAAAATAATTTGAATAGCTAGCTATAGTTTTTGAATAATGATATATTATGATACTACATATAATATTTTTTGTGAAATTGTAACCGCCCGACGAAGTGGGCACAGGCACAGGTCAGCTAGTATTACTATACTTTAAAGAGGGGGACGGCGCGAACGCAGTCCCCACTACCAAAAATAACGCACCCGAGTTATCCGCATTAGGGATAATCGCAGAGGTCAACCCATTCGCAGTGCAATGAATAGGCCTCGCTCTGGGGGAACCGCCTTTGTGATCACGGTGTCCCCTGTGCCAGGTAAGTATGATTTCACTACAAAACTGAGGGCTAGTGATTCCGAGCCGTGTATTTTCGTCAGCGCGATCTAGAAACGGACACTTTTAGCAGCGACATCTAGTTCTGAATCTGCCAAACAACGGGACATGCAATGCAGCCATTGGTTCGATTAAACGGAGGCCACGCCCTGAAAAGCGCGCGGAATTCAAAATTTAAAAAATTTCATTATGTATGTAGTTCTGAACTCAAATTCAGTTTATTACGTACCAACCAATATAAACAAACATTACAGCAGGGCAATCGCGATATTTGTCAAAGTAATTATACCATTGAAACGGAAACGTTTTGTTTTCGGTACGGACTAATCAAAATCGTTCGTTTGACAGAGTTGCCACAAAATACGTGGTACAAATGATTACCGCGACACGAAATGTGCATACGTTATTGGTATTAGTTTAGCTTTGGCAGTGACGTTCAATTTACCGCGGTCGGCCCCCAGGTAATATTATCCAATGCGTTCGATATGGACATTATACAATATGAAAAAAATATGAAAATGAATGAAAAAAGCTAAGAATTTACCAATGTCTATAATCCATGAACTGTCGGATCAGTGTGTGCGGTTGTACAGTGCCGTAGGTGTCCACCTCAGGCATGTTGAGATCATCCACGAAGTAAATCATAAACTTGCTACCAGGTGGGCCAAAGTTGCGACCCGATTTTTTCTCCAACGGTTTTTCGAGAACCTTCTGCATCATTTCTAAGTAGAAAGCAAAACAAGTAGTAAACCTAAAGTTACTCTTTAAACAAACTGAATAGGAAACTAGACCTAAATCTCACCAGATGTAGTGTAAAAGTTGAACGGTACGTTAGTAATCGCGTAAGAATCAGGTAGCGAATTCAATTTAGCGGCAACACTGACAGTCTTGCCACTTCCAGCGCTGCCAACTAGCATCACGGGCTTTTGCTTGGCGATCAACATATCCATGAAAAAACGAATGCGAGTGGTTTCCGATGTTGACACTAGACACGACTGTAAAAGTAATTTAAATTATTGTAACTTTATTTCCGAGATATACTTGATGTTTATGATATGTATGATCTGAATAAAGGATTGGTGCATATTTAATGTTTTGAGTAAACTCACCTGCAATGGCAAATCAGGATCCAACTCAAAAGATTCCACTTTTTCTGACCACGGTAACATTTTCTTCGTCTCTGCATCGATAAAGAAACTGAACACATTTCCTGTAGACGGGAACTTGATCTGTTTGAACTCGTTGCAGAACCACTTGCTGAATTCATTCCGCCAGTCTACCAGCTGGTCTTGGAAGAGCCCTGATCCGAAGCCCCATACGATGGAGAATACGAAGTACGTTTCGTACCTAGAAGTTTTATGGATTGCTGGGTATTTTCCGTTATTCTGATACTTAGGTATTAATGTTAAAGGTGGTTTATCAGTAAATGTCATGGCCGTTTACCTATATTCCGAAAATTGGAACTCCAAATTTTTTAAACCGAAACATTTGACAGATTTTATATTCATTCCATTTATTAAAAATCCAGATTATTATTTAAGTTTTCTATCCAAAACAGGTAGGTAAGTATCTATAATATTAGTGTGCATATCAAGAAAGTATTTCAATTTATATCTTGTTATTTTATGATAAAACTTATATTGTAAATTGGGCAAAAAATATGTAGGTACCTATTGATAATCTGACATAAGTGTTTCTGGCATACGAAACTTCTATCTGAATTTCGAACATTCTATAATATTTTATTTTATATTATAGGTATTATGTTTTTGGTATTTGAAATTCGTAATATAAATTTTCATAATTATTGAAAATTCGTAATTTCGAGTAGATAGGTAACAGAACATAAACTTTTCGTATCCGCTGATCTTTCCCATCATCAAATGACAATAATGAACACTCAACGTTATGTAGGTACTTACCATTCCTTAGGACAATCAGTCGGGAGCAGCGTCTTATTCAAAAAACACTCCAGAAGATAGCAAGTTAGCTGTATCTGCTGCAACTCAGTCAGGGGCGTGATTCTCTTGTATTTCTTGCACGATTCGAGCAGTGATGGAATGTACTTGTCGAACATAACAGTCAGCATTGCTTTTTCAGATTCATCATCGCGTGTCGTCTCAATCCATGACGCAACGAATCTGTACAATCCTTTTATTTTAAATGCAGCTCGTGATGTTTTTTAGAATAATAAATGAATAATATTTTTTTGTTTGCTAGTTGTGCCAATGTACAATATTATTAGTGTAACCTTGATTTGTGTAACGTCGTTTCGTGGGCCAAATAATTTATATTATTTGGCCTAATTTATACAAGCGAGCAATCCATCCCAAATGGATTAAACGATTTTGAATTAGTTTTTGTTTGATATTATATAAATATTATTATTATTGAGGTGATGTCCCACTGCAGGGCAAAGGCCTCCTTTCCTTTTCTCCAATGTGGGCCAATCATTAAAGGTTTGGCCAAACCTGCGGGTCAGTGACGCGGTAAGCGGGACGCGATGCGCGAGCGTTTGCAATGCAACGTGCGTTGTGGTCGCGTAGGTGTGCAAAGCGCCATAGATAAGGTACGGGTAGCATCCGACGCGCGGCAGACGCTCCCGCGAGCAGTCGTACAGGTCGTGCAGGTGTGGGTTATGCTTAAGATGGGCTTCTAACTCGATCCTCGGATCTTTATTTAACTTTCAGAATTGTTTGCTGGTTAGTATACGTATATGAGCCAAATATCCCTACTAATATTATAAATGCGAAAGTAACTTTGTCTGTTTGTTACGTTTTCAAAACCGGCTACGCTGAAATAATAATAATAGCCGGACATCTAGTGTCATCCTAGCCTTAGAGTAGGCAGAGCTTGTGTTATGGGTACAACATGACTATACCAAATAAATATATGTTTTTGTAAATACATACATATTATAGAAACAATCAAACTCAAGACAAATGCTTGCCGATCATACAAGCATTCTTCATCATCCTTCTGCGTCTCAGCTGGGCCTTGGCCTGGCCTACGGCACCACAGAGGTCGTCAAAAATAATGAAAATACTCACGGATTCCAACCTAAATCCTGAGGATTGATGTAAAGAATACCAGCTCGCGATACAGTGGCGGGCGTGGCAGTACGCAACGTAGCAATCTCAAACAACAGCCTCATAGGTTTAGTTAGAGCTATACGTTCGTTGCTGGCCAACGTTAACACCTGTAACATACGCACTGGACGATAAACAAATGTGTATTATAATAAAAAATACCCACTTACTATAAATAATAATAATGATAAAACTATATTTTATTGAAGGCTAAGTATTTGAGACGTGTTACAAATTGTAGACCTGTTTTGCAAGAGACTGGTGCTGGTGACTAGATAAGTTTCTAAAACCTGTGTTACACGCCAATATATAATTAATAAATAATGCCGGACAGTTCACACAGCATCATCTGGCTTCAAAACAAGTAAAGCTTGTGTTATGGGTATGGTGGAATGACTGATATACTTACTACTAATATACGTTTTTTTGTTTAATACATACATATTATACAAAGACACCCAGACCCGAGAAAAATATTAGCAAAACATTAAACGGATGGATAAATAATATTAATAATAATAATACCGGACATTTCACACCACATCATCTGGCCCCAAAGTAAGCAGAGCTTGTGTTATGGGTACCACATGACTGATATACTACATAAGTAAATTCTTTTTTTATTTTTTCTGTAAATACATACATAATATACATAGAAACACCCATACCCGAGACAAATAAATGTAGATCATACAAACATTTGTCCCGCGGCGGGAATCGAACCCGAAATATTTAGTACCTACTATTCAGGTAATCTAGATTTTTTATTTTTGTTTTGAAGATTGGCGGAATAGTACCTACTAAATATCCGCTTAATGTTTTGTTATGGATTTCCGCAAAGTCACGCCTGATTTTTTTTTTTTAAATTTGCAAACTATACAAACATTTGCCCCGCGGCGGGAATCGAACCCGCAACCTCGTAAGGCTCTGCAGGGCCTTGGCCCACACAGAGGACGTCATTTGGTTGATAGGAATGCATGGCCTTATGTTGCTCTACCCTTTGATACCTAACTAACAGATTTGCAATGTCTATACATATATCTGGCCTAACTTATAAACGTCTCAACTTGTCAAAAGTTAATTACTGTTTAAAATAGTGCCGTCCCTTTTTGCAAGATAGTGACAAATAGTGACAGGGCGAATCTTAAACAATGCTTAGGCCTCGTTCAAGTTGGATGCTCGAGGCGATGGATGCTGTGTATAGAAGATTGATTGATTGATTGATGATGTGATTATTATTCATGTATGTTAGTACCTTGTTGTCATCCATGAGAGTGTTCAAGCTCTCAATCCACATAGGATCGATATCCCCGTCCAGTACGATCCATTTTGGGCCATCACCCGGCATATTGGCCATGTCTCGCATGATCGTCGAGAACAAGCCATCCTTCCACTCTCGAGTGGACGGATTGATAATCCCGAACAATTCGTCGTTGGTGACAGCTTTGGGATCCAAGTCGTTGTAGAAAGGCTTCTGCTTAAGCATAGCGTATGTTTTGATGAGGCATTGCCACACCATAGACTTTCCAGTACCGGCGAAACCGATAATGAACACTGAATGTCGCACGGCAAACAGCTCGACAAGTTGGACCATCTGAAGTTAAAAAATTATGATATGATAACTACTTTTAATAATAAAGGCATTTATTTGTAGGTACAATTACACACATAAATAAATAAAAGAAAACAAAAGAAGGATTTAAGATGATAGATGATGTTGAAGCCAAAACACAATACAAAAAATAATTTAAATTAAAACAGCCCAACAAAATTTTGCTCAAAGAACAAACACAGATTTTCAGTTAAAACTCTTCGAGATTCGAGATGACAAGATGAAATACCTACTAAATAATAAGTATATTGTGTGTGTGTGAACCAAGTGTTTGTATGAGTAATAAATAAGTGAGCGAAATGAAACCATTTGTTCGATGCACATCGAACACTAAGTATAACCTTAGCTAGCAAATGGGTCTAAGTAAGCAAGCACTGGGTCGCACGAGGCAACAACGCCGCCTGTGTGGTTTACCTAGACAGTATAATCGGACCTCAAACTGGTCACACTCATTATTATGATATCTTTAGCATATCATATTAATAAACATTTTATATATGTTATTAATCATCTCTCCCTCTCACGCGTACGGTCCCGTACACCATTATCATGAAAGAGTAGGTACCTACGTGAGTAATATTATATTTTAACCTTGTTATATTTTAAAACTCCGTAGTCCTCCTTACCCAAAGGTTCCCTGTCATTCGGTCTATTACAGGACTGTACCTTTGAAACTTTACCTCTTTATTATAACCACATAATTAGCATGTAAGTAGGTATCAGTACCTACCCCATGCCAAACCACACCACCAATAGGCAAACTAAGCGTTTGGGAATAATCTCTTAATAGACATCTGGTAAAAGTGAATTAGGCACAATTGGAACTGGTAAGTTACCTTCAATATAAATCCTGGTTCTGGCTGTAATTTCAAAGAAAGCGCTGCGTCGATCAGATTCTTCTCAAAGTCCATGTCCCGTTTCCTGGGCACGTCGAGTGCAGGGAACAAGTCTCCGATGAGGCCCATGAACACAGGCATGTCATCTGTCACGATCTTGGGAATGTTGAAATCTCGCAACGCTCGCATCAGCACTTGGTCTTCCGGTCTTTGACGATCGCCTCGCTGTAAATAATATTATAACTATAAGTTGGTGATATTTTAAGTAGGTTAGCGGTAGCCTACATAGAACCCGATTCATCTTACACCAAAATTATTTTGATGCTATAGAGTGAACCACAAAGCGCGGTTCAGAGTTGTCATGTGAAGCCGGACGCTGTATGACAGTGCTTTTATGTATGAGGCGTTGTGAAAAAGCTTTAGGCCTAATGGATTTTGAGTTCATGTTTGAATACATCCGTTTTGTTTCAAATCGCAATGATAGATACCTAAGCAAGAGCGTACGAAACTATAATGCCATTGAAAGATGTTATTGCAAATACCACTTACTTCCTTCATGCTAGCCTGCCCACAACAATAAAATCTATATTAACCACACGCTACACGGTACAACTTATGAAAGCATCTGTTTATTGACACAAATGTTTGTAATTATAAGTAATACCTTCACCACGGCCAAACAGCTCAATAGATATATTTGTATGTTACCTTCAAAGAGCCTGCAACTACCAGCACAGACTTGATGGCTCTGAGACCCCAATCGTAGTGATCTTGCTTTGACAGGAGTTCGCGACACAGCATGTATAGTGTGATGAACTTGCGAGCTAACAGCCGAGCTTCTTGGAAACCTTCGGCCACCAACATGATCTCACAAATCAGCTCAAAGTCAGGAACCACCATGGCACATGGCCTGGAATAAAAAAAACGATTATGTTCCATTCTATATTCATGTGGCAAAATAAATAAATAAATAATGCCGGACATTTCACTCAGCATCATCTGGCCCCAAAGTAAGCAGAGCTTGTGTTATGGATACCACATTACTGTTAAACTACTTATATAATTTTGTTTTTTTTTAAATACATACATATTATACATAGAAACACCCAGACCCAAGACAATTCATTTATATACATATACATTTATATATATATATATATATATATATATATATCTATATATATATAAAAGAGAGTCGTGTTAGTTACACCACTTATAACTCGAGAACCGCTGAACCGATTTGGATGAAACTTAAAATGAATATAGTTCGTAACTTGGATTAGGATAAGGGCTATTTTTTATCCCGGGAAAACAACGGGAACGGGAACGGGGCGGGTGGCCGATAGCGCCATCTATTATTATTTATCCGTAACTTAGTTAATCTCTGTAATTATTACAATAATTGGAATAGCTATCTTTTTTTATTAGCTTATCCCGGGAAAACAACGGGAACGGGAACGGGGTGGGGTGGCCGATAGCGCCATCTATTATTTTATTTATTATTATTTATCCGTAACTTTGTTAATCTCTGTAATTATTACAATAGTTTGCATAGCTATCTTTTTTTATTAGCGATATTAGTACTTTAATATTTTTTGTGAAGTTGTAACCGCTCAACGAAGTGGGCACAGGTCAGCTAGTGTATATATATATTTATATAAGTCGTGTTAGTTACACCACTTATAACTCAAGAACCGCAGGACCGATTTGGATGAAAATTAAAATGAAGATAGTCAATAACTTGAATTAGGATATAGACTATTTTTTATCCCGGGAAAACCACAGGAACGGGAACGGGGCGGGCGAAACCGCGAGTGGCCGCTAGCGCCATCTATCAATAGTTATCCGTAACCTTTTCTTCTCTGTAATTATTTCATTAATTTAAATAGCTAAGATCTTTTTTTTAATAGCGATATTAGTACTTTAAATTTTTTCGTGAACCGCCCAACGAAGTGGGCACGGGTCAGCGAGTACAATATTATATTAACTAAATAAAATGATATTTAAACAAAGGTAGATGATTAACACGAGCCTGAACTCAGCGATCCTGTGTTTCAGATGAGAAAATTTTAAATGGAATCAGAATAATAAGAGATTACTAATATAATCTATCTATCTAATCAAAATAAACCGTCATCGTCTGCTTTGTCTATCTATTGAGTTTAAAAAAGTAAGGTCACTTGAGTTACCTGAATAATGCTTTCAAATTCTCGGGCAGCTCGGTTCTCCCCGCGTAACCAGGATTCATTGTGATGAACATGCCGATTGTAGGTATAATAGTAATGTACTCTCCCATAAAGTCAAACTTCTTTTTCTTAGCTTTGATGGCGTCGAGTACAGACTTAACTTGTACCGACACTACGGACAGCACTTCTACTGAGATGCGGTTGAATTCGTCGAAGCATCCCCATGCGCCGGTTTGCGCCAGACCTAATGAATGCATTTTTTACTTTCCGTCGAGTCTAATAATAAAGAATTCTTAAACGAAAAATCACTAATTAGCAAAATGTAGGCATGCATAGTAAAACTATATAAGTAACACAAATTCAAGCATTCATTATTATATTTCGAAATATGTATTTCAAGTCTTTTTGTAGATACCTATATACCTACCTATAGTCTAAAGCAGACCAGGCGTATAATAAAAATTGACAAATATTTATAATCATTGATTTATCGATAGTTCATCAACTATATATGGCGCGTTTTCGACCGGAGGCACCGGTTGACCTGAAGTGATGCTGTGACCGCGCGCTCTCCGCCCTCTATCTCGAAAAGGGATCACCGTATAAAAAAAATTTTTAAACAAAATTTGTAGAGAATTTTGTATTCTACAATATTGATAATAAATACAAATAGCAAAAAACCCATAGGAAATGAGATATTTACAAAAAAAGCGCAAAAAAACGATTTTGGTGACCTTTGACCTTGAAATTGAATAGTTGCGTACACCCTACCATATGTAGGTTTTGAGACAACTTTTAGGGTGTCAATATAGAAGTATTTACAGACTTACAGCTGGGTATCTCGAATTCTGAGGTGAACTTACTATAATGACTGGACTATTAAGGTGTAAGATAGAGTTACGCAATAGAGAGGCACTATGTAGGTATAATGTTAGGCACTGAGACCTTGTGCGAGCTGAATAATTGCACTTTGTTGCATCGCAGCAAAATATGCTATTTATATAAATATCCGCCTTCTGTACTTGTACCTACTAATAAATATTATTTGCCTACAGTGGCATCCTACTAATATGACTAATACTACTGATAACCGATTCAGATGAAACTTATATATATGTGTACCTGGATTAACATATAGGCTTCTATTTATCTACGTGTCACGCGGGCATAGCCCCGGCCAGCTGCTAATTCATCATAAATATAACCTGCCCAATCAAATGTTCCAAATACCTTTGTAAATGTTGCCACAAGACTTGTAGTCCATCTGTTCGGAGCAGTTGAACACGTAAACCATGATACCCAGAGCTCGTCCCAAGTCCTTTGTAGTTTCCGTCTTGCCGGTACCGGCGGGCCCAGCCGGAGCCCCGCCCATCACCAAATGGAGACTCTAAAAGAACAATATAATACTGAAAGCATCCGAACAGTAATTTTAGTAACCATCATTATTGCAACCCGAGTAACCCGACGATAGTGGAATTCTGATACTATAAAAACATTGATACTAAGAACTTTCAGTTACTTTAATGAATTGGTATTACGGAAGCTTTTTGATTTTAAGAAATGCAGTGAAATGAATATAAATTGAAGCAACTAAATCATTAAATCATGCATATTGCTAATCGAAACTGATAGACATTGATTGTATCAAGAGTTCCATAATCGCCATTCTGGTAGTACACCTCGCTGGTTCCCGTATTTTTTGACAATTATATGACTTTCACAAATAATTTGCATAAAAGCTGTTAAAAAATAGACGGGTACCAATGTTCTATAAAAACATTCATTTTGATAAACACGAGTTAAAACAGTGCGAATCGTGAACGCTAGCGGGAACGAGCGGACCGCGGATCAAACTCACGCTGATATAGTTTATACAGATGAATCGAAACAGTGTCAAAAAATATACGCGAGTAAAACCCGTGTTTATCAAAATGTATAGGTAGGTACTTGCAAGCTATAAACAATAAATTTCCTTCTTTGATTGGCACTTATCTAGGGGCTACCCGGACTTACCTGTGTCAACGTTATGTAGCAACGATCAGTGAGAGGCGTGATTACAAGACGCGGCGTGTTGCCCAGATACTCATAATCGTACAAGAACTGCGCATCGCAGATATTGGCATAACAATTGTTCAAATTCATATCCCAACGGTGCCTAGAAACATTAACTTGTTAATGTTAACGAAATTTTCAGAGCAGCGGTTGAAAATAACTGAGTTAGCGTTATAATGCTAAATGATTTTTGAGGAAAAGGAAGAAAAACCATACCTCAACTGACTCTGCCACTGGAAAGCGTTGGAATTTTCGACTTTAGCGACGATCAACTTAGCGACCACGTCTCTCGAGTGCACGTCGATCGTACAGATGGTCATGATTTTCTGCCGATCGCCAACCGTCAAGTCACCCAGCAGGAGCACGATCAGAGAGTTCAGTTGAGCGATTTGTTTCTTTTGGTAGTCTTTCAGAGCACCCTCATAACCTGCTCAGTAAAAAAACATGGCTGACATACATTTTGACATTGAGTCAAATAAATGAACTAAGCGCATTTGACCACGTACAGTGAAGGCTTCCGAGGTGAGTAAGCATCAGAATGATCAGTGGTAAGCTCCGAAACCAATTCAACATCGACTAGTTAATAAAATAAAATTATTCAGTATACACTAATGTGTATTAACGTGCATAATTTAATTACGATAAGATAGGTAGGTACCTAATACTGGTCACCTACAGAGTTTTGTAGGATAGGTACCAGATTTTTTTAAATTGTGTACGTACGTATAACGGTTAAGTCTATTTCATGTTGTGTGTATAATAAATAATAAATATTAGAGCTCTGATTAGGGGCAGACAGGCAGACACACACACAGAACGACAGACAGACATACAACAGACAAGGCGGAAACGAATTCTTTATTGGACTTCAGGGCACTAAAAATGTTTTTTCATAATATTTTGAGTAACCTTCTTCTAGCTTTTCAAAAGCCTGATTAGTTTCAGTGGTCCACCAAATTTGTGTGCCGACGAGTGCGGGCTGTGCTGGCCAATCGAATACCCATTCCTCACGAGGCTTTTCTTCATACGACTTGACGCTGTGCTCGAAAATGTCGCGCAGTGTGTAACGCATGCAGTCCGTAACACGGTTCAACCATAATTCCACCTGGAATTTGTTTTTGCAGTGATAGCTTATGGGAGGGTAAATCGCTTCGTTACGTAACGCGTTACGGTGCCAGTCTGTCTGGCTTCCCTTTCTCTCACGCATACGGCAGCGTTAGGCCGGATCCTCCTCTCTCACTCTAACCCACAGCGCTAGTTAAATTAGTTTAAGTTATCACTTCTGTCGGGCGTCCCGAGACGAACGTTTTTTTTTTACTACAAAAGTTGAAGACGCCGATTTAGGTATGTGCTGATAATCTCTTGTGTTCTTTTTATCCGCGATAATTTGTTCCATAAATATGACAAACGCACCCCGCGGCGCGGCGTTATAGCGGTGACACCTTTGAGAGGATGGTGGAAGATCTCGAAGGATAGAGCCAGTTGGAAGAATTAGTGGGTGACCTTTGTTTAAAAGTAAGACAAATTAATTTGTGGCACTGTATGATCGGACATATTAAAACGGAGCGAGGATAAATTTAAAGTTCTATAAAGATCTCGCAGCAGATGAAAGATCAATTACAGGTACCTTTCCAGAACAATCACAGCACGGAGCTTTGAACGGCACGTGTTCTTCGTTCTCTTTGGATATCATCTCAAATGCTTGCTTGCTGCCAGCCTTCGGGAAAACAAGCTTAGCGAGGTTATCATACAACTTGGACAAATGGCGACCGACAGCTGGCGGGTTGTTGCCATTGGATAGGATATCTGTAACAATATTTTCAGGAATAAAACTTCATCCGCAATTTGAAGGAGGTGGTGTAGAAAGTTTTTTAGTTTTATGCAGCAACAAGCAGCCAAAGATACGCACAAACAAAACAACAAAGTTTCAAAGCGGTTACCTAGTAAATCAGCCGAAGACACGAAGTAAAACCGGGGGTAGGCGAGCCGCTTCGTCTCCAGGTAATCGTTGAGAGCCTTCTCACACAAGTTGAGATCCTTCATCAGCTCTTCTAGTTTGTCTAACAAGTTAGGCTTGTTCGTGGACGCGACCA
The DNA here is from genome assembly GCA_948098915.1 of Lampropteryx suffumata. Classification (NCBI taxonomy): domain Eukaryota; kingdom Metazoa; phylum Arthropoda; class Insecta; order Lepidoptera; family Geometridae; genus Lampropteryx; species Lampropteryx suffumata. The sequence goes on from OX402563.1 coordinate 8,837,313, forward strand.
CGTTAGGGACGGCTGCGATGTCTCGGAGTAATTCCTAAAAACAATTACAGATTTTGTCCGTCAATCTAAACTACGTACTATTATAAAGAGATTTTTTAGGTAAGCGTGTATGTATTGCAAACAAACGAAAAAACCTCACCTTGAAAGACTTATCAATATGATCAAATCTTTTGGAATCCTCAGGCAACTGGGCACGAATATCGTCAGAACCCACAAAAATACTCTCCAAGTACTGCCACTTGCGCTGCACTTCGAACCAAAGCGCGATCACCGCATCTGCTGTACCGAGTTTCTTCTGCCAGATGGTCACCTCCGTCTCGTAGAAACCAATAAACTTGGATGACATCATGTTTTGTACTTGGTTCTAAAATAAACAATGTGAATAATGTGATGTATGATTTAAAATAAGGCCTTCCGGTATTAAATATCTCGATAAGAAAACAAAGGTAGCCGTACCTGGTTGTCTTCCAAAGTCTCAACAAGTTCTTCGCTAGCTTTCGGCAGTTTGATGCCAGTCCTATCGTGCGGCGTGTAGTCGAACTCCATAACAGCCCAAATAGCCTCCAACTCCCTGAATAGAAACTTAATACAATAAACCGAAAAAAATTACAAGCGCGTGTCGAACGCACCACGCACAGTGAAGAATTCCGAAGTCAGCCGCACTACCAGTAGTGTCGTTTACAATTGACGACACTATTTACACCAAGTTTATTTAGTTCTAAACTGTACATGATATTTGTACTTCGGTACATGATATTTGTTCTTCGGTACATGATATTTGTGTTTGCCCAAAAGCAACGGATAATAATGATTAGTGGTCGGGTCTAACACCAACAAAAAAAAGAACTAACTAACTTACTAACTAATAAATAATAGTTAAAAAAAATAAAAAACACGCTTTATATAGAAAACCAAACTAAAAAATTAAAAATAAATTTTAATAAATGTAAGTAAGAAAAAGAAAATTATTTAAAAAAAAGCGTGGGGTTCAATAGTAATAAATATTTCATTGACAGATATGAGAAGAAGGATTATCATTTCGATAATATCTTAAAAAGCACACCACGCTTTATTTTAAATAAAACATTTTTTTCTTACTTACATTTATTAAAATTTATTTTCTATTTTTAGTTTGGTTTTCTTTATAAAGCGTGTTTTTTAGTTTTTTTTAACTATTATTTATTTTTTATTTTTTAGTTTTAGGATAATCAGATATATTTGTTTTTTTTTTATTTATTTTTTTCGAATTATTGCATTGTCATCGGTCTTTGACAGCTGTGCAAAATTTTAATGAAATTTGGCCGTTTAAAGTGGGTCAAAATCGCGTCCTAAGGAGTCGGTTACAATTACAAACTTACAAACATACATACAAGTGAAGCTAATATAAAGCGTATAAAAAAGAATGAACGTGTTAGCGGGACACGCGTTTGGAACGAAGTCCCTTTCGTATGCAGGGTTGGCATAATTAATCATTAACGTGCCAGGCTCTCATTCTAGCCTCTTTAATTTTGATTCTTATTTATATATGCGTGTATGTATATATGTATATATATATATATATATATATATATATATATTAATAAATATATGCATATAATATATATAAAAACTAAAACTAGTCTCCTATCTATATATATATATATATATTAAGACGTTTGTAGGTAAATAATCGGTTTATAGCGATTACGCGCACAAAAGCTCCCAATGTGTTTTCAATCGATTCAAATGTAGAGCAAGTCAGCTATTTATATAAAAAAACTTCTTTTAAATACACATCAATCTACAAAATATTTAAAATCACTTTCTATCCTTATCTATATAAATCTTCCGTGCGTGTGTTTGAAATTAAATTCCTCATAAACGGCTGAACCGATTTTGATGTTTTTTTTGTGAGTGTTCAAGTGGATTCGAGAATGGTTTAGATTTACCATTAGATATATTTTTTGTTTTTTAAAACGTGAAAACGAGATCGCAAATTGGACAGCTAGTATTCTATATAATCTAAACAAGAAAGGAAATTTTCAATCTTTATTTTTAAGTCTTATTTGTTTTTTTTTTATGTTTAATAAAAATAACGTTCCCGTCCACAATATAAGCCCGTAAGTTTCCGCTTTTGCCGCGAAGTCGTTCGTATGATGGCACATTCGCCTGAGGAGCACTAAACAGACTGTACGAAATGGAAAATGCCCTGGTTTTACAATATGGGGCCCGTAACGCCATGGGGATCATGGTTGTAGGGATTTGAATACGCATTCATGATTTCGAATGGTTTGAATTCGATGTTCGAAATGAAGGGGAACACGAGATTGGTCTCAAACTCGACGTTTTTAATAAAAATAAACGATTTATACTTCCTTAGGGATCTGAATGTGTAAGAGAAATAAAAACGAGATGTGAAAACAAAAATATAATGCTGTAATCTCTAGGCTTGGTAGACACTTTTTTTAGATTTATTTGTTTTCATACTACCGAACCAGCTAACAAGCATAATCGTTTATTTTTTATTTTTATTCGAATTATTGCATTGTCATCGGTCTTTGACAGGTGTGCAAAATTTTAATGAAATCTGGCCGTTTAAAGTGGGTCAAAATCGCGTCCTAAGGAGTCGGTTACAAACATACATACAAGTGAAGCTAATATAAAGCGTGTAAAAATAGACCCTATTCCACGATAATTCGATTTGAAACATATTGATTAAATAAATTACTTGAGTGTCTTCTCCATAGCGGATTCTTTGACCGATTTGTCCACGATTGTTTTGACCTCCTCTTCATACTTGTGGAGATTCAGTGCCAACAGATCGGCTAACGTTGTATCATCCGTGATATTAAACTTGACCTGCAAAAAATCTGTTGTTAAAATAGTATTTGTATGAGCTGCTTAATGAGTCCTCTGAAGCACGGAAACGCCATATGAATGCAAAAAGCAATGTTACAAAAGGTTATTACTTGGGTACTCACCATTAAAATAATAAACATGAACTATTTACAATTAAGTATTTACACTAGACACACTACTCTATAGTATGAATTCTGACAACAAAGCATGATTGGTAAAATTGTGCTGCGTCATCCTCTGCGTCCGTTTGAGCTCCAAACCGTTGCGTTTCATCTCATTTATAGAATACGATCTGTTGAGCTTTCTGAACTTGCTTTCATTGTAGCACTCATGGAACTTTGGTCGTCTATAGTCTTGCAACTGTAGGTAATCTTTGTCTTCTGTCTCCGCGCTGTGATTGGTTTCACCAGATGGACATGGTAATTCTAAATTCATGGCTAAGTTTTCTAATGATCTGAAATCTTCTAATATTTCCTCTAGAGAAACTCTAGTTGCTTTATGTATCGGCGAGGTTCGGTAATTTTTTGAATCGATGGATGTGAGATGAGCGTGAAGTGATTTCTAAATTAGGAAATAAACAAAATGATTTACAGTAGAGCATTTCGACACTAATGGTTGTATAAGTAAGCTTACCTACTTAGCAATTATGTTGCCTCGTCTAAGTGAAATAGATGATAGCATTGATAATAATCGAGTAAACTTCTTGAATAAACAATTTGTTAATGAATATTATTGATAATTATGAAATTACTGATATGCATGTTCAATAAGCATTCTGTTTTACCTTAGTAGCCATCATCAACTCAATCCAATGCCTGTCCTTGATAGCAGGATTTTGCAAATCAGTCACAGCTCGCAACGAAGTCATCAAGTTCTTTATTGTTCCTTCAATTACCAAGTATGGTTCCCTAAAATCATTATTTCATTGGTAACAGTCACATTTTATGTAAGAACATACACTAGAATTTGTTTAATATAAGTTACACCGACTTACCAAACTCTCATATCCTTATCCAACTGCCGGAGATCCTTTGTGAATCGCTTACACTCCTGATCCATACCATCGGCGTCGATTTTCTTCCAAGGCGACTTTTTCCAGGTCTCAATAGTTCCCATCACAAGGTAGTAGTAATCCCAAAGTTGCTAAAAATATCCGCAAGTATCGAATTACAAACTAATACTAGAGACTGTTCGATGGTAGACCTAAAAGTTCAAAATTATAACCGTTTTCAATCTTATCTTACCTTGTCAAGTTTCAATTCGCGCCGGCACTGCTTCAGAAGCTTTTCATCAGGCGGTTGTATATCAAACAAACTACAGGACTTCTTCAAATTGTCAAGGATATCTTCAAAGCTCTTAAGCTCCAAATGGACTTTATCGATTTGTCTATACGGTTCTTTACAAGATTCCAAGAACATCTAAAAATTTTAATAAAAAATTATAAATCTCTACTTATTTGTGAAGATTGTGTATTTATTTGCAATGCACCCTCTAATCTCGGGTAAGTATCTACTCGAATGTAGGTTGACAAAATTGATATATCTTCAGGTGTAGAAAACTGATAATCCTCAAGGAATAATAACTTTGAGATCCGAAGCAAGAATGTCCATAAATAATATATCACACGATAGTATGAGATGAAGAGCCTCTGCCTAGCAGAAGGATGATGATGTGATCATGACGAAATTTAACAAAACCATTCCTTACATCCTTTAGTTTGAATTGTTCGCGGTACATAGTGATACGTAAGTTGATAAGTGACACTCGCTTGGCGATAAGCGCGGCTTGGGCGGCTTGTAATGGTGCTACGTTGTTCTTCATAACCGTGGCTAGTTTCACCAAGTTTCTCCACCTCTCTGGTAGTACTTCCAGCTGAAATAGGACGACACTAAATATATTATATTGCAGACAAACTCTAGTACAACACTCGTGTTCAACAATTTAGACCCCACATAGTCTAATCGACTTCTTAACAGTCGAAGCAGAGGAGTGTTTGGATTGGTGATTGGACGTCTGTATCTGTGATGGATGAACCGATTTTGATTTGATTATCTTTTGACGATCGTCAGCTCTTTTCTGGTTAAAGAAGGGATCTGACAAACTTCCTTAGGTTTGATCCATTCAAAATTTGGTATCCTGTTACTTCGATGATATTGTAAGAAGAACAACAATAAAATACAACTACAGGAACCATAATTAACCCATTATGAGCTAGAGGTGCCGTACGGCAACGCCTTAGCGTAGTTTGTATTTTCGCGTTTATTTTGCTAAGTGTGCAATTTACGTAACCAACCAATTGCTGTTTCGAAACTAGACAGATTATATATTTTATATTCTCAAAATACGTTTAGGTAATAATCGACATCGATTTTCATAATAATTTTGTATTTCTTTTCGACTTAGGGATTGTACGCTTCACGAAGCATTAGCAGTTCTCGAAGATGATGAAGTTTGGAATCGTTGTCGGTGTTTATTGAACCCCCGGGAGCCAACAATCCTTACCGAAGAATACTCGGCAAATGAAGACGTAAGAGGTCTTGTCAATAACCTCACTGGTCGACAGCTTTATGCTGATTGGCTCCGTGATGTTCACAGCAAGATGGCATAGCCGAGGATACTTACTGAATATCCAGCAGAGTCATTGCCCCTCATCCAGTCAATGTCATAAATATACGTAGCCGTGGTCAAACTCGTGTACGTTGTACTCGTGGTAGTCTCCGTGGTGGTCGCAGTTCTTGCAGTAGGGGCAGAGGAGCAAACCAAACCACTCAAATGTAAGAGTTAGTTCCTGCCAATTGGATTTTCGGAGACAAATAGTGCCTTATGAGATACCAAACGATAACGTGGTGGAGTACGTCCAGGATTCTCCAGATCGTCTGTGTCTCAACACAGACTCTCAGACGTCATTCGATTTGACGGCTTGAATTACCTGTTGTTACCTACGCAGGATGGAAAACGCCGGAGATGTGCCCTGGAGTCATGCAAGAGCCAAACCAGAACGGAGTGTTCCAAAGGGAGTGTAAGTGTAGTGTCTGGTCTATGTGGTACTTGCAACTACCAATTCCACATATAGGTATATAAAATTATAAATAATAAAATAACATTGCTACCTATTTCCTAATTTTTGTGTTTTATTGATAGAATATCTCTAATATTAATGTTTTAAACCACTTTGTATTGAGAAACCTGATTTTGTTAAGAAATGTAAAAGTACCACATAAGTGGCTAGCGGTGCTATACGGCATCATCATTTCTTCCAAAAACTGTAAGATATTTTTTTTATTTTCTACTATTTTATATTCAGGGGGGCAATATTTACAACATATGTTAAGCTCATAAATAAAAAGGACCATAAATTAATTCAGCCCATAATGGGTTAACAGCGGAATCGGAACTTTAATTAATTATTTGCTTCCTAAAGATGCAGTGTAGCTTTCTCGAGCGAAATTTCATGGTGTGAATTTTCAAAGTGATGTATATAGTGCACAAAGAAGGCAACGATGTGATGCGACTTACCATAGTATGAACAGAATATTCATGTGATTCCTTTGGAGCAAACTATTCCAAAATAAAGAAATTCCACTTATTTATTTATTTAATGACCAAAGTCAAGTCAAAGTCAAAGTCAAAACATTTATTCAATAAAATCACAAGGACTACTTTGAATCGTCTTCTTGCTTTCTTGTGAATCTAGGTGGCGGTTCCCCGTAACCCCAGTTCAAGAAGAATCTGGCAAGATCAATAGCCATTGTCGGTTAATTTTTTTATTAGTACAACACAATCACAGATAACAACATTTCTCACATACCTGTTCATAAGTCTCCTCAGGGAAGTCAACCCCGTATTCCTTCAGCACATCAATGATATCCCTGAGCGGTTCGAACATGTGGTCTGTTCCCGCGTCTTGCTTCGCCTTCACCTCGTTCAGCACTCTCATCACTTGAAGTAAACCTTCGTAGTCATCCTCGGTTAGTTCCACTGACAGCTCCTTGGTTGCGTATATGATGAACTTCTCGAGCTCATCGAGACTACCGAAGAGATAATATGTAATCAATACAACTTTGTATGAGACCTAATGTTAGTTTGTTAAATTTCTTAGAGAGAGGCTTAGATTGCGGATTCATCACACGTTATTGTACATGTTACAAACAAGTTTACTATCTTTCTAAATAAAGGATGTACCTAACTATCATCTCTACTTATATGTCTGTGAGTCTGTCTTTTGTCTTTCTTGTTAGTCCTATTGAGATCTAGAAAGAACTGCGTTTAGTACATAAACCTACAACACTAGGTTAAGCTGGGATAAGATTGAGCGTTAGGATGGGTCTAATGGGTCTTTGTGTATTTTAAACAATAACGCATACCTTGTCTGCACGTGATCTTTCAAGTTCTGTTTGTACAGGTTGCTCCACTTGCAGATTATATTCATAATGGCTTGGTTGAGTCTTCTGAGATCGAGCTTTAGCCAGCCGTTACACAAAAAGTTTGCAGGCAAACTTGCTACTTCATCGTACATTGTGTTGAACTTATCGATCTGCGGAAATAACAATGTGGGCTATCGAAACTAACACAGATAAATCATACCTTATTTATTCATGAGTGTAGCTTAAATATTATCTTCATAAATGGAGTGAAGAGTTTTAAATCGATTAAGTAACAGTATCAAACATTACATCATCATCGCGTTTTGATAATTGATGAATAAACTAGATGAGTACGAGAAAGCAGGTATAATATTTTAGTTAGTACGTATTCATTTATCAAATTTAAACCGAATAGTTATAATCATCATGTCGATGTTGGAAATAGTTTAGAATACCTCTTTTTGATACTGTTCTAGCGTCGGTTTGGCTTCGGGTGGGTCTTCGCCATTTTCGTATTTAAGCTTGTCAAACTCTTCGGGAGATATAACTCGGCCGTATTTCAGGAAACCAGCTAGAACCTCTTGCCGGTCCTCCATCCATAGCGACGTGTATTTCTCGTATCTCTGCAGCAAACCGTGGAGTTATTTTCATTAAAGCACTATTTATACTTAATAATGGCACGAGCGAAGCGAACTTGCGGATTGTAGTGTCATCGGCCAGTAATTTAAACCGCAAAACCATCTTTGATCTAATGAATTTACTTATCTTTTTTAATAATGGAACAGCAAAAATCCTTACCGAGGCATATTGAACAAGATCATTTATACTGTTTTCAATTCTCTTCAAAATCTCGTGGTACAAATCAATCATTGCGTCTTCGCGCTCCAAGTCATCTGTAAAATTATGAGTGCATCAATGTCCTATCTTTGTGTATTTTAGTAGTTTGTCGTTTTTATTAACTGAAAAGAGTCTTCAGCTTTAAGAAAAAGATCATTATGTAGTAACAAAATCATTAAATTGTATTGGTATTGGTATAAGTATTGGTCATACCATACCAACTCAATATACTTATTAAAAATATATGTTCAATATACAGAAAATGTCGACTAGTACCTTCATAAGATGGAATGGGAACATTGATAGGATCAATTCTTGGAAAAAGCGTCGCTTGAAGAAACATGTCTTTCATCATTTCACGAAGAGTATCGTATAGCCCACCATCGTCGTCCATGTCCAGTGATGGTGAGAAAAATATATCTGAAAGAATCCAAAATAAAATAGTTACAAACATATAAACAGCCTTGGGCTTTTAAAAAACCGATATGAAAATGTATACGGGGTATACCTGGATCCCGTAGCTCTGCGGTAATTTCCATGAAAGCCATCTGTGGGCCTTTTTCCAAGTTAGTTTGTAACTCAAACAGGTTCAAGCTCGATTGTACAGCTTTCATAACTTGCCGTGACACCTACAACATAAAAACAGTCTTGGGAAAGAATTCCTGATATTAAAATTCTGATTATTATTATTTAAAAAGGACTACTATATTCGCTTTACATGCTAAATGGAAAATTTGATGCCTATTCCTCCTAAGCAACTCTTCTTGGTCCTAGTGCTTTTCAGGGTTCCGAAATCCACAAGGAACCCTAAGTACTTAGCCAGACTGGCAGCGCGGTGCGGTGAGCGGTGCGCGTGCGGCAACGCGCGCGATTGTGCCTGTCCGTAGAGGAGCGCGGCTTCGTTCCAAGTGTTGTCGTGTCCAGTATTTGTCAAAACGTAATATGGATGAAGAAGACTTATTTGACTGGAAAATTATTAGATTAAATGGCAATTTTTAAATAAAATAAAAAATTGCTAAAGCAACCTCCAAATTTTTTTGATATTATTTCATTCCACAATCTTAATTTTTTTTTGTATTTACGTTATTTTAATATCCACAGTGTAGGTCGTGCTTGAATAGCACTTATTCATCCTTCTACATTAATTTGTGAAGACGCCATCCCAAGAACGCGCGCGGTTAGCTCGAACTAGTTGTTGACTAACAGGGTTGTTGCTGTCCGCCCGCGCTCTCACTGCGACCACTTGTATGAACGAGCAATGGCGTGAGTTGCCCGCGCGCTCCCCGCGCCAAGTAGCCCGCGCCGCTTCCCCCGTCCGCCCCGCACCCACTATGGACGCTCAAATGAAGTTTTTAATGATTGAGTTTGTCGCGCCGCGCCCGCCCTGCGCCCGCTTTTGCAGTCTGGCCAAGCACTTATAGTTTTGCTATAACTGTCTGTCTGTCTGTCCATATTCACAGCTCTTACTTGCAGACTATTCGTTTTAATTCGAAATTGTGAACAGTTAGCACGTATTAGTAACCACTACCAAGTTAAGAAATAATATAAGAAAAAAATATTTAAGGGATTAAGAGTTGTTATTTTACTATCCCATCGTGTGGCATATCGTTGGATAGATCTTCTAAAGATACTACGAGGTTTCTTGAACACTTTTTCAGATTACAGTACTTTTTCAGTACAGATTAGTTTGACAAGTTTTAAACTTTGAAGTGGCCCGTTTTGGTCAGTCAAAAATGCTATGCTATTGTTCTGCTAACTAGACAGTATTAAATTGGTTTGGAAACTGACGACCACTCATTCTATCCTTACTGACTTTGGTAGCCTTTACTGTGTGTGGTCACATGTGCTTGGCCAAGGTATTATGATCTTTCATAACCACCATAGCTATGAAAATTGTATTAATACTAACTGACGTTGACAGTAGATACTTAGATACTTCAAGATAGAGATCTTAACACATATGTGCTATCATTTCATATTGGCTTGGTTAGTATAAAAAAACAATTATCAGTAACTTACTAGTGAATCAACGTATTGAACGTATGCGGGCCACCGCTCTGACCTAAACGTCTCTTCCTCCATCTCAATACGTTCGGCCTCAATGTCTGCTAACTCATCGGGATCCTCTATGACCTCTTCCTCTTCAGCTATAGAATCAACTTCTTCGCCTAAAAATATAAGCGCAATTGAGTTCGTATACTTATTGTTTTAGTTAACTGATTCATTTACAGAAATTTAAAGAATTACAATAAAATAAAATAAAGATATATAAAAATACGTGCGTGGTGCTGCGCCCCTCATCGGTGCCAGTGTGGTACAGCGGTCGACCAACATGGTCTCCGGGTTATCGTGTTCTAGGGCCGCCGGTAGGATTGCCCGCCACGCAAGTCTTAACGATGTCATTCGTCGGGCTCTTATCAGCGTCAACGTACCAGCTGTTCTCGAACCGAACGGTCTGATACGTGATGATGGTAAGAGGCCTGATGGTATGACTCTTGTCCCTTGGGAGATGGGAAGGCCATTGGTGTGGGATGCTACTTGCGTCGACACCCTGACCGCATCCCATCTTTCGGTTTTCGATATTAGTACTTTAATATTTTTTGTATAGTTGTAACCGCCCAACGAAGTGGGCACGGGTCAGCTGGTAGTTTATAATAACGGGTATTTATCGTGTTTCACCTTTTATTTAAATTTGAAATTTAATTTAATTATATAAACATGCCGTGTAAAGCATGGCCTATTCTTGTCGTTCTAAAGTATCTATTGCCAATGAACAAAGATGGCAACAGATTTTAAAGCCCCATTAGTATTTCTCAATAAAAATGATTATTAAAAGACCTGCATCCCTTTTCTCTTGACGCTCTTTCTTTGCCTCTATCTTTGCTTCTCTCTTCAACCGTCTCGCCTCTCTCCTCTCAAAAGTGATCTGAGCAGCTTCGGCCTTCAATTTATCTCTCTCTTCCCGAATCAATCGTTTCTCTTCTCTCCGTTCATCGATTTGCTTCTGTCTGGCCGCGCGCGCCGCTTTTTCTTCGTCGTCTAATGTTCCTTCGTCTACTTCCTCTAAATCCTCTTCTTCATCACCCGACTACAAAATATAGAAAGCTATAAATTGTTTGAACTTTATTAATAAATTATTAATAAAAATGAATAGGTACTAGAAGTATTGATTTGTTTATTTCTAAATATTTTTACCATGCTATTTAAAATCGTGATTACCTCTTCCTCCTCGTGAATATTGAAAAACAATTTGTAATTGTCTTTTAAGATATCTGTAAACTCTGAGTGGCTTTCAATAATATTACTGCGCCTGTAACAAAACAAAAGCAATACACTGTATTTATTGTAAGGAGTACCGACTCTTATTCATCGGATAAACCACTAAGCAGATGAATAAAATTTCAACATTCGCAGAAAAACTAGTAGGGAAGATTATAAATAAATAAATATTGATGGACAATTCACACAATTCATCTAGGCCTAAAGTAAGTATAACACAAGCTCTGCTTAATTTGGGGCCAGATGACGCTGTGTTAAAATGCCCGGCATAATTTTTGATTTATTTATTGAAGTGAAAACTTCTTTTAGCTCGGTACGCATATTTTTAGATGAAGTAAAACCTCTGGACTCGCGACACCGTTACCGAGACGCAGCCGGCTGCCGCGCTCGCCCCATTTGATTATAAACCTTAATTCACATGTTTACAGTCTACTTTTGTATGGAGAAGTTTACTGAGTTAGGTTCTTTGATATATTATCTACATTCTGAAAAAAAAAATTGCATCATCTGTGTTCGTTCAGTATTTGATTGGCAGTCGCGTTGGTCCGTGTGAGTTCAGTGAACTTTGATTGTGTTTTGTTTATGATTTGATAGTGGATTTACTTGATTTATCGAAAGTAAGGGGTGTTTATTATTACATAATTCAGTATACCCTTTATTAAATTATATGCGAATACTTAATTATAGTTATTATACCTATATGTTTAATTAAATTATATGTTAAACAGTTATGCAATTCAGAACCCAATAACCCAATAACCCAATAACCCTAGTACCCATCTAAAAAATGTCTAACGCGCCAAAATAAGTTTTCACTTCTGTCGGCACTTCCGGAGTGCAACGCGTTTTTTTATTACTATGAAGAAATACACACCAAAACACAGATCAAATATCTATAAAGAAATGTTTGTCCTGGGTGGAATGGAAATCGAACACAACCTACAACCCAGAAGGCAGAGCCACTACCAACTAAGCTGCGAGGCCAATAAAGATCACTTTGATCAATTTTATTATTGCGTAATTTTTAATTTCCATATCTAAGTATTACGTACTTGGTGAACGGTAGCGTACTCCGGCGCATTTATGAATGTGACTTTGTCGATATAGACAGATAGATCTTATCATAAACATAAACATAAGGTATTGCTGCCTACATTGGAATAGTTTGCATTATTCGATTACCTTTTCACAAATCTCGGATGTCGTTCTTTGACTGCCAGTAGCTCCATCTTGTCAGTGTTTTCCCTGCGGTTATGCAAGGGTACATCCCCCCACTTGCCGATATTGGCCAATCCACGCTTCACGTTATTTTGAGCTGTAAGCACTCTCTCTTGGAGCGCGTTGATTGCTGCGTAAACTTCTGCCATCCAATCTGTGACTGTTTAAAACACGTTCAATATATTTATGTTTAATATTAATGTGTTTTTTTCATATGTGCAGGTTGTGGAATGATCTTCATTTTGTGGTAGTTCCGCCACTACATGAACCGCTTCAAGCAATATATAAAAAGTGTCCTTGAGAGCAGGCAACGCATCAGCAATGCTTCAGGTGATGCAGATACCTCTAGGCGACGGTAACTGCTTACTATCAGGTGGGCCGTAAGCCTGTTTACCGACTTTAAAAAAAGCTAGCATGATGATGATTAAGATGAATAGTCTTTAATAACAGTAGAGTCGCATTGTGTCTGGAATCTTAACAGATAAAGGACTACTAAACGACTTACAGTCATCATTCCACGTGAGCTCTTCAACGCCGCGACCTAAGAGCTGATCGATAGCCGATATCTCTTTCTCGATGAGAGCAACTTCTGTCTCGTGGCTGCCTTCACGGATCGCGTTATACCATGAGATGGCTCGGTTAAGCCGATTCATGTCGTACTGTAAAAAATCCAGATAAATAATCCTAGTGATCACACAAGAGGTAATGAGGAGTTTTTATTTATTTGAGGATATCCACCAGTGTTGTAATGTCTATGTGAGTTACTAACTAAAGGACACTACAGCGTTCGCTGATTCGTACCTCAATTAGGAGTTGTACATAAAAACAAAACAAAAACTAAATTAAGATAACATTAGTTGAAAGTTGAAACCTGTAATTTTTCATTCCGAGCGTATAGTTCCAGTCCATCGGGTGGTATTCCCTGTTTATCTAAATATTTCATGTAGCGTATTTCACGCAACAACATCACAAGCTGAAACAAATTAATCATTACAACTGCCAATTCACGACACACAAGTCTTATTTCATTTTCCATAACCAGGTGGCGCCACTAAAAAAGTAATACCTCAGGACTGAAATTGTTCCGTACAAACGGTGGGTCTCTATAAATAAGATTCTTGGCTAGATGCAATTTGCAGGTGGGTGGTACTGTGACGCACCATTGCTTAAACTGTTTGTCTTCTAAAGCGTTCAAATAACCCAGCATCTCATTGTGCTTTTGCTTCAAATAGAGAGCGTATTCCGTTTCTATTATTCTGTGAAAGGCAACATTTTCAGTGAACTAATAAGATCCGTCGTTTGTAAGAATTATGATTTAACTAACAAGTATCGCGAGATATAACGCTGTTATTATGATGGTTCATTCAGATAAAGAAACCACAATTATATTGAACTCCATTGCAATGAGGATTTTATAGCTAGCGAGAAGCAAAATAAAAAACATGAGACGAACTTTATGAATACTTACGTGGTTCTTAATGCTTGTTAGACATAAGATTTAGGTACCTAATAAGATATAGGTACTACACTACACTACACTTCTCTACCTTACTTTTCTTACTCGAACTTAGACAATACTTCTCTACACCACTTACGGATCCTCAAACATGATGAAGTCCTCCATAGGCGCTTGGATCCTCCTCCTTAGTTTATGGATCCACCACAACATACCACTAACAGGAGGGAGATAAGGGTCTACCATGGGCCTTTCCGGGCCTTTCGTTAATTTCTGCAAAGTTTTATTAGAGCTTATCACCAGGCAATACAGTTTAAAAAACCATCACAAAAAGACAATACAACAGATTATATTTAACAATGAAATGACGAAGTAATATTTAAGTATAATAATCACATATCACGTACAGCCATCTCTTCATCAAATATCTCTTTTACGGCATCTAAATTGCTGTGCATTAAGTCAAGCAGACGAGTCAGTTTGGGCTTCAACTCTTTCTTTATGATGGGGCGATGGAATAGATCACCGATGATTTGAAAGAACTGGAACGTAACGAATGTCTAATATAAAACTATACAGAAAATCATGTAAAATACGTAAATTCCTTATATTTAACCCTCTACACATACAGAGGGGTGTTGTATATTTAATGTGTTCATCTGAGCGCCTGAATATTTGTGTCTTTCTGCAGCATCGGCGCATCGTATAGTCATTTCGTTGATTATATGACTGGCGACTTGGTCGAGAGTGTTCATAGCTATGATTAAAGAAAATCTGTTCAGCCATTTAAAGATCATCAGCTCTTTTCTAGTTGATGAATGGATGTGAGAACAGGTCTGATCGATTCGAAACTTGATATCCTTGTACGTTATCCTTACCATCCTTATTAATATTATAAACGCGAAAGTTTGTATGTATGGATGGTTGTTACTCTCTCACGCAAAAACTACTTACTGAATGGATTTTAATAAAACTATACAATAATATAGCTTATACATCAGAATAACGCATAGGCTATAATTTATACAGATATTTTGTGAATTGTCCAAAATATAACGATAAGTGTGTAAGTAAGAAAACATTCTGCCATCTGCGAGCTATTCTGGCGCGCGCTGCAAAAACCGTTGGAATTACTCGAAGTACTAATCCTGCGCAGACGAAGTCGCGGGCACCAGCTAGTTCTTAGAATATAGTACCCTTGACCTGATGCTGCAGCATCACCTGCAATCTGCAGAATACAGAATTCCTCACCAACTAGCAGAGGTTGTACTCTTTAGGATGATCTCAATGAAAACGTTATAGATTTGTAGGAGGTATTAAATGTTTCAGTTTTAATTATTAAAGCAAAGAGTCAGACACTACCTACCTAATTATTTATCTACAAGTTTATACCACTATTTATATCGGACGATCTTGTCTCAGTTATCTAAATATAATGAATTACCTTGAAAAAATGTTCTAAGTTTTGACACTCGTCAAGACCTTGCGAGAACAGAGATGCAAGGTGCCGGTCCACGTCTGCCAAAATACTCATGTGATTGGCGTAATCGGGGAGAAATGAGTTGTCTTCAGGATCGGCAGGATCGTACGTGATGTTACCCAAATTTTGGTAAACTACTGTGTATTCTTCTAGCACCTACAAGCAATCAGTTAATGCACGAATACTGTATTATCGTTGGAACACCAAACTGTATTATAACAAGTTTGGTATGTACTTATTCGAACATCATCCCATATTACGTAACTCATGACAACTCAATAGGAGTAATTTGCGTGATCACTTCTGTCAAACACACTTTTTGTACGATAATATCTTTGCTATAAGCATATTTTAGCCGGTAGGTGGGTGGACGAATAATGAAAAAGGTAACGGTTGGCTTCCGTAATAAGTGTTTTTTGGCTACTTGCGACTCGCTGTCACGTTAATATTGCTGTCGCTAGCTTTAACCCTGCAGATGTAGGTTGTGGTATGATCTTCCTTCCGAGGTTTTCCGTCGAACTAAATAAAGAACAGTTTCTAATTGCATATACAAAATGAGGATCAGTAAAGGTATAGGAGATTCAATAGAACTAGTAGGTATCCACGTTATTCTTTATGACATAAGAATGATATAAGTATATTTCTGAATTATCCAAATCGGACCATTACTTACGAAGATTTAGTAGATTAAGTAATAAACAAACATTATGCCGTTCCTGCCGGTAAAATCAATGTACGAGGGTACCTACGTGTGACGTCACTAGGACACTCGGAGCGCTGCCGGCCCTCTTACTTCACGATTCGATAACTGGCGGCGACCTCTGTCCCTGTGACGTCACAGCTACCGCGGCGAACACACGGTGAACTTCGGTAGGTAGTAATTTAGACATAACTTATACATATTTTTTTGTCGTAGAACAAAAATTATTGCACTGTATGTTAAGGATTTCTTAGCTTTATAAATCTGCATTCGCAACTAAAAACTTTACGGACGTGTTGCAGATGTCTATAGGCGATGGTAACTGCTTACATTCAGGCGGGCCGTTAGCTTGTTTGCCTCCTGATTGTACAACACAAAAAAAATCAAGCCAAATTGTTATTACCTTCATACAATCAGTGCTCAGAATTTTCCCCTTCAGTCCGCAAAACTCTACTTTCTCCAGCTTTAGTACTTCCACTGTTGCTTCTAGGATATCCTCGATCATTTTCAATCGTTTCATGAATACATTGAATCGGTGAAACACGCGATCAAAATCGAAGGACCAACGAACGGGCATAACGCCCGCAGGGAAGAAAGTGTGCACCTTGTCCCGGTTCAATTCATACGTATCTCTGAAAGAGGAATTAAACACAGTCTTATAAACCTGATACACCCTGGAAAATACAGGTACTTCAAACTTACGCGATCAGAACATATTATTATAAATACTTACGGGTATTTATCGCGTTTATTTACCTATTTTTCCCGACGTTTCGACAGGTTTACACTCTGTCGTGGTCACGGGATGACTCTTTTTAAATAGGAAAAATAGGTAAATAAACGCGATAAATGCCCATAAGTATTTATAATAATTACAGGTACTTCCTCGTGCTCCTACTCGGTTCTCCTACCAGTAGGAGCAAGAGGAAACGGTCGAAAATACATATATTTGAGAAATATCATACTAGGAGTAAATAACCAGAAGCATTGTGCACATTTATACTTTTAGGTTCCTAATATATTAAAAACATGCTTCAGTGACAATTTAAGCTCAGACCTACGAGTATGAAGTCAACGAAACTGTAGCGAATGAGAGCTCGAGTTAAAATAGTTTTCACGTTGTATCTTTATTAAAATAAAATAAACAGATTTGGAATGTACAAATAAATCACTTTCATACGACATCTAACTTGACTCGTTTGATTAACTTTTATTTTTTTGTCTCCTTTTTCGAACCTTATCTTAACAACCTCTTGTCCAATTTGGTTCAATAAGTTACCAGCTCATTTCTCAGTTCCAATCTGTCGTTCTGCCGAATTTCATGCATATCAGATCATCGGTTCGATAGTTATCGTCCAACAAACAAACAACAAAGCCCAAGTTGCCACAGATCATCGCTCGCTTCGCTCGATCAATTCTCTTCATAATATACAAAATATTTATTTCTCTAAAACTTAATATAATTATGATACATTTCATGTGTTAGAGGGTCTCGCTCTTTCGTAGTACAGGTTGTAGATATATGTAGGTACATTTATATTAGAGAATTTAAGTTAAGTAATATAAGATAGAACAGAGGTAAGTATGTTAAATTAAATGTTAGTTACGGGTAGCTTAGATTATCTATGTTTATGGTAAATTAAAGTAAGTAAGAGATGTAAAATACATTTACATTGTTTGTGTGTACAAGTACGAGTAGCGTGTATAATAGGAGTTTAGATATTATTAGAATTTACGAGGCAAAACAAATAACTAGTAATTTAATATCTTACATGAAATGGTTCAGGATGCTCAGGGCTTTCTTGATTTTAATCAATTGTTCATCAGCTTCGCTTTGAAAAATGGAAGCCGGGTCTACAGAGTTTGTGCACTGTTGTATGACTAGGTTACACACTTCACGGAGAAGAGCTGTGAAAAAAAACAGTGCTTACGTTCCGCATAGTTCCAAAGATTTTTCGAATATTTGAAGGTTTGAAAGACTGTTTTGGGTCCAAGTTCCTAGTTGGATCCAAAACCTTATTAATGAAACAAAAACTCACGGATCAACTTCTCCACATTGCAGAAATATCTCGAGTTGCCCCACAACAGCCCGATGCAATGAAACATGGGCCGGATGAGCAACTTTGAGTCTGAAAAGTCGGTGCCCTCAAATGTTTCGAAGTGGAAAATCAGAGGCTTCTGGTAAACGTAGATGTCGCGACACTCGACTATGGCTGAAAGGACGACAAGGAATTTAGTACTACAATCGTTTAAAAACATGATTTACATATACCTAGCTAATATATTTTTATTTTATTTTAAATTACAATTACATTGTCTTAACAGTACGAACACCAAAACGACAACGGAAGCACATAGCACATAAATACTGTGTAGCAGCATCTGAGAACTTCGCCAAACTAGAGCTAAATATATCAATATCATCAGATTCACATATAATGCCAAAGCTACGGTAGACGGACACATACCCTGACCTGAAATAGTACAAGTAGTTAATACGAGTAGCTCAGAATCCTGCAAGGATTCTGAGCATGTTCAAATGGACCAAAGATATAAGACTATTTAAGTAAATAATACTATTAATAAAGTGATTTGACTAGGTCAACGATGTTGGTAAATAATGCCATCAAACAAAACCAGACAAAACCCTTGAAAAACTATCAACCCATTTATTTATTTATTTATTATACTTTAATTAACACGGATAAACCAATTACATTATTAAAGTTACAACCAATTATTTGAAATATAAATAGACTATAAATACTTATTTACAATGTCAAAGAAATAGTCAGTATAATTAGGTTAATAAAAATACCTAGCCATAAATGTTGAGCCAAAACACAAATAGTATATAAAAATAGTATGAAACACGCAATCATACATCACATCACGCTCACAGAAACTCAAACAATCCGATAAAATTTTAACCCATCCATCCGCAAATAAATCGCACTCAGGGCTACGATTCAGGAGCGCGTTTAGCGCGGCGAGGATACGCGGAATAGCTGACGAAGAACTGTAGCCACAGTGCGCGCCGGTGGTTCGGCAAACAACCTATGATTCCGACCCCGACAATAGTTGTTCGGGACAAACAATCGACACAGCTCGTTGCTCAAGTCCAGAGCGTCAATCTTGCCGCGGAAAATTTTGCAGGCCGTAAGAAACTGATCGCAAGCCCGTCGAACCTCCAACGAGTTGTACCCTGGACAACCCAGCAAAAATATTGTGGGGTATTGGTAAGGGTAATGTCCATAACGGCGTTTGTAGAGAGCCCGCAAGAAAGCCTTCTGGACCTTTTCCAGCAAGAGTGCATATGTGCTCTGATGCGGGTTCCACACGCAGGCACTGGATTCCATCTTGCTACGTACAAGTGCACCAAAAAGTAAACAGACCACATGATTGCTTCTGAAGTCACAGGCATTTCTGAGGACAAACCCCAAGCGCCTATAAGACTCTTTAGCCAGTGCAGTTACATGATCGTGGAAAGTAAGCTTACGATCGAAAGTGACTCCCAGTCTTTTACTGTGGTAGAGCTAGTAATAGGAATATTGTTAAGCTGATATATAAAGTTGATTGGGTGACACGCTCGACCGAAAGTCATTACGTAGCACTAACTGGCATTAAATTCCATCTTATTTAGAGCGCTCCACTCGAAGACTGCATTTATGTTACCTTGTAGCGCTATACAATCCGCTTCCGACTTGATTTCTGAGTAGAGTTTTAAGTCATCCGCATAGAGTAGACACCTAGCATGAGACAACTCCCGGCAGATCGTTAACCATAATCAAGAAAAGCAAAGGCCCGAGGATAGACCCCTGACTAACACCAGAACGCGTATGATATGGTCGCGACTCATACATGCCGAGTCTGACAAACTGCTGACGATCACGGAGATAGTCGGTGAGAAGCCGGAGAAGACCCGGGGCAATGCCTATAGCGGAAAGTTTTGCAAGCAGGATGTCGTTATTGACCCTATCAAACGCCTTCCGGAAGTCAAAGTAGAGTACATCTACCTGGTGCCTACGATCCATGCAACTAGAGGCATAATCGACGAGTGTTAATAGGTTAGTGTTTACTGATCTTTTGCTCCTGAACCCATGTTGTTCGTTACATAAATACTTATTGACCTGCGCGTATATGTGCTCATGCAGAATGGATTCAAAAATCTTCCCATATCGCTACAAGCTGTTTTCAGGTTGTTTGTCTTGCGCGAAGGCTCGACGAGTTTCAACCCCTGGAACAGGCCCGGTTCCGAAGTGGGTACGCCAGTATAGACCCCATCCATACAGTGTGGCAGATTATACAGAAGACAGCAAAGTTTAATCGACATGTGTCTAGGCTTTGTGAACTATGAGAAAGCCTTTGACACTTTCAAAACCTATCATGGAACGCGTTGACTCGGGACCGTGCCGTAAACGCAGTGTCCCTCGAAGTTGTATCAGAATATATAATAGGTCTAGGTCCTACTTCAACAGTTGCTCCAACTAGGTAGAAACAACTTCGACGAGACGGATACAACTGGGCTACTGACAAGATAATGTTCTATTCTAGTTTATGAAGGAACTTGTTACTTCATTGATATTTCAAGGACGGTAACCTTGACTTAATTCCGCAAAATCACCTGTAATTGAGGTTTTTTTAAATTCTTAATAAAACTTTATGACTTTACCGGCAACGACATTAGTGAGCATAGTCTTGAAGCAGCTCAAGTAGACACTACGCGTGTCCTCTAAATAGTGAGCCATTCGTTTGACACGAGGGTCCCGCAGTTGTGAGTATATACCCTCAAGATTACGCAAGCGACTGGCGTAGAAATCTATATCGGCGTTCGGTAGAGGAAACTTTGTCCTTTTAAATGCTGAAATATTATACAACCATAATTACCCATACTAATATTATAAATGCGAAAGTGTCTCTGTCTGTCTGTTTATCACGGCTAAACGGTTGAACGGATCTTGATGAAATTTGAGTAAGAAGATGTATTGTTTTCGGGGGAAAGAACATAGGCTACTTTTTGTCTCAAAAAACAACCTTAAAGAGGGTAAAATAGGGGATGAAAATTTGTTTGGGCAACTCACATTTCCTTAAGTTAGGGATCTGAAAATTCATATTTCGGCTTTTGGTAAGAAATACGTGTTTCAACGTTATTGCAAAATCATCCCCGAAAGGGGTTAAATAGGGTATTAAACTTATGAGATGTTCTTTAGATGCACAGAATGCAAATAAACATAAAATAAAAATAAAAAACTTATAGGTACAAAAATAAAAACAAAAGTTCTAAGCATACGCGTACGAAGTCACGGGTAACAGCTAGTCTAATATAATTTATTCATAACTGGCCACACAGATCAGTTGGTAATAACTCCCTTCTCCTTTCTGCCTTCTATGCATGTTTTGATTTCGTATGTATTTTAAAATATATTTACTCTGTCATCTGTCATCTGGTTTCTATAGTACCTACAATTTTTGATCAGCTTGGGACTAGATGGTATTGTGGACAAGTCCACTGCTGGACATAGGCCTAACCCAACGAGGGTTCAGTTTATCGCCAGATTAATTATCATTTTAGCCGTGAATAGTAGTATTTTATATCTGCATACCGATATAAGAATCTTCCTTTAGTAGATCGTGAACTTGCTGCGCCCATTTGATAATAGCACCTTCTATGTTTGTTTTTAAATATAAATCAACGTCCTCTCCATCACTGAAAAAGAAAAATTATAAAAGAAAATCCATATCATATCAATCCATGATTTACTTAATATTTTACGACTAAAAATGCTTTCACCTTTCTTTAATTCGAGACTCGGCATGATAAATGTTTTCTACTCCATCTGGCATTGGAAG
The DNA here is from genome assembly GCA_948098915.1 of Lampropteryx suffumata. Classification (NCBI taxonomy): domain Eukaryota; kingdom Metazoa; phylum Arthropoda; class Insecta; order Lepidoptera; family Geometridae; genus Lampropteryx; species Lampropteryx suffumata. Next base: position 8,859,335 of record OX402563.1, read on the forward strand.
CATCACTTGGCTGGTCATCTCTCCTTTCAGCTGAAAAACTTAGGTTTTAGATAATTTAGCTTGCAAAAAGATATGTAAGGCTTAATGATCTTGACGCGCTCAATGCACGGCGCGCACATCACGATTTTTTTATCAGAAAACATTCAAATAGGAAATTCTGAAAAAAGTTTTAGCGGGCAATGTTTTAATTAGCTTATTTTACGCCTATTAGAGTAAGCTGCAAGTTAAAACAACGTCAACTTTAGGACATGATGATTAATTAATATTTTGGACATTAATTTAATATTATATTATAAAACTAATAGATACTTCACCACATAGTATAAAACAAAGTCGCTTCCCGCTGTCTGTCTGTCCCTATGTATGCTTAGATCATTAAAACTACGCAACGGATTTTGATGCGGGTTTTTTTAATAGATAGAGTAAATTCAAAAGGAAGGTTTATATGTATAATACCTGCATAATATAGTAGAAAAAAACACTGATAATTTTAGAGGTTTCTAGTGTGATGTCGTAAATAAACTCATTTTTTTGCGCTTACATTGCAAACGCTAGCTGAACCCTACGAGATTGAATAAAATAATGTACTACAGTATTGTACCCGTGCGAAGCCGGCGCGGGTCGCTAGTTAAAAATAATTTGAAACGAGGAAGCAGGAGTCAGAATATTGAAAATACATACCATATATCTTTTATAACTATGTATTATTATTTCAATTAACGACCAGATAGACAATAAATAGCGGTAAAAATTACGATTTTCTCCATACAAAAGTTTATTTTACTGAGGGTACCATCTTTAGGGAGATTTTTATTAATCTTTACCTGATGCATTAAATTCCTTAACTCATAGATATGCCTTTTCATATCACTAGTGACTATCTTAGGCCATCCTTTCTGATTCTCAGGGTTGCATAGCAAAGGCCCAATGACCTCATCAGCCATCACACTGAGGTCCATCAAAACATTACCAGACATCTCACCAATTGTTAGTACCTGAAAAGTTTTGATCGACTATGTAGGTTGCTAAAAGACAATAAAAATATTAACAATAAAAATAAACCCAGTGTGTAGGTTGAAATCAAAGGCATCATGTTGCCCTCTTTTCTGCACCTACAATAAAACTATATGCACTGTAAGACAATGCAGAATAAAATGAGAAATCTCATCTACATGTCAAGAAACACTTCGACTATGACCCCTAAGGCACCAATTGATTATTGTTTTTTTAAACCAACCTTACTTAATTCTAAACAGGATGCAGTACTCAATAACAGAAATAATTTTCCTTTTGAGAAACACGGGATTTTACTAACGTAAATCTTGATTTTTGAAGTGAAAACTTCTTTAGCATCGTTGTGATTTGAAAGTCGATGAAACGAAAAAAAGACAGACAGATAAATTCATAAGATTGAACGTGGGAGAAAATGAGATAGGAAGCATTATTGTATACGTGTACGTATTATACGTTTGTTTTTTGAAGGTTTCACTTCTACCACGTGTGAAACGCACACATGTTTTTTTTTTAAATTTAAATTTCGAAATTCGCGAGCTCGACCGTGAGCAAGCTAACAGAGGATTTCACTCACCCTGACGAAGGCTCTCTAGATATATCGAAACAGTGTCGGTGCCATCGACAAAACAATAAGTGAGTAAAAGCCAATGTTTCTCAAAAGGTAGATAAAACTCACGAAAGTTTTGAAAGTAAAACAGCAGTAGTTAGTTAAAATTCTAATCCATTAGGTATATTTAATGCATTAAAGATTACCGAGCGAAAATTTGTTACTGTAATTTTCTCAGGAATGTTTCTCACGAAATATACCATCTTGCCCCTGCTTATTGGTGGAAAGACAGTAGAACAGGTGAGCAGCCCTGCAGTGTTCATACGAAACACCAATAAGTCATATTTGGGCGTGTCAAAATATCTAACCAGAATATGCTGCAAGAGATAATAGTTAGGTTATTGTAATTTATCAAGCAATTAAATGTAAGTAGGTGCCAATAATTCTGTTTAATATATAATAATAATTAATGAACTGTTAGTGAAACAGTTTAACTATTTCAAGATGAGTTAATATTTAATTTATTCATTTATAAATTCTAAGAAGATTAGATACTTACCCGATCATCTCCTGTGATGAATTTCAACCATTTATCATTTTTTTGCTTAAGCGATTTAAGTACATATTCGCTGATAAACTCTAAGCGAGTATCAATATCATCTTTCTGAAACAGGCAAATATTTGTTATTATAACAATCGTTATCCGTACCAACAACCAGATCCCCAACGAGAAATAAGATACAGAAGAAAGAAAAATAAAGAAGAAAGAACGTAGTTAAGTTGTTAAGTATTTGTTACTTACATCACCCATCTTGTCTTAGGCACTATGATTACACAATTTTCCACATATTGTATCGGAAAGTGTTTTTTTTTTCGAATAGTCAATGTTTAATTAAACAGTTTCACTATTAACAACAACACATAAATCAAAATTGATTGACGGCAATAAATAAACCCCAAACAAACTATGACATTGTCATGACAACGTGGAATGGCGAATGAGAAAAGTTTTCCACTGTTCTCTTTTTTTGAATTTAGTGCCAGTTCATGATTTTCCGTTCGGATAAACCTGCTTGACTTGAGATGAAAGTGGAGTATTATCTCCTATCTAGCTGAAGCACAATTTGATCGCGCTCAGTGCATGTATGTGGGAGAATGAAATAATAAAAGTTTAAAGTTTACAGCATTATCTTATTATTAGAGGTTCGGAATCTTTCACTCTGTGTGGTTGGACACGCTTTACCAATCTATACTAACTAGTGGTCGCCAACAGTGTTGCCAGATTAGGCGACTTATCGCCCTTTAGGCTATCTCGACAGGTGGCGGGGCGACCAAAAAATGCGATCGGCGACTGGTCGCCGTTTAGGCTGAAATTAATTATTATACAATTACAATAATAAGTAGGTACAAAATGAATAAACCGGAATGTTTATTTCATTCAGTCAATGTCAGTTGATGAGAATGTAATTTATTTTTTAATAGAGTGAGAAGTGAATCAAATGGTAGTAGTAAGTTGCATGCATATTTCACGGCATTTAATCAATCAATAAATGGAGGAATCCTTGATGTTATTTTGTTAGCAGTCGACGAGTCGACGTTTTTTTTATAATAAAAGCTTTAACCCTACATAATATAACCATTAATGGTAAAACAGTTATTAAGTCTAGCCGTTTTTACTATGTTGCTTTATTGTGTTGAAGTGAAAACTTTTTTAGCGCAGTACGCATATTTTTAGATGAAGTTAAACCTCTGGACTCGCAACACCGTTACCGAGACGCATCCGGCTGCCGCGCTCGCCCCATTTGATTATAAACCTTAATTCATATAAACCTAAATTCACATGTTTACAGTCTACTTTTGTATGGAGAAGTTTACTGAGTTAGGTTCTTTGATATATTATCTACATTCTGAACAAAAACATAAGTTTCTAAAAACTAATAAGATACAATTCATAAATAAAATGCAATTCATAACCCAATAACCCTAGTACCCATCTAAATGTCTAACGCGCCAAAATAAGTTTTCACTTCTGTCGGCACTCCCGGAGTGCAACCCGTTTTTTTATTTTATTACTGAGACTTTACAGGAAAAATAACATTACATGCTTACAGTATTCACTTTCAATATTTTAATTATCAAGGATTAGTTATGTATGTTTTATTTCCTGTTGAGTCTAAGCAAAAAATAGGTTATCATAGTATTATTACCCGTATTAGGCGTATATTACGTATTTTTGAATTAAGCAATGTATAAAAAAAATTGGGCGATTTTAGGCTACTTTTTGTATATTTTTTGGCGATTTGGACCGAGCTCCATCTGGCAACACTGGTCGCCAACTGGTCGATATTTGACCTTAAGAGTGAACAAGTCGATTATCTTTCCATACAAACGTCGAAGGGTGATCACACCACCGTCTGATGGTAAACAACCAAAACTAAAAGTGATATAAATTTGTCTTGTCATAATCTATGCTTGTATCAATACAGAATTGTAAAAATAATATGGGTTTGAAAGATACAAGACTCAAAATAAATCGTTTTTCATCACTGATTTTAGCGCAACTTTAGGTGTGAATAAATAACAAACGGAGTACGCAAACTAAAAAATTATTTGATACAAGCATAGATTATTTATTCAAAAGCTCAAATAACTTTTTTTTTTATAAATACATTGGGTAATTTTTTCATGAGAACCCTTGAGCCAAAGGTCTATTTATTATTTTTAGGCAATTGTTTTATTTAGAAATCATAGATTAATCTGATCATATGACTCGAAATTATAATCACGCTATCTCCTTACTGCTCATCTCTATCCTTGGTGCACGTCTATCCTTTTCTCACACTAAGCTAGGTGAAATAGCATGCAGTTTAGCTGCGCCCACTAACGAGTTTGTGCCGCTGACTTGTGTATGCTTAATTAACCATAGTATTAATATAAAGATATTATAAATGCGAAAGTGTCTCTGTCTGTCTGCTACTTTTTCACGGCTAAACGGCTGAACGGATCTTAATGAAATTTGGTACGAAGATGTATTGCATTCGGGGGAAGAACATAGGCTACTTTTTGTCTCCAAAAAACCTTAAAGGGGTTAAATAGGAGATGAAAGTTTGTTTGGGCAACTAATAGTTTCTCAAGTTAAGGATCTGAAATTCATATTTAGGCTTTTTGTAAGAAATAAAGAAATATGTGTTTCAAATTTTGCATAATAATAGTTCCCGAAGGGGGTAAAATAGGGGATTAAACTTATGAGATGTTCTTTAAATGCACAGAATGCATTCCTTCCAAAAATTAAAAAAAAACGTGTGCGTCTCGACTAGCGCTGTGGGTTAGAGTGAGAGAGGAGGAGCAGTAGGCAGGCGCGCTTACGTAACGCGTTACGTAACAAAGCGGTTTACCCTCCCATAAGAAGTTATCACTTCAAAAATATGTTCTATGCATAGGTACGCGTACGAAGTCACGGGTAACAGCTAGTTTATTATATCGATACTTCGGGGTAGAAATGGCGTAAAAGCCAATGTAGCAACTTTTCAGGAAAAGGAAAAATAGTAAAAAATAATAATTTTATCTGTAGTTTTATAATCAGGAATAGTAAAAACATTTGAAATTTTATAAATTGTAACGACAAAAATGAGTTTGAGCTATTCTTATATTTTAAAAGTTAGGGTGGATTTACGACCCAAAAAAATTTATGAAATGGTAATTACATCATTTCTTAAAAAAAATTCTATGACGTACTTACAATTATCAAACTATGTTTACACCGTAGACCGAGAAACTAATAGACAACTAGATAGCATCCGTCGCATTCATACAAGAAAGAGAACAACTTATGTGCAGATACTGTAAAGAAACGAGATAGAATGGTTAGATTTTTTGTTTCATGCCGCGTGCCGGTTTTTTCAAGATCGCAACTGAAAAAAAGAGTTAAAAATAAATTGTGAACACGGTGAATTACATGCGAATTCCTTACTAACAAATTCCTTTACCGGATTTTGTAAAGATAATGGTTCGATGTATCGTTTTAGGGTGTAAAAGTGATAGAGAACGGAAATTTTTATTTCCGTTTACTATCACGTATTTTTGAGTAGTTATTAGCTTTCAAACTGTTTTTATAATAATATACACAATAGATAACAGCATTTCGAATTGAACCTTGTTCGCTACAGCATAATTCGTAAATCATAACAAATAATTTATTTACTTTGGTGTTGCCTGCATTCGACCTTAACATTCCCCAGACTAGGTACATAAATTTTACATAAAATATGTTTTACATTTCGTATGAATTTTAATAATTCAATTTAAAGGAAGTATCGTACAATGTTGATAGATGAATATATGGAGGCATGGTAAAGGCAAAAGCTGCTTAAAATCGGTCTGAGGAAACCTTTCATACATTTGATGTCAATTGATTGTGAAATAATGTCCTGTCAGCGACAATAACCATACCACCCTGTATAAATAAATAGATTAAAATGATTCTTACATTGTAAAATAAAACACCTCGCTATTAATTTGTTACAGTTTTCCATCAAACGATAATGTACGTTTGTAGTGGATTGAAGCCACAGGCCGAAAAATCTGGACACCCAAAAACTCTTCGAGGATTTGTAGTACCCATTTTGAGAAAAATGTCTTGTTTAAGAAGAATAAATTAACTATTCTGTATCCTAATGCTGTTCCACTGGTGGTTAGTAAATATATGATTTATGAGGATACTGATCAATACTTTTCGACTAGAAAAAGTAAATAAGTCCTTTATCGGGAACACGGTGCGCTTCTATAATAAGCTTCCTGAAAATGCAACTAAACTACCTATTAAGAAATTTAAAGCTTACATAAAAGAGTCTTTTGAAGAAAGCATATTATAATATAAATGACTATATTATTGATAAGAACGCATGGCCTCATGTCGCTCTGCCCTCAGACAGTTAACCGACACACTTTAAATGTATAAACTCATTTATAAGTATATCGTAGCTAATTTAGTTATAAGATGGATAATGCAAAAATGCGCTAGGACCAGGACGAGTTTCTCGGGCTTGGATTATAAATTGGAACCTAAATTCACCCAGTAGGTAAGACTTAGTTTCAAAGTGATCCTTGTGATTGTATTGAATAAAATATCTTTTGACTTTGTGTTATATTTATGGTTTTTTTATTTCTGTATTGTTATGCTTAGCTTTAATAATAAGTAAACAATTAAGTACACAAATGTTGTTTTAAGTTTACTATATCACACATCTGTTAAAAAAGTTTGACAGATGTTTGACAAAGTTTTGTGATAGAGAGGAAAGCTCTAGAGATTTCTACTACAACATAACGTCTCGAATAAATCTAGGATTACTTAGGACTAGGGTAAATGTTTTGATGTGGCAACACCACCCACCTATCGTTCTATCTCACACGCGGCACGATCACCATGTGTCTATTAGTTTCTCGGTCTACGGTTTACACAAATATTGGTCATAAAAGCCAAAGCTGTCACTTAAAGAAATCGTAAAGAATATGGCCAGTGCCACTATTTTGAATTGAATATGCCTAATTAGAAAATAAAGAACATAATTTTATTTTAACTTTAAAGGAATTGATGAGTCAATTGAAACCTTCAACTGATTAAAATGATGAGTAGTGACACTTTTTATGTATATTATGTGCTTCGGATATTTTAAGACGGAAGACGTAGTAAAACATTTTTTTAATATTTAAAATATTTATTAGAAACGTTCTGCCTAAAATTATGAACTAATAATTAAATCATCTTATTTTAAGTGTAGTGTTTCTTTATCATCTTCCTCGGTTTAATCTTCTTCTTCGGTTTCCGCAAGTGTCTCTTTGACCATTTTGTGGGGTAACTGCAACAAACTTGTATGGCCTAGGTATAACACCATTTTCGCAAAGCAGCTTTGAATCTTTATATTTCGATGTTGAAATAGGTAATCAGGCGTTATATAAATTACAAAACACAAATTCCTTAGTCTGACTTCCTTCAGCTTGGCGGTCATCTGTATTTTCACTTGCACAACGATGACACTTAGCTTTCGCTTTTCCTTAAAACGCCCGATTACCTATTTCAACAGCGAAATATAAAGATTTAAAACAGCTTTGCGAAAATGGTGTTATACCTAGGCCGTACCATCACGAGTTTTTGCAGTTACCCAACAAAATGGTTCAAGAGACACTTGCGGAAACCGACGATGAAGATGAAACCGAGGAAGATGATAAAGGAACACCAAAATTTAAATAACATGATTAAATGAATAGTTCATAATTTTAGGCAGAAAGTTTGCAATAAATATTTAATTTATTTTAAAAAATGTTTTACTCCATATAAAAGATCCTAAGCACAAAATATACAAAAATATGTCACGACTGATCATCTAATCAATTGTATATGTAGGTATTTAATCCACCCGAATAAAAGAGTTCGAAAATGGTTTGTTAGTAACTGTTAATATCGGAAATAAAAGATGACATATATCTGTTTGAATTAGCATGGTGCACGGCTAGATCAAGTTCCTTCTAGCCGCGCGATATTTCCGTTTATCCGAGTGGTACCTGCTTAAACGGTGTAACTCATACTTTTGTTGTCTTTTGAAATGATTCAAGGGTGTAAAAGAAAAAAAATATACTAATATAAAAAAAAATATACGTTTACGCTGGCTTTTACGACCAAGAATTATTGATAAGATGGTGATACGCCAAAATTATTATAAGATTTTGTGTAGTGGCAAATACACTGTATGATCACGTTATAGGATTTATAAAAAACTGGATAGTACCTTCTAACCATTTTTTTGGAATTATCAAAATTTTAAATATACAGATCGATAGAGCGTTTAAATCAGAACAGAGTTGCATTATTAAGTAACTTTAGCCAAAAATGCCTTTTACGCCGTTTTTACCCCGAAGTATCGATATAACTAAAATTCCATTACGACACGGACTAGGTACTAGTCTGCGAGCAAGGCTGACAGAAAGACAGACAGAATTCGGAACCCTAGAAACGAAGATCAACGCATTTCTGGAGTGTAGAATTTATTAGAACATTGTACCATTAAATGCTAAATAAATTTTATGAGACACGGGATATCTAAGGACTCTCATAGGTTAACAAAATGTTAGTAAATGTAATCGTATGGCAAGCACCTTTTAGTAAAAAAAATTTTTTCATAATTATAGGAGAGTTTATAGATTAGGAGACCTATAGATTTCGAACATGATACAGACGCCGGAAATTGATCCAGTATTGAGGTTGTGCCAAAAACATGCCTATACAGGCTATATAAACATATGAGGAAATCTTATAAATATTTTCATAAATGTCATATAACATCACTTATGTCACTTAACACCATCCTGGGGGCGAGTAGATAGTTTGTTACATAATTAGGTACCTATCAGAAAATATATTCTTCATTACCTACTTATACTCGGAAAGTAGGCCTGAAGTTGCCTGAGGAGCGGGTTGATAGTACCTAGTACTTTTCAGCCCTTGGGAGAATCGTTTTCAACTGACAGCTGTCAACAGAAATCATAAATCTGCATTCCACTGACTGCGGCCGGTGCAATCCAAAAACATTGCTGTAATAGCTGAGGAAAATAGACAAATATCAATGTCCCTAACATACACTCGAGAATCCCTGGATACTGCAGAAACTCAAATTTCCCAGGAAATATCAAATATTAATACCCGAAAAAACCTTTCACTAACTGAACTAATATTAGTGTATTTGTTACACATTTTTTTTCTTTAGCTAATTCATGTTTTAATTTTTACTTTCATTGTATTTGTAATTAAATACTTTAATTACCTTTATACCAATAACATACTTATAAAATTGTTACCAAAAACAAGAACATATTATTCTTATGACAAGAGGATGGAGACATGACTATCGCCTGCCCATGGGAGAAAATAAAAAGAAATGATGTCAATCAATTTAAAATTGTCAATTGTCACTGTCAAAAAAACCGAAACGCGGGAAAAAGTTTGTTATATTTTATAATCAACATCCGATCCGCTACACTCCAACCTTTATTTTGTAAATAAAATAATAGTTTATTTTCTTCACCTTTTATACATTTTATATCTCTCAAACAAAATCTGATTAATAATAATAACTATGGAAGGCTTTGATGATCCTGGAGTATTCTTCTCAGACAACTTTGGCGTAGAGGAAAACGAATCTCAAGATCAATTGAATCTTCAAGCGGTGAAGAAGAAGTTCAAAGAATTTATCAGACAGTTTCATACAGGCAATTTCGACTATAAATACAGGTAAAGAACTGATGTAGTTACTTACATACATACATAAAACACCTTTGAAATTTTATTATAAATAGGTAAGGTTATACAACATTGTTATAGCTAACCAATCATTTATCATTACTAATTTTATTGTTTGCAGAGATGCTCTAAAGCGGAACTACAACTTAACTAATTACTGGGTTGAGATAAATATAGAAGACCTATCTAGTTTTGATGAAGTGTTGGCTGAAAAACTTTATAAAAAGCCAACAGAACACCTACCTATTTTAGAAGAAGCTGCAAAAGAAGTATGTAACAATTGTTTATCTATGAATATTTTTGAATGAAGCAATAAAATTATAAAGCAAAAGTTCATAGATTGAACATATAAAATTCAGTTATTAATTTTATCAGAATTTTAGAGTTTAAATTGGGTATGTTGTATGTATGTCCACAGTTGGCTGATGAATTAACTGCACCCAGACCAGAAGGGGAAGAAAAAGTTGAAGACATACAAGTGTTACTGTCTTCCGATGCACATGCAGCCAACCTCAGGGAACTCAAGGTGATAAATATATTAACTCAATAATAACTATTCACTAATATCACAAGGATAATTTGATTTTGGATGAATATTAAACAGTTATATTTCACCACATAGACTAGAGTCCAGCAATATATATACTGTTCCTTTTAAATTAGTTGTGTGATTTCAGTCTGAAACAGTATCAAAACTTGTGAAAATACCTGGCATAGTAATATCAGCATCTGGCATAAAAGCAAAGGCTACTAAAATATCTATACAATGTCGATCCTGCCGCAACATCATCCCAAACTTACCGGTCAAGCCTGGATTGGAGGGCTATGTAATGCCCAGGAAGTGCAACACGTAAGTGCCCATACTAACAACCAGCCAGGTAAGCTAGTAAGGTGCAGAAAATGAGTAAGAAAATTAAATACTTCCAATTGAATATTCATGATTGAAAAAAATATTGTGATAGAAAGAAAGAAAAAGAGTATTTGCATCAGTACACTAATAACCGAGTGACACACAGACATTAAAAACAAGAAATAAAGATTAAAATTGAATGAAAGCTGCTTAAAGTAACAATATTAGGTGAAAAAGTTTTATGTTGTATCCGAATCCGTGGGATGACGTCACAAAATGGTGTCCGACTCAGCATGATATTGTGTTCAGTAGTACTACTGAATACAATGCTGATCTTCCATGGTAACCAGGAAACCTCCTGTGTTCAAAGTGGTACGGCTTTGAACAAAATACTTAGATAGGATTCATTGGTTCAGTAAAGGTTATTCATAAAAGTAGGACAAAAGAAATAATAACTTAGCAAGTCGATAGCACAATTATAAATCATCATCATCAGCCCGTGTCAGTCCACTGCTGGACATAGGCGTCTCCCATGGCATGCCATATAGCTCGATCTTCAGCTCTCCTCCTCCAATCCTTGCCCGCTGCCTTACGTATATCATCGCCCCACCTAGCAACAGGGCGCCCTACACTACGTTTGCCGACACGCGGCCTCCACTCAAGAACCAATCTGCCCCAACGGCCATCGGTTCTGCGGCATATGTGACCTGCCCACTGCCACTTCAGCTTGCTAATTTGCTGAGCTATGTCGGTGACAGTTGGCTAATTTGCTGAGCTATGTCGGTGACTTAGTTCTCTGACGAATATTTTCGTTTCAGATTCGATCCCTAAGAGAAACTCAGAGCATAGCTCTCTCCATAGCTCGCTGAGCGACCTTGAACTGGTGTATAAGTCGCACGGTGAGTGGCCACGTTTCGGCTCCGTATGTCATTACTGGTAGGACGCACTGATTAAAAACTTTTGTTTTTAGATTTTGAGGTATAGGCGATGAGAAGACTCGACTAAGTTTCCCAAACGCTGCCCAGCCCAGTTGTATTCGCCTCTTAACTCTCTTGTCGAAGTTGTTTCTACCTAGTTGGAGCAACTGCCCTAGGTAGACATATTTGGATACAACTTCGAGGAAGACTCCGTTTACGATGACCGGTCCCAGGTCAACGTGCTCGTTGATCATAACTTTGGTTTTACCCATGTTCATCCGGAGACCGGATACGTCTCAGCGAATCGGATGCTGGACAGCAAGGCTGTCCAGCATCTGTAGTAAATCCTGCAACGTTTCAGCCATGATGACGATGTCGTCTGCAAACCGCAGGTGAGAGATGTGTGCGCCATTTATATTGATGCCGCGACCTTTCCAGTCCAGCGTCTTGAACATATCCTCCAGAGCGTTGGTGAACAGTTTCGGTGATATGGCATCACCCTGGCGCACTCCGCGGCGCAGGTGAATATGTTCAGTCTGCTGGTTCTGTATTTGGACGGTCATAGTTGAGGCTTCATAAAGGCTTCTCATCACCTCGATGTATCGCCAATCGACTTGGCACCGTTGCAGGGAGTCCAAAACAGAAAAGGTTTCGACAGTGTCAAAGGCTTTTTCGTAGTCCACAAAGGCTAGACACAGGGGTCAATTATATTCTGCAGTCTTCTGTATAATCTGCCGCACTGTGTGGATGTGTTCTATAGTCCCGTAGCCACTTCGAAACCCGGCCTGTTCCGGCGGTTGAAACTCGTCGAGTCTTCGCGCAAGACGGTTCGAGATGATCCTTGAAAACAGCTTGTATAAATGGCTCAGCAGCGATATGGGTCGATAGTTTTTTAAAAGAGTTTTGTTACCCTTTTTAAAAAACAGAATGACTACGCCACTGTTCCATGCATGCGGAGTTCTCCCAGTGAAGAGGACAGCATTATATAACTCCTGAAGCTACTTAAGTATGGGGGTTCCTCCCGCTTTCAGAAGCTCAGGCGTAACACCATCCTCACCTGGGGCTTTTCCATATTTAAGCTGCTTTAGGGCCAACTCGATCTCATCTAAGCTGATCTCGGGCAAGTCCTCCGTGAAGTGGCGTGTAAGGGTGGCTCTTGGATCTTCTCTGACAGTTTCTGGACGAGGTTCGTGTGAGGCGTAGAGCTGGCTATAAAAATCCTTTACTTCCGAGAGGATCTCCGGCATAGAAGCGACGACAGTACCCGTTTGTGTAGTCAACCTTGTCAAGTGGCTTCTCCCGAGTGGCTGGACGAATACTTTCGAGCCCCGATTCTGCTCGATTGCTTTTTCAATTTGAAGCGTGTTGAAAGCTCGGAGGTCGCGTCGAACCTGCTTCGTGATTTTTTTATTTAGGGCCCGGTGTTCTGACAAGGTTGAGGGGGGATTTTGGGGTCGCTTGCATATAAGCTCCAGAGTTCCCCTCGAAAGTTTAGATTTCGATTATAAATATAAATGATTAATTATAAATATTCCTACTTACTATTACAAAACTAAAGATATTTTATAGGCAGGTGCTATAAACTATAGCTCACCTAGTTATGATTCTCAGCTCTAGAGTATTAATAGTAATTATTATTATAGTGCCGGACAATCCACATTATGTCATTTAGCCCCAAAGTACTTTTTTTTAAATACATAAATATTAAAAAACACAAACCTGAGACCAATATTAGCAGATCATACAAACATTTGACCCACGGCGGGAATCGAAACCTCAACCTGCTTCTCATGCAAGCCTTCGCCACAGAGGTTGTCTAAATATTAATGCCAATGTTTGTTACAGAGAACAAGCAGGCCGTCCAAAATGTCCACTGGATCCATACTTCATAATTCCAGACAAATGCAAATGCATTGACTATCAGGTATGACTGAGTTGCCAAGACACAGAGGTAGCTGTGTTTGATAATTTAAAAAGCTTTTCCACCAACTGTTGTTAGTAGGAAGTGGGATTTAACATTATCATATCTGCAGTGGTTTTATTTTTCACCAACTTTTGGCTACAGGTATTAAAACTGCAAGAAGCACCGGAAAGCATCCCCCAGGGAGAAATGCCTCGGCACCTGACAGTGTACTGTGAGAGAGTGCTGTGCGAGCGGGTAGCGCCGGGTGCAAGAGTCACTGTACTTGGCATCTATTCAATCAAGAAGATATCAAAAATTGGAGTGAGTCACTTTTACTTTAAATATTTAACCCAAACCCAACACTTGAACCAAAATCTCATTTAATTTTAATGGCATTTTTCTCAATAATTGTCAAATATTCAATTATAATAAAAAAATGACACAAGTCTAAACTAGTAAATTATAAATTAATATTACCAAAAACATATAAAATCGATTTAAAAAACTACCTACCTAATATTATCATGTAAACTAACCTATTTATTTAATAACTAACTAGATAATTTATGATAAAAATTACATAAATAATCCAGTCGGTCCTGGTGCAGAACACTGGCAGCATTGCCACGTTGTATGGCAATGCCAATTCGACAACCTCTGTGACGCAGTGGGCCAAGCCCCGGAGACGCAGAAAGTTGCGGGTTCGATTCCCGCCGTAGGACTAATGTTTGTATTATCTGCAAGTATTTATCTCGGGGTCTGGGTGTTTCTATGTATAATATGTATCTATTTACAAAAAACAAGTAGGTATACTATACATATAAGTATTGTATATCAGTCATTTGGTATCCATAAGATGCTGTGTGAAATATCCAGGATTATTATTATTAATTCGCTGTTAGAAATATAAATCAGCATTTCTGTCACAATGGTATAAATTGTTACTTAGCCCATGACTTTGCCATTTAAGTAGGTTATCTTAGTTATTGAATTTTTATTAGATTTGTGTTTGTGCCTATTTAAAAATATTCATCTTTTGAATACTTGCAGAGAGAAGGTCGAGACAAAGGTTCTGTAGGCGTCCGTTCCTCGTACCTCCGTGCTGTCGGCCTCACAGCCGAGGAAGGTGTGACCGGTGGACTGAGTCCCTTCACTTCGGATGAAGAGGAACAGTTCAGGCGGCTAGCAGCTTCTCCAGATATCTACGAGAGAATTGCGATGTCGATCGCACCTAGCGTGTTTGGAGCTGTGGATATGAAGAAGGCTATCGCTGCACTGTTGTTTGGAGGTAATAACAATATTTTGGAAATCGCTAACTATCATTTAAACTCGGACTGAACTATTCATAATCATTACTCGAGTGTTAGTTTCTCACGCATATATTACATTTGTTCATTCAAGAAAATCTGTTTAACCATATTTAACCACCTTCAAAAAGGAGGAGGTTCTCAATTCGTCGGAAACTTTTTTTTATTTATTATGTATGTTCAACGATTACTAAAAGACGCCTGAACCGATTTGGAAAATTCTTTTTTGTTTTAAAGGGTATACTTTCTAGGTGGTCCCATTAAAATTTTACCGAAATCGATCGAGCGGTTTTTTAAAAATCTAAAAAAATTATACATATTTTCGTTTACTACGAAACCTCGCTGTTCCAATGGAGCAGTGCGTTTAGTTGGCCTAACCATATTATATATAAACCAAATACTTTCCACTATTTTTTTTTAATATTGAATGAAGTCGGTTTTTAAAACGTAATTATAAGGTAATCAGCTCTTTTCTATTTGATGAAGGGATGTAAGCAAATTCCGCAGGTTTGATTGATTCGAAATTTGGTAATCTGTTACCTTAACAGGTTAATCTGCATGTTACCCAACTTCTCACCAACTTACAGCAGCGGTATTGTGTATTGGTCCATTGGAATGATCTCAATGAGTTATATTTTTGTATTAAGGGTTTTTAAATTTATTATTCATATTTATTTGTGTACATTGTACATAGCCATTTTATTTCCTTTCGTCAGGTGCCCGCAAAAGGTTACCAGACGGCCTGACGCGTCGTGGAGATATCAACATCCTTCTGCTCGGAGACCCCGGGACAGCAAAATCGCAGCTGCTGAAGTTTGTAGAGAAAGTCGCGCCCATCGGAGTGTACACTTCTGGCAAAGGATCCAGTGCGGCAGGTCTTACCGCATCCGTTATTAGAGATCCTAGCAGTGTAAGTTGTTAAACACACAGCTTTATTACGATTACAAAGATACGCCCAAGCTATTCTTGTATATCGTAAATTATTACGTTTTAAAAACTAAAAAGACAACCGACTTCATGTAAGTATATAAAAAATATCATTGATATATAACATTTTTAGATATTTGTTCATTTTTTAAAAACGGCTCGACCAATTCAATAAAATTTAAATGGGACCACCTGGAAAGCCCTTTGAAACAAAAAAATTGAAATTTTCAAATCGGTTCAAGCGTCTTTGAGTAATAAAATAAAATAAAAGATTTCGACGAATTGAGAACCTCCTCCTTTTTTGAAGTCGGTTAAAAACAGCTTATTTATTACGATTACAAAGATACGGAGGTTTCCCACAAATAGCTATTCTTGTATATCGTAAACTATCTTCTACCTGCGGCTTCGCACGCGTGATAACTACATATAAAATAGCCTATGTACTTTCTCAAGATTTCAAGATTATTATGAATATAGATTTCTGGATCTTTATTATATTTTACAGAGAAACTTCGTAATGGAGGGCGGCGCTATGGTTTTAGCTGACGGTGGCGTTGTTTGCATCGACGAGTTCGATAAGATGCGTGAGGATGACAGAGTCGCTATACACGAGGCTATGGAGCAGCAAACCATCTCGATCGCTAAAGTAAGTGCCTAGAGGGAGAAGAAAACTAGACAATTACTTATTAATTACGTATTTCCGTGTTATTTGACTAAAACTAAATAACATATCCTTTACTGACGACCTCTGTGGCGCAGGAGACGCAAATGGTTGCTGGTTCGATTCCCGCAGCGGGAAAAATGGTTGCATGATCTGCAAGTGTTTGTCTCGAGTCCGGGTGTTTTTATGTTGCTCGTGACTTCATCCGCATTTTTTTTAAAAGAATTGTAGCTTAAATCCTTCCCCGGGATGCAATTTATCTCATTGCCAAATTTGATTGATAAGTTTCAAACCATTCACACCCACCACCCATTAAAAAGTTTCCATACAAATATTTACACCCCATTTTACTCCTATATATGAGAGTGATTTTAAAAAATCCTGAAACACGCATTTTTTTTGTAATATATAAACTGCTAATTTCCGACGCGAAAGGATATTGGAAGTTTCGCAAACAACCACGGATTTGTTTATTACAATTACGTTGCATTAATAATAATAAAATAACATAAATTACATTATTACATAGATTACATAAATGTTTGTATGATCTACAAGTATTTGTCTCGGGTCTGGGTGTTTCTTTGTATAATATGTATGTATTTACTAAAAAAAAAAAGCTTATAAATAGTATATCAGTCATGTCGTACCCATAACACAAGCTCTGCTTAATTTGGGATCGGATGATGTTGTGTATGTCCGGCATTATTTATTATTATTATATTAAATACGTGAAGCAAAAACTTTGTACTCTCTTTTACAAAAAAATTCGCGGACGGAGGAGTATGAAATTTCGCACACTTATAGTTTATATAGAGGGGTGCAGAATGCTATTTTTTTTAAATTATGCATATTATTAATTAATTATGGTCGAATTTTTGACCAGTGGGCGACCACTAGTTATTATAAATGCTAATACCAACAGGCAGGGATTACAACCACGCTGAACTCCCGCTGCTCTGTACTAGCGGCTGCTAACTCTGTGTTCGGGCGATGGGACGACACCAAAGCAGACGACAACATCGACTTCATGCCCACTATCCTGTCAAGATTCGACATGATCTTCATTGTGAAGGACGAACATGACCAGAACAGAGATATTGTAAGATATTTTTTCTATTGTAAACTCTAATATTTTGATGTTTCCCAGTTGTTTCATTAAGGCATATCCTTAACAAATTACCTTTTGTAAGAAAAAATACATTTTTTGCCACTGTAGTGGCATGGTATAATATTTTCAATTTTTGTCTCCGGCTTCCTCGTTTCATAATTTTTAACGTTTTTGTTAATGCAGTAATTTAATTATAAAATAAGGTCTTAAATTTTAATTATCATTAAATTATTAAATAATCATTACCTAAATTTGCCGTAAGTAATTTTTACTAGCAATTTACATGAGAGTAAACATATCAAGACATTTTCAAATCATTTTTTTTTTAATTTATCATTTGACTTTTCCTGATATAAAAAACGATTTGAGCGCCGTCAAAACGCGTCAAGATCATTTGCTGAGGGTACTGCCTTTAATTTTGTTGCCTTTTTTTTTTCAATTAACTGGACAACTTTGTCTGGTCTCTCAAGCAGTGCTAGAGAACTAACTTTTGCTACAATCTATGTGGTTAAAGTTCAACAATAGATTAGCCATAGTATGTAGTTTTCCCTAAATATAAACATTTCCAGTAATCATCATCTTCTAAAGCTGACGTCATTTTAACTTGCAAATTACACTAATAAGTTCAGAATAAACTTATCAAATTACCCGTAAAAAAAATTTTACAATTTGTCTTTAATTTTTTCTAATAAAAAATCGCGATTCCATGTTTAGGTAATTTGCTGAGGGCGCCTTTAGTTTTGTTCCAATATTTTCTACCTTAACTCATTCACTGCCACCACGATTTTCTTGAAGTTTATCGAGATGCCGCCGTATAAAACCGCGGACACGCTAGGCGTGCTCGCGGCATTGCTTGGAAAAATAGATTTTAGTAAGTAAATTTATTATAACATAATATAAGGTTCTCAAACTTTTTTTACTAAAATTCCCATGCATAAATGAATAAAGTTTTATTGTGAACTGTAACATTGGCATTGTTAACAGTGCAAGTACATTTGTTTTGATAATATATTAAGTGACAATCATATTTAAACATATTTTCAGTTTTATATGAGTGAATTCATCTAAATTATTAAACCGATAAAAAACTTTGAACTGCAGAAAGTTTGTTTACGTTATTTATCTCGTATTATCGTAATGTTGGTTGATTGGCCTAACCTAATTACATAAGTATGAATTAAATTCAAAATATTCAAATGAAATACATAAATTGATTTCTTATCTTTTTTTCAGGAAAAGTTAAATTTGTACGGAAGATATTAATGATGACAAAATTTTTAGCGAGACAAACGAACAGCAATTGATTTTTATATAATAGAGATAATTTTACTGTACGTGTGTATGTCACTGTGTGTGTATGTATAATTATATAAAGATATACATCGGATAGGTACGTTTTTTTTTCATTGATGGCGCATGGAGTTGTATAAGCGACTTCATAGAAGTAGTATATCAGTCATGTGGTACCCATAAGACAAGCTCTGCTTACTTTGGGGCCAGATGGTGCTGTGTGAAATGTCCGGCATTATTTATTTATTAATTATTTATTCATACATGACAGTACTGTATACGGTAAAAACAACGGTCCGATAAATTATGACATTCCGTTTTGTCATCAAATACTGGTTAAAAATCTCATATCGCAAGCTTATAACTCTGAAATTAGCGAAAATTTAATTTAGTTTAATAGAATAAAAAAGTTTGGGAACCTAAGGGTAGCTTCAGTAAGTGAACACACCTAGCGTGTTCTCGGCACTACAAAATACCTATTTTTTCGTAAAAAAAATCTAACTAGTTTTTTTAGGGAACCGCTTCAATATGCCATAGCCTATCCTTTAAAAATGATGCACTAAAAATTTGAACAGAAAATCTGGCCTAGTTTTGGAAATATAACCGAAACATTCAAAACACGCCTGGCGTGTTCCTGGCGTAGAGACTTTGATTAGCCTGAACACGCGAGGCGTGTCAGTGGCAGTGAATGTGTTAAGCTCTCTTTGTTTACCTTAACAAGTTTGTCAAACTAATGTTTATGGACTAACTTTTGCAACAATCTACGTTTTTAATATTCAACAATAGATTAGCCCTTTCTCTTAATATAAACGGTCTCATCCTTTCACCACATTGGTTCAAAATAACTAGTAACACGATAACAAGAATAACAATTCCATAGCATATGTTTAGTTAAGTCGCTTCTTGGTATAGATTTGATAAAGAAAATTTATGGGGTGGCTTAACCAACCAGAATCAATCGGGCTCTCAAACCTCTGGCGACCTCTTTGGCGCGGTGGGTGAAATCAGATGAGACGCAGAAAGTTGCGGGTTCGATTCCGCCGCGGGACAAATGTTTGTACGATCTGCAAGTATTAATATCGGGTCTGCGTGTTTAAATTTGTATGTATTTACAAAATGTGGTACCCATAACACAAGCTCTGCTTACTTTGGAGGCCAGATAATATTGAGTGAAATGTCCGGCATTATTTACTTTTAAACTTAAATTGTTTTCGCAACAGACACTCGCCAAGCACATAATCTCTGTGCACATGGGCGGGGACAGCGTGGAACGTGAGACAGCGGCCGGCGAACTGCCCCTTGCGTTACTCCGGCGCTACTCCGCGTACTGCCGAGCGCGGTGCGGCCCTCGCCTCTCGGCCGCGGCGGCAGAACGGCTCCGCGCTAGATACGTGCTCATGAGGACTGGCGCCTCGCACCACGAGAGACAGGCCGACAAACGCCTGTCTATTCCTATCACTGTCAGGTAATTGTTTACCCAAACATGGGCAGGCGAACAAACTCCTGTAAAGTACCTATATAAGTAGTGGTCATCAGTCATGTGGTACCCATAACACGAGCTCGATTTTGGGGGCTGATGATGTCGTGGGAAATGTCCAACATTATTTATTTGTATATTCTGATGGTTTGATGACGCGAAAGGTTGCAGTTCAAGCTATTCACTAGCTACTCGTACTACAAATACCAGCAACATCTACATGTCTGCAATATTTTTTCAGGCAATTGGAAGCCGTTGTCCGAATATCGGAATCGATGGCAAAGATGCAGTTGCAGCCGTTTGCAACCGAGACGCACGTGACAGAGGCGCTCCGCTTGTTCCAAGTGTCTACACTAGATGCTGCTATGACAGGCAGTCTTGCTGGTAATTAAACACAGCACTATATATATATATATATATTTTTTCTACTTTAAGGGGCAAACATACTTAACTCTTGAAAGCGAAACGACGCTGCATACGGGGCATACTAATGTATTGAAAATGCAAAAAGGGCGCTGATTGAAATCATAAAGTTAAAACTCCGTCCACTTTTTTCGACTTGTCACGAACGTTATAGAACTTGACGAAGCGTTTATTTGAATGTTTGTTATTTCCAGGAGCGGAGGGGTTCACGAGTGAGGAAGATCATGAAATGCTGACTCGTATAGAGAAACAGCTGAAGCGTAGGTTTGCTGTTGGATCACAGGTCTCTGAACAAACCATCATAAATGACTTTCTTCGTCAAAAATATCCAGAAAGAGCCATACAAAAAGTAATTCACACAATGATAAGGCGTGGGGAATTACAACACAGACTGCAGAGGAAAATGTTGTATAGACTGTCTTGAATTCTCTTATTTAAGGTATACATACTTAGCCTATTTTTTACGTAATTTTGTAAAAGTCTAGGTTTACTGTGCCTGTTCAAATGTTCAAATAAAAAACGCAAGTTCTAAAGATGTTTTATTTTTTATTTACTAACAATTGGAAACAAATTATCACATGTGTCTTAAAGCACAACAAACCATTTTTTTAATCAGTTTGACTGATTCGTAGTGTCTGTTTGATAAGCGTAACACCTAACACTATGTTAAAAAGATGAGATATGTACCTACCATTGTTTTGTTTAATGTTGAGAAGTTGAAGAATAGAGAGGTAGAGTTTGACTAGAATATTTAGACACATAAATAAATTTAATTTTTTGCTGCGTTTACATCAGACGATTTAAATGGATATTCGGGATGTTTTTCAACTCCTTTCCAAAATAAAAAGTCGAAAATACGTCCATTTTCTTCTTTATCTAAATTTTTCAAGCGTTTAATATTATCCTCTGATACTTCGAAGTCGTAAATATCCATGTTTTCCTGAAAGAAGTAACAACCAGTAAGAATCATTAATTACACATTCAATTAAAGGCATGTTATCTGGCATACCTGAAGCCTTTTCTCGTTAGTACTTTTCGGGATCACGACGTTGTTCTCTTGAACTAAGAAGTGCAGCATAATTTGCGCTGGTGATTTTGCGTACAGTTCAGCAATCTCTTGTACTGTAGGATGTCCTAGAATATCCGGAAAGGCAGCAGGGCTAAAAATGAAGTACGTTAGGCCATAGACATCAAAAATGGTCTCTTAGGTTATCTTTATAGAACTTTCATCTGACCTGTAATCGTATTTATTAACAAAATGATCCTTTGCACCGGGACTTCCCAGCGGCGCGTATGCTGTCACCACTATGTTATTCTCCGCACAAAACTTTCGAAGTGGTACCTGCTGGAAGTAGGCGTGCAACTCTACTTGAAGCACCTGTGGCTTTATTAGAGTGGAATTTACTATTATTTTCTTGATTTGTTCCTCGTTGAAATTGGACAAGCCCAGGTTGCGGATGAGACCTTCCTTTTGACACTCTTCCATAACCTGATAAAGTAGGTCATTTTTTTCATAAGAAACTGCTAAACGTATGTACCTATAACATGTGCTTGTACTGATTAAACAATAGGTAGGTAGTCACTGTTTAAACTAATCGGTGAATCGCTTTGTAACGTCGCATGTGTGACTACACTATTGTCAATGTATTCTGTGCTAATGCTCAGGAATAATCCGTGCGTTGGACACTGCAGTGCAAAGATAAGCGTACCTACTTACTTACCCGACGCATCGTAAATCTAAGCCTGTAAAGCCGTTATGGACTCACTGCTAAAGTGCAAACCTACCTTCTATTATTTCGCTTATTTCGAACAAGTATGTTGAAAGGATTAAACTGCGCCTCAGAGGCCTATTTCGTGCATTTGGCACATATATTTGAACTTTCAAGGTTTTTCCACATGCTGGTTTCCTTGCGATGTGGTGTAGCGCCTAGTGAAATCGATATAGGTAAGTACCTACTTACTTAAATATCAGTTTATCTATGCATTTACCTTCCAAGTTGCAATATGGTCAGTCTTCATATCCAATTCATAATTTCCGTTTGACTGAACGCATGGAGTCAGTTTCTTCTCATCACATACAAACCCAAACGGAACATGAATGAGGTAGAGATCAATATAGCTTAGCTGTAAACGCAGTAGTTGTAGATTCACAAACTTCCTTACGTCTGATGCTCGATTTCCAATATGGGGAAGCTGAAATTAAAAATATTATTCATATATCCTATATCTATCAAATCTTCATAGTCTGATTATTTTATTTACTACTTACCTTTGTGGTGATAAATAACTCCTTCCTAGTACCTTTCCCATCTTGTATCCACTTTTTAATAGCTCTACCAATAGCTTCTTCATTGTTGTAGTTAAAAGCAGTATCAATATGTCTATATCCTAAGTCCAATGCTTTAAAAACAATGCTTTCAATTACATCTGTAGGAGCCTGCAAAGAAAATTATCAAAGCAAGTTTGTATCTACTACATTTCACCGAAGTACTTAAATACATCCATATCCATACTAATATTATAAATTTGTTTGTTACCTTTTACGGCTTAACGGATCTTAATGAAATTTCGTAAGGAGATAGATTGTATCTTGGTGACGAATATAAGACCAATTTTCATGTAGGTAACGCAGGTTCAGCTAGTTATTTTAGAGAAACATAAACCTTGATGACAAATAAAATAAAGGGTTTATGCGTTTTACCTGCCATGTTCCTAGACCTAGTGTAGGCATAAGATCTTCAGTTTGTGAAAGTTTTAGGACTTTCATATTTCTAATATTATTGTGATAAAGGCGTAGCGAGGCTCTGAAAATGAAACGCACTCTTGTTCCACAGAACATCGGCCTATAGATTTTTCAAGACAGACAAATAACTCCTGGCAAGGAGCCAATTCTGAAACAGAAACAAAACAGTTTGATCTGTGCACGAATTTTGGTAGGTACGTACTTGGATATTTCCTTAGTAAAATTACTTTTATAATTATTATTTTTAATGCAGTTTTAGCATGGTACATGCAAGGACCTTTCGTTTTCTTCTATTTTAAAAATATTTTTAGCACATGACGTTTAGAATAATTCAAAGTTCGCGGGTTTTTTATCAGTTTACTTTTTTTAGGCACATGTCGTTAGGTTTTTCCTCGAAATCACGAAAGGAAAATTGCTTTTCATGAAAGAAGTCATTTTTAAGGTAGATTTTTTATGAGAAAATAGTAGTTTAATTATATCGCAGCAGACTAGTGACTAGTGACTACTTATTAAAATACTAGCTTCTGTACTGTACGCTGCTTCGCACGCGTGGTACCTGCATAAAAAAAACGTGTGCCTCTCGGGACGCCCGACAGAAGTGATAACTTAAACTAATCTAAGTAGCGCTGTGGGTTAGAGTGAGAGGAGGACCGCGCAGCGGTAGGCAGGCGCGCTTGCGTAACGTGCTACGTAACGAAGTGGTTTACCCTCCCATAAGAAGTTATCACTTCAAAAATTTCCCAAGTCCTTCAGTACAATCTATCTTCCAAATTTTGTCAAGACCCGTTCAGCCGTTTAACCGCGAAAAGGTAACAAACACTTTCAAATGTATATATATTAACTATGATATGGATATGGATTTACAGCTTACGAAGTGATGCTTTTGCTGCCATGCCAAGCTACCTACTCCTTAATTTATTTGCTCATATAAATACACGTATTGGCTCTATGTCAAATAATTTTTATGGATGTAAATATTATGGAGTTTTCTATGTGCTAAGCCCTCTCCGAGACTAATGCTAACTATGTTATCTGTGGTTATCAAATTGAAAACTTAGTTTAGCATAGTTTTTCATACATATTTTGTCTTTGTCTTTCGACAGAAAAAGTGCAAGGAATAAATGAAACAAGCTAAAGCTAATGTCATGCCCTAAACATAAACATCTATTGTTTCATTTGTTTCGTTCGTTTGGTTTGTTGTTGTGTTGTGACTTTTGTGTGAGTGTAACAAATAGTTTTGTTACCTTCTTTTTCTTTCTGTCGTACAGACTCCCGCTCCCGCGCGTTTCTGTTATTTACATTACATTACAGCGCGTACTTAGTATTTTTTTATCTTAATTATTAAATACCGCCGAGTATTTCGATCCAGTCAAAAACATGGGCGTAAGTATTTTTTGTTTTGGTTATACAAAATAGTAAACATTGCATTTCACTCAACATATTTAATTTGCCTTTAGAAGAAAACCGCCACAAATGTAAATAAAAACAAAGAAAAGCGTCAAGCCAGAAAGGTGGAGCAACATCGCATAGCTGATGGAATGGCTAATGTAAGATCAGCCAACAAACTATCGGATATGGCAGCACTATGCAAAGAATTTCTTATATTTCGAAACCTAGATTTGGAAGTGGATATGTTCATTCAGAAAGTAACTGAGTTGGATGGTGATGTTCAGAAGTGGGCTATAGAGCTGGTTGAGAAGAATATGAAACCATTGTAAGTTTCTCTAGTAAATAATAAAAAAAATCTTATTAATAGACTTAATTTCCTACAATCAATTTACTGCAT
This sequence comes from Lampropteryx suffumata, assembly GCA_948098915.1. NCBI lineage: Eukaryota > Metazoa > Arthropoda > Insecta > Lepidoptera > Geometridae > Lampropteryx > Lampropteryx suffumata. Next base: position 8,884,581 of record OX402563.1, read on the forward strand.
ACAATTTAATTTAATTCTACTGACTATCAAGAGAGCTTAGAGCTATGTATGTGATTACATATGCTGCGGTCCTATTAAATAAAGTAATCCATTAGTACTATTATTTCCTTTCAAAGAAAAAATATAAATATCTTAACAGATATTTCCTTTTTATAGGATCCAAGCATAGAAAACATACTTTGCTACAAATAGTTAAATTTAAATATGTGAATTACAGATATGAGACTTGTGCTTGGGGTTGGAACAAAGAACGAAAAGTGGAAGAAATGACAGACCAAGATGCTTGGTACCTTATTGCCAGGGATACCAGTGGAAAGCTTCTAGGGTTCTCCCACTTTCGATTTGACATGGACTTTGGAGAACCTGTACTATATTGGTAATTGTTTTGACTTTCATAAGATTGACCTTGATTCAACAAAAATATTAATATACAGCCAAATATTATTAGAGAATGCCTAACATTTTCTATGGAATATTGCAATTGCTAAGTTCTTGTAGCATTATGATTAGGGTTAATCAGTTTGAAACTGCACTGCTTGCGACTTTGCTTGCCAGTTTTTCTCTCAAGTTTCAACCTAACCCTTGGCAGTTGATAAAAATTTTTAATGATTGCTGGAAACAAGGATGATTCAAAAATAGCCTAGTTTGAATGAGCTAGACATGCCCACACTTGTAATTTTGGAAAACGCTAAAGGGCTTCAAATCCTGCAAAACATTAGGTTTGGTAAACTTCTTATCAAACGGCTGTATATTTGTATACGGTGAACACCACATTTGGCCGATCAGTAATTCCAACACTGAATAACAAGTACAGAGGCCTTAGACAAGATTCACTTTCTATTGATGTTCACGCCTGTGGAATATCAAATTGTATATATGACACTAGCTTATGATAAATTATGCTTCTGCTGCTGTTTTCCATACAATTTGACTTTAGAGTTACGAAACCTAAGCATGAATTATTTTGAAAGTGAAAGGTAAAGTATTCATTTAGTCTAGTCCTCCAGTTCTTTAACTTCACTAAGATGGGTGCAATGACATTTATGTCAGTGATATAAGTTTCAAAGTACAATAACTCACTCTACTTATTTAAATTAACCTCAGTGGTATCCTCCGACTATAAATATACCTCCAACCTTTGTGGCGCAGGAGACCAATGCCAGCTTGAGACACAGAAGGTATCAGGGTGGCACCTCCACCTCCGCAGGACGCCACTTCCGCGGGACAAATGTTTGTATGATCTGCAGGTATTGGTCTCGGGTCTGGGCGTTTCTCTATGTATCTATTTACAAAAAAAAATACACAAGTAATATTGTACTTACCCATAACACAAGCTCTGCTTACTTTGGGGCTAGATGACGCTGTGTGAAATGTCCGGTATTACTATTATTATTAATTAATGAACTGTACCTGTACCTCCTAGGATTGAATAAATAAATAAATTTATAAAATAAATAATGCCAGGCATTTCACACAGCAGCAGTAAGCAGAGCTTGTGTTATGGGTACCACATGACTGACATACTTACATACTTTTAAAAAAAATGTAAATACATACATATTGTACATAGAAACACCCAGACCCAAGACAAATACAGGCAGATCATACAAACATTTGTCTCGCGGCGGTAATCGAACCCGCAACATTCTGCGTCTTCGCCGAACCTTAAGTCCACTGCGCCACAGAGGTCGTCAATAGTAGATAAAGCTAATAGTTATATTGCTTATATATTTATATACATTGTGTCAATAAAGTATCGGGAATGGATGATTTGTTTATGGTTCCAAATTCTTTTTTTTTGTTGTCAGCACAACTTTACAGTTTTTCATTATAGCGCGTAGTTTGAGTTTCATCTGTTATTTAGATAAAACACAGTGCTGTTAGATCATATCTAGTGTGTACTGCGAATTTCATAATGGACAAAAACATCGAACAAATAGTTTGACTTAAATTTGCATCGCCGATAGAATTTCGTGTTCGAGGTCCCTGAAAATGTTACAGAAGGCTTACGGTAAATCGACTTTATCGAAATCACGTGCTTATGAGTGGTACTAAGCGTTCAAAAGCGGTCGAGAAGCGACGGAAGATTTGCCTCGCTCTGGTAGACCATCAACGTCTTCAACTGAAGTTAACATCGCAAAAGTGAAGGAAATAAATGATTGTAAATCCTCATTCAAGTTTGAGAAAGATAGCCGCTGAACTTTCTGTGTCTCTCGAGTCGATCCGTACCTTTTTAAATAATCTCTCACTATAACACATGTTGTCGCTCGGATAGTCCGGATAGAAAATTTAGCCCAAAAGACCTAAATTTTCTCCAAACCTCAATCTCATAAGAGTCGCTGTGGACATGCTAGAACGAGTATATTCCGGCCGTGGGTCATGCAAACTAGTCAACATGCTTCGGAGTGGGGCCTTCCAACTCAACCAAAACCGAAAAAACCACGCCTAAGTCGATCATAAGTCAAAGTCATGTTGACTGTTTTCTATGACTATTGCGGTGTTGTGCACTCGGAATTCTTGCCGGAAGGTCAAACGGTAAATAAAAAATATTATTTGATTGTTATGCGTCGTATAAGAGAGCAAATTCGATGAAAAAGGCCTGATTTGTGGAAAGAAAATTCCTGGATTTTGCACCACGATAATGCGCCTTCGCACATCATTGTTAACGAATTTTTGAACTCAACAAATACCAACCATACCACCTTATTCACCAGATATCAACTCCAGTCGACTTCTTTCTTATTCCTAAACTCAAATTACCACTTTGTGCCACCCGTTTTCATTTTGTAGAAGACATAAAGGATAATTCGCGACGAGAACTGAACTCAATTCCGGAAAAAGCGTTTAAAAAATGTTTTGATGTTTGGATTATTCGTAGGCTTAAGTGTATCGTTTCTGAAGGAGCATCTACTTTGCAGGCGATAAAATAAATTTGAATGAATAACTAACATTTTGTGTATGATCGTTTCTCGGTACTTTCTTGACAGAGTAGTATTAGTAGTAGATTTTTCTGTGATTGCCCTTGCCGGCTTTAGACTGTAAGGGCAATGGTACTGGAGTTAGACTATACTAAGATAACTAGAGCCCTTACTGATCTTAGTAAATAGTAGTAGGAAGTAATGGATAACAACAGGTATATAAATTTCATAAAGTCAATTCTCATCACAGTGAAATAAGAACTGATAATTATTTACTAAAATATGATAACATATATCTATTTAATATTCCATTTTCCTCATAATAAAAAAATATATGTACTAAGTACTCACTAACTCACAGAAATGATATCAAAAAAACAACAACACGTGAGAAATTATATTATTTCATAAATAACAGTAAGTACCTATCTTATAATAATATTTACACCTACATATCAATAATACAACAATAAATCTTGTTTTAACCAACAAATTACAATGTTACCCATCATATCCACTAGGTGGCAGTTGAAAAAAAATCATATTTATATATATGGATTTTTATATAGATACTATAATGCCAGTTTTAAATAACCTGATGCCTAGTTCGGTAATGCTAAAGCAGGCTTTACACAGGTGACTATAGCCGCACGATTTTCGCAGCACGGCGAGAATCGACTGTCTAAATGGCAATTCATCTACGCTGCAGGTGACTAAACTCCAAGTTCCAAAGTAGAGTAGGTAGGTATTGACTTTTGTCGTGCGGCGACAGATCGCATGCGGCTGCTGATTAAAATCAACGATGAAAATGCTCAGTCGCAGGTGATAGTCCGCCGTTCTGATCGACATTCTGACAAAATTACCTAGTTATCTTCATTTTTATCTACCTGTGTAAATGGGTTGGCGATTCGGCTTGTGAGGGGATTTGGTAAGCAAGTCGCATGTCGAAAAGCGACCTAGTGTAAATCCCACATTAGTTACGAACTGTCACTTCTATCAGTTTATGAGTAGGTAAACTAGTATTACGCTGCTCAATCGTTGTCGGCACTTTAAATAGCGCCAGGTTGGTTAAACAATTATTTGCTTTATAGGCTCCTTCTTATTTATAGGTCTTTACATATTACGTTGCCGTTCTTACTTACAGCTCAGCGGTAAATTAGCTGCAATCTTGTCCTAACAACATTATTTGTAGATGAAAGTTATTGGTCAAAACAAGCATCTAGGTACATATAAAGACGGGTATCCGCTGTGTAGCAAACAAGTGTTAAATCGACTAATGGTAGATTACAGGAGATGACCCATTTGATGAAGTTTCACACTATTCTATGATGTTTTCACAAATCTCTGCACTTCTTTGATGGACACTGGGTTTGACTGATCAGTTGGCTTTTATCTTATACCTCCACAAGAGACACAAGATAAAACTTATATTCTTTCTAAACAGTCGGCTTTCGAATATTAGTTTTTCTCTTGGCCACCACTTAATGCATCTTGTGCAAAGATATCTAAATAAAATGTAGAGTATGTAGTAAGTCATAACAGCTGTAGCTATACTGAGTGCTATTACATCTAGTAATAAGTACTGTGATGTAGATAGGTCTAAGGCAGGTGAGCGCAGGTGGGGCGCTCCCTTATGACGCAATACGTACTCGATCCAGTACACACCCTTATCTAAGGGTCGCATTGGCCGGTCGAGGAATATGTCTCTCAATTTGTAAGCTTTTTCTTTGTATCTGAAAAATGGCGTAACAATTAGCAATCTATTGGGAAACGAAGGTTAATAATAACATTAAAAAAGACAAATAAATACGTACATAGGGTCACTCAATAAATTGTGAAATGCGTCTCTCCAAAGGTTTTTATTCGACTCCTTAAGGGAGACTGTGCGCGCCACTCCTCGGTCGGACATTGCTCGCGCGTTTAATGCTTGGTCCGCGTATAGTGGCACCATCAACATCGGCACTCCGCAAGCCACTGCTTCTTGAGTGCCAAGTAGGCCTCCGTGGGATATGAACAGTTTTACATTTGGATGACCTAAAAAAATATTTACGTTTTCTATTATCTATTTGACATAAAAGTTCTAATTCTTCTTTCTTATACCTATATTTAAATACTAGCGACCCGCCCCGGCTTCGCACGGGGGCAATGCTGATACTAATTATACTACAGAATGGTTATCCCTAAGAGATAGCCATATACCATCCCGGACTTTTTAGTAGACCTTTTAAGGGTGTACAACACTGTAGTACATTAATTTGATCTATTTCGTAGGGTTCAGACAGCGTTTGCAATGTAAGCGCAAAAATATGAATTTATTTACGACACCACATTGAAAACCTCTAAAATGATCAGTGTTTCTCTACTATATTATCCATGTATTATACATATAAACCTTCCTCTTGAATCACTCTATCTATTAAAAAAAACCGATAAGCATACATCGGGACAGACAGCGGGAAGTGACTTTGTTTTATACTATGTAATGATATTTCCGTGCTGTAGTCTCGCAAAAACTCTAAAATGGCTCGACCGATTTAATTATATATTTTATTGTTTTGTTTACCTTCATACTGGGGTGGTTTAGAAAAGAAACGATAGAAAAAACCCTAATCTAAATTGTTAAGTAATTTTGTATGGGAATTGCCACCTCGGATTACTTTCAACAGATGGCGTTCGTGGCGGACCTATCGTTAGACAATCAAATAAATAGGTTGTACGAAGTTCACCGGGTCATCTAGTTTAGTTGATTGGTTGACCTTATCGCTCTGCCGTCAGACAGTTAACCGACACACTTGAAATTTATAAACTCTCTTGTATTAGTATTTCGTAGTTAAGGTAGTAAGGTATAAGATGGATCATGTAAAAAAGCGCTAGGACCAAGACGAGTTTCTTGCCAGTTCTTCTCTGGCTTGGGTTAGGATGAATTGGCACCTAAATTCACCCAGTATGTAAGACGTTTCAAAGTGATCCTTGTGATTGAATAAAGTATCTTTTGACTTTGACTTATCAACCTACATAAAGAAAGTAACTATGCGTAATGTTAAAAATGGAAAAAGAATGTTATTACTTACACAATGTGGCATACTGCGGTATCCAGTCCATAGTATAAACGTTATCTGGTACAGTCAAATTCGTCGATAGAAGTCTTCTGTCCATTTTGACAAAAACCATCTGAGGCAGTTCAGACATCACCTCGAATATCTGAGACAGCTTGTCGCTCGGTATCGTCTCGATCCTCGACATTGAACCGAAACTCCAGTAGATAACGCCTTCGCTCGACGCGTCCAATAGTTGTTTAATATTCTACAACAAAAACATTAAGGACTCATTAAATTAATCAAAGAATATCTTCACCGTGGGTTTCATGAGTCATAAAATATGTCTTGCTTTTTTTTGTTCATGTTGCACTCTGATGGAACGTTACCTACCTACCTTTTGGTATATTTTATATAATTTGGCGTAACAGTCTGATTCATAATGACATTATCTGGGGTATCTGGGGTGGTGGGGTGTCTGAGGTCCGGGTCGCGAGATAGACGGCTTCCCTACTGCGTTTTATGCGTGAATATGGGTTACATTTTATTTGAATAAGATAGTACCAAAGCCAAAGTCTAAAACTAAATGAGAAATAAATCAGAGACAATTTGGTACCTGATAAAATACACATAAAAGCTTTTGTTATTTTATTAGGATTTGTCTAATACACATTAGACATACTAAGTACTAAGTGAAAACAAATATTCTTCAAAATATTATTTTGGTTTTTTCTTGGCGATTTGAGATGAAAAGTACGGGAAAATTAAAAAAATACTGTATTTACCAAACTAAGATTAGACCACTAAATAGTCAATAAATACATACATTTGCATAATAAGTAACCACATGAATCGACAATTTAGAATAGAAAAAAAAAAATGAATATAATTTTGAAAATTACCGAATGTAGGTACCTATACATCCACACACTTTACCTTCAATGAAATGTGTGAGTCAAAGTTTATTTTCAAGATAAGATCTTAATTTAAACGATAATAAGTAACAAAATAACAAATAAAGTTAAATAAAAACAATGATTAAATAAGTACCTACAGCGTTCTAGTTAGATTTATCAACATTGTTACGGGAAGTTCCACTCGGTTCGTAAGATTTTTGTATGATGAATCGAACAATAAATCTACTAGCCAGTGATGATAATGTACAAGTACCTACCTACATACAATTTATCTTTAATATTACTGAGAAAACATGCAGCGTGACCCAGTGACTCGCCTTGATATGCGTAGCGCATGCCGACAGGACAACATTACGATAACTTTCTACACATCTTCACACCCATAGTGTTTGACGTCATCTAATAAACGAAGCCATTTAGACAAGAGAACTATTCTACATAACACTTGCTTCTAATATAATTTAGGATAGCGACACCAGGACCTCAAGACTGTTTGTTTTGTAAGCCTCAACCATTCTTCTCGCGGATTATAAAGCTAAAAGACGTTAAAGATTCAAATGTCTGTTACCTCAGGCAAGGTTTGTGTATCATCCAAATGGAGACCACCAACTTCGACCATAGAAGGAACCAATGGCCTAACTTCGTTGATACTGAAATGGCTATTTGACAGCACAAGACTATAGTTCTGCGCGAGTGATTCTAACTTAAATCCAGGTCCAAACAGACGATCAGCTATTATCTGAAAGGATAAACTTCGGTTAGTCAAGGACTTTGTGCCAACATAAGTGTTAATACTTTAAAATACTTTACTTACTAACCTGCGATGGGATTTGAGACTTGTATCTATGTAATAGCTTTGCCACGAATACTGACATTGTGTTCGCGAACCTCTCCCAAAGAGTCATGTGCTGACCGAAGCCCATCATGTAAGACGGGATGTAGGACGTGCTTTCAGGGTTGCCTAGCTGTTCGTTGACCCAAGGCAATGGCACACTGGATAGAAAACCGACGACTGGAGCATTGAACCTTTTTCCTAGTGGAAGAAAGCATTCGCTCCCAAATACTTCTACTATGACCATGTCAAAGGTTGCTGTTGAGTTGATGAGTGCTTTCACAGCTGGCATTCGTGAGACGATATCACAAGCATGGACACATTCTTTCATTATCTGTTCTAAATTGCGGAAGAATTCTGGCTTCAACGATTTATGTTCTGTTGTGAGGTTGTTCTTTATTTCTGGTATTATTCCAGCTAAACTTATTTGTTCTATGTTTGTCGGTGGGTTTTTCTGTAAGGTGAAAAAACAATATTAATTATGTGTTACTAGAGTTGGCAACATGCGTACCAGGGAGAAATACCGTTTATGATAACAGCAAAATAATCTGTTGTTTAGTAAATAAGACGATGACATGACTTATAGTCTGTCCAGAGGTGGGTGGCGCATGCCACGCCGCCGCTGCCGCGAGTGATAGGTATGCGTAATATGATGCACGTGCGTTTGATAAGACATACATGACTTTCCTCATTCCTTTATATTAAATTTCGTTTTGTTAGAATCTAGTTTTTCAAAATGTTACATTGCGTTTAGTTTAAGCAATATCAACGAGGTCAGTATTGTAAAAACACTTAGTTAATTAATATAAAAACACAGTAGTTAAATGTGGAATCTCTATAAAGATACTGGGTGATTTATTATTATCTTAGATATGGCTCCATGTTTAGCTTATATGTTTAATAGATGTATTGACGAAGGAGTTTTACCGACTTTATGGGACACAGTAAACTCATTGCTTTGTTCTTGTCTGGACGTGAAAGAGATTCTGCTAATTATAGACCGATATCGATTTTGTCCGCGTTAAGCAAAATCTTTAAAAAGTTTTTATCTCACTTTTACGTTACTGGCATTATACATAGTAATTAATATGCTCATTTATAACAATGTCAAAAATACATTAATTAAAAAATAACATCTATTTACAGAATAAAAAATTGTACAAATAATTTATATATATTTATTTATATAACCTATTTTGTAGCCATTATCAGACAATTGCTTAAAGAAAAAGTTCAGGTAAAAATATCGAATATTAATTTATTAAAAACATTGAATCAAGATATCACTAAATATCTCCAGTTAGTTGCTACTTCGTTAAAACTATGCTACTATTAGAACGACACGTAATGTTTCATGATCATTATTGTTTACAATCCGGCATTATGATAAGGCATTATAAAAAGTGATTTTCCTTATAACTTCATGATATATCTATGCTACAATCTAAACAGTTTTCTGGTATTTCCAAACAGCGGTTTAGCAGGTAGGGTAGGGAAGAGACTAGCTGGACTTTGGAATGTTTTATAAAATCTCGTAATATCATTGATATCTACGATATGCCACACGATGGAAAAGGTAATATAATTTATGTGTCGTGATGATGATAAAAAATGTCATCTTAGTTTACAATAAAATAAAATAAATACCTATTCCAGAATGTCAAGCCAGCAGGTAAACGTCGCATTTAGGTACCATCACCAAACCGGACAACATTTTTGGTTGATTTATGAACATGTGCGGTTAAACAAGTTATGAGCTTGGAATACAAACACGTAGTTTCCATTAACAGCATGGAAACTAATTGCCTTAAATGAGTTTTCGCTATTTTAAAAAATCTTCTGCCTTCGTAGCTTTTGCTATTCTGCCAGCGTACGTACACAATGAAAAGGTTAAGTGCGAGAGTCGCGCCTGAGAGGAAGGGTACTTTCTTCAACTCCTTTCACCGTAATTGTTTGTTGAAAGGTTGATTTTAGTCTTTTTTACCTCATCGTGTGGCTTACCGTTGGATAAATATTTCAAAGAATAACACTCGCCATTTGCAAACGTGTTAAACTTGGCCATTAGTGACGTTATCGCACGTGCACGCTGCTGCTGAACAGCGAATTCACCACGGGTTCGCTGCGTGTATTTTTTTATGGTAGAGTTTTTATTATCACCTGACATTTTAAGATATGTTATTTTTTTTATTTAAGTATTAAGTACCAATTAAAATACCTCTCTTCAAATATAGTAAAATATCTCTTTAGTAATCGTCCGTGCAACAATTTAATTAAATAAATCATGCCAATATAATTCGTCATGTCCGTCTGTATGTCCGTCCGCCTCTAATTTATTTATTTATTTATTAACTAGTACGAACATGTCAATAACACTAATTCAAAAAAAAAAAAAATATCTTTAATGATAATAAGTTTAGAAAAGGTCAAAGTTAAAAAAAAGTCAAGATTATAATAAATGTCATGTAAGGTTCAGTCATAACAATACAAAATAGTCAAGACAATAACATTAGAGAAAGAAAAATAAAAATAATAACTGGTAGTCAAGTAAGCATCTTCACACTCAAACAGACTTCTCACAGAACCTCAGGAATTCAGATAGAGTTACCTTCCATCCGTTTAAATCAGCTCTTGCTCGCAGGCTATAGTATCATAATGAAAATTGCAAGTTAATACGTATTACATAACGTGCAATTTTCATTGTGGGTCTTACAAAGTTAGGTAATGAAAAAAAAGGGTTTCTCCCATACATGTAAAATGGGTTTGATATTATAGTTTATTTTATTTTACCATCGCATCGTGTGGCATTTCGTTAGATATGTCTTTCAAAGATACTAGAGGTTTTTAATTCTAATTAGTAACATTCTGATGAAATTTGAAGGCTAGGTTTTAAATTATCACGGCTACTAGGTTAGAGTACCTATGAGTAACAGCCTGATTTGTAAACCTTTAAAAAAAGTTACGTAAGCTCTTTAATATAGACTGGCCTGTCAGCTCAGTTGGTAGCTTTGCCTTCTGCGCTGTAGGTTGAGGGTTCGATTCGAAGAACACAGGTGTTTGTTCTGTGTCTGGGTGTTATAAAGTACCATAAGTATGTATATAAATATATATAAGTATTATATCATTCATCTAGTCACCATAATACAAGCTATGCTTAGTTTGGGACTAGATAGTGTTGTGTGCATTGTCCAGCAATATTTATTTATTATTATATTTATTTATTTGGTAACTAGGTGGTGTTGAATTGGTTCGGAACCTGACCACTAGCCATTCTTATCCTTATTAACCTCGGAACCCTGCACTGTGCGTGATCCGACACGCTCTTGTCCTATTTATTACTCTAAATAAGAGCATGAAGTTTGTACGGGAAATTCTCCTTCAAAATGTATCTCAGTCTGAATAGCCTTTAGCTGACCTCAATCATAATTCCAATTAATTAATACGTTAATAGAATTTAATTATGTAACACTACTACGTAGTTTACGAAGTTACAATGTAACTATAATATTAGCTACAATAGAAAATTAATTAGTTAATTTAAGAGCTGTATGTATTGCCGGCTAAAGTTATCCATTCCTTATCCATGCGACTTAAAAAAGGCAGAGGTTCTTAATTCGATTGTATTTTGATATCAACCGAATTGCTTTGATTTTAGTTTAGATTTGTCATCCACGCTGCTTATTTCGTGAACTGTTCGGAACATATTACATGCAAGTAAAACTTGCTCCTTGACCAACCTATTAATGTAATCACTATAACTGCATCTAGTAGGTAATCTCTACTAAAAGAAGATGACACCCGAACGTTGCATGTATGCATCTTTATCAATAATGCACAGTAGTGACCGCTAAGAGGATTGGCTGTTGACCTACCGAATTATCTGTCTCCTCCGACTCACCTACCGAAAGGCAGATATGAAATGTCCGCTGACGGCCTCTTGCTAGTAATCTGGTAGTGAGTTCATCACTTTATAAGGGTCTAAGGGTCTAGGTTGCTGCACTCTGAGATCAATACAGTTGTTAGACAACGGATAATATAATATTTACGTTTTAAAAACTAAAAAGACAACCGACTTCATTCAATATAAAAAAAAAGTTTCCTCCTTTTTTGAAGTCGGTTAAAAAAGAATAATCGAAACCGGTTGGCGTGATTTTGAGTTATTCGTCTATTTGTCGCGCACATACTTAATGCAAATTTAAGACATGGTTTTCTCATGGATGCCTTTTTAGGAACTAGACCAAATTAATTAAATATTAATAAACGCGCTAGTCGCCACTACGATTTTCGAAGGTTCCTCTCGATTTCTCTGGGATGCCATCATCAGATCCTGGTTTCCTTATCATGAATACACCCTTGAGATATCTCAATTCCAACAAAAAAAGAATCATCAAAATCGGTTCGTAAACGACGAAGTTATCCGCGAACACACATAAAAAAATATATATATATACGGTGGAAATGAGAAACCTCCTTGTTGAAGTCGGTTAAAAATATCTAATGGTATAGCACGTAACATTTGTTATATTTGTTTGTATGTGGTGAATATACTCTTATCGCGATGGTCTTTGCCCTGATCTTAGACCTTTTTTGCTTTTACCTTGATTTGTAACGGGTATCACAAAATTTCACGTAAAAATATATCTGTTGTGAATTAATAAATAAATAGGGGAAGCAATTATTATTGAAGATTAAAACTAAGTAAACCAACTAATTATGAAATATTTATATATTTAATATTGTATTCTGAACTTATTTTAAAGTTAGAGCTTTTTTTTATAGGAATTAAATTAGAAGGAAAAAAATCTAATTACAAATTATTATAAACATATCTAAAAAAGACACGTAATTATCAAGCAATAATATTTAATTAATTTATTTAAAAAAATGGGTTAAATATTTATTTATATGGGTACATAGTTAGTTCATATGTACTCAGTATAAGTTTAAGTACTATATTTTATTATATAATAAAAATATCAGTGGAAATTTACACACCCCCAAACTACGAGTAGGTATAAAGCTCTATTAAAACCAAAAACTTATTAATGTATGTTTAATTATAAACTCATTAATCTTGCTTCCGCTAATATCACCTGTCTAACCATTGATATAATATATTACGTTCATCTAAGCTCCATGTGCACATAAAATACCATAAAATCTCCCGGGCGACATTTTTTCTTATCTTAATTAACGTCTACGCGAATTTTCAAGTGTTTCGCTTCAATAGTTTTTTCGCCACAAAATACTGAAGTGAAAGTATTTACATTAGAGTTACATACCATGGGGAAATGGGAGATAACAGTCAGATGGTGTTGCTTCGCTGCGAGGGCTTCTACGAGCTTGCCATACATGGCATAGTGGCTCTTGGTGTTGGTGGGCAATACGGCCAGCAAGCGCGCCGCATCCGCCGCCGCGACTATCCACACCAACCACAGAAACCACGCCTGCATCTCTCTGCCGCTCGGATCGATTTGACACCCGTCGTTACTCTGCCGGGCGGTTGTCTGGCTATCCCTCGATAAAGAGTAAAGGTCGTCCCCTGCCACACATTACTCGTCGATAACAGATAGACTAGACGATTTACCAATTTCTCCGCTCTATCTGACGTGATGAATCCAGTTGCAAAGAAGTTGTTAGTCTTCGAAGACATTTACAGCCAACTGGTTGGTACGGAGTGCAAACATAGTATCCACCGGATAATGGGATGAACTAGAATTACTTACCTGTTGATATGTAGCTTGTTCGTAGCTTTTAAATTCTGTGTAAACTTTTGTCATCTCTGTGAGTAGTGAGTAATGATTACGGAACACTGATCGTGTGAGCCTTACTCGCTCTTTTCTGGCTTTTAGGGTTCTGAAGGCCAACAAGGAACCCTATTGTTTCGTCAAGTCCGTCTGTCCGAACCTAGTAGTCAGAGCTGTTACTCTCATACTAGTCATTCTAGCAATACCATACTCAAATGTTGCACAGTAAATACGTAAGTATTAAAAACATTTAGTATGAAAAAAATGCGTTTTGGGATCTGTGTCCTCTACATACTTAATGTTAAGTGTACAAAATATAGTTTTTTTTATTATTCTACTTCGCCGTTCATATCTTTGAATAGATTTAAAAAAATACACATATGTATATCATTTAATAAATATATATTAGGCCTCACCATACAGGCGCTTAGGCAATGCTTAGGCAAATTTATTGTTTTTAGATATGAATGCGTTTAGTCCATCTTTTATCCACCGCAATCTATGGTATAGGTACTCCGACCAAATAAATGGTCATAGTATGGACCATAAATAGTATAGGTAGATAGATGATGCACCCTTGCAATACCAAAGATAATACTCGCGCATTTTCTACTACAATTTAATTTGCAATCAGTGTTCCTCTACCCACATGTACCTACTGCATGGAGCTTATTAAATAGGTACCTTGAGTTAATTATTGCGCATTTATTGACTGCAAAAAAATGACATCCAATTAACTTTTATGCAGCACAATATTATCAGTTGTATAATAATTAGTGAGATTTCAATACTGAGGGAGTAAATATATAATAGTAAGTAGCTGTGGGCTGGCTGACGCTGAACCAGCTGAGGTCAAGATGTTGCACAGCGATATCATTACAATCTTCATACATACAATACAAGGCTATTGATCACTAGAGACGAAATCTAACTAGAACTCTTATCGTGATGTCTTATCGTGTGCCTATTTACTCATAAACACAAAAAATATAATGAATTGTGATTGATTAGTCGTATCACAAAAATAAATAATAAAGTATCGTTAAAATTAATCTGAATCTCGGAAACGGCTCCAATCCGTGTTTTATAGCGAGCAAAGCTCGGTCATCCAGGTTCTTTTATTTATATAGGTACTATAAGCTCAAAAGGTATAATAAATTTCGGTTAATTGGTCGTATACTAAAAATGAATAATTCAATATCGTTCAAAGATACAGCTTTGAAAAATAACTTAACAGTTGGTTTTATTTATATTTATGAATGCCGGGTTTTTATATATTACGGAACGTTATCGATAACAACCGTATCGTGAGTAGCATCCGTCGGTCATCAAAGGTGTGTTTTATTTGACGTAAAGCCTCGTTACCTGTCTAAGGGCAGGTTTACACAGACGCTCTGTATTTAGACCGTTTTTAACGTAACCGTCGCTAATGAAGTTAATGTTCGTGTTCTGTTTACTGGATCTAGAATAATGTCGTGTTTATGAACTCGCCCATACAACTAAAACGCACCACCAAATAAAAACGTATCAGATAAAACAGACCGCTGTATACTTATTTACTAACGCACACACACATATTAACATATCACAACATTCTTATTGACTAACGATAACTTTAACGATACTTTCCTGATATGCACGACAATAAACTACATATTTAATCATAGTAGGTATAGTTATTGGGGTTGAACCAAGGTGGCTCAATATATTTATTTATGTAACATATTTAGTCGGATCGGTATTTTTACTGGATCCGGAATACTGCCGTGCGTGTGAACTTGCCCATACAACTACACTTGCGAGCTTTAAACCGCTTTTTGGCGAGTTGTTCAACAATTATTGCAATGGATCGAAGTTGTGGACGTCTAAATAAATAGACAGTATTATGAAAAATATGTTTTTATTTACAATATATGTTATGCCCCCTCAAGATTTTGTGTGAGGGCCCTGACCCTAATGACCGCTTGTAAAAGGTTTTTCATTGATCTAATAAGTTTCTTGATGGAATCCTGTGGGATTTCCAGCCACTCTTCGACTAAAGCAGTTTTCAGTTCTTCTATAGACGCCGGAGCTGGATATTTTTCTAGTACCTGCCGTTTTATCTCATCCCACATATGCTCGATTGGGTTCAAGTCAGGACTGAGGGCTGGCCAGTCCATTGTGAGAAGCCGACATCTTCCAAGTACTGTCTAGTCACTGCAGCGGTGTGGCAGCGGGCATTATCGTGCATCAGCAGGAAATCTTCGCCAATAAGCCCGGCGTATGGGAGCTTTCTGCGGTTAGTCCGCCTCCCCGACCGCCACCAGATATGATAATTAGCTCCGTTGTTGTTTTAATAGAAACCACGTCCAAATCATACAACCATCATACAATCCACCCCCGTAATGCTGCTGCTAATCGCTTTCCCGGTCTTCTATAGACTCTGCGTCGACAGTCTCTACCGTGTAGGCACATTCTGGTTTCGTCCGAGAACAGGGGAACGAGAACCGAGAACAACTCCATTACTCCATATCCCAATCTAAGTGATCACGAGCAAACTGAAGCCGGGCTTGTCGGTGGGCTGGAGACAATTTGGGTCACGTAGCTGGCCTTTTTGGGGTCAAGTTCGCTTCTTTGAGTCTTCATCTGTCTCGCTCACAGCCCTCCCTCAAACATCTCTGAGCTGCTGCTGGAGAAAATCCTGCGAAATCAGGTTTCGATTTCGGAGAGAAGTGGTGACAATAAATCGATCATCTCTTGACGTAGTGGATCGCCGTCGTCCAGATCCTGGTCTCCGGACTAAGTACCTAATCTCCCTGAATCTCTTTTACACCTTGCAGACACAGGACTGGCTTAGGTGAAGCTGTCGAGAGATACTACGCTGATACTACCTTTGCTGAATTAGGCTGACGATTAGAGCGGCTTCTGGGGCTGTGGTTTCCATTTTTCTTAAGTTCCCTGTAAACTAAAACATTGGACTGATTACCAATTTTCATAAACGCCCACTTTTTATAAGATTTCAGGTCTTTCAAACAATTAGTGTTTCATGATGTTCCAGGATACAAGTGAATACCTATTGGTTATGATATCAAAAGAGTTAAATAGCTAACAAAATTACCTTTCAAATGATATACCACAATCGCTAGTTCATTGGACAGAAATTGTAAAAAATTGTCTTGGTCAAGTCGCGATGAAGCGATTCCAGTTTAAAGCTCGCGAGTGTATATCACCAAATAAATAATCTGATAAAACGGACCGTTGCCGTTGTGTAAACCGGCGCTAACCGGAATTAACTGTCGTAAAGTTAACGTGAATGCTACCCGTAATGTAAACTATCAATTTGTATAGAGTTTTTGTAGTTCATTATACGAACTACAGAAACCCCTACAAATTACCAGTTTACCATTCGAATGCGCTACGATAGTATATTTGTGAATGTTATACACCTAATTAGGTTTATTACCTACTTATGCCCGATACCTATAAAATATCATCCATCAGGTGATTTCTCTATCAAAATCCGGACCGTTTCAACGACCGACCGAAAAATGTAAATTGAATGTTACTAATGGAGAATTCCATATTATAGGGACTCCGTTTTAGTTGTAATAGGTATGTTCGTCCAGTTTAACTCATATCAGGTTTGGTCAGATACCACCCGAGGCACGTTAGTCTCACGTGATTTGTTTCGATAGGTGTTAAGTCTGTAGGTGGGTAAGGTATTCTAGAACTTCAAAGTTCAAAGGATTTTCCATGACGATCTCTGTGGCGCAGTGGGTGAAAGTCTGCCTGAGGCGCAGAAGGTTGCGGGTTTCTTTCCCGCTCGGGACAAATGTTTGTATGATCTGCAACTATTTGTCTCGGGTCTGGGGGTTTCTATGTATGTATTCACAAAAAAAAAAGTATATAAGTATTATATCAGTCATGTGGTACCTATAACACAAGCTCTGCTTACTTTGGGGCCAGATGAAGCTGTGTGAAATGTCCAGCATTATTTATTTATTTATATATTTTTATTGCTTGAAATACATTTTCGAATAATACCTAGTATCAATGTAGGTATTTTGCGCATGTTCCTCTCACGTGATTTATGTCGGTACATAAATAGGTGGGTAAGGTGACTGATATAGTATTACTTATGTAGGTACTTTTTTTTTTAATACCTACATAAAAAATCTCCCAGACCCGAGACAGATCATACAAACATTTATCAACAAGTCATTATTTAGAGTGCACAGCGAGAACTACTAATGATTCATAAAATAATGTACTGCATGTTTATAGTAGATAAGCATAATTACCCACAAAAACAGTCCGCGAGGCTATATGTCTAACTATATTTATTGTCACAATAACTTTTAAAATTCAAATTAGTCAATCAAAAATCGGTCAGAAGTGCATCTGTATAAAATCCTACACAACAATTACGTAGTATAACAAATGACTGTAAAGCTATTTCCTCGAAGTATTCAGCTAGGTCATAGAATACACTTTCTATCATCTAACTAATGTTATAAATGCGAAAGTAACTCTGTCTGTCTGTCTGTATGTTACGTTTTCACGCCTAAACCGCTGAACCGATTTTGATGAATTTTGGTATAGAGATATATGGGACTTTGGAGAAGGACATAGGCGTAGGTACCACGCTTGAAAAGCCGCGGGCAGTAGCTAGTTTTATATAAATAAATAATGCATTTCATTATATTCATCATTATATTACACTGAAATTTCACACATCATCATTTAGCCCCTAAGTAAGCAGAATTTGTGTTATGGTAATCTCATGGCAGATACACTTCTTATATACTTTTAAATAATACAAACATACATTACTTATACATTAATTACACTCTTTATAACTCGAGAACGGCCGGACCCGATTTGATAGCTGGCATGATTTATGATCTGCTATTCGGGGCGAAGACAAATCCAGTCTTCGCCCCGAATAGCAGAATAACTATTTAAACATTTGAAAAACTGCAAAATTTTAAAAACAAAAAAATATGATGTGTTATAAAGTGGTGAGTTCAGCAGTTTTAATGTTATATATTTTTCTTTTAAAACGAAGTCGCGAACGACACAGCTAGTATTATATATAGAAACAAAAATAATGGGACTATCTTTTAATTACCCAAACAGCTACTGTGTTGTTTAAATCTGTTGGCATCTCTATTTATTGGCATTAGAATGACAAGGACAAACCATACTTTAACGCTGCACTAGTTAATTGTGTGATTATAGGATATACGGTATAAATACAAAACTATAAATGTTTTCATTTGACGACCTCTGTGGCGCAGTTTGCGAAGACCTGCCTGGGGCGCAGAAGATTACGCGTTCGATTCCCTCCGCGAGACAAATGTTTTGACCTACAAGTATTTGTCTCGGGTCTGGGTATTTTTATGTGTATAAGTGTATAAGATGTGTATCAGTCATGTGGTATCCATAACACAAGCTCTGCTTACTTTGGGGCTAGATGATGCTGTGTTAAATTTTCGGCATTATTTATTGACTCTCATTTATAATTTGTGTTTCTAATAATAGCCAGGAGTCTTCAATTGATTATACGTTTATTTTTAACAGCTACGAGGTTCAAGTAGAGGCGGGCGGCCGCCGTAGAGGTCTCGGCCAGCACATGATGGGCGTGCTGGAAAAACTAGCACGTGCGACGAGAATGCGGAGTGTCAGGCTGACAGCTCTGACGCACAACCCTTCGGCGCAGGCATTCTTCAGGGCTTGCGGGTAAATTATAATTCACTAGCTGCTTCCCGCAGCTTCGCACCGTGTGATAATAAATAAAATAAGCCTTTATTGATGTTTGCTACATACATACAAGTTGATAAAATAGAAATGTGTTAACTAATACCATAAACTTACACTAAATTTGTTTATACCTAATCTTATGTATCGGTTCTTCTGCAACAGCTTGTCCTTCGACAAAGGCCTCCTCTAAACATTTGCACCGCGTGATACTAATAAAATAAATTAGCCAAGCGCGTGTTGAACCACGCACTGAAGTTTTCCGAAATCTGTTGGAATAGGAATAGGACCAGGTCAGGTCTAAAATCTAGAAAGGTCTTACGGCATGGGTCTTAAGGCCGACTGGCCTGTCAGCTCCGTTGGTAGTAGCTCTGCCTTCTGCGCTGTAGGCTGAGGGTTCCATTCCCTCCCAGGATAAACATTTGTGTGATGATCACTGGTGTTTGTTCTGTGTCTGGGTGTTATAAAGTATCATAAGTATGTATTTAAAAATATATAAGTATTATATCAGTCATCTGGTCACCATAATACAAACTATGCTTAGTTTGGGGCTAGATGATGTTGTGTGCTTTGTCCACCAATATTATTATTATTAAATGTTTCTTTGTAATATTATCCAACAATTTTGAATATATTTTGGTTTCCCAATAGTGGTTTAGCCGGTACGGTAACGCGAAGGGGCACTGATCTCTAATCAAAAATGGCCACACAATACAAACGAAAAACTGTTCAAGAAACCTCGCAATATCTTTAAAGACCTATCCAACAAAATGCTACAAGATGGTATAGAAATATAAAAATAAAACATACGTTGTATGAAGGCGAAATAATAAAAACTAAAATAAGGCTTTTTATTTCATGACTTTGTAAGGGCCTTAATGTACTCGTATTACCGTGCAAAATGTATTTATGAAACTAATATAAACTAATATATTTTAGACTAGGGCGGAGAGACAGACGGCAAAACTAAAAGAGTTGTAGACTTCCGAACCCTAAGAAGATACATATCTCCTTTTCCAAAATACCTTCTATCTCCTTCCCGAATCTCATCGAGAGTTCGGCCATTTATCCGTGGAAACGTAACAAACAGACAGATACACTTTCGAATGAATACTTAGTATAGTCGATTATGTGAATAGTATTATACATACAAACCTAATACTCCTTACAAGTTCTTACCTAATTCAGGCTAAAGCTTAAGGTAGGTAGAAATAGATTTTTATATTATTTTCCTCATTGTTTTCCCCATTAGCCCATCAATTTAATTATCCTTTAATAAAGTTGCCTGACCAGAGTAAATACCTCGCCATCTAGCATTTACCTGTTAGGTATAATGCTAGTACCACACAAACCGCTTAGGCTAGTTATAGAATAATTAATGAGTCGCCAAAAATACGTTAAATATGTTTTTAGGATTCCGTAAACCGACAAGGATACCTTATAGCTTAGCCATCTCTGTCTGTCTGTCTGCCATTAATCAGAGTTCTAGCTCGCAGCATATGATAATCAATAAATACATTTTTTATCAATATAAGATTGATTGATTGATAAGAATGCATGGCCTCAAGTCGATCTGCCCTCAGACAGTTAACCGACACATTTGAGACGTATAAACTCTCTTGTATTAGTTTTTCGTAGTTAAGGTAGTTAAGATGGATCATGCAAAAAAGCACTAGGACCAGGACGAGTTTCTTGCCAGTTCTTCTCGAGCTTGGGTTAGGGGGAATTGGCACCTAAATTCACCTAGTATGTAAGACGTTTCAAAGTGATCCTTGTGATTGTATCTTTTGACTTGACTTTACTTGATTACCGATCATCATCCCGTGACCACGACAGAGT
This sequence comes from Lampropteryx suffumata, assembly GCA_948098915.1. NCBI lineage: Eukaryota > Metazoa > Arthropoda > Insecta > Lepidoptera > Geometridae > Lampropteryx > Lampropteryx suffumata. The sequence continues at coordinate 8,905,605 of OX402563.1, forward strand.
GTAAACCTGTCGAAACGTCGGGAAAAATAGGTAAATAAACGCGATAAATACCCGTTAATATTTATAATAATGTGTTCTGATCGCGTAAGTTTAAAAAACTTTATTTTCTTGATTAGTCTCATAGTTATTAAAATGTGCATAATAATACGTATCAGTGGTCCCTACAACGTAATAAAATAAAAACATTTTGACTAGCCTGTCAGCTCAGTGGGGCGATTATGGAACTTTGATACTATCAAAACATTGATACTAATAGTATTACGGATCGATGCGATTTCTATCGGCTTTTATCGCTAGTTACAATGTGAAGTTGGTGTCAAACTATAACTCGACCAATTTACAAAGTACGATTGTGGTAGGAACCGTGTTTAACGTACTAAGCATTTAAATACATCGTATATGATTGATGCCTATTGCTAATCGAAATTAATAGACATTGATGCCGATTGCTAATCGAAACTGATAGACATTGATTGTATCAAGAGTTCCATAATCGCCCTACAGTAGCTCTGCCTTCTGCGCTGTAGGTTGAGGTTTTGACCCCAGGACACACTATTGTGTGACGAACAATAGATGTTTGTTCTGTGTCTGGGTGTTGTAAAGTATCTTACCTATGTACCTATTTAATAGTAGATTGTTGCACCGAGCGCAAAGTGAGTCATTAATGCACGAGTGTTATGTTGGTGCCCGAGCGCAAGCGAGGGCACTGAATTAACACGAGTGCATTGATTACTCTTTAGCGAGGTGCGTAATTTACTTTTCTTTCAACTACCAATCTAGGTACCTACTGTGATAAAATATACCTACTCAAACTAAAAATATGAAGAATTAAAGTTTTACAATGGTACAAAATGCGCGCCATTTGTTTTTTTTTCACCAAGGCGGTTTTATTCAGCCGATTTTTATTATCAGCCAGTCTCTTTTTGATCTAATGCAAACATTTTATATTAAACTTAATGGGAGATATTAAACCTCTGTGGTAAATTTATATCTACTTAATTAAAAAGTAAAAAACAGTGCAATAATGAGATTTCATTACTGCACTGTTTTGGTTCTAAGCAAAAAATACATCCTTTGTGATCGGTTTTGTAGTGATTAATGATAACATTACTACGTAGTTGAAAGAAAAAATATATAAGTATTCTATCAGCCATCTAGTCACCATATTAAAAGCTATGCTTAGTTTCGGGCTAAATGGTGTTGTGTGCATTGTCCAGCAATATTTATTTTTAAATTATTATTACGTATTTTTTATTTATTGTATTCTTTTGTGGAGTACATCTCCTTAATGTAAAATTGAGTTGCTTTTTTTAAATAAAGTCTTGTATGACAGCTCGTTTGATATGTCTTAAAGATATTAGGAGGTTTCTTGAACTGTTTTTCGATACATATATTCGTTTGATAAATATTATGTTTTATTTTATTAAGTAACAATATACAAATTATTTATATATTGCTATGTATCTATTGGAAATTATAAATATTGGTGGACATAGCACTTAATTCTCGCACCAAACTAAGCATAGCTTGTATTATGTTGGCGAGATAACCGATATATTTTTAAATACATACATATTATTATAATTTTTTTCTTATTTTTTATCTGCTATCGGCTTGTCAGCCATGATCAGATGTGTTCTGGGAGGAAGACATTTAGGAGCAGTTCCATTAAGTTGCCCTAATTACTGTTGATGCACTTCTTAGTTCCTTTGGTCAAGCGAGAGGCTATCCCATCTCTAGAGGCGTTTTATTGTGCTTTGATCATTCAGTAAATTTTTTGCCAAAACGGTAGTGTGCTTTTTGAATCTTTCCTTATATTTTGTGCAGTAGTTGTTAACATCTTTGACTGTTGGCATATCGAGGTACTCGTGGATTTCCAAGTTTCTCACAAACCAATGTGCAAATACATACATGTGATACTTACACTCATACACAAAACAAACGCCTGTGTTCATCGCACAAATGTTTGTTCTGGGAGGGAATCGAACCTACTGTGCTGAAGGCAGAGCTACCAAGGTGTAAGAGCCAGAACAGTATGGTCTTAAATTGGTTTGTGACCAGCGGGGCGATTATGGAATTCTGATACTATCAAAACTTTGATACTAATCGGTTTCAATTACTATTGATGAATTGGTATTACGGAAGGTTGATGTTGATTGTCATACATGCTGTCATATGAATAGAAAACCGTACATACGTAATAGTAATCCATCTTGCCAAAACTTCTAATTACAATTAAACTAATGATTGAAATTATGCCGATTGCTAATCGAAACTGATAGACATTGGTTGTGTCAAAAGTTCCATAATCGCCATACTAAGCCATAGTTGTTCTATATCTTTAACTTCGGTCTTCGAAGCTGACTGACTTCGGAATCCTTCACTGTGCGTGGTCACATGCGCTTGGTCAATGTTTTTATACCTAAACCATTAAAAATTAATTAACATTAATAACAAATCAATATAAATTATTTGGCGTATAATTTATAGGGTTCCTCAAAAGGAATTAAATTTTTTAACAAAACAATTAAAAAAAAACTGAAGTGCAAAAAATAATAATACATATTTTATTTATTTATTTAGGGACAATAAACAGCTACAATATACAATATTTTAGATTAAAGGTAACTTAAATATAGTAACAATATCATAGCCCACTGCATTATCCACATATTAGGTATAACAGCATTGAATTTTTGTGGTATTACGCCGATAGGGGCCTTTATAAAAATAGTAGGTATAACAGCATTGAGTTTTTGTGGTATTACGCCGATAGGGGCTTTTATAAAAATAGTAGATCTTAAACTAATTTTAAGTAATTAGGTATCGTGAATTGTTGTACAATAATAGAATTAGGAAAGCAAACATAACAAGAACAAAAATATATAAGAAATGTAAGGAAGAAAATATTATTGAACATTAGAGTTGGTAGTAAGAATATTGAGAATATGCTTTTTAAACATCCATTTAGAGCATGCAAAAATATCGATGTCTGGGAAAGTAGGATTATAAGACTTAACCATTCGACGCATGGGACTGCGAAGTCCAGAGTTCGTGCGACAGGTGTTTACAGCAAACAAAGTACCCGCTTGAATCTGCCGCCTATGGAAGGCCCGGGGCACTGCATAGCAAAGTTTGGTAGTGAGGTCATTAACGTCAAAACTACTATTAACAATACCGTATAGTAAGTTGGATTCTAATTAAGTGCGTCTAGATTCAAGGGGTAGGAGATTGTACTTGTCCAATAGTTGTGAGTACGATAAACGCGATTTAAAGCACCTGTAATACATAATTCGTAGAAACTTACGTTGCACTCTCTCTATCTCATCTGTGTATTTTTTATATAAGGGATTCCAAATTGGCACAGCATACTCGACCTGGGAGCGGACTAGGGTATTATACAAGTATAGATAAGTGGCAGGGCGCTTGAATTCTGTAGAGGATCTCATTACAAAGCCATACATCTTAAACGCTCTATTGACAATCATCTCTATATGTTGGTTCAGATGAAGCTACAAAGTAAGCTAAAAAGTACACCCAGGTCTTTAACAGCAGTAATATTACAGAAGGTAGCGCTGCATAAACTATACTTGAAGTCGACGATGTTTTTATTTTTGGTGAAGTGTATATAATTACATTTAGGTACACTTAGATGCAATTTATTGATAGTACAGTACGCTGTCAGTCTGTCGAGGTCCTCTTGAAACAGTCGGCAGTCATTTAGAGTTTCAATTGGTTTATGGGCTTTCAAATCATCCGCGTACATAACAAACATAAAATTTTTAAAGCACGTTCCAATGTCATTAACTCTTCAAATACCTTACTCGAAATTTCATCAAAATTTTGGCAGCACTAGCACTAGAGTCTAGACTAGACTAGGTGGCGGCAAAAATACTCAAAAATGCAGTATTGTAGTATTGTACAAAATATGTAATAACTCTACAACCAAAGCATATTTTATCATTCTGTAAAAAACAATGTACTGTGTATAGGATAAATAGAAGTGGTCCTAAGATCGAGCCTTGTGGGACTCCAGATGTTATGTGTATTGTGTTCGACTGGTAACCATTAATGACGACCTTTTGAGTGCGGTTCTGTATGTATGAGGAAAACCATCTTAGAAGAATCTTAGAATTGCCGCGTATACCATTAAAAGCAATTTTATTTAGTAATATCTCGTGATCGACCTTGTCAAAGGCTTTTTTGTAGTCTGTATATACTGCATCCACCTGCACACCCCTATCAAGGCTTTCAAAGAGATAGTTTGCAAAGATTAATAAATTAGAGATAGTAGAACGCTTCTTCACAAAACCGTGTTGTTCCTGTATGATAATGTTATGCAGAGATGGGTAGACTTGGTTGTGTACCAGTTTTTCAAAAAGTTTTGACAAGGCTGACAAAATTGAGATGTGTCGATATTGCTCAATTTCATGTTTAGAACCACCCTTATGCACTGGAGTTATGTTCGCTTGTTTCCAGAACTCAGGGAACACGCCCTCTTTCAAACACTTGTTATATAATATGTAAAGCGGTCTGTAGATGCTATTAGCAGTATTTTTAAAGAATGACGATCGATGACCCTCTGGACCAGCTCCCTTAGATGGATCAAGTTGCTTTAGTTCTTTTAGTATACTAGAGGAGCTGATAGTCAAGTTAGTTATTAAGTTGGCGCTATTATTAAAATGTAGTGGAGGCCTCCATGCGGACAGCGTCAGTGACGTGGACTCAAAGACCGAGTAGAAGAAGTCTGAGAACATATTGCAAATTACGTCTGGGTCATTGGAACTGTTATTTTGATATTTCATCAAGGATGGTACGCCCGATTTACTTTTGCGGTTAGAGACGTATAACCAAAAATGCTTAATATTGGTTGTAAGGTTATCCTCAACGGATTTTATATAGGTTGCATAACAGGATTTAACCATACTTTTAAAGGTAGTCCTGTAGTCAGAGAATGTATTGTATTCTATCATGTTATTATACTTTTTCGATTTTGTCCAATATTGTTGTTTCTTTTTAAATATTTTAACTAATTGTGCAGAGAACCAGACAGGAAAATGAAATGATCGCGTTTTCGCTAAGGGAATGTGTGGTTTTATTATGTCGTTCAAGATATTGTAGAAGGTATCCAAAGCTTCCTCTGCTGGTAGGTGATCAAGCATGTGAGACCAGTCAGTCACCTCAATATTTTTATTTATGAGGTCATAATTAGCTTTGCGGAAATTATATTTTGTCATGGGCTTTCTTCTCATAGCATGTACTGCTACACTCACAGTTGAGTTAATAACAAAAGGTGTGTGGTTAGCGACAGCAGGTAGTAATGGGTCAAGAACAGTATCCATTGTACAAGGCGTGTTAGAGATGAAAAGATCTAGAATTCCTCCACCATATTTAACCTTACTAACTAAGTTTTTAAACTAATGTAAGTATGCCTTAGTCATTTTGAGTTGCCAAACAGCCAAATTCATTGATTACGTAAAGCGTGATGTGCGGCGGTGTTCACGAATTAATGGCGCAGACTCAACATTTTCAAAGATTTCAAGAATTATCAAATTCGGACTGCACTGTAAAACGTTATGCGTGGTCATAAATTATATATATATATATATATATATATATATATATATATTATACGGGTCGACTTGAGTACCTCCTCCGTTTTTTCGTCGGTTAAAAAGAAACCTCTAACACTTATTTTTCAGTCTGTCTGTCTGTCATGACCATTTGTCTCAGACATCTGTCTCAATCACACACACACAATGTTTAAGTGCAACAATGAATTATGTGCATACATTATGTGTAGAATTACTTATGTGTTATTAATTATTGTCTAGAATTATGAAATTTCAGCACATCATCATTGGCCTTAGTTTATCTGTTGAAAATGATTTAGGTGGCGTCAGTCAAGTTATAGAGCAGTTATAGAGCGTGACATATTTTAATTTATAATGTTTCTATGTATTTTAAGTAACTATGTATTTACAAAAAAAAGTATATAAATAGTATATCACTCATGTGGTACCCATAACACAAGCTCTGCTTAATTTGAGGCCAGATGATGTTGTGTGAAATGTCCGGCATTACTATTATTATATATCGATGTATGGAAACATTTTTTTACCTTCAATGTTAAGTTTGTCTATTTCACTGTCAACAAATGTTTGTATGATCTGCAAGTATTTGTTCGGGTCTGGGTGTTTCTCGGTATAATGTGTATGTATTTAAAAAATCTAATATAAGTAGTATATCAGTCATGTGGTACCCATAACACAAGCTCTGCCTACTTTGGGGCCAGGTGATGCTGTGTGAAATGTCCGGCATTATTTATATATTTATCACGATAAGGCTAATATCTATCTACCCTCTATAATCACATAATTAGTTAAAGTATGTTTGTCCTTGTCATTCTAATGTTAATGAATAGAGAAAGCAGCAGATTTAAATAATTATTATTGTTTTAGTAGTAAACGGGTATATATAGCGTATTAATTTATTCCCGACGTTCGGTTATGTTGAAATAACATTAGTCGCAACTCGCAGGCTGACATCATAATGGGCTGATAAATAAATAGGGCGATAAATGCCCGTTAACTAATAAAACAATATGAATTCTGCGAAATGAATCGTGAAAGTTTAAATTCAATTCAATTTCAATCCAATTTATTCATACAATTTATAACATAACAGTACATTGGCCAAAGCGTTATAAATAAATTAGTCAAGGTTATTTACAGAATTTCATCAATTGTATAGGTAATGTCAAAAAGTATTTATAAGTCAATAATTATTTATAATTTTAAGAAAATATATCGGCATGAAATTATACGGTAATGTCAAAATATGCTAGGTTAGAAACTTATACTAGACTTCCTAGCCCACACATCAAACATCCTCTTACCTCTTAAAGATACTCGATTTAAATAACACATTGCTGGCAATTCTGTTGTTTCGCCGGACTAGCTAAAATTTTCTAAAATATGGACGACCTTATTTTGCTACCAATAAAGTTCAAATTAGAGTACTCATTTTAAATCACAGTTCTAAAATAAGTTTAATAAAATTATTTTTTGTTTTATTGCTATAATTTTTATTCCAATTAATTCCTTTATTGAAAATAATGTATAGACATGATGACTAAATTGAGCTAAAACACGTCAGTTATACGTTAATTTAGAAAGTGTCACTAAAAAATGTTATTCTAATTCAGACTTTAAAACAAACAAAATAAGATCGTATTTGCTTTAGGCAATTTTAGTTATTCTAGCGAAACAACTGAATTGAGGCCATTAGCTAAAGTTTGGTTATAGGAATGACCCGTAGTCTACAAGAAAGTGCTCGGGGAGCCTACTCTTGAACGTACAAAACTTTACTCTTGGTTACATCGTTTTGACTCGTTTTGAACGATAGAACGTTCGACATTACTTTTAACAATCATTGTCTTCTTCTTTGTTAATAGCATGTGTCATAATAATGGCAGTTTTGCCAGTGTCAAGTGTGTATATTGTTTATAATATGTCACATAGTCATAATCTGTCGTTCGTCATTTGTTATTTTATATAAGATGGTGCCTTTCATATAAAACAACTAAGTACGGATTATTTTTGCTCAAAGAAACACAAAGAAACACAAAATTTATACTGATATTATAAACGCGAAAGTGTCTATGTCTGTCTGTTTGTTACGTTTTTTGGATATTGATGAAATTTGGTAAGAAGATGTATTGCATTCGGGGGAAGAACATAGGCTATTTTGTCTCAAAAAACCACCTTGGAAGGGTAAAATAGGGGATGAAAATTTGTTTGGGCAACTCATATATTCGTAAGTTAGGGATCTGAAAATTCACATTTAGGCTTTTGGTAAGAAATAAAGAAATATGAGTTTCAACGTATGTATTTGCAAAATAATTCCCGAAGGGGGTAAAATAGAATAAAATAGATTTTTAAAAAATCTATTTTATTCCAAAAATAAAAAAAAGGTTCTAAGCATACGCGCACGAAGACGCGCGCGGCTAACAGCTAGTTACTAATGAAACCGAAAATAACTCGCGAAAAATAAATAAAATTTGAGCGCAATGTTTGGTTCGCAAGACGACTAAAAATAATAAGTCAATGTCGACGACGATAAAAACTTGACGGAATTCGACAAACATTTCAACGATATTATCGTTCCAATATATCGAATTCGGTGTGCAGAGTAGACACCCTGATTAAGATCATTACATTCATGACGACGTTGCATAACTATAAGATTTCCTTGTTGTACTTTTAGCAAATGAAATCTAGTTAAAGCGAAATAACCAGCGATTTATTCTTACAGGTACAGTCTAGACGACACTAGTCCAGCCAGAGAAGAAGCAGCGCACTACGAGATTCTGAGTAAGGGTACGTCAGACCCTGAAGCCAACTCGTAAGCACGATTTTATGAATGCATATATTCCTAAAAATGTCATTGTGTAAGTGAATTTGATGTTATTTATAACGAGTTTTGAGATTTTGTGATGTTGTTTAAAATAGGCGTGTTACCCATTTTAGCATCTAATCAATTTCTTTGTATCTTTTTAAAAATATATACATAGGCATTCTGTCAATCATCAGGGTACCCATAGTACAATTGATGCTAATGTTGGGGGTAGGTATTATGTGGAATGTTCACAATCATTTATGAATTACAAGCTGGTGCCCGCGACTTCGTCTGCGCAGGATTAGTACTTCGTGTTATTCTAACGGGTTTAGCAGCGTACGCCTGAATAGTTCGCAGATGGCAGATTTTTTCCTACTCTCTTGACACTTAAAGTTATATTTTTGACAATTCACACAATATCTTTATAAATTATAGCCTATGTGTTTGTTTGTTTTTTTAAAGTAATTATCCTATGTTACTTCTAATACTTCCAAGAATATGTGTACAAAGTTTCATGATGATCGGTTAAGTAGTTTTAGCGTGAAAGCGTAACAAACAAACTTACATTCACATTTATAATATTTTTAGGATAAGTAAGGATATCTGCAAAATCAGTCTCAAATCGTAAAAAACTGTTGTTACGGAATCTACCAGCTGTAATAAATATTAGCGTACAAGTGTGTTTGACAGCGGTGATTGCACAATTTACGCCTGTTGCTAGTCGTCACGAGATACATAATCTGGGGGCCGGTGAACTTCGTACCACCTATAATTGATTTGATTGTAAACCAACTCAGTACTGAGGCGAACATTAAAAAAATAATCGAGCCGTTTCGAGTTTTTGCGAGACTAACGCACGGCAAATGATTTTTACATATATACATATTTTTTCTGTTAGTTCGCGCAATGATGAAAGCGCACGTATTTTTTAATATTTTGACAAAGTAGGTACCTATAATATTCGTGTCTAGGTAGCACAGCGTTGATTTGTAAAATATTGATATTAACAAACGGCTCAGCCATGAACGCCGGGAGAAGTATACAAGAGGGTATAAGAGAACCACCATGAAAGAAATACAAAAAAAAAATTAAGACAAAATGTTTAGTATTAGGCTCGTTATTAGAGATAAGCAAAACGAACTTGAAAATGTAAAAGGAAACAGAATCTACATCGACTTTCCCGCGTAGTGTATGTTCATGCTGTTCGCATGACAGTTATAGTAGGTACTTATGAGGTAATAGTGTAGGTACGCAAAAGCATCTCGCTAAAATAATTCTGCCGGCGCCCATGGACACAGACAATTGTTTAAGAAACGGGATTAACTTCTATCATTAGTTTCTCTTTCAATTCTCAAAGTTATCTCAAAGCGTTGCAGGCGTTAGAGTAAGTTCTCAATGGCCCTAATTCTGTAATTTCGCCGGACTACCTAAAATTTCCTTAAATACGAACAATTTTATTTTGCTTGCATCAAAGACCATATTAGAGTAACACTTCTTAAATTGACGTGATTTAGTGCATTTACGTGTGCATTTTACGTAAAGAGGTGTTGAAATCAATTCAATAAATGAATTAAATGACAATTTTGTCTTATTGTCAGAACTGTCATTTATAAATATTACTCTAATTTGTACTTTGACGGAAGATAAAATAAGGTCACTTTCAAAACATTCGTGAGTTGTACCGACACTGTGGGAACCGTGAACTCGAACGGCAACTCACGCACCAAACTCACCCTGATGAAGATTCTCTAGATGAATCGAAACAGAGTCGGTGCCTCCATCGACAAAATAATACGTGAGTGTTTATCAAAATGTAATAACAAGGTCGGAATATTAGGAACTTTTAGCTCGTCTGGTGAAACCACACAATCAGGACCAATGTGTTGTAAGTGTTTATAGGGTAAAATCTTATTCTGGTAGCTGTTGTGCAATTTTAGGGATAGTCTCTAACTAAGTTCATTTTATCTAGACATTAATTATACTTACCGTTTACCTTTTTTTTAATAAACATTGACTCCCAACTATTGGGTTGGATACTGAACTGGTTTGTATTTCCCCCAGAATTAGTATATTCTGAGTATCACCCCTATCTTTCAGTTCTTAGGTAAGAGTTCGATCACGGTGGTGCCGTCGAATTTATAATGTCACAAGTATCAACCAAAAATGTAATTAGCCAAGCAAACTTCTCCCTACTGCCTAATAAATCTCTGGAAACCCTGAATCTTTAACCTCCTCGCAATAAATAGTATAAAGAGCTCAAAAATTATCACTAATTATCACTTTACTGCCATTATTATAATTACATATTTTTGAAATCCATTTCTTGTTTAAATCCTAAATCACGTATTTTGCTTATGAGCAATCTACAAGTGACATGCGCCTATCGTTTGGTTTCGGAGAAACGCGCCACCAATATTGATAAAACATTAACCCCAAATTGTGGACCAAAGGATGCTAATTTTCAATGTTTCTTAAGAACTGAAAAAACTCAGATTTTATGACAATTCTGAATGAAAAACTCACCAAAAATATATGACTCAATTTTCCATCTAGTTTTATTAAAATACAGCTCTTAGTACCAACTACACGCGCCATTAGAAAACACCGTTCAAATATACTAGGCGCCAACGTTGTTAAGACGTTGTGCGTGCGTTCAGTTAGTCAATCAGGTATAGTCCTGGTTATCAAAATATCCTGATCGCTGAAAGATCAAAGAATCTTTTGTAATTATATGTGATGTGTGTAAACTGGACCTATGGAGTAGGATTGCGTTGTAAACTATTGTATTTATTTTTATATCTGTACTTATTAGTGTATCTCATAATTTGATGTTGTTCTTTTAGTAACACACTGCATTAAAAATTAAATCAGATAGCAACATAATACTGTAAAAATGTGTTTTTGATTAAATCATCCAGTGATCGAGCATCTTAATAAAAATCGTCAAGGTTGACTTTTGTTTATATTTCCACAAACCCCTTAGAGTAGTTTACAATTACTGAGATGTTACTTGCGTAATTAAACAGCCATTTTTTGATTTTCTCGTAGAAAAACAAAGGTAATCTTTAAAATGAAGACGTCTTTATCTGTAAAAATAATTTATCTGTCAAGAGTAAAGTAATAACTAGAAAGTAACAGTTTTACGAGTATATAGGTAGTATGTACGTACTATCACTAAATTGCGACCGCAAACATCGTCTGTCTCTTTGGCTAGTCGCGTGTCGTCGTTTAACTACCTACCTACCACATTCACTTGATAAAAAGATAAATCATTTGGTCATTTCATGACCTATAAAATTGCTGTTTTGTACATAAAAGTTGAGACAATTTCTTCATATGCTATAAACCATGCTATCAATGCATCTTTGTCAGGGCAGTAACAATTTATCGATGTCTGATCGATCGATGAAGAAGTCATCTGGACGGGAGGCAACTCTTCAAAGACACTCTTTGTACTTGCCTTTCAGGTATTTCATTGTTTTCTTGACAAAAAGTTGTCCAGATTCTGGAAAAATTCGGTGGGCGCAAAGTTTGGTGAGTACGGGGATTACGGAGAGCGTCCAACCGTCTCTTGTTCAGTGTGCGTGCGTTGTCGTACAGAAGCAGCGGGGACGATTGAACATCGCTGACTGGAGATTTTTCATCATTATATTCAGTCCTTCACAGTACACATCCGCAGTAATGCTCGTGCTGTTTGGTAAGAAGCTGTGATGAATCATACCGGCTCTAGACCATCAAACACTACCATCACTTTTTAGGAGTATGTTTTCGTTTAGGGATTTGTCTAGACGCTGAACTAGGGGTCCAGCTAACATTATAAGCGGAAGATATACGGAAGCGCTCAAACCAATAATAACTCTTATTTTTAACGTGCCCATAATAACGATAATCATTAAAATATGCAAATGTCAAATGTGTTGAAAACAAAACACAAATTAATAAACAAATGACTGAATTTGAAAATATAATTCCACATTTTTACATCCTATTTATTTAAAATTAAAATTGTTAGTCAACCATTAAAATAAATATTAAATGGCCAGTACAATAGATTCGCAATTTTATAGGTAAAGATCTATTAGTAATTGTTGGCAAGTAAAGTCCTCATTTCACCTAAACGTTTTATTGTAGGTTACACAGTGTTAAGTAAGTATAAATTCGCTAGACTGCAAAATAAAAAAGATAAGTCTACCAAACTAGTTTTATTACAAATTCTTATATTTTTATTTAGTCTCATATCACAGTAACTTAATATACATCCACTAAAGTAATAGGTATCGTTTTGATTTTGTTTATAATTTTAGTCCACAGTCTCTACATCCAACGGCACATCAGACCTTTCCTCATCCGACTCTTCATTTGATGGCGGATGGAAGAAACTCTGCATCGAATTTGGGACATTTATAAATTGATTAGCATTCACTTCTCCTATCATGTTTGTCAAGATGGTTTCATTACCAAGTCTAGTTTGGGTCGTGTTCGTATTATTGGTCCTATAAAGTTTAGTATTAGGCATCCAAGAGTTCGAAGGGAAGGAGACCAAAGTTGTAGGTGGAAGTGTTATAGCATGAGGTGGTGTGATGTTCACGCTCTTTTCACGTCTTTCTCGGGCACGCCTGTTTTGAAACCATATTTTTATCTGAAATAAACAAGTATTTTTTTTATAAAAGTTCTGTAAGGAAACAACAATACGCGTATAGTTATTTTAGATCAGTTAGGTACTTTCAAATTCTGAAACAATGGATGATAAAAAAAAATCCCCTATGCTATATTTACCGTTTGTTATGGAAAACAGCAATTTAATCTACAGACAGAGCGTGAGTCCCACACATTTTTGACAAAAGATTGACCTGAGAACTAGGTGCCAGACATTTTATGCCGCTAGATTAGATGCCACTGCACGGGCAAGTGGTTATGTTCAACTTTGCCACGTACTAAAATATTAGTGCATAACTGTACCCTATCGTCTCTTAGTTGTAAAGCAGCGGCCAGGGCCCGCAGCGCCGGTGGGGCTAGGTAGGGAGCACGGGTGTACGCGGCCTCCAACGCGCTCGCCTGAGCCGCAGTGAAGGGCACCCGCGCATGTCTTCCGGCTCGACGAGCTCGGCAAACTGTTGGTGCGCCTGAAAAAGTCAATGCAACGATAAAACGAAGGTCAAATTGACCACTTATAGAATACAAAATAACTAAAGATTAAAGAGAACGAGATGTTTTTGCGCACTGTAGTGAGGACGTTTATGACGTTGTGCAGTCCACAGCTTCCTCGTCATAAAACGGTCAAATGATTCGAGTTCCTGACCAACCCTTTGTCATAGTTGATATATAAATTTCAAAGGCAGACGAAAAGTAGGTAAAGACGATGGCTTTCAGGAGATATACTAAAGGTTATTATATCTCCTGAAAGCCATCGTCTTTAAGAGATAGGAATGTACTTTATGGTATACAAAGTTTACGAGAAAATAGAACTTGCTCACTACTATACGCAAATGTTTTTTTGCGCTGGAAGCAGGAAGTTTATGTCTGGGTAGAGTTTACAACTTCCTCGTCATAAAGCGTTCAATTGTTTCAGTTCCTAGCTAGTTCAGTTAATAGATCATATTAAAGTGTCAGACAAAAGGTATGTAAGGACGATGGCTTTCAGGCGGTAATAAGTTAAAAAAAACGCTAACGTGGTAAACGTGGTGGCCGATACCGTGTGCAGCAAAGCCAATCCGGAACTTCATCACTATCATCCCGGTTCTTCGTATCATCACTCAACAACCGTTCTATACTAAAATCTGAGGAAGCGCACTTAGAACTGGACTGTATTGGTGACGCGTCCATGCTTACACTAAACTACGCAATGGTCAATCTTTGCCAAATTAAAATGCGGACCCCCTGATATAATACCATAGGAGGAGCAAAAATAAACTCCGCCTTGTCTACTGGGGATGAATGCATCCCTAAAGATGATATCAGTAACCGCAATCAATGGGGATCACGCACCGGTGGGCCCACGAGTGTTGTGACATGGATTCATTCATACGATCGCCCAAATAGATTTGTAAATGGATACAGTTTGCACACAAAAGGATGTTATTACTTTAAAGGTATGTGGGAAAATTAATTTGCAAGTTATATTGTGTTGTGTTCTATAAGGGATTAGTGGATATGTAATACGATATGGTTTTAGGAGAATCAAATTATAATTTCATTATACTTACCGATGGGCATGTGTTTTGATAACTACTACCAATATTTTTTGTGAGGTTTTATTTAGGATACCTTACAACAATTATTGGCGTATTTATGTCCATGTTTTTAGTCTAGAAAAAACTGTAAATAAATCTACTCCAATATCGCGGAGATCAAACTTGAGGTCGGTAGGTATTCTCGGATAGAACAAAGATTGCTGGCTCTTGACCTGTGTGGCCGTGCCATCGGTATCCGAGAACAGTAGAAGTTGATTAGAGATTTAACTAGATGAAGTTGTTTACTTCTCGATAAAAACCATTCATGACGTCATTGCAAAAACTACAATTGCATAATAATTGTCCCGTTCTATGTTGCCTCTATATTAGATTGTGAAGATGCAACAGCCCATGCATAAACGCTTTGTATCTACGAGTCATTGACAGATTAGCCAGATAATAACGTTGATTTAACAATACGGGACGATTGAAGGAGCACATCATATAATTGTTGCTAAACGACACAGTTTTTGTGCTACAAAAGGGATGTGGTTATGTCGGTCATTTGTAAAAACGATAAGTACTTATTGTCAATGGGTATCGTTTAATTCGTTTAGATCAGCTGCAAAGATTCTATCTTAACATCTCTTTACAATTGTTTCGCATAGATAAAACCGCGCTGGGCATATTAAGTTTAAATTTTAACGTGATAAGTACCGACAAACCATTTGTTATTCTCAGCAAATTCGATTTAAATGATCACTAATTTCATAAGTGTTTACAATATTATGTACCTTCTCCATACAGGGAAAACTGCACGGGAATCGTCATGCTTGATTCGTGGCATAGAGTTATCGGACAACGAATGTATTTATTCCGGCCAACAAGTACCGCTGCTCACTGTAGGTACATGTCTAGTTCTCCTACCTGTAGTTAATTGAGAGAATCATTACAAGGCTGCCGCAAGTAACTAGCTGCTGAGCCCGCACCTTTCACCGGCATTGTGATTCAGTTTGTGCTTTGGTAAACACAACGTAAACAATAAACATAGTATAAAATAAACTGTTTAATCGTGAGAAAATGTCTATTCCGGAATATTTTGTGCTTGATGGAGGTGACCGTATGCCACGAATTGGATTCGGTACTTGGCAGGTAAGAGGTTCACGTAATTTCAAGCTGATTGATTGAGACAGTCTAAAGTTCAACGTCAATAAGTGAATAATCTCGAACATGAGATCTACTTCAAGAGCTGGCATTAGAATTGTTAGAATCATGAACCACTATTAAAATTTGTGTCTTTTAATTTTGAGACTACTGTACTCTTCTGCATCCTCGGTTTAGTTTTATCTTCAGTGTTCTTCTTGCATGCCTTTCCTTTGCATTTGATTCGACATGAGATATACTTTTTAATAGATTTCCACTTAGATTTGTGGAGGAGTGTTGATGAGTCTGCTATGGAGCAGGGTTTCTCAGTAACAGAATGTAGGGTGGTCAAGTCACAAGAGCATTTATCACTGCAGAAAGATACGGTATCGCTTGCATCGCAGTCCCCACTGGAGCGAGATAAACCTCTGGAAGTAGACGCGGGGCAAACCGAATCGAAAGATGATTTCGGATCGCTCACATAAACCGATTGCACCGATGTTTTTGAGATCATTTGCTCTTCGCCCATATTGAAACGTTTGTATCCATTTGCCAAGAGAATATACTATTCTAAATAAAATCTAACCCGGCAAATTCGCTTCTTCGTAAATAAAACGTCAAAAATATTCCTCTCTGACGTAGGTAACTGTCTGATCTTGAATTTTACAAGACAGTACTTCGACAGTACAGTACACAGCGAGCGAACGGATGATGTATCCGTTCATGGATCAAGAATAAAATAAAAAAGTTGTACCTACCTACGAGTATCATTATTTAGCCTAGATCATAGCATAAAGTAACTTTAACTTGGTAACTTCGCCATTTATGTTGATGATCATCAGCTGAAATATCTCTCAGATCATACTTATAAGTATATTTTTTATTTTGATCTAAAAGATGCATATTCCAGGCCTCAGACGAGGTTTTAGAGAAGGCAGTGGAAGACGCAATCGCGGCTGGCTACCGGCATTTCGACACAGCGCGGGCTTACGCGAACGAAGCGGCTTTAGGAAGGGCTTTGCGGAAATGGATCGGAAATGACTCTGCGAAGAGGAAGGAGCTCTTCGTCGCCACTAAGCTTCCTCCAGGAGGTAATACACAGTATATTTTTTTTTTTTACGATTTTGTTCGAGTTACTATTCAAGATAATATAAAATGATCGAATATCGAAGATATATCAATATATCTAATGCGAATTGGATTTACTTACCTTTTTATAACTTAACCTTCGAACTCCAAAAGTGTTTTCTTATTCTATTAGGAAACCGGCCGGAGTTAGTTGAAGAATACTTCAATGCTTCGCTCAAAGACCTTGGTTTAGACTACATAGATCTTTACCTGATGCATACTCCGTTCGCCTTTGAGCACGTACCAGGCGATCTTCACCCGAAAAACCCTGATGGAACTATGAAGGTAGACCTTTCTACGGACCTGATTGCTGTTTGGAAGGTACTTACATTAAATAAAACCTTATTTAATCCACATTCTTGACAATACCCGACTCGACGTTATGTCAAAAACACATTTTGGTTACTTTATTGCACAATTTCCGGACAAACTAATATGTAGTTACAATGGTATTTTAATTAAATTTTAAGACAAGTAAATACAAAAGCTACACACCATATCCTCCTTCTTATTCGTGTCAAATAACGTAGATATACATAATCAAGAACAATGGTTTTTACATACACTTCGGAGTTGAAGACAGAGTCTATCAAAGAAAGCAACCAGGATCTAAACAAACTCTGTAAAAACTCTCTTTATCGCAATGATACGGTGTATAAAGAGTGCACCTATCGCCTTTCTAATATTTGTAATGCAGGAAAGAAGATAAAACAAACAAAAGTTTTAAACAACCCAATTAAGTCTACTTCAAAGAACTCAATAAACAATCAGTTCTCTTGGACGAAAGTGTACAAATCTCCGACAGCGAAAAGAAATATCGACGAAAAACATGAAAACATTGTGATAAAACACAATATCAATGAAATCGAAAATAAAAAAAGTCTAGATAATCAAGAGTGTGAAGGTATTGAGGCTGATACCAATGAACGTGACCTAGTCGATGTCATAACACAAGCAGTGGGTACTTCTGTAACATCAATTCCTAAGCCAATACTTCAAAATCCGGCTTGGTTGAAATTTAAATCCTATTCCATGCCCAAGTTTCTGTGTCCTTGCTGCTGTAGTGGTGAAGACAACATTGAAACGAACCAGAGTGTTAATGAGTGTTATGAAACCGTAAATTTAAAGACTGCATCTAACATTTATTTGCCAAGATTAGATTTAGATCCCTCGCTTATGAGTATAATACAGCTACATGGACATTTGAAGGCGAAGAAGACTTTCAAACTTTACGCAAGAGTTATTAAAGAATTACTGCGTAATACATACAAAAATGCTATCGGATTATTAGGGTCAAAATGAATATAAAATTTATAATATTTTGCCCTCCATATAGAGTTGGCCAGAGACAAGCATGATAATATCTGCATATGAAACAAAAATAATAAGAAGCATTTATTTATGATAGAAGTTGTCAGTAATGACGTTTTGGAAAGCAGTAAATTCGTAAAATCTCGATCTTTGTTTTTATTATGAAGTATTTGTTAGCAAAATGAGCGAAATCCCTTGGCATTTGGTACATTTACAAAGGAAAAAATAAAAAAAGTTATAATGTCTCTACCTAGTCATATCAATAGAAATGAGAGTCACATCTTGTACCAACCGATGTGCAGGATGCAATTCTACGTACCCGCAAACCGCTCGTACTAGAACCCAGAGAATGGGCAAATGTAAACACTTCTGTAAATTCGTCTTCTGTTGTGAGTGGTGCCACGACAAAAGCGGCTTATCAAGGGGTCACAAAGGACGACCAAACAAGATCACTCGCAGGGTTGAACACGTTGAATACATCAAAAATAGTCCGAAAGACTCAAAAAATAGAAAGGACACGTCGGATCCCGCAATCGAAAACAATACTGAAGCCTATTACTGTACCATCACGACAAATTTTGAAACAATATGTTCAGACCACCAGGGTCTTCAAGCAATGAATACGTCAGCGATTGATCCGAGAGAAACAAACAAAATTAAGTACAAAACTTTCCATGATATAATTCAAAAGGAAAACAATATGGAGTATCCTCAGATTATAAAATCACATCAACACATAACAGGCAATGATTTGAAAACAATATACGTCATTAACGACAACTGTTCTCCCACTAAAACATTTGGGCAGTCTTATGTGGCTCCTTTGAAACAGAAACTATTTTCAAATGAAACTAAAAGTACAAAAAGCAAGTATTTTTCAAACTTATTCTGTTGTTTGAAAAATAAACCAACGAAAAGAGTTAGAAATTCAAAGATACAGAAGGCTGTTCACGGAAATCATAAGGCTGGTAACAAAGAGACGCACGAAGCTAATCCTGTTACCGGGAACACCTACGACTTTGGTTGCCAGTACAGTCTGAACTCAAACCATAGCCTTGAAATCATTTCCCACGTGCTGACTCGTTCTGTCTCTCATCTCTCGTCCATTGAGAGCATTGTAAGTTTAAAGTGGCGAAATAGGTTTCCAAGAAATAGCAAACAGCCCAGTCCTCTTCAGATCATGATGATGTTTTTGGCGAGAAAAGTAAAACATAAAAACGCCAAACTTCTCACAAGAACTAAAAAGAACAATGTGATCGTCCTTCATGTACCCAAAAAGTTCAGTAACACTTCGACCTTGGGCACGGCGTCGCCAACTCGGACCAAATCGGAGAGAGTTGAAAAACCTTTGATAATAAAGGACGACTCTTCGCACAATTTTGTAGATACTCACGCTACAACTGGAACACCGAATAAAATGTGCGGCCCAGGAGAAGTTTTTGTTAAACACATCAATTGACAATGCTCTTGTTAATCCCTCTGCTAACCCATCATTGTACAAAAGATTATTATGTAATTAGCTGCTGTCCGCGGCTTTGTCATGTCTAATCGGTTCACCCATTATTGCTCTACCACTACTAATAGTGCAACAAACATCCCAACAGATTTTCATATGTATAATACTAATAGGAGATGATGTAAGATGTGACTTTTTCATAACATTATTGTGCATCGTTACACTTTTTAAACTCCCGAAGCAAACAGAAGGTTGTTATAAGTTTGACGTGAGTATCTGTGGTATTCTAATTAGCTTCTAAACGGATGAACAGACTTTGTTTCTTTGAAGTGATAACTTCTTATGGGAGAGTGACTGGTTTGTTACGTAACGCGTTACGGTGCCAGTCTGTCTGACTTCCCTTTCTTTCACACATACGGCATCGGTAGGCAGGCTCCTCCTCTCTCACTCTAACCCACAGCCACAGCGCTAGTTAGATTAGTTTAAGTTATAACTTCTGTCGGGCGTCCCTAGACGCACATGATTATTTTTAGTTTGATAGAGTGTTCTTGTCTATGATTTAAGAACATCTGTTCAGCCGTTTGAAGAACATTAGTTCTTTTCTAGTTGATAAAGGGTTCTGAGAAACTTCCACCGATCGTCTGATCGATCCGATATTCGGCATCCTGATACCTCAGTAATATTGCAACATGGTATCATTGTACATTTTGATAAACACGGGCTTTACTCACGTATTATTTTGTCGATGGAGGCACCGACATTGTTTCGATTCATCTAGAGAATCTTCATCAGGGTGAGTTTGATCCGTTTCCGTTTGATCCGTTTGTCCGCTCGTTGCCGCTCGAGTTCACGGTTCGCACTCAGTGCGAACCGTGAACTCTCTAGTGAACTCTCTTCTCTAGATGAATCGAAATAATGTCGGTGCCTCCATCGACAAAATAATACGTGAGTAAAGCCCGTGTTTATCAAAATGTATAGTACAACTCACGAAAGTTTTGAAAGTGAAATGGTATCATTGATCTGATGCTGCAGCATCACCTGGAATCTGCAGGATACCTAACTCCTCACCAACTTACAGCAGAGTTATCGTGTTTGGGCTCATTGGAATAGTCTCAATGAAGGGTATAGATATAGAAGTTAATAAAACCCCATACACTAAATGTCTGGGGTTTTATTTTAATTTATATGTAGGTACAGGCAAATTGTAAGCCTATAATAAATCATATAAATACGTTCCAGAGCATACTGAAACTCAAAGAATCCGGGCGTGTCCGTCATGTAGGAGTATCCAACATGAACATCGAACAGCTGACCCGAGTGACGAAGGTAGCGAAGCCGGCTTGTCTTCAAGTTGAAAATCACTTGCTGTGTCAGCAGCCGACTTTGATTGAAGCTTCGGGAAAAATGGGGATACCTGTTGTGGCATACTCGCCACTCGGATCTAAAGCACTTGCAGACGCACTATCTGAGAAGACAGGGTAAGAAATTGGTTGAAAGTGAACAGCATTCTTTTTATCGTGAACTTTAACTTGTCATCTCGAAGGGTTCTAGTATTTGCTCTTTGAGCAAAATTATGCGCTTTGCCATTTTGTCTGGCTGCAACACACACATGGATTAATGGGTTACCTATGTAAATGTTTTGTTTTATGTTTTTATTTCTCTCTTTTTTGTATTGTTTTTGTTTGTATTTACTTACTTACATTTGTTCTTTATCTTTTGTTTTTTTTGTATGTTTGTGTTTGTAGCTATTACAAATAAATACCTTTATCTATCTATCTATCGTGATTTCGAAACAATGTGATGAAATAATTACCTTTCACGTGGTTCAAAATCACGTGTAACGCAGGAGCTCTGGCCACTTAATGCATGTCCTCGAACTTCTTAGGTTCTTCGACATGCCGGTTTTCTCACGAGGTTTTTCTTCAACGTTTGAGAGTATTGGTATAGCGCACATGCATTTTTCGAATTGCAAAATCCATTGGTGTACGACCGAATTCGAACCCATGACCGGAAGGCGGATTCCACTACTACTAGACCACCAGAGCTCAACGAACGGCGTAAAATCTATTTCCATTTTTTAAATTAAAATACAAAGTCAAAATACATAAGTCAGGATTAAAAGAAAAATACAAAAACGTAATTTATTACTCACTTTAATATACAATTTTAAACATACAAAACATTAATATAATCAGTACATATTATAAAACAAAGTCGCGTCTGTCTTTCTGAACTCTATACACTCAAAACACACGGACACAGGCTGCTTTTTGAAGCTTGGAACATACACTTCACGCCACGCGTGCAGAGCCGCAGACTTAAAGCTAGTGATAACATAATATGTTGAAATTCATGTTACACAAAAAGTTCTAAAGATTTCATTATCAACCGAAAGGTCGATCTTTATTACCTTCTAAAGTATATAAAAACAAGGAACAGGTTTGGTCAACCTGAGCTAAACATACCTAAAGCTCGGATAGATCATTATTCACAAGCACCATCTAGCTCCAAACTTATGGCCACCAGTAGGGCGATTATGGTACTTTGATACTATCAAAACTTTGATTACTAATAGCTTTCAGTTACTATTGATGAATTGGTATTACGGATCGCTGCGATTTCTATCGGCTTCTATCGCTAGTTACAATGTGAAGTTGGTGTCAAACTATAACTCGACCAATTTACAAAGTACGATTGTAGGAACCGTGTTCCTACAATCCTACAATGTGATGATTGATTGAAATAATGCCTATTGCTAATCGAAATTGATAGACATTGATGCCGATTGCTAATATAAACTGATAGACATTGATTGCATGAAGAGTTCCATAATCGCCCTATAGATGAAATAATATTCTTATGATATTTTATAACATCCAGACACAGAACAAAGATCTATGTTCTGACTGGCCTGTCAGCTCAGTTGGTAGTAGCTCTGCCTTCTGCGCTGTAGGCTCATAGATGTTTGTTCTGTGTCTGGGTGTTATAAAGTATCATAAGCATGTATATAAAAATACTTAAGTATTTTATCTAATCACCATAATAAAAGCTATGCTTAGTGGGCTAGATGGTGTTGTGTGCATTGTCCACCAATATTGATTTATTTATTATTATTTACGTTCAACACATATTTTTTTATGCGTTTGTATTTATCGCGCATTAGGTACTTATTATAACTGATTATCAGCCTGCGACCATAGGTATTGTAACATAACCGAAACATCGCTAATAAAATATAGAATAATATGGAAATAGAATATATCTTTACTGTACACCTTATAAAATATAACACAATATTCCTATTTAATTGACGTAGTAATAATTAAGTGATACAATGGGCGGCCATATCGCTTGAGAGCGATTTCTTCCTGGCAACCTTTGGATAGAAAGGATCGTATAAAGTAGAGTGGACGGATTAATATTAATAATAATTTAATTAATATTCATTCATTACGTTTATTTTAAGACAACGTTACATTATAAATTAGTTACAAAAAAATAATTAGAGTGTCAAAAAAATATATTTGATTATAATTAAAATTAAAGTAACCCTAACTATCGCACACTGGTCAAGAGAGTATAATATACCACTCTTGTCCAGCGTTCCATAAAGAAACAGTCAGTGTCCAGCCTCTGGGCAATGAGCTGTAGGTAGCTGTTGAAGCTGTCGCGCACCCGGCGCATCAGGGACGCAGATGTTTTGCGCATTATCGCCGCGAATCCGTCTACTCGTGCATCAGCAAACATTCCTGACGCGCTGCAGAAACGCGGCAGCCCCATCAGCACCCAGAACGAGTTGTTGTACTCGATCCGCTATAGATCTGAATATGCTATAGATCCCCGTTAACTTTAAAAACAAAATTAATTCTGAAAAAGTTTTAAAAAATACTATGCAAATATTTTGTCCTGGGAAGGTAGACTTTAGACTTACGATTCTTTATAATAATTAATAATAATAATAATACCGGACATTTCACACAGCATCATCTGGCCCCAAAGTAAGCAGAGCTTGTGTTATGGGTACCACATGACTGATATACTACTTAAATACTTTTTTTTCTGTAAATACATACATATTATACATAGAAACACCCAGACCCGAGACAAATACTTGCAGATCATACAAATATTTGTCCCGCGGCGGGAATCGAACCCGCAACCTTTTGCGTCTCAGCCGGACCTAAGCCCACTGC
Organism: Lampropteryx suffumata; assembly: GCA_948098915.1. Classification (NCBI taxonomy): domain Eukaryota; kingdom Metazoa; phylum Arthropoda; class Insecta; order Lepidoptera; family Geometridae; genus Lampropteryx; species Lampropteryx suffumata. The sequence goes on from OX402563.1 coordinate 8,929,406, forward strand.
ACCACAGAGGTCGTCAAACACCCAGACAATCCATAACACACTTAAATGTTTGTCCTGGGAAATGTTTGTCACAACCTACATCGTTGAGGGCAGAGCTTTTACCAACTGAGCTGAAAAATAACTTGAATCATAATAATAATAATGCCGGTCATTTGACACAACATCATCTGACCCTAAAGAAAGCAGTGCTTGTGTTATGGGTACCACATGACATATACTACTTATGTAGTTTATTTGTAAATACATACATAATAGATTGGGGAAAAAGTTTCTTCGCATTTTTTAGGAAAATTCTAACATTTTATTAATATAGTTTATTTACATTTAACTAAAGTATGTAGGTACCATTTTGTTCGATAACTTTTTGCCATCTTGTAGGTAGGGACATGATCCCATTGCTATAGAAATTTTGGGACTTCTGATCAAAATACCGCGACAAGTGGTTTTGGCAGTCCTCTCGTGATGTTAACCTGACACTGCCTAAATAATTAATTATGAATTATAATGTTTTGTGGTCAATTCCCAGTTCTTCAGCTACGTCGTAACTATTGATATGTCGATCTTGCTCCACTTTTTCAAAAATAGCATCGATTTTATCCGTAATAGGGCGACCAGATCGACGTGCATCTTTGACATCAAATTTCCGGATTGAAAACGCTTAAACCAAATTTGTGCTACTCTCACAGACACAGCACTAGGTCCATAAACATCGCAATTTTTTTTCGAGGCTTGCGTTGCATTTTTACCTTTTTTGTAGTAAAATTTTAAAATGTATCGAATTTTTCATTAGATTCACTCATCTTGACAGTACGAAAAACAAATAAAAATCACACATTTTCCTAATTTGAATTTGGAATTATGTTCTTTAAAATTTAAACTTTTAATGATACCAAAACCAGCCAGATACAAATAGTATAGCCAAAGAGATTTTATTACAAGTTCATACATACTAAAATGCGAAAAGACTTTTTCCCCAACCTAATATTATACATAGAAACACCCAGACCTGAGACAAATACTTGCAGATCATAGAAACATTTGTTCCGCGGCGGGAATCGAACCCGCAACCTTTTGCGTCTCAGCCGGGCCTAAGCCCACTCTCACAGAGGTCGTGAATATTGATATTGAGATTTCCACTTGTCGTTTCCAGTCGTGAATACCCGGATTTGCTGCAACTGCCGATAGTTAAGGAGCTGGCTACGCGTCACTCGCGTTCGTCCGCGCAGATCCTGCTTAGATACGCACTACAGCGAAACATCGCTGCTATCCCTAAGAGCACCAACGCACACCGAATCAAACAGGTACCATCTTTATGAAATTTAAATAAATCGGTCGCCTGTGATAAAAAAGTCGTGCTTGTGAAGATACCGTACAAGTACCTACCTATATTATTTTTTTCAGCATCGTGGTTTTTTACCATTGTTACTAGTCCAATTATACCGTTCTTCGTTATAAACTTTTTAATGTGGTTTTTTAAGTTTTTAACTGACTTCAAAAAAGTAGGAGGTTCGCAATTCGACTGTTTTTTTTATGTTTGTTACCTCATAACTTCGTCATTTACGAACCGATTTGAAAAAATCTGATTTTATGTGAAAGGACTGATTATACTTTCCGATTGCTCCCATATCAAATTCATATATTGTTTATGAATTCAAGTGTTACAAAAGACAGGTGTTTCTTAAAATTAGGAATCTCTGAATCCTGCTTACAGCATACAAACGTTTAGTAGGTAGGTAGGTAAACATTAAGAAAATCATTATAAACAAAAAAAAATATCATAAAAATCGGTTCAGTAGTTAGCTTTTTAAATCAAAAAACTGAAAAAAATATGTCGTCCACTCGGATGAAACGAAATTTTGATATTTTGTGACTTTCCAGGGGTGTTTTTAAAAAAATTTTAAAGTACTAAAAAGCGTTTATTTTAACCTTTCTAGTAGGTACATTATCATTTAATCAAACTTTTTTAACCGGCTTCAAAAAGTAGGAGGTTCTCAATTCGGTTGTATTTTTATGGGCTCAAATTTCATTCAATGAAGTCGGTTTTCTTTTTAGTTTTTGAAACGTAATTATTAAGTTTTTAATAAACAATAATAATAAGAATTATTTTAACGGATATCTGATTGTTTCTTTTACTTGTGCTGTGAGACTTTGCTTCTTGCCAAATTTCATGATTCGAGGTCATCGGGAAATATCCCATAGGTTTTGACTCAGGAGAGTTCGAAATTCGCGGCATAAGATCGTATGCTATTGATTGGAATTCAACGCAAAAGTTACTTGAATCTGTTTTACTCGGGATTTACAGTACCCGTTTTAATATTAATTTATGTGATAAGTCTTCTAAATATATATTTATATTATATATAAATATAATAATTTTATTTTATTATATATATATTATTTTTGTATATTTTTGATCTTTTTTATTGCAGCTTGATACCGCCACGCGATTTCCCGCTAGTGCGTTAGCGCATATGTCTGATTCCATAGAATAACGCGATAAAAATAGTGTTTTTGATATTTTTAGAGCTTACTGTAGGTATAAAGCTAACATAGCCTCTGGCGGAGGCAGAAGTAGAAGCTGAATATCTAAAAAACAACGACTTATTTCATGCTATCTCATGTAAAAAAATCGGAAGGCATAGGTAAATACATAAATGTCGGTAGATATATCACACATCTAGCAAAGATACGGAAGCTCTTTATACTGATAGAATACTTCCTTAAACACTTTGGTACTTTATTACACCCAGACACAGAACAAACATTATGTTCATCACGCAAATACAGGGCAGAAGACAGATTTACTATCAATAAAGCTGGCCAGTCCAAAGTCCTCTTACCTTGTCATGGAATATTTCAATCCAGTGTGGTGAAAGTATTAAAGTGTACCACAGAGGCTCCTTTCGTGCACTTGGCACATATCTTCGAACTGTTCTATAATATTCTATAATGTTCTATAATATAAGTTCTATAATATGCCGGTTTCTTCACAATATTTTTCTTTACATTTTAAGACGCACATTAGTAAATTGTACACCTAGGTGAGAAAGTGCCCAATTCCTATCGAGTATTGCGCCTCGGGCCTTAAAACACACGTGGAAGGAATCGCACTTTCTCCCGAGTGATACATAGTGCTTTATACTACACCTACGAGGAAAATAAAATAAAATCTTCACTATCACTCGACGAAACTCTGTAGAATTAATTAAATTACCAAACCCAAATTCAAATTTCGAAGATATATATAAATTTACCACAGAGGTTTAATATCTCCCATTAAGTTTAATATAAAGTGTTTGCATTCGATCAAAAAGATACTGGCTGATAATAAAAATCGGCTGAATAAAACAGACTTTGTGAAAAAAAACAAATGGTGCGTATTTTGTACCATTGTAAAACTTTGATTCTTCATATTCTTAGTTTGAGTAGGTATATTTTATAACAGTAGGTAGATTGGTAGTTTGTGATCGGTTTTGTAGTGATTAATGATAACATTACTACATAGTTGAAAGAAAACATAGTTTCAAAGTCAGGACCTTAAGATCAGAAGGCATGAGAGTATGTGCATGAGAGCAATATACTACCACTATATTGCTCTCATGCACATACTGTTTAGTTCCTACTGTGTTGATAATGATTTTTAACACTAATTATGCATTGTTGACTTAAAATCGTGATAATTTAGTGTAGTTCATGACCATATTTGTTTCAGAATATCTCAATACGGGACTTCGAGCTTAGTCAGACAGAGATGGATGAGTTGGCAGCACTGGACCGCGGCGAGAACGGGAGAATCTGCGACTTCTCCTTCTTCCTCGGAATAGAGAAACATCCCGAATTTCCCTTTAAAAAATAGACTTGCAGTGAAATATATCATTAGCACGTTTTTATCCCACATATATTTTATAATGTATCTTTTCTGCTTAAATTGTGTTAAATATCTAAATGTCTTTTTTCATTGGATATTGAAAATGAGAAAGGCAGAATGATGTGCTTATTTTGTATCGTGTGTAAAACAGATAATATTAGTAGGTAATATATATTTTTAGACAGACCGCTTTGATACTTTTCTCTCGAGCCTCACGGATAAAGTTAAAAATTATTTATTTGCATAAACACATATATAATTTTACTAGCGACCCGCCCCGGCTTCGCACGGGTGCAATGCTGATACTAAATGTATTACAGAATGTCTTACCTTACTGCCTAAGAGATAGACAGAAATATCCTTACTGCCTAAGAGATAGACAGACATATCCTTACTGCTTAAGAGATAGACAGACATATCCTTACTGCCTAAGAGATAGACAGACATATCCTTACTGCCTAAGAGATAGACAGACATATCCTTACTGCCTAAGAGATAGACAGACATATCCTTACTGCCTAAGAGATAGACAGACATATCCTTACTGTCTAAGAGATAGACAGACATATCCTTACTGCCTAAAAGATAGACAGACATATCCTTACTGCCTAAGAGATAGACAGACATATCCTTACTGCCTAAGAGATAAGACAGAAATATCCTAACTGCCTAAGAGATAGACAGACATATCCTTACTGCCTAAGAGATAGACAGACATATCCTTACTGCCTAAGAGACAGACAGACATATCCTTACTGCCTAAGAGATAGACAGACATATCCTTACTGCCTAGGAGATAGACAGACAAATCCTTACTGCCTAAGAGATAGACAGAAATATCCTTACTGCCTAAGAGATAGACAGACATATCCTTACTGCCTAAGAGATAGACAGACATATCCTTACTGCCTAAGAGATAGACAGACATATCCTTACTGCCTAAGAGATAGACAGACATATCCTTACTGCCTAAGAGATAGACAGACATATCCTTACTGCCTAAGAGATAGACAGAAATATCCTTACTGCCTAAGAGATAGACAGACATATCCTTACTGCCTAAGAGATAGACAGACATATCCTTAATGCCTAAGAGATAGACAGACATATCCTTACTGCCTAAGAGATAGACAGACATATCCTTACTGCCTAAGAGATAGTGTAATATCTTTCTTTTCTACTTAGCTCGTAAACGCTCTTTATGTACATATTATATTATTTTACTTACGTGAAGATATGTAACGGATTATACTGCTCAACATAAACAAGCTGCGTCTTTAACCATATTTATGGGATTCCATTTTACTTTCGTATCCTTGACTTCATACGGAGTTTCCGAGCAGTTTAATCTGAACACCATCACAAATATCTACCACATTTTACGATGTTTATTTATATTCATAACTTTTCATTGTAAAATCTTTGTTTACATTTTAATTAATCAAAATTGAAAGGTGAAGGAAGCTGTCAATATATTTCATAAATTCTCAAATTAGCGAGAGGTCTGCTAATATTACAATGAAAACTTTCATAACACTGTCTGGCTGAAACTTGAAATTCAAAATCCGTGATGGATTTGATATGCGCGATTTGCGTAGAAAATGAAGGGAGGACTGAAGTATGTCATTCAGATGGGAGTTTTGAGACTGAATGGATAAAAAATATTATCTACTAGTGGAGAGTAAAATGGAGGTCTGAGCTGAGCCAGAGAAACGCTACGGACCCATATGAATTACAGGACCAATGGTGACAAGGACCCGAAGACCTTAGATTGATGAAAAGAGGAAGTCCCCATCTAACCAAATAAAAATACCAGAGACGGAAATAATCTGAATCATGAAACTATGTGTGGACCTCTCCGGTTAGTGTAACTCTAACATCTTTTAAAAAAAGCCAAATGAAAGAAACATATAAACTTTTAAACTAACTGAACTATAAAATATTAAAGTTTTTTTTTTTACTGAGTGTATTTATAATAAAATATAATATTTATCTGATTATAATTTTCTTATTATACTTAAAAGAACAGATAGTTTCTCTCGATTTCTATTTAAATTTCTAAAATAATTGCAGCTTACAATCCTTTTTTTTTATAGAAAGGAATTGTAACGCTACAGTTTGGCGCCCAACTAAATTCGACCCTCTTAAACCTCTTCTAAATCCTAAAACTTAAACTCTTCTCCTAGTATTCTTACTTGATCTTTCGACTTTTATTTGGCTGTAGTTATCTTAACCTCATCTCTCATCTTTATTTAGCTATACTTAATATTTACCCTAACCGTATCTCTTTATTATCTTTAGTCTTAATAAAATCATTGACATATTTTAAACTCTATCACCACTCAACATTTGATTATACACTTCTACACTACACATCTTAACACATTACGCGAACGATTATTTTTATCGTTGTCTTACGTTTCGTGCGTTCGTTTTGTTGGTCTTGTTGGCTTCGTGTCTCGTTTTGTTTTGTAGTTCTTGTTGTTTTACCCTTAACGTTTCGCCCTGAAGCGAAGTTTATTTATTTAATCTTAATCTTAAGAGTTCATTTTGGCGTACTTTCGCACAATTTGAACCTTTGAAAACTTAAACTTAAACTTTATTCTTATTTTAACACGAACGTGGCTTACTCATAAGCGTGGGCTCGACTTTTATTTCTCTTCTTCTTCTTCTTCTTCTTCTTCGTCTTCTTCTTCTTCTTTTTAACTTGATATATTTTGTAGATTTTAAAGAATCTAAACCCTGCTTTAGTAGTAAAGCTTCTTAGACTTCTTAACTTCAAAAAAAAAAAAAAAAAACTTTACTGCCACTCAGAGGTTTTTCACTCATATAATACCTTAAAACCTAAACTTAAAACTAATTCTTATCTTAAATTAAATTAAATCTTACTCAAACTTTACTTTATCTTGATTATTAAAGAAAAATGGCTTTAGATGTTTCACATACACATGATGCGTCTTTACCATTTACCTTGGGTAGAGAACTTAAAAACTTTTCATATAATGGCAAATCATGTCCTAGATCATTTTTGCAAAAGTTAGAAGAATTCAGAATTTCTAGGAACATTTCTGAAGATAAACTTACTAGACATGCCTTCGAGATCTTTTCGGGTGATGCACTACACTGGTTTCGATTCCAATTTAATCGTAATCCTAACTTAACGTGGTCTAACATACATAACCTATTAATAAAAGACTTTGGAATACATGATTATGATTACAAACTATTAGAAACTATAAGGAACCGAACACAAGGCACATCCGAAACGATTATCGTTTACATATCTATTATGTTTGGTATGTTTTCTAGACTCTCAAAAAAACTTTGCGAAAACGATCAGTTAGAAATTTTATTACATAATGTAAGACCCTGCTATTCGGTTTTCATAGCACTGAAAGATGTCAAAACCATCGATTCTCTACTGGAAACATGCCAGTTATACGAAAGGATATCAGAAAGAGATAAGAATTTTCACGAACCTAAAAGTGAAGATGGTTTATATGCTAATGAATTCGCATATAAGGCTTCAACTTCTAAACCAACATCTAAAATGTACTCTAACGCAATCTCCAATGACTCTAAACCTAAACTAAAACCTAAACTATATCAAGAATTATTTTGCTTACGATGCCGCATTAATGGGCATTCTCTAGAAAATTGTACCAAACCCAGGTACTTAGTTTGTTTCAAATGCGGTGAGAAAGGCGTTAAAATCTCAAATTGTCCTAAATGTTCAAATGAACATCAAAAAAACTAGTGAATGACTTGAATAACTCTTGTGACCCTAAAAACGAAAACTTTAATCTAGATGATTGGAAACAATGGCTTGAAACTATTCGAAATTTTATGTATTGTTATAAAACAACTTCTGTGTTTTATGAAAATGAAAAAGATTTTGATCGACCATTTATTAATATTTCAATTAACAACATACGTTTTTCGGGTCTATTAGACAGCGGAAGCTGTATTACTATCCTTGGGAATAATTCTCATAAAGATATTCTAAAACTAGGCTATAAGTTATTCAAGTCATCTACTCAAGTTATGGTAGCAAATAAACAAAAAACCTCTTCAACGGGTTATTTTCTTTTACCAATCGTATTTAATGATCAAACTCATATTTTAAAGGTTTACGTAATCCCTGAAATTTTTCCTTCACTTGTTCTTGGTTGGGACTTTTGGAATAAATTTGATTTATCTCCAAAAACCCTTTCTTTAAAATTAAATCTCAACTCTAACGATCATACTATATGTGCAATCGAAAATAAGGTTTTACCGTTTGATCATCTATCAGAAACTCAAAAAGAAATCGCTACTGATATAATACAACGTTTTAAAAATATTTCTTTTGAAGAAAAAGGCGCACTAGGTCGTACTAACTTAGTAAGTCATCGAATCGACACAGGTGATTCTTTGCCAATTAAACAACGATGCTATAGACTTTCACCTGAAAAACAAAAGGCTTTAATAAATGAAGTTGATAAAATGTTAAACTTAAAAGTTATAGAAGAATGTGAAAGCCCATGGTTATCGCCAGTTCTTATAACTCCTAAAAAAAATGGTGAATGGCGTTTTTGTGTTGATAGTCGAAAACTTAATGCGGTTACCCGTCGCGATGCTTATAGTCTTCCTTTTGTCACTGAAATCCTAGATAACCTTAAAAACGCTAAATATCTATCAAGCATTGATATTGCTAAAGCTTTCTGGGAAATCCCTTTAAATCCTAAAGATAGAGATAAAACTGCTTTTTATGTACCAGGTAGAGGTATGTTTAGATTTACTGTAATGCCTTTTGGACTTACTAATGCACCTGCAACTCAACAAAGACTTATGGATACGTTATTTACTCCTGAGTTCGATAATAAAGTGTTTTGTTACCTTGATGACATTATTATTATCAGTCAAACTTTTGACGAACATATTTCGTTATTGCTTAAAGTCCTTCAAAAACTTTCTCATGCTACACTCACTATAAACTTTGAGAAAAGTCAATTCTTTCGAAAGGAACTTAAATATCTAGGCTACATAGTAGATGAACAAGGCCTACGTGCTGATCCTAGTAAAATTCAGGCTATCTTAGAATACCCTGCTCCTACTTCAAAGAAGGATATTAGAAAATTCTTAGGAACTTGCAGTTGGTTTCGTCGTTTTATTCCTAACTTTAGTACCATTGCTTCACCTCTCAGTAAACTGACATCTTCAAGTAAAAATGCTCCTAAAAAATTAATTTGGAATGATGATGCTGAATCTGCTTTCACTAAACTTAAACAATGCTTAATTTCAACCCCGATTCTTTCTTGTCCAGATTTTGACAATCCATTTTCAGTCCATTGTGACGCTTCTAACTTCGGTATTGGTGCAATGCTTACTCAGGAACAAAATGATAAAGAAGTGGTTATTGCATATATGAGTAAAACTTTAAATAAACATGAACAAAACTATTCTACTACTGAACGAGAAACATTAGCAGTCATAGCTGCACTTGAACATTGGCGTTGTTATCTTGATAATGGTAAACAGTTTACGGTTTATACTGATCACGCGGCTTTAAAATGGTTTCAGAATTTAACGAATCCTTATGGGAGACTAGCTCGATGGACTATTCGTCTATCTTGTTTTAATCTTATACTAAAACATAAAAAAGGTAAGGACAATGTTGTTCCAGACCTTCTGTCACGACATAAAATTCCTGACATTGCTGTGTTAGGCGCTGTTGAACCAATTTCTAGAAATCAATCTCAACTAGAACACTTCAACAAGCTCTTTAACGTTTGTAGGGATAACCCTGACGCTTATCCCAATTATAAAATCGTCGATAATAAACTTTATCGTTATACAAATTTACAGGATAACATAACCAATGATTTCACATGGAAAGAAGTTCCTCCTCCGATCGAAAGACTCGATCTTATTAAAACTAATCATGGCGACTCAAATAATCTTCATTTTGGTATATTTAAGACTTACAAAAAGTTGTCACTTCGTTATTATTGGTCGGGTATGTTTAAAGATGTTGCGAATGTTTGCTCTTCTTGTGAAACTTGTCTATCTTATAAACATTCAAATCATTCTCCGTATGGCCCTATGGGTAAACCTAAAATTTGTTCTAGACCTTTTCAAACTATCTCATTAGATTTAATGGGTCCTTTTCCAATGACCAGACGACGTAATCAATACATTCTCGTGATTAATTGTTGTTTCTCTAAATATTGCTTGATTTTTCCAATTAAACGTGCTACTGCAAACAATATTATAGTTCACTTAGAAAACTCTGTATTTCTTTTACATGGAGTCCCTCAAACTATTATCATGGATAATGGTTCTCAATTTCAATCTCATGAGTTTAAAAGATTTCTTAATAAATACAAAGTACCTTTTATTTTCTATTCTCCTCGATATTGTCCTCAGGTTAATCCTACTGAAAGATATAATAAAACTATTATAACTGCCTTAGCACCATTAGTCGGTGAAAACCATAGGTCTTGGGATACTCATCTCCCAAAAATACAGTTTGCTTTAAACAGTTCTATTAATGCTACAACTGGATTCTCCCCTTCTTATATTGTTTTTGGTCGTGAAACTATACCTTGCGGTTCACTCTACACTACTTGTACCAACCTTGATGAAATTACTTTTCTACCTCGAGACATTTACGCCACAAATATTGGATTATTGTCATCTATCTTTGATAAAGTGCAGGTTGCACTATACACTGCACATACCAAGAACGCTGCACACTATAACTTAAGACACACCTTTAAAGATTTTAATGTCGGAGATACGGTTTGGCGTAAAAATTACGTGCAAAGCAATGCCGGTGCCTACTTTTCGGCTAAATTGGCTCCTAAATTTGTAAAAGCTACCATCATAGAGAAGCTATCTCCCTTGGTTTTTATCCTTGAAGATCTTAACGGTGCACGAGGAAAATGGCACGTTAAGGACTTTAAAACTTGATGTTTTTCTGAATGTATATATAATATAATTTTGTATATACTTATGTCCTCGTTTAACTTAATCTTAATTTAATATTTTATTTTATAACTCAATGACTTTAATACTATTTGGTAATTTAATATTCCACAATTTTTATTAATTACTAATTATGATTGGTTATTTAACCTAAGCTTTTTAGTCATGACTTTGATTAACTTTAATTCGAGCGGTACACAACTCGTAAAATAAGCCTATGTGACATCTTAATTCTTAAACTTTCTTGAAACTTTCCTTGATGCGAGCGGTCTACAACTCGTTAAATAAGCCTCTAATGCATGAGTTCTTTTTTGAACTTTCCTTGATGCGAGCGGTCTACAACTCGTTAAATAAGCCTCTAATGCATGAGTTCTTTCTTGAACTTTCCTTGATGCGAGCGGTCTACAACTCGTTAAATAAGCCTCTAATGCATGAGTTCTTTCTTGAACTTTCCTTGATTTGAGCGGTACACAACTCATTAAATAAGCCAATGTGTATTCTTTCTTAAGTTTTCTATTTAACGGGTCTTCAAACAGGTGCGGGTTACGACACCTATTAAAAATAAAAAAGCCTACGTTAATCTAACTTGAATATTTCCTTTGGAGTATGAGTCATTGAATGTGAACCATAACCCCTATGTATGAAAGTGTGAGTGAAAGAAGATTTGATGAAAGATGAAGTCTGTATGGTCAAGGTCTTATTCTTAACCTCAAAATTTTCTATGAGTCGAAAATTTTCTGGGTATTTGGGGGAAAATGTAATATCTTTCTTTTCTACTTAGCTCGTAAACGCTCTTTATGTACATATTATATTATTTTACTTACGTGAAGATATGTAACGGATTATACTGCTCAACATAAACAAGCTGCGTCTTTAACCATATTTATGGGATTCCATTTTACTTTCGTATCCTTGACTTCATACGGAGTTTCCGAGCAGTTTAATCTGAACACCATCACAAATATCTACCACATTTTACGATGTTTATTTATATTCATAACTTTTCATTGTAAAATCTTTGTTTACATTTTAATTAATCAAAATTGAAAGGTGAAGGAAGCTGTCAATATATTTCATAAATTCTCAAATTAGCGAGAGGTCTGCTAATATTACAATGAAAACTTTCATAACACTGTCTGGCTGAAACTTGAAATTCAAAATCCGTGATGGATTTGATATGCGCGATTTGCGCAGAAAATGAAGGGAGGACTGAAGTATGTCATTCAGATGGGAGTTTTGAGACTGAATGGATAAAAAATATTATCTACTAGTGGAGAGTAAAATGGAGGTCTGAGCTGAGCCAGAGAAACGCTACGGACCCATATGAATTACAGGACCAATGGTGACAAGGACCCGAAGACCTTAGATTGATGAAAAGAGGAAGTCCCCATCTAACCAAATAAAAATACCAGAGACGGAAATAATCTGAATCATGAAACTATATGTGGACCTCTCCGGTTAGTGTAACTCTAACATCTTTTAAAAAAAGCCAAATGAAAGAAACATATAAACTTTTAAACTAACTGAACTATAAAATATTAAAGTTTTTTTTTTTACTGAGTGTATTTATAATAAAATATAATATTTATCTGATTATAATTTTCTTATTATACTTAAAAAAACAGATAGTTTCTCTCGATTTCTATTTAAATTTCTAAAATAATTGCAGCTTACAATCCTTTTTTTTTATAGAAAGTAATTGTAACGCTACAATAGACGGACATATACCATCGCGGACTTTTTTGTAGACCTTTTAAGATGATATTGTAGTACATTATTTTGATCTATTTCGTAGGGTTCAGCCAGCGTTTGCAATGTAAGAGTAAAAAATGTGTTTATTTAAAAAATGTGTTTATTGGACATTATATTAGAAGCCTCTAAAAATGACAGTGTGTCTCTACTATATTATGCATGTATTATACATATAAACCTTCCTCTTGAATCACTCTATCTATTAAAAAAACCGCATCAAAATCCGTTGCGTAGTTTTAAAGATCTAAGCATACATAGGGAGGGACAGATAGACAGCGGGAAGCGACTTTGTTTTATACTATGTAGCGGTTAGTGATAATTTGATAATTAATGTTTAGGTATGTCACGACATGCGAGAATGGCATGCTAAATAGTAAACAATTAATCAAATAAGCAAATTAAATATTAGGATTCAAACAATCATATTAAATAATATACAGTTACATTTAAAATTTATCATCTATGAATTAGTCAATATTGTAACGTAGATAATTGATTCAGGCGTGACCTTGCGGAAATCTATACCTACCTATAAAAGAGTTTAACCTGACTGACTGATTCATCATCGCCGAGCCGAAAGCGCTGAAGCTAGAAAGCTAAAATTTAGAAGGTAGCTTCCTTTTACAGCAAAACCACCCACTAAGGCGGAATTTTTTGAAATTCAACCCTTAAGAGGGTGAAAAGAGGTGTAAATGAATGTATGAAACTTTTTAACGTGCGATTTACTTGAAACTTTATATGAATTAATAAAATGTAAAATAAATTGACACGTGTTTCAGGATTTCTCAAAATAACCCTAACAAAGGTGTCAAAGTTTGTATGGGAACTTTTTCACGGGTGGTGTGATTTCTTAGAACCTTGGTTTGGATACTTAAAATGCAAATAAATGGGAACGATTTTTTTGATTTTTCAGGATTTTTCAAAACGACTCATAAAGGAGTAAAATGGGGTGTGAATGTTAGTATGGAAACTTTTTAGAGGGTGTGATTGGTTTGATACTTATTAATAAAATTTAGCAAGGAGATAAATTGCATTCTGTGGAAGTATTTAAACTACAATTCCTTTAAAAAAATGCGTACGAAGTCGCGAGCAACAGCTAGTCCATTACAAAACATTAAATAGATGGAAAAATATTTGGTACTATTCCACCAATATTATTCCCAATGAGTTAGACACGATGCAGACGGAAGCACTTCCCTCCCGCCCGTAATTGAAAAGCCTTGCAAAGCATTCGTAAAAGGCAAGTGTCCTTTTACCCCAAAGGCTACTTTCATATCAAAGGCATTAAAATGTTCAATCAAATTGCTAACGATTAAATAAAAGGGAAAACTATACAAATTCTCATATAAAATTAGTCAATGTTTTTTACATTACTTTGTATGGGGCGTTCAGTACGTATTACCCTTCAGAATTGAATTACGATAAGACTAGAGCAAGACAACGACCTAGAGCTCATTATTAGGGGTGGACGGACAGAAGGCGATACTATACGGGATCCTTCGGACCCCTAAAAAGATATTCAACGTATGGACATTTCGATTTTATTATAGTACATAATTGACATATTATATAGTAGCTGCAGCCCGCGGCTTTGCACGCGTGGTACCTACATAAAAAGTACCTAAGCCTATTTTTTACTCCAAGGTCCCATATATAGAGATATATTAGATATACCAAAATTCATCAAAATTGGTTCAGCGGTTTCGGCGTGAAAACGTAACAGACAGACAGAGTTACTTTCGGATTTATAATATTAGTTAGATATTGACCTTATCTGATCCTAAGACATTTCGAACTGAAATTTGTCTGCGGTTAGGGTTCGATGCTGGACGAGTGCTGTACAGCGGTCGACTAGTTTGGTGTCCACGGGCTATCATGCTATAGGGCCCCTGCTAGGATATTGGCTAGGACCCACGTTAACGTACCAGTTGTTCTCCAGCCGAACGGTTTTATAAGCGATGATAGTAAGGCGCCTAATGGTACCTATGACTCTTGTTCCTGGCGAGATGGGTAGGCCATTAGTGTAAGACAGTACTTGCGTCGACAACCTGGCCGTGTCCTATATATCAGAGACTTGTGTTAGAGCTGGTAAGACTGCTGATTGTGCCGCCTTTTGAGAGGCGCATATATGCCGATCTCGATAATGCCTACATTTTTATCCAGTTGGAGTCCAGACCCTGTGCCCGTCAAGAAACCATCGTGTTTCCAAAATAATTTTGGAGCGTCTGGTAGAAACTACGCGTGATCTAAGAGCTGGATCCTATTTGGCCCAGTGTATTAGCATTATCATGCCATGGGGACAATTCAATCTGCCAGTGATCTGGATCAGTTGATGGATCGTTTTAAACGCTCCTTAGATTGTTTAACTGTTATATCAATATCAATATTAATATTTTATACTATTATCTATACATTTCTGTTAAAAATATATTATGTAAAAATTATAAATAAATATACCTAAATAAATAAATAATGCTTAAAAATTTACACAAAATCATCTGGCTGGCCCCAAAGTAAGCAGAGATTGTGTTATGGGTAACCACATGACTGATATACTACTTACATTATTGTTTTTTTTTTGTAAATACATACATATTATACATCGAAACACCCAGACCCGAGACAAATAGTTGCAGATCATACAAACATTTGTCTCGCGACGGGAATCGAACCCGCAACCTTCTGCCTCCCAGCCGGGCCTTGGCCTACTGCGCCACAGAGGTCGTCAAAAACAAAATGAAAACAAAATGTTAAATCAACTACCTACGTACCTATCATTGTAATGTATTAAGCAATATAACTTTCCTAACCTTTGGTATCAGCTACCAACTACAGGATTCGCTGGGGTTAAATATTCTTGTTGAATGACGCGCTGAAACATTCGTTGGATTTCATTAAACGGTTCATTTACATTCAATGTGCTCTGCTGCCCGATTGTAGTTTGTGCTAGCAATCCTGTAATAATGTCTGTAATATTAAAAGGAGCTGTGAGATTATATTATTACCTAAATGAGGAAATTGCAGGTGAGTTTTATTTTATTTAAATCAACGGGAGTATTTTTTTGGCTTATATTTATATTTTGTTGTTTCAACAACTCGGGAAGAGCACTGGTGAGAACATCCTAAAGTCGTGGGTTCGGACTCTGACCCGCACCAAAGGATGTACCTACTGCACACTTAAGCCTTATAAATCCAATTATTTCACAATAACATTTATGAAATGTGCACCAATACAGAGCACTTTCCAAAAATTTTTGTGGTCTCAAACGGAGAAAGAAGACATTGTGAGGAAACCCGGCACTAAATCAGCCCCGTATATTGACCATGTATTTCCTGTGGATACGGACGACTAAAGTGAGTTAGATAGATTACCTTTGCCCAACACCAATACCATCCGTATTGGTGTTGGGCAAAGGTAATCTATCTAAAACTGTCCCAGGCACTGCAGCTTCCTGTGAGTGATTAAAAATGTCTACTTGACGCTGCATAAATAATTTACACTGCCAACTTTTGAAAATATATATACTTATGTGTATAAACGAACAAGTATAGATTCATAAAATATATAAATATATATTAGTAAGGATCAACAGCCTAAAATGTTATGATTCTAGTTCTGAAGATGACAATACTCTCGTACAACCTTTCATCCCCCTCTTCAACCCTTTACAACACTTTTTTCCAATTAAAAATTAGCCTATGTTCTTTCTCATGCTTTAGACTATCTGTGTAGCAAATTTCATTTAAATCGGTACAGTAGTTTTGGCGTGAAAGCGAGACAGACAGACAGACAGAGTTACTTTCGCATTTATAATATTAGTAAGAAGGTAAGGATTATATCAGTCATTTGGTCATTACTTTGTCATGCTTTTATTGTTTTTATACTTAACTAGTAGTCGCCCACTGGCCGAAATAATTAATTAATAATTTATTTATTTTTTATGCATAATAAAAAAAAAAAGCGTTCTGCACTCCTCTATATAAACTACCTATAAGTGTGCGAAATTTCATACACCTTCGTCCGCGCAATTTTCGTAAATAGGGGTACAACGTTTTTGCTTCACGTATTAATATATAGATACTGTGTCTCGAGGGCTGTTAATTTTTACTGCCATATTGTCTGATGGCTACCATAGGTAGGTAGGTGATTCTTAAAAAATAACTAAACCTATTGTACTATTTTATTATAACTTGTTTCTTTACCCTTTAGATCCCAGAACACAAGAATGGTTCATGATAAGAACGCCATGGCTAGGATTGACAGTCATAGGGTTGTATCTGATGACGGTGTTCAAATGGCTGCCGGCCTTCATGAGCAAGCGGCCGGCTTATGACCTGCGTGGTCTAATAGCGGCCTATAACATCTTTCAGATGTTCGGGTGCGCTTATGTGGCGTACCAAGTAAGTCTTTAATTTAAAATAATCGAATGAAAAAGTTGTCTAAACATGCATTTTTTGCGGCGAAAAGAGGTTTTTTTTGAGTACGAACTGTGAACTCGAGCGACAACGAGCGGACCGCGGTTCAAACTCTCCCTGATGAAGATTCGGTGCCTCCATCGACAAAATAATACATGAGTAAAATCCGTGTTTATCAAAATGTAAGTAGAAATGAGGTACCTGTGGTAATACATCATAATAACTAGATTACATCAAATTTTTGGTCATATGTACACATCGTATTCTTGATGATCTATAAATAAATATTGGTGGACAATGAACACAACAGCCCCAAAGTAAGCGTAACTTGTACGATGGTAACCAGATGATTGATGAAATACATATATATTTTTAAATACATACTCATGATACTTTATAACACCCAGACACAACAAACACCTGTGTTCAGCAAACAAAACAACAAACACATGTGTCCAGCACACAAATGTTTATCCTGGGAGGGAGTCGAACCCTTAACCTACAGCGCAATAAGCTGAGCTATTACCAACTAAGCTGGCAGTGGCTCTGCCTTCTGCGCTGTAGGTTGATGGTTCGATTTCCTCCCAGGATAAACAGTTGTGTGATGAACATAGGTATTTGTTGTGTCTGGGTGTTATAAAATATTTTATGTATGTATTTAAAAATATAAAGTATTATATCAGTCATCTGGTCATGATGATGCTGTGTGCATTGTACACCAATTGATATTGCAAGATTATAGTAACCTTTAGCTTAGCTTAGCTTTAGCGTCTCCTGAAATCTGCAGGATATCTCCTTACCAACTTACAGCAGAGATATCGTGTTTGAGTTTAGAATGGACTCCATTATAGGTACCTACCTAGATAGATATATGTTTTGTGTTGGAGTTTTTTTAAATATATAACTTTATAAATACCTACCTACTTGTTTTGATATTGTCTTATAGTTTATTTTTTTCAGAGCCTCGTACTCGGATGGCTGAGCCACTACAAGCTGGTGTGTCAGCCAGTGGACGAAGGGCCCAACGGCGTTGAATACGCCTGGAGGGTCTGCTACGGATACTTTTTGTTAAAAGTCTTGGACCTTCTCGATACGGTACGGTTGTATTATTTAAAAGTGTGAAAAATAGCACTTAGAAAATAAAAATAATAAATAATAGTTTTAAAAAACTAAAAAACACGCTTTATATAAAATTACAAACTAAAAAATAGAAAATAAATTAAAAAAAAAAATGTTTTACTTAAAACAAATAAGAAAAAAATGTTTTATTTAATATAAAGCGTGTTTTTTAGTTCTTTTAAACTATTATTTATTTTCTACTTTTTAGTTTTAGGATAATCGGATATTTTTTTTAAATTTTTATTCGAATTATTGCATTGTCATCGGTCTTTGACAGGTGTGCAAAATTTGAATTAAATCTGGCCGTTTAAAGTGGGTCAAAATCGCGTCCTAAGGAGTAGGTTACAAACATACATACAAGTGAAGCTAATATAAAGCGTATAAAAATACACGTACTTACCTAATACTTTACTGTTATATGTAAAGTATTAGTAGTTATACTAATGACCGAAGAAATTTCCATACTTTCGCAGGATCGTTATTTAGTGTGTGGCAGGTAGCAGGTGTTTAGTGCATTGTCCACCAATATTTATTTATCTAATATAAAATTAATTATTTAATACTTACTTATGTACTTATTTTAGTATAGGTACTAATGTACCTATATGCTGTACTTCTTGACGGTTAATAGTTACGCAGTAATAGTATAACCGTTTCGTTTACCGTTTAGAAATATCAGTCGTGCACTGCCGCTTGCCGCTGACCCTTATAATAGTAAACTTCAATCTGCCGAATTTGCTATTCAGTAATGCTATCAGCAAAAGAAGGAAGAGAAGGAATCATTTGATAGGAACCTGCTAAGATCATCCCGTTCGAAGACGGGACCTCTGAGGCGCAGTTTTACCCTTTCACAACACTGGTTCAAAACAACTAGTTACACGATAGTCCCGTAAACCTAAGAATGAAAAAACAATGAACTTGTCGCGGGGGACACGGAACAAGAGTTTGAGTTGTTTGCAATGGTAGTCTAGGAACCGAGCGAATTTATATTCCGTCGGTAATAATAATAAGATTACAGTTCAGGTAAAATTGTGAATATTTTATTTCAGATATTCTTTATCTTGAGAAAGAAGCAGAATCAAGTGACGTTTTTGCATGTCTACCATCATTTTGGAATGGTTGCTGTATCTTGGGGTATCATAAAATGGGTTCCAGGTAAGATATCTATTATAAATTTAGTATTGTACCTATAGCAATCCGAACATGATTATGTAGTCCATTTAATTAATTTATATTTAATTTATTTATTTGCATTGTAGGAAAACACATTTATAATAGGTATACAAGTGGCCTTGCGACTTCGTTCGCATAATATCTATTGTTATTTTCTAAGTTTTTGTAAGTACCTAACTTAGAAAACCTAATACCTAATATGGTAGGTACTGTATTCATGGTACTTACTGTTTTTATTAAATTCAGTAGGTAGTAGCTCAGTACAATAACTTTACAATAATTATTGTAATTCCAACAAAAACACGTATTCATGAATACACTACCATATTAGGTAAGTATTTGGAATATTATCACATTTATTTATGTAGGTACCTATTTACGTATGTGACTTTATATTAATAATCTGTCTGTCATGGCATGGCCAATGTACAATGAATAATAATTGATAATTAAGTTACCTATTACAATTCCATGACTTGCAAATGAACCGAAGGTGCTAAACATAATAATGTACGTACGAAATGCTCATGCAAATCAATACGGGCAAGTGTATTAGTTAGTTCGATTGTTTCGGTAACAAAATGATTGCATGATACGCAATATTATTTGTTTGCACTGTGGTGTCACCAGAATACAAACTATGTTTAGTTATTTATTTATTTAGACGACCTCTGTGGTGTAGTGCTTAGGCCCGACTGAGACGCAGAAGGTTGCGGGTTCGATTCCCGCCGCTGTAGAAATGTTTCTATGACCTGCAAGTATTTGTCTTAGGTCGGTGAATTTCTATGTAAGTATAATACCCATAACACAAGCTCTGCTTACTTTGGGGACAGATGAAATGGGCTATTGGGCTAAGTAAAATTTCTGGCATTATTTATTACTTCCAGTAGGTTAGCATCCGTACTAATATTTTAAAACTATTCAATTATCATGGTTTTGAACATAACTTTCACTCAAAACGGGATATTTACCATGATAAACGAAATAAACTCGTGATCATGGCGCATGCAACTGTGCTTAAATATCGGGAAGTACTTCTCACATAATCATGTTTTGAATGAAAATTATAATATTATTAATTCGAAAGCCTATAACAATTGTCTGTATTTCGTTACCTTATCACGGCTAAACAGGTAAGCGAAAATATTGTATTTTGAGGACGTACAAAGGCTACTTTTTAAGTAGAAGTCACGCGTGGGAAACCGCGGGCAGTAACTAGTATTATAATATTGGTAGGTAGTCGCAATATGCTAGGTATACTTTGCAGTATAGCGCTTTTGTATTGCATTCATTGTTTTTAAAATGGCAAAACCATTATGATAGGTAGATTATTATAACATTTTAGTTATTTTTTAAAATAGAAATAAGTACGTACACCCTTATTTTACCAACTGGTCTAGAACCAGGCCCTGATTCAATAATATAAACTATTATATAAATTATATTATTAAATCAGCGTCTGGCAGAAACATTGCGTGACCCAAGAGCCGTCTCCTATTTGGCCCAGCGTATTAGCTTTGCTCAACATAGCAATGTCGCCAGTGTCTTGGAAACGCTGTCCTCTGGCAGTGATCTCGAACAGATGAGCTATCTATAGATCATTTTAAGCGGTCCTTATATATGTAGTGTAACAGTTGTGACATGTGAAACAGTTTAGCCAAACTGTTTCACATGTAGGTACAATTCAGTAATGATTTCTGCAAATAAATGTTTATGATGATTTACTCAGTTCTCATTGAACTTTGTACTTACAGGTGGACACGGTACTTTCCTAGTAACTTTGAATTCGTTCGTGCACATTATTATGTACATGTATTACTTGTTGACTGTGTGGGACGAAAGTTTTAAGAAATCTATTTGGTGGAAGAAATATGTTACACAAATACAAATTGTAAGTACTTATCAATTACTAAGCTTTTTTTCTAGCACTATATTCATCCATACTAATTGTTAAAAGTTGGAAAGTCTCTGTTTGTTACCTTTTCACGATTGAACGGCTGAACGGACCTTGATGGAATTTGGTAAGGATACGTTGCATGGTGTAAGACATAGGTTACTTTTTATTTAAGTACCATGCGTGCGAAACTGCGAAGCCGCGGGAAGCTAGTAGTTAGGAGTATTTTATTCATATAAAATACCATTCATGTTATTAATTCCTACTAACCTATTATATAAGTCCTGTAAAATGCTAACAGTTCGACAGCTATTTATACTAAACCTTGCTCTAAGACAACATGGATTCCTTTCTTATTGTGCTCAAAATATTGATAATAGACGTAATGATATCCTAATTAATATCATCCCACTAAAATACGCTTTCGCCTCTAGATTTTTTCTAGAGTCTAGGGTCTGGGTATTTCTATGTATAATATGTATGTATTTAAAAAAAAAAGTATATAAGTAGGTAGTATATCAGTCATGTGGTACCCATAACACAAGCTCTGCTTACTTTGGGGCCAGATGATGCTGTGTGAAATGTTCGGCATTATTTATTTATTTATTATTTTGTGTTCCTAGGGCCTTTTGTGTATAAAAGACTTAATCGTAAACTAGGCATCTATGGAATTAATTTTACTAATTGTAAAATAACCCTACAACATGCCCTATCTTGTCTATTTTACGAAAAAACTGTTTTGTTATTGTAAAACTAAACAGTTTTTAAATATAAATATATTAAACTTTCAACCTTTTATGTTAAAAGTAGGTTTTCGCTTTGTCGTCTTTCACGTGAATTTGTGTAACCGTTTATATTGTAACTTTGTTTATTTAATTTTATCACTTAAGTTTACAGATTTTTTGTATATTTACCTAAAATAAATA
Source organism: Lampropteryx suffumata (assembly GCA_948098915.1). Classification (NCBI taxonomy): domain Eukaryota; kingdom Metazoa; phylum Arthropoda; class Insecta; order Lepidoptera; family Geometridae; genus Lampropteryx; species Lampropteryx suffumata. The sequence goes on from OX402563.1 coordinate 8,951,523, forward strand.
TATATTGTTAGTCCTTTCCAGCCTGAGACACAAGTTCTCCCTAGTTCGGGCATATTGTAAGCAGTTACCTAAGTATAGTTACCTACGTAATAAGTATTAAGTACTTATGGTAAAATAACAAATATTATTTTCCGTATTCTAGCACTTAGCTCAGCTTAGAAAATACATAAAGATTTATTAGATATTATTAATTCGTAGCGCTCGCACAGCTAAAATATTTGTTACAAATACAAAATTGCCGAACGTTTTGAGTGGTGGCGGTGTTTTAGTACCTACATAGTATTCAGCAAAATGAAGGTAGGTACTTACGTATATTTTATTTGAATGGTGGTTTTTTTTCCAGGTGCAATTCTCAGTCTTGCTTGTACATTTCATTCTACTATTGAAGCCAAACTGTGACTTTCCTCGGGAGCCGGCATACATCATAATTCCTCAGAACATATTTATGGTCATACTATTCGGAGATTTCTACTACCGTTCTTATGTAAAAAAGGCGAAAAAGCCCTAGCTATGTAATTTATTAAATGTTAAATAAACAATAAAACTCAATACCTATTTATTATTATTGTTATTGCTCGAAGGATTTTTTATTTATGCACTACGTACGTTATGCATTTAGGCAGATAGGTATTTCTGAACAAATCTCAAAATCAGAGAACTAAACATAGATTTTCTAAAGTTGCTACTTACATTATTCTAAAAAAATAGAATTATACATTTTCAGATTGAGTCATTTCGGCGCGTTTATGCTCGTTTTTGGAAGCGCGTATAGACGCGTATAGGTATAATATTATGCGCGCCATTTTTGTCAATTTCTAACTTGAAGAAAGTAAGGAGAATTCGCTCTCTGCTTTGTCTCTTAGTTTTTGGCAAATATCAATAACAATTCAAAGTATTCTCACACTCTATTTATTCGTATTTCAGATCAATTAATTAATCGAATTGTTATATGTACCTAGTGCTTGTAAGTATATAGTATTGCATACAACCCTTTATAATACAACCATGTCAATGTCTTTCATATTTCATATTGAGTTTTGACTAGGCACCAGTTCCAGCTGACACGCCGGAGTAAGCGCGTGTGTACGCGCGTTCGGTTTTTGTAACACAATTTGTGGCATGCGTGTAAACGCGTTAGTGATACGAGCTTATCGCAAAAAAAACGTCTGAAACCGCCCTAAAGACACCATTGAAAGGCGTAAGATGGACGTAAACCATTTTTTGAGATTTGGTAGTACGAGTACGGATGTAGTAGTAAGTAAAAACTTCAGTCAAGTTCATTATTCATAATGATTTATATTCGCTGTGCGATTTAGTTCTAATGCGCACCATTCGTTATTGTTTTAATATTAATTACTTACCCACACTATTACTTAATATTTTATACAACATAGCCGGCAAACAAGCATGCGGCCCACTTGATGGTAAGTATGACTTTTCTAATAAGAAAGTTCTTATCTAACTCTGTACAAATAATGTTAGTCTCAACATAGGTTTCTACTAATAAGAGTATGAAATAAAATTATATATGCTTTTATAATAATCACGGTTAACACACAGGTTATAGAATAGATAGGTACATAATTTGTACATTGTTCAGTCCACTCTGTGCTAAGCAGGCAAACCGTAATGAATCCAATACCTTTAACTAGCTCAGTCGCGTAAATAAATTCTGCTTAACGAGATCTATAACATTGGTATGGCTGAACGCATCTATCACGGCTTTAGTGAGACAAAGAGTTGTAGTTGTTCCATCTACCTCATCATCTCTCAAAGGCCTGTTTACATCGCCGTACTGTTTTTTGTTCTGCTTTATAATGCTTATCAGATCTTCGCTGGTTATAGTGGGAACTATTTCTAGATTATTGGCCTGGTTGTCTAACAAGGTTTGGACGTCGTAATGCTCTTCGCCTGTGGTAGCAACAGGATTGTCTTCGCATGTTTTCTGTCGTTTGGCGCGGCGCAGTTTACGCCTTTTGTCTAAGTACGCTTTGGCGACAGTATCCAGTTGAAGGAACAGCACAGTCAGCGGTGTATCTGATATATCGTCCTGTGCAGAATAAGATTTATTAGCGGCTTATTCCCAGAGGTTCACGACTTCATTGTTTTCAATAAAAATAAGTTGATACTTTGATTCCCAACGGGTCCACGACATTTTAAATTTATTAATATTTCCTTTCCCAACGGGTAAGTAATAAAAGTAGGTAACTAAGAACTTACGGAAATTAAGAATCTAATTTCGATAAGATAAGGTAAATATTTGTTTCTTTATGAAATAAAAGACCATTTTCTAGTATGTTTATATAAACATACTAGAAAATGCTATCATAAACTTACATAAACTTACATATATGATAAACTTACTGATTGTTTATGGAAACCAACCTTGCAAATATTTATTTTATGCAGTTTTTGGTAAAAGCCCAAATAGAACAGGCATTATATTCGTTTCTCTCTCGGTGCTTCCCACATCAGCGTGCATTGAGTGTATTTGGTAGAACGGTGACGAACAACTGTGAAATGTGCCGTGCATGAGGAAAACCTCTCTCTCTTGAATTAATTTTCAACCGGCTTTTGATGAGAAAATTATTATACGTTCGTCCTCTTGTGGTCAAACAACACGAAGTCTCTGAATTCTGCAGAAATTTCCATGTCTTTTTCTATGCTTGAAATATATTTTCGAAACGTTGAGACTTGTTTCTCGTTCTGTATAATGAACTTTACATACCTACTATTAAAAGTGGGAGTGTCATTACCAGCATCTACATGTTGTTTTACTCCCTCTTTTGATAAGATTTGTTGAACATTACAGATGCAGCGTGTGGGTTTTTAGACTAAGACTCACTAACTAATTAAATACTCTCTTGTATTTTTTATACTGACTGTACATTAGTTAAATTTCATGGACCTATTGGGAGTTAATGTAAGAATATTTCAAGTTCTATAAATATTGTTCATGGACCCGTTGGGAAACTTAAAACAATAGAACCATGGACCTCTGGGAATAAGCCTTATTAGCGAACCTCAAGTAATCATTTTTAACAACCAAGTTTCATTTGATTTATTTGGTCTCTTTGGGGCTTTATTAGATTAACACGAAATTGAACTATATCAACAAAACAAGTTTTATGAACATTGCGCCAAAGCGTGACGTATCACTTTGTGTATATACTTACTTCATTTGGGTTCACAACCAGTTTAGCTGTTTCTTGTGGCAGGTCCTTGCATATTTGAGCAACTAATATTTTGATTAAAGCTTCAGACACTTGTGTGCTGTTGTCTTTGTCCTGTAATGTGAAACTTTAGGTTTATCCATGGTTTTCTACAGATTAATGACTAGTCATAACTAGTCATTAATCTTTCATAAACCACTTTCTAAACAACAGTTTTTCTATTGTTCCTGCCATGGTATCGCAATTTCAATACTTTAAAGTTTAAAGCTTAATCTTATGTGTCAAAGCAATGTTTTGTGCACTACAAAACATTGAAGAGAAACAGAGAATACTGGCATGGCTAATTGTTTGGCTTTATTTCACTTACATGAGGTACCCAGATGTTCAGTGATATGTTGATGGGATCAATGTTTTGAACATAATGCCACCAGCCTCTTGGGACCAGTAAGACATCACCAGCTGACAGCTCTACCATTCTGGCTCCAGTCAAACCTGAATTATACAACATTGAAATTATTTCAGTCTATAAATGCCGCAATGAAGCCTTTGGCCTTTAATAGTAACAACTCTTATTAACTCGGTCACTATCCCTACTAATATTATAAATGTGAAAGTAACTCCGTCTGTCTGTTTCTTAAGTTTTCACGTCTCAAACTCTGAACCCATTTCCATTAATTTTGGTATAGAGATAGATGGGACCTTGGAGAAGGACATAGGCTACTTTTTATGTAGGTACCATGCATGCCAAGCCGCTAGTAGCCGCTAGCACCTGCTAGTAGGCTATATAGTCAATAGTCAGCTACTGACTTGTACAACAGTAGTAGTAGAAGTATGAACTATTTGGGACTATGATCTTATGAATTCATGTCTGTCATTATCTCACTAATATTAATATGCAAGCTTTTTGAATTATGAATTGATGTACAACATTTCAGGGGGAAACATAGAAAGTTGTAACTAACCACTAAAATCATCTGTGTTTAAAGGGCAATAGAAATTCAATTCACTATAAACACTTGATTCTTCATAAGGCACTCTAGTGGACTTTAACCCAACGGTTTCTGGAGGAAAAAGTATCCATCGCTTTCTGAAAAAAGTAGGCCAAACAAGTCAATGTAATTCTGAAAGATTAAATATTAACTGAATACTGATGATGAATGTATGCAACTCACTTTCCATATACCTGTGCAACAATGTTCACTCCATAAGTGTCCTGGTGTGCTGGTGTGTGAGCCCCACTGCTGCCAACCCATATTGTCATGTCCATAGACCCCTTGTCTGGGAAACCAAATTGGTCCCAAGATACTGCCTAAAATTAAACAATTATAAATCAAACTGCGCTGCAACCATACCAAGTTTAACCAATACTATCAGCATTGTGTTAATCAGGATTGGTTAATCATATTAGCAAATTCAGAGTCTTCATGCATTATAGGTTTTACACATTATAAAGTAAAGCCTATAATGCCATTTACTATATACCTTTTAACCCAATTTTTTATGTGATTTTTTAGTAGAAATAAGAAATATATACAGTAAAGTGACCAACTTTCCAATTTACCAATATGATATTGTGTATCTAATAAGATTGAACGTTTATTACCTTGTATATGTCATTATCAGCACTGAACCACTGGTGGAGATATTTATAGTCAAAATACATCCATTCTTCACTTGATGGGGCTTTATCTACAAAATCTTTAAATGTCATATTTGTTACTTTGCATCTTCGTTCCCAGCAAGGTTCATCTGATAAAAAGTCTTTTTTCATACAGCGAAATGGAATTTCTCTGTCTCCAAATACAGAACACCACTTTTGTAATGACCAATCGCGTAGCGGCCAACCATTTACAAAACCTCTAAAATTCAATGGCACACTAGATTTATTTATTATATTTCCAACGACTTCTTCTGTAAGGCCAGACATTTTCATTGATTTATTATATTATAATATGTATTCTTCGTAGTTTGTGTCCATAATAACAAATAAACAGAGTTGAGTAAAATCTGGTAAGTACCAATAGTTAGTATAATATGTACTCAAAAAAAAAAGTTAACTTTACCTAAAATAAAAATTCGATGTGGTGTTACTTTTACGAAATGAATGGCGCGGGTTAGTTAGCAAACCACCACAGACAGTACTCTACTCTGTGCTGTATTAAGTTGTCTGTCTCTTTGTCTATAATCTAAATCTAAAACTAGTATTATTTTTGTTTGGGAATCAAATATTTTTTATTAGATTAGATTTGGGGTTGTTCACTGTCTTTTTATCCCACCAGGTGGCGCATTAGTGCCCCTGCCCTTTGAATATCGACGAATGGTGTGCGTTGCCCTAGCAAAATGTTGACGAATTTCAGGATTTTGAGTATGCAGATAATAGAGCATTGTTTCGTGTAATTGTGCACGAAATTTCATAATTGTGCGTCCACAGGAAAAAAAGTTATGGACAAAAAACAATCTTGCTAGGGGAACGTTTGAAACGTTACTGCAGCAAGATTTTTTTGAAATAATAGACGTAGCTTAAAAATAGTAAATGGATTGGAAAGCTTATCATTGTGCACGATTGTGCACAAAAATTCAAGTTAGTGCATCCAAGGACTTCCGAGATATTCATGTTTTTGCTGACTATGGCGAAACTTTGATGTCAGTTTACACGAGCTCTAGACAAGTGAGAAAGTCAGATTTTGGCCAAAAATAAGTGCGTTGAGCTAACTCTCTGTGCTGAAATTTTCAGCAATAACAAACGACTATTTTAAGAAATATATCAAAAACCCATTATCTAATATAACCCGGTCTATTTTCATAGACTATTGAAAAGTGGTGCCATAGTACATAACAACGACCACCCTAAATTGTCAGCATTGCAATGCCAAAAAACGAAGAAAATAGTACAATTGCCTGCAGTAGCGCAACATAATTTTGATCTCATTAACTCTTCTGAAATTCATTCTGGCAGCACTGGCCGAAGGGTTAGCTTTGGCTGTTTGTTTTTGTGATTACTGGTTTGTTTTGTTTGTTGACTGCTGCTGTGTTGGGCAAGAATATTTATAATTCAGGATAAAGGTAGGTTACAAACCACAACACACATGTACAAACATACCTAAAACATTAAGTTGTAGTAATTAGCTGTCGGTATCATAATAATATTTTCTTTTGTTTGTCTAAAATATACCTCCAGTTTTCCAGACATTCTAAAGCGAAGATTTTTTAGCAACTGAGTTTGATAATTATAGAATTATTTATTTATATAACAAAACAATGTGCCAACACAGTTAAGGGCCACTCTGTATTATTAAGAAAATAATCCGTCTAAGTGAAATTTATCTATAGTATAAAACCAAAATAATTTTTGTATTAAGGAAAATAATCTGTTATTTTATAATACTGCCTAGTTCATAAGTAATAATGTGTGATTTAGATTAGGTAAATTATTGTGAAAGATGTAAGTACCTAGGTTGATTAAAGTTGATGATGATAAGACAAAGTTCAAAGAAGTCATAAAAATAAATAGCAAATAATTAACAATACAAATAAATAACTGCGGTAACACCCTCATGCGAAAATATTTTTATATAAAAAAAAATATACCTTTAATTTTATATTACATTAGAAATAGAGCATGTTGGTTTTTCAAAAATTTTATCCTGTTAACCTTTATTAACCTATTTTAGTTATATTTATCCACACCATTATAATTATAGTAGAACCATCTATATAATTTTAATGTTAAGGAAAAGGATCTGCGATTTTATAAGAGTAGGTACCTAGTTTCTAAGTAATAATGTTTGAATTAGATTAAGTAAAATGTTGTGAAAAATGTATGTAAGTTGACGCAAGTTGCTGATGGTAAAACAAAGTTCAAAGAGGTCATAAAACGGTATAATTACTAACTGGGTAACTACTTTATTAGAACATAATTTTAGATGAATGTAAAAAATAAATGTACTTATAATATATATTACATTATTTGACTGATAAAGCCTCTCTGCTTTTTTTATGTTTTTATAGGTTACTTTTTAGTAATATTTAACCAAATTTATATATTATCTTATATCTATAGTATAAGCACCTATATCATTTTATGGAAAATTATCTGTGATTCTTATGAGAGCCTATTTAGATACATTAATTAAAGACTTATTGTAACTAATAATGTGAGACAGCGAAAACATTAATATTTTTTAGAGTAAGAGTATTTAAAATTAGAGCATACCTAATGAATTTTTTTGAAGTTTATTTTGGTTTTCATGAAAGTTTTTATTTAGTTATATATAACCAAACTAATATATATATCTAAAGTATAAGCACCTATAACATTTTATGGAAAATTATGTGTAATTTTTAGGAGAGCATACCTTAGTTATTTACTTATTGTCACTAATAATGTGAGACAGAGAAAACATTTATATATGTTCAGAGTACGAATTTAATCCAAAACCCAAAGAGCTACTACCAACTGACCTTTAAGGTTGTGATTTTATTTATTTGATGTGATTTAGCGTGTGAATGATGTTTATTTTAAGTTAATTAGAATGACTAAAATAATATTGTAAAAAAGAAAATTGATATGTGATTTTAAAAATAAAGCAGGTAACCTAAAAGATTCTTACATAAATATTATAATTATGTTTGTCTATATTGAGTACTTTTTGTTTTCCTATCCCTTATTCCATTAACACAAATGAATACCTCAAAAAGTGGCAGCCTACTCTAGTGTCTTGTCAAAAATGACAAAAATTAAAGAATATAAGATTGGCTGCAGATTCGGCCGAACATTCATATATAAGAAACGTTGCGGTACTGTAATGCTAGAACATTTGTACTATGGTAAACATGGTGATTTTTATTATAATGCTGACAATTTAGGTTGGTCGTTGTTATGTACTATGGCACCACTTTTCTATAGTCTATTAAATAGATCGGGTTATATTAGATTATAGGTTTTTAATATATTTCTTAAACTAGTCGCTTGTTACTGCTGAAAATTTCAGCACAGAGAGTTAGCTCAACGCACTAATTTTTGGCTAAAATCTGACTTTCTCACTTGTTTCTCACAAAGTTTCGCCATAGTCAGCAAAACATGAATATCTCGGAAGTCCTTGGATGCACAAACTTGAATTTTTGTGCACAATCGTGCACAAAAATTTTGATTGTTTGTTGTCCATAACTTTTTTTCCTGTGGACGCACAATTATGAAATTTCGTGCACAATTACACGAAACGATGCTCTAATTATCTGCATACTCAAAATCCTGAAATTCGTCAACATTTTGCTAGGGCAATGCACACGACGAATGCCTATAATCATTGATGATTGATATCATTCACAATATTCACATTCATGGTTTTGTCTTTCTTTGCGGCGGCACCACAAACTATAGGATGGGCGGCACCCTCTTCCAAACCATCGTTTGTTTTCCCCTGATTTTCCCATTTCTCGCTCACACATTTTCTGGTTTGTTTTGTTTGTTTATTTTTAAATAAATTATTCACGCCCCCTACAGTGTTTGAGTGTGCTATTGCCAGCCAGTTTTGTTTTAAAAATTAAGCTAATAAAGATCTATGCTAAGTGATACTGATAATGCCTCAGTTATTGCATTGTTATTGTACTAAATAACTTGAATTATATATATATTCTAGCTAAAGTATTACATACGTACGAATACCGGTAGTGGTTCTGCGCTTTGATTAATAAAAACTTCCAACGATGGATACTGAGGAAGTGATTTCCTCATATTTTATCCAAACACCAAGTAAAAATCTAAGCGATGAGTTTCTTGATCTGGTCGACGAATTAAATGATTCTTTGGAATCATTTCGAGTGCCCTCAAGTGTACATTGCGTGTACAATCCAACAGTTTATGCTCGGGTTACTTTAGAAATGTATATCAAAACTTATTGCAACTCCAAAAAACCAATTATGTATATGGGCATGAATCCTGGACCCTGGGGAATGTCTCAGACAGGAGTAAGATCTTATTATTATATTTGCACCATAGATAGGTATCTTACATAGGCGTCACTGCATCGACTGTAGTAGGCAGTCCAGTTTCCCAACAACATGGTCTAGTAACAGGCTCAAAGGTCTCCCTCCATCATAGTCTTACAGCATTTAAAATTCTGTATCAACTGCCCCCTGAAGAATAGACATTATTTCAATTTACGTACCTCACAAATTATTTTATGTTAACAGGTGCCCTTTGGTGAAATAGGGTCTGTTAAAAACTGGTTAAACATACAAGGACCAGTAGATAAACCACCTCAAGAAATAATAACTCGACCAGTAAAAGGTTTTGAATGTCCCAGAACTGAGGTAAGTACATATCTAAGTAAATGTGATAATAAAAGATAGATGATTATTATTTTCAATCTTAATTTAAAATATTAACAATAAATAAATAAATATTAGTGGACAATTCACACATCATCATCTAGTCTCAAACTAAGCATATCATGTACTATCGGAACCAGAAGACTCATAGAATATGAGTACTTATACCTATATTTATGATACTTTTATAATACCCAAAAACACAGAACAAACACCTATGTTCATCACGCAAATATTTGTAGAGAGAATCAAACCCTCAACCTACAGTGCAGAAAGCAAAGCGACTACCGACTGAGCTTTCAGGTACCTATACTTGGTACTTGGTACTTGGTGTGTGGACTGTTTTCCGCAACTAGGCCTCAGGTGGGCCCTTTTTGCGTGACGGGTGGAGGCTGCTACTCCAGCCACCCGATGTCCTCCAGGAAAGCCAGCAGCTCGCTCACGCCGGCGCAGGCTTCCTTGGGTGTCCTCGGTGTTCCAAGGTGTTGAGCTCGTTGGGATTCCACGCTGCTGCACTCCAGGAGCACATGTGCAGCTGTTTCCTCCTTGCTCAAACACCCTCTGCATAGTGGGCTGTCTGTAACGCCCAGTGTATAAAGATGTTTGTTTAATGAGCAGTGTCCCGTGACAATACCGACGATACGTCGTATTTCAGGTACTTTTCAGTTCAGGTACCTATATCTATATTGGAATTATGTTTGTTTACAGATAAGTGGGAAGAGATTTTGGGGACTATTCAAAGATTTGTGTGGAACGCCTGATAAGTTTTTTCAATCAAGCTTTGTTTATAATTACTTGCCACAACAATGGCTAAAAAAGAATGGCTGCAATATTACTCCACAAGATTTCAAGGTGAGACCTGTTTTCAAGGCTAAAAAAATAAAAAATCCTACTTAAAAGTAAAATGTCACCAAAAAATCAATTTAATTTTTCAGATCAGTGAGATGGAAAGTCTTTATAGCATTTGTGACCCTGTTTTCAAGAAACTGATTGAATTGTACGAGGTTAAAATATTAATAGCTGTTGGAAAATTTTGTGAAACCAGAGCACAGAAAGTAATTAAGAAATACTTATGTTCTAATACTATTCAGGTACATTAGGAATTAAACACTAACTACATTATTAATATTCACAGTTCCAAGCATTAAATAATTAATAAATACTATAAAAAACATTTATTTCTCAGGTACTCTATATGCCACATCCAAGCCCAAGAACAGTCAACAATAATGATTGGGACAAAAAAGCTTTAAACTTTTTGGAAACTCACAATCTATTGCAATACTATACTTAAATAAATAAAAAAGAAGAATTGCGATAGTATATTTTTGCCTGAACAGTAAAAATGGTTGATTTTATGAAAAGAGCTCTTGAATTAGCATCAGAAGCATTGATTGCTCAAGAGGTTCCTGTGGGGTGTGTTTTCACCATAAATGGACAAATTATTGCCGAATCAAGAAACTGTGTAAATGCTACAAAAAACCCTACAAGGCATGCTGAAATCAATTGCATTGATATTATTTTAGAGTACTGCACAGTAAATAATGTTGATTACATTACTTACTTCCAAAACATTGTTGTTTATGTGACTGTCGAACCTTGTATTATGTGTGCTGCTGCACTTAACAATTTGAATGTTCGAGAAGTTGTCTATGGCGCCGCTAATGACCGGTTTGGAGGAAAAACTGTATTAGATGTTAGCACCTTTTATAGTCAAACTTACCTATTAACTGGAAATCTTCTGGCTGATGAAGCAATGTCATTGCTTAAGCAATTTTATAAAGGCAGCAACCCAAATGCACCAGATGCCAAAGTAAAAAAAGAAAAGTAGTTGTTAAAAATACTGTAATTACTATAACTATGAGTATGTATCATACATAATGTAATGTATCTATAGCTGATAAGCTCATAATATAATTGCTGCTAAAAGCACCTTTCCTTATTAATTCAATAAACTATTGATTACCTATCATACATGTTTCTTGATGTGATATGATATGATATTTATTTATTTTAGAACTTAAACTTATTTGTTAACAAAATCAATAAAATATTCAGTAGTTTCCACGAAAAAACTTAATGGAACAGTTGATAAAAGTTTTTGAGACTTAATTTGTACCTACGAATTATATTAGATTGGAATGTGTGGTTCTTTCTTGAATTAAACTGGAACATCGAAATCTTAATTTACCGAATAATAAAGAGCTGTCAATGTGACCATTAACTAGGTATTTTATACATATGCACTTCATCATAACAGCCTTTATGCTGAACATAGGCCTCCCCAATAGATTTCCAGGAAGAACGATTTTGAGCCCTCCATCCATCCACCGACTTCCTACGATCTTTACAATGTCTTCAGTCCATCGGGTGGGGGGTCGGCCTACGCTTCGTTTTCCTGTCCTTGGTCATAAACACTTGATAACGTTCAATCCCAACTAAGCATGAGTGAAGTTAATGATTCAAAGTCTATCTTCTAAAAACACACCAGCTAATAAATTGTTTAAATCCGTCAATGAATATATTAATAATGCTAGTTAGGTATATAATTAGAGAATAGAGGGTCAACCTTGTAGTAAATGACCTTTAAACTAAATTTTTGAAAAACGGTGTGTTCAGTTGAGCACCCGAAATATGCCCCTGATGGGAGAACGGGTAAATTTTGCATGATCCGAGCTCCTCTGGTGTTGCATATATTCTATAATTATATTAATGACATAAGATCTTTTTATTTTCTAATTATCTTCATTAGATTAGATTTTTTCTACTCGCTAATAAAGCACTTTAATCAATATAGTAGGTATAAGTACCTGGATGACCGAGCTTTGCTCGGTATAAAACACGGATAAAACGACGTTTTCTAAAAATGAAACCTAGCTAGATCGATGTATCGCCCCCGAAACCCCCTGCATACTAAATTTCATGAATATCGCTGGAGCCGTTGCCGAGATTCAGATTATACATATATAGGTACCTACAATAATTGCTCGTTTAAAGGTAGGTAAGTATTAGATAGGTACTTAAATAAAATTATTTTTAGTTAGGTAGTATTGTTTTTTATATGAAAAGAATATACTTACTTATATTATTTTTTAAGTTTTTTAAACAATGATTTTATTTTAATTTCAGTATGTGGTAGTCCACATACTAAAATTAAAATAAAACAATTGTGTTCAAAACTTTGAAAGGAGCACGACACTCCACTGAAAACTAAAAGAGCACAACGAAGCATTCGAATTTATCCGTCGTACCACTGGGGCCAGAAACCAGGTGTCCAGCGGAACACTCGCTGAAAAACTGTCTCTGAGTTTTCTCGATTTGGTTCATATAAACTTTGTATTGAGGGTTCCATACCTACTACTATGGCGTATCTAAGATGTTTATGACGAAAGTATGAGTGTTCTTTCATTTAAGTACCTATCTTTTTTTCATAATTGTCCTGTCATTCGTGTTTCTTAATTATCATTAAGAATATTGAATTTGTTCGTCTATGCTATGATGATAATTACGTTAAAAATATTCTTTCATCCACCTGGTTTCCTCACTTTGGGCTTCAAAACTTCGTTTTATCCGACTTCAAAAAAGGAGGAGGCTCTCAACTCGACTGTATTTTTTTCAACTCAGAACTCCGTCATTTATGAACCGATTTCAAAAAATCTGGTGAAAGGATATACTTCCCGATTGGTCCCATATAAATTACATAAAAATCGGTTCAGTTGTTAGGTTTTTAACTAAAAAATACTGAAAAAAAATGTCATCCACCTGGATGAAGCGAAATTTTGATATTTTGCTTTTTAAGTAAGTACATGAAGTCGGTTGTCTTTTTAGTTATTAAAACTTAATTATATTTATACAACCGAGTCGGCATCGGCAAGCTAACATAAGCATCTACAGGTTACAGTAACCAAACCACTCACCATCGCAAGTGGCTATAGTCACTAATGAGCGCTTGTAATACAAGAGGTTACAAACGTTGCCGGCTCTATTTTGTTTATACATCCAGTAGACTCACTTGCTCCAGTGCTGTTCAAACCTAAACCAAACACGACAATGCTTGCACAAGGTAGAATACCTGGTACTGTGGTGGTACCCATCAAGACGCTGAAGAATAGGACCACGTCTATCATGATAGTAACACGCGTTGATATTTGTACGGGAACTTGTATATGCGTAGTGCGATTGGCGTTGGCATAAATATTTTTTTAAATAAAGCATCTGGTCCAGTCTGCCAAGTACAAATGGCAGATCAGAAGTGTCTAAAATGAAGCTAAAGACAATTAGAAGTTTTTGAACGCTAGGGTTTTCAGATTTCTAGGCTGTAGAAGGTTACTACGATTTCTTCTTCAGGTTTGATGAGGGAGTAGGTAGGTATTGGGTGACCGTTGATTTCTGTCGGAAGAAGTTAACAAAACTATTCAACATATACCAGTAAGGTAGTGGAGTGTGGCTCTTAGGAATCGTAACTTCAATGTGTTTAGCGTGGCGTGTTTCCATATAAAAACATAGTCATGTTATTTTAGGTCGTAAGTGCGGAAGGGCGTTCCGGTTTTTGTGAGATAAAACATATATAATATTTTTATTATTTATTTGCATCCTATAGAAATATCTAAGCCACTATTATGCATGCGTATTGCTTAAAAGCTAAGAAAGTATTCAGTACCATAATACAAACAAATGTCTCCAATTTATAAGTATTTGAGTAGGTAGGTAGGTATGAAAGCGTTTAATAGTATCAAATAATTAAAAATAAATGTGCTGCTTAATTTAATGGTGTTTAGGTAATTAGATAATTGTAATCATAATGAATACTTATTTCAAACTTAAATTAAAACTCAGTAGGTACAATAGAAATAGAATCCTATTAAATAGAACAGTGATCCAGCGAGATGGGTGGACGACATTATCATAGTCGAGTAGTCGAGTAAAGAGAAGCCTACACTCAGCAGTTGATGATGATGAGGTACTCTACATAGTGAGAACCTTACTTTCCGAGTACCTACACATATATTTTAATAATAAATAATGAAGATCACACAGCATAATCTAGGCCCGAAGGCCCGAGCTTGTGTTATGGGTGACTAAGATATTATTCTTTTCTATCTTTTTCATAGAAAGAAACACCCAAACCAGAGACAAATAGTCACAGATCATACAAACATTTGTCCGGGAAGCGAACCCGCAACCTTCTGCGTCACAGATATCGTCTGTATTTACGACCACTTTGTATGAGTCAGTGGCCAACTCTATAATAAGCGTTCAACAACAAAAATGAAAGCATTAAAAAAAAATGCGGTCACTCATCTGAAAACGGACCTCGACATTTTTAACATTCTGTAAGGAACAACCATCAAGCTTAAAAAACCTTATAACAGATAAACAAAAGTGGAACAAACCATAAATCTATGTGTTATAGGTTAATTATTAAAATATATTTTAAATACAATATATATACTTATATATTTATTTATACTCTACTTTCCATTTTGAGTTAAAACTAGACAATAATACTAATGATCATACTCTTACATACAGATTTAATAATTATTATTTAAAATGAGTAATTCTGTGAAATAATAAATTTGGACAAACCTCACAAAAACAATTTACTACAGATGACTTTGCATTATACTTTATCAATAGCTAGGTAGTTATGCAATTCAATACATACACTCAATGTAATTTATATTTTTTAGGGTTGAAGTCCAATAAGTAACCCTTTGAATGTTATCAAGTCTGTTGTCTGTCTGCCTATCCACCCATAATCAGGGCCTTTGCTCACATACTATTAGACTTAAAGAAGTGGGGTGTATAGTTAGATAGATCTTCATAAGACATTTAGTATGTTTCTTCAGCAGTTTTTTGATACAAAGATTATTCTGTTAAATGCTTTGAAGAGGTAATTATTGATAGGACAAGGTATTGACAAGGTAGGGACCCTTTCCCTACCTTGTAATGTGTCCAAAACATGCATAGATCTTGGACAATGCAGAAGCCAAGTTTTAAAATACATGTTTATAAAAAAAAAGATTTGAATATGGAACGATTTAATGTTCCCTTATACGACTATGTTACCTTTGGGCCATCATTCACCATACTATGTAATTTATCTAACAGCCTTTTAATCTTCTAAATGACTGTTCAGGTTATCCAGGTGTTTATGACATGACATTTTCTTTGAAAATTATAGTGAAATTTGAGTGGGATATTATAATACATAACATTCTTGTTACTATTGATGTTTAATTCATAAACAGACTGCTAGAGTAACTAACAGTGTGAAATTAGGCCTTATAGCCACATTCAGAATGCATAAATCTTTGTTAAATAGTTTCTTTGTCAAATCCATAATGCAACTTAACTATTAATAACTCTGAGTAATAATAATAACTTAATATTAATAACTTAACGGCTAATTTGAAAAATTAAGTTTCCTCATTTGGACTGTGAAAACCATTAACCAAAGGAGGTTCTACATCATTACTCACATCATTTTGTCCATTCATGTGAACTTCATTAACAGTAACATCATCACACACTTGTAACCCCGCACATACACTTGCACTGGAACTGCTCTCACTATCAGAGCTTGAAGAACTATCACTCTCAGAGTCTTCGCTGGAAGATTCCTGCGGTCTCTGGTGCAAATGCTCATTCTCAAGCCTTAACTTTTCATTATCATGTTGAAGTTCACTTAGCTGTTCTTTTTGCTCCTTCAGTTGCTGCAACAAATCATTGTAGGATGCCTCACCTACAAGAATTGATTCAATAGACGACCCTGATGCATCTTTATCTGTTATTGATGTTTCTCTATCAGTGGTCATATTATCTTCATCAATAGGTTTCTGCTTAGAACGTTCAGTTCTTTTAACAAGATTGTCATACTTTGCCTCAAGTAGAAGATATTCTTGGATAAGTTCAGTTTTTGACATATTAGACAAGCGTTCGCTTTGAGCATCTTCATAGACACTAGAAAATTCTTTGGTTAGGTATTCCTCTTCGTCTTCAGGCAAGGAATAGAAATAATTATCCTCAGAGTCAATACTAAAACTGGAGTCACGAGTACGAGCAGAAGGAGTTCTCAGAATATCAAAAGTGTTTTCAGGTTCAGGTTTATGAATTTCCATTAAAAATTGATTGTTATTCAAAGGAGCTTGGGTTTTAGCTAAAACAATTTGGCGAAAGCGGTTGTTTCTCTTCGTTTTCTCATTTTTCCTTTTATCTTGCCATGGCACCTTGACAAATGGTTTAATAAGTTTTCGTTTAAACTTCCCGCGCCTTCTCTTCTTTCTATTGTTATTGATTCCTTCAAAGTTAGGGTTTGTTGGGTCGGCTTTAGATGGCGCTTCAAACGCTTGCAATCGCATCGGGTCGCCATCTTTTCGTGCCAATGTTATGTTATTTTCAACCATTTATAAAAATGTTCGGATTTTATCAAGATTACAGACCTAATTTATAAATACGAACTTACAGATAGTACTTTTTATAGTGTAACGATTCTTTAAATTCACAAAACCGTCCGTTCACAATGCAATCAACAAGGAGAATACACTTACAATACAACGCAACGCAATCAACTCAATGCTCTCAACTCAAAGCTCACCACGGCGTAGAACTACAGTACAAGTACAACACATGCACGCACACACAAACAAGACAAGGCAGGCAGGCGCTCCCGTATTATTATTATACTCTTTGGGCAGGCGCTAGGCTAGGTCCTAGTAGCTACTATTAGTTATGCTGTACGCTGGGTTCTGTGTATAGTCTTTCTCTATGGTTCTGTGTTCCCAACACTAGGACCTAATTTAAATACACGAATGTCGGATTAATACAATTCTTACTCATTATAAAAGTTCTCTCTTTATTTGAATGGATTAACAAATTATAATTCAACTACGTCTTGAGATTTTTGGTGAGGTATTCTCAACTATCGAATTGGAAATTCATAAACCTCTGTACACATTTTATTGTCAGAATTGGGTCCTGCCTGGGATACTTGCAATACCTAACTACCTTCAAGACGATCGATAGTAGGTACCTGCCTAGATTAAGAATTTTCTGAAGCCAAATAAATAAATTTACATTGTGTTCTCCACAATGTAAATTTATTTTATATTTACTTAGATATTTCACAAACAGTAAATCGAATCATATCAAAATATACCTGTTCAAAAAAATCAAAAGGACAATTTGAAATAATTTTCTTATACGCTGGTGAATCTAGGTGCTGGTTTCTCCTAATCCCAGTTCAAGAAGAATCGAGCCTGAAACCCGTCTGATCTCTGCGCTTTTTTTCGCTTTTTCGAGTTATTTAATTACGTTTTGACTGGCTTGTCAGCTCAGTTGGTAGTAGCTCTGCCTTCTGCGCTGAAGGTTATGGGTTCGATTCCCTCCCAGGACAAACATTAGTGTGATAAACATAGGTGTTCGTTCTGTGTCTGGGTGTTATAAAGCATCAGATGTATGTACATATTTAAAATTATATAAATTTTATATCAGTCATTTAGTCACCAGAATACAAGCTATAGGTTTAGTTGTTTGGGACTTATGCCAATTGATAGATGTAACACGTCGCTTGGGACTTTGTTATAGAAACGTACACATTGCCTTATAAAAGATACTTTAGCGAGCCTAACTATAGGATGGTTGTGAATTTAGTAAATTGCTTTTACGGTACGGTACGCTTTTAGTAAATCTGCGAAGGGTGGGCAATAGTGTCCTATAGTACTGTTACGAGCCAGTTGAATGATAAATTATGAAACCGCTTGATTTTACCATATAATAACTTTAATTTCAAAGTTACCACACACAGAACTTAATCCACTGATTCTATTAGTTAACTTCCAAATAGAACACTGTAAAAGTCACAACACCATAACACAACTGATAACACTTCGAAACTATCGCACTTGTATCACTTGCTTAGCCGAGAATAGACTGCCTGCATCTGCAAACGAACCGGAACGCGCTCAAATGTTCGCTTGCAATAGAGAGATATTGCTATCTCGTTCACTCATATTCATTCGATACGTGTACTTTGTAGTTTGCATCTACTCGATACCAGATGGCGTTGTAGGTGAATATTTAATGCGTCCGCCTGCCAACAGATGGAGCTATGTATCGGGCGCAACACTATCCCCTCCTAAGACATGCTCGTCCCGAGCATCGTTAGACCCGTAATATTGCGCTAGTCGATCCACATGGACAATCTTAGGCTTGCCTCGTAGCCCCTTTTTAATCCGGTACGTGACATCGTTGATCCTGTTCACAATTCGATATGGCCCGTCCCATTTTGCCTGCAGTTTAGGACACTTTCCTTTACTGCGTACAGGGTTATGTAACCACACCAGTGATCCTTCACTAAAGCCCAAGTGGTTTAATTTTCGGTCATATCGAGTCTTCATTTTTTCAGACATTTGTTGGCTGGATTGGCGAACGTGTTCGTGTACATCGTTCAATTTGTTGCGAAGGTCACTCGCGTACTCTGTTATATTGCGCGGAGACTGAGGAGGAATGCCTGTTATAAGGTCTGCTGGCAACCGTAGTTCTCTTCCAAAGTTCGCCAAAGCTGGAGTGACACTTGTACTTTCGTGAACTGCACTTCGATATGACAGTAAAAACGGTTGAATGTGCTTGTCCCATTCGGTCTGCTTGTTTCCCACTACTTTTGCTAGATATCTCTCCAGCGTTTGATTGAACCTTTCAACCATGCCATCGGATTGTGGCCGATAAGAGGTGGTTCTTGTCTTATTACCCATCACTCGACATGTTTCCTGAAATATTTGGGACTCGAAATTCCTCTCTTGATCGCTGTGAATTTCCAAGGGTAGGTACTCCAAAACGACAAAAGACCTCATGAACTAACTTATCGGCTACTGTCGATGCTTCTTGGTTTGGGATTGCAAAGACCTCCGGCCACTTAGAAAAATAATCCATAACAACCATGAAGTACTTGTTTCCATTTTCTGTGGTAGGGAATGGTCCCGCAATGTCCAAAGCTATCCGCTCCCATGGCGCTCCCACGTTATAAATCTTTAATGCACCTCTGCTGCGTGTATGGGGTCCTTTCACTGCTGCGCAACTCGTGCATTTTCAGCACCAGTCTTCCACATCATCTCTGCAATAGATCCAGTAAAATCGCTCACGTATCTTCAACAGAGTTCTCTTTACCCACATATGCCCCCCGGAGCATCCTTCATGGTAGAGTTTAAGCACTTCAAATACTTTAGCCTTTGGAACAACCATTTGCAGATAACAGTGATCTCCGCGAGCATTTTCCCATTTACGGCACAATACTCCATCGTGGATAACCAGACTGTCCCATTGTGCCCAGTAGTTTTTTGTTGTTGTGCTCATTCCAGCCACATCACTCCATACAGGTTTAGTAGTTCCAGCCCTTATCCATTCGATGATTGCCTTAATATCTGAGTCATCCGTCTGCGCTTTCTGCAGGGTTTCCTTCCACTCATCACTTAGATCCGTGCTCAACATTCTGACGGGTACCACTTCTTTGGACTCTTGTTTTACACAATGTTTACATTCTTCTGGACAAGGTCTTCTTGACAATGCATCCGCATTACCGTGAGATTTTCCACTGCGATGCTCAGTTTCATAGTCAAACTCCTGTAGCTGTTCAATCCACTTTGCCACTTGTCCTTCAGGATTTTTGAACTGTAGCAGCCATTTCAATGCAGCATGATCCGTGCGTAGATGAAATTTACGCCCCAGCAGATATTTATTGAAATGCTGCAAAGTTTTTACTATTGCCAATAGTTCCCTTCTTGTGACACAGTAGTTTCTTTCCGGTTTGGATAAAGCTTTGCTGAAGTAAGCTATCACGATCTCTTGATCTCCTTTGCGCTGGGACAATACACCTCCAATACCAGTATTACTAGCGTCTGTGTCTAGGATGAACTTGTTTTCGGTATCAGGGAAACCAAGAATAGGTGTATCACACAGACGCCGTTTTAACTCTTGGAAGGCAATGTCGCATTCTTCGTCCCAGCTGAACAAGCGTTTCTCCTCGGTGAGTTTATGCATGGGCTTAGCAACATCAGCAAAGTTTCTCACAAACCGTCGGTAATAGGAACACAATCCTAGAAACGCTCGGACTTGTGTTTTATCCTTTGGGATCGGCCAATCCTTAACAGCGACGATTTTCTCCGGATCAGTTTGCACACCATCTTCTGAATTAACGTGCCCTAAGAAGCTTACTTGTCGTCTGAAAAATGAGCACTTCTTCGGACTCAATTTAAGATTGGCTGTACGAATTTTAGATAGTACTCGTTCCAGATTTTGAAGTTGGTCTTCAAACGTACGTCCCACTATAACAATGTCATCTAAGTAGACAAGGCAGGCGTCTCCAAATAATCCAGCTAGTACCATTTCCATCAACCTTTCACAAGTTGCAGGGGCATTGCACAACCCGAACGGCATTACATTAAATTGCCACAGACCCTTTCCCGTAGAAAACGCCGTTTTCTCCTTATCTTT
The DNA here is from genome assembly GCA_948098915.1 of Lampropteryx suffumata. NCBI lineage: Eukaryota > Metazoa > Arthropoda > Insecta > Lepidoptera > Geometridae > Lampropteryx > Lampropteryx suffumata. Next base: position 8,972,516 of record OX402563.1, read on the forward strand.
AGGGTCTATTTCAACCTGCCAGTAGCCGCTTTTTAAGTCTAGGGTTGTAAACCACTTAATCCCTGTCAATGTGTCCAGTGTGTCGTCAATTCTTGGAAGTGGATAACTATCTTTCTTCGTTACGTCATTAAGTCGACGATAATCCTTGACTAATACCACAGGAGAGCACCAGGGACTGGAAGAAGGTTCTATCACTCCATCGTGTACCATTCCTTCAATCATAGTCTCCACTTCCTTTTCTTTTGCGACAGGTAATCTTCTTGGTCGTTGACGAATCGGTGACTCGTTACCGGTGTTTATGGTGTGCTGAACCAGCCCAGTCTTTCCAATGTCAGCATCATTCGAAGAGAAAATATCAGCATATCGATGTAACATCTTCTCAGCCATTGCAACTTCCTCTTCAGAAAGATCTTTGCGACAATCTTTCAGCAATGATGACACTTTGTACACAACACACATTGTCAGTAGACTTTTCCTGAGGAGCCTCCTTCCATAAAGACTTCTTCTGTGCCAAATTTTAGAATCCCTTGATTTACGTCGATCTCCGCGTGGTGTTCTCGCAAGAAATCCAAACCCAGAATGCACTCATCAACTATGTTGGCAATGATGACGTTGTGATCGTAAGTTGTCTCCCCTATTTTCATTTCCGCCTGCTTCTCGCCTTCAACGGATATGTGCTGGCCGGTTGCTGTCACGAGCTGAACTTTGTTACATTTGCGGGAAAAGTCCCCAACAAAGCGATTCGTTGGGAACTCACTACTGTACGAGAAGCACCAGTATCCAAAGTCATTTTACAGGTCGTTCCATTAATTTGGCCTTTGATGATCAGGCTGTTCCCATCGTGGGCTTGTGAGATCGAAACTCTTAGGGCTTTATCAATACCAGCCAGCACCCGCCATGCGGTCCTGGCGTTTACTCGTTTCCCTGCTGCTGGGGAGCGGAAGTGCTCACCACCTGTCCTTCTTGAGATCTGTCGTTACTCTCTTTGTTTCTTTTCGGGCAACTGGACCTCAGATGACCCTTTTCTCCACACCCATAACATTTCGGACTGAACTTTGGACGACCGTCGCGGCTTGGCTCCACCACTTCTCTGATGCGATGTGCTCGAGTGTCCATCCGTACAGCTTCCACCTCCAAAGCATGGGCCAAGGCGTTCTTTATAGACTCGTGATGACCAAGTCTCACAGTAGCTCTGACTTCCAAATCTCGTATCCCATCGAAGAATGCCTGAACCAAGTTCCCATCGATAAGGGCAGGTGAAGATTGGAAAGCCTTCCAAAGCTTTTCTATTTCCAGGGCCCACTGCTGCAGGTTCTCCGAATTACGCTGAGTCCTGTCCTTTAATTGAGTGCGGAAAACATGTACCAGATGTGCGTCACCATATCGAGATTCGAGTGCCTCCAGCAGCTGCTCATAACTGACGTTACTTCCCAGGGCCTCCAAAACACTAAGTGCTTGGTCACGCAAGGCTAATGTTAGTGCAGTCATAGCCTGCGACTTCGTCCATCCGTTTGCGTTTAGAACAGCTTCGAACTGAATTTTATAGGCGGACCACGAAGAACCTCCATCAAACCTTAAATCCTCGCGCTGACGATTAAGAGACCACAGGAGCAATATCTCTATCTTCAGATTTCAGCAGATCCACAGCTTTTTTTACACTTGCAATCTGGGTTTCTGCTTCAGAAATCCGGCTTTCATGGTGCTGGATTTGCTCCTTTACTTCCTGAAGTTCTTTGCCAATAGCTCCATGCAGGTCCTTTATATGGCGAGTCTGTTCCTCCTGCCGACGAGCCTGTTCCTCTTGCCGGCGAGCCTATATTTTCGTATTTTTGCATATTTTTGGAATTTTTTTGGCACTTTGAATTTTTGGTCCAGGAATGTATTAAATCTGAATGATGTCCTTTGTACTAGATACTAATAATTTGCATAGCTGGTAGCACTATGTATGTGGATTAGAATCGATCGACATCCAAAACGTAAACAAGAGCGACATGAGCACTCTGTCCTTGTGTTTAAAAGCAAGACTGACAGTGACATTATAATCTGAATCTGGTATTATTCTGACGTACCTACATAACGTGACGCGCGCGACTGACTACTGACTGGTATACCTACTGTATGTTGTATGTATTGGATTTGGATTGGGTTTCCGGATTTTCGTTTAGTATTTTGTTTGATTTGTTCGCATCCCACAAGTTTAGGAAGGAATACAAGGAAACTTTATTGTATTGTACAACCATTCGTTCGATGGTTATAATATAAATCGGAAAGAAGAATAATCTACTGAGCAACAAGCTAAAGATTTTGAATGTGTATAGTGGATGTGGACAAATATTTATCGATTGCACGTAATAAACAATTTTTAATTGTTATCCATGGCTGATGATATTGTTTTTGAGTTGCTACATTCTGAAATAATTAACTATGCCCTTGAACAATCAAATGCCATTGTGGATAAAAAGGTAGGTACATAAATGGTATACCTACTTTTAGACTTGAAGTTATGGAGGTAGGTACTAATAAATGGTTCATTTGTACCTCAACATTGTATGTATTATTGTGGTAAACAGCAATGCATCTCTGGTTTTCTAGCAAATGCTTGGATTGAGTAATATACCAGCAAATAATTTTTTTTGTTCTTTATGAGGTGGACCTTTCAGCGGTTGAATACATTGGATTTGCTGCTGGTTACAAAATTATGGAAAGGCTGACAAGAGAGTGGCCTAGATTTAAAGATGAATTGGATACAATGAAATTCATTTGCACAGATTTCTGGACATGTATCTACAAAAAGCAAATTGACAATCTAAGAACAAACCATCAAGGCGTTTATGTTTTACAAGACAATGCATTTCGATTTCTCACAACTTTCTCCAATGGTCACCAATATTTGGAATATGCTCCCAGGGTATGTGTTTTAGTGAGTGAGTAATAGCCTCACTCCTTAACGTTTACTTTAGTTGATCTTTAACATACATTGTTGAAAATCTATATTAAAGAGTAACTTAAGTAACCATCAAGGATTGAGTGCATATAACTATCATAAAAACATTTTAAGCTCTGCTTTTCTTGGTCTTATGCTAGTAGATATATCTAGTACTGTATAAATAGTGTATAAATATATAAGTGGTCATTTCATATAACACCAATTAGCCCTAAAGTATTTATATAAATGTTTTTGTGGAACACCTCATAGTTTTGTGAAAAACAATGCTATGTGATGCTTAAATCTGCTGTGTGAATACATAATATAAACTTTATAATTAGGCACATAGATAGGTACCTTACTTATGACGAAAAATAAGAAAACTGAAATATCAGTTTACTGAGACTTTGCTTTACTGAGGGTACTTTGACCTGACCTATTGAATACATAGGGAAACTAGAAATATACATACATTTCATTATCTTGATAACATACAATGTTATCAATAATGATATATAGCAGATAATGAAAAAGGCTTATTTATCTATTATTTTCTGAATAAAATGTATCCCTGTAACATATGTTTTATATTGTTTCAGTATGTGGCATATACTTGCGGCCTAATAAGGGGTGGTCTAGCTAATTTGTGTGTTAACAGTGTTGTAACAGCTGAAGTACAATCCATGCCTTCATGTAAATTCCATATTCAGGTCCAAAGATCATAATCTATTGATATTAAATAAAAAAGTAAGTAAATAAAATGTATTGCTATGTGTAACGGTTGAGTTTATTTATTGCAACCTTGAAAAAATAAATGGCCCCAAAGGGAAGAAAACAATTATTTATGTTTCAGCCGAACCTTTAGATTGAGATTTAACACCATTGATCGTTATAGTTAAGTCGCCAGATGTCGCCGTCCTCATACACCACCTCTTTACTTGACCTCCTTGAATCAGCACCTGCTGCCTTACAAGTCAGTATGGAAAAATCGTCAACGATTTAAGATTGTGTGGGTCAAGCTTTGGCTGAAACCTAAATAACTATTTATTTCCCTTTGGGGATGAAATGGTTCTATTTAGGTGTTCAAGCATCTGCTTGACCAAGATTAAGACATGTTTACATTTTGACGATGCTGATTGTGTACTGATAGTAAGTTATAGAGAGAGAGATTATGTTTAAATCAACTTTAGCAAAGTAGATTTTTAGTAATCTTGATAAATTTTTCTTTAAAAATAGGTATTATTTTATTTGGTTTATATTAAACTTAACTGCCGAGAAACACCGAAGTGTTGGATTACTACTCGTGTTTTAACTAGCTGTTATACCACAGTGTTTTATGATTTCCGATTCCCGCGTTTCAGGACTTGTTCTATGGTTATCATTTATTCAATAAACTGTCCGAGGCAACAGAGGCTCGAAAGCTTCCCGCTGAGCTGGTGATTCCCGCCCCTTTAAGTGATGTGCGAATCCAGCCTTCTATTACAGTGCGTGACGCTGCCCTTATTTTGCCTCTTGTAGTTGTAGACCTATATAATACTGTTGAGATTATTTTGACTTTGGCGTCTCTGATGTGATAATTTAACAAAAGTACAATCCATTGGGTTTTCGTTTTCAAACAGTTGATTGGCGGTGATATAGGCAGAATCTGTTTTGGAGCCGTACTTTGGCCCTCAAATTATTTCAGATCCAAGGTCAACTAATGAGCTTGTACTCATCTCAAGTAGTGTTAGGTCATGTAAGTACTCTCCTTCCCGAGGCTAGCAGGAGTAGAACAGATACTTGAAATAAGCTGTTGCTGTCAAAATTGTATAAAGGTAGGTACTCTCATATAATAAACATTTATTAGATCAACTACAAACAAAAAAAAGTCAGGTACTTAGCAAGTTCACAAAGCTATGGGTACTTTATGTTACAAATACGAGGTCTTCTTACTTTTGAATGAGTTGTGTGAATACTTTTGAGAATGTGTTAAACCAGAGGATGGTTATTTTATAGAATCAGCTTCAGTGAGCACGCGAAGGTAATCACAATTGACTTGATGACGTTTATAGTCTTAGGTGCTTAAGTTTTACCACTCTGTGTAGGTAGGTAACATAAAAATTTAGTAACATTTTGCGGGGCACTAGTTCTGCCACGTGGGCCAAGCCGATTTATACATATGTCTTCTGTTGTCTTCTTTATACTAATTCCTTATTAAGAATTAAGAATTTTGATACTGGTGGCAATTCGGTTCGGTTCGGAATTGTCTAAAATATATTTAGTTAGTCATAGCATTTGTATTTAAAACCTATTCGGTTGGTACCATCTAACTAATTTAGGCACGCTTAATTAAGTAAAATTAAATTAGGATAAGTTGGTAGCAGCAGAATGCCAAAGGTTAATTTGACAGTTCATCAAAACCAAATTTTAGCTAAAATTAGTTAGGTTGGTGTCAACAGAATTGAGGCCATTGTCTTGTGACCAATGTTTGACTAGTGTGGTCCAGCCCGTATTCGCCAAACCTGCAATTGTAAATTCTCTGAATGAAATAAATTTAACAAACTAAAATTATGTGGCTTTAAATGAGAATTTATATATTTCACATTAACTTATTAAACAGAGTAAACTTGTTTTCTTACAGTTTTCGGATAATTTGAAGAAACATTTGAGACAAAAACCACTCACAGTATAGCTTTTGACGGCTGCAACAGAGTTTTGCAGCTCTAGTAATGATGTTGTCATATCTGGAGAAGCTTTGGTTTGGAAGCGCGCTCCATTAAATGGCGACAGGTTTATCAACGGTGGCTTAGAATAAAAAGGAATGCAATAACTCTCTATTATTTATGGTATAGATTTTGTAACCGCATGTCTCACCAAGAAGACAAACTATTCCAAACCTGGCCTGCTCGAAATTTACTTCTTGTTTTGTTCTTTTGTATAAGGATGCCGCTGGGTTTGTTCTGTTGGAGCAGTTTTCGCTCTCGAGTTCGCGGTCTCGGCGGTTATCTTTGAAATCTGTTGGGGCGCTGAAAGTTTTTCTGGGCGGAGATATTTCACATAGTTGCTTCCTTCGACCGAATATCAGATTGTTGTTTATGGTTGGGTTTTCTATAGTTTTCAAGAAAAAGCTTGTGCACGCCTACTTCTTCCTTGATAAGATTAGACATTTCTAATTTGGAGACGATGGGATACTACACACGCCGCCGGCACAATTAGGGGAACACAAGCAAATGTGGAATTTTTCAATAATTTTGGTTTTTTTATTTTTTTTTTCGGTTTATTTATTTTTATTATTGTTTGCAGGTTGATAAAAACAAAGTTAAAATCTTTAATAGCTTTATTTTCATATAAAATAAAATAAAAACCAATAATTACAGATTTAAAATATAAAATTAAACAAAACGTAGTACTGTTTTTAAAGCTTACATGTTCATAAAAAAAAATTAATAGCGCGTATTGCTTCCACGGGCTCTAGTAAGAGCCTGGATACGTTTTCCCATGCTCCCAATGATGCCATTAATAATTTCTTGGGGCAAATGGTCCTACTCAGTGACTAAGGCTAATTTCAGCTGTTCAGTGTTCCTGGGAGCTGAATTTTTTTGATGAACCCTTCCGATAAGGTCCCAAGCGTGTTCTATCGGATTCATATCAGGATTCATAACGTGCTGGCCAATCCATTTGTGTTATGACAACGTCATTAAGGTAGTCGCACACCACGCGCGCTGTATGGGGCCGAGCGTTATCTTGCACTAGTACAAAATCATCGCCTCTAAATGGGGCAAAGGGCATCATGTGGGGATCCAGGATGTCTAAGATGTATCTGAGTGTAGTCAGAGATCCATTTTCGATAGCAACCAGCTCCGTGTGTGCTCTCAAACATATGCCTCCCCACACCATAACGGAACCTCCACCATATGGCACTGTTTCTGTAAAGCTCGCTTGATTATAGCGTTCCCCTCGATACCTTCACATCCTCTCCCTCCCATTTATGGAGTTAATGCAAAAACGGCTTTCATCTGTGAATAAAACTCGTCCCCACTCTTCTGTCCAATCACGGTGCCGACGAGCAAACGCTAGTCTGGCTACTCGAAGACTCACCTCAAGTTTCGGCGCTTTGGCTGGCACGTATGACTTCAGTTCAACTTCCTTCAGACGTCGTCTCACTGTCCTTTCACTAACGCGCACATTACGGACTTCTTCCAAGACATTTCGGGTCTGAACAGCAGTTTGACGACGGTTTCTCAAGGTTTGCACCTTTATAAAGCGGTCATCTACGGTGTTGGTTGCTCGATTTTTGCCTTGTCCCCGTCTCCGCACGTAAGACCCTGTCTGCCTGTATCGTTGCACATTGCGATAGATGACAGATACCGATACACCTAATGCAAGACTCACTGAACGGTAGGTGTGACCTTCTTCGATCATTGTTACAGCTCTGGCCACTTCAGTTGCAGGTAAATCACTCATTTTATATTCAATACAGTGTATTGTTCTCAAAAGTTCAGTAGAATAATATGAAGTGACTTTAAACCATTTAAACAATATTCCTATTGAGAGCACTTAAAACTGTAAAATCGTCAACAAACACTTAAGAGGTATAATTATTGTTAAAACATTGGAGAACGGCATTTTTTATCATTATGTTATTTCATAAGAGGGTAGCAATAAAAAAAACTAAAACCACTTGCAGAATCACGCAGAAAAGTTAAAACAAACCATTTTTTGTTCTTGTTCCCCTAATTGTGCCGGCGTGTGAATGAAGCGATTCGTGTAAATATTTATTGCGAGATCTGTAAAAAGCTCGTCTTTGTTGTATGCCTGTATGGTATCGGCGCGTCTTCCACTCACATACTGCAGTAAACTATCTGAGGTTTTCGTGAATTCGTAGTCAGAGGCTATGAACTTTTTCCCTGTGAACGGTTTTGCTTCTGGTCGGCCATTATCGTAGATATTTTGGAAGTTCTGGCGCCGTTTCAGGAGCCCAGGTGGCTACTCCGGGGCATTAATATAGTTTTTCCAGGGTAGACTGTTTATTTTCAGGTTCGAAAACACTGGGGTCGCTTAAAATTTTTTTGGACCTTAGTATATTTTCAGTCCTCAGTAATTTTGGGAATCTAGTTACTGACAGTCTGCACCCTGTTTAGCTAGTGTACAGGAGAGGCAACGCAATCTTTGGCTTCAAAAATGTTCAATCGTCAGTAGTTCAAAATTATATGCAACTAAGTCCTCACTTGGTTCGGATATAGTCTCAATTGTATTGAATCATGGAGCCTGCCATGGTGTTGGTTCTCGATCATGAGGGTCTTTGTTTTCATGTGAAGCGACCTCGCATTCTTGAATGTCATAACCTTGTGATCTAATTTCAAATGACTCGTTTAAGTTACAGTTTTCACTTTCTTGCTACTTTCTTGGTCTAAATAACATTCTATTCCCACTAGTTCAGTTGTCCGGTTCAGTTGACTGAACTAGTGAGATTTCTTTTCTCGTTTGTTCAATCGAAAATAAGACTAGCTTTTGCACCTTGTTACATTTATTATTATTAATAAAAGAAATCGAAACCAGTTGGTTAGGTTATGTTAGAGTATAGAAAACAACGCGCAAGGCGAACGAGCTTGCCGCGGCAGCGGCCGCCGAAGCGCCAGAAGAATATAGTTCATTCATTTTAGCACAGAAATCGAAACCGCAGAGCACAGAAATATTTTTTTCTATTTCTGAACTGAACAAACGAGAAAAGAAATCTCACTAGTTCAGTCAATTGAACTGGACCATTGAACTAGTGGGAATATACGTAAATAACTGTTGTTTGAGTTCATTAACATTTTCAGTCTGTTTGGCGGTAATATCAACCAATTGACTGAACATCTCGTTCTGTCTCTTTAATATATCTACGAGTATGTTCCCGGCGTTTTACTGGCTGACCTTCTGTTGATACTGTATTTTGTGCTCTGTTTCTCTTGGGTGACGAAGAATAGGAAGAATAGGAATCTTCTTTCATCGATAATGAAGCGTCATGCCTTGACAGGAGTCTTGGCTTTAGACGTTTGACAGTATTCGTAAATTTAATGTAGTATTCGCCCTTGTGCATTTTTTTCCATCGTCAAATGTGGCGCGTAATATTATGGATTGTCCGGTCCAAATTAAACTGATTAGCTTTAATTTGATATATTTGAACTTCCGTTCTCTTACACATAACATAACACCTCCATCGATCGAGAGGTTCAGCTTTAATTAAGTCTTCGAATGTTGTAAGTGACATGTTTGTCGCACTGAAACAAACAAACATAGTCAGTAGACTCTGTGCAACCGAGACGTCAGCTCAACAGCGAACATGTCAGCGGGGTAGCCGGCACGTTATATGAGCAGTCGACATGCCCGCTGGGCAGCCGAGACGCCAGCTGGGCAGCTGACATGCCAGCTGAGTAGCCGAAAAAACCGACGGAGCAGCCGACATGCCAGCTGAACAGCCGACAGTGGTATGCAATGCATTGACGGCTGTTGCTTAGGCTAATGTCGATTCAGTTCGAACGAATTAAGCAAAGCGTAGCGTTACTGCATCTAGTTTTTTTAGCGAACTATTGCATCGTATTATTATTAATATAAAATGTGAATAAGCATAGCGGACTTGCCTGGATTTTCGGTTTTTTTTCGAGCTTAGGTACGCACGATGTTCAAAAGCGTACTGGCAAAGAGTATGCAATATAACGACCTCTGTGGCGCAGTGGGCTAAGATCCGGCTGAGACGCAGAAGGTTGCGGGTTCGATTCCCGCCGCGGGACAAATGTTTGTATGATCTGCAAGTATTTGTCTCGGGTCTGGGTGTTTCTATGTATAATATGTATGTATTTACAAAAAAAAAGTATATAAGTAGTGTAACAATCATGTGGTACCCATAACACAAGCTCTGCTTACTTTGGGGCCAGATAATGCTGTGTGAAATGTCCGGGGTTTTAAAAAAAGAATTTTATATATATATAAGATAATATAATGCGTACTGGCTTTGCTAGGCAGCCGACGCTCTGATTCAAAGAGGTCAAGTAAAGAGGCGATGTATGTGGACATCGAAATCGGGTTACTTATCGAGTAAACTTATGTGATACCTAGCACGATATTCAATGGTGTTATCTCAATGTGGGACAAGCAGAGGCTCCTCAAATATTTTTTTTTCTATGTTAGATATTTTTGCCCTCTCCTTTTCCAAATTTAAACATCAGCGAACAACTGCTATCTTTATATAAGTTGTTTAATGTTTAAATCAGTTTTTTTTTTAAAACCGTTTTCCTTTTCATAATGTCTGCAATATTTATCTTTGCATTTTTTAATCTTAACTTATTAGTGGAAACTTAATTGGATTATGTAATATATTAGTGATTTAGTTTATAAGTACTTATCATTGTTTTTTGTTTTTCAAAATAAATAAATAAATATTGACAAATCTTTCGAATTACCAAAAAGAGTGACTGCCTACCTTGTACCGGCTTGGCTGCCATCCATTCCCCCACAGGAATAAAAGAAAGAGATAATCTCTCGCAAATCGTCAAGCATGAGAGCAAGCATATCAAGAAGAAAAATGTTAATATTGTTACTAGAGTTACTAAAACTTACTAGAGATGTGAGTGCACGCACATTCTTTTTAGCCTAAACCTTACTGGTGTCCAGCGATATCTGTCGATATAGCTCAGCGTTGTTTGACCTTGATATGTAGGTACCTATCCAACTCTCTTTATCCAGGGATAATTAGGTTATGAGTCACTGCAGATCAGAAGGTCTCTCGCACTAGCTAAATTCACTATTGACCTATTGAAAGGCAAAATAAACTGCGTAACACTCGTCCGAGTGTTTCTGAGTCTGTACCAAATGTCCACACGCAGAGCTACCTGCGAGCGCGTGTCCCACGGACCCTGGCGCGCACCTCTGGACGTACACTCCATCGCCGCCAGAGCCTCGCGGATCGCTCGCTCTCTCTGCTCGAATCCATCACCATCCTCACCGGGGCTCCACACTGATCTATTCGTGAGTGGTATGACTGTCTTGATGCATGAGTGTAAGAAGATGTTTAAAGTGGGCTAGGAAGTCTAATATAAGTTTCTAACCTGGCATAGATTGACATTACCGTATAATCTTATGTCGATATATTTTCTTAAACCACTTGAACGTCCGAGCTGCTGGAGCAGTCCCAAACTTTTTTGCCTAGAACGTCCTGGCTGCTAGAGCAGCCCAGCTGACCTGTGACTTTTGTGTGAATTTCTGTTGTCTGGCATCTAAAAGTTGCCCTAAAAGCGGTATTAGATGACTCTTTAATCAAATTGGCGTATGGTAGAATCAAGAAAACCATACCTGGCAACAAAAATATTAAAAATAATTTATTTATTTGTTTATTTGTTTGGGTTTGCGTTTTCTGAAGTGAGTGCGTGCGGCAGTTGTTTAGACTGTTTGAAATTGTTTTATTAGTCCTATTTATATTAGTGTTATGTATCAAAGTAATCCTCAGGATTATTTCTATTGAAATATTTACAAATATTCTTGGTCCATCGCCTGATGGCAAAAAAATTTACATAAAACAATAATGCCGTTGCATGCCAGGTCTAAAATCATGTGTTTGAAGTGATTAATTAAGTTCTCAAGAACTACTTAACTATTTGTAATGGAGAAATTATGTAAGTAATCATATTTAAATATACTCCACACAATCTAAATACAATGAAACAAAAGATTATTTTACATTTGTTTGGTTTTACAGCCAAAAGACTACAGCCGCCCGGGATGTTTTACGTATTCTAACGAAATTAGGGGTGGTTTGAAAAGGTTTATTTTTATAAACACGGTATTCTAGCTATGGTAATATTCATTTTTAAACAAGCCCTTAAAGTCTAGTTTAATAATAGGTAGGTTATATTGCTAAAAACTACAAGATTTTATTAAAAAACTCAGTAGACTCAAAAGATTATTGAAATTTAACCTACATTGTCAAGTTTAAATTTATATTTTCAGTATTTACATTCATAGTTGAAATTTATTTTCCACGTAGTTTTAATTTGTATAGTTTTACCTATTCATAAGTATTTTTTATTTAAATCTAGCTATAGTAGTTATCTAGTTATCAAGCTCGAAGTTGAAAATGAACCAAGCGCTCGGCGCCGCAGAATTCTGATCGCGCGAGCGGACGTTCTAGAGGGGGACAGCTGTCGAGCTCGGACATTCAAGTGGTTTTATTTATGTAGAAATAATAATTGACTTTTAACTTCTTTTTGACATTACCTATACAATTGATGAAATTTAGTAAATAATCTTGAATTAATTTATTTATAACGCTTTTGTTGATTTAGGTACCTACCTACTGTTATTTTATAAATTGTATGAATAAATTGAATTGAATTGAATTAAAAGCTTTCAGACGCAACCCTACACCCAATAATCTCAATATACTAAATTCTAAGATAGCACATGCTCAAAGAGTTTATTATAGGCAGGCTTAGTCAGCAAGTTAACAACGCTTTTGCGAAACGGTAGATATTGGTGGCAATTCGGTTGGTTCATTTCTAAAATTAGGAATTGTCTAAAATTTGTAAAAATTGTCTATTTAGTCATAGCATTTGTAAAACCTATTCAGTTGGTAGAATCTATCAAATTAGGAATGCTTAATTAAGTTAGATAAAATTAAATTAGGATAAGTTTGTAGCAGCAGATACCAAAGGTTAATTTGACAGTTCAAAACCTAATTTTAGCTAAAATTAGTTAGGTTGGTGCCAACAGAATTGAGGCCATTGTCATAGACATTTCGGCCTCGAATATGTGGAGCCGTTTGCGCTGGATGAAGGGTCTGCTCAGGGATTACGTACGCGTTCCAAGTTCTACGAAAGAAGTTTTTTCATGTAGTTTAGCTCCTGATTTTGTACAAACTTCACAACCGGTGTTCTCTTCTGAAAACACTGTAGGTAGTGAGTTTTCAGTTCATGAGCTCAAAAATTGTTTAAAACTTGCCCTCGGTGAAGACAATTCTAGAAAGTCCAATATCTACTTGCGCAATTAAACAACACAAGGGCTTTATAATAATAATAATCGTTTATTTCAGGCAACAAATAATGATACATGCAGGTAACAAATATATTGGCCCATAGATAAATACCCTAAAAACTAACATAGGTAGATACAAAATATAAACTTATTCACATAAACACCTTTCGGCCAGAACCCGGTGTCCATGAATGTCGAGAGACGATTCGTCGGCACTCTCACCATAAATGAATTGAAATTCACGTTACGGCGAGATTCCAACTTCACGACTCTCACGGTGAGCCCGGTCTTCTGCTTCATGTATTCCACGACCTCCTCAGCCTTCACGGCGTAGTGGACCCGTGACAGGTAGAGTTGAGTGGTGGGTACCTCGGCACGTTGAAGGCACAGCTGCCCTAGTGCAGTCAAAGCGGCCGTACCGCACTGGTTACGACAAGTTTATATTCTTTATAATCTTGCTAAAATATATTAGACATTTTTATAAGTAATCAATTTACGAAGAAGGAATACATCTGACACCTAGCAAAGCATAGATCAAAAGAGGCAGAGATTATCTGAGTGATGGCGCTCCTTAATACCAAATAAGGATTTATTATTATTAACCAAATAGTTAAAAAAATCAACAACAATATAACCTATTTAATGATTTATTATCTTCCTCAAGAGGGTAAGTTATAAGATCCTAACCTAATGCCGAAGTTTAGACCTTTTTTGTTATCATCCTGTATTTGTAAATTATTTCATTTAATGCTGTTTTAATGTATTGAATAGTTTATGGAATAATATAAAATTTTAGCACCAGTCACAAGTGGATGTAGAAATGTCAGTCATGCATAGATTGCCTAGTCCGTCTAATAACTCAAATACAGATAAGATTTACAAAGAATATATCGACGCTAGCAGTCTTTAGTTTTTGAAAGTATAAGTAATATAATAAAGTTTTAACGAATCAACTTGTTATGGTGCTTGATAGTCTTAATATAGGAGACCACAAACATTTACAAGTACCTACGTAGTTACTTGTAATATTTGTGGTCTTTTCTAAGTAATCGATATTTGAAAATAGGGAATGACAATAATGATGAGCCCATGGCTAGATGTAAGTACTGGCAGAGGATTGGCACAAGGTGATTCACTTTCCCCTTTTTTATTTAATATCGCTACACATAAAATTTGCAATGGATATAATATCTCAGTGTTGCAGTACGCGGATGATTTTGTTTTCTAAGTACACACAAAATAATAACTCTGAATGAAATGAAACATACCTTCAACGAGCTTACGATAGTGCTGTTAGAAAGTTGGGAGATCTAGGACTATTTTGGACTCAACATTGGGTTTTTGATGGAGAATTTCCATTAAAAAATAATAATGTGACAGCGGTGCCTAACATAAAATATTTAGGCATTTGAATCATAGTTGTGGAGTTTTCGCAATTTTTCCTTTATCTGTGCTATGAGACGTTGCTTCGTACCAAATTTCAAGATTCTGAGTTCACGGGAAGTACCCTGTAGGTTTTGATTCCCTTGCGAGTTGCGAGTTTGAATATATGCGACTTAAATTGCTGTTTCTCTTGGTTGCGTTGACGTAGAAGTTTGATTTTGTTACTGCTTGAAGGTATTATAGACCTGAGTATTTTATATGAATTTAAATTTAATAACTCTACGCGTTCATGAGAAAAAGTGTCTTGACAGACAGACGGACAGACGGACGGACAACAAAGTGATCCTATAAGGGTTCCGTTTTTTTCTTTCGAGGTACGGAACCCTAAAAAACAATGCGGATGATAAGTTTATTGAAAATGTTAGCTGGTGCTTCATGGGGTTTGCATCCAAAACACCTGCGCCGGTTATACATTGATACCGCTGCTAAGACACACCTGTTAAAATTAGATAAGGTAAGTATAAAATATTGGTCGTGGTCGGTGGATTTATAAGAATCACACCCATACCTACATGTTATGGAATGCGAGGTGTATTTATATCCAACGCAGTTTAGACGACAATACATACCTTGCTACTAAATATTGCCTTGAAGCGCAGTCGTATCAATTCTTTTGAAAAAATGCTAAACCTAGGCCAACGTAAAAACCGCATCTAGTTTAGATTTTGGAAAAAACTAAATTAGAAACCATCAAAATTAGTAACCCTCTAAATATGTTTTTACGAGTATTTATGTCTTGTGTATTGAATATTGATTTGAATTTTATTGAAATTATTGTATCTAGATTGTATGGAACAGATAAGCGAAGTGTTCTGCAGCGCTTATGGCGCTTATGCGTATGGCATAGTTATAAAAGCATTATCGATTATCAATAATGGAAAAAATCAGAGATTGCAATGGGTTCCCTCCCACGAGGAGGCTGATAGTTTAGCAACGGAAGCAATGTCAGTAGGAGCAGAAATGTATATAAGTGCTGTGTAAATACAAGTAGGTAGGTAAAACATTTTTGCTTACGCAGGTAAGAGTTCAATGAGTTTGGTATAGAATTGTAAAACGTGAACCTCGTCATGTGCCCTGGTTTGCAAACAGTTAATAAGAGATGTTTGATTGTAACAGCTCACAGGCTGCGCTTAGATATCTATCTAGATATATAGATATATATAGATTAACACCCTTTATTGTACACAAAGAGAACACAGAAAAAATAATCTAAATAAAATTGGACAATGGGTGGCTTTAACGCCAAAAGCGGTCTCTTCGAGGCAACCTTTGTATAGGCAGGATAAACAAAAACAGAACGAGACGGCGGTGTACAAAAAGTTACTTAATATACTAATACAAAAGATATAAAAATACAAAATATAATTGTATTGATGCTAATCGACATACACGATAATTATTAACTCTCATGCGCGGATAGATGCAGGTAAGGAGTTCCATAAGAGTCAAGCTTGAACAGTGAAGGATTTATCATACATAGCTGAACTATGGACAGGAGTAAAGAGCTGAAAAGTGCAGAATTCGATCGTTTGCCTGACGCAGGAAAACAAAACGTTCCTTTAGATAACAGGGAGAGGAAGACAAAAAAAAAGGATATTGTATAGAAAGGACAGGATATGAGCTATCCGGAGCAATAGGGAGCCACTTGAGCTTGATAACATATCATATTTGCGCAAGCCATATATGAACCGAATACTTACAGAGATTTTGAAGGCGATCAAGTTTAATTAGTAAAACTTCGGAGAGACCAAGATAGCTGGCGTTCGCGTAATCTAATATTGGAAGGAGATGGGATTGTTCAAGCATAACTTTGGTTGCTGTCGGCAAGAAATTACGGAGCCTGCGTGAGCCTGCCTACTGATTTCATTGATCCATGGTTGCCAAGATAGCTTATTGTCCATGATAATGCCAAGATTTTTCAGTCTGGCTGATCGCTATTCGTGTACCATCAAATATAATAGGTGAGAGAAGAGTGTTAGCAATTTGCATCTTAGCAATTTGCCTCGCACTACCAACTATAATGGCCTGAGTTTTGTTTGGATTAATCGTAAGTCCGTAAGATTTACTCCAATTACAAACACGGTCTAAATCGGAGTTTAGGAGGCTTATGGCACCGTTGACATTATCAATAGTGGATTGGCAGTATATTTGAAGATCATCTGCATACAGGTGGTAGGACGATGTTAAATTTTTAGGGTTCCGTTCCTCGAAAGGAAAAAACGGAACCCTTATAGGATCTCTTTGTTGTCCGTCCGTCCGTCTGTCCGTCTGTATGTCTGTCAAGACCCTTTTTCTCAGGAACGCGTGGAGGTATCAAGCTGAAATTTATATCAAATACTCAGGTTTACTGTCTCTTAAAGCTGTGAAAAAAACAAACATCTAAGCCAACGCAATCAAAAGATACAGCCGTTTATGCCGAAAATTTTCGACACTCGCAAGGGAATCAAAACCTATAGGGTACTTCCCGTGAACTCAGAATCTTGAAATTTGGTACGAAGCAACGTCTTGTAGCACAGATAAAGGAAAAATTGCGAAAACTGTATATTTCTAGTTACATCATCCAACTATGACTCGATTGTCGTGATAGGTGAACTTTTACTTATATACCTAATAAAAGGTTTGTACGGAACCCTCGGTGCACGAGTCTGACTCGCACTTGGCCGTTTTTTTGTTATGGAGTTGATAAAAATAGTAAAGAGAAGATGAGAGAGGACGCCGCCCTGAGGGACACCAGCAGTCAGATTGCACCATGAAGAGAATGCGTCATCAACACGGATACGCTGCCGGCGATCAAATAAGTAGCTACGAAACCAGTCAACTGCCGACGGTGACATGTTAATAGAGCACACCTAGAAGAAGGTCAATCAAGATCAACATTACAGAAAGCGCTGCTGAAATCGAAGAGTGAAAGTATGGTAACTTTACCACTATCCATCCCAAACCAAATGTCGTCGGTAATTTTGATTAATGCTGTAGCGGTGCTATGCCAACATAAATATAACCTATACACTTAACTGTTGATGGATTAGTCGTTCAAGAACTTTCTAAGAACTAGCTAAGTTCAAACACCTTATCCACGTGAACGTACGAGCTAGACAGCTGTCTCCCTCTAGAACGTCCGATCTAGAATCTAGAATTCTGCGGCGCCGAGCGCTTGATTAATTTCGGGAAATATCAGATTCTCCCAACAGTACCTACTACTTGCGGAGTTTTAGAAGATGTTCATCATTTGCCTTTAGTCCACCTTCGTAACTCAGATTTCATAACTAGTTATATATCAGGGTTTTTTTTCACTGTTTCATAACTAGTTTTTAAACAAGACTTTTTTCCATTTTTATAACGCGAATCTCTGAGTCATGCATGGTCTCCTGGTAATTATTTCGTAATAATTAATATTGTGAAATTAATCTGCGATAATGCCACTACTTGCGATAATGCCACTACGCATTATCGCAAGAGAGATTAATCTCTCTTTCGGCGGCTGCTGCTGCGGCACGATCGCTTTGCTCGCTCGCCTTGCGCGTTGTTTTCTATACTAACATAACCTACCTAACTAACTGGTTTCGATCTGATTTAATTTTTTCTCCTTACTTTACTTTGTCCGGTCGCTAATTTGTCCAGTTTACCAGGAGACCATAGGTGGTTTTCGTTATAAAAATGGAAAAAAGTCTTGTGGTCTCGTTATAAAAATGGAAAAAGTCTTGTTTAATAACTGGTTATGAAACAGTAAAAAAAAACCTATTCAGCAATTCTTGTTGGAATCTAGTTGGTACTCAGGCAGACCGCGACTGCTCCTGATCTGAGACGGTTGTACCGGAGAATTTATTAAATAAATTAAATTAAAAAAAAAAAAAAAAATTATTAAATTTATTAAATCAATTCAGTGTCCTAAATATAAAATCTAGTAATATATAATAAACTCTTTTTAGTTCAAATATATATATTTTTTAAAAGACAATCAAATAGCTTCGCGTAACAGAACGTGGACGAAACTAACATTTGCTGATGGAATGTATCCAGAGCAAACAAGATCGTTTATGTCTGAAAAGCATGATCTAAATTTGCAGAAAGTAGGCGCATTTCAGAGTGTTTTGGCTGCTCTGTTGTCTAAAGCGACCAAGGCACTCTTTTGAATAGTTTTAATATACCTAGTTAAATAGTAAAATTTTAAGTTTAAGCTAAAACAGGACAGACAATGGTAGTCGCGACGCGGCTCCAAGCCTTCTGTCAAATAAAAGATATTAAAAAAACTTTATGGATTGGGCTCTTCTGATTGTTTGGTGTCATTTTTAGAAGGCTTTATCTTTTTGAAACCAACTAAACCCCATGATATCACGAGTAGGCCAATGAGGTGGACCGATAAAACTTAGTATTTTTACGCGTCAAAGATGATAAGGAATAAGGAAGACGTGACAGTACAGTGGTGCTAGGTAAAATGATTCGATTTTCTATGAATATTCGAATCAAGTTGTTTTTAACGAGTTATGGTTATTAACGTCATCATGATTAAGTTTTCGCAAATTGTCATTAAATTTTTATTGACACATTTGTCAAAAATGAAGTTAATCTTATTATAAATAGCTATCTATCGAATTCAAAACATAAATTGAGTTTTAATGTTTCGTGAAATTTTAATGTTAATGTAATTTCGGTAATTTTAATGTTTCGTGAAGTCAAACGATACATTATTATCTTGAGGTCACGCCCAGAGTTCAATAAACAGCAGATTTTTAGGGCGTAGCCACTTGTTGTAAGTTCAGTTTTGAAGAAAACTTTGATGTACATTTCTTAAACCACTTATTGGTCTCCTAAGTGTCGGGAATCGACCTCTTTCAGGATAAAATACTAGTTCTGGGGCATCCTATATAATAGAAAAGTGTATTTTGTTATAATTTTAGCCTCGTTTTCTAAAAACCCAACAACACAAAATGGCGACAGAGTTTTTTAACAACAATGAAAATTAACGCGCATTAAAAATCTAGGACCTAGACACCTAGATCTAAAATCAAGACAAATGCAATCCACTTGCGAAGGCAAACCTAGACCAAAAAGAGTATGCACTAAGATCTATGATCTAAGATCCAGACTGATACCTTTTTACACGTTGTACGGTCTTGTGTGCGAGTAAACAACAATAGTGCGAGAGAGAGAGAGATAAATATTACGTTCGTTTCTATAGGTAACCGGGTTCTAACTTATTAAACTAATTCGGTCTACCTAGCTCGGCTAGCTCATCATAATGTCCCATCACACTAGATAGAATAGCAAGGACAGACAATATATACAGGATTATTGGTAATACGTATATCCGTTAGGAGGTGATAGGGGTGACTATTTGCGATAATTTTAACCCGTATATGAATGATGCAAAACTGAACGATTTTTCAGTTATCATGTTTTTTAAGCTTTTTTCAAAATACGCCCAAAATGCAACAGCAAAAATTTATTTACAAAAAAGTATCAGTAGATTTCTAAAAACGATTAAACACTGGTTATTTATCACTATTAAAACGACAATTATCGGTCTAAATTTAAAAATGCCAGACGAAAAACGATATTATTTCAATATGTTTTTGAGAGTTTTTTCTACTAAAATGCCATAAACCAAAAAAAAAGTTGTGAAACTTGGCTTGCAGATTATTTTAAAAACATAGGTAACCGTTTTCTTAGCTCTCCAACAATGCATAATAACTTGGCACTTATTCCAAAGAAACTGAAAAAAAAGATCTCAGAGAAGGCGGAAATTCGTATTCAAACTAAACTTATGGTCGTTCTGTAAAATTTCCATAAAATTTATCAAAGACTATAATACCCAATGTACCTAAATAAAATAAAAATAAAATTTAGTAAAATTTAGTTTATTAGTAATAACAATTAACCATTCATAAGTAACAATTAAGACATTTTGTAATTTAGCCTAATTAAAGTTCTTGCTCGAACTGATTAACTACCAAAGTAGTCAAATTATTCCGCATCGCATTTGCTGCGTATATAATTATTGTTTTGAGTTCTTCCGCGGTTGACACAGGCGAAACGTCGTAAACTAGGGATTTCATGTGACCCCAGACATAGAAATCAACCGGCGTTAAGTCCGGACTCCTCGCAGGCCACGGAATGGGTCCTCCTCGCTCTAAGAAAATGGCTATCGAGCCTTCGCCTAATATTGACACCAAAATGTGCAGGACATCCGTCTTGCTGGTATATCATGTTTTGTCTCGTAAAAAATATGGTCTAATTAAATTGTCGTCAATTAATCCCATCCACACATTGACCGAAATACGGCGTTACGACCCTTTTAGCCTCTAATTATAAGGATTTTTGTTTACTTTTTCGCTCCAATAATGTTCATTGTGGTAGTTAGTAATCCCATCTGGATCGAATTTGGATTCGTCGGTCCATTGGATTTTTTTCGAAAAATTCGCGTATTCTAAATCCGCATTTCACATGAATCTACAGAAAGCAACTCTCGTTTCAGGGCCTTCTTCGTGAACAACTTGCACAGGAGTATATTGGTAAGGATAGAACCCTGCATTATGCTCTGTAGACAACACTTTCCATTGTATTATAGAGAGTCGTGTGGCGACGGTGTTTGTCGAAATTATTGGTTCATCGATAAATTCTTGCAGAATATCCTTTTCGTAATTAACAACATGGACTGGGGGTCTTCCGGCATTAATTTTCGTCTCCGAACACTATCGGTTTCTCGGATTCGCCTATACACACCATTATAAACTGATACATGGAGTAACCGGCGATTAGGACGGCGGCACGAAAGGAGCCTCTGAGGCGCACTTTAATCCTTTCACCACACTGGTTAGAAATAATTAGTGACACGATAAGAAGAAGAATAAGAAGGACGGCGGCGAAACAACGCGAATAATCTTGACGAGCAGTTTCACTGTTACCGTTGCAAAAGCAGTAGGAATCGTGAGTGTATTTATTTCAAAAAACACTACGCCAATTTGTAAAACAAAACGCGTGAAAAGTTTAAAAAAAATGTATCTCTGAAAACCTAAACTTGCCAGTAAGCTTCCTGCATTGGTTTAGGTACGCATTAAACCAATTTGCAAGATATTCAAACAGTGAATTTAAGTTTAGTTCGAATACGAATTTCCGCCTGCTTTCTTTGTGATATTTTTTTTTCAGTTTCTTTGGAATAAGTGCCAAGTTGTTATTCATTGCTGGAGAGCTAAGAAAACGGTTATGTTTTTAAAATAATCTGCAAGCCAAGTTTCATAACTTTTTTTTTGGTTCAAGGCATTATAGTGGAAAAAAATCTCAAAAAAATATTGAAATAATATCGTTATTCGTCTCGCATTTTTTAATTTGGACCGATAATTGTTGTTTTAATAGTGATAAATAACTAGTGTTTAATCGTTTTTATAAATCCGATAAAAAAAAGTATTATAAATTGATACTTTTCTTAAATAAGTTTTTGATGTTGCATATTTGACTTAATTTGAAAAAAGCTAAAAAGCATGATGAGTCAAAAATGGTTCACTTTTGCTTAATTCATATGGGGCTTAAAATTATTACAAATAGTCACCCCTTTCACCTCCTAACGGATATACTTCGAATTACCAATAACCCTGCATATTTGTATAGTAATATATTTTGGACATAATTAAAATGACAGTTCATTTTAAAAGAGATAAGACTGCTTGACAGTTGGCATCACTGGAAACAGTATGATGGATACTGGATGCTGGATGTGCATGCAAGCCAAGCAAGCAACTTCATCAAGCAAGCCATCGTCAACGCAAACAAATCTTTGATTTGATTTGTTTTGTGCTTAAAAAAACCGACCAAGACCAAGAACCAAGAAGTGTCGGTTTTTTTGCGGCGTGGTCAACGACGACTGGTAAACATGTAAAATTAATTTAGGTGAACCCTGTACAGAATATCACCTTTACCTAAACAAGCATGCGTTTGAAGAGGTTTACCGTGGATTGCCAAACGTGTGGAGGACTGGAGGTAACTTGAAGTTACCTACTTACTTTGTAGTGCTGTTTGGAATTAGTTTAGGTTTTGTCTTTGTCATTCATTGGCGCGTTTGGCGTTCGCGCTCTTTTGCTCATCAATCAAACCAACCAAACATCGCTCTTTCATTTTTCAATTTATTTTACAGAAAATGGCTTCCGAAGAGTTGGTGACTGAGCAATTTCAATTTTTGGGAATTGAAATAAATAGAGAAGTTCTAGTCAAATGTGAGTAAAAATTCAACTAATTGATAGAAGTCCATTAAATTGATAATACTACCATCACTTTGTCTACATGTAAAAGTTTCTTTGAAACTAACCGAAGAAAACTTATGTTCAAGGTTGTTTCATTTTACAAACTTTTTACTAGGTCTAAGTTTGTGCGAAGAGTATCAAGTTGACGCGGAGTCTTTTACTGAACAATGGATGGCATTTAGTCTGAATCATTTGAATGGCGCATCACCAAATGTGGAAAACTTAGATGTATTTGCCAGAAAGGAATTTTCCAAGCGCGCGGCGAATCGGCACAATGCACCCGCTAAGGAAACACAACGCGCCGGCGCCGGCGCAAGTTTGACGGTTTACGGAGCACCCGCTTCTGCGAAGTATCCTTTTTTGACCGAATCACGTGTAATGTAAGTAACTACGTACACGTTATTTCGAAGAGCTAAAGTAAGTAGGTAGGCACCTATAAAAATATTGTATGTAACTTAGAATATGTCGTGTCATTGACAAGTTATTTAGTTTGTAATGATTGTCCTTTACTTGCTACATCCAGATCTGATAATGATGTCCTCTCCAATTATATGGCAGTTACTCCAAAGGTATGTCTAAAATCTAATAAAACACCATAGCCTACCCACTATTGTTTTTAATTGCAGGTAGGATGGTTAATCAAACCGCATGATTAGCTTTGAGGATGTTATTGTTTCAGTTGTTTCATATATTTTAATGAAGATTACAAAATGCTATTTGCATTTAATGGATGTTGATCAAGTGCACAGTCAATTCCTGTGACTAGATCTACACTCATTGATTGCTTTTAGCTACACACTGGCTGATGAAGATCTTGAAGAAGTTAAGTGGCAATATCATTAATGGTACCAAGTTTGTTACATTATCTAATGAAACCTTTAGAATTATATATGTACCAAAACTATTTAGGTTTAGATGATGTTAAAAAGAACTGACCAATATGATGCTGTAAAAGTTGTACTTGCTGTTAACAAACTAATCTACACAATAGAATTAATTAACAATATGTTGTATACACAAATCAAATACCATGTGGTTATGTGTTTCTCACAAAAACTTGAAAATAGACTTAAATATTTTTTGTTTTGTTTTGTATGCCTCAATACTGTGGCGGTTTACAATCAAATCAATTTATGTGGTTCACTAGATCAACCTATTACAAATAAAAGAAAGTGGGGTTAGGCCCAGTATAGCTTATGGATTATTATTATGAATACCTACTTAATTAGTATCAATGTCAACTTGCAATAGAAGAATTGGTAGGTATTATGTAATTTCCTAATTGAAGCACTGCACAAATAATGACTGTTCGCTGTCATTTATAAGGCTGACTCAGGTAAAGTCCCGAGTAAGATCTTTGAAAATTCATAAGAATACCTATAATAAAATAAAACTTGCCTGTGTATAACCCACATGCTCGCTAAATCACAGCGGCTAACCCATATCTTGGGTCCAGCTGTTTATAACTGTCTGCCGGAGCATATTGTAAAAGCCCCCGTCTAAAATCTTACAACAGTAAACTTAAAGCATGGATAGTCGACAGGGCTTTCTACAATGTTGAAGAATTTACATGCAATCTGCAATAATTTTATTATACTTTATTATATTTTTGACATTGTTTATAATTTATAAATGCTATGTAATTTATTAATTGTATAGCCTGGGTTAGCATAATCATTATTTCATAGTTTTTTATGAATTCATAACTGAGATGTAAATTGCCAATTTACCAATTTTCATTTTTTTTATGTTGTTGCATGAGTGATGGTATGCCCTTGGAACCTAAAAACCTTGTATATGATTCTTCAATCTTTTATTTTGTTTGCTTTTTTCATTAGATATGAATTGATGAATAAGGTTTTAAGTTATTTGTCTATTATGTGATGCATTCAAAGAAAAATTTACAAAAATGCAACACTACATTATTTAATTTTCATGCTTTTGTGAGTTGTACGATAAATTTTGTGCATCACTAATATAACATTTTTGTAATAATAATTGTAGTTCTGCACTACGTACAGTATATTTATATTTATATTATTTCAGCTATGAAAATGTTGGTAGTTGATTTGGTTTTAAACATTACTTGATGATATTTGTGGGCGAGTATGCTTCTGGTGCATGTTTGTTGCTTTCGTGACTAGATCCATACTCGTCTGCAGCCATCAATGAAACCTGCAGTCTCGGCAAGCCATTAATCAAGATAATTAATGTTGAATTCCTATTACTTTACTATGATATATTGTGCTTGTATAAGAACCATTCTTCTATGTAATTATATTTTGTTTGCTTAGAATATAGTTAATGTGACATTTTTATTTGTATATATTATTATGTTAGTCAAGAGTCATTACTGTGATGTCTTTCTGATACTATTAATTACAGTGTCTGCATGCCTTTTTGAACTTATTTATTACTAGGTACTGCCCGCGGCTTCGCGCGCGTGGTACCTACATAAAAAGTAGCCTATTCTCCAAGGTCCCATTTATCGCTATACCAAAATTCATCAAAATCGGTTCAGCGGTTTAGGCGTGAAAACGTGACAGACAGACAGTTACTTTCGCATTTATAATATAAGTAGGGAAGTAGGGATTACAGAGACTGTGTTGTTCTGCTGGACTTCCCATCCTTCTAACCTCCTTCCAACCATCATTTTTATTAAAATTTAACTTGATAACTTACTTATTAATAAATCTGGGGTACTTTTGTAATATCTTAATTATTTAAAAAAAGGATTTTCGTAAATTTGCTTTATCATTTAAATAGTAAAAATCAAAAATAGTAAATGTACATTTCAGAGGGTGAAAGTTGAAGTTGAATCATGTAATCAAAATGAATTCTGTCCAGCTACATATTCTCCAACCATGTAAGTATAGAATTATATTTGGTAGCTACAGATTTGCTTAGTTTGTGGTCATCATTATAAGTAATGCCTTGTCTATACAGACATCTGTTAGTAGCAACCAACAGTTGAGAAAAGAAACGGTCTGTTCCGGTTTTCATAAAGAAATCAGCTGATGGATGCTATACTGTTATGGATGAACTTATTTAAAGGAATCTCGCACATTGGCCTCAATTCTGTTGGCACCAACCAAACTAATTTTAGTTAAAATTAGGTTTTGAACTGTCAAATTAACCTTTGGTATTCTGCTGATACCAACTTATCCTAATTTAATTTTATCTAACTTAATTAAGCGTTCCTAATTTAGTTAGATGGTACCAACCGAATAGGTTTTACAAATGCTATGACTAAATAAATATATTTTAGACAATTCCTAATTTTAGGACAAGCTAGGTTGATGTTTTTGAAATTTTGTAATAATTTATCAATTTCCTTAGTTGCTAATATGCAAGAGGCTATTAGACAAACATTGTTGAGCTATATTTTTATTAAAAATATGTAAAATGCTTGGTATTTATACCAAGCCTGAAAAATGCTTATGGCAGTAGTTTAGCATTCTAGTATAGCATTTTTCATGAATATTTTTATTAGAGAATTAGAAAACTCCCAATGATAATGTATTGTAATATTTCAGAATTTCAGCAAAGTATGCTTCAAGAAACAACGCTGGTACCGTTGTACATTCATTTGGTGACGAGGAATTATTAAAAAATATATCTGAAATCAATAGTTTCATTAATGATTCAAACGTTAGAATATTACAAGTACCGAATGACGATGGCGATACATATACTAAAGCTATGTGAGTATAATAGGTACTCAATAGATACCATTTTGATAAAACTAAATACACATAATAAGGTAATAATTACCTAGTCTTTACGACCCCTAAGATTAATTAGCGGTCCCGACGTCTCGTCGACCAAACACGTAATATTTGTATTGCCTACTTTTAACCCCCGACGGAAAAGAGGGGTGTCATAATTAATTTCAGATTTTTTTTTTTATCTATGATTTAGAAAAATCTGTTCAGCCATTTGAAGATATTCAGGTCTTTTCTAGTTGATGAAGAGATGTGAGAAAATTCCACAGGTCCATTCAAATGTAGTGTCCTGTTCCATTAATATTACAAGAACATGATAACCTTGACCTGATGCTGCAGAATCACTTGGAATCATACTTGGATACCCTCACAAACTTACATCAGAGGTATCGTGTTTGGCGTCATTAGAATCTTCTCAATGGTTGTCACGCCCCGGCTCGTGAGGGCTCGCCACTTGTCACCAGCGAGCAGTAACGAGCCCGAACTTTAGGTGTATAATCGTACTGATTCGGAGACACGAACGTTACCGAAGCGTATAATTAATATTGTAATACTGTAACTGTTTTAGGTTTGGTTTCGAATTGCTACATGAGAAAGCTGGTATTTTCGACAATCACATTCGTTATGTGTCTCAATGCGTCATGAAAAAAGCAGGCATTACCGAAACGACTTCAGTAAGACACAAATCACAGGTTTGTAACATTAATAAACCCCGACGTAAACAGAGGAGTGTTATAATAAGTCTAATGTGTGTATCAGTGTGTCTGTCTGTAGCATCGTAGCTCTCAATGAATAGACTTTTATTTAGTTTTCGTTTGTTTGAAAGTTGACTTGATCGAGTGTGTTCTTAGGGATTCAACAAAATATGTAGGCATTCGAAAATCGTTAACTTCTAGTCGATGAGGATACCCAACTTATAGTAGAAATATTGTGTTAGGTCTAATTT
Organism: Lampropteryx suffumata; assembly: GCA_948098915.1. NCBI lineage: Eukaryota > Metazoa > Arthropoda > Insecta > Lepidoptera > Geometridae > Lampropteryx > Lampropteryx suffumata. Next base: position 8,999,777 of record OX402563.1, read on the forward strand.
GAATGACTGGGGTTGTTTAATATAACATTTATATGTACATTGTTTTATTTACTGTTTTTGTCGAATCTTAAGTAGGTACAGGTCTAATCAACGGAGTCTCCATCATTCAAATTCGCAAAACTGACCTCATCAAAACAGAATACCTATACAAATCTTGTGATTTTTGCACCAATCATATATCACGCTAGTCGTTCAGCGGATATAAACGTTATTCGTTACGTTGCTATTGTGTATTGCTGTTAGTACGTATGTGACGCCGACACAGCAATGTTTTTTTTTAATTGCCTCTGATTATTTTCTTTTTTGTAATTCTTATCATTGTTACTGATTTCGGTAGCCTTTTCTATGCATGGTCTGACATGCTCTTTGTCTATTTACTTGATAAACATATCAGTGAAGTGGCGAACTTGCAGTGTTGCAGTTTTAGCGCATTTGGCGTTACATCTAATGAAATTCTAGGGTCTGCAGCGCTTTTTTTTCATAACTCAGCGCTTAAAAATTATCTGTAGGAATCTGGCGGAAATATTGGATATCAGTTAACAACTTAATCGGGTATTCTTTGACCAGAATGTTGCTGATGCGTTTATTGTTTTGTTTACTTTTGTAATCATAGTATTAAGTAGTCTCGCTATGTTTTTCATACTTTGGACATAGTCAGCTGAAACAATGAACTCAATTAAATAAATACAAAAAAATACAGTAACTGATGTGGGCTCATCATCGGTGATGATGCCCATAAAAAAAAGATATTTCGTTGATTTTAGTACCTTCCTCATAATATTTAAAAATTTATAAATATAATTGCCTATTATTTCTATACCTACAGCAAATCTGCTAACGTGTCGTCTAGCATTCGATTTCAGACTGCAGAATCTTAAATCAAAATTCGAGGTCTACTTATATAAGATAAAATATACAAACTTATTCGTTTCAGACAGAAGTGTTTGTAGCTGGTCGAATAGAATGCGACGCAGACGCCAGACTCAATCCTAAATCCGTGGTACTTCAGGGCACATGGGAACAGTCCCTCAGCCAATCTGTACCTGTAGATACCGACAAGTAAGTATCCTTCAACCGGTTTTCATTGTGTGTGTCCTCTCACTGGCACAAGCCCCAGCTTCCCATGGGTGCAATGCTGATTGCAAAAGATATTTATTTTGATTTATCTCGTAGCGTTCAGCCAGCGTTTGCAATGTAAGCGTAAAAAAATTAGTTTATTAGAAACCTCTGAAAGTATCGGTATCAATTATCATATAAACCTTCCTCTTTAATCACTCTATCTATTAAAAAAACCGCATCAAAATCCGATGCGTAGTTTTAAAGATCTAAGCATACAAAGGGACCGACAGACAGCGAGAAGCGCCTTTGTTTTATACGTAGTGATATTGTACGAGGATTAGAAAAACCGCACTATACGATTTGTTCCATTATTAAAACAGGTTATAAAATGCTTCATGTCGTATCGGCTGGAACGAGAAACCAGAAAGGGACAAATATTTGTAGTTACTCGCCAATATTACGAAGGTATACGGAGGTTAGAAAATACTGTATACTGAAAATGTATGTATAGTTTGATTACTGGGCACACTGCTCTGTAATAATTCAGGTTGTTGGTTCAATCATTTCCAATTAATTTGTGTTAAGAACATAATATTCTGTGTCAGGATGTTATAAAGTATGTAATAGGTTGGGGAAAAAGTTTCTTCGCATTTTTTAAGAAAATTCAAAACATTTTTTAATATAGTTTATTTACATTTACCTAACTAAAGTATGTAGGTACCATTTTGTTCGATAACTTTTTGCCATCTTGTAGGTAGGGACATGATCCCATTGCTACAGAAATTTTGAGACTTCTGATCAAAATACCGCGACAAGTGGTTTTGGCAGTCCTCTCGTGATGTTAACCTGACACTGCCTAAATAATTCTGAAGAGACCAAAACAGGTGGAAATCTGAAGGTGGCAAGGTCAGGACTATACGGCGGATGCATTAACACCTCCCAGCCAAACTATCTTAATTTTTGCTGAGTGGCTAAAGATGTGTGAGATCTAACGTTATCATGATGAAAAACCACACCTCTTCTGTTGATTAATTCCGGCCGCTTTCTCTCAACTTCTTGCTTTAATCTCATCAGTTGTTTGCAGTAAAGTTCAGAATCGATGGTCCTGCCTGGTGGTAACAGCTCATAATGAATAATGCCCTTGCAATCACACACCACCAAACACACAGCATCACCTTGTTGCGAGTTAACCCGGGTTTCGCCACAGTCTGTGAAGCCTGATCGGCCTTTGACCACGACCTTTTTCGCTCGTTCTTGTCGTACGTGATCCATTTTTCATCACCAGTTATCTTCTTCAAAAATGGTTCGGTTTCATTACGTCGTAATAAAGAATCACAAATAAGTACACGGTTCATTAGGTTTCTTTCAGTGAGCTCGTGAAATATCGAGCTTTTTTGTGTACCCAGTTTTTTTCAAATGCGCCAAAACTGTTTTGTGGTCAATTCCCAGTTCTTCAGCGACGTCGTAACTACTGATATGCCGATCTTGCTCCACTTTTTCAAAAATGGGATCCATTTTATCCGTTATAGGGCGACCAGAGCGACGTGCATCTTTGACATCAAAATTTCCGGATTGAAAACGCTTAAACCAAATTTGTGCTACTCTCACAGACACTGCACTAGGTCCATAAACATCGCAAATTTTACGAAAAACAAATAAAAATCACACATTTTCCTAATTTGAATTTGGAATTATGTTCTTTAAAATTTAAACTTTTAATGATACCAAAACCAGCCAGATACAAATAGTATAGCCAAAGAGATTTTATTACAAGTACATACATACTATAATGCGTAAAGACTTTTTCCCCAACCTAATATTTAAAAGAACAAGCTTTGCTTCATTTGGAGGTCTTATGTGAAATATCCACCCACATATTTATTTATTTATTACAATTCATTGATATATATAATATAAATATGTATATAATTACTAATTGCTGATTTCGCACGCGTGGTACATACATAAACCTATGTCTTCATAATACAATCTATCTTCTTACCAAATTTCATCAAGATCGGTTCAGCCGCTTATCCTTGAAATGGTTACGAACAGAGACACTTTCAAATTAATAATATTAAACTAATTTTAATTAAACCTAGTGTTGTACTATGTTCGTAACAGTCTGAAGCAGTATGCTTTGTTCCCGGGGCAAGTGGTAGTGATGAGAGGCGTGAATCCGCGTGGAGACAGGTTCATAGCGCACGAAGTATTTTATGACGCGTCACAGCCCCTGCCTGATCACAGAGCTGATATGATGAACACACTAACAGGTATTTCATACTATTCACCCGTTTTTATATTACTAGCTGTTACCCGCATGGTACGTAGACAAAAAGTTGTCTGTAATACTGTGCAAAGTTTCATCCAAATCCATTCTTCCATAATAACATCCATCCACTATTAAAAAGTTTTCAATACTTTCTTGCCCTTCAACTTTCATATTACACATATAGTTTAAATTATTCAAATAATTGTATCGTTACAACTTTTAACAATACTTTATACACTTTTTGAAATGACAATTTGGGTCATTTATTTATTTATAAAAATTAAGCACTGTCAAAATTAATGTTAATTATTTACAGGTACATTATCAATGGTAATAGCTGCAGGCCCTTACACAACATCTGACAACATATCATACGAGGCTCTAAAGGATTTCGTCAACTATATCAGCATTCACAAACCTCACATAGCCATAATGACAGGCCCATTTATGGACAGTGAGCATTCGAAGATTAAAGATAACACCATGGCAGAGACTTATAAATCTTTCTTTGACAAATTGGTAGACAGTTTAGGCGAGCTAAGTAACACATGGTGCGTATAATTTTATCTAAAACACTAACATATTTTCAAGTAGAACTAAACTTTCTACAACTCACAGCTCAGTTGGTACTCTGCCATCTGCACAGGGCGATTACGGAACTCTAATTACAATCAATGTCTACCAGTTTTCATAGATTTCTAATAGACATTGATTGTAATTAGAGTTCCATAATCGCCCTACTGATCTGTTGATTACGGGTTGGGACCAAGACACATATTTGTGTGATAAACATAGAAGTTTGGGTGTTATTAAGTAATAGACCGAGCGACCGCGAAGCGCGAATGACTGTATCCGTTTCAGCTTTCGTATGTCTGTCCGAACGGTGACCTGCCTGCGTCTGTCCGGATGTTGTCCTCTATAGGTCGCATTTCTCAACCGATTGTCGTAAAATTTTATGAGGTTCTAAAACTGTATAGAATTTTTTTGTCAATTCAATTTTAGAAAATTTTCAAAATGGCAGAGATAGGGGGGTTTTAAACGTAAAAAAGTTACATAATCAGTCATTTCGAAAAATGATCACGAGGTCTACAGCTCACAGAGCCAGTAGTTTAAGTCAAGTCAAAAGATTAAATAAAAGATTATTCAATACAATCACAAGGATCACTTTGAAACGTCTTACATACTAGGTGAATTTAGGTGCCAATTCATCCTAACCCAAGCTCGAGAAGAATTGGCAAGAAATTCGTCTTGGTCCTAGCGCTTTTTTATATGATCCATCTTATAACTACCTTAACTACGAAATACTAATACAAGAGAGTTTATACATTTCAAGTGTGTCGGTTAACTGTCTGACGGCAGAGCGACATGAGGCCATGCATTCTTATCATCTATATTATAATAAGCTTTCTTCAAAAGACTACCTTTAATGTATGCTTTATATAATTTATATAATATAATATTTTACTTTATATAATATATAATTTCTTAATAGGTAGTTTAGTAGCATTTTCAGGAAGCTTATTATAGAAACGCACCGTGTTCCCCATATTGTGAAGCTATTGTGAGAATATTAATTTCTTTGAATATTTCTCTCAAAGATTCTCGTGGTTTCATTTTATAAATGGAACGTATTGCCCTTTTTTGAATTACAAATATTTTACCAATATCAGCTGCTTTCCCCCAGAGAATGATGCCGTATGACATAACACTTTAGTAGTATGTACTAGTATAAAAGTATTCTATCAGTCATCTGATAGAATACCATACTATAATACGATATTCCATACATATTTAGTAAAAGTTTCGCTTTGTTTGGGTTTAGATAGTGCTGTATGAAATGTCAAGTAATCATAATTTTAATAACCTCTAAAATGACGTGTCAAAAAAATGTGTAAATTATGTTTTCATATTTTCCAGTTCATACACGAAAATATACATCGTATCAAATATGAAGGACGCTTTCCACGTGAACATTTACCCGACGCCGCCGTACTCTACGCGGCGGAGACATGCGAGTCTGTACCTGATGCCGGATCCGTGCACCATCAACGTTAACGGAGTCATCGTCGGAGTCACCAGCACTGATGTTCTTATGCACATCAGCCAGGAGGAGATATCATTGTAATTTGTTTATAAACTTAACCTATGTCCCACTATAGTGTAGCTGTAGCGCATCACAGGCATGGCAAGGTGCACTCTCTTTGTAGAGGCGTCAAATTAAATTGTATCTACTATAATAACTTTTCAAAGAATCTTACAAAACTGCTGCCTGTGCAGAATGCTATGAATTTCAAGTATTAACATTTTCAGTAAATTCTTGCATATTTAGTATTGATACTGCTATTACTTCACAAACTATATGTACGAGTATATGCATACAATATAAACTTTTCACAGGCGTGAACGCCAACACAAAGTCGATCTTGTCTAAACCCGTTGGTTACATAGGAATACTTACAGATTATTTATTTATTTATTTATAAGCTAGCGCGGTGTTAAAGTATGGTCTTTGGCATTCCCATGTCAATGAATAAAAAAAGCAACAGATTTAAACACCTCTTGCTAGTGTGAGAGTAGGAGATATACCCTTAAACGATAGAGCACATAATCTTTGTCTTAATTCCAGAGGAGTTGGTAGCGATAAGCTCTCGCGTCTGGCCAGCCATGTGTTGTCCCAACAGACGTACTACCCGCTGTGGCCGGCGCCGGCGCCTCTGGCCGCGGACGCGGCGCTGTGGGCGGCACACGCTCAGCTGTCCTGCACGCCGCATATACTCATCACCCCGTCTAACTTCAGATACTTCGTTAAGGTAAGCACCTTTTAGTTTGTACTAAATATATCGACTTTGCGCAAACCTTAAACATGATATTTCGTTATAATAAGCGTCTTTTAACTTGTATTTCTGATGCGATTGTACCTACTACAGCTTACTTATCACGGTTCATCATCGTCCCACCCTATAGTGGGTATAGTGACTATACCTACCCTGACGATACTATAGTCTATTGTATCATCATTTTCAAAACTTTCGGTATTTATGCTTTTTGAGAAACACAGGAATTAAACTATAACATGACCATATTTTTTTAAATGATTCATAGAACTCTCCTAATGTCCGCTATCAGGTCCTATTTTATTACCGCCGTCACTCCACTTGTCCACAGGGCATGCTCTAATAAGTACTTACTCTTACTACATCAGTTTCAAAACTTGCATGAGTTGTAGAATACATTTTGAGAGACATGGGTTTTATTTCGCGTATTATTTTGTAGATGAAGGCACTGAGACTGTTCTGATTATAGAACAGTTTTTATTGTTTTATTTTTATTTCGTTGTACTAAAACCATTCATAAGAAAAGTACACACAAAACTTAAATTTAAAATTGACAGCCAACAACGGATTTATATTATAATTAACAAAGCAACCCGCCAGTAATCAAGGTGGTATTAAGACACTATTGAAGTGAAAACTTCTTTTAGCGGGGTACACATATTTTTAGATGAGATAAAACCTCTGGATTCGCGACACCGTTACCGTCTGGGGCGAGACGCAGCCGGCTGCCGCGCTCGCTCCATTTGATTATAAACCTTAATTTACATGTTTACAGTCTACTTTTGTATGGAGAAGTTTACTGAGTTAGGTTCTTTGATCTACATTCTGAACAAAAAATATTGCATCATCTGTGTTCGTTCAGTATTTGATTGGCAGTCGCCATAATTACTGATTTTGAAGTGATTTATTACTAAACTCTAACGCGCCAAAATAAGTTTTCACTTCTGTCGGCACACCCGGAGTGCAACCCGATTTTTTTTTGTTCTGTAGTTTCGATTCATTTGTCTTCTTAAGACTGGATGAGTTTGGTTCGCGATATGCACTCAAAAATAATATAATCGTCAAAAATCTATATTTGCTCTTGTTCTAGGAAGTGAATGGCTGCGTGGTGGTAAATCCAGAGCATCTTACCAAAGGCACAGGCGGCGGCACCTTCGCCCGCGCTCTCATATCCAGTGACAACGAACGCTTGCGAACGGCTGTGCAAGTCGTACGCATCTGATTTAGATATAGTTTTTATACTCAACCCTAGATTAAACTTTTTGCTAAAATGTAACCTCATTTATTGCATTCCCCCTTCGACTGATCCAAGCCTAGCCAGATCTCTTTACAGTAAACAGTTTACAGTCTTTAAAGCATTGTTACTTCACTTGCAATGCAAACACAAAGGTAATCTCTCCTGATCTGGTCCATTTCCTGTTCTTCCACTATAGTTGTGCGTTATTGTTTTGTAAATAAGATTCCCTATTTTTTGAAATATACATCTCTAAATATCGCAAATGCATAAAACAATGAGAGCCACAAAAAACAAAGGTAGTTCAAGCACCAGACAGCATCTTTAAATAAATAGAAAACCTAAATTAAGAATGTTTTTTTTACCAGATTTGATTAGGTTTTCTAATCAAAAAAAACTATTCTTATGCCTAAGCATCCTAGTAGTTTGTGATGACGAATGGTTTATTTACCTGCTAATTGTCTAAGATACGAGTATATCTATGTAGGTTTTATGGTATTAGACCATAAAACCTATACAGGTATCATAGATAAAATAAATAAAAAGATGTCTATCTTTCACAGTTTATTCATTTTAATCTTAAGTATACATACATATACCTTACTGAATCAATTCTAACAACCCATTATATTAAGCTGGGAGAAGCAGATATAAAATGTAATTTATAAAAAAAGCTTCTGTATTGCTAATACATCTAAAATGATCTAACACCCCATTATGCTATGAGAAGCAATTATAAAATGTTTTGTTTAAAAAGAAAAAAAAAATTGTTTCCCGCTGTTTTATCTAATACATTAAAAATAAGGGTTAAGACATCTGTGCATGGCACATGTTCGATTCCCGTAAAATAAATGCAACAGTCATTGGAAATCGATGAATATCGGAACTTCCTTTCTCGTTTAAAAAAATGCTGGTATTCGATTATGCAAAATAAATAGGATCCTCGAGAGAAACGAAGCCTCCTGGGCCGCTGCGCAGCGCCATCTGTAGTCCCATACGCGGGGAATTACCTGCCGAGCGACGCGCTTCCGGCTCCGTGAGTTGACGGTAACTAAAAATTAAGAAAAAAACTGAATGAATAAAATAATCACATAACAACTATGTACCTACTGGTGTTGCTTTAGTATCATACATAAACGCCACGCTAGTTAATGATGTGATTATAAAAAAGAAGGTTTATCTTCGCTTCGGCATAACAAAAGTCATAAACCTTGAAGCTTTTAATAACCATATGTTGCTCGCTCTTTATTAGATGATCATTTAATCTTTTTCGTTAATGGCATGTGTTATATTTAGTAAAGCAATTTTGCCAGTGTCAAGTGTTTACATTGTTTATAGTATGTCACAAAGTCGTATCTTGTCGTTCGTCATTTGTTATTTTATACAAAATGGTGTCTTTCATTATAAAATATTTATACGGATTATTTTTGCTCGAATCACAAAGAAACAGAGCTTTTATTCCAATTATTCACACCCGAGTCAATAACTCCGGCTCTATTTTAATAAAATAATAAAACCTAAAAATTACTAAAAAAACCGTAAATAACTCAACTCAAATAGAAAAATAAATGGTATAAGAGTGCAATGTTTGCTTACTTCGCAAGACGGCCAAAAATAATCTTATAAATTTTATAATCACTATAGATACTGTGTTATTATAATCTGTTGCTATGTATTAGATCTATCATGATGCATCAGACAGACCTTTTCAGTGTCTCCAGCGGTTCGGTTTTGCTATTACGCACGCCTGTTTCTGGGTCGATGGTGGTCATGATGCATCTGCAAAAAGCATTTCTTGAAAATAGCAGCCTGCGAGTGCCTAAAGTAATTTTCGTCAGATTCGGTTACAATCTTTTTTACATGAGGAATGACTAATGTGATGAGAGTGATAGAAGTAGGTAAGTCAGGACATTTGTCCTGGAAACACTACGGGTGGTTGCCCTGCCCTGACGTACCTACTTATGCCTACCCTGTCGAAAAACGGGCAAAAATTTTATGTATAGGTATTATGTAGGACGATATTATACCTTGTGCATGGCTTGATGACCTCGAAAATATTTTCACCAATTTTTACGAATTTGTAAAAATCTTCTTCAAACGCCTTAGCTCCTTTCAGCACAAAATTAGGTCGGAAATTACGAACTGTAACTTTGGTATCTGTCATCTTCTGGTTCAAGTCTTCTATTGAAGCTTCGTTTATTAGATTAAAGGGGACTTCATCTGGTAAAGCTCCCTGTAACAGAGCAAAACGTATTGTGAAGGACGTAATGCACGGGTTCTATTCCCGCAGCAAAACAAGGAACAAGAGAATAAGATCTTAATGTTTGGGTGTTTTATACCGTATCCGTTTTCTTGAATTTGTAAAAGGGATTTGTTGAGGTTCTTAGTTTGCGGCTCTTATGTGATGCGTAATACGCTAGGCGGAAATTTCCAGCGGTTTTGTTTATACATCTGAAATAAGACATTGGCCTCAATTCTGTTGGCACGTTTAATCATACTAGTCATAATAATACCTAGGCGTGTTTGATATAATTATATCAAATAAAAACAATATTTTTTTCTCTGCAACATCACAATAATTTATCATGCATTGATAACGTAGGTCATTGATGAGCAAGCAGTAGGTATGTACTTTTGTTTACCTTTTAATGTAGACGTGATAAGAGTTATGATTTGGCAGCATAAATAAAGTTAAATAACGCCAGTTTCTTTAATTTCTCTGGTCTGTCTGTAGGTACATTAGATAGGATCCTATGTCTGGGCTAGATTTTGTGGGTTGTAAAGTAAAATCTACGTGGTCTGGTCATTGCCTCTACATAGATAGATATTTTGAGACGTCAGCGTAATGTACTCTAACTCCAACATACCTCGAAAGCCATTCGCTGGCTTCCCATCCACAGTCGTACACTGGAACAGGCACGCTCCACACTTCAGCCATTTTCAGACCTCCTTGCTCAATGACCTAAATTCATAAAACAAACATCCAATACTTTATCTATACGAATAATCTTTAAGGAATCGGTAGTATGTGATCAATAAAAAGATAAGCTTACTTCGGCTAAATTAACGCGTAGAGGTTCCATGTTGGCATTTTTCAGTGTGAGAATAGAACTGTTCATTGAGGTAGCAATCGTGAGCAACTCAGGGTACGCTCTGGCTGTTACGAAATTGTTTTTGTCGTCTGTTACCATAAGAAACCTGCGTAGAGAATCAGTTTATGGATTATTTAATTTATTTCTTAAAAAGACACTAAGTCACACCTCTAGTGATATTTATTACAATTGAGGTAGGTAGGTAATTAGTGGGTACGTACCTGCAGGTGTCGCTCTTGTTAGGTACGTTACTTACATGTACTAAATATGAAGTAGGTTTTGTACTTATTTAAACATATGAAAGTCTTACTGTGGCGTCATACCTACGTCAGGCAAGATAGAGGTAAATAGTAATACCTACCTATCTCTAAGCCAACCAAGTCGTAGTCCCAAAATACTGCATTCAGCTTTATCCAACACTATGCCACCGCAAGACTTGATCGGGTAGACATAAATCTCCTTCAATGTTCCTACTTGTTTCCATTTTTGTGGAATTCTCATTATTTGGAACCTCTTGTAGACCCGATAAGCGGCGTATGCTCCGCCGACCACTCCTGCAGTGGCAACCGCCGCCGCTACGTATGCTAAAAATTTATTATACCTAACACATTTTAAACAGTTTGCCTAAGACCTATATACCAGCATATGCGACAGCTCCCCAACGTAAAACCCTAGCAGTCACCCATTCAACCAAATGACTAACGCGCTGAACTTAATTAATAGTCATGATCGTTAGTTAAGTAATAAATACCTACTTAAGTCTTGTAAATCGAATGTTAGGTGCCTTCTAGTAGATAGGCTACTAATTATATTAACAATTGTTTAGATGTGTTTTGTGAGAAATGCCGAGGGGTCGGGAGGACCTTCAAGTTCAAACGTTTACAGGTAGGTACAAAAATATTGCGAGAGCTAAACTTTCCAGCAAGCCTTAGATTTTGGCTCAAGTACGAGTACATATTATAGTGTTATTTCATAGAAATTGGAGAGAATTAAACTTTTAACTTACTGCATAATTTCATTATCTTCGACGTAAGATAAGAACCCAATCCTTTGATGCTTCAAAAACTTGAATTAAAAATGAACGCAACGTCAACGCTTAATATAATTCAATTATTAATCAAGATCATGTTAGTTTGCAGTTCGTTCCGGCCCGTTACATAGGTACCTACTGCCTTGCCTACCCACTTAGGTAAGTAATTATTTCATCATCATCATCATTCAATCCGTTTGTTGCACCGTTCTTTTCGCTCCTAAATGTGTAGCAAAGCAAACTTGGTGCAACGAAATTAAAAATTTACACACACGTTCTAACTCACCATGTTTTATGAAAAGTACATTTTTATCAGGAATTCTTTACTCTTATTTTGATTTTTTTAATTACTTCGTGTATAGGTAAAATTAATCAGTAATATCTATCACAAATAAAAGTATCCGTTTTTAGGTTTGTGTAAAACTTATTTGGGCTTTTTTCTTAAGTCTATACATTAAGTTTCATAAATTATCTGTAAGCTGTTGTTTTACCTCAATTAATTTAAATAAAAAATATGTAGGTAAAAATATTCAGAGGCTACCCGCTGCGATTACTCGATTGTCGCTAACCTACAGACAAAATTACACTTCTAACAGAAATATTAGCGTAAAAATTTATTTACAACAGCAGTGATTGCACTTTTCACGGCTTTTTTTGTTGTCGTGTAGGTAGTTCGAAAATTCTAAATACGTACACAATCACGATTACAAAAATTAAAAATACTAGATAATGTACCTACGTTTGTATGAGATATGTGTGATTTAAAACTATAGACCACAGAGTAAAATAAATTACGTAAAGGTAGAATAAACATTAATAATTGCATAAAATTTTGACAAAAAAAAGTAACAATTCAATCACTGTCAAAATTGTCAACGTGTCCCGGTCCTGTCAGATCAGCTGCTCTGCTTCTGCTTTGCTGTGCTGGTCGCCTCAACGAACTACCTTATTATAATTTCCTTGTCTTGAATAATAATTGTTTCTGTTGCATGCACGAAGTCAGCAAAATGTGCTAATTTAATTTTGCAGGCTATAAGTTTGTAAAATCACAAAAACCATTTCACTTAAGTGCTACCAGTAGTACATAATAATAATGGTTCTATTGAAAAATGACGAGGTAAGAAACAAGCATTGCAATCAACAATTCTTATATGTTACCTATTTTATGAACGTTTTCTGTGTATATAATTAGTGAATTGATCTAATTTCAGTTTCTAGCAGAACTAACTAAGCTGTTCCAAAAATCTCGAGCTGATGGTGCCATAACTATGACCATGAAACGATGTAAGTAATATGTATTACATTAAAAAAAAGGTGATCCTAGTTCTATTGGTCGAACCAATTCTATTGGTTAATTAATCGATACCTACTTTGTTTCTTTGATTTCAGATGATGGACGCACCAAACCACACCCAAGAGATGGTACCCCTGCAGTAAAAAATCCTGAGTATAAATGTTTAATTCGAGTTCAATCAAGAAGCAATAAGCTTGCAACAGTTGTTGAGCAACGGAATGTGGAAACATTCACCACTGCCTACTCCAATTTATTAAAAACAAGTGTAAATGGTCTAAAACGGCTCAAAAAGCCGAAGAAGAAGGCAATGGCGACACAATAAAATGTTGTGTAGTTGTGACAATGTGTCAAGACTGATATAATGATGTGCGCAATACAATTGAGATGTAAATTGTGTGAGTGTACCAAAGGCATACTTCCGTGATGTCCTAGCTTGTAGGATGTGGTCCATTGAACTGTGCTCTTCTCTTATTAATGAGATTGAAGAGTTGGAGTCCTGCCTGTGCTAGTGATGCAGGCGCTTTAGTCATTGACCATCTGTCCAATGTTCTGACCTTCTTTGCTACCTATTCAAAATAAAAATATAATAGCAAATGGTTATTTATTTGGATAAGTGTTAACTTAGTAAGTACCTACACTTGTTTTAGTATGCTTTACCTTTAAGTTACAAAAGTATTTATATCAGACTAGTAATAAAATAAAGTAAAACAAGGTTTTATGTAGCAGAAAGTATCTTATTATAATTATTTTGGTATATGTACAGTTTTAAATAACTTGATTATCACATCTTGAGACCATTACAAATCTTACTAATACATAATTTTATAATATACAATTAAAAATATAAGTAATTTGTTTTTATAACAAAACAGTTTAAATAATACTGGTATTTCACAGTTTCATTAATTCTCAGATAGATTCAACATTATTAAAAACAAAATTATTTAACAGCATGTATTTAGAAATTTTTGCACATAAATGGATTTAAATAATGAAAAATTAACAAACAATATTCTTATATTCTTAATTAATGAATAGTGTTGGATTTCTGGATTTATTTTTAGTACATGCTTAAGAATGAGTTAATACATCATATAAAACTTTTCTTTTGTAAATAGGTGAGTACAAATTTAAGAGTATTAATTTCTTCTTCTCTTCACTTCTCATTTTGGCGTCTGCGACTTGGCTTGTCGCGATTCTGCCAATGTCCGTATCATGCTAGTGATCATAAAACATAGAATGGAGATGTTGGAAAAATTCAAATATGGTTGCTAATCTATATGGAAGAGGCGACAAAAAATGATTCTTCTTAGAAATTAAATTAAATGACAATTATTAAATGACATGTGCCATTCATAATAATGTAAATTTTGCCGATGTCAAATGTTTATATTGTATTGAGTATGATGTCCGAGGAATCCCAAGAAAATTCTAGACGCCATTCCGCGTGTCGTCTAGAATTGACAATTGACCATCTACTAAGACTCTAATAACAAACAAACTATAAACTGTTAACACTTAACACTGGCAAAATTGACATTAGTATGTCACAGGCCATTAACGAAGAAGGAGAAGAAGAGTATGATGTCGATTATTTTTACCCGTCTTACGAAGCAAACATTGCGCTCTTAAATTATTTATATTTCTCGGGTTATTTCCTGTTTTATTCGTAATCTGGATCTTTTGACTCTGGTTTAAGTAATTAATAGCCTTGTGTTTCTGTGTGATTTGAGCAAAAATATTATTTTATTAACAATTATTTTATATCAAAGACATCATCTATATCTATAAAAGAACTTCACCTGACTGATTCATCATAGCCGAGCCGAAACCGCTGAACCTTGAAAGCTGAAATTCGGAAGGTAGCTTCCATTTACAGCAAAACCACCCACGATGATTTTTTGAAATTCAACCCCTTAGAGGGTGAAAACGAATGTATGCAACTTTAACGCGTGGTGCGATTTGCTTGAAACTTGATATGAATAAATAAAATGCAAAATAAAGGCCACGTGTTTCAGGATTTTTCAAAAAACTTTCATAAAAGAGTAAAATGAGGTGTGAATGTTTGTATGGAAACTAATGGGTGGTCAGGTGATTGTTTTGAAACGTATCAATAAAATTTGGCAAGGAGATGAATTGCATCCTGGAGAAGGATTTAAGCCACAATTCCCTTAAAAAAAATGAGGACAAAGTCGCGAGCAACTACTAGTTTTATATAAAATAACAAATGACGAACGACAAGATACGACTTTCTAATATCATCATAAACAAAATAAACACTTGACATTATTATGACATGCTATTAACAAAGAAGAAGTATGATAAAGTATGTAACAACTTTATATAAAATGGTGTATATATATATATATAAAATAATTATACGAATTATTTATCCTCGAATAACAAACACAAAGATTATTCACACTCTAAATAGTTACTTTAAATAAAAACATCAAAATTACTAATAAAACCGGAAATAACTCGAGAAAAATAAAATAAGATCAAAATGTATGCAAAGTTTGATGGCTAAAAATATTTATTTGGTTTCTCTTCTCTTCAAAGAATTAGTGTCAATGATGATAGTAGTAAATTTAATTGTCAATTTTGAACCAGAAGAGATAAATTTTGGAGAATACACATTTTACTGTCAAAGTTGAAACTAGCATGCTCAAATGTTGGTGTTTAGTACTGTGGGTAAGAGTGTGAGTGCCTACTTAATATTCCTGGACGTGAGTCGTTTGACACAAGCATTCCTGACTTGATCATTTCCCAGTCGCTCCGATTCATGCAATATTCTGCGCAAGTCGTTAGTGCGGTCGTTCCGAGCTGCTAATATGTACGCGCTGCTGACATTCCGACACACCAGGTAACATGATATCTGTAAGTTATATTATATTTTACTTTGATGTCGTGAAAGTCAACGAGTGATCTAATTGTTACATGTGGACACTGTGTGAGTATAGCGTACTTAGCGCTGTAACACACGACGGAAACGGTAAAGAAAGCCGAATGGTACACGGTAGTACATACACAATTCACTTTATTTAAATTCTAAATAAATCTTTGAGATAACTATCCAAAGATTTTTCGGTAATAAAATATAATAAAAAATACTGTAGACGGGCATGGCGAAACTATTAGCGTTTCTTGTGGACTCCGGGACCACAGACAGCAAAGTATATTCGAGCACTAGATGACGGGCACTCACCCTGACAGTGACAGAATGCACGTCAGCTATGAGCAGCTCGGCCTGTTCGTCGTGTAGCTGGGAGCGAGCGTCGCAGCGAGCTACCACCGCGCTCACACCAGACTCCAGCACTTGGTCACTCATTAAACTGGCAACATTACATTTAAAACTGATAGTTGGTTATTCACTTTTTTTTATAATTCATTTGGCGACGACCGAGACCGACTGGGTTATTTATGACATTTTATTCATAAATTAACAAGTTAGTCGTCACCAGTTTAATTATGAAATATAAGTAAATAAATAAAATAATAATAATGTTACTTAATATTATATAGTTATTGAATATAGTATTAAATTTATTTGTTTTTTTTTGTAAATGGTGGTTGTTTTCCGTATATAAAAGTTATTTTACCTTAAAACAAGATATTTAAACAAGACGACGTGGCGCAGTGGACTTAGGTCCGGCTGAGACGCAAAAGGTTGCGGGTTCGATTCCCGCCGCGGGACAAATGTTTGTATGATCTGCAAGTATTTGTCTCGGGTCTGGGTGTTTCTATGTATAATATGTATGTATTTACCAAAAAAAAGTACATAAATAGTATATCAGTTATGTGGTACCCATAACACAAGCTCTGCTTACTTTGGGGCCAGATGATACTATGTGAAATGTCCTAATTTATAAAAAAATTAATTGATTCTTGATAAATTTAAAACTCAAATCATAGTATTTTTAAACTTATCGATCAGAATTCATTTTATTTTCGTAGATAACGTGTATTTATCGCGTATTATCTTTATGTCCAGACGTTTCGGTTGAGTTGTGACAATCGTGTTTTGCGGGCTGAATACCCGTTAACTATTAAAACAATACTTGGGCCAGTTAAAAAAACTTGAACTCTCACAAAATAATCTGAGATCTAAACGGAAGTCGGTGCGATGTCACAGTGACACAGCGATTCATGAATTACCTTGCGGCTGTCTCCTTTGAAATTCGTATACACTTAGCCAACGTTTTAACCTCCATAAATCTGTCGATGTTCACCAGATACCGAGCGACGTGTGTGTATATGTGCATCGAGTCCAACTTGTGTTCTGTTATCACCCTAAAACAAACATGAGCTTATCATAAAATTATAGATATAATTACATAAGTACTCGAGTATTTATTTATTATTTTAAAATAAATACAACGGGACACTTGTCCCGAACTTGACGAATATAACAGGATAACAGGAGATGAAAAACGGCGGTAATGCAATGGTGTGATTGCTCAACGGCCAAGAGGCAGAGCACCCGTCCGATGGTGGAATGATATGTCAGCCATGTCGGGAACCACTAGATGAGACTTGCTAGGCACTGGAATGAGTGGTGTAATAAAGATGACGCCTATACCCAGCAGTGGGTGCAATCGGGCTGATGATGATTAAATAAATATATAAATATTGGTGGACAATATACCGCACCATCTAGCCCCAAACAAAGCATTGCTTGTATTATCACGACAAGACGACTGATAGAATATATATATTATTACATAAATAAATAATCCCGGACATTTCACACAGGCATCCATCCGGCTTCAAAGTAAGAATAGCTTGTGTTAAGGGTACCACTGATCGCTTATCGTTTTTTTTTGTATCCGTGATTAATACTTGCAGATCATACAAACATTTGTAAATCAAAAATCGGCGAAGATCGAACCTGCAACCTTCTGCTTCTCAGTCGGACCTAGGCCCAGTGCGCCAGAGGTAAATACTTATGACATTTTATAACACCCAGAATAAACACCTACATTCATCAAACAAAATATATTTGTCCTGGGAGGGAATCAAAACCCCCAACCTACAGTGCAGAAGGCAGAGTTACTACCAAGTGACCTGACAGGCTAGCCATAAAATCAATCATCATCATTAATATCCGACAAACCGACTTCATCCACTGCCAAAAAGGCTTCCCTTTGTATTGTGCAGTTCCTTGTATGCCAGCCACATCCAGGTTCGACCCATAATATTTGCGATATAGTTTGCCTATATCGCAGCTGGACGAGCAAGGTTTCCATTTCAATCAAGATTTACGTAAAAATCATTGGTTAACGTGAAAAACTGCTTGCAGAGTAAAAAGTTTAAGAAAGTACTTACTTGAAGGCCAGCTCAAACCCACTCTCAATCGTATGCCCAGTAGCAAGTAAGATAGCCACGAGTCTTATTTTATCAGTATTCGAGCCAAATAGAGTCAACGGCCTTATGTCGCTACTTTCTGAATCCTTCCTTGTTTGCAAAGGTATAACTTCGTCTAGAACCTTCTCATTGAGTCTTCCGTTCGCTTCGCATGTTGCTAGGTACTTGGCAACCTCGATTTGCCTTGTGATTGTTGTCATGAGGTTGTCTATTGTTACTTTGTCTATGTTGAATTGGAAGGATTTAGTGTCGGTTGTTTCTGAAAAGGTACATAATTAGTGTCAGTCGTGTCGTGCAATATGAGGCAAGATGTAGTCAAGAAGGTAACAGGCCACTCAAGGGTTTTCACCGTGATATTTTAAGAGCTATAATTGATATGGGAAGATGGTAGAGTCTTGTCGGGCTTATATCCCGAGCTAGCTTTTAGCGTTATATATTTATAGCAGTGAAAAAATCACAGCGGCGAGAGCTATATCCCCTGACATATTGCTACCTACAGCGCATCAAACGACTATGTCCATTGGTATTTAAAGATCAACGGGTACTTGAAAACACGAGCCAATGTTATACGAAGAAATCTCAAAGCTAATGCTCAGAAACTGAGATGAAAATATTACGCAGATGACTTCATCATCATTCGAAAACGTAAAATTTCTGGTGAGATTCTCACGTCATATGAGTGAGCTATTCATCTAATTTTCTGGCATTAGTTAATTAATAGTCTTCCCAAGCCAATTACGGCTAGGTCATCAAAGTTTCTGCTTGTTTTCTTTGATGCGCTGAGATGACTCGAATAACCAATTTTGGCCTTAAATGTTCTAGTCTAGCACTTATGCAATTATGTCAATGACACGTTAACATACACTTTATGTGCTAAAAATTTATGATTTCATAGAGAATCGTTCTCTTTGAGACTAATAACTAGGTGGAATAACTTTACATATACACTCTTATGTGCTAAACATTTATGATTATCTTTCTAAGAGAATCGTTCTCTTTGAGACTAATAACTAGGTGGAATAACTTTACGAAGCTAAGATTGCGTTGTTAGTTTATTATCTCGAGCCATTTATTTTTAATTTTGGTGATTTTATTCAAAAAAAGCTATACATGAACTCGGGTGTGAATAATTAGAATACAAGTTTTGTGTTTCTTTGAGATTCAAGCTAAAATAATCCTTATTTTTTATGTGAAAAGCCAATAATAAAATATATCTAATGAAGAACGCAACATACGATTTGGTGGCGTCTTACTATAAAATCTAATCTTCTTCTTCTTTGTTAATGACCTGTGACATACTAATGTAAATTTTGCCAGTGTCAAGTGTTTATAGTTAATAGTCAGTTTGTTTGTTATTAGAGTCTTAGTCGATGGTCAATAGTCAATTCTAGACGTCACGCGGAATGGCGTCTAGAATTTTCTTGGGATTCCTCGTCGTTTAAATCACATTGCACCACAATACACATATAATTCAATTATCCATACCCGTCCTGTAATCACAATTTAAAATCATTAAAATTCCGCCAAGATTACTGAATAAAACATGCAATAAAACGGGTAAAAAATATTAAATTAGCAGAGCTATGTTACTCCATGAAATGACAGACGAAGAATCTCTAAAATCTAATCAATCACATGACATTGGCAAAATGACACTGTCATTAACGAAGAACATTTTAGAACTGTCACCCGCGGGACAATGCGCGACGTATCCCGAGTTTTTAATCTGTTCGCTTGGGGCCTTTCAAATCTTTGATTTCACTAAAAAAGGTGTGACAGGTTTAAAAAAAAATGGCGTCGGACAAAAAAAGGACTATTTTATTATATACTTTCCTATATCCTGTTTCATTGCAGTAGGTATTGTAGAAGGGTCTTAGGGCGTAGTAGGACGTAATGTAGAAGGACACATGAAAAATATTTTTAAATCTCCATTATGTATAACGAGAAAAAAATGGCGGTTAAAATCTTCGAATTTAAAACAAAATTCAAATTGATTCATTATTTATAAATATGAATATTGCGGCTATTTATACTCTACGAACGGCACTGTGACCTCCAGTGCTTGCATATTAGCACAGATAAAACATCCGAGTATCCTAGCAACAAATGAAATCGATATTTACCCAAAAAGTTAAGAAAATAACACCATCAAAACCGTATGATGATATATGATGTACCGTTCACATTATCATTCGATTTCGATTTCCTCTTGATAACACGTCAACGACGTGTGACATATCGCGTGTCACACGCCGACTCTACGTGCTAGTTATTAGGTTTATAATATTACTTATGTATATTAGACTTTAAGGTATATATTTGATATGGGCCGTAGTTTGTAAGTATTTAACATCATGTACTAAACTAGTGTAGCCTGAAATAAACGTTATTATTATAATATCATAGAAGTATTTTGTATTCATGAACTCTCGCTTTAATTGATACGGTGTACTATTCACAGAGAACTAGTGGCACTTACTGTTAGTAGACGCAACGGGCGCACACCGGTAGAGGTGTTGCATCGCCGCCGCTAGGTGGTGCTGTCTCGCGTGAAGCGTCGCCGCGAACATATTGCCCTTCAGTGGTCTTGAATAAAGCAACGCGCAAGTCGCAGCAGCCCGGGCGTTCTGTCCACTGCCGCATTGCACGTTGTACAGCGCTTCGAGACGTTTCGACATCTCTAATGTACGGCAAATGTGCATTATGTACTCCTGAAAAGATATTTCATAAGTTATTTATGGTCCTACCAACATAGCCTTGTTTTTAATATGAATGCAATAAACATAAATATTGGAGGAAAATCCCCACAATAACACAACTCCATCTAGCCCTTGTATTATGGTAACCAGGTGACTGATAGTTAGATAGATAGACAGTTCTAATTGTACTATTATTCGTTTTGTCACGGCATGATGTCACCCTCCTTGTTCGGCGCAGTCTGAAAACCAGCGCTATTTCGCACTGTGGGAAATAGCATAAAGCTGAGACTGTGCTTTTTTGACAAAAGTAGACTTGGTTTGGAACAAGGTGGGTACACGTAGGTTTAGTATTAGTTAGTTTATTTGTTTGGTTGGACTGTTATCTGTGTACCTGCTATGTTATTGTTACTTGTGTGTGTCAAAATAAATTTATTTCATTTCATTTTTCAGTTTTTTGATAGAATACATAAACATTTGTGAGTACTACGACACTCTATAAAACCCTAAAAAAATATCTATCTATATATATAAAAGAAAGTCGTCTTAGTTACACCACTTATAACTCGAGAACCATTGGACCGATTTGGATGAAACTTAAAATGAATATTTATGTGGTTAGTAGCTTGGATTAGGATATTTTTTATCCCGAAAATACAACGGGAACGGGAACGGGGCGGGCGAAGCCGCGGGGGATCTATCAATATTTATCCGAAACTTTGTTAATCTCTGTAATTATTTCAATAATTTGAATAGCTATCTTTTTTTAAATGGCGGTATTAGTATTTTAATATTTTTTGTGAAGTTGTAACCGCCCAACGAAGTGGGCACGGGTCAGCTAGTCATATATAATTATAAGAATCGAACCTACAACCTTCTGCGCCGCAGCCGGGGCTTGGCCCACTGCGCCACAGAGGTCGTCATGATTATTATTATTATGAATTAGAGGGTTAGACTTTTGTCTTTTTAATGTTTAGTAGTTATTTTTTGGGCATTTTGCGCGGTCAATGATCTCATTTGTGGCAATCCTAACGGTTGTCATTTCAGAAGTAAAATATACTCACAGAAAACATATCCAAAGTGCTATCCATCTCACTCATTGCATTGAATAAATCATTAACCTTATCCTTTTTCAAGCAGTCCATGTAAACTGATTCTGTGAAGGTTTCTTTATCAACCAGATTGTCGTAGCAGTATCTGATAACCTCTAGCATGTTGCTATGCTTCATGTTAAACGCGATGTTCGCTGTGTGAGATCCGTAGTTGCTGAGATAGTACACGCATTCTTGGAAAAAGAACGGGTCTAATTTTCGATTGAGATCTACCTTCGGTTCGGTGTGATTGTTTCTTCTTAGAAGACCTAAAAAAACAAGTATTAAAGTACATCAACATCAATATGAATATTACGAACAATACTCGTAATGTTCATCAGCACATGTGATTCTTCTATTCCGCCTGTCTATCACTGTAATATCAGTATTCACTCGTTTCTTACACATACATATATCATTACAGTCCATCTATCTTCTCTTAGACCTACCTCTTCCCTAAAATACATCCACATTCAAATCCATCACCCTTTTTGTATGAAATTCAAATGTAAATTCTAATATGTTTTTATTCAGAATAATTGAAGGCTCATTTTGAAACGTCTTAATAATAGGTGAATTTAGGTGCCATGACTTGATGGTGAGATGACTTTCTTCCCCCCACATGACAATACTCAATACAATTTTTACTTTTTCAGGTCTAAACGTCTGTACAGATCTTGGTTATATTGACTCATAGGCAACTATAAAGTATCTTATGTGTTTCCCCAGGATAAAATCTATGCACTCGTACCTATAAATACGGCTATGTAAGCAGTAGAACACGCAAACATTTTTTGAAATGACTGAAATATAACTTTTTTTAAGTTTTCAACCCCCATATCTCCGCCATTTTGAAAAATTTTCAAAAAGTGAATCGACAAAAATTTCTATATAGTTATGGAACCTGCTCACAAAATTTCACGAGAATCGGTTGAGAAATGCGACCTTTTGAGGAGAACATCTGGACAGACATACGAAAGCATTTTCGCCTAAACTGAAACGGAGACACTCGCTCGGTCAGTTAATGTAGGTATAGCTACCACGCGTACGAAGCCAGCGGGCATAAGTTAGTTTTAATATAGTCATTGAATATCTACAATACGTAATTTACTTGAATTACGGCATACTCTGTGATCTAATCTTAATCTAGTCTAGTTAATAACAACATATTTACCTTGTGCCAAAGTTTTTTTAGGCGGCAGTGTGGCAGTTTGGAAGTCGCTATAGTCGCCTTGTTTGATCTTCTTGACGCTGGCCAGTGTGTGCATGATGTTGAGAGCCGGTTCAGTTAATTGTATTTTCTTTTTGTTTGTGTTCATAGATGTCAGTTTTTCGTTCGTGCTCTGAAGAGTAAGTAGATTTGTATTAACATGCGTTTTTCAGTCGAGATAGCATAAAATCTAGTAACCGTAATCTTTTCGGCATGGTTTCGTAAACGGAATTTATAACATAAAATATACTTTATTTTTTTAGGGACTGGACAATTTACGATGTTTAGCTGAGGTTGTCTGACAACCTGCGACTGTGTTAAGCGAACTATAGAGTGTACAACCTGTTTCAATTAGGAAACGAATCTTAAATGGCTGTTTACGTCATGTCCCACTTACACAATATATTAGAAACATTGTGCGAGGCTGTCGCCAGATTTGCTCTATTATTATTTTAATTTTTTTACAAGATTACCAGCTCCACTTATTGCAAATATGAGAACAAACGAGAACATCGCATTAAGAGTGAACTAGTCAATTATCTTTCCATACAAACATCGAAGAATGATCACACCACCGTCAGATGTTCAACAACCAAAACTGATATCAATTTATCAATTTGTCTCGAAAAATGATATGCTTGTATCGCAACAGAATCATAAAAAAATATGGGTTTGAAAGATACAAGCCTCAAAAAATCGTATTTCAACACTCGTTTTAAAGGAACTTTGGGCGTAAATAAATATCATACGCAGCACGTAATCTCCAAAATGATTCCGATACAAGCATATATTATTTATTCATCAAATAACTTTATTTCTAATAGATACATTCAATACATTTTTCATGAAAACCCTTGAGACAAAAGTCTGTTCTTGATTTTTACGCTCTCGTTTTATGTCGAAATCACAGTCTAATCGAATCATATGATTAAAAATCATCATCATACTCTTTCCTTACAGCCCATCACTATCTTTTGTGCACGTCTATCCTTTCCTCGCACTGTGCTAGGTCAAATAACATGCACTTTAGCTGCGCGCACTGACGAGTTTGTGCCGCTGACTAGTATGTCCTTAAGCGCTCACCTTGATGGTCTCTGCTTTGTGCAACAGCACCTGATTGACGGGATAGTTCATGTCTTCTAGCATGCTTATAACTTCGTTCAGCAGTGGCGGATTTGCCCGCGGCCGTCCATCGGATTGCGAGCTCGATACGGAACTCGTTCTCTCAGAGTGTCGCACAGTTCGCAATCTGCAAGTTACATATATTTCACTTTCAAACCCGTGAGTGCCTTCTGAGATAGGTTATAACTCTCGTATTATTTTGTCGATGAAGGCACCGATGTTTCGATTCATCTGGAGAATCTTCATAAGGGTGAGTTTACCCGCGGTTTACTTGCTCCTGTTCACGCTCGCGGTTCGCACTCACTCAATCTAGATGAATCGAAACAGTGTCATTCCCTTTTTCGATAAAATAATACGTGAGTAACACGTGTTTTTCTAAATCTTCAAACAGTTACATTACATGTCACTTACAAAACATTTGTGAATTGTACTACTTTTTGAAAAATACTGGTTTTTGAGAGTTTGATCCACGATTCACTTAGAACTCTTGTTTTTAAAAATGCATAAAAGTACATCTTCACTGACTGACTGGCCTGTCAGCTGAGTTGGTAGTAGCTCTGCCTTCTGTACTGTAGGTTGAGGGTTCGATTCCCTCCCAGGATACACATTTGTTTGGAGAACATAGGTGCTTGTTCTGTGTATGGGTGTTATAAGGTATCATAAGTTTGTATTTAAAAATATATAAGTATTCTATCAGTCATCTAGTCATCATAATACAACCTATGCTTAGTTTGGTACTAGATGGTGTTGTGTGCATTGTCCAGCAATATTTATTATTATTATTATTATCTTCGATTTTATTAGGCGTTTGACTGGGTTGATCAATTCAAACGGCGGTTATTATGAAAAATTACGACATGACAACCTAATCAAGATCATAGAAGAAAATAGAGGCAGAGGAAGGCCAATAATAAACTACATCAACTACATAATAAAATAATAAATATTGGTGAACAATCAACACAACACCATCTAGCCCCAAACTAAGCCTAGCTTGTACTATGGGTACGAACCAAATGACTAATAGAATAGTTACATATTTAGATGGAAAACAGCAGATGATCTTCAAAAGTATCTACAAATCTTCAAACAGATTAGACAATGTCAATTTCAAACAAAATCGGTTGATCCTTTTGAGTTACGATACCACAGACAGGCACAAACAACTTAAAACCTATAATACCACTCTGAGAGTACCCCTCAAACTCTCGATTTCACCAGTACGGATAACATAGATTTTGCATAAGCAGTCTAATCGAATTATCCATTAGTGGAGACTTTTTGTTCTGGTGTTATAAAAAACGACATCTCGGTCAAAAGGACGACACTTATTTTTATATTTGTTATTATAATCGTAGCGCATCTCTGCGGTATTTTAGAATAAAAATATCAAGACTGAACTTGTCAAGAGTTATTTACCTCCGATTCACATAAGGGCTTTCCGAGGACTCCTTTAAATCGCTATCCTCAGTGACTTCAGCGCATACATTCAGTGCGCTCTTGAAGCAATGCGCGAACTTCTCCCTCGCTTGTTTGAAGCAGCCGGCCTTCAGGCACGCTTTGCCCCACGCAGCTAGCACGCTGTTTCGCGGGAGACCAGACTTCGTAGCTATTTCCAGTGCAAGTTCCCATTTTTCGGCTTCAAGTAGAGAACGGACGATTTGACCTGAGGAGTAATTTCAGAGGCACGATAAAATATTGGTGGAGAAATATATATATATATATATATACATATATATTAGTGGATATATGTTTGGTTCGTTATATTCGGTCCAGTTGCAGATGTCCAGCAATAATATACCAAGCTATCGACGTGTTAGATTTGTCGAGTGATTGTCGATTGGCAATTTAAAAACGTCATATAATAGAAACTGTCACTTAAACCACATTATAAAATATCAGATTATTAAGATGAAAAAAAATTTGGGATGAATCTGTTCCAACTCGACTTGGCATCCGTAGCAAAATTGTGTCACATAGTTAAAATTTAAAGGACTAATATGGGTAACGAATATCTAATCACAGACCTTGCACCTACCTGGTTTCATAGTTACTTTGTGTGTTAGTTGTAACTCTATTCTTTTTTATTTTTAACTAGATTCGCACTGGTGCAATGCTATACTATTTATATATTACTATATCTATTAAAGAAAACTGTATCAAAATCCGTTGCGTAGTATTAAAGATCTAAACATACATAGAGACAGACAGACAACGGGAAGCGAATTTGTTTTATACTATGTAGTGAAGTAATATTTTTTTGAACTTTTTTTAGCGCGGTACGCATATTTATAGATGAGGTTAAACCTCTGGATTCGCGACACCGATACCGAGACGCAGCCGGCTGCCGCGCTGGCCCCATTTGATTATAAACCTTAATTTACATGTTTACAGTCTACTTTTTTATGGAGAAGTTTACTGAGTTAGGTTCTTTGATATATTATCTACATTCTGAAAAAAAATATTGCATCATCTGTGTTCGTTCAGTATTTGATTGGCAGTCGCCATAATTACTGATTTTGAAGTGATTTATTACAAAATCTAACGCGCCAATTAAGTTTTCACTTCTGTCGACACTCCCGGAGTGCAACCCGATTCTTTTAACACTACTAACAGTACTTAGTTAAGTTTATTATTTAATCTTTGTACCTTATTGTGTCTGTGTAATGTTATGTCAAATAAAAAACAATATCTATTTAATCTTAAAGCATTTGTCTTCAAGTCTTGAAGTGTATATCTGGATCTAGACAAGTACGAAGCTTGTGTCAACCAGGCATTAGGCATGTATAATCTATTTTAATTTAAAACATTCGACCACTATACGATAACATAACACTGTATAGAAATACAGTGTCGGTGCTTTCATCGACAAAGTAATACGTGAGTAAAACCCGCGTTTGGAGTCGTCGTCGAAGGTGGAACAGCCACGATTTTTTTAATACGTCTTCGACCGCCTTGCAGCCTTGTACGTACTGGGATGCGCTCCTTGATGTGGCACGAGATGATGCAGCTGATGTTTAACTAACGTGGCCATCGCATCTGCGTGAGCTAGGCAACGAGCTGCGTGAGCCGCGCCTGTCTCTGCCACGCGCATTCCCACGCCTGCCCCCACGCCCACACGCGCTGACCACTCGCTGAAACAACGCCGTTATATAATACTTAAACCTCATCTGTGGGAAACTACGATTAATAATAATATATTGACATTGCAATCCCCAACACCCATAACTTGCAGAATACCATTGCCGAAAAACTGTCCAAATATGTTGATTTAAAGAATGAAATCACCCGCATGTTGCGTCTCCAGAATGTCTCAATAGTCCCAATAGTCCTGACTTTTACAGGTGTAATCCCAAAACAACCGTTAAATCTTCCAAAATATGTTTCTTCTCCAGAAGGCTGTTATATTAAACACCTGCAGACTGACCTTCGGAATAAATGAACTTCCAACCTTAATTAGGTAGGAACTGATGTGCACTTGGCTTAGGCCCGTGTATCTCGGCTAACCCCCGGTTTAATCATAAAACTGAGTACGAAAAGTATAACACAATAATAATGCCAGATATTTTAACACAGCATCATCTAGCTCCAAAGTAAGCAATGCTTGTGTTATGGGTAGCACATAACTGATATACTAGGTACTTATATAATTTCTAAATACATACATATATAGTATGTATGTATTTAGAAACACCCAGACCAGAAACAAATAATTGCAGATCATACAAACATTTGTCCCACGGCGGGAATCGAACAGACGCAGAAGCCACGATTGAATAACATTATTTCGTTTTTCACATGCATCATAGTATCGGCCTTTTTTATGAATGTCTCTCAACTTGAACACCGCCTAAACCTAAGATTCACCTGTCACTATTAGGGAAAGTGTACGCTTCTACAACAAGGTACCAAGCCAAGTGTTAAATTTGTCGATTGGCAAATTTAAAAACTCTCTTAAAGCATATTATAAAATAACTGATTATTTAG
The DNA here is from genome assembly GCA_948098915.1 of Lampropteryx suffumata. Taxonomy (NCBI): domain Eukaryota; kingdom Metazoa; phylum Arthropoda; class Insecta; order Lepidoptera; family Geometridae; genus Lampropteryx; species Lampropteryx suffumata. The sequence continues at coordinate 9,028,065 of OX402563.1, forward strand.
ATGACAAAAAAGTTTGGGATGAATCTGCACCAACTCGACTCGGCATCCGTAAGAAAATTGGGAAGAATCTTACAGAAAAGTGTCAAGACCTGACGAGTTTCTTGCCCGATTATTCTTAAACTGGGTTTAGGAGGAACCGGCACCTACATTCACTAGCATGTAGGAAGAAGAGTCGAAAAAAAAATATCTTTTACCCGCTTTTTAGTTCCATAACGAATTTCACCAAACTCAGTTTCGATTTGAATGTTATTCACACCAGACAATATAACTAGTTAATAAGCTATTTTATAAATATATGTATTTGTTTTGCTCGGAGAACATTTCTTATGAAAAAATTGTTTCCCGATATATTATTTAGTACTTGTATGGTTGAAAATTACGTTAGTACCTAAGAAAAATTACCAGTCAGCATAATACATTGTTATGTTGCTTAATTACTAATTTTCTTGTATTGAGTGTTTTATTGTGTAACGTGTATTTTCTGTTATAAAATGTTTAACGTTTTACTTTAGCTCTACTCTTGTGTATATTTAATAACGCCAATGTAGCTCCGCCTGTGTAACTAAAATATCTAAAAAACAATTTGTCGTCAAAACGTCTTGTTTGCCTCCAACGCCTCTCCAGAGTTCTTAAACCAACTTGCTCAATATGTTAACCCTTATAAACTTTTAGAAACAAAGAAAAATAAATATTGGCACAAAAAAGCTCTTATTAGGTAAATTATGAAAAACAAACTTAGATGACCGAGCGAACTGATTCTTGTGAAATTTTGTGAGCAGGTTCTATAACTATATAGATTTTTTTTCTCTGTGTATTGTGTGTCAAATAAATAATTTATATTCTATTCTATTCTAAAAACTAAGTATGTACATAGAATGTTGTGTAAGGCAAATAGGTCCCCGTCCCAGCATAATGCTTCAACAGACCAATGGAAATTTGGTGCAACGCTGGATTTATAATATACTAGCGACCCGCCCCGGCTCGCACGGGTGCAATGCTGTTACTAAATATACTGCAGAATGTCTAATGTGATTAGAAGCCTCTAAAATTATCAGTGGACCTCTACTATATTATGCATGTATTATACATATAAACCTTCCTCTTGAATCACTCTATCTATTAAAAAAACCGCATCAAAATCCGTTGCGTAGTTTTAAAGATCTAATCATACAACGGGACAGACAGACAGCGGAAAGCGACTTTGTTTTATACTATGTAATGAAGTTGAGCGATCTTACGTGCCGTCATGGTGCGTTCTCGAGTAGAGTTCAGCGGCGGCCAATAGGAGCGACCGTCTCGCTCGCACCAGTAGCCGAGCGCCCCCACCGGTTGACAGCTCACGTGCTACTTCATCGCTTCGATCTAGCAGGAACCTGGAACACAAATTACAGTGCATAATGTATATTCACGCGGTACATTTGCTTCTATATACAAGTTCTAAACTTAGTTAGAGCAAGGAGTCAAAGTTTTGATCTTGCAAGGTTTACGTGTTTTTCATTAAAGATAATTAGTTAGTATTTAAAAAACTTATTGTGTACCAACATATATGTAGCTATATTAGTTACTAGCTGGAAACCCCGCGACTTCGCCTTCGCGTTTGTATGAGAAACCATTAGTTAGTTAGTTAGTTAGTTTATTTTATAGTATTATTAATATCAAGTTTCAAGCGAATCGCACTACGCGTTAAAACATTCGTTTTCACCCCTCTTTTGAAAAATCTTGAAATACGTTTCCATTTATTTTGCATTTTAAGTATCCAAACCAAAAAAAGTTTCTAAGCAATCACACTCGTTAAAAAAATCCCATACAAACTTTGACACCCCATTTTCCCCTTTGTAAAGGTTATTTTGAAAAATCCTGAAACACGTGGCCCCAAAGTAAGCAGAGCTTGTGTTATAATATATTTTTTTTTTGTAAATACATACATGCTATACATAGAAACACCCAGACCCGAGACAAATACTTGCAGATCATACAAACATTTGTCCCGAAGCGGCAATCGATCGCGCAACCTTCTGCGTCTCACCCGGCCCTTGGCCCGCTGCGCCACAGAGGTCGTCAATATTAACTCTGGGCAACTACTGGTGCAAATATGTGAGCCATTTGGAAAATATGTTTGGACGTGTACTATTTGCTATCTAACTGTTCCAACGCAGCCTAACCTGAAATGTATGTTCCATTTTGTAGACCTGAAAATTATAGTATACAATAACAGTATGTATAACGGTACAATAACATCCTCGAAATAAACAGCCCATGTGCGAAAGTCGCGCCTGAAACGGAAGGAAATACTACCTCTGTGGGGGTCAAAGGGAAGTACCCTGTAGGTTTTGATTTAATCATTAACATATGCGGCATAAATTACCGTTTATAGGCCGTATTTTTTGATTACGTTGACTTTGAAGCTTGATTTTATAGCTACAAGGGACCGTAGACTTATTTATGGAATAACAAATGATACCAACATCGCATACTTATAGAAATAGCATACCTCGGATAATCCAAATTGATCGAATGCATCTTCATAATGGACAAGCAGAGCGTGACATTCGGCGTGAACTCGAAGCTGAACTCAGCTCGCACGGCATCGTTCTTCGGAGCGCTAGTAGTGAGACACCAGTCGAGGCAGGTCATACCGCTGTTTGCGGAGTCGGAGTTACTGCTGAGCATCATGTTGTCATGGTAGGACTTTGATTGGCGGTTCACTGTTTGCGTGAAACAGTCCTCGCAAACGCGCAGTTTCACGCCGCTCGGGTACGTCGGTACCTGGATAATGAGACACATGACCTTTAAAAGAAATAATCCTACTAATATTATAAATCTCATAATCAGGTTAAGTATCGCAAGATATTTATAGATTTATCGCCATCTAGTAATGATATGAACATGAGAAAACAGGCAAGCAAACAGTTTTGTGATGAATGAAGGATGCTCCAGATCCTATTCGGCTAGCCTCTCTGCACAGTTCGTAGCTCTACCCTATGCGCTGTAGGTTTGATTCCCTTCCAGGACAAACTTTTGTGTGATGAACACAGGTATTTGTTTTGTGTCCAGGTGTTAAAAATGCTTTTATCATAAGTATGTATTTAAAAACATACAAGTATTCTATCAGTCATCTGGTTTCCATATTCCAACCTATGCTTAGTTTGAGGCTAGGTGGTGTTGTGTGGATCGTCCATCATTATTTGCATATTTATTTTTACTAATTAGTATCTTCCGACAGACAATACATTAAGTCAGCATACCTGCATCCTATGCCTAGAGCAAGCATGACAAACGAGCCTGCCACACCGCCTGCAATGATGTCTCCTGATTATCATGGAGAATATCGATGTATGACACAGCATACATCTATCCACAGAATAGTCTTCGGTCCACTGCTCCTTCGTGGGTGTCTGGTCGGGCATAACAAAGGGTCTCGTCGCCGCTTCTATGTTTATCGAATCTATGGACTGGAGCAATGAATCCTCGGTCGGTTTCGGCGCGACCGGGCAAATGTTTCTAGGGTTCTTCATGTCCAATGCTTTTTCTGCATAGAATCTGAGCAAAGCGTCCACAGCGTTCCGAGATACCACTAAACTTTCGATAGATTTTATATTGTAGTAAAGCTTGTCTCCACTCGAATCCTTCTTTAGGCTTGGTGATACTTTATTCAAAATTTTAACCAAAACATCCAATTTTGTGTTCATTAGAAACTGTTCGATCATCAATAGAGGGTTTTCTATCAGTTCCCAGAACATATATCTCATGTTGGCGTCAATTTCTAGCATTATTTGAAGACCAATCTTAATGTTTTCGAAACACTTTTGATCGTAAGAGTTTTCCGATATAAAGCCGATACAGACTTGGAGGATTTCAACGTTTCTGACTTTGGACATTTCGTCATGTATTAAGTCCAAGGCTTCAGTCGATGGAAGTCTCAAGAGCAATTCTTTGACAAGGGCTGGAGTAGCTTGGTTTGTGTATTCGAATAGTTGCCTCAGTAGGTTTGTAACGATAAGATTCTTCATGTTTTCCGATACTTCATGCACGTCTGCCCACTCCAAACATAACTTGAACTGAAAATATAAAAATATAAGAAATTAACAACAATTTCTCTTTTACAAGTCTAAAGTAGTCGCAAATCTAATATAATTTACCTGCTGGCTATCCATTAGAATCTCTATAATGTTCTCTGGGTTTTCTAGCGATTTTTCGTAAATGCAGTACCAATGGTTTTCTCCCATTATTGATGATATCTAAAAAAAATGAATTTAAAAAGAGCACATACTTTATGGTAATTTGAACTCATCATTATAAAAGCTACCTGATCGTAAAGGGGAATCTTGACCATCCATTCGCTGCATTTCTCGTACAAGCCCTCCTCCAAAGAATCATAGTTCAACAGAAACCGCAAATAGTCCAAAACTTCTAAAGCGCCCTCTGCTGGCCAACTACTCAAATTATTCAGGATCAAATCTACTTTCAACTCTGAGCATCTGAGGTACTGACAATATTTCCAGTTGTTTTGCAACTTAGGATTCGTCGCCAGTTTGAATAGAATTAAATCTCGCAGATTACTTAGATTCGCGCTACACATCAACTGGCGTTCCGTCAATGAATCTATAATGTTCAAACATTTCAATATCTTTCCCGTTTCGATCAGTTGCGGCATGAAAACAAACAGCTTATCAAGGTCAACTGTCGTGTGAAGCGAAGCAAGATACTTGTTGTTTCCGTACAAGACCTTGGTGACATTGAACCTTTCCAGTTCCATATAATTGTTCAGACATCTGGTGCGAGCGTCCATGCTTTGCTGCAAGCTATTCTCATCAGGCGAGGTGTGGATTTTCTTAATTATATGCGCCAGCACCCAGTTGTGAAGCACAACGTACGTTAAGCATTGGGGATCAGCCGATCGCGGCAATGGAGCGAAGTTTGCAACAGGGTCTACAAACAAATTCTCCTCAGGATTCTTAAAATCGTAAACAACATGAAGCAAATTGTTGAAGTTGTATTCAGACGCTTCTTTATGAGGACCGGTTAGAGTGATAGACGGACAAAAATTCAATATCAACTTTGGTATGAGATTCACATTCAACTTTTTGCATATCGGCTCCAGATTCGTAACTGGAATTTCTTTGTTGTTGATCATGTTGCCAAAGATATCATGCAAAGGTTTCTCTAGTACAGCGAAGTATGGTAAGTCGGGTGTGTTCTCAGCAGAGCGATTCTCATCCTGTTCCAACTGTGATACCGTCTTGCAATAAATGTAACACATTCTCAAGTAAGGTGTTCTAGCTTTTTTCGTTCCCTGACGAGATACTTCGCCAACATTGCACAAATCTTTATCAGACGCGGCGACTACGTTCATGTAAATTTGATGATATTTCTGAAGCAAGTTTTGATCCAAACCCTTTGTCTCACACGGACTGACAATTTCTACAAGATCTTCGCAGGACTGCCTGAGTTCTTTGGACAGTTGGTTCAACTTACAGAACTCTTTATGCTTAATCGGGACTCGGCAGTCTGTGATCAGTCCGCAAATGTTATCGGCGAAATTGAATGACTTTTCGGTGTTCCCGAATATTTCAAACATAACGCTGGCTATATCTTCTACAAAGCGTATGTAATTCGTCTTCTTTACTGCCGCTATATCTGTGGAACTCCTGACTTCGGCTAGTTTTCTTTCCACCACATTTATAAGCCCGTATGTGATTTCTTTGTTGAGCCCGCTGCTTAATAATATATCGACAGCGTTTATAAAAGGAGAGTTTTGGTGGTTATACAGTTGTAAATGTGGGTGTCTAGCACCCAATTCTATTATATCAAAAGAATTGGGAGCCCTATTTGAAGAAAGAAACCCTTCAACAAGCCCCATAACTTCAGTGGATACGACGGACAGTGCTGAAAGTTCTTTGGTGGGGTAACGTGTGTCATCTCTGTAGTAAATGATATTTTTGATTTTCGCAACCAAGTTTCGAAATTGTTCCGTGAATGTTACTTCGGTTGCGATTTCAGAGTCTGCCAAATCGAACATCTGTAAAATAATAATAAAATTAAGAGCAGTTTTTATACTTAGTAGGTACAACTTTGTTGAAAATCGTATAATTATGAGATCTCGATGTATTTGAGCATAAAAACTTCTAATCGATCCTTGACTTCTAATTCGGCTTGATCGGACTTGTTTGACTATTTTATTAAAAATCAAACTGTCAAAATACCATTGATTACAAAATGGCGAACATGAGCTACATTATATTTTTTTGTTATACAATTTTTAACATCCAAGCAAAAACAACCCAATTCGTTCACAAGGAGCCAAATAATATTGTACTCAAAGACAACAGCGACCTTAAAGTAGAATTTGATTTAAGTGACGATAATTACGAGAAAAGCGGTAAACGTTGTGCTGAACGTTTGAGCACTATGGAAGATAATCTTTTTAAAGAGTTTAATGAGTAAGTTATACCTACACTACAGTAGGTATTACGGTATATGAAGATGTCTCACCTTTTACATTTATGTTATTTATTTACCTAATAGGTAATACATAACCGATTCTCTAGATAGGCCCTCTTATGTACATACAGGATAGTCAGCAGAGAATATAAAAGAGCTATGCAAAATTTTCGTGCTGACGTGAGAGTGAATAACAAAGGTACTATAACACAGAAAACCTTTATGATGGATAATTCAAGCAGAATTTCATCAATGTCAGTAAGTCGTTTTAGAAACTATTGACTCGCATGACCATTTTTACAGTTCTGAAGTCCACAATGAAATCTAGTTTCGCTATGTCTGCCTGTCTGTCTGTTGCCTTTAATGTCGCTCTTTCTTGCAGACTATTAGCTTTATCGTGAAGAAATTTTGCACAATAGTGACCCTTACAAACTTATCAAACAAACTAAAAAGAAAACGGTTTTTCGGAATACCTCCCCTTCATGTAAAGTGGGGTTGATTTTCCCCATCGTGTTACATATCGTTGGATAGGTAATTTAATGATACTACCTTTTTAAACAGTTTCATTTGATAATACGTTTTATCAAACGAAAAACTGTACTTCTAAGTGGCCATTTTTGATAGCGTTTTGTTACTCCTCATTTTTTTATGCTTATTAGATGGTCTCGAACCAATTTAAGGTTTGAGACCTGACCACTAGTCATTCTTAACCTTGCCGACTTTGGAAGCCATCACTGTGAGTTGTCACATGGGTTCGCTATTTTTTTATTGTAGTTAGAATGCTCAATTTTCTATCTATATCACTGAGCCCTGAGACAGCGAGACAGCGAGACAGCGAGACGGCGCCCGGCGCCGTGGTAGACTCAAAAAGAGATCGATCGATAGCTTGGGTCCAAACAGCTCAAAGCCGAGATGACTGGAGAGATCAAGGGGAGGCCTTTTTCCAGCAGTGGGACGCAATGGGCTAATCGTAATCGTAATCTACATCACTAGGTTTATATATATAAACATTTTAATAAAAATAATACGTGAGTAAAGTCTGTGTTAATCAAAATGTATAGTACAACTCACGAAAGTTTTGAAAGTGAAATATATATATAAAGTCCGATAGACGTAGGTCAAACTGGTTTGGTTACATAAATTAATCAGATATTTCGTATTGTCAGTTGTGATAACAATCCATGTTTTGAACAAACAAAACAATCAGTTACTTATTCATATTTACAATATTATCGGTATCCCATTGTTATCAGTAAGAATTGGAAGTTATTGACCGCCTGCTACATTACAATAATAGCTTATGTATACACAGCTGGTAACAAAACTGTGTCGTGTTTACTATGATTTTATCATTATTTTAGCATGTTCGTCTCAGTCAAACACGGAAAAATAATATCACGAACGAGGAAGTAGAATATGATTACTTGGTAAGCGATACTGACGTGAAAGGTGACGCAAGAACTAATGCATACAGTTTTTTTGAAATACGTAAGTTTAAACAGGTTAATTATGTAGGTCTCAATCCTTAGGTACTTCGTATCTTTTGCTAGTGGTATTGAACCAACGTGGAATACTTTTTTAATCCTCGAAGAAAACAGAGGGGTGTTGTGCCTGTCTGTGGCATCGTTTTGATTTCTTTATTTTTTGTTTAAACGTACATTATAACACCTAAAAACACCTAACATTTATATTCATCATACAAATGTTAGTGCTGGGATCGAACACCCAACCTATAACGCAGTAGGCAGAGCTACCACCAACTGAGCTGACAGGTCTTGATTGATAGTGTTCTAAGCTATGATGCGATTTTAAGAATATCGGCTCTTTAGTTCTCTCTAGTTGTTAACGAGATGTGAGCCAATTCCAGAGGTCTGATTGATTAGGTGTTCTATTGCTTCAATGATATTGCAAAGTTGGGTAACCTTGACCTGGTGCTGCAGTATCACCTGGAATATGCAAGATACCAACTCCTCATCAACTTACTGAAGGTATCGTGTCTGGGCTTATTAGAATGACCCCAACGAATAGGTTATATATAACTGTTTTTGTTTTGTTGGGTGTTTTGAAATGTATTTGAGGTTATTTGACTTAGGCCTCAGTAAGCCCTTATAATGACAACAAACATTTCAGAACAGAGAGGCTTGAAGCTTTTGGATTCCATTAACAAAAGAACATCATTCGGTACCTCTCAGAAACACACAGAAAAACAATTAAACAGCGTCAGCATCAATGTAATAAGACGCTGTTTTGAAGAGTTTTATAAGAAGCAAAATTACAAAACTTTGGCGAAACATGCTTGGAAAATCGCTACGATATGGGTGGTTGTATATCTCGCGATAACTTTACCATTATGGTTTACTAGAGGTGAGATAATATATTTTTACAGAAACAATCTTACTAATATTATAAATGCGATAGTTTGTGTAGATGTTTGTATATAGTCAAAGTCAAAGTCAAAAGATACTTTATTCAATACTATCACAAGGATCACTTTGAATGTGGCTCAATCATGCATTTACGGCTTGTAACATGAAATAAGTTACTTTTTATGTTCGTTTCGTACCACGCGTGCGACCGACGCTGCGAGCAGGGGCAAGTTTAAACATAAAATTGTGGTATGTAAACGGAGTTCACCGACCGCTGTTGCTCACGGGTCTTTGTTATGATATGATATATCGGCTGTTACAGTCGGAATTGACGATAAACTAATATAGAAGCGAGCTCGTATCAGTTAGGTACTGTTGAACCATCAGTGAATCTGCTTGGACCATCTGCATCACTTTGGGATGAATCTACTCGACTCGGCATCCGTAACAAAATTGGCAAGGATCATACATAGATAATTGATTCAGGCGTGACTTTGCGGAAATCCATTACAAAACATTAAATAGATGGACAAATATTTAGTACCGCCAATCAATTCCCTCAAAAGACTGCAGATCAGTGTTTTTTCGTCGGGGTGCGGAGTGAGTTAAGTGTTCCTGAGGATGCCTCGTGGAGAGGCGAATTTCTTTTGGAGGTATAAAATGGCGGAATAGTACTAAATATTTGTCCATCTATTTAATGTTATGTTAAGGATCATACAAACAAGTGTTAAGACTAGACAAGTTTCTTGCCGGATTCTTCTTGAACTGGGGTTAGGAGGAACTGGCACCTAGCATTAGCATGTAAGAAGACGATTCAAAGAGGTCCTTGTGATTTTATTGAATAAAGAATGTTTTGTTTGTTTGTTTGTGTAGGGGTTATGGCCATGGTCAGTCACTTTGTCGACCACACTAAATGTTGCTTTTCATTCCTCTAGGTTGGTGCTCCTGTTGTTTATGTTGCAAGATTTTCAAACCACAAGAAACCATACAGGAAGCGAAGAACTACCTGCTTTTGAATCCACCAGGGATACTCATTACGAAAAGAGGCGGCATCGTTCATTACCAATCGACCGAGCGCGAGAAGGACTGCTATGAAGAGTTCAGTCATTTTTTAAGGATTCTGTAAACTTATACTTTAAGTAGAGGGTACTTAGAATCGTCTCTCAACTTCTGTCAAAAGTTAATCACTGTATAAAAAGCGTAATCCTTTTTTGTAAGTGATAAATAGAGACAGGGCGAATCTTACAGTGTTTAGGCAGTGTTTGAATTGAGAGGCGTTTATACGGTCAATGATATATACCTACCTACAGTACTTTAATATTTACAATACCTACATAACATCTTTGATTTTTTTTGAAGAGAATATGTTTATAATGATTCTTATATACTTGGTAGTACATACCTCTAAAATCTGGTTAGCCTTTGGGAAGTCATTGTGGTATAATGCCAGTGCAACTAAACACGTCGGTTTTGCCAGCATTATAGATATGAAATCAATTGTAGTGCCCGTAGGTGAAACGCACACTGAAATTTGAAAGACATGATATTACATCCGATGTTCAAGTAACACAAACAGGAACTTATGCGCTATACTTACTATCATCTGTAGCAGAAATGGTAGATGCAAGCATAGCCTGGTCGAGCTCGTACTTATTGTTTGTGTGTCGTCTTCTTGTCTTTGGCTTCTTTCTCATTGGTTTAGCGTCTATTTCCCGAGATTCATCGTCGCTGCTGTTATCCACTTCGACGTAGTCTAGACATAGCTTTAGTAAAAGTGGACTGGTATCTGGCGAGAGGTTCGACACCAGCTGAAGCTTCCAAATGGAGTGGTTAATCACTTTTAGTAGATGTTTGAAGCGATCTCTTACACTGGTCTCCAATTCTTCAATAGTTACACTATCTTCTAGTTTTTCCAAGCACAGTTTAAGAGTGTTCAGGATGTGCTGAGTCGTAAAGGAATTGCACATGAATCCTGAATTATTACTGATCACATTCTTCGAATTTTTGGTCTGTTTCTTAGAATAGAAATAAGAACATTCCGAATGCGCTCCACACTGTTGGAAATCCTGACTGTGCTCATGACAAGATAAGTATTCGTACCTCAAGAAAAGGCACGAGAATATATTCTCTATAGCTTCAAGACAGGATTGCAAAGGTTGGATCGACAGTAGGAGGCGTTTTATTTCATCCAAGGATGAAGTTTCGTTCGCGTTTTCGAAACCTTCAGCAGAGTTCAATATTGTGTCAATAACTTTTGTTATCGCACAGTAACTGTTATAAGTCAGTATGTCCCAATTAGCGTCGTTTCCACCTTTCTTCCGCAGATTAACTTTAGTGCTCAGTGACATCAGTTCACTGAGAAATTCGTTGTTGGTGTTTAATAGTCTCGAAACTTTATACCTGTCTACTTTCGAAAGGTGGCACACTTGGGATATAACTGCCAGTGCACTCTGAGCCAACACCTGACTAAATATAGAGGTAGTCATGATCTTACAGTTACTTTCCAAGCAAAACTTTATTATTGTCAACTCTCTTTTTACTTCTGTTAGGTAGAATTGCAGCTGATCATCTGATGTTGTGTAAGTATCCAGGATAGAGAAAATATTGGTAAGCTGATGAACAAGAGAAGGCAGGTCATATGTTTCAGGGCTATTGGTGAGATCAATGAGCACCATTATGAGGATTTGCTTGGTAAAATTATTAATTTTAAATGTAATGTTTTTCATATCATGCAGCTGATTTTTGTATACTTGTGCTGCTTTGAGAAGCCAGTGGGTTTTTTCAAGATAGCAGAGTTCTAGCATGTTCTCAGGAGTGAGTTTAAATTCCTTCTGAGGTTCATTGTTGTGCATAGTTTCCGCAGCTACTTGTAACAGTTCTGGCCTACCATGTGGCACAAGGCTCAGAAGGATTTGCTTTCTGTACTGCCTATGGTTCTCTTCAGAAATTGGCTTCAAAATGTATTGCAGAAACTGAGATATAAAATTATCCTTACATTTCATTAAGGATAAGAATGTAATCAGCCTATCTGTGCAGCTGTTTTCCGTCAGTTCATTCTTAAGAATTTCTTGATAGAGGGATTGTATTTTATTTACATTGTGAATGTCATTAACATGTTCCTGAATATAGTTGAGTATGTATGCGGTTGTTACTGGATTATTTTTAAGATTGGTTCTGAAGAATATGATAGATTCATTACTGAAGTCTTTGACTGGTTTTGAGTCTTCAACATCAGAATAAAACTGTAATAGCTCCTGGAAGGCATACATTAAAACCATGATTATTTGAACTAGTAATAACAATAACAAATGCTGTAATAACATTAAAGAACTCTAATGACGTACCTCAAATATTTCTTCAGTGAGATTATCCAGCAGATAAAGAATATATTTTAACTCTTCTTCCTTCATGGTTTCTCTAAAAAGTAAGTAAATTCTTAGTAATTATATCAGCTTTTTATGACTAAGGTAGTTTAAATTATCATTTTACTAATTAAAACTAAAGATACTGATAACAAAGCACAACCAGTATTGTTGAAGGAATACTGTTTAATGTTATTGGAACCAATAATTATATAAGTACTTTTAATATTACCTTCTAAAATAAGTAAATAGATAACTAATTGTGTCACATTATCATATCATTGCACCTCGCTTGGGTCAGATGTCAACTTATATAATGTTTATTACAAAATGTCCTTAACAACATTGTTGACTTCACTAATCTTCTAAACTAAGTAGTTACTTAGTTATTATAGACACATGAAGCCAAATAAACTCAAACTACAATAAACATTGTAGAATTAGATTTGTGATAGTAAGTTGAAGCTGTTATACACAACAAGGACTTTGTGAATCTTTAAGAGGCCATCAGTTAGTTGAGAACTGCATCTCCAGGGCAGACTAGATTCCTATTATTTAAATAGAAATACCTGTAGATAAAAGTTATATATATTCTAAGGGTACCTAAGTACCTACTCATAGCTGGTTGGATCTTGAATGATTATGCAACTAAAATAACAAACAAAAGCCAAGACCAATAAAACTACTTAAGAAGTTAAAATGATCTTTAGACTACCAGAATGACACAATTGATAAGTAGGTAACTATACATTTATCTAGTAGGTAGGTACGAACAACCAAATCAAATACCTACCTACAAATCTCAAAGAGAATAACTTGTGAGAGATGTAAAATACAAAGCAAATAATTAAACTTACTCTTGTTTTGCGAAAGAGTACCTATTTGTTATGTAAAAATTTGGTATGTAGATATTTTAGGACATCGATAGGGGCGTCTAGTTTACTTTCATTGAAATGAATGAACCAAATAATAAATTATGGATTACACATTTTTTCTTGGGAGTTAGGACTACAGTTTACATACAGGAAGAACAGATCCCCATTAAAAGTAATTGACTTAGGGATAAAAATATAAAATCAACAAATCAATATAACTTTTACAAACAAAAACAAACCAAACCAACCAAACCAAGAGTAAAAATAAATACACAAACAATTTTTTTTTGTGACATCAATGACATATGCTCTGCTGTACCATAGAGAATACCACATTGCCATACTTAGACAAATTTAGACAAAGCATTCAGTGAGCTGGTTAAGTTAAATTAAATTTAAAAGCTGGTTAAATCTAGGATCTAGGTTTTAGAAGTAAGTTCATAGGTCATCTGGATACACTTATATCTATTTTATAATATATGAGACCACATACATTTCTGTAAATAAAAAAAAAAAAAATTTAAGTTGACATTGACATTTTGACTGACATTCATGTGGCATTTGCAACGTCTATCTACTTGGCGGTACCGTAGAAGAATAAACGTAAACGGGTCACTCTTTCTTACATAAAGCGTGGCATTGGCATTGTGGTACCTTCCACAAAGGCAACCTTGAATTGAATTGAATTGAATTGAATTGAATTGAATTGGGTCACTTCTCGATTCTTCGTTTGTCATATCATGGAGTAACATAGCACTTCTAAATTAATTATTTTTTCTCGTGTTATTTGCATGTTTTATTCAGTAATCTTAGCGGAATTTCAATCAATAAATTGTGACTTCATAGCACAATTATGGACAATTGAATTATCTTGCAATCTGATTTAAACGACGAGGGATCCCGAGAAAGTTCTCGACGGCATTCCGCGATGTGGTTTAGAATAGACAAATGACGATCAACTAAGATTTTATAACCAAACAATCACTTGAGAGTGGCATATTTGACAAAAAGACAGATGCCATTAAGAAGAAGGGTCACTTCTCATGCCATTGCCTCTGCCGATAGATCCCTTAATTAGCAGAGCTACAACCCACTGATTTGAGAGGCCAGAGTCTGATATCCGTTGTAACTTGGATGTAGGTTTTAAGTAGGTGCTACCGACCTTGTTACATTTTGAATACCTACTGGGTATCTACTGTTCTACCGTGATCTGACTAGGTTCCTACCTACTTCGTCATCCTAGATCATCCAGTATGTTAGCTTTTTATCTAACTTATCATCTGGATGACTGAACACGTAATGTAGAATATACGAATATATGTAGAATACGAATATATACGAATATATAGAATATATGTAGAATATAATAATACAAAGTGCGCTCATGCGCTCCTTTGTAGTTTTTTATAGGTAAAAAAAAATTGTGGTGCATATCGCTAAAGCAGGGCGTTCTCGAATCTGGAGTGTTGTAGTGTAGATGCAATGATTGATTTCGACGTCGCTATTGCCCGAGGTTGGACGCGGAAAAAGTCAAAATTCAAAGTCTAATACTACATATCCATGCTTGCCAAGCCTCGACAAACGTCCACAAGCTGCAAGTGTCCACAAATCTCGCTTTGCATTTGGAAGTCGTTTACATGCTCGTGAATGCGTCAGTGTGCTACGTATACCCAAGCATGACGGACACCGAACTGTTATCGGCTATTGCGTTTGGTTGAATGAACTTTTTTTATCCTTTATTTATTTAGGTATCTATTTTTTCTATTTTTAACCGACTTCATCAAAAAGGAGGTTCTCAATTTGTCGGAATCATTTTTTTTTGTTATGTATGTTCACCAATAACTCAAAAACGCCTGAAACGTTTCGAGCCTGAATCTTTTTTTGGTTGAAAGGGTATACTTCACAGGTGGTCCTATTTAAATTTTATCAAAATCGGTCGAGCTGAAAAATCATCGAATATCTTAAAATTGTATATATAATCGATGATGTTTTCGTGTCCTTCGATACCTCGCTGTCTTATTGGGGTGGTGCGTTTATTTGGCCTACCCATATTACTTATATATATACAAAATACATCTACTTTCCACTAAAAATGTATTATAGGCTCAAATTTCATTCAATGAAGTCGGTTTTCTTTTCAGTTTTTAAAACGTAATTATATTTTATCTTTTTTGTCTTTCCCGTAACTCGGCAAGACGACTCCAAGCATCTGCAACTTTATTTTTATCTTTACGATTAAAAGAAGGAATAAACGTGCTCTCGTCGCGAGATCACAATGGCTACTTAACGCTCACCAACGTGTGAAGCGCAAGCGCCCTTTGATCAGTGTCAAAAAACCGACACTAGACCGGATCGGAGACAAGCGTCTACAAACGCCCTCTTTTTAAACGTTTGTGCTTGTGGACGTTTGTCGAGGCTTCGGCTTGGCAAACATGGAAATGTAGCATATACCTAATATTTTTATTGAATACAATCACAAACTATAGGATAGGATGTGAATACAAACACAAGAGTCACTTTGAAACTATTTAAAGTCTGTGAATTTACGTGCTAATTTCTTCTAACCAAAGTCCGACAGGAATTCAATTTGCAAGAAACATGTTATCTATCCTAGCGCCGACAACCCGTTTACACTATGCCCTGCCTATACCACTCTCGCTCGTTACTGCTGGAAATAATTATTTCGAGCAAAAGCGCTTAGTGTAAACAGGGTAGGTAGGTATAACTAAAAAAAATTATAAACAAACGAAATTGCTTGTGTAGTTGTGTGATGTGAAATAAATAATGAATGAGAAAGTTCAGAAACGGTGATTTCATTCATTGTTACTTAGTTAATTTGTGTCGGAAAGATTGTTCATGTTTACTTGTAACGTAGTTTGATTGATGTTGTAACAATGAGGTTATTAGCAAGACCGTGTTTTATGAAACAAATCGCTAACTTATGCCGACCGGATACAAAGCAAAATACTAATATCTCTATCCGACAGTATATGCTTATACTTACAAATAAACGCCAGGTGGTACAGTATCCTTTTGAAACATCTTTGTCCTGCTTTTACTCGTCGGAGAAAAAGAAACATTTTATAACCTTAGAGAAAAAAGCAGACTCAATCAAAGATGCTTTTGAGTACAAAAGGGAACAGCTCAAAGATACTGAACAGAAAATCCGACTTAGAGGTGAAGAAATTGTCAGAGACATCAGGCATCAAAAGGAATTGACTGGTGAAAAACTAAGATTAACAAAACAACATATTATAAAAGATATTCTGGAGACGAAAGCTAAAGTTAAAGAGAAAATTGAAGGTGTCGTAGAGGTTTGTATAATACATTTTGAACTTTAACAGATACCATTTAGAATCATTTATTTTATTAGGTACCTACATTCTTATAATATTTTTTTTCAGAAAGAAAATGTCTTCACCGTACCAAATGTTTTGTGTGTTGCTAGAATTGTCATGTCACCATATTTGGGCTTTATTATATTGAAAAGTGATTACAACTTAGCTCTGGGCTTATTGGTATTAGCTGGTGTAACTGACTTGGTAAGTAAAAAATGACAATATTCATCTTTACATGCTGTATACTTAGGGTTGCCATCTCTAAAATTTTGCAACCCGGACAAGAAGCATGAAAACCCCGGAGTTTGGAGCCCAAAACCCGGACATGTCAGTTGGTTTCTTAAAACTTAGCGGTATAAAAAGAAATGGTTGTCTGTAACGTCAGTTTACGGACAATAATTTTACGTGATAATGTCATAAAAAAACATTGATGAAATTTTTTTTTAAAGTGAAAACTTATTTTAGCGCGGTACGCATATTTTTAAATGAGGTAAAACCTCTGGACTCGCGACTCCGTTACCAAAACCGCGAGACGCAGGGCTGCCGCGCTCGCCCCATTTGATTATAAACCTTAATTCACATGTTTACAGTCTACTTTTGTGTGGAGAAGTTTATTGAGTTAGGTTCTTTGATATATTATCTACATTCTGAACAAAAACATAAAAGAATATTAAATGTATTTTAAAGTTTCTAATTACTAATAAAATACAATTCATAAATAAAATGCAATTTATAACCCAATAACCCAATAACCCTAGTACTAGGGTTGCCATCCGTCCGGGTTTCCCCGGATTTGTCCTAGTTTAGAGGGCGTCCGGGGAGCGTCCGGGCGGGGTTTCATTTGTAGTCCGGGTTTATAAATTTCAAGTCTTGGGCAGTCACCGCACAGTGTTTTTGACTCCATACAAGAGGTTGGATAAGGGGTACTAAAATGTTCTAAGTCGTTATTTGATAATATTGAATATGCCATTCGATTGCTATAATAAAACTAAGCAAATGTTATTCTGTTATAATTAGTGCCTAGACTTATAGTTCAGGAGTAAATGGCATAAAACTGATTTTAATGTATGGGAAGCAAACTACAAACGTCTGTAGACTGCGTGTTTCGTCTTGTTTAAATAATAATAATAAATAAATAAATAATCCCGGACATTTCACACAACATCATCAGGCCCCAAAGTAAGCAGAGCTTGTGTTATGGTTACCACATGACTGATATACTACTTATATACTTTTTTTTGTAAATACATAAGTACATATTATACATAGAAACAGACCCGAGACAAATACTTGCAGATCATATTTGGAAGTATTTGTCTCGGGTTACATTTGACCCGCGGCGGGAATCGAACCCGCAACCTTCTGCGTCTCAGCCGCACCATAGCCCACTGCGCTACAGAGGTTTCGTTCTGGGGTTTCTATGGTATGTTCTTGAAAAGAAAACGTGTCGCATTATGAGGCACATTTTCTTCATATTCAATTTCAAAGAGACAGGTTGCAACTTTAGTGCACTTTTTGAGATAATGTCGTAAAAGGCAAGATTACTAGTCTGTCCTTAATTTCAAAGATTTGTGTGATCAAAAATCGTTCGATAGCTTTACCAAAACTAATCAAATATAATACTATTGCACGTTATGCCTGGATTTATAGTTCTGAAAACTGATTTTATTACATTGAAATAAACTTTTAAACTTAAATAGAGCGCATTTTACATATTATTTTGAGTTGGTGCCACTTTTGTGCACTTTTAAGTGGCATCGTCATATCTCTAATAATACGATATATTTTTTTTATATTTCTTAATCGACTTTACACCGTTCGGTTTTTACATTATTATAATGAGTTAAGGTTACGGCTAGTGGTCATTTTTATTTATCAAACAACAAAAATTTTACGAAATAAATAATGTAAGACTTATTTAACTTTATGGAGGTTCAGTTTTTTGCTTTAGATTTAAGAACACAAAATTTAGTTCAAATAATTTAAGATACTTTTTTGTTGTAATCTTATGGCTGCTGATGAAAACTTTATGAAGATAATTATTATTGAGTTAAAAGAGTTAACTCAAGATTTATAAGACTCAATACTAAATTTTTTTGTAAAAAATAATAATTTGAGTTTATTGAAAGTGGGTTAAAATTTTAATAAGGTTTGCATAACAGAGTACCTATAAATAAAACTGATTATTAAAACAATTTCTAACAAACGGTAAGATTCTATTTTGTTACATTTTATTTATGGCTTTGAAAATAAATAAAATGTGAAAAAAAAAATATTACGGTTTGCACTCCGGGAGTGCCGACAGAAGTGAAAACTTATTTTGGCGCGTTAGACATTTTTTAGATCTACATCAGATCAGACATCTAAAAAATGTATAACGCGCCAAAATAAGTTTTCACTTCTGTCGGCACTCCCGGAGTGCAAACCGTAATATTTTTTTTTTTTCAAATTTTATTTATTTTCAAAGCCATAAATAAAATGTAACAAAATAGACTGTTTGACTAGACTGTAAACCGTTAAATTAAATATTAACTATGTAAAAAAAGAAAAATCTGCTGGTTATTAATCATTTATGATGACCTCGTTATCGATACATGTTGGAAGGAGGGGACTCTGATCAAACCATAGATTTGTAGTACAAATATTCTTTCGAATAATTTAGATAATTATCTTGAGATTTCATTTAAAAAAATCAGTTAGTAATAAATATTTGATAATCATAAAATCGACATATTTTATCTTTGCTTCCTCTGTTAGCTACCATGATAGAGAGTTTCGTACAAGAAATTGTTGGGCGTCTTATCAAAATGAAGCTACTCACGGAAAATTAGCTTGATAGTAATAAAAAGCATAAATGGACCATGAATCCTGGACTAATATACTATATATTTGTCAAATATCACTCACTTATTCATCATGAAATCTCAGAAACCACTAAACGGGTTGGAATGAAATTTGGTATGCAGCTTCATATAGGGCTGTAGGTGCTTGCTATAGGAAAGGTTTTCAAAAAATTTATTCGGGATCATGGTCAAACAGCGAAAACCGCGATTATGCATTGTAATTTTTCCCAAACAATTATTATCTTGCTACTTTTTATCTACAATGAGGGTCGCAGCTACAAGCCGCAGGCAACAGCTAGTATTAAAGTAGGCAACAGCTAGTATTAAAAACATGCAAACGTCCACACAAACTTTTGCAGTTTCAATATAAGTTGGACTAATAGGATGGTTTTGAGATAATTTAGTGCAGTATGAGTCTTTTTTCCAATAGCTAGATGGCTGGATTGCAAGAAACTGGAAAGGACAATCAACCACAATGGGTTCTTTTCTAGACCCACTGGCAGACAAAGTGCTCATAGCAACACTCTTTGTTACTCTCACCTGGCAGAACCTGATACCTCTTCCATTGACAATTCTCATTGTTGGACGGGATATTGCTTTGGTTATAGCTGCATTTGTAATCCGTTACATGAGCTTACCACCTCCTGTAAGTATAGGTTGATAGACAAATAAGATGTGGCATTCATTTAGCAGAATTAAACAAGTTACTAAAGGACTTTCAATTTTCAGAGGACATTAAGCAGATACTTTGATGTTACAAATGCAACAGCACAGTTGGCACCTACATTTATAAGCAAAGTCAACACTGCTGTGCAACTTGTACTAGTAAGTTTACTAAAAGTATAAAAAGACATGAAAATTCATAATAAATAATACATAAGTAATGAACATTGAAGGTAAAAAAATGTTTCCATACATCGATATATAATAATAGTAATGCCGGACATTTCACACAGCATTATCTGGCCCCAAAGTAAGCAGAGCTTGTGTTATGGGTACCAGATGACTGATATACTACTTATATACAATTTTTTTTGTAAATGCATACATATTAGTCCAGGATCCATGGTCCATTTTTGCTTTTGATTACTATCAAGCTTATTTTCCGTGAGTAGCTTCATTTTGATGTGACGCCCAACAATTTCCTGTACGAAACTCTCGATTGTGGTAGCTAACAGAGGTAGCAAGGATAAAATATGTCGATTTGATGACTCTCAAATATTAATTACTAACTGATTTTTTTTTGTTAAATATCAAGATAATTATCCAAATTATTCGGAAAAATTTTTGTCCTACAAAATCTATGGTTTGATCAAAGAGTCCCCCTCCTTGCAACATGTATTGATAACGAGGTCATCATAAATGATTACTAGCTACCTAGCTGATTTTTTTAATTTTCAATTAGAATATAGTACTCATATAGGTGACTTCAATTTGTACACACTTTACCGCAATATTGAAACTACACATCCCGGATTGCTTGATGATTGTTAAATGAGTTTCGTGGGCATTCGAAGAACAATGAAACCGTTTTCAAGAATCCCAGTTGATTTAAAATTTGAACAAACAATCAATGCTGATGCTACTTCTAAGCTTCTGGAATTATTAACATTACAAACTCGTTCTCGTCGATATGATCCTTCCTGTTTGCCACCAACAATACATCTGCAATGTATGGCGCACACAATGCGGTGTCCCACGGAAAAATTGCCAGAACATCTTGGATGGACAATAATTGATGGCATATATGAATATTATTGGTTTGATGGTCCCCAAAGTCCATGTTTTGTAGAATTATTTTCTGACATACAAGGTACCCTATTAATACTATTGTTATTTATTGATTGATTATTCATTATTTTACTTAGTTTTTTCATGTTATTACAAAGTCAAATAATCACTTATCACGATATCAGTGAGGAAAGTGAAATAGATGAAGATGACAGCGATGTTAGTAGCCAAGATTATGAAGATTTATCAGATGAATCTGATGAAGTTTTTTTTTATATATAAATTCACAAATATTTGTACCTATCTAGTTTACAAAAAAATTAAGTTATTTAAATTTTTAAAAAGACTTTTTCACTGTATCTTATGTTACAAATAGGAAGAAAAAAAAAATTACAATTCTTGTCGGACTAGTGATACATACCTGTTTTCTTGTAGGACATTGTTTAATTTGGGCAGACAACACACTAACCTATTATGTAATATTTTTGTCCTACAGTTAGTAATGAGAAAAATGGTCTTGTAGTATTAACAATTTCTGAGCGTAGGACCGGGATAACGTACCACGTAATTTGTAGGACAAATATGACTGTTAAATTATCTAAATATTAACTAAGTCAAAAAATAATAATCATCTGGTTAGTAATCATTTAAGATGACCTCGTTATCGATACATGTTGGAAGGAGGGGACTCTTTGATCAAACCATAGATTTTGTAGGACAAATATTTTTTCGAATGATTTAGATAAATAACTAGATTTTACAAAAAAAAATTAGTTAGTAATAAATATTTGAGAATCATCAAATCGACATATTTTATCCTTGCTACCTCTGTAAGCTACCACAATCGAGAGTTTCGTACAGGAAATTGTTGGGCGTCTCATCAAAATAAAGCTACTCACGGAAAATTAGCTTGATAGTAATCAAGTCTAAAAATGGATCCAGGGATCCTGGACTATATTATACATAGAAACACCCAGACCTGAGACAAATGCACATCATGCAAACATTTGTCCTGCGTTGGGAATTAATCCCGCAGCCTTCTGCGATTCAGTTGGACCTTGGCCCACTGCACCATAGAGGTCATCAAAGCCATTGTGTGTCTTTTCAGTAGAATTAACAAATTACTGAGTGGTTTGTTTTACATGGGTTTTCTCTTCTAATATTCAGGTTGGCACCACACTAGCTTCACCAGTCTTCGGTTATGTGGATCACCCAGCACTGCAGGCCCTTTTCGGAGTAACTGCTGTCTCAACAGTAGTTTCAGCACTGAGTTATTTAGTTAGTAAGAACACATACAAATATTTAAAAAAGAAGTCCTGATTAATTGATTTGTTTATTTAAAATGGTAAAGATGTTACAATAGTCTTCCACTTAAAAATGTAAGTACGATATGGCCTACGATAGTTAGGCCAGATAATTATAGATAATTATGCTCTTTACACCTGAGTATTATACTTATTACATAAGATAATGATTGAAACCTAAGGATTTGCCAAAATGTGTGAATTGTGTTAATTTATTATTTCATCTCTCTTAGGTTGGTCTTTATTGCTATAGTTAGAGGATATAAATATACTTTAGTAAATTACAAACAAGGAAAGTAAATAATGTCATCCAGTACAAATTGAAACAGGTTTATTTTTATTCTATTCATGAATAAAATGAAGAATTTCAAAGAACAGATATAAAAATATGTTATAATATTACTAAAAGTACTTACTTATACTAGCTGAAACATAAAGCTCAGTTTTTAGTTACATATGTGTTTAATTATTTTTATGTTTCAAAGCAGTTGACGATTTAATTCCGTTTTTATTGCAAGATGATACTCCTAAATAGATGGATGTAATTAACAAATAGATTCTGAAGCCCTCATACAGCATAAAACTAATGAAAACATTGATATTGATGATATGGAATGTTGAACATTTTAGTTATAATACTGAGTTAGCATAAGTTTATTTGATCAGTAGGTATTATTTAAGCCCCAATCTAAACGCAAAATTAAATTTTATAAATATCAATTATAAAAAGCAAACTTTTTATTTTTTATCCTTATTTATAGTCTAGGTATGAAACAGCAATGGACTGGTGTTATCGGATGGTGATTAAGAAGGCACATCTAATTACTAATCTCAATTATCCATGTCATAACCAGTAAGTACCAAGTAAAGTAATATCACATGGTAGAGTGAAATAGGGAATTACACTTGTAACATAGGCCTCTCATCCCCATCTATTGAAAGTTAGATTTGACACTCTCTTTTAGTCTAAAAGTCTCAAATCAACAAAACTTACCAATGTGATAGTTATATTTAATACAGCCTGGGCTGTTTTAAAATAACTTTGTGTAATACATAGTTAATTTGCTATAATAATTAATAACTATTTGTTAGGCTGAACCTACAGCTAAGATGAAAATCTAATGGAAATTGGACAGTGGTTTGACAGTTACCAGCAAAAGACTAGACTATTTATATTAGCCTTCAAATTAACATCAGTAACAACGGTAACAAAGTACCTAGTTTAATACTTTTACTTAACTCAAAATCGCTGTATAACTTATTTTTTAAACATTAGTAATTAAGTATCAAAATTAAATAGGTACATTATGGCAGCTAAGATCTAGAAAATAATTACAAAGAAAGAAGCAAGATAAAAATATTCTTTATATAAGATCTAAATCTCAAATTCAGAGTAGGATCTCAACATAGATCACTTATCTTTGGATTTATTTATAGTTTAACTAAATAATTCTTAGCAGTGACAAATAGTTATAATGGTTCAATATTGGGTCACATAACATGAGGACAATGTGGCATTCCTATTAAATATGTACATAATTTCATAAATTATGGATATAGGCACCAAATGACATTGATATACAAAATTCTCAATACAAACAACAGGTCAAAACATCACAAGACAATAAAAAAACTTAAGTCTTAAAATTATAAAATTGTACAAAAGTAAAAATCAACACGAGATGATTGCACAGTATTACAAAATAAAAAACATATTTATATAATTTACGAGAAGTTGATTTTCATGGAAACAGTACTCATTGGAGTGTTTTAGCAGTTCAATACCTTACTCATGTAATGTTACTCCATTATTGTGTACATTTAGTTATAAAATGCATGCTAGTAAATGAAAATTTGTTGAATAATGTTAGTATGTTTATCCAACTTTGTTAATCAACTCATCACAGATAGCTGTGAGTTCCTCATTGTCTTTATTTTTTTGTGCAAGAGATTCTTGCAGAGAGGAAGAATGCACTTCACTTTTTTTAAGCATGGCATTCAACTTTAGTATTTCAGACTGGTGTGCTTTCTTCGCTAAATCCAGTTCTGTGTTTGCCTTGTTCAGCTGCTGCATGGCATGCTGACGTAGGGTCTCATACCTGGCTTCTAAACTCTGGATAGCATCTTTGTTCTCTTCCACAGTGCTTTTTAGAGTCACCTCATTAACTTTGTAGCCTTGAATAATAACTTTACACCTTTCATATTTGATATGCACATCATTAAAAGCATGCTCCATGGATGCAAGATGCGCTGCTGCTTCATCTCTTTCCCTCACAAGAGTGCCCCTGTCTTCAGTCCATCTCTTAGCTTCAGCTTCCCGCTCTCCAATGAGGGATGAGATAGTGCGCTCATATTCCTCCATTACAACACTCATTTGTTTGTTGTTTTTAACCTTTTCAGCAACCCTCTGTGAGAGACTTTTCTCTTTTTCTCCATATTCTTCATTTTGTTCAGTTAGTTTCTTTATTTTTGTCTCACACTCTTCTAACCTCTCTCTTAAATCGTGATTGAGATCTCGGAGGTTCTGTGCTTCCTCCTCCTGTGCTGTTAAGAGCTCTTTGACAGCTCTCAGCTGCTCAACAGTGTGAGGGTCCATATCTGAAGTTCTAGTAATGACTGGTGGAGGAGGAGGGATGTTGGCTCCGAGACTAAGCAGTCTGTCAATAGTTGCTATAGCAGGGGAGACAGCCTGTTTAATTGGTGTAACTTTAGCAGTTGAAGTTTGGGTTCTATTTATTGCAGGACTGACAACTTGAGTGGGCTTTTCAGTAGGAGCACTGTTCCCTGGCTGCATGGACAATTGCTGCATTGAGTTCAATATGTTCTGCTCTGTACCTGACATGGTACTGCACGCTGGTATCACTGATTAAATTCACAGTTTTGTTATGAATAATGTTGACATGGTCTCACCTGAAATGGATAAGTGCCATGACTAATGGTGCATAATTTTATGGGTGCGGATACCTAACAGTCATAATGCAGTAGACCTATAAATAAAGGTTAAGGAAGTTTATGGAAGTAGCTATTTATAAGGTCAACATTCTTCGTCATGGCCGAAAGTGCAACAATGCAATGTTGTCAAAAAAGATATAAGGGATATTACTGTTTAAGTAAATTAAGTAAACGATGAGCATCCCACGCAACGAAAATAAAGTAAGTCTTTCATGAGTAATTGCGTTGGTCAATTTGTACTTACCTCGGTGTCCTCGAAAAACTGGCACTTTATAAAGAACAGTGAACTTTAGACTTGGTATCAAAATCCACCACCAGACAAAAACTTGTGTTATATTAATTGCAGCTATTTAGGATCTTAAAACATTTTAAAACTTGAATAAAACCTGACGATGAACACAAACTACTACGATCATCCATGCACAAAGTAGAAGTAGCAAAGCAATCAGTCAGTTAGTACCAATGATGATGGATGATGGTGACATCACACACTATGTTCCGTAAGTTCTACGCCATACATCCATTCCATTTGGTATCTAAAGCGATAACGAAACGTCCATCTTGTTGACAACAGGATAGCGTTATTAAGTTAGGTGTGAGTAACAGAGACAACGCTCAATGCCAATGCTTTGAATATTTAATAATGTTGAAACAAAACAGCAACTTTTTTAATAACATATTAGTGTTGGTCAATGTGTTTTACACATTCTACTATAATTTGGTAAGTAGCTACTAATATTTATTCAGTGGTCCAGGCCTTTTCACGTTTATTCCCAACCCAAGGGACCGCGTTTAAAAATGAGATGAATTATGTTTGTTTACCTAAATTATTGGTTTCCGAAGTCCAACACGGAATCCTTTTAGATTCTATGACTATCCGTCCGCCCGCCCCAAAACAGAGCTCTTAGACTGTTATTCTAATCGAAATGAAAATATGTTTGGTAACGTAACACGCACATTAGCCATAATAAAATAAAATAATTATATCTAAAATAATTTGTTTAGCACATAGTGTAGGGTTATTTTAATTTTATTTTACTACCTCCTCGAGGAAAGGTATTTCAAAAATATTACCTTAATTTCATATTTGACGACCTCTGTGGCGCACTGGGCTTAGGTCCGGCTGAGACGCAAAAGGTTGCGGGTTCGATTCCCACCGCGGGACAAATGTTTGTATGATCTGCAAATATTTGTCTCGGGTCTGGGTGTTTCTATGTATAATATGTATGTATTTAAAAAAAGTATATATGTAGTATATCAGTCATGTGGTACCCATAACACAAGCTCTGCTTACTTTGGGGCCAGATGATGCTATGTCAAATGTCTGGTGTTGTTATTATTATTATTATTGTTATAATATTGAAAATACACATATAAAAAAAGTAATTTTCTGTGCGATTGATAAGTTATATGGTTGTTTAATACGAAAAAATACTCAAATATATATATAAAATAACCTGATAGTTTCAATTAATAACATAATTTTTTTATTAAAAAAATTAATGAATCAGCATGAAAACGGCCTTCTACACGTATTTCCCCCAAACTTATAGTTTATATATTTTATTTTTCAAAATTAAATAACTAATTTATTGCAGAAACTTTTTTATATTAAATATATTCCAAAAACATAAATAAATTATTGTTTTTTTTCTAACAATTATAAATTTGGCACTAAGGGTGACTCATAATTATATTAAATAAATTTTTTCACAGGCAACACGTCTGACTTTTTGAATTGCGAATTGGTCGATTAAATCTTCGCATTCTAAACGTTGAAGTACGTCGGGTCGGATTCGATGCATAGAATAGCTAAGGTATTGAGTCTATTAGCAGTCATTGTACAACGTAAGAAGTTTTTAACTCTCTTCAAACATGAAAACGATCGTTCTGCGCTACAGTTTGTTACAGCTAATGTCATAAATATTCGATAGGCGATTTCCACGCTTAGAAACTCAATGTACAGGTCGTTTGTATGCAACAATTTCAAAAGATCGGAAGGCGAATTCTGTTCCATCATTTTTTCAGTGCAATAAGCATGGAAGTGTACAAATTCGTCATCTAATGAGGACTCGAGATCTGAAGAATAAGCATTTCTTAAACGTTCAGCTCGTTTACGAATTTCTCTATTATCCAAGTTGCCAAATTCTGTGATAACTGAGAACTTTTCCTGATTTTTTTCATATGCTGCACATCTTTTGCGCAATTCTGAATCCAGATTGTCAAGAATGACATTAAAAGTATTAACTCTAAAATGGTCCCGACCTGACAGTTGTACATCTCCATCCCGTGATTCATCAGCATGTAATTTTCTCTTTCCTTTTCTAGAAACTGTTGTTTTATATTATTGAATTTCCGAAATGTTAAATCCGTGTTTTCATAGATTCATTTCGCGTATCAGCAACAACTTTGATCAAACCATGATAATCATCGATCACTTCAGCAATGTTACAATCAACATTTTGCAATCTTTGGCTAACAGCATTACTAAATCTTGAGAGTAAAAAATACCAAAGTATCTGCATAAATGCTGTCTCAAGTTGCTCGAAATAGAAAAATCGATTATTATTTTAAATCCCCAAGGAAATAAATTGATTAAATCATTTTGATTATTATTTTTTACTAAAAGTTCCAAAATTATAATTCACAAATAATGGATGAATTGAATTTCTTTAATTGTCAATTAAACAGAAAATTATAAATTAATAGAATTAATTAATTATATTGAGCAATCATGATATGACTAAAAAACATTTTTTTCACTTTCAAAATTTTGCCATCCTAAAAAATTTGCCGCTCTGGGCACTTTTATATTGAGCAATCATGATAAGACTAAAAAAAATTTTTTATCACTTTAAAAATTTTGCCACCCTAAAAAATTTGCCGCTTTGGGCACTTACCCCGACTGCCCCTAGTGTAAATCCACCGCTGAGCGTATGTACCGCGGAATTTTAAACTCCAAGCAGGAATCCTTTGATCAATCGAACTGTAATACCTAGATATCCCCTTACCTACCTTTGACAACCTCTGTGGCGCAGTGGGCTTAGATCCGGCTGAGACGCAGAAGGTTGCGGGTTCGATTCCCGCCGCGGGACAAATGTTTGTATGATCTGCAAGTATTTGTCTCGGGTCTGGGTGTTTCTATGTATAATATGTATGTATTTACAAAAAAAAAGTATATAAGTAGGTAGTATATCAGTCATGTGGTACCCATAACACAAGCTCTGCTTACATTGGGGCCTGATGATGCTGTGTGAAATGTCCGGGATTATTTATTTATTTTACCTTGACTGGCATCTCAGCTCAGTTGGTAGTAGCTCTTCTTCCTTCTGACCCGTGGGTTGAGGATTCGATTCCCTGCCATGACAAACATAGATGTTTGTTAAAGTCAAGTCAACAGATACTTTATTCAATACAATCACAAGGATCACTTTGAAACGTCTTACATACTAGGTGAATTTAGGTGCCAATTCATCCTAACCCAAGCCCGAGAAGAATTGGCAAGAAACTCGTCTTGGTCCTAGCGCTT
Source organism: Lampropteryx suffumata (assembly GCA_948098915.1). NCBI lineage: Eukaryota > Metazoa > Arthropoda > Insecta > Lepidoptera > Geometridae > Lampropteryx > Lampropteryx suffumata. The sequence continues at coordinate 9,056,806 of OX402563.1, forward strand.
TTTTATATGATCCATCTTATAACTGCCTTAACTACGAAATACTAATACAAGAGAGTTTATACATTTCAAGTGTGTCGGTTAAATGTCTGACGGCAGAGCGACATGAGGCCATGCATTCTTATCAATAATATAGTCATCTATATTATAATAAGCTTTCTTCAAAAGACTACCTTTTATGTATGCTTTAAATTTCTTAATAGGTAGTTTAGTAGCATTTTCAGGCAGCTTATTATAGAAGCGCACCGTGTTCCCCATAAAGGACTTATTAACTTTTTCTAGTTGATTCTATGCAGGTTACTATTTTGTTCTTCGTTTGGGTGTTATAATGTTAATTTATTAAACCGTGCGCACCTTTAATATTTCTTGAACACTAGGTTCATTGGAAATCAAAGTAGATACCTAGTATGTATTTTAAAATACATTACGTAAGTTTGAATATCGTCAGTCTGGTTCCCATAAATTAATGAATTAATTAAAATTCTTTATTGTACACCTTAAAACTAAATATAACAATTTGATACTAACTAAATTTACCTATGAAAAAAAAAAATTATGTACACTGGGCGGTCTTATCGCTAAAGAAGCGATTTCGTCCAGACAACCTTTGGATGGAGAGAAGCTTTACTTATTTGGAATGGTGCAAGCTAAGCTTAGTTTGAGGTTTCATGGTGTTGTGTGTACTGTCTACCAATATTTATTTATTTTATTTATTTATCCGGCTCAGTGGCATGAAGAGTGTATGTAAATAAATAGGCACCCAAGAACTTCAAGCATTTTATTGCTCATTTATAATCTACAACAATGTAAAATAAATGAATAAGAACATACAACTTAAGATCTAAACACCCACTATGTATTTATCAGTTTTATACATTTCATAAGCAAACTCTTCTTCATGCGTTGGATCAAACTCCAAACCTGAAACAAAATAGTTTTTAACTATAGCTCAATTGAAAATCATCATCATCATCATCATCATCAATAGTCATTTACTGCTGGGCTGTAGTGCCTTAAATAACTACGCAATAAAAAAAAGTTGTAAATAAAAATTATAAACATCATAAATTTTATCCTAGACTGGCTGAAATTGACATGTTTATATACTGAGGCCTATGTATAATTCTTTTTTGGTGCTTTAATTTCTACTAATATTATAAAATTGATAGTAACTGATTGTCTGTCTGTTTGTTACGTTTTCACGCCTAAACAGCTAAACCGATTTTGATGAACTTTGGTATAGAGATAAACCTTGGCCATTGGCAAAACCATGGGACTTTGGCGACGGACATAGGCTACTTTTTATGTAGGTACCAAGCGAGCGAAGCCGCGGGCAGCAGCTAGTATTGTTATAATTCTATACCTGCCTTCTTAAGATAAGAATTTATAACTTGTATAACTATAACTTTTTTACGTGCGTAGATGCTTACTTTACTACCAGTTATTATTTTTATTTCGTATTAATTTTAATGAATAGAAATGGCAACATATTAATGATGGCGACAGATTTAAACAACAAATTAGCTATTGTGCGATTATAAGATAAACCCTCAATTTATTACCATTGATTTTGTGTATTTTGAATGTGCAGGTTTAGGTATGTATGTACCTGTTATGTATAAGCACATACCTAGTACAAAGTGATTTATCAAATTGATAAAACTGCATTACCAATATACCAATATGCTTACCAATATATTCTATTTCGAGGTCAAATTTGCCGACGACCTTGTCACCGCAAGATATTCCAAAATGCGTCACTTTGTCTAATCGCATCCTGTTTTGTTTATCTTGAATACGGCCTTTTGATCCGAGCACGAACTTGGAAAAAGGTATCTGGAACAGCAAATTTGGTTTTATATATCTAGTGTCTAATTTTATCGGAATAAATCGAACAGATCAGATTCGCAATATCGAGCTGCGCTCAAGAAAACAGATCGTCGATATAGCTACAAAAACCAAGCTCAAATGGGACTGGGCCGGTCATGTCTGTCGCATGTCGGGAGAGCAGTGGGCCAAACTAACCACGGAGTGGTGCTGTGGTGCTCTAATACGGTACGACGACGTCGCGGCAGACCGCGAACCAGGTGGAGGGACGAGCTCACCAAATTCTTTGCCGACTAGACCATCTTAGCAGAAGAGAGATGAATGGAGAGAATGGGGGTAGGCCTTTTTTCCCAGCATTGGGACAGTGTAGGTGGGCTAATAATAACAATAATATTGTTACCATTATGTATTACCATTGATTGTATGTGTGCTGGTTTGTTTAAATGTTTTATCTATTTATTAAAAATCAATTGCTGTTCGTTAGTCTCGCTAAAACTCGAGAACGGCTGGACTGATTTAACTGATTTAGGTGTTGAAATGTTTGTCGTAGTCCAGGGAAGATTTGAACGGTGAGTAAATACGAAAAAAATGCTTGCTTTTTTATTTATTGATTCTGAGGCGGTACGAAGTTTGCCTGGTCAGCTAGTCTTTCATATAAAAGTCTGTTTTGAGAATATGTAGGCATTAAGAATTAAGACTCGTCTAACAGCCCAAGTACAAGCAATTATTTACATACCCTTACCCACATAGCTAATCGCGCACGAATCGGTAAAGCTGGAAGGAAATCATTCTTTATGCATGTGACTGCTGCTTGCTTCTATTTTATGTAAGAGTGACCCGAAATCCTCTCTTGATGTCGTTGTGGTGCAAAGCGATAACAATCTCATATAATTACTAAGTAATTATAATTAAGGTTAGTTACCTTATAGGTAAATAAGTACTTGCACAACAAACTCAATACAAATCATACCTTTGCAATTTGCCAATAAGGTCCACCTCTGGTATACAGCACATAATGATAGATATCGTTCCATGTTATATCATAGAATCCCTCGCAAGATATGTTTAGAAGATAGGATCTGCCGTCGCCTCTCACTTTTAGCACGAGTGTGTTGTAGATATGCCAATCGTAAGTTGTGGAACGTTTAAATGATTTCTGAAATAAGTTGAAATAATTGGTCACAGGCGAGTCTGACCACTTCAGTGAAGGCTTTAGAAGTCAGTAAAGATAAGAATGACTAGTAATTAGGCCCCAAACCAAAGTGGTCTGCTTCAACTCGACTCGGCATCCGTAACAAAATTGGCAAGGGTTATACAAAAATGATCAGATCAGACGAGTTTATTGCCAGATTATTCATGAACTGGGGTGAGGAGGAACCGGCAACTTGATTCACTAGCATGTAAGAAGACGATTCAAAGTGGTCCTTGTGCATTGAATATATAAAGTTTTAATTTGATTGATTTAAAACCAATTCAACACCATCTAGTTAGCAAAATAAGACAATTGAATATGAAATTTCCATGTTTTTTTTTTAAGGCTGTTACTAAAAATTTAGTAAAGTCTTGCTAGCCGTGATTATGTTCCTTCTGATTTCATCATAATATGTTACTAAGTATCTTGAAAACTTTCAGTTACAATTTTTAACTGTCTATTGTACAGTGACAATGGACCCTATTCTAACTATTAAAGAAACCTACTTATATCTTTGAAATACAATAAAATATATCGTCCTAACTTCATATGTCAAAAAATCGATTTGAGGGCTACCATCTCTGGTAGCCCTCAAAACGATTTTTTTACAGTTTTATTTAATTACTTTGTAGGGCCATTCACTAATGAGTATTACCATGTAAAATGTGATCACGATACAACGAATAATCAGCGAGCAAGAGCTATAATTAGGACAGTCAAACAGATATACGAACATGGGGTTTCCCTGTGGACTTCAGAACTACAGAATAGAAAATATTATTTGCAGAACTCTAAGACTTGCTAGGGGCTATGTAGCAGTAGCAGAAATAAATCGTTATAAAGTTTTAAACAGTCCTTAGGTATACTTTTTTTTATTTTTTATTATGTTTGTATCGTTAAACACCTTAATTTTCAAGTCTATTTTGTTTTGTGTCGTGTAAAATAAATATTTGTCTTTTTATTTCATTTCATACGAGCTCTGCTGTTTCACATGCATTTTACAATAATGGCTTAGCTCGAGTGGTACCAACATAGCAGATGTCCAAGATACAATTTACCTTCTTAAAAATCAAGATTTATTCAGCCGTTTAATCATGAAAAGGTAACAAACAAACAGACAAACAAACGAAAGCCACATAAGAATTTATAATATCAGATATGGATTATTCTAGAGGCCTACTCTTGAAATCCATAAACGATATATCGGGTCAATAATTGTGCAAAACCCTACTCTTAGCTACATCGTTTCGACATTTTTTTTTTCGAACGCCCGACATTATTTTTGACAATCGATGTCGTAATCGTGCACAGCAGACGCGCGAATCAACTGTCAATTCGACAGAATTCGACGTACATTTCAACGACTTTTTTGTTTCGATATATCGAAATCGGTTCGCAGAATAGACGCCCGGTACATTTGGATTAATTAAAGTTGAAGTTTTTCCTACAAAAAATCTTATACTTAGAATATTACCTAACAATTTTAGTCCAAATTTATAATATGCATACCTACTTACTACTATAAACAATGTTTTCTCGAAAAGCGTATTTTGATTGAACTTACTCTCAGCTGCTTTGACCTTAGAGCGCAGTATCCAGCCTTTTTGATTCGTCCATCTTTAGGTACTCTCGTGTCAAGGTAGCCGTGAAAACGCGCGCGCCCTGCATTGCTCATGTCCAGTTTACAATGGCTATACCCTTCATTATGATCGCTGTCGCTCGTCGTCACAAAATTATCGAGAACTTCTGGCCTGTCGAAACACCACAGCACGTCGGTTTCACCTATGTACAAAATAAACTATTTTAATATTTTCAGACAACATAATCGGGTATCATCGTTAGTTTGCTTAGACTGATTTTTAATACATACTTACAACCACAAACTTGAGTACCAGGCCGACTCTCAAAGTCCCTGCCACAGCATAGTTAGCAACACAAACATTTTGGGACTCAAAAAAAAAAATAACATGTTAACTTTAAATTTATTGTTATCAAAAATAGCAGTTACATTATCACTATAAACGCATTATTATTTCAGATGGCATATAAATGTTAACTTTTTAAGGCCATTTTTTTATATGGCATTTATAAAATGTTACCTTGTGAATATTTTCAATTATATACCATCTTTTAACACTTTTGACACCTTTACATACATAATTATTAATTAAGTACAAATATGCAATTGACATAATTTATAATTATTTCTCTCAACACCTTTACATTTGAACAAAATAACACAAAAGACCATCATCACAGAAATTCTCAAGATGTAAACTCAGACCAATAAAATATATCTATTAATTTGGTCTGAGGATGTAAGTAATACTACATCTTTACATTTGAGTAGTAACATATTTATAAAATAAGAGAAAAAAAAGGAGGTATCTTTTATAATAAATGTTTCCAATAATAAACAAATAGGTGAATAATAAAAAGTTAAAAAAACAAGATAGTTATTCTAAACATCACCAATGGTTACATAATCAAGATTCATCCACAATAATTCTAATTTGTATGTCAAAAAATTCAGTCATATAAAATAACACAAAAAAAGGCTGAGATTCATCACAGAAATTCCACATAATATCAAGATAAAGTTTGTATCCTAAAAACATCTTAATATATACTATAAAAGCACCAAATATGCCAAGAAGTTACATCTAAATTAAAATTATCAAAGTAAGCACAACCTCAGCGCACTTCATTGATCAACTGATCACATATTCGGGTCAACTCTTCATTATCTCTTGTCTTCTGAACTACAGATTCATGCAGTGAAGACATATTAATCTCATGTTTTTTTATAATAGCATTTAGTTTTGTTGTTTCTATAATATGACTTTTTTTCAAGCTGTCCAGGGTTTCATTGGCACTGGTAAGTTTTTCCGCTGTGGTTTGCTTCAGGTTGTTGTATAAACACTCGTATTTCTGAATTGCTGCTTCAAACTCAGATTTGCTCTGTTCAAATATTGTCTCTCGTTCCCTAATTTGCTGTATAACACTCTTAGCTCTCTCATACTTGGATAGAAGATCATTGAATGATCCCTCCATACTTGCTAGATGTTTCAAGGCCTGGTCCTTGTCTATGGTTAGTTTTTCGAGCATTTCGATTGATTGAACTTTCTCCTTTTGTTGTTCCCCAATCAGAGAAGATATTGTTTTCTCATATTCTTCCATTACAATACCCATTTGTTTATTACTGATTATTTTGTCATTGATCTGTTGAAGTAGCATGTTCTCTCTTCCTAAAAAGTTTTCTTTTTCCTCCATTAATTTTTTCACCTTCGTTTCAAAATGTTCAATTGTTCTTTGATGCTTATGTTCCTTATCCTGAAGCAACGAGTTCAGTTCTCTATTATCTTGTCTCAATTGAAGAATCTCTTGGTCTTGCTTCTGAAGTATGTGCCTCAGATTTTGTAGCCTATCACCTTCCTGAGAGGAGTAATTATGATAACGAGGACTCCTTGGTGCTGCTGTGGGAGGGGTGTTGCCTGCTATGTTGATAAGTTTTTCTGTTGCCACCTGTGTAGGAGTAAGAATGGCTGATACACTCCTAGTAAGAACTGGAGTAGCACGAGTTACATTTGTGTTTGACTTTAATGCTTCAGAATTTACAACAGGAGGGACCACTTGCATAGGTTTGTCCTTGATACCGGTTGATGAAATAGACCCAGTAGATACTGTGTGTTTGGGAGTTGCAACATCAGTAGATACTGAAATAGCACTGCCTGTTTCATAACCACCATCAGCTTCAGTAAGGTCTGCTACAGATTCTGTATGAGATGAACTGGTGTTACCAAATTTGAGTGCATACAATGGATCGAACTTCACAAACAAGCTTTCTTTACCTCTGTCTACGAGGTTGCGGTTGCGATTAGATTCCGCGCATTTGACGAGGTAGTCCAGGCTCGTTGCATCTATGAACATGTCGTCATAGTGTGTAACTTCCTGCATCGTCACATCACAAATGCTGTCGAACTCAGCCCCGGTGAGGAGGTCACTAGTAACGTCGATCTGCTCTATTATACCCTTTGGTTGTTTCGGAGAAAGCGCCATGAGATCGCCGACTGATGATACGGGTGTTATGAAACTTTCGTCAGAGGTCACTGAGCTAGCGCGAGTAGACAGCATTTTACTCTCTTCTTTAGCACTGCAGTCCACAGAAGTACGCCCCAAGAGATTTTGAAATCTATAATAAATACCGCTTTTACTGTTCTCGTGGAATCCCGGTGAATAATTATTCAATAGATTTGAGAACATCCGAATAAATTGTCTTTCTGGTGGCCAGTAAGGGAAAATATTTATAAACAGAATGCAATAGATCAACAGGAAACCACAGAACTAGTTGGTCGAGCTATTTTTATAGAATATTCTCACGTAAAAATCAAATTTCAAAAGAAAAGAAGGCAAATACATTTCCAGTTTCGATTTCAATTCAACGGACATTTTATTTTGAACAACAAACGTCACGACGCTACGTCAAACAATCAAGTCAAACCAAGTATAGTTTAGTTGGTTTGACGTAAATATCATGCATGAATAATAGAGCCATAGACAACGGCAACTGATGGGGCCATCGCAGAAAATAATCAACTGAATGTAAATTGATTGTAGTATGTGCATTACTACCAGCATGGGACTAATATCATTATGTAACTTTGAAATCTTTGAGTTCAGTCAGTGTGGAATTGATTGATTGCGTGCTAATTATTTTCTATTTATTTCTATTTCTGTAGATATAAGGCCACATAAGGCCAATAAGGCCACACTGATTATCGCTGACGGAGAACTTCGACAAATGAAAACAGACAGTAACGTACTGGCGCGAATTTCGAAATAATTGTGGTTTAATAATTAAATATTTTTTTTTTTTTTTTATAAGTATGATTAGATTATTGATATGTAAAAACTGTTATCTTTAATTTACTGTATTATTTATTACTAAGCATTTAAATTAATTACATATATTATTATTAATATTAATCTCATATTACGAGGGCGGGTCAATAAGTCCGTGACTTTTGGAATAAAACACAGATTTTTTGATAAATAAATAATTTTATTTTTCAACGTAGTCTCCCTTGAGCTCTATACACTTTGTCCAACGCTTCTCCAATTTTTTTATCCCTTCCAAAAAATAGGATTTGTCGAGGTCCTCAAAATAGGCCTTTGTTTGCGAGATGACTTCATCATTGGAGTCAAATCTTTTTCCACCAAGCCATTTCTTCAGGTTTGGGAACAAGAAGTAGTCACTCGGAGCCAAATCTGGAGAATAGGGCGGATGAGGGAGCAATTCATAGCCCAATTCCTGGATTTTTGCCATGGCAACTGCACATGTGTGCACCCTTGCATTGTCTTGGTGGAAAAGAACTTTTTTCTTGGACAAATGAGGTCGGGTTTTTTTCAAATCGTCATTGAATCGGTCCAATAAGTTGGCATAATATTCCCCATTGATTGTTCTTCCCTTTTGAAGGTAGTCAATGTGGATTATCCCGCGTGCATCCCAAAAAACAGTCGCCATAACTTTATTGGCTGACAAACCCACCTTGGCCTTCTTTGGCGCCGATTCACCCTTAGAAACCCACTGTTTTGACTGTTGTTTGGTCTCTGGTGTGTTGTGATGGATCCATGTTTCGTCCACGGTTACAAAACGGCGCAAAAACTCCTCCATATTGCGATTAAACAACGCCAAACCTTCCAGTGAAGTTGTTACACGATTGCGTTTGTGGTCGACTGTGAGCAAACGCGGCACCCATCTTGCGGAAAGCTTTCTCATGCCCAAGTGATCATTCAAAATTGAAACCACTGAGCCATGCGAGATCCCTACGGCTTCCACAATCTCTTGCACTTTCAATCTTCGGTCGGCCAACACCATATCGTGAATTTTTTCGATTGTTTCGGGTGAAGAGACCTCAACTGGGCGTCCAGGACGTTCGGCATCTTCAGTGCTTGTACGGCCACAACGAAATTCAGTAAACCACTTTTTTACCATTGAAATCGATGGTGCAGAGTCCCCATAGTATTTATCAAGCTTAGCCTTGGTCTCGGTAATGGTTTTTTTTCGCAAAAAATAATGCTTAATAAGCACACGAAATTCACTTTTTTCCATTTTTTCCTCAAATTAGTGGGTAGTCTGATAAAGATAGCTGTCAAACACAAACTAACTGACACAGCAAGTTCAAATTTTGACAGGAGTCAACTGACAGATGCCTGTTGACAGGAGTAGTGTTGCTTTTTCAGTAAAGAGGTCAGAAATTCAAAAAGTCACGGACTTATTGACCCGCCCTCGTATGTAAATAGTTAGTTAATATTCTGGTCACTGGCTACTTTTGCAAATACTGGTTCTCTTCATGAAGGCAAGGTAAAGATAGATATAAAATGGGTCATTGGCAAAATTGTGGTCACTTTTACAATGAATTGAAATATTGAAACTGATGGTGTTTGGTCATATATTTATTTTCAAAATTATATGAGTTTGAACAAAAGAAAAAATCAATCTATGTATAAATAAATAAAATTCCTTGGAAATGGGAATTGGTAGTGGGTCAGTGGGTCATCAACTTTGTATGATTTAATGGCTATCACCACATGGTGACAGAGATAAATAAGTTGTGCTCTTGAGAGTTGAATGCAATAAGTCCATATAGGCTTGAGAATAACCTTTTAGATTAAGAGCTTGTTATCAGTGCTTAAGACAGAATTTCGACCCAGGAGCCAATGCAGGTTGCGGTATCTGATGTTGAGTTTGTCTCTTTTTTTCATTATGTGTGTTCTCCAGGTGAGTCTCCTCTCCAGGTGTATCCCTAATTATTTTACCAAGTCTCTGTGTGGTAGTGTGTTTGCTCCAAGTTGGACAGGTGGACAGTTCCCCGTGCAGAGAGTAAATGTGGTGTATGTGGATTTGGAGGCACTGGCTTTGATTCTTCACTTTGCACTCTATTGCTCTATTTTGTCCAGTCCTATTTGGAGGTGTTGTGAAGCTTGGACCGGATCCTTGTTACTTGCCAGTTAACGGCAAAGGACTGCGTTGGTAAGTAAGTAAGATGCATAGGTATTATGAACCTATGAGCCGTGGCATTCATATAAACAGAAACACTCACCACAAGACAAATATTGGGTCAGTATAAGTTCAGTACTCTCAACCGCTTATTATTCATTTATGCTGATACAATTAAGAATTAATTGCATTTATTATTTACTAGCTTTTTCCTGTAGCTTTGCATGTATGGTACCAACATAAAAATTTTCCATGTCCTTCCCTATGATACAATATATCTCCTTACCAAGTTCCATCATAAAAACATACAGAGAAGACACTTTTGACCTTATACTATTACTAAGAGTTCTTAGGACTTCTTATAGAATAAGATAGGTAATAAGAATATATAATAAGTATACTGAAAGAGAACATTACCTGGTCTCGCTATGAGGATGGGATCAGATTCCCATAGTTCTTTAACTTCTTTGGCAAACAAGTTCACCTCTTGTTTAAGTTCTGTAAAACCTTTTTTCATGTGTGCAAAGTTCGATACATTCTCTGCAGTGTCATAACCTCCTTTTCTGTCCTTTTCCCAGAATAAATTTCGCCGGGAACTTAGAATAGGAGTTATATTTACATAATTTTCATTTTTGTTCAGTGCTTTACATAGCATTAGAGATTGTCCTGGATTTTTTATGAAATTGAAAAACGAGCAAGATCGATATAACGCCATTATATTGGGAAAACTGCGAACTCAATTCATTTTTATAAAAATATATAATAAGTTATTCCAATCATTCTAACCACACTTTCACTCAACAAGAAAAAAACACATAACAATAAATATTTAGTGTTGGGATAAAGTGCTCATTCGCAGTATTGCTAGATGAAAGAAAGATCGATTAAAAACTCGACATAAACTATGAACCCTTCAGGACCTTAGAGACGGAAACGCCGTAAGTGCTAGGATGATTTTCTAGTTATATACACTTTTAGAGCAATTGATGCGTAAAACCACAAATTTGCTGATTCATTTACGTTGTACCAAATATTGGTTTTAGCTCGTCAACGTAAAATAGATGTAAACAAACGAATACAAGAGGCCTAGTATCGATCCCTGTGGAAACCCTATATCAATTATTGATCCTGAAGACCTCTCACCACACACGTAACATTTTGGACTTTATTGGATAGATATTGAATAGTATGAGATCATCGAGTTTTGGATGCCATAATTTTTCAACTGAGATTAGGGTTAACTCATATAATTTATAGTCAAAAGCTATATATATATATATACTTCTCCCAGAGTCCTACCTGCCGCACCATCAAAAGTAGAAGACCAAGACACCAAATCCACCAACTTCCAATTGGACATCATTGGACGATACCAGGAGAGTACTTTTACTTATTACGATTACCTATTACTGTTGTGTATGTCGGACGTTTGAATGCCGTACTGCATTCCACATGGCTGTTGCTGAGTTCAAGAATCAGTTCATTCATATACAGGTTGAAAAGCTTGCAAGATGTTGATTCAAATAATAATTGCCACCAGCACTGGTTGGTATTTATGATTCTTGACATCAACACGACGAAGCAGAAGAAGATTTTCTATATATCCCATCACTGATGTTGCGTTGTGACTTTTATGCAACAAACTGCCAATGCCAAAAAAGCAATCAGCTGATTAATTCAGCCAGCTGTTCTTCTACAGTCTACTATGGTCTAATAAAATCTCTGAACAGCTGTATCTGTAACTGTATGTCTGACTGTGACAGTGTGACTGAAGTTGAAACTTCGCAATAATAAACAATGCGTTAGCATCCTATAGTTTGTGAATAAACACTATAAAAGTGCTATAAAATATAAATAGGTAGGTACGTGTGTTAAACAAAAACATTTTGCTTTGCTTGGAAAATAACATATAAATTCATTAAATGACTGAAATCGAAGACTCCGTCTGTCTGTTTTGTGTCTGTCTTTTTAATCTTGTTGGTTTATATTAAAACGATAACAATTCCAGTTTTCGTTTTGGTTCACGCTTGAGCCGGAAGGTTATCAATCTTTAACTTTCACTTTAGTTTGAGTTTACTCGCTAAGTAAAATCCACATTGCCGCCACGTATTGTGTAGTGTCGTGGCGTAGCTGGCTTGATTGCTTGGCTATCTATTATAATTAGTTGATCATACAACACTGGCGGCGGTCTAACGGCGGTGTGATATATAGTGAATTATTTAGTTTCAGGATTATGAAATAATTATATAAAAGTGAATACGATAATGGGTATGGAAAAACATATCGTAAGTGCGGTAAGTAACTTTTTTCTACTTTCTCAAAGCTGGACTACATTTAGCTTAATAGGTAACGGTCAGAAATGATATTAAATGAAAAGGTTACTTCCTACCTATCCACACCTCTGGATCAGTGTCTGCACTGTCTATCCAAATATTCACTTATCACTTTGGTACTTATATCTGGTAAATGGTAGGATGATGGTGGTAATTACATGAGTACCATCAATTATACTTATCTAAATAAATGCACAGAATTATATACAGTTATTTAAAATACAAGTCAACAAGAATCTGTTGAGCTATCTAAGGACTACTCTAAACAATCTATAGATAGCTCAACTGATCCAGATCAATTCCAGAGCATCCTCCCTAAGCCAGCCAATTCATAAATGATATAAATTTTATTACCAATACTATACTTGAATTAGGACACAATACATTTTTATGATTTTAATATCTCCAATTCCCAAGGTTTGCTGGAAGAGAACTCTTTTTAGGGTTAAGCTTGCCTGTGTACATGCCATTATTGATTAAGTATTAAGTATTAAAATTCTTTATTCTTTATTGTACACAATAAACATAATCTAATGTTTTTTGTGTACAATAAAGAATAAAGAATTTTATTGTTAATAGGTATAAGATATAGGTATAACAATATCTTATTTATGTATCTGAGATTTAAATCAATGATAATGATGAGTGATAAGGTTTGCACATATTTAGTAGTAGTATTAGTAGATAAGTATGTATTTAATGTTTTACAAAAACTATAAATAAGGTACTTGTTAGGTATGTTACCAAAGGCCTTGAAGATGTCTAAGCAAACATTTTGTTTGGCTCATCATAGTCATCATGCCACTTTTGAATGGCAGTTTAAATTTAAATCCATTCCTTATTATTTTGGGAGGAATATAAATTATCAATTGACACTAAAATACACCTGCTTATAAACAATTTGTAGCAATAAACCCGTCACCAAGGACTTTAGAAACGGTTTTTTATAAGGTAATGCTTGCAAATGCTTTATTCAATTAAAAATTTTAGGATGGGAAGCCATCCGAGTACCTGTACCCACCAGAGTTACTAAAACGCCTGGACTTCAACAAAAGCCCTGCTACGTTCAAGCCTAAGATTAGTGCAGCACAACCGGGCGAGGACTGGATGGTGGTGCGGCCTTTGCAGCGCTCTGACTATGACAAGGGTTTTTTGCAACTTCTCGGTCAGCTGACCAGCGTTGGCAATGTGTCCAAGAAGCAGTTTGATGGTGAGATCCCAGAATTCTCATTGATAAAATGCAATCGATATTATTTTAAATTTGAATGTCTCCGTTTGTTTGTTACCTTTTCAAAACTAAATTGCGAAACGGATCTTGTTGCAATTTGGTACAGAGATAGATTGACAACAGACGAACATAGACTATTTTTTATGTAGATACCACGCGAGCGAAGCCGCGGGCAGCTGTTAGTATTACAATAAGGTCGCGCTTTGCCTTAAACGACCACCCATAACGTAAATCCGTCTTTAAGAAATAATTTGTACAACAGGTAATAGTAAAATCAAAGAACTGGTTATTGGTTCTTACCTATTTGAGGAATGCTTCATATTTATTAGCGTGTTCGATAAGAGGGCGACCTTCGCGAAACCGGCGCGCTTTGTGATAATGACCTTTCCGTAATCGATTCTTGTTCCTGTTCCATACAATAAGTAGGTAGGTACAACTTATTAAAAAGTAAATGTCTTAAATAGGTATTAGAGTTGCACACCGTCCTGTTTTCTCAGGACATGTCCTGCTTTTTGGGGTATTCTATAATATAATAATAATATAATATTACCGGACATTTCACCCAGCATCATCTGGCCCCAAAGTAAGCAGAGCTTGTGTTATGGGTACCACACGACTGATATACTACTTATATACCTACATTTTTTTTTTTGTAAATACTTACATATATACATAGAAACACCCAGACCCGAGACAAATACTTGCAGATCATACAAATATTTGTCCCGCGGCAGGAATCGAACCCGCAACCTTTTACGTCTCAGCCGGACCTAAGCCCACTGCGCCACAGAGGTTGTCGAAATTCTGGATAGATTTTAAATAGCGTCCTGGGTTTTTAAACGGACCTGTGATTTTAAATTTACGCGCCATTACTGTCTCCAAATTATTAACCCAAATATCCTGGTATTTCTACCTACAATTCCTGGATTTCAACATTTGAAGATGGCAACCCTAGTATATAGGTATAGACAATCAATATATTAATCAAAAACCTCAATGACCTCTTTACGAGGTCTAGAACTAGGCATAAGAGTTAGACTTTCTTTTCTGTGTCATTACTCAAGTGGTATTTACAATTTTTTTGTATGAAAGTAGACTACCTATAGGGTAGTCTATTCAAGAAAGCGTATTATAATAATATAAAAGACTATTATTGATAAGAATGCATGGCCTCATATCGCTCTGCCCTCAGACAGTTAACCGACACATTTTAAATGTATGAACAATCTCTAGAGTGTATTTAGTTTATCCTAGATAAGGTAGTTATAAGATGGATCATGCAAAAAAGCGCTAGGACCAGGACGAGGTTCTTGCCTGTTCTTCTTGAGCTTGGGTTAGGTAGGAGGAATTGGCACCTAAATTCACCTAGTATGTAAGACGTTTAAAAGTGATCCCTGTGATTGTATTGAATAAAGTATCGTTTGATTTTGTTTGCTTTTCAATCATTTTTTTATAATTTATCTGTTAAACAGCACAACACTGTCTCAACTAAAAGCATTCCCTTCTAGGACAACCATTTATGTGATGAACATAGGTGTTTGTTCTGTGTCTGGGTGTTAGGTATACGGTATCATTATGTATTCATAAATATATTAGTATTCTATCAGACATTTGGTCACCATAATATTACAAGCATTGCTTAGTTTGGGGTTAGGTAGTGTTGTATGCATTGTCCACCAATATTTATTATTATTATTATAATTTCAAACGTTCGTTTCATATAGACCAGCAGTGGCGCTTAGCAAATCTTCCTACAAAACTATTTGATATATGATTCTACAGAGTTAAGAATCGAGTGTTATTGCTGGCAATTCTGTTGTTTCTCCGGTCTAGCTAAAATTTTCTAAAATATGGACGACCTTATTTTGCTATCTATAAAGTTCAAATTAGAGTACCCATTTTAAATCACAGTTTTAAAATAAGTTAAAATTATTTTTTGTTTTATTGCTATAATTTTTATTCCAATTAATTCCTTTATTGAAAATAATGTATAGAGGTGTTGTTAAAAACTACAGATAATAACCGCATTTTTAATCAACACCTGCTTACATGATGACTAAATTGAGCTAAGACACGTCAGTTATACGTTAATTTAGGAAGTGTCACTAAAAAATGTTATTCTAATTCAGACTTTAATACAGTCATACAAAATAAGATCGTTTTTGTTTTAGGAAATTTTAGTTACTCTAGCGAAACAACTGTATTGAGGCCAATGGCCTCAATTCTCTAACTTAATTAAGCGTTCCTAATTTAGTTAGATGGTACCAACCGAATAGGTTTTACAAATGCTATGACTAACTAAATATATTTTAGACAATTCCTAATTTTAGAAATGAACCAACCGAATTGCCACCATTGTCTTACAACCGACTTCAAAAAAGTGGACGTGAGAACCTCCTCTTTCGGCATAAAAAATCGGTTGTATTTTTTTTAAATGGTTGCTACCTCATAACTCAGTCTTTTATGAACGGATTTGAAAAATTGTTATTTCATAAGAAAGATCCCTATTGGTCCCATAGAAATTGGTTCAGTGGTTTGTTTTTTAAATCAAAATAGCTGAAATAAATATGTCATTCAAGTAAACGAAATTTCGATATTTTGCTTTCCTGTGACTTTCCAGTGGTATTTGCAAATTTCGAAAAATGCGTGAAAAGAGTACTTTTCACGCATTTATCGAAATTTGCAAAAAAAAAAAAGTTTTTTTATAAATGATAATTTTTTATTATCATGGCGTTACATAAGATTATGATTTCAGACAGGTTCACAAGGATGAAGCAATCTGGCGGGTACTACGTAACGGTAATCGAAGACACGCGCATATCTAAACTGATTGGCGCTGCCACTCTTACCGTTGAACAGAAGTTCATCCACAACTGCTCTGTGGTAAGCAAGCTAAATATTAGGTCTTTTATATTAACCTTGACTTTGACATACCACACAGACCTCCTTGCACCTACCTTGTTACTTAGCTACTTTGTGTGTAGTGTAACTCGTGTCTTTTTTTATATAACCTTTTTTTGTGTTAGTATTTACGTTTTTTTTTGTATCTTCTTTTTTTCATGTCGATGCTTCAGTCGTTATTATGTTTTTACAGTAGAAGGTGACGATCTAAATCGCACTAACTGTGGCCGCGCTAAGGTCTACCCTTGTGCAAGTATTTGGCATGGAATGGAAGGCACACGAGTAGATGCGCCATATATGCGCTAAGCTAGTGTTTCTAAATCCCCATTCGCACACATGTTAAATCTAATATTGTGCGTCTGTGTAATGTTATGTCCAATAAAGCTTTTATCTATCTATCCATCTTACCAAATTACATCAAGCTCCGTTCAGCCGTTTAGCCGTGAATAGGTAACAAACAAACGAACAGACAGACACACTTTCATTATATTAGTATAGATGACTAGCTTCATTATATTGGCATAAATGTCCGCGGCTTAGCACGCGTGGCACTTATATAAAAGTAGTCGTATGTCCTTCCCCAATATACAATCCATCTTGTTACAACATTTCACCAAGATCTACCGGGCGATTATGGAACTCTGATACTATCAAAACTATGGTACCTACTAACAGCTTTTAGTTACTATAAATAAATTGGTATAACGGCAGGTTGATGTTGATTGTAAGGTAGGCTGTCATATGAATATAAACAGAGATAGAAACCGAACATACCTACGTTATACCAATCCATGGAATAATGCCTATTGCTATTCGAAACTTGATAGACATTGATTCTATAAAGTTCCATAATCGCCATGCAGTTCAGCCCTGTAACCGTGGAATCGAAACAAATAAACTGAAACAGTTTTGAACCTATATAATATTAGTAGGTAAGGGTGGTGAAGAATATCTATTTATTTATATTGAATTTGTTATTTTAGCGCGGCCGCTTAGAAGATGTTGTGGTGAACGACACATACAGGGGAAAGCAGCTGGGTAAACTGTAAGTGGCAACAAATAAACATCTGCTTCTAGAAAGTCCAATATTTATTTATGAATGTTTCTATTAGATATAACTTAACAGCTTACACTAATGCGTTATATCTTGGACGGATACTTAATATAATATAAAATATTAAGTATCTACGAGCGCAATAAAAAAACGCATAATTTTGTTAAAATATATTAGCCAATTTTATAATTAATTTCAACTTCTTCTTCTGGCATGTCTCATAATAATGTCAATCTTGGCAATGTCAATGTTATTGTTCATAGTATGATGTCACAAAATCGTATCTTGTCGTTTGTCATTTGTTATTTTATATAAAACTAGCGACCCGCCCCGGCTTCGCACGGGTGCAATGCTGATACTAAATATACTACAGAATGTCTTTATATACAAAGTTATCTAAGAGAATAACATAGACTAAGAGATATACATATCCCATTGTAATGATGATGATCATATAAAATCATATAAAATTATTTTACGGATTATTTTTGCTCGAATAACACAAAGATTTTATTCCAATTATTCACACCCGAGTCAATAAATCTAGCTCTATGAAAATAAAAACTTCAAAATTACTAAAATAATTCGAGAGAAATAAATAATATTGCTTCGCAAGACGGCCAGAAATAATCCTACAATTAATCTACGAAGAAGGAACGTCTGACAACTACCAAAGCATATATCAGACAGAGGCAGAGATGTCCTAGTGATGGCGCTCCTTAGAATCAAATAAGGATTTATTCTTGTAAACCAAATAGTTAATAAACCAACACTGCTCTTATACTATTATCTGCCGTATTAACATCGCAGTAAAAGCTGAATTTCTTTGTTCAAAATTGCAGAATAGTAGTGGCAGTTTCATTGCTGGCTCAAGAAGTTGGCTGCTACAAAATGTCATTGGACTGTAAAGACAAACTGATCAAGTTCTATGAAACTCTGGGCTACAAGATGGAACCTGGCAACTCTAACGCTATGAACATGAGGTTAGTAGTTAATATAACTTACGTTTTATCGATTGAAATATTTATATAACGAAATATTGGTGGACAATTGGGCCAAGGCCCAACTGAGACATACATACAACACACGCAGAAGGTTGTGGGTTCGATTCCCGCCGCGGGGAAAATGTTTGTATGATCTGCAAGTATTGATCTCGAATTTTGGTGTTTTTATGTATAATACCTGTGTAAGTATTTACAAAAAATGTATATAAGTAGTAAATCAGTCATGTGGGCACCCATCATAACACAAGCTCTATATTGGGCCTAGATGATGTTATGTGAAATGCATTATTTATTTATCTTATTGCACAAATTTATCAGGAATAAGTTTAAATGTAAAGCGAAATATTTTTTGAATTGTTTCAGTAATTCCAAACATCTTACAATAATTTACAAACTTTTTGTCTTTCATTTTGAGGAAGCCTTCGATGCGTAGATAGTTTTTCGTTAGTGTTTCGTAGGTTTCAAAGTGGATCACTTTGATTGTCACTTGTGATTGTCTATACTAATATTATAAAGAGGAAATATTTTATTGTTTGTTTGTTTGTATTGAATAGGCTTCGAAACTACTGGACCGATTTGAAAAATTCTTTTACCATTGGAAAGCTACACAATCCCCGGTGAGATAGTCTACTTTTTATCCCGGGTAAATTGGTTTGTCCCGGGAAAAATCTTCAACGTGGGCTAAGCTGCGCGCGGACAGCTGGTATTGAATAAAATAGGTACCTTTTGACTTTGACAATAATATATAGGCTATTTATTATCTATCACGCGCACAGAGCTGCGGACAGAATATAGTACTAGGTACTGCCTGCGGTTTCGCACGCGTGGTGCCTAAAAATAGCTAATACATAAAAAATAGCTAATATCCGTCCCCAAAATACTATCTATCACCGTATTAAGATCCGTTCACTTGTTTAGCCGTGTAAAGGTAACAAACAAACAGGTAATAAGTATATGCATACTTATATAGATTGATATATCTATACTAATATGTAAATTCGAATGTGACTCTGTCTGTATGTTATATTTTCACAGCTAGAAGGCTGAACTGTTGTTGTTGTTCTTCTTTTTAGCCCGTACTGTCCCATTGCTGGGCAAAGACCTCCCCTCGAGTTTTCCATTTTGGTCCAACGCCATTGTCTGCCACTGACAGTCGCTAAAGGTGTCTATCTCGTCACGCCATCGCTTGCGTGGTCTACCGGGTCGTCTCACTGTCTCAGGGCTCCACTCAGTGGTAGCTTTGGCCCACAGTTCGTCCGTCATGCGGCAGACGTGGCCTGCCCAGTACCACTTCAGTTTCGCAGCTTTTTCAGCCACGTCGAGGACCTTTGTTTTGGTGCGAATAGTAGCATTTTTGATTCGGTCAGTTAGCTTAATGCCGAGGATGCTTCGCTCCATTGCCCTTTGACAAAACTCAAGTAAAATTTGGTTATAAAATAGATTGCACCTTGAGGACGGACATAAGCTACTTCTTATGTAGGTTGTGCGAAGCCGCGAGCATCAGCTAGTAATATATATATATCGCGTATCTGTATCGCGGCTTATACAGAAAGTATATTAATTATCTTAGAAGGTACCTTCTTTAATTAATCAATATTTCATTTTCTTTGTTCTTATTTATAATTTTATTCCTCAAACATACGTAATTTTTTTCTTTTGTTTCTAATGTTATACTGTTTTGCTGTGCGCTCATAACATAATAATGTTATGTTTGAAACCTGATGAATATGTATTTTTGTTAGTTTGTAAGGTGTGTCTAAATAAATAAATAAGAGCACTTGTGGTCTAGTGGTAGTGGCCTCACTTACCGATCCTAAGAGTTAGAATTCAGTCGTGCACCAATGGATTTTTCTTTTCGAAAAATGTTTGCGCTATACCAGTACTCTGAAGCGGTTAAAGAAACCATCGTGACGAAATTCCTATCGCGCACTTTAATCCTTTCACCACACTGGTCCGAAATAACTAGTGACACGGTAAGAATAAGAAATGTTTTTGTAGTTAACGGGTTTTTATTGCGTATTACCTTTTAATTTATATAACTCGTTAATTACAAAAAGAATATGAATTCTGGTCGTGAATGTTTAAAAAATACAAATAAATAGATTAATAGCGGCGAAGATGGATGGACGAGTTAGACGCTTATCTTGGATTGACACTTTTAGCTTTTAGCACACTTTTAGCACTTTTGGCTTTAGACGGACGATTGGAGAAAAGGAAGGGAGGCCTTTGCCCTGTAGTGTGACGTCACGGGCTCTTAATAATAATAATAATAATTACGTTTTAAAAACAAAAAAAAAACGCGACTTCATTTAATGAAATTTGAGCCTATAATACATTTTTAGTAGAAAGTAGATGTATTTGTATATATATAACTAGCGACCCGCCCCGGCTTCGCACGGGTGCAATGCTGATACTAAATATACTACAAAATGTCTTTATATACAACGTTATCTAAGAGAATAACATAGCCTAAGAGATAGACATATACCATTGCGGACTTTTGTGTAGACCTTTTTAAGGTGTACAATAATGTAGTACATTATTTTGATCTATCTCGCAGGCTTCAGCCAGCGTTTGCAATGTAAGCGCAAAAAAATGAGTTTATTTACGACATCACATTAGAAACCTCTGAAATTATCAGTGTTTCTCTACTATATTATGCATTTTTTATATATATAAACCTTCCTCTTGATTTACTCTATCTATTAAAAAAAACGCATCAAAATCCGTTGCATAGTTTTAAAGATCTAAGCATACATCGGGACAGACAGACAGTGGGAGGCGACTTTGTTTCATACTATGTAATGATATGGGTAGGCCAAATAAACTGCTCCAATGAGACAGCGAGGTATCGGAGTAAACAAAAATGTCATCGATGTATACAATTTTTAGATTTTGGTTGATTTGTCAACTCGACCGATTTCGATAAAATTTAAATGGGAAGCCTGGGAAGTATACCCTTTCAAACACAAAAATAAATTTTCAAATCGGTTCAGGCGTTTTCGAGTCAATCGGTGAACATACATAAAAAAAATATTCCGACGAATTGAGAACCTCCTCCTTTTTGATGAAGTCTGTTAATAAATAGATAGAAACATAGGTATACGTATAATAATAAATATTGGTGGACATAGCACACAACACCATCTAGCCCCAAATTAAGCATAACTTGTACTATGGGAACCAAATAACTGATATTTAAAAATATATATAACTAAGTATTCTACTTAGTTATATATATTTTTAAATACATACTTATGGTACTTTATAACACCCAGACACAGAACAAACGCCTGTGTTCTTATAAATGTTTGTTCTGAAGAGAATCAAACGATCAACCTACAGCGCAGAAGGCAGAGCTATTACTTTCTGAGCTGTGAGGCCAGTCAAATATATCCCTACTAATATTATAAATGCGAAAGTAACTCTGTCTGTTACGTTTTCACGCATAAATCGCTGTACCAATTTTGATGAATTTTTGTATAGAAATAGATGAGACCTTGGAGAAGGATATAGGCTACTTTGTATGTAGGTACCATGCGTGCGAAGCCGTGGGCAACAGCTAGTAATAATATATTTTTAATTGTTACAGGTTCGACGATCCATCTTGACAATTAGCCGCTGGGCCATCCGACCTGCGTTCTAAACTGTAAGTAGACACGAGCAGCCGAGCCGCCACAGCACGCTACGCATCCGTCGCCGCATCACATCATCGCTCTACGTAATTCATATACCTAGTTTGTATGTTACAACATAATTAAATGAAACAACAACAAACCTAGACATTACTACTAAGTATTTTGAAGCACGCAGGTTTTTACTGGCGTATTATTTTGTTCACGTCCGAAGGAGCAAGCGAACTGTGGTTCGCACTGATGAATGTTCTTTAGATTAATCAGTAGCTATCGATGACTGGTCTTTCAGCTCAGTTGGTACTATCACTACATAGTATATTACAAAGACGCTTCCCGCTATCTGTCTGTCCCTATGTATGTATGTATCTTCAAAACTACGCATTTTATTTAATAGATACGAGTGATTCAAGAGGAAGGTTTATATGTATAATACATACATAATGTAGTAGAGAAACACTGATCATTTTAGAGGTTAGCGTATATGGGTTCAACATCAATCACTCTATCTATTAAAAAAACAGCATCAAAATCCGTTGCGTAGTTTTAAAGATCTAAGCATACATAGGAACAGACAGACAGCGGGAAGCGACTTTTTGTATACTATGTAGTGATATATTTTCAAATACATCCTTACGATACTTTAAAATACCCAGACACGCATATAATCTGGTTTCCATAGTGCAAGCTATGCTTAGTTTGGGGCTAGATGGTGTTGTATTGATTGTACAGAAATATTTATTTATCGACAAAATAATACGTGAGTAAAAACATGTGTGTATCAATATTTACGTACTACTTTAGTATGAGTCTCTCTCTATCTCTGGTGACAGAGTTAATAGGGTATCCAAAAATCTGCGTCAACTTTTGAAAAGCCACACCAAAAGACACTTCAAGGGCGGCTTCAGTTATAAAATCAAGCATAGATATCGATCGGTTTTGACCGATTCGATAAACTTACAGATAGTTTCAAGGAATATAATTATTTATATTGTTACGAAAGTAATAGTGTTTTTATTGAGTATGACAGTTGATAAGGATTTGGTTTTCTGGGTTTGTTGTTGAAATATTTTTGAGGTGTGATTGATTAGGTACATCGTTCGTAACACAATCGGCCTTAGTTATAATAAAGGCCACTTAACTGGAACAGTTTCCAAACATTGCATAAATTCTCCCTAAACAATGATTTATACCATTTTAAACAGTGATAAACTTTTGACAGAAGTTGAGGGACGTTTCTAAGTAAAGCCGAATGTTTATAAGAAATAGTCTTCTTCTTATAAGAAGCACAAGTAGTGGTAGTCCATCCATAGCTTCAGAAAACTCTCAAAAAATGGACAGCGCTGCGTAGGAATAATAAAATGTACAACTCAATCTCTTATAGAATGAAATTGAGTGATCAGATCACTACTTTAATTGGCGCAGCCTTGATGTGATTCATAATTATTTAGTGAGTGAGTTTTTGAATTAGTTTTTTATTTCATGATAAATGTAAGGAAAATGTGTGTTGTGTGATTTTTGCTCGGTTGTTTGTGTGTATACAGTTGCAGGGTCAATTGTTCTATCTATCAAGAGTTGAAACCTACAGAAGAAAAAGTATGAATTATTTTTTTTATTTCATTTGGTTGCTCATTGGGCAAACATAATAAGTATGGTCTCAACAGTTGATAGGGTGTTCGATTGATTTAGGATGTCCTGGCACATAATTTCATAATGTAAATTTGTTATTTTATTGCTTTGCTTTTTCATTATGTTTTTAACTGTCTAGCAATTATTTTCTTACTTCAGTTACCGCTTCTTATACGTATTATATATACCACTAATAGATAATATCGTTTCTCTTGCGATAACAGCTCTTTATTAACAATGTCGATATTGGAAGTGATAAAACGTACTTACAAATAGATTTAAGAAGTGATAATTTGTATAATAACATTATACGCTTACGGATATCATTCCCAAGCTAGACACCTCCTTAGATCCAATTTCTTGAATCTTTGGAGTTTAGTTGTCGTTGGAGATGTAGTCAGATTTGTAACTACTTATTAAGCTTATTAAAACGTTTCCGCTTCAAAGCTTTTTGTTTTATTTTCAACAGACTTCAAAAAAGGAAGAGGTTCTCAATTCGACTGTATTTTGTTTTGTTTGTTACCTCTTAACTCAGTCGTTTATGAACCGATTTGAAAAATCTGATTTCATGTGAAAAGATATACTTCCCGATTGGTCGTATATAAATTTTAATAAAAATCGGTTCAGTACTTAGGTTTTTAAATCAAAAACTAAAAAAATATGTCATCCATTTGGATGAATCAAAATTTTGATATTTTGCTTTTTTATACATTAAGTCGGTTGTCTTTTTAGTTTTTAAAACTTAATTATGTTAATTGGGAACACACTATATTATTATAACTAACTATATGAAAATAAATAATAGACCGAAATTATGTACTTTATACTTTTATTTACAGAAGTGTAAATTTAGCGAATAGATAAGAGTTTCGTTTACCAGACAATTTCAATATCATTTTGGTTCGAGTCCACACTCTTAAAACGCAGATATAATATTATTAAATTTTCAATTTTAAATATTTAATACAGGCATCGAAGACATTTGTCAAAATAATATTATGTTCCAGTAGCGTACATAGCAGGTAAACAATTTCACTAACTACATTATATTGCTGCCTTTCATATTCGACACAATTTTTTACGTTTAAAAATTACATAATGATTAGATAATTTTTCAAACGTGTATCAGAGCGTGATGGAAATAGTTACAAATTTATCAGTCCGCAAAGTCAAATTACTACTGAAATCTGTCTCGGCTAATTCACCAACACAAACGAATAGCAGTGGACATTCAGTCTAGTCTAACCAGTCTAGAGAGATGTGATACAGTCTTCGTACAAGTAAATACTGATATCGATTTGTGTGTTGGCGTTGGAGCCTAAGTGAATCAAGTTTATGTACCCTACTAGTGGCGTAACTTGGCAAATCTGGAATCAGCAGTTTGACAAACACAAATGCATTAATACTTTTTGAAAATCCATTATGCGCAATCCAAATGCACATTTGCCAAGGCACGCATACATATACGCAGTTATACATATAAATAAACTATTTTTTAATAAATATCGAATTATTTCATAAATTACTTATGATCAAATATCCGTTTACTTGAACTGTCGAAAAAAATTATAGGCAGATTTCAGACTGCTGTAATAGAAATTCTATGTAATTCTATTTTCAAGTCAACGACTAAATTATCATACAACATACATCACGGTACGACGACGATGTTACAAACACACAAGAAACTGACACCCTCATATGCCGATAACACAAATACCAAGGGACATCCAAGACATTTTCTTACAAAATTTAATATTTCTATACGCCGCTAGATCTAAATAGAAGAAAAATGGCGATGGACTTCGAAGCTTATCAGATTGACGAAAAACCACAAAACCTAGATATTCTAAAATTTACTAAAACCATCTCATATTATAGTCTCTGTACTCGTCTACCTAGTCGAATCGGAGCCGGAGATTCCAGTAGATTTTCGACTCTCCAAGCATAGTCTATTACATTTTGTACAATTGTTTTATCTCTTTACGGCTATGCCCCAAACCATGCTGGCTGATACGGCTAGGTGGAGTCAGCAACTATGTCGAATTGCATTTCTTTATTTGAAGAACCGGTCTGGTAGGTACTTCATAAAATCGTCCGACAAAAAGTAGCTTGTATGATAGAGCTCTAAATATAGTCTTACAAGTACCATGATTGGTATAAAAGCTTACTGGCATTAGAACCACGATTTAAAATTTATCTGCCGTTCCGGCGTCTAATCTCACTTGAGCGCGCATTGGTGCATTAATTAACGATTGATCCCTAAAATCGATTGTTTTCTATACTGGAATGAGTTTGAACGATGTACATTTGATTAACAAATGCAAACACTGCGGCGACAGATCTAAACGCGCCCGCAACTTTATTTTATCGGCCAATATACAATACAGTCTTCCAATGATTTAATATATTCACACAATGATTTATCTTTAACTACATCTGATCATTACCTTCCAGAGTAATGGGTAAATTAAATGTATTTGTATCCGTTAAACGGCTTACTTCGTGTTTGCCTTCCTCCACTTCACATCTACTGTTCACAATGTTCTTCACGGGCATAACAGTATAGTAAAACTATTTCATATTATAAAACATTCATAGTGCATACTTTAAAATGTGTATTGCTTATTCAGATATGCAAATGATATACGGTTTATATTATGTATGTAAAATATGGAGTTATCACATATATTATTGAAATAAAAATGCTAAAACTCGAACAAAATTATAGGATTTAAAAATGAACAGGTAGACTTTAATATCGAAATCTTAGACCATGCGTATGTTGATAAAACGTTTTTCAGTTCAACAATATCATACACACTTCAATATCATCTTAATTAATAGTCATAAGTTTCGTTTACCGTAACATGTTGGAGTTAAGGTGCATACTTACCTAACTGAACATCGATCATACGCTTTGTAAACACAAACACACATATTTCCAGTACCGACTGTATTCATCTAATCAGGCATAGATAGATGTTACCTATGTTTTCCTACAAGGGCATACTACAATGTGGCCTAGTTGACTCCAATTCGTGCTTTCAGGCTAAAATTGCGGCGCTGTGGTGATCTTAGTTCCAAGTTTCATGGGCCCTTGTCCCCGAGCCGAACGTCTGGCTTCCATCTCGCGTTGTCGCTGCAACTTACGCTCTTCTCGCTTTCTTCTAAGCTCGTCCATTTTCGAAGCGTTGTTTTCTGTGGATAAATACATTGTATACAATAACTTACATAACCTGTGGGGCGATTATGGAACTTTGATACTATCAAAACATTGATACTAATAGCTTTCAGTTATTATTGATGAATTGGTATTACGGATGCGATTTCTATCGGCTTCTATTGCTAGTTACAAAGTGAAGTTGTTGTCAAACAATGCATAACTCGACCAATTTACAAAGTGTGATTGTGGTAGGAACCGTGTTTAGCGTACTAAGCATTTAAATACATCGTATATGATTGAAATAATGCCGATTGCTAATCGAAATTTATTGATATTCATGCCGATTGCTAATCGAAACTGATAGACATTGATTGTATCAAGAGTTCCATAATCGCCCTACTGATAACCTGACTAAGATTACCAATGTCGTGTATATCAATACCTACTGGAACTAATAATTTCACTGCAGCGGGAATTGTATTCGCAATATATCGCTTTTTAGCGGAGCACTCGCCCTCCACTTTGATCTTACTTAGATCCTAACAGAGGCCATAGACAAGATCCACTTTCTGTTCTTCTTTTTCTACGGTAATGGCATGTGTCATAATAATGACAATTTTGCCAGTGTCAAGTGTTTATATTGTTTATAGTGTGATGTCACAAAGTCGTTTCTTGTCGTTCGTAGTTTGAACTGATTATTTTTGGTCGAATCACAAAGCTTTTATTACAATTATTCACCCTAGTCTATAACTCTAGCTCTATTTAAATCAAAACACCTACATTTATAATAAAACCGGAAATAACTCGATACAAATAAATAATATAAGCGCGCAATGTTTGCTATGCAAGACGGCCACAAAAAAACCCCCTTTCTGTTAATTGGTGAAGATAAAATTGTATAGAAATGACAGCAACGGTCAAGCTATTACAAGCTAGTTACTAATATGTGACTTATTACAAGCTAGTTTCATTTCCAGTGTGATCTTTCCGCAAGAATAAACACCTAGATCTTGTCTAGAGCCTCTGTAAGGATCAACTAAGCCAGCTACGGACCCAGACCCGAAAAAAATACTTGCAGATCATACAAACATTTGTCTCACGGCGGGAATCGAACATTCCCATTGCGCCACAGAGGTCGTCAAAAATATATTATAGACAGCGCAGAAGACAGCATCTATCTGAACTGTGAGGTCGATCAAAAATGTTTGCGTACCATCTGCGTCCTCCTCAATAGGTTCAAACTCGCCATCTTCCCAGCCTCCGAGAGAATCATTACTGTTTTGATGCGCTGCCGGTCTATGCTCCAGCCGGGCATTAGACACGTTGCGTACGTAAGTGGCATTCGCGTTATTTACACCACTCTCCGACCATTGCGTGTTGTTCCACGTCTCTGATGGGCTCACTAGCTCTGCTTCGGCAGCCTGGAAACAGCAGAAAAGTAACAGTTTCACATCAGGGTTATTACATTAAAGTAGCAGTAGCGACAGCAAAAACTTCAATATATGTTGCGAATCGCCTAAAAACACATATTACAGAAGCCAGCCGTTGCCTATGACTCAACTCGCCTGTCGACAACTTAATAATTACGTTTTAAAAACTAAAAAGACAACCAGTCGGTTGTCTTTTTAGTTTCATGTATAAAAAAGCAAAATATTCAAAAGTTCATTTCATTTAAGAGGATGACATAGTTTTTTCAGTCTATTATCGGTTCATAAATGACGAAATTATGAAGTAAAAAACATAAAAAAATACAGTCGAATTGAGAACCTCCTTATTTTTTTAAGGTGGTTAAAAACGACAATATGCCTTTACCAGAGATATTGGCCTCAATTCTGTTGGCACCAACCTAACTAATTTTAGCTAAAATTAGGTTTTGAACTGTCAAATTAACCTTTGGTATTCTGCTGCTACCAACTTATCCTAATTTAATTGTATCTAACTTAATTAAGCGTTCCTAATTTAGTTAGATGGTACCAACCGAATAGGTTTTACAAATGCTATGACTAACTAAATATATTTTAGACAATTCCTAATTTTAGAAATGAACCAACCGAATTGCCACCATTAACTGCCATGTCATAGAACCATAAACACACGAAGACACGTAAGTGCACGAAAGAAGCCTTGAGACACAATTTAATACTTTCACCACACTGGTTCAAAACTAGAGACACGATAGAAAGAATCAGATAAATTAGCATAATTCACACAATTATTAACACCTATTAGCAGTTGCACGGATCTTCTCATTCCCACCAGCTCCTTTTAGAGCGACCACTCCTAAAACCAGCTCTGAAAGTTATCTCAATTAATATTAAAGGGTTATAACGACTGAAGCATAGACACGAAAAGAAGAAGAAACATTTGCAGTTGTCGCGAGTGTAACGCCACTTATGTGAAGGTTACTATGATGACGTTTCTTTCACATTCCGCCTTTTCTCAGACAATTTTGAAGGATACTTTTGACTCTTCAAATCTACGCAAATGCTTAAGAGGCTTCTGTATTCAATCACCATAAAACACCGCATAACAACTTGAAAAGCTGGAACCGACAATATAACAAGCCCTTCGAAGCGTGTAAGCGCTCAGAAATGCCACTGCAATGACTGATCCTAAGGACTGACTGATATTTCAGTTAGTGAAGTATAACTGAATTAAAAATAGATGGGCACTCGACGACGCACTCACATTCATTGTCTTCACGGTCGATTTGAAATCGGTTATTTTATCCGTCTACTCTCACCTGTTCTGTTGAGTAGTTCTGTTGGCAGAACTATTGGGATTTTTTTACCATTAGTTCTGTGACTTATAAAATTAACATCTGGCTTCAATCTCATCGACAGACGAACTATATTCTTTTGCCGCTTCGGCGGCCGCTGCCGCGGCACGCTCGCTTCGCTCGCTCGCCTTACGCGTTGTTTTCTATACTCTAACATAACCTAACCAACTGGTTTCGATCTGAATTTCATGTCACAAGATTCGTAAACAGAACTACTGGGAATTCTTTTCCCATTTGTTCTGTGAACAGAACTAATGGTAAAAAAATCCCAATAGTTCTGCCAACAGAACTATTCAACAGAACAGGTGGTAGTCGACTATTTTGTCGATCGATTGAAAAATTAGCAATTAGCATTTGAAATTAGCTATGCATGAATTTTTGGATTTGAGTTCGTGATTTGATTCTTAAGACATAGATAATGAAAGGATAGATGGATCATGTCTACTACATATCAGTAACATAACGATTTGTTCGTTTGTACACGGCTTTATAGATACTTCCAAGTTACTGTTGTGTTAGTAAGTTCCTGCAACATCATTGTGACATATTCAAGTGATGGTATACTGTTATTGCATCAAAATCTGTCAAGTGTCTCCATCTAGTGGTAGTCTTTCTTTTATGTAATAGTCTTTTACCACTCAAATAAAGATTAGTCCGAAGAAAAGTAGCCACAAACATTTATAATTATAGTAGAATTTACTAACGGGTTGTTCTTGTAGCGTTCCCCATTCCTCGTTATCCCACTCGTCTTCGCAAAGCGCCGCGAGTGTCGGAGCCTGCGCGCTGCCACTGCTCGGTGGGGATTTGGCACTTGCACCGGTTCCTATACATCATAATAATATTAATAATGATGCCGGATACTTCACACAGCATCATCTGGCCCTAAAATAAGCAGAGCTTGTATATACTACTTATATACGTTTCATTCTCTTTTCTTGTTTGCATGTTCTGTTCTGAACAAAACCTTTAATTCATTTGTTTTTATTGAAATAATGCATCATCGTAATACCTACTAAACCTCCTGTTGCGAATTGACATTGATAGTAACTGATTTAATCAAGTAACAATGCATTTTGATAAACACGGGCTTTACTCACGTATTATTTTGTCGATGGAGGCACCGACACTAAGCGAACCGTGAGCTCGAGCGGCAATGAGCGGACCGCGGATCAAACTCACCCTGATGAAGATTCTCTAGATGAATCGAAACAGTGTCGGTGCCTCCATCGATAATATAATACGTGAGTAAAGCCTGTGTTTATCAAAATGTATTGTTACTTGATTAAATCAGTTACTCACCAGTTACCAACTCACGAAAGTTTTGCAAGTAACAATAGTTTACACTGGCGTTTCAATTGACTGTTCAAATGAGGTTTCTATTTAAATGACAGTGGTAAAAACAACATCAACCTTCCGTAACTCCAATTCATTGATAAAAACAAATGGAAGCATAGCATAAGTATGTTTTATTCGTATCAGAACTAGACTAGAACAAGAACCTTTTGCACTCGAGACCCTGGGCCCGTGGGGGAGCCCACCGCGTTTTCAAAATTATTTCACGGCGTCTGGAAGATACATTGCGTGACCCAAGAGCTGGCTCCTAATTGGCCCAGCGTATTAGCATTGCCATTCAACGTGGTAATGCCGCCAGTATTTTGGGAACGCTGCCCTCTGGCAGTGATCTGGATCAGTTGAGCTATCTATAGATCGTTTTAAACGGTCCTTAGATAGCTCAACTGTTTCACGTGTATTTTATATTATTTTGTACATTTCTGTAATTATTTCTGTAAATAAAGTCATTTCTATATATCAGAATCTCCATAACCGCAATACTCAGCTTAAAAAAAAGTAAAACACATTTTCTTTTCAGATCACCCCGGCTGTGAACATCGTGTAGAACAATCTTAGATTTTAAATCATTTTTACTTCGTTGTAACATTGATTGTTTATGAATAATGTACTGTAATAAATTTTAGTGAGATTGAACTTGAGTTAATTTACAAATTGTATTACCTGCGCTTGAGTCGATTTCACCCCAAGCCGCCATATCCCAGTGCTCGGGATCATAGTCGGAAGCGGACTCGCTGCGTTCCAAAGACGTCATCGAAGTCACCGATGACGTAGTCGTCGACATACTGCTTGATGATGGTTGCTCTGAAACATTATCTTAGATAAAGACACTTGCTAACAATAACAATATCACCTACACGGTCGCTAATGTATTCACTTATTTTACGGCGATTTTCGGATGTCATCATAGTATGAACAAAAATTATCATCTAACTAATCTATATTATAAATGCGAAGGTAACTCTGTCTGTCTGTTTGTTACGTTTTGTTACGTTTGTTACGCCTAAACCGCTAAACCGATTATAATTTTGAATGAGTTTTGGTAAGTATAGAGATACTAGCTGCTGCCCGCGGCTTCGCACGCATGGTACCTACTTAAAAAGTAGCCTATGTCCTTCACCAAGGTCCCATCTATCTCTATACCAAAATTCATCAAAATGGGTTCGGTTTAGGCGTGAAAACGTAACAGACATACAGAGTTACTTTCACATTTATAATATTAGTTGGTATCAACAGCCTAAAATATTAAGCTTCTAGTTCTGAAAATGACAATACTTTTATACAACCTTTCATGCCCTTACAACACTTTTTTCCAATTAAAAAGTAGCCTATGTCTTTCCTTTAAATTTCATTTAACACGGTTCAGTAGTTTTGGCGTGAAAGCGAGACAAACAGACAGATAGACAGAGTTACTTTCGCATTTATAATATTAGTAAGGATATGGGACTTTGGAGAAGGACATAGGCTACTTTTTATGTGGGTACTACGCGTGCGAAGCCGAGGGCAGCAGCTAGTACTAGTAGCTTATATAAATAACTATTGGTGGACAATGCACACAAAACCATCTAGCCCCAAACTAAGCATAGCTTGTATTATGGTGACAAGATGACTGATAGAATACTTGAATGTTTTTAAATACATACTTATGATACTTTATCACAATAGACTGTTATACAGTGCATAAATATAACGTAATTTATTTTTGTATTTCGTGATGTTATATTTAATTTTGTGAGTAATAACAAATATTTCAAATATTATCTAACTAGCGCTGTGGGTTAGAGTGAGAGAGGAGGAGCCTGCCTACCGCTGCCCTATGAGTGAGAGAAAGGTAAACCAGACAAACTGGCACCGTAACGCGTTACGTAACGAAGCGGTTTACCCTCCCATAAGAAGTTATCACTTCAATAACATCCATATACAACTTATTAATTGAGACCATTCTAATGAGCTCTACCACAATACCTCTGCTATATATGCTGGTGAGTTATATATCTTGCAATATAACTGCAAACTAAGGTAACAAAGATAACTCTGGATCGAGTCTAGAAGACTCGATCGAGAGTAATCTTAGTTATGATGATTAGCTATGAACTATGATTACAAACAAAAAAAAAACTAAATTAATATTTAGTTCATCTGTTTGGGAACTAATTTGACACAGTCAGATACGCACATACACATATACACATATTAAACTTATAATATCGGTTTGCATAAAACAAGTTAGTTCTGTTTACGGGTTAAATTGAATTTTAAATACACCATGGAAGACCCCACGAAAACAAACATTTATCTCGCGAGCACAATGTGATTTCCTCACCAAGTGAGCCGGGTTTAGAGAGCACAGACTTGGGATGCTGCACACGAGCCGTGTCAGAGTGCGAGCGGTAGAACTTGGCCGTCACCGCGGTCACCGCCCAGCCGGCCCACGTGGCGGCCGCGTTGCTCAGCGATGGCGTAGCCGTGTGGACGTCAGCCTCTGTCAAAAAAATACTAATTATAAATACATCGCGTGACCTGGCTGGCACCTATCTATCAGTGTCATAGGAACTCGGGCAGAGTTCTTGCCTGAGTCTAGCAGTGATCTAGATCTGTTGAGTCAAAGCAAACTCAAAGTCAAAAGATATTTTATTTAATACAATCACAAGGATCACTTTGAAACGTCTTACATACTAGATGAATTTAGGTGCCAATTCCACCTAACCCAAGCCCACGCTATGTATAGATCGATTTAAACAGTACAAAGATAGCTAAACGGTTTTCATTTATTTAGGAGTATATTATTCTGTACATTTCATACATGAATTATTATAATCACTAATCCGTCTTATAGTCATTTTCTAGTGCCACTAGTTATTTCGACCCAGTGTGGTGATAGTCTCGACTCTACTAATACACTATTCATACAAAAAAGAGCTACGACCAGGACGAGTTTTTTGCCAGTTTTTTTCGGATGTGGGTTAGGAGGAATTGGCACCTAAATTCACCTAGTACGTTTCAAAGTGATCCTTGTGATTTATTGGATAAAAATATTTTTCACTTTGACTTCTAAATTCTTACCCATGCCTTCCTTCAGACTTGGGTCTTCGGATACCTTTTCTAGTTTACCAAGGAAGCCTCGAATAGTTCTGAACGCTGCGTCACGAACCTGCAAAACATAACCGTCAGCATAAATATATTAAAATGCTTAAAAAGTTGGCAGTGAATCTGAATTGTATTCTTAGCAATCTTGCGGTTTCTTTCGTTTAATAATAAAACTACGCCAGCACTACAGACTGCAGAACAATTTTCTGGAAAAAATACTGAAGTCTATACTTTGGGAGTACATATTGTACTTTGCCACTTAATATCAAATAAGTTACACCATTGAAGAATGCGAACATAAATCTTCATTCCCTACATCATTTTTAAGATCCCGAAGTCCAACAAGGAACCCTTATAGTTTCTTATAGTCTGTACTATTATCGTATCGTCTTATTGTGATGACATATTGCACGGATATACGTGACCCTTACAAAGTTATAAATAAAAAGTAACAAAAGTGAGCTTGAATATTTTTGAAGTGAAAACTTCTTTTAGCGCGGTACACATATTTTTAGATGAGGTAAAACCTCTGGATTCGCGACACCGTTACCGTCTGGGGCGAGACGCAGCCGGCTGCAGCGCTCGCCCCATTTGATTATAAACCTTAATTCACATGTTTACAGTCTACTTTTGTATGGAGAAGTTTACTGAGTTAGGTTCTTTGATATATTATCTACATTCTGAAGAAAAAATATTGCATCATCTGTGTTCGTTCAGTATTTGATTGGCAGTCGCCATAATTACTGATTTTGAAGTGATTTATTACTAAACTCTAACGCGCCAAAAATAAGTTTTCACTTCTGTCGGCACTCCCGTAATGCAACCCGATTTTTTTTTTATTATATACCCCATTGTTTCTTTTTATAAAGATATTCGTATAAATATTAAGCTCTGAGGTCGTTATTTATGGCAGAGTCCAGTTTGCCTCCTATCCTAGTGGCTTAACCGTTGTTTGGGGGTACCTAAACAGTTTTCAAAAATGTAGCATATATGCTGATATAATCTGGCCCCAAAGTAAGCAGACGTTACGTTATGTAGTACCACACGACTGAAATATTACTCATATACTAACTGTTTTTTTGTAAATACATACATATACATAGAAACACCCAGACCCTTGACATTTATATCACCTGTTTCTCTGGATCAGCAGTCAGAGGGCACAACGCGGGTAGAATCCTATTAGCAACCTCAGCAAGTAGGAAGTACTGTTGTGTCGCCGCCAGGGCCAACACTCCCGCTTGTCTCGCCGGTGGGAACGAGTCCCGGGTCGCACGTACAAATGCCGATACTAGAACCTTTTGTCGGATTTGAGGGTGGAGATGTGCTGCTATTTTGCCCAGGCAGACTGTTGTATTTGTTCTGAAACATGTATAAAATACATGTGTTAAAACCACAGCACAAATGAAAAAAACAATCTACAATCTACCTATTCATTGAGAGGATTCCAATGAGCTGTGAGTTAGTGAGGAGTATCCTGCAGATTCCAGATAATGCTGTAGCATCAGGTCAAAGTTATCATATATATACAGTACCTGGATGACCGAGCTTTGCTTGATATTAAACACGGATAAAACGACGTTTACCAAAAATGAAATGAACAAATGAAGAGATCAAACTGTCAGCCTACGGCGCAGAAGGCAGAGCTACTACCAACTGAGCAGACATGCCAGTTACGTTTTTGCAATATCATTGAAGTATCTGATGTCCTGCTCGGATAATGCCGTAGATGTGGCTACCTACTGGTCAAATAGGATGTAACAACGATACGAAAGAAGAAGATTGAAGTAACAGGATAATAAACTAGCGACCGCCCCGGCTTCGCACGGGTGCAATGCTGATACTAAATATACTACAAAAGTGTTTATTTACGACATCACATTAGAAACCACTAAAATGATCAGTGTTTCTCTTCTATATAATGCATGTATTATACATATAAACATTCCTCTGAATCACTCTGTCTATTAAAAAAAACCGCAATAAAATCCGTTGCGTAGTTTTAAAGATCTAAGCATACATAGGGACAGACAGACAGCGGGAAGCGACTTTGTTTTATATGTAGTGATGGTGACTAGATGGCTGATAGACTACTTATATATTTTTAAATACATACCTAATATACTTTATTACACCCAATCACAGCACAAACATCTATGTTCGTCACACAAATGTGTGTCCTGGTAGGGAATCAAACCCTCAACCTACAGCGCAGAAGGCTGAGCTACTACCAACTGAGCTGACAGACATGTTTTTGCAATGTCATTGAAGTAACAAGATATTTCGATCAAACCTAGAAGCTGCTCACATCCCTTTATCGACTAGAAAAGTGCTGATGATTTTCAAATGGCTAGACAGATGTTCTTGAATCATTCGATCAAATCAACATTCAAACAAAAAAAACGTGCGCGTCTCGGGACGCCCGACATAAGTGATAACTTATGCTAATCTATCTAGCGCTGTGGGTTCAAGTGAGAGAGGAGCTTGCCTACCGCTACCGTATGCGTGAGAGAAACGCGTTACGTAACGAAGCGGTTGTCCCTCCCATAAGAAGTTATCACTTCAAAAATGTAATCGTTATAGGTTCATCTCTTGGGAATTACGAGGTCAAAGACAGCCACACACATACAGATACATAGATAGATTTACTTATAACAGTTTTTTTGTTTGCTTTAAAAATAAACTCAAATGTCATCAACCTCAAAATTGTGTTATATACGTGTCCAAGGCGCGGTCTTGAACCTTCTCCATAGCAATTTTAATGAATTAACAACAATGAATGTCAATAACTATTTAACAAGCACTTGACATTAATTGATGTGCTCCGGATACCTAAATTGGTTTTATTTTCGTTGAATTGATATCATGTTGTATATCTTCTATCCTATAATTATTTATATAGCTAGCATGGCTTTTATGTATGGTCTGTTCTAGTCATTCTAATCACGAGTAAGGATGACAAACAAGGTTCATTGTTTGACATTTTATAAAGTAACTTAAATAAATAAGCTCTTATAACTGAATTAGTTTATGTCGTGTTATTTAATGTTTTATTCGGTAATCTTAATCTAATTTTTAACCGATTTCAAAAAAAGGAGGAGTGTCTGAAATTGTTATCTCATAACTCCGTTAATTATGAATTTGTGAGATTTTAAAACATATTTTTTTAGGTTTTTAGTTTCGAAAAAGTGGAAAATAACATTATAGAATTCAAAGGTTACTCGGAGCGCATAGCCATCTTAAAATTCCAGGTAACACCCAAACAAACCATCACATTCATTCAGGTAAATGCATACACATCTGCATCAAATGACGAGGATATCGAAGACTTTTATGACCTTCTCAACCGTGCATGTGATGAGAACCGTGGAACCTGGAACATCATTCTCGGAGACTTTAATGCAAAAGTTGGCGTGAGGCAGCGGCGGTGACAGCGGTGACAACGAAAATGTCCTCGGTAAATATGGCCTAGGGGATCGAAATGAGCGTGGGACTCGCCCCCTGCAATTTGCGTTTGGACAAAACATGCGTATAGCCAACAGCTTTTTATCGAAAAAATTGCATTGAAGATGGACTTGGGTATCACCTAGCGGATCTATAAAGAATGAGATTGATTTTGTTTTATGTTCCGATAAAGATTTAATTAAAGAGATCAGTATTATTAATAAAATCAAATTCAGTTCTGACCACAGACCAATTCGTGCTAAAGTAAGATTTAATTTTAAAATTCATCGTGCAAAAATATTCTCTAGTCGAATCCAGACTATCAAACACATTTTATTGAATAATTCAGAGCAGTATAATTTAGAACTATCAAACTTTATTAATATATTAAAAATTAACGAAATAGACGATGTAAATACACAATATAATACCATAATGAAAGCAATATAAATAAGTAATACAAAGATTAGAAAACCTAGGGACAAAAACAGCAAACTTACTAAAGATACACATCTACTCTTGACCAAAAGAGAAGGATTAGAAATTGGCTCGCTAGAGTATAGGAAAATAGATAGGCAAGTCAAGCGTAGTATCAGGAAAGATATAAGAAACCTTAACTGTCATCTGGTTCAGATAGCCCTCGAGAGCAAGAGATCTTTGAGAACTGCAAAACAGGGAATACATAAAGGAAAGGTGTGGATCAACAGTTTGCAAGATGAACAAGGGAAGCAACATAATAACAGAACAAAAATAATCGATATTTGCACAAATTTCTACAAACCACTTTATTCTGACAGCACAAAGAATCACAACAAAGAAGCTTACTCCTTTGATGAAAGCATCCTATCTATAACAGGCAAGGAAGTCCAAGACGCACTCAAAACAATGAAATTTGACAAAAGCTCTGGAGAGGATGAAATTGCGACAGAAACGCTAAAGATAAGTTCACCGGCACTTTGACTACATTTAACCAATTTGTTTAACTTTATTCTCAATACAAGTACTTTTCCATCCAATATGTGCCATTCAAATATAATCCTTCTCCACAAAAAAGGCGATAAAAGCAATATCAGTAAATACCGACCCATTAGTTTAATATCTCATATTTACAAAGCATTCATAATCGTAATACAAAATAGAATTAGTAAACAATTAGATGATAACCAACCCTCTGTACAAGCAGGATTTCGCTCGGGATTCTCGACCACAGACCACCTTCATACACTCAACCAAATTATTGAAAAGTACCAGGAATATAACAAACCATTATATTTAGCCTTCGTTGACTACACGAAGGCTTTTGACACTATTAAACATTCTGCTATTTTTACAGCTCTTGAAAATCAACACATTAATAAAACATACATTGACCTTATCAAAATAATTTACAATAACAGACAGCTAATATTAAACTCACAAGCTCTGGACCCCATTTTACAATTGATAGTGGAGTCAAACAAGGTGACCCGCTCTCTCCAAAACTATTTACAAGCACTTTAGAAGAGATTTTCAAAACACTGACTCGATCTTGGTCTAATAAAGGAATATCTATCGGAGACAAGAAGCTTACAAACTTGCGCTTCGCCGATGATACTGTGCTTTTCGCCCCAACTGCATCAGCACTCCAAACTATGCTTGAAGATCTAAGCAGAGCAAGCTTAGAGGTTGGACTAGTGATGAATCAGTTAAAGACACAAATAATGACTAATAGCACCCAACAGAAAATCAAGGTAGATGGGCAAGAATTACACCACGTCGATGAGTATATAATTATATCTGGGCCAGATAGTCTCCTTCCAAAACAGGCAAGATAAAGAAGTTGAACGACGTGTCGAAAACGCCTGGAGGAGCATCTGGTCCATGAAATCGCTAATGAAGGGAAACCTTTCTCTGTCTCTAAAGCGAAAACTTGTTGATATGTGTATTTTGCCCGTTCTTACCTATGGTGTACAAACATGGTCTTTAACCGAATCTCAGAAGTCCAAACTCAAGATCTGCCAACGAGCAACGGAGCGTAGTGTGCTAGGGGTGAAGAGGACAGACAGAGTCCGCAATACAACCTAGCGCACAAAGACCGGGATCGCAGACGTTGGAGACAAGACCGCCAATTTAAATAGGAGTTGGGCGGAGCACGTCAGCCGTATGAGTGCAGACAGGTGGGCAGAGCTCGTCACACAATGGGTGCCTGCAGATGGGCGACGTAGCCGGGGCAGGCCGAAGAAACGTTGGCGTGACGATCTCGATGCCTTCGAGAAAGGCTGGTGGGAAGTGGCGGGGGCAGGGACAAATGGAAGGAATTGGGGGAGACCTTTGCCCAGCAGTGGGAAAGTATAGGTTAATAAAAAAAAAATCTTATGCGAAAGATATACTTTCCGAATAGTCCCATAGAAATTTAATCAAAATCGGTTCAGTAGTATGGTTTTTTAAATCAAAATAGCTTGAAAAAATATATCATTCAAGTAAACGATATTTCGTATTTTGCTTTCCTGTGACTTTCCAGTGGACGATTTTCGAAAAATTATCAGGTACATAAAAATACACTTTTGTACTATATACCAAGGTACAAAGGGGTACTTTATCAATTTGTTCACCCTAGGAGTGAACAAATAGGGGATGCAATTTTTAATAAGTTTTATATTCTTTTATTCAATGAAGTCGGTTTTCTTTTTAGTTTTGAAAACGTAAATTTGTCTTATGTCATTCTGTTGCGGGGGAGTGGTGCAGTTATTAACACTATATTTGTAATAGGGATGTTCGTGCAATTTATAACATGGGCCCCAGAGAGCCACATAGAAATAAATATCATGACAGTGCCTTGTCAGTCTATATACGAAAATCAGATGTATGTTCACAAAAATGTTAATTTATTTAAAAAAATAGCAGTAATCATAGTATTAATACTAGAAATAAGGATAAACTTGCTATTCTTACAGTTTGGCTCGCTAATGTTAATAAGTATTTTATAGGGCACAGTGTACGCTTCTACAACAAGGTCCCAAGCAACGTGTCAGATTTTTCGATTGGCGTTTTAAAAAACGTAATTAAACAGAAAAAAACTGTCTATTAAAGCATATTATAAAATATCAGATTATTTAGATGACAAAAAAAGCTATTATGTCATCTAAAAATCTATATATACTATATCGCTTTTAAATTTGCACATTAGCAAATCTTGTTAGATTTGCGTCGCTTTGGCCCTTGTTAAAATGATATGAAGAAAATTAAAACAATACTTTAGCTTGTTCAACACTTGCTTCATTATAAGATAGATCCCTTTTGTATGTTTGTATACTAAGGTATGATTTTTGAATAATAAATTAACAAGATGGCCGTAAGACTAACCTGATACCACCCTGGTCGTCCTTGGACTGCAGTCTGGCAAAGTGTTTTAGCACTTCCACATTGAGATTGTTGTAGTTGAGCTTAGGGGCGAGATGAACTATCGACTTGACTGTCTGTTCTCGGATTATGGCGTTCGTGTCGAGAAAACCGTGCATCACTTGGGGGAATATCTGGTCATTTACCTAAAAACATAAATTCAAAGTTATAATTACCGTAACATGTTTAAAACTATTTATAAATAATCTTTGACATTTCATACAGCATCATCTGGACATAAAGTAAGCAGAGCTTGTGTTATGGGTACCACATGACTGATATACTACTTATATACTTTTTGTTGTAAATACATACGTATTATACATAGAGACACCCAGGACCGAGACAAATACTTGCAGTTCATACAAACATTTATCACGCGGCGGGAATCGAACCCGCAACCGTCTGTGTCTGAGCCCCTTTGGCTTTGGCTTTGGCCCACTGCGTTACAGAGGTCGTCAATTTAGATAAAAACAACTCATCATGAATGTCAATAACCATTTGACAAGTACTTGACATTTATTAATGTGCTCCGGATTATATTGGTTGACCTACATTCGTTTTATTTTCGTTGAATTGATATCATGTAGTATTCTGTCCTATGACTTGATGTCAAAAGATACTGTATTCAGCGCAATCACAAGGATCACATTGAAACGTCTTACATACTAGGTGAATTTAGGTGCAAATTCCTCCTAAACCAAGCCCGAGAAGAACTGGCAAGAAACTCGTCCTGGTTCTAGCGCTTTTTTACATAATCATTTAGTTAGCTAGTTCAATTTGATGTTATACCTATTGGCTCCGTGTTCACGGCATCACTGTAGAAGAATCATCTATATGCAGATCAATTTTATGGTAACATCAAAAAACGAAAATTATTTTCATTCAGATAAATATAATTCACGTCAAACGTTTAACAATCACTTCCTTTAAATTTCAAATGAAGTAGTTCAAGACGAATCACTACTTTAAGACGGTGCCCCCCTCAACAAATTAAATTTTGTATGGTAAACTAAAAAAATGAATAATAGTTATAAAAGATATATAGTGTGTTTATTCAACCACATCTTCGTTTTAAATTGTTATAAAAGTCATATTAGTTTTATAATTTAATTATGATTACTTAATGTCAATAATTATCATCTTCTCCTAAAGTTGAGTCGTTTTCACTTGCAGTTTACACTAATAGGCGAAAAGTAAGCTAATTAAAATATTATCGGTCAAACTTTTTTCAGAATTTCTTATTTAAATGTTTTCTAATAAAATATGTGAAAATGTGTCATGATAATTTGAGCAGAAAGTCGCCTTAATAATAATATTTAAATCAATCCCGTAAATATCCGAACTTTCAGGAAAAAGGTAGGTCCATGTTATGCTATCCTGATGTTAGTACGAAAAACTACTCGTAGCATCACAAGTAGCATAGCACACTAATATAACAACCAAACCAGAACTGGTGGCATACCTACCCAGATCATTCATAATTTCCGACGCGGGAATATTTCTAACGAATAGAATAGAATCCATTTCTTAAAAGACTTGTCCGGTCTTATAACAAAATAAGCTATTAGGATACTTACAGTATTATTGTGAAGATGCATGATGAACTGGTCAAGTTGCTGCAGAAGTCGCGACCGCGTCGTTCTATCGTTTGATGCGAAGAGTTTCACCACACACGGTACTATTTGCTTTTGATAGTCTGTTTCTTCTAAGAGTTTTCCTAACTGAAAACAAATAGAATAGGAGCAGTAAGTTAAATAAATACATAAATAATGCCAGACATTTCACACAGCATCATCTAGCCCCAAAGTAAGCCCCAAAGATGACATGACTGATATACTACTTAAATACTTTTCTTTTGTAAATACATACATATTATACATAGAAAAATACC
The DNA here is from genome assembly GCA_948098915.1 of Lampropteryx suffumata. Lineage (NCBI taxonomy): Eukaryota > Metazoa > Arthropoda > Insecta > Lepidoptera > Geometridae > Lampropteryx > Lampropteryx suffumata. Next base: position 9,099,701 of record OX402563.1, read on the forward strand.
CAGACCCGAGACAAACAGTAGCAGATCATACAAACGTTTGTCTCGCAGTGGGAATCAAAACCGCAACCTTCTGCGTCTTATTATTTTTAAATAAGTGCCCGTGATGCCCCATTGCAGGGCAAAAGCCTCCCTTTCTTCTCTTCAGTCGTTCCTGTTTAAAGCCACTGTAGGCCAATCCTTAAGATGGGCGTCTAATTCGTCTCTCCATCTTTTACACATTATTAGTTTTAATTGTTTTAGTTTTATTCTTTATTGTACACAAAACATTTACATACATTACATTACACACATTTACATTTATAATTATCAACTTAAACAATAATGGCATGTATGGAGGTGAGCTTAACCATAAAAAGAGTTATTTTCCAGGGTATGAAGTGTACAAAAGGGGAAAAAGAGAAATCGTACATTCAGAAATACTGTTACAAATAATAGAGCAATATAGCTAAATAATATATAAACTAAATATAATATAAATGCTAGTGTGTGTGTGTGGATGCTAAGTGGATGCCTGTAAATGATACACATTTCATAAAATGTTATTGTTAACGTAAATAAACAATTAAAACAACTGCTACAATATCATATAAAAGTTGTTCAAAGTGTGAGCAATTACACTGAGCATGTGATCAAGGTCAAACTTTACCTTAAACATAGGCGCCAAAATGGCTGACCCAGCATCTCCATAATGGTAAGCAGTCATCAGCTGAGGCAGTATCTTGTGAACACACACAGGCTCGGGAAAGCTGTCTAAAAATGCGCTTAGAGTTGAGAAGAACTTTCCTTTCTCAGCTTTGTCCTTTATTTGGATCTCTTCAAGGAACAGCATGGTGTCTATCAGGTCGTTCTTAAAGTAACCACCCAGTTTACGACATCTGGAATTGTAATTAAATTTGTGACCAAACCTGGTGAAGTAACATGAAAGTCTCCATTGTCCTTCTAAACAGATATTTACAGCTTAAGCAAGGCTGTCTGAGGGCAAGTATTTGGTCCATTTATAACAGTTATTAGGCTACAATAGACGCCTTCAGATTGCAATGCTTATGTAGATGATATAGTTATGACACTTTATTGAAATAATATAGATTTATTTACCTTGTAATGATATCTGCAGGGTTTGGCCGTGAAGCCGGGTTGGCACTGACCAGTTCATAGTACAATGTGCTTAGCTGCTTTGGTATCTCATATACTGTCTTAAGAGCAGGCTGAGTTTTGAGAGGGCCATTAAAGGCTTCCCAGATGAGGCAGCCCAAGCCCCAAATATCTGACGAGCTAGAATAATCAAAATTTTTTTTAAGTTGTTGGTCATCAATTCATCATAAATACTTGAATTATGGACTGAAGGTTAACAGGTTCTATTTACTGAATGCATTCATGAATTTGATTATATTATAGCCAAATAAAAAACTTGTTCACCTTCCTGCCCTTATTCCATGTTAAGTGGGATATCATGTATCTTTCTAGCACCCCTCATTCTCAGTATTCACACCTATTTTACTCATATTGTCTTTCACACAATCTATTTATCTTTTCTTTGGCCTACCTTTAATTTAGTGTCCATCCACATTCATTTAGATATGAACACTCATCACATGACATCTCTCCTAAGATGCCCATACAACACAATACTCAATACTCATTCCACATTTAAGTGCACGAAAGGAGCCTCTAAGGCGCACTTTAATCCTTTCACCACACTGGTTTGACATAACTAGTGACACAACAAGAAGATTTCATATTATATTTATTTTCATCTCTTCATCTCAACATTTGCATCTCTGCAGCTAAATAAAACAAAAGACAAATACTTATTTATATGAAAAACATGGGTATTACTTGTTTAAATTAGCCTTATTCAATTTATTATCACATATCTGCACATAAATATACTGTAACACAATTTAATTGAATTTGAATTTTGAATTTTGATTAGGATGAGTCATTAATATGACTAAGTCATTCTATGCTATAGAAATATTTGTATCCAACAAATCGCATTGTGATATTCTGACATCCATAAATATATTCACTACTAGATGACCTTATGAACTTTGTACCACCTAAAATCCAAGACTAGCATGGAGGCGAACAAAACAAACAAAAATGTATTTAATTTAATTCATAATATTTGCTTATATTATGAGAATAGGGGAGAAAAGATTGTCTGTGAATAATTTTGTGAATCCTGTTTGTGACCATTGTAGATGACATGAATTTTTATAGTTTCCATTCTGATGCATAATTTTATTCCACACAACTGTAAACCAACAATCTAACTGCAACATGCAAAAGCAATGTAACATAAATAAAATAAGAGATTTCAATAAAACCTTACCATTTTGTAACAGCTTTTAACTTCACAGGGTCTTTCTTTTCCGGTGGGTCATAGATTTCAAGAGCTGGTAAAATTTTTATAGGTATAGGGCTGCTGGTCTCCTGCCCTTGTGATGTGAGGAACTCAAAGCCTCCGAGTTTCCACTCTCCAGCAAGAGTGACAAATACAGAATACAAACACACATTATTGTGCCTCATGTTACCATCATTATTAAGGAATGATAGTGCTCTCTGAAATTTTATACAAACTGTAACTTTTGCAGGTCATCTATTGTATTGAGATTGAGTACAATCTACAGTGTAATTAAATAAACATCCAAATATATCAGATAAACTATATCATATTATTGGAAAACTTACAGTAATCTGGAATATGCCCCAGGCAAGAAAGAGATCCTTTTGTTGTCCTTCTAGTTTTATATCCAATATGTGACAAGCTAAAGGTTCCACATACTCTGTAGCTACATACAAAAATTTTTCAGTTTCACAGCTATCTAAATAATGTAAAAGGCTAGGGTGTCTCATAGTCTTTAGTCTCTTTAATGAAGCTTTCGCAATATCAAACAAAGTCTCTGAACTCTTTTGAACATCAAACAAGAATATTGAGACTTCATCTTGGGTTCCTCTCTTTTTTCCTTTGTGTAAAGTCCATACACTTTTATCTTCTAAGCCAGTCACTGGGTCTCCCACTTCATAGGGGAAATCTTTTGTTGGATCTCGAGAGAAAAACGACCACATCGTGCACTTTCAGGAATTTATTACCGTCTGAACAAATACATTCTTCATCAAATAATATCAACACTTTTTATTGGAATAATGAAAAGATACTGGTAAACAAGCAAGAATTCACTCCAGAGTAATTTTTTTGCATAAAACTAAATCAAAGTTGATGATGAAATTGATAAAAAATCTAATAATTGCAAAGGAAGGAAGGGGATTTTGTCTCGTCGCAAATAATTAGTTTTGGATTTTTTTTTGGTCGGTGACATGATGACAATGACATATTGGGTGGTGAGTAGTGATGAGAATGACAAACTATACCACATGATCGTTCCGAATAATCCACAGATAACAAAATACCTACTTATCTATCTATCTTTATCTTTATGATCTAATCTATTTTAGGGATGTGACATTCTATATAAAAAGCGATTTTTAATTAATCGATTGTTTTTTCACATCCCTAATCTATTTACCCTCATACCCTCATTGGAGTGGGGAAAAAAGGTAACTCTCGTACGCGATCTTGTCCGTCGCCGTAACTGTAGCCAAATGAGGAAAGAAATATATATTTTTTGATGTCTAACATCTTTCCTCTTGCTTTTCTGATATATGTTGGAATGTTTTGGTAAAAAGGGTCGGAAGTGTGTAGCAGGAAGCCGAGGAAGCGCGCGCTCATTTTTCATTTGACTAATGAGCACGCGCGGTGGTAGAGTATAGCAGCGTTGGCAATAGTTGGCATCCTATAGTTTGTGGTTGTGATTGGCAGTCAGATGGTACCAATAAACCCATTTTCCAAGGTGAGATGTGATATGCGACTACTATGCGGCTCGCTCGTTTTTTTTCATAACAGTTGTGTTAATACGGATTTTCAAATTGATGAGCCATAATAATAAATGGTTCATCAACAGTTTGAAAAATTGAAAGTCCGAAGGCGAACAGGTTTCTGACAGTTTTTAACAGTCGCAGACGCCAACAAAATAAGAAGAAGAAGAAAAGAACAGGCAAAATAAAAACTGTCGTTTGTCAATGTCAAGTCAACTTAACTCATTTTAGGTTATGATATGAGTGGTATCTCTATCTCTTCTGGTGTTTATCTTTTTGTTATTGTTGAACTTGTTAGTTTCCATTTCAGTATTTAAAGTTCAGTTCTACTTACTCATTTATAAACACTGAAAAAAAAAAAGGTGTTATAAATTCGAAGAATGTCTAAATCTGTAGCCCGATTGAAGTCGATGAAAAAAGTTGCGGATAAGATAGACCATTCATCAAAGTTGAGAACAAACATTCCTGCTGGGATGGCTGCAGCTGGTCCACCTTTGGGGCCGATGCTGGGTCAGGTAGTTTATTTAAATAACTTTATATTTGTTTCATTAATCCTTGAAGAAAAGGCAACTCAATTTAGAGAATATGTTGAGTTTTTGAGAATTATCTTTAAAATTAATTTCCAGCGTAACATCAATATAGCAGCTTTTTGCAAAGACTTTAATGAGAAGACATCAACCATCAAGCAAGGTGTACCTCTGCCAACCCGTGTAAAACTGAATCCTGATAGATCTTACGAACTTACCATTCATCAACCACCGGCATCTTATTTCCTAAAGCAAGCTGCTGGTATCAGTCGTGGAGCTATGGAACCTGGTATGCTTTGAACATCAGTTGACTTAACTATAGTTCACTACTAAAAGAGATAGCTAATGGTGAATTTTTGAATACTTTTTTGAGCAACAAGGTATCCTGATTTCATTTGCTTTCAAATCTTCCAGTGAGAGAGACCAGTGGCAAAATAACTTTGAAGCATTTATATGAAATAGCAATGATAAAGAAGCAAGACCCACCACTTGAGTGGAAATCTCTCAAGGAAATATGCACTATGTTGATAGCCACTGCAAGAACTTGTGGCATTGAAGTTGTGAAAGAATTAGATGCTAAGGTAATATTTTAAAAACTTTGGAGTACATAATTATAGTTTTGATTTAATGTAGGTTATTTACACTAGGTTGATTTTCGTGGTGAGGCTGGTTGCTTACTAAATAACCCTATAAACCCATTTGCATAGGTTGATAAAAATCGCAAGTGGCTAATTCATTTTGCATGAGCTAAATATTGGTCACACTTAGTATTGGCATTGAAATTCCAAACAAACGATTTGTACACTAATAAGGTAACAAAACGCTTTTATTTGGGGGGCAATTGCCTGCAACAGCATTTTATGGCTGATTTTAGCTACCTGCTACCTGTAATCTGTCACTGCACAACAAAAGATGTATAATGTAGTGTAGAGCCATATTTCAGTGTGAGAGCAGGAAAAAAACTTTTTTAGGAAGCATGCTGTAGATTCAAATTGTACAAACTGTAATTAGGTATGTAAGTACATTTCAAGTATTGTAACCATATAACCAAATGTGCACATCCAACAAAATTGAATACACAACACTACACATTTGATTGTAATAACTAATTTGAGCATTAAAAGTAACTTGACCTACAAAGTGAAGCTATGGGCAAAACCTAAGTAGCTTAGGAAAAAAGTTGTGATGGAGTTTGTAGGCAGCCGTCATGGTCCAACAACTTTTGAAAAGCTGAGACAGACACATTAACATTCCCTCCGAAGCACTGATGCTTTGAGATGAAAATGCCTCTGCAGTCACCCACCCAGGTACTGACCTAGCAGAGCTTTGCCTAACTTACGTAGATCTGTTAGGAACAACTAAGTTAGCAACTCCTTGTGTGTAGTGTGTTTTAAAATTAAGACATTAATATGCTCATAAAAGAGCATCTACTAGTAGGTATATTAATTATTTCACTGCTGTCTGGTAGAGACATCATATGACTCAAGAGCTGGCTCCTATCTGGCCCAGCATATTACTGTCTCTTGGGACTGGCAGTATCTGGATCTGTTGAGCTATCTATAGATTGAAACAGTCCTTAGATAGCTCAACTGTTTCACATGTATTTTATATTATTATTTTTTAAAATTTATTTTTATTTAATATACATTTCAGGAATATGGAGAGTTCTTGCAAGAGAGGAAATTGGCAGTTGAAGAGCAAAAAAAGGCATTACAAGAAAAGAGAGAAGCTAAGATGTTGAGAACTGCATAGTCATAAATTGAAACCTGTACATATTAGTGACCCACTAGGAATTTGTAGATAATTAAACAATATTTAAAAATAATCTTTTATTTAATTATGTCTCTGCTTATTCTAAAAATTGGCCTCTAGCAGTGAAAAATACATTTATTAGGGTTTGAGGAACATTATTCATAGCAATACACTGAAACAATAGCATGTCAGAATATGAGTGTAGAAGGTATAGTTTGTGAGATTCACAAAGACGTCTTTGTTAAAGATATAAGATCCAAAATGCGACGACTTGCGCATCTTCGTAAAAATCAACTAACTATGCACCTACTTGCCTATTGCAAATTAAAGCAGGGTGGACGGCAGCGCATTGATCCATTTTACGTACTACGTCGAAACATCTGGCGTATGTACTACTATTGAAGCTTGGCTTGGTAACACAAACACACAGGTAACAAGGCGCATGGAATCCAAAATCGAAAATTACTATTACCTCTACTAATGAAACAATTATTTTGAGCTTACCTTTATATCACATAGCTGATAATGCCACTTTGTAAGCGTTTAACTCTGCTCTTTTATGTCTACAACCAACGATCAAAAATACACCCAATCTACAAATGTAGAACACTCCCAAGAATCCACCCATGAAAAGACAGCATGCACTTACAATCTATAGAATAGATTTGAGTCTCATAATAATACTAGGTATAGTTAAAACAAAACAAGAAGATTCAAAAGATAAATTAACTAGTAACCTATCAATATCACATTTAGCGCAGTCTATAAGAGATGCCATTTAAAATTACAACCAAAATAATATATTCTCATACAAAAATACAACTATGCTTAGATTCATTTCAAGTTAAAACTAGTTCACTTATGTAACATACCTGCCTATCTATGTTTATAGAACATTGTTCTAACAATCTAAAATGAACAAAACAACAAACCGATCGAGATGGAAAAATATAAATGAGCGACACGAGCATAGTATTCAGGGTGGAAAGTTCGAGACATTACTATAGTTGTGGACGCAAGGGCAGCTCTCAAAATAGTTGCTACAGGAAAATGGTTTTATGAGAATGTGCCGAGGACCTTAAAAGACGCAAATATGTAGGCCTACATATTTGAGCCTTTTGAAGTCGAGACCCTGGGCCCGTGGGCCTCGTGGGAAACAGGAGTCCATTGCGTTTTCAAAATTATTTCACGGCGTATGGTAGAAACATGCGTGACCCAAGAGCTGGCCTATCTGGCCCAGGGTATTAGCATTGCCATTCAACATGGCAATGTCGCTAGTGTCTAGAGAACGCTGCCTTCTGGCCACTGCGAGAATAACCTAGATCAGTTGAACTGTCTATAGATCGTTTTAAACGGTCCTTAGATAGCTCAACTGTTTCACATGTATTTTATATTATTCTGTACATTTCTATAATTATTGCTTTTCTGCAATAATGAACATTTCTGTAAATAAATAAAAGAACAGTTTTTACATTAATTTGATTAACTTAGAGTCTAAGAAACAAGTCTTCAAAACTGAGGTAAGTGCAAAAAGTATCACGAATCGCGAAGAACTGTTAATGCAAACTAATTTTAATACTTAAGGTTAAAAGCATTTTCATGTAGCTACTTAAAACAAACTTTCAACCCTGTAAAATCAACCTCTATCAAAGTACTTAACAAAGTCAACAGAACACACATCCTTACCAACATATAACAAACAAACCATAAAACTATCATTATTTTGTACGTATCCATAGATTTGTACTTAATACAATACCTACTAGCCAAAGAAAAAAAAAACATATTTATATAGGTAAGTACTACCATTATTCTAATTGAGTGTTTGACTGTTTTATTCAAACACCAAGTTATATGTAAAAGAAGACAACCTAATCTCAAACATTGATTTCTTATACAAATAATTGACCCAAAACATGCATGAATCAAATAATTTCCCTTTTTTCACAAAATCACTGCCTCATGTGGCTTATTCTTCTTATCCTGCTCTGGTTATTTCTAACCAGTGTGGTGAAAGGATTAAAGCTCTTATAAAAAAAAGCACCACATAAGCATGTGGTGCTTTTTTCCGCAATTAATTTGTCTTTGATATTTTTCAAGGATTTTTGCACCAAGCAAGTAAAATTATCGGGTTACCATAATATTTTAGCTTAGTTTGGGGCTACGTGTTATTTAAGATGACCACCAATAAAAAAAAACCAGTAAAATACTTACCCTTAAAGTTAGCAAACTATTTTACACCCATTACTAATCTAATCAAATGAGACTCAAATGTTATAGCAGTTTGTCAACATTTCTTGACTAGAAGTGCCGATCTTTTCAGCTTTGGAGAGTTGGGCAAAACCTCTGGCAATTCCGTAACATTGTCTATAGTGAAGTCAGGTAAATCTGATGACTCTTCGTCAGGCTGAAGCGGAATCCACACGGTACCACCTAATTCAGCATCCTTACCACCCTAGAACAAAAATAATAGACCAGGCTACTTGTAAAAAAAAAAACAAGTAAACTAAATTTAAAAAAGACAAGACACGCAAGGCCAAACGAGGATCATTGGATCATCAATTATTTTTACCGCTATTTTTAAGATAAAACACCAACCGAAAGCTTGATTGCGTTTTGAATCTTCAAATTAAGAGGAAAACCATCTGGATAAACTATCGCAATTGCTGTTTCTCCAGAAACATGATGTTATCAGAACTTCAGAACGTGGCGGAGCTCGGAGGTAGGAAGAAGACCCTTCGTTATGGTCGAAACAATTAAAATGTTAAGCTTGGTAATTTAATTACTTACCCTTATATCAGTTTCCAGCTTATCCCCAACCATGATGCACATTCTTGGCTCAACACTGAGGAGCTTGCAGGCTTCCAGAAAGATGTGCTGGTCAGGCTTCTCCCATGGAAGGTCTCCCGACACCAGCACGCAATCGAAGTATTTGCGAAGCTTGAGCTTTTCGATCTTCTGCCACTGGGCCCGCGACGGCCCGTTCGTGATCAAACCGAGAAGGTAATCCTCCCTGTGCCATTTATCGAGCAGCTTTGCTTTAGATCCCGCTCCCAATTATGCTGTAACTCAGCACACGATACAGGCATATCCAAACAGTCTTGCACTATGCAACAGGCATTGGAACCATGCATTATTTTAACCACTTTACAGTTATCTCCAGTCACCGTTGTGGACAGTGCAAAACAATTATCGTATTTTCCAAGTTCAAGTTATTTTCATAAATTGGACATGAAACAAAACTTAGGGCTAAGGTAGTGCCGTGTTGAGTTTATGTCAGGAATTTGAGTGGAAATGAGTGGGATCAACATAGCACTATTGTTAGTTGTAATGGGAACCATGGAGACGCTTCTGTAACCATTTCACAATATCTTTTACTGATAGACTGTGGATTATCGGATAAAAACAAGTGTTTTAAAAAATGTTAAGAATTGGTTTTGTAAACTGTCTCCATAGTTTTGAATTGTTTAATCTAAGGTAACGGCATTACCTTCCACGTGTACTCCCTCCTATTTTACATATACAATTCAAACCTAAGTGATGGGCACGCGGCGCGCGCCCCGAGTTATGTCACTCGATGAGTAACAACTGAACTGTTGAAAAACAAGTCATTTATTAGCAACATGCGCGTAAAGCCGACCCAATACACTTGTGAAGGCAGTAATGTAAAAGTTAATAAAAACGTTGAGACGTTCAAATAACGTGAGTTGGAAAATAATAACTATGCCTTCACAAGGTTTTGGTGCAGACTTTTCAATAATACCTTAAATCAATAGTGCGCAAATACCCATAGTATTATGTGGCATGCATGGAGACCAATGGAACAAATACTGCGAATGAATATAATACTAACACATTATGTTAGTAATATTGATTTATCTTTGATTCTATGCTAACACTAAATGAATGATACGGGCAGTGTCAGTTTTGGTTGAAATAAAAAACTCAATGTGATAAAATAAAAAAAACGGAGAATAATTTCGTATACCACATAACACCATGCACAAAATAAAAATCGATATTTGTTCTACGGTTTATGTTAAAAATATATTTAGTTAATTTAGTTATATGGCCCATAAAGTCAATGCAAACAAAAAGTATCAATATCTAGTGAGTGACACTTTGAAAATCGTAGAACAAGTAACGCCGAATTCAAATGAAATGAAGATAAACAGTTTATATCCCGTGTTTTAATGGAATTCTATTTCACATTATTCAATTTAATTATGGAGAAATATTGTCATTATGATCAGATCATCGATCATTGTCTCTAAACAATGTACGTATGTCAGTACGGTACGTACATTGTCTAGAGATATTATAAAAGTACTTAGGTAAGCAATTAATATTATATGAATATTTCTTCATAACAGATAAAACTACTTCAATAAAATTTAACCAACATACCGTAACGACTCCAACAGATGTATCACATCATTTGTTAAAGTCAAACATTGAAATCTCAACTTAATCCATTCAGTTGATATATTTTCTGAAATAAGATAATTATTTTTAAAGGTCATTCTTATTTCTGGAAAGATGTATGATGTCAAGTCGTATTTAGAAGTTGTTTACACAAAAACATAAATAGCGGTGAGTTAGAAGATGTGGCAAAGGGTCGAGCCAGATATTTTAAATTAATATTTTCTTTGTTCAAAAGCTGATTCAGCTGCTCATAAATTTCATAAACACCCACTCTGTGTCCATCCTTTGGTTTATCTAAAAATTTTATATATAATTATATATGCTATAAGTTCCTCGCTATTATCTAAAACGTTGTTATTTATACCTAGCTAGATATCTTAATTTGAAACTTGTAACATTTTAAGGGCACGTCATACGAAACATTAGATTCGAGTGTTTAAACAGTAGTCATCGTTAAACAGCAAATGCGGGGGCAATAATTTAGCTGGTGCATGAGTTTCCTAGGCATACTGCCAAGTTCAATAAATACTATTTCTACGTTTGTTAACAGAGCGTGTGCCTATAGCGCAGACGTTTTGACCTTTCTACGTGTATTTATTACATTGAGGATGTTTATCTTGATTATTCATAAAATTAATTATAAATAAGAGAAGTATTTCTTTCTTTCGTGTTATATACACAATAATAATCGTGTGATGCGAATAGGAGGAGTGACAAGCAGTCTTGTGTATTTTTAATTGAATGTGTATTCTTGACGTCATTTCCTGGTATAAAGAGGAAAGAGAAACTGGAAAATTCGTTTTGAATTTTGGTATGGAAGAGTAAGTACATTCACAAATATTTATTCATGAAGCTGAATTGAGCTACGCTATTGGTCAGGAACGTAGTAGGTAGGCACGTTCCTCTGTAACCTCTGTGGCGCTGTGGGGCAAGGTTCGATTGCCACTAAGACAAATGTTTGTATGATCTTCAAGTATTTGTGTCGGGTCTGGGTGTTTCTATGGATAAAATGTATGAATTTAAAAGATTTAATATGTATATAAGTAGTATATCAGTCATGTGGTACCCATATTAACACAAGCTATGATTATTTTGGGGCCAAATGATGCTTGTGTGAAATGTCCGGCATTTATTTATTTACCTATAAGATACGCATTTAAATCGATCTGTCATTTTCTCGACCTTTATTGTGACTGGAGTTAAATCAAATGTCAATTAATACTAACTGGCAATATGTCTGTAATTCTTGGGTAGGCTATTGCGCCACAGATGCGCTGACCATTCGTCCAGCAGGTATGTCTCATCGTCTGGTCGCGCACGGAAGGCACGCAAAAACTTTGTGCCGCTTTCCAGTGCTTCTTCTTGGGGTAGGCCATACTGTTGCTGCAGAATCTCGACAAGCTGAAGGGAAGGTACAATTATTTTTATTTCTACTCTGTTCTACGAATGTTGTATGTTTTCAAAATGCATTTTGAAGGTTTGTGGTCCGAAGAACGAGCATTTAGCTGATTAAGAACTTTACAAATAGTGGAGTGTGGTGTAGGTGTTCCAATATGCAGTGTTAGTACAGGTGGCGGCACGGTTTAATATTGCTGAACTTGGATGCGTAGAAATCGATTTTTATATCTGTTTGGCGGAAGGAGTGAGGTGCGACGGAAGACACGCTTTTCCCTCTGTCTCGATCCGTTCAAGTGTCGCTTCTCCCTTGAGTATAGTACAGGCGCGCATATTATTGTTTCTATACGTCCGATAATAGCTTTTTCGTTTCGTAGTGACAAAAATGGCCAAAAAAAGTATAAAAAACTAGGCAATCCAATTTATTTACGACAGATTAAATCGTTTTACTGGTAAATTGTAAAACTTATTTAATTTTAATTACATAAACTCGTTTTTTTTAAGTGGGATATTTGGTTGTAAGAATTTCACCCACCCGCTACCAAAACACCTTTCCGCTAGAACAAAACTTAATAATTCTATGCCCGAATGTACAGATGCGCAAAGCACCCATCCAGTTTCGCCGGGCACTATTAAACCGTGAGACCTCTACCAGGGTGAGCCTGAGCATTGTGACCGTACATTAATCACCTACAACCGAACGAGTTGAGTAGAGTGAGCGTAAGGAGCCTTCAATTAGTTATTAGGTACTTTTACCTTTAATATAGATCTAGTAAGACTTCCAGGGGCAACGTTGGGGTGTTTATTTATTTTATAATCCAACTACGTATGTACACAAATGAACATACATAACATACAGTGCACGTAAGGAGCTATAGGCACACTTGAATCCTTTCAAAACATTGGTTCGAAATAACTATTAAAACGATAAGAAGACACAACCGAACAGATCATTTTAAAAATATTTGTCGACGATGATTACGAAAGCATCGCGAATAATGTTGTGTTGTCGTGTTTACGTGTTTCTGATTGATAGATGGCGTGGGCGGCAGCGTACCAATGTGACCTATTGCGTCCTGAGAACGAATTTTGAATACCTACTACTAAGTGAATGTATGGGATGGGTGATTGAGATAGTGCAAAATATAATATAGCATTACTAGCTGATGCTTGCGCCTTCGCGCCTGTGGTACCTTCATAAAAAGTAGCCTATGTCCGTCCTCAAGATACATTCTATCTATAAGAATACCAAATTTTATCAAGATCTGTAATTGTTTTTTTTACTATCAGTGACTATAATGTATTTTCTAAGTTCTTAGAGAATGTTGCCTGATGTGTGAGGAAGCGTCTAGAAATAGCGAGGGGTCATCGTCCTTCGTTAGACGTTCACTCACCTGATGCTTGGCACAGATTTCTGTCTGAAAGCCGATACCCAAATGTTGAACTGAAAACATTGCAACTATATACCTATACTTAGTACCGCGTATCCGTGATACAATTTAAACTGGGGATCTTTTATTCATTTTAAATCCAGACTTTGTTGATTGTTTCAATGTTTATCTTCACCTTAACAAACTTACATTGTCCTACATTTGGTTATGTGCCACACTTCTATCTACAAAGCATTTTAATAGGTGCTATTCTAAAAGAAAACTTCATCTTTGGTCACAATAAAGTTTAATGAATCAATTTCTGTTTAGTATAAAAACTGTTATCATTCATTAAAAAAAGCCACAATTCAATTAAATAGCTCATTTACAGCATACCTATTTAATTTAAAAATATGTGATCATTGTAATTTTAAGTAAGTACCTTTGGTTAAAATGTAGTTTAGAGAATATAAAAATGAAAAACATTACACCTCTTCTGGGCAGTTGTGTAGTAATTATAAAGTAGACATGCCTACTTACAGAAACTGAAAGAGCATAACATATTTGGAATAATTATTAATCTCCAAACAGTTTCTTGCCTAAATCCATAAGCCGATGATTTCTGCAGCATTTGAGAGCTCCAGCTTTTTTAAGAACAGGAATCACACTTTCATTGGAGTCCACTAATTTGCAGAGAAAATCTTCAAATGCTGATTTTACATTAGGTGGCAGAGTTCCAATCTTGACTTTGACAAGCATTTCCGTGATGCCTTCAGCCCATCCACTCTCAATGGCAAACTCAGAAATCCAAGGCACAATGGTAAGAACACCGCTCATAGTCTGCATACCGAGGAACCATAAGTCTGCAATTTCATTCCAGTGCTCTTTGTAAGACAGAGAAACAACCAAAGCTGTGGGGTCATTTGACTCATCAACATTGTATGCATCCCAAAGGAACCTGATTGTAGATGTTATGTATCGGCATATTGAGAAATCATTTTTCTTCACATTGCTGGCTAGAGATTTAAGTAGCAACAAGCCTAACACTGCCAGGTGGCCATGCAGCACCAGATTTTCAGGGATGTTCTTCAACTCTGGCAGGTTGTTAAATATGAACTTGAGCAGAGTATTGAACAGCATACTGTTTTCAACTACTTTAGGAGCCAGTACTGTTAAGTTCATAAAAATATTGCAAAGGCTGACCATAGCAGCTCTAGAGTCTTTCATGTCCTCTAAAAGCTGAGGGTCTAATTCAGGTTCAGGTTGAGTTCTTGGTTTTCCCCTTTCCGATTTTGGTATGGGAGGCTTTTTGTAATGGACTATTGACCAGTGAAAGTTCATAGCTTCATACAGGATATCTTCCTGTTTCAGGTTCAGAACAATATCTCTGGCTTTGTCTTCTACAACTAAATGACAAAGAGCTGGCAACATCAAGCGCAGCAGATCCAACTGTCCCATAAGAGAATTGTCCATGTCCATAGATTCTCCATCAGACTTATTCTTTTCAGCCAATTTCCTTGATCTGAATGCATGGAAAGAATCATTTGCAAGAGAAAATATGTATGGCAGCAATGCATAAATTTGATCTCTCATAGCAGTAGTTTCTTGAGCTATCCAAGCAACCAACACTCTGACCATGGCACAAATAAACACTTTCTCAGCATCGGGTAGTTTGTCTTTGTTCTTATCATTGGAAACTTTAGTCAGTATTGAAACAACAGCATTGAAAGCACCCTTAAGGCTGGTGTAAACAGATTGTTTTTCCTTTTGTTCCAAGTCCAATTGGTCCGTTGCCATGTAGTTGATGGACAATTCAAGAACAGTAAAGCAAGCTGTGACCAATTCGCTATTAGCATATGCTTGTTTGAAGCTCCTATCTTCCAGTTGCATTCTAACTTCAATGGCACAGAGCTGCAGCAATAGTAAGAAAAATTTCTTTGGATTCTCTTCATCAGACATAGTCCATTCAATGCTGAGAAGGTCTGCAATGTTAGCGGCGAGTTTAAGAGCAGGGTCTCTTTGGTTCTTGCCAATTTTGCTGGTGAGGATGTCATGAAGGGCTTTGTAGATACTCAATGGCCATGTTTCTTCAGATGCACTGGGCACTACAGTGGCTTTATTGCAGCTGTATAGCAGAGCACTTAAAATAGTAGCCAATTCAAATTTCCTTTCTGACTGATCCGTAGCAAAGTCCAAAGAAATTTTGTTAACCAGTCCATGGAATGGTTTGGGGTCATTACCCCAGGCTATGGGGCCATATCTACTGGTCAGCTTCACAAGAATATTCAGAGCTTCATCAGTTTGAAAGCTTTGGTGAGAGTAGATCTCAGACATTTTCGTAATAGCCCCTACTTCAATTAGGGCTTTTTGACCAGCTTCATGCTCAGCAATACACTGGAGGCATGTGTACGCTTCACTTACGATGATTAGGTTGTCATCATAGTCTTCGTTATCTGATGTCTGCACTATATCCAAGAACACAGGTATGTTAGCAAGCATGTCTGGATGTGTTGATAATTCTGGTTCATTGCAAAAAGTTGTGAGTACAGAGAGTGCAACTGATTTGTAAACTGAAGGTGGGCAGTCATCTTCAGGGTTGGAGTTGGTAAGCAGCCTCTTTAAAAATTCAAATCCAATAGCTTCAAACAATGCTTTCTTGGCCTGAGCATTGCAATCCTTGCTTTTTACGAGCTTTGTCACCATGAAGAGCGCCGCGAACTTTTCGGTATCACTCTGCGCGGCCTTCAGGATCATGCAGCATTTTTTAATAGGTTCCGATATTTCACCCATTGTCACAAATCAATGTTCGCGATTGAAAAGCGCAATACGTAGCGCCCCACCGAGCACAGAGAGCCGCAATAGACTGGCTCGCTCGGTCTACATCACGTTTATAATTAGAGAGTGTTCTCTTCCAAAATATCTAAATCCGGACGGCGAGCTCACGTTCTCCAACTATGAAAATGTCTATTTATATCTCTCGCTGGAACGTGAGCGTCCTTCCTACACACGGAGCGGAGTGCACCAAGAAACTAACTAGCAAAGCAAGTAACTAATTATAAGATTTTTATTCAGATAAATCAAGCTCAACAGCGACTGAAGAAACTTGCAAATTTCCGATACGTGCGTAATTAACCAACCACGATGACTTGACAGCGCGCGCACTCTCGCTCCGTCCCGAACTACGTCGTAATACGAAAAAAACCCATGACCGTGGCAATGTCATTAACTTTTTGAGGGTGAATTTTTACGTACCTTGTTGCAGGCTCTTGTATCTCCTTTTCTTGTTTGTATTAGGGTGTTGTCTAAATCAAAAAGTATCGCTGAAACATCACTGTTTTCTCCATAAAAAGTATTATTTGCCATAATCAACTTTTATTGCCACAACAACGTAAGAAAGTTTCTTGAAAATTACGATTTGATTTTTGGATTTGATTTGTTTGACATTGACTGACACGAAGAAACGATGACGTCACATACATGACGAATGTTCATTTCGTTCATTCATCACTTGTACTTTGCTCATTCAGTCAGCTGTTTGCTTGACTAGTGCCATCTAGCGTCAAAAGAATTATCGTGTGATATTTATTTGACTACTGACTTTTTAAGTATAAACATTGTAGAATAATAAGGAGCTCTTAATAAGTTGGAAGGATACTTATGTTTTATTTTTGTAGTTTGTGTGAAAATTTGTTTTAGGAATGTTCATTTGATATTTTTTTTAGTAAGCTTCCTTTACATAGTAAACATATGTTTTGTTTTAGCGTTATAACAGAGATGGCGCTTTTTTCCTACTTTTTGTCACATAGATGGCAGTGTTATGTAATTTATCAATATATTTTTTTAATTAATAACTGCAGCAGTATTTTAACTACTTTTAAAAATATTACTGAGATCATGATCAAAAAAGTGTCTTTTTACGTTGCCTAGTAAGTTTTATTCATATTACTGTAGGAAGGTAATTAGCCAAATAATTTATGTAACTTATCTGCTTACCTACGCGTGACTCTCATTTACATACAATATCCGAAGGAGACCTAACCTACCTAACTAAAGTAGGTATAGGTAGTATTTTCGTTACATTAAACGATAAAGAGTAACTTTTTCCAATAACATTCAGGACCCAAAGCAACTCAGAAAAATACACCTACCTACCGTAAAGATAACCTTTATAGGAATTCTAGCAGCGTACATAATTGAGAACTCATAGTGAATCTACTTTCACGTAGAAAGCTGGTTTCCAGCCCGAGTATATCCGGTAAGGCTGGCGAATGTTTTTGCGCTTTTCTGTGTAACATGACATCAGAGTCAGACGTAGGCGCAGGCATCAGCGCAAATTGCGAGAGTTTCCGGGGCTCCGCGAGAGGTTCCTCGGGGTATACAAATTTATCGTGGTTTATATTATGATGAACTAGCGACCCGCCCCGGCTTCGCACGGGTGCATGCCGATGCTAAATATACTACAGAATGTCTTTATATACAACGTTATCTGAGAGAATAACATTACCTAAGAGATAAACATATATCGCGGACTTTTTTGTAGACCTTTTTAAGGTGTACAATACTGTAGTACATTATTTAGATCTATCTCGTAGGGTTCAGCCAACGTACGCAATGTGCGCAAAAAAATGAGTTTATTTACGACATCACATTAGAAACCTCTAAAATGATCTGTGTTTCTCTACTATATTATCCATGTATTATACATATATAAACATTCCACTTGATCACTCTATCTATTAAAAAAAACCGCATCAAAAGCCGTTGCGTAGTTTTAAAGATCTGAGCATACAAAGGGACAGACAGACAGCGGGAAGCGACTTTGTTTTATAAAACTACTATACTGTATACTGTATCATAGTATACTATGTAATGATTTATCGCGATAACTTTCTGGCGAACCTATACGCCACGGGATCCGGGCAGCTACAGTGCGTCGCATGCACTGTAGCTGCCTACGTTCCAGCAAATACCAAAAGACAGGCATTTGTAATCTGCGTTAATCGTGAATTCGTCCTAACATGGGAGCCTGAAAAGGGACAAGCGAGGCGATTCAGTAAGAATTTATACGTCGGACTCGTTCAAGGGTTATTAGATTTCCTGTCACACGCAGGGTCTGCCGGCCGCAGGGCTTATTTGCCAAACATGACCAAGGATGCCAATTTCTTACGTAAACATTTTGCACGCTCATAATCGTTCTAGCGAGCGTTTTGCAATTGCTTTAACAAGAGAGCACACATAGTCAAATAGGTACCCGAGTACTAAGGGACTTACTTTTTGTTTGAGAAAATTTTTGGTTTGTAGGTCAAGGTAATAAAGAAGTAAGTACCTACTCAGGTAGGTACTTAATAAGGCAGATCTGAGATTTTCGTTTGAGATAAAAGCTTGATGCTTGATATATTTTGACTGACTTCAAAGAAAGGAGAAGGTTCTTGCATTTTTTTGCTTGTTACCTTATAATTCCGTCATTTATGAACCGATTAAAAAAAAAACTTTTTTCATGTCTATCGATATACTTTCCGATTAGTCCTATAGAAATTTCTAGTTGGTTTTTAAATCATAATATCCGAAAAAAATTAAGTAATACAAGTATACGAAATTTCGTATTTTGCTATCCTATGACTTTCCAGCGGTGTTTACAATTCCAATGGTGTTAATTTAAAAAAAAATATAAAAGTACTAAAAAGCCTAAAATATTCGGTTGGATTTTTATCGGCTCAAATTTCATTCAATGAAGTTGGTTTTATTTTTAGTTTTTATAACGTAATTATTCTGTTAAACGTAAGCAGGGTTATTTCAAATATTGTTTTCCATCCCTGCTACGTGCGTATTTAATAAAAAATAACGTTTGGGAGTTTCTTTACAACCTCCATTGTGTTCTTATCAGTATTCAGCTTGCCCTCAAAGTGAAAAGTGGTCTTACTACCTTACCACAGCGAAATTATAACAGATGGGTCAGTCAGTACTAACTTCGTAGAGTCATGCTACGGCCTGCGAATAAGCTACGGGCTACGAATACGCTACGGAAAAATAGAACTCTTTATATCTGTTTTTGACAATAGTTTTCGCTATACACGATGATGAAATGCTTGTATTTAAAAATATATGTAGAAGTATTCTATCAGTCATCTGGTCATTAGTTCTTTCGAACCAGTGTGGTGAAAGGATTAAAGTGCGCCTCAGATGCTCCTTTCGTGCACTGAGCCCATGTCTTCAAACTTTTTAGGTTTTACGCCATGCCATCTGGTCATACTACAATCTATGTATTAGTTTGTGGCTAGATGGTGTGTGTGTATTGTCTACCAGCATTGATGATTATCTATATATTAATACGTGAAACAAAAACTTTGTACCCCTTTTTACGAAAATTGCGCGGACGGAGGAGTATGAAATTTCGCACACTTATAGTTTATATAGAGGAGGGCAGAATGCTATTTTGTTTTATAATGTTATTATTTATAATGTTATTTTTTTTTATATCATGATTTTTATGTTTTTGCTGTACTAATTCGTTTTCAAGATTATGATAATGTATACATATTGGTGCAGCCGACTGTACCTACCCAAGAATCATTAGAAATAAATACTGTACTTATGTGTATTTATTGTGGGAGTACTGGTGGTATAGTGATAGCATCCTTGTCTTCCGATCATAAGGTCATGGGTTCCAACTTGGTCGTGCACCAATAGATTTTCCCTTTCAAGAAATAAATGTGCGCAATCCTCCCAAACGGTGAAGATATACATCGTGAGGATTATACGGCACATCCTAGAACCTAAAAAAAATATAAGGTGTGTGTCATAGGTTTGTCATAGGCTTGCAACCTGTTATCTACAGAAGACTAACTACTGTACAAAGTGTGGCATGAGCCAAATTTAATGTTTGGACATCCCTCTGACTACTCAAAGAACTACGTATCTAGACATCAGAAGTGTCTATAGAGCCAGGAACTAGAGAGCGATCGAGAGCATGATTTTTTTGTGTGTTTATTTGTTAGGGATGTTGTTTTATGGAGTGAGGGGACTATTTTCTCAAGTCTGCAAATGTATGGTGCTCGCCCTCGCGGCAATTAACTCCGTTGCTCATTAGCAGACCGTTTTCATTCAGAGGCCGTAATCCAACCGGCTTGGGCCAACTTTCTTTAGAGCATCTCGATTTACTGTATCACGTCCGTACGTTAATGTGCTGATGTCGGACTCGGACGCAGCTGGCGATTGTGATTCGGCCTTTAATGTCCCACGTACAGCCGGGCTATTAACTATGTACGTATGTGACTATTTATTTTGTCGTTTCGGATCCACTGTGCTAAAGTTTGAATTTCGTGCAAATGAGAATTGTTCCGTATTTAGTTGATAGTCGCTGGATTCACAAACGCGTATGTACTGAGTTCTTGTTTATGTGACGTGGGTTGGTACGTAAGTACCTACCTATTTCAGATAGCGATACTTATCTTTCCGCTTTGCGAATTTAAGTGACACTATAAAGTTTTAAAACATATTTTGCTTGAAGACTAAAGGATCCAGTTTTGCTTAGAAATTCTGCAAGATCGGATGCTGTGGCCAGCGAATCTTCAAGATTTACATATTTTTATTATCCCTAAAGCTTCTATCTTTTCCAGCGCGCTATGTTAGTTGCCTGGCCGTACTGACTGGCACACAATGCAGAGTCAACGTCCGCATCCTTTTGTGCGATAAGAACTAAAGTAAACATCCAAATAGCTTCGTAGACCTAGAGGCTCAGTTGCACAAGATTGATTGCAACCTAGCGCTAACCTATATTTATTGCCGTATATGATTACCATACATTAGGCACTGAAATGCGAACAAGCCGGCTCGTAAAACGTTCAGTCACGGAACGGAACCAACACGGCGAATCTGCATTAACATCGCAGCCGCATCAAGGTACAGCGGTAATCTTGTATTGATGGTAAACAGTTTGTTGTGGTAAGTGCAGTCGATACTGTAGCCAGATGATTTATACCGGGCAAACATCGTGCCGGTTATCATCACCTTGCACCTGCCTTATCCCGCAGAGCTGGGTTGATGCACCGCACTCCGTGTAAGCCGATTTGCGATTTTGATGCATGTGAAATGTCGGCTTCAGACGGGCTGAGACTCGACACGTATAATGTAAAGACAACATTTATCATGCCTTAGCGTTATTTGAATTTATTACAGTTTCAAAACGGTAGCTTAATCTTTAAAAGGTTTTAATTTGACTAAATTAATCACACACATCATCACACATCACATTTGACAGATCACTTCTTTTGCGTGATTGTATGACAAATCAACTTACCATATTTTAGGGTTTCACGCACCGTTACTGTGTGGTGAGTACAATATAACGAAACTTAAATGTATGTACACAATTTATTTTTAATAAGGCCGGACATTTCACACAACATCATCTGGCCCAAAGTAAGCAGAGCTTGTGTTATGGGTACCACATTACTGATAGACTACTTATACATATTTTTTTTGTAAATACACCCAGATCCGAGACAGATATTTGCAGATCATACAAACATTTGTCCCGGGGCGCGAATCATACCCACAACCTTCTGCATATCAGCCGGCCCTTGCCCCACTACGCCACAGAGGTCGACAAATAAAATACTAACTGTTGTCCATGACTTCGCAAGCGTGGCTACATAAAAAGTAGCATATTTCCGTCCCGAAGAAACGATCTGTCTCCAATTTTCCTCAAGATCAGCCATTTAGCTGTGAAAAGGTAACAAACAAACAAAACAGACGGGGTCACTTTCGTATTTATAACATGGTAATACATACACACAGTATGTACCTTAGTAAGTACACGTGACTAGCAGCTGCATTCAGAATGCAGAAGTATTTTATATCTTAAACAATTTTAGGTAGATATCTGGAATTTGACTTATTTATATTTTTACTAGCTGTCCCGTTCGCGACTTCGTCCGCGCGTTTTAAAAAGAAAAAATATATCGAATTGTACCGACTGCAGCGCCAACTGCCGGGCTGATTTGTGAATCTAAACCATCCAGGGCGCCACCCAAACGCATACAAAAAAATCATTCAAATCGGTCCAGCCGTTTAGGAGTTCAGTGACATAGACACGTACAGTAGAACTACATATACATACATATATAAAGTTAAAAGAACTACGTTTTTAAAACTAAAAAGAAAACCGACATCATTGGATACAATTTGAGACTATAATATAATTTTATTTTGAAATTTATGGTGGAATGTAAAGTATTTTGTTAAAATATCATCGATGTATACAATTTTAACTTTATTGTTGATATTTTAAAAGCCGCTCCACCGATTTCGATAAAATTTAAATAGGATCACCTGGGAAGTAAGCCCTTTGAAAAATAATAATAATAATAATTGAAACGAAAAATAAAAAAACCGGCCAAATACGAGTTGGACTCGCGCTCCGAGGGTTCCGTACAAACCTATAGGTATATAAGTAAAATTTCACCCATCACGACAATCGAGTCATAGTTGGATGATGTAACAAAAAAAATTTCAGTTTTCGCAATTTTTCCTTTATCTGTGCTATAACACGTTGCTTCATACCAAATTTCAAGATTCTGAATTCACGGGAAGTACCCTGTAGGTTTTGATTCCCTTGCGAGTTGCGAGTTTGAATATATGCGACTTAAATTGCTGTTTCTCTTGGTTACGTTGACATAGAAGATTGATTTTGTTACAGCTTGAAGGTATTATAGACTTGAGTATTTTATATGAATTTCAATTTAATAACTTTACGCGTTCATGAGAAAAAGGGTAGTAAGTTTAAAATTATTAAAAATATTTTTATTATATGATGTAACTAAAAATGTACGGTTATCGCAATTTATCCTTTATCTGTGCTATAAGACGTTGCTTCGTACCAAATTTCAAGATTCTGAGTTCGCGGGAAGTACCCTGTAGGTTTTGATTCCCTTGCGAGTGTCGAAAATTTGCGGCATAAACGGCTGTATCTTTTGATTGCGTAGGCTTAGAAGTTTAATTTTTTCACAGCTTTAAGGGACAGTAGACTTGAGTATTTGATATAAATTTCAGCTTGATACCTCCACGCGTTCCTGAGAAAAAGTGTCTTGACAGACAGACGGACCGTTCCGTTTTTTCCTTTCGAGGTACGGAACCCTAAAAACATTCCGACCTCCTCCTTTTTTGAAGTCGGTTAATCAATACCTATAAAAGACAACCTGCCTGCCTGACTGACTGACTGATTCATCATCGCCGAGCCGAAACCGCTGAAGCTAGAAAGCTGAAATTTGGAAGGTAGCTTCCTTTTACAACAAAACCACCCACTAAGGCGGGGTTTATTGAAATTCAATCCCTAAGAGGGTGAAAAGGGGTGAAAACGAATGTGTGAAACTTAATAACGCGTGTGTAATTTGCTTGAAAATTTATATGAATAAATAAAATGCAAAAAAAATGGACATGTATTTTAAGATTTTTCGAAATAACCCTAAAAAGGGGTAAAATTGGGTGTCAAAGTTTGTTTGGAAACTTTTTAACGGAGGTGATTTCTTTGAAACTTGGTTTGGATACTTAAAATGCAAAATAAATGGACACGTAATTCAGGATTTTTTAAAATAACCCTCATAATTGAGTAGAATGAGGAGTGAATGTTTGTATGGAAACTTTTTAATGGGTGGTCAGATGATTGGTTTGAAACTTATCACAAAAATTTGGCTATAATTCCTTAAAAAAATGCGGACGAAGTCGCGAGCAACAGCTAGTAATGTATATTTTTAAAACGAAGTCATGTTGTTTTTGTCGTTGACGGGTATTTATCACGTATTACCTTTTACCTTATTACAAGAGTACAAAACAAACGAAACTCGATTACGATAATATTCAATCTCAATAATAACAAGCTGCAAAACTGCACCGTGCATTCAATTAAAAGTTGGTAGCTTTAGTACCTAGTTAATTTAATTGAAAACTGAACCAACATTCTGTGTGGTTGTATTTTTCAGGGGCTTACGAATAGTGTGCAGAGCGTGGTCAAAGAATACTTAATATTACAGCAGCGGCGTGGTCGCCGTCGGAAGTGCGCTAACTTGAGCCCCTGCTGGTCATATTTATTGCTTCCCGATAGAAACACCAAGCCATTCGTTTAGCTCACACATTCAAGTAAATAAATGGCATTGGCCAACACTTTCTCATTCAAAGAAGTTTAATTTCTCCAAGATTTTAGTTTCTTAAACTGCATGTAGGTATGTGTAGAAAAACCACCGAAAAAACACTTTTAGATTTGACTCTAACCACAATGCAAATAAATATATGCAGCAGTTAAATAAATTATGTAATAAAAGAAGAAACGTCCAGCGACATTCATTATGACTCGCAATTCTCGTCTCATGACGTCTACATACGTGAGCCTGTATAGTTTTATAGGCTACTAGCTGTTGCTTGCGACTTCGTACGCATATTTTTAAAAGGAATTGTAGCTTAAATCCTTCCCAGGATGCAATTTATCTCCTTGCCAAATTTTATTGATAAGTTTCAAACCTATCACACCCATCAACCATTAAAACGTTTCCATACAAACATTCATACCCCATTTCACTCCTTTATGAGAGTTATTTTGAAAAATCCTGAAACACGTGCCCATTTATTTTGCATTTTAAGTATCCAAACCATGTTTCTAAGAAATCACACCACCCGTTAAAACGTTCCCATACAGACTATGACACCCCATTTTACCCCTTTGTTAGGGTTATTTTGAATAATCCTGAAATACGTGTCCATTTATTTTGCATTTTATTTATTTATATCAAGTTTCAAGCAAATCGCATCACGCGTTAAAAAGTTTCATACATTTGTTTTCACCCCCTTTCAACGTCTTAGGGGTTGAATTTCAAAAAAATCCGCCTTAGTGGGTGGTTTAGCTGTAAAAGGAAGCTACTTTCCAAATTTCAGCTTTCTAGCTTCAGCGGTTTCGGCTCGGCGATGATGAATCAGTCAGTCAGGTTAAGCTCTTTTATAGGTATAGATTTAGCTAGCACTGTAATGGGTACGTATTTTATGTGATAAAAAAAAGATATATTGCAATTTAGTAAAAAAATAAAGGAATATGGCCCAGCCAGACTGTTCTGCCCCTGGTCTGTCAAGCTGAGCCATTAAAAATGTAGGAATGCGGGAACGCGCCAAATGTCCTCACTTTTTTCATTGTTTTGTGGTGCACTTCATGCGTACCTACATTCTTTGACCGCTCCCGTGCCTCTATTTAACAGGCGTGAAACTGTGAGAAAGAGCTATTGAAAAAAACGCCACTGTAAATTGAGTAGGCAGTAATAAAACTCTGGTGGTGTGTACCTAGTTAGAATCTGGTTAGAATCTCGATCGTAAACCAATAGATACCATAAAGTTATATACCAATGGACCTGATTTTCGCCTAGTTTCTCTAGACTAGCAAAAAAATTCGTTAAATATGAACAACCTTATTTTGCTTGCGCCAAAGTCCAAATTAGATTAACATTTTTAAATGATAAATCATTTTTAAATGATAAATCATTTAAAAATGTTAATCTAATTTGAATGACAGTTCATAAAAATATACCATATCAAGAATCTCAAAATATGGTATATCTCGTAGAAAATTTTCGATAAAAGTTTGCTAAAAACTGAAATTTTATTTTCAAATCTTTATCATTGGTTTTTTTCTACCAAATAACCTAACAATTAAGTTTTAGTGAGTAGGTGTAGTACACCCTTAAAATATCTAAGCTAAGTACGTATTAAGTTCTGCATTATGTGTCCCACTACTGCCTCCCGCCATTTGAACTCAACAAGTTCAAATGGCCAAAAATGTCTCTATCAAAATCAATATCACTTTCAAATAGTTTATAAGAGTAAAAGATATAGCTTAGATAGATATAACTTTACAAGCTACATAAAAAGTATGCCTATGTCCTTCTCCAAGGTCTCATATATAAAAATTCCAAAATATACCAATATTCATCAAATCTGTTCAGCGGCTTAGGCGTGAAAACGTAACAAACAGACAGACCGACAGAGTTACTTGCGCATTTATAACATTAAATATAGATGTGTGATTATTTTTGGCCGTTTTGCAAAGTAAACATTGCGCTCATATATTATGTTTTTATCCCGAGTTATTTCCGGTTTTTTACCGACTTCAAAAAAAGAAGGCCGAATTTATATATATATTATGTGTGTTCACGGATAACTTTGTCGTTTATGAACCGATTTGATGATTCTTTTTTTGTTGGAAAGGACCAAAGGTGGTACTATGATATGGAAACTAGGATCTGAGGATTGTTATTTTTTTTTATGAAGTATTTTAAAGCACTAATATTTAATGAAGGTCTGGAGTCGATCTGATGATGGAGCCGAAACTCAGTACAGGGAACTCCTTAACGATTTACAGCAATTACCTAGTGTTTGGGCTTGATTAATTTATATTGATGAGAACTTTACACCTGGATGAGTTGTGACTGTCAATAGGGGTCTGATGAAGACGAAGGACAGTCAAGAGGGAACTCCTCAACGTTTTACAGTAGCTACCTTGTGTATATACATGAAGTCGGTTGTCTTTTTAGTTTTTAAAACTCGAGATCGAGTAAAAATAATCGGTAATTATTTTATATGAAAGGCACCATTTTATATAAAATGGTGCATTTCCGACTGTCACATAGGTACTTACTATAAACAATATAAAAACTTGACACTGGCAAAATTGACATTGTAATGATCGACACATACCATTAACGAAGAAGAACAAGAAGTTTATATTTACTTTAAAATTGTTTCAACATTTTGAGCTACGTTAAAAGCTACGTTAGCAAAACGAAAAAGTGCTTACACTTTCTTGACACGTGAAAGAAGAGGTCTGCTTCTTTAGTTATCCTTACTAATATTATTATTATTAAGAGCCCGTGACGTCCCACTGCAAGGCAAAGGCCTCCCTTCCTTTTCTCCAATCGTCCGTGTCTAATGCCACTGTGGGCCAATCCTTAAGATGGGCGTCTAACTCGTCCCTCCATCTTCGCCGCGGTCTGCTGCGAGGTCGTTTTCCGTTCAGGGGTGTCCACTCAGTGGTGGCTTTAGCCCAGAACGCATCCGACATGCGGCAAACGTGGCCTGCCCAGTCCCACTTCAATTTCCCTACTTGCTGTCCGACATCCGCGATTTGAGTTTTGGAACGCTGTGTACTATTTCGGACGTGGTCTGTGAGCTTGACTCCTAGAATACTGCGCTTCATGGCTCGCTGGCAAACTTACTTGTATTATAAATGCGAAATATTCCCAATGAGTTAGGCACGATGCAGACGCATGCGCCTCCCTTCCGCCCGCAATTGAAAAGCCATTCGTTTGAAAAAGGTAAAAAGAAAATAGGTTTTACTAACGCTTTGCATGGCTTTTCAATTGCAGGCGGGAGGGAGGTGCATGCGTCTGCATCGTGTCTTACTCATTAGAAATAGATTAGCGGAATAGTACTAAATATTTGTCTATCTAGTGTTTTATACATATATCTCGATGTACAGAACCGAAAAAACTGAACATAATTAAGTAAATAAAAAATGATGGTTTGTATTTAGTACCTACTGTCGGCTAAGGATTTATAATCTGGGTAGGTTACTCTGTAACCAGTCGTGCATACTTAATTCAATTAAGTAAGTTAACCTATGTAAATAATTTTGAATATATTTTTACCAAGATTTTCTAACTTTTGTAACCTAAACTAAATCTTTGCTTTACACAAAGAAAATATGGCCTGAGTGAGTGAAAATAAACGATTATTAACTAGTGTTCATAAAATGTTTCTTTGATATTACCAAGCATTTACTTTTCAAATTAAAAGTCTGGGGTTCAAGAAACGTTCAAAGCATCTACACTTAATTGACGAAGCCAAGCTACATTAAATCTAAAGCTACGTCTAAACAGACGTAACCAAAGCGAGAGCGACGAAAAACATGCTTTGAACATCCTACTGAAGTATATATACAAAAAAAGAATGTACCCACGTAATTGTGAATATGCATATACACAATTACAATACTCCTAATAATTGTCTAAACCAAGAATCAGACTGTCAAAACATATAAACAAGGTTTCTGTTTAAAGCTAGGCATGGTCAACAAACTACCCTTATCATAATGCTATATGAGTTCAAATACAAACTTAAGATATTTATTGAATCTCAAATTTGTACCATATAAAAGAGATGTACATTTTCTGATTTGAAAACGTGAGTAGAAAGGATGGTAGGTAAGAACAAGAATATATTATATATTGTACAAATTGATATGCCAATGTTATATTACTGTAACGAAATGTCTGAATAAATAAATAACATAAAGTAACTGGAAAACTATCATGGTGATGAAACTAACAATGACACTCGCTCAGGCCGTATTTTTAATACCCAAAAAGTGCAATTTCATCAGTCATTCAGTTGGGGCCTTCGAACAATGGGCCGTCAGGTTGTGGTCACCATTTCAAAACCTACAAGGATAATTCTACGTATGCTAGTTCTCACATAATACCTAAGTATCATGTCCTATCATGTGTCCTTTGTACTGATTCTGAGAGTTGTGTTCCATAATGGATTTTCTTATTATTGCGATCTCGCTGTTTTTTATACCACAATGGTGGCAAACAAGCTTACTTACCGCCTTACGGTAAGCGGTCACCGAAGCCTGCCTGCACAATTGGAGCATCACATGATCGTTGCCGACCTTTGAGTAACCAATTAACTTTCAGAATCTAATGTCGCAGTAACTTAGTAGAACGTGATGGTTTTTAGAGAGCTTAAATAATTGTGAATCAAAGAGTAAAATCAAGCAAGGTATAGAGAACGTAGCTATGTGCAAACCTTAAGCATAACCCACACGTGCGCGACCAAAATGACTGCGAAGCGGGAGCGCTACCCATACTTTATCTATGAGGCTTTGCACACCTACGCGACCACGTTGCACGTTGCATTGCAGACGCTCCCGCATCGCGTCCCGCTTCCTGCATTACTAACACGCAGGTTTGGCCGAACCTTTAGGCTGAACAAAATTAATGTTAATGTTATTGCGTACAAAGTGTTGCAGTTGCAAGTGAAGTTTATTCAAGACCACCGAAATATAACAAAAAAAATATTTAGTTTTTTTGACCAACAATGGCGAATGGTGACCTACGACTTGCTAATATTACTCTGGTTTGTGAACTCAGTAAGCGCAATATTAACTTCTTTGTAAAACGGGTATTTGTGCAGAAAAGAATATTATAAAATGTCCTTTGTACATATTCGCATTGTAAAAAGATAATATAAAATATTTTTTATCTGGATCTACTTTACTATTGCATGTTTTGAGATTTTCATTTTTGCATAGTTCAAGTATCTTTTACTTCTTTTACATCTCTCCATAAGAACATACAAACAGAATAATTTACGAACCAATATTCTAATCGGCAAAATGGACGTATTCAAACTTTGACAAACTTGGCGGATATCCTGAAGTCTATTGAAGCATATTTTTTAACCAAAGGTATCTTACGCTTTTGTTATTCAACTTTGTGAAGAATTCGTTAGCAATTCAAAAACGACTCAGCTAGTAGGTGAATTGGCATCCAACCCCCATTCGCAGCCAACCGTTTCAGAGAAAGATTCCGTCTTTCTTCTTCTTCTTTTTCGTTAATGGCATTTGTCATATGATGATTATTTTGTCAATGTCATTTTTTTAGATTGTTTATAGTAAGACCTCACATAGTCGTATGTTGTCGTTCGTAGTTTGCTATTTTATAAAAATTGGTTTCTGTTTATAAAATAATTATACGGATTATTTTTGCTCGAATCACAAAGAAACACAAAACTTTCATTCTAACTATTCACATCCCAGTCAATAACTCTAGGCTTATTTGAATAAAATCACCAAAATTACAAAAAAAACGCGGGGAATTAAATCGGGAAAAATAAATAATATAAAAGCACAATATGTACTCCACAAAACGGCCAAAAATTCTCTCGATTCCGTCTTTAAAGACCAGCTAATACGTAAGTTCCGGTGTCTGACGTGTCTGTTGTCATGTTGGTGTGGACAATCACTGGGGATAATTATGCACATCTCTCTTCGAAAAATTTATACGGCGACGTTTTTGTCGTAGCTTTGAGCATGGCTAGATCATTGTCGATAATTTTCGAACAAGAAATAAGTACAAAGTTCGACGTCTACAATGGACAACTTTTATGTACGAAAAGAAGATGTAGAAAACTAAGATGTTGGTAAGTTCTTACTACCTGGGTACCTACTTCGTTTGTAAAAACTAGTAATGCTGCTGTGAAATTTCTGCGTTTGTAGAAATCCGGCTGAGTTCTCCTGAGCTCTGACGCTCCAACCGAGGCGCGAGCACTGGAGCGGTTTCATTAGAGGTCCCATTTGCATGTTATTCATTACCTTCATACGTATGTATTATACCCGATCATTCCCGAGTTTGGGACGCTTTTGGAGCCTTGTTGCTGGCTTGAAAGATTTTTAGATTGTTTAATTTTCATTCTGTATGAGCTGGAGGTTAATATGGAAAAGCTATGATCTAAACTGCTGTGTTAAAGAACTTTATTTGTAGATAGATATGGAGAGGTAAGTATTTTTTGGCTCGATGATAAGAGTTTACGCAGAAAAATATTTTTGCAATATGAAGCCACATTTTTGGAGCACATTTCAGCTACTTATCCAATATTGCCCCCGCGAGAAGTGACGTTTTTCGGTTCATTACTCCAGATAAAAAGTAACTGCCACCCGTATTGTCCGCGCTAACCGCTAGAGATTTCAAAAAAGTAACTATATCGTCTTTTGCGCATTTACGTAAAAAGCAGATCACTGGCACCTGCCTTCAGAGATAATAAAGACAATCTTTTAACAAATGAAATAATTTGTTTTTATTTAGTAAAAATGCCTGCTCTTCTCCCTTACTCTCCAAATTTGTTATATTGAAACAACTCTCGAGAAGCCGCTACTAAGCCATGGACCTCATCGTCCAATACTATTTTGAAGAAGTAACAGGCCTTGCGGGCTCGTACACTAAGTGCCCAACAGGCAGCCGGCGGCAACCTGCTTTGTACATCTAAATGTGCCCTTGAAGTGCAAAATTAGAGGCATAACTTGGCGGCTTGGCAGTCTGTTTGTAAATGCGGTCGCTGGAAACGACGGAGCACAGAAGCGCTCCGTAAACAAAAGGCTCTCCTCGCACTTTTATAATTTACTTAGGTACGAGTATCTGCTTCCTCTTTTCCTTTTGAATTTTGTTTTTTAACAGTCCCCTTTTTGAAGAGCCGTTATCTCGGACGCTTCGCTACTGCCTTCATTTTGTGTTCTATTCAAATCTGTTTTGATGCGGGCCTGCCTCCACGGTTTCGACAGATACGAATTCACCAGAGATGCTGCGTAGTGTCTTTTAAATGCTTACAATATTTGAAGCGCGTCCTTTACTTTATTGTATTGTAGGATGATCGACACTGTCTGGAAGAGGTGGTTTTTTAAAGACTCCAGTAACTCCGAGCAATGGGCTTTTTTAAAATCTAGATTCATGTCAGTAAATTACTTATTATAATTAGTCAATAAAGTTTTGCTCGTCAATATAGCTTTTATTGCAGACGGAACTTTACTAGGTGTCATGTTAATTCCTTATCTAGTCTCGGGACCATTTTACGGGACTAATTAATCTATTACCCTCAAAGTATCGCCACACTAATCATGGACTAAGGCAGCAATTTTTAGTTTGAAAGTAAATTTTAATAGCCATTCAGACCGACCGGCTGTCGTCGCGGAAACTTGGAAAGTGCTAACTCGTTGGCCGTCTGGTTGAAGTTATTAATAAAATGAATGGTCTACCTATGTATGTGTTAACTTTGCTCCCGGGAGAAATTACGACGTTGTAGATAATGTATGTAACAGACGTTCATGATTGTTACAAACTTTCTCAATAAAAAGAGTGTTTTTCAAAATCAAAAAGGCGTTCCTCAGAATAGAAATTCAACTTTTTGTTTTAAACGTGGTGCGTACCTATAACAGAAGCTATTTCTTTTTTCTCAATTTTTTGAACACGCTCGCTGGCTTCGCTCTACCCGTAATTTTTCTCTTCACCAATTACTTTGTTTCTGCACCAGAGAGGTATTGCTTCGCAGAACGTTCTCAGTATTTTTCAATATTCGGTATCCTTTTATGTTTCGAACTTTTCCAGTTCGAATGCTTCGGGCATAAAGTTAGATAGTTTGCGTTCGGTATAAAGGTAAAATCTCATCTCCTTCCGAGGAAATGCAATAAAAATGAGTTTTCGTACTGGGCAGGATTAAGCAAAAATTAATCTAGTGAATGTATCCGCGTTCCATATGAACATTTATGAGGTTTCGGGAAGGTTTCAGAGGCTAATCTTGACAGCGCGAGGAAACTAATCAGTCAATCTCAGCGTTACGGTAGGTATGGGCGAAGTGAATCTGCAAAATAATGGCTTCCCTTATAATTAATTACCCAAACTTCAATAGCTTGGGACAACAAAAGACGATTGTTTGCTTTCTGCGCCGCTGAATCGATGTTGGCCCTAAAATCCGGATAATCTCGCCCTTTGTATCTGTTTTATGAAAGAAATAAAGTTTTTATATCCTTTTGAATTAGCCGCTTCCTCGGAAAATGTTATCTGGGTATAATTTACATCAGTGACGCGGATGCTTTATTTTTTATTTCTAATGGAATTCACATCAGGAAATGTCCAGAGTATTTGTAGGTGATGAAAGACGTACATATTAAAAACTAGAAATAAAGCTTTTGCTATTGCAGTTTTTTCCCTATCGAGCATAGTTTCCTTGTTTTTTGTTGCGTGCCCGCCGGTTCCCAGTGGAATTATAATGAGAAAATTCGTGCCCAATAGCAGTGACAGAGAGAGCCGCGAGAGGCAGTCACTTTGTTGTGCAAAGCTAAAAGACTGGTCTGCAGATAACGGGCTGAGCACAATAGCCGCCCCCGCTCCGCCCTCCACCAAATATGAACTCTCATTGTCTACTTAATTACAACGGGTGTCTTTGAGATATGGCTGGTACACATTCAGAGGTTGTCACACACAAATAATATTTATCGCAGGAGGCTGGAGGAATTACGTGGATATTTTTAGAACACAATAATTACAAATGTTGTATTGCAATGTTGGTAATGAAACACACTGGTAACATTATGTCAATCATAGAAAAGCAAGCTAAAAGCTTTGTCGTGTGGCAGTATCAGATGCACGAATATTTCAGCTCAGACGAAAATATTGTTTTATTTGAGTTGTTAGTAGAAGTATTGGCAGAATAAAACTCCATGGTTTCCTTCACTGGAAATATGTTTTCTAGGATTTCGAGTTGATAGATAGGATATCTAATCTTGACTCTAGATTAAACCGTAAGGCGAAACTCGGGTTTTCGCTTCATCTGGCCAAATAACGATTTTTTATTCATTAAATGACCAATAAGAACGGTAATAAAAATACAGCGCCACTTTAAACAGGTTTTAATATATTTTTAACAAGTATTTCGTATTAAGAGCACTTAAATACGAAATATCTGCAATAAAAAGTACTACACCTACTGTAATATCGAGAACGAATAAACCGAAAAGTGCCGACGAATATAGTAGCTCATAAAACGAAATGCATGTTATCGCGAATAAAAACAATAATGTGAAAGCGTAACACAACGTTTAATTTCGGATAACACATGCACAAGAATCCGAGTGCCCACAGATAAAATATTATGATCCTGCCTAATAAAAATAAAAGGTTCGCGATAACAATAATTTTAAATTAGATCAATTTAGGACGATAACGGCTCCAGTTATTATTTCCATGGCGGCGATAAACCTTGTAAATGGTTTTCCAAACGTCCCGGGCTGTGCGGCGAGCCTTTTTATTGGGGTATTTGTCAAGATATTCCTTCGCTAAAAGGGACTATAATCGAAAATTTTACGTTAGGTTACCATACGCCGGCTGCTGGTAGCCTAGGGTGTGTTCAGAGGTTAAGTATTTATAGCGTGAAGGATCTAATGATACTAAAAATACTTGTCGTATCTACCTGCCGATCTCGATGGTACTACCTGTCAACCTAGTATTTTATATTACG
This sequence comes from Lampropteryx suffumata, assembly GCA_948098915.1. Lineage (NCBI taxonomy): Eukaryota > Metazoa > Arthropoda > Insecta > Lepidoptera > Geometridae > Lampropteryx > Lampropteryx suffumata. Next base: position 9,134,148 of record OX402563.1, read on the forward strand.
AGTATATTGAAACGGGTCGTAAAGTGCACGTAGGTCGTAGGTGAAGTGATTTTGCCCTACTGTCTAAGTGTAGGCGGTAAATACACACAACCCCAGAAGTGCTACTGAGATCCAAGTGTCTTTGAGCCTTTGTTTCAAGTAGAGTAATCTAATTTTCGCTTGTTAATTTACTGAAGGGATTTTCTCACCCCAAGTTCAGACAAATAATTTTTCTGCAGTTTTTAAATTCACCTAAGGAGCTTATTAAGTTCTCTTAAATATAAGATTACTGTACGTAAAACAAAGCCTTCAACAAAGGACACTTCGATTTCAGTAGCACTTCTAGGGCTACGTGTGTATTTAACGCCTACGCTTACACAGTAGGGCTCAGTCACTTGACCTAAGATCTACCTGCACTTTACGAACCCGTTGCACGAATAATGATGGCAAAATATGTTATTTTATTGATTTATTAAATTCGCAAAATAGATCACAATCAGCACAGCGTTTTAACAATAATTAGTTCTAATCTATTTATTAATCTAGATTCATAACCAAATATGTGAATGTGACAAAATTACACTGTTACATGCATAAAAGTTATAATACCCTTAACTAAGAACCAACTATGGAAATAATACATTGTTAGCATCGTGTAAGACTTTATAAGCGCACCGCTTAAACCTACTGATACAGTTATAAAAGACATCTAGATTATGAAAAGTTGCCAACTCGTTATAAAGACGACACATATTTGGGAGGGGACTGTGGAATGAAATATTGTTTCTGTATATTTTTATTGTTATTTTAAGGGAGTGTTTTATAATAAACACACTCCATAAAGAATATGTTTTGGTACCATCATTCAACTGTTACCTACGGTGGTGTGGAGAGGTCAGTCACGGTATAGGCACAGCAAAGCTATACTTTTAAAAGAGCTAGCGTGTTTTTTCTTCTGTATTTGTGACCGAAAGAAAATTCCTCTCAAATTACTCGATTGCTCGTGGTACAGCGTCTAGGTGCCGTGGCAACTAACAGAACTAACCCTATGTTTGTAGACCAATAACACAAACCCAGCTCACGAGCGATTACGTTGCTATACGTGACTGTGGACGCAAATTTGCATGTTTAATGAAATCATCGTATGTACACCATAAATCAATGATGTACACGGTAGACGCTAATTGGACCACTAAATCCGTGTTTGTTTATGTATTCCAAACTAATTACTGGCGTCGTAATCGACAATTAAGATACGCAGCTCTTTGAGTGTTGAATAGTCACGTTGTTCAATAGCATCATAAGCAAAAGCTATGTTTTATTTGTATGGAGACTCTAGGTCCTACCGTGTATATGGCTTAACATTCTCAGAGTATGTACTTCTGGAGAACAAAGTTAATGTACCGGGTAAACTTATAATATAGGAAACGGGACCATTCAATAATGGTCCCGTTTCCTCAAATCCAGATCGAATTCCATAAAAAACTTGCATTATTTTGCGACATTGAGTTATCCTAATTAACCTAATTATTTCAAGCTATCCTAATTAACCTAATTATTTCTAAACTTTGACAATATGATAATGTAGCTGGATCTGTTAAAAGAGAGCAATGACGGCTGACGACACTATAGTAACAAGGTTTGTACATGCTTTAACATTCTCAGTTTTTATCAAAGCGTACGAAAAAATGCTGATTTGAAGTAGCTTCATTTATAATTATTGTACGAGCTATAAAAATAAACAAGCAACATTATTGATAAAAAATAATTGGTCAAAACAAAACGAGCAATCTCTTCCTAATGTAGAACAATGTACGAAGCTAATTATCTAAAAGCCGTGTAGATCACCCAATTAATTTTGACGTACATAAAGTAAAATTTTTCCTTGTAAAGGGTCCAGATTGGCCAATTAAAACTTTAAGCCTCGAGTTATAATAGCAAACCATAGAGCGCTGATGTCTCGAATACTTTTAATCATAGGGTTGAAAGTTATATATTTTACACAGAACGCACTTCACTCGCCAGATACAGTAGTGTGTAGTGGTCGAAATTCGACCATAATTAATTAATAATTAATGTATTTTTTATGCATAATTAAAAAAAAATATTAGCATTTTGCATTCATTCTCTATATAAACTATAAATGTGCGAAATTTCATACACCTCCGTCCGCGCAATTTTCGTAAAAAGGGGTACAAAGTATTTGCTTCAAGTATTAATAGATAGATATCTGTTCGCGTTTTCTATTTCATTAATCATTTTTTTTGGGTTATCATTGTTGAAGTATCGGAGTAGGACTAGACTTAATGGATGGGTCAACATCGTAATGATAATCAATATTATCTCTTCTTACCTACGCAGACCACGTCGCAAGTATCAGCTAGTTGTACAACGAACAGTGACAAGTCTGAAGACTCTAAAAATTAAATGTCAATAACTCTCTCAAAACACTAAGCGCCCACGTAGCATAAATCTCACCAAAGAGGTTCGATAAGCAGGCACATAGTTTGATCAACAGCACTCTGAGGATTAAGTGTATTATGCCGACCGACGCCCAGTTTTTGAATACGGTTAATTATTTTGCAGATTGCTCCGGAACCAGTTTTCACAGCGGCTGTTTACCAAAACACAAGTTTGATATAGAAAATACTTGTTTGGTTTTTATTACCATAGACAAAAGTCTGTGTATGTTTTGCTGTTGCTTCACCATTTTTATGGGTACATACATATTGTAATTTTACCTAAAATATTGTACATTTGCAGTTATAGCGTAGGTTATATTATATGATGATATATGACTGGCCTGTCAGCTCAGTTGGTAGTAGCTCTGCCTTCTGCGCTGTAGGTTGAGGGTTCGATACACTCCTAGGATAAACATTTGTGTGAAGAACAGGTGTTTGTTCTGTGTCTGGGTGTTATAAAGTATCATAAGTATGTATTTAAAAATATATAAGTATCCTATCAGTCATCTACTCACAATAATACAAACTATGCTTAGTTTCGGACTAGATGGTGTTGTGTGCTTTGTCCAGCAATTTTTATATTTATTATATTAATACGTATCTCATTTATTATTTAATATATATTATTAATAATAATCTACGCTATAAGCGTTTCAGTTATGTTATTCGTAGTTCTTGTTTTACCTAGATACCTTGGATTATCATAATTAGAATTAGCATTACTTACAAAATTATACAGTTAGTATGATTACTTTATGATTACTTTATGATTACATAATGTATTTATAATAAAGCTTTCAAAAGCTCTTATTAGATGTAAAAATAAACTAAAATCTTTATTTTGGAACAGATAGCAATGGTACAGAAAATGGTATAAAAACAATGACATCTGCTGAAGTATAAAACTGCGTTGACAACATCAATGCGGAGTTTTCGAAATAATTAAATTTAGAGCATTATGTTGATAAGATTTTCCTGAATAATAGAATGGATCGTCGTGGTACAATAAAAGAGTTGCAGTTATGCATATTCCAGGCACCTGACCCATGGAATATTGGTTGTCTATCTTTTAATTCATTATAAGCAGTATGTTTGATTCAGCTTCACCACTCTCCGTCTATCTGGAGAGGAAGGATGCATAGCAAACCCTCCTAATATCTATCGGGGCGCTAATCGCGGCGACTCGCTACGGAAGCACCGGAAATTGGCTGCCCCAGATCCACTCCGAGCTGCGACACATCCTACTCGTTTGCCACGATGCCACATTGCATGTCCATTTCTGTAGGAAACCAACAACAGTGTCGAGTGCTTGTACCTAGATACTATATCTCAGGTACTATGAAGTGCTCGTGACGGTGTCCAGAGACAGTTTAATAGGTTCTATTTATTTTTACTGAAAACGAGTCAGCTCTATAATGAAACGGGTGGAAAGAGAAGTGCAAGGTTGTGCCGACAATACCTTGCGAATTGAGTATTTCAACCGCGGGACAACATCAGAATTTTATTTAGGATTTAGGATTTTTAAATAAACGGTATTGATTTATGACAATATTTTCTGTAAAAAGAATAATGTAACTCATTTGGTTTCCAAATGCCACCCGGAATTCAATTGAGCTACTAAATAACAGTTACATTCCAAATGAAACGTTAAAATGTATCAATAATGGTAAAAAGTTCTCATTTCAGGCGGAATTCGCGAAGACGACGCCGTTTCTTTGAATTAATAAGCAGACGTTAAATTTAAATTTAATGAAACAAGTTTCTCCAGAGAACTGAGTTATATCGCAGCTAATCATGGGGTTAGCTAGTAGTCGAGGACCTCTGTGGCGGAGTGGGCAAGGCCCGCCTGAGACACTGAAAGTTGCGAGTTCGATTCCCGCCGCGGGACAAATGTTTGTATGATCTGCAAATGTTGGTCTCGGGTCTGGGTGTTTTTTATGTATAATATGTATGTATTTACAAAAAATAAGGTATTTATGTAGTATATCAGTCATGTGGTACCAATAACACTGTATGAAATGTCCGGCATCATATGTATATTTAGATATTACTTAGAGGACTCTTTCATCATCAGCATACCCTGGACTATCTGGGAACGAAAAAATCTGTTATTTTAAATGTGTATTCAAATACTGGCTAACGTGTCGTTTACCATAATAAAATCAAAGCCGTGACCATCCATACGCACGAAGTCAGTCGCTCACTCTTCCAAAATTAGGTGCCTACTATAAAATCCAGTATTGACTGCGTTAGCTGTTCCATATACGCTGTGGCTGTACCTATTCAGTTCATAACAATGTCGTCGCTTTCTTCCTTCTGTACCGCTACATTATTTTATGTAAATTATTTACAATTATAACGTCCTTGTAACCACAACTCAAATTTAAATTTAAAAATTATGAAAATTGGTTTTTGGGATTCGTCCGATTTCGGGCGCTTCCTTGATTTCCATGTAGAGCCTCAAATTGTTCTCGCAACAAAATCGATCAATAAAACTGTATAGCGAAACAAAGTTTTGCGTTTTTACATTGATGGCATCAAAAATATCATAAGAGTTATAAAAAAGGTCCAAACGAAAGCAGTGGAATAAATTCCGTTATATTATGGCGCACCTCGTGAAATTATATTCCCGCGTAAATTAATTTATTACAGAGGTCATGGCCATCATGCAAAGTGGCTGGAGCTTCCACTATTGGTAATAATATGAAGCGATGTGCCAATATTATGATTGATTACGTGCTAATACAATCAAGCAAATCTATATACTGGAATTGGCGTTTCGCGAGGTGTGAGCAAATATTTCCAATCTGGGTCCGTAACACGAGGGCTGGAGATGATTTTCTTACAATACACTGCAATATGGTGTGGATTCCAAAACATGTTTTCGAAAGTTGATATGAAAGTTCTTGAATCTTACAAGTACGTCAACACCGTGGTATTTCGGTGGTGGCGGCTATCAAATTCCCGTCCGAGAAAGGAAACAAGTTTTTTTTGTATGATTTTTTTATACAGGTAATTGATGCCTATATAGACTGTATGGCTGTATGACGTAGTGTTGTTTTAGCGAGTGTTTTTATTTTTAATGAAATTTTAGTATATATGTATTACATTTACAAAAATTTCATAAAAAATAAATACCTGCCTTTCCTGCTGTTGATACTGTTAGTACCTAGTTTCAATAGTATTGTATACTATTGAAACTAGCTATCTATTGAATGTAGTATCTTATCACATTGGTACATAATGCGCCACCTTATCCGAGATGTGAATGAAACAGTCACAAAAGCCACTCGTACGCTTGCAAGAAACTTTACTAACCAAATGGGCGCTAGCTCCCGAGCCACAGCGATCGCACCGAGCTCGCCAGAATGTTCGCCGGTACAAAATGATTCATGGAAATTGCAGCGTAATTGAAAAAAATACGTTATTGCCGTTTGACGCATTGCCGAGGGATGCTCGCTCACCACCAGTGAAATTGTATCCGACGGAATCTGTTTCTATTAGATATGTTTTCGAATTTATTGGAAAACGCACTCCATGTATTTTTTGACTGCAAGAGCAAATTTCCACGTTCCTACCAAAAAATTACATCTCCAATGAAATTTGTTACCTAACCAACCTGCTACCAATAACAATAAATATTGGAGGACTTTGCACACAATACCATCTTGGGGCTAGATGGTATTGTGTGCAATGTCCTCTGCAAACTAAGCATAGCTTGTATTATAGTGACTAGATGACTGATAGAATACTAATATATTTTGAAATATATTCTTATTATATTTTATAACACCCAGACACAGAACAAAGACCTATGTTTATCACACAAATGTTTATTCTGTGAGGGAATCAAACCTACAGCGCAGAAGGCAGAGCTACTACCAACTGAGCTGATAGGCCCGTCTCATAAAAATTACTTCACTACAAAGTAGGTGCGGAACTTAGAACCTACTTAGATGGATTAGGTTTGATATTATTATATTTTTTGGTTTATTTTTCATGACTTTAGTCCTTTTTACCAATGGAACATCAATATATCTTATTATAGAGGACAGAATACTTATTATTACACCCATGAGGGTATTCAATAGAAGAACATAAAGCTCGTGTTGTTAGTGTGCAGATATGTTGTTTACCTACAGAATCCTTTTTGCCTTCGCGCATGAATAACTCCCACTCGATGATAAGATGGATCATGTAAAAAAGCGCTAGGACCAAGACGAGTTTCTTGCCAGTTTTTCACGGGCTTGGGTTAGGATGAATTAGCACCTTAATTCACCTAGTATGTAAGACGTTTCAAAGTGATCCTTGTGATTGTATTGAATAAAGTATCTTTTGACTTGACTTGACTTGACTCGACTGATTTACCGAATTTGCCCCGTTAACTCAAAAAACTTTCTTTTAGACTAGTCAAAGAAAAGGACAACCTTTTGTGGCTTTGAACCTACGTTTTATTTGAATCTAACTCGTTGAGATATTGGTTTGAAACCGTAAGTAATCAGTTTAACAAGTTTTTAGTAACGTACGCTGTAGATAAAAGCACAAAAACTAATAGAAAACCTTAAAGCATGCTTTAGATTAGATTTTGCTAGCGATGGATGTTTATTCTTCCTTTCAAAGCTAACCACTGAAAACCACTACCTACCTACTTATCTAATCCGAGCATCTCTGTAGATACCTATAGATAAAGCGCAGCCATTTTGTCCCCACACTCACCTGTAAAAGTGCTCTAAAGGGGCTCTGATGCGATTTGGATAAAAAAAATACATTGGAAGAATCGAGAGCAGTCTTTGAGAAGCACTTCTACGGACCGGGCCAGGTGTGTTTGCTTAGCGCGAGTTCGCAAATGCTACTGATTGCTTGTTTGTACTGTGAAATTTTTATTTCCCTTACGGAACGCTGTAGTTTCGCATTTGGATTTAGATTACAAGTAACTAAGCACATAATATTTGAAACGAATTTCTTTGTCATTAACTCTCCAAGTATATTTTTTTTTCTTTGAACGCCATCATAACTAAGTCCCTAATTATAATGCACCAATAGTTATGTAGTTTAGTTTAGGCGATTTTAGTACTTCAATTACATAAATACAGTAAAATTAGGCAGGCAATTATATTCAATGCAATCAGAATACTGATTGCTTTCCAATGTTTAACGACAAAATGCCATTATTTTGAAACGATTCTGAATTCGATATAATAAGCGCTTATTTTGTATATATTTGAATATCTTTTTACCGGCCGCCGCCGCCTTGGTTTATGTAAGTTAGTAGGTATAACAGTATTTTTGGAAGTAACATTATTTTTATTATCGTCGGATCCAGTTGAAATCGGAAGATATTCCGAGACAAGCTCGTATCGACAAGCGGCTTAGTTTAAATTGAAACATATTGGCGGGAAAGGGAATCCTTACCTTGCGTTATATATGTAGGTATTGTAAGGTACCCCATCTGTTCAAATAAAGCATTCGTATACATGAAATGCTGGATGCTAGGCGAAGAAGCAAAGAACTATGCTCAATGAATTTATCTCAATTGTGTGCCTACCTTTGGCTACCTTGTCTATAAACTAGACAAGATCTAATTTTAGAAGGTCACGTAACTAGTTTGTATTCAATTCAGTTTGAGTGGATAGCATCTACCGACTTGTAAATTGTTTAAGATAAGCAGTATACAATTTCGTGTAATGTAACAAATTAATTGTAATGGATCGGAATTATCAATCGGATGAAATCATATGAAATTCAGTTCTTAATGCATAGTTTAATAACGAATTGAACGGTTGACGTGTGTCGGGTGCTGGCTGGCAGCGGTTTTGAGACGTAGGTTTAGACGTTCGTATTTTATATCCCAATGTTGCTGCTTTAACTAACCCACCCACAACCGCAGTTCAATTGCCACACAATAAGTTTTCTAAATCAAAACAACTACTAAAACAACTCGAATTATATGACCCGTGCACTCTATTTCAGTTATAAGTTATACCATTTCAGTCAGAAATATTTTATTACACTTCCTATTTTGCTGAACGGCGCTCACGATTGCACGTGTTATGAATATCAAATTACGTGTAGTGCCAGAGTTCCGTGTCGCAGTATTTTATATTGCTTTGTAGTTAGGTGCAGTACGTCATGAATCACAATAGAACTGATGAAACCTCTGCGCTGAGAACTTTTGAATCTGGCGCCTCGCTTTTTGACTTTAATTTCTCTCATGCAAATAGTTTTACATAAAAGAGAGATTTCATGTTCAAAGGCGTTAGAATCTAAATTAAGATTAACTGAAGAACTAAGATTTACTTACGAACGCAAACTCAACTTTAGCAAAGCTTTCTGCAATATAAAATCGGGATCCTATTCTTCTTAGAAGGAGAATCAGTAATGAGGCAACGGAGACAGACAATGGCCGAAATTGTTTGTATCGAGTTTCATCAACGCACACTAGATTTAGCGAGATACATCCAGCAATAAATAACTGACCCGGAAGGGACAAAGGTACAAGAGTATCGTCCAAATGAATTGAAAAGGCCTCATACATAAAACAAGAACTTCCTCTTACAGCGCGGATAACACCTCAGTGGCGTGAATCACGACAAACATTTACATAACATGTTACAACGCCTCCAAAAATAAAAGTACCTTAAAACATATAAAATTCTAGCTGCCCACGGCTTCGTACGCTTTGTACGTATAAAAGTAGCCTATTTCAGTTCCCAAGATATAATCAATCTCTGTACCAAATATCATCAAAATCCGGTCAACCGTTTAGCCGAGAAATGGTAAATCAGACACACTTTTATATTTACTATGGAGTATGGATACCGCGCCTAAGCGGAATTGAATCAATAAATAACACCTCAAAGAGACAAGAACACACACTCACACACCTAGTCGATTATAATTAGGTATGAACAAATTAAATCCATAAATTACTCAATTGATTAATGAATTATATAAATCATCAAAACATGTTATAATTTCGTATTAGAGCTCAATAAATAGTTACGAATCACTTATTTTCCAATAAATGTTACCTGAGTAGAATTGTAGAGTGGGTGCTTATTTAACGACGTTTGCAGGAATTCAATCATTTCATGAAATGGCCTGACGTTAATCTACACCAATTTTAGTTTTTGTCTATAAGCGTTCATAGCTAGGTTACCTTATCTAATCATGGGAATCAAAGATGGGACATTATCAGTTTCGTTATCAGACTGAGTAGAACCTACAAAATACTGTAAAATAAACTAAATATCTATCTATATATATTTCAAATTGGCCTGTTTCCCTTTCTGTTTTCTGTCGATACTGATATCTATGCCTTCTGCGCTGTTGGTTTTGGATTCGATTCTCTCCCAGGACGAACATTTGTGTGATGAACATTGGTGTTTGTTCTGTGCCCGGGTGTTTATGAAGCATATTATCATAAGTATGTATGTATCTAAAAATGTATAAGTAATCAATTAATCAATCCGTCATATGCTTAGTTTGGGGCTAGATAGTGTTGTGTGTATTGCCAACCAATATTTATTTATTTACACTTGAGTGGTCTCTATCAACCGTCTTTGTTTACTCAGAAAAGTTTGTATGTACCTTTGCTAGTCTTGCAAAACTAGTAATGCTTTTAAGTTGTTATGCCGAGTCAGCGTCGGCGGAGAGGCGGTGGCGGTGGCTGTGGCGCCCACATAAATTCACGTTTATCGCACAACCTGCCGAACTTTCTGGACGCCTCACTCACCTCACCCTAAAGAAACCTTATTTTATTTAACTTTTATACAGTTCTTCGGCGTTACGGTATCGATAAAAGTTAATTTGTGTGTGTTGGTTACGCCTTGCCTCGTGACTGTTACTTACTTCCAGATGTGGAGTTTTTTTTGGGTTTTTAGAAGTCAGATGACTGGCACATAACTGTTTAGAAAGAAAGAAAGAAAGAAAATACTTTTATTTGTCCTTAAAACTACCACATATATAACTAGTGGCTCCGTAAACTGTAGACCTCACAAACATTTTTCGAAATGCCTAAAATATAACTTGTTTTACGTTTAAACACCCACATCTCATCCATTTTGAAAAATTTTCAAAAACTGAATCGATAAAAAATTCTATATATTTATAGAACCTGCTCACAAAATTTCACGAAAATCAGTTAAGAAATGCAATCTGTAGAGGAGAACATCCGGACAGACGCCGGTCGGACGCCGGCTGGACAGACATACGAAAGCATTTTTGCCTAAGCTGAAATAGAGACTAAATTATGTTCTACATAAAACAAATCTAGGCTCTAGGGCAAATATGACCTCTACTCAGCATTGTGCTGGATGCACACTTGAGTGCCCACCCAGCGCTGGATTTCAGTATGCCAGAGGAGCTACGTCACGACCTGTATTATAAATAACATAAATAAATAAAAATTACACAATTTAAAAACAAGTACCAATGATAATTATACCAATACAATACTGATTCAGACAGACAAAACCATCAGTCTAACCTACTCATGATCTAGTGAAACAGTATTAGCAGTGATAATTCCTTATAATTTCAGATGCTATAATCCTGAAAAACTTTTAAAGTAAAACAGCTCCCAACAGCGGTTTTATCATCAAAAATCACGATTTCAAAGCATATATCAAACAAATATCAGTATCAATATTCAGTTAAGGAATCCTCATAATCGTGCTTTGTTTGTGTTTCATAATGATAATAGCAAGACCACTAATTCGGGGTGAAACGACAGACAGTCGGACTGTCAAAACATCCTTGTGGACTTCGGATCCTTCATAGAGTCCTTAGATAGGTTTGTATAATAGCATAACGCAAATAATTGAATGTACGCGCTGATGTATAAACTAATCTCATAAAAGAAAGGACACATAAAAAATAAAGCATAAAACGCGGCGACAAGTGATAACTTATATTACTCAAAGAAAACAATAAAAATGAGAAAGGGTTGTCTAAAGAAGACCAATTTGACAGCGCTTCTCAATAATGTTGCAGTTGTTTAACTTTGGGTAATATCGTATTACAGGTAGATTTCGTGGCGCCAGCACCACCCAAACAAACCAATAAATGGCGTCTCACTCGTCTGAGAGACAATTTTGGGGAGCGAAAACATTATTTATCTTTCATTTTGATTTATGCGCGTTCGATGTGTGCTCACCGGTAATTCCCTCACCAAGCCTCAGTTAAATTATGACAACTGCCAACTGGTTTGATTACATTTTACATGTGCAAAGTTTAACTAGTTTCATTGCTCGATGTCATATTATACATTTTGATTCCGATTTTAGATTTAGTTTTTGCATGTGCTGAAAGATTGGGGATTACTGAACTAGTTTCGCTGATGTTACGCAGATGGAATCTGAGACCTACTCCGAAAAATTTACTTAGTTTCAGTTAGTCACTCACAAGCATCTGCCATCTGACTGGCCTGTCAGCTTAGTTGGTAGTAGCTCTGCCTTCTGCGCTGTAGGTTGAGGGTTCGATTCCCTCTCAGGATAAACATTTGTGTGAAAAGCATAGGTGTTTGTTCTGTGTCTGGGTGTTATAAAGTATTATAAGTATGTATTTAAAAATATAAATATAAGTATTCTATCAGTCATCTAGTGACCATAATACCAACCTGTGCTTAGTTTGGGACTAGATAATGTTGTGTGCATTGTCCAGCAATATTTTTTTTTTATAGTCTACGCTTTCTTTATTTTTGTATAGTATGTTGTATGAAACTACGCCAAAGCCTCCTTTCATGATATACGAAATATCATTTAAAATAAATATTTTAGCTAGGTTAATAACTTTAGCGGATTATCCAATGGCGAGTCGACGAGTTATAGAAGCGCTATAAAAGCATAAGGCCTATCAAATGAGTCAGCATTAATGTTAATGCATTTCAGTCGTTGTATATCGCATTTCGTCAAATGTAATCCAAGCCGCCGATGACGGGCCATCAATCACTAATGTTCCTGCTTCTTTTAAATGGAACATCTATCAATGCAAATTCATAAAATATTTTGTTCGATTCCCGTCGTTACTGCTCGGGCAGACGATTTTGAGCGATATCGTTCTCATGCATTTACGGAGTTTCGTAATCTCTTTTGAATTTAAACTTTAGGTTAAATCCTTGCCCAAAGGATATTTTTGTAATTTTTTTCCTGTCCTTTCCCCATTATTTAAAGAAACGTTTTGTTTTCTTGCATCAGACAAACGATAGTGATCTGTGTTCGTCTGACACTCTCAAATGCCTTACTTCTGTCCTTCTATAGCTCAGTTATGTATGGTGAAGCCTTCACTGTTCAAGCTGTACACTTGTGGAACTCTATAACCATTATCTGTCCTTTCCTATCTGTAAACTGCTAACTTGCTGGTATATTTTATCACTGTAGAAAGTTTTTTGGTGGTATGTATGGTTTCTTTCTTTGTGTATTTTTTGTTTTATAGACATTATTATTATTATTTTAACTAGTGGTCGCTATTTATACTACTGTTCGAAATTCGACCGTAATAATGTATTAATATATTAATATTTAATGTATTTTTTATGCTTAATAAAAAAAAGTATTAGCATTCTGCACTCCTTCTCTATATAAACTATAAGTGTGCGTAATTTTATACTCCTCCGTCCGCGCAATTTTCGTAAAAAGGGGTACAAAGTTTTTGATTCACGTATTAATATAATAACAATTATCACATTTGGATTTTCATGTATTAGATAGGTAGGTCATATTACTTCTTTTTTTATGCCTATTCTTAAATATATACAACTTAACGGTTAAATATATTTATATTTGTTGCAACTATGTCAAGTCTGAAGAAAAAGTTAGTTCACTACGTGCGAGTATGTAAGACGGATGACTGTGCCAGGTTTGTGTTGGAAAAACTTTAAAGATTAGAAAGTTTCCCGCACGCGGTCGGTTATTTCGTGTTCCAACTGACTCTCCGTGGACACATTACGGAAAATGTTACACTATAAAATAAAACCAGCCACAGAGACATAAGAAAATCTCATATTAACTTTATATTATTTTCAAAGACTCAAAGTAGCCTACCTGCTTTCAAAATTCTGGCTTCGAATATTATTAACTTTAAATAGTCTATTCCAACCAATAACGCGAGACTGATAAGGTCCTAACTGATAACACGAATCCGTCCCAACTGATAACGTTATATGCTGGAATGGTTTCGTGTTATCAGTTGGGAAAACGTTACGAAAACTCTCCTAAAATTTTTATTTTGGTCCCATTTGATAGCGGGACTGATTTCAGTTCGCACTTTGTTTGTTTAACGTTTATAACCTTATAACTTGCTTGTTTGTCTATCTAAAATTATCTATACCTAAAACTAAGAACCTAAGCTAATTATAAAATAATTTGGCAGTAGGTGCTCGAATTAAGCGACGCCGCCGCCGCCTGGTAGCTTTGCACCTCCGGCGACCAGCGACGTTTCAACCGCCAAGAATACATACATTTCATAAAACGAGTTCTTCATGACACGAAATAAAACATCGCTGCCGTAAATAAACGTTCCCCAGGGTATACCAGACGTAATGCGTGTGAGTGCATTTATACGAGTACCGCCACTCCTTCTTTTTATGCCGTCTTAACTTCGCAACTCGAGGCAAGAGAGTACTGACAGTATTTCCCGCTCTCAAATTGTTTTTCATTGTTTACGCCAATACTTTTCAAACTTCTGCAGTTTATTCTTGGATAAAATGTTTCAGTCTAGAGTCTAGTTTATCTATCGAAAAATAAGTCTAAGTTACTCTTTGTGTTCGGTAAAGATTTAAAATAATTCAATAGAACGTAGTGTAACTATCTTTTTGTTTAGTTTATCTTTGTAACAAGTACGAGTAATTACATGATTTAATGACATCCTATGTTACTAAAAGTCCGAGGTTCTTGGATGATCGGAAAGCCATTTTCATCTTAGTGTTTCCAAGCTGGCGGTTCCGGCTTTTTCAAAGTTGTTAAGCCATGACAGAGTCTTTTGGGCTGCCTATTAACACCTGAGTTGGCCACTAACACACATAAGAAAATAGTTAGTAGTACCTGCAGCTGAAAAAGCCTTATGATGGTCTGATTTACGTAATCAAGTAGACATTAACCAAGCACACGCATTAAAATCACGCAATATTGTCTGGGTAACGATAAAATAATGCCCGCGGCGCCGGCGGCTGATTGCCAGCAGCGACAGGTGCTCCACTCGTCTGAATACTAAATACCCTACGATTAATATATGTACAGGAGACCGATCAGCGCCCTCACTTGTTTTCAACTCTACCACCTCCTCATAAGGTCTATAACAAAATAGCTGTTTTCGGCTTTGTATGATTCTCATTTGGCATTCATTAGTAGCCGTTTCATTTCTGCTTTACAGAAACATTAATCTCGATTTGTCTCACCTAACGCGGGCAATTGAAAGGAGGAGGTTTTTTAAGTAGGTAGATAGGTTAATTCAATATTTATATGTATCACTAGGTCCGACACAAATGCCACAGTTTAGGTAAGATTATTTTAAAAGATAGATAATTCGTAAGTTCGCTGTCTCTCACATTATTTAGTATTTGAAAACTCGAAGTTTTCAACTATTTACAACAGACTATAAAGACAGCGTTACTATAAATTATTACGTGCACCGTGTGCCTATGACGCAGACTTAGAGTTTAGTAGCTTTTCGTAGAAGTACTATTCGTATTTTATTATAATCTTATCCGACATCATCATAACCAACTGTGCTGCAGTAACGAAAAACAGTTCAGAATTTGGAGCATAAAACCTTTGTTTGGTAAACATTACCTACATCTCCGCATAAATCAAAAGAAATGAGACGGTGGAGGTGGACCGTAGGCAGTTTAGATAAATGATATGCAGAAACAAAACCAACACTCAGTAAAAACGGCCGGGCACGGTAATAACATGAATTTACTGGCACTAAACTACGCCAATACTACGGATAGTATATCCGTACAATGGTTGGAAGGAGCCGATGGTGGGAACTGCCCCAATTTTTGTAGAATCGTAAACCCGTAAGATTTACTGAACGGTCAGAGTTTTAACGAGGGCCACTGTCCTCTTCTCCTCTACCATAGACTAGAAAATTCATGACAGATACGACATAGCGATTACAAATAGTACAAAACCATTACCCATTATATTTTCTGACACTACTGGTAGCAGATACCACACAATATTGCCTCAAAAGTCTACTTAACTGTACAGACGCAAATTAATCAGTCAGTGCATAGTATGCTAATCTAGGGACTATAAACTAGAAATTTTTATGTATCATTTGAAATGATATTTCAGCTTCAGCGAACGTGCTGAACGTATAACTCAACTCAACGTATATAGTCCACTGCCTTATTGTTCCCCGATATAAATCGGATCCACAGCTTAGGTAGGTAATATTCACGTGCCAGAGTGTCCCATCTATCTCCACCTCTCAGTAAAATATAGTTTTACGACGCCAGTGAGCTATTAAACAATTTTCCCTGGTGTTGTTGCACTACAATGTTTATTCTTTGTTTCTCTCATTGTTTATGTACTTTGTAGATCAAATGTTGCTCATTATCACTATCTAAGAAGTTCTATTCATGTTTTGGTTAAGTAAATCACCTACGCCTATTTAGTCTTTTTAAAATTGTTGAAGAATATCTGTAACCGTTATTTGATTTTATCACTTAAGTTTAGAGATTATTTTGTTTATTGACCTACCTATAAGTTAATACTGTTAGCTCTTTTCCGCTAGAGACACAGATTCTCCTAGTTCAGACATATTGTAAACAGTTACATAAGAATAAATTGTATAATAATAAATATAATTTTCCTTATGAACATTTAGATTAATTTTAGGATAATGTTTTTTTTATATAGTTATATTGAAAGTAGTAATAATAGACTTTTGATTAAACGAGATGACGGCATCCTGGCTTTCTAGGTAGGTACTCATCAGAATGTTAGGATGCACTGGAATGTACGGCAGCCCTACCAGTTACACGGTCGGAAGTTCGTGAGCATGAGGTATTGTAACATTGCTCGTGAGTAATGACTGGCCAGTGCCACTGAATACCCTCGCTCCATCCTTGCTGATATCTGGCCAGCGATGTCTAACACAAGGGTTTAAGTTCTCAAGACTTCGCAAACCACACTCGTGCTTCAAAGCACTTGTAGACTTCAACCTCGAGTTACGGTTTCTCGAATCTGGTTCTATATTTGTATGTAATTTACTCAAAACGTGCATTGACTTTATTATGCTTCTGCATCGCACTGACCTGATTCAGACTACGAATATTTGTACGAATAAATGCTCGTTTGGAAGTACTCGCGACAAAACGGCTGGAGATGGAAACCTCTCGTCTGTAACAATACGCTTTGTGTCACTCCAATTGCAAAAGAATATTCGAATGTATTGAACTCCAGAGAATTTCACTCACATTGAACCATTCGGCGGAATTTTACGGAAATTCCTTGTGAAATTTTCACATAATCCAACTCGACGGATGAGAACGTCCATTGTTTAGAAAAAAATGCGAAAATTGTGTAGGGAACCCTCTGTTAAATTTTTGGGAAAAACTGGACCGTCCTAAGTGTCCCGCCCTTGTAACGCTACTTTTCTCTAGATTGAACGGGATAGCAATTTGGGTTACACTTAGGTTGTTCTAACATTTTTTCTGCACGCTATGAAATGCTCAATTCATGGCTCTACGTAAAATTAAGGTAAAAGAGAAAGGTTCGTCAAATTCCTAAAACTAAATAAGTAGCACATTCGGTCTCACTATAAGCCCATTTGCCAAGTGGTTTGCTGTTCGCAAGCTACTCAGACGAGACGTGTCACCGGGCGAAGCTTTGTTTAATTAGGGTAACTTTCCCACTCACTAATGCGCATTTATCTATTCGACAAACGTCGATCGCAAAATCCTAACTTTATGAAATACGATGATGATTAAAATTGTCATACTTAAATCTAATCAACTATTAAATCTTTGTATTTATTCCAATAATGAATGGTTATGGAAACGCGATAATGAATAGATCCATTGATTTCAAGTAATGGCTATTGGGGCTCTTGGAGGGTGATTGATGTTATCTCAGGGAAATATTGTTATCATACTTTTCAGGCTCATTTTCTGCTTATTTAATTCAAAACAAAAGAAATATGACTATTTTATTTTAGTCTTAAATACGTTATTTGCTGGTCAACCTTTGGCTCTTGTAGTCTTTTATAAAACCGTGCGTATGTATACAAAGTAAAGTAAAGTAAAGTAAAGTAAAGTAAAAATGTATTGCATGAAATACATGTGGTATATGGTGGTATATATGGTACAGATGTGAAAATACAAATCCTAAGA
Organism: Lampropteryx suffumata; assembly: GCA_948098915.1. NCBI lineage: Eukaryota > Metazoa > Arthropoda > Insecta > Lepidoptera > Geometridae > Lampropteryx > Lampropteryx suffumata. Next base: position 9,151,929 of record OX402563.1, read on the forward strand.
AATTTTTTTACTCATCAATCACAAAACCACCTACATTGATACGATTGATACAGCATCAAACGAAACTAATTTCAGAGGTGGGTAGTTCTACAAACGCACAGACAGAGCTCTTCGCGAGGAGATTTCTTTGTGAGGAGCTCTAACAATAGCACTTCATTCAAACATTATTTTCTCATACACCTTTGTTGCGAACTCCCGACTACAATTGCTTGCTATTCACAATTCGTTAGTGAATCGCTCGGTTTATCTGTAAGGTGGTAGAGCGGATGGGTTTGCCGATAATCTAGAATATTGAGTCGATTATCAAACTGAATATTTTTAATTTATGAGAGAAAAGCACAGAATAATTATAATACAATAATAACCTTACTATTTTTCTAAACAAACCTTCTTAAACAAGTATAATTTAAAAAAAAATACGGGTTGCACTCCGGGAGTGCCGACAGAAGTGAAAACTTATTTTTGCGCGTTAGAGTTTAGTAATAAATCACTTCAAAATCAGTAATTATGGCGACTGCCAATCATATACTGGACGAACACAGATGATGCAATATTTTTTGTTCAGAATGTAGATAATATATCAAAGAACCTAACTCAGTAAACATCTCCATACAAAAGTAGACTGTAAACATGTGAATTAGGGTTTATAATCAAATGGGGCGAGCGCGGCAGCCGGCTGCGTCTCGGTAACGGTGTCGCGAATTCAGAGGTTTTACCTCATCTAAAAATATGCGTACCGCGCTAAAAGAAGTTTTCACTTCAAAAATAAAAACACCCCCTCAAAATAAACATCTTTTTCTAGCCTTCATTCATTGAGACAGTTTTAATGAGTCCAAACAAGACACTTCTTCTATAAGTAGGTGAGGATTTGGATATTCTGAAAATGTTGCAGTATCAAGTCAAGGTTCGTAACCTTATACCAGATACTTTATAACACATGATTACTACTACATATTCTAAATAGAAATCAGGCTGTAAATCATTATTTAGTAAATCATTACTAGCTGTGTTGTAATGTAACTTTCCTTATGAATTCATGCTACATTTTTGAAAAATGTTCAGTGGTTTAGCCGGTAGTGAGAGAGGCACACTGAACTTCATCTTCATCTAAAATAAAGGACTGGAAAGCTTCATATTTTTCAAATGAATAGCTGTTTCGAAAAACTGTTTAAGAAACTTGGTAACATCTTTGAAAGACCTATCCAACTATATGCCACGCGATGGGGTAGTAAAATAAAAATAATTTCTAAAACATACAATAGGTGGGAAAAAAATTTCTTCGCATTTTTTAAGAAAATTCAAAACGTGTTTTAATATATTTTATTTACATTTAACTAAAGTATGTAGGTACCATTTAGTTCGATAACTTTTTGCCATCTTGTAGGTACATGATCCCATTGCTATAGAAATTTTGGGACTTCTGATCAAAATACCGCGACAAGTGGTTTTGGCAGTCCTCTCGTGATGTTAACCTGACACTGCCTAAAGAATTCTGAAGAGACCGAAACAGGTGGAAATCTGAAGGTGCAAGGTCAGGACTATACGGCGGATGCATTAACACCTCCCAGCCAAACTCTCTTAATTTTTGCTGAGATTTTGTGTGAGGTTTAGCGTTATCATGATGAAAAACCACACCCCTTCTGTTGATTAATTCCGGCCGCTTTCTCTCAACTTCTTGATTTAATCTCATCAGTTGTTCGCAGTAGAGTTCAGAATCGATGGTCCTGCCTGGTGGTAACAGCTCATAATGAATAATGCCCTTCCAATGCCACCACACACACAGCAACACCTTGTTGCGAGTTAACCCGGGTTTCGCCACAGTCTGTGAAGCCTGACCGGCCTTTGACCACGACCTTTTTAGCACGTTTTTGTCGTACGTGATCCACTTTTCATCACCAGTTATCAGCTTCTTCAAAAATGGTTCGGTTTCATTACGTCGTAATAAAGAATCACAAATGAGTACACGGTTCATTAGGTTTCTTTCAGTGAGCTCGTGAGGTACCCAAATATCGAGCTTTTTTGTGTACCCAGTTTTTTTCAAATGCGCCAAAACTGTTTTGTGGTCAATTCCCAGTTCTTCAGCTACGTCGTAACTACTGATATGCCGATATTGCTCCACTTTTTCAAAAATGGCATCCATTTTATCCGTAATAGGGCGACCAGAGCGACGTGCATCTTTGACATCAAAATTACCGGATTGAAAACGCTTAAACCAAATTTGTGCTACTCTCACAGACACTGCACTAGGTATATAAACATCGCAAATTTTTTTCGAGGCTTGCGTTGCATTTTTTCCTCTTTTGTAGTAAAATTTTAAAATGTATCGAATTTCTTCATTATATTCACTCATCTTGACAGTACGAAAAACAAATAAAAATCACACATTTTCCTATTATTTGAATTTGGAATTATGTTCTTTAAAACTTAAACTTTTAATGATACCAAAACCAGCCAGATACAAATAGTATAGCCAAAGGGATTTTATTACAGGTTAATATGTACTATAATGCGAAAAGACTTTTTCCCCAACTAATATTATCGTGAAAAAAAATAATGTGATGAGATTAATACTCAACAAGATAGAGTTTTGACTATTAGCGGACCGATAGACATACAGACAGATGTACATGGCGAAACTATATGTTGGACTTTGAAATGTTCTAAAGCAACGTATATATTATTCCAGGTTCACATATATATTACGATTACGATTAGCTCATTGTGTCCCTCTGCTGGGCAATGGCCTCCCTTTGATGTCTCCAGTCATTTCGGTTTTGAGCTAATTGGACCCAAGTTCTGTCAATGCTGTCGAGATCATCTCGCCATCTCTTTTTGGGTCTGCCACGGCGCCTCGCTGTATCAGGGCTCTAAACATATCTATTTAATAAAAATCAAACAAACATTCACAAAAACTTTCACACAACTTTCACATTAGCTCATTGTGTCCCACTGCTGGGCAAAGGCCTCCCTTTGATCTCTCCAGTCATTTCGGTTTTGAGCTAATTGGACCCAAGTTCTGTCAATACTGTCGACATCATCTCGCCATCTCTTTTTGGGCCTGCCACGGCGCCTCGCTGTATCAGGGCTCTAAACATATCTATTTAATAAAAATCAAACAAACATTCACAAAAACTTTCACATTTGTAAGAAGAATATAGAAACGGAATGTACTAAACATTCATCCATTGAAATCGATATTGATGATACGGTTCAAACAAATATTAGATCTAATTCCGTTTGAGAAACAAACGAGGACCCAAAGAATGATAAAATAGTAAATTATGTGGGGCCTGAACACCTGCATAATGTCCCCGTCAATCATACAGCCACGTGAAATTGAATCTCATGAGCGCAAATCACACACCCTCTATTACCATATGTGTCTGTCACTCACATGAACCAGCCAAATATGCGAACATCGGCTTTATCTACCATGGTACAAGGTCTATTTTAACAAGACACTGAGCTGGTTGAGTTGCCGATATAGTTTTTTTCTTATGTTTGGTTCAACTTGGAAACCATTTGTAGTTTTGCATTATCTTGGGTAACTGATATAGACACGGTTACAATATTTAATAGGAGTACATAATTATATTAGATATGTTTTTTTTTTTTTTTTATTTAACCTATAGTGTCCCACTGCTGGGCAAAGGTCTCCCCCTTTACCTTCCACTCTTTGCGCTCCAAGGCCACAGTTTGCCAATTTGGCTTGAATGCATCTAGATCGTCTCCCCATCTTTCCCTGGGTCTGCCGCGTCGTCTCCGACTATCGAGCACCCACTGAGTGACGAGCTTTGCCCAACGTTCTGAATGCATTCGAGTCACATGACCTGCCCAGTCCCATTTCAAACATGCAGTCCTAGTACCTACATCCGCTATGCCCGTTTTCGATCGGATTTCGGTATTTCGATTATTAATATTATTTAATTTATTCAGTAACAATTTTACAAATGGTATTGAAATGTAGGTACATATTACATACATATTATTTTTATCGAGGCAGAGATCGCTATTTAGCGATAAGAGCGCCTATTGTACTACCGCTAAACATTGTTTCTTATAACAGTCTAATGTATTTGTGGTGTGCAACAAAGTATTTTCTATTCTATTCTTCTATTCTACATAAGTATAAAATTATAATAAAAATATAATATATTAAAAAAACTGGTTGTCTGTAAAGTCGGTTTACGGACGATAGTTTAACGTGACAACGTCATAACAAAACATTTATGAAATGATTGCATACTTTTATGAATAAAATTGAATTATCACTATTTTGTATGATCCGATCGTAACGTTACAATGAACGTAACGTTATAATGAGCGTAACGTTACAATGAGCGTAACGTTAAAATGGGTCATCCTTTTTCGTGCGTGCAGCCGGCGTTCATCGATTTATTAGACGTTGTCACGTCAAAAATAAACAGAAATCATATAACTGTATTAAAAAGGGGATAACAAATTTATACATCACTGCTGCTCCACACGCGTGGTACTTACGTAAAGTAGTCAATGATATTCCCCAAAGTACAATATCCTTACCAATTTTTATTAGGATCTGTTCAGCCGTTTGGCTGTAAAGAGGTAACAAACAAACAAACAGATACACTTTTGAATTGATTATTATATTCGTATTATGTATATAAAGTATAAAGTAAAGTTATAAAGTATCATAAGTATGTATTAAAAAATATATAAGTTTCTCAAGCAATGCTTAGTTTGGAGCTAGATGGTGTTGTGTGCATTGTCCACCAATATTTATTTATTATTTATATATTTACTATTTAGTATGGATGGCACAGTTCAAAAATTCAAAATTCAAAATAACTTTATTCATTACAATCACAAGGACCACTTTGAATCGTCTTCTTACATGCTAGTGAATCTAGGTGCCGGTTCCTCCTAACCCCAGTTCAAGAAGAATCCGGCAAGAAACTTGTCTGGTCTTAACACTTTTTTGTATGATCCTTGACAATTTTGTTACGGATGCCGAGTCGAGTTGGAGCAGATTCATCCCAAGCTTTTTTGTCTTCTAAATAATCAGATATTTTATAATATGCTTTAATAAACAGTTTCTGTTTAATTACGTTTTTAAATTTGCCAATCGACAAATTTAACACGTCGCTTGGGACCTTGTTATAAAAGCGTACACATTGCCCTATAAAAGACTTATTAACTTTAGCGAGCCTAACAGTGGGAACAGCGAGTTTATCTTTATTTCTAGTGTTAATACTATGATTATCGCAATTTTTTTTGAATAAATGTACATTTTTGTGCACATACATTAAATTTTCGTATATATACTGACAAGGCACTGTCATAATATTAATTTCTTTAAACTTATTTTTAAGTGATTCTCTGGGGCCCATGTTATAAATTGCACGAACAGCCCTCTTCTGCAACACAAATATGGTGTTAATATCAGCAGCACTCCCCCACAACAGAATGCCATAAGACATAATGCTATGAAAGTAGCTGAAGTAAACGAGTCTAGCGGTATCTACGTCGGTAAAATGACGGATCTTTTTAACAGCGTATGCCGCAGAGCTGAGTCTCTTCGACAATTTATCTATGTGCGGGCCCCATTGCAGCTTATTATCTAAAGTAATGCCTAAGAACACTGTGGTGTCGACGAGATCTATCTTTTCGTTTTTAATTTTTACATTAGCATTCACCTGTTTAACGTTGGGCAGTATAAAACGAATGCATTTTGTTTTTTTCTCGTTAAGTAATAAGTTGTTTACATTAAACCATGTTACAACTTTAGAGATTGCATTGTTCACATCGTCAAGATTAGTAAGTCGTCGCTTTAATTTAAATAAAAGTGACGTGTCATCAGCAAACAGTACAATCTCGTGATCATCCTTTACAAGTTTAGGTAGATCATTTATATAAATTAAAAACAAGAATGGCCCGAGTATTGATCCTTGTGGTACACCCATTTTTACCATTGACCCCGGAGAACGCTTTCCATTTACATCTACTCGTTGTGTTCGGTCAGTTAAGTAGGATGTGAGAAGCTTAAGTGAAACTCCCTTAACACCATAGTGGTGTAGTTTGCTGATTAGAGTTTCATGGTGAACGCAATCAAAAGCTTTCGACAGATCACAAAAAATACCTAAGGCATCGCGTGATTCCTCCCAGATATCAAAAATATGTGATATTAACTCAACACCGGCATCAGTCGTTGAGCGTCCCTTTGTAAATCCGAATTGTTTACTGTCTAGTAAATTGTTGGTATTAAAATGCCGTTGTAATTGGTTTAGTATAAGTTTTTCAAATATTTTACTAAATGTAGGAAGTACTGATATAGGCCTAAAGTTACTAGGATCGGAATGACTACCTGATTTGAATAGAGGTATGATCTTGCTATGTTTCATCAAAACAGGAAATACTCCACTGTCAATACATTGATTAAATATGAAAGCTAGATCTGGTGCAATAATGTCAATTAGTGGTTTTATAACACTGACACTGACTTTTTTACATTAATCATTTTGAATGCCTTGATAATATCGTTTTTGTCCACATGTTCAAAGTAAAATTGTGTGACACATTCAGGTAAACTATCTTTTAACAATGATACTGCTATTACATGAGAAGAGTTTAAAGACTTTGTAGTGGAGACTGGAATATCAGTAAAAAAAGTTTCAAATGCCTTTGCTACATCTATATCTTGCTTAATTATATTATTGTTAATATTTAAATTTATTACACTATTATGAGTTTTGGATTTTCCGGTCTCACTATTAATTATTTTCCAAGCTGCTTTTATTTTATCTTGACTGTTTCTAATTTTTGAGCTTAAATACTGAGATTTAGCAAAGCGACAAACATTCTTAAAGATTCTTGAGTAATTTTTTACTTTTTCTTTAAACTCTTCACTAAAGTTATACCGTTTTTCACTGTACAATTCATACAAGGTACGCCTACTCTTATGAATACCTGCTGTTGCCCACTCACAAAATGTTGAACTGCCAGAGACCACAATAGTTTTGGATGTGAAAATGGAACTGAATACTTTATTAAATTCAGTGAAAAATGTATTGTATAAATCATTTGGATTATCATCATTTTACAATAAAAAAGGCAAGTTGGTATCCAGGTTCAATCTTACTTTCTCTAAACGATCAGTGGTAACTGGTATATAAGTAATTTTTTTTTGTACATCTTTATTGTTCATTTTAGTTTTTATTTGAACTAGTTGACCGAGATGGTCAGAGTGAATATTACTAATTATATTTTTGCTTATTATGTTTATATTGGTAAAAATATTATCTATGCATTTGGCCGAAGTGGCAGTTATTCTAGTTGGCTCCATAAATATAGGTTCAAGACCAAATGAATTAAATAAACTAGTTATTCTGGTACTCAATGAATATATCTCAAGCAAATTTATATTAAAATCACCGCATACAACAATTTCTTTCTTTGATTTTGTAATAGACTTATGCAAAATGTCCTCCATAATTTTCTCAAAAATATCAAATAGTGAGCCAAGGTCCGGCTCAGACGCAGAAGGTTGCAGGTTCGATTCCCGCCACGGGACAAATGTTTGTAAGATCTGCAAGAATTTGTTGGTCTGGATGTTTCTATGTATAATATGTATGTATTTACACATATAAGTAGTATATCAGTCATGTGGTACCCATAACACAAGCTCTGCTTACTTTGGGGCCAGATGATACCGTGTAAAATGTCCGGCATTATTATTATTATTGGCGACATTGGTGCTCAAAAAATGTTTATTGTGTAAAAATAATCTCCTAAAACTCACCTAAACTCGAACCTTATCTTTTAGTAGATAAATACGAGTATATAAATTCTAGCGAAAGACCTATAAGGAACACCTATATTTATTTTAATAAAATTGGGTGTTGTTACCCAATTTTATTGGTGGCAGGTTCCTTGATGGGCACATTGTCAATTTCCCATGCTGTCAGGGAACAGTGATTGAGTCCGGATCTCAACGTCTCGTCCTCAATCGGATCAGGAAGACTTTGTATCCGTCTGATATAGACGTATTTTTATTTTGTCTCGCGACTGTTTATAGGAAAAGTTTGTATTATTTCTTCTTCTTATTTGTTAATGGCATGTGACATTATAATGAAAATTTTGCCAGGTCAAGTGTTTATAGTCAATTTGTTTGTTAATAAAGTCTTAATCGATGGTCAATTGTCAATTCTAAACGTCATCGCGGAATGGCCGTCTAGAATTTTCGTGGGATTCCTCGTCGTTCAAATCACATGACATAAAATGAGTCAAAAATATTAAATTAGCTACATATGTTACTTCATTAAATGACAAACGTAGAATGTTGTATTATTTAATTTAGCTTGCTCTTGATATAGAGATTACCGATGAGATAAATTTATTTAAAACCTAGCCTCTGACACTGACATAAGGCCTATGTCCAAGACAAAGTTTACCACGGATTATTTTTGTCATCTTGCGAAGCAAACATTGTGTTCTAAATTTATTTATTTTTCTCGAGTTTTTCGAGAGTTCCGGTTTTATTAGTAATTTTGGTGTTTTTATATAAATTGAGCTAGAGTTATTGAGTTATTGTTTCTTTGTGATTCGAGCAAAAATGATCCGTAGTTATTTTATTTTTTTATATAACAAATGTCGATTGACAAGATACGACTTTATGACATACTATAAACAAAATAAACTCTTGACACTGGCAAAATTGTCGGCATTATGACACATAAAGAGGAAGAAGAAGAAGAAGAAGAGTTTACCACCTTGCCAAATTTCATTAGGTACCATTTACCCGTTTAGCAGTGAAAACTTAACAAACAAATACATAAACAGTCGGACAGAGCCAGACACTTTTAATAGGAAGAAATATAAAAAAAAACTTTACCAGTGTTCATGCACCTTGAGGAACACACTCTAACAAAGCTATTCGAAAAGCTTAGAATTTCTCCAGTTTTATAATATTAATAATAATAATAATAATGCCGGACATTTCACACAGCATCGTTTGACCCTAAAGTAAGCAGAGCTTGTGTTATGAGTACCACATGACTGATAATATACTACTTATATTTTTTTTTATATAACATACATATTATACATAGAAACACCCAGACCCGAGACAAATACTTGCAGATAATACAAACATTTGTCTCATATTGTTCATAGATTCATAGAATATTTTAGTCTGAATTTCATAATCTGTGCCTTTCTTGTTACCGATTTTACTTGTTTTCAAAGTTAACAACTTTAATTAAGACTACGCACTCTTGATTTCTTTAGTCTTCATTGTAAAGAGAGGTATTTAATTAAACTGTGAAAAAGGAACTTGAAAGCAACACTTGACGGTCTTCGTTCTAATATTTATTCGAAGGGTTTTAGCATCGTGATTGCGTCTACAGTCTTATAAAGCCAACGCATCTACATGACAAAGGGGAATCTTTTTAATTAGAAGACTATTCAACAGTGGCTGTCGCATACAAATGAACAGAAATCAGTAGAATTTTAAAATAACTAGTTTGAACTCATTTCCAAAAATAACACGAACCGAGTTTTATAAGGGTTTTTGTTTAACTTCGACTCAATTTGGCCATTTATTTTTTACTTGAATATGCCCTTATTTAGCTTTGACTGAAATTAATAAAAGTAAATAGGGTTTTTTGCAGCTTTTCTAGATGATTAATGTGCATGTACAGTGGAGGTTTTAGTATTATAATAATAATGCCGGACATTTCACACAGCATCATCTGGCTCCAAAGTAAGCAGAGCTTGTGTTATGGGTACCACACATGACTGATATATTTAAATACTTTTTTTTGTATAAACATTCATATTATACATAGAAACACCCAGACCCGAGACAAATACTTTCGGACCATACAAACATTTGTCCCGTGGCGGGAAACGGACCCGCAACCTTCTGCGTTTCAAAATCTGGAGCATCTGGGGCATGTTTCGATGGGGTAGACATTTCCAGCATCTCCGTCCTCTAAGCATTGTCTATTGTCTATATTGTCGGCCGTAAAACTAAAGTTTTAAATATTTTGCTAAATTATTTAACTGCGCTGATATTTTGTGAAAGGACGAAAGTACAAATACGAAGGATGTTCATCAACTACAAAGTTCTTTAGAATGTTAAACAACAACCAAATTAAGTATAACAAGAAACTAGAAGAAGCTACAATGGGAAGTTCATTAACATTAACAAATTATAAATACAAAAGTTTCTAAGTTGTTGCAAAAATCCCGGTGGGATTGTCCGCGATGACAGTTTCATGAGTCCCAGACGAGGGTCGGGAGGACCGAGTTTCGCCCACGAACCTGTTTACTCCTTCAGTAATGTGTACAAGCTTAATCTAAAACTGTTGTCAGTAGTCGTAGCAGACGTGATTTTGCGAATTTTTTATAGTGTTTTGGTTCAAATTTGCCGACACAGAGGCATGCGATCGGATGTACAGGCATAGATATTAATACATGTAGATAGATAGATAGATAGATATTTATTTCTTTAAACTTGTAACAATCATTAGTTAATAGTGTTTTAAGCCTATATTAGGTTTGTCTAAACGCTAGGTTCTCGATAACAAAAGTACTAAAAATAAAATATCAATAAGCATCAAACACTTCCAGCATTAAACAACAAGTGGATTGAGCGATCACACACAACAATAACAACTGTGGATGCACACATTCAAACGAGCGTCTTTACAAATATCGACCCCGATGTACTCATGTGTTTAGGTATTTAAATTGGGTGTACTTTGCAAAGGTGCAATGCTTTTGTCAAATATGTACGCTTATTTTTGCCATCATAATCGATGGTCACTGGATTGTATAGTTCACAGTGCCGGTTTGAAGTACTAATATTACTGAAAACGTAATATCCCAACATGTTTCCTCTGCTTTAAAAACAGAAGGTAACATCCAGGGATCAGTGAACACCGTGTTTATCCAAATACCTACATTTAACGTATCAAACACGTTTGAACCAAATATATTCAAACGGTCTAATCACTTTGTGATGAAAGTAATTAGTTTCAGCTCTACTTGTATACAGAGTACATTTTGGGTGCCGTGTCCGAACTAGCCGGAGCGCAGGGCCCGCCCCACCAGCTAATGAATATCATGCAAATTCCGGTGTCTAATGAAAACCACACTCGCCTCTTTTAGTGTTGACCATGGAATATTCAAAGAAGTATGAATATTTCTGTACGAAATGCTTTTTGAAATTTTGTCATCTACTGCATGAGTTTTGAGTATGTGATTCGCTTAATTGTGCCTCTTGGTCTCTTGGGGCAGTTTACATGGTACGTCTAGGCAATCAGTACCAAGAGGGTTTACATGTAATCGGCTTTGTACACACCATTTGCATATCCGTCGCCTATAGGTAAACATAAGGATCCTACAACACCGGGTGCTAAGATCACCTCATCAAAGCAACGATAAGCATGCTTTATGGAAGTGTTTATTTACTTTGTTATTCACCATGTAAATCTCATTTGAATTTTACCAAATAAATATGAATAAGTAGGTACTTAAAATAACTATTATCAGCACTAAGCTTAATTAAACTCAGTTTATACAATTATGGTACGTTAGTCCTAAAGTTGTCAGACCTTTAAGCTCATTTAGTATTTGCTCAGCCATCTGCGCTGTAGGAATTGATGTGGAATCGATTCCTACCCATGACAAATATTTGTGTGATGAACATATTTGTTTGTTCTTTGTCTGTACAAGCTTATATCCCTATTAATATTATAAATGTGAAAGTAACTCTGTCTGTCTGTTTGTCTGTTTGTAACGTCTTCACGCCTAAAACGCTGAACCGATTTTGATTAATTTTGGTTTATAATTAAAAATTCATCAAAATCCTTGGAGACGGACATAGGCTATTTTTTATGTAGGTACCACGCGTGCAAAACCGCGGTAAATCTGATTAAAATTATAATCGTTATCTGGTTCCCAAGACAAGCTATGCTTCATTTGGGGCTCGAGTTGGTGTGTAGATTGTCCTCCAATCTTTATACAAATATAAAAAAACACATATGCCCTGCAAAATTTTTATTTGTAGAATTTTCTAAAAAATATTTTCTCTAAAAATGTTCAATTGAGTAGGTATAATCTATTTAACTTTTTGTTCAGACAGTCTATATCCAGTGAAACCGCCCTAGTTTGACGAGCCCAGTTTACGAGGGGTGTATCGCTGGCTGGAGGAATGGATCGCTGACGAGTTAACATTCCCAAGGGGCCGGGTGGCGATGCATAAAATATTAGAATTTCATTATGATTATGATTAATGTAACACTCTGCAAAATGGGTGATTTTCAATCTACAAAATAAGGGCTGTTTAGTCCTTCAATTACAGTTTGGCTTAGCGCTTTTGTATGCGTAATGGGTTATTAATTAGGAAGGTAACATTTTTTAAGATAAAATTTTCACTTTGATGTAGAATTAAAAAACTCCTGTCCTTATAATCCGATTATGTTCATAAGGATTCATAAGTTTGTTATTAACTTAAAAAAAGGAGGAGGTTCTCAATTCGTCGGTTTTTTCACCGATTACGCAAAGACGCCTGAACGGATTTCAGATTTTTTATTGTTTTGAAGGCTATACTTCCCTGATGGTCCTATTTAAATATTATCGAAATCGATCGAGCGGTTTTCAAAATATCAACTCTAAAAACTAAAAATTGTATACATCAATGATATTTTTATATTGTGCAGTACAGTGCGTTTAGTTGGCCTACCCATATTATATAAGTATATAACAAATACATCTACATTCCACAAATTTCAAAAAAATAAAATAATTTTATGGTTTCAAATGAAATTGTATCCAATGTAGTCGGTTTTATTTTTAGTTTTTAAAACGTAATTATTTCTCTTAATAAACTTAAAAATACAACTGCCATCTTTGCTGTTTACAACCTGCACGTTGATGATGCAGTGTTGTATTTTATTATAGTCGTTAATATGATACGGTGTGTCGGCGCTCCTCGAGTGTCATGAGTAGACAAGAACGCTAAGTTGTGTTCACATTAGTATGGTTTTGATGAATTCTGATGTAAGTCTGTTAAAGTAGTACTGATGAAATTTTTCTCTGTCTTATTATAATCATAGCACCATATTTCTAACCAACTTCATAAAAAAGGAGGAGGTTCTCAATTCGTCGGAACCTTTTTTTTATGTATGTTCACCGATTACTCAGACGCCTAAACCGATTAGAAAAATTCTTTTTTTGTTTTAAAGGGTACTTCCTAGGTGTTTAAATTTTATCGAAATCGGTCGAGCGGTTTTTAAACTATCATCAAAAATCGAAAAATTGTATACATCGATGATATTTACGTTACGTGCAGTGCAGTGCGTTTAGTTGGTCTACCCATATTATATATAAACAAAATACATCTACTTTCCACTAAAAATTTCAAAATAAAATAATTTTATGGTCTTAAATTGTATCCAAGGAAGTTGGTTTTCTTTTTAGTTTTGAAACGTATTTATAACTTAAGTAACGCCAATACAATCTATCTGTTAAAAATAAAACGGTCGGTATTAGAATATCTGCGTGTTATTAACTCTAGCTAAGCAATTGAATTCTTTGTAAAAACGATAATCAACAAAGCTCCAAAGTAACTCTATTGTGAGCCTACGATGTACTTACCAACTTAAAATATGTTCATACAAATATGTTGTTTAAAGATTTATCATCAATCCATAGACCCCGTAATGTTCGCGGGGCCAAGCTTATTATTTTGTTGTAGTATACTTACGTTCTGTGAAAAAGTAATAAGGTCTAAATAATAACGTATGAAAAACGGGAACTTTATAAAGCTCTAGTGCTCTGAATCGACAGCTGGACTAATTTGTATGAGTTAATAGACTAGATTTACCAGTTACTTTGTATATTTTTTGGATCACCATCCATCGATTTGTTTTTGGAGGCTGACCTCTGCTGCATACAATCTTGCTACTTATAAACCAGTTTCCCACAACCTTTACGACGTCATTCGGTGTCTTGAGAATGCCCCTCATTTTCTTAGTTCTGATCTTGTTTACATGAGCACAGCCTAACCGGAAGTGGATCCGCCGGGAGCTCATTATAAAGCGCTAAGCTGGATCATTGCAGCCACTCCACGCAAACGAGCGCGGATTACAACGCTGCACCGTCCTCGGATCTTTATCAAATGTCTTGGAATGTGAGCCTAATGTTGGTTAGTTATACGAAAACATAGATTAAATAATTACGTTTTAAAAACTAAAAACGAAAACCGACTTCGTTGGATACAATTTGAGACCATAAAATTATTTTGTTTTGTATTTTTTTGTGGAAAGTACATGTATTTTGTTTATGTACAATATGGGTAGACCAACTTAACTTAAGTAACGCCAATAAAAGGCGTATCTATCTATAAGAGTGATCGCCCACTGGTCGAAATTCAACATAATTAATGTAATTTTTATGCATAATTAAAAGAAATATTAGCATTCTGCGCTCCTTCTCTATATAAACTATAAGTGTGCGAAATTTCATACTCCTCCGTCCGCGCAATTTTCGCAAAACGGTAGGTACAAAGTTTTTGCTTCACGTATTAATATAAAGATTATCTAATCTATCTGTGTTAAAAAAAAACCGTTTAGTGTTAGCACTACTGGGATGATGAGCTCGGGCATCTCTTCTATTATACCAGTTGGCTCAATCTTGCGCGTTTCATATTTAATGTCAACTACCCATTGCGCTTTAAGCAAAGGAATATTGGGGAAATAAAAACAACGTGGTTCAAGGAACAAATCTCATCTCAGCGTGCGTATATTTTGAAAAAAGCCCTGTGTGCACTTTAAATGATTTTGGCTGATTGTTCAATGTTTACAAAGAGTTAGAAACACTAGGGTACAGGCACGCGAGAGCGGGGTGTCGCGTAATGTAATTTTGAATGTGTCAACACGTCATGCGCGTTTTGTCACCAGCAGCCGCACGCTATGCTAACCGTTTGCCGTAATTATTTCAGGAGTACGTCGTATGCATCTCGTATTTGTAAGCCCCGTGTGTGCCTACTTGCATGTACAGAATCATGTCACGGGATGAAAAATTTTACTGGAGAAATTTGCACTTGCTTATTCGAAATTTGTTAGATGTGCCATAGTCATTATTCCGTATATATGAAGGGTCTTTGCATTTCTAGGTGATTTTATAGCGTCAAGTGTTCTTTTTTATTTTCGGGAATAACCGAGCTGCAATCAAAAAAGTGTTTATAAATACCTACATGTGAACACAAACTTGAAAACAGATAAATTCTCAACGGTTGATAAATAAAAAACTACATATTATATAGAATATTTTATGTAGAAACATTGCATGATTCTAGTGCTGGCTTGTATCTGTTCCAGCGTATTAGCATTGTCATTCAATTGAAAAAAAATCTATTAAGGTATATTTCTAGGAAAAATCAAATGTAAATAATGTATTTCAAATGTATTATGTGTTATGAAATAAAGAATTTTTGAAATTGAAGTGATCTGGATCATTGAATAATCTATAGATCGTTTTAAACGATTTTGATTATTGTATGTTTATTACTCTGTAGGTACATGTATGAAAATTTATGTTTTAATATTTTATGTGAAAATCCAGCAATGAATAGAACTTTTCATACGCGGGCGTTGAATAATGAACTTTGTATTTTCAAGGTCTGTTTATAAACTTTGCGAGTTAATTTATTTACCCTTATTCGATAAATGCGATTAGTTTGAATACCTACACTACTGATGCAGCCGGGAGCGGTAAGGCAAAGCATTTGTGCAAGGGGGATATGTTTGACGTAATCAAAGGTAGTTGGCTCGGGTAACGAGAAATACCTACTCAAGGGATTTCTAGCAGTTGCCTTCCATAAGACATACAAGTGCTAGTGGCATAGATAAATTATGTTACCACGAGAGGTAATAATACTACAATTCTTGATTCAGCAAACTTCTATAACTCGATTATATGAGAAGTGATTATGATTAGTCAGACAGAAGTCGTCAGCGCATTCCATTTGTCTCGTGTTTACAAGATTTGTTTTTAGCTGGTAGAAACAAGGTCAATCTACCTCCGCTTACATTTACAGCATATCGTAGTAAAGCTGTCAATCCTTCGGCTATAACAGTCCGTTACCAGTATCCGTAAGGAAATTCCGTTACCAAAGATGCACTCTGTGTACTAACTAGGTCACTAGGGCAACTCTGGTGATAGAGATACGAACTTACTTATTAGTTGCGTGCCATGTACGCCAGAACTTTCATTATACAACACTTGTCAGCAATTGTAGGGCCTTAACAGAGAAAAGATAAAGTTGCTGTTTCAGTGCTGTTTCAGCCTTGGAATAACTTGCCGCAGGCCGAGAGCCAAAATCCTTCCAACCCTGAACGAACTAACCTTGATAACCTGCTCCCGAAATAGGTCTTCCCATCTAGATAAAACCTTTCAAATTACGAAAACTTGTCTTGCTTACGTGAGGCTGGAGCAAAATAGCTGAAAAACTTTTCCATTTCTGGGCATTTCCACTTAGAGGTCAGATGCTGATAAAATTAAATAATCCGGTACATGGATAAGACTGTACTGGAGGCATTTAACTTGCGAAGGCCTAACCGGAAAGAAAATTAACATGGAGTGTTCTTGTTTAGAGAAAAAAAACATGTTCCTGGAGCTTCTACTAATTACAGACATAATTCGTTTATGAGGCGAGTGAGCTCAAAATTCAACTGTTTTAGTAAGCTGTTGGACATTGATTCATTAACCGACTTCAAAAAAAGGAGGAGGTTCTTAATTCGTCGTAAAAAAAATTTTTTTATTTACCTAAGTTCACCGATTACTTAAAGACGCCTGAACCGATTTGGAAAATTCCTTTTTTGTTTCAAAGGGTCCTAGGTAAATGGGACAATTTAAATTAACGAAATCTGTATAGCGGTTTTTAGAAAATTGCCAAAAATCTAAAAATTGTGTACTTACATCGATGATAATACGTTTACTCCGAAACCTCGCTGTCTCAGAGCAGTGCGTTTAGTTGGCCTAACCATCTACACCTGACTGACTGACTGGTTCATCATCGCCGAGCCGAAACCGCAGAAGCTAGAAAGCAAAAATTTTAAAGGTAGCTTCCTTTTATAGCATAACCACCCACTAAGGCGGGATTTTTTGAAATTCAACCCTATGATGGTGAAAAGGGGTGAAAACTAATGTATAACTTTTTAACGCGTAGTGCGATTTGCTTGAAACTTGATTAGAATAACAAAAATGCAAAAAAATTGACACGTATTTCAGGATTTTCCAAAATAATACAAAGGGGTAAAAGTTTGTATGGTAACTTTTTAACGGGTGGTGGGTGTGATTTTATCATATAGAAACAAAGTCAAGCCAAGTGTTATAATCCTTCCTACTTAATATTATAAATTTTTGTTTGTATGTTTGTTTGTTACTCTTTCACGCAAAAACTACTAAATGGATTTTAATGAAACTTTACAATAATATAGCTTTTACATTAGAATAACATATAGGCTATAATTTATAACGAATTATCTAAAATTTATAAATATTTTGTGAATTATCCAATATATAACGATAAGTAAAAAAAATCTGTCATCTGCGAGCTATTCTGGCGTGCACTGCAAAAACCGTTAGAATTACACGAAGTACTAATCCTGCGCAGACAAAGTCGCGGGCACCAGCTAGTGTGATATATATTTAAAATGCGCAGACGAAGTTGCGAACGAGCAGATACTAGCTGCTTTATATAAATATAAACAAAACACATCACACAAACACAGTAGTTTTTGCGTAAAAGAGTAACAAACATATATTACATACAAACTTTCGCGTTTATAATATTATTAAGGAAGTAAGGATAAGGACGCAATCGCTCCCACGCAGTTTCCATATGTACTCTATACCTGGCATTTATTATTTCGTTCTTTATTCTGCCATAACAACCTGCTCGTTTATTGATAAAAATCAAAAGCAAAAATAGCATAGAGAAAATGCGACTTCAAAGCTTTCAACAATAGAGCCGCTTGTCTCTATTCGAGTTATTCGCGAGAGAGCGTTGGAGTGTCGCAATAACTGCACAAGTGCACCACGGCTTGTTTGCTTTACTTTACTTTAAATGTGCTTTTAACGTAATCTGCAGGGCTGCTACTTAACTGCCTACTGTTTTATTTATGAGTTTCAATTTGCATTTTTAGAAATAAGTACTATATAATGATACTTTGCTAAAGATACATCAACAACTATATTGACACAGGTCCTACGAAAATCGTAGCACCGTAGCTTCTTTCTACGCCCACTGTAGTTCCAGTCTACGAAAAACGAATATAACCATCAGAAACGAATAGAAGAGAATAAATATAACTTTACTAGTGGAGCCCTCGAATTTACTCACGTCGATTGTCAGTCGGCTGGTAATAAATACAATAAAAATAAATAATGCACACAATACAATTTTGCCCCAAACTAAGCATAGCTTGTATTATGGTGACCAGATGACTGGAAGATAACTTATATATTTTAAAATACAAACTTATGCTACTTTATAACAACCAGACATAAAACAAACACTTATGTTCCTCACACAAATGTTTATCTTGGGACGGAATAGAACTCTCAACCGACAACGCAGAAGGCAGAGCTACTACGAACTGAACTGACAGGCTAGCCAGTAATGTAACGCTAATGTATTATTAAGACTAGCTACAACCTGCGGCTTCGCACGCACGGACGCATCCGTTCCCAAGATACAATCTACCTTCATATAAATAAAAATCATTTGCCGTGGGTTAGTCCCAAAAACTAGAAAATGGATCATTAAATTTGCATAATATATTTTTTGTTTTGTTTGCCTTAATACGGGGTGGTTTAGAAAAAAAATTTTTTTAGGGATACGAAGTTTACCGATCACTTATGAGCGCTATGAGGTCACGTAAAGCTTGGATTTGCTTAATTTACTTAGCATTTATAAGAATACTAACTGCTGCCTGAGGCTTCGCACGCGTAGTCCCTCCTTAAAAAGTAGCCTATGTTCTTCTCCAAGGATAAATGGGCTATCTCTATACCAAAATTCATCAAAATCGAATAAGCGGTTTAGACGTGAAAACGTAACAAATAGTCAGACAGAGTTACTTTCGCATTTATAATATTAGTTAGACGTACTGGGAACGCAGAACCGCCATGAGGTCACATAACGCCTAGATTTACTTAATAGATTTAAATCTAAAGTACCAGGTGAACAGAAGCTATCTAGAGGTTCGTATCCATATTAATATTATAAATTCGAAAGTGTATCTGTCTGTCTGTTTGGTAACTTTTTACGGCTAAGCGGCTGAACGCAATTCGATGAAATTTGGTAAGGAGATGATAGATGTTTTCTTGGGAATGGACATAGGTTACTTTATAGGTAACTATACGCTCGCGTATTTGCAGGCAGCAGTTAGTACCTATGGCTATATTTGGAAACAAATGTACACTTTCGAAATTATAATAATAGTATGGACACAAACATCTTGGTAGCTCCTTCTCACCTGGTACTTTATTTAAACAATCAGAATATATCTACCAAATCCAAGCTTTAAGTGACCTCTTTGCCGCTATGCGTTGCATTCCTAGTAAATATTTCTATAAAAAAAGCATAGCAATTAAATTCAAGTTTAGATATTTACGAGTATATTTAGTAAGCTTTTTTCCTAAAGCCGGTCTTATTAGGCCTCTTGGCCGGTTGGCCGGTTCCGCGTTTCTAATACATATCAGTATAAAAGCTAAGGAAAATCAAATTCAAGCAAACCAAGCATCTGATATAGAAAATTAAACAAATCCAACCTTTAAATTACTTCTTGGTAGTTCAGCAGACCTAGTATATATTCCTATTAAAATCTTAACAATTAAATTCACGCATAGATGACGTGGTGAGTATATTTAGTCAGTCCAAGCTTTAGGTAACCTGTTTAGGTTCTGCGTTCCTGATACATGTTGCTATACAAGTAACAACACTTAAGTTGGTTATGCGACAAATGAGACTTTTTAGACTCATTTGTTCCATTAATTGAACTAGAAATAGGACTAGTAGGAATGATCGGTGTTTAGTACCACACTGACGTGACGGTCCGTAAGAACAACCGTCGTCCGAAGTAATAGTAATAATCAACTTATAAATAATTTAATTTTACAACAATTGTGTTTAGTAGTGCATGGACCACAGACCGTCTATCCGTACGAGGACTGTTCGTCGAAGGGACCTTGCTCCGTACGTCCGTATCATGACGCGCTGGTTATTTAATAGACACGCTTAGTGCTTAGTGTGGGCTTAGTGTGGGCCGGACGTGTATGTGTACTGCTGTAAATAAAGCCGAGCCATACGTTACGTAGACAGAAAATACTTTATTGCACACCATAAATACATTGAACTAGTAGAAAAAGGCACAATGTTTTGCTAATCAACCTTGTGATGGATACTTATAGCTTAAAAAAGGGTGATGGTAATAATAATTAGTGGCCCTGTTAGCTGTAGACCTCGCGAACATTTTTCGAAATGACTGAATTATAACTACATATTTTTACGTTTTCAACCCCTTTATCTCCACCATTTTGAAAAAATTCCAAAAACTGAATTGACAAAAAAATTATATATAGTTATAGAATCTGCTCACTAAATTTCCCGAGAATCGGTTGAGAAATGCGACCTGTAGAGGAGAACATCCGTTCAGACGCCGGACATACGAAAGAATTTTTGCCTAAGTTGAAACGGAGACACTCGCTTCGCTCGGTCAATAAATGATTTATGATGAAAATAATGTGTACGTACTAATTTACAGAATAAGAAAAAGATACATAAGTCGATTCTAATACGAAAATATATACAATACAATACTATATAAATAATTTATAATAAAAAATATTGTGGTGGACAATGCACACAACACCATCTAGCCCCAGACTAAGCATAGCTTGTATTATGGTGACTAGATGACTGATAGAATACTTATATATTTTTAAATACAAACTTATGATACTTTGTAACTCCCACACACAGAAAAAACACCTATGTTCATTACACAAATGTTTATCCTGGGAGGGAATCGAACCCTCAAGCAACAGCGCAGAAGGCAGAGCTACTACCAACTTAGCTGGCAGACCAGTCTTATTAAATACAATATAAGATAACCTTAATAAACCACTGTAGACGAGATCTGTGAAGCAGTGGGCTAAGGTCCGGCTGAGACGCAGAAGGTTGCGGGTTCGATTCCCGCCACGGTATAAATGTGAAATGTGAAATGATCTGCAAGTATCTGTCTCGGGTCTGAGTGTTTCTATATATAATATGTATATAAGAAGTGTATTAGTCATGTGGTACCCATAACACAAGCTCTGCTTACTTTGGGACCGGATGATGCTGTGTGAAATGTCTGGGATTATTTATTTATTTACATACGTTGGTCTGTGGAGCACTGAATGATTTACCAAAGGAAGGAACGTACTACGCAAAGTAAATATAGCCGCCGGTATGATCTATTCGTATAACACTTAATATATACATACATAAGATACCTAACAATTTAATTTTGTTTATTTTCAGTAAGATCCAATTAACTGTGTTGCCGTAATAAGGTAAATCACAAACAGACAGACAAACATACAGACAATTTCGATTGAATATTAGTATGGATATGGATTACAGTTAGCTCTCCAAAATCAGCTCTATAATGCATGCAAATTAATTTCAGACTTCACGGTGACTCTGTGAAAATCTTATGCTAACCCTGCTTGAACAAAGGAGGTGCTCATCTGACGTCGCCACAATAGGCGCAGAGCTATTAATTATTTCCCGACAAAAGGCGTTTGTAGGGGGCATGAGATATGTTCTGACTTAGAACAATCATCCACATCATGGTCTACGAAACGAGTTACTGAATATTACACCGCGGACGACCCTACTAACTGTTGTCATGATATCCGTTACGAGCTCGAAGGTAAAGGTAAAGTTAGTATAACAGGTTGCATCGATATATATATAGATAACTCTTTATTACCACACGGAATATTACATTAACAATAACTTAACTTTTTTAAGGCAATACAATGGGTGGCCTTATCGCTAATAGCGATCTCTACCAGGCAACCGTTAGGATGAACTATAAATAAACAGAAAAAGGGCATGTCGGTGTGGTGTATTCATATAATTACATAAGTATTTATATTAGCTGTAAACTTAACTTATATTAGTGTAGCGCATCGATACACTCTATGAGGGCAGATAATACTGAGAGGTTTGTAAACCGAAGAAACTTTTATACGTAACACGATTGTACGTAACAAGCGTAATTTAATTTAAGTAATAATAAATAAATATAGAGTATGCTAGACAATTCACACAGAACCATCTAGTCCCAATCAAATACATTAAATACATACTTATGATACTTCATAACACCCAGAACAAACTCCAGTGAACATTACACAAATAAGACTGGCCTGTCAGCTTAGTTGGTAGTAGCTCTGCCTTCTGCGCTGTAGGTTGAGGGTACAATTCCCTCCCAGGATAAACATTTGTCTGAAGAACATAGGTGTTTGTTATGTGTCTGGGTGTTATAAAGTATCATAAGTATGTTTTTAAAAATATATAAGTATTCTAAATATAATACAAGCTATGCTTAGTTTGGGTTTTGGGACATATAGTGTTGTGGGCATTGTCCAGCAATATTTATTATTTATTTTATTTATATAGGGATCGAACCCACAACCGCAAAAGGCAGAGTTACTAGAAAAAGTAAATAAGTCCTTCATCGGGAAATAACATATCTATAATAAGCTTCCTGAATACAACTAAACTACCTATTAAGAAATTTAAAGCATACATAAAGGGTAGTGGTTTGAAAAAATACTTTTTTTAATTTAGTTATCATAATAAAAAAGTTTACAATAAAAATTGGTAAATATAGCACAAAAAAACCACTAAGGTTTGTAATGTAATGCTACAATAAGTCTACACAATATATTAAATCTAGTGTAAGTACTACTATTAGGCAAGTAGTTAAACTATAACTACCTAACTCGAAATACCTAAGACTACGTAGTTAGTTTCGTAGTAGGTAGTTACTACCTACGTAGTCACTACGTAGGTAGTTACAAGATGGATCATGCAAAAAAGCGCTAGGACCAGGACGAGTTTCTAGTGTGTAAGATGTTTTAAAGTGATCCTTGTGATTGTATTGAATAATGTATCTTTTGACTTTTTGACTTTTGCCTTTTTTGACTACATGGTTACATGGTAGTAACTAATAATAAATGACGAATTAGTAGGTAATTAATAATAATAACCACAAGATGTGCGGGTTTCCTTGACCTTAAAACAAATGACATCTATGGTAAATAATTACTTAGCTGTGCGCAGTTACGGCAAAACATGAGGAGGATTAAGTTCTCATTAATGCGATAAAATAAGATGATTTCGCGATAACCCACAACATAAACTTCAGATAGCTCTTTCAAAAGGCTAATGAGAACTCGTTTGTTTCTATAAAGGATGTGGAACTAAAGAGGCACATTAAACTTTGATTGGGTTTTCATAGTCAGAGGCGGCTGAGAGCGCTGTTAAGTTTAGTGCTCGTACGTATCGGCCTCTCATTGCCGTCCGAGGGCCTTGCACATGAAAATAAAACTGCGAATGTGGGCTGAACTCAGAACGTTGTTAAGGGCATACACTTACTACAATTTACCGACCGCTACACTTTGTACCCCTTTTTACGAAAATTGCGTGGACGGAGGAGTATGAAATTTCGCACACTTATAGTTTATGTTGACAAGAAAAGCAGAATGTTGTTTTTTTTAATTATGCATAAAAAAAACATGAATTATTAATTAATTATGGTCGAATTTTGACCACTAGTAAAGTACGACCACTAGTTAAGTATAATAAGTTTAAAAAAAGCATTATTTCAGTCATCTGGTTCCCATTAGTACAAGCTATGCTTAGTTTGGGCTATTTGATGTCGTGTGGATTGTCCACAAATATGTATGTATATTTGTGAATATACATTAATTAATAGGATTTATTTACAGAAATAAATACAGAAATGTACAAAATAATAAACATTAATATAAAATACATGTGAAACAGTTGAGCTTTCTAAGGACCGTTTAAAACGATCTATAGGTCAACCCAGCGTTCCCAAGGTAGTGGCGGCATTGCCATGTTGGATATTGAGTGCTACCTCAGAATAATTCTAATTTGATAATATATTTGATATACCTGCTTTATGATTTCCTCCTAGCGAGTTGAAGTGGCAGGTCACATATGCAGCAGAATCGATGGCCGTTGGGGCAGACTGGTTCTTGAGTGGAGGCCGCGTGTCGGCAAACGTGGTGTAGGGCGCCCTGTAGCAAGGTGGGGCGATGATATTCGTAAGGCAGCGGGCAAGGATTGGAGGAGGAGAGCTGAAGATCGAGCTAAGTGTGGTGCCATGGGAGAGTCCTATGTCCAGCAGTGGACTCACACGGGCTGATGATGATGATCTCTTACTTAAATAAGTAGGAAATTGTTAGATACTTAAAAGCCCTCATGTGGACTTTCTCCTTAGATACGTTCCTTGAAGCCCCTTTATTTTTACATTAGCACGTAGTTTTTTAGTTTCACATTAGTAGTTCTCGGTCTTAAAGATACAGGAATAGTCCATTTCGTAATTAAAGTTAGCATGACCGCAGACGAATCTGAATTTGGAATATGAGATTTTAATCGCGAGCTTATGCATAGTTATTTTATGTTTGTGAGTCAGTTATAGGATTTTGATATAAATCAAATGAGGTATAAATATAAATAAATATGGGTATAATATACAGATTGGTTTCAGAGAAATAGTGATCTTCATAGAATCAATACTAGGAATAGAAACAAATTATACATCCCTAGGCTTCGAATAGAAAAAGTAAATACGAGTAAGTCCTTTATGGGGAACACGGTGCGCTTTTATAATAAGCTTCCTGAAAATGTAACTAAACTATTATGAAATTTAAAGCATAAATAAAAGGTAATCTTTTCAAGAAAGCGTATTATAAAAGCGCACCATGTTCCCCATAAAGGACTTACTCGTATTTACTTTTTCTAGTCGAAGCCTAGGGATGTATAATTTGTATAATATAAATTACTATATTATTGATAAGAATGCATGGCCTCATGTCGCTATGCCCTCAGACAGTTAACCGACACATTTGATATGTATTATTTTATTATAGTAGTTATTATTATTATTGTATTCGTTTTTTGTAGTTAAGGTAGTTAAGATGGATCTTGGAAAAAAACGCTAGGACCAGGACGAGTTTCTTGCCGGTTCTTCTCGAGCTTGGGTTAGGAGGAATTGGTACTTAAATTCACCTAGTACTACCTTGTCCATCCTTGTGATTGTATTGAATAAAGTATATTTTGACTTTTTTTGGTAACGTTTTTTATTGTGACAAATTGTATTATAAAATGGCATCAATTTTAAAATTCAAAATACCAAATATTATTTAAGAAATTAATGTGGTTATCAAACGTTTGTCATTGAGATAAGACAATGGCATTAATTTAAAAATTTAAGTGAGAAAGCAGTTACCTTAAGATTTCTGCTATGAAAGTTTTGTTGTTCTCAAACCAGCAGCAACAAACCAAAGACGCGAGTTTCTGGAATCATGCAACCGCAAGTCGCAAAAACTAGTTTTCTTATTATATAAAGTTCGATGCTACGCTGACTGGTTCACTGACTCATTGACATCATTGTTCTCCCAGTTCGCGATGAGTTTAAAAGCGGTTATTGGTTATATTCTAACGTTTAACTATGTAGGAGTAGGGGAAACATACGATAATTAAAGAGTGTACAAACATTGCAAATATTTCCAAAATTCATTGACTTACCCTTGATTGATTTAATATTTTTCAAATAGGGAACTAGTGCTAGTTTTTTTCAAGTTATTTCCTGTTTTATTAGTAGTTTTGAGCTAGAGTTATTAACTCGGGTGTGAATAGTTGGAATACAAGCTTTGTGTTTCCTTGTGGTTCGAGCAAAAATAATCCGTAGTTATTTTATATGAAAGGCACCATTTTATATTAAACTAGCTGTTGCCCACGACTTCGTACGCATTTTTTTTAATGAATTGTAGCTTAAATCTTTTCCCAGGATGCAATTTATCTCCTTGCCAAACTAATAGTTTTAAACGAATCACACCCAACACCAATCATTAAAAAGTTCCATACCAACATTCACATCCCATTTTACTCCTTTATGAGGGTTATATTGAAAAATCCTGAAACACATGTCCATTTATTTTGCATTTTAAGTATCCAAACAAAGTTTCAAGTAAATCGCACAACGCGTTAAAAAGTTTCATACATTAGTTTTCACCCTTTTTCACTCTCTTAGGGTTAAATATTAAAAAAATCCCGCCAAAGTGGGTGGTTTTGCTATGAAAGGAAGCTACCTTCCAAATTTCAGCTTTCTAGCTCCAGCGGTTTCGGCTCGGCGATGATGAATCAGTCAGTCAGGTTAAGCTCTTTTATAGGTATATTTAACAAATGACGAACGACAAGATACGACTTTGTGACATACTATAAACAATAAAAACATTGGCAAAATTCTCATCATTATGACACATGCCATTAACGAAGAAGAAGAAGTATTTAGGTAATGTTATTTGTAATGTGATCACAAACTTCCAGAATGTATTGGTATTATACACGCTGCGACTTCGGTGCTATGGAGAGAAGTTTAACATCAGAGACTTTAACATCAGAATCCTCACCGACAGCGCCGCGATATTAAAAGCACTTAACAGGTACTTAACTCTAGACTGACGATACAGTGGCACAACGAACTGGAAGAGGTAAATATGTCAAACAGGGTAACCTTACAGTGGATAAAAAGCCCATAGTGGATCAAGAGGTAACGATCTGCAACTAGCAGGACTGGAGCCAATGGTCCCCATATCCTAAAGCCAAGTCCTGTCATGGATCCGCAAAAGAACGGCTATTATGCATCAAAACCTCTGAACAAACACAATAGAATGTAGACAGTCGAAGGAGGCCCTACCGGAAACAAATCCGAGATACTCCCAGAAGCAACTAAGTCTTAAACCCAACATACCTGATATACCTCCGATATGTCACTGTTTGTTGAGTGTGTCACTGCACACTAAACAAACATCTATTAACATTGGGTGTTACAGACAGCCCATTATGCAGAGGATGCATGAGTACGGACGAGTCAGCCGCACATGTGTTCTTAAAAGTGCAGCAGTGTAGCACCTCAACGTGCTCAGCATCTTGGCACACCCACCAAGAGAGGCCTGCGCCAGGTTCAGTAAGCAGCTGGCTTTCCTAGAGGACGGGTGGCTGGAATATCAGCCTCCACCCGTCACCCGATCCATCAGCGGCCTGATTGCGGAAACACGTCCGCACCCCAATTTCCATGTACTGGCGTAGGTGTAAGTGTAGGTGTAGGTACACTACATAATTTGTTACGAGTAACTGTATTTAATTATTGTTGTTCTGTGCGAGCTACCGTAAGTGCCCGTTTTATTTATGCTATGTACACTACTCAACAAAGTCTAGGGTATATGCACACTAGTTGAACTAACTTGTTAATACCTGTAAAAAAAAAGCTGAAAGAGTATTCAATAAATAATAAATAAATAAATAAGGGTTTGCTAGCAAAAAGTGTTTGCAAAGTGATTTTTGTCATGTATCGATTTTTTTTCTTGTGAAAAACTCTAAGCGTTATGTCACGTCGTCATTTATCGCGGGAAGAGATGCTTAGGGCTGTCGGTATGTTGGAAGCTAGACGGAGTCAACGCGATATTGCAGACGCTGTTAACACACAGCCAAGCGTAGTTTGTTAATTATGGGCACGCTACAGGGCTACAGGAGATGTAGCCGAATGTCACCGAGGAAGATACAGGATCACTATCTAGAGACAAGATCGATTTCTGCAAAATGCTGCAAGAAGGCATCCCCAGATTACAGCTCGCCAGTTGGTAGCAAGACTCCAGTCCCAGCACCAAGTGGTTATCAGTGACCAAACTGAAAGAAAAAATTACATGAAATCGTATATAAGACCGACAATCAGTGGGCACGTGTTCTGTTTGCCGATGAGTCTCGCTTCGGATTTCATCATGATTCAAGGAGAGTGCGTATTTGGCGAGGCCCTGGTCGGCAAAGTCGACTCCAAAATCCTCAGGAAGAGTACTTCCGCCTTAGTAAGGAGTACCTTACTAAGGCGGAACGATCATGGTTCGGGCTGAAATTCGCCTGGGTGAAAGAACTGATCTCGTTTGGATGCGAGGCAATTTAAATGCAGAGCAATACATTGAGCAGGTTGTGCACCCTATGGTCATCCCACACCACCAGCAGTTTGGCCCAGATTTCGTGTTCATGCAGGATAATGCACGCGCACACACCGCAAGGCAGGTGTGATGAATGTGTTCAGAGAGCACAATATCACGGTATTAGAGTGGCCTGCTCAGTCCGTCGATCTCAATCCAATTAAGCATGCATGGGATTTGCTCGGCTTTCAGTAAACTTCCTCAAAATTTGAACACAGAAGAAGAACTGTTTTTCACATCTCTCCAGAATATGGAGCCTTATTCCACAGGCGACAATTGATAACCTAATACTCAGCATGCCACGCCGATGTAGAGCCGTGGCGAATGCCCTAGGAGGTTCAACGGATTACTAAAAAGCTACAAGGAATGTTTTTTCATTTAATTTTCACTAAAGCGTCAGATAGTTTTATTATTTACAGAAAATATTTTTTTTCAGTTTAGGCACTATTTTCGTTTTTTTATTAAACCTTATTTGTTTTACTTGCAAGCTTTTTATTTAATTACAGAACTGGAATCAAGAATAAATTAGGCTTCTATTGATGTATAACATCTAAGACTAAAGAGACTAGACTTCTTTCCTTCCCTATACTTGTTGAGTAGTGTATTATATACCTACTATCTAAAATTGATATTGATATTTATTCGTATTTTGTTCTTCTTTAAACTAAGTTCATATTTAATTCATAAACGACGAACCACAAGAAGAACAATAATATACAATCAACAACCATTTTTTTAAGGTTTACACATTTTGATAAACACGGGTTTTACTCGCCTATTATTCTGTCGATGGAGGCATCGACATTGTTTCGACTTATCTAGATAATGATTCTCAACTATAAGAACAACTCAGAAAAGTTTTAAAAGTGAAATTGTATGTTTTATGTATACTTTTTTTTATCTGATTTATTGTTTATTAGTGTTCGTCTTGCTACCGTATGACGTATCCTCCTTGTTCGTTGCTGTTTAAAAACAAGCGTTATTTCGTACTATGTGAAATAGCACAAAGCTAGGACTATGCCTTTTTGACAAACGCAGACTAGGTTTGGTACAGAGTGGGTACACGTACTTGTAGGTACACATAATTGTTAAAACATTTTTGATGCGGAAACTTTACAACGTGTGGACCTATTTGCTTGAAACTTGATTTGTTTGCCTTATTTACGAAATATATCGGACACGTACGAGTATTAACCTCTCGACTTGCGTTTTATAGAACTTTCCCATAAACAAACTATACTTACTTTCAGACACGGTCTTAGCACACTATCTAAGAAGTGGTAGTCAAACGCTTGGTTTATACTACCTGAGTTTGTAGCTTTGTTTGTAATTTTGCGCGTATGGATCTAGTGGGTTATCTTTAGAACCAATTCTTTAAAAATTAAACAGAATATTTAGTACTAATCCACTAATCTATTCCTAATGAGTTAGACACGATGCAGACGCATGCACCTCCCTCCGGCCCGCAATTGAAAAGCCATGCAATGCGACAGTAAAAAGGTAACGCGGTGTGCGTAACCTTTTTATTAACGCTTTGCCACACATGCAACCTCATTTATAAATAATAATAATGCCAGACATTTCACACAGCAAAATCTGGCCCCAAGTAAGCAGAGCTTGTGTTATGAGTATTATTCCAAGCTTCATGTGACTGCCCTAACATCATTAAGGTAACAGCAACAAAATACCTAGGAATCATGATTGATCAACGTTTGTCCTGGCATGCTCACATTGTACTCCTGATGAATAGAGTACGTAAATTAATCTGGATTTTTTAAATCCAGATCGTTTACGTCATGTAGCATCAAGAAACCTAATAAACCAAATCTACAGATCTCTAGCAGAATCGATTCAATGTTATTGTGTACCAGTCTGGGGAGGAGCTACTAAGACAAAGTTTTTGGAACTAGAAAGAGCAAAGAGGTCTCTATTAAAAGTTATATATTTTAAGCTCTACCGATACCCTACAGATATGCTCTATCAAGATGCTAGTCTTCTATCAGTCAGGAAACTCTGCATTCTAAACGCAGTTCTGAAGTTACACAGAACTCTTGAGTACAACCCCAGAATACTGAATAAGCGGGGGAAAGGCAGAGTAGCTACTCAAGTTACGGCTCCGTCTCAATTTGCGTCGCGACAATATGCCACGCAATCTGCCTACCTCTACAATATTATAAATAAAAAAAAAATATTTACTCTATTAATAATTATAAATGCAAAACTTCCCTTAGTAAAATCACCTGGGCTCTCCTGAATTACCCATGCTCGTGGCAGACCGGTGCTCAGAAGCGCCTAAACACTACACACATATATTATTTGGTTGGGGTTGGGGAAAAAGTCTTTTCGCATTATAGTATGTATGAACTTGTAATAAAATCTCTATTTGTATCTGGCTGTTTTTGGTATAATTAAAAGTTTAAATTTTAAAGAACATAGTTCCAAATTCAAATTAGGAAAATGTGTGATTTTTATTTGTTTTTCGTACTGTCAAGATGAGTGAATCTAATGAAGAAATTCGATACATTTTAAAATTTTACTACAAAAAAGGTAAAAATGCAACGCAAGCCTAGAAAAAATTTTGCAATGTTTATGGATCTAGTGCAGTGTCTGTGAGTGTAGCACAAATTTGGTTTAAGCGTTTTCAATCCGGAAATTTTGATGATAAAGATGCACGTCGCTCTGTTTGCCCTATTACGGATAAAATGGATGCCATTTTTGAAAAAGTGGAGCAAGATCGGCATATCAGTAGTTACGACGTAGCTGAAGAACTGGGAATTGACCACAAAATAGTTTTGGTTCATTTTAAAAAAACTGGGTACACAAAAAAGCTCGATATTTGGGTACCTCACGAGCTCACTGAAAGAAACCTAATGAACCGTGTACTCATTTGTGATTCTTTATTACGACGTAATGAAATCGAACCATTTTTGAAGAAGCTGATAACTGGTGATGAAAAGTGGATCACGTACGACAAGAACGTGCTAAAAAGGTCGTGGTCAAAGGCCGGTCAGGCTTCACAGACTGTGGCGAAACCCGGGTTAACTTGCAACAAGGTGATGCTGTGTGTGTGGTGGCATTGGAAGGGCATTATTCATTATGAGCTGTTAACACCAGGCAGAACCATCGATTCTGAACTCTACTGTGAACAACTGATGAGATTAAATCAAGAAGTTGAGAGAAAGCGGCCGGAATTAATCAACAGAAGGGGTGTGGTTTTTCATCATGATAACGCTAGGCCTCACACATCTTTAGCCACTCAGCAAAAATTAAGAGAGTTTGGCTGGGAGGTGTTAATGCATCCGCCGTATAGTCCTGACCTTGCACCTTCAGATTTTCACCTGTTTCGGTCTCTTCAGAATTCTTTAGGCAGTATCAGGTTAACATCACGAGAGGACTGCCAAAACCACTTGTCGCGGTATTTTATCAGAAGTCCTAAAATTTCTATAGCAATGGGATCATGTCCCTACCTACAAGATGGCTAAAACTTATCGAACAAAATGATGCCTACATACTTTAGTTAAATGTAAATAAACTATATTAAAAAATGTTTTGAATTTTCTTAAAAAATGCGAAGAAACTTTTTCCCCAACCTGTTATGTATGTACACACAATCAATGTAAATGAACATACATAACTTAACTTACTTTATAAATTATATAAAGTACCACTAATTTATGTAACTAACATTAATTTAATTTAACCTTCATTTTGTTTTATATTATTTATTTGCTTAACTTAATTTAATGTATATAATAGTACTACGGAAGAGCGAGACCCTCTAACACAGGTATATAATATACTTACAAGACGATCCCACACCCATGAAATGTATCATATATTAAGTTTTAAGAAATAAATATTTTGTATTTGTATTGTATTTGAGTATCACATGACTGAAGTACATACTTAAGTATATAATTTTATTTTTTTTGTAAATATGTACATACACTTGAGAGCAATATAATTGCACATGCATGATTTAAAAAATAATAGTAATAATAATACTTATGACTATAAAATAAATAAATAAATAATCCCGGACATTTCACACAACATCATCTGGCTCCAAAGTAAGTCATGACTGATATAATACTTATATAAGTACTTATTTTGTAAATACATACATATTATACATAGAAACACCCAGACACGAGACAAATACTTATAGATCGTACATAAATTGGTCCCGCGGCGGGAATCGAACCCGCAACCTTCTGAGTCTCAGCCGGACCTTGGCCCACTGCGCCACAGAGGTCGTCAAATATATAAATATTTAATTGCTGTGTGATGCTAAAAATTGTTGCAATTTGTTGACATTGGATTGTCTAAGATACAACAATACTTTAACGCCACGCTAGCTAAATATTTGGTTATAGGGTAACTCTCTTTTTTTTCATCACATATTTAGCAGGAGGGGCATTTATGTATGCTCTGTACTTGCCATTGAATAAATATGGCAACAGATTTAAACAACTCATTAGCTAAAGAGGATTACAAGAAAGACTAAGTGTATAAACATTTGTTGAATTTGAATGTGATGTGCTTCGCATACATAGCGCATGA
The DNA here is from genome assembly GCA_948098915.1 of Lampropteryx suffumata. Classification (NCBI taxonomy): domain Eukaryota; kingdom Metazoa; phylum Arthropoda; class Insecta; order Lepidoptera; family Geometridae; genus Lampropteryx; species Lampropteryx suffumata. The sequence continues at coordinate 9,184,839 of OX402563.1, forward strand.
ACTGTGTTAACATAAAATATACAAAAAGCCGAGTTTGAGATGTTATTTAAACGGTTATATTTTTCAAGTATTTGACGTGATAACGTCTTATCGATCGATTTAAATCGATTAACGCTGCAAGCACGAAAAAGCATGACTCATTGTCACGTTCCGCCTGAGCCGAGCGTGCAAGCGAAAGCGGGGTACAAGCGATAAAGAGGCACGATTGGTTCATCAATGTTTTCTTATGATGTATTCTTATTTCTTATTACGTAAAATTATCGTCCGTAAACCGACTTTACAGACAACCATTTTTTACTTAGTAAAAATTTTGTTCAGCTATCAGCGCCAGTTTCTCAAAACTTTTTATGTTACTTTATGAAATGCTGATCAAAGCGTAGTACTTCACAAAAATATAAAGTCAGTGAAAAGAGAAAAGCATAAGCATAAAAATGCTAACAAATACTCGTATATGTAAAAAAATATTAAGGGCATGTTTACACAGACTGCTGCTCACTTCGCACGATTCAGTTACATAATTATATTAGTCGTTTACGGAAATAAAACTCAATATTATTAAATTAGAAGGTAAAAAGGGTGACTGGCTTCCCCACCTTAGCAGTGCGTTATCTTTAATAGAGTTCCCTGACTGCATAACACTGACTAGTCACTTAGTATGTAAGACGTTTCAAAGTGATCCTTGTGATTGTATTAATAATAATACCGGGCATTTCACACAGCATCATCTGGCCCCAAAGTAAGCAGAGCTTGTGTTATGGGTACCACATGACTGATATACTACTTAAATATTTTGTTTTCCTTGTAATTACGTAACTGTAAATACATACAACACAAGCTCTGCTTACTTTGGGGTCAGATGATACTGTGTGAAATGTCCGGTATTATTTCTTATTTTTTAATTTTTTAATTTTTATTCCTTTTCTTATTGTTGCTCACCCGAAATACAGACATTAACTTTATAGTAAAAAGACTAGTTCAGTTAGTTGTAGTACGACTTAAGGTCGTACCATCTCTATTCTTTGACATAAGAATTACAAGGACAGAGTAAACTCCAAGCAAACTTATTAAGTAGGACTTGCGGTGGTCACATAATGATACAACGTTCAAATAACCATCATAAAAAGTTAAAATTCATAAACACAGTCTCCCTTCAAGGCGGGAACTCGTAGCGTAGCGTTTTGTTTTACGACGCTATAATACCAAGTCCACAATAACATAACCAATTTATTATTTTCACACAAAACAGCTACAAACTTTCACTATATCGTGCTGTTGATGGCGTTTTTATATCGGCTTAGATTCGATCAAAACGTGGAATTTTCGGCGAAATTCGGCTTATTGGATATAAATCCGGGATAAAATGGGATCATACCTATAGAGGTAACCTCTGCCAAGCCATCTACGAGCATTCCCATGCAGATATTGTATCGATGAAAAATGCAGAAAAAAATTGAAGGGGAATATTGTAGAAGATTTTTGTAAAATCTGAAGATTTGCACACCTTATAGGAACCAATGTATTAGTGCCATTATTACTTTTTGTCGTCTTTTGATTTGATATCATATATAAGTAACTAGCGTACCGCCCCGGCTTCGCTCGGATGCAATGCTGATACTAAGTATACTACAGAATGTCTAATGTCATTAGAAACCTTTAAAAATATCAGTGTTTTTTTACTATATTATACATGTATTATACATATAAACCTTCCTCTTGAATCTATCTATTAAAAAAAACCGCATACAAATCCGTTGCGTAGTTTTAAAGATCTAAGCATACATATGGGCAGACAGACAGCGAGAAGCGACATTGTTTTATACTATGTAGTGATATGTAGATACTTTAGCTAGATACTGTATATTATACTATACCACAGTAGCTACTTATATATTTTTTAATCTTTTAATGAAGCCTGCACGAGTTTGATCAATGCTAGATAATGTTAAAATAATCTTCTTAATTATATATTAAAATAAAATAAAAATATTATGTGATTAGAAATTATTTACGCCCAAATTAAATGAACAATCACGTTCGCTTTTCGGTAATTAGGTACGATGAATCCATACTTTCATCAACCAAAATTCACTAATTTACTTTGCAGAATTAATTTTCTCTTCGGTCTAATAGGTAAACGCTGGTGTTGAGTTTTTGGGAATGGAAAATAAACCTCAGTCATATAGAGCTATAAATACACTGTAGAGGTTTTGTTGGCCTCTCATCTATACTAATATTATAATTGCGAAAGTGTCTCTGTCTGTCTGTTTGTTTTCACGACTAAACGGCTGTATGGATATGAATGAAATTTGGTAAAGAGATGTATTGCAGTTGGGAGAGGGACATAGGCTATTTTTTGTCTCAATAAACAACCTTGAAGAGGGTAAAATAGGGGATGAAAGTTTGTTTAGGTAACTCATGCTTCCTTAAGTTGAATATTCATATTTAGGCTTTTAGTAAGAAAGTCTATACAAATATTATAAATGCGAAAGTAACTCTGTCTGTCTGTTACGTTTTCACGCCTAAACCGCAGACCAGATTTCGATGAATTTTGGAATAGATATAGCTGGGACCTTGGAAAAGGACATAGGCTACTTTTTATGGAGGTACCACGCGTGCAAAGCCGCGGGCTAGTAGTTTATAAATAACTGTCTTTAGAAATCCTTTCTGAATAAGTTTTATAATGTTTTTAGATATATTATGTGTCTGGGTGTTATAAAGTATTATATACATGTATTTAAAAATATATAATTAGTCTATCAATCATCTGGTCACCATAATACAAGCTATGCTTAGTTTGGGGCTAGATGGTCTTGTGTGCCTTGTCGACCAATATTTATTTATTTATTATATAAATATTATATGACCTGAGCGGCAAACACGGGTATTATGCATGTTTGCCGGCTAGGTTATATAATAACGGTAACCCGTTACCTATGGGCACTTACAATATAACAGGTAACAAACACGTGTTGCCAACCCTAGACATATTCTATATGTATGATTATATGGTATTTTTCTTATTATGTTATCATCACACATAATATTTGTCAATGACATAGGTGTAGCACGTATGTGTGGGTGGAAGACTTCAAAACGGAGACCATAATGTTTTGCAGACTAAAACGTGAGCCCGATATTGTTTTTAAGGTTTTGAAGTCCTCAAAGAACCCTTATAGTTTCGCTATGTCCGTCTGTCTATCCGTTTGTCCGCACTATTTTGCACGGTAACACGTTTTAGTGACCTCCATAAAGTTATCAAATAAAAACATAAAAAAACATATTTTAAGGATACCTACCCTATATGTAAAGTGGGGCTGGTTTTTTAAATATCCTATCCCATGGTGTGGCATATCATTGGATAGCTTTTTCTAAGATACTACGAAGTTGCTTAAACAGTTTACCGATGCAGATATTCTTTTAATATTAATATTTAAAGTGGCTATTTTTGATATAGACCAGTGTAATAATAATAATAATAAATAATAAATACTGGTGAACAATGTATACAACACCATCTAGCCCCAAACTAAGCATAGCTTGTATTATGGTGACCATATGACTACTTAGAATACTACTGAGAATACTTAGATATTTTTAAATACATACTTATGGTACTTTATAACACCTAGACACAGAATAAACACCCAAGTTTGTCACACAAATGTTTATCCTGGGAGGGAATCGAACCCTCAACTTACAGCGCAGAAGGCAGAGCTACTACCAACTGAGCTGACAGGCCAGTCAGTCAATACCGGCTTAACTGATGTTTACAGAAACCCAAAATATTAGACACAAAATAGTTGAATATATATTGAAATTTCAAGAAAAATTATCACGGATAGTACGGCTTTATTAGATTTTGAGTAACGTCCCAAATAATGTTTTTTTTCTATAATTTTTTTTAATCAGATGGTGCTGAATTGGTTTAGGATTTATGTCTAACTAGCAACCCGCCCCGGCTTCGCACGGGTGATAAAATACATACATACATATAATACAGATATACCATCGCTGACTTTTTAGTAGACCTTTTTAAGGTGTACATTACTGTAGTACGTTATTTTGATCTATTTCGTAGGATTCAGCCAGCGTTTGAATGTAAGCGCAAAAAAATGTGTATATTTACGACATCACATTAGAAACCACTAAAATTGACAGTGTTTCTCTACTATATTATGCATGTGTTATACATATAAACCTTCCTCTTAAATCAGTCTATCTATTAAAAAACCGCTTCAAAATCCGTTGCGTAGTTTTAAAGATCTAAGCATACATAAGGACAGACAGGCAGCGGGAAGCTACTTTGTTTTATACTATGTAGTGATGGTTAGGCCATTAGACATTCTTAACCTTAATGACTTCGGAAGCGATCACTGTGCGCGGTCACATCGTGGTCGCGGCCAATATTTATTTTCGATATAGAGTCAATCTGACCATGGCAATAAATCAAAATAACTGTAAATACTCGTACATAGTGATTAAGCTTTTCGCAGTCGGTAATAGTAACTACGATCCACATGTAAGCGGGCTTGTTTGCTGGCAGCCCAGCCTCCGGCCAAACCGAATTATCACTCCGAACGACCCACGGCCTTCCGATGTTAATTGTTCGTTCAAATAATCATTATGGGGGACTGTATTTACGTAGCAGATTCAAAAACATTCCATTCGGCAGGCAATTATGTAGCTCGCATTTTATTTTATCAAGTGTAAAGATTCTGAGAAGTTTCGAGTGTCGTAATTTTTGGACGTTTCGCTGGAAAATTGAATCACCTTAATAATTTATGCGAGAGTTTATTGTGTTTTACAAATTCAAGTTTTTTACTGTGTGTGCCTTGATTCGCTTCATTCAGGATCATTTCGTTAGGTGAACCTAATTCTATTTTTTCTCAATGACATTTATTAATAAGGAGTTTAATAATGATCTAAGGTTTATTAACTTATTATTTGTATTAAACAGGAATATTGTATTATTTAATCTGCTTTGTATTGCTAACATCCACAGGCTATGTTAGCCATTTCCAACTGTAGCTACTGGTAGACAATCAAGCATAAATTGCCTTCTTAGTGTTTTTAACCGTCTTCAAAAAAGGAGGTTCACAATTTATTTTTTTATAAATATTTATTACTCCGTCCTTCGTACATACTTTGCGGCTAGTCCCATAGGAATTTCTTCAAAATCTAATCAGTACCTAGTTAGATTTTTTTATAGCTGGAAAAAATTTCATCCAAGTAAACAAAATTTCGAATCTTGCTTTCCTGTGACTTTACAGTAGGTAGTACTTAAAAACTTTTTAACCGTCTTCAAAAAAAGAAGGAGGTTCTCAATTCGGTTGTATTTTTATGGTTCAAATTTCATTTAATGAATTCGGTTTTCATTTTAGTTTTAAACGTAACTATATTAAAAATATTAAAAAATTAAGCATACTTACGACATTGACCTCCCGGAAGGTAGACATTTTATGATCCTGTTTACCATTTAAAACTATAACGTATCCTTTCAACCTTGATTCAACAAATCGATGAAAGAAAATGATCACAGCATTATTTTTGTGATACATCGAGCAGAAAGCGAACAATACCCTGATTCGTTGTAGACGTCGACAGCCGTAGACCACGGAACGGCTTACGGGCTGCACTCGTATCTCCGCGGTGGCTTTTGAAGACAAAAACAAATGGAAGTATTACTGGAGACAATCTACATTTAAATAGATCTTTTTCCTCAATTCGTGCCGAGTTTGGTGATAGGTATCGCACTCCCCGATTTATTTCAGGACATTTACATTTCGCCGCTTTTTTGTAGACGCAGTTGTGCAGCATCCATCAACTTGTCATCGGTGCTTGTGTTCATTATTTTAAGTTATTGGAAATGTAAGTGGACCTGTAACTGACTGATTGGGGTAGGACCATTCGTAGGTTCAGTGAGAAGTAATGAACAATGTTTATAACTAGTTAAGCTTGTAAAAAACTATTTCTAGCTTCTAAAAAAGGAATGAAAATGTCTGTGGTATGAGTATGTTTCTTAGATGTGAAGTCGCTCTAAGCTGGGTGTCGCCATTAGCGATTTCACGGCGTTATTAATTATTCCACCAGAGAATGGAGGGAAGACAAAAGACGTCTGCAGATAATGGAAGCGAGACTTCCTGGATGTGGCTGTGAACCTTCGACGTAAGATTCCAAATATAGTTAGGAGACCTAGCACTAATGGATATTGATTATTGAGACATCGTAATGCGCAAGAAACTCTAAGAAGGATATCTAATCTAGATGGTTTATACAGTGCACAGCAGAACTTTTTACTCACATATACAGGGTCTACAGTAAACTAACACGCAGTCAACGAAGTCAAACACTGATGATATTTTGGACAAAAATTATGATTAATTGTTACGTCATCGATAAAAACTATTTAGTGGTGGTTCAATATAAAAGAAGAGCCGGGTAACATTAAGGTGTCTATGTCAATCACATGAGATACAAAATGCAATGATTCATGACTCTTCTTTATTAAATAGGCTAAGGAGTCTCGTGCTACATAAATACGTAATACCTTGGTAATGTAAATGAAGAAATTTTTCAACAGCGCGGCCGCATTCCGTCCATTTGCAACCAAATTGCATTTTGTTCCGTTGTAATGAAGGTAGTTACTATAACTCTGCAAGGCTACAGCTACATCGCTGTATAAATCGCTTACCGGCGATTCTGAAGCGATTTTGATGGAACTCAACTCCCGATATTTTATCTGTAAAAAAAAACAAAGATGTAAAAAAAACAATAAAATTACAAAGACCAGGCATAAGGCACCTATTTTCCATATAAAAGATATAAATAAACGGCGACCACTGTGACTCCAGGTAAAGTAGGTAGATAGATAGATAGATAACTAAAGGCATTTATTTGCTACAAAAACACACATAAATAAAACAACAAAAGAAAAAGAAGGAATTTAAGTTGATAGATACAAACAAAAACATTACGAAAAATTTAAAAAAGCTTAAAACAAAATATTCACATAAGTGTCTTATTAACCCACGTGTGTGTTGCAGCCAGACAAAAAGGTATCAAATTTTAGCAAAATGGCAAAGTCAAAGAATCACACAAATCATAACCAAAGCCGGAAAGCCCACAGGAACGGCATCAAAAAACCCACAAGTTCAGGCATGAATCTACACATACCAAGTGTATGGTGGTGTAAGTGGACCCCAAGTTCCTCAAGAGCAAAACCTCTGGTTTTTGCAAAAAGGGAAACCTAAAGAAAGAGAAGCAGGTTGCAAATGCCGTAGAAAGGAAAGCCACCCGTGACGCCAAGGCCAAGAAATGAACATTTAGTTTGTAAGATAAAAAATAAAAATAAATAAATAAATAAAATAAAAATCGCTCAGCGCATAATTTTACTCAAAGAGCAAACACTGGTTTTCAGCTTTCAGCGAGTAGATTACTGAGTCGTTCGATTTACGGTGCGGGATAATTATTATATAATCTGTTAATAATTATTGTCGAGCTAGGTTTGCGTAGTTTCTGTTATGATAACCACGACACAGGTTTCTTTTTGGTGGGATTGTTTTGTGTGATTCAAAGGTGCTCAATTAAAATGTAAAGGTGGTGAAGAATATAGTATAAAACAATAACAGGACTATATTGCCATTACGTACCATATTTCGTTGAGCTGCTGGTTGATTGTCCCTTGAACTGGAGTCATATAGTGTTTATATCAATGATTTTACAAGAGTAGATAATTGTTACTAGCGCGCCCGAGTTGAAGATTCATAAAAGACCCATCTGACCTCTCTCGCTCACAGTTCATGCCAAACAAGTCGATGAATGTGACGTTATGACCGTCGAGCCGAAATTGAACAAAAATAAATAAAATGCCGTCGTGTGTGTTTCGGAAGTGCACAAACTATCAAAGAAAAAAAAATAAAGCTCAAGGGATCTCATATCACGCGTAAGTACAACTTATTTTGATTTTTACTACATAGTATAAGTTAACTTAAAAATTTTCGTAACGAAAACACGTGCTCAGTAAAGAAAAGGGATAGCAATTTCATTAAATCACGCGTATGATAAGGATGGCGGCATAGATCTGGCGGAATGATCTTTTAGATTAGATGCGACGTCGTCGTAGGTATTGACGGATATTTTAGACGGACGAATTATAGTGCCAACACAGTAGTAGTGTATATGATTATTTTATATAACGTCGTATTGAGTGGAATCGACTGAGAATTGATAGTATATTATGTGAATTGTGAACTCGGAGCGCGTATGTAAGGCGGGACGTGATTATAGGGTTGCAGCTGCATAATATAAACTATTATCAATTATAGAACTTTTCAAACTTTCACTCAGATAACATAATTACGAGTATTACTTTAAAACGGGTGTTCATCTCGTTTACCTTTTTTTGTCGTTACCTACCTACTTTTCTTCTGTACCAATGTCCGTACTGTTCGATTAAAAATCATAATCTGTGTATCCACGGCGACAATCGAAGCGCAATTGGGTACAGATAGCTATCTCTCTTACTCTTGTGTTTTCCGTATCAGTCGATCGTTCATTAGTGAAACAAGTGAACATGATTGTAGTTTGTACTTTGTATATTTATCTATATGCAACTGCGACTATTTTCAAACGCAATTTACTAGGAACGTAACATATCTCTAATCTTGTAAAATCATTTTATTTTATATGGAATGGAATGAGCTAGCTCTTCAGCGCCCTGAGTTGTGGCTATTAATACCGATCGCGTTTCGTGACTGTAATACGGCTTAATATTACTGTTGAACTGTTCATTTACCGACATTTAAAATGCTGCCTGCAACTGTTATTTTATAACTGTCGCTTTTATAATTTTAATAATAATATGTATATTTTTAAATGCTTTAATTTAATACAATCTGTTACGAATGATTTTAATGTGTATAAGTTTAACTAAGGACTTATTTTGTGTGTTCTATAATTGTACATCATATCAAATGCAGTTGTTACCTAGTAGAATGCTTACAAATAGTTGAATAATCTAATAATCTAATGTACTTCATCAAAATATTTAATCGCAAAGAAGCACATCACATTATAATGTTTGTCCTGCATTCGGAAAATATTTTAAAATCCCATCGTCAACTACGTAACCTTGTTTAAAGTAACGAAAACTCTTGGAAAGCTCTTAACCAGCGTTGAAAACATAAACCGGGCACACGGGCGCATTTTATAAAGTTAAAGGAAACTCGATTAAAGAAGCAGTCGAAGTAAGTTGGCAATGAGAGGCAAGTTTGAGCGGATGCCATGCCGGCTGATTGAATTGTACTCAACTCAACGTTACATCGCATGACTTGCACTACATTGCGCGTTAAACGTAAAACTCATAATAAAACTTCACTGCTTGAAAGAGATTGAATGATCCACGCCACGAATTTACACATTTGTAGAGAGTAATGGTGAGTCAGCAGTGAAACAAGTTAGCGATACGATGGCACCTTGCAATAATAGCCTGAATAGTTATAAACATTGCGTACCCAATGCAATCCAATAAGCATGTGCTCCCAGGACTCTCAGGCAAGCCATGGTGCCTGCGATGACAGCGTGGGCAAAGCTTAGTACTTGTGTTATATCGAAAATAAATTGTAAATACATTGTGGATAAAAGTGATTATATGTTTTCTCTCTTTTTAATCGTACTAGGCTGTTTCATTAAGATTATTATATAGACACTATAAATATATAACCGCTCTAGATTACATAACTCGTGACAAAATCAAATCTCTAGTTCGCTTGGTTTTATTGTAATGAAAATTAGTGGTTGATACGGTAATACATATGAGTGTCCTCTACAAAGTTATGAAAACATTGATAAAATTATTTATTTAAGGTAAACATTTTAGGTAATGTTGATTTTGTTTTGTTAATGTTTTTATTTTACTATCCCATTGGCCTCAATTCTGTTGGCATCAACCTAACTAATTTTAGCTAAAATTAGGTTTAGAAGTGACCAAATGAAACTTGGTATTCTGCTGTTACCAACTTTTCCTAATTTAATTTTATCTAATTTAATTAAGCGTTCCTAATTTAGTTAGATGGTACCAACCGAATAGGTTTTACAAATGCTATGACTAACTAAAATATATTTTAGACAATTTTAATTTTAGATTTTCCGATTTTCTTCCTAATTTTAGAAATGAACCAACCAAATTGCGACCATTGTTTGGCACATCTTTCTAGATAGGTGTTTCAAATAGATTATGAGGTTTCATTAACAGTTTTTCGAACTATAGGTCATGCTTACCTAACCTTATTGAACTCACTACTCATACTATCGGAAACCTTCTCTGTAATTATTTACGCTAATATCTCTACCATAACACAAATATATGTATCATAAGTTTATTTTTACCTGTAGTGTATTTAGTAGGGGTTAGCTTAAGTTATTATTTTTTTTACTAATTGAGACTGGTTTCGCAGATATCGCAGTATGGTTTCCATTACTGTTGCTACTGTTACATTTACGTAATAACCCTGCCGGACAAAGGTTTTTGAACAATTAGGTCCTTGCCAACCCTATTTTAATGAGCACGTGTATTAATTCTGCATATTGAATGCCACTCCCACATGTCTTGCAGACAGGTTACATGAACCGCCGCGCCCCGGGAATACATTGACTAACACATGACTAATTTAGATTAGTATTAAATTGTACCTGTGTAATGCGCCGCCGCTAGGCCATTACACGAGTAGTATAGATAGTGTGCATAGATTGTAATTGATCATACGGCGGATGGTAGAGACGTACTCGGGCTAGACTAACCGAAGCTCGAATCAGAATTTATATTTTTTACAATCAAAAAGTGTGGGCCGCCTTTTGAGCTTATAATAATTTTTGCGCTTGTTGTTTTGATCTTTGCGTGAAACTCATTAAGGAAAGAGCTTGGATTCAATACTCCACTGAATGTCTACCTGGGTAGTCTTTTAAATTCAGTATATGGTTACATAAAAGTATAACCAAAGATATAAATACTTATTCGTCTATGATAAATAGGTGTTAAACTAGTATAGCAGGCAACCCTGGTGCGATTTCCCGCACTTCATCACCCCCCGCCGCCGCTTCGTCTTAGAACCTGCGCCCGCGCCTGCGCGAGCGCTTGCGTGGCGGCGCTGTGGTCGCCCGCGCGCTCTCTCGCTAGCGAACGTCCATTTTGTTATAATATATATCTAGATCTTATTTCTATTCATATTATTGTATATCCTGTCAAACTTGTTGTGCCATCAACCAATCTGGATTATACGCCATTTTACCCCATACAACCCGTCTTTGAACTTCGCCCTACTCAATCCATTACTAGGTTTATAAAAGGTTCTGCGACATATGCGAATCTGAGTTATACGGGTATACCTACATAAGGTATACTCATATATCTCAGAGTCGTATAATTGCTTCCACTATAATGTTGTACAGTTTAAGGTAACTAACCATTTGACCCTGGTCTTCAGATTTAGACCTGAACTTTGGCAAAGCCGCAAGCAACTTCTGCCTGACACCAGTAGGTTGTCCTTACTGAGTTCGGCGCACGACTTCAATTAATTACCCGTGTCCAAATGTTAAGCTGCCCGATGCACACTGCACAATAGGCCACACAAAACATGAACAGGTGAATTTACCAACACCGAAATAATATTCCATTACCGAAGTTTGGGTAAATTGCTCGTGAAATCGATGATTGAATATGTCACTGAAATCCGTATTGCGGATGTTTCCGACAAACAAATAGCTAGTAATCAATCGTATTATTTGACTGTCGTCGTCCATTATGTCGGAGTAAATGAATGCAAAATATTTGGGGTATGTACAAATGGTTTTATGTCTTTTGTAATTTAATAAGTGGATGTAATATTTGCGCGATAAGCTTACCTAAATTGTTTAAAATTACTTTGCACATTAATTGCACAAGGGTGGCAATTCGGTTGTTTCATTTCTAAAATTAGGAATTGTCTAAAATATATTTTAGTTAGTAGCATAGCATAGTATAGCATTTGTAAATTAGGAACGCTTAATTAAATTAGGATAAGTTGGTAACAGAAGAATATCAAAGTTTCATTTCACATTCTAAACCTAATTTTAGCTAAAATTAGTTAGGTTGGTGCTAACAGAATTGAGGCCAATAGTTCAAAATAGGTTTTAATTCACATAACGATGAGCTTACGAGAGTGCTACTGACTGTGTAGTTAGATAGCACATTAACGTTTGCATTGTGTGTGTTAAAATAAATGATCTATTCATATTGTGAAGATGGTATGTCCCTGTGACTGCCGTTTATTACTGTGTACCTACATAATATTGTACTTGTAGGTCTGCTACAATAATTACTATTGTTATTTAATAATTACGACGAATGTGAGTGCCTAGACAAACCTTCTCAGGTATGAAGGTAAAATAGCTACAGAAATATTTGTATAGTTTAAGTGTTTTGAATAAAAAAAAAAGGTATCTATTAAGGGTAACAAAACTTATAGACCTACCTACATGATCAAAGCAAATACCACATACCATTCAATAATCTTAAATTATCCAGTTGAAACACAAATATCATTCATTAAGTTAGATTAGGTATGTACAACTACAGTAGGTAACTAATATTATTGTCTATATGTTCAATTGTTAAACATGTCTATTTATTTGTTAACAAATCAAAATCTCCAAACCCCTCTCCACTTTGGCTTTGATGTTATTCCTAAATAATGTTATTTATATTTTCTCTGAGATACCAAGGCATTGACGTAGGGGCTCAATCGCTAAAGGCCTCTGAGAGGTTTGTTTTGTTTACTTTATCAAAGGATCGTTTCCATAACCGATTCAATTTTATCTTTATAATATCCCACCAATTATAGATTATTCGTTTAAAATGAGAAAGTTACGAGGAACATTTGTCATTCCTCGAATGGTTAGTGGTACGTAAGAATCGAAATGCTGAACAAGGTTATATAATTTATAATCCCTGTCGCAACTTCTTGAAATGTAAATTCTCAGTTTTATGATGTTCCACTTGGAGGCGGCCATTGACCCGTAATTTGCCAGATGTTTCGTCTCATCACAGTCTTTATTGAATAAAAAGTTTCAACGAGCTTATACCCCCATAATGTGCGCATCCGACTCTTCATTATGTTGTTGGCTGATCGCTGGTTATCTTGCTGCCATATTTTCGTAGTATTACTGTGCAGCCCCAGTAGCATGTTAAGCCAGATTCCTATAAAATACAATCTGTTAGTAACACTAAGATGTTTCCCTAAAAATAATAATAATAGTATAATAAATAACGCCGGATATTTAACACAGCGTCGTCATCTTGCCTGAGCTTTTGTTATGCGTACCACATGACTGATATACTACTTATACACTTTTTTGTAATTACATAGGTACTTATTAGGAAAATACCCAGACTCTAGACAAATACTTGCAGGTCATACACACATTTTTTCCGCGGCTGTAATCGAACCTGGAACCTTCTGCGACTAAGGCAGGCCTTCATGTACTGCACACTTTTCTATGAAAATCAGAAGGACCGTTTCCTTGTTATAAAATATTTACTTGCTTCCATATTATAGAGTTGATTAAGACATAGACATAGACATTTGTTTATTTACCGAATAAGCACACATACACATCAATAATAATAATATTAGGTAAAAAGGAAGTAACGCATTAAAAAGTAAAAGGAGAAAAGACATTTAAAAAGCTTAAAATTATTCTGCGTACTTAATCTACCTAACAGTGCTATGTGCTACAGCAGAAAAAGATCTCGACTCAGCGTTATGCTTCCCTGTCACTCAATCTTACGAAACGCAATAATAAAATAAAATAAATATATTAACAAAATGTACATAAACGAAATGGTTATTATGCCTAACTACATATACCAACTCAAAAAAATAACAATACAATATATATACGCAATATCCACTACAATTTTCAACTAACGCGTAACATACAAATTCTGTTCCCATCCAACTCGAGATTATATATAGAGATAAAGATGGGTTGATGTCAGTTCCAGTCTAAATATACTTTTCAGACACAATTCAAACGTCTTACCAAACATAAACTAGCAAAATGAGGATTTGACTAGTATTTACAAAATTTTGAACTGAAGCAATGTTTTCTCCTGCTCGTTACTAGTGAAAAACTAACGATGTCTAGGCGACCGACCTACAGGGGCGTGTATCTCAAGTGGCATGGTAGGTGGCATGTGTAAACGTGTCTCGGAGCGCGTCAAATGACGTGGAACTGATGCCGTCTAACGATTTCTGCGCCTTTTACCGACAACACCTACAGAATTATTTATGCCTCGCTATGCACCATGGATTTTCAGCTCGAGATGAGGCGCTTCAAGTATACGAATATCTCGTCTAAATATTACATCGTACGAAGATTGAACCATCACATTTTAAACTAACAAAATGGTTTATTGTTTGTTTTGCCTATGCTATTATGACCTACTGATATTATAATTGCGAAAGTGGATGTCAATATGTTTGTTTGTGATTTCATCACGCTGCAACTGTTGAGCAGATTTTTTATGAAACTTGGTATATAATGACTTACAAAACATATATGCTTCAAACCGACTTCAAAAAAAGAGGAGGTTCTCAATTCGTCGGAATTTATGTTCACCGATTACTCAAGGACGCCTAAACCGATTTGGAAAATTATTTTTATGTTTCAAAAGGTGTACTTCCAGGTGGTCCCATTTAAATTTCATCGAAATCGGTCGAGCAGTTTTTAAAAAATCAACAAAAATCTAAAAACTGAATAAGTACATCGATGATATTTTTAACCGACTTTATCAAAAAGGAGGTGGGTCTCAATTCGTCGGAATCTTTTTATGTATGTTCACCGATTACTCGAAAACGGCTGAACCGATTTGGAAAATTCTTTTTTGTTTGAAAGGGTTACTACACAGGTGGTCCCATTTAAATTTTATCAAAATCGATTGAGCTGAAAAATCAATAAAAATCTAAAAATTGTATACATCGATGATGTTTTTATGTACCTTGCTGTCTCATTGGAGCGGTGCGTTTATTTGGCCTACCCATGTTATGTATATACAAAATACATCTACTTTCGACTAAAAATGTATTAAAGGCACAAATTTCATTCAATAAAGTCGGTTTCATTTTAGTTTATAAAACGTAATTACTCATATATATGAAGTTGGTTGTTTTTTAGTTTTTAAAACGTAATTATGGTTCTACGCATTTGAAGCCGCGGGAAAAAGCAAGTAATCAATAAAAACTATACAGAACCTACCAAGGTTTATGAAGAGGTATAGTATAAACTAGGCTAGGTATAGTATAACTGAAGATTATGTAGAAATTAATCATGTTGTTCTTTTTTAGAATTTTTAAACATATTCTAAAAAAGTATGACACAAAAATATATTGAAGCTGAATTTTCTACAGCAAGCGGTATATAAATCTGCAGAATCGTTCAAAGTTATCAAAGATTAACCCGAAGTTAATGCTGTGCGAAAATGTCGAATTAGGTAATAACATATCGATAAGAAAAAGCGTAGTCAGCATAAATTGGTGCTGAGTCTCCACTGAGGCGCGAACACATTAACGGTCCGCCACCGACATATATTAGGAACGTTTTCTTATCCACGAGTGCTCGCTCCGGGGCGACCCGCGCAAATGATGCGGAAAAAATGCGGGATGATGCTCTCTTGATCACAGAATAGCGCGACAACACCTGCCAATAACACATACTCGTGTCTGTCTTCTACTGTAACTTGACTGTTTCTTATGTACTCAGAATAATGCAAATAAAACTGTAGTGTAGGTCTTCGAACATAAATGATTGAAAGTGGAGGTTGATAATCCATACTTAAATTTAAAAGTGGCTGTTTAAAATAAATAATTAAATAAATAAATATTGCTGAACAATGCACACAACACCATCTAGTCCCAAACTAAGCATAGCTTGTATTATGGTGACTAGATGATTGACAGAATACTTATATATTTTTAAATACATACTTATGATACTTTATAACACCCAGACACAGAACAATCACCTATGTTCTTCATTCAAATGTTTATCCTGGGAGGGAATCGAACCCTCAACCTACAGCGCAGAAGGCAGAGCTACTACCAACTGAGCTGACAGGCCAGCCAGTGTTTGTTTATTACCTTTTCACGGTTAAAAGGCTGAATGGATCTTGATGAAATTTTACGAAAATTAATTGTAACTTCGGGAGGAACATAGGTTACTTTTTATGGAGGTACCTTGCATGCGAAGCAACGTGCAGTAGCTAGTATAATATTATAAATTTGAATGTGTCTCTTTGTTTGCTTGTTTGTAAAGTTTACACGCCTAAATGGCTTAACGTCCCGATAAAATTAGATAGAGATAGGTTAAATATTCAGGTTCAATAGCATACTTATTATGTTAGTATCAAGCAGCACTAACGGTATAATAATTTTTCAAATCGGTCCAGTAGTTTCAGTGGTATTCAATACAAACAAACAAACAATCAAATCTTTCCTCTTTATAATATTAGTATAGATATATGTACATATATTTAGAGAAGGAAAACTTGAAACAGGCCCGGCTCGGTGCCAGCTATTATGCACCTGCAAGGCTGCAACCGAACCGACACCGCATGTACTGATTCGTCTTTCCTGCGGGTCCCGTCGGCAAGGTCGAGAGGTTAGTGTTGGTACCTGGGAAGGCCTGTGCTATCAAACAGAATCCCAGGCAGAGTGACGTCAGTGGAGAGGTAACTTCACCCACCTCATCTTGCTGTAGTGGATCCATAAACGGAAGTTTTCAATTACAATTAACTGTTCTGTAGCTTTACTGACGCCACCTTAATCATCTTCAACAGATGAACAAAGGCCAATGATGATGATGTATATTTAGTACAGCATTAGGTAAAATCACGCCTGTCTTCCGATGGGATAGGCGTAACCTTGAATTACATTATTTCTTATATGTTATCTTATTTCTTCCATCTTCTGTACATATTTAGCATAGCCATAGTAACAAGAATGATATATTTTTAAATTGAATTCTCTTAAATGAATAGCATAACATAATATTTTTAATTTTAATTAGCTGTAGTTTCCAATTAATTATTTAAATTTTTATACAGAGTGAAATTAATTAAGTTTTGACGCGAGGCCCTACATAGTCGTGGCATGCTACAATTTATCTTTATAATTAATATATTTTGATTAGCATGGTTGTTGATGTGGAAACGTAATTTGATTTGAGGATCAGTTGAAGCAGTGACGTATTACAGGGTCTGTATTTTAGGCTTTTATTATCGGCAGTTAGTTTTTTTAGGGTTAAGAAGTCGACAAGTAACTCTAATAGTTATAATAGTCCGTCTGTCTGTCCACCCCTAATTAGAACTCTTGATCGTATACTATTAGTCTTATCGTGAAGAAGTGTTGTACGTATTTATATTTGTACTCTACAAAATTATGAAATAAAAACATTAGAAACATAGTTTTTAAAGGTACATCACCTACACTGAAAGCTAGCTGAGTAACTTTTACTATTTACTACATCATTCTTTGGCATATCGTTGGACATGTGTTTTTAAATATGTAGGAGGTTTTTTGAACTGTTTTTCGATACATGTCTGATAAAAATTAAGCTTTGAAGGTGTCATTTTTAATAAGTTCCAGTGCGGGGGACACTGGGGCTTATTAAAAATGACCCCTTTAACTTGCTAAACGACTATTTGGGGTTAAATAGTTGTTAAAATAGTAGGCAAAATTATTAAATTATAAGGAAAAACTATCATGGCTTTACCAGATTATGAGTAACCTGATCTGTAATACCTTAAAATTTCATGAAAGTTCCATACGATTAAGTTTTCTACCTAGATGGTGCTGAATTTGTTCGGGTCCTAAACCAATTCAACACCATCTACGCATTTAATTTTAATTTTTTCATTAAATACTTCGCAAGCTACGGGAGATTTTTTCATGCCAATTAAAAAAGTCTAATTTATTCAAATAAAAGCAATGAATTTAAATTATGTACACAAGACCAATTACAGAGATTCCTTTTAGTCAGAATAAATTTCTAAAGCAAGTGATACTGTCTGCAATTAAGGAGGGGAAGAGATATGTATTGGTTCAGTTGCCATATTTTCGTCCCCTCGGAAATGATTGCGTATTAAATTAATAAGTCATTGAGAGGGGAGTAAGTGGCAATGTTTGGGAGAAAACAGAGCTGTTATTGTGCATTCCTGTTGAGTGTCTCCTCTTTTGTCATATATAAGCCAACATAATAACAATCATTATAAGCACTTTTCAGAAATGCGAAGAACAATGTTATTGTAGCTTCGTAAGAATGTCTTGTGTGCTATACCTCTCAACGTCGTTTAATATTGTTTCTACATCACAATAATTGCACCAAGAATACATTTTGTGGAATAGTCATTCAAAAACAGATTTGTTATCGTTTGTTAATCACAAGAGCCGCGCTAAGCTCCCCGAAGCGTGCAGCATCTCAGACGCAAACAAATAGCTCTCACGCAAATTGAATACAACATATAAATCTAGCATTCTCTAATAACATGCGGTGGATTTCTCAGCGGGCCGTTTTATTTTAGCCTCACAAAGCCTTCGACCCAGTAAATCCGGCGATATCTCGGGAAATGCGACAGAGTGCCACCGGCGTTCGTTTCGCGGGACGCACTTTAAATTTCCCAACTGCGAAAGGATATCGCAGTGAAATTTAAAATGCCGACGTGAGCTCCCTTGTGGAAACAAAAGTAGGTTTGGATGGGATGTGTGGGTACGTTGACACGCGCTGCTCCCCTTGCGGCGATCAGGGTGGCAAGCTGGATGTTTTTGAGGCTGGATACATTTTAAATGTGTCGATCTTCAGCGAAGAAATACTTAAGTTATAGAGATATATAGAAGTTTTGTTTATAACGTTTAATTACATTTATTTTAAAATAATTACAGAAAGGTACAGAATAAAATACAATAATATAAAATACATGTGTGACAGTTGAGCTATCTAGTGAGCGTTTAGAACGATCTATAGATAGTTCAACTGATCCAGATCACTGGCAGAGGGCAGCGTCCCCAAGATACTAGCAGCTTATACACGAATGACAATACGCGAATACGCTGGACCAGATAGGAGCCACTTTCTTAATATATATAACTTTCTATATTTTGTCCAAGTACCACAATCTACCGCACCTATTCAAAAAGTGGATAGATATAATCATAAACATATTAAGTTACAGTTACAAAGTCTTGATGATTTCCGGCGCGAGCGCTTGGCATAATTTTATAACTCAGCGCCCCCTGATTATCAGTTTTGCAGAGTATAGAAGAACATTCTCATAATAGATGTTGCCTGTTACAACTGCTTATTTACACAAACTAGTTGCCCACTGGTTGAAATTCGACCATAATTAATTTTAATTAAAAAAGTATTCTGCACTCCTTCTCTATATAAAAATATATAAGTGTGCGAAATTTCAGACATTCCGTCCGCGCAATTTTCGTATAAAGGGGTACAAAGTTTTTGCTTCACGTATTAATATATAGACTAACAATGTGATTTTCCCGGTATTACCTTCCGTAGATATTAAGTAAAATCCTAATATCTAGGAAGTGAGTTTTAAATTGATGCATAAACTGTAGTTGAATACTTCACATACGAGGTACTTAAGCCGAAAACAGTTTTATTGAGTGTTTTACGTGCATTGTTACAATAACTGTATTTATTGACGTGCTCTGTGCCGAACTCTGTGCCGCAGTGGGCCAATACCCGACTGAGACGCAAAAGTTTGAGGATTCGATTCTTGCCGCGGGACAAATGTTTCTATGATATGCAAGTATTTGTCTTGAGTCTGGGTGTTCTTTAGTATAAAATATATGTATTTACAAAAAAAAGTATTAAGCAGTATATCAGTCATGTGGTACCTATACAAGCCCTGCTTACTTTGGGGCCAAATTGATGCTGTGTGAAATGTCCAGCATTATTTATTATTATTATAGTAGAGAATTATACAGTGGAATTTATCAGCATGAAAGCAGTAACTGTGTTAAATACCTGCTCTAACTAGCCACATATAATTATTATCGATTTATTAATATTACCAAAGCTACACAATTACTCTACAGATTTGCACTGATATGAATCTTGCCTAGACTCGGTCCGCCTTGTACTCGGTTATGTCCGGTCGTTGTTCCATTGCAAGGAGTCCAGCGGACGTGGAAATATGTGTTTTACCCCAGCCCAGTCGGGAAAGGATGAGGCAAGGGGAGGGACTTGTCCAATGATTTATTGCTGGGATTCGGTGCAGCACCTCGGGCAATAGCCACTCTGTGACAAAAGAACCTTTTTTCTACCATTGTTTGATTATTATTAATTAATGAAAGATCTAGGTTAATAATGTATCATTTTTAGCAGTTTGTAGGTGAACATGAACAGTATTTTTACATACATACAACCACATCCTACAAGCTACTAAAATGCCTACATTGTAACTTATCTCGTAGCTGATAATTTAGGAACGTCTTCATTCACAAATAATAGGTATCAAAAGAAAATCTCCCGAGGCACTCAACTTTACGGCTCACTAAATATAAAGAACATGTTCTTGTTACACTTAATAGGCAATAATTCATTAATAACTCACTAAAACAACAATTTTGCTTTGGAGAGATTGTGTTTAGACATTACAGGGGCAGTTAACTGTTAAGGGCTATCATTTCAATGGGAAACCATTACGCGTTTATGTTTAATGATTATTTGAAGCTCCTCATAATTTTGCGCCATTTGTAATTCCGCTGCTTGAATGTCTGCTCGTTAGGAATTGTTGGTACCGTGTAATTGTTTCCAGTTTTTACGACAGACTGTGCAGAGTGCAGGCTTAGGCTTCTTTTAGACCACACTAATCCAGAGTAAAAGAAGGGTGTGAAAAATACCTATATTAGTAATTCATTGTTCCGTTGTGGTTGAGAGTTGTAACTGACGATAACTACATTTTCGTTTTATCCACCATAGATACTTCAACATCGATGCTGAGTATTCGAGAAACAATCGACCATTGTCACATTGTTTATTGATTGGAGGGCTGAGATGAGAAACGTAGTTTTGAGAGCCTTGAATAGTTGGAACTTTACTTATTTTGCGTAATCGGTATTTCGTCAAGTATTTAATCTGTCGTATTATGTGGTTCGCTAAATACTAACTACAGTTTATATTAATAATAACGTTTATTCAGTAATATCGAGTTCAGAAACTTAGCATTTAGAACATCTTGTTATACTATTCT
This sequence comes from Lampropteryx suffumata, assembly GCA_948098915.1. NCBI lineage: Eukaryota > Metazoa > Arthropoda > Insecta > Lepidoptera > Geometridae > Lampropteryx > Lampropteryx suffumata. Next base: position 9,206,143 of record OX402563.1, read on the forward strand.
AAACATTCAGTTGTTGGTAAGTTAGTAAAAGCATTTAGGTCAAGTGACTGTCCTCCGTACTAGTTTGAACTGAATGACGGCAAAGTAGTCGTTGCTCTTTCATGCCGGCTTTGAAAGTTAATTTAAAGGTATGGCGATGTCGAGTCTGAAAGAAGCTTTACGAAGGTAAGTAACTAGGTAACATCGCGACGGAAAAATAAAAAGTTAATTAACGCCCGCGGAGAAATTTTATAGCGTTGTAAGAAAACGTCTTCACTGTTTATGTTACTCGTGGTCAAAATAAAACAATGCTCAAAACGTGTCGTCTCTTCACATCTAACTGGGCAAGGTAGCAAAGGTGTAACTGCTTCATTCTAATTCAGAAGTATGGCGCCGGTAAATGTACGTACATAAATAAGCTTTACGCCGGTGACAGATGAAAATCACTCTGGTTTTGCCGTGTCTTACAATTCTTGTTATTTTGGTTCTAAACCGACTGAGTTTTCCATCAAGCGCGTCTTCTGCTAGTTCCTTCGTCCAATAATATAAAATGTAGTCCAAGTCCGCACGAAGTAGGTAACTTTATACCCGTACTTTATCTCCACATCTTTACTTTCCGTTCTACGCTGGAATTAAATCGAACGCTGTCGACGATAATGTAGCGATTCGTCAGTGCCTGTTTTAAATCCGCTGTGGAAGTGAGCATCCGTCGGCAATTCCTTTAGCGCGGACAGAACAATAAGTAACGCTTAGTTCCACGTCCTTGCTCCAAGGGGCGCTTTCTGCAACCGGACTTCGAGCTAATGCTGCTATTACTCACATACTTATTTCTTTGCTTATGTTGGGCTAATTATTTTCCTGGAAGCATTAAGTTGGAAAATAATGGTTTGTAGTTACATAATATACTTTTATACAGTAGGTACGTAAAGCTTTAGAACTAATTTGACAACAGTCGCTGTCGGTCATTTATGTTGTTTATTCATGACTTGACTGTTTCTGAAGAAAACGAGAACAAAAGGAATTGTACAACACCATGTACTCGTAGATTGATTGGACTTCATTGTCCCCAAGAACTTTTTGTTCTCGTATAAGACTGTAAAGATTACTTAAACTTCAAGCAACAATAAACGACCTCGCTAACCATATTATTCGGTAAAACAATCAGTGACCTGATGAGAGTGACCCTACGTCGGGTGATTAGTCTAAAACTAATTGATTTTACGGTAACTGTGCCGGTCCGGTCCGGCAGCTGGCGGTCGGCTAAATTCACTAATAGGGCGTAAGTGCTTCTCACGGTTCGCTCAACACTTGCGGTTTTGTAACGATTGTTGACGTGACTTTACTTGTATTTATGTAGAAAACAAGTGACCAACTCATGTTGGTCTGCTGCTGAAAAAGCGTAAGCGCTAACGGTACGCGTTCTCATTTTTTACAATACTAATGAATGAATCTAATCGGTCTTGATATGTTTAGGAAGTGGAAATGGAAACTATTACTAATATTACTAATTTTTCTCTGAAAGTTTAGTGTTCATAAAAGATGCATTGTAAATCTGTTTTATTTTCCCCTCTCCGTTTATCAATCGATTTCGAAATGTTAGATGCATTTCGTTATTTCGCTCTACGCCAGTCGTACGCAAGAGCTCGCCACGGATGAATAAAACAGTAGATAGACACCGACGAATGTTACTGTCGATTGAACTTTTGTTTCCACTAGTGTAAAAACACTGGCAATTGTAGGGCATTTACCACAAAATTAAGCATTCTTTACTATGTGAATCATACTTTTTTGTAAAATTGGTCTTATAACAAGTAAACTGTTTAAATTTCTTTCACGGCTAATAAAGTTTTGTCAATCGGTAAGTTTTCAAGAGGTAATTGAACTGGCGGTGGCGCCCGTGACAAGGGCTCTCCACGCCACAGTGTACCTGAAACACTTCTCTGTGCTCCTATCACAAAGTCCGACTGAGCCAAACCCACTTTACAGTGGGTAACTGCTCGACTGAACTCAAATTCCAAAGTAATTCGAACGGTTTTAGTCCACAGGTCCACTTGAATGAAAATGAGAGCACTTAGTGGAAGGGCAAAGACATGTGACGAGCATTTTTAAGGTTTATCCTTTGACTATCGTCTAGTTTCCTGGTAACCTAATTTGAAGTTTATCCAATAAAAGTATTATTATCAAAAGTCGTTTTTCAAAAATTACTTTGGTAATAATATGTTCCTATTCTTGGAGTTGTCGTACCGGAACGGTAGCGTGGTAGCTAGAATGCCACTGCCAATGCATTTCGCCTTACATGTTAAATACCAACTAATCAAATCGCATCTAAGCAGGGCGCTATGCAAGATAACTGTGGTGCCCTATCAAAAGTACGCAATATGAAATGCGCGAAGTGTAATACCAAGCTGGTGGAAATTGCAACATCAAGTTCAATTGTACGCGTAACATATTTACAAAGTCTTTATAAGTTTGTCGGCTGCCGGGTCTCTATAGAACTTAATTGTTTTAATGTTTCATAAGACGATGGCTGGCGAAACTCAAACCGTTCATGAATTTACAAAATATTTGCCGTTTTGCGAAGTTCTTCCATTATAATATAATAATTTAGTTCCATAATATTTATGTTTAATTAGAAACACTACCTTGTTTCTGTTTATATGCAATCATTGATCAATAAATTTATCAGAAACTCGGAACAAGATAATCTATACGAAGGCGGGAGACATACCTTCAAATACAACGTATTACTCTCCAAAGCTTCAAAGCCTTGGGCGATTTAGCACTTTCGTATTACAAAGACGATGTCACAAACATGACCGGCTGGTAAAAGGGTTTGAGGAGTTACGGAAACGTATTTGATATTGCTTCTTTGATTTGTAAAAGATCATTTACTCGTTCTAAGTTATAAACAATATAAATATATAGGTAATTAGATCTTAAGTAAATCAATATCTAACTCAATTCTCTCACGAGTTTAAGTTTTTGTCGTCATAGTGTTTACTAATTTACTAACATTTTCAATTATTTTTGTAGTAAAAACACGAACTTCATTGCAAATGTTCGATTCGCGTGCGCCTCGCTCTAGCAAGCAGCTCTACAAATTGAATTAAATAAAATGTTCACATACGAACACACTAAAAACATAAATGATTCTTCGCATGACCAGTGTAATCTAGCCAGTTAGTAAAGACTGCAATAAAAATACCTATTGCCATTTACCCTCATATGGTAGTCGGTTAAATACTACAAAAATCCCATTAGTTAACTTTGGTTTATAATTCTAATTAAAGAAAATAACAGAATAAATAAAATAACATGTATAAAATACATGAAAAAAAGTTGAGCTGTCTAATTACCGTTTAAAACGATCTATAGATAGCTCATCTGATCCAGATCACTGTCAGGGAGCAGAGTCCCCAAGATACTGGCAGCATTGTCATGTAGAATAGCAATGCTAAAGCGCTGGGTCTGCTCTTGTGTCACCCGATGTTTCTACCTGGCGCCCCTAAATATATTTGAAAACACGATGGATTCTTTTTTCTAACGGTCTCAAATATCCAAAAGGCTACGGCCAGGGTGTCAATACATTTCTCTTTGAGATAATTGTTTACGCGTAGCGTTTCGTAGCACTCCTACGCGGGCATTACGATTTTAAATATCGCATGTATTGTACGTACAGCTATTGACTTTCGTCAAAGGATCACATAGGTATTTGATATTATCCAACGAAATAGTGGGAATAATATTGTGGGTGAAACTATATTTTGAAATAATATGTGTCGGAAAGTGAACGAAGTAATATGGAAAATAACCAATCAATTAGTTCTAAATATTTCTTGATTAATTTGATTGTTAATAAATCTAAACTTATTTATGTTAATTTCTGAAATGTATTAAGTACTAAGATGTTAATTTGATTTTTAATCTTTAAAATTGCGAGATGATTTCCGGTTAGCCATTCCAGTAATCTCCGGTGAAGTAAATCTATTTTTTTGAGTGTCATTCATCAGCAAGTTGTTCATTTGATTATCGAGAATGTTGGTATTATTGTTAGTTCATTTCCGTATCCATTAAAATTAGGATTTGACTTGGTATTTTAAAATGCCATGAAAGCGGCAACTCAGAGGTTGCCAATAATTTCCGGGGCGTCTGGACAAAGCTTTTGTAGTACATCTTGCTTTTTAATTCAGTCAGTTATTTTTGAGAGTTGGTAATAGCAAGACGTGAAAAAAAGACTTGTTTGTTATTGCGTAATTCTGTTATTAAGTTGATAGTTTTTAAGGATAATCTGTTTTACAAATTCGAATAAAACTGTGAGCGTTACGTGTTTCGTTTACTTCGTTGCCTGGAGAACTCATTAGCGCCTTCAATAATGGAAGGTGAAAAAAACGTCCACCTGACCCCTGCAGGATGCGACCCCTGTTATGCCTGATGCGACATATGATTTAGTAGTTTAGTTTATCGCGTTCTTTTAACTTATTCTCGGCGCTTCGGTTATAACCTTGGCAAGTATTAGGAAATACGTAATAAACACCGGTTGACTACTAAAAAAAACCGGACAAGTGCGAGTCGCCCACCAAGGGTTCCGTACAAATAAGTAGGTACATGCACTTAAAATAAAAATTATTAGGTTATATTTATAAAAAAGGGAAAAGGTTTTTTCTTCATTCTTCGTCATAAATCGAAAACTACATCATAAAAATAATAAAAAATCTATTTAAGCTTGTGCCAATGAAGCATTTTCATACGATACCCTACATGACACGGTTAACTCAATTCAAAATTTGGACCACCGTTCCTTGCAGAAAGATCCTGTTTTTATGATTATTAACAACTATACAAATGTATAGATTTCAGATGTATCCCTATACTTGTCGTATAAGACGGACGGACGGATTACTTGTTAAATTTCATATTTCTAGGTCAACGTACAATACCCTATAAATTTTGATTCCCTTGAGAGTGCTAGCGCGCTAGGACCAGGACGGCTTTTTTGCCGGTTCTTCTCGGGCTTGGGTTAGGAGGAATTGGCACCTAAATTCACCTAGTATGTAAGACGTTTCAAAGTGATCCTTAGGATTGTGTTCAATTAAGTATCTTTTGACTTTGACTTTGAGTGTCGAAATATACATTGTTTGCGGCAACTTAGAAGTTTGATTTTATCACGGACGGACGGTCGGACGGACGGGCGGATCCTATAAGGGTTCCGTTTTTTTCCTTTTGGGGTACGGTACCCTAAAAATATAAATTCTGATAGCGAAAAAAATACTATACATACCTACATATAATTTTATCTAATTACCAAAAGCCAAAATGAAAACCACTCAACTTATGTACTCGTAAAACATACTTATCCTCTCGATCGATTCTATTATGCATGAAAACGTATATAAAATTTCGTAAAGTCTGGTGTACTGGAGTGACATTGAGATAAAGTCAATGAAATAAGATACAAAATACAACAATTCACGACTACTCATATTGAACATAGCTGCTCAGTGCTCTACTTGCCACAAGTATGTTCTGGTATCTAGTAGCTACAGAACCAAGCAATCAAATTCTCGTTACAGGACGGGGGCGCGATTCCATCAGTAACTTATTTGTAGTTATGTAATGAAAAATTCATTCGTTAATCTCACCTATGTATTTTCAGATTTTATTCAGAATTCTGTAGGGGATATTGCTATTGATAAAGAATTATAGTTTTACGGTAAGTAGTATAGAGTAAAATTATAGACTTTACTATAAACAATCTACTTCAGTGTCTAATTCGTTAATGGCTTGTGTCATAATGATACAATTTTGCGAATGTCAAGTGTTCGAATTGTTTATAGAAGTCACAAAGTCATATGTTGCGTTCTTCGTTTGTTATTTTGTAAAAATGATGCCTTTAATATATTTATACAGATTATTTTGCTCGAATCACAAAGAATCACAAAGCTTTTATTCCAGTTATTCGCCCTCGAGTCAATAATTTAACAATCTAAACACTTGTTATCTTCTTCTTTTCTTCCTATAATGGCATCTGTCTTGTCGACAATTTTGCCACTGTCAAGTGATTGATAATAAAGTCGACTAAGATGGTCCTTTGTCAATTCTAAACGTCATCGCGGAATGGCCTTCTAGAACTTACTCGGGATTCCTCGTCGTTCAAATCACATTGCACCATAATACACTAATAATTCAATTGTCCATACTTGACCTATGTAGTCACAATTTATTCATAAAAATTCCGATAAGATTACTGAAAAAAACATGCAATAAAACGAAAAAAAAAATTAATTTAGAAGTCCTATGTTACTACAAACGAAGAAACACATCTAAACACTTGACATTGAAACATTGACATCATTATGACACATGCCACTAACGAAGAAGAAGTAGGATGACGTTTATCACCTTTCTCGCTTTCCTGTGTGGCCGTAGAAGAAGAATGACGTAGGATGACGTTTATATTCACCTTTCTCGCTTTCCAGTATTGCCGTATACTTGAACACCACGTGTTGAAAAAAAAGAATTAACTAGTGGCTCTGTGAGCTGTAGACCTCGCGATCATTTTTCGAAATGACTGAAATATAACTTTTTTAAGTTTTCAACCCCCATATCTCCGCCATTTTGAAAAATTTCCAAAAACTGAATCGACAAAAAAATTCTATATAATAGTTGTAGACAAAATTTCTCACAAAAAACTAACTAAATTTGCTCGTTTGCTCACGGGAATCGGTTGAGACAGACAGGACAGACGCCGGCCGGACGCCGTTCGGACAGACATACGAAATCATTTTTGCCTATGCTGAAACGGAGACACTCGCTCGTGCTTCGCGCTCGCTCGGTCAATAATAAACAAATAAATAATGCCGGACATTTCACTTAGCATCATCTGGCCCCAAAGTAAGCAGAACGTGTGTTATAAGGTACCACATGACTGATATACAATTTATAAACTATTTTTTTTAAATACATACATATTATACATAGAAACACCCAGACCAGAGACATGTAGATCATACAAACATTTGTCTCGCGGAGGGAATCGAACCCGCAACCTTTGAAGTAGATACATTGAAACTGTACAACACAATGCATCACAGACTTTCGTTGTACACTATCTTTCATACTTATTAAATTTTTCTGACTAAATTTCTTATTGAAGATCCATTATCCCCTTGGAAATAAATCTAAAGGTATCTGACGATAACCAGAGCTGTCTATCTGAAATTGCCAATTGAAACAAACCAGACTTCGCAAAGAAACAACGATAAGTTACGGGAGAGAATTTTATAATAGAAATCTACTAAATATACTACAGAATGTCTTTATATACAACGTTATCTAAGAGAATAACATAGACTAAGAGATAGACATATACCATTGCAGACCTTTGTGTAGACCTTTTTAAGGTGTACAATACTGTAGTACATTATTTTGATCTATCTTGTAGGGTTCAGCCAGCGTTTGCAATGTAAGCGCAAAAAAATGTGTTTATTTACGACACCACATTAGAAACCTCTAAAATTATCAGTGTTTCTCTACTATATTATGCATGTTTTATACATATAAACCTTTATCTTGAATTACTCTATCTATTAAAAATCCGCAATCCGCAAAAAAACTGCATCAAAATCTGTTGCATAGTTTTAAAGATGAAAGAAGAAAGAAAGACTTTGTTTTATACTAGGTATGTAATGATGAAGCTTATGGGTCGAACACCTCGGGGGTCGAAATATTCCATAGATTCCGCGAGAAAGTTCATAAGTACTAAGACCGGCAATGGTATTCCCTGTCACCGCTATAAGGTCTCTAACGAGCGATAAAACTCTACTGAATTCCTTTTTAACTGCAAGTTTACCTGCGGGTCGGTAAATACGAGCCCACATTTGGTCTGGATTGTGATTCACAATCTGTAAATAACAAGAAGAAACGCTTTACGTGAGCGTAATGCGATTTGTGAAATCAGGAGAAAATTGTTGTTAATGAGATCCAAATTCGTTATACATAATACCAAAAATAAATCATTTGATTAGTTGTATTATTGTTAAAACGTTACGATATATCTTAAGACTATATAGCCTGCTCAAATGTACGCATCATTTATCAGCATCACCAGTTTTCGTTTAATGATCAATTTTACGTTCCCTAAAGGTAAAAAGGTTGTTGAATACACTTCTCTATAGGAGAAAGTAATGAGCAGGAAGCATTATAAAATAGTAGGACAAGTGTAACGTCACGGTTGAACAAATTGATGTTCCTAATGGTTGCCATTACGACATTGTGTGCGCTCGATCGAGAGAGTCGTAGTCCGGGATCACATAGTAAAAGTACGAACGGCAATATTCATAAATCCGTGAAGAGCTATATTTGAAATACATTTTTCTCTCCATTTTGCTTATTTATTATCTTCCGATTACGTTTTCCCTGAACTTTTCAGCTTCACCTGGCGCCTTTATTCCACAAGATTATCTTACGACACGCTGCTGATTAAAATTCAGCGGATTCGTTTTTCGACCCATTTCTTTCGCATGATTATTTGCATCTGTTGAGCCCATTTGTAAAATGTGTTAGGATAATCTTCGTTTTCACAAAAGCCATAAAGGCAATGCCAAAGGCTGCTCTAATGTTTTAAATACACTAATTTAAGTTTCGAGAAGTTCTGCGACAACAGTGTGGTGCGCTGTAAAACGAAAGCCTTGTTTAGCAGGCAGATAAAAGTTATCTTGAAAAGTCGGTACCGCAACGAACTTAGCAACTGTCTTCAGGCAGGATAAGAAAAACTCGATTAAGGAAGAAAAAAGTGTATTGGTCCCGCTGAAAACGGGACTTAGGTAAGTGCAAGCTTAGTCAGGATTACTTTGCTACTCCTGACTAAAAAGTATAACTCTTTCTTCCTTAGTATACAACACACCACGATTTTTTTTCAAAACATACATGAAGATCTTGTACTACCTTTAGATTCAAAAAACATCTCAAAAGAAAATATATTCGCATAAGAGTCCGCTTTCCAGTCTTTATGCAAAAAGTAGTTGAACTTTGCTATGAAATAATATTGCAATTATGTAAATGAGCTTGCAAAATACGAATTCATTTATGAACAAAAAACTCAACATTTTTGTTTACGTTTAGCTACTCCGTATTACTTAAGCTGGACAAGGGAGGTCTGTCTGGGTCAGTTCAAGGGTCCTAGTCTGGGTCCGAACCAGCTTAGCTCGCCTTTCTTTTCTTTGTAGCCATTTTAGGCTACGAAATCTTTAGTTAATTGAAATTCAGTTGCAATTCAGACTGTTTTTGCTGTTTGATTTTGAATTTGAAATGTGTACATTACAAAACTATAAAAATGGCGTTCCAGTGGTACAGGAAGGAAATATATATCAATAACCAAAAAACCGTGAAACTAGGTGATAGTTAAATATATTGTTTGAGTATTTTGCTGTAGTCTGTTATATATCGGTTATTCCCCCTGCTGACTAGCAGAATAGCTAGCAACGGAGAAGGAAAACTTGAAACAAACCCGGCTCGGTGTCAGCCGTTATGCACCTGCAACTGAACCGACACCGCATGTACTGATTCGTCTTTCCTGCGGGTCCTGTCGGCAAGGTCGAAAGGTTAGTGAGGGTACCTGGAAATGCCTGCGCTATCAAACAGAATCCCAGGCAGAGAGACGTCAGTAGAGAGGAAACTTCACCCACCTCAGCTTGCTGGAGTGGATCCATGAATGAATGTTTTCAATTACAAATAATTGCTCTGTAACTTGACTGACGCCACCTAAATCAGGTTCAACAGATGAACGTAGGCCAATGATGATTTTGCGCTGTAAATCTTAATTTAATGATGTAACATCATTTGGACACCAAGACTTCCAGTTCGCTTTCTCTATTTAAAGCCAAAATAGTTTATACTGCCTACTAATCTAACCAACGCTACCTATTTTAAAGCAGAAGGTAATCAAACAAGGGTGAACAAATTAGCCTCTTGCAACATTAAACGGGCTCCACTTGGCTAAATGCTCCCCTACGCAAACACTTAGAACGTGCGTGTAAGTAAACTAGTAAGTATAACGAGATGCGTAAGGTAATTTATCTTGTGACCGGAAGTGACATAAATGTATTATGTACCTATATATATGTATATATGTTTAGAGCATATGGTCACAATCTGGAAACGCACTACTGTATGCAGTTACTCATAGCAGTTTTAAAAACATAGTGGCGATGGTAATGGATCAGGTCAGTTAGGTAATAAGCGGACTGTAAAGAAAAACTCATGACTAAAAAAGTTTAACCAAAAACCTATAAAATAATAGTAATGAGTATTTTCTGTTAGCTGCCTTTTAGTAAAGCAAAGTTTGGGTTTGTTCTATTTAACCTAATAATAATATTTTATCGGTGGCATGAAACTACCAAGCTTATTAAAAACGCGTAAAAAAACTTAATCACATTACGACCTACTCCGGACGTTTTTCACAATTTTTATTACATAAAACTTCTTGAGGAGAGTGCTCGGAATCTTAATTTTACATAATCTCATGAATTACAGCCTCTTCATCAACTTGAGTAGATCCTAAATAAATTACAGCAAGAGTATTAGTCTCAAATACTGTCACAAGTTTATAAGGTTAATATAATTAGGTTTTAAGGTACATTTTACGAAACGTGATGCTAGTAGCATTTTTTGATCACTCCGCGTTTGATTACTTTAACGATTTTCACTTCAGTTTGAATCGACAAATGATTCGGAGAAAAGCCTAAGTGGCTCATCAAAATAAGCATCTAAGCAAATTATATTGGACTTCTAACTTCTGGACTGCTAAATAGGCACCTCATTTGTCGATCTCGACATTGTTCTTGTGTAAAATGTTCTTACAGGTGAAACAGCGATCTGTGAGTTTGGAATGCAGATTACGGTTTGGAATACCTAGGTACCTACTAGGCTTCACGACTTTAGGAATTGCAGACAGTGACAACTTAGCAGCCTACCTAGAAACGCCACAAAGGCTGACATGTAACTGTACCGTAAGCATTTCCTAGCTTGCCCAAGGAAACTTCACCCTGCACATAGTTTAAATCTTTAACACAATGTTATCTAGTCGAAAACCGCAGAAGTCGTGCTAACAAGCTTCCTGAACTGAATGGGGGAAGTTTGGGTAAGTCAGGCGAACTCGCAAATAAGGGTTAACTGTTCTACGAGAACCTGTCCACTGTACCCAGTTTGTCTACTGATTGTTGTTTTAACTTTTATTTTAATTATCTTCATCGATTTGTAGGCATAGCCATTTGTCTAAGGCTTTATTACAATAGCGTTTGGCGACCTTCGTTGATACCTGTAGAGATAACCGATTAACTGACTCGCAGACATTGCACGAATTCATTCATGAGTACGTACCCCATGAATGAGTTTCAAATAAATGGAATCCGATTATATACATCTATTGATATGATGATACTGAATAATCTTACCATAGTACTTGCCTTTCAAAGTAAATGTTTCCACCAAACCTATTGCCTTCTCTCGAAGTAAACCCAGCTTAGTAATTTTGTATGATAGAGTGCAATATTGAGCGTTCTCAAAACGCCCAGCTGTGAGGGCCCTCGTAAAAACAGCTTTCCCACGATATTTTCCAATTATTGACTCTACCATCCGCCGTGTTAAGCTGTTATTACCACTTCATAGAAGCGCTTAGTCCCGAAATATCGACTGAGTTGCTCATACATTATTCTACGTCGATGTCTTACGAAGCAATAATATTTATTGTGCCGTTAATCTGTATTGAGAATATCAAATATTCATAGGTTAATCTGATATAATAGCGGTTATAATATTACGGGAATAGTTGCCTCGTAGAAACCGACTCTATGTTCCAAAGGTCAAAGGCTAGGTACAGTAGATAGACATACTACCTGCCTATGTATTGACTGGCCTGTCAGCTCAGTTGGTAGTAGCTCTGTCTTCTGCGCTGTAGGTTGAGGGTTCGATTCCCTCCCAGGATAAACATTTGTGTGAAGAACAAAGGTGTTTGTTCTGTGTCTGGGTGTCATAAAGTTTCATATGTATGTATTTAAAAATATATAAGAATTCTATCAGTCATCTAGTCACCATAATACAAGCCATGCTTAGTTTGGGACCAAATGGGGTTGTGTGCATTGTCCAGCAATATTTATTATTATTATTACTTATGTACTTACCAATGACATCGCCAGGTATTCAAAGTAGTTTAAGTTTACTGCAACATATGCTGTTCACGTGGCAGAACTCCTCTAGTTCTAGTGAGTTCATTGTATTTGGTTTTCAAGCCTCAAGTTTCTTTGCTACAATTGTTTAGTACGTTTTGTAATACTTAATGGCTTGAAATACGCTTGTGATTGTAAAAACTGGTGCTTAATTTATCTCAACCCTTTGTTACGGCGTTCCGAAGTAAAGCGTTTTACATCACAAACAGCTTTTTGATTGACTTGATTATTTTATACCTAGTTATATAATTACCTGAAATAGTCCTTCCTAACTGCTTGTTATCTCAACCCTTGCTTTAAGGAGATTGCTTATTTAGTTAATTAACTTTGTTAACTTCTTGGTTTTAGCTTGCGAGTAGAAGAATAAAGAATTTGGAAATGGAATTAGGAAGGCTTGCTTTTTACTTTTTCTATAAGTTCCTGCTTACTTTCTATTTGAATTTTAACGAGGATCGCTTGTAGTTTGTTACTTGGAGATTATGGTGACGGTGACTGTAGATATCGCGCTTTTCAAAATATTAAACCAGACAAGATATATCGAACGCTGTAGGCTGAAGCTTTCTCTTGCAGTCCGCCAATTTGGATCCAGCGCTAAAAACCCAGAGTGTATTCCAAAGTTTGATCGAAAAATGTTGTTACGCTATGATTCAAAGAGTCAGGTAACGTTTTGGACATGTAAAGGTGCGGTACACAAAAGAATTTCAATTTGGAGCCGTATCGCGCAACCCTTTTCAACTTTACAAAGTAATTTCCTGACGCGAAATTGATTTGTTGGCTTCGTGGTTTTTGTTTGTCGCGGTGACGGTGGTTTAATTACCGAAAAAAACATAATATTAGATAACTAATCATGTCTGTACAACTAAAGCTGGGTTTTGCTTGGTTTTGTCTTCTAAAATAAAGCATATCTTTTCAAACATTGCTCCAGCAGAACACCAAAGGTTTCTTCTATTTTATTTGTATCGCTTTGCTCTAGAGAACCGTCGAAGATAATGCAATAAATTAAGATCTTGGCGTCGAAACTCGAGTGGGAGTGACGTTAATATGACAAATAATTTCCTACGGAGCCTACCTCCAGCCTAAATGCGTTGAATATGGTAATCTTATCCCATGTGTCACACTAGCTTGTCTACTATGACACTTTAAACTTGGATTCAGTTCGGCAGGTAGTATTCTGTTACCTGACGTCACAGAACACCTTATTGTATCTGACGTGTGTCAAGAGTAGTCAGCAAAGCAGTCAACTTATCCATCAACCACATACCGTTTATAGGCACTCGGTGGTCTTTACTTAAAAGGTCCTCGAGATTTAATCTTTTCTAATCTCTTCTACTTCTGATACTTTCTCATGAATCAGTCTCAACTTTTGCGGAAACCGGCAGCTTCACGTGCCTTCCGAAGCAAAGGAAAGCTTCACTTCGCGTAGAAATGCCTAAATTTGTTGATCTGTAAGAAACAAATGTTATGCCACGAGCGCTTCACCCATTATTAGTATTATTTATGTATGTGTATGACGTGCCAATGGGTAGATATGTGATATTTAGTATGTGAATGGATTGGAGCTGGTTTGGTGTTACTGGGTTCTTGTCAAAAGAGATTTTCATAATATTTTATAACTTTCAGATTTATAGGCCCTTCGCCGCGGCGAAACATGGTTGGATGGATGTTTTGGATGCGCTCAATTTTAACGAGATATGCAGTATCGAAATTGTGCAATAACGATGCAGCGACATTCTGTATATTAATTTATAGAACGTCATGTAACTGCTATGGGTACATTTATTTGAAGTAGAAAATTTTCTGCGTGGTTATCGCATCTGTAGCCGTCCCTAGAGGCTAATGGATCGGTACTCACACAATGTTAAATACGAAAATGTACGAGAAACCGGGCGCGCGGCATACCACCACTAATCATCATTTGCTAGCAGACAACTTATTACAAAATTTTAAATCGATTGATGGTCTTCTTCTTCTAATAAAGTGACAAGCCTAACCCATACTTGGCACAATGCCAGAGTGAGTTTCATATAAAAAAACAATCGAATTCCATTACTACTATGTAATAAGGCTCACTAACAACAGTGTTATTACCACAGACGGATTTCTTTAATCAAGCCTAGGTACAAGCTTTGCAACAATACGGTTGACGAAATAGGTACCGTCTGTATTGGCCATTACGGTTATACTCGCAAGAAAAACCTCAATTTGCCGATCTCTATGGCACAGTGGGCGAAGACCTGTCGAAGACGCAGAAGGGTGCGATTCTCTCCGCGAGACAAATATATTTATTACAGCAAAACATATTAAAGCTAAACTAAAAATAACATTTTATCTATGAATAGTTAATATTAACCCAAAAAAAAACCTATGTAGTTTGCAGACAAATCGTTATTATGTTGTAGATAAATGTTTGTATGGTCTATAAGTATCGCGGGTCTGTAAGTATTTCTATGCAATTTTATATAAATATTAAATTTTCTATTCTCGTAGTTCCGTTCTAGTAAATTCCTAAGGCCGTAACTAAGGATTAGGCCAATTCCAAGTGATATCCGCCTTGTATGTGACCCATTTAGACGGGGAACGTTTGAAATGGTTTTCTGAACATCGCTCGTGTCTCCAGAGGCCTTTATTATGACGTCGGAATCTGAAAATTTCACATCGGAATATGTGCTTGGTGACTTTGTGATCTCGTGTTTGTGGTTGCGTTATTAGGAAAATTAGAGATGTTCTTATGAATGTAGCTATATTTATGTGTGTAGGTATAAATATTTAGGTGTAATCATATACAATATGTGGATTGTGGGTGTTTGATGGGAATATAACCCGCGTCCACACCTTGTGTTCTGTTGACTTAACGAAACGATCGTCTTCTGTTTATCTACGGATCTTAAAACCATGATGGCATTTCCTACCGTCTAGTATGACATCATGTATCTATATTTGTTAGTATATATGAAACATTCGTTTTAAACTTCTTTATACCGACCCAAGTTTAGCTGTTTGTTCCTAAATAAAGCGTTTATTGTAGTTGTATGAACAGATCCTACACTTTTGAGTTCTGAAACATTTTCCAGCTCAATAATATACTCGTTCGACGCTGATTGCGGTCGTTTGAAACAGTAATGAGCTTTGCTGTTGTGGGTTAGGGTCGATTATGGAGTGGTGAGTGTATAAGACAAAAGGGTAATGACTGTCGGAAGCGAGGCCATCTGTTGGCCTTTCAGACGTACGGCGGTATACGGCGTATTCTCTGCAGGCACTGAAACGTAAAATGAAAGTTTTATAAATTTCAACAGTTCTATTGATTGAAAAGGTTAATAATATTACAATATGTTTGCAGAAGACTGCCAGGGGTACATTTATGTTGATGACATAAGCTACAACTCTAATTCATGACTAATAATATTGAACAGACTCAATGCTAAACCAACTATTTTTTGTAAAGCCCTGCGTTTCCACTAGTTTTAGGAATATAATTTATTTACAAAAATAGTGACAGAAATGTACAGTATACAATAATATAAAATACATGGGAAACAGTTGAGCTATCTAACGGCCGTTTAAAAAGATCTGTTGATAACTCAACTGATCCAGATCACTGCCAGAGGGCAGCGTTCTCAAGACACTGGCGGCATTGCCACGTTGAATGGCAATGCTAATACGGTGAGCTCAGCCAGGAGCCAGCTCTTGGGTCACGCAATGTATCTATCAGACGCCGTGAAATAATTTTGAAAACGCGGTGGGCTCCTTGTTCCTCCTGGCCAAGGGTCTCGACTCCAAACAGCTTAAATATGTAGGCCTTATCAAGACCGGCATATTTGCGCCTTTTGAAAATATAATAGAAACTGTTCCCATTATCAAGCATACTGTGTGCTTGATGTGAGAACTTAGGTATCTTCCGTGAAACTACAGTGAAACCAAAAACGGCTTGAAAGTCAGACCGTGAATCCCAGAATGACATATGACATATAATGCGCTTGTTATTTTAATGTCAATGAATGAAGGTGACATTAGATTTTAACGTCCCCATGTGATGCTAGAGACTAAGGCAGGGCGCAAACGTGGACACTTTTGTGTCTTGTGCTGATACAAAATCTCTGACAGATCTCTGATCTCTCAGATATCTGACACAAGATATCTGAATATAAGCTAACGATGAATATTTGATTTCTATGGAACCAGTATGAAATTTTCCAGTCCCTGCGCATACGTAAACTTTTTTTTGTGTCCAGTTGCTCCCACTTAACACTTACTGATTGACGATCGAAAAGTGTTCAGTGTCAGTTGAAGACACAAGCAACATTAACAAATTTCCCTACAATCGTACTAAGTTTCTTCATCGACGTCCTTCGTGAGACGGAAACGAATTGTACAAGTGGCCAGTAGTAGCAACGAGCGACTGTGTCCGATCACCGCCACAAGACACAGCAACTACGGTTCCCTGTGATGGTGTGCCGTGTCGGCAACAAAAAGTGTCTACGTTTGCGCAGCGCCTAAGTTGTAAACTCGAGATTGTACTGTTTGCTGATGACACGTCACTTTTATTTAAATTAAAGCGACGACTTACTAATCTTGAAGATGTATACAATGCAATCTCTAAAGTTGTAACATGGTTTAATATAAACCACTTATTACTTAACGAGAAAAAAACGAAATGCATTCGTTTTATACTGCCCAACGTTAAACAGGTGAATGCTAATGTAAAAATTAAAAACGAAAAGATAGACCTCGTCGACACCACAGTATTCTTAGGCATTACTTTAGATAATAAGCTGCAATGGGGCCCGCACATAGATAAATTGTTGAAGAGACTCAGCTCTGCCGCATACGCTGTCAAAAAGATCCGTCATTTTACCGTCGTAGATACCGCTAGACTCGTTTACTTCAGCTACTTTCATAGCATTATGTCTTATGGCATTTTGTTGTGGGGGAGTGCTGCTGATATTAACACCATATTTGTGTTGCAGAAGAGGACTGTTCGTGCAATTTATAACATGGGCCCCAGAGAATCACTTAGAGATAAGTTTAAAGAAATTAATATTATGACAGTGCCTTGTCAGTATATATACGAAAATTTAATGTATGTGCACAAAAATGTTCATTTATTCAAAAAAAATTGCGATAATCATAGTATTAACACTAGAAATAAAGATAAACTCGCTGTTCCCACTGTTAGGCTCGCTTAAGTTAATAAGTCTTTTATAGGGCAATGTGTACGCTTCTATAACAAGGTCCCAAGCGACGTGTTAGATTTGTCGATTGGCAAATTTAAAAACGTAATTAAACATAAACTGTCTATTAAAGCATATGATAAAATATCTGATTATTTAGAAGACAAAAAAGCTTGGGATGAATCTGCTCCAACTCGACTCGGCATCCGTAACAAAATTGTCAAGGATCAAAAAAAAAAGTGTTAAGACCAGACAAGTTTCTTGCCGGATTCTTCTCAAACTGGGGTTAGGAGGAACCGGCACCTAGATTCACTAGCATGTAAGAAGACGATTCAAAGTGGTCCTTGTGATTGTAATGAATAAAGTTATTTTGAATTTTGAATTTTTGAACTATGGTATAGATACAATAAACTTGCCATTGTGTAAAAAACATAAGTTAATATACACCAAATACAATCCTACGACGTTATTGAAAATAATATCTTATATATCTATCAAACAGACCAAGACAGCGACAACACAAAGCTTCGCTTAATCCCTCATTTATAAACCCAAACAGCATTCTTCTTTCTTACGAGAATATAAAATGAAGTACAAAATTCTCTAAGGCCAAATAAAAGATCTGTTTTCAAAGTAGAGGTCATCTCTGTAATTTTAAGATGTTTTAGCGAGTATTGTTATTGTTTGACATTGATTTGTTTGTTTAAAAAAACCTAAGAGGCTGTATTCTGTGATTTCTGCGTCTTGTTCTTGCCATGTTAAAATAAGACTAGCTGTTGCTCGCGACTTCATCCACATTTGTTTTATAGGAGTTGAAGCTTAAATCCTTCCCCAGGATGCTTTTTATCTCCTTGCCATAAGGTTTCAAATAAGTCACACCCATCACCCATTAAAAAGAAAAATCCTGAAACACGTGTCCATTTATTTTTCATTTTATTTATTCATATCAGGTTTCAAGCAAATCGCACCACGCGTCAAAAAGTTTCATACATTAGTTTTCACCTCTTTTCAACCTTTTTTACCCCTTTTTTTAAATTCACTCTCTTAGGGGTTGAATTAAAAAAATCCCGCCTTTGTTGGTGGTTTTGCTGTAAAAGAAAGCTACCTTCCAAATTTCAGCTTTCTAGCTTAGCGGTTTCAGTCAGTCAGTCAGGTTAAGCTCTTTTATAGGTATAGATTATAGTATAATATTTTTAGCTAACACAAAGACATTAAACATTTATGTAATGAATATAGATGTTTGTTCTGTGTCTAGGATTTACAGAGTACTAGCTGCTCCCGCCCGCAGATGCTGATGCCCGCGGCTTCGCACGCGTGGTATAAAAAGTAGCCTATGTCCTTCTTCAAGGTCCCATATTTATACCAAATATCATCAACACGGTTCAGCGGTTTAGGCGTGAAAACGTAACAAACAGACAGACAGACAGACATAGTTACTTTTGCATTTATAATATTAGTAGGGATCATAAGTAAATGTTTAAAAGTATATAAGTATTATATCAGTCACATGGTTTCCATAGTACAAGCTATGATTAGTTTGGGGTTGGATATGAAATTATATTTATTTACTTAGTTATTATAGGATGGGTATCCAATCCACCTACGTTTTTTCTTTCTCTTCTCTCTTCTTTCTCTTCTCAATAAACTTCTCAAAGTTAAATATTTCAAATAAATCAATCTTGCTCGCTTCGCTCGCACGATAAAACATAAAACGCGAATGTTTTGTGGATATTTGGGTGTTTAGATGTTTTAATAACAATAATGGCTAAACCGATTTGAATAAAACTTGGTGTATATATAGATTTGGATTTGATCTTAAATAGATAAATAACTCTTTATTGGTGGCAATTCGGTTGGCACCAACCTAACTAATTATAGCTAAAATTAGGTTTAGACTGTCAAATTAAACATTGTTATTCTGCTGTTACCAACTTATCCTAATTTAATTTTATCTAATTTAATTAAGTGTTCCTTATTTAGTTAGATGGTACCAACCGAATAGGTTTTACAAATGATATGACTAACTAAAATATATTTTAGACATTCCTAAATTTAGAAATGAACCAACCGAATTGCCACCATTAACTACCACACGTAAAATTACACAAACAATTATTTTACAATTGAAGGCATTTCAATGGGCAGTCTTATAACTAACAGCGATCTTTGTCAGGTAACCTTTGGTGGTTTGGACTATTAATAAACAGATAATGTTGGTGTGGTGTTTATATATAATTATGTACTTTTATAGTTATTTAGGTATATTAAATAAGATTCAAATATAATTGAATAAACAATAGGTAAACATTATTACTTATTACTAAAGTATTTATATAACGTGGTTAAAGTCGCAGCAGCTATTGATTGTATAAAATTAAGTGATAGAAATATATATATAAATTGAATCACGGTCATTTTTGCGATTGCTGCACTAATACGTAATGTTTTGAATTTATTGTACTCAATTTCTCTCCGCTCCATATAAGACACAGACGAATCCCTACTTATTATTATAAATGTGAAAGTAACTCTGTCTGTCTGTCACGTTTTCACACCTAAACCGCTGAACCGATTTTGATGAATTTTGGTTTAGAGATGGGACCTTGAAGAAGGAAATAGGCTACTTTTTATGTAGGTACTACGCGTGCGAAGTCGCGGGTAGCTAGTATTTTTATATGTACATTTCTTCGTAGTTTTGTTATCAAAAGGTAGAGGGTAAAGGTATGCTCGAAGTAATCTAAAATTTGGTAATGTAACCTACTACCACAACACACATTTTCACAACACTATTCACTACTATTCAGAATACAATTGGTACATAATATAGATGTGGAATTACTAAAAAATATATATATTTTAAAACTTGATAATTATAATCATATACTAGTGGTTTTTAAGTACATTAAAAGAACACTATTGTTCACTAAACATTGTTCAGCAACAGCAGCAAACAGCATAACTCGTACAAGTATCGTTCAATAAGGCGAAAATATAAATCGGTTTTAACAGAACAGCAATTTTACACAGTTATCTTTCATTGATAATGACATTTTGATGACTATGGTTTGAATTGAACAATGGTTTATTTTATAATACCGTTGAAAGCCATACTAAGGCATAATCAAACATGGTCGGTAAGGAATTTTCCTAAAATGTTTTGTCCTTGTTTAGTTTGTTACAATACATTCGTACATAGCATGTCAAGGGTATAATGACGCGGGTTGTACCGTGGGCATCACTACATAGTATAAAACAAAGTTGCTTCCCGCTGTCTGTCTGTCCCTATGTATGCTTAGATCTTTAAAACTACGCAACGGATTTTGATGCGGTTTTTTAATAGATAGAGTGATTCAAGAGGAAGTTTTATATGTATAATACATGCATAATATAGTAGAGAAACACTGACAATTTTAGAGGTTTCTAATCACATTAGACATTCTGTAGCATATTTAGTATCAGCATTGCACCCGTGCGAAGCCGGGGCGGGTCGCTAGTAGTTATATTACCACATGACTGATATACTACTTATATACATTTTGTTTTTGTAAATACATACATATTATACATAGAAACACTCAGACTCGAGACAAATACTTGCAGATCATACATATATTTGTCCCGCGGCGGGAAACGAACCCGCAACCTGCGTTTCAGCCGGACCTTGGCCCTCTGCGCCACAGAGGTCGTCAGAGAGTTTGAAAGAAACGTAGGTAAACTAAAACTGTAGAAGTAAAGACAGCAAAATTTGAAGCTCAATGCGAAATGTTTAAAACTAAGAAACAGTAAATAAACATCGAACCTTCAGAGCTCAGGCTGTAAGTGAACGCTTGTAAGCCTAGTACATCGGTCGGCGGGTAAGCCTTCCAAATCAAACAAGTGTTCGCTACACCCGGTCTTGCCGTTTATCTGATTCTGTGATTCTCGTATCCGACCCAAATCCCCCTCGCACTTGGACCGCTCTCAATTACAGATAAGGCCGTGAATATTTCCCGATGCTGGATTCGATGATGAGAAATGCCAATTAAAGAGGGGACGATGTTATTGCGGGAATGCGTTGCTGTTTATTGCTTGTAAACCTTGTTCGAGACGCAAATATGTTACTTATCTAATGTTATAGCTGTCGTTGAGTAGTTGTCGTTGTTCCAATCTTATTTTTACTCAACTAAACATAACCTTGAAATTAATTTTATCGGCACCGGTGTGCAATGAAACGCGAGGTATTTCGAAAAACGCACTAAAAAAGACGACGGCCCGATTCGAATCTGCATTTTTTTAACTGTGAGCCCAACTCGAACAGTTAATTCAATTTAAAGCTTCTACCACTATTTTTGGTTTTTCGTGTATTAGTAAATAGTATTCATATATACATCAATGATGAGCTTTGGTTTTGAAAATGCACGAACTAGATTTAAATAATTACGTTTAAAAAACTAAAATGGATTGGATTTGGATACAATTTGAGACCATGAAATTATTTTATTTTGAAATTTTATGTGGAAAGTAAATGTATTTTGTATATACCTATATAATATGGGTAGGCCAACTAAACGCACTGCTCTGCACTGCATCACGCAACAAGTATCTCATCGATGGTTACAATTTTTAGATTTTCGTTGATATTTTAAAAACCGCTCGACCGATTTCAACAAAATTTAAATGGGACCACCTGGGAAGTACACCCTATGAAGAAAAAAAACAAATTTTCAAATCGGTTCAGGCATCTTTGAATAATCGGTGAAAATACATAAAAAAAAGATTACGATGAATTGAGAACCTCCTCCTTTTTTAAGTCGGTTAAAAAGACTGAACATTAAGGCGTTGAAAGCACAAGTTCACGTTATTGTCATGAGAACGACAAGAGCGCTCAAAACAACTAAACTCGTTGTTAGCAAGCTATTTCTTATTAAGTACAGAACGATTATGTAATTGCTCCTTTGTGATTCCGATTTCAATCGTCTCAATGGTGGCTTTATAATTCTCCCTCTGAGGTCCCGCATTACGGCACCTGCCCGGAAACGGTTCCGATGAATATTGAAATGAAAACAAATATAGCGCTCCATTTGTTTTGCTATTACGGACGCCTTTTGTTAGCTTGTTGGCGTTGTGCTTAAGAATTATGTTCAGTAATACAGCGCCCTAGCTTATTATTTTAATATCAATTTCAAGTTTGTGAACATTTAGCAACCAGTTAGCAGTTAAGCAACATGCATGTTAGCTTCTATGAGTGACCGCAGTGGTATTTTTATCAAAAAGCTTCACGGAAGTCTCGTCAAGGTGTCAGTCGAAGCTTTTCTTATTGTTAGGCCATGGTGGTGGCCTATTAAATCCATTACCAGAGTTCGTAGCCAATTCTCATACCAATTAGTAGCACTCGTAGCATGAATTATATAAAGTCGACGTCTGTGGCGCAGTGGCCGTAGGCTTTTTTAAGAGACGCAGAAGGTGGTGGGTTCGATTCCTGCCGCGGACAAATGTTTGTATGATCTGCAAGTATTTCTCTCTGATTTTTCAATGATATGTATGTATATACAAAAAAATATATCAGTCATGTGGTACCCACATATGTGGTATAACACAAGCTCTGCTTACTTTGGGGCTAGATGACGCTGTGTTAAAAATGTCCGGCATTATATATTTATTTTATTTATGTCTAAAGATCCTACACATTTTGGGCAGTAATTATTTTACTAAAATACTCCAAACTTAACTATCTACAAGATTTCGGTCATAAGCCGAATTAGTTTTCTCAACCATTATTTTCAAACGGGAAATCCTGGACTTACCACAATACCAGGATGCTGGACAAAACGGCGGGAATTCAGCTGAAACTGCCACATTGTAAAGCTAGAATAATGTTAAGCTGAACAGCCAAGCCACTTATGGTTACCTGTTAAGAATTTTAAGCTGTTAAGCTTTTTATGCTATTCACTGAACTAATGTTACTCGTGCTCTGAACGTTTCGGGATTAAACATTCTCAATGTTTTTACACATTTATTATTTTAGGAAAAAAATATGTCACTAGACAAAATCAGTAACTTGTCTTGTTACTGATCTTGTAAAAAAACATTGTACTTTTACTAATCTTATTAAAAAGAAATGGTTGTCTGTAAAGTCGGTTTACGGACGAGAATTTTACGTGATAACGATAAAGAAAATTGATGAACCGATCGTGCCTCTCTATCGCTTGTTTCGCGCTCTTCCGCGGCGGAACATTTTTACGTGCGTGCAGCTGGCGTTCATCGATTTATAAGACGGTATCACGTCAAAAATCGATTTTTTACCTCAAAAGGATGACCTTAAAATTCTTATTATATCGTGAACGAAAAAGACAAACTATCCAGACATACCATTTAGAACTCTTTACATCCTAAAAATCTTAGTTGTAAGTACAATTATTCCTCATAAAACAATTACTGTCCAGGACAAGTAACATAGTTGGAAGCTATCAAGTCATCAACAGGTCAGGTGGCAGTCTTCCAAACTTTTGATTGGCTTGGTTTAAGTAGAATTTGTATTCAAAGTTTAGAGTTTCTTCATTGAGGTGTAAATTGAAGGCCGACTTGGAAAGTAATTTAGGGAGAAAAAGTTTGGTGGCGGAATGTGCCAGTTCTGTATTCAGACGGACACATTAAAATGCTTAGTTTAAATGAACCTGTCATTACGCTTTTTGTTTTAACTTTGTAGAACCTACCTAAGAGTTTTCGAAGATTATGAAGACAAGCCAAAGAAATGTTACAAATGAATAAATAATAAATATTGCTGGACACAACACCATCTAGTCCCAAACTAAGCATAGCTTGTATTATGGTGACCAGATAACCGATAGAATACTTAAATATTTTTAAATACATACTTATGGTACTTTATGACACCCAGACACATAACAAACGCCTATGCTTCACACAAATGTTTATCCTGGGAGGGAATCGAAACTTCAACCTACAGTGTAGAAGGTAGAGCTACTGCCAACTAATGCAACACTACACTCTATCGTTAGATAAATCATGTCAAGTTGTAGTAGGTTATTAATTTTACTTTATCACCTACTCACCAAGAACGTACCGTAGCACTATCACTTAAAAAGAAAGCAGAAGAATTCGTTCCGATCCAATATCCTGGAGTTGCGTATTACTACAGTAACTCGTTCCTGTTCGTGCCGCAAATACCACTTCAGGTAGCAGTTGGTAATGTTACTTACTCGAGTACTGGCGAGATGTACCTACGTAACGATGTCTGAGCTTATTGATTTTCAGGCACTTGCTTGATGGGACTCGTTTCTTTTACCTAGGTAAGGTACCTAAACTTAGTCGGATTGACTTATCACCAGATTATTTTTAAATTCAGGAACCAAAGCAGAATTATGATATAACCAAAGATTAAGCATGTCGTACATGTCGGTACATGTCGTACGAATATAGAGCGCGTAATGTTCGCGTCATAAATTGGTAACGTTCTTTGTAAGTACTTGACCTGGCTCCTAACAGTCAGGCAAAGCACGCACTAGAAAATTAATCCGCGCGCTTTAAGCCGCGCTATTCTAAATCAATTCTGAAGTATGTCATTTTCAACTGGGTTTTTTCCGCTAGTGCATGCGCCTACGCCCGAATCTATGTTCTTAAGAATACCGCGAAAATTTCGCTGAGAAATAATTCGCAGTGCCCGCGAGGGCTTACTGTTCTGCCTGTTGGTAGGTAATTCTTACTAAGTCAAAAGCAAATTGAAAATCAATAAGAAAGTTTTCAATTCAATGAAAGCTTTAAAAAAATCACAAGGACTATTTTGAATTGTCTTTTTATATACTAGGTGAATCTAGGTGCCAGTTCCTCCTATCCTGTTCAAGATGAATCCGGCCAGAAACTCGTCTAGGCTTAAAACTTCTTTGTATGATCCTTGCTAATTTTGTTACTGATGCCGACTCGAGTTAGCAGATTAGTCCCAAGGTTTTTTGTCATCTAAATAATTAGATATGTTATAATATACTTTAAGAGACAGTTTTTGCTAAACTACTTTTTAAATTTGCAAATCAACAACGACTTTGATAAAGAGGGGTACGCATTGACATATATGAGATTTAGCGAAAACTTTAGCGAGTCTAACTGTGGAAAAAGCGAGTTTGACGACCTCTGTGGCACAGTGGGCCAAGGCCCGGCTGAGACGCAGAAGGTTGCGGGTCCTGCCGCGAGACAAATGTTTGTATGATATGCAAGTAATTGTCTCGGGTTTGGGAGTTTCTATGTATAATATAAAAACCTTTACAAAAAAAAAGTATAAAAGTAGTATATCAGTCATGTGGTACCCATAACACAAACTCTGCTTACTTTGGGGCCAGATGATGCTGTGTAAAATGTCCGGCATCATTTATTATATATGTTTTAATGTTAAAAATATGATATTTCTTTTAAACAAACATATATTTTTGTGAGCATACATTCGTAGTTCTGAATGAGTTCTTCCGAATAAAACAAATTGACTATTGTTTAGATATTTATAATAGCAAAAACTTAACTCTACATTTTATAACAGACCACATTTGATATAAAATGTGGACTTCGTTTTTGTAGAACGCTGAATACTGATAAATTATTTGACTGTTTCAGTGGTAATTGTGGAAGATTATTATTTTAGTTAGATCTCGTTACGAATTAACATAAAGTTAGAACAAATACCAACGGTTCCCTAGCTTGTAGTTACAAAGCTTCTAGAAGCTTTGTCTTGAATTATTCAGCAGTTTATAATTAGGCCTTGTTTATGGAAAACAATACATAAGTTATGGAAGTCGATTTGTTAGTTTTGTGTCAATATTTGGGGACCTTGTGACTATACAAACGCAGCCGTTCACCAGTTAAATGTTGTTTATGTTTGTTTTAGCAAGCATTTTATATAAACAGTATATTCTCAGCTCTGGATAAGTAAACATATGAGTTCAAACGAACTCTATGTACAACTAAACAGTTGAACTGAGGTCAATCCCTAATTTGTAGCATACTCGTTCTAATGTATTCGATAAAAAAAACAGTCAAGTGCAAAAGTCGCATCTGAGACGGTACCGTATCTAGGTACCTACTTACCTACTTTTTTAATTTTTTGTTATTTTACCGTTGGTTACTATTACTAGTCCAATTTTACCGTCATTGACTATGACGTCATGGCCAATGGACCCTATAGGGTATTAATCTACTTTCGAATGTCGAAATATGCGACATGAATAACCGTAGGTATTTAGGCCGTATTTATTGACTACGTTGACTTAGAAGCTTGATCTTTTTACAGTTTCTTAGGAACGCAATCTTTAGTATTTAACTTGATTCCTCCACGCGCTCCTGAGAAATAATACGGCCTGACATACAGACATGAAGCCAGACAGAGGAAAAACGAAGTGATCCTATAAGAGTTTCTTATTTCTTTTTGAGATACTAGAACTCTAAAAATACAATGCAGTTATGTCTAGTTACTATATTTTTATAATATCTAGAGTATTGGTGTTTAAAGTCTTGTCTAGACAGAGCGTTATTCCTTGGTGGCGTAAAATTAACTCGCTAATCCAATATACGAAGAAACCTAAGTAACCTAACAGGGGGAGAGGTGTGCCAAGTGATTTTATAACGTTGTTCGGTCATGACCCAAGTGTACTGCGAAAACGTTCACGTGTAAACTTATGACCTTGATAACGTCTCCTAACGACTACAGCGTAAATAGGGTCTACGAAACATATGCATTTAACCAAAATTAAATGAAAAACGCGTCTCGGTAAAATATAAATGAAACCACCCGTTTATACAAACCATTATTTATTTATTAAATATAAAATTGTTATCAGGACCACAGAAAATTAAAACTAGTAACAGATTGTAAGTCGTACATTAATGTAAGTGTTAAACTCTATTCGATAGAATCAACGCAAACTTAATCATTTACAAATGCTATTCGTAAAATGGCACTAATTTTAAGGTGGGTTTTGTCACTTACAGCACAATTACTGCTTCAGTATTAGGAACTAAGGAATGCTGTAATTGTAAAGTCAAAGACTGCAATTACACCATAAACCCACAGATGTAATTTCTATAACTAACTGAACAACCACCTTGCTATAAGTTACAGCGATTCACCATATAAGATATTTACTAATAATAATTACTTATTTACAATTTGACTAGATTAAATACATTAACATAAATTGACAACGAAAGCCTCTTACTGTAATAAATAACCTATTCTTTACATTAACTTGGTATCATCATCTAACCATACCTAATATTTACATTCACACAACCGAGTTTTATGAATACATAGGATTATCTACAAGCTTTTCCACTCTTCAAGTTAAAAATACAATTCTTCAAGTCAACAATAAGTCGTGGTATGTACATTTGTTACTTATTCACAATATTTTCCCTTGGAAACCTCATTGAAGTTTTTCACTCAGCAAACTTTTAAATTATTTAGATGTCTTAGCGGAAAATCTGAAAATTCATACTTCAGTCACAGAATAAATAATAGTAATTTCAGTCTCCTACTTTGGAAGTAAATAAATAATATGTACAAAGATTATTGAGCAATAGCAAAATACACCTTTTGCCTCCTCTTTTCATAGCATATACTTTAGAAAGTGTCTAAATGTATTTCTAAAGTTTAACATAAAATGCTTTTAATAACCAAACATTTATTTACACAAATAAAAGAGTTTTGCCACGCCAATAATATGAATAAAATTATCATAGCTTAATAATTTTAGCAAAAACAATCAATATAGATATATCTAAAACACATTTAATAAATACCTACAACAGTTTTTATATAAGGAATGGACCACAGTAATTAGCTAATCAGAAATAGCATTTACAAAAACCTACGCTAATAGTTAACCTGTCTTCGTTGAACGTAAAAATCTTCAAATCCAAAAGCAAGAAGCTCTGTTATCTATACACAACTCTCAGGCCCCGGCAGGTTTTCTGCCAAAACGTGTTCTCTTCTTCGGGCGTTACCTTTACCCTTGGTCCTGTGTAAGGTGGAGGTAGCGAGGCTCCCGGAACTCAAGGTCGGCCCGCTAAGAGACAAGCTCTGACTTCCGAAAGGTGAAGTCAGATTGCCGTTAGGGCACACAAAGTTAGGGCTCCCTAAAGTTGGGCTATCAGAAACTACATAATTAGGCCTAAAGTTAGCAGATATTACGGGCTGACCCATATTCTGGTTAAGGACGTCTTCTTGCCTACTGTGAGTATTAGACACCAAATCACTGCCTGGGGTCAACTGTAAAAGAATATACTTTCAAAAACAGCTCCGAATTAAAAATTTATATTATTATCATGCCAATATTATGAATGTTGCTTTTACCTGATGTGGACGTCCAGTAGAATCCAAAAGAGCCAGATCTTCTGCTGAGAATACTGCACCAATTTTATTCCATTCACCTAAAAAAACATTAATGAGTATCACATCTAGGTGTAGTGTATATTTTTCTTATATCATAAATAGGTATACAATAAACAACAAACCAACCTCTAACTTCTTTTATACTAGGCCATTCATCTGCTTCCTCTATTGTTGGAGCCGATGAATTCCGGCTATCATCTGTAAGAGTTACAACTTTAAAGATTGGCGTGATTGATAAACAGGTTTTCCAACTGGTTCAAGTATAACACGCACCTTGAGCGTTCAAAATATCTGGCTGGGGATCGGGTGTTTTTGAGTCCGGCGAAGGTTTGATGGTATAGGCTACGACATATCGCCTGCCTCCGTCACTGAGTTCGAGCATGTCTCCCGGCGGGTGCTTGTGTGGCGGAGGACTGCGGCGCCTCCTTGCGCACAGCACAGTGAATGCAATGCCAACTGCGGCCAGCACAGCCCCCAGCCCAGCTGCTACCACCACTCCTAAGGTAACACCACCGATCGCTCCTTTGCCATCTAGTTCAGAATTCATGAAATTATTAACCCATTCAATAATAGTGAGCTGAGGGTGATATGTGGGTTATAGCGGTAAGCCTATCTCAAAAAGTATGATTTCTTAAAGTTTTACATTCAATTTGGCTATATTTATTTATAACTCTCAAGAGTTCTCGTCAGATCGAAAATACTTATGTTGAAGCTAGAAGCTGAGATTTAAACACAATTTATTTACGGCTAGAGTTTTTAATTTGGAAATACCTGGGTAAAATGATTACCCAACTGAAAATTAATTTAATGTAAACTTAACTTGGAAAATTATATTGCCGAAAATAACCTTGACTATCAATTAGAAATAGCGTACACCATTCAGGTATATTGGAGTATTGAGTTATGTTTGTTCATCAATGCGAATCGGCTACGGTAAATCACTAACACCTAGTAAAAATGTTAGTGCCAAAACATCTGCACGGTATATTCAAATAAACTAGGTCGTTTAAGAGCGGAAATACCGGCAAGGAACTGTATTGCTAAAGTTGGGGGACGCGGGGAACTATGACAACTTTATTGGCACCGACCAGAGTTTTCTCGTAAGCCATGAATCTGGATTTTAAGCTGGCGTCCCAGATGTAACTATGTTGCTTAAAATCTTAAATACGGAAGTAGAACGTTGCATAGGAGTTTGTTATTTAGTTTACACTTCTGTCATAGGACGAGGTCGATAAAAATGTATAGCAGCAACGGTAAAGTTATTTTTGAAAACGTAAGCATATTCATTCATTTACAATTTATTTCATGACTCACCTGTTCTTCTAGCTGCGTCATTGAAGGCAATGTTTTCTAACAAAGTTCTTTCTGAGTCACCTTTCAGGTTCCTTGCGTAGATAAGCAAATTGAACGTGGCACTCTCACTTTCTCCATCGGATGTTAGTTGTGCTAGGTCTAGCTTAAATGTAGCCAGACCATCTGAAAATGCATCAAAATTTATTTCGAACTACTAGTAGGCACACATACGCTTTGAAAACTGTTAGTAGATTTACCAGTTTCGTTGACGCTTCCGTTGAACCTCGTCTTGCCAGTGATAGGGTCCAAAGCTTCGAGAACGAAGTACTGTGGCAGACCACCATCATAGCCAGCAACACATCGGACCCGAAGCCAACTGCTGGTACCTTCGTTGCTGTTGTTGCCTGCTTGGAGTGAACAGTTTCGCGGTGCTGATGGACGAGCTGTTTAAAGTGTGAAATATTATTGTCATATTTTTTGTTTTAACGTCTCACGGCAATCGATGAGCCCATCGTGCTTACTGCGAAAGATTTTGTTGCAATGTCATAGCATTTCACATGATATTTTTAAATTTTGGGAAGAAGCGTTGGTCTCTTTTCTCGTGAACTACTTCGAAAGTCGATTTTGATAGAGATAGTAATACAGCTTGAAGCAGGTGATGCTAATTCTTTAATATCAAAAATTGTGAATAACGAAAAAAAAACATTATGTAGTAAGTGAATGAGTAAGACATTTCAAATCGAAACTAAGGACTTTACACGGCGTGTGGCAATTAATACTTAAAACACACTTAAAAAAATCTAACTAATTAAGTAAGTAGGATAAACATGTGATAATTATAAAAAATAAATGTCTGTTTTTAGCAAACTTCGATTATTTTCGAATTGAAGCATCGAATTATTAATCGAATACAGATTTTTTTCGATATTTGTTGCTTTCGAAATTCTCAATATGACATATTTTAATGAAGCGACATAGCATTGGATTTTTTTAGTTTTAAAGTATTAGCTAAACCAGTAAACTCATACAACAATCTATTTTAAAAAAATGTATTATGTAAGAATGCCCACTTTTTCGTTGGCAACATTGAATTAAAAAGAATTTTATTTTAAATAAGAATCAATTCATCACGTTTTCAGAAAGACGAACTTAAAATAAGTAAGTATACACGTGAAAAGTATCTCCGCTTGCTGTTTTATGTGTTGCGTGCGCGAATTACAGTCGTTCACTACACTTTTTGCCATTTTATTAAAAAATATTTTTTATCCGACGTCGAGATTGTGACTGATTGAATGAAACCATAGAACTGCATTAGAATCCATAACCTATTGCAGATATTTTTCTACAAATCACATTAGCTTTCATCAACTGTCAGAAAAATTGTGTATAATTCTTGATCCGAGTTCAGTATTTTTCTAAAATTTCCTCAGACCGAATTCTACAAGAGTTATTTATTTGTATAATGGTAATGGTAAAGAAATTATGAACACATTCTTGTAATTCTTAGAAACGGGCATAATAATTACAGCCTTTAGAGTACCCAACATACACAACAAAATAATATTAAGAGAATCTGTCTCATCCCTTTTGTATAGTCCCTTTTGTATAACAACTGCTTAGTATACAAAAAAAACGTGTACGTCTCGGGACGCCCGATAGAAGTGATAACTTAAATTAATCTAACAAGCGCTGTAGGTAGAGTGAGAGAGGAGGAGCCTGCCTACCGCTGCCGTATGTGTGAGAAAAAGGGAAGCTAGACAGACTGGCGCCGTAACGCGTTTAACCTCCCATAAGAAGTTATCACTTAACGTTACCATTTTGGTGGTGGTAATCGGCATATAGACTTCACGAGCGGTACTTCCTAGTGCTAGCACCAGAATTTTTCACACATAATAATAAAACACGTCCGCCTCTTTCAAAAACGAATTTCAATCCAGTCGTATCCAACGAGCAAAACATCTGCATAGAGGAGTTATGAGATTTGGCGTGTAGGTACAACTGAAAGCCACAAGCTGAAATTATAAAACGTGCTCAGAGTTCGGCTGCACGTTGTTGATTCAAATTGTATGCACGTGGTTTTATTAATGCTTTTATTGGACTGTTCATTTCGCCCGGGCCTCTGGAACTTGGCTTATTGGAATATTTCATCGTTTTCTGTACATGAAAACATTCGCTGAGCTGTTTTTGCTTCGCAGCTTCGCATTTTGTTGTCGAGTTTTAAATACCGTAAATTTATTATTCTGGTTGAAGTATTTTGTATTTTTTTTGTATGATGACGGGCTTGGTTTATTGTGTTGTGGGTTGGTTGGGTTTTTATCTAAAATTAATAAATAAATAATGCCCGACATTTCATACAGCATCATCTGGCCCCAAAGTAAGCAGAGCTTGTGTTATGGGTACCACATGACTGATATACTACTCGTATTTTTGTTGTCAATATATACATATCATATATATAAATTACCGAACCTGAAACAAATACTTGCAGATCATACAAACATTTGTCCCGCGGCAGGAATCGAACCGGCAAACTTCTGCGTCTCAGGCGGCCTTGGCCTACTGCGCCACAAAGGTCGTCAAGGTATGAACAGGGTTTACTATTTTTATTATAATACTTTTTATTTTTTATTAATTTAACTTTATTTGTTGTTTCTTACCAGCTGGTACAATTTGAAAGACGCAAGGGTCCAGTTGCCTCCCCACGCCGTTGGTTCCTCGGCAGCTGAGAGTTCCATAATCTCTCTCACTTTGGGGCTTGTAGCTCAATTCACTTGTGCTGCCATTCGCTGTACCTAAGCAAAACATGCCTTTTGGTAAAGGGAAAACTTTGACAGGGCCCTGATTCGGTTGGCCGAGACTAATTAACATTTCGTAACATACGAACGATATTATTTTGTTTGCATTAAAATTCTGAATTAGAGTTACATTTTTAAATGAGGCTACATTAACGTGTTTTAACTAATGTTAATCATATAAATTGGAGTTTAATAAAACCGCGAAAAATCTTTGAGAAAATAAATTTAATAAATTAAGAAAATAACAATTTTTACATATTTTAAGATTAACATTTGAATGTTAATTTGGAATTTAGTGTATAATATATTACGAAATATATTATTAATAAGTCCTGTGAAACATATAATCACTAAAATTAACTAACTAAACTGCTACGTTTGTTTATCAGGTTTGACTCCATTCATAAATTCTAAAAAGGCACGGGCACGGTCTAACTAATAATGGTTCGGTCCAGCAAGATACCTATCTTTAAACCAGATCATATTTATTCTGCCAATAAACATACCAAACTTGAGTGGAGATACATCAAGGCTTTCTCCGCTGTTGTTGAATTGCCAGAAGAAGGTGACGTCAGGCGGGTTGGCCGTCACCGAACATCGCACGCGCAACTCTTCTTCTATCTGAGCTCCTAGTACTTGTGGTGATGGATGCGTGCATACTGGGGCATCTATGGGATAGAAAAATGAGCTAATAACTGAATTTAATTAATCCAAATCCATAATATCTGTTAGTTAGTTTGTTATGTTTTCAAAGCTATAAGGATCTTGATAAAAAATGATAAGTAGGTAGGGTGTATTTTGACGAAGGATATAAACAGAAATAGATACAGTAAGATGGTGATACATTGTTTTAGTCTCAAACATAAACCCTGTTAGGGCACAGCAATACTTAACTAGCAATACTTAATACTTAAACTACTTTTTAACCGACTTCAAAATAGGAGGAGGTTCTCAATTCGACTGTATTTTTTTAAATATTTGTTACCTGAGATCTTTCGACTGGGTGAACCGATTTTGATGATTCTTATTATTTGAAAGCTAGTGCTTCCCGTGTGGTCCCATTTCAATTTGGTCCAGTTTTGACAATGGCATCTATGAGAATATGAAACCATGTATGTCTTAAATTTGCATTAAGTATTGTTTGCGACAAATAGACGAATAACTCAATATCACGCCAACCGATTTCGACGATTCTTTTTTAACCGACTTCAAAAAAAGAGGAGGTTTTCAAATCGACTGTATTTTTTTGTATATTCAATAAAGTCGTTTGTCTCTTTAGTTTTTGAACGTAAATTTTATATAGTTACAACGCGTTCGACGCCGTGGGCTGAAGCTAGATAAAAATATATAAAAAGGATTTCAATTTCAATTTGAATATAAGTAGTTCATATTCCTTTTACAGGATAACGTTTTGTGTACATTATGTCGAGCTGTTTGCTCAGACAATACATTTGCAACAACTAAGTCAACGTTTACCCGACGTTTTCCACTTTGAGGACGAACAACTTGTTTTAATTAAAAACGTTCAGATTATCAAAACAGTTTTAACTTTACTTACATTGAATATTTTTAATGATAGCAATGCTAACAAACTCTAGTCTCTTATTAAGGAATGATTTTAGGGTTTTACGTTTCGAAATGTGCTAAATTATGCTTAAAAATTTGAAAATAAATATATTTTGGTGGACAATGCTCACAACACCATCTAGCACAAACTAAGCATGGTTTAAGCTTGTATTAGGGTACCCAGATGACAGATAAAAAAAAACAGTTTACTTATTACTAGATATTTACTTTATATCTGCCCTCTGGCAGTGATCTGGATCAGTTGAGCTATCTATAATTATTGTATATTATTCTGTACATTACTGTAATTATTTATTTTGGATATTTACTTAATTTTATATAACTATATAATTTTTTATTAAAAAAAAGTACTGAATAAATGATGTAACAATAATGCTCTAATAATAATAATACTTTTCTTTTTTACAATAGGTACGAACATTGGGCTTCTTTGTCTATTAGTTGTCACAGTAAAAAAGCGTACTATCCTATTTTAGTTTTATATACGTGCCTTTCTGTAACTCTATACAATGGATATAGAAAAGTAGTTTTGCCTTTTGCGCTTGGGTGTTCGATCCCCTGCCATGTCAAACATTTGTATGATAAATATAAGTATTTATTCTGTATCGTGGTGTTATAATGTATAATAAGTATTTTTAAAAAAATATATAAGTATTATATCAGTTCACCATATGCTTAGTTTGGTGCTAGATATGGTGTTGGGTGTGTATTATCCAGCAATATAGTAAATTATTTATATTGCCCAGGATTGAGCAATTTTAATTGCCCGTGTAGGCATTCGTTTACTTTGTGTTTGGATTAAATAATGCTTACCTGTAAGTAATTCTAAATTCCAACAATTTCCCCGTCTAAAACCATTTGTGGTCCCGGCGCTAATTCGAAGCGCGGATATTACATACACTCAAAAAGGTTCCGGATGTTTGTTGATACCACAAAATGCTAAACTCTGTTTAGGTATACAAGAGTAATCTGGGATGAATTTAATAAAATTATATTATTTGAAGTGTAAAGTATCAAAAATGCAGATAAGTGCGCAGTTAAAACTTAGAAAAGACATTAAACTTTATGATTTTCACAAACATTTCAAGGAAGAACATAAACAGTACTTTAATATCAGAGGAAATGAAAAGCAACTATCAGGTTCATGAGCTACAAACGGCAGCAAAGACTGATAATAAAGAAGCTGTAAATTCGGTTCGTTAAATCATAGCTGAAGTTGGACGATATATAAATTTTATTGCCCAACTCGAAGCAAGCGCAGTCCCAAGCCATGATTCATTTAGGTGTCTTGAGAACTGCGCTCCCTGCCGCCTTAGATTTTCATTAAGGCCTCAAATATTTGAACGGGAAGGGGAAACCTTTGAGGGAAATTTACTTACTGTTATAAGATTCAATGGGCTGGAAAGTGCAATCGGGATATTAGTATTATTTGTGGAATACTTGAGAAACTGAACCATGCCTTCATTGTTATAAGACCCCTTTTATTATAATCATCCGCCTTCTGTTATCAGAGTAGACTCTAAAATCTCCGATTATTCAACCTATACGAGTGTATGCGATTATGCGTACGGGTTTATTGGCGTATATATTATAATAATATGTGGATATGGGTAGTGATGTATAGACAAAACATAAGTTCTTCAAAAATTACTTTTAGATTGAAATCAGTCTCAGAAATAAATACGAATCCCACTCATCTATCAAATACGTTCATTTGAATTCACATCTTTCAGACTCACTCTTTTAAATTCAATCTTTTTGCAGTAGAAACAGAATGAAACCGAGAAAACAGACTTTCTTCAACAAGGAAATGCGGTTTGGAATTTATTACGTGAGCTCAATACGAATCGGCAGACGTCACATGACTTTAGAGATTACAGTTCGTAGCTCGTAGCTGCTACGGCGTAGCAGTAATACCGCAAATGAGCAAGCCTCGGAATAAGTTAAAACCGCATGCAGAATTTCGTAGAGAATGTACAATATTATGATAAGTTTGTTATATTATGTTGACGGAGCTCGATTCACCCTATCGGTGATGGTAATGTGTATCACGCAAGCTCGATACAGATGAACGTGGGCTCCCCAGTTTATGGGATAAGATAATAGTCTTGATTTAATAGTTTTCATATAAATATTAGAAGATTTGAGGTATCTCTCACATTGGTTTGTTTTACACAAAAACGGGAACGACAAATGAAACTTCAAGTTTAAAAGCTCAGTGATGAATGTCTTCGGCCAAGACCTAGTTCAGAAGTCGAGGTCAGAGCTCAGGTCAGAGTTTGATTTAATACAACTGTTTTACGCCCACATGGAAACGCCTGCTTTTTGGTTGAAACTCAGCGAACATAACGTTTCTTTGTTCATCAAAAACATGTTCCAGCCCATAACAATTTGCATCGCCTACAACCTCAGCGGGAATATGAAAATATAGTCAGATTAATATCACGGGAGGCAAGTATCGCGCACCGCGTGCGTATAACAGCCGGCATTTCTTCACCTTAGATTTGTGACGGCGCAAGCTCCGGTTCAATAAAACGGAACAAACTGTCGACTGTGAATGTACTAAAGTGAAACAAACGAGTTAAGGTAACGAATAGAAGGGGATACGGTACAGACAATCGGAAAACTTCATCGAATAAATCTACAGTAGGAATACAAAATAATGAAATCAATGCTGAAAGATTTTAAAGTTGGTTACCTCCTATGTATTATGTATTTGGTTGTAATGTTTATGTGGTCCGATTAGATGTGGTTAGCTTTTTTGCTTTGTTTATTCTCAGTGTGTTTTGTTTGTGCCTGTACAGTGTCGCATTCAAGCCGAAACAGAGATGACGTAAATCTTCGACGGTGACGCTGCCGGCGGCTCCCCGTATGATTGATGGTAGCACAGTGGCATCAGTTCTGACGAACACTACATTTCTCACTGCTAAGTAAGGAAACTTGTATAAAAGTTATAATTGTATATAGAAAGTTCATTGATTCACGGCTCTAACATCAAAATCATACATTTAAATTTAGTTTAAATTCAAAAAAAATTTTACATCAATGTCCATTCCTTATAAAAATAATCGTTTTCTTTTGACTCTTCTTCGAAAACTTTGTAAAAACAAAACAACTCTGTTAATTTGACGGTGAGTCATGGTTGACGCAAATCTTCAACACCCCTTATGATTGATGTTGGCATTATGACCGTAATATTACTTCAGTTCTGACGAATACTTTGCTTTTCACTACCCTCAGAACTTGTGAATACAGTGTTGGTTAAATTAATCCCGCAGGATCGCAAGGAAGTTGATCGATGTGCTCGAAAACTATGAGTTATATTATAACTTATAATATGATTAATTAGGGAGAACCGAAGCCACAATTTAAAAATGTACTTACTATTTAACAGGTACAGCTTGTTTCAGGACCATGAAGGTCAATTTCAGGTCAATTAGATGCAAATTTAGTCTTTCTTAATAGATCAACAAAGTGCAACTCTGTATGAGGTCAGTACCTGGATGGGGAACTACAGTGTCATTTTTATCTGAGTGCTTCTGTGCTTTGGAGAGATGTTGGTTTTGACTTTCTAAAAGGTATTAGATTGGCTATGACAAAGGTTTTTTGTCATAGCCAAGCAAGTAGAATCGGCTTCTGACTTATACAAAGTGACAGTAGTGTTAGGTACTAAATAAATCGTTAATGTATTGCTTTAGAGGCAGGAGTTTTTTTTAAAGGTCAGTTCCAAAAGCAAAAATTCATCTATTTATGCAGCGTAGGTGTTGGAATGCCGTCACTCTACAGAAATTGTACTCGTATTTCTTTCATTGATATTGATTGATTTATTAATGCACTTATCTATAATTCTGTATAATTTATTTTTATTATGATCTGAATAATTGGTTAGATGAAAGAGGTATTCCACCCACCAACGAGAAATGTTATAATACGAACCAAAGACTCCCTAAACAAGGAAGTTGTCCGAAACAAATTAATTTATTGACGCGCTATGTGCCTGCTTATTTATTTTTCAAAACATTCTTTTGCTTTTTTGTATAAACTTGCCCTGTTTTAAGTGCGTCTAATTAAATTTTAATGAACGACGGTCGAGGACAAACTCGAGAAAAGTATCGCATTCAACCTTAAACTTGGCTCCATTTGAATTTATTTCAACAGTGTCCAATTACTACATTGTATCATTATAGGTGTTTGCGTTTGCGTAGATATAATATAAAAACGAGTCAGTCATATTTACTGACTCGTGAATTTCAGCTCATAGTAAGTATATAAAACAGCAATATACTCGAGGCCAGGACAAATTAATATTCTGGTTGGGTTGAGAACCTAAGCAAATGCAAATGAAACAAATTCTTGGGACTGTTTTCAATCAACATCACTCTACTAGTAACTCTAACCTAAGCCAATGCAAACCAAATTTCGTTTAATCAAAAGGAAAAGTTCTAAGCTCAGTGAAATTGGTCTTTCGATATCCACTTGATATTAAACAAAGAATTAGTTAAGTAACCTTGTGTTTTATAAATTCTTCCTCAATTTACTAATTAAAATATACAAAAGGCAGACCTTAATAATATTATAAATAATAATAAATCAATTAAAAACAAAGCTTACACTGTATACTGAGATGCGTCACTTCACTTGCGGTCTCTCCCAAAGCGTTGGTAGCCCGACATGAATAGTCGCCTCCGTGATCTCTTGTCACTTTCTGAAGCACCAGGGACTTTGTGCTCACTATGACCCCCGACACCACGTTTTGGAGCACTGGTTTATCCTAGACAAAACGAGAAAACGTAACGTTAAGCTGTACAAAAAGAATAACTAAGCAATCCCCTAACGTTTATGGACAGTCAGATGGTCAGAAAACTAATCAATTATATAATTTGTATTTAATACTTTTTGAAATATAAGATCAATTCTTGAACAAAACAGAACGGTTTATCTTCATCAATCTTGTACTCAAAACCTACCCGGTCTATTGTGTTTATTACTCTCAATTTTCTACTTGAACTTCTACTTAATAAATGAAGATTCCATTGAATTGGGCTAAATTCATAGTAATTAATTTTAAAAGGAGTTTTTTTTACATATTTTTATAAAGTTGAGGCACTAACATTATGATACCATGATATTTTGTGTTCCCTTGGATTGGCTTTGACTGAGCACTCGAAGTACACATCATCACCTTCTTTGATGTCGTTTGGGTTCAATGTGCTACCAAGTGAAAGCGACACCACTGGAGGATCTGAAACAAATTAAATATGATCCTTATTATAGATACTTTATTACAACTTTTTAAAATGTAACCGCCAAGAGAAAGTCGCTGCGACAAACTATAGAAGATACACTTTTCATAAGGATGGCAATGTGAAGAGACAAATATTTATACCCGGATGACCGAGCTTTGCTCGGTATAAAACAGGGATAAGACAACGTTTTCTAAAAATGAAACCTAGCTAGATCGATTTATCGCTCATGAAACCCCCTGCCGGAAACGATTCCATCAATTTTTTCCAACGAAAATCGTTGGAGCCGTTTCCGAGATTCAGATTATATAGATGTATTATATGTATGTGTTTTATTTACTCACAAATCAATTGCCTGTACTCCAGAGCTAATTAATAGCTGTCAAAAGTAATGCTTTATTGTCGATCAGAGTTTAAGTTTTGCTTTAAAATACGTCCCTCGGTCCAGCCCGAAATGTTGTGGTTTCACTAGAAAAGTAATTTGGCGGGTAAAAAAAAACATGTAGGATCTGAAGCTATTGAGCCTAGCCAACGCAAAAACGTATATGCAAACGAGATTGAGCCAGTAACTAGATTTCGATAGATGACAAGAATAATACAAAATCGAATTTCCAAACCGAACCTCAACGCTTATTCCCAAAGCGATAAGGGCGTTTATCGCTTTAAAATTCTTTTAAAAACTTTGTCTGTGGCACCGTTAAATGGACTGCGTGGGAATACAGGCGGTTTCATAAAAACCGAGTGGTGCGATGTCAGCGGTCGCAGCAGGCGATAACGTGGTTTAATGTAGTCCATGCTTGTACGGTTCAGGGATTTTATCCCCAACCCACTTGTACCTACCACTCATTTTTGTGTGTGCGATATTTGTACATGTTTTGACTTGCAAAAACTCTGATGGCAAAAAGAGTTACGAACATTCAGAATAATTGTCCAACCTAATAATCCAGTTGTTTCTGATTGAGCTGTTATGATCTAGAATCTCATTAAAAGAATAAAGCTACTTTTTAGGGTTCGGAAGTTCACAACCCTTATAATTTCGCTATGTCCTGTCTATCTGTCTGTCTGTATGTCTGTCTATCCCTACTCAGAACTCTTGCTTGCAAGTTATTAGATAAATAGTAATATTAAATAAATAAATAATCCCGGACATTTCAAACAACATCATCTGGCCCCGAAGTAAGCAGAGCTTGTGTTATGGGTACCACATGACCGATATACTACTTATATACTATTTGAAGTGAAACGCATGCGGTACGCATATTCGCGACACCGTTACGAGACGCAGGGCTGCCGCGCTCGCCCAATTTTATTATAAACCTTAATTCACATGTTTACAGTCTACTTTTGTATGGAGAAGTTTACTGAGTTAGGTTCTTTGATATATTATCTACATTCTGAACAAAAACATAAAAGAATATTAAATGTATTTTAAAGTTTCTAATAACTAATAAAATATAATTCATAAATAAAATGCAATTCATAACCCAATAATCCAATAACCCTAGTACCCATCTAAAAAATGTTTAACGCGCCAAAATAAGTTTTCACTTCTGTCGGCACTCCCGGAGTGCAACCGTAATTTTTTTTTTCAATACATACATATTATACATAGAAACACCCAGACCCGAGACAAATACTTGCAGATCGTACAAACATTTGTCCCGCGGCGGGAATCGAACCCGCAACCTTCTGCATCTCAGCCGGGTCTTAGCCAACTGCGCCACAGAGGTCGTTAGATTTATTGTGATGAAGTTTGCACGGTAATACGTATTAGTAGCCCTTACAAAGTTATTTATTAAAATCTAAAAAATGATTTTAGAAATACCTCCCCTACATGTAAAGTGGGGTTAAAGTGGTAATTCTTATCTTTACTGTCTTTGCAAGCCTGCAATGTGCGTGGTCCCATGTGCTTGGCTAATTTATTATTTATTGGTATATAAATAATTACTGGCTGTAACTCGCGATGTGGCCCACGTAGTTAATAGTCAGAATATAATCGAACATTGATTATCAATCAACATCGTAACGTTGATTGCTTTTGCCTCTTGCTGGCAATTAATAAGCAGCGTTAAATAATGTTATTGCTGTGATCAAAGCTTTTTTCTAGAGATTTCATAAAACCTCTAAAATTTCCTCTCCAGTGACAAGTGATAAAGCTTAGTAATATCAAAGACAAGGTATATAAAAAATCCATCATCGTCTTATACATTAGATGAATGAATGGGCTCTGAATAGCCTTCTATTGATTTTGTGTTAGGTATTAGTTTTTCTTTTGATCGCAGAAAGTCTTATTATTTTGTTAAAACATTTTCGATGTCTTCTAAAGAAGACTTATGAGAGAAAGTGCGGACTTTATGAACATTATTTATTCAATAAAATAGCAAGGACAACTGTGAATGCTGCTGGTGAATGTAGGTGATGGTTCTTACAACTCCAGTTCAAGAAGAATCTGGTAATAAATTTCTGGTTTTAACACTTTTTTGAGTGATCCTTGCTAAGGACAGATTTATGACGGATGCCTAGTAGAGATGGAACTGATTCGTCTCAAGCTTTTTTGTCATATAAATAATCTATTATTTTATAATAAGCTTCATGAGACAGTTTATGTTGAATTGCGTTTTTAAATTTGCTGATTGACAAACGTTACATCAATACATTAGTCAATAAAATATTTCATAATTAGATTTAGTAGATACTACGACACTAATGTTGTCACTCCCAAGCGACCATGCAAGAGTACCTACTTGGAAAGTTAGATTTCCTTTCTTATTTCCAATGAGGCAGTGCTTCAGGTAAACACTTATCTGCGGCTAGGAGCGGGCGTTGACACTTTATTGGCCATTAAAGACCTATAACGACGTCACCCCGCGGCCGAAGGAAACATCCGTTCTCCAAATAAACATTTACGATTTCAACGTTTAAATTGTTGCCAAAACGATTCGCGCCGGGAGGCAGCGAATTTCTCCCCATTCTAAATGCCTAACGGTTCGCCGAGGACAACTAACAATTTACTTTTATTTTATTTGTAAATTAATAGGTATCCCTTTTTAATAGAGTCGAGTATCTTCTTAACGCGGTCCGTTCGATAGATGTCTGTCCTATTTGTAAGCCGTATGATTCTAGAGACCAAATGTAATATTTAAGTACTTCACTTTGATTTCTTATAAGGAAAATGTTTTTAACGGCTCGGTATTAGCAGCTTTCCTATAAATAAATTGTATGTTATGTTTTGGCATTAGAACGTGGTGTTAAGTCCATTTTAATCCGTTTGAGCGTTTTGCTATTCGGATCCGCCGGGTGCGAGGAGGCGGTTCCACTAGTCAAAATTAGTTTTTGGCCTCTCCTCAACGGATGTAAAGTGTTGATGTTGTGTGTGGTCTCGAGCACTAACAAGGTTTTAATTATGTTTCATCGTGTTTCGTTCCAGCGTATAAGCTTTTGATACTGTTTTATGGGAAGTCTGTTACAAATTATTGTCAGTGGATGAAAGGGTAACGTGAATTTAACTTAAAATTACAATGATAAAGTTCTATGATATAATGATTAATAGAAGTAGATACGGTGTCATGTTACGGGTATCACGGGAAACTTGTCTCGTTGATAAATCACAAGTGTTTAAATCACGTTTTAAGCTGGCAAACGTACAGTGTCAAACGGTTAAGTAGTACAAAGACAAAATTAATCCGTCAGACAGGAAGGTGTCTGGTGAATGTCGCCGTAAGCCATGCGCCTGAGTCCGCCGGCTAGCCACGGACTAAATTAGACGGAATTAGTTTAAGGCAAGTTGGCACTGGATAAACTGTCGGAGGAAAGTTCCGTTTTCCAGTTCTAGTAACGCATCGTGGAAGCGGACAGTGGCCGGGAGTGTTGTTTGCCGGAGCGCGGACGCCTAACCAACCGGTTAGATAACCCTAGTTGAGTGCTAATGATAGTTTGTAATGAGTATCTACAGTGTAGTTGAGATATATTCTTCCCCCAGAGGGTTTAGTACAGAAATGCAGATATATAGAACTTCATCGCAAAGATTTTTCAATTCCATGTTAAATATATATATGTTCTTTTCTCGGAATAAATAAGGTATGGTAGGAAGCAATTTCTAAGGTGTATGAAATTTTATGGCTTTATAATTGTAAAATTAAAATAATTGAGCCTTTGCTTTATTCTCTATTAATAACTCGCTCATAAGTAACATTACAGAACATTTGGAGCTCGTGATTGTGGAGGTAATTAAACTTAATTACAATAATATGGTTGCGACGCGAGTTTTAATTGTAGGCACTTTCATTAAGAATGTACAAAGGG
The DNA here is from genome assembly GCA_948098915.1 of Lampropteryx suffumata. Classification (NCBI taxonomy): domain Eukaryota; kingdom Metazoa; phylum Arthropoda; class Insecta; order Lepidoptera; family Geometridae; genus Lampropteryx; species Lampropteryx suffumata. Next base: position 9,250,102 of record OX402563.1, read on the forward strand.
CTTCAGTTTAGTAACTAACGTCGAGTTGTTTAGGGTTTATTATATACTCCAAAGTCATTGAGTCTTAGCCGAAGTATGTACGTTAGTAGAGTCAAAAGAAAAGAAGTACAAATATCTGCAATGAATTTGGAAAGGCTTGTTTATTAAGAACAAAACAAATGAACGTTATTAGTCTCAATCATGTGTAAGTTTTGCTAGTAAAGCTGTGTTCGAAACGTTTAAATGTTGATTGTTTTAGAGCGGCTCCAACAAGGGGTGTGCGTCAGTCGCGCGAATGTGCTGAGCGGGCGCCTAAGTAGCAATGATAATTAAGCTTAACGATGTTAGAGATGTGCGAACCGGTTAAGCCGAGCTCCTTTACTGCTTATTTTGTAGCAATATTCGTTTAGGGAACGAGTCCTCGCGAATTAAGAAGTTGCGCTAATTGTGTCATCGTAGATTCGCAGACATTCGCGCGAGACTCGAGGCGGAGTGCTTGATTTGAACAAACAATTACGTCTCGTTTTCATATCTAAATATGAATCGTCGACTATGACATTGTCTCTGTCCGTATCTTGAACATCTTGCCAATTCTCTTGATAGCAAATTTGATCAAGTATTTATATATACCTATCTATGTTATGGGATATTCAGGTTTAGACTTCCTATCAAAAAAGTGTGCCTACATTGCTGAAATTCTAAATATAAGGTCGTATCAATATCCATGTCCTCGCGATTCTACTCCCTGCTCTACTAAGCTTAGATATATAAAAGGCCTGAGATAAGAAAATCTTTACATGTTAGGTATTTACAATGTTTGGCAATTTGCATAATGAGAAGCGTCCGGAAAAAATGAGAGTTCTTGAGAAAAATCTAACCTTGGCACTCGAACGTGCTTGAAAATCTTCGAGACAGCATTTTTATAAACACAGATGCTTTTGTATTATTGTTATTAGATTTTCTTTTTCGTTGTCGTGTTAATGATACACACATATATTATCTTAAGATGTTAAAGCTTACGCTCCCGGAATTTAGGAACAGCTATAGCGTATTCGGTGGCTGCGCACAGGTCGCTTAAAAGCTATACGGGTCGAGAAGACTAGCAAATGTGACATAGTTTGAGGGTCGGTGCTACATTCACAGCGCGTTGCTATTTCCTCGATATACTGTTGAGTAAGTACTAAGTAGGAATATATCAATGTTTTGTGTGTGCTTTGTTATATGAAGGAAGATTGTCATTGATTGGAGCAAATACGCGCATAGTGTGCGTAAGTACATATATTATAATTCAAAGAGCGTTATGTAAAGAAGATATAGATTACTTGGCCATTTACCTTTACAAGATCATTTAAATTCTCTAATAAATACTAATATAAGGTGTGTACCTGAGTTTTACGCATATCTATAGTTACGCATATCATATTATATCTATACCTATCTATAGTTTAGTTACGCATATCTAATAGTTTGTTCACATGTATTTCCTTTCGATTGAGAGCATGAAGTATCAACAATTGTATTTGTTTAATTTAGTAGTATCCTTAACAATTATTGTAAGAGATACTCGTAGTCTATATAAACACTAGCGTTGAAACTTACAAACAACATCCAGTTTGAAGGAGTCCTCGATGCTCTGGCCAGGAAGCGCGCTGTTGTCCGCTTGGCACTTGACCTGAGTTCCGTCGTCTTCGGGCAACGGCATGAATTGAATTTGACTGCTCACCCATGTTTCATTATTAGCTTGTGCTGTCTAGGACAAATAGTAGAGTAATTTTGCTGGTTATTGCTTATTGGTATTCATTGGCTTCCTAATAATCGTTGGGTATTCAAATAACGTTTTGGGATAGTGCTAAAAAGCGAAGCGAAAAAATTACTAACAATTTACGAATTAGTGTATGAGCCATAAGTAAATTTAATTTCAATGAGAGACAATCAAGTCAATAGAAAATGTTTGTTTTTTAATGTGTAATCTACGCTCATGTCTATGCGATTTTTTGGCTAAAAAAAACAAAGTTCTGCGGATCAAAAACAAGGGTCACAATAAGTGCAAGTCTGAGTTTAAAATGAAATGCTATAACGTATTTCTATTATGTGGTGTACCTTGATCCTTGAGCTCTTGAATTTCCTGTTATCTTTGTACCAGGTGAGCTGCGCCGGCGGCCGGCTGCCTTCCGACACGCACACGAGGCTGACGTATCGCTCCGACGATAACGTCACCGGCTTGTTCAGAACCTCCACAATGTTCGGCTTCACTGCAACAAATGCCTTGTTAACAAAACTATAAATCACGAGAGTGGCAGAAATCTATTGCAGTGTGAAGTCGTTGTTAAAGTTATCACATGTGATCTTATCTGAAATCTAAAATGTTGTTTGACTTTAGGGTGTTATGTCTAGATGGGTGACTGCGGTGTTAATTTTATCTGAGCACTTCCGTACTTCTAAGAGCACGTAAAGCTTTCGGACTCGAGTTTTCATAAGTGTTTAGACTATGACGTAGACCTTTGTGTGGATTATTCGTCTTCGTCAACAAAGTTAAAACTCATACGAATAAATAATAAGTAATGCCGGACATTTTACAAAGCGTTATTAAGCCCCAAAGTAAGCAATGCTTGTGTTATGGGTAAAACATGACATATGACATATATAGCGACACCTGTCCACACTTCCTCATACTATGCTAATTCTTTCACAGTACAGGCTGCTCAACTGTGGAACGCACTGCCAGATGCTATTAGACGCGCCAAATTACAAACTATTTTTAAAGCTATGGTCAGGGAACACTATTTGTCCTGTTGTTAACTATAATTGCTTGTTTCTTTACGTTATTTAGGTATATATATATATAAGTATGTATTGTATGTATATAAGTATTCGTTTATTTAGTTTATATTGTAGTTAATATTATTTATTTATTGTTATAATATTATGTATTTCACTATTTGTTATCCTGTAATTATGTATGTACATATTATTTTATCATAAATCGCTTTTAATATTTTCATCACCCCATTTTTAGCTATATTGATTTCTATCCATCCTAAGGTTGTCTGGCAGAGATCGCTTTCTAGCGATAAGACCGCGCATTGTACTACCGTGTAGCTAAACATATTTTCTTATTATAGTCCAATGTATTTGTGGTGTGCAATAAAGTATTTTCTATTCTATTCTATTCTATTCTATATACTACTTATATACTTTTTAATTTAGTAAATACAGACATACATAGGAACATCCAGAGCAGAGACAAATACTTGAAGATCATACAAACATTTATCGCGGCGGGAATCGAACCCACAACCCTCTGCGTTTCGTTATCTATCCAATTATTTTTAAGAAATATCCCGAAATAGTGGTTTAGATGGTTGTAGCTACTCAGACTCCTAACAAAACTGGCCATTTTATAGCTTAATATTTAATATTATCAAATTATTATCAGTATTATTATCAGTATCAAAAGCTTTTCAAGAAACCTCCTCCTTCTTTAAAAAACATATCGAAGGATATGCCACACGATAGGGTAAAATAAAAAAAAAAAACAGCTAATCTTTGTAAAGTTGAGCTGTTTTTTCCCTAAGGTATATGTACCAATAAAACTTTTTTTTTTAATGTTTTTGTTTCATTGATTTGTTTGTGACGTTTTAGAGTTTTAACCATTTCATCACGATTAAATGTTTGCGAGGTTTTCCAGGCTTTGGTTGGTTCGAATAAAGAACTGGCTGTCACCGGAGTGACGACTTACTCATACCACAGTTCTCAAATTTATATAAATAATAATACAAATAATCGTGTCATTAGTGGCAGAGTCTTTGCTTTGTCGATATTACAATGGCTATTACTGTTGAATTACAACATTTACTCACAGTTCATTTCAAGTCTGAGCATCTTTTCTTGAGGGCTGACGAGGTTGGTGTTCGATGCTCGACATTTGAACGTTGTGTTGAGGTGTTCGCGTTTCACGTGCGGTAGCTCTAGCCTGTTCACCACAACATGAGTGTCAGTCTTCTCGCCGATGTACTGTGGAGCAGGAACGCCGTCTACTACCCACATCACTGTAGGCGCTGGTCTTCCTGTGTAAAAGAATAATAAATCTTTGTATGTCTTTGGAAAACCTTACGGTAGAGCATAAAAGGATTCCAGATTTACCAGTGAAGTGTACTCAAGCACAAAACATAGGTAGCAATATATTATTTTTATGAGACTAAAACGTAATACACGAGGCTTTTTTTTCCCAAATAGAGTTTTATTATAATTATATAATACAATCATATATTTATTTTATGTGGTTCAAGGTTACAAGAGTTTTGTAAAGTTGGCAGTCGTTTGTTACACGCTAAGCTCCAGGATAATCATGTCGGCAATGTACCCACTTATATTACTTTAATATTAGAAGCTTTAAATATATAACATCGAATTAGCATTCATACTAATGTTTACGTCAGGCTAAAGCAATGCGCCGTGCGCTAAGCACCCTTTTTTCTTTATCTAGAAGCAATCGACTGCTTAGTTGCGTGATGTTGCGGAAAAGCTAATATTCGTAGGAAACATAATTTTGATAAATGAAAGAAAAGTAAAGCACCACGCGTTTTTAAAATAGTCTTGACCCCAAAAAAGGTTACTTGAGCGTAAAATAATGCGAAATTCTTGTGGGATATAGTTCGTTTGAGGAAAATGCTGAATTTCCCACAATGCTCGCAGACATTTTAAACAGTAAAGCTTAGCGGCAGTAATTGCTAAAAATGTAAAATTCTAGTGAAGATAACTAGGTAAATGTAGCAGTGTAGTCGGCCTGGGCAACTTTGGCCGTGTCTTGGGCGAGGCTTTGCCAGTAATTACGTTATCGCGGCCCCGACTTGGGCCCCGGCAATATTGATCATTCCACGTCACTTATTCCAACAAACTTACTTGTTCAACCAACTCCCCGAAGAACAGCCGCCAACACGGCTATTATTGTTTGTCAAAATTGGGCTTGTATTTTGTAAAATGAGGTTTTTTAAAATGCCTTTTTGGGCAGAGTTTCTTTTGAATGTGTTTTTGTGTGAAATAACTTAATCACTATTAACGCATACTTAGACATTAAGAGTAACATCCATAGCTTGTAATGTAAACAAAAACTGCCTAAGCATGTAGACAGATTATTAACCGTGATACAAACCTATCGTATCAGAAAAGTTCGTACCAGGTTGTGTCTAAGAACTTTTCGATTTTATATCTAGTACCGAGTAGTTTTACGACTATGTGCGGCAACATTCTGATATTTCTCTTATACACTTTATTTGTGTATTTTTAATTCTCGACTCATCTTTGTTGATTAGTTTCCATAAAGTTCTCGGAATGAGGAAACCTGTCTAATGGTGCTAGTGAGAGGCGCGTACCTATCTTTCGATAAATAATTCGACACGGAAAAGTAAATAGAAAGCTTCTTAAAATTCAACAAGTGACTTCGTCCCGAAATCGCTTTCTAGTTTAGTCAGTTGAAATAAATCGCGAATTCAATCGAGGAAAGATTTGTGAGAGTTTCTGTTTTGGGCAAAGTAAGTAGGTAGGTACATGAAGTTCTTCTCTTTCTACTCCTACTGTTTTGATATTAATTTGTTATTAATTTTGTCAATTAGCTGATGCTTTGATACGGCGTCACAAACTTAAATGATTATTATTGTTTTCTGTAACTTTTTTTCTCAGACACTGTGGAGTTTTTAGTCACTTGGTAATAAATAATTTTGAAGAAAAATCCAAAGAAAAAAGAGCTTCAGAGAAGCTCAACTACAAAGTGGGCAACCTTCCTCCTGACAAAAACCTTTCCACTTTAGGTGAGTTAGCTATTTGTCTGTACATTGGACCATGAAAATGATCAGCAAAGTCGTTCGTAGCGAGACACGGGATGACAACCCGCTAATCCCTAGGGCTATGCATAATTCCAACTCGAAACATTAAGCGCTTCGGAGGATTAGCGGCGGTTTATTCCAGGCTTGCAACTTTGGGCTGAATTTGCGTATAAAACAGGTTAACCACCAATAACCTTTGCTAATACAAAGTACGAAACACTAGTTAGAATTCAGACCTAGTTAAGCCAATCACAGAGTTCGGATAGATAATACCTATCCTATTTGGTATAGATTCAATTTCTTATCACGCACGACCAATGGCCCAACAAGTTTGGTAAAAGTTTGGTGAACAACGAACTTGTGACAACGCGAACGGATGTCAGGCAAGTTCATAGAAGCAGGTGCCGAGAATCCGCTTTCTATTAAAATGTGAAGGTTAGATCCAGAAAATATTAGACAACTCGCAGACGAAGCAATTCCTCAGCTTGTGATTTGCCTGTTCTGGATTTTTACGAAATAAAATCTTGGACGAACAATCTGTTAAAAATACTTGTTATAATTATAATAGGGCAGTCTAGTCATATCAAACGTCACCTGAGCTGCGTCATTATAAACTTACTAGTTGATAGAAAAATATCTCTTAAAATATCTATATTTCAACTTTCAGAGTTAATTCAACCACGCCAGCTCTTAAAAGTGACCATTGATAATTTAAACTCAATATTAACTTTGAAAGACGAGCACATCTAGTAGAGCGTCTAATTTTGTGTTTGAGTTGTGATCTCCCTCGCCTCCCCAGCGTATCTTGCGATGGATAACTTTACACCGGGTGCCATTTGGAGCCGATCTCTCAGAGTGACTTATCGGTAAGTTTAAGAGCAATATATCAAAGTAATCGCTTTAATTTCTCATCTCCCAGTTGGGGAGAAGTGGTAAGCTGTGCTTATTTTTGAAAATAGCTTTCAACTTGCTGGACAATCAAGTTATATCTAGCAAATAGTGTGCCTATATCATTTAAACTATATTATACGATACGATTGTACAAACGATAAAATACGTTCTAACTACACAAATCAGTATGTTTTATCACAGTACAGATGTGGGAGTCATAGAAAACAAGTTTGATTGTATTCGCCTATAATCAGCTGATAGCCAGATTTAAATTGACTTACTTCCACTTTATAACCTGAAGTCCAAATAACAGAATCATATAAGTATGCCAGAGTAAAGCCAGAGGAAATTGCGGTGGAATAATAAGTAAATGACTTATTTTATGGCTGCACCTATTTTATCTAATTTATTGTCAAGTAAAAAATAATGGTTTGGATTCGCAAATTGAAATAGAAATCTAGTTAGCTTCAGCACACTATGATTACTATCACTACATGATTTTTATGTCGTTAAACCTATGTAACGTAATGGGCGGGCTATAAAATGTTTGGCTTTTATTTTGCGTGCTCTATAAAAATAGAGTTAAAAACATTTATTTTTGACATAGAAACAGGTAAACCAATAATAATTTATCCGAAGCTACGGGCAACATTTCGACACTCAAATTCGTAAAAGGGATATTCGGCTTACCTGTAGGCCTATGCCTCAAACACGAGTGGGTGTAGCCTTATTCAAAGTTTCTAGGGTCTCTAGAGAGGCATCAATAAAATGTCTAACGCCAATATAATGTCTACAAACGCTCTCCTCTGTTGGCACAAAATTCGATATAACAAAATAAGTTTTATTTTCTGTCATGTTTCGTTTTCTTTTTAGGTTTCCACAAACTCAATAGAGAATATAAGTGTAAAAAGATTTCATATTCAAGATATAAGTCTTGTATTATAGTAACCAGATTATTGATAGAATACTTATATATTTTTAAATACAAACCTAAATATACTTTATATCACCTAGAAAAAGAATAAAAATCACACAAAAGTTCGATCTATCAATCCAACTCCCAACAAAAAACAGTGCATAAGGCAGAGCTACTACCGACTGAGCTGACAGGCTACTTAGATAGATTACCAAATTTTTGATAGGGTTGGAAATTGGCCTTACCTCCTCTTACTTCGCAGATGAGTACCAGTTCATTCCCTTCTTCAAGAGGACCCACCACGCCGGAAACGTCTCGCCCCGACTTGTCGTATAAGATGAGTTGGTGAGGAGGAACTGTAACAACGAAAATCCTAATAATGTCATTATAATTATAACCTGATTAATGTACGATCAGAGAATTAACGAATAATACTAAAATAGCAATTGAATGCGAAAATAGTTTTCAAAATAAAATAATATGTAAATTATAGTTAAAATTTATTAAGCATGATGTAGATTTACACAGACATAGACATATGTTTACGCGGTGAACAGTTTAATAGACTAAATGAATGAACTAAAGACTGAAACTAAAGAATGAAACTGAAGAAAACTAAAATGAGTATGATAAAATAAATGTACAAATAAAAACAAATGCTAATCGAAAGGCCAGTGATTTAGATAAACTTTAGTTTTTTTGTATGGGTATTGTGTCTATTGATAATGCAAAAAAGAGATTTCATGGAAAAAAGAGTGACCAAAATAAAAACAAAGATTTTTATTTAAATACTTTCGTGTTTCACTTTGGGGTTTTGGTCAAGTACCTGGCCAAGAAACGAAATACTGTTGTTCTGTGACTGTGTAAGTAGGTTTATTAGTATTGAAAAAGTTGTCGATTATCAAGAGAAATAACACAAAAACCTTTTCCGAAACCCTGTCATCATGCGTAACAACTTTTGTGCTTGTAGCCCGAAAGTGTATCGGGAAATCGCCATGTTATACAAGGAACAAGCCAATGTATCTACTAAATTATAATACAACCAAGGAAAGAATTTTATGTACTTGTCGGTAGCTTTACATGAAAATGGGATTAGCTTTACTTTCTTTGCCCGTTATTATACAGTTAATATAAAAACTAGCTTGGCACACAATTTAAAATCAGCTATGTACCCTGATATTTAAAAGTATTCAGCATAACATATTAATATAACACTTTGACAAACTCCTGGGGTGGTCGTGTATATAAATATACTGTAGGTACTAAATGCAACGCGCTACCGATCTTTAGTTACGTAATAGGGTTGTGTGATGGCATCCCTTCCCTACTTACTGGGACAAGGAGTTTATAGCTGTCCCTTCCATCACTTGTAAACGCTTTGCATTATTTACTTTAGGATAACAGCGTCCGAATACGATGTGAATTGGTAGCCATCTTGTTGCTATGATAAGAAAATTGTTGTAGATAATATAATTCTTTACTGAGAAGATTCCCTGGAAGATAGACAAACTACAGTGTATTAGTATAGTAATGTATACTAATAAACTGTACACCTATCTCTTATACAAACGGCATAAAATCGCAGAGTTTAGAGATACTAAACGAAAACCTATCTCACAGAGACAAAGCGACCCACCCAGCTCAAAAGCGACGGGGGCCTTATTGTGTTGACACGTTACGCTGCATTATTCAATTGGCTACACGCTATAACGCCTACATTGTAGTTTGCATGCAGGTCATGTTAGGACACTTGTTAACAAAGTGTCAATGTAGGGATAAGTGATTTTTGTTGATAAGCTTAGCTATCGCCAATTTGTAGCAATATCTCACGTAAGAAATACATAAAGTACTTATCATTAGGGGTGTTCACATAAAAGAAAAAGAAATCAGTTCTGGAGTCATGAGGTAATGATTTCGCCGCTTTCATAATATGTAAAACGTTAAGTGCTGTCAGACGATTTAATCCATGAGCTTTCTTCAAACTATGACAAAGCTCATTACACGTTGTTAAAGTAATAACTCTTGACATGTCAGTGTTTGTTACGGATATTAATGTTCTTCTAACAACTATAAACCAATATCAAATATAAAGTCGATAATTGGGTTCATCTTCTTTGTTATGGAGTACTAAGAAAGCTATTGATATGACTTGGGCGTAGCATCCTAAGATCAAAGCGTCCACGAGCATAACCTAAGTTCAATATCTCAATTAATAATTTCCAAGAAACAATCAACCCTCGCTCGGTACATGACAAACGTTACTAATTAAGGTCGGGCAAACAAACAATAGTTTTAGCTGTGAGGTTTAGCCGCAAAACCGAATTACGAGCCCTCACTATCGGTAACAAAAGTAACCCCCATTGTAACCCAAAATGTTCGAACTGGGATCTACTCTCAAAGCCTAAAAAGGTTGTCGTTTTATTTATTCAGATACGATTCACTTTGTGAGACCGTCAATGTTGAGATTTTAAATCTTAAATCTTAGTGGAACATTTTAGCATTGTGAAGGATTATTATCGTAGTATTCCTTAGCTGTAATACGAACAACAAATAAATAAACTAGATAATTACTTTACAAAAGTTATGGTATAATTATGACATTAATCCTAGTACGGTCCATTATCGGTGGCAATTTAGGTAGATATTAATACCATGTTAATGTGCTCAAACGGCTCATAGTACTGCCATCAATAACCATGAAAATTCCAAACGATCAACCGCATAGAATGTCTATATTAGATAGCAGGATGTGGCGCTCAAAATTGCACTGAATGCGATGCAAGCGATGTCACTAATTTCACGGTAGTTCCCCTGAGGTCGACTCGGCCACCAGGCTAGTTAGTAGTCATTACAAGGACGGCCATTCGCCAAGTTGCTCCTATAGAGGAATCGGCCGAAACAACATCCAATTTTAAGGTCTTCACCACAGGCTTCGACCCGATCTTTCTCGGGGTACCAATAAATAGTCCAAAACTTTTTATTTACCTCAACAATAAAAACATGATTAATTTTGTAACAGAGGCTGAAAACAGCGATAACTACTTTCTAACAGTGATAAGTGCAATAGTCGTTTAGAAAGTTCTGAAATCGTATCGGGCGGTGTACGTAAAGGTCTTTAAAACGAATTTCATAGATGCGTCAATTAAACACAGAACCGGTGGTGCGACAGTGCCGCCTTTCAGCGTTCGCAACTCCAAACCAATTTGTGTTTGACTCATTGTCGTAGTAAATGAATTTGTTTTGTTTGAATGTTAATATCTTATTATGGTTGCGGTTGATACTATCGTATTTCGAGTGTTTGTGTTTTGCAAATGTTTCTTTGAATATCTTGAGTGTGGTTACGAAAACAGGCGAATAATTGATCTTCATTTTGTCACTGTTATTTTATTTACAAAGTAATATTACGAAAAAAACTTGTTCAAAGCTATTTAGTGCAAATTTTAACATACATAATTTCAATGTATCTGCTTGAGTCTTTAAAATACTTTGACTAGACAAAGTCTTTGGGTTGCCTGTTTCAGCTTTCAACTTCCTCTGGAAGATGTCGAGAAAGCTAGATGAACAAACAAATATTTAATTAATGTCAAAATTAATCAATATTAGAAGCAATTTTTTTTTTTAAATTTTCAGAATTTTTCGCTCTCTGTGTTGATTTGATGGATTAAGCTATATCTATCTATATATATATATCTAGCTATCTATATATATAAAAGAAAGTCGTGTTAGTTACACCACATATAACTGGAGAACCGCTGAATCGATTACGATGAAACTTAAAATGAATATAGTTAGTAACTTGGATTAGGATATAGGCTATTTTTTATCCCAGGAAAACAACGGGAACGGGAACGGGGCGGGTGGCCGATAGCGCCATCTATTTTTATTTATCCGTAACATTGTAAATCTCTGTAATTATTACAATAACTTGAATAGCTATCGTTTTTTAGTAGCTTATCCCGGGAAAACAACGGGAACGGGAACGGGGCGGGTGGCCGATAGCGCCATCTATTATTATTTATCCGTAACTTTGTTAATCTCTGTAATTATTACAATAATTTGAATAGTAAGTAACTAAGTAAAAAAAAATATTTTGATAAACTATACACACACAGATATAAATAAAACAATAAAAGAGCATATATATGTGTCGCACTAACTGTGTACAGCACATCAAAAAGGGTCAGTGTTCAGCTTAATGCTGCAGTAAACTGCAGCGCTGGTTTTCGACACAGACCGTGGTTGACGCACGGACCTGAACACACGAACAAATTTAAAATAACAAAGCCTGCTTAAATACAGATTTAAAAAATAAATAAGTACTTATCTTTATATTCAAGTACAATGCATTAAACAGTACAACGTAATATTATAATATTATAAGCTAGATTAGTAAATACAATAATAAATAAATAATTGATCACGATAAGTTGAGCAATTTATAGATAGTTTTAAACGGTCCTTAGCTCACAACTAAGGTTGTTGTTTCACATTGTATTTTATATTATTTTGTAAATTCTAATAATAAGTACAGGTATAGGTAATCTGTAATTATTTTTACAATAAAAAAATAGTAGGTAAATAAAAACATAAAAGTTTATGGTAAGCAAGTGATCAAATATCTAAAACACATAAAATATGGACTAATTTAAGAAATCTTTACTAGGTACAGATTTGTTGATAGTAGATATTTAATAAATATTTACTTTTATCTAGCCATCTTTATTAATTTATTGGTAACCTTACATTAAAATACATGCTTCTAGAATAAAAGCTACACTAGGTACACTAACATAATTATGCAAGTACAATTTTAAATAAACGTACGTAATAATTGTAGATAGATAACCAATGAAAGTAAAGATAAACTGACATAGTTTTTGTACATTTTATGTAAGTATATACTCACGAACACCCTAAAAAATTTGAAGCAGTTAACTACCTATTTGGAGTGTAGGTATTTATAGAAAAACCACTGATAAGTCTTCCTCTATCTGAATACGAACTGCTGCCGACCCGTCTTCTTTTCGTAAGTAAATACGTCCATCTTTGGTCCAGCAGTATCTCCATTGGTGAAGGCGACATTGTTCCCTAGACTTTGCGAGTAGTTGCCGGTTATATCTAGTTAACCGCTCGTTGAAAAACAATCGTGCGGGCGGCCCCTCCAGTCCCAGCTCAGTGCTAGGGAGACCACGACGTTCGCGCGCCCTCTGCATGCAGATGTCTCGAGTCAAGCGACGAGAGAACCGAATGAATACTTTTCTGGGTTTGACAGGGAGTGTAGTGGTTTGCTGCTCCGTATGGTATAATCCAAAACGTTCGATGGAAATCACATCACGATTTTCTATGATGATACCGATTTTATCGGCTAAAAGTGGAATTAGATCCGACAGGTTTTATCTATCTTTAATATGAATAGCTATCTTTTTTTATTTGCGATATTAGTACTTTAATATTTTTTGTGAATTTGTAACCGCTCAACGAAGTGGGCACGGGTCAGCTAGTATATTTATAAAAGAAAATCGCGTTAGTTACACCACTTATAACTCGAGAACCGCTGGACCGATTTGGATGAAACATAAAATGAATACAGTTAGAAACTTGGATTAGGATATAGGCTTTTTTTGTCCCGGAAAAACAACGGAAACGGGAATGGGAACGGGGCCTTCGAAGTGCTAAGGTGGCCGCTAGCGCCATCTATCAATATTTATCCGTAACTTTGTTAATATCTGTAATTATTACAATAATTTGAATCGCTATCTTTTGTGATATTTTTCGTGAAGTTATAACCGGGTTATAACAAGGGTCAGCTAGTCCTTTATAATTTCCAAGCTCATAAAAAAAATCATATTATTATTTCCTACAATACGTCCCTAACGATCTGTTCGTACAATAACGCTTGATGTGGCGATAAATCTCATACTGAGACTACAGTTGAAATTATTGCTTCTGAATAATGCATTTGCTGGGACATGGTCGGGGTTGTAAAACTGCGTCTAGCCGTGGACCGGGCGGTTCGTTGCAAGTTTTACTCTACCGTCATTATTCCGCGATTTTACCATAAGTACTCGTACATGCAGCGACAAAAGAAGGTATGCGATCGGAGTTCCATGCGTTATAACAACTAGATTCACTCACGCAAATCAATTGCCACCAATAAAACTGGAAGAAAACAAAACACGACCGAAGAACGCGAAAGAAAAACGACTCACAGGAGTGAGAAAATCGACTCAAGGGGAATGATGCATTCCTTTGTAGCAGATTAATTACAGGCAGCTGGATCTGGCTGCGACTGTACACGAATAAACACCAGTTTATTGCAAGTTCAGGTTACGAGAACAGTATAGATTTTACGAGTTTTCCACTCTCCCTAATATGACTTGAGAATTTGTACATATTGCACAGGCTATAACTTAAAACTGAGTTACGTTTTACGACATCCGATTTTCTTGAAGAATCTCGTTTGGATAGTCTATCGGTTTCCGTTCCTAAGCCGTCATAAAATAAAGACGCGTTTTATGTTGCTAGGTACTTTGAGGTTTAAATTCTTTTACTATGCAGATGTGGACGTGAGCAACTTATTGGTTTTAGATGTTTAAGTCGTTTTCAGGTTTACAATCTGCCTGGATTGTAAACCTGAAAACGACTTAAACATCTTAAACAGTTTTAAGACTCATTATAGAAAATCATGTTATGTCACTGGCGCAACGCGGCAGGCTTGAGAAATTTATGTGATAGCACGTGAAACGTACATTTTTTAGGTAGCACACGATACGTGTCGCATCGTTTAGTGCCAGTGAGCGTTGGTTCTAAAACGTCTCTACTCTCTAAGCTTTACCCTCGAGAGTGCTTAAAGCTGATTAAATGCTCGTGGTTCTATCCATACGAATGCTTTATGTTATGATTAAAGTGTTTACGGTTATTTTCTAGTTGACAATTAGTTTCTAATTATCACATCAAACCCATAACACTGTGCTTAGTACTAACTGAACATTATTTTCCGAACTCACACATAATTTATATTGAAAGACTCAACGACGCGTCAGCACTTATCCAGCCGCCGAGGCGCGACGTACTTCGCCGGAATCGTTTCATTTCTTATTATGAACTCGATCGATACACGCTCAGCTGCTCACGGCTAACTTGTTTCATTAAATTCAAATTTCGTGTTGTACTTATTAATTCAGGCGAACGTTTCCCGCGCACGTCGGCTAGGATGCCGCTTTTTAGGGTTTCTTGTTCGAAAAGTGTTAGTGAAACTATTGGTATGCCATTGGCTTTTAGAAAAAAATAGCAAAAAATCTATGTTTTCTTTATTAGGGAGTTGAATTTCACTATCTGTTCATAATGTTAAAATATATTATGTTGTTATAAATACTAGGTATTTTATGCAGATTGATGTACAGAACTTAAATAAGAGATTATTTACAGAAAATCAAGTTAATAATATGGCATAAATAAAAGAATATATAATTACTAGCTGTTGCTCGCGACTTCGTCCGCATTTTTTTTGAATGGAGTTGTAGCTTAAATCCTTTCTTAGGATGCAATTTATTTCCTTGCCAAATTTATTGATAAGTTTCAAACCAAACACACCCACCACCCATTCAAAAGTTTCTATACAAACATTCACACCCCATTTTACTCCTATATGAGGGTTATTTTGAAAAATCCTGAAACACGTATCCTTTTCTTTTGCATTTTAAGTATCCGTTTGGATAGTTTCTAGTTCAAGTTTCAAGTTTCTAAGAAATCACACCACCCGTTAAAAAGTTCCCATTCAAACTTTGACACCCCATTTTACCCCTTTGTTAGAGTTATTTTAAAAAATCCTGAAACTCGTGTCCATTTATTTTGCATTTTAATTATTCAAATCAAGTTTCAAGCAATTCTCACTACGCGTTAAAAAGTTTTATACATTAGTTTTCACCCCTTTTCACCATCTTATGGGTTGAATTTCAAAAAATCCCGCCTTAGTGGGTGGTTATGCTATAAATGGAAGGTACTTTCCAAATTTCAGCTTTCTAGCTTCAGCGGTTTCGGCTCGGTGATGATGAATCAGTCAGTCAGGTTTAGCTCTTTTTTAGGTATTGATTAATACTCACATTTTATAATGTAAATTATAAATGTAATTTTCTTTTTAAGAATTAGCAGCATTGAGTATTAAAACAAAAAATCATGACCGTAATCTTCAAACGATTTAAACACTTATAATACGGAACCATCGGCTGTCGAGTCACACAGACTCGCACTTGGCGAGACTTTTATATTCTTCTCGTCTCCAAACGAAGCTGTGGAAGTTTCATAGAATTTGGAAGCTTTCGAACCCCACAAAAGGGTTTCGGTTAGCGGATCCAGATAATTGGCAAGTTTTGTTCTGACGTACTCTGGATACCAAGTTCCATCGGCTTTAATTGTGTTAGACAGTTGCCAACAAAGAGTAACTTAATTTTTGATTCGAATCGAAATAGAGTGTTTGTTTTAGGAGCTTTCACAATCGAATGCTATTGTTTTACAGGCACTTGTATTATTTTTGCGAATTGAAAATGCTTAGTGAAAGCAAAGTTAAAGCCGTTTATATTTGAACAATTAAGTTTCACAAGTTCATGTTAAGCAATTCACTTAAAGTTTGCTACATAATCACATTTCTCGAAGTTGAAACTTGGGCGTGTTTCTGTAGGGCGCTTACAAACTCACGAAATATTATGAACGAGACGTGGGTCGCGTGTACGTAGGAAGCAGATTGCTAGCGCATACCGGTTCAGACTTCTTCGTTCTCCATTCTGCGATTAGTTCATAACTAAAATGATGAATCATCATCAGTGAGAGTGCACTGGATTAACTTTTTTGAGAATAACCTCAATCTGGCTCAAAATGGCTATTATCATTACCAATATACTGTGTAAATGAGCCCAACTTTCCTCGTGAACAAATTTTTGGTGGATGCCATTTAAAGTGGAGTCTCATTAACATGTCAACGGGGATTAGGAGTTTTATTGGATTTTAACAGGCTTTTAGCTGCATTCTGTCCATTGGATATTATGACCTTGTTTACAGTGTGGTAAACAGAAACAGATATACGCAGGTATACGATGCATGTTACCTACTTTTAAACTAATATTATAAAGAAAATAGATTAGTTTATTATAATAGGTAAATACCTATTAGAAAAAACCAATGTACTCTATTTATAATATTAGCCAATTAAAATATAGACAAATAAATATTTATAATGGATAAGCTCAAAAATTTCTTAATTGATTTGACTTTAATTTTGTTTACCAATGTATTAGGTACATGCCGATAATGTAGCTTTTTAACTGGCCTATTCTAAGAGGGTGAAAAGGTGTGAAAATGAATGTATGAAACTTTTTAAACGCGTGGTGCGATTTGCTTGAAACTTGATATGAATACTACTATAATATAAACTCGATGGTTTCTCTTACAGACGCGCGGGTGAAGTCGCGGGGTTTCCAGCTAGTTTTGAATAAAATTAGAGGTCCCTACGAAATACAAGGTATCAAAAATTCGCCGATAAGAATTTTTGGCGTGCGTGCAAAAACATTTGACGATACATAAATAATGTACAAAAAAGTTCAAGAGGCTTCATATATCTGACAAATAATGTTAAATCACAATAACTGCTTTTTTCTTAATTAATTATCTAATCGCGGGTGGAATCGAAGGTTGCTGACATTCGTATCATGATGTTAACCCTTATCCAACTAATTTATTTCAAAACTAAGGTTGATTATACATGAAAATTACAACTCTGAATTGCACCCGTGCATAGCCGGGCGGATAGCTAGTGTAGAATAAAGCTATGTTCAGAATATGTACATTGTACTATCGAACACATGTGGTTGGGAGCCAATTGTGCGCTACATTTTTACGCACTATGATGATGAGCGATCATATAAACGACTGTATGACATAATTTTCACTCAAAACGGGATATTTACCATGATATATGAGTTTTTCTGCTTCTCGATATTTCGGCACATTTGCATGCGCCATGATCACGAGATAAACTATAAATATAAATAAATATCCCGTTTTGAGTGAAAATTATGTGCAAAACCATAATAGTTTTAAAAGTTAGACTGTATGACAATTTAGAATTTTTAACCGACAAAACAATAGAAGAGGATCACGTGCGGTATACATTACACCTAAACGGAGTTGAGATTAAATGTGTAATACCAGACGATGCTACCACGAAAATATGAAACGAGTATTCTATTTGATTGATTTTGGAGCACCAGCCTGAAAGGAATCTTACAAAAATAAAACAGAAACTTTGTACTACAAAACAGTACCAGTAAGTTGCGCAACGCGATGACTTACGGTAACAACACTGCACCACCCCACTTAACCGTTATGTATTGCTTCACTTAACTCAAAACCCGGCCTGGGAAAGAATTACTGAAGAAAACAGGGCCGCCGCAAATAAATAGGTATTGACCTCCTTTTGCTTAAACCAGGGTTTCCTAGGAGAAAAAGTCAGCTCATGGAAAACTATGATGACGAAGCTTTAGAGGTGCCTGAAGGTCTCCTTCATAGATTGTTTAAGTTGTTTAAGCCACGAACGTTCTTCATATAAATGTCGCTAACTTGCCAATCTAATACTAGTCTACGAGTGCTTTCCAAAATTTTGTATATCAAACACTAATTGGTATTTTAGACGTGCTGGAGATTATCAGAGTAAGCATTATTATCAGAGAAGTTCAGATATTTCTAAATCGCTTATAAGAGTCGATCACATAGTCTGCAGTGAAATGTTTATAAAGAAAATTCAAAGATACCTCAATTTTATAGTTGGATGGGAGAGAAACCAGACAAACGGTCTGAAGCAAGTTTATAATAACATGTATTCAATGATAAATTTTCATGATAAAATGCGTAGGTATAGAATAGAATAATAGAATATAATTTGATTGTACATCTTATGAAATAAAAATACAAAATAACAATTTAAACATGGTAAGAATACTTAAGTGGTACAATGGGTGGCCATATTGCTTGAGAGCGATCTCTTCCTAGCAACCCTTGGATGGAAAGGACTGTATGAATTTGAATGGACGGCACGGCGTACATTAAACAAATATTGTAATTATTAAATACAAACCTACAAAATTATTCATTAGCATAAATAAAATATACCTACTTAAACATTAAAAAAATTATATAATATTCTTAAACATTAATACACAAATACATACAAAATATATCTATGAGAGTGATGAGATATAGTGATGGTATACTAATTTTTGTAAATTGTCCAAATATACTGTCCAAAATGTATCGATAAAGTTATAACGGTTCGTGGTCAGCATTAGTGATGAACTGGATCTACAAAAAATCGAATACAAGGTTACGAGCCTGTGTTGTCATTGCATCTTGCATGCCGTTTGTGCGGGAAGGCGGAATGATGCGATATCGTCGATGCTGGATAGCTATAGTGCTTCACCTGCCATGACCTGCTGCACTAAGCCGATAGTAAATAATTTTAGTGCGGCGAACAAAATGCGGTTGAAATTCATGCAGAAACGGAACTGCTAGTTTAAAGTGGAGCCCGTTTACAATTTTAAATTCGCCATATACATATATGTAGATAAGCGAAGTATAATAAACTAGCGACCCGCCCCGGCGTCGCACGGGTGCAATGCTGATACTTAATATACTACAGAATGGTTTTATATACAACGATATCTAAGATAATAACATAACCTAAGAGATAGACATTACCATCGAGGATTTTTTTGTAGACCTTTTTAAGGTGTGCAATACTGTAGTACATTATTTTGATCTATCTTGTAGGGTTCAGCCAGCGTTTGCAATGTAAGCGCAAAAAAGTGTGTTTATGTACGACATCACATTAGAAACCTCTAAAGTTATCAGTGTTTCTCTACTATATTATGCATGTTTTATACATATAAACCTTTCTCTTGAATCACTCTATCTATTAAAAAAAACACATCAAAATCCGTTGCGTAGTTTTAAAGATCTAAGCATACATAGGGACAGACAGATAGCGGGAAGCGACTTTGTTTTATACTACGTAGTGATTCTTGGCTGTGTTGGCTAGAAACCTACTGGCACACAGGAGTTTGTAAATATCGCTTTGTGAGAACTTTGATAGCAAGAACAATGTGGGTATTTGCTACATTTTTCAGCGGCTGAAATGTGTAATTCACCACAACTATGTAACCCAGTTACATAGTTCTGAAATAGTTCAGTTTCATTTAAAGTCTGGGCTTAGGGTAAGTTACGGTAAGTGCTTGACATTACGCAGTTTCTAGATCACGATTTACTGTCTCATAAAAATGATGAATGACGTAGGTGCAGAGTAAAAAATAAATAGTGATAAAAAAAGTAAATTAATTGAAATAAACGGTATTATTCTGTAGGTTCTGTAAATGTATTCGATATAATATAGGCAAATTAGGGTAAACATGTTTTCGTTTAGGCATAAATAACTATAAATTGCCAGGTAAATGTACGGCAGCGAGGCGAGTCCTCAGTTCGCCTAGGCGAGAGCACTGCCGCCACTCTAAATGTGATATCATGGTACATTATTGTAATAACAGCACTCGGAGGCTTCTTTGACGGGGCAGGGGTCGTGTGTAACCTCTCATTTTCCTTACCGAAATTCAAAGGAGCCCTAACAAAGCTTTGTTTTGCATCGCTCTCTCAGCAAAAGCCGCTGAAAGGCTGGCTTTTTAGATAAGGTTCTCTTATAAATTTTCAGCATAGAGCAGACATTTTACGCTAAAGTTTTTCACTGTGGGAATGCGACCATCTGCCGCGATTCCCATTCTAGTTTTGGGGGTCGACGTTTTGTGGCGGCGTTATTTGCGAAACCGTTTCACTCGTTATGAGGCCAATTATATTTTGAGTGTACGAAATTGAAAATGCAAATACTTGCCTTCATTTAGCTTCCGCGGGCTTTAAGTGCTTTATAACGCAATGAAGCTGCAGTAGTGCTGGTATAAAACTAAATTTTCAGAATGGAATTGCACGAGTATAAAACACGTAGGTGCATTAAAGATGATTTGTTATTTTATAAACGTAATAAAATGTTAGGTGTTTAAAATTATATAAGTGTCTAAATTAAATTACATTATCCAGTATCGACCGACAGCGGGAAATTAGGCTATGATTTAGAGACGGTAACGTTAAGCTCACGTTTCTGTGTTAAAATGCACTGAATTTTGACAAACTGAAGCGAAAGCTCTGAATCTGATGACGAAGTGAGAACTTACCTATAACTGATAGTCTAATCTGAAAATTTCTCGTCGGTGAGTTCTTAAAGTCGACTCTACACCGGTAGACGCCTTCGTCGTCGAGTTGGACGGTGGCAAGGGTTAGGGAGGCGGGACGTGTGATAGTCACGAAGTCAGCTCTGGGCCCGAACACGTTGGGGTCTGACCATTGGAGGGCCTTGTTGAAGGATCGCCCGCGAACGTCGAAGCTGCAACAAGAAATATTTTTATTCATTTAATAGAATGTTCTTATAAATGTTAAAATAGTATAGATACGGTTGGAGATAGATGTCTGTCAACAGTTGTGTCATGAAAATCTTGGATTTATATATCATTTCTTTTTAAACCGTTATATAATATTTTACTAACCACACTACTCAGAGTAGTGTGGTTAGTAAAATGTTATATAACTGTTTAATAAGAAAGGATATATAAATCCTAGATTTTCTAGTTAGTACAAAGGTCACGGTCTCATTCTAAAATAATAATAAAAATAAATAATAAATATTGCTGGACAAGGCACACAACACTATTTAAACCTAAACTAAGCATAGCTTGTATTATGGTGACTAAATGACTGATAGAATACTGATACATTTTTAAATACATACTTATGATACTTTATAATACCCAGACACAGAACAAACACCCATGTTCTTCACACAAATGAGAGGGGGAAATCGAACCCTCGACCCATAGCGCAGGAGGCTGAGTTACTACCAACTGAGCTGACAGGCCAGTTAAATAAATTAGTTAAGAACATGTAAAAATAAAAAAACCATATAGTTAGCAAATTAAAATAATTTAGTAACTTTCATGGTTATTTTTTAAGTTTACAAACCTGGCTGTTACTCATAATCGAGTAAAGCCTTAATAGCCGTGATCATTTTCCTAATAATTTCAGCATAAATGCAGATATTTTGAAAATTTTAAGGTACTTCTAAACAGTGGTTTAGCTATCGGCTAAACCACTATTTAGAACTTTAGAACTGTTTACAAGGAACCTCCCACTGCTGGACTGGACTGGACTTAAAATGAAGTAAATCTATATACCTCTATAAAAGAAAGTCGTGTTAGTTACAACACTTATAACTCTAGAACCGCGAGACCGATTTGGATGAAACTTAAAATGAATATAGTTAGTAACTTGGATTAGGATATAGGCTATTTTTTATTCCGGAAAAACCACGGGAACGGGGCGGGCCAAGCCGCGGGTGGCCACTAGCGCCATCTATCAATATTTATCCGTAACTTTGTCAAAATCTGAAATTATTACAATAATTTGAATAGTAGCTATTCTTTTTTTATACATTAGTACATTAATACATTTTACATTAGTACATTACAACATTTTTTTAGTACATTAATATTTGTGAAGTTGTAACCGCCCAACGAAGTGGGCACGGGTCAGCTAAATGCTTAATATTTATTAAACGTATATCTGCATAGAAATACTGTTTAATATACAGACAGACAGACAAACGAACAAGGCGAAACTATGAGGGTTCCTTGTTGGACTTCGGAACCCTAAATGTACACTTATCAAAATAGCAAAATACCCTACCAAAGTTAATCTTTGGACTCTACGAAGGCTACGTCTTTCATAAATACAAACCAATTTCAGTTAAAAAAATATTTTGTATATTCATATTACGCTCGCAAGTAACCCCATCATTATAGAATTACAAACAATAGATCTAAGACCCGATTAAAAACAATAAGAGTAATTTTTTTGTGTAAAAAAACACTCGTGCGCTAGCGGTATATTATACAGGCGACGTAAAATTACAAGCCACACCGTATACTTTGAGAAATGGCTTAGTTAATTGCTATTTTATAGTTTCTCACTAAACGGTGGAATATGGATAATTGTTCCGTAATAATAGGAAATATAATGTGCGTCGTGAATTTTATTGTAATACTTAAAGCGTGAGGATAGCGACATAAAAAATAATAGGCCCACATTATTGTTTTTTCTTTATTTGAGGAAGTATAAAGTGACGAACTCACCAACAACTCTATAGCTTTAGTATTGAAAACGGATGCTAAGGGTACCTACTAAAAATAATTCGTAAATTCATTTTGTAAGACTTTAATTGGGCCAAGAAACAGAATATTTGAGAATATCGTGTAGTTTGCTAGTAGAAACCGAAAAATATATTTTCGGTTTCTACTAGCAAATAATTGTGATATTCAACTCTTTTGGTATCTGTTTTGGATGTTATAAAGTATATTATGTATGTTTTTAATAATTTATAAGTATTCTTTCATTCAAATGGTCACCATGATACATGCTTTGCTTAGTTTGGGGCTAGATGGTGTTGAAAACATTGTCCAATAATATATATTATTTCCTTCAAAATATATGGCTTAGTTGGGGTTATTAATAATAACAATAATAATAATAATAACGGATATTTCACACAACATTATCTAGCCCTAAAGTAAGCAGAGTTTGTGTTATGGGTACCACATGACTGATATACTACTTAAATACGTATTTTTTTTAAATACATACATGTTATATATAGAAACTCCCAGACCCGAGACAAATACTTGCAGATCATACAAACATTTGTTCCGCGGCGGGAATCGAATCCGCAACCTTCTGCGTCTCAGCCGGACCTTAGCCCACTGCGCCACAGAGGTCGTCGAGGTCGTGTGTAAGTATTACATAATCCCTACTAATATTATAAATGCGAAAGTAACTCTGTCTGTCTGCCTGTTTGTCTCGTTTTCACGCAAATTCGATTTTGATGAATTTTTGTAAAGAGATACATGGGACCTTGCAGAAGGACATAGGCTACTTTTTAGGTAGGTACCACGCGTGCGAAGCCGCGGGCAGCAGCTAGTACATAATATTTTTTTTTTCTTCAACGGATAACAGCAATGAGTAGCCTCTGAGGCACACATTCTTTCGTCACAATAATATATATATATATATATATATGCCGGACCTTTCACACAGCTTCATATATCTGCACAGTAAGCAGAGCTTGTGTATAAAATTTCAAAATTCAAAATAACTTTATTCATTACAATCACAAGGACTACTTTGAATCGTCTTCTTACATGCTAGTGAATCTAGGTGCCGGTTCCTCCTAACCCCAGTTCAAGAAGAATCCGGCAAGAAACTTGTCTGGTCTTAACACTTTTTTGTATGATCCTATTTGTATGAGTCGAGTTGGAGCAGATTCATCCCAAGCTTTTTTGTCTTCTAAATAATCAGATATTTTATAATATGCTTTAATAGACAGTTTATGTTTAATTACGTTTTTAAATTTGCCAATCGACAAATCTAACACGTCGCTTGGGACCTTGTTATAGAAGCGTACACATTGCCCTATAAAAGACTTATTAACTTTAGCGAGCCTAACAGTGGGAACAGCGAGTTTATCTTTATTTCTAGTGTTAATACTATGATTATCGCAATTTTTTTTGAATAAATGAACATTTTTGTGCACATACATTAAATTTTCGTATATATACTGACAAGGCACTGTCATAATATTAATTTCTATAAACTTATCTCTAAGTGATTCTCTGGGGCCCATGTTATAAATTTCACGAACAGCCCTCTTCTGCAACACAAATATGGTGTTAATATCAGCAGCACTCCCCCACAACAAAATGCCATATGACATAATGCTATGAAAGTAGCTGAAGTAAACGAGTCTAGCGGTATCTACGTCGGTAAAATGACGGATCTTTTTGACAGCGTATGCGGCAGAGCTGAGTCTCTTCAACAATTTATCTATGTGCGGGCCCCATTGCAGCTTATTATCTAAAGTAATGCCTGGAAACAATGTGGTGTCGACGAGATCTATCTTTTCGTTATTAATTTTTACATTAGCTTTCACCTGTTTAACGTTGGGCAGTATAAAACGAATGCATTTCGTTTTTTTCTCGTTAAGTAATAAGTTGTTTACATTAAACCATGTTACAACTTTAGAGATTGCATTGTTTACATCGTCAAGATTAGTAAGTCGTCGCTTTAATTTAAATAAAAGTGACGTGTCATCAGCAAACAGTACAATCTCGTGATCATCCTTTACAAGTTTAGGTAGATCATTTATATAAATGGGTACCACATGACTGAATACTACTAATATACTTTTTTTCAAATTGTAAGAACTAATGAGCGAGAAGAAAAAGCAGTAGGTAGTTGTTTTCCCTTGCTAACTGATTTTAAAAATGACATGACAAACTTTACATGTAAATCTTTCCTGTTAAACTTAGACTATACTTGCCGAAGTTTCAGTACGAACGTTCACTAATTTTGTGGAAAATGGTTTAGGTAACTCACGACTTACTACCTTAGCTTAAACACGCCTGTAAATTGCTAATGCAAATAAACCACCTCTGTAACCATGCAAACTAATCTCTTTAATCAGACACCTAGCGACCTACTTTATGAATGCTAGTTCTAACTTGAAACTTACTGTTTTTAGGTGTAAAGAAACTAACATAGTATGTTATGGGTTAGTTAAAGTGCGTAGATTATTGTGAACCCGTCTTTTAAACTAAAACTCAGATCGAGAACTATAAGCATACATTTTCTGACAGTTCTGAAAGAAATGCAGTTAAAAATATATGCTTAGTTTTTGAGCTGAACATGAGTTTTGAGTTTTGATTTAAAATACAATTTTAAATGCAATTTTAATATGCAATACAATTTTCAAATCTTAAAAGGTTTTGAGGTAGGCAGCCATTACCCGTGCTCGATTTTAAAGCTCACTCCTATAAAAGATACTGAGGTACTGAGGTCAATAACATTAAATTTACTGACACGATACCGTTACAGCTTTATGTAAACATAGATAAGCACCTAGACACTGCCAGGTTCGCATAGCTGAGTAGATGAAGGGTGTTAGGTTGCAAGCTACCGTCTTGTTCCACGCTGTAATAAACATGACTTTCTTCGTGAAATATGCTGTAGCGAAGCCAAGAAACCAAATTACCTTATGAAATTACAACTTGTGTTGAAATTTACAGAAAATTCATGAATTTTGAACGAAAAGGTGTCTTCATATATATACTATTTATAATTTGAAGATAATGTGCCAAATTAAAGGTATAATTTAAGTTCTAATTTGGCCCATTATTGTAATATATCATGTCATTATCCATTATAGAAAATGGATCTTGTCTAGACCTAGAGAGAGAGAGCGCGCTCTCTCTCTGCTCGAATCCGTCCTCACCGGGGCTCCACACTGTGATCTATTCGTGAGTGGGATGACTGGCTTGATGCACGAGTGTAAGAAGATGTTTGAAGTGTGGGCTAGGAAGTTTAGTATGAGTTTCTAACCTGGCATAGATTGACATTACCGTATAATTTATAACCGACTTTATCAAAAAGGAGGAGGTTCTCAATTCGTCGGAATCTTTTTTTTTTTTTTTTGTATGTTCACCGATTTGGAAAAATCTTTTTTTGTTTGAAAGGGTATACTTCACAGGTGGTCCAATATAAATTTTATCAAAATCGGTCAAGCTGAAAAATCTATGAAAATCTAAAAATTGTATACATCGATGATGTTTTCATGTACTTCGATACCTCGCTGTCTCATTGGAACGGTGCGTTAAATTTGCCCTACCCATATTATATGTATACAAATAACATCTACTTTCCACTAAAATGTATAATAGGCTCAAATTTCATTCAATGAAGTCGGTTTTTCTTTAGTTTTTAAAACGTAATTTATATGTCATATGTCATAAATAATTATTGACTTTTAAATACTTTTTGACACTACCTATACAATTGATGTAATTCTGTAAATAATCTTGACTAATTTATTTATAACGCTTTGGTTGATGTACTGTTATGTTATAAATTGTATGAGTAAATTGAATTGATTTGAATAGACAAGATCTATTTTCTATTGGTGTTAACGCGTGCGGAAAGATCAAATTGTATCGATATGACACTAGCTGTAATAAGTAAAGTGGCTGAAGCGTGACTGCTACTAAGCGTAAGGTGTTTGTCTAGACACTGGTTTTGCAAGTGACACTCGTAAATTACGTTGTATTAGGTTTGTGGGTAAAACCCTCGCAAATAGCCCGCAAGTTGACTTTTACAAAACCAATAAATGTTCGATCCATTTACGCTGGAAAGTTCAATTTGTAACGGTTCAATCTGGGCGTCAGTTATCGCCTTGCCGTCAATGGTTTATGGGTTAGGGCGTATATTCACAGGTCAGGGCGATAACTGCTGGATCACTTGAGTACAATGTTTGGTTATAAATGTACCTTTACTTTACACTATCAATGTTTACGGCACATTATATTTAAGAAAAACCACGATCGTCTTTTAGATAAGACACATAATTAGGTGAAATTATCGAAGCTTCTTTTGCAAACTCTGTCTGTAATTTACCTGAACCACAGAATAACCTAATAGCCTTAACCTCGGAGGCAATTTTTACGTATATTTTTAAGAAAATGCCTGACGGTTTATTTTATTATCTGAAAATTCCAGCCGTTTTATTTAGAAGCCTATATTTATAAAATAAACATTGTTCTTATCTTTATTGGTTTGTATAGAGGCCTGTATAATTGGTCCAGCTAAAACATTCATCCTGTGGCAGATATTTAAAAGCCTTCCACAGTTACCCTAATAATAGGGCTAAGCGGCACGAGTGATTAATGGTCTGATGGGTCGAGCCGTGTTAGTTGTGGTACCTACATAGTTTGCAAAACATATCACGATAAACCTTTCTTGTGTTTGGCTATAGCGATGGGCATTTGTCGTGATTGTAGTTCAAATAGTTCGTTCGCGGGTACGGACGAAAATAAATAAAAAGTTATCTACGTTTGTCTGAATGTTTTGTATTTGCTCAAAAGTAGGATGATACTAAATGGCACCTCTGTCAAAAAAAATAAGGTCTAAACTCAAGTTTGAATGTAAGTTGACTTCTCTTTTTTGCCGTCTTTCATAGTAAACATTGCGCTGTTATATTATTTATTTTTCTCTAGTTATTTCTGGTTTTATTAGTAATTTTAGTGTTTTCCTTTTTAATTAGAGCTAGAGTTATTTTTAGAGTTACTGTTAATTAGAATAAAAGTTTTTGTTTATATGTAATTCGAGCAAAAATAACTCATATCATTATTTTGTATGAAAGATATAATTTTATACAAAATAACAAATGGCGAATGACAAGATACGACTTGTGACGTCATACTAAACAATATTAACACTGGTAAACTTGAATTTATAATGACTCATGCCATAACGAAGACGAAGAAGACTTACCTAGACTAAAGAATTTTAAAAAAAGGTTAGCATAAAACTAATTAGAATTCTCCTAAGACTCAATACTACTGCAACTTGTACTACTCATACAAATAGTAATACTCATGTTACTGGCATCTCATCTCAGTTGGTAGTAGCTCTGCATTCTGCGCTGTAGGTTTAGAGTTCGACTCGACCGACTCGAGAGTTCTTCGACCAAGAACAAACATTTTTAAGTTGTAAACATTTATGTTTCTTCTGTGTCAGGGTGTTATATAGTATGTATTTAAAAATATATAAGTATTCTATCAGTCATCTGGTCACAATAATGCTATGCTTAGTTTTGGAGTACATGATGTTGTGTGAATTGTCCATCAGTTTTAATTTCAATAATTTTACTATTACTAGTAAAAAATAGTTACATTAGTAGTCTAAATTCAGATTTAGAAGAACAATAGGAAGACCACTAGCAACTAAACTAACCCAAGACTAACCCTGACTCTGAATCAGATGGTATGTCATTAGTTCTCTAACGTGAGTTGCCTGTGTAACGTTCGTCGCGCGATGTCTCCTGAAGTTCTGACAACTTTCCTAGCAGTTTGTTGAGAGACATTATTTATTAGTGTAACTGGCACATACCCCGGTAAATGTGTTACCCTTTACCTATCACCTGTGTACGTCCGTTGATATCAACTCGTAAGCAAACGCATTCCTCGCGTGACGTTAAAGACAGAGCACAGACTAGTAGAGTGAGAATTAAAATAGATTTCTATTAGGTATAATAGTAAATTACATAATAATCATGATGATAATACGGGATACTTCTGTACAAAATATGGGCATGAACCAAATATTCTTTGAACGCGCCTCTAGCTACCTCCTGTATATATCCTCAAAGAGGTTTAAGTAACGGGATATTTCAGTAGGTCTACCATCTACCAAGTATCTTATATAACGTATAAAACTTCTTATATTATCTACCGAGTATCTACTACTCTTTTAACGTGCCGTGAAAATATACTATTTATTTTATTTATTTATTTATTTATTTATTTATTTATTTATTTATTTATTTATTTATTTATTTATTTATTTATTTATTTATTTATTTATTTATTTATTTATTTATTTATTTATTTATTTATTTATTTATTTATTTATTTATTTATTTATTTATTTATTTATTTATTTATTTATTTATTTATTTATTTATTTATTTATTTATTTATTTATTTATTTATTTATTTATTTATTTATTTATTTATTTATTTATTTATTTATTTATTTATTTATTTATTTATTTATTTATTTATTTATTTATTTATTTATTTATTTATTTATTTATTTATTTATTTATTTATTTATTTATTTATTTATTTATTTATTTATTTATTTATTTATTTATTTATTTATTTATTTATATACAGTTACACTAATTAATAATAACATTTAAAAACAAAAAGAAAGCAAACAAAAAACAAAAAACAACATAAAAATATGAAATAGCAAAATGTAGAGTACTATAAGCCAAGCTAATAAGCCTTAAAAAGTTATAAACTTCTGATGGCATTCTGACTTACGGTAGGCGCGCACATACTGGACCGAGCCGAATGATAGAACTCTACCGCCGGAATTGGCAGCAGGTTCCAACCGTAGAACACGTACGACGAAATTCTTTCAGCGCGGTCAACTCTGGCTTGTTCGCCGACTAACTATCTCCATGTAAGAAACCCATTACTTTAGTCTTTTTACACACCAATTGCACTATCGCAGTTGAAATAAATCTAACTGCAAAGCAATTGAATATTCTATCATTTGAATCTTGGTTTACGGCGTGCGTGATAGTAAAGCCGCAACAACGTGCCTATTTGCACTCCTCGACCTATAAGCTCTATCACATCCAATAAAATTAAAAATAAAACGGCCTAGTGCGAAAGTCACATCAGGGTGGGTTACTATACCTATATACCTACCTATTTATTTCACCATCAATGTTAATTAACCATTTACGATCCAATTAAGTCAAATCGATCGGTCGGTCAAATCAACTACACCATCACAATCCATTAAAGCACTGGACATTGCTCTTAGTAAAAGTTTTTTTTTATGCTACAATGGTGTCAAACAAGCATACGGCCCGCCTGATGGTAAGCGGTCACCGAAGCCTATGGACGTTGCAACACCAGAAGCATTACATGCGCGTGGCCGACATTTAAGATACGTTGGATTGAAGGAATTTATAGAGTTAACGGAGGATTGAACGAACTTTTAGGTTGAAAACATGTTCCCGTTCCATATACGTCACGGTCATGTATGTTTGTAATCAAGAACATTGTTTTATGTAGCCTAACTCTGAATGAACTGTTTTCAGGTTGTTTCCTTTACTTGTATTGTGAGACCATGATTGTTGCCAAATTTCATGATTCTATATCTCGGGTTTGGGTTAGGACGAATTGGCATCTAAATTCACCTAGTATTCAGACGTTTCAAAGTGATCCTTGTATTAAATAAAATATCTTTTGACTTTGACTTTGACTATGTCTGCGAGAAAACACAAAATGCTTTAATTGTATTTTAGTCCGTAATTTTTAATGGCGTTGACTAAGAAACTTTTCTTTTAAGCTTCATGAAACACAATAGCAAGGGTCTTGACACAGGCAGACTGACCGGCGCTTAACGAAGTGACAACGAGTGCTCCTTTTTTACGTAGAGGTACCCCAAAAAAATTATGTAATCTTGATACTGACCTGGCTTAGAAGACCTCTTCTCAGATCTTTGAGGGTATTTAAAAGGGGTTCCAAACTTTACATTTGCCACCTGCCTACATTTTGTACTGTAGAATGGTAACATTTTATTAAATATCAGTGTAGTTATCAAAGGTCTATCTCAGATATTAGCTAATGTGGCGTTAACTCCAACCTTACCTACCTCAGACAGTTAACCGACACATTTGAAAT
Source organism: Lampropteryx suffumata (assembly GCA_948098915.1). NCBI lineage: Eukaryota > Metazoa > Arthropoda > Insecta > Lepidoptera > Geometridae > Lampropteryx > Lampropteryx suffumata. The sequence continues at coordinate 9,281,160 of OX402563.1, forward strand.
GTATAAACTCTCTTGTATTAGTATTTCATAGTTAAGGTAGTTATATGATGGATCATGTAAAAAAGCGCTAGGACCAAGACAAGTTTTTTGCCAGTTCTTCTCGGGCTTGGGTTAGGATGATTTGGCACCTAAATTCACCTAGTATGTAAGACGTTTCAAAGTGATCCTTGTGATTTTATTGAATAAAGTATCTTTTGACTTTGACTTTGACCTTAAATTCAATCTTAATGTTTCAAAATAAACTAATAAAAGTACTATTCACGAGGAAACTAAAGTATTCAGACATTTACAGCATGCGTACTAGTAAAAAAAATATTGATGAATAAAATACACACAGAAATAGAATTTACAAAAATAACATTTCACCATAGATTAAGAAATACAAACAAACTAACACTTAGGAAACCTAGAACCAATTATGAACAAAGAAATATAATGTATGATGCACAACTGTTTAATAATCTACCTGGTAATAAAAAACCTCTAAATCACTACGTATTCAAACTAAACATAAAAATATGTATATGATAAGACATTTTAATGTATCCGTATGTATCCGTGTAAGTTATTATTATTATTATTTTTCCTGTATTGTTTTTGTTACAATTTAAGGACCACAAAATAGAGGGGGCTTCGCCTAACACTACCATTTATGTATAATTAACAAAAACTAAAAGTTTTTTTTTTTTTTATCTTTAGTAATAAACAGATCGATAAGGATAAACCATACTTTAACGTCACATTCGCGAATTATATGATTGTGCGATAATTACCTAAATAATAATGTGGGTTTTGTGAATAAGAAATAACACGGCATCAACGGCATACCTACATTCATACACAACATTCGATTGGAATTGAAGAGAATTATATCATGTTGTTTAATTCAGTAACTGGGTTCTAATAAAACATGTTTTCTCACAGATAGGTTTCAGAAATAAATTCAATAACACCAATACATTTCTGTGCACATCTTCATAAAATATGGAAAATGTACCTGTTACATTTACGATGTGATCCCCGGCCAATACTTCAATCCACTTCGTCTGGTCCCAATCGATAATGAGCTCAAGAGACGATGAAATATAGACGAAAATAGAATTGGCCGAATCGAATTCTCTCGGCGAGTAAGAATGTGTGTAGGTACATGTACGCGGAAGTACCCGAGATCCGGCCACTGAAGGCTACAGTAAATCAATCCGCCATTTTCGTCTGATCTCATGTTTCATATTTGTCCAGGCATTAGTGTGCGTTAGCATTATGCTTATTTCAGACCCAAATACTTCCTGCAACTCAATCCGGTACGGGAACAGTCGGTTTCCTCACGATTTTCTCATCGTTTAGTTATTCATGACGTGCCTCGGTTGCTTCCAGTTTTTATTAATGTTTCATTGGAATCACATGGTTGGTTAAGATGCCTTTTATGGTTGAAGAAATTTGGGTCAATGGTTAATGTATTGAGTGAGCTTATTTACACGAGTGTATAAAATAAAACATGGGAACATCGAGCCGCTTTTACGTTAGTCTTGATGGATTTAGCTTCAAGGTTCTAGGGTTAAAGTTTTATGGATAACAGAAGTGCCAACGTCATGCAACGATCTAGCATAATTGTGATTGTGATTCTATATTTAATTCTTCGTTTGTCATTACATTAAGTTACATAGCACTTCTAAATTAATATGCTTTTCTTGTTATATTGCATGTTTTATTCAGTAATATTAGAGGAAGTTTAATGAATAAATTGTGACTAAATAGGACAATTATGGACAATCGAATTATAAGTGTGAAGAGAAAGTTCTAGACGGCCATTCCGCGATGACGTTTAGAATTGACAATTGACCAACGACTAAGACTTTATTAACAAATAAACACTTGACTGGCAAAATTGTCGACAAGATAAATGCCATTATATGAAAAAATAATGAAGAAGAAGAAGATTCAACGTTTGACATTTTATGTCGTAAAACATAGCTTTTATAAGTTAATTCGGTTCTTTTGTGTTATTTTGTGTTATTTATTTTCGATTATTTCGTCCAAGAAGACTTAACGGAATTTAATCAATACATAGTGATTTCTTATCACGAGTGTAGACAAATCATAAGTGTTCTTTTGTGATTTGTACGACAAGGAATTCTAAGATAATTTTAGACGGTCATTCCTCAATGACGTTTAGAATATACAAATGATGATCCACTACGACTTTATGATAATATTTTAAATTGAAATAAATAAATAATCCCGGACATTTCACACAGTATCATCTGGCCCCAAAGTAAGCAGAGCTTGTGTTATGGGTACCACATGATTGATACACTACGTACTTATATACATTTTTTTTTTGTAAATACCTACATATTATACATAGAAACACCCAGACCTGAGACAAATACTTGCAGATCGTACAAACATTTATCCCGCCGCGGGAATCGAACCAGCAACCTTCTGCATCTCAGCCACACTTACAAATACACTTGATTAAAAAAATAATAATAATAATAATACCGGACATTTTATGTCATGGGTACCACGTGACTGATATACTACTTATATACTTTTTTTTTGTAATTACATACATATTATACATAGAAACACCTAGACCCGAAACAAATACTTGCAGATCATACAAACATTTGTCCCGCGGCGGGAATCAAAATCGAATTATTTGCGATGATTGTTGTTTTTTTTTTGAAAAATAATGAAGTCATTTCAATCTATGAAATCGTATCGGAGACCAGATGACCTAACAACGTAATGAGCTAGTTCATAGGATTTGTTTTGTAAACATATGACATTATAAACATACAAAACTGACGGCTTATTGGCTCACCGGCTAGATCCAGTACCCATGAATCCAAAGCCATTCATTAAAATGTTTCGAATACTGTATAGCTACTCGTATCTTGCCTAAAACAAACTATGCCTTTGGTATCGACATCGCATAAATTTGTCTCGAAATGATGAATGCCGAGGCTCTTGCCTTATCTCTAACTGCAGGCGATGTTTCGATAGCCGCCTTGTTAATTAATCGAAGATAGTTTAGGACTATGTCCGAAACTTGATGGAGATAAGAAGTCATTTGCCAATGCGTAAACTGGGTAGAGGATAGCCGCTATCCTAATAGTTTGTGTCTCGATTATGTGCCAGACACACAATTACAAGATTATTCTCATTTAAGGCAGTACTCTCAGCATATTACTTTTGTATAAAAAAATACAAAAATAATATGCTATCATTTAATCGCTATTTAGTGACTCATTAATTGATGTATAGTAAACAATTAAAAAAAATGATGTTTCAAATTGATTTTAAAGTTTTAGTTAACACGTCCACTATTTAATTACAAAATAAGGTCTAAAGAATTCAATAATCTTCTCGTTGATGTTGTTTAAACTTTAACCTTATATTGATATTCATGTAGCCTATGCAGAGGTTTAATTCCACCCATGTAGAGATTAAATTAATTAAAACATTGCCCATTCAACTTTTTTTCTATATCTGGGCGTGATAGAGCTCCGTCAAAACGCATTAAGGTCATTTGCTCAGGGTGGTGCTTTAAGTATAATATGTTTTGCATGCGGTAAATTACAGCATTAATAGCAGAAGTGACAGTACCAAACATAATGGTGTATGCGAAACCCCGGTGGGAAAAAAATAGGTATAATATAATAGCCAAGGGTAAAAAATAAGAAAATAAATAAATGAAATTTATGCTATACATAGTTAGACGTTCTTATATAAATTGTATAAAATAAAATAAATTTTAAAAATGTTATAAATTGTATATATATTATAGACTTACTAACATATAGGATACTTTTGAGGCAAATGCACAGACAGCATCCAGTACAGTTATGGAACACGTCTATATATCACAGACTACGGCAAAACTATCGAAAACTCACTCAAGTTGTCCAAAACAGATAAAACTAATATTAAGATCTTAAACAGTGAAGTGGAGGATGCATAGCTTCCGTGAACTCTACATTCGGTAACGAGCAAAGCAAAGTCTGCGTAACTATGCTACGAGCTACGAAAAGTGCTACGCTTTACAGCTACGAAGTTTTAAGGGTTATTCAGATTGTTGGTATCTGAGTGGAGTTGGCCTGGCAATAACACGAATATATTCAGTGATCATTTATAATCTCTTTTGAGTCATGCTCTACTCTAAATTGAAAGCATTAGGTAGCTTTAGTTTAAAAGACTGGTAGTAACAGCTTTTTTGTTGGTTTATGTTTTACTTTCTTTATACGCTGATCTTACTATGATTATTGATTGAATGATTTACCTTAAATTTACATATGGTTAAATTGACTTATGGTCCAAAATGATAATGATCTAAACACAGAGATTGATCGGGATTTTTTTTAATTCCTATATAAAACAAAGATGTTTGTAGGAAGGTTAAATATGTTAAATGTAAGGTTGTACCCTAAAACTAAATATTTCTTACTTGTAAATAGGCTTTCCTCCTGTGGCTTTCCCTGCTCTAAACCACAGCACCATGTAGACTCGGTCTTCAGCGGCGTCTGGTGTGACGTCACACGGCAACGACGCCTTCCGACCGAGCACTGCGTCCACATCTACTGTTGAAACTGGAATTAAAGAAAAACGAACCTTAATTTACACACATTTAAACAGATGCGAATTAAAATATATTACAAGTGAAAATGTCACAAACTGTTTGTAAGCAGTTAAATAAATCGTTCTTAATTATTTGTCCAGCTCAGTACTATTTGAATGTGTTACTTTGATAAAATAAATAAAATGAGTAAATTGTAAAATTGTGTAAAATAAAATAAAAAAAAATAGTTTTCGATTTTATTCTGTATTCCTAAGCCACGTTGCTCTATTAATGTGGCTATTTTATATCATAACTAGTTGCTTCTCAGAAGACCGGTACACATTTCTGTGTATGACACGATTTAAATAAAAACTTCTATAACTTCAAATCGTATTTAATTATATGACCACAAGTATGTATTTGTCAAGAGTGGATTTAGCAATGGTCACATTGGACAAAAGATTGGATCTAGACGTGAGTAGCATAAATGTCAAAAACAACTGTCATTAAGCTTTCATGACAATTGTTGTTTGTGCACCAAAACAGATTCCGTTAGAGATTATCCGGGCTTATTTTTGACTGTCTTGCGATGCAAACATTGCGCTCCTTTTTTATAATATTTTTCTTGAGTTATTTCCGTATTTATTTGTAATTTTAGTGTTTCTCTTTCACTAGAGCTAGAGTTATTGACTCGTGTGTGAATTGAAATAAAAGCTTTGTGTTTCTTTGTGATTCGAGCAAAAATGTTTTTTGTCCATGGCATGTGACATAATAATGTAATTTTGCCAGTGTCAAGTATTTATGTTTGTTTGTAGTCAATTTGTTTGTTTAAATAATAGTCGTTGGTCAATTGTCAATTCTAGACGTCACGCGGTATAGCCGCCCTAAATTTTCTTGGGATTCCACGTCGTTCAAATCACATGCACCATAATACACAGTTAATTAAATTGTTCATACTTATCCCCTGTAGTCACAACTTATCTATTAAAATTCCGCTAAGATTACTGAATAATACATGCAATAAAACGAGTAACAAATATTAAATGAGCGGAGTTATGTTACTTTATGAAATGACAAAGAAACAAGTGATATCTTAACTAAAAACAATATAAACAGTTGACACTGGCAAATTTGACATTATTATGACACAAGCCACTAACCAAGAAGAAGAAGAAAGAAAAGAAGGGATTCTCCGTTTATGATTTCACTAGCGACCCGCCCCGGCTTCGCGCGGATGCAATGCTGATACTAAATATACTACAAATGTCTTTACATACAACGTTATCTAAGAGAATAACATAACCTAAGAGATAGACATATACCATTGCGGACTTATGTGTAGACCTTTTTAAGGTGTACATTACTGTAGTACATTATTTTGATCTATCTCGTAGGCTTCAGCCAGCGTTTGCAATGTAAGCGCAAAAAACGTTTGCAATGTTTATTTACGACACCACATTAGAAACCTCTAAAATTGTCATTGTTTCTCAACTATATTATGCATGTTTTATACATATAAACCTTCCTCTTGAATTACTCTGTCTATTAAAAAAGCGGGAGGCGACTTTGTTTTATACTATGTAATGATGAAGTAAAAAATAGCACTGCTAAATTCTATATTTTTCTCGTGTTATTGTACGATTTAGAATACTGTTTTATTCAGTAATCGTATACTGAATAACATAGCGGAATTTGAATCAATAAATTGTGAGTTTATAGCACAAGAATGGACAATTGAAAAAAGTGTATTATGTTGCAGTGCTTTGAACGACGGGGAATCCCGAGAAAGTTATAGACAGCCATTTCGCGATGACGTTTAGAATAGACAAATGAAGATCGACTAAGACTTTATAACCAACAATAACTTGAAACTGGCAAAATTGACAACGAGACAGATGCAATAATAGGCAGAAAAGAAAAAAAGGTGTCATTAGAGGAAGACAGAGGAAGAATGAGCGTTAAGTTTATATTAGGCCATCTTGCGAAGCAAACATTGCGTTATTTTCTAGAGTTATTTCGGGTTTAATTCGTAATTTTGATGAAATTTTTCAAAGAAAGCCAGAATTATTAACTCACGTGTGAATAATTAGAATAAAATCTTTGTGTTTCTATGTGATTTGAGCAAAAATAATCTGTTTATAGATTTTATACAAAATATCAGCCATATTGACGACCTCTGTGACGCAGTGGGCCTAGGCCCGGCTGAGACGCAAAAGGTTGTGGGTTCGATTCTCGCCGTGGGACAAATGTTTGTATGATCTGCAAGTATTTGTCTCTGGTCTGGGTGTTTCTATCTATAATATGTATATATTTACAAAAAAAACGTATATAAGTAGTATATCAGTCGCATGTGGTACCCATAACACAAGCTCTGCTTACTTTGGGGCCAGATGATATTGTGTGAAATGTCCGAAATTATTATTATTATTATTTCAATTTCGACATTGACAATCACTGGTAAAATTATTTCTATCTATCTATATATAAAAGGCGATGTGTGTATGTATGTATATTCCCTATAGACTCCAAAACGGCTAGACCGATTTCGATAAAAAAAAATATGAAATCTTCAGATTGGCCTAGCGGGTGATCCTGTGAAGTTTAATAGCTACCGAATCACAGCTTTTATTTTGCATTAATTACAGCTCTGCTGTCGATCTGCTATTGTTTTCATTCAATCCCTACTAATATTATATATGTGAAAGTAACTCTGTCTGTCTGTCTGTCTGTTACATTTTCACGCCGAAACAGCTGAACCGATTTTGATAAATTTTGGTATATAGATAGATAGGGAGAGCGAGACCTTGGAGAGAGAGAGAGAGAGAGAGAGAGACCTTGGAGAAGGACTACTTTTTATGTAGGTACTACGCGTGCGAAGCCGCGGGCAGCAGCTAGTTATATATTTCAAAGTGTCTCTGTGTCTGTCAGATTTGTCTGTTTTTTACCTTTTCACGGCTTAATAGATCTTGATAAAATGTGGTATGGATATAGAATGTATCATAGGAACGGACATAGGCTACTTTTTAGCCGCGGGGAGAAGCTAGTTAGTTATAGGGGGAAATATATATATATATATATATATACATAGTCTCTATCTAATAATCACATTGGTCAGACCTTGTCTTTCTACTATCAATAAATAAATAATCAATAATCAATAAATAATGCCGGACATTTCCACATTCCACAATCTGGTCTCAAAGTAAGCAGAGCTTTTGTTATGGGTACCGCATGACTGATATACTACTTATATACTTTTGAAGTGAAAACTTCTTTTAGCGCGGTACGCATATTTTTAGATGAGGTAAAACCTCTGGACTCGCGCCACCGTTACGAGACGCAGGGGCTGCCTCGCTCGCCCCATTTGATTATAAACCATAATTCACATGTTTACAGTCTACTTTTGTGTAGAGAATTTTATTGAGTTAGGTTCTTTGATATATTATCTACATTCTGAACAAAAACATAAAAGAATATTTTATGTATTTTAAAGTTTCTAATAACTAATTAAATACAATTCATAAATGAAATGCAATTCATAATCCAATAACCCAATAATCCTAGTACCCATCTATAAAATGTCTAACGCGCCAAAATAAGTTTTCACTTCTGTCGGCAAAAATTTGTCCCACGGCGGAAATCGAACCCGTAACCTTCTGCGTCTCAGCCGGATCATGGCCGGCAGCGCCACAGAAGTCGTCTGATAAATAAAAGATAATAACAGATTTTAACAACTCATTTGCTAGTGTGTTATTATAAGATAGATTCAAGACTTACAGCCTTATAACGAGTGATTCTTACGCAACACTTACGCTAAACGCAAAATTCTATACTACGAGTGTACCTACTATTGTTCAAAAGGTGTTATTTTCACAGTGTATTTAATAAAGTGAGAATTTAGGATCTTGGGAGATTTCCACATAAACGTAAATAACAAAGTGAACCTACTTAGAGTTTATGAGTTTTATTAGACAACATTATGATCTAGTGAGGCGATTACTCTAAGCTTTTAATCGTCTTGGGCTTCATATTAAAGGTTCCACGGCTTCATATTTCTTACATTATCTTGTATAACCTCTGTGTTCTGTGGGATTACAGTATATGTTAGTTATAATAGGTTAAAGTTATAACATGTTATAACAGAACAAGTCTACACGTCGTCCCTTTGGAGCCCTTTTGAAGGATAATGGTGGTTCCAGTGTAAATTACAGGAATTATTTTCAAGTGGGCGTTGTTCATTAAAAGGCCTTGGCAACTAAATGCTGAACATTTTTCAAATAGCTCTAGAGTGAATGATGAGTTCCAATTTTATTTTATGCCTCATCTTGACCTTTGGCAGATGGCCTTGGGTTTATGGTGTAATGAGTTGGGCGGAGAGCAAGAAAAGAAAAATGAGTTTTAACGCGGAAATAAGCTGGGGCTTTCTTAGCGCCTTAAGAAGTACATTTTGAGGATTCGCAGTCGTTTAGTTGAGTATAAATTCGAGCTTTTTATTGTATAAATAAGTATTTTTGGTCTGGGTTACCTCTTAAGTAACATGAGGCAGTTCTGATATCCACAACTCGGCATCATATTGCGGGGCCACCAATATGACTTCAGGGACATAATGAAATATTGTTTGTGACCTAGTGACGAAGAACGCCCACCCTTGGAAATCTTTAGCAATACTTTTGCTCAGTAGGTCGTGAAAAGTAAGAAAAAGAAAAAATGCATCCGTACTAACTGGTATCTACTTACTTTTCTTTGATAGTACACCTATATCTCGCTCTCGCTTTAGTTTTTGAAAGCTGTCAATCTCTTACATTGTATAACTATTGTAAAACTTGGCATATATTTTTTTTTTATATGATATAATGAACGGTATAATACATAACTACATAAGTATTTCATCAGAGTACTCGGTCCTAAATAATTATAAATAGATTTATATAAAAGCCAAAGCCTTTGTCGAAGGACAAGCTGCTCTTCAACCGATCGTCAGTGAAATATTTGAGTTAGTTACGTTATTTTAATAAAGTCTTATTGACCGAGCGAGCGTGAAGCGCATACGAGTGTGTCCGTTTCAGCTTAGGCAAAAATGATTTCGTATGTCTGTCTGCCCGGCCTACGTCTTTCCGGATGTTCTCCTCTACAAGTCGCATTTCTCAATCGATTCTCTTGAAATTTAGTGAGCTGGTACTATAACTATATAGTTCTTTTGTCAATTAAGTATATGGAAATTTTTCTAAATGGCGGAGGTATGGGCATTGAAAACGTAAAAATAGTTATATATCAGTCATTTCGACTCGAAATGTCGAAATGCATGAAAATTGTTCGAAATGTTCTAAATGTTCACGAGGTCAACATGCTCACAGAGCCACGAGTTTTATTTTTTTAAGTATATATTTATAACAACATAAGTATTTTATCAGAGTAGCCGGTCCAAAATGAACTATAATAGCAAAGGATAGAGAAAGATAGAAGTCTGAAGTTTAGAAGAGGCCTTGAAGGACGAGCTGTTCTTCAACTGATCGTCAGTGAAATATTTTAGTTAGTAACATTGTTGTAAACAGTAACAAAACATTAAATAGATGGACAAATATTTAGTACTATTCCGCCAATCTATTCCCAAAGAGTTAGACACGATGCAGACGCATGCACCTCCCTCCAGCCCGCAATTGAAAAGCCAAGCAAAGCGTTAGTAAAAGGCAAGCACACACAATCCACACATGCAACCTCCCAAAGAAATTCGACACGTGTTTCACCTCTCCACGAGGCATCCACAGGAACACTTGACTCACTCCGCACCCCTACGAAAAAACACTCTGCTCTGCAGCACCAACACTTTAAAACGGATTTGTAATGGAAAAGACAAACCAACAACCATAAAAAATCAGGGGTTTATAAATTAATACAAAGTCACGCCTGAATCAATTATCTAACAGTAACAAATACTTATTTAATTTTATTTTAAGTATGCTATCAATCATCTTGTTCTCATTGTACATACTTTGCTTAGTTTAGATCTTAATTCCGGTTAACTGCAATTGCGAGCAGATAGAGCGAGCTAAGTATGTAAGATATTTAGGAGTTAGTTTAGACCAAAACTTGAACTTCAAAGAACACATAAATAGTTTGTCTTCTAAAACCCTCAAAATAATAAACGTCATGAGAATTCTTAGGAGTTCATCTAACTTTACCACACTAAAATCCACGTATGTCGCACTATGTCAGTCACTTCTAACTTAATGTATAACTAGCCTTTCAGATACCCAACTGTAAATGTCTTTAGGGAAAGTGATGTTCTCAGTGTCCGTCAACTTTTTGTATTAAAAATATGTACAATGGCACACAAAAGTGTGATCAACAGTGCTGCTTACCAGGACATGCTAACCCACCGTGTTTTTAAAATTCAGTTTTATTCAGTTAACACTTCTTTTGCCCAGCGGTTCAATCCCTACATTTCGGGGTTTCTTTCCAATAAAATGGTCAAGATCTGCGATATAAAGCACTGCGCTGTCTAGAGGCTAATTATATTGTATTGAACTGGCTAAAAACTCTTGACTATAACTGCACAGAACTTTTACTTGATCAGTTGTCTTAATCATAATTATGTCTTTATAATGTTAATCCTACATCAATATGAAGCTCAATTTTGCTATGTTATAGTATAATGGTGTATAGTATATATATATTGTATTTATATAGTATAGGCATATAGTATTTAAGTACGTAATATTGCTATTATTTATTTTATTATTTATTTATTATCTTTTACATATTTTAACAGAACACACTTATTACACCTATTACACATAATGTAGTTAAATAATTTGTTGACCGTGAACCGAAGCTATTTTATTTTATGTTGATTCGTATCAGATACCTGCGATACAGATAATATCTAGTGCGGGTATCAAAGGTTAATTTATAATAGATGTTATCAGCAAAACAGACATTTAACAAACATAATTGTATTTATTTATTTATAATATAGTATTATAAAAGTACCCATTGAGTTTTTCTTTTTATATTTAAATTCCTTATTTATAATTCTTCTAGTCATAATTTTAATTGTTTTAAGCTGTTTTACTTTCCTTTGTTTTATGTTAAGTTTTTGCTGTCAATAAGCAAATTTAAATTTATTTTTTACTAAATTGTGCTTTGTAAATTTGCAAATAATATTTATTATTTATTTTTATATATTTTTATGTTGCCAAACTGAAAACGTTTTTTATCATCCCGCAGCAAACGATTTAGAGATATTACCTAAATTACACAATAACACGAGGCAATAACGAATATGGACACATAAAAGTTATTCATTAGCACCGTCTACTATTACCTTATCACGAAGCTAATTCCGTGACCCAAATCGTCGGCGAAATTTCCTCCCCAAGGAAAACCGTGGCATAATCGGAAACAAAAAATACTCCTAAGTGAATATCGCTGTTATTCTGTACTTACATCGTTATGATTCCAGTCTTCCCTTCTTGGCGATAAAGAGACCATGAATATAAATAGACGTAATATTAAACTCCGTTTGCACCACATGACATAATCCTCTTTTCTGTAAGGGAGACTGTCGCAGGGCCAAGTAATGTGCACCATCAGTCATACTTAGGAGGTATTTTCAATTTACTCGACGAATGCTTATAATAAAGACGGATTGTTTTGGTCTCGCTGCAATGGTCATATATCAATTTAGGATCTTAGAAGGGAGAGGCGCATAAAGCGATTCTTCTCCTTATCGCGTCACTACTTATTTCTAACCAGTGTGGTGAAATGTCACATGTCTTCGTACTTTTAAGGTTCTACTTTTTAGGCCGGTTTCCTTACGTTTTCCTTCGCCGTTGGAGAATACTAGCACACATACATTTTTCAATTAGAAAAATCTATTGGTGCATGACTGGATTCGATCCCACTACCACTAGACCAACAGTACTCCGTTATTATTATATAGTAGATTTGGGAAATTCTTTTTTTGTTTCAAAGGATATACTTCCCAGGTGGTCCCATTAAAATTTTATTGAAATCGGTCGAGCAGTTTTAAAAAAATTAAAAAAATCAAAAAGTATACAATATACATCGATGATATTTTTTTTATTCAATGAAGTCGATTTTCTTTTTAGTTTTTAAAACGATATTATTATATCTCTAAAACCTAGATTCGTCACTGCACGCATAATATCGAACTAAGTTATTATTAGAATGGCAGTTCAATGTAAGGTGGCTATAACGCGTCTGCAAGATTATGTCGTGTTTGAGGGCACTAAAGAATTGGTCCACTCATTACTGCGGTTCCAAATGTGCCCTGATGGTGAGTGGTGGCGGCTCGGCATGCGACGTTTAACTTTGTGCGGGCCACAGGGACTCAACAAGGACTTTGTAAGTGTAATTTTATGATCGTAAAGTTGTAGTGCATGATTTTTCCTCACTATATTTGTTACCATATAATACAAGCTATGCTGGCAATGCCGCCAGGGTCTTGGAACGCGATCTATCTATAGATCGTTTTAAACGGTCCTTAAATATATATATATATATATATATATATATATATATATATATATAGCATAGCTAAGTCATTTATATATATATATATATGACTTAGCTATGCTTAGTTTTGCGGTGTTGTGTGTATTATCTACTAATATCTATATATATAAATATGTTATGTTGGTTTGTGTACGCTTCAAAAACTCAAACGTTCTGCACCGATCGAGCTAAAATTATAGTATGATATATAATCCGCATCAAGGATTGTTTTTATCTATTTTTTTTGTACCACAGCGAAGCGTGGCGAGGTACAGCTAGTTTAATTATAAATTTATATTTATTTATATCAATGTTGTAAATGTTATGTTATGTACGTGTTACTCTGTTACTCAATTTGAATCATTTGGCCCCAAAGTAAGCTTAGCTTGCGTTATGAGTATATACTCATTGTTTGTATTTACAAAAAAAGTATATAAGTAGTATATATATATATACTACTTATATACTTTTTTGTAAATACAAACAATATTATACATAAAAAACACCCAGACCCGAGACAAATACTTCCAAATCATACAAACATTTGTCCTGCGGCGGGAATTGAACTAAATAAAGGCAATAATAAAAATAGGTTGCTATATTTACGTACTATGCATGTAAAACTGTAGGCAGAAGCTAGTTAGTAATATTTATTTATCTTTGATGTTGCCAAATTGATGTTTGGGCAAGCCTTTCGCTTTTGAGTACCATAATTGAGGCTTTTTGAGTAGCATGTTAAACGCCACAAATAACACATAATTTGAAAAGTCAGTGATTGTAAAATATATATAATATAGGGCTTTTAGTACAACTCGTCTTTTGTCTAATGGCAGTAAAGAACTTGTCTACATGTGTGTGTTACAAATTGTTTGCTGTTAGACACTTTTTTGAGGTAAGGCCTAATAAGTACATAGCTGGCGTTAATATTTAATTTTTGAATTTGCAATTTTTGACAATTTGTAGCATATCAGCATGATAAATGGTTTATAACTTGAATATGTAGTGGTATGAATCACGTCTAATTCTTCGTGGTTTTATTGTTTCGTTAAAGCTAGCTGAAATTTCGTAGAATACAAACGTTTTTAGTTTGCTTAGACTAAATATCAAAATAGTAGAGTTAAGGATATGAATTTTTAAAGGAGAGTTTCAAAATAAGTTAAATTTTACTTCTTGTTCTTTTATTGAATTGATTTTTTAAGGACTTTCCATACTTTTATTCAGCACCTCATTACTCGGACAAAATGAGATAAAATAAAATAAATAATGCCGGATATGTCACAAAGCATCATCTAGCCCCAAAATAAATAGAGCTTGTGTTATGGATACCACATAAATAAATACACTCATGGACGTTAGTTTTATTTTGAGGAACGCTTCATCAATCAAAGAAAAATACTAGAATATGTACAAAAAGTTCTTAGTACAAACTGGCCACATGTACATTAATATTTAATTTGAAAAAAGAATTACTTCAATAGTCTTTTGTTTCTGGCTATCATTTGTTATTTTTACTAGTCTATTGGAATAATTTTGCTGATGCGTATTAATTTCTTAAAATCTGTCTTTTTTCAGGGTTTTTTTTTACAATAACGTATCGCAATAGTGGTCCTTACACATCAATGAACACCTGAAGGCACTATGCCGGATCTTAGCGTAGCTCAGGTTTCCAAAACTGTTACTTTCATTGAAAATGGTCGCAGTTATAAAGAAGTGGCTCAAACATTGCGAGTTTCCAAATCCGTCATCTTTCGAATTGTTAAACGTTACCGGCAGACTGGAAAGTAGGTATACGAGACGTTTAGGGCAAGGTCGCAAGAGAGTCACATCAGCGAGAGACCATCGGTTTATGGCGAGCAGTGTTCTGAGAAATCGCACTTTGATTTCTTCTGAAGTCAGATCTACGCTCCAGGACGTTCGACAGGTTACAATTAGCACTACAACCGTAAGAAGAAGACTTAAAGAAGCTGGAATAAAGCCGTACTTGCCAGCTACTTACCACAGATCATCGAGTAGCTCGGGCTATCTTTGCTCGCTCATACCAAAATTGGAATGATGATGACTGGGGAAAAATATTGTTCACTGACAAGTCTAGGTTTTGTCTTAAGCCAGATGATAGAAAGGTCAAAGTTTGGAGACGACCCGGAGAAAGATACGCTCTGTGTAACAGTGTCGGAAGAGAGTCATACGGTGGAAGGTCAGTGATGGTATGGGGCGGCATTTGCATAGGGGCACGTACGGAGTTACATATCGTAGAAAATGGATTCCTGACTGCGGCTCGGTACGTAAATGACATCTTTGAACTGATTGTCATGCCCTTTGCCCCATACATCGGAGATCATTTAATTAATGCCGGACAATGCGCGGCCCCAAACTGCAGCGATAGTTTCGGGGTATCTTCGAGAGGTCAAAATTGACGTATTGTCGTGGGCAGCACGCTCGCCAGACTTAAATCCCATAGAGCATATTGGGATAAGCTCGGCAAACAAGTAAAACAGCGGGAGCCAACACCAACAAACATAGGAGTTCTAGAAAAGGGTACTGGAAGAAGAGTAGAATCGAATACCATCAGATTTCATTAAAACGCGCAACGATTAAAACTTACAAAAGTATAAAGGATCGTACAGATTACCAAGACATATGTGAAAGACGTTCTTACAGAATCCCTATCCCAAGAACTCATTCAGAAATGGCAAGACGAAGTCCGAGTTTTTCACTTCTGAACACCTACAACAATGTTTCTAAAAAGTATGACATTAGGGATTGCACTGTTTATACATGTAAACTATTCAGCAATGTCTTCTTAGTCTTTCGTATGATGAGGTAGAAGCTTTGATATACACTCGTGAGCAACCGAATCGAATCACCCCTACAAAATTTACAAAGTGTAACTTTTTTCCAAAATGACCTGAGTAATGCATATAGAATATATTTTTTTTTGAAAGCTTGATCTTTAAGCTTCAAAATTACACCATTATTTTGAAAATCTACACAGTATTTTTTTAATTAATCAGTTTTGAATGGAAACACAACAAAAGTGAAGTTAATTTAAGTTAACATAGGGCTAATCAAAATTAAAATAAAACAGAAAATTTATGTTTAATACTCTTCATTTATTTAATCAATATTTGGTGTTGCCTCCTCTAGCTCTAATAACACTTTGAAGGCGGTTTTTCATTGATTTAATAAGTTTTTTAATCAGTTCTTGAGGTAGCCTTTCCCACTCCTCTTCCAGCGCTATCTTTAGCTCTGCGATGCTTGTAGGCGCCGGATTTCTGGCTCGTACCCTCCGTTTGAGTTGGTCCCATACATGCTCAATCGGATTGAGATCAGGACTTAATGCTGGCCAGTCCATGGTCCGAATGCCAACTTCATCCATGAACTGACGAGTGATTCGTGCTGTATGACACCGGGCATTGTCATGCATTAACAGAAAGCCGTCCTCGATGAAGCCTTCATAAGGCAAGACATGATCCAGAAGAATGTCTTCCACATATCGCGCAGCAGTCAGACCGCCTCCTCGGCCTCCACCAGGGATGAAAACGAGCTCCGTTTTTCCTTCCAGCGAAATGCCCGCCCACATCATACACGAACCACCCCCGTAGGACACGGTTTCGGCAAAACAGCACTGCGCAAACCGCTCGCCTGGGCGCCTGTAGACCCGAGCTCTCCTATCACTGCCATGTAGACACACTCTGGTTTCGTCAGTGAACAGGACTGACCGCCATTGCTCAGCACTCCAATTAATGTGTTCGCGAGCAAATTCAAGGCGCGCTTGTCGGTGAGCTGTGGTCAATTTTGGGCCTCTGGCAGGCCGTCTTGGAACGAGGTTAGCTTCTTTTAATCTTCTTCTGATTGTCCATTGACTGACAGACACTCCTCGAACTTCTCTCAGCTGCTGCTGGACAGAAACACCGGTAAGATGGCGGTTTCTGAGACTCGTCGAAACGATAAAACGGTCGTCTCTCTCAGATGTTACCCGGCGCCGACTGGTATCTGGCGTCCTGGAGTAAGAACCAGTCTCTTGGAATCTTCTGTACACCCTAAACACAGCAGATTGACTCAGGTTTAGTCGACGAGCGACTTCTCGCTGGCTGAGATCCTGTTGCAGCAAAGCAACAACTTGAGCGGCTATTTCTGGTGTTGTATCCATAGTGGTTGTGAATCGGCGATCGTAACTTGCGTAGGTGTGTTCAGGTCAACGTCTGATGAGCGACTGATAAGTGTGCACTGCTTGCACGGGGGTTTTATAGGGGGTTGGAACGCGCCCGCACAGCTACTGCACAAAGCGCATTTTTGATGCTTGCACTGATACAGCGCTATTTTAAAAAGAACTGAACAAATTTAAATGATAGTAGTGTTATTTTGAAGCTTAAAGATCAAGCTTTCAAAAAAAAATATATTCTATATGCATTACTCAGGTCATTTTGGAAAAAAGTTACACTTTGTAAATTTTGTAGGGGTGATTCGATTCGGTTGCTCACGAGTGTAGTTGGTCGCCGCGCAATAAAAACTAATCTCAAACACACTCACTTTCATACACTCACCTGCACACATACATGCATACACGCATCCACATATACACACACACATACACATTCACACACACAATACATGCATGCAATCTAAAACTGCCGATTTTAACATTTGTAATAATATATGTACGCTAAAGCCAAAGCTAAACATCGCCAAAAATGTATTAATTAGGTAACTCGAGCTCATGAGACCCAAGATACAGGCTTCTACGCCTAGTTTGGGCCTCGCCGATACTGTAAATTAGTATAATTCTTTTTTGGCAATAAATATTCTTATTTTTATTCTTATTTTATTGATAACTTAATCAAAAAGCATGCCGAGAAGATTGCAGGCAGTTTTAACAGCTAGAGGAGGAAACACCAAGTACTGAATGTACTCAAAACACTCGACAAAAAGTTTTCATAATGTCATAACACAATCACATTTTCAATGTGATGATTTTAGGGTTAATTCATCAAAACATCATTTTAACATGTCTGTTAATTAGTCTTGTATTTTACTGAAGTAAGTTTAATTTTAATTAAAAATAGTAAATTAATAAAGTGCTTAATATAATTTATATAATACATACAAAAAAACCGATCTGTTTTTATTTTGTTCCGTTCCTCTAATTATGTCCATGACTGTAGTGGGCAATGCACACAACACCATCTAGCCCAAAATTAAGCATAGCTTGTAATATGGTGACTGGATGGCTGATAGAATACTTATATATTTTTTAATACATACTTTATAACACCCAGACATAAACAAACATCTATGTTCGTCACACAAATGTGTGTCCTGGGAGGGCATCGAACTCTCTACCTGAAAGCAGAGTAACTACCAACTGTGCTGACAGGGTTGTCAAAGTCATGACTGATATACTAGTTAAATACTTTTCTTTTTTGTAAATACATACATATTATACATAGAAAAGCATCCAGACCAAATTGACACAAATTTAAGATATGTCGTTTAAAAATGTTACTCTAAAATAGACTTTGATTAAACAAAATAAGATTTTAGTTAATCTAGTGAATAAACAGAATAAGGGCCAGTATTTGCGTAAATTATTTTTAATTAAGAGCATATTATCTTTTATAATATGTATGTATAAAATATGTATCTAAGTATTGTCTATTTATGTGTTATGATCAACTAACTGGTACCCGCGATTATTATTGCGCAGGATAAGTACTTAGTGTAGTTCTAACGGTTTTTGCACCGCACGCCAAAATAGCTTGCAGATGGCAATTTTTTTCCTACTTACTTGACACTTATTGTAATATTATGGACAATTCACACAATATCTTTATAAATAATAGCCTATGTGTTATTCTGATGTATAAGTTATATTATTGTAAAATTTCATTAAAATCCATTTATTAGTTTTTGCGTGAAAGAGTAACAAAAATACATACAAACTTTCGCATTTATAATATTAGTAGATAAGGATGTTATGCTGAGAAGTAGATATCAACTACAAACAGTCAGTCATGCACTAAATAATGTTTAACATAGATATATAGTTCAAATAAAACCAATCTCTTTCGATTTCATAAACTAGTAGGATTAGTTTGATTCCAATAAGGGAAGAAATCACGACAAGTGTACTAAATCAAGCCCCATTTAGATTCGGCATGACCTAGATAGACCCTTGTGTCCGCAGCACACCTTTATCCCACCTACGGCTTTTGATCAAATCCTGCTGACTTGTTACGAAATGTCCGGACAGCGGAACTTTTGTTTATGGTGCGTTCACACGATGGCAGTTGGAGCTAGAAGTTGTGTAGCCGACTGGCGTAGTCCTCCTAATGTGTGAAAATGCTAACGCATATATACAAGTTAATGTTTATAGTCCTCCTTATCGATTATGATGGCACACCTAGCTAAAATTTTACAATTCAATTATTTTCTTTTCGGCTCGCTAAACCAAACATGACCAAACAAGTTAAAATAACTTAACAAAGTCAAAAATAAATAATTTTAAGTATTACTCAAAGCTTATGCACGTACTAAATAGTCCATAGTCCAATAGTGACGTAATAACGTCAACTGATTTTTTTTACGAGCTATATAGCATCTAATCAATGATATGTTGTAGCTTATTTAAATTTCCTGTTGAACAAATCGCTGCTTCGGGCATTTAATGCTCGATTAACTTAATCTAGTATCATCTGCGCATTGTTTTCATTTTGGAAAATATGAGTAGACTCGTGAATCATTGCAATTTGTATCTTATGTCGTTGACATAAATTTGACCCCACGACTCAACTATACTAAGAATTTACTCGTAACTCATTATTTATTCCAGGCTTACCTAGTGTACACGGACATCAACGAAATAAAAATACGCCAAAACCTTTTGTTACATTGTACGTCTCAAGGCGGGTTGAAAGGTTTGACGATTTCCTTGTAGCGATAAGTTGTTAGGAGAGTGGAAACTCAATATTGTGTATCATTGATAAGCGAAGCGATGACAATAGATCAATGGTAATTTGATGATATTAACGAGTTTACTTTTTGCTTGAGGTTTGAGCTATGACATGAGAAAAAATACTGAGAATAAAGGATCATATAAATACCAAAAATAATATTTATTTATAAAATAAACATATTGATGGACAATTCACACAATATAATCAATTATGTACATAAACAATATATTTAGTACCTATCTAACCAAAGCATGTGCCATGGAAACTGTATGATAGTATACTTATATACTTATGATACTTTATAACACCTAGAAACATGTGTCCATAACCCATAAATGTTTTCCTGGATGAGGATCGAACCAACGACCTAGTAGTTGTCGTGTTAGTATAACAGTATCAACGCACTGATATGTTTAAACTCGACATGTACAATAGGATTCCACAACGAAGAGAGTCGGAGATAAATAAAAAATAAATGAAAAAAAAACATTTATTAATAGCATAATAACAAATAAAAAATTTACAGGTTTAGCCTTTAATATATAATTTTTATATAACGATAAATAACATTGTCATTAAAAGGTAATATGCGATATAATAATATGGGCTAAAGCCAACACAGAGTGGACACCCTTGTACGGAAAACGATCTCACGGTAGACCGCGGCGAAGATGGAGGGACGAGTTAGACGCCCATCTTAAGGATTGACCCACAGTGGCCTTAGAGAGGGACAATTGGAGAAAAGGCAGGGAGGCCTTTGCCCTGCAGTGGGACGTCACGGGCTCTTAATAATAATAATAATGAGATATATACGCGTTAACTTGTACAGTATGAATTCTGATCGCGATAGTTGAAAAAATACCAATCATCATTAGCCTTCGTTCATCTGTTGATGATAATTTAGGTGGCGTCAGTAAAGTTACAAAGTAATTAATTGTACTTAATTGAAAACTTTCGTTCATGGATCCACTCCAGCAAGCTGAGGTGGGTGAAGTTTCCTCTCCACTGACGTCACTCTGCCTGGGATTCTGTTTGATAGCACAGGCCTTCCCAGGTACCCGCGCTAACGGCTGGCACCGATTCGGGCTTGTTTCATGTTTTCCATCTATATTGCTAGCTCTTCTGTTAGTCAGCAGAGGGACCAATGTTTATGTTTGTAATTATAGGTAAGCTTTATATACCACGTGCTTTATTTTGCAACGATATTGTGCACGTAATCTTCTCTCGCTGCTCGTATATCACGAGCTCGTATATCTACGGATTAGGCTTTAGGTAATTAATTACTACAATGTTGGTTTGATTGGGTTTCATAAACATGAATAGAATAACATTGTATGCAGCTTATTATTCTTTGAAAATCATAAGCAAGTCATGTAGTCATTAATTTAAAATATTTAACAATAGCCGGTAAATAAAATGGTAGGCTATATTTAGAGGTTTTGTTCATAACTCAACGTTAAAACAACTTAGTTATTATACTTTCAAGATGGGCTTTAAATTCTAATACTCCCAAAGTTTTCAGCATTTTGTAACTTTAAATGAGGCACAAACAGGCGCCTCTTGTTTCAAACTCATACTTGGGTATTTTTTGCGTTGAGCCCTCATTAGCTTTTATATCTTTCACAATCATCAAAGATTAGGAATAAAACGGTCCTAACTTATTTAATCAACCAAAAAGACTGCACCATAAAATCGGCATATAGAAAACCTGTTACCTCCTCGGCAGTAACTTTCCAGCAAGATGCGAAGTGAACCTTACAACGTCCTTAAGTGTACTAAAAAGACGCTAAACCGGGTGAAGGGAAGCTAAGAAAAGCTCTTATGTCTCTCGTTCTCTCAATATATCATATTTTTTCCCAGAGTCGGGAGATATATGGGCGGTGGTTTCGCGCGTGACAGGCTTGCCGGGATAATATTAATAAAATTATTGTGGAGACACGTCTCTCGCCTGACCTGCTACACTCACACTGCACATTGCTCAGACAATAAGTACCTAGATACGACTGCCGAGAACATAATATTATGTACGTTTATATGACGTACAGAATACGGTACAAATTCCTGAGAAATTGGTTCGTTTAATTTGTGAATTTGGCAAGGCAGGTATTTGAGCTAAATCTTTGTTGTATTGTTTTGTTTCGTTTAAACGTTTCTGATACTTTATTTTATAATAGGAATAGAATTTCGTGCAAGATCTGAGCTGCAATAATGGAACGCTGATACTAACAGCTTCATGAATATCCATCCACAAAATGACGAAAGACGAAAATTTGATGTACGAATGTAATACGAAATTGATACAGTCCATGGGAAAAACATCTTGTCAAAATTTATTTCAGTTACAAACTAATGATTGAAATAATATCTATACGTGATACCTGATTCCTTCTTAAAAAGATCAAGAAATCCGTAATAATTATAAGTACAAGATATAACAAGTCATAAGCTTCAATCATTTACCAAAACACTGGCGCCGCTGGGTCGAATTGGTAACTCACTTTTTGTTTTTTACACCTAGTAGAACTTCTGATTTATGACTATGAACACCTCGTTAGCAACTTGTTTGTAATCAACCAATTTATTAGTTAGCCGAACAGTCGCCCTCACCCCATTAACTGACCACATGGGACTCATAACACTAATGTTTTAGTACTAATAAATTGGGGTTTAAATAATTCCGCAAAACCTGATTTGGATAATCATATAAAATGATTAATTTGACAATTTCTGCATATATCTGTTTATCTTTTAGTTGAATCATATGAGTGTTTATATAATCTCCTATCATTATGTGACCGCTTGGTTATCAGACATTTTCTATTAATAAATCAGAAGCTTTGTCGGGATAATTTATTGTTCATTGTGACCAAAATTATCAAAGATTGATTGTTATACACTTCTAAAAGATTGATCAAATCGATCACAGGAAAGAACACAAGGTTTAATATTGCTTGAAAAGAAAAACAAAAACTAGACGAGAAATGAAATGAACACCAGTAACAAGCCAATACACGTTCGGACGGATATTTATTATCACCGTGCCGTATCGATAGCGCTCGATCATCAATGGTTTCCAATTACATTAAAATTTCAATTCATTTATCACCTTCACAATGCCCTATCGGAACACTTTTTTCGGCCTTATGCCTTTTGATTAGATTCAGCACTGAACAAACCATCCATCGCACAGCCACAAAAGGCCGACGAGACCGCGTCGCTCGACTCTCGTGTTCCATTCGTTCCGCTGTCCAGAAATTTTTGCAATAAAATTAATCGTTCAATAAAATTGGAGCCGAATAGAGCTACCCATGCATGAACACTTTTTAATTGGGTCGCTCTTTTTGTTCCTTTTGTAGGCATCCAAACGAGAAATCGAACTTGAGCAAGTCTCTTTACATTGACGTTCTGCGACTCGATACCGAAGACTCGAAACTTTCACAGAGCAGCGTAGTTTTCAAAGAATTAGTCGAGTCAAGCTGTGGTTTCGAATGAATACTGTATATATAAGCTCAGTGGGTTCTTCTAAATGCATTAACAAGTAATTGGTTATGCGATTCATACAAAGGCTTCGATCAGATTTGAACTATTATCGTGAGTTATAACATCGCAATCAGTCAATCAAAGTGAACAATTCGATGCGTGTAAACGCAGTTCCCGGTGGATTGCGTGAAAATCAGACAAAAACATGGAGCAACATCGAACAAACGAAAATATATTTCCCCATTTTCATTTTCGACAAGCAATCGGGTTTAATGGGTTGAGCGCGATTCCCACTTGAGTTTGTTTCATTTGATCGCTTCAGCGATTCATTGTAAGGTGTGGCAGCGGGAGGTTATAAAAAGCCGGGTTTCAGTTGTCCTAGTTACCATCCTGTCCGTGTCTAAACCCATCAATTTAAAATACCCTTGCCTTAATCTTCCTTCCATGACACCTACTCGTAGTATGCAAAACGATGAAAACTTTTCGTAGTGAGTAAAAATATATCTTTTAATTCTTACCCAGATCTTCAGCATCCTCGCTCCACTCGCCCTCCTGCGCACAGCTAGCCGCCAACATCACCAACAACCGGAACCATTTTACCGAGCACATGACTATGTTCTCTATTACATTGTCATTAGGTATTATTTTTCACTGGCACATTATTTAATCGTTTTTACACTGTACACTCGCGGACTTGATAGCACTTTCATTTTTTTTATCTCTTTAATGATTTTGGTTTTTAAGGATTATAGTAGGCTAGTAAAGGTTTCTTTTCTAAAATAAATAAATAAATGTCTTGTAAATGACTAAATGACTACTAAATTGCTTGCTTGCTTGAAGCTTGAATAGTTTAATTCGTATGGTTGTGAAACTATCTTACCTATGAAACTTTAATAAATTTGCATCTTTGGTAAAATAACCATGCAATACCAAGCAAAAAATACTAAAATATTACTCCAGAGTAACATATTGGTTGTCAACGGAAGTCTACGTTCCGGGAAACTATAGAGTCGTGTTGCTTTGTAATAATATTAATAATAATAATCTTTCTCTAATTAGTTGTCTAGTTGTGGCATCTAATAGCAATAATACGAAATCAGGGATATAGATTATACCTCAAGAGAATCTCAGGCGTATCAACAGACACTTCTGCTAATTAAGAGCTTTCAAGTTCAATTAATTAGGTATATCTAATTAACTAAAGTTTCAAACGAAATGTTCGCACAAACAGATTGAAACATCAAATAACACGTGCCCAAAGCGACCCTTGGCCCTTGTCAGAAATATAAAACTTTGACGGTTGGTTACGCTTATGCATGGGTAGGGCAAATAATGTATTTTAATCTCTACAGAATCGTATGACCCTTATCCGGCGGAATAAAAAGTTCCCAGAGGTTGGGAACAGTAACACAAAATTTATTTCTCGATTATGTTGTGTAATGTTCGGTCGAATGGAAACGAAAATGTGAGAGCGCCCGAATGCGAGTGATAAGGTTGAATACGAATTATTCTTGCTGCGTACAGTTCATTTTCAAACGTGGAAAATTGGGTAGAGCATTTTCACAATAGCCTATTCCAAAACGACTATTAAATGTATCGTGTCGGCGTGCTTAAAAAGTCATGGAAGTCTAAAAAGTTGATCAATTAGTTGTATTCAACAATCAATCAGTCTGTATCGCAAGACAATAATTTAGTTTATCTCATTTTTTATTGAATATAAAATGGCTGAGTGCGTACCTTTCTCTTATCCGATCGGGTTATTTATTGCACAAGTTTGTTTTTGACCGCCTCACGTACTTTATAGGGCGAACCTTTCCTATCCCGAATTGCCAATTGCTATTTGATATATACTTTATGCTGTAACTTTCCGATCTCATATTTCTTGAGTTTTTTCTTTGTTTTTACATGATTGAATGTTCTCTGATCGGATAAAGGTTGTGTATTATGAATGCAATCTGCGTGAGTACTATGTCGTTTTCAGATTCGCTTTGTGTTCAGTTTATATTTTTTATGTTTTAGCTGATTGGAATATAAACCACGCTTATTTTTTATTTATTAAGGGCCAGAAGTAATATTTTACATATTATTTATTAAAGATATATTGTCATATGTATAAGATATACATTTTAAATGAATATGTTCAGATTCAGGTAGAAAAATAAAGTTAACAAAACGGTTTGAAAGATGTCGTTGCTAGGTCTACAGAAAAAATAAACTACATGTAATGAAATTACTAGAATATCAGAGGTCAAAAGTTATGTTGACTAAACTATGTATCGAAAATCTAGTAGTTTTGCAAAAAGATGTATAACGTTGGAGATTACGGCCTGTGCTCATTGTAAACTGTGCGATAACAGCGTCTCGGTCCGTACGACCTCCAAACTGGCCCGGAATAGGCACCAAAGCTTAGGAATAACCCTCTTTCGGCCCAAACGACAATGCTGAATCTTTTATTAGTTTAGTGAATGGACTTGACATAACCGTCGTCGACATCTGTTGTAATATTACACTAATCTAGGAATACTTGGACCTATAATATGTGTATACATAGTTTATATCTGCTTTGAAATGGAAACAATTTAAATTTAAATTTCAAACAGCAAGCGTCTTTCTACTGTTTTTAGCAACACGAGTAGTATCGTGTACGTAATAATAATGGATGTTTTTTTATTAGTATATTTTTCTTGATTTCTTCTTTTTAACAAAACACGTCGATGATAGCTTGTTAGTGTAATTTTTAGATAAATTTAATGCAATACCAATCCAGCCTTCTAGCTCCAACATTAACAACAGTATTTTTGAAAACGGATTGCCTTGTAAGTCTGTCTGAAGTATGGTACCCAGGGCGAGCGATAGCTCCATCGACCCAAACCCACGTAACACTATTTTACAATGTAGAAAAGCGAAGTCAGGATTCAATTTCAAGTTTCGACT
Organism: Lampropteryx suffumata; assembly: GCA_948098915.1. Taxonomy (NCBI): domain Eukaryota; kingdom Metazoa; phylum Arthropoda; class Insecta; order Lepidoptera; family Geometridae; genus Lampropteryx; species Lampropteryx suffumata. The sequence continues at coordinate 9,307,605 of OX402563.1, forward strand.
GTAGGTATCTTTAAGTGAATAAATATGTGTAATAATAAAACTGCCTAAGCTGATGGTTTTTGATGATGATGATGATTGATGAACACAACTTTATCTAGCCCCAAACAAAGCATAGCTTGTATTATCAGTTCTGTTGGATCTGCCTTCTGCGCAATTGGCTGAGGGCTCGATTTCCTCCCATGATTAACATTTGTGTAATGAACATAGGTGTTTGTTCTGGGTGTTATAAAATATCATAAGTTTGTATTTAAATATATAAAATTATTCTATAAAAATATATACGATTCAACCTGATGCCACTACGCGTCCGTGTCAGCCAGACAGATTAGGCGGAAAACGAAGTGATGCTGAAAACGACAAAAAAAAGCGGCCAAGTGCGAGTCAGACTCGCCCATGAAGGGTTTCGTAGCAGCAAGTAACATTATATAAAAGTTCTTGTAGTTCGTTGTAACTTTGATCGATGTTATAATTTTACGATTTAAGACGTATTAAAAAAAACTACTTACTAGATCTCGTTCAAACCAATTGGTGAACGTTGGCATGGTTATGTACCTCATAAATTTTTTTTAGTTTTATCATTCTCTTATTTTAGAAAATACAGGAGGGGGACACACATTTTACCACTTTGGAAGTGTCTCTCGCGCAAAATATTCAGTTTAGATACCCCACACGTAAGGGTTTGATGAAAAAAAATATTTGAGTTTCAGTTCTAAGTATGGAGAACCCCCAAAATTTTTTTTTTTTTTCTGTTTTTGTATGAAAATCTTAATGCGGTTCACAGAATACATCTACTTACCAAGTTTCAACAGTATAATTATTATAGTTTCGGAAAAAAGTGGCTGTGACATACGGACGGACAGACAGACAGACATGACGAATCCATAAGGGTTCCGTTTTTTGCCATATGGACACGGAACCCTAAAAAGGAGACTTTGCCGCATAGATAATTTTTGACAACTCATTCATATAAACTTTGTTTTTTGGGATAAAAAAAGTACAATCAAAATCAGTTCAACTGATACAACGTGATTGGGGTACCAAACTTCCAATCAACTATAATAATTTAATATGATTGGTTTTTCATAATAAGGTGTGCTATGATTTTGGGTTTCCGTATGTTTGAGACTAGTCTTAAGCCTTGGGTTATTCCCTACGCCCACACTTCCATTTTCAGGAGGACAAACAGGAATAACATTTCTCGTTTGTTCGCTATATCATTTTGCTATGCTAGTTTCACTGAACCCTGGTAGACACTGGTTACACTAAACAATAACCAGGATCCGTGCACACCACATGCAGTGTCATCAATTCAGTACAAAGTTATGTATTTGTTCACTTTTATGTATTTTTCAGAACGTTAGTAACATTGTGTTATAGCGGAAATTGATTGGAATTGTTACATGAAATAAAACTGCAGCTGTTTTTTGTTGAACTGACAAATAAATGGATTTATAGAGAAATCAAATTATTTTTGGGATGGCTGGCATATATATGAATTGCAGGTTTGTTATTATTTTGAATCAGAAAATAATATGATAAAAATACAACACAAATAAGTGTACCGTCTGACACAAAACCCATTTTGACGCGTCCTAAGTTGCAACATCACAAAGTCGCCTCCCGCTGTCTGTCTGTCCCTATGTATGCTTAGATCTTCAAAACTACGCAACGGATTTTGATGCGGTTTTATTAATAGATAGAGTGATTCAAGAGAAAGGTTTATATGTATAATTCATGCATAATATAGTAGAGAAACACTAATCATTTAAGAGGTTAGCGTATATTGGTTCAACGTATTAGAACTACTGAGCTACAGCAACGCGTGGCCGGGTCAGCTAGTATACTTATAATGCAATTTAAAAAGGATGTATGACTAATCAAAAAAGTACGTGCAAATTAAACGGACGTCGTCCTGAATGAAAGCTACGGTCTATCCGTTCCCACTGAGTTTCTTCCCTCAGGACTAATTAGAATAAAAGAGTGTTAAACTTCCTCCAACTGATGGACGCTTTTGGGCAACAGTTCTGCTACATCCTAGTCTCATGGGAGAGCCTTTTCGAGCAGTACCGCTGCGACGAATATTTCGTTTGTAATGGTTCCCATACACAGCCGTTTGTTTCTTGATAACGATTATCTTTGTGAGATTTTGTTATAAAGTATTTTAAGTACATATATGTATTACCAGAAAAACGTGTCAGTCTCGGGACGCCTGACAGAAGTGATAACTTAAAGTAATCTAACTAGCGCTGTGGGTTAGAGTGAGAGAGGAGAAGCACGGCTACCGCTGCCGTATGCGTGAGAGAAAGGGAAGCCAGACAGACTGGCGCCGTAACGCGTTACGTAACGAAGTGGTTTACCCTCCCATAACAAGTTATCACTTCAATATAAAAGTAATCTATCAGTTATCTTGTTCCCTTAGTACAAGCTATGCATAATTTGAGGCTAGATGCTGATGTGTGAATTAGCCACTAATATTTATTTATATATTTTATTATTTTCTGACAAGTTTCTTAGATATAGATGACAGAACGATGTGTTTATGTTTGTTATTAAATGGATAACGACATAAATTATTTTACCTTACAATTGCTCATAGGTAAAGCATAATTAGATACCTATAATAATAATACTAATAATATAATGAATTTAAATATAAATTTAGACTCTGGTACCATAGCTACCAGATACATAGATACAATTTTGGTTTAGTATTTTCGAGGGACTACATGTGTTTATGTAGGTTATTTTTTTCTGGTTGTTTGCTTCAAATCTAAAATATTGTAATAGCTGTTAAAAGGATAAATGCAGCGATGCCAGACCACCTGCTAGGTGGGCTGATGACATTGAAAATATCGGGTACCTATGCCCTGGATGCGGCCAATCCCGAACAGGAACATGAGGCATAAAATGGAGAAGGCCTAGTATACCCAGCAGTGGGTGGATACATGCTGACAATAATGATAATGATTAAGTTAAAAGAGATATATAAAATTAAACTATATAATTAATATAACTTTTACTCAAAACGGGATATTTACCATGATATATGAGTTTTTCTGCTTCCCAATATTTCGGCACAGTTGCATGCGCATGATCACGTGATAAACTGATATATACTTATGTATATATATTATTGACTGGTCTCAAAACTTAATAGCTCTGTCTTTTGCCCTGTAGGTTGAGGGTTTAAATACCTTTCAGGATAAATATTTGTGTGATGAATATAGGTCTTGGTTCTGTCTCTGGGTGTTATAAGGTATGAAAGTATCTATTTAAAAATATATATCAGTATTCTATAAGTTATCTGGTCAGCATCATCTGGTTAGTTTGTACTTATCAAGAAGGTGCATTGTCCGTTAATATTAAATTATATACATATTTAAATAATTAAATTAATGTTAATCGTAACAAATTTATTTTTTAAGTAATTATAGCAAAATGTTGTCATCAATGGCCATTTATTCGCAAAGTAAGCTTTCGGATTGTTTATTTGCAACATAGAAGTAAAATGGGCGACAAAGCAAATCTGTCATGGTGTCATTAGCCGGCCAACAGGATTATTTTTATTTCTGTGCCAAGATTTATTTTCCTTAGATTAGCATTCCACTTATTTATGCTAATGTAATTTTAATGGCGCCGCCTTTTTCGGCTAATTTCATTTTAAGAAAAACTCTGGGGATTTGTTTAAAACCACGGCTTATTAAAATGCTTTTGGTGACGATCTCTTTGATAAAATTATTGGTTCCACGATTTATTACGGACATCCCTAAAGCAAATGTTATGGCATAATTGTATAAATACCTAATAGCTATGAAACCTATTTATTAGGAATTAAGAGTATGGCATGAAACCTCCTTTTTCACAGTTTAAAAACCGATTACTGGTGTTCTGAATTTGAAATAAAGTAACTGCAAATTCCAAGGAAGTTTATAAAAGAAGTAAATAAATAAAGTACGATATATAAATAAATATTGGTGGTCAATCCACACAACACAATCTAGCCCCAAACTAAGCATTGCTTAGTTTTTATACTATTCCATAGCGATGCATTATCACATAGAATTACTCTATTCGAAATAGTGTATATGTTTCTGTTTATTTATATAACACTAGCTGTTGCTCGCGACTTCGTCCGCTTTTTTTTGAAAGTAACTGTAGCTTAAAACCTTCCCCAGAATGCATTTTATCTCCTTCCCAAATTTTATTGATAAGTTTCAAAGCAATCACCCTACCACCCATTATAAAGTTTCCATACAATCATTCACACCTCATTTTACTTTTTTATGAGGGTTATTTGGAAAAATCCTGAAACACGTGTCCATTTATTTTGCATTTTAGGTATCCAAATCAAGTTTCTAAGAAATCACACCACCCGTTAAAAAGTTCCCATACATACTTTGACACCCCATTTTATGCCTTTGTTAGGGTTATTTTTAAAAACCCTAAATCATGTGTCCATTTATTTTGCATTTTATTTATTCTTATCAAGTTTCAAGCAAATCGAACCACGCGTTAAAAAGTTTCATACATTGGTTTCCACCCCTTTTCATCCACTGAGGGGTTGAATTTCAAAAAATCCCGCCTTAGCGGGTGGTTTTGCTGTAAAAGGAAGCAAGTTTCAGCTTTCTAGCTTCAGCGGTTTCGGTTTTGCGATGATGAATCAGTCAGTCAGTCAGGCTAAGCTATTTTATAGGTAAAGATTGTAGAGCATAAAAAATATCTATCCTAAAAAAACAACCGTACGTTTCATTTTTCAATGTTTTTATTCCATAACGTTGTAGGGGTCACTAATTAATAATACCGCGAAATTTCCATTACGATAATACTAATAACCTACGAGCTAGAGCTCTGATTAGGGACGGACAGACAGACATACAGACGGACATAGCGAATTACGTTTTAATTACCCTTTAATTAAATTACTAGTAAAGTTCAGAACCCATAAAAAGTTACATCTATAGAGTATATCTATCTGTTTCGCTTAGTACCTAAGTTGCCGGCATGAGACCTTGACGAGAACTGGGGTCGAAGGATAATGTATGTTTGATTACCCACAAGTAAGTTCGAGCAAAAACGACTTTCTCCTTCTTATGGAATGAAAAAATACAGAAGCTAACTGAAGGTAGCAATAAACTAGAGACCAATGAAACACGCAAGAACAAATTTTCTCGTTGTATTTAATCAAGATAAGCTTTTAAAAAATTTCGATTGATCATTACTATAATGGTGTAATTCTTAAAGATTGTAATAAAAATTAACCGGTTACCTTTCTATAAATATTGAGAATACTCGTATCGAGCTTCAATTTGTCGACATCAAGTACAAAAACAGCAATAAGTCAACACGCCGCCACGAGTCACGAATCGTATCGGGAAATTCGGATTGAAAGAAACTTTGCGGTGGAGGCACGGGCAAACAGTGGCGTGCACATACTCCTTATTGTCTGTCGGCCGCTACTTGACTATAGCTGGAGATAGCAAGCCGGTCTCGCATGTAACAATAATTCACGTGTTAATATAACTAGTACTCTAGATAAATTTGGTAAATTTTATGGTGGAAGGTACGGAAAATAGTAGCGTGAAACACTCATGATTATCTTAGGCTAATTCAAATAAAAATATTACTGCAAGCTACATTCATATTTCTGCATGTCAAAATGCACTGAAATTTGACAAACGGAAGTGTAGTTTCGTCTCTAAATCTATTATATATCTATGTCGCATCCAACACGAACGGAGGCGCTGCGCTGCGAACTTCACTGCGCGCGCGCCTGACAGGGTCGTGACGTCATCGGCCCGGGCGGCGACTGAGCGGCTTGCACTCTCGGCATTCCTCTCTCGGCGCTCGGCAGATACACTTCACGGAACTGTCACCCCGTCCGTGCTAGGCTATCCTTTGTCTAGTTACCATAAAGTGCTTAACATACCAGTTTAATCTCTGTACCTAATCATTGTAAAATAAACGACTGATTTAGTGTAACTGTATGACCGTTTTATAATTTGCACGAGTACCCGCAACACGCCCAGCAGCTATGTCGAACGAAAATAGAAGCCTAGATCCCGACGTCCCGACATCAGAAGTGGGATCTGAACGCGCAAATAATTTTACGTGCACCAGCCATGGAAACGAGTCACAATGGCGAGTACTTTTCGAGATGCAAAATCAACAAATTCAAGCACTAATTCAAGCATTCAGTCGGCCTACCGAGAAACATGATGTTATCTTGCCGGAATTCAACCCAGATAAGCGCGAAGCAGACGCTCGATCATGGTGCACTACCGCAGATTTATGCTTCGATGAAAAAAATGTGGAAGGAAGTCAGTTAATCATGACGATCAGTAAGGCGTTCAAAGGATCAGCTACTACTTGGTTGTCGCAAATAACCTACCCAGGTATGACGTGGACACAGTTTAAAGAGCTATTTATAGCCCGATTCGTCTGTGCGGAAACTTCTGCAGCTACCCTCATAAATTTAAATAGTGAGAAACCTAAAGAAAATGAAACGTATGCTGCTTATGCGAGCCGTGTAGTCACTTCGTTATTAAATCGATGGAAGAATTTAACCGTAGAACAGATAGCGATTTCGACGGTAATTGGTCACTTGACTCAAATCGACACCCACCTACAAAGACTTGCTTTTACTACGGAGGTTACCACGCGACAGCAGCTGCAACAAGAGCTTCAAGCCTTCTCCTACTTGAAACGGAAACTACCTACGGACTTACGAAATGACGCCTGGAACGAGAAACGACAAAAGCTTGCATTATCGCAGATTAAATGCCAACACTGTGGAAAACTTGGTCACAAGCAAATGGACTGTCGAAAAAAGATAGCGGAAACGAAAAAACTCATCAGCGAAGCCACCTACACCTGGTTCCGGACAGCGGCAGCAGACCAGCGGCGGTACCAGCTTGGTCGTGTGCTACCGATGCGGCGCGACGGGCCACATAGCGAGTCGCTGCACATCAGCGGGAACCAGCGCTTCGGCAGCACCGGCAGAGCGACGTGTGGACCAGTGCGTGGTCGAGCCCCCATCAGGAACACTCTTACAATCTGGTAGGTGTTTTAGATTTGTTTACGATTCTGGTGCTAAATGTTCCTTGATAAAAGAGACTGTTGCTAATAAATTTAGTGGTAGACGAATCGGTGAGGTAGTGTCTCTGGTAGGTATAGGTAAAAACAACGTACAAAGTACTGTTCAATTATTATGTGAGGTACAGATTAAGGGATTTATGATTGAGATTTTATTTCACGTTCTCCCAGATGTATACCTACGTTGTGATATCATGTTAGGTCGTGAAATTTTTAATAACGGTTTTCGTGTAAGTATGACTGCGACTGACTTTACACTGACGATGATGACGAACTTGTGTGTCTCGATGAAGTTAGGAAATTAGCATCTGACGGTATAGCGACATCCGCGCGTTACGACAAACAACGTTTTGACAAGACTAAGGCTAACGTTTCTAAATTTTCGACCGGCGAATTCATACGAGGAACGCAACCAAACGAAGTTAGACGCTAAATACAGAGGGCCATTTCAGATTGTTGAGGTATTAGATGGGGATCGTTACGTATTAAAATCGTTAACCAGTAAGCGTACCTATAAGTATGCCCAAGGGTCAAGTACCGATTGACAGACAAGATTGTGGGAGATTCAGATACTGAATAATGATCAGTTGTGCAGACAGGTTTTAATTTTGGTGGGTCGGAGACTGTACCAGTGTATCGTAGCTGTAGCTCGTTAGAAATCGGCGTCTGCTCCTAGAGCAGTCCGTGAGTACGCAGTAAGCGATAGCTCTGGGTAGTATAGTCGGGTCTTGCCTTGTAGCGAAGACCATAGAGTTATGGGACAACTCGACGTTAGAGCAAAAGCTTTTGCTAGGGCTATGGGATAGCCAGGGACCACGAAATAAACACTTGTATGAGATTGAGACAAAAATTTGATGATATTTGATTATTGTTGTAATTTTTAATCTGTAAAGTGATTTTTGATTAGTAAGAACGTCTGTCAATGTTACTCTACCTTTTCCTTACCTTAACTTTTATGTTGAGTTAGTTAAGTGTTCTTAGTTAGCTTTAATTAAAATTTGCTTGGATAAAAATTAGTTTCTTTATTTAAATGACGTTAGTATAGAAATAAAAAAACCCTAGTATACAGGGTTGGCCGAACAAAAATTGTGCTGGTTTCTCTCTTGTCACAGATTAACACACGAGGGCGTGTGTCAGCGTAGGATGGCCGTGTCGCATCCAACACGAACGGAGGCGCTGCGCTGCGAACTTCACTGCGCGCGCGCCTGACAGGGTCGTGACGTCATCGGCCCGGGCGGCGACTGAGCGGCTTGCACTCTCGGCATTCCTCTCTCGGCGCTCGGCAGATACACTTCACGGAACTGTCACCCCGTCCGTGCTAGGCTATCCTTTGTCTAGTTACCATAAAGTGCTTAACATACCAGTTTAATCTCTGTACCTAATCATTGTAAAATAAACGACTGATTTAGTGTAACTGTATGACCGTTTTATAATTTGCACGAGTACCCGCAACACGCCCAGCAGCTATGTCGAACGAAAATAGAAGCCTAGATCCCGACGTCCCGACATCTACATGTATATAAAATAAGTCGTGTTAGTTACACTACTTATAACTCGAGAACCACTGGACGAATTTGGATGAAATTTAAAATGAATATAGTTAGTAACTTGGATTAGGATATAGGCTATTTTTTAGTTTCCGTTCTGCGAGGTTGTGGCGTGATGACATTGCGCTTTTACCTGCAATTCTAAAAAGGTCGTTATTTATGAATGTGACAGTCACACTAATTATTTCACATAATAACGGTTTATGTAATAAATAAATAATGCCGGACATTTCACACAGCATCATCTAGTCCCAAAGTAAGCAGACCTTGTGTTATGGGTACCACGTGACTGATGTACTACTTATATTTTTTTTTTGTAAATACATACTTACATAGAAACCCCCAGACCCTAGACAAATACTTGCACATCGTACAAATATTGTCCCGCGGAGTGAATTGAACCTGCGCCACAGTGGTCGTATGGTCATACACAAATAATAAATGATTAAGTAAGGTACATTATTCTAAATAAATATTGGTGGACAATGTACACAAACACCATCTAGCCCTAAACTAAGCAAAGTTTTTTAAATACGTGATAATGATAAGTGATAACACCCAGACACAGAACAAACACCTATGTTCATCACACATAAGCTTGCCATAAGAGAGAATCGAACCCTACGACGCAGAGGCAGAGCAGAGAAGGCTGACGCTACCAACTGAGCTGACGGTAAAACAGTGGCTCCGTTTGTTGAGCCGATGAGGACGTCACTGTGCTATGGATTTTGTTAATGGATTGTTTTGTAGATGTACCCTCTGACTGGCAGCTTAATAATCTCGTGAAATCGGAACGTTTAAAGTTATTGGGCGAGGAATGAATATTGAAATGAGCATAGCCACTTAAGTTAAACGTTTTTGTTCGACAAACTAAAAAAACAATAAATAAGCGTCTATAATTGCAAAAGAATCCCGTTTCCCGTTTTAAATAGTTCGATAAGCCAGTTTCGCGACACAAAAAGATCGCTTTCGATTCCCTCGAGACTGTGAAGACAAAATAATAAGTTTATTTTAAGCTGCGGGAAAACGGTGAAGGATATTGGCTCAAGACCAAGGAGAATACCGGAGCCAATATACCTATTTGTTTAGAGAACAATAATTTTATTTTATAACATTTCTTAATATCGTCGACTATAAGGCTTTCATATTTTTATAGAAAGGTTGCGTGCGTGAAAAATCTATAAACGTGTAACAAGCCCCTCGACTATACATTACGAAAATTGTATGTAGATGAGATAAATTCAAAGATACAGCAACAAACAAACTATTTAACTTTTAGGACGCAGTGGACGCTGTGGATTTGTTGTTTGAGATACAAAAACTGGGGGTTTAATTTTAGCTGAAAGGCAATGTTTGTATGTGCTATATTGTTTTGGGTATTCTAGACATATGGATATGGTACCTAGTATGTTTGGATAAATTAATATTGTTTTTAAGGTATTTGTAAAAGTTATGAAAGCATTTTTTTTATTTGTAAAACATGGATGTAAGTACTTTAACAAACCTATTTTTAAACAACACTAACTGATGTCCGCGGCTTTGTACGCGACGTACCTACATAAAAGTCTATAAAAGTTGCCTAAGTCTATCCCTAAGATACAATCTATCTCAGTACAAATTTTATCGATATTCGTTCAGCCGTTTGGTAGTGAAACAAACAAGCAGACAGAAACACTTTCAAATATTCCGGCATTTGGTTTTACAATTCGAGTTGGTTTTACATACAGGCCTTGTTTAGAAAAATAATTTAAGCAGCTAAGTACACAGTCTAATATTAACGTTCTTTTGAATTTTATTCATAATGGCTGCTAAAAATACATACCGTTCACGCAATTTTTCCGAAATCAGTTAACTAGGTTTAAATTGCTGAGATTAAATCCATTAATTGTTATTCTGCTCATAATTTTTAATAAAAAGCAATGGCAATTTAGTTCACACTTCAACTAATGTATTTAAATCAACAAGTTGGATTGTATTAACAACACAGCACAAATTAATTGTCGATTAATTTATTTGGTTTGATTCGCGCGCCGCTGACGATTCTGGGTCAACGCGACCATTCGCAACGAACTGCGAACAAGCACTGATTCGGCATTGGACGTTGTTTTCCAAAGGTGAGGATCTCGTACGCTCTCGGCCACCTTCGGCACCTTTCGGTTAACTCATCCCGTTTCGATTGTAAGTAAGGAATTTCATATTTTTCACGAGTAAATACAAAAAATATAATTGAAATAACGCAATAACAAGGTGGCCGATAACAAAGGCGTCGTGTCCGGTAAAGGATTTTTAATATTCTTTAAGTGTTTACTAATTTTTAATAACTGCCCCATATTTTACATATAGTAAACTAATTGTTTTTCATGGCATTGACGATTTTTTTTACTTTATTAAATACTAGCCCGCCCCGTGGGTGCAATCATTTCATGATTCTACCCGTGTTTTGATTGACTACTTTGAACAAAAAGCGATTGTTGTGGCTTAACTACAATTGTTAGACAATTATAGCCTTGCGAACTTTTTGTGATAATGAGCACTAGAAACAGCGGGAGAAAAAAGTGTATGGAAATCCATTTCAAACGTGTTATTTTTTTTAAAATTTCTTTATAGATCAGCCGGTAGCTATGGTTATTTTCATTATAGATCAAACGACAAAAAGTTTTAACTCCAAGTCTGCCAAATTATTTATTCCTCTTCGCGAATTTCTTCAAAATTTTAATTTGGGTTTGGTACCTAATTTTATTTTTATTTTCCTCGTAGGTGTAGTATACGCCACTATGTATTCCTACCTCGTGTGTTTTAAGGAGAAATGACACACTCGATAGGAATTGGGCACTTTCTCGCCTAGGTGTACAATGTACTATTATGTATCATCAATAGGTATTGAAGCGCACGCCAAATAATGGCTTTTTAAATATACTAGCTGTCCCGATCGCAACTTCGTCCGCATGTTTCAAAAAAAGAAAATATATCACATTAAAACACAACGTAAAGCTCTCGGGATAATATAGCAATCCAAGGGTTGTTTTTAAAAATGTTTAAGCTCGTGTCTATATATTTTGTATTTTAAGTATACAATCAAGTTTTAAGCAAATCGCTCTACGCTTTGTAATGTTCTCATACAAATTTAGACACCTCCATTGCATCCCATTTTAAGGGGTGCTCTGAAAAACCTTTAGGCACCTTAAGTCTTTTTAAATTGTCTTTAAGATATACAAATTAAATTTAAAGTGAACCGCATAACACGTTAAAAAGTCTATATAGAAATCTTAAACCCCCATTGCACCCTTTTTTAAGGGTTGTTTTGGAAAACCCTGAAGCATGTCAAAGTCAAAGTCAAAGTTGATTTGTTGCATCAATACATGTTTAAAAAGGTGTTACAACTTTTATAGATTCAATGTACTACCCTTTATGGGCGTGCAATTATTTATAGTTTACATTATTACAATAATAATAGAAATATAGAATAATAAAATAATAAGGACGGAAGAAATATTGCATTTTAAACATTGATACTTATATCATACTAATAATAACAAAATATGATATCAAGACAAAATAAAACGGCAATAAAACAAAACAAAAAATACAGAAAATGAAATGAAATGAAATTAATACAAATGTCACATACATGACAATTTCTGGACGAAAGGAATTAAATAAATCAGGAATTGCATTACTTTGTCATAGTATCAATATAATTCATTATCATCATCATATTAGCTTTTATGAAGTCCACTGCTGGACATAGGCCTCCCCAATAGATTTCTAGGAAGAACGATTTTGAGCCATCTCCATCCACCGACTTCCAGCGATCTTTTAATGTCGTCAGTCCATCGGGTGGGGGGTCGTCTAATTATTATTATTTAATATTATTCTCAGCTTTTTCTGAAACAATGAAGTTGGTTATGCTCTCAATAACAGAGGTAACTTATTGTAGATAAATGAAGCCATACATGTACCTATTTATTTTGTATTTAAAGTAAATTTTAAGTAAATCACTTTACACGCATAACATGCCTTAACCCCCACTGTAACCCATTTTAAGGGTTGTTTTATTGAACCCTTAAAACACCCTTTTTTAGGGGTTGTTTAGAAAAACCCTGAAGTGTCTTTTTTATATCCAAGGTATACAAACCAAATTTCAAGCAAACCGCAACACGCGTTATAAATATATTTATTAATAATTTATGATAATATTTAAATTAAAAAGTCCCAGTACAAATTTCTTTTTTAAGTATACAAATCAAATTTAAAGTTTATTTTATACCACAATGGTGGCAAACAAGCTTACGGCCTGCCTCATGGTAAGCAGTCACCGAAGCCCATGGACGCCTGCAACACCAGGAGCACCACATGCGCGTTGCCGACCTTAAAGAAACCTATTAACTACCTACCTTCTTGAAGTACCCCATAATCTATTCCCCCGGGAAAACCTAAGCAGGGAGTTCATTCCACATCCAGAGCGTTGGCGGGAGGAAATTCCTCTTATTAAAACGCACTGCGCGCGATCATTTGGGTTCCAGTATGCGCGAAACACCTCGCATCATGTCAAACAACTCCTCGGAATACAATTCGTTACATAGGTATAAGCGGTAGAACACACATATGGAGGGAAAATCTCTCCTCAGACTTGAAACCGCTCTGGCTCGAAACCGCTTGCGAGTTTGGGATCGTCAACTACTCTCACAGCTCGGATTTGAACCAAGTGAAAAGGCCTAAACTGGCATCCTGGTACTCCCGCCCAAAGATGATCGCAGTACTCCATATAGGGCATTACTTGCGATTTATATAACAACAGTCTTTTCCCCGGAGAGAAGTACCGCTTCGCTCTATTCAGTATACCTAGCTTTTGGATGCCAACTTGACCTTATCATCCAAGTTCTTCGGAATTGGAGATGTCACTGGAGATGTCGACACCGAGGATCCAAATACTCTTTGAGATGGTGAGGGTTGTGTTTTGGAATTGTGGGGACAAAGTAAATAGGGTTTTCTTAGCGGTGAACTCACAAACTTGTGTCTTAAAAGGGTTAAATCGGACTAAATTATCCTGGCACTAATCGGAGACATCCAAAGAATCATTTGGATGTCGTCTGCGTCTGTCGTCTGCAGTAATGTATGCCGTCAAAAGCTATGTTATATAATTGATATGTAACAGAATAAGCGTCGGAGATAACACGGAGCCTGCGGGACGCCAGCGTCTATCACATTGTTTGAACACCATTGCTGGAATGCTGTCTGGCCCACTCGACTTGTGAATGTTAAGATAGAGCAGCTCCCGCCAGATATCCCGTTGTGAGATGTTGATTTCCGGAATGGAGCATCCGCACCAGGGGATGGCTGGCAGTACGGCACTTCCATCATCGTTCAAAGTCGAGCTCGAAAGAGACAAAGAGTCAAAGAGACTAGGTACCCAATAGATCAGCTTTCTCTTTACCGCTATGGGCCAAATTACTGTCAGCATTTTGCAGTGATGATTTCGTAAGGACTGGCAAATTTTTCCCTCGGCAGCCTTGGCAAGAGATCAGAAGGCACGCGTCCTTACCTATACGAATTGGGTGTATCCCACTATTTCCATTAGATATTTCTATTGATAGAAATACTGGGACTGATTCTCTCACTGTTTCCATTGCTGGCGGCGGTGGCAAAAAAAACACTGCATTACCTCTTATGACGGCATGCAAATTTCCGTGTTACAGTTGAACGCTCACAGAAAAAAAAAGTTTCAGCTGTCCGGTCAACCGAACCATGGAAACAAGTAACTATATTCTTCTGGCGCTTCGGCGGCCGCTGCCGACGCACGCTCGCTTTGCTCGCTCGCCTTACGTGTTGTTTTCTATACTAACATAACCAGACCCACAGGTTCCGATCTGTTTTGTTTTTGCCGCAATAGAAATCTACTATTTTTCTATTTTGTGTTTCCATGGCAATAGTAGGATTTATATTTTTTATTCGTTTCAAACGTTTAGATATATTGTAATGTTAATCAAATCGATTTTTTGTTTGTTATTAAGATTTTGATTAAAATTGACGTAGCACAGATACGTAATGTTTGTAGTTACTTTGTACACAATGTGTATACGCTCAATCTAAAGGTGTTATTAAAAACACTGCGACATGCGATCGTGAACTACCATAATTGAGTTTGTCCATTATGAGAACAGTCGTGAATGATTTCATTTTGTATCTTAAGCCATTGACATAAATGGTAACCGAGCACTCTATCCTTAGCGATCAGACTCTACTAAGATTAAATGCACTCAAGATTAGGTAAACGTACTATACTAACTGGGGTCGGACCGCGATAATTTTAACGTCAATGTCATTAGCTTTGGCATTGACGTGAAACTTATCGTCATAATAACTTCTACCAATAACGTTATGTTAAGCACATTTCGTATCGACCTAATAATTTTTTTGGCGGGTCTATCAAACGAACTATTTTGATTCGTCAAAACCAAAGACAAAACGTTTCCGTTTTAATCCTTACTAATATTATAAATTTGAAAGTAACTCTGTCTGTCTGTCTGTCAAGTTTTCACGCCTAAACCGCTGAGCCGATTTTGATGAATTTTGGTATAGATATGGATAAGACCTTGGAGAAGGACATAGGCTACTTTTTATGTAGGTACCACGCGTGCGAAGCCGCGGGCAGCAACTAGTGATAAATACGTTGACAAATAGCTCGATTGCCCTGCTGTTCATAGCCATTCTGTTTCCTATGATGATGACGCGACAAGCAACTTGCGACTTCGATCTGATCTCCATGATCCGAATGGTACCTTATGGATTCAGCTCAAAATTATGATAAAATTATGAAAACCCTAAATTGCTTTTCAAGTTAAATATGCGAGTTTTCGATACAGAACGCCACAGCGAGTAATTAAATTTGTTTGTTTGCTTGTATTTCGGCGTCCGGCTTATCGAGAGTTTGTGATTTTTGCGTGCCCTCGTGTGTACCGAAAATATTACGGGATAAAGTTTGATGAAATTTTAATCAGCGTGTTCTATTTTGCTCCATTTGTAACCTTCTTGTTAAAGTTAAATTATGGATTGTGTTGCGGCTTTACCGTTATTACCTAGATATCAACATTTTATGATGTAAGTAAAATAGAAATGAGTACATATTTATGTGAGACATTGGTGGCAATTCAGTTGGTTCATTTCTAAAATTAAGAATTGTCTAAAATATATTTAGTTAGTCATAGCATTTATAAAACCTATTCGGTTGGTACCACATAACTAAATTAGGAACGCTTAATTAAGTCAGATAAAATTAAATAAGGATATGTTGGTAGCAGCAGAATACCATAAGTTAATTTGACAGTATAAAACCTAATTTTAGCTAAAATTAGTTAGGTTGGTGCTAACAGAACTGAGACCGTTATTATTGTTAATTAGACACATAAATAAATTTCAAAAGTTTAAAAGAATAACAGAGACTAAAATAACACGGCAAATACAGTTTACGATTATCTTTTCAAAGTAATAAAACTATCTTTGAACACAGTTTAGCTCAGCCTTGTTGTTTAATGCCCCAAAACAAAAAATACCTTCTCAGTAATTGCATCCATCAGTTAATATTATAATTGACAGCCTGTCAGCTCAGTTAGTAGTAGTTCTGCCTTCAGCGCTGTAGGTTTGGGTTCGATTCCCTACCAGGACAAACATTTGTGTAATAAACGTAGGTGTTTGTTCTGAGTGTTATAAAGAGTCATAAGAATGTATTTGAAAATATCGAAGTATTTTATCAGTAATCGGGTCACCATTATACAAGCTATGCTTAATTTTAGGATAGATGATCTTGTGTGCATTTTCCACCAATATTTATTTATATGAGATATTATCAGATCGTAAGGACAGTCTTAGTTCGGAGGAAAAATACTTCTGATACTTCACGGACGTTTGCATGTATACTATATAAAATACGGTTCTAAATTGAAATCTACTTTGGACACTATTATAAAGTACGTTACTAAAGACGAATCAGCCAAGTTGCCCTGAATATTTCAGTGTAATTTTACAAATTTCCAGAGGCAGCAATAAATTACCTACGAGATACAACATTCCAGCTTTGTGCTCGAGTGACGCGATAAGGCACGATCTCTTCGGCAGATATTAAAAGCGACCTTCAAACTAGACTGTTTTAAGTGATTCTGGAACATTTGCTAAAGGTCATGTTGCGGTTATATTCATGTTGTTTGATTTAAATAGATGAAATAGTATTTAGGACAAATTCTATGAAGACTTGAAATTAAATAGCAGTACTTATGACCGAATACTTAAGTATTTGAGAGCTGGTTATCCTAAAAGGTGCATGAGGAATTTAATTGTCATTAAAGTAGCCATTAAATTTAGGTGACGTTTCGATATTTGGGCATAAGTTTTTAAGAATCCTTTCCTAATAATATTATAAATATTTTAATCAGGTTAATTATCGCGAGATATTTATAGAAATTCTAAAACGCAATGCGCGTACCAATTTTTCCGGTGGCGCCATCTAGTATTCTATACATGCGAAAAAACCTAGTGTCTGTGAGTAATTTGTGATATTTTATGACACTTATGTGTATTTGGCTAAATACATAATAAATAAATATTGGTGGACAATGCACAGAATACCATCTAGCCCCAAACTAGCATAGCTTGTACTATGTTGTCTAGATAGC
The DNA here is from genome assembly GCA_948098915.1 of Lampropteryx suffumata. NCBI lineage: Eukaryota > Metazoa > Arthropoda > Insecta > Lepidoptera > Geometridae > Lampropteryx > Lampropteryx suffumata. The sequence continues at coordinate 9,324,910 of OX402563.1, forward strand.
TGATAGAATATTTATATATTTTTAAATACATACATTAGATACTTTATAACACCCAGACACAGAACAAACATCTATGTTTTTTACACAAATGTGTGTCCTGAGAGGGAATCGAACCCTCAACCTACAGGACAGGCCATACATGTGGTTCTATTTTTACCAACCTGCCCAAAAAGGCTGTATAATGTTTTTTGTTGTTGTGATTTGTTACACGCTATTTAACTAGCTTATGACCAAACAAAACCTTCTTCAACTTATTACTGAATTGGAAACAGAACCTAAAATATTCAAAAACACTTTGACCGTTTTGATTAAGTATTAAACCTCACCGAAACTGTTACAAGAGATTATGAAATATTTGACGCTAGAGGTTACCCTTTATGGATTATGGACTAACTTTGTATTTGGTTATGGATTGGGAAAGTTCATGATTTGAAGTCAATGTTCCCGGTGGAAGTTTTCCTTTTAAAACAGTTCCATAACTTAGGTCATTAATATTTCAATCAAAATATTATTAAAATTTTCAAGAATTTTTGTTATTTTCATTCACTGACTATAAAATGTATCGTGAATATATTAGATAGGTAATTGTATCGCATTTATATTTTTGATAGTGTATAAAGTAGGTACATTTATTTTAAAATAATTTCATAAATGTACATAATAATATATTATGTGAAACAGTTAAGCTGTCTAAGGACCATTTAAAACGATCTATAGATATCTCAACTAATCCATATTTATACACTGCTAGATTAATATTTCAATTTTTTTCTATTTTGAAACTTGTCACCCGTAAACGCTTTGTTTTGCTTTACCTACTTGCCTACTTATTACAGAACAAAATTCTTTCAGCAAGTTGTGCGCGTTCTTCTTAAATGTGAATTTTGGTACTGCTTCATCTTATAACCTCAAAGAGCTTTGTGCTTGTTAGCATCACAAAATATGAGATGGGGTATTCTAAAACGCGTCTTACACATACACCTGTTACTGAAGCGCCGGCAAACTTTCGAGTATAACGAACACACTGTTTTGAACTTGCATTAGGCGTATAATGTATGTAAAAATAAATGGAGAGAGTTTACAGAGTGTCTATCGCATGATTACTTTAGGCACATAGTTAACGAGGGGACAACAATCTTTTTGAGTTAGTTTAAATGCTGTAACTGCGCTCGCCCGACATTAAGCGCATAGCACTACTGTTGAAAATTATTGTACGCGCCTAGTGATTTATCAGAGCTGCCCTGTAGTAGTTGGTATGTTTTCATTTATATAGCATCGGCTCATACGCTCGACAATGCCAGCGCTCACCGTTGATCGAGCACTGTCTCAAGGATAAGATGGATCATTATTATATTATAAAAATAGTTTTTATACACCCAACAGTTATGCTTATCTATAAAAACTACTATCCAAATAATCAGTACTAATACCAAGTTTATTTGTAAATTAGCAATTTATTTGTCGGTTCAGGACTAAACCAATATTAAACTAATGACAATAACCTACAAAATATACGAATACTTGCTGACTTGCAAATATTTGTCAAACCTACACTTTTAGTTCATAACGCTAGAAGTCAGGTAAATTCTTCTTACATATTTTATTCACAATTTTTGAATACACAGTGGTTACGGGTCATCAGCACATGTCTACACTCCTAATAATCCCCAGCGCAGAGGGTTGAAAAATGGTCCCGCCGCGACACAGGGACGGGGCCACCGATTTTTCTCCAGAGATAGGCCGCGTATATCTTGCCGGGAGGAGATAACGTCTCGGCTCGCTGAGACAGCTGTTTCGCAGGGAGAGATAAAACCTCCTACATATGTAATGGGTGTGATCATAAGGATTTATCAGTAAATTAGATTTGGTATTTCGCGGCTCGCGGGTTTTGTTTTAATCATCTGTCTTAACCTAAATCTACAATTTAGTCTATTCTACATCTACACTATATTACATAGTCATTTGTATGTTTGTACGTATGTTTTTAGAGAATATTTTTTGGAGCAACAATCCAATCTACATGTAATTTGGCAGGTACAAGTATGAGTTAAATTAAACCACGGGTTTTTGTGATATAGGGTTCCAAAATGCGGTAAAAAAATATTAGAGCGACACATCAATATTGAGTGGATTAACATACGAAAGGGTTTTGTTGCCACATAATAAAATGTCTTTTTTAGTAAGAGCTCCCATTTATTAGAGTTTCGTTGAATTTGAAGTTTAGGTTAAATTGAATATTATAGATCGCTCTATCAATGGGATGTAATGTTAATGGCTTATTTTGCTTTCATAGTAACCATTCTAAATTTGTCATAAGCAGAGGTGAGTCCAAACAATGTGTTTGGTACACATTCTTGCTCGTAGTAGACAGCACACAATATACATGACAGGTTACAAGTCGATCACTGCTTGTTATCTACGGCTGGGATTTTACGACTTTAATTTTCGTGAGATAAAGAAACTAACACAAGGCCAACACAGCATAAAATAAATTAGAAACGTTCGCGAACTCCATGAACACCAACTCCATGTCCCACATTCGCGAAATGTGGAACATGGAGTTAAAATAAACGCTCAAAATAAATTTTCCTCTTAAATATATTCACATGCAAGATGATCACATTTTTCGGATCTATCGATTAGCTAGTGTTTACTCTCGTAGAATATTTTTTTTATAATAAACTGAAAACCGGCTTCAATACACTGAATATTTGGCTGTGATATCAAATAATACTCGTAAAAACTCCCTTCTTAAATAAATTCGCAGATTCTCAACGAGTGACTCGAAATTCAGCAAGATAAGCGATCGGAGTACGCCGATCAGTCTAACCGACCAGCAGAGAGTTTTGCAGATGAGGTACCTTTTACTACACATCTAATAAACCAAGTAACAGACTTCCAAACCAGTTCCAAGAAAAGATGCATACGTCATAAGTAAGAAGGTACTCGTAAGCCCCACTACATATAACATTGCTCGACTGGACAAGCCTCAAGACTCATTTGGCAAATATTATATCAGAGACCTCGTGGTTTAACCGTAGTAATGATGATGGCCCAACTCCAGCTCTGGTGTACTTACTATAGGATATTTAGGGGTAGACCTTCGAGACCCAGGCAAAACCAACTTCAAGCCTAGTCACCTTGCGCTTCAAAAGAACCCCTACCTGCACTTGACTTTGAGGCTATAATAGCACGGCGTAACAGAGCTGGCGACTCCCACAACAGGGGTAGCACGACTCAAACGTCAGCGACGCTTGTTGGTTCGTTTAGCATCCGGCATTGAAATAAAAAAAATAGCAAGCATGGTAGCAAACCTCATATAACAATTAAATTGATTTATTATGTTTTACAGCAAAGTGGAACAACTTTAGAACGATAGATCGACATCGGCAGCAATTAAAATAGAACCATAAGGACAAAACGTGAAAGCTATTCTTCTATTTGCCACTAAGGACTAAGTAATGGTGCATTTCTGCTCGCGTTGCATGTCTGGACATCGAGCAAATGTAAAACGATGCGCACACTGCTCATTTTTATATAAAAATCGAGTTATTAAAATTTACTACATATATCTGGACGTGATGAAATCTTTATGAAATTTGAGTATTGTTCTATATTTTATGCTTTTATTTGTATCGACTTTTATATAATTAGATACATCTCTAATTACAGATGTATCGAGCCTGAGAAATTTAACGCACCTCCTTTTTTCACCATCATGGTTCTTTTTCTTTTTGTCATTATGCGCGCATTAACAATTATGTCATATAGAAGCAAAGTCAGCAAATTGTTTTTTAAAATGCGCGCTTGGGACAGCTAGTAATGAAATAAATGGTATAAATCCCAGCTGCATGGTAGGTACTTTGATTTTTATTTAACACTGTCAAGACCCTTTTTCTCAGGAACAAGTGGACGTATCAAGTTTAAATTGAAATTAAATAAAAATTAATTAAAAATCAAAGTACCTACCATGCAGCTGGGATTTATACCAGGCATACAACGAGTGATCTTACAAGGGCTCCAGTTTCTCTAATGCAATATCTCAGGATTATGTCAGGATAAAATAAAAAAAATATAAGAATTATTTTATTAGACAGAGTTTATCTATGTCTATGTATGTAACAGGCTCCTGTTTGTATATTTGTATGTTTGTTTGTAGATCTACGAGTAGTATGTGACTTATAGTAGCATAAAAGTTGGTTTTCAACCGACTTCAAAAAGGGTGAAGGTTCTCAATTCGATTGTATTTTTTTTATTTTTTTTTATGTTTGTTACCTTATAGCCTCGTCATTTATAAACCGATTTCATTCAATGTGAAAACATCTGATTTCATGCGAAGGGATATACTTCCCGAATTTATATAGGACCAATATAAATTTCATAAAAATCGGTTCAGTAGTTAGGTTTTTAAATAAAAAAAACTAATAAAAGGCCGTTTGTTTTTTAAGTTTTAAAACGTAATAGTAACTTTTAGGTACCTTTTTAAGTACAAAGCCTTGGGCGGAAGCCAGTATTGCATTAAAACATTTTTATTTCGTAAGTACCTACCGTTTTTTAAACCTGTGTATAAAAAGTTAGGCCAATTTGCAGTGTACGCCAGCACTTACTTTTACTATAGCTGGCAAAAGGGGGAGTCCATTTGGATTAATTGCCGAAAGAATTAACTTTTAATACCGACATTGGAATAACTTTTACATCGGAAATGTGTTAGTCGAGACGTTAGCGGATTACATCGAACTTCTTTCTGAGAATAAAAACTACTGCAGTGAGAAATTGCAGTTTTTAATAGTCTAAGATAAAACTAAGTTATTTCGAAATTCAATCAATCCTACATACTACCAAAGTCCAGTTCTGCCCACAGTTTCATTCTCAAGGTTAGTTATACTAATCAAATTTTGCACACTTATCACACTGATACTATTTCTCTCTTCTTATCAGCCGGGCACTCTGGATAGAGTAGTCATGGTTATGGATGGGTCCTGATGAATAGCGGCTCTTGCTATGCGTCTCCATTCGGCTCGTTTGGAGGTATTGTGGGATAAGCCGGTCATGTTGGATTGGGTTAGATTTAATCAGATCTTCCCACATAGTCGGAGGCCATAGCATCTCTTGCCCTCCATTTTGCCTTAGACTACAAGACGCTCCATTGAGTCTTCTTTTTAGGATATGTGCCCAAAGAACTTCAGTATTCGTATTTGAACAATCGATAATAATCACTTATCATCTTATTGATGATATCTTATTGATGATAAGAGATTATCATCGATTGTTCAAGAGATGTTCCTTTAGTATCGATACATTCGTGCTATAGGCTGTCCACGGAGCAGATTTCCAGTGCATTGATTTTTAGGGTTTCGTAGCCAAATGGCAAAAAACGGAACCCTTATGGATTCGTCATGTCTGTCTGTCTGTCTCTCTGCCTGTCTGTCTGTCCGTCCGTATGTCACAGCCACTTTTTTCCGAAACTATAAAAACTATACTGTTGAAACTTGGTAAGTAGATGTATTCTGTGAATCGCATTAAGATTTTCACACAAAAATAGAAAAAAACAATAAATTTTGGGGGTTCCCTATACTTAAAACTGAATTTTTTTTTTATCAAACCCATACGTGTGGGGTATTTATGGATAGGTCTTCAAAAATGAGATTTCCAATATCATTTTTTTCTAAACTGAATAGTTTGCGCGAGAGACACTTCCAAAGTGGTAAAATGTGTGTCCCCCTCCTGTATTTTCTAAAATAAGAGAATGATAAAACTAAAAAAAATATATGATGTACATAACCATGCCAACGTTCACCGAAAATTGGTTTGAACGAGATCTAGTAAGTAGTTTTTTTTTAATACGTCATAAATCGTAAACCGCAATTTACCTTTCATTCAATCAACTCAAATATAAAATGTTACTTGCTGCTACGGAACCCTTCATGGGCGAGTCCGACTCGCGCTTGGTCGCTTTATCTTCTTTCCTTCAGTCAGTGTCCACGTCTCGGCTCCATAGAGAAAAATAAGACAAGACTTCGCATCGTACCTTTGTTGTTTTGGTTATTCCGCGGTCTTTCCAGATTTTTGTGAGCTTTTCGACGGCAGATCGCGTTGCAGATTCCAGGTCATAGACAACATCAATTCCAAGTATCGTCTGAATCCGTTCAGTCGATACGGCGTTATTGAGTTACAAACATACAACATACACAAACTTTCCCATTTATAATAAAAAAAATAATAATATAAAAATAAAATTAACAAGCTTACAACTGTAGTTCTCAATAATTCTTGGTAGAAACTTCCTCAGATCTGTAGTTGTAGAGGTATGTATGCCCAAACATTATATTTAGAACATGCTCACATTTTGCACAGAAGTTGTAATCCATACGTGAAAGGTTGCAAGCCGTTTAAATAAATACCGTACGAATTTTAGGTTATTTATGAAACTAACTCAAATAATTACCTAAAACTTACTTTGCTACAATGGGTGTATTTGACATTTGCTTCCAGACATCTGCTACTCTAAATCCTGAAGTAGAAGTATTTTTTCCGAGCCAAGTTGAAATCCAGATGAAAGTCAAAACTTTTTCCACCACAGCTAAAAAAAGGCCATGATGCTTAACTCTACGTCGTTCAAAGATAAGTATCTAATGTTCTGTAGAAACATTTTCAGGAGTAATGCGACGCAAGGTGATGTGAGCGATTTATTTCTAGCGAGCTGTAAGGAGAAGCGCACACTGTGTACCCTGTACACACAACATACACAGATAATTACACAAACACACTCACTTATTCACACTTATGCACACACACACCCACCCTCACACATACAACACACCCCCTCATAAAGTAACAGTACCTGAATGACCGAGCTTTGCTCGGTATTAAAGACGGATAAAACGACGTTTTGTAAAAATTAAACCTAGCTAGATCGATTTATCGCCCCCGAAGCATATGTTTATGTGTAAAATGAATGTTGAGTGTACACGGTACAGTATAAAATACAAAAAACCTACTTAACTAAATTGTGTGAAGGTATATAAGTTATTAATTTGCATAGGGTAATGGTAAAACTTTATTTATAGGTCTCTGGATTAAACCAGTCTTCGAAGGGTCAGAACACCAGTTAATTTGTCGACACCACTGTGTACCTGTTCTACGCGAGCTAAATTCCACTAGTCTATCAGTTATCTGGTAATACAAGCGATGCTTAGTTTGGTGCTAGACGGTTGTTTATGTGCATTGTCCACCAATATTTATAAATTTATTTAGTTTTGTTCGCAACTAGATGACCCGGTACATTTCGTACCCCTAAAGATGATTTGATTGTAAATCTCCCCAATATTGAGGTGAACATAACAAAAATACAGACAAGCAGACGTACCGCTCAGTACCATCCATACCTTGTCAGTCTATCACCCTTACGAACAAAGCGCTTTGCTTCCACATTTACAATGCGTACAGCCAAGGATTGGAATACTTTGTCGTTGTCTGTTTTTTCTAAAAACTACAATCTGGGTCTCTTCATGTCAAGAGTAAATATGTGTCTTCTAGACCTGCGTACCATGTCGCTTATCATTAGGCGAAATCGTGGTCAAACCTATTTTTTTTATCTATCTATGATAAAAATAATTGAGTCAGTTGGGAAATTTTAAAGTATTCATATAAATATAAGAAGAAGAAAAAGATAACCAGTTGTCTTACTAATATTGATTAAAATTCTCGAAGGTGGGGAATTGAACAGATATATATTATTCTTACAACATACTCACTTGTACTTATATACGCAATACGCATTTCACGACTTGTTTCACCCGCTCCCAAACGACTAAGTATGCGCTCACCATTACACAACAAGCTGACTAATGAGCCGTCTGGTATTGCGACACGCCCCGCTTTCATTATGTGCACGCATTATCAAATGAAACGACATTACATACAGACACTACAATCTGTCTCTTATTCAGTGACTATTAACAGTGCAATTTTATCTTATGCGCGTAAACCGAGCACATTGTACACTGTTGTGCAAAAATTCTCAATTAGACGTCTTAAACTTAATTATATCTAATTGTATGGTATATTTATTTATTTAAATAATCATCACAATCGACGTAATGCCTGGACGTCCTGGATGTAGGTCTTCCCCAAGGTTCACCACTGAGCCCAATTTTTTGGCTCTTTAGACACATCTCAAAATTGAACCCTAATTCAAATTGACCTCTGTAGCCCAGTGAGCAAAGGTCCATCTGAGACGTAGAAGATTGTGGGTTCGATTCCCGCCGCGGGACAAATGCTTGTATATCTAAGTGGAAATAAAAGTGGATTTGTAAGTCTGTTTTTACATTATAAAGCTTTGAGCATCTGACAAATCGAACATCTCAATGGAACAGTGCATGTATTTTTAATGCCTCTTAAGAAACGCGCGAAGTTGTTTTAACAAAATGATCAACGCTCGAGTTGCGCCCAGACCAAATCATCGCTCAATCTAGATTACACTACGCCTAAACGCGCTAGTTTCCACAAAAATCCATTAATTAATTATTTAAAAAAATATGTGAACTAATCACAACCTAGCCCCAAACTCTCTCGTACAACTATGAGAGCCAGATGACTTATAGGATGCTTATATACTTGTAAAAACATTCGTATCATAATTATGTATATAAATATATATGTCTTTATTTATCTTTAAAACTCCGACACAGAACAAACACCTATATTCATAGCACAAATCTTTGTCCAGGAGGGGAATCGAACCCACAACCTATGGCGCAGAAGGCAGAGTTACTAACAACTGAGCTGATAGAATAGATTATTTTACATAAAAATCTAAAAAAACCATTAAGGGAAGCGATTATCTTTTCAGCAGACCGTCATTCGTTTCGTAAGACGGCACAAACATTGTGCTACAAATTATTGTAATGGAATTTCCTCAATAACCAATAAGAGCATGGGCCTAATGAGGCATTGTCTCCATCGAAAGACACGGTCCGTTTATTTGTACTAGTAGATTTCCCTGTGACTTCATTTGGGTATTAATATTTTTCTCTCAGCTTAACAACGCCTTCTGCGCTTCCATTACCTCTAAGTACACACATTTGTGTGATGAACATAGGTGTTTATTCTGTATCTGGGGGCTATAAAGTATTAAAAAATATAATGATGTTGATGATGATGTCCTCCCTGACGTATCCGTCAACGGCGAACCTTATTAGCTCCGGACATGAAAGCGAAAATGGCTTACAAAGCCAAATTTTGTCTTGAAAGTCCTGTTACATGGCGCAGAGTATAACTGACCTAAAGAGTTGTAAGAATAGGCGTAAGAAAGCTTGGGACGGCTCTTTTTAACACTTTCACGGAGAAAACGTCGAGATCCGTAAAACGATTTCGTATTTTTTTGACAACACGCCTGTGGCCGTTAAACTTTGTTGGTCTAAAATTGACGTTACGTCTGCCGCCGTTCAATTTAAATGCAATCGTATGAACCACGTAATCCTGTGCCGTAACATGCTTCTTCCTCAGTATTGTAGTGCCACGATGAAAAATTGTAGGACTGTTTTTTGAGGCCCCCCTCAGACCCGGCACGCACACATTGTATACTATGCAGAAGTGGCACTACGCCTGTGGACGTAAGCGCTTAGTACAAATAAGTTCCGTCAGTTGCGTTGTGCCACAGCGCGAGTGAGATTGTATTTCGTTCGACGGGATCGGATAAGTCTGCATATATTCGCCTATAATATAATTATATGGTAATTTAAGTATTTAACTGTTACGAATTATTTAATTATTCTATCATAGATGCGTTGTACTGTACTTGGAGGAAACAAGCATGAGTTGGCTAATACATAAGATTATTGATCTAATTAAAGTAGCATTTGTTGATTCGTTATTATTGTTTGTTGACGGCTAAATCATGTGGTTTTTGTTGTAGATGGCGTCAAATAAAATAAGGGATATTGTGAATAAGCTCTCCGGTTTATTGGATGCCACATCTGCTGTAGAAAAAAGTGTCCACGATCCGTACAGTGACGAAGATAGTGAGTTTGGCTCTGATGAAAATTAAGAACCAAAAATGGAAATGTTAGTACCAGCAGTGACTCAGATTTAGAGATATTTGCCATACGTAAAACCAAACCCATAAACAGACCATGAATCTGAGTGTGCTCAGATTGCTCTGTATAACAACTGTATATACCTTGCGGTATATACAGTTTATATACCTTGCTCAGGACAAGAATAACAGGCGTAATAGAAACTGATGGGGAAACAGACACAGAGTTCGATGACCAGTCAGGTGGTAATATGCAAAATGCCAGAGAAGGCGATGACTCAACACCACAAGACAGAATGCATTTAATCCCTCCTATGCATTATTTAACACATAATGGAAAAATACTGATAATGAATTAAAATATGTGTGATATGTTATCCCGTCTATAGGCGGAAACGCCTTTGGTCGTGTATGCCAAACATAACTCAAATATATATGAGATACGACACATCCGCCAATAGACGGAGCAATATACGTATGGAGTTTTTTTGTGTCATATTTGAATTTTTCGAGATGTCTCTGTGTCCGTGGAAGTGTTAAGAAGGCGCTTGTTATTGATCTTGTATACGATTAAAAATTAGTAACGGCCCTGTTAACATAGTTGCGCCACTCACGTCTCTTTTGCACAAACTCCTCCCAATCATTTGTGGATATATAGCAAGATGTGAGTTGACGCTTTAATACGTACCAATAGCGAAGGAACTGACCCCCAGTTCTGCGTTTTCCCTCATGTAGTTGTGAATAAAATACAGATTTAGGCAGCCTGGAGTCGTCCATGCGCACTAGGTGACCACACCATTTCAATTGGCCCTTTATTAGCAAAGATTCTATTCCAGTCAGCTGGGTACGTCTTAAAATTTCAGAGTTTGGTACTCTGTTATGCCACTGCACGCAAAGAATGTTGCGTAGACATCTCATGTGGAAGGCGTAGAGACGTCTAATGTCGCCTTTGTACAGACACCATGTTACTGTGGCATAAAGCAGAATGGGAAGGACGATGGCTTTGTACACAGAGATCTTAGTATGTAACTGCAAGTCATGCGAATCCCAAACTCGTGTTTGAAGTTGACCAAAATAAGCAGCTGCTTTTGCAATTTGGGAGGAGATTTTAGTTTCCACGCGATTATCATTACAAATGTAGCTGCCTAGATACCGAAATGATGAAACTTCCTCGAGTCCTTTACCACCTTCAGACACTACCGGCGTAGTGTCTGCAGTGGTGCCACGTGCTGGTTTTTAAAATACTTTTTTTTTGTCCAAACACGAGTTTTGGAGACGCTGATGAACAAACCAAACTTTCTGCACGATTCATCTAGGTGGTCCAGGAGTTGTTGTAGATTACAAATATCGTCAGCCATCAAGCAGACGTCATCTGCGTAGAGAGCATCTATGATAGTGAGGTCATGTATCATGCGTTTAGATCGAAAACGGGACAAGTCAGATATACTTCCGTCAGTTCTCACATCAAGTCGAATTTGTCTAGTGCAGCTAATATAGAAGTCTCTCAGTACAGCAGCAAAATAGACAGCAAAGAGAGTTGGAGACATCACGCAGCCCTGTTTGACGCCGCTCGTCACTGGAAACTTATCTGAAAAGTAGCTATCGTCTTGTACTCGAGCGATCATTCCATCGTGAAATTGGCGCACAATACTTATAAACTTCTCAGGACATCCAGCTTTTTCAAGAACGATCCATAGAGCAGATCTCGGTACACGGTCGAAAGCCTACTCCAGGTCCACAAAGAACATATATAGAGGACGATGTTGTTCAAAACTTTTTTCTTGTAATTGTTTTACGACAAAGATAGCATCGACCGTACCCCTGCTCGGCCGACAGCCACACTGACTTTCAAGCTTTCAAAAGCTTGCAGATAGAGGCATCCTACCAGTTTTGAGGCACCACTTCGGACTCCCATATGCGCAATACCAGCTCAAATAGTCTATTTTGAAATAAAAAATATAATAAAAATAAAAAATATATACATTTACATCTTAATACAAGTTTGGGGCTAGATAGTGTGTGCATTATAATTATAATTAGTAGAAAAAAATCTGCTTCAATTCGGCTAATTAATTAGAATTAAATTAGAAATTAGAATAAAACTCTGTACACTTAAGCCACTAAAGCACTTTATTGTCTATTTAATATTGTCACTATAGTATTTATTCTATACATCCACACTTATAGGTACACTTTTATTATTGTAGTTTTGATAGTGTCAACGGCAGAACAAATGTCGATGAAATTTGGTGAGGAGATTTATTCTTGAGAGGCAATTTTTAATATAAGTACCACGTGTACGAAGCCTTGGGCAACACCTAGTTCTATATATATAGCCCTTCTTTGAGGTTTAATGGACTTAATCTAATAAATGTTTGTCAGTCAGTCAGTAGCGTAGCAATTTTATATATCTAGATTAAAGATTAACAGTATCGCTTTCTACTTTATTGAAAAGTTGTAAACGGTGAACGTAAATACTTACAATAATTTAGAGTTGGATTTTTGTTTTGAGACTAGCTGCTTACTCGCTACTTTGTTTGCGTGTACTACTATATAAAAGCTTGCTGAGCGATTATTGTGACATCGTTAAATAGCATTGATTTCGAAGCTGACCGAATACATAAATTTTGACAGGATACATAAACGCTGCGCACGTGCAAAACTGAAAAAAACTTACAAGTTGATGGTGGAACTCTTACCGTCTTTCTCATAATCTTAATAATAAGCTATCATAATTATTATATTAATACGTGAAGCAAAAACTTTGTACCCCATTTTGAGAAAGTTGCGCGGACGGAGGAGTATGAAATTTAGCACACTTATGGTATCCCTGCAGCTGCAGCTTCAAAAACCTTGACATCAGGTCGAGGTTACCATGTTCTTGAAATATTATTATCAGGATACCAAATATAGAATCGATCAGACTGGAAGTTGCTCACGTTTCGTTTTTTTCCTACTGTCTAAAAACCTCAAGTATCCTGCGGAGTGTCTTCGTATCGCAGCTACGGAACAACAATTACTCTACCGCGGCCACAACGACTATGACTTGTTGTCTAAAATTGGCTTCCAGCCAAAACACCAATTTTTTCTGAAGCACAAGTTCTACCTCAGGACAAAGTTGATCACATCCCTTCATCAAACTAACTCTTGCACTAAAAACGGTGATGATTTTCAAATGGCTGAATAGGTTTTCTTCAATCATAGAACACTCTCGATCATGTCGCCTTTCAAATATACAATACTAAATTGGTTTATTAGTTCGAGGGCTACGATGCCGCAGACAGATACATACATACGCAGCTACACAGGCACACAGATACACTCCATGTCTTCGCCTCGGGGGTTGATAAAATTAGGTAGGTTATAAATAATGTTCCAATAAATCAGTATACTAGCACACAGTTACAAACACTATGCTGTCTGTATGTTCTTACTGGTCTACTCTCGTTCGGGCTGAGTTGAATGGTTCTAAAATCGGGAGCAAAAACGTTGAGCTCTCTAGTTGGCATAAACATATTTTTGTTGTTAATTTAATTAATAACCACGGAACGAAGCAATTATTCAAAGATTACAAAAGTATTTCCTTCGAAGTCGAAACTCAAACAGATGAAGCAAGCCTTGAAACGTCCAAGTATTTAGGACAAATTAGCGTCAGCTCCATTGACAAAAGTACAAACGCTAGCGTTTAATGAAAACGCTACAACTTACTATTACCAAAACGGCGTTGAAAGTAATGTTGTTTTTCGAATGTTAATATGGTATTTGAATTTCGTACGTATGTTTCTTAACTACGCTATCAGTTGGTTGGATGGACCTTTGTCTAGGACTTAGATACAAAGTAACTTTTAACTTATTTATCCTGACAATTAGTTAAGTTTCCAATTAGAGAAAGTGTCTTTAACAAAGTGTAGGTACTTTTGTTTTTACCTTTGAATTTGTTATTACCTGGTTTCGTATTGAAATAATTAGGTAGTTAGTCGTGAAAATGCTGAAACTCTATAGCAGATGCTTATATTTTGTGCTTTCGAAGGCTCATTAAGCTGTCGGTCTCGGTTTTTATAAAGTCGTTAGTCCATGACGGACTTTTACTTTTAAGCATATAAACTTCATTACCCGAGTTGGCCTCTACCTTATAGTAGGTATGATATTCATAATACTCATATACATATTACTGATGAAATTTCCGGTTTGTACAAAAAAGTTAAAGTTTTTTTTTTCTTTTATTTTTTTAAATCGAAATTAACCCATGCTATCTTTGTCAGCGCATTGACAGTAAATAGATGCATTTCTAGAAAATGTCAGCATAATATTCTTCAAAGGCATTTTGCCTCACGGATATTAAACAGTTTTCTTGCCGAGTAGGTGTCCAAATTCAGTAAAAAGTAGAAGTCTGGAGGTAAAAGGTCTGGTGAGTACGGTGGATAACAGAAAGTTATACTCTAGCTTTTGTTGCTTGGAGAGCAAAAGCTTGGTCTGTTATGTAGTGTGGAGTCGTGCATTGTCGTGCACGACAATGGCTGGAAATTTGAGTTTCTCCATCATTGTGGTCAGTCCTTCACATATAAGCAGTAATGTTCATGCCGTTTCTTATGAAACTGTGATAAATCATGCTGGTACATTTGACCACAAACAGTGCCCGCACATTTATAGGTGTAAGTTTTCGTTTAGGGTACTGCCTAGATTTTGAACCAGGGGTCCAGCCAACATGATCAACGCTTACAATTGTCAAATATAATTATTTTTCGAAACAAATAACGGTTCAAAACCCCCATGTCTCTGTGTCAAATGAGAAATGCAAGCATGCCATGCAAGGTATGCCTCAACGCGTACGTCGCGTTTCAGTTCGAGTGTCACGCATTTGTAATGCTTTTTTATCTTTTTGCCAATTTGTGGCGAGTGGACCAATATAGTTTAATCGAAAGCTACTGGTAACTCTACCGTAGATTAAGTATAATTATTAGGTTCAACGATCGCCATTGATTCGTCGTTGTCGACTATAGTTTTCATGTGACCGAATTTTCAGATCAAAATTTGCAGAACAGCGTTCAAACCAATAAATGGCCGTGCGTGCGCTTGTAGTGTTTGTTCGGTATACGTGTCGTTGATATTGCGTGCCGTTTGTGCCGCACTGCTATCACGAAAAAACTCGTATTCCATAAATATTTAGTCGTATTTATAACATGTTTAGTTCCAGAACTCTAAGAAATACAATAAAAAATATTGTTAAAAAATCATTGACAACAGATAGACTTATATATTATATATTCATCTATTACTAATGAGTTAGACTGACTAAAAATCAGACGCATGCACCTTCTTCCCGCTGGCAATTTAAATGCCATGCAGAGTGTTAATACATGGATAGCACATACCATACATACATGCAACCTCAAAAATAAATTTGACACGTGATTTGCCTCGAGGCAAATCACGTGTCAAATCCTCGAGGCATCCACAGAAACAATTGACTTGCTTCGCATTGTAACAAAAATGCACCAAGACTCTGCAGACATGTTGCTTTACAAAGCGCTGGAATCAAAGTGAGCCAACTATTCTATTCGAACTGGACTAATGCTGTTAGGCTGTCTGACAATTCATGACAGCTTTACACGGACTTTTGGGGAGCACGGATGGCGCTCGACCTAAACACATTTAGGTTTTATGACAATAAACGCAAGGGCACCACTTAGGTACGGACCTCGGCTTGGATAGTTGCCTAAAGGGACGGCCCAACTAGGGCGGGAACGGAAAGACGTCTTCGACTTCGCAGGCGAGGTTGTTGTGTCTGTGGAGGGTTTTCTCTGTCTGAACTGGATGACTGGGTCATCAGGTCTTCGGGATCACCAAGAACGTGTCTTGGTCTACGGAGGGACCGTTTAATCTGTGGATCAATCGGATAGTCTGGGATAGTGGAAACTAGTGGCTTCGGATGGTAGGGAGCTAAATCATAATGCTGCCGAGAGGCACGCTTCATGAATTCAGCTAGTTTCAGGATTTAATTCGCGATGTAGGTCTACGTTTCGCACATACCATACCAATTTCAATGTTTTCTGGTTATGAATAACATTTGGCAAAGTGAATTCGATACATTTCGTTTGCATTAAGTTATATATTATTTACAGTGAACCAGTTAAGAACAAACGATAGGGATTAATTTACGTTATCGCAAATACTGGCTTTAGCTCTCAACTTTAAATACTAAAAACGTTTCGTCAGTAAATCGTTAACTAAGAATAAAAATAAGGCTTGTATTAAACCCTATGGTACTTCTATATCAAAAATTAATCCTGAAGACCACCCACGTCAACATCCTGGACTCTATTGGATAGATAAGACTGTATGAGGTCAATTGCCGGGTTTGAACGCCATAATATTTTAAATTGAGATTAGGGTTGCATGACTCACACAGTCAAAAGCATTAGATAGATCACAGAATACCCAAATTGTTTCCTGTGCCTTCTTTGACTCAATACATCTATTAATATATAAGCTAAATATGATGCAATATCTAAGATAATGACACCCAGCTCCTTTTTAGACATTTCCCAAAGATATTCTGTATTTTTTATTTTAATTAACTTGAATGCTTTTACAATACTGGCTTCGTTGGTATAGCTAAAACTGAACTTATTCTAAATATTTTGCAGCACTAGATTCTAACAAAACGGAAGCTCTGGAGGCTGAAGAGTTTAACGATTTGGTCACAATTTTTGGTTTATCTGAGAAAAAAACTAGCAAATGCATTCGCAACCTCTGGTTCCTTTGTCAAAATTGTATTATTAATATTTTTTCTGTTTATTGCGGGCCTTCGATTTAGCTGTTTCATTGTTTATTAATTTCCAAGTAGCTCTTAGTTTACTTGTTGAATTTTCTATTAGTTTTCTAAAAAACAATGATTTAGCTGCGTTTATCACGCAGCTAAATGACGCTTTTTTAATACTTTTCAGTAGTTCTTAACGTGAATCATAAAAACTGGATCATCTAATATTGTCTCTCTGGTCTGGAAGCATAAAATTCGTAAAATTTATTCCTACTTCTATAGATACCTGGTGTAGCCCAGTCTGCAAATCTAGCACTATTTTGCGCATTGCATGTTTTTAGCGTATATACGTATCAATATATAGTTTGTTTTAAAGGACACCCTTACCTTTACCACCATTTTTTTTTCATGCCAAAGTGTTCGAAATCCTATTACTTTGATACCAAAGAGGCTCAGGCTACCCACATAACTTTTTGGTCTATCTGAACGCACTGGGTATAAAAGAGAATTAACAATACTCTGACGTTTGCTCTTAATTAAACTATCAACCAAATTTCTATTTAAACCGTTACTCTTAGCTATAGTTTGGTAAGCTGATATTTAATCTTGACGAGAGTGACAAGATGTCTTAGGAATATAACATATGTGTAAATAATAGCTGGTGATCTAAATATTAATAAACTTACAGACAATAACTTAAGTTTCCACATAAATGCACCTACAAGAAACGAAAATTGTATCGACCATATTATTAAGCTCCATTAGTTCTGCAAGAGGTGAACTTCGAACACACTGGGGAATAACAGACCATAATACCGCACAGCTTCTTATCATTCCTACGCACTTAAAACAACCCCTACAAACACATTAAATACAGAATTGACTACAGTTTCAAAAATATTGCTAAATTTAGGTCATACCTTTGTTCCTTGATATTCTCAGAAGTTTTCAATGAAAAACTAGACGCAGCATTTACTTACTTCCATAAACTGTGTTGTTTGTTCTACAGTATCTCATTTCCTAATACACCAAACCAAACTAATATACCAAATAACATCAAGCAAAATAAAAATAAAAGTAATACTGCATGTCTCTGTTTGTAGTAGCTTTTTCTTGAGGCCCTAGGACTGTGAAGATATTCACAGAATTATAATGTCTCTTCGTAACCCAGAAGCGGAACGGTATGATGAAATATATACAAAAATTTAATGAACATAATCCCAGTATCAACGTACCTGATAAACTTATCCATTGGAGAGGCTTCCTTTCCCATGCTGTTAAAAATATATATTGTTAGACCTCTATACAAAAGTATAAGTCAAAATTAGACAATTATAGACCCATAACAACCTGTAATATGTAAAGACACGTACAATGCATTCATTAATAAACATATACATATTGAAACAGGAATAATACGGATTTCAGCAAGGGAAAAGGGAAAATTCACATATTTGGCTTGTTATAATCTTGTTAAAATAGTAATAGACGGTATCGATAATAAAGAATTAGTTACAGTTGATTTTTCGATATGCCAAAAGCGTTCGGCTATATTTCTCACGCTGTTTTGTTAATGCTGGAAATGTATGGTATCCGTGGACCTGCCCTTAGTTAGTCAACAATGTACTTTAACAATCAACTACAATGTGTCGAAATAACCAATCTGAATAAAAATAATTAATAAGCATCATTTCGCTCTACCTACAGACCTTACAAAATTGGAGTACCTCAGGGAAGTGTCTTGGGCCCTCTTCTTTTTCTTCTTCTTCTTTTTATTAACGATCAACCTGATATCACTCTTAAGCCTTGTATATTATTTGCTGATGACATTTTTTCAATATTTGCATCTAATCGCAGTACTGACATTAATTATCACATAATTTACATAAATAATACTATTTAATGCATAATTTAATGTCTTGACATTAATAATTTGAATGTAAACTTGACAACGACAAATTATATATAGTTTGGAACCTAAACCAGCCTATGAAAAACATTTCATACGGAAATATCAACATTTCAGAGGTCGATAGTACAACGTTTCTAGGAATAGTCTTAGATACACATTTGAATTTTAAAATTCAAGTCAACAAGGTAAACATATTTGTTTATGCTCTGCGTAGGTTGAGAAAAACGTTGTCCTTAGCCACAATACATCAGGCATATCATGGTTATGTGGCATGTGAACTCACTTATGGTTTAATTCTTTCGAGAAACTCCACAGCAGTAAAAAGAGAATATCTCGCACAATAAAAATGAGTAAGGGCCATTGGCGTGATACCACCCTGGGAATCATGCAAACCACTCTTTAATAAATTAAATATTATTACACTACCTTGTATGTATATCCTGGAGTCTGCATTGTTTGTTAGAAAGTACAATCAACTCTTTGTTAACGCTAGTCAGGTGTATCACAAAAAAAACCAGGGCAGAATTGTATTGCCTATAGTCCCAAGGACGTGTATGTACTATATGAATAGTAGCTTTGTAATAAGTATAATTCCATACCTGACTATGTAAAAAAATACCATTAAATCAATTTATTAAGGAACTCAGGTCCTGGCTTCAAGCTAAATGTTAAACAAATCTAAATAATTAAAATAACATAAATTGATTCAATTAATATTCTACATTGACGTTAATATTAAACTTAGTATTATTGAGTATTTTTTTAATAAATGTCTTAGTTGATTAGAAAATACTGTAAACCAATTTTCAAATGGTAGCATAGCGAACATAACAAATAAATAAAACCTGTAATTCACTAATGTTCCATAATACATAAATTAGGAATTATGAAGTAGGTTTTTTTAAATATTTACAAAACGTGTTTATCGCCCATTCTTGGAATAGTTAAATCCAAAAAGTTGAGGAAACTATCAACATCTACTTCTAAATTGAACTTAATTTTGGGATGGGAATATAACTAACATAAACATAAATTTGTCGAAGACTACCGGTCTAGAACATAATATTTATCGAAATATACTACATCGAATCGAATAATATACATCGAAATTCCTGTACTAATGTAATATTTACAATACATTTGTTTTCAAAATAGTCCATAAAAATATAAACCATGAGAGTGGACTTAGCGGAGAACCCAAACCTTTTATATATTGTTACCTTTTATAGATTAAAGTATTGATATTTGAATCGAAAGTAATTCTACACTTATTTTCATCTCAATTTAATCTTTTTCATTTGATAAGTATAATTATATATATATATATATATATCAAATGGCCAGTACTATAAAACGGCAACTTCATAAATAAATCCCTATTATTAAATTTTTTATGTACCTTATAAAAATTGAAAATGTACGAACCAATGCTGGTATATACATTTAAATTATGCCTTAGAACTAAAGGTACGAGTACTTACGAGAAAAATAAAGGCGAGGTATAATCGCGTCTAGAATTTTAATGAGAATGTCTAATTAAAAAGATACGTAGGTAGTCGTACCTAGGCCAATTCTATGCCAATTATTTATTCTTAATATAGATATAAATTGATATAGAACAAAATATCACTCTTCTTCTTCTTCATATCGTGTCACTAGTGATTTCTAACCAGTGTGGTGAAAGGATTAAAGTGCGCCTCAGAGGCTCCTTTCGTGCAATTAGGTAAGCCTTAATGTAATATCACTCTCAAAAACTACCGTACCTACCTATGTCTATCTCATTCATACTATGAGAAATACCGAGATACAAATGGGGTGCTATCTAAGTAATTGTATCACCGATGCAAAACGTTTTTTGTAAGTGCAGCTAATTGCTACTTAATTAGTATATACTTGGTTAGTTTGAATCGGCCTCAAAGTTTTTGTCAAGTACCCACTTACAGTTTCGTTTGTTCAATCGCAACACATTCAAACAGGTCGCATAAATTCCAACTAGAACGAACTAACTTACACCCATAAAACTTAACTTTCAACAAATGCAAATGTGGGCAGAAGCGGACATTGGCACGTTAGAGCAATCATGAACAAGCTGCATGCCACAGTTTAGATACAAGAAAGCTGAGACACTTATATGGCAATGTATCTTGTATGTATTTTGCCATTAAACTGTGTTTTCATTCACAGCTCGCATCTCAAAACTAACATAATTGCATTACACAAATTTATTCGATTACTCAAACCTGTATAATATGCCTAAATTAAGGTGAATAATAACTACAATTTTGATTCTATCAAAAAATAGATATTATCAGCTTTCGGTTGCTATTGATGAATTGTTATTACGGAAGGTTGATGTTGATTGTAAGATATGCTGTCATACGTATAGGATCAAATATATATAAAGACAGCGCAATGATTAATTTATAAATGGATAAATTTGTTAGTAAGATGTTGTATTCATTGTCTCATACACAAAGCAATCATTATATTATGCACCTTAACTTATTTCTTGCAATATCTGGCAATATTTCTGACTATATTCAGGCAACCTTCGCGCTTTATATTAGGTAAATTCGATGACGTTTCATATTCTAAATTACCTGAAAAATTACGATTTATGATTAATAAAGGTGTTCCGTAACACTTACTTTTTAGTTTTGCTGCAAATGGTTTTTGTACGATGTTTACAGAACGACTACGTGACATATATTAACAGTAAGGAGCATAGTTTGGGTATTCGTGGGTGCGTGTATTTATTTTCAAAAAGGAGCATGGCTTCACTTTGGTTGTTCGCGGCACTCCGTCTTTATATATGTAGATATATTCGATCTAAGATAGAAAGCGAACATACTTACTACCAATTAATCTCGTCAAAAATAATTCCAGTTACAATGAAACTAATGATTGAAATAAAACCTATTGGTAATCGAAACTACTCGTAATATACATTAATTGTACCAATAATTCCATAATCGCCACGAATTCTCAGGCAGTTGCGATTCAAGATACTTGCATGCTGGCTTGCTGATGTCATATGCGCCAGCTCCAGGGCGCGTATCACCGTTATTATAGTAAGTGACAAGAGGAATGAACTAAGCTGTTCCTAGTACCCTGTATCCATAGCAGCCATAGCAGTTGATTCCCCCCACTTGTCCGCCACTCCAGATGGCCGGGTGATATGGCACGCTTCGAGGAAGATGAATGTTTTGTGATACCCAGCGACGCCTCGTGACGGCACGCTGAAATGTTTTATGTGGTTCTGCACTTACACTTATCTAGCGGAATAAACAAAGCTAAATTTTTACACTAAGCTAAAACGAATTGGTTTGTTTTTTAAATTAAACCATTGATCAGAACATGACATTAAAAAGCTAGCGCTAAAGTAAAGTAAAGATCGTTCAAGTAAAAGTTTGGTTAATATTACCTGTTTATGTTTTTACTGAAATAATATTTCCAACACTTTTAATCCTTAAAGCTACTTAACCGCTTTAATTAACAAAATTACAAGCAGACCTTTGTCATGGTTCGAACTAAAATATGTATAATTTAATCCGCTCTGAATCGCTTGTCCTGTAGTACAATCCCGTTGATTTTCCGACAAATACTTCAGATTTGTCGAAATAACTCCCTAACTTTAGATAAAGGGAGTCTGTAGTTAGCTGTATCAACCCTGCGAGCTCGTAATTTAATTAGAAACTCTCAAGTGGAATTCAACGAATGACTTTTGTATTTACATGTTATGTAAAGTTACGAAATTCGGTTCGAGCCGTTGTTGCGGTAACTTTGTTACAATTTATCGGACGGATCGCTACATATGCTGACCCGGTGCTTTTATAATTGTTCGCGTATTGAGGGAATTAAATAAACGTCAGCGAAACTCACAAAGTTTTAATTACTTCTCATTCTGTTTCAGTGAAGTTGGATTTGGAAAGGATTTCATTGGCTGGTTATGTTTATGTGCTCGGGGGTTGTTAACGCGGTTGTATTCAGTTTGTTCTGTTTCGGGGCGTTTATCTTGAAGCTAATTTCAGGATTCGGTCCGACAACCAACGATCAAAATTAAACTTTGAATTCGAAACTGATTTTGTTACAATATCGTTCAACAACAAAATTTACACAACAACATGTTTTACATTTTTTAAATCCCTTGAAGCGTTGTTTCATTACGACATAGCAACACGTCGAGACTCTTGTCTGCGGCACGTGAATTGAAATCGTAAAGATAGTGAATAGTCCGAGCGGCGTACCTTAGCGAATTCATACACTACGTGATACCGGCTTTAAGAGCTCCTTGGAGCATGAACTTACATGAAATATGGTCTCACACTAAGGAAATTTAACTTGTTTAATTTAAAGATACGTAGTTTTTAAGTACGACAATAAAAGTGTTTAAATAGTGTTAGCTCTTATTTAAAGTTTTCGATCTAAGCTAGCATAGTACAAAACCATGATAACCTCATTATCATTTACGAATAACTGTGTTTATTAGAATTCCGCCGCTATAATAATATATGATAAATCTGTTAATGGTATGTTTTTGAATTAATAATGTAATCATATAAATTCATATACTGTTTACTTCTGTATGTACTAATTCAATTATTAATGAAATATTCGTTTAAAAATAAATTATAATATTATTTGCTTATCGATAAATTTTGTGTGAACACGGTTGCAACTCTCAAACATGTTCAGTCAACACAGTCAATAAAAGGCGATAAATCCTTACCTCTCGTCTCGATGTCATGAAACCAGCTATTGTTATAACCTAAACCAACTCCGGCTGGATAAAGGCAACCGTCTTTGCCACTTTTGCAAGACACTTCCACCATAAGAAATCCAATTTAACTTTGTCGCCGAACAAAATGCTCCAATAGAAATAATTTCGTCAAGGACTTCCAACAGCTGTACAATTCAATCAGGGAGAAGCCTTCTGTTTTTTTATCTCTGTCGAAGTATTTTCTTCTTGGGACGTGTTGTAAAAAGTTGGTTGATGTTTTTGGTACTTTTAACACCTGTAATCTGTTGTTTGACGTTCTACAAATCGTTCTCAATAAACTTTAAAATGAACTTCAGCAACGGTATCAAAGAAGATTGCTTTTTGGTCTGTAACAGATTTTATTAAAAAAACAATAAAAATCATGAAAGCATTGGTTTTTATCTAAATTATCTAAAGCACTGGTGCATATAAAACTATTGGGAATTATAATACAATGCTCAGTTTCCGCCTATCGATCGTCTAAACGCATCTGCTTAGTGACTTTACACTAATTACTTTTTAATGGTTATTTCCTTTTTACTCAATATTGTTTCGTCTTAATTTTATTATAGATGTGTATATGTAGTAAATAAACATTAAACATTAAATAAACAATAAAAATAAAACTTAATTTAATGTCAACAAATGACATTAAATTAAGTTTTATGAAATTCGGTGCAGTGCTTATAAGAAATGGTTTCAGTTTCAGTTTATTCACACCTTATTACAACACCTGCAGTTACTGATTATCTAATGCATAAAACATAGTACAGTAAATGTTCTCAACTTTATCTTGATTTTGGACCAATCAAACAATTTCAAATTGTCCAACAACACAGCCAATAGATAACTCTCAAATGAACCATAACATTTTACATCATATGCTATGAACTATCGAACGCTAAACTACCAAGTTTCTGACTTCCAATTAATAGTATCTTAGGAAGTTAGTATAATGTTTGTTACCAGTTTCAATAAAATAATTGCTCGCGAGAATACTTGGATACTCAGTACGTACTCATTTCAAGCAAGACAAAGTCTCTCACCTTATTAGATACAAATTTAATACCATGTGATCGTGGATAACTATATATTCAAAGGATTAGCTATTGTCTAATTATTATTATTAAACAAGTCAATTTTATGTTTAGGATGTTGAATACAAACTATATAGGTTGACAGAAAGAGTAACAGGGCTGTAAATAAATATGGAAGTTACCCAAGGTTGCATAGGCCCTTAATAATTCCATCTCCTTTAATTTAATTTACGTTTATGGTCACTTTACGTGTCCCATACTCCATTAGAGATGAGTTTTTTATGGCGTTTCGACTTAATGTGATAAACGTGACTTGACATTTCACAACCAACAGCTGGCTTTATTTCAGAGTGATTTCAGTTTCATTACAATGAAACAGGGCTATGAATTGCAAACTGCTGAACTTAGAATTTATGTCAGCACAAACTTCTGTCCGTAGATTCGCACGCGTTGTACCTACATACAAAGTAGTCTTAATGCTAATCCAGATTACATTCTATGTACGTAAACGTATATCCGTCCAGCCGTTACAGTGCGGATAAACCACACCACTATCCACTCATCCATTCACATTAATATAATTAGTACGTTGTTTCACAAAATCATATCAAATCAGTCTAAATTTGACACTGATTTAGATGCTAGACGTTCATTCTTTTTATATTGGTGGCAATTCGGTTGGCACCAACCTAACTAATTTTAGCTAAACTTAGGTTTAGACTGTCAAATTAAACATTGTTATTCTGCTGTTACCAACTTATCCTAATTTAATTTTATCTTATTTAATTAAGTGTTTCTTATTTAGTTAGATGGTACAAACCGAATAGGTTTTACAAATGATATGACTAGCTAAAATATATTTTAGACAATCCTAAATTAAGAAATGAACCAACCGAATTGCCACCATTGTATAGCGTTGGAGACTGCTATCAATTTGAAAAGTCTCAGAATAAAGCTGCAGGTGTTACTAGTTACGTGTACGGTTACGTCATAGGAAACACGTTCGACAAAATCATATTTTACGTGATTCTATTCTCCGTTCCTACGTGATTGCTAGGTGCCTGCCTGAAAATGCAACATGCGAAATCAGTGTTTGTATTTTTAACTGGCTTCAGGAAAGAATACAGAATTGTGGTTTATACATCTCAAAATTAGTATAACAAAACATTTTCTCAATATCTACGCATTTCTATGCATCTTTATGTAGCGGTGACCGTAATTTTAAATTTGATGGGAAGTCAAAATATTCAAAATAAAATTTGTATGTTATTAACGCACACCATATACTTGAATTTTCACCCATTGCTTAGCGACATACGAGAAAATTGAAAATATATCAAATGTTGTACCATATTTACTAAGGCAATAAGTATTTATATTTATTTGTTTTTAACTCCGATTTCTGATTTCTTTTGATCTGAGACTCGAGACTGGTTTCAATTTGACGTTCTTCAGCGCTTAAATGATTTAAGGTTTGATTAATTCAAATTAGTGTAACGGTTCGCTGGCGTCGGCGTCCAATGTTATCAAAGCGTCTCTTTGACTGGGTCAACCGCCTCGGCCCACGGCCAAGATTTGATGAAACTTCCTAAACTGTTCCGGTCGGTTGACTTTTGGAACGACCTTGCTATAGTAGTCGGACAAGCGTAGAAAAACATTGCGATACTGTATGGACACTTTTAGCAGTAGTGTTTGATGAGGGTTATATTTTTAGTAGAGTATTTTTTTAACTCAAATATAGGAAGCAACGTATTATATAAAAAAGCTTCAAAAAAATGTATATTGAAAAATTTTACGCTTTTGTAGAGGTAAATAAATTGTTCATCATCATCATCATTATCTTCCTGCCCTTACCCTACTATGAGGGTTACATTCAACAGATTCTTTTTCTACACTCTTCGTTATGATCTTTCATGAGACACTCCTTTAACAAAGTCTATCCATGTTTTTGTAAAATAAATAAACAAGAAATACTTCAGATATCAAAGGTAAGGTAAAATATCGTGAGGAAAATGGCATGTCGTAGAACCTGAAAAGTTACCTAAAAAGGAACACGATAAGATAATCATGTCACTAGCAACAGCTAAGCATAGAACCAGTATGGTGAATAGAATAAAGTGCGCCTTAAAGGCTCCTTTCGTGCTCATGGCACATGTCTTTAAACTTACGCCCTTAGGATCGGAAGGTTGGGCTACTACCACTAGACCACCAGTGACACGATAAGAAGAAGAAGAAGAAGAAAAAAATGGTTGTCTGTAAAGTCGGTTTACGTGATAACGTCATAAGAAAACATTGTTGAACTGATCGTGCCACTCTATCGCTTGTTCCGCGCTCTCGCATGCACGCTCGGCTCAGCTCGGCTCGTGCGTGCAGCTGGCGTTCATCGATTTAGAAGACGTTATCACGTTAAAAGAAAAAAATTAACCAGCATTCTAATATGCAGACAGAAAAAAATATATTACTTATAATAGAAATAAAGATAAACCTACTTAAGCTCGTGAGTGGAAGATACCTAATACCTACTTATAAGTTGTTAAAACAGAAAGGCTATAAAATTTTATGTATGTGGGTTTTTATGTGAGTTATTCAGGTAAGTAACGTATTCGTACGTTACTGAAAAATACAAAATACGAACTCCTTTTCACGTACCTTCGTAAAAAGTGACCCTGAACCATAAACCAATAACATTTTTTTATTGTCATAGTCCAAATTCTATAAGCAGAAGGTTTGCTTGGTTTGCATGTCATGAAGAGGGATGAATATCATGTGATGAAAATTTTATAGAAAGTTAATGTGGGGAGATATGAGAAAAGTGGGAGACCTATGAAAAAAATTGATAGATATATGAGTCACTAGCTGCTGCCCGTGGCTTGGCACGCTTGGTACCTACATAAAAAGTAGCCTATGTCCTTCTCCAAGGTTCCATCTATCTATATACCAAAATTCACCAAAATTGGTTCAGCGGTTTAGACGTGAAAACGTAACAAACAGACAGAGTTACATTCGCATTTATAATATTAGTAGGCATTACATAGGTAAGAAAATAGTGAGTAGAGGGAAAGTAACGAAAATATGGATGGATTGTGTTAAAGATGACATCGGTAAGAAAAGAATGAATACTGAAATTACGGCTAATAGAGGATAGTGGAATAGAATAAAATGTTGTTATGATTCCACATGAAGTAGAATGAGGGAAGATAAAGTGGAAAAATTAGATGAAATGCTCAAAATGAGAATAGTAATTAATTAATACTAAAACTGGATAATATTTTAAACAAAATATTCTACCTAAGTTTTGTCCTATTTGTGATTGTACTTGTATATCTATGCCTGATGGAATTTCACTAAATTTATAGCTGTATAATTCACGGGTGTTTAATCATTTCATCATTAATAACTTTCATTAAAACCAAGTGACACCTGTAACATTTCCGTTTGACATAACAGATTCAATAGCAACAAAGTACTCGATATTAAATCCAATATAACAAATTCTACACTGACAAACAAAAGGTAATTTTGAAGCAAAATTAACCTCCTCCTCACCTCTGTTAACTTCTCGAATGATCCATCTAACTTGTAGCAAGCAAACGTAATATTGTCAACTTGTCAAAGGTAGATGAGTAGGTAGTTTGCACAACTTAATTCGTTCCCTATAACTTTGTTTAATTTGAACTAGTCAAACGCAGTTTCCGCACTTCAACTAGTGTCTAATTATTGCTGCAAGACTTCGTTAATTTGATACTACGAACCATCTCCGTATTGTGTTCAACGAACTGTGTATTAATGGGGAATTTGACGAGAGAGCTTCGATAACTACATACTAGTAATTACATACCTACTACACATGCACGTTTCTCAGTACAATAAGCCACTTTAGTAATAATGTGTAGAATACGTTAGCTATATAGAATAATGTCAGCCGAAGCTGTTTTGTAAACGTGCTACGACTTTTTCGTAGACGAGCTACTACTTTTCGTAGATGTGCTACGCCGATGTAACAGATAAGCTGAACGACTTTGCGTTACCCATACAACTCATGGTAAATGGTTCATTAGAAAAAGACTTATGTAAATATTTTTATGTAAATATTTTTTTTGTCCAAAATTCATAATAATTAACAGGTATCATCATTCTGGAAATGTCTGTCTCTTTACACGTGTATGGATATAAATGGGTTTGCACCATCTTTGCACAAGAATGAATCACGTGCGACCGTTCAGGGTTATAACAAAAAAGCTAATAAAGCCGGCCAAGTGACACGAAACCATATGCCAAAGGTCCCGTACAAAATAGTCTAATTTGTACCGTTATTTCAATCTACTATCCGTAAATAAAAATTGCAACGTTAGTATTTTTTTACTTAATAAACTAATTGGCCCCGCAAATCAATAGATGGTGCAACTAATTAACACACAATAAAAATGCATAACAATATAGGAGACATCAATGTTTCATTGCCTATTTTATTTTATTTTGTTTTATTTTATTTTATTTATCATGTTTTTGGTATTTTTCATTACGCATATTCATTCAACTGTGACCTGATCACCTATTTTGAGTAGTATCTAGAAAAATCTGACTAGTTTCAAGATATTATCAACGAGCCTCCTTGTTCTATCTTTCGTTAGCATCTCTTTGTCCTTATCCTACGTTAAGTGGAGTTGGCACATTTTTCCTTCTCCCATTTCTATCTATCTGTCGTCATTTCTGTACTCACGCCATTCTTACCAATATCGTCTTTTATATAATATATTCATCGTTTCTTTGACTTACTACAATGTCTGTTCATTAAATAAATGGTCTATCTATGTAATGTCATACCTGGGAATGACAGCGGTGAGTTATTTTTTCACTAAGCAATACTATTATGTATGGTTTAGCCTCATTTTGTACTCTTTAGACACGAAACCCCAAAAACGCCACCATACCGCTTGTCTACGTGTCGGAAATATTAACTCGAGCATTTGAATACTTTATGATCAGTAAAAAGAAAGATTTGAATCGCAAATGTGTTCGCATTTTAATCAAACGGCGTGTCGAATGGTGACTGGTTTTCATTTTTTGTTTTGTTTTGTCACCCAGGGGCATTTTTATCGGTTCCTTTATCATAATGCTCTTTGGAGGGCGTTTTAAGGTGTTGGTTCCAGTTTTTTTAAAGGCTCTTATGTGGCGGCCTTCGGGCGACCTATTAACAACGTTACTAGAGTTGGCACTCTAGTGGCGGAGTTAATCGGATGGAGGTCGTATGAACGAAGAAGAAGTAGTAGTAAGTAGGACTAATCGTGGTAGACATCTCCTCAGATATTTAGTTTAACACAACCGATTAATTGAGTAGTAGCTCATGCAAAATAAGGGAACTGCGCAATAGTGGACAAAATTAAAGATAAATGATGAATTAGATTAATTAAATGAAATGATGATAATTTATCTATGTTATCAGATAAAAAAAAATATAATATTTCACACAGCTTCATCTAGCCCCAAAGTAAGCAAAACTTGTGTTATGGGAAAAACATGATATACTCCATATATGTTATATATATTGTAGTTTCACATAGAAAAACATCGAGACCCAAGACAATTACTTTCAGATCATACAAATATTTGTGCATTTGTTGAGAATCAAACATGCATCCTTCAGCGTATCAAGCAGGCCTTCGCCCACTGCCCCACAGATGTTGTCAGAATTAATAAGTAGGTTTAGTATATAAACTAGAAACTCGGGCTTATCTAAATAGAATTCACAAATTTTCTCCAAATTCCTGGTAAAAAGTCTTAGAATCTCATCCTGTGGATCTAAACTTTTCTACAAAAATAATATAACGCTTTTGACGAGACAATTTCCTATTCAACGTGGGTTTCGGAAACGAAACCGAAACGTAATCCTTAGTATTTATTTGGTATTATAGCGGCTTACTTTAAGTTTCGATACAAACAAGCTCAACCGAGAATCTTGTAGGAATATAATTTAACTTCCTCGCGAACAAAATGTTTCATTTGAAAGCATTTCCTGAAGGATTGGAACAAATTGAATCTCACGCTTTCAATCCTTTATTTCATCACTTCCCCTTAAGGCCGGTTGATGTACTTTAAATATTTCTCTGATTTGAGGTTGAAAATCATAGCTATATCGCTCAACATTAGGTTGATGAATGAAATTTTTTGTAATTGTTTTTAAAATCCTTATGAAACAATATCCACACTAATAATGAAAACAACCACCCATGGCTCTTACGCAAATTACTCAACGAATGCACTGGACTACTGAACAGAACGAAACTATCACAAAATAATACTTTAGGATTACAAATTTAGAAACCAATAAAACAGCGTACAGAAAACCATTATACACCAAAATTTGGTTAGCGCATTTCCACACCCATATCACCCATGCCCATATCAGTGAGCAAAGAATAGCGTATAGCAGAGATCATCATATCAAACAGCTTAATTGATGAAGACAGACTCAACATAATAAGACAGGATGTTGCTAGAGAGTTAAGTACACTAACAACAAACACACAACAGAATTTAAATCCAAACAAACACATTCAGGAGGACCTAAAAACAACAGTATGGTAAGATGCACTCAACGATTTAAATGCTTTAAATGATAATGAGAATCACAACACTACAAAACCACAGCACAAAATAAGTTCAGACAACAGTGCCACTCGTCAATAGATAAATCAGAAAATACACCAGGTATTTAATGAGGCTTAGCAATATTTTAAAACATTCCAAAACAAAAGCAACAAAAAAGCAGGGAATGCTTGTTAACTACATGAATTGCGTAACCATACCTGAAAATATTAATATAAAAACTGATTTTGAAACTCTATACTACTCTATACAATATACTGTGTGGCATGGGCGTCAGCCCTAATTAATGGATCTAAACTCAAAATGCCGCCAGAAGAAGAACAAAACAAAACAAGATTTCACACCCAATTGGCAGAAATGTCTCGATAGCAAATTGGAAGACCTACGAAAAGAATTGGTAGATTGACTCAATACATAAATGAAAACAAAATAAGGGCTCTTACTAAACAAGTAAACTCAATATTAAATCAAAACAAAATCCACACTACATATGAACAACCAATTACAGAACTGATTCATTACCTAGACACTTGAAACAAGAGCTAATTTCAGCGGCTGAAGTTTCGGTCGTAATATTCCGTTGGTATGACAAACCAAACGCTCAGATCGCGTTATGCGACGGATAATTACGAGTGTCATTGTCAGTTGGTGTCGGCACCTTGTGGTGTACTTTTTAGTAGTTGAACTTTCAACTACGCGCGCCGAACTTTCGGTCGCGTTACGCGTCGCGTGATGTGTCGCTTGCTATGCAAAATACATTGAAAGCGTTTTGGCTGAAATAATCGCTCGAAGGGAGGTTCGGCGCTACGCTGAACGGGACGTAATTTCGGGTGATGTGTCATAGGGCTCTTGAAAAACACTGCGAGCATATTGAACCGAACGATCGGCACCGTACGTTCCGCAGATATGTCGCGACACTAAGACGATACAATGCTAGCTCGCTCCGTAAGACGCAGAACAACCAGCTCAATAACAATCCGTTCCGTTCCGTAAAAATTCTAGAGATCTATAAAATACACTCCCAACTACATAGTATCGTTTTTAAATAACTGCATGACTAGGTGAACAACGAGATTGAATACGCAAACGTCCAACACAACTATAGAGACAGAACCAATAAGAATACACCGAGGTATTTTTAAAGGAGACTCTATCAAAAAGCTTAAATTCAACCAATAAAGGGTATTCTTTAGACAAAACTTATGACGGACAGACAGACAACACAGCATGCAAACTTAACCATCTGCTTTACATGTATGACATCAAAATGTATTCCTCTACTTAAAGTGAGAACATCTAATAAAATTTAAAGAAGAGTTTTCACACGATATTGTAATGAGCTTTGGCATTGATAAATGCAAGATACCAACATAAAATCAAATTCAAACTGGCGAAACCATAGATCCTTTGTTGTTGATGTGAAATCGAAACTTACAAATATTTAGGCTATTACCGCAAAACAAATTAATTCTAAAGTAACTAAAACTAAACTTACACAAAATTTTAAACACAGACTTAATTCTACTTTAAGATCACAACTATGCTCTAATCTCTAAACACAACTAAAGCAATAAATTTATACGCCATACCAGTTTTAACTCATTTGGAATATTATAATTACGTTTTAAACACTAAAAAGAAAATCGACTTCCTTCATATAAATTAGATTTGTGTCGATTTTCTAAAAACCGCTTTCGATAAAATTTAAATGGGACCATGTGGGAAGACCCTTTGAAACAAAAAAAGAATTTCCCAAATCGGTTTAGGCGTCTTAGAGTAATTGGTGAAAATATTTAAAAAATAAATGAAAAAAAAAATTCGGGTTGCACTCCGGGAGTGCCGACAGAAGTGAAAACTTATTTTGGCGCGTTAGACATTTTTTAGATGGGTACTAGGGTTATTGGGTTATTGGGTAATGCAATTGGGTAATGTAATAATAAAATGCAATTCATAATTGCATTTTATTTATGAATTGTATTTTATTAGTTATTAGAAACTTTAAAATTTATTTAATATTCTCTTATGTTTTTGTTCAGAATGTGGATAATATATCAAAGAACCTAACTCAGTAAACTTCTCCATACAACAATAGACTGTAAACGTGTGAATTAAGGTTTATAATCAAATGGGGCGAGCGCGGCAGCCCTGCGTCTCGTAACGGTGTCGCGAGTCCAGAGATTTTTAGACCTCTGATGAAAGAAGATGATGAAAGAAGTTTTCACTTCAAAAAAGATTCTGTCGGTTAAAAATGGACCAAATTAGAACTAAAAAACCTACAACGCTTTCTCAATGTTACCATGACAAAACATAAAAAGCATAATCCGCGAGCTTGCATACAAAGACAGGTCATTCATACCACGATCAGAAGCTGGAAGAGGCATCATTGATATACATAACCTACTCAATAAACAAATAACGTCGTTGAGGTGTTAAGGTGTCTTCCACAGTGAATTTGAGATATCCTCTTTGCACAAGTCAGTAGTTCAGCTAGACTGAAAATGTATTTATTTATTTTAACAATATCCACAGCCCTCTTAAAATCTATGCTTAAACTTATAAATAATTCTTACAGCCAATAAAGGATTTACATTTTTTAGTTGTAACATAATATAAAGCGACCGTTTTATTAAGTATAAGTACATGTACTTTAATCTAACTTAATAAATATAAATACAATCACACGAATATTAGAAATGCGAAAGTCTTGTAAGTATGCGTGTGTGTAATATATGTTTGCAACGCTTTCATGCAAAAAACTATACATCAAAATAACAAAACTAAATACATTCTTATTTTTTATCAACATACCACGCGGGCGAAGCCACGGTACAAAAATACAAAATAATACAAAAATACAACTTCAGAATTTCATGTTTAAACGTTACCCTGCCACAATGGAAGACATCTGCAGACCCAAATTTCTTGTCAAAATTAGTGTGCAACCGATTCACAAGAGAGTTTTGGGTATAATTAGTACGAGTACGATTGACGGCGAACAAAGGTGTGTGCCTAGTTGAGTGTTTGGGACATATAACCGTAATAGTTTGGACAATAACTCAGGACAGTCAATAATATATATAATATATTATCAATAAATTAACACCGCTTTACTTAGAAGATCACAATAAAGAGTTTAACGAAAACATGACAGACAGACATTAATTACCAAATGGACCCTCTGAAAATGAAATGAAA
This sequence comes from Lampropteryx suffumata, assembly GCA_948098915.1. Classification (NCBI taxonomy): domain Eukaryota; kingdom Metazoa; phylum Arthropoda; class Insecta; order Lepidoptera; family Geometridae; genus Lampropteryx; species Lampropteryx suffumata. The sequence goes on from OX402563.1 coordinate 9,359,215, forward strand.
GTCTCTCTACGGAAGGCACCATTACGATCTGAGCCAACCCATCGTCAACATACAGGCGTCGAACGAATGGCTCAGTCGCGGTGAACTCTTTCCTGAGACTGAAGGGTTCATGATTGCAATACAGGACCAAGTAATCGAAACGCGCAACTATCAAACACATATAATGAAAACAATAGCAAGTGACGGATGCCGGCGTGGTAATAGCAGTTCCGAAACAATCCAGCACATTACCGGGGTCTGAAAAGCCATCGCTCAAATAGACTACAAGTTTAGATAGGACCAAGTAGCCAATATTATTCACCAAAACATAGCAACGAAATTTAAACTTGTAGACACAACAGAAAAACTTTCACCGTATTATAAATATACCCCTGAAACTGTAATGGAGAGTACACAATGTAGTGTACACACAAACTATTATTTTGATAGAGTAATCATTACCGACAAAACTACACATTTTCAATAGACTAGTGTGGCGATTATGGAACTTTTGACACAATCAATTTCTGTAAGTTTCGATTAGCAATCGGCATAATTTCAATCATAAATTTGATTGAAACCAGTTTTGACAAGATGGATTACTATTACGTACGTTCGGTTTCTATATTAGACCAAATAAATATATAGACAGATGGCCGTGAATAACCCAAGTGAAGCCTCAAAACCATGCTCCTCTGTTTAGATACACGCATCCACGCATACAAATCGATCCAAACTGTGCTCCTTGTTTTAAGTATGTACAAACATACTTGTACAATTAAGTCTTCTGTCATGTCGTCGTCTAGAAAACTTCTTACACAAAAAAATATTAGCATATTCCGTGACAAAAAAGTGACATAAAATCACGTTTACTTTAAATAAAACCATTTTTGTATATTTCACTTTCAAAACTTTCGTGAGTTGTACTATACATTTTGATAAAACACGGGCTTTACTCACGTATTATTTTGTCGATGGAGGCACCGACACTGTTTCGATTAATCTAGAGAATCTTCATCAGGGTGAGTTTGATCCGCGGTTCGCTCGTTGCCGCTCAAGTTCACGGTTCGTGAGTGCGAACCGTGAACTCGAGCGGCTTGATGAAGATTCTCTAGATGAATCGAAACAGTGTCGGTGCCTCCATCGACAAAATAATACGTGAGTAAAGCAATACTATATATAATAATACGTGAGTGTTCTTTTTCATATGTAAATATTTTTACGGGTATTTTGTACAACATTATCGAACGCACTTGACCTAAAGCGCGAAGGCGCAAAGAATTCCATAATTGCTCGGAGATTTGACTCTTTTAGAAAGCTGTCATTTTGAACACTTGTAGAATAGTAAGAAAGTTCTTGCAAACGGAACTTTTTAGTGAAGCCAAACCCAGCAATACTGGGCGCACTTGGCTTAGGCCCGTGCACTCCAATAAATTCGGTATTCATAATACGGAGTAGAACAAATCTTTATACACATAATAATAATAATAGCAATAATAATAGTCCTCCAAGCCGATTACGGCTACGGCGACAAAGTTTCTGCTTGTTTCCTTTGATGCGCTACGAGATGACTTCATTAACCAATTATGGTATATGTTCTAACTTATAATAGTGCCAATGACATTATGTAATTCTGATCTATGTTAGCTGGGAGTTTATTTTTAGATGGTCATGTTTTATATCTAGTTCGCTCCTTCGCTTGATTTCAATCACTCGCTCGCTCTGTCTAGGCACTAGGCGTCTCCACTCTGCCGGTTTTCTCTCCGTGATTTCCAACAACAATAATAATAATAATAATAAAAATATAATAACCCTACACTAGTAATATTCTAAGTACAGATCGCTTGCTAATGGTTTTTAAAATAGCTCTATTACAGTATTATAATAGTTGAAAAGGTAAATAATTATGGGTTTGTTTGATTTTATTCCTTGTGTTAATAATATTTTGTATAGGTAACCATACCATCAAACGTTGTAAGGAGAAGGAACATCGGAAGTGATGCCGCTAATATTTGCAAGAGGAATTTCCAAGCGCAAATAACTGAATACCGGGAACATGTTACTCCGCAATACCCCGCTTTAGCCGAACTACGTAATAATATTGTGCACGGGCCCTCTTTTGGGGCGAATCATCGATAGTCATTATCGGAAAAGCGAGTTTAAGAGCCTGCCTAGCCCCAGTGGGACCTTTACAGAGGTCTCATCCCGACGCGTTCGATAACTATGCTAATGTTATTTGCGGCAGTGGGTTTCAGAAGCGGTATCCACTGGCCGTCATTCCAAAGAACAGGCTGCCCAAAGGTAAGGTTCGGAATGAAACGTTACTTTACCGCCTATAATGTGATATTGTGAACAGATTTGGTATTTTTCTGCAAGATCGGGCGTGTGTGATTCTGCCGAGATTTTTGTGAATTCACTATCGCTTCCGGGTTCTGGGTATTTTTGTAATCTTGACCATTGTATAAAACTGCTCGTGTGTGTAAACTGACCCCCATTTTGTTTTCATATAGCTAGATAGATTTAGTTCATCGATGAGTGAAAAACTTATTTAGAGTGTTTGGATTGCTATTTTAAACCGACTTCAAAAAAGGAGGAGGTTCTCAATGTGTCAGAATCTTTTTTTTTTAAATGTGTGTTCACTGATTACTCAAAGACGCCTGAACCAACTTGGAATTTTCTTTTTTGTTTTAAAGAGTATACTTTCTAGGTGGTCCCATTAAAATTTTACGGTTTTTAAAAAATCAACAAAAATCTAAAAATTGTATACTTAATAGATATAAAAATATTATAATTGTATTTTTATTATTATAATTAATAATAATTATTATAATTGTATCGATGATGTTTTCGTTTACTCCAAAACCTCGCTGTCTTGATTGGAGCAGTGCGTCTAGTTGACTTACCCATATTCTAATATAATTTAGTTTAGTCTAATTTAATTATAACACATCTAGGTACTTTCCACAAAAAAATATATATATTCAATGACTAATAGTAATTCTAATAATAGAGTTAGTTTTAAACGGTCCTTAGATAGCTCAACTGTTTCACGTGTATTTTAGATTATTGTATATTATTCGCTACATTTCTGTAATTATTTCTGTAAATAAATATAATAAAGTGTATAAAACGTAATTATCGTGAAGCTTATGCCTACTCACACAATAATTAATCACGCTGCTAACATATTACGAATACTCTCCTTTCAAGTACATAAAACGACTGCTAAGTACCTACGTGTTTTGTGACAAAATGCAGTTCACAGCTAAACCTATCATAAAACTTATAATAGACCAGGTAAACGTTCGTAAACTAGTCATCATACTACCGAAGCATGCGTTGCTAACACGAATGGATAACACGCACTCGGTTAGTACGCTTTAAAAGTTTGCAAAAGAACGTTATGTAGATTAAGTAAGGTCACAGTTATACATACAATTTTCCGATCAAACAATTGTATTGTCGATTTTAAAGTCAAAGGTTGAATTATTCATAAATACCCCTTATCACTTTTTCAGCTTCGTGGTACTTTTACCATCAGTTTACTGAAAAGTTTTCTGAAAGATATTGCCATATGCGATAAGACCGTCTTTTGCAGGACATATTTCATTGTAGCCGTAGCATTAATTTTGTATGTTTCATTATTATTATTATTATAATTACTAGTAGACCGTCATAAACTATAAAACACCGAACACTATTTTAAGTTTGTAATTACAAAAATTAAATATAAATTAAGGACATATGTATTAACAGTTTTTAACATTAAAAATAAACTATAAAAAATATCTTTAAGTTTGTAATTTTTTTTTATGTTATGTAAGCACAAATGAATAGTTTAAGGATTTTTTATTCATTTACGCTGTAAGACCTTGTTTCTTGCCAAATTTCATGATTCTAGGTTAACGGGAAGTACCATATTTTGATTTTTTGGCCAGTTCGAATTATAGAACACAAACTAACGTATTTTTAAATTGTGTTGACTAACTAACTTAATTTGTAACACTTTCAAGGGGTTGCAGACCTAATACGCATTTGATAGTCATTTAAGCATGATACCTCCCACGCATTCCTAAGAAAAAGGTCTTGATATACAGACAGACATACATACATACGGACAACTAAGTGATCTTATTAAGGTTTTTTTAGTCTTTTTGACTTTTTTTTCTATTGTTCTAAGAATAATACAGCTGTTTAAAAAAAATGAAGTCAGAGATAGGTCGTCAAAAAAGTTAAATTTTAAGTCATAATAATTTACTCCACATACTCATATAAGATGAACGACTAATTTCAACACTCGAACTTAATTTGCTTGATAAAGAGCATCGTTTACCCAACTCGATCAAATAGACGAAAATTATATATCAACATCGTACCAAAACATCACAGAACTAGCAATCTATTTCGATGATAAAATAGGCCGTCTATCATTTTATCCAGCAAACAAACAAAAGGGTAGCAAACAGTACAATTGTCAATATAGAGAGTTAGTTGGTTCGATTTAAGTTTCTAAAATGTAAGTCTGACTTATAAGTTTCAACGCAAAAATGTAGGTGTTTCTAGTGCCTTACCACTTCAAGCTAGGCACACCTATTGGTCCACTAGCAATTGGTATGATTTGCGCGATCACTGTGTGACTGTGAATATTATTTGTCTCGCAACTGATTTCTTAAAAACTGCTGTGCGTTGCTGTTGCTATTACTAATTTTACGTTATAACTTTGCGGGTCGTCTGTGTGTTTTACCAGTTTCATTGTGAGGCTCGGATGCATTGGCGTAGTTAAGATTGATACAAATTGGTTGCGTACGAGATACTCCAACATTTGGAGTCGGGTTCAAATTGGTGTGACGTTTATTGGCAATTTTGTGTAGGTATTGAAACGTACCTGGCCCGAACTCTCAGGACACAGACTGAGAGTGCGGGCCTAGTACGTTTCAATACCTCTGGTTAAAATGATATGCAGCTTTAGCCCGTGTCTTTGCACGCATAGTACCAAACATAAAAATGCCTGTGTTTTTCTGCATGATTCAATCAATCTATCTTATCTCATTACCAAATTTCATCAATATTCGTTCAGCCGTTTAGAGTGTCTTTGTCTGTCTCTGTTTTCTTCGTTTTCGAACTATAAAAATGATGATTTATCGAGTCATAATTAGTATTGAATTTGAATTAGAGAAAAAGGTAACGAGCATACGACCAGTATACTTGTTACCCCGTCGCCCATAAACAGCGGCAACAAAATGAATTGTCTGCATGATGCCTACCCTGAAGGATATTTTAAATTGTTGGTTTCATAAGCTAATCGGTGTAGTTTTTCGACTAGCATTTGTAAACGGAATAATAATCGGTAACCATCTCTAGCGTTTATGTTTCACGCAACTCTCACCGTTCAGGAGATCGAAAAAGTTTTTCCAATAGTCTACTTTCTATGATGATAGAAAATTGTTGACCCAAGAGACCGAGACGTATACTTTTATTGCTGTATTGCCACAAGTTTCTGAACAATGATGTTGTGTTTGTGGTAAAGAAGTTGTACGCTATTTAAAAAGAACAACTTCTTTACTACAAAATAACACTTATTTTAAAAAGAGGTTTTCAATTCTGTTGTATTTTTTTTGAAAGCTTTTTACGTCATAGCTCCGTCATTTATGAACCGATTTAAAAAAAATATTTTTTCATTTGAAGGATTTGGAAAGTATATATGCTTCTGTAAAAATTATATCGAAGTAGTTTCAGGAGTTTGGTTTTTTTAAATCGAAATAGCTGGAAAGAAATTGTCAATCAAATAACGAAATAACGAGGTTTCGTATTGCTTACCTGTGACTTTCCTTCCAGTGGTGTTTACGAGTTCCGAAAATTGATCAAGTACTAGAACGCGTCAACGGACTAAGGTCCAGCTGAGACGCAGAAGGTTGCGGGTTCGATTCCTGTACAAATGTTTGTATGATCTGCAAGTATTTGTCTCGGGTCTGGGTGTTTCTATGTATAATATGTATTTACAAAAAAAAAGTACCTTAATATTTTATCAGTAATGTGGTACCCGTAACATACTCGTAAGCTCTGCTTATTTTGGGGCCGCGTGATGCTGTGTGAAAAGTCTGGCATTATTTATTTATTTATCTATACCGTTTAAAACGATTTTTAGATAGCTCAACTGATCCGGATCAAATTTTAATATTTAAATTCAAAAGTTTCTGTCTTTTGGTCTGTCTGTCCATTTGTTATATTTTCACGGTTAAACTGCTGAACGGATCTTAAATAAATTCGGTACAGAGATAGATTGTATTTTGGGGACAGGCATAGACTACTTTTTATGTAGATATTTTTAATAAGTTTAAAAAAAAATCGATGGGGACGATTCATGCTCGCGTCCGCAGGAACCACCTTTTACAACCCTGCACGTGTTCCCTGGGTGGTGCTAAACGAGCTCAATTACAGACGAAATACTATGGCGTAAACATATAATAATTAAACGCCTATGTACAGTCATCCGATACATAAATAAATAAGTTTTAGACTAACTATATATAACTAAAACAGCCATCATAAAAGGAAATCCTAATCGATGCAGTTCTCCGTATGAGTTGAACGTGTGAGAATGGTCAATATACATATACAGGCGCTATTGTATTGCTATTAATCATAACAGATGCAGCTTCCCAGTAGCTATTCAGCATATCCCTGTAAGCTTGTTATTAACTGGCATTCAAACGTATTCTAAGATCGGACCAAACAATTGCAATCTTGGAATGAACGTAGCATAGGGTAGGCCGAACATATTGCAGATACTGGAACTCATATTGTTTTAATAGTTAACGAGTATTTTACGCGTATAATAATAATGATAATATAATCCCCCAAAGTAAGCAGAGCTTGTGTTATGTAAATATGTGTGAAATTATGTGATAAAATACCCTTTAAATACTAAAACAATAACAATTCTGATCACGAAATAAAAAAAAATACTGTTTCTCACATTGAAGTGCTCGGGGCATAACTAACTTAGTCATTTAAAACAGATCAAGGAGGTTATGTAAGCATCTGTGAGGTCAGGACTGCAGTGGCATTTTCATCTAAGCGCTTCCGTGTTTCGAGCTGTCGCTTCCGGTTTTTTTCCGAAGTCTACAAGAAACACTTATAGTTTTGCTATGTCCACTTGTCTCTCTATATGTCTGTTTGCTCGCCCTTGATTAGAACTGTAGCTCGCAGACTACTACTTTTTATCGCAATGAAAATTTGCACTGTGATGTTAGTGCATCCTACAAAGTTACATAACAAAATATATTTGTAGTATCTTCCCTACATGAGTAAACGCCGGGTTTTTCAAAACGTAAAGTACAACTCACGAAAGTTTTGAAAGTGTAAAAGGTCTTATAAAAATATGAAATTGGTAAAAATATTTTTTATTATAATTGGTTAGTGCCAATCTCATCCGTAATGACTTCAGAAGCCTTTACTGTGTGTGGTCACATGCGTCAATAATAGCTGAATAGAAAATCTTTTCTCTATCAGGCCTATTTTCAAACCCTAGAATTGATAGAATAATAAGAAAAATATAAACGTGATATTTTTACTAAAATCTAGGGAAAGATTTTAATTTAAGCATGATAATATCAGTGATAACCAATTTAATCGGAAAGGGTATCTATCCAATTTTCAAGAAACCTTTTTAGGTAATAATATTATCTTGGTAGGTAATATCCTACATAAATTAAACTTGTACCTCTACTTTATGTGCGCCTAGCGCGCACTAGCGAATAAATCCGCGCGTCTTAAACCGGTATTCTAAGTCTATGGTATGTAATTTATCATCGCGTTTTTTTCCGCTCTATATCTGATTCCATGTTTCAAATAATAGCGCAAAAATAATGCCGTAAATTAAATTCGTAGTGCGCGCTATGCCTAACGATTTAAAATAGGCAGCGATGTAGAATGTTACTGCACTGATCTAAGTTGCTGTATAAGAATATAACTTTACATCTGGCATTAGTAGCATCCATAACCTTTATGCTATGAATCAAACTGCGAAAAGCGACGCCTACTGGCATAATTAGGTATTACTCAATTCTTATCTCGTTTCACTCCTCTTGCAATTGATGTCCAGAAAAAAGCTATCACTATAGTCATTCTATTACTGGACCTTTCGACAGTCGGTACTTAATGTGTCTCCCGCGTCCCTAATTCAGTTCCCATTTAGGTGTTAATACGTGTAATAAAAATAGGGTCCTGATACAAAACGTAGGCAGTACGTGAACCTTTCAGAGTAGTACGTTACTGGCATAGTAACATTGAAATTGATGAGTAGCGCAATAGCAGCTGGGATGTGTCAATTAATTTAATGTATATTATTAAGATCCAAAAAAACTAGTTCAAAATACCTATACCTTGGCATTTTGTATAAAATATAATAGAAAGTCTGAAAACGTTTTAGCTGTATGCCAAGAATGATTACCGCAGAACAACTCGAGTCCTTTTTTAAAATTAAAATTAGCCCTTATCGCTCTCATTTTGCTCCTTAACGCAGTTTTCTTTGAAGAATAATTCTCATTGTTTCGCTTACGAATACTAAACTCATACGTTTTTATTCAAAATCATTAAAAAACAAACAAACGTGTTTTTTTTTTAAGCATTTAAGCATATTTATTTTCAATGTTCAAAGTTAATTTATTGCTTGAAGTATAGTGTGTATATACACGTATAGTGTGTGTGTATAGATGTAGTTATTATTAAATAGTACAAATTATGGCATGCAATGTCCTTAATAACGACAATAATAAATAAATTTTTTTTGAGTCATCCAAGAGACTATTGGACAAGACCAAGATTAGAAGATAAGATTAGTATGGCTATTCAACGAGGTAACGTTGCCCGTCTAGGGGCACTTTACCTGCGGTCAGTGAACTGAATTCTGTTTATTATTTACAAGTAATTGTATTTTATTCTGTACATTTCAGAAATTCAATTTGGAAATAAAAGTTTTTTTTTATGATTTATTAATTTTAGCACTCTATTCTACCATAAATCACTGCTTATCTACCATGTTCGAGAGTCTGGACCTATTTGAAGGCAGTTTGAAAAAGTCCTTCCTGATAATGCTAAATTTAAGCGGATAAACCAACTCACTTCTTGTATTGCATTAATAGATTTTTTGTGTTTACTTACTCCTTTTTTTCATTCTTTGTTTTATGTCAAATTGTATTTTCTTTCATTTTAGTAAGTGATCAGGAATCTTAAATTATACGCGTGACCTTTTTTTATACTATGGTACTCGTATCTCGTAGGTTTTTCTGGTCTACGTGAACCGCGACCACCTCCAGGGAATTTCGAAGACTTGAAATATACTTATCGTAAAGACTAAGGTGATTCGCACACGGCACTCCTGCCGTGCAAAGCCAGATCGAGCGGTTGAAATATTGCACTGTTTATAGTAAGTATATTCTAAGGCCTAGCGTACAATGCAGATAATTTCGCGGTGAATAATGCGCACTAGCGTTTATAACGCCGTGCCTGGCGCTTTCCGTCACTAGTAGTCTATGCTTGGTTTTTGCTTAATCCCTGATCTGCGGTTATTTTTGCCAACTGCGGTTTTTTCCGCAAACCACGGATTTTTTGTCAAGAACCACGGTTTTTTCAGCCGATTCATCGTGGTTTTAACTACTGTGAATTTGCAAACCTGGCAGTGGGGAGCCGCGGAAATTTCTGCTATTGCGTTTTCCTGAGTCTGATTACATGTTTGACAGAAAAACGCGTAAAAGTTCACCGCACAGTAATCCACAGTGCGCACTACGCCTAATAGAGCCACTGCACTAACTACTCGTACTCGGTACTCGGTCAAGTAATGCGGTCGTATTTTTGTAAAATACAACCGTGCACCATGATATCCACAGGCTATTTCGTGTGTCCTCCTACTTAGAGTAGTTGACTGAGAGGCAAATAACATGTATAAACGGTAGTAGAAATAATTCCTTACTTTGACCACAAGTTACTCCATGATATACCTAATCAATTATTATTATTATGACTCGACCTAAAAGCTGAGATGGTTGTCATACTGCCTTCTGCGCTGTAGTTGTGGGTTCGATCCCCAAATGAACATGTTTAATAATATCTGCTGGTTGTTATAATAATGATAATATCTTTAACTCAGACAACAATAGAAAAGTTACAGATCTTAATTTATTTAATATAATAAATAAATAAATAATGCCGGACATTTCACACAGTATCATCCGGTCACAAAGTAAGCAGAGCTTGTGTTATGGGTACCACATGACTGATACCCGACCCGAGATAAATACTTGCACATCATACAAATATACAACCTATTGAGGAAACAAAGATTCTAAACTATTTATTAGGAAAGTGCACCGTACACACTTTCCTAATAAACGTCAAACGAGACGAGTGTGATGCAATCGCGGTGTATGAAGCTGGCGATGCACGGTAGAGTCACGTTGCAAATGCTTGGAGATCCCCCGAAACATGAAACCATTCGATCAAAGCTCTTGAATGTAAAACTGTATCTATGCGATTTGTGGGAACTCTCATCATAATTGTGCTGAAGCTTAAAATATTGCGGGAGTCCAACCTTTCAGCTCTCATGATGGTCCTGCTCTTCTTCTTAAGGTACTACACCACCTCCTCGGCCTTAACGACCCAGGCGATCTTTGGCTCCCTGACCCCCACTCTGCTCGCTGGAGATTTCAATGCCAAGCACACGGAGTGGGGCTCAAGAATTTTAAACCCAGTGGGCCGCCAGCTGCATAGGGACGCCAAGGCGTGTGGATACACGGAAGTCAGAGCACTGACCTCCAAAATCCGGGAGGCCAAAGAGAAGGCCTCTACACCAACGACGCACCGCCAGAAGCTAGACCACCTGCCACAGCACATCAGGCGGAAGCTGAAGCGGAAGCGAGAGCTCCGCAGAGAATGGGCCTGCTCACGCTGTCCCCGTATCAAAGCAGATCTGATCGCCCTAACCACGGAGGTATCGGACGCTGTAAAGGCTTGGCGTGGAGAGACTTGGGAGAACACCATCGACCAAGCCTCCGAACACGAGACCAAACTTTACGCCCTAAACCGAGCCCTCACGCGGACCCCCGCGCCGACGCACCACCTACTGGACCGAGACGGGGTCCGGCGTTTTGCCCCGGCAGACAGAGCGGAGATACGGAGCGGCCCACTTGGAGGAGCAGTTCTCGCCGCATCCGATCCTGCCAGACGCCCCACAGGAAGTCCATGACCACCACGACATGGTCGAAGAGGCCGTAGAGGAGTTTCTGTCGCACCCAACCCCAACACTTCGAGGGAAGTACTTCATTTCCCCCTCGGAAGTACGGAAGGCAGTCCTTCGCCTACACAGGCGAAAGGCTCCAGGCTGCGATGGGATCACCAACACGGCCCTCAGACACCTGCCCAGTAGAGGAGTGACAGCGCTGACACGAATCTTCAATGGGATCCTCAGGACCTGCCACTTTCCCAACCAGTGGAAGACCGGGAAAATCATAGTCCTACCCAAGCCAGGGAAGGACAGGCGCTACCCCGCAAGCTACCGCCCGATCACCCTACTGAGCACGCTATCCAAACTCTTCGAGCGCCTGTTTCTGTGGCGGCTAGCTCCAACCATCGAGCCCCGCCACGAACAGTACGGGTTCCGAAGCGCGCACTCCACAACGCTTCATTTGACGCGCATGCTACATCACTTGGCAGTAGAGCTCAACGCCGGGCGTAGTACCACCGCGATCTTTCTTGACATCGAGAAGGCCTTCGACCGCGTGTGGCACCCTGGCCTCCTGTTCAAGTTGATTCAGACCAGCACGTCGCCAGCCCTCATCCACACCGTAGCGTCATTCCTCTCAGAGAGGAAGTTTTACGTCTCGGTGGAAACCGCCGACTCCGGACTGCGGAACATCACCGCCGGAGTCCCACAAGGGAGATCTCCTGGGCGCACCTAACTCCGCAGACGCGGATTCAGAAAGCGCACAAACCCCATGAAGGCCACCGCTAACGCCAAGATGGCAGCGTACCGTTGCAGAACGCAACGAGACCCACTGACCCAGGGGCAGTCGCCCCTGCGAGTTGAAGCCAGGGTAATGACAAAGATGTCGAGGCCCTTACCTAAACCCCAAGATGGGAAGGTACCAAAGTAGTAGTCGGCCTTAACGTCGAAATGTACGCGCGACACGCATATTTGACGACCTCTGAGGAGCAATAGCCGGAGTGTTTTTCTATGTACATATTTACACAAAATAAAGTATATCAGTTGTACATCAGTCATGTGGTTCCCATAACACACGCTCTGTTTATTTCCAGCGTTTTTAGGGTTCCGTACCTCGAAAGGAAAAAACGGAACCCTTATAGGATCACTTTGTTGTCCGTCCGTCCGTCCGTCTGTCTGTTAAGACACCTTTTCTCAGGAACGCGTGGAGGTATCAAGCTAAAATTTATATCAAATACTCAAGTCTACTGTCCCTTAGAGCTGTGAAAAAATTAAACTTCTAAGCCAACGCAATCAAAAGATACAGCCGCTTATGCCGCAAATTTTCGACACTCGCAAGGGAATCAAACCTACAAGGTACTTCCCGTGAACTCAGAATCTTGAAATTTGGTTTGAAGCAACGTCTTATAGCACAGATAAAGGATAAATTGCGATAACCGTACATTTTTAGTTACATCATATAAAAATATTTTTAATAATTTTAAACTTTCTACCCTTTTTCTCATGAACGCGTATAGGTATTAAATAGAAATTCACATAAAATACTCAAGTCTATAATACCTTTGGGATGTAACAAAATCAAACTTCTATGTCAACGCAATCAAGAGAAACAGCAAATTAAGTCGCATATATTCAAACTCGCAACTCGCAAGGGAATCAAAACCTACAGGGTACTTCCCGTGAACTCAGAATCTTGAAATTTGGTACGAAGCAAAGTCTTATAGCACAGATAAAGGAAACATTTTTTTTTCGTTTGTTTATTACTTGCGTAGTGAGTACCTCAGCTCTAAAACATGACGAGCTCGCTTCATTCGATGCGGTTCTGACTGGAGGGCTTCCGTTTTTTCCATATGACCTCGGCCATTTGCATCACCAGGCTCCTTCCGAGGTGTCTTAGTGCAGTGCGGCGAAAAGGTCCATAGCTCTGCTCCGTCCTCTTTGTTCAAGTAACTACAGGTGGGCTGGTTGCTACAGATGCGTAGGCGTATAGTCGAGGAGCTGACAACGTGACTGGAATCGGCATTGCAGGAGGAGCGATGCGTGGCGGTGAAGTAAGGGGGGTCGCCGTCGCAAGCGCCCCATCAACGTATCATAAGAATATTAATAATAATAATAATGTTGAACATTTCACACAACATCATCTAACCTTAAAGTAAGCAGAGCAGAGCAGAGATGACTGATTTTTATTGTAAATACATAATTATTTAGAAAAATCCCCAGAGCCGAGACAAATATTTAAAAAAGAATGTACTCGTATACAAAACTATATGTATATTTTATTAGTAAGTAAGTTCTCATGTGCTATGCTCAGTTTGAGGCTGGAATTGTGGTTATATGAAACGTATAATTATAATAACAATATTAATTATTGTATTGATTTTTAATTAAATAAGTTCTATAGGCACAAAAGTAACATTAATTGAACACGACCGCATGGTAAACATCGATATTTGAACAATGGAAGTTTTAATACGCGGTGAATGCAGCTGCATTTTAATAATAGATTAACCCCTGTTCAAACATGGACCTCGCCTGTAATCTTTAGTGTACACACGAATTTAATTAATTCTGCTATGACATGAACAAAGCCACAGGGTGTCATGGAGAAGCTAAGCTTTTTATTTTTATAAAATGTGGACTTGTAATGTTCTTGCTCGATGATAATCGAGCGCAAAGAGCGAACGAGTGTCTCCGTTTCATTTTAGGTAAAAATGCTTTCGTAAGTCTGTCTGTCCGGCCGGCGTCTGTCCGCATGTTCTTCATATTCTTCTTCGCATTTCACAACCGATTCTCGTGAAATTTTGTGAGCCGGTTCTATAACTATATAGATTTGTTTGCCAATTCAGCTTTTCGTAATTTTTAAAAATGATTTGGAGGTTGAAAACGTAAAAAATGTTATATTAAAGTCTTTTCGAAAAATTTTCGCAAGGTCTACAGCTCACAGAGTCACTAGTTAGTGACTAGTAAGTAGTCTATTTTACTTCATATTTTTAACACTTAAAAAAAAGGACAAGTGTATTTCTTTGTACACCTCATAACTCCGTCATTTATAAACCTATTAGTTTTTTTTATGTGAAAGAATATTTTCCGATTTCCATAGAAATGTCATCTAAATCGGTACATTGGTATGGTTTTTAAATCAAAATAGCAAGAAAAATATGTCAAAGCATAAAACAAAAACTAAAAAGCGTAAAATGAATTAAGTAACAGACTTAAAAAAAAACATATGTGCAATTCACACGTGGTAGAAGTGAAACTTTCAAAAAACAAACGTATACAAAACACCACGGTTACTGTAATGCCTTTTCTAAAGCTTTGTACTACGCATGCGCGCACAAACATGTAATAATAAACACGTATAATGCATCCTATCTCATTTTAATCTTACGTTAAATCTTATGAATTTATGTGTCTGTCTCTTTTTACTGTCGCTTTTTCGTTTCATTGACATTCAATTCAAAACGATGGTAAAGAAGTTTTCACTTCAAAAAGGTTCATACAATGTTTTTTTATGCTAATTATGTGGTGTTGAATTGGTTTGGGATCTGACCGCTGGTTTTAAGCCCACGACCAAATAAACGAAAGGTGGCCTGTCCTGTCTGTACCTGTCTGGTAGTGCCCACTGCATTATCAGTGGTTCAGTGGATTACATGCCCGCAGTAAGACTCACTAACTTCCATCAAAAGCTGTTTATGGTTTCGCTAGTTCGCAAAGTTATGAACATTTGACTTATTAAACTTCATTAAAGTAGAGTTTCGGACTCTGCTTTGTGTACTCTGTGACACGACTTTGGACGGGCAGGTTTGACTCTGAAACGTGCATCTTGTACCTCTGTGGCCTAGTTGGTACAAAGTAAAAATAAACTTAAGTACATTTACGATGTTTACTGTACACAACTTTATTTAAGTAGGTAAGTTCGAATAACCTAGACTTCGAGTTTGGCGTCGGAGTTTAATGGCTATTATTTGTGTACTTATTGGTGGATAATATTGGATTATTTCACTTTCAAAACTTTCGTGATTTGTACTATACATTTACATTATACCATACATTTACACTTACATGTACATTTTGATAAACACAGGCTTTACTCACGTATTATTTTGTTCATGGAGGCACAGACACTGTTTCGATTCATCTAGAGAATCTTCATCAGGATGCGAACTGTGAGTACGTGAGTAAAGCCCGTGTTTATCAAAATGTATAATATTGGATTAAGTATATATTTAAATTGGCTTAACAAACATAATGATTGCTACCTTTGAACGATCGCCAGTATTATAAAAATATAAATATAGTATAAATACTGAGTAAGTTCTGTCAGCCTTTTGGTTCCCATATGTATAGAGGTCTATGACAGCTTTGATAACTTTGGGCTAGATGCCCATGTGTTATTTATTCATGTATTTTTTTGTTTGTTTTATTTTCTGTTTTGTTTGTGTATTGTTTATTTATCCTACTATAATATTATAAATGCGAAAGTTTGTATGTATGTTTGTTACTCTTTCACGAAAAAACTACTGAATGTATTTTAATGAAACTTTCAATAATATAGCTGTATAAGCTATATTATAACAGAATAACACACAGGCTATAATTTATAAAAATATTGTGTCAATTGTCCAAAATATAACGATAAGTGTCAAGTAAGTAGGAAAAACAATTTCCATCTGCGAGCTATTCTGATGTTCGCTGCAAAAACCGTTAGTATTACACGAAGTACTAATCCTGCGCAGACGAAGTTGCAGACACCAGCTAGTAATGTAGATATAATTTCATGTCCGCTAAACAGAATTGGTCCTCACGGAAGACTTGCGCGGATTGTTGACACTGCAATCCGCATATCCTGAGTTAGAGTCAATTTTGCGGCAACCATTAATTATGTTAGTATGTATATGTTTATTGTATTTTTGTCTATTCGTCAATGTGTTATTACAAATAAAAACGTATTCTATTCTATTCTACCAATAAAGTCAAAGACACAGTGGTCTTGAATTATTCCTACTTTGACTCTGATTGGTTAATACTAATCATATTTTACTAAAAAACGAATATAAAAGACATGTGAAATAGTTGACCAATATAGCTCAGCTGATCCAGATCACTACAAGAGGACAGCGTCCCCAAGGCACTAATAGCATTGGAACTGAAGATTTAAATGCTTTATGTTCTTATTGACAACCTCTGTGGTGCAGTGGGCTAAGGTCTGGCTGAGACGCAGAAGGTTGCGGGTTTGATTCCCGCCGTGAGACAAATGTTTGGATGATCTGCAAGTATTTGTCTCGGGTCTGGGTGTTTCTATGTATAATATGTATGTATTTACAAAAAAAAAAGTATATAATAATATAATAGTATATAAGTAGTAGATCAGTCATGTCACCCATAACACAAGCTCTGCTTACTTTGGGGCCAAATGATGTTGTGTGAAATGTCCGGGATTATTTATTTATTTATTTATTTTAATCTCATATTGTGTTGTCCCTTAATTTGAATAAATGCAACGTCATAACCTTTCAAATAAAAACACAATTATATATGCGTATGTTTTAAATGGTCAACTTATCGAGTTTCTGTAGTGATAGACTTAGGAGTTATTTTTGGACTCAGAATTTTTGTTATCCATATTGAAATTGTGATTGATAAGCATTTTGTATGTTAGGTTTGTGTTTTGTGGGTAAGAAAATATTTCAAACACATATCAACATTAAATATCTTGTATAACTCATTCGTCTTATCTATACAGGACATATCCGCAAGGTAAGCAGAGCTTGTATTATGGGTACCACCACGTCTGATACAAAACTTATATACTTTTTTTTGTAAATACATACACATTATACATAGAAACATCCAAAAATGAAACAAATACTTGCAGATCATACAAAAATTTGTACCGTAATGGAAATCGAACCCGCTACCTTCTACGTATCAGCCGGGCCTTAGCCCACTGCGCCACAGATTTCGTCGATATTGACAATGTTTATAAAGACCAAATTGTGAAATTACAAGGACAGTTTTTCAAATGTTTAGTTTACAAGTTATCACTACAAGGCCAGAGCCATTAACTTCACTAAAAAATAGGGTTGGTCACGTACCAAGCGTTTTTGTCTAAAATTATTAATGTCCACATTGATAGCCGTTATTTATTATGTAAACTAAGCTTTCAATATCGCAGACTTAATTCTAGAAAGAACCACACATTCCAACTTAATATAGTTCGTTAAAATTACATCTCAAACACTTATATTTGACGACCTCTGTGGCGCAGTGGACTAAGATCCGGCTGAGACGCAGAAGGTTGCGGGTTCGATTCCTACCGCGGGACAAATGTTTGTATGATCTGCAAGTATTTGTCTCGGGTTTGGGTGTTTCTATGCATAATATGTATGTATTTACAAAAAAAAAGTATATAAGTAGTGTATCAGTTATGTCGTACCCATAACACAAGCTCTGCTTACTTTGGGGCCAGATGATGCTTTGTGAAATGTCCGGGATTATTTATTTATATTAACCGTTCTATGAACTTTAATGATGGTTTGTTTTCTATGTTAGATATTTTTGACCTCTCTCTATACAAATTTAAACACGTCATCAGCGAACAGCTGCGAGCTTTTAATAACGTGTCTAATGTATGATTGATCTAATCATATCTAATGATCTTATGTATATGATCCATTTCACTATTCAGAAAGTCTACTTTGTTTTCGTATTCTTTAAGTTTTATTTAGTAGTAAAAACTTTACTGGATTGTGTAATATTTGAGGGTTTTGTTTTTAAGTTTCATTGTTCTGTTTGTTTTTTCCATTTAAATAATAAATATGTATATTTTTTTTAAATAAATATAGTAAAAAAAACATGTTGCAAATGATAATTTGATATTAATCTTCAGGCACAGGGCTCATGTTCACTCCACACTTATGTTGCGGTGACCCGAATAAACAAAAATATTAATTGTGTGTACAAACACTGCCATCATTCATAAGAGTTATGAAAACTGGAAACGAACTTAATTTTATATGCGGGTTTTCAAAATTATTTCACGGCGTCTGGAAGATACGTTGCATGACCCAAGAGCTGGCTCCTATCTGGCTCAGCGTATTAGCATTGCCATTCAACGTGGTAATGCCGCCAGCATCTTGGGAACGCTGCCCTCTGGCAGTGATCTGGATCAGTTGAGCTATCTGTAGATCGTTTTAAACCGTCCTTAGATAGCTCAACTGTTTCACGTGTATTTTATATTATTGTATATTATTTTGTACATTTCTGTATTAGGTTAATCCTGTAAAAATAAATAAAAATGTTATATTAATTTTTCAATTTTTTATTGTTGCTAAAGGATGGAAAAAATTCAAAAATTCAACGTTTAGCAGTGAGTATTTCGTAATTTTTGACATTCATATCTTATCATATCTTGGACAAAATGATGATAAACGTGATAAAAATATTAATAATAATAAATAATGGTTTTAAACAAGGCCTAAATTAGCTTTTGAGCTATTAATAAGTAGGTATATACTTTAATACTTGATCTTTCATCACGGATTTTATTAACGTCAATGTTGCTTTGCTCTTATGTAAATTAATTATAATAATGGTAATCTAAAGTAAAAAGTTCCTGTGAATATTTATTTAACGTTCTAATTATCTTATTTACTTGGGAGGTTTTTTGTTTTGTATCGCTCTTGTTAGAATGTAAGCTCTTGTGTAGAAGCGAAAGCTCAATCAAATTTGTTTAGTTTCGGTTTAGTTTAAAGTCATTTGGAATTCATCTCAGAATTAAAAACAATCGTAGCCGCTATATTGACAACCTCTGTGGTGCAGTGGGCTAAGGTCTGGCTGAGACGCAGAAGGTTGCGGGTTCGATTCCCACCGCGGGACAAATGTTTGTATGATCTGCAAGTATTTGTCTCGGGTCTAGGTGTTTCTATGTATAATATGTATGTATTTACAAAAAAAAGTATATAGTAGTATATAAGTCATACGGTACCCATAACACAAGCTCTGCTTACTTTAGGGCCAAATGATGTTGTATGAAATGTCCGGGATTATTTATTTATTTATTTATATTGATAACAGATTAAAAGTATGTAGGTTATATTAACAAGTAGGTACCTAGATATGCTTAAACCTTACTTCAAAGGATTTCAAACAATGTAATATCTGCGTCTCTACCTATTGCTCGAACACAAAGAGCCGATTATCCATAGTTCGAATGCCCATTCTAGTTGAAACTTGTCTTGGAACGCCCTCGTTCGAAGTGTGGCAAGTCTGGCCATGTACATTGTACACAAAGGAGCTAATTGTTTGCAGGAGACGGCATCAACAAACATGGCAGTGTATGCGGTGTTTGTTTTTTATTAAACGCTTTAGATCTTACGTTTAAACACAATTGTGTTACTTGTAATTTAATGTGTAGATATTTATATGTTAATAATTTCGTTTTAAAAACTGAACAGAAAACCAACTTCATTGAATTCAATTTGAGCCTTTAATAAATTTTTAGTGGAAAGTATTTGTATTTTGTATATATATAATATGGGTAGGCCGGGTAGGCCAAATGCGCAAAAACGCACCGCTCCAATGAGACAGCGAGGTATCGAAGTACACGAAAACATCATCGACGTATACTATTTTTAGATTTTCGTTGATTTTTCAGCTCGACTGATTTCGATAAAATTTAAATGGACCTGTGAAGTCCCTTTCAAACAAAAAAAAATTTCCAAATCGGTTCAGGAGTTTTTGAGTACCTAATCGGTGAGCATACATAAAAAAAAAGATTCAGGCGAATTGAAAACCTCCTTTTTTAAAGTCGGTTAAAAATGGTTATCTATCCATAAATTTTACACATTTCGGTTGAAATCCAGTAGAGTGGGGTATCTAGTATGTTTTTGTAAATATCTCGCCACATTCAAGTTGGGTCCAGCCAGTAGCGATAAATTTTCATCACATAATTAGGGTAAAGAAAGACAAATGACTCTCTTGGTTGGAACCGCTGTACGATTGTCACCCTTTAAGTTATTGTGTGCAGCCCAACTCAGATTTATTTTTAAGGCAGTGCAGTTGTTTCACGAAACGAAAGAGTATTCTATAGAAGACATACAATGTTGTTGTACCGCATGTGCGGTAAGTTTAGTGAAGTTTCTCTTGGAACATATTATAGAGACCACGAAATGAAGTTTATGACTAACTGAGTAGGAATTTGTTAGTTTACTAGGTAGGTACTGTTATTTACAGAAATAATTAATGAAAATTAATGAAGAAAATAATGGACGATCTCTGTGGCGCAGTGGGCTTAGGTCCGGCTGAGACGCAGAAGGTTGTGGGTTCGATTCCCGCCGCGGGACAAATGTTTGTATGATCTGCGAGTATTTGTCTCGGGTCTGGGTGTTTCTATGTATAATATGTATGAATTTACAAAAAAAAAAGTATATAAGTAACCTATCAGTCATGTGGTACCCATAACACAAGCTCTGCTCACTTTGGGGTCAGATGATGTTGTGTGAAATGTCCGGATTTTTTATTTATTTATTACAAAAATGTACAGTAAAATGTACAATAATCTAAAATACATGTGAAACAGTTGAGTTAAATATCTAAGGACCGTTTACAACGATACTCTTTATATGTAATAACATTAAATTAAATATTTTAAAATACCCTGACATTTATTGCATATGAAATGTATCATAGTGTATTCTACTTGTCTTTTCATTTGATACCTATATTGAGATTCAAATATTCAAAGATTCAAAGATATTTATTTGCCAGAAAACATGGGTACAGAAGATGACAAAAATATAACAATGTGAAACAACATGCTTGACCGGTTTACGGTATGCAAAGAGAGATGGCATGCAAGTTTAAAAATAATTACAATTTATCACTAAAAAATTCGTCAAGATTATAAGTCGTGAGGGAGTCGTGAAAAACTATGTAATCCGCCATTTTGTGGCGGCGGCCATCTTGAACCGATTTTCATCAAACAAAGCTAAAAATACTCCCGATTCATCTTTCAAACAAATAAACAAAATCAAAATCAGTTTATCTGTTCGGAAACTACGATGCCACAGACAAACACACACATACACGTTAAACTTATAACACACCGTCATTTTTGCGTCGGGGTTTAAAAATACAGAAACAACAAAAATAAATTGTACGGAAGAGCGAGACCCTTTAACACATACACATACATACATATATACTTAAAAGAGGATTCCACGCTCATGAAATGTATTATATATTAGGTTTTAAGAAATAAATATTTTGTATTTGTTGTAGTTGTAGGAGAATATGATCAAGCTTTTTAGATGTTAAGTACTCTCTATAAATAAATACGCCTTCAAGTATACGAGTAAGTTCCTACCAAAACATAAGAAAACTAAATAAAAACGGAATCAGATACAAAGACAACTTTGTCTTTAATAGTATACCGTAAAGACTTTGAGTATTATTTTAGTAGAGACCATCGCATTATAAAACTAAACAAGACAGCATTCAATAAAGTTAACGCGTGTGTTACGATTTGGACACACTGCCCCCGTAGTACAAATACACGCAACGATTGCAAAGTTGGATCAAATAATTACAAATACATATTTTGTAACTATGAAATAAATTATAAGAGCACTGAAAACAATGTACTTTTAGAACATTTGCCTTCTGATCATAAAGTCGTGGGTTCGAACCTGGTCGAGCATGAATAGGTTTACCTTTTAAGAAATGTATATTTCTAAAAGCGATGATGTACCTACTTGTAGATGGTCACGTATGAAAAACGTACTACTGTGCAATGCGTGGGCATGTGCCATATATGTTTAGACGTGCCTTTAGTTACCTTTTTTAGATATCTTAAAATCATGAATGAAAACAATTTATTGTACATCTTAAAACTAGTGGCTCTGTGAGCTGTAGACCTCGCAAACATTTTTCGAAATGACTGATATACTCGTATATATTTTTTTTACGTTTTCAATCTCCAAATCTTTATCCGCCATTTTGAAAATTTTCCAAAAACTGAATAGACAAAAAAAATATAGTTATAGAACCTGCTCACAAAATTTCACGAGAATCGGCTTAGAAATGGGACCTGTAGAGGATAACATCCGGAGAGACGCTGGCCGGACAGACAGACATACGAAAGCATTTTCGCCTAAGATGAAACGGAGACACTCGTTCGCGCTTCGCGTTCGCTTGGTCAACTAGCACATAAACAATTTGACAACTAAGAATACCTACAAATATACCTACAGATTATTTATGCAAATTTTTAGATTGTATCTATTTCTTTGTCATAATTTGCAATCTTTGAATTGACTCGCTAAAATGGAGAAGCTTATTAGTGATAAACTTGTAATGTAACTTTGATCAAACATCAGACTTCAACTTATATGCAATGAAAATTACAAAGTAGAAGCTATTACACCAAAACTTGCATAATAAAGATAGTGAAAACAATAACCGAGCTTACCATTTCATCTTTGTATTCTATTGCGTTTATGAGAGCTATCATTGCCCCCATTGCTGTAGTTAGACGAACTTCAACGCAGTATGTAGTCAGGTGCATACAAGGTGCTTCAAATTGCTTTATTCTAAGATGATCTGGTAAATCGGTGTTGAGTGCGTTCCACAGTTTAGCTTTTTTGTGCAGGAATGAGCTTAGGATTGGTAAGTACTGCAGGTACTTACCAATCCTAAGCTCATTCCTGTAAGTCAATTCTTTCGTATAATCAATTCTAAACTAAATAAGAGTTTTTTGTCTGATACTTCTATGTCTAGGGTTAGGAGAAATCGGAACCTACACACTAAGCATGCAAGACATTTCAAACACATCCTTATGATCACTGTTATCGAATAAAACTTTTGATTTGAACTTTTGACAAACATTAATATTATAGTCGAATATAATATTAGTATTATTATAGTCTGTAGATTTTCCTATCATGAACTACGAAGTTTATATTATGCAGCACTCATATTATGAAATTAATAATTAAAAGATCTGGATAAATACAGCTGGTATATTAAACATTCGCATCTCTGTGTACGTAGCACTGGGCTACGTATACAGAGAATAATCACGCAAAGATCACGTACTTACTCCAATTATTTTAATAAAGTATTGTTCGGGACGGACAGCGCCATCTATAGAAAAACCCTAGAAAGTTCCAGTACCTGTATCTGACAGCTTTGACAGTGGCAGTTTCACAGTGTGAGTTTTGAATAAACGTGATAAACTTAGCTTAGCTCAGAAGAAAATAAACGTATTCAATACAATTGGATTTCCACCGTTTCAGCCCTAAACAAATATTTATAGCTTGTTGATTATTTCATGCTTCATTGAACCCACGTAAAGTTAGTACATTGATTGATATTATCCTAGATTCTGAAATAAACAGTTGTGACGTAACAGGGATGCATTTAGTTTTAATAAATACGAAAATCAATATAAATACGAATGTTTTGTAACCCAAAAAAAAACTTTATTAATGAATTAGATCGTCAAAGTTTGCAGGCGACAGAAGTCGCGGGACGTTTCTCTAGTAGACAATAAAGACAATACTTCTACCATTTCTGTATTCGTAGCTGCATAGCAAAAGTACAGTGCTCTAACGACCCTCTTTGGCTCCAAGTTTTAATAGCACCGCTGCACTTTTAGGTCCTAGTTAAAGGCTAAAACGAGGTCAGAAACACAAGGCGTGTATGTAATGTAAGTTAACGAAATAATGCTCGAGTTTGGTTATGTCTCTTTAGGAATAACCAATGATTTTGGTAACTGATTGCGGGCCTATTTATGACACTCGAAAATTTTCATTTTGTCGAATACTTACCTACTACAATTTCTTGAGTAACTGTGGTTTGACAAAGTTTGCTGTTGGAAGTTGTATTTTTCTAAACGAGTTCTTTACATCTTTTCTTAGCAAAAACCCCTAACAAAGTTGACGAATGCACACTTACTTGTAACAAATACGACACTAACACGTATTCTATAAGGGTTTTCTGATTATTTGGTTTTTCGGATTTGTAGTAAAGCAGTATGTTTTTAGAGAATGATATTGTAAGTTTAGTAAAGCATCTACAACCGACCGGGACTATGTCCTCGCGTTTTATTTTATTGGATGTATGGACATATTTTATTATTATACTTACCTATTTGATTTAGATTTTGTTCATAATATCATGGCTTTTAATTTTTTGCGTGGAATCCTAAATCTATATAATAAAAAGAATGTCGTGTTAGTTACACCACATATTACTCGAGAACTGTTGGACCGATTTGGATGAAACTTAAAATGAATAATAATTAGTGACTTGGATTAGGGTATAGGCATTTTTTTATCCCTGAAAAACAACGGTAACGGGAGCGGGAGCTTGGCGGGCGAAGCCGCAGGTGGCCGCTAGCGCCTATTTATCAATATTTATCCGTAACTTTGTTATTCTCTGTAATTATTACAATATAATTTGAATAGCTGTCTTTTTTTTAATAGCGATATTAGTACTTTAATATTTTTTGTGAAGTTGCACACTTCGTTGGGCGGTTACAAATTAGCTAATATTTGTTTTAAATAAAACTAGCCTAAATTACTCCTTATAATATCAACTATTTGATAGTGAAAGTCCAGTCTAATCGGTGCAGAAGTTTCCTAGATTAGCCGGAATAAATAGACAGACAGACCAATTTGTTTTTTGTTATTGTTACCGCATATACCTACTTTCATAGGCTTTTACAAACAGACACTTACAGTTTGTTTATTTGTATAGAATACTAGCTGACCCGATAGACGTTGTCCTGTCCTAACTATGAATATTGAATTTGAATTAATATAATCCATAACTGTCAAACGACTGACAGTTATATCAAATGCCATAAAGTTACATTAAAAAAGTTTATATTGTCAAAAGCGCTAAGGTTACATTGGAAGAGTTAAAGTTTTCTTAATTTTTCTAACTTTCCACGTAACTTTCTTATTTTTTTATTCATAAGAACCTTCTTCTGACAATAACAGACACAACAAAAAAATAATTAGCGAAATCGGTCTAGCCGTTCACGCGTTATGCCGTTACAAAGGGAAATAGGGATTCATTTTTGTAAATAGATATATAAATAGATAATCAGGATATATAAAATAGATTCCTATCTCATTAATAGTAGATGCTTCAAGTGGTTTTGTCATTACACAGATATTATGATGACAAATCAGATGTGACAACAAAAACTCATGCATATACGCCACACCTGCATTTCAAATTTTCGAGCGGAATTTGTATAAGCACTTTGCGATCAAGTATCGAAAAAGGCAGTATCAGAAGCTAGTTCCCAATCCCCGCCAGCTACCAACAACAGCGTGTTTCGTGAATTTGGCAGGAGCCACGAAGCATTGTCTCTAATTAAACTGGGATCAGATGTAGCGGTAACATCGAGCTACTCGATGCCGCCATGTTTTTGGTTTCAAGCCAACAGGGCGTCTTGTTTAAATGATTCGCTTGTTAAGTTTTATGTTTTTATTCGGTACGGGAGGGCTGCGAGCAACTAATTATAGAGTTTTTGCTTTAGTCCACTAGCCTTTTCCTAGTTCGCCGCTTTTGCAAGCGTCTATTTAAAATTAATTTGAATGTTTGTTGTGCTTGGGCTATTGTATTTAGTTAGCATTTAGTTTTCGTTTTTGCTATTGAAATACTATATGCATATAATTATAAACTTTCAGAAACATTTTATCTCTATTAGTAAATAAATATAAATATGAAATACTGCCGGGCATTACACCCAGCATCATCTGGACCCAAAGTAAGGAGAGCTTGTGTTATGACTGAAATGCTACTTATTGTTACTACTAATTTATAACTAATTTATAAAAAAAACTAATTTCTACCCGTGGCTTTGCACGCGTGGTATCTACATAAAACATAAAAGTGGCCTATGTCCGTCTCCAAGATCAAATCTATCTCTTCAGCCGTTTAGCCAAAAGGTAACAAGCAAACAAATAGACATACAAAAATACATTTATAATATTAGTATGGATAAACTTATCAAAGTACTCACACGATCACAATACCACGCTTAAAGTTTCGAATATTTCTGAAATTGTATCAAAAATGCGAGTTAACAGGGAATGAAACAGAAACTCTATTTAGAAATTCAGGACCTCATTATCAAACAGCTTTGTACCAGTTTCCAATCGACTGACTGTCCAATCTCTTAGCATCTTCTCCACAGAGCCAGATCTCAATTTCACGACCGCGAATGACATTGATTAATGCACGAAGCGCAGTCAACATGTTTGTTACCGCTGGTGATGTGAGAGACAAGGGAATACTTTTTCACTTCATATTAAAACATAGTACTTGGATTACCGAGCTTTGCTCGGTTTAAAACACGGATAAAACGACGTTTTCTATAAATAAACTGAAAATGAAACTTAACTAGATCGATCGAAACCTCCTGCATTCTAAATTTCATGAAAATCGTTGGAGCCGTTTCCGAGATTCAGATTATATATACACATAATATACAATAACTGCTCGTTTAGAGGTATTAGATATTTACGCCATATTTTACGCCAGTCACTAAAGTGTTTTTTGTGTTAATAACCGACTTTAAAAAGTAGGAGGTTCTCAATCAGGTTGTATTTTTTATGTTTGTTACCTCATAACTCCGTCATCTATAGACCGATTTATTTTTTTATTTAAAAGGATGTAGGTACTTTCCGATTGGTCCTATAAAAAAAATCATCAAAATTGGATTAGTAGTTTAGTTTTTGATTCAAAATAGAAAAAATAGAAAAAAAATAAAAAATGTGTTAATGAAATTACGTATTTTGCTTTCCTGTGACTCTCTAGTGCTGTTTAAGAATTTCAAAAAATGTTAAAGTACTAAAGCGTAAAACAAAAACCAATTTCAAAAAAAGGAGAAGGTTCTCAATTTGGCTGTATTTTAATGACTCAAATATCATTAAATTAAGTCGTTTTTCTTTTTAGTTCTAAAATATTATATACTTTTGTAACTTACGTGATGGCGACCTAAAACAAAGTCATTCATCAGCCATCAGCCTATAATAATATGCCATTAGTACTTCGTTTGAGTCAGCAGTTAACTCTGGTAACGGATTTAATAAGTCACCTGAAGGCCTTCATTATGGTCCACTTTTGAAAAGCTGGGATCAACAGCTTAACGTGCTTTCCAAAGCACAAAAACTGCGTCTCACCCGTCCAAGGACCAATGGTGTTAATGATCTTCTAAACATAAATAAAAGATAATGGTTAAGCTATATAACCAAATAAGACACTGAACTACAGAACTTTAGGCTGATCGAGTTCTAGAGCAAAATAATTAAAAGTGCTAATTGGCGAGTTGCAATGCTTTTTATTCTTTCACTGAAATCTCAAAACACGCTCTTCTACTGTTTGTATATAAACACCCAAAGCTTTGATCAAATCCAACCTGCACTAAGTAATAGCATGTCGGCTCAGTTGGTAGTAGCTCTGCCTTCTGTGCTGTAGGTTGAGGGTTCGATTCTCTCCAAGAACAAACATTTGTGCCATGAATGTAGGTGTTTGTTCTGTGTCTGGGTGTTATAAAGTGTCGTAAGCAGGTCTAAAAAATAATTTAAGTATTATATCAGTCATCTGGTCGCCATAATACAAGCTATGCTTAGTTTGTGACTAGATTAGTTGTGTGAATTGTCCGATAATATTTATTTATTTTATTTTATAGCTAAACCATCACGGTCTCTCCGTCTATACGGAGGTTCGCGACGTCGATACCATAAATTTAGACAATCTTTTATGTTGTTTGTCTGTCGCAGTTTCGTGAGTTAGCACAACACATCCTGTTGTTTGAAACTCTTAGTGAATTACGCTACTTTTACGCTAAAAATACATGAAAGTTTTAATATTATGGGCATGTGTAATCAAGTGTTGGATATCGGACCAAATATTACCGCATCATGTAATAATAGAGTATGGTACTTCATACTCTATTATTGCAGGATGCGGTAGGATGGATAGGATGATAAACGAACATAATAAGTTATGTTATAGTAAAACTAATACCACACTATGTCACTCTGCCGTCAGACGGTTAACCGACACACTTGAAATTTATAAACTCTCTTGTATTAGGATTTCGTAGTTAAGGTAGTTATCAGATGGATCATGTAAAAAAGCGCTAGGACCAAGACTAGTTTCTTGCCAGTTCTTCTCGGGCTTGAGTTAGGATGAATTGGCACCTAAATTCACTTAGTATGTCAATTAACTCAATTAACTCAATTGTTAAAAAACGTGGCTCGAATAACGGAGGATCGTTGGGCCAAAAATAACACTGGCTTAGGTTTCAGAAATTAAACTTTGGCCCTGATTCCGTAATTTAGCCAAATTAACTAAAATTATTTAAAAAATCACTAAAGCACAAAAGGTCATATTTTACCAGTCTTAATTCAAGTAACACTTCATTAATTTATAAGTGGTTGTGTTAGCGTATTTTAGTCATCATGTAAAAAGGTGATTGAACTGCGGAAAATCTTAGGAAAATCAATTCAACAAAGGAATATATGTCAATTAAAAATGTGAGACTAGTTTGAACTTTGATGTAGGAAAAATATAAGTTGTATATATGAAATTCTGGCAAACCAACTGAACCACAAAGTGTCAGACATCAAAGACGTATGAATAAATAATAGTAAACATCTCGTCAATGGCAAATATCAT
The DNA here is from genome assembly GCA_948098915.1 of Lampropteryx suffumata. NCBI lineage: Eukaryota > Metazoa > Arthropoda > Insecta > Lepidoptera > Geometridae > Lampropteryx > Lampropteryx suffumata. Next base: position 9,388,115 of record OX402563.1, read on the forward strand.
ATACATATTGTAATCTATGTATTAAGTTGTTTGTTTCCCAAATCAATAAAATAAAATAAAAGTATAGTTCTTAAAAGTTAAGTTGCCTGGTAGAAACATTGCGTGACCCAAGAGTTGGCTCCTATCTGGCTCAGGGTATCAGCATTGCTATTTAACGTGTCAATGCCGCTAATGTCTTGGGAACGCTGCCCTGGCAGTGACCTGGATCAGTTGAGCTATTTATAGATCATTTTAAACGTTCCTTAGTTTCAACTGTTTTACATGTATTTTGTATTATTGTTTATTATTCTGTAATTATTTCTGTAAATAAATGTTCTTAAAAATACAAATTATTATGCAACATAATTTAAAACATTCTACTCGTAATTGTTTACGTTTACAAAAATTACGAGTACTTATCTTCTATCATTTCCACAAATTAACTTGCTTGAAGGATAGCTTCAAATATTAACTTTTCCGACACTTTATAAAACTCAGGGCCCCTGTAATCTTTCGCGATAAACTCTTTTAGTACTTTTAAGGATAATCTCCAGAGGTTTATAAATAGAGGTGGACTGATTTAATTCCCCTTTTCGTCTTCACTGCCCTGTCACTGATTGATTTGTGATAACAAATTACCTTCGTCCGATGTCATAGGAAGTGTGATAACCGCTGGTGAATTTATAAAATGAACCGTGTACATAAATTTGTACTCTAATCTTACAAGATTATAGTATATTATATATATATACTATATGTGTTATGTAATTACATATATCAAAATCAGTGCGTTCTCGGAATTAGATCAACCGTTTTTTTTTGGTTTACTGTTTAGGTGATTTTTATGTCAAACTAAATGACTTGGAGAACTTAGTCACTCGATGATTTAGATTGAAATATTATTGACTGTAATCTTCAGGCTTCATAGACAAAAGGTCTAAGTAGCCAAAGGCAGAAGTAAAAAAAATAGTTCTAATAATGTGCTTTGTATAAACAAAAATATATTAAATAAATATATAATTACTTATAGATAAAAAACACAATTCAGTTCACTGACCACAGGTAGAGTGCCCAAAAGGCTGGCAACGTTACCTCGTTAAATAGCCATACTAAGCCTTTGTCCGAGATAAGCACCAGCCCTTTGATCATTGGTCTTGTCCACCAGTCTCTTTGATAACTCTTCTGAAAAAGAAATAAAGTCATGTTTTATGGCACCTAGCGCTGTCGTTGTTACAACTTGTGTGTCCGTCTTAAATATAATTTTATCATAAAGTATTTTTTTATAGAGTGTGATCTTTTGTTGAAAGAACCTTAACTCGGCACTACATCTTGCAAACCCTTATTTATGTGAATTGAACCAGCTGTTTTAATTATCCGATCAGCCAAATCCGCTGCTCATCCAACTTTATCATGGGGAAAATTAACTTCATTGACTGTAATTTTAACCTGTAATACAGTTTTCAAGTTTTTTGCAAAGTATTATGTAGGGGCAAGATTGTAAAATAATAGAAAACTATACCTTTGGCGTCATTTGACTAATATACCTAATATACCTGATTTCAGAACTTACTATATATACGCAATTTTGATTGATATGCTAGTGAGGTAAGTAACTAACCTAGTTGACGAATTACCTTTTGATATCATTGAACTTAGATTTGTGGTTCACAGCCAGAACAAATTTATAATTACTCTTAAACAGATAAAATATAGAACTAAATTTTTAAAACAAAAAAGACTTCATTGAATAAAACTTAGCCCATAAAAAATCTCCTTTATCTTTACCCTTAGGTATGTTACTTTTATTCAAATGTTGATATTCATGTCTATAACTCCTCTTAGATACATTTATCAAATAAAAGTACAATACAACATTTTTGCTGTCGCTTTTTTTTTTAGCCTTATTTTTCAAGTTTAAATGGAACCAAATGGGAAGTATAACCAATCAAAAAAGTTTTTTTCAAATAAGTTCATAAATGAACGAAGTTCTAAGGTAACAAATATAAAAAAAACGTGTGCGTTTCGGGACGCCTGACAAAAGTGATAACTTAAACTAATCTAACTAACGCTGTGGGTTAAAGTGAAAGAGGAGGAGCCTGACTACCGCTGCCTTAAGCGTGAGAGAAAGAGAAGCCAGACAGACTGGCGCCGTAACGCGTTACGTAACTGTTAAGTAGCCTACCGAGGTGTTTACGTAAAGAGGGTATAATTTACACTGGTTTATTAGACAGTTAGCGATGCATTATACATGGTGGTCTAGAACTAGTATGTTATGCCGAGGTGGGCCGATTCTCGATGCTTTCGAGAACAACATTAAGTTTTACCACTTTTATAAGTTCAATGTTTTTCATTGAAGAAATGAGCAGCAAAGTTTGCTTCAAAACTGCACTTACTACAGATGGTAACATCCTTAAAATCAGCTGTTTATTGAACTCTGAGCGTGACCTCAAAATGAAGTATGATTTCACGCAACAACACAAACATTAAAGTTGCCAACATTGTGATGCCTCTGAGAGGAGAGACAATTTTTGTTTTTTAGTTGAGTTCAGCTGGTATTTTTAAAAGAATGTTGTTTGTTCTTCTGTCAAATGTTTCAACAACAATAAATCTGAAAAATTTGCAAATAAACAGGAATTGTTTAAGATGATGATGATGATTACATGTTCCCAACTCGTTATTAAAACAACTTGATTCGGATCTCCATAAAAAATTTAAAGCATTGGGTATCTAACCAAAATTTTCCGTAAGTAGGTAGATTACATAGGTAGGTAGATCTTCATAGAAATTCCATTAATAGTTTTATCTGTCCATCTCATTGTGCGACTCTGTGACTTCGCGCCTTTTTATCCGTATCAAAAAAAACCGACAACCAATCAGAAGAGTTCAATCCACATAATAAATAATAAATCTCGGCTAATTCCAAAAATAGTCTACCTTTGTAATAAGCCGACATTTATTATTTTTTCAGAAATAGGTTCCGTAGGTATTTTTATAATAGCTATTTTTTGTCGTTGTTCCGGTTAAGAACTTATTTATTTTATTCATTAATTTATTTATTAATCCTGTCATTGGTTTAATCTTGGTCACTCTGTGCTGCATTAATTTCTTTTGTCACTGGTTTTTTTTCTGTAAGTTGCCTTAAAAAGAGTCTAGTGATTGATGGTGACAGAACCAGAGTGGTTAAAGGATTCAGTGACCAAGAAATAAGCAGTGACATGACTACAGAATAAACTAAACAAAATAACTTCACCAAGAAACAAAGTAGTATTTACCAACATTGATTGCCATCATTGTGATAGGTTTGAATTTTCACATAAAAAATGAACCCTAAAAAATTTTCGGAAATTTCAAAGGATTTTATTTTGCTTTGAATTGATTTTTGCTCAGTGATTTGTTGTACGTCGTGCGGTGAACTTCCTAGTTCTTGTAAAGAGTTTCGTCATTCCGTTTCGAGTGGTCATCATGACGTCCTGTCGTACCCTACAGTAATGAGGAATACGACCGACGCGACGCGACACGATATGATTTTGAGTGTTGGTGCCGCGCCAAACCATGAACCATGGATTGTCACATTAAATAAATAAAATAAATAAAAATGATTTATTTTTTCACACAAAAGGTCACATAGCACATTAGCATAGGCTAATTAACGAATAGTACACATGTAATGTAGTGAGATGAGCCAGGTAAACCTGTTTTGTGTAGAACTGGTGCCTGAGATAGGTTTTAAAAAAACCTGTAATACAGGTCACCAGTGCCCCACTCCACGGATGTACGACGGACATCTAGGTACAAGTTGCCCAGGTAGACTCCTACGTTTTAAAATAATTATACGTAGATATAATAAAATCTAGTACAAAAAAAAAAAAAAAAAACCATTATGTTAGATAGGAATTACTTAATAACCTAACCTACTTAATAACTTAACCATCTATATCTAACTGATTACAGATTTGTGAATTTGTGTGAACGTGTTGAGGTGTGTGCGTGTGTGTATGGGAGGTGTGTAATTCATAGTTCATTTATTGTGAAACATAGGTATATTACAGGTTTTATTATTTGGTAAGTTCGCTATGCTACCATTTGATAAATGGTGTACAATATTTTCTAACAATGTGAGACATTTATAAAAAAAAACTAGGTAACATAATAATAATTCAATATAAACGTCACTTAGGAATATTACATAATTAAATTGATGTCATTTTATTATTTCAGATACGTTATAAAAACATTTAGCTTGTAACCAGGTCTTGAGTTCCTTAACAAATTTATTTAATGGTAATTTTTTTATATAGTCAGGTATGGAATTATATACTTTTCCGCATATTGCATAGCTACTATTTATATACGTGCTCGTCTTTGGAACTTTAGGCAATACAATTCTGTCCTGGTTTCTTGTGCTTCTATGATATACCTCACTAGCTTTAACAAACAGTTGATTGTGCTTTCTAACAAACAAAGCAGACTCCAGGATATACATAAAAGTTAGTGTGAGAATATTTAATTGTTTAAAGAGTGGTTTGCATGATTCCCAGGGCGGTATCCCGCCAATGGCCCGGCCCTTACACATTTTTTTTGTGCGATAAATGCTCTTTTTAAGCCTGTTGAGTTTCCCCAAAGAATTAAACCGTATGTGAGTACCGATGCCACATAACCATGATATGCTTGAAGTACTGTGGCTAAGGACGACGTTTTTCTCAATCTCCGCAGAGCATAAACAAATCTGTTTACTTTGGAGCATACATTGTCGACCTGCATTTTAAAATTTAAATGTTTATCTAAGACTATTCCTAGAAACGTTGTCCTATCGACCTCTGAAATGTTGATATTTCCATATGAAATATTTTCAGAGGCTGGTTTATACTTGCATAGGTTCCAAACTGTATATAATTTGTCTTTGTCAAGTTTACATTCAAGTTATTAATGTCAAGCCATTTAATTATGCATTCTATAGTATTATTTATGTCAATTATGTAATTATTAATGTCAGTGTTGCGATTAGATGTAAATATTAAAGAAAAGTCATCAACAAATAATATACAGGGCTTAGAAGTGATGTCAAGAAGATCGTTAATATATAGAAGAAAAAGAAGAGGTCCCAAGACACTTCCTTGAGGCACTCCAACTTTGTTAGGTCTGTAGGTAGAGCGAACAGATGCCAATTCATTATCGTTATTCAGATTGGTTATTTCGACACATTGTAGTCGATTGTCCAAGTACATTTTTAACCAACTAAGGGCAGGTCCACGGATACCATACATTTCTAGCTTAGTCAACAAAATATCGTGAGAGACATAGTCGAACGCCTTTGGCATATCGAAAAAAGTGTAGTGTGTATATATGTGCAAACGTTTGCCTGTATAGGATTCCAACGTGAGGTATCGACCTGCCTGTATGAGCCGCCTTCGTCAGCTAAGCGTAACAAATAGGTCTTCGGTTTCCTGGTAACTCAAAGTTTTTAACCATATCATTACAGTTTTCTTACAATCTGTTCTATTGAGTGGGTAAATGTTTAAAATATTATTTAACTTATTGTATATATAGGGACCTAAAAAACAAAAGAAGTTATGAGAGAGACTTGTGCGAAAGGCTTGAGATTGACAAACGGTAGCTCTGCGTCTGTTTTTTAACAAGTCTGGATCATAGTCTAACTGGAGGTGCTTTTGGACCACAATTTGCATCGAACCATTCTTGTGACCATTGTGAGTGACCATGTGCTTTTTTAACTCAATCATAAGTGCTTTGTATTGGATACCTAGGAGGTAGTACTTAGAAGAGGTACCTACTAATCGTGTAATGTGGTGTTTGTTATTGTCAATTTTCAAAATTGTATTTAGCTTAGCAGACAATTTGAACTCACGCAAAACTAGGTAACGCACATAGAAACATTGTTGACAAAATAAAAAGGGTTGTCAATTTTATTTCTTGAATGTTTTTGTATGGAAATCTGAAAATATTAATTCTTAGGATTTGTACCCCCACAACTGTTAATTTTAATGGTCGGAATCTCCTCGTTCAGGCTTAAAATACTAGTTCCTGAATTCCCTGTATGTTGCGCAACCACGTCTACCTACATAGGTTTAGGTAGGTAGGTCCATACATACATAACAGTAACGAAGCGTTTTCCTCTTCCATAAGAAGTTATCACTTCAAAAAAGGAAGTACAAAGAAAAATAGTCTGTTTTGGATATTCAGAGATATCAATTAGTTAGCAAAACTTGCTAGTGTATAATTATCAGATAATCAAACATCATTATCATCATCATCATAGATACTTCAGTCTCTAAGTAGGTAATAGTCCTACGTATACATTTCCTTATCCAAATACTGAGCATGACGCCCACTTGTGCCCACTCACCGGAAGCTATTACTCACAACGAAAGTTTCTCACACGTTAAGTTACCGCGGTATAGTCAAAGTAACCAACTAAAAGGACCGGTGGGCCTTACTTCAAGAGTCAGAACCTCTTGACGTGAACAAGTGAACCCATTTCAAAGGGTCACTAAGCAAGGAAATGTCAGAAGCACGCATCAATATAACCAGAGATGAATAAGTTTTTACTAAGGTGGACATGGTGCAGGCTTGTGATAGATGTGTCGCAGTTGTGCGGTATTCTACATAACTTGTTTATAAGGATGGATATAGTATGAAATCAATTCCTAAGATCTAAATTTGCGTGTCATCTTTTTTTTTTAATTTAACTTCACAATTCGCCAGAAATATACGCTACTTTGTAGTGAGTTGAAACTGACATATTTCAGTAAAAAAATTGTTCTGAATCTTTGGGTTCAAAAACAAATACAATAATACTTCGTCTATTCTACAACCAAGCGGTTTCTAAACTAATATTATAAAGAGGAAAGATTTTATTGTTTGTAAGTTTGTAAAATTATTTGGAATGGATAACTCGAAAACGACTTAAACGATTAAAAAAATCTTTCATGGAAAGCTACGTCATTCCGTAACATGAGCTATTTTTGTAATTTATAAAGATACTGTACTTCCCAGGTGGTGATCACCATTTAAATTTAAATTTTATCGAAATTGGTCGAGCAATTTTTTAAATATCAACAAAAATCTAAAAATTGTATACACGATCATATTTCCATTGCGTGCAATGCAAAGCAGTGCGTTTAGTTGGCCTACCCATATTATATAGGTATCAACAAAATATATCTACTTTCCACTAAACATTTCAAAATAAGATAATTTATGGTCTCAAATTGTATCCAATGAAGTCGGTTTTCTTTTTAGTTATTAAAACGTAATTATGAAATTTAATAAAACTGGCAATAATAATGCCATTTCTACTTGTTATCGTTCTATGTAATTATGTTGGGTTATGTTGAGTTTGTTTGCTCACGGCAACTCACTGAGATGTTAACTCGTTAGTTAAACTTGTGTATTAATCAGGGTATTAGATTAGCGCTCTTTGAAGTCAACCTAAATTTGACCTAGGTACTTCTAAAATGAATAGTCAGAGGATAAAGGGAATATAATTTGCTTATGCGGCTTGTGGGAACGAAATGCCCAATAGTTTTGTGAGAGGGAACATGGACTAAATAATATTATTACATCGTTATTAATTATATTTTTACAGTTATGTAATGAATCTATAATATATTATAGATTCATTACTTACGTGAAGCAAAAACTTTTTACCCCTTTTTATGAAAATTGCGATGACGGAGGAGTATGAAATTTCGCACACTTTTAGTTTAGATAGAGGAGTGCAGAATGCTAATATTTTTTTTAGATTATGCATAAAAAATACATAAATTATTAATTTAATTATGGTTGCAGCATGGTATGGTTCGTCCAGTGGGCGACCACTAGTAATATAAAATACAAGGAAAACAGTTGAGCTCTCTATGGAACGCAAAATAGGACCTATAGATAGCTCTAATGATCCACACTACAGCCGGAGAGCAGCGTCCGAATGATGCTTGCAGCATTGCCGCTTTAAATGGCCATACTAATACGCTGTGCCAGATAGGAGCCAGCTCTTGGCTCACGCGATGTTTCTACCAGAAGCCCTGTGATAATTATGTAAAGGGTTCATATTTCCCTCTAGCCCCGGGGATGGTCTCCAAAAGGCTTAATGAACAAACACGTATGTATATTGTGAATTTAATTAATTCAATACAGCTTACTACTTACGTATAACTTAAGTATTACTATTTTATTTACAGCATTTATACACACGTAACGCGAACTTTTATTGACCGACCGAAGCGAGTGTCTCCGTTTCAGCTTAGGCAAAAATGCTTTCGTTTGTCCGGCGTCTGTCCAGATGTTCTTCTCTACAGGTCGCATTTCTCAACCGTTTCTCGTGAAATTTTGTAGTCAGGTTCTGTAAGTAGGTTCTGTAATATAGATTTTTTTTCGTCGATTCAGTTTTTGGAAATTTAAAAAAATGGCGTAGTTATGGGGGTTGAAAACGTAAAAAAAGTAATGTTTCAGTCATTTCGACTAATGGTCACGAGGTCTACAGCCATTAGCATATATTAATGAGGGACAAGAGTTTGTATATTTTTTTATCTGAACAGATTTGTAGTTATCGAAAACGATAATTATTAGAACCTACTGCGCTCTCAACTATCTTCTGCCGTTGAGTGTTGTACGTAGGTCCTATCTATCAGTATGTCCTGTATATGTATGTATAGAGCTTGATTTGATAAAAGGAAGTAAAGGCCGCACACTTTGCCACTCCGTGTGTTAGACTTAACATCTTGGGTTCTTGCGATGTATGAGGCCTGTATGATGTATGATCCTGGTCTGGCCTGGTGGATCGTATGATGTATTTAATAAGGTTTAACTTCTGCGTCAATTTAAGTACCCTTTACAAAACTCGTGTTTTAAATGTCTTAGAAGTAATTGTTTGCGTGTAATGTATGCTTATTTTTTTGTGTTCCTGGTAATTACAATCTTTTTTAGGAATCTCATTCAGGCTAACTTTTGGGCTCTTAATTTTAAGAGCTTCCGTCTTCTTTTTTCTTTTGTCCTTGAGACAGTACATCAATTAAGTAACCGGAGATTTACTATTTTATTTTTCGTAAATGGCATGTCTCAAAATAATGTCAATTTTGCCAATGTCAAGTGTTTAAATTGTATAAAGTATGACGTCACAAGGTCGTAATCTTTTCGTTCGTAATATGTTTTTATATTATATAAAGCTGACCCATTCGCGAATTCGTCCGCGCGTTTTAAAAAGAAAAAAAGTATATCTAATTGTAAATATAAACCTTTCTCGACACACAAAAAAAATCATCAAAATCGGTCCAGCCGTTTAGGAGTTTAATTAAAAACACACGCACAGAAGATTTAAAATATAAAGACTAGCAGACCCGGCAAACGTTGTTTTGCCATATAAATTATTTCTAGTGAATATTATTAGTCTAGGGAAATAACAAATATTTATGATGGTAGAAGGGTGAAAATTTGCGGTTGTATGTATTTTTTAATGCCATCATTCATTCATTCATTCATTCATATCAGCCCCTAGAAGTCCACTGCTGAACATAGGCCTCCCTAATAGATTTCCAGGAAGAACGATTTTGAGCCCTCTCCATCCACCGATTTCCCGCGATCTTTCATGAGTCCATCGGGTCGGGGGTCGTCCTACGCTTCGTTGTTGGGATTGGTAGCTGGACCTCTGCCGGAGATTCTTCGCACCTCCTGTTTTAATGCCAAATCATAAAAAAATAATCCAAAAAAGTCCAATAATTAAAAATCAAAATTTGGGGTGGACAACACTTACCACTAAGTGGTATGAAAAATAGTTTACGTCCTACTCTCAGACCTTCTCAATATACACACAATTTTTTATAAGAATCGGTCAAGCCCTTTCGGAGGAGTTTTGTTACAAATTCTGTGACAAGAATTTTATATCACAAAGAAACACAAAACTTTTATTATTTTATTCACACCCGAGTCATCTTTAGCTTTATTTGAATAAAATCACCAAAATTAAAAATAAAACAAGAAATAATTCGAGAAAATTATATATTATAAGTACACAATGTTTTATAGCAATTTATTTATCCTTTCATGTTTATAAATACTAATACGTTTTGAGTGACAAGATATCAGTCTAATGTTGTTATGTTGTCTAATGCTGTAAAAATGTTATGCATGACTCAATTTATGTCATTGAAATACTTATTATGAATGTTTTATTGTACATTACTGACTTCGCTATGAATTTTTCTTCGTTCTAGGGAAAGTGGCCTTTTTATTTTTCCAGTTATTTAAACCTCTCTAGCGAATATCATTTAGATCCATTCAGCCGTTTAGGTGTAAGTAACATACAAACATTTGAATATCCAAACATCTACACAAATTTCTAGGATAGGGTTATTGTATATTATCCTGTACATTTCTGTTAACTTTGATCATTTTCTATATAATTTAGACCTGGAATAATATATAGGCTACTATAGATAATTGATTCAGGCGTGACTTTACGGAAATAGATTACAAAACATTTAATAAATGGACAAATATTTAGTACTATTCCGCCAATCTATTCCCAAAGAGTTAGACACGATGCAGACGCATGCACCTCCCTCCCACCCGCAATTGAAAAGCCATGCAAAGCGTTAGTAAAAGGCAATGTTTAGTTATGATTGGCGGGATAGTACTAAATATTTGTCCATCTATTTAATGTTTTATATAGGCTACTTATTATTTTCGTACTACACGGGCGAAGCGCTAGTTATGAATAAGGGGGGAAATAAATTGAAACGTCTTATATTTCTAAAAGTAGCAAGTGATATTTTTCTTAAGTCATGAGAGCTTAATCCATTACGGGCCCATTTTTTTCTCCCGAAATAGATACGTGGTCCAATGCACCACAATGTGGGCTGGGTGAGATAACTATGATAAATGACCGCTATGACGTGGCCCGACCGACTGTATCGATTGTTTAGATAAAAGTACACTTCATAAATCATATTCGAGACGCGAGGTGCTTGATTAATATCCTACGGTCGAAGTTGGCGAGTCTAGATTTTTAAAGTTGAATTATATTTTTAGAGCCAGACTTTTAGGGTTCGGAAACCTTTATGGTTTCGCCATGTCCGTCTGTCCATCTTGAACAGATTTTGATACAGATATTCATTTGCGTTGAAGTCATGATTTTTAATAAAGTCCTGTCCCGAAAAACCCTTGCTGTGTGTTGCTGCTGTGATAAAAAAAAAAAAGTTTTTATATCCGAACTTGTGATGTTGTTGTTGGCTGGTTTGAAAAGAAAAACAAAATTATTTGTTATTTCTATGACAAATCCCTACTTCATTACTTAGTTTAAAACAAGTCGCTTCCCGCTGTCTGTCTGTCCCTATGTATGCTTAGATCTTCAAAACTACGCAACGGATTTTGATGCGGTTTTTTTTTATAGATAGAGTGATTCAAGAGGAAGGTTTATATGTAAAATACATACATCATATAGTAGAGAAACACTGATAATTTTAGAGGTTAGCGTATATGGGTTCAACGTATTAGAACTACTGAGCTACAGCAACGCGTGGCCGGGTCAGCTAGTATATTATAAATGCGAAAGTAACTCTGTCTGTCTGTCACGTTTTCACGCCTAAGCCGCTGAACCGATTTTGATGAATTTTGGTATAGAGATAGATGGGACCTTGGAAAAGGACATGGGCTACTTTTTATGTAAGTACAACGCGCGCGAAGCCGCGGGCAGCACCTAGTATTCTATAAATTTTTATGAACTAATTATGTCAAAGTCAAAAGATACTTTATTCAATACAGACACAAGGATCACTTTGAAACGTCTTACATACTAGGTGAATTTAGGTGCCAATTCCTCCTAACCCAAGCTCGAGAAAAATCGGCTAGAAACTCGTCCTGGTCCTAGTGCTTTTTTGCATGGTCTTATAACTACCTTAACTACGAAAAACGAATACAAGAGAGTTTATACATTTCAAATGTGTTGTTTAACTGTCTGAGGACAGAGCGACATGAAGCCATGCATTCCTATGTCAATAAGTGATTATTCTTGGCCGTCGCGAAACATATATTGTGCTATTATATTATTTATTTTTAATGGTTGTTTTTTTTTTTTTGCGGCGGGAATAAACATCAACTTTCCTTCTCATAATCACATAATTCATAGCACTTAGGACCACAGAGCACAATACTTCTAGCAGACACTCCTGTCTTGTTACCTCTATGCTTTAAAATGTTAGAATTTAGAATTTATTTATTTCAGAATAACAGAAAACTTACAGTGTTCACCAAAACGCTAGATTTAATTAGAAAATAAAAACATAAAAATATTCTTAAATTATTACAAAAAATAATAACACACACACACCCACACACACACACACACACACATATACAGACACACACATTTTTGTTTAAAAGTTTACATTAGTAATCATTAAATGTATCTATCATGTAATTTAATGTTTCGCCTTATCACACTCAAACACTCGGGTGAGTGTGATAAGGAAATTTCAATGTTATAACCAGAGTGAGCTTCGTGTTCCACGAAGCCCTTGGAACATAATACACCTGATCTATACACATCCCAGCGAAACATTAAATTACATTTCAGATACATTTAATGACTACTAACATCAAATGTATTCTGCTTACATAATTTTACTTTTTAAATGTAAACTTTTAACCTTATAACAAAGTTGTTAATTTGGAATTGATTAGGGAAGGGCGCTACTGGCTACGCTGCGCTACAGTTTTTTAATTCATAATTCATAATTCATTTATTGTGGAACATTGAGACATTTATAAAAAAAAACTGGGTAACATAAATATAATTCAATATAAACGTCACTTAGGAATATTACTTAATTAAATTTATGTCATTTTATTAATTCAGATACGTTATAAAAACATTTAGCTTGTAACCAGGTCTTGAGTTCCTTAATAAATTTATTTAATGGTAATTTTTATATATAGTCAGGTATGGAATTATATACTTTTCCGCATATTGCATAGCTACTATTTATATACATACTCGTCTTTGGAACTTTAGGCAATACAATTCTGTCCTGGTTTCTTGTGCTTCTATGATATACCTCACTAGCTTTAACAAACAGTTGATTGTGCTTTCTAACAAACAAAGCAGACTCTAGGATATACATACATAGGGGGCAGCTAGTATTGAAATAAATATATATTGCCGGACATTATTTATTTATTTACACAACATCACGCATAATCCCAAAAGTAAGCAGAGCTTGTGATATGGGTACAACGTGATTGATACGAGTATATCACTAATAAGTACTTTTTTTTAATAGATACATATTATATATAATAACACCCAGACCTGAGAAAGATACTTGCAGATCATACAAACATTTGACTTGCAGCGGGAATCGAACCCGCATCCTTCGATGTTTCAGTCGTTTCTTGGCCTACTACGCTAGATAGGTCTTAAAATTTGATTAAAAGGTAGACCCCAAGTTTATCTTAAACATCTATCTAAGGCTTATGAAAGAATGGGCTCAGAACCTACTTGTTCCTTTGAGATTCGCACCTTGTGCCCACTCGTCCCCTCAAATGTTTCAGGTTCCCACTGGTCTCCTGATCTTTATTTATTTTTAAAATCATTTATATTTCCCATTCATCCTACTAATTTCGATGTTTCCTTTCGGCTCCAGTGGTTGTGGTATAGTCGCGCACTAAAATTAAAAATTAAAAAATATAGTAAAGGTCGATATCATGTTTATTTCAAATAGTTATCTATTAACAGATTTTTGTAAATAGTTTCAAAAAATAAGTTTCAGTGACAATCAGTCTTCTGGAAAACAAACGTTCCTTTTTTTTTGTAATTTTTAAATTTACCCTATCTATAGATTCACAGTCACATTTACAAACATGAAACCAAATACATTTTGATAAACACGAGCTTTACTCACATATTATATTGTCGATGGAGGCAACGACACTGTTTCGATTCATCTAAAGAATCTTCATCAGGGTGAGTTTGATCCGCGGTCCGCTCGTTGCCGCTCGGATTCACGGTTGCCCCCAACAGTGTCGTTGCCCCCATCGATAAATTAATACGTGAGTAAAGCCCGTGCTTATCACAATGTCTAATACAACTCACGATTGTTTTGAAAGAAACCAAATATCAACAATAAAAAAACATTCCTATCTTTCTATAGTTAGGAATAGCCATAACAATATTCACATAGCTACAAAGGCTTAGATCCATTATGTTTCATCCCAGATCCCAGATGACCACTACTCACGTGTTACATCTGAATTAAAACTGGCATGTATCGTGGTACTCGATGTGTTCCATAGACTGAAACCCTCATATCATAGGAAATTGAAAATAAATTCCTATAAGCTTTCAATTACCTCAATCGGGAATATTGAGTTTCCGTAGACGTGGATTTACATCGCGCGTATCCGTAGTGAATGTAACATAAAAACGAGGAAAGACTGGAATATTGTCAATTTTTACTGTTAGGTACATGCTTTAGATATATAAACATTCTTTGTTATTTGCAATTCTTGTAATCCCTAGCTTAATTATAGAGCTATAGGTTTTATCAAATAGATTATGAAACATTTTAATTAGCACCAGTTTGGTTCATAATATACAAAAACCAAATCTTCTATATCCATAAAATAGCTTAACCTGACTGACTGACTGATACATCATCGCCGAGTCCATACCGCTGAAGATAGAAAGCTGAAACTTGGAAGGTAGCTTCCTGTTATAGCAGAACTACCCACTAAAGCGGGATTTTTTGAAATTAAACCCTTATGAGGGTGAAAAATGGTGAAAACTAATGTATGAAACTTTTTAATGCGTGGTGCGATGTGCTTGAAACAAAATGCAAAATAAATGGACACGTGTTTCAAGATTTTTCAAAATAACTCTTACAACCCTATAAAATGGGGCGTTAAAGTTTATATGGAAACTTTTTAACGGGTGATTTGATTTCTTAGAAATTCGGTAAGGATACTTAAAATGGATAAATGGAAACGTGTTTCATAAAGAGGGTTACAAACGGGTGAAAACAAATTTATGAAATTTTAACGCGTGGTGCGATTTGCTTGAAACTTGGTATGAATAATATTATAATATATACTCGATGGTTTCTAGTACAAACGCACGGGCGAAGTCGCGAAGGTTCCAGCTAGAAAAATATATAAATATAAATACATAGGTTTTATGCCAATGTGGTTATGTGATAGACGGTAATACCCTGTCCTACCCTCCTACTAATATAATATATGCGAATGTTTGTGTATATAGAAGACCTCTGTGGCGCAGTGGAATCCGACTCCAAGATTCGACTGAGACACAGAAGGTTCGCACCTTCTGTGTCGATTCCCGTCGCGGGACAAACGTTTGTGTGATCTGCAAGTATTTGTATCAAGTCTGGATATTTCTATGTAAAATATGTATGTATTTACAAAAAAAAGGTATGGAAGTATCAGTCATGCGGTACTTTGGGGCCAGATGAAGATGTATGAAATGTCTGGCATTATGTATTGATTAACTTAATTATATGTTTGACTTATTAACACAATAATGACTGAACCGATGTGAATGTTGATTGATGTAGATGTAAACCTAAATTTACTTATGCCTTCATGCGTTAATTTCTATTGCACAATATGGTGCGAAATGTCGCGGTATATATTGGGTACATCCGTTTGTGTCGACGCGCGTCACTAATATTACAATTACTATCTACTACGTTTTAAGAAAAACTATTTATCGAAATTAAATGTCGTTAGAATCTCCATGAACAAAGCTAACCCGTTTTAGAAATATAACCTTTTTATTCATTTTAAGTTCAAAATAGGGCAAGCAATTTTTCTCCTAGCTGGCCGGCCCAATTGTCGCGCGGCACGGATAGGGCCGATTGGTTTTTGTTTCTCTTTTACGCAAACTATAACTGATAAATTAAACAAATTTCTTTCAACTACCAATCTAGGTAGATTGGTGATAACATATATTACTCAAACTAAAAATATGAAGAATCAAAGTTTTACAATGGTACAAAATGCGCGCCAATTGTTTTTTTTTTCAAGTCGGTTTTATTCAGCCGATTTTTATTATCAGCCAGTATCTTTTTGATCGAATGCAAACATTTTATATTGAACTTAATGGGAGATATTAAACCTCTGTGGTAAATTTATATCTAAATAAAAAGTATAAAACAGTGCAATATTGAGATTTCATATAACATTACTGCACTGCTTTGGTTCTAGGCAAAAAATACGTCCTTTATGATCGGTTTTGTAGTGATTAATGATAACATTACTACGTAGTTGAAAGAAAACAAATTAAATGTCTGATACGTATTTATTTACGTATCTAAATAATATTTATAACGGCGAGCAGCTTTAATAAAAACAAAAAAAGAATCTCGAGTCTACAATGAACCAGCGCCGCGAAGAAGAAACACAACCTGAATATTGTATCAGTAAAATTGAATATTCACAAATAAACAATCTCGTATAAAATTAAAACTGTCGCCTTTCAAAATCGACTCTCTCCAAGTTATTTGATACCGCAATTTACTACAAGCTAATAAAAATTTCAAAACGTTTGACAGCTCTGAACGCTACTTGGAAGTATTTTATTGATGAATAAACATAAAATATATCAGTTATCGAGCTAAATATTTATTAAACTCGTGAAAATTTAATCGTCTATAGACGCTGCGTAGACACGTTTATATTCGTTGTTATTTGAAATGAAATATCGATATTAAATTTCTCTAGCTGACCCGGCCACGCGTTGCTCAGTAGTTCTAATACGTTAAACCAATATAAGCTAACCTCTAAAATTATCAGTGTTTCTCTACTATATTATGCACGTATTATACATATAAACCTTCCTCTTGAATCACTCTATCTATTAAAAAGCGCATCAAAATCCGTTGTGTAGTTTTAAAGATCTGAGCATACATAGGGACAGACAGACAGCGGGAAGCGACTTTGTTTCATACTTAGACGACCTCTGTAGCGCAGTGGGCTAAGGTCCGGCTGAGACGCAGAAGGTTGCGGGTTCGATTCCCGCCGCGGGACAAATGTTTGTATGGTCTGCAAGTACGAGTATTTGTCACGGGTGTTACTATATATAATATGTATGTATTAACAAAAAAAAAGTATATAAGTAGTATTTCAGTCATGTGGTACCCATAACACAAGCTCTGCTTACATTGGGGTCAGATGATGCTGTGTGAAATGTCCGAGATTACTTATTTATATTTATATTATTTAAAAAAAAAAAAAAACTATGTAGCGATTTCAAATAACTAGGTACTAATATAAACGTGTCTACGTTATTTGAAATGAAATATCGATATTATATTTAATTTAAATAACTACTAATATAACAGTCAACATTAACAGACTGTATAATCCTTGAAACATTACGAATCTCTGTTATGAAAAGTTAGCCAACAAATTGTACCTACGGGTATTTTATAAATAGATCTGTATAAGACATGGTTATATCTTAGGATCTTAGGTCTTGGGTCAAAACCGATAGGTGCCTATACTCGAATGAAGAGTTACAGCCAGTTAGCTCAGGTCGGGCCATAAATGTCGAATCACCGTGATATAAGATCGACAAACGACTTCAGTACTCGATTTACCAAGAACAAAGAAAAGGCTCCCAGGATCCTACATTTCTTTTGTGGGGCGACGACAGTTGGCAGTCTATTACGGCCCCATTCATTCGGTCAAATGAGCCGCTTAATTTATCGTTCATTCATTACAATTATTCAATTTTGAATGGAGCTGAGCTCTCAATTTGAAATGGTTTTTCGTTTTCTTGTTTGGCAGTGACTATATTTTAAGAAGAGAAATGATAGATGATTTTAGAAATGAAATTTTAAGGATAAAGTTAACCTGGCCCTTTGGCATAGTTGGTAGTAGCTCTACCTTCTGCGCTGTCTGTTGTAGGTTCGAATACCTGCCTAAGAAGTATGTTATAAACAAATATCTGGCTTCAGATACTGTGTGAAATGCCGGACACACAGTATCTGGCCCCAAAGTATGCCGAGCTTGTGTTATGGGTACCACATGACTGATATACTACTTATATACTTTATTTTTATAAATACATACTTACATATTATTCATAGATATACCCGAACCCGAGACAGATCATACAAACATTTGTCTCGCGGCGGGAATTGAACCCGCAATCTTCTGAGTCTCAGCCGGACCTTGGCTCACTGCACCACAGAGATAAATAACATCTTTTGTGTTTAAAAATATGTCAATATTTTATCCATAGTACCAGCTATGCTTAGTTTAGGGCTATTATGTGATGGTGAACACAAATGTTGTATATATTTATTTATTTAATATTATGTATCCTTTTTATAATTTTGTTGTATTTATTTTAGTAACTCAGATTTTAAATATTCATTTACAAAAGAATTTCTTTCTTAATAGCCAAGTGGCTTATATACTCTAGCTAGATTAAAGCTTGCTTTTCGAAACGTTCACACTAAGTTTAAAAGCAGAGACTTTAGTGCTAGATTTATTAAATCTTTTACTAAAAGGCTTGGTTAACGTAATGGGTATTAGCTGAGTAAACGACGAGACTATACTTTATGATTTTAATAAACAAGTTTAGTAAGTAGTCATAATTTAGTCATATTTAAAATAGTTTAAGTATATTTCTCTAAACCTAAGTTTTGAATGAGAGAACGACCAGTTTACAGAAACGAATAAAAAAATATGTAATAAGATTTTCCTCCAGATACATTTAGTTTTATTAAATAACTAGCTGTCGCGTTTGCGACGTTTTCGTTCGTTTTTTTTTGAAACGTGCGGCCGAAGCACGTTTAAAAAAAAACTATTTGTAAATTTAAACAATTTTTGAATCCATTTACACACACAAAAACAAATACATACACAAAAAACATCAAAATCGATCCAGCCGTTTAAGAGGAGTTTAATTACAAACACACACACAGTAGATTTATATATTAAAAGATAATTCTCGATATATGTCATCTAGCCAACTCATCTTTGGTTGATTTTTTTCAGAATAAAATGTTCAACGGCTTTTGAGGGAGTTTGGCCCCGAGGCGGACTAAACCTTGTGGAGCGTATCAGGTATTGTTTTCCAGACAGCCTCTTCGCTTAAGAAAACAAAAAATTGGTGAAGTTTTTTAGTAGCTTATTTACGAAAGTTTTGATTTTATGTCCATAGGAAGGAGCGCGGTGGCTTGCCACCGCGCTACCGCGTGGTGGTGGTCGAGCCACCCACGCGTGTGCTTCGCCGGTCTACCATTATCATTCAGTTAGATTATATAGTATTATTAGATTTGTAAGGAAAAACAATGATAGCACAATGTACAGAACCGCAATATGACGAGCATGACGACACAGACTTCACCACACAGATTGTTCTGCGGTGCGCAAAGAAGGCAGCATCGATACTGTAAGGGGATCTGGTTCGTTAGTCAGGCTTAGTTGTTCCGAGATGGTGGTGGACCGGATCGAGATGGGACTGCCACCCACCGCTTTGTGAATAATCCCGGAATGCTCCATCGTGCCGGATGAGAGGGCCTGGTGGCCATTCCTGGGAGTGTTCGGGCGTCTCCAGTCGAGTGCCTCAAATGTGCATAGGCCGGTTGTTTACCAATCGCATTCGAGGACTGGACCCTCGAATGTTTAAGAGATGCACTTGAAACGAGAAGACGTGCGTCCGTTGTAATCACGAGTTATTATTCAGCAATTATAGGTAGGTAGAGAATACGGTAGTCAGGCGAAGCACTGGATAGCCGGCCCAGAGATACACAACAGGCCTATGCGCATTTGAGGGACTAGACTGGAGATGCCCGAACCTCCCAGGAATGGCCACCGGGCCCCTCTCATCCGGCACGATGGAGCATTCCGGGAATTTTCACAAAGTGGTGGGGAAGCCATTCATGAATGGCTAACTCACTTCTTTGGCCACCAACAACCTATGGTCGGCCAGCGGAGAACCGTCCTGTTCCCGCTGCCCTCCAAGTCCAGCTTCCTTGCGAACTAGCGATGTTGTGATCTCATAAACGCCCTAGCAAAAACCAGAACAAGAACTGCTCAGACCCGTCACTACCACGGTGGCTGCACGAGACATCAATCCGATACACGACATCGTTGCTTCACGAACAGGTTTTGTCCAGTGAGTGGTGACAAACCGTGGCCCAAGCCTACTAGCAGAAGAGTTGCTACCCGTTTGACATTATCACGTTTAGGGTCAGAATATGTTATAATAAGAATATGCTCCTAAGGACACGGACAACTTCGATACTCAATTGAAATGGTGGCTATGTTTATCGCAGAAGCAGGTGCGAAAAGCGATAAATTCGAGTAAATATTAACGTTATTATTGGGTTTAGCTGCACAGTGTTTACGATTTCGCCCCAGTTAACTATAGACGTTCAAAAATTTTCTTTTTAGCTGCACTTGTACAAGTAGATTGTGTGGTTGTAAACCGGCTGTGGTTTATGAAGCGCAAAGAGCTTCCGTACGTGATAGTAAACATTTTATTTTGTATGGCCTGTGCTATTATTAGACTATTGATGACTAGCGCAACTGTTGTAGATACCGTAAGCTGGTACATATACTTCATTATCATCATCATCCGAAGCCCGATTGCACTTAAAGGAAGGCCTATATAAATAAGTTACCCCCTATTTATATAGGCCCCCTAACCGATAAATTGAAAACAAAAACATTATTTTTTCCCAGAAATTGTTCACTTACTTAACTTAGGGCAATCATGGTCTTTTTCATCGTAAATAACACCACTGCAATCCCATAGCAGGAATAGGTCGATTAACCAATATCTTTGTATACTTACCTAGTACAAAATGTTATGATCATTAATGAAACAAGAAATTTTGCAATTTTTAACAAATTGTTGATCCATATCCACATCAATATCCATATTCGTTACTCATATTACAAATTCTAAAATGTCTTTGTTTGTTACAAGTACCCTTACACGACTAAACGGCTGATCGGATCGTATTGAAATTTGGTACGGATATACAATTAATTTTAGGGTTTGATATTTGTTAATTTTTATGTAGGTACAACGCGTGAGAAACCGCGGGCATTCGCTAATAAAATAAGTAGTTATTAAAATTATCGATATGATATGTTTATTTTGGGACTTAAATAAAACAGAACACCAAACAGAAATAAGTTTCTGCGTTTAAAACTTTGTGATACAAAGAAGTTTAGTAAGTATAAAAAATACCTAGTACTTACCTCAAAAGTTTTTATTATCTTGCCATATTTTCGGGAATGCTTTGTAATATTTTACTATTCAAAGTATATCGTGAAAATTGTAATACTTAGTAATTCTAAACGAGACAATTACCAGTTTAAAGTTTGGCTCGCTATATTTTTATTTAGCATTTGCTAGTTTTGTTTTCATGACAGTTTAAAAGTACTTCTTCTTATCGTGTCAGTAGTTATTTCTAACCAGTGTGGTGTAAGGATTAAAGTGCGCCTCAGAGGCTCCATTCGTGCTCTTAGGTAAGCCTTAATGTAAGCTCTCGACCTTGTACAGGTACTTACAGGTATGGTTAAAAATCCCACTAATCTATTGCCGTCTCAAGATATTCGTTGATATTTGAATGAGAAGGACGAGGACAAGATGGGTTTCAGCAAAATAGTGATCTTCATATAATCAATGCTAGGAATAGACACAAATTATACATCCCTAGGTTTCGACTGGAACAAGTAAACAAGTCCTTTATGGGGAACACGGTGCGCTTCTATAATAAACTTCCTGAAAATGCTACTAAACTACCTATTACGAAATTTAAATATATAAGGCATATATAAAAGGTTGTCTTTTGAAGAAAACATATACACTAACACTATTATACATTAACACTACACCATTATATATTAACATTTTAGACACACTTGAAATGTATAAACTCTCTTGTATTAGTATTTCGCAGTTAAGGTAGTTATAAGATGGATCAAGTAAAGAAGCGCTAGGACCAAGACGAGTTTCTTGCCAGTTCTTCTCAGGCTTGGGTTAGGATGAATTGGCACCAAAATTCATCTAGTATGTATGACGTTTCAAAGTGATCCTTGTGATTGTATCGAATAAGGTATCTTTTGACTTGACTTTGACTTTGATAGATAAATAATTGCATACAAATTGACTATAAACAAACATAAAAACTTGACACTCGCAAAATTGACATTATTATGTCACATGCCATAAACAAAGAAGAAGAAGAAGCAATTATATGTCGAAAAGAGGAAAACATTACGAGGCTCTGTAAGACAATATTACAGTATTGAATAAAGTATCTTTTGACTTGACTTTGGACAGACTACGTTATCGAGCTTTTAAAAATATTATATACATTTTCTCAAGTTCTTTCCATAGAACCATTTAAAGTACGCGTACGAAAGAAGTAGTTAAGCCACATAGTAATAATATTACAGTATTGAATAAAGTATCTTTTGACTTGACTTTGGACAGACTACGTTATCGAGCTTTTAAAAATATTATATACATTTTCTCAAGTTCTTTCTATAGAACCATTTAAAGTACGCGTACGAAAGAAGTAGTTAAGCCACATAGTACGGCACTAGGGCGCAGTTAAGAGTTCCCAGTTATGAGCTCCAAACAGCTGTGCGAAATTCTCACATTCGCTAAGAAATATAACGCTTCTTATTAGTCCACGTATTGCTTGGATTTTCTTACGTTCTGCCAATAAGCAGGTAGTAAATGTATGAGTGCGGCGCACGTGAGTAAAATGTAATAGTGCTTTGTAAGTTAATATTGTGCAAATTGTACAATGTCGCTGATATACACCTTCTCTGTGAGTCATTTTAACTATGTTGAGAAATTTATGGAAACCTAAATGAAAATCGTTTTGTAGAACTTATGTTTAGAACAATAAGTGTGTATCTTACCTTATACAAGACTAGCTGTTGCTCGCTACTTCGTCCGCATTTTTTTTATGCGGTTAAAAAGTTTTCATACAAACATTCACACCCCATTTTACTCCTTTATGAGGGTTATTTAAAAAAATCCTGTAACACGTGTCCATTTATTTTGAATTTTAATTATTCAAATCAAGTTTCAAACAAATCGCACCACGCGTTAAAAAGTTTCATACATTCGTTTTCACCCCTTTTGACCCTCTTAGGGATTGAATTTTAAAAACCCCGCCTTAGTAGGTGATTTTGCTATAAGGAAGCTACTTTCGAAATTTCAGCTTTCTAGCTTCAGCGGTTTTGGCTCGGCGATGATGAATCAGTTTGTCAGTCAGTCAGGTTAAGCTCTTTTATAGGTATAGATGAGGAGCAGATCCCAAAAAGATCCCAGAATCCTTAGGGACGCTGCTCTCTCGCAGAAATCTGAATCAGTTGAGCTATCCACAGATCGTTTTAAACGGTCCTTAGACCTCAACTGCTTCACATGTATTCTTGTACATTTCTGCAACTAAAAACTTGTAATATCCTTATCTTTAATTTTACCTGTATCGTATCGCATATAAAAGGCAAAACATGCTTTAAAAAACAAAACCTGCGATCGTTCACCTATATAAATAAATAATAATAAATAAATATTGGTGGAAAATTGACACAACACCACCTAGCCCCAAATTAAGATTAGCTAGTATTATGGTGACCAGATGACTGATAGAATACTTACATATTTTTAAATAATTAATTGTGATAATTCACAAAACGCAGACACAGAACAGACATCTATGTTCATCACACAAATGTTTATCCTGGGAGGGAATCGAACCCTCGAGCTATCGCGCAGAAGGCAGAGCTACTGCCACCTGAGCTGACGGGTATAGGAATATATATAACCATCACGTATTTCTATCGCTAAAGTTATATTGTTTGTATCGCTTATACTAAGCTAAACATGCAGCTAAGCTAGCGAGAGCCCGAACTTCAGCCAGACAACTTGGTTCATTATTGTGGACTAAACTGGGCGTGTTTAATGCTCTCAAGTACACCGCACTGTTCGGTCACTGCACTGTCTTATAGCTCTCTCACGAGATTGGCTGGTAATGAATGTTTAGTTGATGATAGAGTATTGGTAGTGTAGTGGTAGCACTCTAACCTTAAGTGGTTTTCTCCGCTGAGGTTCTTTTTAAGACAATGGGAGAGGGAGTACATTTTTCTAAAACAAGAAATGGCAAGATGATTAATTTGTTGTCCGGTCATATACTTTTACCGTTTTAGGACACATCCGACAGATTTCACATTCGTCTGATTATTTATTTCTTCCGCATTCGTCAGATTTTTTCAACCGCTGACGATTTTATTCATGATTCCTCATGCGACAGATTTCGTGTTTGTCATAAAGAAATTAATCAGATCGACGCCAGTTGGTTAGGTTATGTTAGAGTATAGAAAACAACGCGTAAGACGAGCGATCAAAGCGAGCGGGCCGCCGCAGCGGCCGCTGAAGCGCCAGAAAAATATAGTTCGTATATCTAGACACATAACTCTGGCGAATGTGTCTTCATTATTTTTCCTTATTCGTCATCAATGACCAAACTGAACATAAATTAAAATATTTAAGATTTTTGGCGTCTGTGGAATCTGGCGGATGTCAAATCAAAACACCTGGGAGTTAAATTGAAAGTCGAATAATGTATTAATCCATTTCGACCTCCATGTTGAACCCCAACTATTGACTGACGTTGGCTTTAGCGGAATCACGTATTCAGTAGGTATACTGAAATATTTACAGTCATTATTCGGGTTACTCCTTTGGATCACCTTGATATCCGGCTCAAAGAAAGCGAGTCTTATAATACAATCACAGAATAGTGTAGTTGTGAATGCAGTAGAGACACAAGCTATGAAACAAGCATAAAAAAGGTTTTTTTTTTAACCTTACCATACTCTTACTTTTAATTTACTTTAATATACTATCCTTTATTTATGTTTTTTTTTATATAAAACTTATAACTTCCGTGGTGCAGTGTGCCAAAGCCCGCCTGAGACGCAGAAGGTTGCGGGTTCGATTCACGCCGCGGGGCAAAATTTTGTATGATCTTCAAGTATTTGTCTTGGATCTGGGTGTTTTTATATGTATATACAAAAAAAAGTTTATTAGTATATCAATCATGTTGAACCCATAACACTAGCTGTTAACATAGGGGCTAGATGATGAGAATGTGAAATATCCGGAATTGTTTATATTTATATATTCATAAATTTAAAAACTAAAATGTACAGAATAATATACAATTACTCATATATAATAAATAATAGTTAAAAAACTAAAAAACACTTATATAGAATACGAATATAGAAAACCAAACTAAAAAATTGAAAATAAATTTTGATAAATCTAAGTAAGAAATAAATGTTTTATTTAAAAAAAAGCGTGGGTGCTTTTTAAGATATTATGAAATGATAATCCTTCTTCTCATATCTGTCAATGAAATATTTATAACTATTGACACCATGCGCATTTATTTACATTTATTGAAATGTATTTTCTATTTTTTAGTTTGGTTTTTTATATAAAGCGTGTTTTTTAGTTTTTTAAACTATTATTTATTTTCTATTTTTTTAGTTTTAGGATAATCGTATGTTATTTTTTTTTTTTTTTAATTATTACATTGTTTTTTAGTTTTTTAAACTATTATTTATTTTATATTTTTTTAGTTTTAGGATAATCGTATTTTTTTTTTTTTTTCAAATTATTGCATTGTCATGTCTTTGACAGGTGTGCAAAATTTGTATGAAATCTGGCCGTTTAAGGTGGGTCAAAATCGCGTCCTAAGGAGTCTGTTACAAACATACAAACATACATACAAGTGAAGATAAAGCGTATAAAAACCAAAATTCAGTTCATTGACCGCAGGTAAAATGCCCAAAAGGCTGGCAACCTTACTTCGTTGAATTATTTATTTATAACTTTATTCTTTCTGTGATAGAATAGGATATCCGGAGGGTTGCCAACTATCAGATGAGTGAATATACCCTTATAGGCTGAATTCCTAGATTGCGAATTAAAATTATATATACTATGGTATAGTATGTTTATTAAAATAAATATTTTTTACGTGTATAAATACTTATTAAATCACAGAAAATATATTGTTTTTAACAATTTTCTTACCTATGATTTGATGAAACATTTATTTGAACAAAATAATATTTCTCAAAGTAAAACGTTATAAATGCTGGTTTAAAAGATAACAGGATCAGGTAGGGCAAGTGAAGGATTAGCAGAAAAGCCGATCTGACTCGGGCTTTGACAACAACTGAGAAAATATCGAGGCGAAGAAAAATAAGTTGTCTTCGCTAAGCTAAATAGCGGTTAGAGCGTTATTGATTTATTGAAGACGATAAGCTGATATTTTAAGAAAAAAATACACTTTTGCTTTTAACAATTTGTATTATATGTATATATCCTTACTAATATTATAAACGCGAAAGTTTGTATGTATGTTTGTTACTCTTTTACGCAAAAGACTGAATGGATTTGAAAACTTTACAATAATATAGCTTATATAACCGCCCCGGCTTCGCACGGGTGCAATACTTTTGCTGATACTAAATATACTACAGAATGTCTAATGTGATTTGATACCTTGTAACGCCCCCTCCACCTACTACTACTACTCGATGCACCTAACTTTTTTTCACCTTCTCTACTAATTAAAAGTACCTAAAATTAAACCCAAATAACTAAATGGTATTATATAATAATAATTTAAATCCCTAACACACTTTGATCTATTATTAATTTGGCCAACGATTCGTCTAGTGTTTGTGATTAAAATCCTACGTTGTGTTTGGAATATACCTAGTAACTCTGATTCTTTAAGATAATTATGTTGATATATGTATATAAAATATTATAAACTTTATTATTATCATCCTCTATAATGAAGAATATCTTTGATTTGCCTACGCTGTGGCTCGATATTAAGGTTAATAATTATATTAATTATTGTCCTTTAGTGATATTACAAAAATGCGTAAATAAATAAGTATTATATCCAATCTGGAATTACTGTGAAACCTTATAATAACGGCTAAGTTATTTCAATATTTTAATTCGATATTAGTTCTTGTCATGAATTGTTACTTTGTATAATATCAAGCTCCGCACGCGTGATATCCACTCAAACAGCAGCCTAAATGATTCCCCAAAGTCGATCTATCTTTTTATCAAAATCCATCAAAATCAGTTCAGCCACGAAACGTATCAGATGGACAGACATAGTCACTTTCTCGTTAATATAATATAGATAATAGTTTCGGTAGTTTCAATAGTTAAGCAAGGAAAACATTCATGTTCTATATTAATACTTCCTAATAGCAGCTTATGTCATTCTAGTCCTACATTGATATATTTTATTGCGGCTTAGATCACCAGCTCCTCCTCGCTAGCGATAGTAGGTTTCTTTCCATGTGACCTGGACAGCCTTCCTCCGCTATGGACAATTTCATGTCCCAAGGGAACTCTAACTTTAATTTTGACAACAAACAAAACAGTTACTTCAGTAATTAGCATGTCTGTCATAGTTCAGCAAAGGGGTATCAGAGGGCTTAATCTTTTATCAAAATGTCCATTGTAGTAGGTCGGTCCAACACATTCAAGGGCATTTACTTTACTTTTGTCTGCAAGCAACTCACATACCATCCATCCACTGGGTAACCTTCTAGTATCGCATCTTAGAATGCAACTGGATACATAGAAGAGCCCTGCCTAACTCCTATCCTACTAGGCGAAGTTCCCTAATCCTACAACACAAGAATTTTACCCTACTCGACCCTAATACAGACTATTATCTAATACAATATGTTGTGATTTTATTTGTTAGGTCCGTAGAGTAAAGAAGATTGATAACGTGTGATAGATATACCAATTATATGAATAGTTTAACCTTAATTTCATGAATAATATCAAATTTGGATAGCTTAATTCTGAGCCTTGAGAGATATTTCTCTATACTATTACTAGGTAAAAGTCTGAATTAGATAAAATTATATCAACAGTAATATTCATACTGACTCTTCGTCGATAGCAGCTTTAGTCTTTCCATAGATTCAAGCAAGCTAGAAGGACTTTTGCCTCAAGAGTTTGATAGAACTTATCTAATATGATTATTAATAAATCAATAGTAGGACTCATCCATAAGATCTCCATTAAATATGTACTACAATGTACAAAAAATGAACATTTGAATTTAAGGTGTAAGAGATCATTATTCCATTTCATAAGAATTTATAATTGCTTCCAACTAGACATTTATTATTTAGTGCAATGTTTCAGCTAAATCATTAGTAAATAATTGGTATTACTATTTCATTGGATAATTGAGTTTATAAGTTTAATAACTTTTAGTCAATGATAGTTTCCCCACTGATTTGCGCACCGATTTAGTTACAGTTAAACTACGTAATCCTACGAAAACCATAAATAGATTTATACTACTGTATAGGTATGAATAATAGTAATTCGACAACCTAGGCAAACTGGTCAAATTGTGTTGTGTACCTGATGTCCTACCTATCCTAATCTGATGTGTGAATCAGGAATACTGGAAGCAAGCTTCGTACATTTAATTGTGTATGTATTAATTACCGACCGGATAAACTATTACATAACTCACACAATAAAATTATTACAGAAACAACGCACGACAAGACACCATGTAATTGTAGGAAACCATGAGAGAAAATCTACCGAAAACGTTCAGCTCGAACAGCCTCACGCGTCCTCATCTCTAGAATGACAAAATCCGCCATCTTCTTTTTCATCTT
The DNA here is from genome assembly GCA_948098915.1 of Lampropteryx suffumata. Lineage (NCBI taxonomy): Eukaryota > Metazoa > Arthropoda > Insecta > Lepidoptera > Geometridae > Lampropteryx > Lampropteryx suffumata. The sequence goes on from OX402563.1 coordinate 9,416,867, forward strand.
TTTTTTCTCTTTTCTTTCCATTTTCAAACACATTCGAAATTTTGATTCTATTTCAATTTACGTCCCAACCTCCGTGGTATAGCTAAATAACCTCTTTACTAAATCAAGCCCTAAATTAATTAAAATTTCAATTTATTCCCATCTTTATGTAGTTATTTCATGATATCGTTAACATAAATATATTATATCGTTAACATAAATAGATTTTAATTTATCTATTCTAGTTTTAATATTGTTTTTATATAGCTATTTAATTGTTTACCCTTTCGAATTCAACCTCCTTAGAGATCTTCTCGTCCCAAATCATTCTATCAATAATATATTAATAGAAGGATAGATTATTCTATCTTATAGAATCAAATTCTATTTAATCTTACTAATTCAAATCCAGTATTATTTATTATTATACTCTATGAGTCGTAAGATATTTCTAAACCATAGTCTATAAACTTAGTATTAATTACTTTTTGCTAGTTTTCTCTCACGGACCTTGATAATTACATACATCTGCCATAATCCGTCTATGGTATAGTTTGTTATGACAGATGCTTTGTTTATTTACATTGTAATGAATTACGCACTATTTTATTCAATAATTAAAGATCTGAGATAGAATTGCTGGTAAATCTGTTCTGATAAGAATGACCCATGTATGCCTACGTGATATTAATAAGGTTTGTACCCAAGCATACCATAATAATTGTGAATTATAACGGAATGACCTTCTGTTCCGTTACAACCTCTAACATTATTAGTGTTTCTCTACTATTTTATGCATGTAATATACATAAAAACCTTCCTCTTGAATCAATATATCTATTAAAAAAACGGCATCAAAATCCGTTGCGTAGTTTTAAAGATCTAAGCATACATAGGGACAGACAGACAGTGGGAAGCGTCTTTGTTTTATATTATGTAGTGATTGTGTGAATTGTCTAAAATATAACGATAAGTGTCAAATAAGTAGGAAAAAAATCTGCCATCTGCAAGCTATTCTGGCGTGCGCTGCAAAAACCGTTAGAATTACTCGAAGTACTAATCCTGCGCAGACAAAGTCGCGGGCACCAGCTAGTGTGTTATATATATTGACTAGTGGCTCTGTGAGCTGTAGACCTCGCGAACATTTTTAGTAATGACTGAAATATAACTTTTATTACGTTTTCAACCCACATATCTCCGCCATTTTGACAAATTACCAAAAACTGAATTGACAATAAAAATCTATATAGTTATAGAACCTGCTCACAAAATTTCACGAGTATCGGTTGAGAAATGCGACCTGTAGAGGAGAACATCCGGACAGACGCCGGACATACGTAAGCATTTTCGCCTAAGCTGAAACGGAGACACTTGCTTCATTGCGTTGGTCTAATAAGATATTAAGCTTATACCTAAAAACCCTATATTTGGTTGTGGGAGACCTTTACCACTGGGTAAAGGTCTCCCACAACCATCTCTATACTTCGTTGATAGTCAAACAAGGTTATGTTGCGGCAGTCATCCTTTTCCAATTCATTTGACGACGCATAGCATTTAACTGCCATCTGAAGGTGTTACGCTTACGCAACAATCATGACAAAAGTTACCAACAAAACCACTCTTCTCATGACTGTCTTTGGTACAATATTGCTGCAAAGTTACGTAAGAAACAAAATTAAAAGGAAACCTCATTTACTCCGGCAATGACAATGAGTTTATTTGCCCAACAAAAACTAATAAAGGAGACATTTCGTTTCGGACATGCTTGGAGTTGGCAACTACCTATGAAGGAACTTATACTACTGTTTCGTGTATTTGGTTGATTGAAATTGTATCGGGGAAACACTTTTATGACGTCTTCCATAGTATTGGTACCTAAGCCATCGCTTACATAAACTGTTCGTTATTTTGTAACAAATGGTAGATACCAAAGTCGGGTTTGCATCAAAAAAAAAAGGTTGTCTGTAAAGTCGGTTGACGCACGATAATTTTACGTTATAACGTCATAAGAAAACATTGATGAAAAATTACATACTTTTAACCTATTAAGATGCTTCACAAGCCAAATTTTTGGGCCGAACGTGCCTCTATATCGCTTGTTCGGCGCTCTCGCTTGTACGGTCGGCTCAGGCAGAACGTGACAATTTTTCGTAAGTGCACCCGGCGTTCATCGATTTATAAGACGTTATCACGTCAAAAATTGCATAATACATATAATGCAATTTTTGACGTGATACATAACAAGAATAATACACGAATGAGCGCTTTTAATTTGCCAGTTGCTCAGAAAGCACTCAAGATAAATTGTTTTGTTCATAAAACACTGATAATAAATAAGCAATTTCTCACTAGTAATTCGCATAAAACTAATGGTTCGAAAACGTGACAACTGAAGCGAAAACTTGCGATAAAAGTAATCAAAGTGTCGTTAAAATTATTTTAGTACGCCATAATTCCGGGAACAATCCTCGCAGAGCACCTATAGAACCCAAATGTAATGACTTATTAAAAATAGTGTTATATCATTGAGACCATTGAGCCCTTCATCGAGAAAATATGTCAAAGTTAAATGAATAAAAATCATAATTGTTTAAAATAAAATTAATAAAAAAATGCAAGGGATTACTGGAACGAATCAATATACTTAATATTACTCGAACCCTTCAACATTTCTATGCATAGCAATTGTGTTAGCTGAGCGCTGAAGTTTAATTCGTAAACAGTCATAAATCCACGTATCGTATCGAAGATCGGAGCGAACGTCAAATATTTGTTTCGTTTTTTCGCTGTGGCGAAACAGTTTTCAAATTTATGACACTCGACTCTTCTAGTGCCCTGGCCCAAGGGGCTTAACCTGAAATGGACGCGGCCGCCGACGAGGAAAATATATTTCCAAGTTTACTGGTCCATAAATAACTGTAGAGTGACAGGGCGATGATAAACTCCTGGCCCGGAGTTCATCTCACGTCGCTTACTGAATATTGAGCGAATGTTAATAAGCCTGTTGTAATTTTTTTACTCAAATTACTGTCCATTGTTTATATTTTCTTTAGTTGATTAAAGCTAATTACACTAGGTACGTATACATCATTGTAAAGTTTTATACCATGGTATATTTTATACAAATTGATTCAGGATTTGCTTTCAGATTGCATACAAAGATAAAGTAAAACAATTTTGGCGCGAACGAAGTCTATTGTTCTGTTACAAAAAGCTCATGTTATTATTTCGAAATATCAGTTCATTGGAAAAGAGTGGTATCTTGTTACCGAAATAACGAGAATCTACGTGTTCCGAACCTGATATTGATAAGATAATAATTAATTTTTATACGCAAGTAGCTTTATTTTGTGCTATTTAATAACATAACATGCGTAGGTTTTCGGTAGTGACTGCCTAACACCGATGTATTTTAGAAAATACGAGTAATAATACTACTTTGATCTTCATCAAAGAAGTGGGCATGGATATTTTATGGGCTGTATTTCATACTAGCTTCTGCACACGGCTTCGCACGCATAGTACCTACATACATAAAAAGTAGCCTATGTCCATTCCTAAGATACAATCTATATCCATACCAAATTGGATTAATGCAAAAAAAAAGTTCTGTTGATCCGATCGCTACCAAACTTCACAGGATCACAGGCCAATATGAAGATTTCCTAAAAATGTCATCGAAATCGGTCAAGCCGTGTCTGAGTCTATATTGTACATATATACATGGACACATCGCCTTTTATAGATAGAAGATTTCAATTTATTTAGTGGATTACTGTTATCACTATCACATATACGAGTATCACTACTAGCTGCTGCCCGCGGCTTCGCATGCGTGGTACTTATATAGAAAGTAGCTTATGTTCTTCTCCAAGGTCCCACGTATCTCTATACCAAAATTCATAAAGATCCGTTTAGCCGTGAAAACGTAATAAACAGACAGAGACACATTCGCATTTATAATATACTAGCTGTACGCTCGCAGCTTCGCCTGCGTTGAAGATTTTTCCCGGGATAAAAAGTAGCCTATGTTACCCAGGGATAGTGAAGCTTTCCAACAATAAATTATTTTTTCAAATTGGTCCAGTATTTTCGGAGCTTATTCAATACAAACAAACAAACAATCAAATCTTTCCTCTTTATAATATTAGTATAGATATAGATTAACGCCGTCCCCATAGTAGGACAGTGACGCATATAGAAGTAGTACCAGTTACTTAAAAATCGTACAATTAATCCGCAAACTTTACCTAACTATAATAAAACAGTTTTCCAAACAGGTAGTGAACCGAACAATGTTTCTTAAAAGTTCCCAATCCGAGCAGTTCTTTAAGTTTGTTTTTATTCAGCGGACCGGATGTATTTTGCAGCTTTCCAAAGAAATGGTATAGTAGCTCAAATGTAGTAGCACAATACGTGGCAAATTCGTGAAGCACACGGGACAATAAAAAAAGCAATCTCATATCCTTGGCATGGTTTGTCTGATTTATAGTTCCCAGGCACTTGCGTCTTAAGCTGTAAGTCACTCGTACATTCAAGAATACATTTAAAAACTATCAATTATTCACTCATTCCTGTTTGGCGTGATAACGTCTTATAAATCGATGAACGCCGGCTGCTCGCAAGAAAGAGTTTCACGTTCCGCCTGAGCCGAGCGTGCAAGCGAGAGCGCGGAACAAGCGATAGAGAAGCACGATCGGATGTTTTTTTATAACTTTATCACGTAAAATGATCGTTCGTAAATCGACTTTACAGACCAAGTTTTATTTTATATGTTTGCAAAGTTCAACAAGAAATTGGTTGCCATGTCCATCTGTCAGTCTGACTGTCAGTATGTCTGTCTACTTCTAATATAACAAGAGCTCTAGCTTGCACACTATTAGTTTTATTTTAATACAAATTATGGTACGTATTAGTGGCCCCTAGAAAGTAATAGTGACAGGCAGTGGCCTCGGTAATCTCGTATTTCTGTATGAACGTCCGAGCTTCAGAGTAAAAATCCTTGGTTTGTTCAGAGTGATTTTCAGCGAAGTATGAGTAGTCGTGGTCTTCAAACTGATACAATAGTATATGGTTTGATTGAAATTCAGCCCAGTAGGAATCTAGAATTTCTAACCTTTTCTTGACGTGATGTGGAGTCTTCCTTTCGGCTCCATCCTTCTTAAAGTTGCGAAGGAGTTTTTCTATCTCCTCCTTTAGTTGGTTCTGAGTCGATAAAGTATCTTCAATGTTCCTCATGTTGTAAGCGTTGAATCGTAGATAGTTGTGAAAATGCGTGGTTTTGTATTATACTCTACAGTATATGCGCCTTCTCAATTCAACTGGTGAGACCCGCTTGTGGGAGGCCAGTCAAACCGAATCGCTACCGAAAAGCAAATACAAACCACTGTTTTTCAGTTGATGTGAAGATTAATTCACAGATAGTTTGTGGTTGTAGTTGTAATTATTGTAGAATCCATCGCGCAGGCAGTTTATTCACAGACTGGTATCGCGCGAAAGGTTCAACGTAAAAAAAAACAAAGATGTAGGGTTCGTAATTCCCTACGTCCTATAATGTTGTAAGTAGATAATTGTAGTAAAAGTAAATTGTTAAAAGTGCACTGTTTATTCGTTACGTTATGAGTTGTGTTTGTGAGACAACGCTGTGACGTGTTCTCGGTTTGATGGTAGTTGACAACTGACTTGAATTGGCCAGAAAGCCACGCCACAGCGTAAAATGCTGACCTGCGAAAGCATGTACAAATATTGTATGGTTTGCATAAACCGTACAGTAATAAATACAAAAAAAACATTTGGTTTGGAAATTCAAAATGGAGTATCTTTTTCTTTACTGTGTGCATTGTGTAGCTTATCATTTAAAAGATCTTTCAAAGATATTAGGAGGTTTCTTAACTGATATTTCTGTATGTTCGTTTGATAAATATTAAGCTTTGGAGTCGCCATTTTCGATAGAGCTTTTCAAAAATATAATGTAACATACATTCTGAAATTATGAGGAAAATTATCAAGCCTTTGGCTTTACTAGATTATGAAAAAAGCCAGAATTGAATACCTTACTAAAATCATGAAAGCTCCTTACTAAATTATTTTATTTTGCTGACTGGTTATCCAGTTGAATTGAATTGGATTGGGATCTGACAACCAGTCATTCTCCTCGTTACTGACGATACCTTTACTGTGCCTGGTCACATACGCTTGTCCTATTTATTATTATTTTATATGCATTGATGTGATTGGGTTAAAATAGGTAGCTCAACATTTTGCTGGGTTTTAAGACTGTTTAATATGGATAGGATCGCGCCATGGCATTTCGTATCTTATTAAATTGACATAAATCCCCCGTCTTAACTTAATTAACTTAAATTAAATTTATTTAATAACATTTTCACTTAAAATACTTTGATTGCACACATTTGAATGGAATATTCATATAAAAAAAGTGTGCGTCTAGGGACGCCCGACAGAAGTGATAACATAAACTAATCTAACTAGCGCTGTGGATTAGAGTGAGAGAGAAGGAGCCTGCCTACCGCTGCCGTATGCTTGAGAGAAAGGGACGACAGACTGGCGCTGTAACGCGTTACGTAACGAAGTGGTTTACCCTCCCATAAGAAGTTATCACTTCAAAAATGTTTATTAGTTAGATACTAATATATTTCTTTTAAAATTTTTAAAAGATAATCTACGAAAACATTTTACACTATGGCAATTTCCTGGAAATCTGCACTAAATACTGTTCAAGCTAGTTCTTTTGTCTCAACACTCTTTGTTTACCTTACAATAGAAATAAAATAATACAAAAAGGTCTGAAATTCACTAACAACCTATGCCGAGCAAGTTTTAATTGTGTGTGAATAGGCACTGAAATACATAGTAACTGGTTAATATTCTGTGCCTCGGGCTAACTTGGGATTCGGTTTCTGAAAAACCAGGATTGAAGCGATTCAATTATCAACAATGGTACCTAATTCAATGATACCTAGGGTTCTATGAGTGTCTATCAACGAGACTAGTAGATACTCAAAGTCAAAGTATATTATTTAGACGTCCTCTGTGCCGCAGTGAGCCAAGGTCTGGCTGAGACAGAAGGTGGCGTGCTCGATTCCTGCCGCGGGGCAAATGTTTGTATGATTTGTATGATCTTTAAATATTTGTCTCGGGTCTGGGTATTGATATGTATAATATGTATGTATTTACAAAAAAAAGAAAATAATAGTATATAAGTGGTATATGAGTCATGTGGTACCCATAACACAAGCTCTGCTTACTTTTGGGCCAGATGATGCTGTGTGAAATTTCTGCGATTATTTATTTATTTATTATTATTTATTATTGCATTATTAAATGTTTAAAAATCTATCTATATAGATGAATCTATACAGATGTTAGAATCTGTATAGATCCAATGTAATCTACCCTTTGGGCGATCAATTATTTATAGCTTACAATATTACAAAAAGAACAGAAATATAATAATTTACAATCATAAAATAATATGGAAGAAAGAAATGTTGAATGTTTATGAACTGTGCTGTACTCCCCTTAAGAGGGTTGCGCAATTTAAGTACCTTGGGCACTTGGTAACCCACCACCTAAACAGAACGCAGAGCATTGAAAGTCAGGACTAATATGCTGGCCCGCAGATTCGCACGATGCACAGACGCAGTTAAAATAACTCTGTTTAAGGCGTACTGTACATCCATGTTCACGGCGAATCTGTGGTTTCAACATACCAAAAAGGCTCTCAATGCTCTGCGAGTTCAATATAATAATGCTTTCAGAACGCTGTTGCGGCTTCCGCGCTTCTACAGTGCGTCAGGTATGTTCGCCAATGCACGAACAGACACGTTTGACGCTATCTGGCTGAAAAAGACTGCCTCACTGCTCAGTCAAGTGCGTGGGAGCAGCAACAGCATTCTGAAAGTTATTGCAAACAATTAATACTTATGTCATACTAATAATAACTAAAATGGAAACCAAGAAAAAATAAAACGCTGCAATTGGTACAAAAAAAACGAGAACTTGAATTGAGATTTAAATTCAAGCCTTTATTCTACTAATTGTATAAATGTCATACAATATAATATATTATATTATATTATATTGTACAAAAAAGTTACAGACAAAAAGAAAATGTTCCTACAAGGTAGAGACACACACGATCCACTTAATATATTATTTTAATTAATTTATATAACACCACCTTGTATAGACATTTGATTTCGCATGACAACCAATGATAAAACCCTATCTGTGTTGATGAAACCTTAGAATTAAATGACAAGGGAATTTTGAAATCAGATTTTTGTTTTTTTTTATTAAATATTCCGATTTTGGGCGACTTCAAGCACGCAACGCACGCTTGTTTCGTCGTATATCGTCGTTAATAATGTTTCATTAATAAATGTTTAAATCCTTAGATCGCAGGAGAGACATAATTTTTTTTTCCAATTGTTGTTCTCCGCCTGCCTCAGGTTATTTAAAGTAAGTAAACCGCCACTCAGATAAATAGCGCTGACCCCGTTAAGATCCTGCTCTTATTATGTAGAACTAATGGAAAACCCATGACTTCTTTTTCAAAACTTTCATTAGTTATACTAACATTTAGAGAAACACAGGCTTTTACTCACGTATTTTTATGTCGCTGAAAGCACCGACACTGTTTTGATTCATCAAAAAAAAATTCATCAGGTTGAATACGATCAACAGTGTCGGTGTTTTTATCGAATAATAAAAAAAAAAACCAAGTTCTCAAAATTCCCTTGACTTTGTTCGCTTATGAACTTTGACATCTGCCGGGCGATTATGAAATTCTGATACTTTATCAAAACTTTGATTATGAATCGTTTTCAGTTTACTATTGATGAATTGGTATTTCGGAAAGTTGATGTTGATTATCATACACGCTGTCATATGAATAGACCTCAGACCAAATAAATATAAAGACGATGGGCCGCAGTCAACTAAAAAAAAAGCTCTTAACAGTGCATTCGTGTGTTAATACCCGCACCAACGAACACACATACACCGAAATCGAGCTCCTTAGTCTTAGTTCCTTGTCACGTGGTTATTAATGGTAGTCGTGTTCAATAACCTTCGTTTAAAACCTTCACGCTTTAGGTCATGTGCGTTCTATAATATTGTACAAAATTCCCCTCAAACTGAAGATTTATATATAAAAAATAATTTTATTTCATTAAATATTAAACGTGATTCTGTGACAAAAAAGTGTCACAGAATCACGTTTCATATGTTAATGAAAGAATTTAGTTTAGAATATGTTTTTTTCTAAAATATTTTCTGGACGATGACATGCCAGAAAACTTAATAAGTCCAATTACGTTTGCAAATACTAAAAACAAGGAGCACAGTTTTTGGTCGAAGTGTATGCGTGGGTGCGTGTATTTAAACAGAGGATCATGGTTTCGAGGCTTCATTTAGGTTATTCACGGCGGTTTATATATTTTTATGCTCTAAGATAGAAATCAAACGTACGTTATAGTAATTCATTTTGTCAAAACTGGTTTCAATTACAATCAAACTAATGATTGTAATTATGCCGATTGCTAATCTAAAATAGACATTGATTGTGTCAAAAGTTCCATAATCGTCGCACTGATTAAATTCTATTAACTTATTTTTCAGGATAAATATCCAATGTTCTATTCCAGATCACAGCAGCGATGTTTCTAAGACAAACGATGTAAGTTTGCTTCTGTATGTTAGTAACGTGTAAACTCGCTAAAATTCACTGTATTAAAACGTGATATCTCTGAACCCATCGATGCCTAAGACCATTAAATGTTCTCTGTCCAAGTTGCCACTAAGATGCCCGGCCGGCTCGGTCAACCAAAACCCTCCATCTTAACCTATCTCGGAGTTCGCGCTTCGCTTCCCTTTGAGGCTGGCCATGTAATGGCCACATACTACTTACATATAAAAGTTTACTTAACATGTTACATAAGCTTCGTAGAATCACATCGATGTAGAGACAACCCTGAAACCTGAAATTGTATATAACTGCATGTCTGACAAATGAAAATAAAGCTGCCAAGTACTAGACGACCTCTGTAGTGCAGTGGGCCAAAGCCCGGCTGAGTCGCAAAAGGTTGCGGGCTCCATTCCCACCGCGAGACAAACGTTTGTATGGTTTGCAGTATTTGTCTCGAGTCTGGGTATTACTATTTATAATATGAATTTATGTACAAATAAAAGAGCAGTGTGCCTGTATCAGTCACGTGGTTATTTTACCGTCGGTTACAATTGATAGTTATTAGTTACTAGTTTAGTTAAGGGCTACTAAGTAGTCATAATCTATGAAAGTACATTAAAAAAATATACAAAAAAGTATTTTTTTCTCAAAAGTTACTTAAACAATTAAAAGACAATACAAAGATAAGGTAAGGTAGCCTTATCGCTAACAGCGATCTCTGCCAGGCAACCTTTGTATGGACTGGACTATAAATAAACAGAGAAGAGAAATGTTGGTGTGGTGTTTATATATACATTATGTACTTACATATTTTTTGTGTAAACTAAATATATAAATAAATAAATACATACAAACACAATAGGTATAATAGAGAAGAAGATAAAGAATTGAACGGAAATTTTGAGTTAATTGGTATCTGAGAAGTAAGCGCAAGGATCGAGGGTTGATATGAAGAAATTCAAATCGTTCTATTAGATAAAAAGGAATTGATGGAGAGAACAGAATATTATAGAGAAAATTAAGAATGTGAGTATTCCGAGGAAAACGGATTGACTGGCGTCAGGATAATGATAAGGAGGGATTGTGCGAACGCAATTTTAGTAACGGGAGTTACGAAATTCCGAAGTCTTTTGAGAGAGGCACCAGAAGCAAAGACCTTCCGACTGACTTAAGCCAGGTGCGGTCACTCCGTAAGTTGCTTGTCAATGTGAAAGCTTACATTTTTGACCGAGTTACACGGTATTCAGCTGAATGTATTTTCCTTTGAAGATCACTTGGTACTTGGTACTGGATGTGTGGACTGGTTTTCGCAACTAGGCCGCTTGTGGGCCCTTTTTGCGTGATGGCTGGAGACCGCTACTCCATCCACCCGATCTCCTCCAGGAATGCCAGCATCACTCACGCCAGCGCAGGCTTCCCGGGTGTCCATGGAGTTCCAAGGTGTTGAGCTCGTTGGGCTTCCTCACTACTGCACTCTAGGAGCACCTCAATGAGCCTCTGCATAGTGGGCTATCTGTAACACCCAGTGTAACTAGATGTTTGTTTAGTGAGCAGTGACCCGGGACAATACCGACGATCTGTCGAAGTTGGTCACGTTTAAGGCTTAGCAGTTTTCGGGAGTATCTAGGATTAAGATCTGGATAAGCCTCCTTCGTCCTTCCTGCAGCTTTTCATACTGGCTCAGTAGTTTTGATGTAAGTTGCTTTTTTGTTGGCGGTTACATGATCGGGCCTGGCTGTAAGGGAATTATTGGCTCCGATACAGCAGATCGCAGTTCCGAGCCTCTCTTAGTTAAAACTTCGGCCTCGTCGTTGCCTGTGGATCCACTGTGACCCTTAATCCATTTAAGGGTAATTTTGATGGATAGACTTCACCAGAGTTGTGTTCGTACCTGTTGAGTACCTGTTACTGCCTGTTACCGCAGCGCTATCTGAGACGATTCTTATGTTGAAATTTGTTACCTATCATTCCAATACATTTTGCCTAAAAAATGGAGTTGTGGGTTCCAAGAGGCTTATATATATATGTATATATATATGTTGAGGTCCTCCAAGAAAACCCCTGCACCAGAACCTGTTTTCGTTTTTGAGCCGTCTGTGTAGATTCATACTTCGTTCTGCATCTTTCAGTTGTCACTCTTCATGTAATTGTATAGTGGTTTTTTATAGTAAGAGTGTTTTTTGGGTATCCTGTCGAGGAGGTTTTCACTCGCGTACCTACTCTTTTATTATGACTCCGCGCTCTGGGCATCCTTTTGCCAGAACCCCTTTTGTTTCCCCTCGTAGATCTACTCGCACCACTCTAAGTTTTAGCATGTTTAAGATCCAGTCTGTTAGAGTTGGTTATACGTTTTTTTTATTTAGGGCTGTATTTATACTGTTGAAATTGGTCTTGTTAACAGCACCTTCTATAAAGACTGCCAGACAGAGTGTTTTGTTTGTGATGTCACATTCTAGTCTACTTACAACTCTGTGTAGAGCTGTTTCAGTTGATTTACCCGCGCTGTATGCATGTTGTTTTCGTTTGTGTAAAGGAGGTGTTAAAGAGTATGTTGTCTCTAATGTGCCGTGCATATCACATAGTATTTCAAGAGGTTTTCTCTTATCCCGGGAAGAAGTGTGTTTTGAGCAAGAGTTCGTGTGTCTCTGTTATTGTTTTAGTGTAGGTGTTGTCTGTCGTTTGATAGAGCCTATCTCTCGAATTTGGTTTCGTTTTGGGTCCGCGGCGAGGACTTTTCTGATTTTATTTGCTTTGCAATTTGATTTGATGTGTGTACATATTTTTTCTAGATAAGACGACTGTTACGTTTTTTATTCCTGCTTTGGCTTGGATTGGGCCTTCTTATATTCGTTATAATCTGTAGGTCAGTTCCGCACCAATGTTTGCTATAGTGAGGATGGTGGTGAAAAGGAAGTTTATCAGGTCGTCTGCTCTTGTGTTAGGGGTTGGTGTAGGTGAGTTTTGAATTATTTGTTTCACAGTGTCTTTCCAGTTTCGTAACGTGGAAATGGAGGGTTGAGGGAATGGGAATGGCCTTTGAGGGAATGGTTTCGTCAGCAGACATGTAGCAAACTGAAACCAACGTAACGTCTACAATCTCACCCCGATTAAGACTTGGAATCTGACAGTTGCTAGGTCCCTGAAACAGAACTCGGTGCACTGTTGTCATGTTATGTGGTACATAAATGCACACACATGGGTTAGCACATGTGTTATTGTACAGTAACATACCGCAAAGGTTTTTTGGTAATGGTCTTGTTGTTTTGAACCTCCAGTATTCTGCTTAGGTAAGCCGTTACAAAGGTATTTTCGTTGCCATCATCTAGAATTCCCTCCTCCTTCTCCAGGTCTAGCTTATCCTCCAGACTTGCATACATCTCCACCATCGGTTTTGAATACGACGGTTTGGGTTGTGAGTGTGAGGGCGCGGCACGACTAACGCCTTGTCCTGGCCGTCATCAGGGGTTAAAGGGATGCTGGGATTTAGTTGTTTGACAGCACCGTTGTTATGGTCTACAACCTGGGGAGGTGCGTAAGGCTCCATCCTTGTCTTAAAACCCGACGTATATGTTACCCAAGTTATGTGGTCTCTCTTCATCAGCTCCGGAACTAGATTCTCCGGGATTTCCACAGCTACGAAAAGGATGTCGAGGTTGCTGTGGTGCCCACGAAGAGATCCTTGCCCACCTGTATTGGTCTGCCAAGACTAGGTTTGTGTCCTCTTGACTGCTGGTGCAATTTGGAATGAAGATAGTGGCACGTACCTTCCTCACAAGCTTCGCTCTGTTTTGCAACACTGACCTCTGGGGAGGATGTCGTTGGTAGTTGTTCGACAACTTCTGTAAGCCACTTCAGTGAAAGGGCATCCTCGCACCACAGCTTTAGGGCTCCCTCAGCTCAACTGCAACGGCAACTGGCCTGCTCATAAAAAAACAGTGGGAAATCTACGTTGGGATTCTTGAATCCGACTCCGAAGAATTCGACGTTCGAGGTACCAAACCAAAGTTTACCAAAGTTACTTGCTCTTCCGTCATTGCTTGATTGTCAGTCAGCCCTAGCCACCGCAACTTGGAGGTTGCTTTGGGAAACTTCCACGTAGCTGGGTGGGGCTTGACGAACTAATGGGGCTTGAACTTCTGCCTTTGTGCTGTCCTCTTGGGGACACTGTGTCGTCCGCACGCATCCATTTGCTCGGTTCCTTATGATCCGGGGCCTGTGTCTGTCGTAAAACTGCCATGGCAGCACGCTTCTGGCGGTTGTAACGGTTACTATTTTTGGTCCTACCCTTACCTCTGCAACCAATGGACCAGGTCTGTTGCATCCCTTCACACGGGCTCCTCCGCACAGCATCAAAAACTTAGGTGCTTCATCCCCCACCTACCAATACCTTTCATTGACGGCAGGCCCACGAGACTGGACCACAGTACTCCGTGACAGACTGGGAAAGGATGGGTGTATCGGACAGAGAATAGTGAGTTTAGCGATAGGGCATAGGACGGGGTTTTGGGTAGTTGAACGGTTGGAAACCCTCACTCTTTATCCAGGCTAGGGAATGGCTCTGAAATCGATTTGCTGTCAGGAGCAGCTGCTAAAACTCATACGTTTTCACAAACGGCTGCTGCCAACAACAGACCGCCAACCGAGGCGAGTATTTCGAAGATCTCCTAAGGGAGATAAAACTAGTCAATTTAGGATATCATTCTGGAGCTGTCTATTACAATGATCTGGATTGAGAGAGAGAGAGAGATATATTCAAATCTAAAAGTCTATGGGACTAAATTGAAGAATCTAATAGAAGAATCGAAATAGTAGTTTGGAGGTTTCGCCTGTTGAAGTATTATTACCAATACTTACTCGTATGCATCTGGTTAATCGAATAATATTACAGTGTAATAATATTATGTATATTATACTATATATACTATACTATACTATACTATAATATAGTATTTCAACAATAATATTGAATTCTGCGACACACATTCAAGCAATATTATTTATTGGAAAACTTGACTTGGCTTTGCAGTAACTATCTGAACAACTTAGTTGTACTGCCTCGGGTATCTAAGGGCTTGGTGCGTTTGTGCTACTGCGAAATATGTGCATATTGTGCATGGTGGTATCTTATTAATTTACTTATTTTCGGTAGAACTCGTAAGCCCCATCAAATTTTGTGAAGTTTTTAATAGAACAGCGAAGAATTGCGAATATTTTTTTCTTGATTAAATAGTGTGTGTGCTTTATAACCGCTTCTACTATGACTGAACCAGTATCGACTGAATTTCGATGAAATTGTCGTCATCTAATAGTTTGTGCTATGCAAATAATTTGTGAATTACTGTTTTGAGTACAGTTAGACAATTATATCTACAATCACTTATTTAGCTAGGCATTGTAGTTTAGCCAGAGTAAAATAGTAAAACAGTTTAATTGGACCAAAGTCCGAATTTGAGTAACATTTTGAATGATTTTGAATGTTTTCTGATGATTTTAAAATTGTAATTTCAAAATATTACTCAAATTTGGATCATAGTATCTATGATGCGAGGAAAGGGCTTGATTAAAACAGCGGAAATCCTTTAATTTATATTTTGTAACAAATTAAGTTACCAAAAATAAGTCATGGACATCAATGGTGTCCTAAACGGCGAAAAGGGCGAAATTTAGTCGATTTCCCCGAGTTCAAAGTCGATTCAGAGTTCCGACCCACAAATTGCGTAAGAAGATAAGTCTCCGCTTTTAACTCCCTATAAATTGGATGTTTAGGAAGTTTTCTTTGAACATGTGGCATATCAATATTTTTGACGGTTTTCGTTTCGTAATTTTATTTTGCAACCGTTTGTTGAGCCTTCTTTCATTGACGTGTTTACATACTTACGGGTCCTGAGAGATTTATTTATTTTTGGGAGCATTTTAGTATTTATGCTTTTGTGAGTAAAGATAATTATAAAAATATAATGAATAATCTCTAAATTTAAGAAAGGGTCTAAAAAAACTATACAATACTGTAAAACTATGGTCTGTCCTTGTCTCTAAAATTTTTATGTATTTAGGTAGTAAAAGATTTTAACGCTATTTTTACTTTCTAAGCGACCTTTATCGTTTGTCATAATAATGAAGTAACATACTCGTAGCTCTGCTAATTTAATATGTCTTACTTGTTTTATTGCATGTTTTATTCAGTAATCTTAGCGGAATTATAATGAATAAGTTATGACTACATGGGACAAGTATGAACATTTGAATTAACTGTATATTATGTTGCAATGTTATTTGAACGACAAGAAATCCCGAGAAAGTACTAGACGTCCATTCCGTGATGACGCTTAGAATTTCGACTGCGACTTTGTGACTATATTACTTCTTCTTCTTCGTTAATGGCATGTGTCATATGATGACAATGTTGCCAATGTCAAGTGTTTAGATTTTTTATGGTAAGACGTCACAAAGTCGTATGTTGTCGTTCTTCGTTTATTATTTTATAAAATGTGATGTCTCCATATAAAATAATTATATGAATTATTTTTGCTCGAATTACAAAGAAACACAAACCTTTCATTCTAATTATTCAGACCGAGTCAATATCTCTAGCTTTATTCCATAAAATCACCAAAATTAAAAATCAAATTTATATAATACAACAATATACAATATTACTCGGAAAAAATAAATAATATAAGAGCACAAAGTTTACTCTGCAAAAAGGCCAAAAAGAATTGACTATATTACTTCTAACAAAATAATCATATGACACTATCATTAAGACACGTGATTATAGTAAAATAAAACTTTATAAGCATAAAGGAGTTAGCTTAAAATAATTGGGGTTTAAATATGAAACTGCTGTTCTAAAGTACTGACACTTGAATTTAAAATAAAGCCTACATGGTGTCAAATTTCAGAGTGTAACTTTTTCACACGACAATACGATAATACTAAACTTAAAAAAATATGTCACTTTATTGATTTGGGTTTCAATTGTTTTTATATTCTGTAGCGTTACAATTCCTCATTAAATGATCGAAAACTGCGTTTCATTTTAAGAGAACAATGAGTTTAAAAAATCTAAAATTTTAGATTAAATCATCATTGGCCTCAGTTTATCTGTTGCAGACGATTTAGGTGGCGTCAATTTGTAATTGAAAATTTTCATTCAAGGATCCACTCCAGCAAGCTGAGGTGCGTGAAGTTTCCTCTTCACTGACGCCAATCTGCCTGGGGTTCTGTTTGATAGCGCAGGCCTTCACCGACTCCGCATGTACAGAGTCGTCTTTCCTGCGGGTCCTGTCGGCAAGGTCGAGAGGTTAGTGTGGGTACAGAGAAGATCTGCGCTATCAAACAGAATTCCTAGATTAAATAATATATAAATATAGTAGACAATTCACACCTAGTCCCAAACAAAGCATAGCATGTATTATGGTGACTAGATAACTGATAGAATACTTATATATATTTATATACATATATATGATACTTTATAATACCCAGACACAGAACTAGACCTATATTTATCACACATATATTTTTCTTGGAGGGAATCGAACACTCTAAACTAGAGCGCAGAAAGCAGAGATACTACCAACTGAGCTGATAGACCTAGGAATGTTACATATCTGGTTTTTGAAAAAAATAAAAAAAAAATGATAGAAAATATATGTATGTACTGTTATGTAATAAGTAGTTATATAAATACACTTTGAATTTTAGTTTATAAAATAAAATTATATATAAGATTGCTGTATTTTAGATCCAGTTTAATTCATTTTTTTAAACATGAACGCTACACATACGCTGCGGTGGTACTTCTTGGCGGAGTGATGCTGTCAACTGTGAATGATTGTGATCCGACTAAACTGCTCTGTGTCTCCATATAAAAAAGAATTAAGAGAGTTAATTAGAAATCCATAAATATAGTTAAAAAAAGCGTTTAAGAGCGAAGTAGAATTAAAGATATTACAATTAAGCTTTAAAGGTAAGGTTGGATAAATCGAAAATTGAAGTCATTTTTAAATAAGAGTTCCGACGTTGAACTAACGCTAGATAATTGATTCAGGCGTGACTTTGCGGAAATCCATTACAAAACATTAAACAGATGGTCAAATATTTAGTACAATTCCGCTAATCTATTCCCAAAGAGTTACCTCCAAAAGAAATTCGACACGTGTTTCGCCTCTCCACGAGGCATCCTCAGGAACACTTGACTCACTCCGCACCCCGACGAAAAAACATTCTGCTCTGCAGACTTGTTGCTTCGACCAACGTCAGAATAAGACTGACTGACTGTCTTATTCTGAGTGAGTGCGGAGTGAGTCAAGTGTTCCTGAGGATGCCTCGTGGAGAGGCGAAACACGTGTCGAATTTCTTTTGGAGGTAACTCTTTGGGAATAGATTAGCGGAATTGTACTAAATATTTGTCCATCTGTTTAATGTTTTGAACTAACGCAGTAGATTCAGCTCGCAACATAAATGCTGTGATCGTGATGGTGATCGTGGGCGTATGTTAGTTGTAAGTAGGTAAAGTGTTTGTGTACCCGTCTGCCTAGGGGGGTGCCTATACTTATACTATTTTGTTTCATTTTATTTTTACTGTCTTTACTTTCTTTTCTTTGTGTGTGTACCAAATAAATGCCTATTCTATTCTATTCTGTATTTGGAAAGAACACGGATAATGAATGCACTGTGCGTTTAAGGTCTAATCATTAAGAATGAACCACAAGGCCAACCACTAAGGAAAATAAGGATGAATTTAAAGTGATAGCGGAAGCTGATCCATAATAGGCATGACGACAGTATCATTAAATGGTCGAATTAATGTTTTAAGGGGAAACATAATATCAAAAAAATGCAAAACACTGGTTTAGTTTTATTAAAAAAAATGTGATTATTATGATTTTAAATAAAATAAAACATTAAAATACAGCAATCGGCCATTTTGACTGAAACACCATCACAGCGCATGACGTCACCCATATGTAAACACGTTGTCAATACTGTCATTTACTGTGTTTTGTTGTTGTGAATACGCATTTGGATTGTTTTTTTATTCTTTTACTTGTGATTTATCGACTCCTCTCTACTCTAACGATGGAACCACGCTTTATTAAGGCAAAAAGCTCAAATTTGCCCAGGATTGATATTAATATTAGGCGATTTCCTCGCAACAAATAAATAATTTTGCTCGTCTGAGTTATAAACGTGAAAACATCTTTGTAAGTAAATTTTGTATTTACCTATTTATTACCCTAGATACAACCAACTTAGACATAATCAAACTCGTTTTGAACTCAGGCGAGTTTTTTTATTTTACTTTCATAGGTTATTAACCGACTTCAACTAATTTATTATGTATGTTCACCGATTACTCAAAGACGCCAGAAGCGATTTGAAATAAGTAATAATAAAAGTTTGCCGGGTCAGTTAGAATTATATAGATATAAACAAAATACATCTACTTACCACTAAACATTTCAAAATAAAATAATTTTAAGGTCTCACGTTGTATCCAATGAAGTTGGGTTTTTTTAAAGTTTTTAAAACATTTATACCTACAATAAACTTGTCATTGTTTATTTTTGAGGTTACCTGACAGCTTGTAAGTTGCTATTTTAGAGTTAATATCAATTTAATACCCAATAAACGAGTAATTTTCTGTAACTAATCAGAACCTACTAGTACTAGTACTATTTTTCCTCAAAGTAAACACCTAAAATCTGATAATCACCAAGTCAATGTGTATGTATTTATTCAATGTATTTCTGTATTTATTCATGTACAAACACTTTGTTGGGTATTCTTAATAATGTTTTTTTACACTGCGGTACTGCACATCACTTATAAACTTTGGAATATTTTTTTATCACACGAATTAATTTAATTATTTCGTTTATTTTCTTCGCTACGCATAGACACAACTACATGTTTCCGTAGGCGTGACGTCATAGCTGACGCCATGACACCTACGAGCTGTTTTCGCGCCCGATTGAAAAAATGTTAGGAAAATGGCTTTAAACTTCGTTAAACTATAGCTTATTACCGAAATAAAGTTTTTATCGTTAATAGTAAATGTGTACCCACATTACGAAATAGGATTTCAAAATCTTTCGTCTCGCCTATTAGCGGCATAGTTTAACGTTAGTTTACCCACAACCCAACCCAAATGAGCCCAACCATTTTTTCCAGTTTTTTCCGCGTTTTGGACTATTTTTTGCATAGATTTAAAACTCTTCCCATAATGAACAGTACAAAATCCCTTCTAACAGTTTGTTGAGTCCAGGTCCTGCGAGTTCTATCGCAAAAGTTTTAATTTATCATATCAGCCCCTAGAAGTCCACTGCTGAACATAGGCCTCCCCAATAAATTTCCAGGAAGAACGATTTTGAGCCTTCTCTATCCAGGCATGGTGGATGAGCTTTATTATTTTCCAATTAAATGGCAGAAAAATATCGATAGATATTGAGGATAAATACTTTTTTTAATTCAATATACTGACTACACCTTAGGAAAACAAATATTTGAATTATTCAGTACAAAAAGTAACCAGTAACCTCTAATATTGCCAGCTGTATCCCGTTTGCAACGCCCCGAGTTAGGCCACGTAAACGGTGTGACACTCGTTCGCTTGCTGGCGAGTTTCCAAAGGGCGTAAAAATGGGGTTTCGATGTTTGTTGGTGCAATTTTCAACGGCTCTGTTTGCACTATAATTATTGTTATCACATCAATGAAAAGTTTTATTTGTTTATTCAATAATCACTGGCGATCATAACTCATAATTAAAACATAAAAACGAATAATGTCAGTTATTTTCGTATGCATCATAATAATAGATTGACATTTTAATAAATAAATAAATAATAAATAAATATTGGTGGACAGTTCGCACAACACCATCTAGCCCCTGACTAAGCATAACTTGTATGGGAACCAGAGGACAGATAGAAGACATACATTTTTAAATACTTATGATACGTTATAACACCCAGACACAGCGCAAACATCTACGTTCATTCATCACACAAATGTATGTCCTTGAAGGGAATCAAACCCACTATTGAATAAATAAGCTTCGATAGCAATAAGCAGTAGACTAATAATTTTAAGTATTGTTGAAATGTGATATCCCACGTATATAACCTTTTAAACCACCACTGTATTAGGATTTTTTTCAAAAAATCTAACCAATAAAACAAAAGTTACAATTAAATGTAGATATAAAGAACTCGATCCAATTCTACCACTTGAAGTTACCTCCAATATAATAATAATGTAGGCACCAATTCTAGAGAAAAAGAGTAGGAGTGATTTATATCCGCGCAAATGGAATACGACGTGCGTCAACTCCTATTTTAATAATAGCAATGCAAAAATCATACCTTCGACGCTTCACTTGGATTTATCATTCTCACTTTACAAGATTACCCGAAACGACATTGACGGATTGACTCCTTGATCTATCTGTCTCGTTTTAGCTTACGCATGTGTGGTTTTACATCTCACTCTAACTGCTTGGTAATTAGACGGCACCTGCATTTGTTGAGGTCAGCGGGATAGTGGCGAGACTCGATCTAGACACAATGTAATGCCACAAGATTGATGAATGGTGAGGTTTCATTCAGTATTTAATTCGCGATCTTTCTTTCGTTGGTTTATCTTCTTTATTTATATTTGAGACACAGTTAGTTACAAATTAGTTTCCAATTTCAGAGGTAAAATTTCAGCCCAAACCGCTGCAAAATAATATAGAATTGGATACTGTTAACGTTTTCTTATTTTGCTGCTATCAATGGTAAAATCATGTTACGAAGTCCTTTCCTGTTTGCAATAAGATATCGAGTAGGTATCAATGATAATTGACCCCTGGACACCAAAACCTCCACCATTCATATATCAACGAAGCAATAGCAACGGCAATCAATGTAAATAGTGAATGCCCGAGATAACACCCGATGCGAATTGAAGTCACGTCGGCCGAGCGTCCACGTCACGACGCACACATAAATAACGCTAATGATATCCGATTGTGTTCGGCTATAGGGAAAAAGAGTAAAAAAACCCGAATTTCCAACACAATGTACAATGTTGTGTCAACAAAATATTATGTTTGCACTCGTTTTGTTTTGTAAGGTTCGCATGACGACGTGCCAAAAGCTTTTGTGGGACTTTGATGTTTTTTCAAACGAAGATAGGTAGGTATATTGTCTTTATGTACTTTTTATACAGCTAGATGTTTATATAGTGGTTTGGAATTCCTTTTAGCTACTTTTATCTAGTCAGTTCTGATTCAAGTCTGAGCTGAAAGCAACTCTTGAAGCATAATGGCGAGCTCGGATTATGCTGAGAAAGTTGTTTATTTGAAAGACTGTATTAAATAATTTCTTGATACTGATATTTAATATTGGTGCTGTTATTTATATTTCTTTAATTGTAATTAACAAAATAGTTCATCAAAAAAACTCAAGGCAGCGAGTTAGCTATCATCACAAATTTACAAGGAATCCTTTTCGTTACAATTAACGTTTCTTAAATTACCGAGACTTACAACTTTGTTCCTACAAACTAAAATATCCTCAAAGAGCTGTTTAGAAATGTTCATTCAAACAAATGTGGCAACCTAAGCAGCTTAGGTTGATACTCTTTGCACTGTGACAAGCACATAGAATAAAATAAATTACCACAGCAGTTTCTATCTACTCTGCCGCTTTTGCACTGCCATCCTTGCTAGAATATCACTTACAATGTGTTTTCGTTTTAAAATAAACTGGGATATAGTACCAACTTTACTTAATCCTACATCACATATAGCTAATAGAGTGACAGCATTGAACCCAATTTGATTCACATTGCAAAAGATTTAGACTTAATAAGAAATCTCAATCTTTGGGGCACTGAAAGCTATACATTATTATATTTTATCTGAGAACCTATTAGACTTCTAGAAAGACGCACGAAAGAATTCCTACAGACGTTATCGGTGACAGGAGGAATTGCAAGCTTATCTCATTACGGTTTGAGCCACAAAGTCAAAGGGATCGGGCAGAGGGAATTAGTTAATTATGTTAAAGTAAATGAACGTTTATAGAGCTGCATATACGGATGTATTTCAGTCACGTCTTCTTGCTACGCTTCGTCGGCGTTCGACATAAATACTCCGTTTGATTCTACCCTCCGTACTGTAACTAATTTGTTTTAAATTGTCTCTATTCTAACTTGTGTACATATCTCAAGTGAAGATCTCTTTGAAAGAAGACGGATGACAATCTTTGGGTAAAATAAACACATAGATAGGTAGATACCGGTAACGTTGGAAGATAATTAGCTCCCTAAAAACATGGTGTAAGCGATGGTACGCTTAAAGTGTCACTTCAACTCGGTGAATACGAACTGAAAATGAGCTGCATCTACGTAAAATGTACCCGCACGGTATACCGCCTCGAGTATTATGCAGTTTCGTGCGGACAAGAATCTGAATGAGAGCCATTTGTAAAAGGCAAGCCACAACATTTGCATAATAGTCTCAGTATCCCAACAAAATATCAAAATACTATCGCATTTCCCACTCATATCACGTTGTCTCGCGGTCGCTCATTGTAAAAACTCACCTGCATCTGACACCGTTAAAACCTTATTTTATTTTGCAAACTAAAATCCAAGCAAGTTTCCTTCCTGAAGTTTCTTGTGCCCCTATAAATTCATAGAGGATTCCCAGTATTCAACCAGAGTAGCTGGGATTTTTGCTTATAACCACAGGCACTCGGCTCAGAGATTCGTAATAAAGTTTTTCTGCACTTAATTTTATTGCGTGTCTGGGTAACTTCGGCGAAGGAAACGGAAATCTGAATATGGCAGTTTCGTTGCTATTTTTGGAACCTTCGTGTGTATTATGTTCATTTCTATTATGAAAATATACATAGTTTATATTTCTTATTGAACAGTTCATAATCAGTTTCCTTCAAAACAGGAAACATTACAGAATGATGTTACAGTAGGCCTATCGCTTACACAAATTAAACATATTTAGAGCGACGTTAACTATCAATGACCTTACAAATGCACTAGGACTAAGGACTCTGCATTTAATTAGTATAAAGATGACTTACACGGCGTCAATTATATTATTCACACGTTTACAGGGCATGGTACCTGGGACAGATCTAATTTATATATAAAAAGACAGATTATAATTAACTTGCCAGGCACCTTGTTATCCACTACATAACTAGATTCAACATTACGCTAATTAAAACCACTTGAATATCGGTTATGCTATGACAGCACATTATCGTGCTCATCAATAATCACTGGACGCATCACGTCCGTACAATCACGCATGTCGACTATAAATCATCGGAATTCGGAATTTGTAACGTTATCATGGATGTCATTGCTCGCCTAATTTGCCGCCGTTTCATGTGTGACACCGGTTAAGAGTTTAAACTTTTTTGAATGCTTTGAAGCTATTGCGAATGTTTCGCAACTACCTATGTCAAAAGGTGTTACTTCATATACATTGTTCATCGCGCAATGTGAAAGCTCGCAGATCCACTTGAAGGCCACACACTAAAGCGTCAAGCTGTCAAACAACTTTCAAAAAACGATGCAGTTACATGCTAATTTCTTTCCTTTGGCGTGTCAGTCGCACGCGAATCTGCCGTAGTTTTTAACTACTCACTAAGGTTAACTAACTACTCCTACACTTGGGTCTACTAGCCGTCGCCGTGCGTGGTTTTAAGACGCCAAACAGTGACATAAATAAAGTTGTTTTTGTCTTTATATACAATAAAATGATACTGACACAACATCAAATCCACAGAAGACAGAAATAATTCTGTTTTCTGTGATCACACCCTATCATAATCATAACACGCATACGCCGTCGTCTGAATATAATCCTTATCCCTATCACACAAACATTGTGTGTCATGAAAAATATCCTCCTTCATGACAAATGTCGTGTGTTGAAAAAACACTTCTACGAGGAAATATATTTTGGGACTCCCACACTTGCTGTCACTGTATGAAACTGCTATTTTAATAAAGCTTTCTTTATGCCGAAATATGCCATGTCGCATTCAACAATTAAGTAAAGTTAGTATTGTATCCAACTTAAATCCATATTTTCACATCCATACTTCCTTACAGCAAACGTCTGAATGGTTCGGATCGAAAGGACATCGATTACTTTTTTTCATATTTTTACATATTTTCGAATAGAAGATGGTGTTTCACATTCAAGCAAGCTGAACTCAAGTTATGTCTATAAATGTTTGCTGAAAGCACCTATTGAAGGCCCGCTTTGGTGACATCAATCGGAGTCTATGACGCGGGGAGACGGCTAATGAGCGGGGTGCATGAATGAATGTCGTGTGAAGATAAATATCTCCCTATTTCCTTGCAAAAATAATTCTGGAAATATTTTTTAATGGGAAAATAATGTGCAAGCTTTGTCAATCACACTTATATTATAAATGCATGAAAGGAGCCTCTAAGGCGCACTTTAATCCTTTCACTACGCTGGTTAGAAATAACTAGTGACACAATAAGAAGAAGAAGAGTTATAAATGCGGTACAAACGCAAGTAATTGTATGAAACAAAATTGACCAACGTTTATGTCAACGTCAATAATATCAATGCACTCATGGTTCACATTATTTTATCACATCAAAACATGCGTTTCAATGTAAACGAGTATTAGATATTCTATTATAATATGAAATACTAGCGACCCGCTACGGTAGTAATATTAGATATTCTATTATAATATGAAATACTAGCGACCCGCTACGGTATGCACGAGTTCAATTCAGAATTGTATACATGTACATGATCACCATTGATTATGAAACTATTTAGTTTTAGTTTATACTCATCGTAAGACGTAAATATTTTTAGATATTGCTATGCAAACCAAACTAATTTTGTGAAGTGGGCTAACTTATTGTCTGAAACGTATGTGATGAAGATTGAGGTCAGGGGGGGGGGTTTATTGTCGCCCATGCTCTTTAACATATTATGTTAACCATCTCATCGTTGAGCTGAGCAGCATGTGTATCGGATGTCGAATAGATGGCGTATATATTAATAACATTAGCTACGCAGATGATATTGTTCTGCTCTGCCCAACAGCGAGTGGTCTGTGACCGTTGCAGACCATGGACTTGTCTATAACGTGAATAAAACGGCATACATGGTATTTAAGGCCGTCGGAAAAGGCCCCGATAACAACACCTATACTGTAACCCTGAATGGCATGAACGTTAAACGAGTAACTCGGTTTAAGTATCTAGGATATTTCATCGCCGACGACCTTAAAGACGATGCCAATATTAATAGGGAGCGTAGGTCAGTAGCAATTCGGGGTAATATGCTGGCCCGCAGGTTTACCCGTGTATTGAACAAGTAAAAATTACTCTGTTTAAAGCCTGTTACTGTCAGAAATGTACACGAGAAGCCTGTGGTTTCAGTAGACCAAAAACTCGCTGGCCACCATACGCATCCAGTATAATAATATTTTCAGGATGATGTTGGGGCTGCCTCGCTTCTGCAGTGCTTCAGGGATGTTTGCTGAATACCAAACTGATGGCTTTTAAGCTCTTATTCGCAATAAATCTGCATCCCTGATCCGTAGAATTCGAGACAGTCACAACAGCATCCTGAAAACTATACCGGATAGGTACTTGTCGCCGATGTGGGTAAGGCTGAGTGCCAGAATCCCAGAAAACTGGTTGGTTTTCTGGTGATTGCTCTGTGAACCAGCGTCTCCTTGTTTTATATAGGTAGTTGGGGTGTGGTATCCTATCCTAATATATAGGTAGGTAGGTATGTTTAACACAAAAGTACACTTGGTTTGATAGTTATTGATTGATTGATGATTAATATTAATTTTGATGGAGTTCACATACAGCAGAGTGAGACGGTAAAAAATTTAGGTGTTCTCATGGACAGAAATCTGTCATGGGAACAACAGCTAACTGAAGTCAGCAAAAAACTTTTGCCTCAGCTGGTTCTATTCGGAGACTGCGTAACTTCCTTCTGATTGCCACTAAAATTTCGCTTGCACAGTCACTCCTTCTTCCAATATTAGACTATGCTGATGCCTGCTACTTAGATTTGACTGAACAGCAACTTAACAATCTTGAGCGCCTTCAAAATCTGTCCATTAGATTTATATTTGGCCTGCGCAAATATGACCATATCTCCGAATTCCGAAAAAAGCTCAATTGGTTACCAATTCGTTTTCGACGGAATCTGCACGCTCTGAACTTATATAATATCCTTTTTAATCCAACAACACCGTCCTATCTCAAAGAACGTTTCCAATTTCTACATCTCTCCCACTCTCGTTCTTTGCGCTCCTCTGATACTCTCCTACTCGCGACACCTGTCCACACTTCCTCATATTATGCTAATTCTTTCACAGTACAGGCTGTTAGACGCGCCAAATCACAAACTATTTTTAAAGCTATGGTCAGGGAACACTATTTGTCCTGTTGTTAACTATTGCTTGTTTCTTTACGTTATTTAGGTATATATCTATATATATATATTTAAGTATGTATTGTATGTATATAAATATTCGTTTATTTAGTTTATATTGTAGTTAATATTATTTATTTATTGTTATAATATTATGTATTTCACTATTTGTTGCACTGTAATTATGTATGTACATATTATTTTATCATAAATCACTTATAATATTTTCATCACCCCATATTCAGCTATATTGATTTCTATCCATCCTAAGGTTGTCTGGCAGAGATCGCTTTCTAGCGATAAGACCGCCCATTGTACTACCGTGTAGCTAAACATAGTTTCTTATAATAGTTCAATGTATTTGTGGTGTGCAATAAAGTATTTTCTATTCCATAACATCGTGGTTGAAATCCATGGTGCATAGCACCAATTAATGCTTCAAGTATCTCTAAGGATCTAGATTCTAGATAGATATAATTTTCGCAAATTATATACTTGCTGATAATTTAATTAATTGAAAACCATTTACAAACAGACCCTTTTCATAAAAAAAAACTTACCTATCTATATTATTCAGTTAGAGCTTTGGATTAATTTACAGATATGTACAGAATAATATAAAATACATGTGAAATAGTTGAGTTATTTAAGGACCGTTTAAAACGATTAGATTTAATATTCTACTCTCATACATATATGTATAATAGAAATAAATTTAAAATTGTATGAATGCACACGTTTCCGTGCGTTTCTCATGAGAAACCAATTTCAGACGTGCAAGGTGGCATAGCACAGACCCACAGTTAACTATTTGTCAGAAAATATATGAAGCTACAAAAATTCATGAAATCGAGGTAGCTTGGAGGAATTTCATGCTATTTATATCTCTACAAGGAAGCCAGCGCGGAAGGAAGGCCAACCGCCAGCAATTTCGTCGTGCAAAATAAATTCAAGTATGTACCTACTCTCTTCTGGCGATTTTTAATCCGAATTTTCCTTTGAATTATTCGTGGTACCTGCGTGGACTTGAGTTGTTGAGAAACAGAGGTGTAATTCTAAAGGACTCGTTTCTCCTCAGGGTATTTTTTCATAAAGTGGTCACGAATTTTTATATTTTTATTATGCACTAGCTGGTGCTCGCGACTTCGTCCGCATTTTTTTGAAAGGAATTGAAGCCAAATTTTATTGATAAGTTTCAAACCAATCACCTGACCACCCATTAAAAAGTTTCCATACAAACATTCACTCCACATTTTACTCATTTATGAGGGTTATTTTGAAAAATCCTGAAACACGTTTCCATTTATTTTGCATTTTAAGTATTCAAACCAAGTTTCAAATAAATCACACCACCCGTTAAACAGTTCCTATATAATCGTTGACACCCCATTTTACCCCCTTTTTAGGGTTATTTTAAAAATTCCCGAAAAACGCGTCCATTTTTTGCATTTTATTTATTCATATCAAATTTCAAGCAAATCGCACGACGCGTTAAAAAGTTTCATACATTCGTATTCACCCGTTTTCACCCTCTTAGGGGTTGAATTTCAAAAATGCTCGCCTTAGTAGATGCCTTTGCTGTAAACGGAAGCTACCTTCCAAATTTCAGCTTTCTATCTTCAGTGGTTTCGGCTCGGCGATGATGAATCAGTCAGTCAGTCAGGAAGCTCTTTTATAGGTATATATAGATTCCAGGTGTGGCCAAGGGATGCTCAAAGGCCAAGAGGCAGACCAACCGCCCAATGGTTGAAATATAGTCAGCGTAGTCGGGAACCACTGGATGAGACTTGCTAGGAACCGAAAAGAGTGGCGTAATAAAGAGGAGGCAATCGAGCTGAATGATGATAATGCATTCAAGACCAAATCTCCGTCTGAGTCAAAATGAATAAGCAATCAGTAGTATCACTAATTCCTGATGTTTTTCGACTGAATATCCAAGTTTTTTATTCCCTTGTTAATATTAATATATTAATATACTTAAAACTGAACCTATAGTTAGTCAGTTCGTGCATAAAAATTACTCCTAATCTAATATTAAGAACTCGCTTCATACATCACATCTTTCAAGAAAAATGCAAAGCGAAGCGTCAACTTATCGACAAATAGGTACGACCCGCTTACAACTCGCCCCAGGCATCGCATTCATAAATAAAATGACCCATTTCAGCTCCGAATCAAAAACTGCTGAATAGGTTCCCGGTATAATTCAGCTCTAAAAACAGCCACCAATGTCCCACGTAGGGACACATTTACATAAAATACAAACGTCATCTTTTCTTAGGCGGGTTTTGTCCCCTGCGACTAGTAATAAGGCGGACACGTGCCAACAATTGCTCTTACCTGCTCGGTATAGTTTTTCCGAGTGTGGATAATGCTTTTGCAGATATAAAAGATGGTTTTATCTTAAAAAGAGAATGTAAAACTCAGTGACATTAAAAAAAATAAGTTGTTTTTATTTCGACTCGCTACAGAATACGTTCGTTCTGGGTGATGCAATTTTATGGTGGGTTTGATAATCACAATCTTAGTGTTTCTGGGAAAAAAATTTAGTGAACGGTCGTACAAAAATTATACGTGGTTAGGCGTGTAAATAGCCTTATCTTGTGCAAAAGTATACTCAATTTACTCAGTTTTTGTTATAAAAGTAACTTTAAGTAACGTTAAGTATTTCTCGTATTATTATTTTTTTATTGGGTATTTTAATGGTAGGCAACTCGACCAATAAACTTTTTAAAACTCCGGAAACGGTACTATCAGATGTTCGCTGGTCGCGGTAAGACGTCACCTTCCTTGTTCGGCACAGTCTTAAAACCAGCGCTATTTTGCAATATGTAGCATAGAGCTGAGACTAGGCCTTTTTGGCAAACACAGACTGGGTTGTTCCAAGGTTGTTAAGGTACACACACGTATTCCTAATCTTTAAGAACTTTTTTTACTTATGATACTGTCCTATTGATTGAGTACCCTGCTATGCTATTTTATTTATATATGTGTGTGTGTGTGTCAAAATAAACATATTTCAGTTTATTTTAATTTTAGCAGAATTAATCAATAAATTGTGACTTCTTAGCACTTATTGTTTGAAATTTGAACGACGAGAAATTAAAAAAAAAACCAAACATCTAAACAGCAATGACGTTTCGAATAGATAAATAAAGATTTATTACGACTAAGTATAAAACAAATTACGATAATAAAATAAACAAAAACCACTTGCAATTGGCATAATTGTCATAAAGATAAATAAATAAATATTGCTGGCAATGCACACAACACCATCTAGTCCCAAACTAAGCATAGATTGTATTACGGTGACTAGATGACTGATAGAATACTTATATATTTTTAAATACATACTTATAATACTATATAACACCTAGACACAGAGTAAACACCTATGTTCTTCACACAAATGTTTATCCTGGGAGGGAATCGAACCCTCAACCTACAGCGCAGAAAGCAGATCCACTACCAACTGAGCTCACAGGCCAGTTCTATAAATGCTATTATAGAAGAAAGATGATGTCTTAGCATACTATAAAGCCGAATGATGGTCTGTGAAATCACACCGATTTGAGTAATATCTCGCTATCTATAAGAGCGTGACCTGACTGATTCATCATCGCCGAGCTAAAACCGCTGAGGCTAGCCTCAGCTACAATCTAAATATCCGCTTTCTAGAAAGCGGCTATTTAGATGGTAACCTTCTTTTATAGCAAAACCACCCACTAAGGTGGGGTTTTGCGAAATTCAACTCCTAAAGAGGTGAAAAAAGGTGAAAACGTTTTTATAAAACATTTAAACGCGTAGCACAATTTGCTTGAAACTTCATCTGGATATTTTATATACCAAATAATTGGACACATGTTTCAGGGTTTTTTAAAATAACCATAAACAAATAGTAAAATAGGTGTCAAAGTTAGAAATAATAATAAATAAATAATACCGGACATTTCAAATTGCATCATCTAGCCCCAAAGTAAGCAGAGCTTGAGTTATGAGTACTAGATAACTGACATTATACTAATAAACTTAATTTTTTATTTTTTTTCATTTTACATATTATATATAAAAAACACACAACCCCGAGATAGATACTTATCATACAAACATTTGTTCGAAGCCGGGAATCGAACCCTCAACCGTCTGCGTCTAAGGCGGGCCAATTTACTGTGTCACAGAGGTTCAAGGAGTGTACGTTTGTAAAGGTACTTTTTTAGGGGTGGTGCGACGTGTTTCAGGATTTATCAAAATAACTTATAAAGGGGTAAAATGGGATGTCAATGTTTCTATGGGTACTTTTTAACAGGTGGTGAGATTGTCTTGAAAATTTAGATACTTAATCTAAAATACTAGGTATTACAAAATTACATACAAAGTGTTTTAGAGTTCTGCGCTTCCTCAAACTCAGAATCCCGTAATCATCAAAATTATGACTAATATTTGAAGATTTTACTCGGAGCAATACAACTAGTTGTTGATTTTTATACTATATATTAGTTATTTCTGTTTTTTTTTCAATATGTACCTACATACACAGTTATGATTCTGAAAAATGGCGCTATGACTTACTCTAAAATATTCAGTTTTGGTAACGCTCTTTTTGTTAGAACCTATTTAATCTAATATAAGTTAAAACTTTTGTAACTGATTGTACAAACAGCTTCAATATTTTGATGGTGTCCGAAATGTCGCAAAAAAATAAATTAAAATTGAAAGTGTCATTTCGGTCAATGTGTCCGAAAATATTTTGTCCGAAATGTCACCTAGCCACTTAAAAGGTTCACTATAAAATAATAAATAAACAGATCATACAAACATTTGTCCTGCGGCGTGAATCGTACCCCCAAACCTTTGCATCTCAGCCGGGCTTTTGCCCACTGCGCTATAAGTTCGTTAAATAAAACTACCGCATCTTCCACCACATTTTTATTCTAACTTAACATCATCAAAAAATGCAGAAATTCTAACGTAAACTAATTTGAGACATTTAGTATATTATATTATATATTATTGACTAATTGCCATAAAAAACATTAACCAAAAAGGTTAATGTTTTTTATGTATAAGTATTACTTTTATATCTTTCAAAAAGAAAGATATAAAAGTAATACTTATAAATGTAATCTAACGCGAACGAAGTCGCGGGACAGCTAGTTAAAAATAAAAACAGTGTAAATTCGAAGAAAAGATTCACACATACATTTCGTTTACATACCAGTATGATGTTTCGTTGCATACCATACCAGATTATGGAACTTTGATACTATCATAACATTGATACTGATAGCTTTCAGTTACTATTAGATGAATTGGTATTACGGATCGCTGCGATTTCTATCGGCTTCTATCGCTAGTTACAATGTCAATGTCAATGTTTTTTTCAAACTCGACCAATTTACAAAGTATGATTGTGGTAGGAACCGTGTTAAGCGTACTAAGCATTTCAATACATCGTATATGATTGATTGAAATAATGCCTATTGTTAATCGAAATTGATAGACATTGATGCCGATTGCTAATCGAAACTGATAGACATTGATTGTATCAAAAGTTCCATAATCGCCCTACAGGTATACCAAGCGCCGTTTTTAGTGTAAGATTTTATCCTAAGTAAAAAACATTATACACATATGATTGGTTTACAATGTAATTTTTACATTAAAAATTACATTTTAGTGATGCGTCACAAATACGTGTGATGAATTATACCAATTGAATTTACCTTAGTCTGAAAATAGTAAGTCCGGGTTGAGAAACGGGTAACACGTGCCAATAATTGCCGTATGAAACTACCTACCTCAAAGCCAACTTTTACGCCTTCCTTTATAAAAATTGTTCAAGCAATTTTCTTACCTGAACTCTAATTATAGAGCTCAATATTCTATGAAAGGTTTCTGAGGTAAAGTTGAATACAGTACTTACCAATTTTATTATTAGGTTTCCGTATCTCAAGATCATCTCGTCTTTAACCCACTGCTGTGACACTAGTCTTCATCTCACTAAAGATTACTTTAGCGAGATCAATTGGGACATAGTCCACTAATCTTATAGATGTATCTCCAAATTATACCAAAAATAGAGCTGGTGGGGTAGCTGAACGTACCGAGGACCTCAAAAGGCGCAAATATACAGGTCTTGATAAGGCCTACATGTTTGAGCCTTTTGGAGTCGGGACCCTGGGCCCGTGGAGCCCTCCAGGTTTTCAAAACTATTTCACGGCGTCTGGTAGATACACTGCGTGACCCAAGAGCAGGCTCCTATTTGACTCAGCGTATAATTCACATTACCATTCAAAGTGGCAATGCCGTGTCTTGGGAACGCTGCTCTCTAGCAGTAATCTGGATCAGTTGAGCTATCTATAGATCGTTTTAAACGGTCCTTAGATAACTCAACTGTTTCACGTGTATTTTATATAAATTTATAATAATCTGTACATTTCAGTAATTATTTCTGTAAACAAATGTATAATAAATTCAAATATAATATTTCTTTATAAAGTATGTAAGCAACGACAATTTTACGAATATTGATATTTTTAATTCTAATTTGGTAAAATTTCGTAGAGAAGGTAGGTTTTTGTCGTTATTCATTCTGAGCCCCGCGGACCGCGCGCTCTCTCTGCTCGAATCCGTCCTCACCGGGGCTCCACACTGTGGTCTATACGTGAGTAGCAGTCATCCTACTTGATGGACGAATGGGTTGAGTGTAAGAGGATGTTTGGATTGTGGGCTAGGCTAAGTCTAGTATAAGATTCTAACCTGGCATAGATTGACATTACCGTATAATATTATGTCGATATATTTTCCTAAAATTATAAATAACTAACTGCTGGCCGCGGCTTCGCACGCGTAGTACCTACTTAAAAGTAGCCTATGTCCTTCTCCAGGTCCTATCTCTATACCAAAATTCATCAAAATCGGCTTAGCGGTTTAGGCGTGAAAACGTGACAGACAGACAGACAGAGAGACAGAGTTACTTTCGCATTTATAATATTTTTACGAGTATATATAGTAGGGATAGTAGGGATTATTGACTTTTAAACACTTTTTGACATTATCATGATTACTTATAATGCTTTGGTTGATGTTATAAATTGTATGAATAAATTGAATTGAATTGAACTGCTTTCATGTAATATTTTTCTCTGAAAACTTTATTGGTTATTTATTGTATTAAATAATTGGCATTTTATTATTGTAAAATCATTGTTTGTTCCTGAATTGTATAAAAATAAAGTGGTCTTGCACATTGTACTTCCTGAGTAGTTTAAACCGTACCTATTTACGTTACGTCACAAAATGTGTGCGAGTTTGAAGCTTATGTAAATGTAATGTTATATACCTCGCATACCATTACTTATGAAGAGTGTCGCGACATTTGAATTTCATGCCCTAACGAGAATGCTGATGGGTGGAAGATATATGAAAACAACTGCTTTGTCTTCTCCACATTGTTCCACAACAATATTTCTAATTTCCTTCATATAACGTCAGTTGATGGTACAGAGACTAAGCAAACATGTATCAAATGCTTTATGAAAACTAAACATATGTTAAATGCTAAACATGCTTAGGTTTTTACTAAAATTGGTACATTAGGTTTTAAAATAGGTTTTACGGGATATTGGTGGCAATTCGGTTGGTTCATTTCTAAAATTAGGAATTGTCTAAAATATATTTAGTTAGTCAAAGCATTTGTAAAACCTATTCGGTTGGTACCATCTAACTAAATAAGAAACGCTTAATTAAGTTAGATAAAATTAAATTAGGATAAGTTGGTAGCAGCAGAATACCAAAGTTTAATTTGACAGTACAAAGCCTAATTTTAGCGAAAATTAGTTAGGTTGGTGCCAACAGAATTGAGGCCATTGTAAGCTTCATTTATATTGATTTTGTTAAATATAAAGACATATAATTCGTCAATTTATATCATACAATACACTAGTAAGATTTCATCCATTAATATTATAATTAAAACGTTATCAAAGTTCAAAGTGCTCAAAGAGACAAAGCTCAACTAAAATAGACATCACCATAGTCCAATTGTGTTTAATTCGGTACTAAAGTTAAGGGTCTTCTCTTACGTTGTGGGCGTAAATCTAACACGAGACACTTTCATTAGTGTTGTAATTCTTGACTTTAATTTACCAGTTGGCCGCTTCGATCCAGGGCGCTTTCAAAAGTAAGAGCGGACATATTTCTCGACTGCGTTTATAATCCCTCCTCGAGAAACACTAGCCCGCTAACGAACTTAGTTCTAAGGTAAAGTTTTAATTGCTCGCCAGCAAATCTTAGTTTATCTTTTCGTGGTCTCCAGGAAACAGCTTTGTTGACTATAAATTCAATTTGAGTAAGGCGGAAAAGATTACCCGTTTATTTATGAAGAGCGCTGCGCCAGGTATACGGTGTTGTTCAAATGAAGTGTGACTTGTGGCGTGTCTCACGAAAATTACACTCAAAGCAATAGTCGAGCGAATATGAAATGAAACCCGAGATGAAGTCACCTTAGAGTGTTATTGAAGTGGCAATGTCACGGTCAAGTACCGTTCACAAATGAATAATGAAGTGAAGATCAAATAAAGTTAATCGTCACGCGTCTAATCTTGTTCAAAGCAAGCAGAAAATTTCTTTGAACGGTATAAGGGCGCGACAGGCCCTTAGACTTTGCCTCCGTATTATCACCTCGAAGTCACGTACAAGGGGACGACGTTACCTAAGCGGCTAATGAATTCTTACCTTGTTTACAATAAACCAAAAAGCTTTTACGAAGCTCATTCATTAAAGGTATCTGAGGATTATGCGTGAAGACGCTCTAGAACGTGACTTTTGAGATTTTACACAAAATTGATTCTGTTTTATACCGATAAGCGAAGAAGGCGAGAAGCTAAGGGTTGCGTGATCTAAAATATTATGTGGAAGTTTATGGTGTTTGACCTCGATGCATTGTTTTACGGGAGGAAGTTATGAATAAGTTGGGCGTATCTGAGTGAGGTTGCGCCACCGTAAAAATGGGTTATGTACATTTTACATCGCAGTATTTGTGATAAGTTTTAGTCTCTTGCCTGTAAGTAATAGAAACATTTTATTATGCATTTTTGATCACGATCAGCCTCTCAATATTTCTGTAGCAAGGACATACGTAAAGGCGGCATTCTCAGCGCTGGAATTGTATGTATCGCTGGCATAGTGTGAACGCGGGTCTACAAACAAACATTTGTCACGTTAAAATGAGCGGAATACGATTACCTCCGATTAGTTTCAATGCCAAACAAGCTCCGTTTAAACAATAACAAATGAAACAAGATTAATGTTGTGTGTGGCTGCCACCCGTCGCCCGAGGCTACCTGTGGACGTCAGCTAGTGTAAAGGGTGCCTTATCTAAACCGCGAGTTTTGCTTTTTCATTTTTATTTTATTCTTTGTTTATAACAAGGACCATTTGAAACTAAGTGCAATTGGGGTGTGCAATTAATTTTTGATGATTCTCCTTATTTATATAATACTGAAGAATCTCCCCGCAACTTCGTTCGCGTTATGTTATTTTTATACATTAGGTTGAATTTTAAGAATTACTTTCCTCCTCTTAAGCATATGATGCTATATGCGCAGCAGTCACGTAGACCAAAAACCTTTGACGCTATATGCGTAGCAGTCATGTAGACCATAATCCATTGACGCTACATGCGTAGCAGTCACGTAGATCAAAAACCTTTGACGCTATATGCGTAGCCGTCATGTAGATCATAATCTATTGACGCTACATGCGTAGCAGTCACGTAGATCAAAAGCCTTCGACGCTATATGCGTTGCCGTCATGTAGATCAAAAACCTTTGACGCTACATGCGTAGCAGTCACGTTGATTAAAAGCCTTTGACGCCATATGCGAAGCAGTTATGTACACCATAATCCATTGATGCTACATCCATTGATGCTGCTACGTGCACGCGGCCGAAGCTGAGAGCCGCGCCAGCAGCGCGCGGGTGCACGTGCCGCGGCTTTCGCGGCCCGAGGTGCGAAGTATTGGTTGAGGTGCTTCATTCTTAAAAAAGTTTTTATTCAAAAAAAGATCGTGTTTAATAGAACAAATAAATTAATGTTTCTATTGCTTGCTCATTTCATGCAACTTCTTATTTAAATCGATAATTTTAACTCGTACGTGTTTAATAAATAAAACTTTCACTCAAATTTAAATTTTGTTTTCTCTGTAATAAAAGAAAGCTTTAAATTCCCCATTTTGTACGTGGCAGAATAGGCGCAAACCCTATGCGCGGAAAATAAAAAAAAACCTCATCCCTTTAGTCTGTGGCTGATCGCAATGCGCGCGCATAGGAAAACTGATTAATTTTTCCCGCCATAGCGAATCATTTTTCACAACTCGTTTTCACTGTTGAAATTATACTTATTTATTAATTAAAATGTCTACAAGTACTAGTTACGAAGAAAATGATTTATGTTGTACACCGCCCGATATAAGATGTGAAGCCCTTAACGTTATGGAAAGTTTACTACCTGAAAACTCCAAGGAAAAATATCTATTAGCGTACCAAAATTTTATAAAATGGCAAAACAGCAAGAATACGCAGTCATTTTCAGAAAATGTGTTCATGGCGTACTTAAAAGAATTATCTTCTAAGTACAAACCTAGCTCCTTTGTGGTGTTTATACTCAATGTTAAAAAGTACAGTCTGAACAAAGAATGGAGTGGACTTAAAAACATACTCTAATTTGTCAGCTTATCTAAAGAGACTATCCGATGGATTTAGAAGCAAGAAATCAAAGGTTTTATCGTCTGACGATATTGAAAAATTTATAAAAGATGCTCCAGATAACCAATATCTGGCTACTAAGGTTAGTTAAATTAATTTTAAATATCTACGCGACTTCAGCCTGTGTTGTGTGTTGAACTTAATTATTGTTTCTTTTTTTTCAGGTTGCTTTAATATTTGGTGTAACTGGCGCCTGTAGGATACAAGAATTAACAAATATAACCGTAAAAAACATAGAGAACCATGGCCAGATGCTTTTAGTGATGATACCTATCACGAATAATAAAATACCGAGGTCATTCACCATACACGGTCCATTCTACGAAATTGTTAAGAAGTATGAAAGTTTGCGGTCACCAAAAGCAAAAACTGACCGTTTCTTTGTAAATTACCAGAATGATAAATGTACCTGTAATGTAATTTACCTTACTGTAATGTACCTATAGGTATACACAAATTTGGTTCTATGCCTAAAGAAATCGCAAAGTTTTTAGGTTTAGCAGATGCTGAGAGCTACACTGGACATAGTTTCAGAAGAACTTCAGCTACATTGCTGGCTAATTTAGGAGCTGATATAATGACTTTGAAGCGTCATGGTGGGTGGCGATCTAGCAATGTAGCAGAATCATACGTAGAAGATTCCATACAAAACAAGAAGGAATTTTGTGCAAAAATCACAAAAAGAATTAAACTTGATTCTGAGGCGCTTCCTACTAACGAAACACCAAGTACATCCAATGATTGGATTTCACCTACCTACACGAATAATGAGCCATCTCAAATTACAATATAACATGAAAGTATTTCAATAAATAATCTATCTGATGAGACCGCTAAGCCATCAAAAACAGTTAATTATAATTTTACTAACTGCACATTTACTAATTGTTTTTCTAAATAAACTTTTTATTTACTAAATAAAATGAGTTTTTAGTGTTCTTTTATTTACAAATGTGTTGAAAAACGTCGTATGATACACGTGTGTATTGATGATTACCGTCCTCGGCTCTCTTAAGACCCTCACCTAATGACTCGGGTCTCAATGGCGCCTCAGCGGTAATCACCAACATTACACAGTACCATAATGTACTATAATAAAAACTATAACTCACTAGAGAGTTATAGCAATGAAAAAGTCACAGTTTGATTATGGGTGTCATTCTGTGCCTAATTGCGGTGACCATAGAGCCACTTTATGAGCAAGTGTGTTGAAAAGGATGTAACATGCGTAGTAGCTACAACATAGATAAATCATAAGCCGTAGTCATAACAGTGACCACGAACACGTTCTAGGTATTGTTGAAAAATTGGCCCTCCTGCAAACGTACTCTACTGACGGATTAATCGCTCAGATTACGTGTAGT
This sequence comes from Lampropteryx suffumata, assembly GCA_948098915.1. NCBI lineage: Eukaryota > Metazoa > Arthropoda > Insecta > Lepidoptera > Geometridae > Lampropteryx > Lampropteryx suffumata. The sequence goes on from OX402563.1 coordinate 9,456,162, forward strand.
TATGTAATTCGGGCTATTGGGGCGTTTATTATATGTAATTTAGCTATTTTTATATTTTGAAGAGGTTTTGGTGTGCTTGGAATCGAAATAAAACTGAAGTAGCGTGTTAGGTTGATATTTTTGAATATTTTTTTGCAAAAACTGCCGATTCAAACATATATGAAACATAGCATGACAATAACAAACAAAAATCTCGGTTTTTGTATGAAGAGAAGCGACAGTTTAAGCAACAGTTAGTAAGGCCAAAGCTCTCACTTTAGTTGTTGAGTCAGCAAGATGGCCCGCGGGCATGAATAATGTAGAGCCGCGGCAAAATTTTAATGTATTCCGGATTTATCTATTCGTGTAAAGTACAAAGGACCTTTGAATATGTAGTATAAAGGAAAATGTGTACAGACAAATTTTTGTCTACTAAAGCCCTGTACTCACTCGGTCAATTCAGTTTATCTTTGGAATCTGAAGAGTCCAGGTACACTTTAAATCAATGGAATAAGATGCAAAATAGATTAATCCAAGACTATTCTTTTATTGTACAATCATAAGTTGTCCACTCCGTAGTTTCACTTGTGTGAAACACATACGGTCCCACTAAAACATTTCTTTATTTTTGTCAAATGATGTACACGGTCCATCTATTAAGTAACATACCATAATCTTTGCCTCGGTATCTATATCATAATTGTATTTCTTACGCTCAGTAACTTCACTTGCTACAGTGTTTAATAATCCAACTCCTTGAGCATAACTCAGTTTTTACCAACAGTGCATGTCATGGTGAAATTATGTATTGTGATATGGTAGCCGTGAAAACGATTTATCACACTAACAAGCAGATACATAAGGCCTCGCCGCACAAAGTTGTCAATTTTTTCCATCACCGTTGACTAACAACTACGATACTCGACCACGCGCGTGTGACAGCGACCACTTAATTTACTGACCCAGCATCGCAGTAAACACTGCCCGTACTATGTTAATTTTGTTTTATTCTCGACCACTGATAAATTGGGTGTGGAGAAGCCCCGACCGCGGAGAGTCGACCAATATTTTTCATTACTATGCTAATTTCATTGTACCAATAAACGCGACGTCCCGCTCCGAGCCGCAAAGAGGTTAGCCGTTGTTACAAAGCGTTTTTACTGTGTCCACTCGCAAAATTTGTATTCACCCAAAAGGTCGCCCTGGTTAATTTGAAATGCAACTGGGCATTTCTAGTTTTTCAGTTGCCGCCGCTTTTAAACGACAGGCAATAAAATTGTTGGCAGTGCATTAGCGGCAGTTAGTGCCTTCGGGGAGTTTTAGTGCATTCGATAGTCAAATAAAACTTTCGTTAAAGGTTCGTTTTTGAAAATCAGCTAATATTTTGTAGGAAGTTGACCTGCTTGGGTAATGGGGCGTGGCGGAAAAGTAACGGAGTGCCCGATGTTTTCTAGTATTTGTAGTGAAGACAGTCATTAGACGTAATTATACGGCTGTTTCATAGTAGGAACGCCACAAACGTTAATTAGTAGTGACGACATTCATTAGTCGTAATTATACGGCAGTTCCATAGTGTGAACGCCACAAACGTCAATTACCACCACCCAATTTATTTGCAGTTTTTTCTTCTCACTCTTTCTCTTTGTAAGAAATCTTGCTTTTCTGAAGTTAGAAAACGTCGATCTTTTTATGTTACTAAGACTAGAAGTGAGACAGTACTCACATCATTTCTCGTGATGTACTCTACATATAGATATTATGCAAGTAGGTTTACAATATCTTATTGTAAACCTACTATTGCACACTTTATCACATATATATATTATAACACTGTTTATAACAGTGTCGCTATCATTCCACAAAAGAGCATGTTATATAGAAGATGCTGCGCTATGCTGATGCACACGTTTATTAGAATTTCTCCTGAACATGGATCACAATCGCACGAGATTCAATAGATCAGTGCTATTAGGGGCGCATAGCTTAGGGCGGTCACGTAGCGCCCAAGGCGACGACCCTCTGTTGGGTATTTGCACAGAGTATAGAAAACAAGAAGCCATTCAGGAGTACTACTGTCGGCGACAACCCTTGTAGTATATCTTATTATAATCTATAAATGGGATTATATATAAAAAAATAATAAAAATATATATATATATATATATTATTTTTTTTTTTTTTTTTATTTGGGAAAACAAACAGAACTATATTAAATGTTACTAAAAACTTAAATAATAATGCCTAATCCAATGAAGTCTCCACTAATTTATAAAACTTATAAATTACGAGCTATGAATGGTATTGTTAACTAAGTTACACGATACCGTTTCATTTAAGAATACTTGAATCTATATTGAATTTGGAAATAGGTAATGAATTTAAGATATATAATTAAATATGATTTACACCAAACAATAATATACATAGAAGGGTGCCAATAATTTATGTGTCATAGTTAAAATAAACACTGCAAATATAAGTGCAAATATTTTGTCCAGATGAGGCTTGTAATACTATTCTTGTAATACTCAATCGACTTGCTTGAGGGTCATATTTTTAACTCTTTCTTTGGAATTTCTTAGTAAACAATCATGCTACTCTCCTCATAACCCTGGAATCCAAGTTCCGTGTACATACCTTTCCCATTTTATATTATAGACCTGTCCTATGTAGGTATTTGCTATACAACACGTGTCTCGCTGCCCACCCAACAATATTTTCTAATTCGATTCTATAGAATGTAATTGTAGTATAGTAAGGGTTTGTCGGTCCAGAGTGTTTTATTTAATACCTGCATGACCCATAAGGGCCATACTTTCAATTTCGTAATTGGAGAGAACCTAGACTGACGTCTACTGACTGACTAGACTCTGACGTCTAGTAAAACATAAAAACCTTCGCTAACCATTTTTTATGCCTACATGAAATGAACAGATTATTTTATAATTTTTTACTGGAGATTAAACCTTAAATTCAACTACTACATAGGTACTATAATGCATTACCCTACGCTCGGTCTGCAAAAGTAACGAAGCAGGGTAATAATATATTTTATGTACATAACGCGTCGTCAAAAACCTCCTTTATTTCAAAATAAAAACTTTGTATGTCACAATCGGATAAAATACTCAGCTCTGTAAAAAAATAATTTATATTGGTTTTTCAAAAAAGAATTCAAGTTAACGTTGTTATTGCGCAAAATGAATTTTGCAACGATTTCAATTTTGCACGGCCCAATGGACGTGACTCTTTTTCTAATTGCGTGAACGTGCATTGAGTCAAAATAAAAGCTCGATCGGTATTTTTACCTACTGCTTTGCATATTGATGCCTAAAAGTTCATCTAAACAAATAATAACAATAAGATCTTCTACAATAAAAGGTTGTATTCAATTCAGTTCTAGTTTACTTACAAATATAAAAAAAACGTGTGCGTCTCGGGACGCCCGACAGAAGTGATAGCTTAAACTAATCTAACGCTGTGGGTGAGAGAGGAGAGAGGAGGAGCCTGCCTACCGCTGCCGTATGCGTGAGAGAAAGGAAAGTCGGACAGACTGGCGCCGTAGCGCGTTACGTAACGAAGCGGTTTACCCTCCCATAAGAAGTTATCACTTCAAAAGACCACATAATATCTCTACCAAGTTTCTTCCCAATCCGTCCAGCCATCTGAGCGTGAAGAAGAAACAAACACACGCTATAAGTCCATTTCACATGTATCGTGTAAACATGTTTTAATGAATGTACTATCCATATTCCAGTTTCGCAATTTGAGTAAGTTTTTATTGTTTCCGAAAAGCCAAAGCGTGTTTATAGCGATATATTAACGCGACATTTTTATATATAACCGTGACATTTCATTCCAAGCAAGACAACTGCTTAAGAAACCCATGAATCATCGGTCCATGCAAGGAGAGGGCCGGAAGCTTGCTGAAATGTCCCGTCATCCAGGTCGGCCCGGATATGGAACGTGTATTGTCATGTCCTGGCACTAACGATCTTCACTTAAAGAGGTTGGACCGAGCTCAACTTAAGAGCCGAGAGGAAATGGAATGAAGCGATGACAAACAATGTTTGAGCTTATATTTTTAGTCACGCGTTGCTTTTGTTTTGTATCTATTCGTGAAATTCACAGAAGAACATTAATAATTGTACGTTATGGTCGATGGACTGTTAGATCCAGCAAAATAGTACTAAACATGGAAGTAATGTCAGCCTGACATAGTGTCAATAGCTCTCTTAGTGATAGTGATACTACAATGGTGGCAATTCGGTTGGTTCATTTCTAAAATTAGGAATTGTCTAAAATATATTTAGTTAGTCATATCATTTGTAAAACCTATTCGGTTGGTACCATTTAACTAAATTATGAACGCTTAATTAAGTTAGATAAAATTAAATTAGGATAAATTGGTAGCAGCAGAATACCAAAGGTTAATTTGACAGTTCAAAACCTCATTTTAGCTAACATTAGTTAGGTTGGTGCCAACAGAATTGAGAAAACCTAATTTTAGCTAAAATTAGTTAAGTTGCTGCCAACAGAATTGAGGCCAATGTCGATATCGCTGAACTAAATGACTTGAATTGAGTCCTGCTTGAGCAACCTGCAATACAAGACGATTGAAAGGACCTGTCTAGATTAGGAATTTAGTGAAGCTAATAAATGAAAATGAATATATGAAAAAATATTTATTTCCAGTAAAATAACAGTAATCCAAACAAAAATAGAAGAACTTATCTTATTAAATTAGAAATTATCTTTGACAACTTAAAAGACATAACCATTTAGTTGATGAGCTAGTGCTGTTTTACTGATCCTTTGTTATTTAGGCGGTTTAAAATGATACCCACACTAGATTAAATCGGTATCGTGGGTATCTGGACGAGTTAACTAAAGATAACAGCTGTTTTTGCCTACCTAATTCTTCGCAAACTGTATTTAGTTGAAAATCTTAAAATATAAATAGGTATCAACTTAAAATATAAATTTAGATTATATATTTGAATATACTATATATACGTAAGTAAGTATATTTTATATACATATAAGTAATAAATGAATAATAATAATAATAATAAAAGTTGTAAGTATAAATATAATGAGAAAGTGAAACACAATATTATTTTATTTTATATTTATTTTACAAACAAACAGCATATTAAATCAAATTATTCTTTCTTCAATTAAATCAAAGGACCATTTTTAATCTTTTTATTACATGCTAGTAAATATTGGTGCTGGTTCCTCCTAATTGGTCGCTGGTTTTGACGACCTCTGTGGCGCATTGGGCTAAGGTCCGGCTGAGACGCAGAAGGTTGCGGGTTCGATTCCCGCCGCGGCACAAATTGGGTGTTTCTATGTATAATATGTATGTATTTATTAAAAAAAATGTATATAAGTAGTATATTAGTCATGTGGAACCCATAACACAAGCTCTGCTTACTTTGGGGCCAGATGATGAAAAAAAAAGGAATCTAACAAGAAGCCCGTCTAGTCTTAACGCTTTTCTAATTTTGTTACGGATGCCGAGTCGAGTTGGCACAGACTCAATCCAAGCTTTTTTGTCATCTAAATAATGTTGTTTGTTGTTTTTAGCCCGTACTGTCCCACTGCTGTGCAAAGGCCTCCCCTCGAGTTTTCCATTGATTTCGGTCGAACGCCATTGTCTAAAGGTGTCGCCGACAGTCGCTAAAGGTGTCTAGCTCGTCACGCCAACGCTTGCGTGGTCTACAGGACCGTCTCACTGTCTCAGGGCTCCAGTCAGTGGTGGCTTTGGCCCACAGTTTGTCCGGCATGCGGCAGATGTGCCCTGCCCAGTACCACTTCAGTTTCGCAGCTTTTTCAGCCACGTCGAGGACGTTTGTTTTGGAGCGAATAGTAGAGTTTTGATTCGGTCGGTTAGTTTAATGCCGAGGATGCTTCGCTCCATTGCCCTTTGACAAACCTCGAGTTTGGTCTTCCGAACACCAGTGAGGGACCAAGTTTGAGCACCATAGGTTAGAATTGGGAGGATACAGACGTCCATGAGTTTACGTTTGAGAGATAGTGGCAGATCTCCTTTAAATTGTGCTTTCATCGACCAATAGCTTCGCATAGACATAGACATAGACAGACATTTAGGCTTAGACTTCGCCAGGCGTTTTTGGTCCGTCTTGCGATCTAAATAATATAATAATAATAAATAATCTAAATAATCCATCTAAATAATATAATATATTATAATATATTAAGTTTTTTGAGACAGTTTTATTTAATTACGTTTTTAAATTTGCCAGTCGACAATTCTAACACGCCACTTGAGACCTTGTTACTTTGACCCTAGACAAAGGGTACTTCCCTGACAAAATGAAAATAGCAAAAGTAGTACCGCTTCATAAAAAAGTTAAAAAATATCGCTGTAACAATTATCGACCGGTCTCTGTACTACCTAATTTTTGAAAAATATATAGCTGAAGAACTCATTAACTACATAGTAGAGATAAATATTTTAGACAGCAGACAATTTGGTTTTCAAAAACATAAATCAACAAGACATGCCATAACAAGACTTATGCTAGATATACTGTTAAGTCTGGAGGGATCGCAAAAAACCTATGGGGTTTTCTGCGATCTCTCCCAAGGCCTTTGACTGTGTATCTCATGAAATTCTAATAAAAAAACTAGAGTATTATGGCGTGAGAGAAAATGAATGAAATATCTTGAAATCTTATTTATTTAACAGAATTCAAGTTACAGAACTAAACGGCTTTAGATCAAATAATAGTAAAATCGCAGTAGGCGTACTCCAACGTTCCATATTAGGACCTTTATTATTTATATTGTATGTGAATGATATTTCTATAGTTTGTAAGGACAGCAATTTTGACTTAGTTTTATTTGCTGACGACAATAGTATAATAGTCACTATAATAATATTGACAGTGTGCTTCATGAATTATCCTTACCAAGAACAGACCGCATGAAGTTCTTAGGACTATGGCTGGACTCAAAGCTAACTTGGGCAGTACATATTGATAAGTTATCAAAAAAACTAAGATCTGCTACATATGCAGTTAAAAAAATAAAAGAACTGGGGGGGCCTAAGGCTGCTAAGGATGTATACTATCCATATTTTCATTCGTTGATGAGTTACGGTGTTATGTTCTGGGGAACTGCTGCAGAATCAAATATGATATTTATAATGCAAAAACGCTATGTTAGATATATTTTAGGGCTCAAATATAGAGACTCTTGTAGAGATAAATTCAAAGAATTGAACATTATAACTATGTTTGGTGAATTTATTTATCCAAATATTGTTTATATTAGAGAAAATATCACCAACATGAAGTTTGTTACACATAAGTATAACACGAGGAATAAAAGAAATGTTTTGACTCCTAAGATGAGACAAACATTAAAGAGTTTTATGTGTGTGTAATGGACACACACATAAAACTCTTTAATTATATAATAAAATTCCTACTGACATTAAAACTAAATCTGACCCTGAATTTTTCAATATTATAAAAAGGCCATTATTACATAAGAGTTACTATAAGATTGACGAGGCTTTGGCCGATAAATTTATATTCTGTGAAACACTTTCTGTATAAGATACCAAATATTGTTATGACATATCTAAGTACATGCAATATGTGAAAAGAGGAAATAAATGAATTATTATAATTATTGTTAAGAAGTGTACACATTGCCCCATTAAAGATTCTTTAGCGAGCCTAACTGTAGGATAATTGTGATTATCGCATTTTTTAAAACAAAAAAGTATTTTTGTGGAGATATTATTGTTACGAGCCGGGTACTGATAAATTGTGAAACCCCTTGATTTTACCAAATAATAACTTTAATTTCAAAGTTACCGCACACAGAACTTAATCCACTGATTCTATTATTTAACTTCCAAATAGAACACCGTAAAAGTCACAACACTATAACACAACTGATAACACTTCGAAACTATCGCACTTGTATCACTTGCTTAGCCGAGAATAGACTGACCACATCAGAAAACCACCGCTGTATTTATACGAGCGTCGAGTGCGTCTATCTCGTTCACTCTTATGCCTTCGATATGTTTACTTTGTAGTTTGCATCTACTCGATACCAGATGGCGTTGTAGGTGAATATTTAACACGTCCGCCTGCCAATAGATGGAGCTATATATCGGGCGCAACATTATATTAGATTTTCATATACTCGTATATACTGACTGACAAGACACTGTCATAATATTTATTTCCTTAAATGTGATTCTCTAGGCCTCATGTTATAGATTGCGCGAACAGACATCTTCTGCAACATAAATATATAAATATTCGCAACATTTCACCAAAACAAAATGCCGTAAAACATTATGGTATGTAAGTAGCTGAAGTAAACGAGTTTAGCAGTATCCACGTCTGTAAAATCACGAATCTTTTTGACTGCATATGCCGTAGAGCTGAGTTCCTTCGACAGTCGATTTTTGTGCGAACCCCATTGAATTTGATGCGAATGTTTTATCTACAGTTTTCTATAGCCTCTAAATGTACTCTAAATGTAATAGCCTAGTAAATGTACTGGTGGACTTGAAAAGCACATATGTCATTGTATACCTGATTTCGAGATTTGACCCCGACATTTCAAATCAAAGAGTCAAATTATCTGATTCGGAAGGGTATGCACAAAAAATACACTTCTCACACAAATGCATTCCGCATAATAAGGACAATGACAGTTCGAAACGATTTTATATTTGTTAGTCCATTCAAACATTAGCAGAACTTTTTTAGAGAGTAAGAGAAAGGTTTCTGTCGCGCAACGATGGTGTATTCACCTTCTTCGTTAATAGCATGTGTCATAATAATGAACTTTTTCAAGTGTATATATTGTTTATGGTATGTCACAAAGCCATATTTTGTAGTTCGTCATTTGTTATTTTATATAAAATGGTTCCTTCCCTATACAATATCTTACGGGTTATTTTTTCTTGAATCACAAAAAAACACGAACTTTTATTCCAATTATTTGCACCTGAGCTCTAACTAAATTAAAACACCAAAATTACTTATAAAACCGGAAATATCTAGAGAAAAATTAATAATATGAGCGCAATGTTTGGCCAAAAATAATCAACGATGGTGTATTAATATGACGTCTTGACAGAGGCAAGGATTTGAACAGCATTTTATGATTACGTCAACTGTCATGTCATTGGCTGTTTGCACATCTGGACTGATGCCATTTTTGTAAGGAGTTAAGAAGAAAGAAAAAGGAGGGCAGAATGTCGTGGCGGAAAAAGTTGTGTATCGTGTTGAGATGGATTAACTTGGATTAATGGGATAAATCTCCGAAGGCCTGCCAATAAGAAACACCTGCGAGTCGCATCAGCCGACATATATAATCCTAGAATATATAAAAAAGTATTTAATTATCTATTCCCTACAAAACTATCTTAAACTAAGTACTTTATTCTGTTGTTTCGATGGCCTAACTAAGATAATGCAAAATATGAATTCAACTGTTTCACATGTGTTTTATATTATTGTTTATTATCTGAACATTAATCTGTAATCTGTACTGTGTACTGTGTGTAATCTGTAATTATTTCTGTAAATAAATATGAATGACCTTATTTTGTTTGTACCAAAGTTTGATTATACTTACATTTTTTAATAATGCACACATGTTGCAAAAAACTAAATTCAATTCTAATACCAAGTGCATGTCCTAAACTATTTCAACACCATCTAGTTAGCAAAAAAAATAATATTGTACCCAGCATTTTTGTTTTTTAAGGTATACAAATCAGGTTGTTGCATAATCTAGTAAAGCTTAACTATCCGTGAATATATTCTTTACTAATGAAATTAAAAATTACGACTTTAAATTTTAAATATTGATGGACAATGCACAAAAAACCAACTGACCAAAGAAATATCTGTATTGATAAATAACCTCCACATAACTTTGAAAGACCTATCTAACGATCTGCCAGATAATGGAGTAGCAAGATAAATAAAATCAACCTATCGCTATATGTGGTCCCCCACTAAGTAGCCCTAAAACAATTTTTCAAACACACAAAAAATACAATACATTAAATTAACACAATAGTAAGCTAACAGTGGTTCAAAAACATTTAGTTCTATCCTTGTGTGTGGTACTAATATGTCTAAACAGGTCTAATAGTGAAACTATAAGAGTTCCTTGTTTGAACCTTAAAAACTAACAAAATGTGTTTGTACTTTTTTTTGTCTGTCACTTAAATATACCTACTCCAATTTGGCCTTAGTTTCAAAATCTGAAAAAAAAGTTTCAAACTACTGAAACGATACATAAATTTAAGGGCTTCTTAGATGCGTTTCTATCACTTTCATAAATGTTGAATGTTGATCTCGTTGGTAATGTTTAAGAGGTGTTTCAGTATTCGGGCATAAAGGACTGCATTCCAGAACAAAAACCTATGTAAAGATCTCGATCTCAGTTCGAATTTAGTTCTAAAACAGCTTTATCTAGAACCGATTCTGAACAATGTGTACACCTGGTTCTGCTGTACACAATGAACCTGTCTCACACGATAATTATAATACACAGTAACAATAGAACAAATGCCGATTGTCCAAGTTGAATATGCCCGCATGAATAGTCCAACTGGACCCAATCACACTGCATAACCGATAATCATGACGAGATTATACAGCAAAATCTACAGGGAGACCTAAAACTCGATGCTAGATTCAAAAATATTTTAATTTAATACAATCACCAGGGTCACTTTGAAACGTTTTACATACTAAGTGAATTTAGGTGCCGATTCCTCCAAACCCAAGTCCGAGAAGACTTGACAAGAAACTCTTCCTGGTCCTAGCGCTTTTTTATATGATTATATTACTAGGCTATTTACTAAAAACGGACGCTTTACCACAGATAAGTAGACTGATAAACAAACGAAGGCAGGAAGGTTAGGACGTTACTGTAGGTAGAAAGCAGAAATATTTACCGGTGAAAATAATTATTTTAATAATTATTGAGTAGAAATTAATAACTGGATAACTGAAACTGAAACTTATTATCTCCTATTTCACTAATCCGAAGCCTAGGTTAGTACACTTATTTACAACGTGATAATTCTCTCAGTTTATGAGTTACCTACAATTACACACTATGAATTACAGAATTAATTAAAAAAATAGAATTAAACCCCTTTTTTATAAACGTCTCTCAACTTGTCAAAAGTTAATCACTGTTTATTATAATAATAAATAATAATAATAATAATGCCTTACATTCCACACAGCATCATTTGGCCCCAAAGTAAGCAGAGCTTGTGTTACCAATGCCTAATATACTACTTAAATACGTTTTCTTTTTAAACATACATATCATGCATAGAAACACCCAGACCGGAGACAAATACTTGCAGAGAGGTCGCCAAATAGTGCCATCCCTTTTTGTAAGATAGTACCAAATAGAGACAAGGTACAAATTCAAAAACATTTTATTCAATACAATCACAAGGATCACTTTGAATCGACTTACGGTGAATTAAGGAGCCAATTCTTGTTAACTCCGAAATGAATTAGGAAGAAACTCGTCTCGCATTTTGTATGATAGATATAAGAAGGATCTTATATCTTGCTTATCAACGAAACACAATTAAACTAATACAAGAGCCTCAATACATTGCCTAAGTGTTTCTTAGTGTTAGTGCAAAAATACATTAAACCCGTATTTCACTACTTTAGACAAGGAACTAAGCATAGATTTTTTTCATTAAATGCTGTCAATAAATATATAACCATTTGGGCCTCCAAATATGCATTAAATAAATATATATTAAATACACAATAGTCTGCTTGTTAAGAGGTCAGTTAATTTTCATTATTGTAAGTATTTATTACAATTATTAACTAGTGACATAATATTTTCTTTTTTCAGATTTTTGTTAATTCTTTAGTTCAATTAGAGTTAACTATTTTAAAATATATGTAATGTATGTTTTCTTGTCATACTTTTAACCTCTTCAAATTAATTCTACTTATTTAATAGTTTTAATATTAATTACTAATTATAAAGTGTAACACGGTTTTAAGGCTTCACTTTGGTTGATCGCGGCGCATCGTCTTTATACTTATTTGCTCTCAGATTTCTAGTTATACATACATATGTCTGACAATCTACATCAACCTTTCGTAATACCGATTCATCAATAGTAACTGAAAGCTAATGACTAATGTTTTGATAGTATCAGAATTCCATAGTCGCCTAGCTGGTGTCAATTGAAATTTTTATTCCATTTTAGACCCTAGTTATGTTTTGTTTGTTTTTATTTACATAGTAACTATTAATCAATAATAATAAACCCAGAATTTAACCAGTCCCTGTCATACCATTTAGTATATTATATTCATATCCCGAGTATCTGGTAATATGAATAAAAATTCTGGCGCTTCGGTTGCCCCTGGCCAGGCACGCTCGCTTTGCTCGCTATCCTGGCGCGTTCTTTTCTATACTCTAACATAACCTAACCAACTGGTTAAAACTAACATCTTATTAACATAAATATTAATCATACGTCGCTACTTAGTACGTCAATATGAGTCAGTTGTGTTGTTTTGGTGGTATAAAGTGGAAGATGTAGTATCATTGACAAAAGTGTGGATAGAGCTTTCTGTACATAAAGCTGAATCCAGGAACAGATAGGTACAGCGCATACCTCTACACTTAATTGTCGCCCGGCTATTGAGTAGGTACCAAAGCGCTCCATTGAAAACTACGCTTACATATTGTGAACTGGCTCCAAGCCAGGGATTATACGAGCTTCAGTGCAATATTTGTGTCTCACGTAGCCGGCACTATTCAGGGGATCGAAAAACTTTTCTAATATTCTGGTTGAGACGAAAATACTTCGTGAAGATTTGACTGCTGATCAACGTGACTTCCGCGGAATGGAGTCCGAATTTGTTGCTTTTTATTTTGGGAGTTTCAAAACATTTACTAGCCTACAAATCTGCCGGATTTCATTTGTATCTGAACCTTCGATCTTTCTTTCTTTGAGGTGCTTTTTCGTTTCAGCTTTAACACACTTTGTAAAAAACATTTCTTATTTAGAAAGCATATTTTATTCGTTTTTCATTCTATTTAATCACCAAGCTCAGTGTGTTTTTGATGTCTTTTTATTTTGTGTTTTCTTACCAAGAAAACCTAATTCACGTTATGGTTTGGTTTCCTATTTATAAAACTGATGATGTTTATCGGAGCTTCTAAGTTAATTTGTTAATATTTGACGACCCCTGTGGCGCAGTGGGCCAAGGTCCGGCTGAGACGCAGAAGGTTGCGGGTTTGATTCCCGCCGCGGGAGTAAAAAAAGTACTTATTTAAGTAGTATATCAGGTCACATGGTACCCATAACTCAAGCTCTATTTACTTTGGGACCAGATGATTCTGTGTTAAATGTCCGGCATTATGTGACCACCAATTTGAATTTGGTGTTAATTTTGAAAATTATTTAAAAAAAAACATATATTTTGTGCGATCAATGTTGATAATTCTAATGTGTACTACGTATTCTAACCTCATAATTTATTATTAGAAGTCAAAGTAAAGAGATATTAATTTTTGTCTAGGTAGAGATAAGTAACTACTTACGCGGATTGTCCATTAAACAACACTACTATAGAATAGATAGGTTGTATATTGAGAGGTAGTATTAAAAACCATTAGGTAAAATTTAAAATGTGACTAAAATTTTTATCAGGATTAGAAATTTAAGAGCATTCCGAATTTTACGACCGTCATAAGATGAGCACTGCTTCTTAGATATCCGTAACTTTACACTGCCGTATTCAGGCCGCACCGTAGGTATTCGTGATAGAAAACAATAAGCCAGCGATAAATACTTAGGCATTGTTCGTATGTTTTGGTTCGATTGCTAGTTGTTGTAAACTGGTGACTGTAATTCTCTCCAACCCAACCACTACCTAGCCTAATTCCTGTATTCTATGCAATACAAATTGTAAGACCGCTAAAGTCAAAAGCTGTCAAAATATATACCTTAAATAACTCGAAACTAACTATTGCATTTGTAGCATTCCTTAGAACAAAAGAATTTTACTTCACGTTCATACAGTGACTTATCGAATGGCCGTATACTAGAATGTCAAGTCAAAGTCAAAGTCTAAAGATACTTTATTCAATACAATCACACTCACTTTGAAACGTCTTACATACTAGGTGAATTTAGGTGCCAATTCCTCCTAACCCAAGCTCGAGAAGAACCGGCAAGAAACTCGTCCTGACCCTAGCACTTTTTTGCATGATCCATCTTATAACTATCTTAACTACGAAGAACTAATACAAGAGAGTTTATATATTTCAAATGTATCGGTTAACTGTCTGAGAGCAGAGCGACATGAGGCCATGCATTCCTATCAATAATGTAGTCATTTATATTATAATACGCTTTCTTGACTACCCTTTATTTCTGCTTTAAATTTCTTAATAGGTAGTTATGTTTTATTTTCAGTCAGCTTATTATAAAAGCGCACCGTGTTCCCCATAATAGACTTATTTACTTTTTCTAGTCGATCTAGGGATGTATAATTTCTTTCAATTCCTAGTACTGATGTACCTAGTCCTACTACCTATAAATGCATTATTTTGCTAAAACTGTAGGTTAAATTAACAGAAGTACTTGTGTTATCCGTATCAATTTTCACCATCGGTAAGCAAAAGTGACCATGAAAAGCTCGGAAACTCGAGCTCTTTAAATATGTGTTAAATTTTTCCAAAACTGAATTCTTAAGTTTAAACCGGTAGATTCTGTATAAAAACATACTTCTAATAGGCTTCTCGACATCACAGAGAATCTACATTTTCTCTCCAAGATAAGACTAAACATACTCACATAACACTTAACTTGCGTATACAGGGTGTAAAATGAAAGATCAAAAAAAAACCATTAGACATTCGTGCTCCACAGTCACGTCCTGACATCGTCGTTTACTAACTTAAGGTGAAAATGTAGCCAAAAGAACGTCTATTCATAAAAAAAAATGTATTTATTATAAACATACAGTATAATGAGACTAAACTAAATTACTTACCCCGAGAAATGCTAAGGCTCTTTTATTCAGAGTCTGCTGAAATAAAGAAAACCGAAAACTGACTCTTACAAATTCCAAACACAAAATTTATGACAACAAATATCTTAAACAAAAGCTGAAGTTTACAGTGTACTAAAATTATTTCAATGGTTCGTAAGATGTGTTACAACCTGTATAGTAAATGGGGTAGCATAAATTACGGGTGTAAATTACGTAAGTTTATTCATCTCTAGATATAGGTAGGTATGTTTATGAAGGTATGTTCATGAATGTCTCGGCAAAGTATTCAAGTAAAACATTTTTGACGTGATAACGTCTTATAAATCGATTGGACGCCGGCTGCACGAAAAATTGTCACGTTCCGCATGAGCTGAGCGTGCAAGCGAGAGCCCAGGACAAGCGATAGAGAGGCACGTACGGCCTAAGCGTTCGGCTTGTGACGCATCTTAATATGTTAAAAGTATGCAATTTTTCATCAATGTTTATGACGTTATCACGTAAAATTATCCGTCCGTAATTCGACATTACAGACAACCATTTTTCTCAATAATGTATCCTAATATGTTCCTGAACAAAACATGGGCTTAAAATAAATATCTTAATACTCAAAGAATAAATATTTTCAGTAAGTACCTAAATAGGTCACTGTATAATATCCGTTCAGGAAACTAGTTGTGTCTGAGAACGTCTTAGCTGTCGTCACGTTGCAACCTCGTCCATCTTCTAACGAAGCAGGAACCTACCTTGACTACTTACCTGGATAACTTCTGCATGGACACGTCAGGAGATGCAACTTAGGAACATTACTTTGTATATTTAGATAATATATACGTTTTAAAAAAACACAATAAAATTTTTGTGCTTAAAAAATTGCACCTCCAATTGCACCTCTAGATGTGGGAACTTATTTTTGAAACGTATTTTTTATATATTTAATTCTCAAAGACATGATTCTCAGAGGCCACGAGCCTTCTTTCGTGCACGCCAAGTGCATCTGAGGCGCACTTTAATTCATTCACGACACCAATATAGATATGACTATCAAAAATAAATAAGATAGTGAGGTTACACACCTTATAATAAAACCTGCTTTGCCACGTCACGTACGTGGTTCTATAGAAAAAAACATCTTCCTTCTACTATGATAGGTAAAGAAGGAACTGATATGAAAACGAAGAAATATTAAAAATTTCATTTTATTTGTCGAGCGGGAATTTCATCTTTGAAAGTGTTTACCCCGACATGAAATAAAACTGTGAATGTTCGAAACGTGTTTACTCGTTGAGAGTCAGCAAATATATTTTTTCTATTGACATGTTCAAAATCTGCCACAATGTTAGGCTGCATTTACAGTTAAAACAGGGCTACACAACCAACATTTATTTGTAGATAGGTACAGTCAAAGGCAAAAATATATCATACCCACCCATTCGTTTTTAATATTTAATTTTTGCTGGAAGAGAACTCTATCTAGGGTTAAGCTCACCTGTGTACATGCCATTATTGATTAAGTTAAGATTATAATAGATAAGATAAGTTAAGTTTTTTGTGTACAATAAATAATAAAGAAAGAAAGAATAAGAATATGTACACTCCACTACCTCATAAAATTTCACCGTCAACACGATTATAAATATGGAAATATCTAAGAGTTAATATATAAGTAATACGTATCCAACAATTAGAAAATTAATTTTTAAAACATCCTAATGTTAATAATTATGTATTCATATGTTATAAGCAACAATATGTAAACACTTAACAAATCAAACTTAAGATAGCATATTTCCACCACTCATTCAATAGAACAAAGATAAATAGATAGATAGTTAAACACTTTAATAAACACAAGAGAACAAACAAAAAAAATGTTATTGTTTAAGTAAGAGTACTTACTTAAACAATAGAATGATTGGTAATTTAATAAGGATGTTAGAGTATATATTTCAACACCTACAGGAAATATACTCTAAGATTATGATACAGAAAGGATTACATACGGTTTACATACGTATTTACATGTTTTTGCCTATGAAAAAGTAGGAACATACTTGTAAAAATGATTGAATGTATACAATAAAATGCCTCTGTAGATGAATACCAAACTATGAAAAATATGTGTGTTGTAACGCCCCCCTCTACCTAATACTACTTCTCAATGCACCTAACTTTTTTTTTGCCTTCTCTACTAGTTAAAAGTACCTTAATTAATCCCAAATAACTAAATGATATTATATTATATTATTTAAATCCCTAAACATACTTTGATCTATTATTAATTTGGCCAACGATTCGTCTAGTGTTAGTGATTAAAATCCTACGTTGTTTCGAATATAGTAACTCTGATTCTTTAGGAGAATTATGTTGAGATATTTATTTTAATTATTATAAACTTTATTATTAGAAGTAATCATCCTCTATAATGAAGAATATCTTTGATTTGCCTACGCTGTGGCTTGATATTAAGGTTAATAATTATATTAATTATTGTCCTTTAGTGATATTATGATATTATATGATAAAGTAAATAAGTATTATATCCAATCTGGAATTACTGTGAAACCATATAATAACGGCCTAAGTTATTTCAATATTTTAATTCGATATTAGTTCTTGTCATGAATTGTTACTTTGTATAATATCAAGCTCCGCACGCGTGATATCTACTCAAACAGCAGCCTAAATCATTCCCCAAAGTCGATCTATCTTTTTATCAAAATCCATCAAAATCAGTTCACGAAACGTATCAGACAGACAGACATAGTCACTTTCTCGTAAATATAATATAGATAATAGTTTCGGTAGTTTCAATAGTTAAACAAGGTAAACATTCTTGTTCTATATTAATACTTCCTAATAGCAGCTTATGTCATTCTAGTCCTACATTGATATATTTTTATTGCGGCTTATATCACTAGCCCCTCCTCACTAGCGATAGTAGGTTTCTTTCCATGTGACCTGGACAGCCTTCCTCCGCAATGGACAATTTCATGTCCCAAGGGAACTCTAATTTTAATTTTGACAACCAAACAAAACAGTTACTTCAGTAATTAGTATGTCTGTCAAAGTCCAGCAAAGGGTATCAGAGGGCTTAATCTTTTATCGTCCAATGTAGTAGGTCGGTCCAACACATTCAAGGGCATTTACTTTACTTTTGTCTGCAAGCAACTCACATACCATCCATCCACTGGTTAACCTTCTAGTATCGCACCTTAGAATGCAACTGGATACATAGAAGAGCCCTGCCTTACTCCTATCCTACTTGGCGAAATTCCCTAATCCTACAATACAAGAATCTTACCCTACTCGACCCTAATACAGATTATTATCTAACAGAATATGTTGTGATTTTATTTGTTAGGTCCGTAGAGTAAAGAAGATTGATAATGTGTGATAGATATACCAATTATATGAATAGTTTTACTTCAATTTCATGAATAATATCAAATTTGGATAGCTTAATTCTGAGCCTTGAGAGATATTTCTCTATACTATTACTAGGTAAAAGTCTGAATTAGATAAAATTATATCAACAGTAATATTCATACTGACTCTTCGTCGATAGCAGCTTTAGTCTTAACATAGATTCAAGCAAGCTAGAAGGACTTTCGCCTCAAGAGTTTGATAGAACTTATCTAATATGATTATGAATAAATCAATAGTAAGACTCATCCATATGTTCTCCATTAAATATATACCACAATATACAAATAATGAATATTTGAATTTAAAGTGTAGGAAATCATTATTCCATTTCATAGGAATTTATAATTGCTTTCAACTAGACATTTATTATCTATTGCAATGTTTCAGCTAAATCTTTAGTAAATAATTGGTATTACTATCTCATTGGCTAATTGAGTTTATAAGTTTAATAACTTTTAGTCAATGATAGTTTCCCCACTGATTTGATAGTATACAGATAAACTACGTAATCCTACGAAACCCATAAGTAGATTTATACTACTGTATACGTATGGATAATAGTAATTCGACAACCTACGCAAACTTGTCGAAACGTGTTGTCAGATAAACTACGTAATCCTACGAAACCCATAAGTAGATTTATACTACTGTATAGATATGGATAATAGTAATTCGACAACCTAGGCAAACTTGTCGAAACGTGTTATGTACCTGACGTCCTACCTAACCTAATCTGGTGTGTGAATCAGCAATACTGGAAGCAAGCTTCGTACATTAAATTGTGTATCTCACTCATCAGGGTGCAATGATGAGCTACCTAGCTGCTAATTGGGGGGACAGCGAGTTGTAAACATCGACTTTGTACTTATCCCTAGTACGTCCCTACAATCTACTTCCGACAGACCGAGTCCTGGGATGTCAACCGTAGATTAAAGGCAATATAATGTGCAAATATATAAATAAATAAAGATAGACTATGTCGATTGCTTCTGTTAAGTCCGGTTCTGCCTTCCTTAGACAGAATGCAACCAATCATAGGGAACCATTAAGCCGATCCTCAGGAGAGGTAAAATCTGGCTCCAGGCTCGTTCCGAGAGGTCCTAGGGGAACTCCTAACAGGGTGGGAAAGCCAGACTTGGGCATAACACCGCTAGGTTTCCATCTGACCCACAGACCATGCCGTGTAAGAGCCTCATACAATCACTTTGGCGAATCTTGTCTTCTTTCCGACTTACCGACTGGATAAACTATTACGTAACTCACACAATAAAATTATCACAGAAACAACGCACGACAAGACACGATGTAATTGTAGGAAACCATGAGAGCAAATCTACCGCAAACGTTCAGCTCGACCAGCCTTACGCCCCTCCTAATCCAGAATGCCAAAATCCGCCATCTTCTTTTTCATTTTTTTTTTTTCTATTCTTTCCATTTTCAAACACATTCGAAATTTCGATTCTATTTCAATTTACGTCCCAACCTCCGTGGTATAGCTAAATAACCTCTTTACTAAATCAAGCCCAAAATAAATTAAAATTTCAATTTATTCCCATCTTTATGTAGTTATTTCATGATTTATATATTATATCGTTAACATAAGTAGATTTTAATTTATCTATTCTAGTTTTAATATTGTTTTTATATAGCTATTTAATTGTTTACCCTTTCGAATTCAACCTCCTTAGAGATCTTCCCGTTCCAAACCATTCTATCAATAATATATTAATAGAAGGATAGATTATTCTATATTATAGAATCAAATTCTATTTAATGTTAATAATTCAAATCCAGTATTATTTATTATTATACTCTATGAGTCGTAAGATATTTGTAAACCATAGTCTATAAACTTAGTATTAATTACTTTTTTGCTAGCTTTCTCTCACGGACCTTGACAATTGCATACATCTGCCATATTCCGTCTATGGTATAGTTTGTTATGACAGATGCTTTGTTTATTCACATTGTAATGAATTACGCACTATTTTATTCAATAATTAAAGATATGAGATAGAATTGCTGGTAAATCTGTTCTGATAAGAATGACCCATGTATGCCTACGTGGTATTAATAAGGTTTGTACCCAAGCATACCATAATAATTAGGAATTATAACGGAATGACCTTCTGTTCCGTTACAGTGTATACATGTTTTTACCCTTGACTGTCCCCGAACTTTATATTTTTATTCCATATGTAGTTTGTCTGACGTGATCGTGAGTATTATACGATTAATTTCAGAGGAAATAGAAAGGAAATAAGAAAATCATTGAATATATAAAAAAAACAGTAAATTAAGGGCATTGAAATGTTTTTTTGACACATTATACTAAGACGATAAAAAAAACAAAGATCCCACAATCACGATGCAAACGGAGTCTTTTAGTACCTATAACACCTGTACCTATAATAGTCTTTTAGTAACCTGCTTATTTTCTTCCAAAATACATTTTGTGGGTAACTCGTTGTCAATTCAACACGCCAAAGAATTTAACACAATATAAATTCTAGTTTAGTAAGTTTGGCTGGTAAGTACCGAATTACTTGCTGCAAGCAAGTAATTCGGTACTTACCAGCCAAATATCGAATACTCAAACCGAAATATCGTGGGTAGACAGCCGTCGAAGCGGTTGTGTTGACTTTTTAGGGAATTAAGTAAAACTACCCTTATTTACTGAACTATTTTAATGTATTATTGTTTTTGTTAAACTATATATATGTACGCTCGCAAGCTATCTTAAAATTTATATATAAGTAAGTATTTAGTTTTTTTAAGTTCTCATATTAAATTACTTTATAAGAATACATTTTCTTAAACCTAAACCGGCTACCAGTGAACGTGTCGTCCACAATATGAAATTGCGAACCTATAGGTACCATGTTAAAGGTTAGGGGTTTCGTGAGGCCCTTGTAAAAAGTCAATTGACAATCGTGGTCCATGTTGAAAGCCCTTTGCGCATTCATAGCCGTACGTGGCGTACTAAGCTGATTTTTATTACATCTCAAAGAAGCTTGAAATAAGTACAGATCAATGTACAAAAAGGTAAACGCGTATAGATGGAGGATATTCTTTTATGTTTAGAAAACTTTTCAAAGGAATATGGAGTTAATACCCTAGTTTATGTGACTGAAAGCTTCTTATAAATGTAAGAAGGTATTAGTGGGCATAAAAAAGGTACCAACCTTGAAGTTTTTATTCCACTGATACCAGTAGGTAGTACAAAGATTATTTTAATTCAGAGGTTCGAATATGCTAAGAATATAAAATAAAATGCGTTTATTTTGCTTCCACAATAAAACATTATACAACACATTATTGATTATTTTATTATCTTGAATGTTGGATTGAAAGATGTTATTAACGCAATTTCTTTTTAGACCTAACCCACTATAAATAAAGGTCAACATTATCGATATCCACTCGAATACCCTACTCCAATAACTACAAAAATTCCAATTTCGAAAATCCATTTTCGAAGTGCAAAGAAACAATACCGTTGAGATAGGAAAAAATAAATTCACAAAGCAGTCCGCCCAAACACAAAACACATCAATAAACAGTATGGATACTAACAAACTTGTTTTCCTAAAAGTATCAAATATGGCAATCATTGTTCTCCAACAAGCAGTACCATCGATGTTTTATAAATAAATACCTATAAAATAATCATCAGAAAAGCCTTCGCTGTAGTGAGGGTGAACGCTCCTGGATCGCCCAAACTAATTGCGTTCAAGTGGTGTTGATACGATGTCCGATTGCTTATAAATTACACATAATCATTTTAGTTTCAATATTTTTATCTTTTTTGTACTTGTGAATGTTTAGTTTCATCTTCAACCGACTTAAAAAAAAAAGGAGGTTCTCATTCTCATTCTTCTTCGGAATCTTTTTTTTACTCAGAGACGCCTAAACCAGTTTGGAAAAATCTTTTTTTGTTTTAAATGAAAGTAAACCCTGGTGGGGTCCCATTTAAATTTTATCGAAATCGATCGCGCTGTTTTTCGAAAAAAATCAACAAAAATCTAAAAATTGCATACATCGATGATATTTTCGTTTACTCCGAAAACTCGCTGTCTCATTGGAGCATTGCGTTTAGTTGGCCTACCCATATTATGTTTATACAAAATACATCTCTCCACTAAAAATGTATAATAGGCTCAAATTTCATTCAATGAAGTCGTTTAGTTTTTAAAACGTAATTATATTTTATATAATATATTTATATATATATCTTGTCTAATGTGGTACCCGATGTTTTTTCAGTATCTTTACTGAATGTAGGCAACATATTGTATTGTGTACCAAACTTTATTCATTGGCAAATCCCATTAGCATAGAAATGGAAAACATACCTCATTGGCGATCAGTAGTCTAGGATTACTTATGTGACCTGAGGGTCGTGGTTTTGTGCAGGTACAGTTAAGGATTATTTGATCTTGTACGAGTGTAAATTGAAATTGAAATTGAAAATTCATTTATTCAGACATAGTACATCCATTTTGTTAGTAACACGTATATATAATTGAGAGTGGTTAGTCGAATTACAAAGCAAACAAAAAAATCAATCAATCAATAAATAACAATAATAATTTTAATTATGATGTCATGTGGATTTTAAAAATAATGAGCAAATTTAGATTTTAAAATATTAACAATTATTGGGTTACTAGTGGGGCGAGCGGCCAATGTTGGCTTACAACCCAGTGGCTCATGATGCCAGCATTGAAACTAAAACTATCAGTCACAATTGCAAGTAAGCTGTGGAGGCTGGCGCAGGTGCGGCGCATCAGGGATGCGATCCTCTTGCGAACAATTGAGTTCATGTCATCGACATGTGCATCTGCAAACATTCCTGATGCGCTACAGAACCGCGGCAGACCCATCAGCATCCTGAACCCATTATTATACTGGACCCTTAGTGCACTGTATGCCTTCTGCGTATATCGTTCCCATAGGCTGCACGTATAGAAGTTTTGACAAAACGCCTTAAACAGAGTCAACTTGACTGAGACAGAACACCGTGCAAACCTACGGGCCAATACATTGCATCTGACCGACAGAGCCCTACGTTCCCTCTCAATATCGGGGCCGTCATTCAGGTCATCAGTGACCCAGTGGCCCAAGTACTTGAACTTCTTTACCCATAGTAGGGGAGTTCCAGCAAGCAGGACCGGAGTAACAGCATATGCTTTATTCCCAGCTTTAAACTGCATTACCTCACTCTTTTTGCCGTTGTACTTGAGCCCATGAGCCTCTGCATATTCTTCACATTTATTTACTAGCCGTCTGAGAGCACTTATTGAGGGACTCAACAGGACCATGTCGTCTGCATAACTTATATTGTTAACTATAGTACCGTTAATTGAACATCCGACATTAGCTCTGTTGAACTCCTCAATTAAACCATTTATGTAGAGGTTAAACAGCTTGGGCGGTGTTATCCCACCCGGTCTTACCCCACACCTGAGTGTATACTCTTCAGAAAACGAGCCCGCCCAGCGAACTACATTTCTTTGGTTCTCAAACCAGTATTTAAAAACAAGTATTAAATCATTTGGGAGGGTAGTGTCACAATTTTTTTTTCCCACAGGGTTTTATATGAAAATATAAAACACGTAATAAATATCAATGATACTATACTATGACAGCTTGCATTCACTGTAGGGTAAAGGTTTCCTCTTAGTTTGACAATTTATTTAAACTATTTAGTGCTAACGCGGCCTTTTAATCGCATTTTTTTAATTCCAACATACTACACTTGATGCAGATTCTCTAGACGCATGGATACAGTGTCTATGCATCCATATAATACGTGGGTAAGCTCGTGTTAATCAAAATGTAGTACAGTCCAGTGGTTTATAGAATACTAGTTGCTCGCGACTTCGTCCGCATTTTTTCAAATAATTTGAGTTTAATGACATGAAATAAGAATAAGATTAATATATAATAAGACATCCTTATCCTTCCTGCCGTGGTGGTTCCGGCATAGAATAGGACCCTTCCATCTCCTCCCGTGGATGTCGTAAAAGGTGACTAAGGGAACACACACCGGGGGATTGGGCAGCAGCACCCCTCGAGCACAAAATACTGAATCTGCGGTCACCAATCCGTCTGCCAAGCGTGGTGACTATGGCAAAACCCACATATGACAAACACAACTAGTAAACGGCTCCCAGTTCCCGGCAGTTCCGCTATTCCTGGCATAGGTGGCGGCCACGGTAACGGCGGAACAGAAGATGCGAAGAATCTCCAGCAGAGGTCCAGCTACGACCAACGACCCCTAACCCTGGCAACATACAACGCACGCAAACTGATGACCGACGAGAAGTTGATAGAGCTGGAAGAAGTAGTAAATAAGTTGCACTGGGATATTATGGGGTTATCAGAAGTCCGAAGAGAGGGAGCGGACACGATAATCCTAAATTCCAGCAACTTATTCTACTACCGGGAGGGCGATCAACTTTCTCAGCACGGTGTCGGATTTCTCGTCCACAAATCCCTCGTTAACAACATTGTAAAGATCGAAAGCGTATCGAGCAGGGTGGTATACCTTATACTCAGATTAACCAAACGGTATTCGCTTAAGGTCATACAGGTGTACGCACCTCACTCGAAACGTCCAGACGATGAAGTGATGTATGTATGATGACATTTCAAATGCCATGCAAGCCTTGAAAACACACTTTACGGTTGTGATGGGGGACTTCAACGCGCGGCTAGGTGTGAGGAATGGCGATGAACTGAGAGTGGGGCAATTTGGATTTGGACAGCGGAACCAACGGGGTCAGCGATTGGCCGACTTCATAGAAAAGGAGGGACTCTTTATGATGAACTCCTTTTTCAAGAAGCGGTCGTCCAGGAAATGGACGTGGCTTAACCCCGGTGTACACAAACGCGAGATAGATTTCATCATGACTACAAAAAAGCAAATATTTAATGATGTCTCAGTGATCAACAGGGTCAAAACCGGCAGTGATCACCGAATGGTTAGAGACTCATTAAATCTTAACGTAAAGCTAGAATGGTCCCGTCTGATGAAATCTACTCTTCGCCCAAGTCCTGCCCAAATCCAAAATCCCGAGAGCTTTCAGTTGGAACTTCAAAATAGCTTCCAATGCCTCGCCGAATGCGGATCCGTGGACGACATAAATGACGGTCTGGTGGAAATTCTCCATGCCGTTGGGTCAAAGTTCTGTAAAACCCAGCGCAAAGGTAGAACCCAAAAACTCTCTGAGCACACTCTTAAACTCATGGCAGAGCGTAGCGAAATGAAACTGCAGTCTTCAGTGGGCATGTTGAAATACAGCTCGCTCAATAAACAGATCTCTAAGTCTATGAGACGCGATTTGCGTCTCTTTAATACGTGTAGTATTAAGAACGTGTTAGATTTAACAGGTTCTACTGATTCTAAAAGTTATGAAAGCCAGAAATATACCCTAATTTGAACTACCTAGGTATCTATTTTCATTAAAAAGTTACTAGAAATCCTAATAGGGTAGGTAGCTATTGTGGAGAGTAAAGAAAAGAAACACAGCTCAACAAAGGAATACTTCTAATATATTCTACACAACCTGGTTTATATTATCATAACACATGTTATGAACAAGTAGAAACACATTAAACTTGTAAGGTTAATATTACACAACATTTAATTTAAGTATGAACAGTAAATAGGTAAGTACTTAGCTTTTAGTTCTGTCTGGTTCGGCTGCTGATCAAAAAGAGGCCGTTCCCCAGCTTTACAATCTTATTTATAAGCTACGAAAACAGAAAATCTACTTCTACCGTCTCGTCCGGCTCAAAACACTTTTAGCGCGAACGTTTGAAACAAAAATGTATTTGGCTTCTTATATTCTAAAATATGTTTTCAAGACAAAACAATGATGATCATAAATTATTAACAATTGTAAAAGTAATGTAATAACATATATATGTGTTACAAAAATAAGTATTTAGGTAACAATAAATAATTATCGAAGCTTAGAGTAAATTATATTATAGGTATGCTAATGATTTTATTACATATGTGAAAAATAACAACGAAATAGGTATCTTTATTCAGAAAACTATTTTAAGACATAGTTTTCACTTGCGTTTTCCCACGATTTTTCATATTAATCTATTAAACGCAATAGAGCGCAACCAAGGTTCCAAAGTGTTCGCGAGAGATCTGTCTATTGGGCAAAGTCTGTTGACGAAGCTGAAGACCGACATTGGCAGTGTCGTTTCCTCGAAGCCAGAAATTTTACGAGAGCTCGTGAAGTTCTATGGACAACTATACACCTCATCGCAAAGTCCTACTACAAGCACGACTAGCGATGCAAGAGCCCGCCTAACCCGACACTACACTGAAGTCATTCCGGACGTCAGCCTATACGAGATTCAAACGGCTCTCAAGCAGCTTAAGAACAACAAGGCACCGGGGGAAGACGGAATAACGACAGAGCTTCTGAGAGCGATTGGAACACCGGTACTTAAGGTCCTCCAGAAGCTGTTCAACTCCGTCATCCTCGAGGGAACTACGCCAGAGGCGTGGAACAGGAGCGTGGTGAAGAAAGGGGATAACACCCTCTTAAAGAATTACAGGCCCATCTCGCTGTTGAGCCATGTCTATAAGCTGTTTTCGAGAGTAGTTACTAATCGTCTGGCTCGTAGGTTTGATGACTTCCAGCCTCCCAAAAAAGCCGGGTTCCGAAAAGGCTTTAACACCATAGACCACATCCATACGCTCCGGCAGGTTATACAGAAGACCGAAGAGTATAACCGGCCACTTTGTTTGGCGTTTGTGGACTATGAGAAAGCCTTTGATTCTGTCGAAACCTGGGCAGTGTTGCGGTCACTCCAGCGGTGCCAAATCGACTATCGGTATATCGAAGTGTTGAAATGTCTGTACAGTAACGCCACCATGTCTATCCGACTCCAGGACCAGAGCACGAATCCAATCCCATTGCATAAAGGGGTGAGACAGGGAGATGTTATTTATCCGAAACTGTTCACCTCTGCATTGGAGGATATTTTCAAGCTCTTGTACTGGCATAGACATGGTATCAAAATCTATGGCGAACACATCACTCACCTTCGATTTGCTGACGATATAGTCCTCATGGCAGAATCTCTGGAAGACCTTGGCACAATGCTCAGCGACCTTGATATCGTATCCCAACTGGTGGGTCTTATAATGAACATGGGCAAGACAAAAATCATGTCAAATGCTCATGTTGCACCCGTACCGGTACATATTGGTAGCGATATAATCGAAGTTGTAGACCATTATGTCTATTTAGGTCAAACGATTCATCTAGGCAAGTCCAACTTCGACAAAGAGGTCAGCCGACGAATCCAACTCGGATGGGCAGCGTTTGAGAAATTACCGCACATCTTCTCGTCACAGATACCGCAGAGCCTCAAGACGAAAGTCTATAATCAGTGCGTGTTGCCAGTGATGACATATGGAACTGAGACTTGGTCGCTAACTATTGGCCTCATACACAAGCTCAGAGTCGCGCAGCGTGCTATGGAGAAAGCTATGTTGGGTGTTTCACTACGTGATAAAATCCGCAACGAGGAAATCCGTAGAAGAACCAAAGTCGACCCCCCACCCGATGGACTGACGACATTGTGAAGATCGCAGGAAGTCGGTGGATGGAAAGGGCTTAAAACTGTTCTTCCTGGAAATCTATTGGGGAGTCCTATGTTCAGCAGTACAGTCGACTTTATAAAGGCTGTAATGATGATGATGAAGACATCCTTATAGGTCTGTGTCTGTGGCGCAGTACATCTACCTAAAATCTTTCTTCTGCGTTGACCAAAGCCTTGCTGAGACGTAAAATGTTGCGGGTTCGATTCCCACCGCGGGATAAATGTTTGTATGATCATAAAATATTTATCTCGGGTTTAGATGAAATTTAGTAAGAGCCTGTCCAGATGGAGCGTTTTACGCGCGAGTGCTCTCGCGCGTACACATTCGCGCGTTCTCCAGATACTAGAGCTATATACTCGTGACTCGTGTTGCGCGCTCGAGCGCCGCGCGAGTTGAGATACTCAGGCGCCATTGCTGCGTCCAGTGGTACGCGCGAGTCCGCGGCGAGTGGACGTATTTGGTGCAAAATTGAGCTTGATAACGTCGATACCTACGGAACTTTTTATTGATAAAGTTGATAAAAGAGTAGCCATATGGGATATGGAATATTTGGATTATTCTAATAGAGTCATAAAACGGAGTAATTGGGAAGAAATAAGTAGTCGAAACGTTTTTGAAGCTTTCGACTTTCTCTTTGTTTAAGACGTTTCTGTCGACGGTATGCAAGCCACATCACAACTGCTTTATCTGACTCCATGTTTTAAACTGTCCCTGGGTCCCTCCCATACACATCGCGCGTAGAAGCGCACGTAAAACGCGGCATCTGGACGCAATTCAAATTTAAGCGCGCGAGGGCACTCGCGCGTAAAACGCTCCATCTGGACAGGCTCTAAGGAGTTAGATGTGCCTTGAGGACGGCTATACAATTTTTATGTAGGCAGCTAGTAAGAATACTTAGATTAGATATCTAACCATATCCATCGCTATGCCTTATGCCTCCCTCAAAAGCCTTACTAAAGCTAGATCAATCTAAAATGCACATATCTACAAAACACGTAAAGTTGTTATTAGCGTATCATCAAAAATTTATATCTGATTGGCTGACAGCATTCGGCGCCTATTTCCGTTCCATACAAACATTCACACCTCATTTTACTCCTTTATGAGGGTTATTTTGAAAAATCCTGAAATCCTTGTCCATTTATTTTGCATTTTAAGTATCCGAACCAAGTTTCTAAGAAATCACACCACCCGTTAAAAGTTCCCAAACAAACTTTGACACCCCATTTTAACCCTTTGTTAAGATTACTTTGAAAAATTCTGAAACACGTGTCCTGTTATTTTGCATTTTATTTATTCATATCAAGTTTCAAGCAAATGGCAACACGCATTAAAAAGTTTCATACATTAGTTTTCACCCTATTTCACCCACTTATGGGATGAATTTCAAAAAACCCCGCCTTGGTGTGTGGCTTTGCTGTAAAAGGAAGCTTCCTTCCAAATTTCAGCTTTCTAGCTTCAGCGGTTTTGGCTCGGAGATGATGAATCAGTCAGTCAGTCAGTCAGGTTAAGTCAGGTTCTTTTATATATATATATATATATATTAGTTTACAACAACGCAGGGATTTTTCTTTCGTTGAGTACAGAAAGAGTGAACGTTGCATTCTCAAGAACCCAAACTACTCCACGAGCGCTTAACTTAACCATGCGCTGTTCCAGTAAACCAGTGTACCCAGTAAACAGCATACTGCTCTATAAATAGCAGCTGATTTCGTGGCAATCAAATTGGGGGATTATTAGCTGGAAGCAATGGCCTGCGCCACTGGCCGATGATCAACGAGTAGTCGAATTAACTCAATCAATCCGAGGTTGTACTGTGACGAAAATGTGCGTAATAAAATACTACTGTTAAATAAGAAAAAAAATACCAGGATGAACGTAGATAAAGCTAGGAAATTCTTTCTAACAAAATGTATATATTAAAAATTATTTTCAAGTACAATTCATATGTGGAAATAAAAATCTTGGTACATTCATACATATGTACATGTTAATGTTATTTTCAAATAATAAAATAAATAAAATAATATATAATATTTAATAATATTTTATATTTAACGGTACAAGAAAATATTGGGAAATTACCGACAAGTTCCTGACATTATAGTGACTTGATCAGGCATCAGCACAGAATACAAAACCCTTTATCTTTATGGCAGTCTCGTGGGTATAAGAAGTTACGAGTACCAAGGCACTTCAACACCCTGACCTACGAACGTGTGGCTGTTTCCTCGGCTACCTTTAGCCAATTTTGTTGATTTTAGTCCAGGTTTTTCGAGGAATACATATTGAAGTTTGTGGATATGGTTCGAGGTTTTCTACCTCGGTGACTAGCCTTTGAAGTGAACATCTGAACATTTTCAGAGAAGGATGTTTGAAAAGTCCCGATGTTTACCGATGTGTTCTATTTTCGTAGTAATCAAGATAATTATTAAAAAAACTGTGTGACTGCAAAAATAATGAGTACGCCTTGTGGTGCGTTTTCTACTAATTGAAACATTAAAACGGATAAACGAGTTTATAATTTATTTATAACGCTTAGAGAAAGGAAATTACAGATAAACTTACGGGACTTCATGTCAAAATGTCATGTCAAAATAGACTCTTGACTTACCTACCCCTTTATCTATACAAACACAACATTAAACCTTCCTGAACCATACATTATCAACGGACCACTACCCGTATACAAACATCACATCATTCTTCTCTTCAATTGACCGTTTCAACCGGAACAGAACAACGCCAACAAAAATATCCGTAACCTGATAACCGGCTACCGGGGCCCCGTGGACCGAGGTAAATGATAAATCTTCATTTGCCTTGTTCGCACATCCGACCCGCCCTACCCAATTAGTTAACCCACCGTTGGCTACCTACGCGCTCGGGTATACTTGGTCACCTTGTCGGAGCCTGTAGACGGAATTGCATTGCGGTTACACACCCTCAAGGTAATAAAGAATATGAGTACGCGTGTTCGAAAGTAGGGGCAAATTGAGAGGTAGGGTAAAACTGGCTCAACTGGAAATCCTGCAATCATGTGGCGTAAGAGGGGCCACACATTCACGAAAATAAATTACAAGCTCAGCGCAAATTCCAAAACGAATTCTGTGGCCTCTCTCAGTTATATTGCATAAATTCCAAATGGTGCTTGGATTCGTTTCATAAAACTCAAAGCGCTCGACCCATTTCCTCAAGAAATCAACAGATTGCGTCGATCCGTGCGCGAGTAATAAAACCTGTGCTGAATACAGGTGTGAAGCAAATTAAAACGTCGGCCATAACAAAGAACGGAGAGTCTCTTGAGATGAGCTTTCAGTAAGAAAATGACTGCGGAAGAGCATTTCACGGGCCACAAATTTCACCGTGAAAACAATCGTAAAGTTTTTATTACTCAAACATTCGCCATTGATTCACGGCCCAAAACAATAAAAATACTGACTCAATCAACCTACAATTTTATGAGCACTAGGTGAGTGAATTTATTGTCAGAAGAACGATAAAGTAATTCAATTTACACCTCTATCCCAAAGCCACTTAGATACGCTTAGTATTTTAAGAGTCATTTGAATTGAATACTAAAAGACTAGAGAGAAGATATACCTGTTTAAGGTAGGAAAAAATCAACCTAAGTGTACCTATTTCACGCCACATATACTCTGGTACACATAAACCACATAAAAATACTACACTGATGTCATCGATACTAGTAGTTTTAATATTTAACTAATATTTGACTTGCTCAACGCAGTTTTCACTACCTACGTAAATTCGAAATGTAAAACTGAAATAAGACTAGAAACAAAGCCTCACTTTCACAAATCACACTTTCGGTAACACCGCTGCGTCGACAAAAAACGTCCCTTGATCTCTCACAGTGAAACACTACAAACTGCTCTACAAAAAAGCGTTACGTCGAACAAGAGCCCACTCGAGAGTTCGCAAAGGTCATTTGACATCATACGGCAGTAGGCTTCGCAACTGTCCCCTGCCTCTGTTGTTCATTTTTCTTCCTCTTTTCCGGGGCAAACGGTAAAGAGAAACTTAATTGGAGGCTTTCCCGCTGACTCTCAAGCTCAATGAAAAATTACGAGCTAAACGAGCACACGCTAGGGAATTTTGCGCCATTCTCGACGCCTAGAAAGAAATGCTGCGTCTTTACTCGCCCTCTTAAACATAGATAAATGCTTGCCGACATTCTTAATTTCAATAATATACGTACTGCGCATTAAAGTGAGTATATTTATGTCATCTTACCAATTGCTCTATAAACATTTAGATAAACACGGGCTTTACTCACGTATTATTTTGTCGAAGGATGTTGAGTGCGAACCGTGAACTAGAGCGGCAACGAGCGGACCGCGGATCAAACTCATCATGATGAAGATTCTCTAGGTGAATCGAAACAGTGTCGGTACCGTGTTGGTGATGAATGTTGTCTATAGACCTATGTAGTGGTTAATAAAGGAGTTCACCATATACATATTACTCTATAATCAATGGCTCTACATAGATAGTACAGACTCCAACAATGTATTCACCAGGGTTTAAGAGGATTGTCAAAAGCGCAGTAATGAGGATCCAGCTTAATCCACCACTGGGTAGTGGGTTAACCAATTAGTATGTTTTGCTCGGTGTCGTATGCAAGCGGCTTTTTTTGTGAAATGACTGAAAAACAATACCTAAGCTTGTTTGCATTACCCATATCTATATCACAATGTAATCTTGTCTGTGTATATTTATGCTTCATCTTAATAGTATGTACATTTAAAAAACAACAATTTGACACTTTAACTTACGAGTACATTCTTGTAGTTGCAATGTCAGAAAGTCAATAAAATGGTAGGCAAAAAATCCTTATCACTTACAGCATTTATATACCATTATACGATACTATGCAAATATCCGATGCGACATATATATCTTAATGAATTACATCACATAATAGATAAAAATGTTACGAGTTATCTTATCTTATATGAGTTACTAGCTGTTGCTCGCGACTTCGTCCGCATTTTTGTTGAAAGAAATTGTAGCTTAAATCCTTCCCCAAGATGCAATTTATCTTCTTACAATCACACCCGCACCCACCCATTAAAAAGTTTCCTTACAAACATTCACAACCCATTTTACTCCTTTGGCTCGGCGATGATGAATCAGTCAGTCAGTCAGTCAGTCAGGTTAAGCTCTTTTATAGGTATAGATAATGCTGAACTTCACTTATAAATTAATAGCACATCTATTCATACAAAGTTGTAATATTAAAAGTCCTAATTTAGTAACTCGATTTACGTATTACGATATACGCTCTATATACATAGAGTATAGGGGCTATATAGTAAAAATAACTGAATACAAAATGATCACTTTATTTTTCCTGTAGAACGAAACCTTAAAAACTCGCGTACTTCTCTGGGAGAGTTACTATCTATGCGATGAAAATATGAACCTCGTGAGCAATGTCACGGGAAAAGTTAGCATCCAGTAGGTAGGTTAGGTAGTAGGTATAAGATAATGAGTTAGTGTTATTTATATCTATAATGATAATATATGCTTTTATCTATGTAAAACGGACTATAAATTAATTTAATTTCTGAACTTCAACAGGGATATTACAAAAGCGGAATTTTTTTATTCATTTAGTATTAAACCTTCAAACGTGTGACACATTAAATTCCTAAATTTCCAAATTGGTGAATAGAATGGTGTTGTATTGGACTTTAGCGCTGGTAATAGTACCATGCGCCTTGTATTATTACTTCACACGAACATTCAGCTTCTGGAAAAACAAAAATGTTGTCTCACCGCAACCCGTTCCGTTATTTGGCAACATTATTAATTCAGCGCTACGCAGACAACACCCAAGTCAGGTTTTACATGACCTATACGCTAAATACTCCAAAGAAAAAATAGTCGGAATCTACAGGATGACCGCACCAACTCTCTTAGTTAGAGATTTAGATATCATAAAACACGTGATGATCAAGGACTTCGATACGTTCGTTGACCGGGGTAATGAGTTCAGCAAGGATGGTTTGGGAGCAAATCTTTTTCATACAGATGGGGAATCGTGGAGAGTTCTCAGAAACAGACTCACACCCATATTTACTTCGGGTAAGCTGAAGAACATGCTCCACCTAATAATTGACCGCGCAGACAAATTCATGGATCACGTAAGTAAAGAGACTGGTGCACAGCCTGAACAAGAGGTACTTGCTTTACTCCAGAAGTTCTTCATGTCTAACATTAGTGCGTGCGCATTTGGCCTCGACCTTGATAGTATCGATGGTTATGATGAAAAACTCAAAAAAATAGACCAAGCTATTTTTAATATGAATTTCTTAACTGAGGTCGACATGATGTATCCTAATATATTGAAAAAATTAAGTAAATCTCTTTTTCCATCGTTTGTAAACGATTTTTTTTTCGGGCTCGTTGCGCAAGTAACAGCTCAGAGAAAAAACGAACCATCAAACAGAAAAGACTTTATGGATTTGTTATTGGAGCTAAAACAGCAAGGAAATGTACAAAGCTATAAAAGAAACGACCTGGATAAGCAAATTAATTTGGAAATTACGGATAGTTTAATTGCAGCGCAAGCGTTCGTATTTTACGCAGCTGGATACGAGACCAGTTCTACTATACTTTCTTTCCTGTTGTACCAGCTTGCACTTAATCCTGATATTCACAATAAGTTGCAAGCAGAAATAGATGAGGTTCTAGTTGAACACAACGGAGAAGTGACGTATGAGGCTCTACAAGATATGAAGTATTTAGAAAAAGTTTTTAACGAAACGTTACGAATGTATCCAGTCGTAGATCCTTTAACAAGGAATGCTCTACAGAGGTATGAGATACCTGGAACTGATGTGGTTATTGAAAAGGGGCAAACCGTGATAGTATCAGCCTTTGGCATACATCATGATGAGAACATCTGGCCGAACCCCGATGTGTTTGATCCTGAAAGATTTTCGCCAGAGAACTGCGGCGAGCGTCATCCCTGTGCTTTCCTATCATTCGGCGTTGGACCCAGAAACTGTATCGGTAAAGTATATTCTAATAAAAAATATTTTCACCTATAGTTTTAATAGATCCTATTGCGAATAGGAATGTTCCAGTGAAATTAAAGTTAGTTATTTCTAACCAGTGCGGTGAAAGGATTTATGTGCCGCTCAGGGGCTCCTTTCGTGCACTTAAGCCTTAATTTAAGCTCTCGACCTTGTCGACAGGACCCGCAGGAAAGACGAATCAGTACATGTGGTGTAGGTTCGGTTGCAGGTGCATAACGGCTGGCACCGAGCCGGGCTTGTTTAAAGTTTTCCTTCTCTATTGCTAGCTCTTCTGTTAGTCAGCAGGGGGACTAATCCCCAAAAGTTTGAAGACTATCGCAGTCGTCTCACTCGAATCCTCACTCGAAGTGTTATATAATTCAGCGAAAATTACGGGTCAGATGCTGTTGCTAAGCCATTTTTCATGATCCTTAGCTGATCGTTTTAGAGTACAGCGGATGTTAAAAGTAAAAAACTTATAAAATAAAATATGTTTTTGAAAAAAAATTATCTGTAGGGATGACCGATGGTCCACTGGGTTCTTATCCTGTAATCTCTCAACGTTTTTTTTATTTCAGGTTTACGATTTAGCAAGATCTCGTCACGCGTTTGTCTAGTCAAGCTTCTTTCTAAGTACAATGTAAAGCTTTCGAAAAATACTCAACGAAAAATGAAGTACAACTCAACAAGATTCGTCTTAACACCTGATAGAGGCATACCTTTGAATATTGTGCCTAGAAATTAACTAATCACATACCGTGGGTTGTTAAGCATTGTATTTTATTGTGTGTTACGTAATGTTTCATAAATTAAACATCTGCTGATAAATTTGAATTAATTTATTTCATACTATTTTCAATTTAAATATTTACACTTTTATTTATCACAATTTTACAGTCAATACCGACAAGTTTTATGTACAAAAAATTGTTCTACAAAAATTTGACTAGACTTTTACATAGTAAGTACAAGACTGTTCAATAGGCAGCTATGTTTGCAAAATTACAACTGAAATCATAAAGCTTGGTCTGAGGATCAATAGGACTAAAAAAATACAAAAAAGGAGTAGGTTCAGCAACATTGGTACCTTATCTATTTTCTTTCAAAGTTACTTTAAACACCTAATATTGTTTATACTTTACATTATTGTTAATATCTACTTATAATATTCGTTTTCTATGGCACTATATTTTTATTACCATTCATTTTTCAATTTATTTTACAATATACAAAGACAGTTACAGTTATATTTATCTACGGGTACATTTATACACAACTCTCAGGTCCTGGTATCTCCTCTGCTATTAAATGCTCTCGCCTGCTTAGTGACATAGTTCCCGTGACGGGCTTACTCGACACTCTCGGTGATTTCAAAATCTGAAAATTAAGTAACATATTTTCGTAAGGGCATGAAGTCCTTGAAATAAAATAATACCCATAGAGGTACAAGGTGTGTGCTAAGATTTTTTTTACATTTATTGGTAAAGTATTGTAATCATGTGAAGCGGTTCTATAGATACGACACGACGGTCCCCTAAAGAGACAATAATCTAGATTATATATTTCTTTTTATTTAGGTATATGTATATATTTCCATTTATTGTATTGCCGGACGAACCAATATTTCGTAAAATACAAACGGTTTTATTTTGTTTGCACATAAGTAAAATTTTTAACAATTTATCTTATGTAAAATGTAGGTACTTAATTTTAAAATGACACTCTAATTTGGCCTTTGGTGTAAGCAACATAAGACCTTTCAAAATTATGGCTAGTCTGGTGAAACAACGAAATCACCCCAAAAGACAAATCAAAACGTCGCAGTGAAGAGAATGCTAACCAAAAGAATTTTGGTTTCAAACACTGATCTTGACTTCAAAAGCAAAAGTAATAAACCACTGTGAAGTATACTGTAACTATAGTAGTTGTTTTTGGTTGTTTTTCTACGTCAAAAAATCAGATAGCTTAGAAAATGTAGTAGCTCACAGGTCTAGTTTCCTCTTCATCAGTGTGCGTGGAACGTTCGCCCCACTCCTCCCCTTCGTAGAGAGCGCCATTTTTGACGGCGCCGTCTATCCCGCACTTCACGTTTGGAGGACATCCGTCTAAAATAAAGTGCCACAGTTTGATTTTGGAAGTTTTACTAGAACGGGAAATGGTTTCGGAACAGCGCAATGTCAGCGTAGACGTAAATTGGACTGCAGTTTTTTGAAGCGTAGAGTTATGCAGAAGTTTTTTATGACAGTATGTAATGGCGGTAGGTAATGGCGTTTTTAAATATTTTTTGATGAAGTGCTAGGTTAAGATAAATGAATTCTACTGTAGATTATTGAAAATATAAAAAGTTTTTGGATTGGCCACCTTATACGGTACGACAGTTTCCTAAAATCTATCATAGAATGGAATGTTGAAGAAAGAGAATAAATAAATTGATGGACCACTCACACAAGGAATTATAAGGAAAAGTACAGAAGACGGACTCTAATCTAATCTTGCTGATACGCAACAAAGTGCAATTTAGCTCACTCAAGCGATTAGCGCCTTACATTATGCATACCTACATTGTGATTCTCTTTCTTTCGCGTAACTGTATCTCGTCTGACCCATCACTTCTCTACGAATTTGCCCACCGAGGTGGTCCACAAATACTTGGGAACTCGTACCAAAAGTGTGCGCGTGAATTACTAAATCAAAGCATAGCTTATGCATCACATAGCGATTGTATTATGAGAACCAGTCGATTGATAGAATACCTATATATTTATTAAATACTTATGATACTTTATAACACCAAGAAGTAGGGGATGGCCTGAATAAGAAACATGAGTCAAATAGAGGAGAAAGTAGCTAAACATTTTGATAAACACGGACTTTACTCACGTATTATTTTGTCGATGGAGGCACCGACACTGTTTCGATTCATCTAGAGAACCTTCATCAGGGTGAGTTTGAACCGCGGTCCGCACATTGCCGCTCGAGCCCGTGTTTATCAAAATGTATAGCAACTCACGAAAATTTTGAATGAGAAAGTAACTGTCATGTCTTATAAGAAGATCAAAGGGGCTGCTCTGTAGAGTAACAGGTAGAAAAAGCTACAACATTCACCGACAAGTTTTCTTAAATTAGAAGTATTAAATACATTTTGAATGATAAATCTGTGAAAGGGCTTTGTTGCAAGTGTGGCCACCTTTGAGGCTAAATGATGCTGTGTGAAATATCCGACATTATTTATTTATTTTGTTTTATATTGTATTTATGTATTTACCAGAAGGTGGATTCAATATATCCGGCTGGGCATGTTTCGGTGGCTTTAAAGTATATGCTACAACATACTGTCCATCGCCAGCGTTGATTTGTAACTCTGAAGACGGCTGTTTTGTCGGTGGCCTTCCTCTAAAATAAAAATAAAAACATGTTAAACAATATTCGTTACTTACTATTTTATTAAAAAGTGGTAATTTTAGTTATGTATGTTTAAGTTAAGGAGTTTAGTTAAGTACCTTTTCTTTTTCAAGAAATAACCCGTGAAGATAGCTCCACAAGAACAAATGATGACCGTGAAGATGATTGCCCAAAATGCTGTTTTTGAGACACCCGCCATTAGGTTACTGCTTCCATCTACGAGAAGAAGAGAAATAAATAAACGTTCATTAATGTTTCTTAGCATGTGAATTGAACTATAACTAAACTGAAAACTAGACTATTTAGGCGCGTTTGCGGTTGAGTTGTTCCAAGAAATGTGTGTTGCGGACGCGCTTATTAGATTTGGCAAGTTACAGTTGCACTAGTTTCATACTCTTAGTAAGACACTATTTAATAAAGTAGATACTCGTCGTCGTTTCGTCATAAAAACGCTTCAGAAAGGTTTAAGAAGTTTATTCTTAGTGAAACCACAAGAGTTTCTTCACTGCATTTTACTGTGTGAGCAAAGGAGCGCAAGAATTTCTGTGATAATAAACTATTCTTTCTACATTTTAATTTTGATGCCGTAATAAAAGAACAAGTGAAGCGTTTTGTTAATATTTTAGCCGTAAAATATGAAATGTTTGGTTCTATATTCATCCAAACATAAAATAAAACTAGGTTTCAGTTTGATTGCCCAATTGAACGCGAAATATATCTGCGATTGGATAATTTATGGCAAAAATAATTTATTCCGAATTCAAATCATTGTTTACAATAGGAGCAATTACCTTAATCATTGGTATTCATTTATGGTATTGTCCGAGTGAGAATCAAGTAATTGGGATCAGCCGTCTCTGTCTTACAGACAGCTCGTGAGTGAGACAGAGAAATCTTATTAGCAAGTGTAGATAGCTAGGAATTTATACGACCGTTTCATCTAGGAGATTGGGCTCTCATTGTATATCTATCAGTACGCAATTGGTGTAAGCGCCGGACTAGTTTTCGAGTAATTTGGTTAATTGGATCTAGTTAAACGTACGACGTGCTTGAGCCGAATGGTTCTTCAAAGTTAGCAATGAATCTTCAAAGTTAATGTAACATTAATGTAATGAATGTAACATGTAGCATTTACTCTGAAGATTGTTACAAATGTTGGCTAGGAATAGAATTTACTTAGCTTTTACAATAAATTACAAATTAGACTTACGCCAAATCCCACGGGAATACTGAGTAAAGTGACATCGCACAGACGCTATACATCTTGTTCTTTAAAATAATATTTTTCACATAATTTGATGAAATACTATTTTGACCTTAGATTGAATACATTTATATTAACGAAAAATTTATCAATTTATGCCAACGAAGGCGATACCAAAAATCCTTACTGCGAAGTTTCAAAAACTGTTTTTTGCTAAAGTTGCTTTAGTTTTTACCGTTTACAGTTGGCTTAATAATTTATTTCAATAACGAGAAATTTATCGATTTGTCAACGATGGTGATATTAAAAATTATAACTGCGATGCATTGAAAACATTTTTAGTTGAAACATGTTGAATCAACATTGGATTTTTTTATGAAAGTGAATGTTTATTTACTGGTTCAATAGTGATCACAAAAAGAAAGATTGTTTTATTCAACACCAGCCCTTGACAAATGCTATCTTAATTAACTTAAGATACAAGTACTAAAACTTGCTACCAACATTTTTTTTAAGCTTCCGAAAATTTTAATCATTATTTTACAACTTTGTATTTATATTATTTAATACTATTCTGTACATTTCAGTAATTATTTCTGTAAATTACAGAAATTTTCAGAACAATATAAAACACACGCGAAACAGTAGAGCTATCTGAAAACCGTTTAAATCTAACTATAGATAGCTCAACTGATCCAGATCAATTCCAGAGGGCAGCGTCCCCAAGACACTGGCGGTATTACCATATTCAATGGCAATGCTAATACGCCGGGGTAGATTAAAGATGGATATCAAATATCACTAGAGTTACCTGTTCTTCGTTCCGGGTCTTGATATGTTAAAGCTTGTAGCATTATCCTCTCAGAAACCCCTTTGTCGTTTCTAGAATGTACTGTGAGTCTGAGAGCGTTCCCACTTGACCATAGAACTGCTGCGGGCACTAAAAATAGCGCTACACCATCTGATAGAAATAAAAATGTCCATGGGTATTATTATCTAGAGTGGTCGTGACACAATAAAAGACAGCTAACTAGCACGCAAAAACATATGCTCATGACTTTAATCAGCTGGCTTGGTTGGTGGACACCTCCTTAGATAGTGACCTCGACTACGTCTTGCACATTCAAAGTAACTGGAATATTTTAAAGTAACTATTGTGTTAAAAGAGAAGTCCAAAGCACGTCCAAACATGATATTTGGTACCCTCCTCAAGTACTCACTACTGTGTAAAATGTGAGGAGGAGGACTATACTTAGTAGGTACGTAACATAGTGTTGTGTTTTTCAACATAATTTTTTATCGCTCAGTGAAAACAAGCTTTTGTTAAATTATAATAAGTACTCGCAGAGCAAATGCCGACAAAGTTGCCTTTAGATGATTCGAGATCTTTTTACTCGCTAACAATTATGGCTGATTACAAGTTACAATGTAGTTACAGAGAAGTCTTATTAGCAGTAACATTAGACCGCTCAATTTCATTTAATGTACGTAGTACTCTGAGCACTGCTATTTGAGGTAGACCGCATAGTATGAACCACTTGCGGACCGCTAGAGGGTCTTCAAAGTGACCTCAAAGTATTCTTGGGTTTATTATTACAGTTATGGCTTTATAGAGGTTGCTTTTGTGTTATAATATTATTAAATATATAATTCATTAATATTTTTTATGAATGCTGCTGCGGCTTCAGTGACAAAATCAAGCCTCAGGTATTCAAATACAACCTTGGTAACTTAGGGGTGCATTTATATGACTGTTAGATGATATTTAGTTAGACCTTTCGAGAATTCTCGAACCTTCTTTTAAAGCCTTAAACAGTTTGAATCACAATAAACAAGCATTTTTTACAAGAGTACTGAGTGAACAATCATACGACCCATCTGATGGTAAATGCTTGCCATTTCCTATGGGCGCATGCAAAACTAGCGCATGCAGAACCTCATGTTCTCGACCCTAATACATCTAGTATACACTTAGATGTATGGGTTCTAACTGCACATTAAATGAAGCCTTGCAAACTACTTTTAATAAAAAAAACTCTTTCCTTTTTATACATTAAACAAGTTCCTGGAGGACATAAAAAGCTTTAATATGTTTAATGAAAATTTGTTCTACTTTAAACTAAAAAAGTGGCTAAAATCGAAACGTTTTAACGCAATTAATGATTTTATTTATTGTCTAGACAATTTTTTAAGAAATTTTATTAGAATACTTGCATGCCAAACTTTGCTAGGACATACATATACAGCCTGAATTACATGAAATAACACATTATCATAAACGCATAAAAATTAAACGAAATGAAAAGGAATAAAAATTGCAACAAATTTAAACAACTCATTGTGATTATAAGATAGACCGATAGTTTTTTAATCTATTCTAGTTTTATAAAACACAATAATCAAACCTTGTCAACCTACTACCCTTACGAACAAAGCGCTTTGCTTCCACATTTATAATGTTTACAGCCAAGGATTGGAACGCCGTCGTTTGTCTTTCCTGAACACTACAGTCTAGGTCTCTTTAAGTCTCGAGTAAATTGGTGTCTTCTAGACCTGCGTGCCCCATCGTCGGCCACATGGTCGCTTAACGTCAGGCGAGATCGTGGTCAAACGTAAGTTTATCGATGATATAAAAAAAACACCAATTTATTTATAAAATATAAGAAATAACTCCTTACCAGTCTCATTAGCCGTCACGTTAAATCGTGCAGTTCCGCTCGTAGAGTCCAAAGCCTCGAGAACTACTAGCTGAGGCAGGCCGCCGTCATACCCAGTCACACATCGGACAACTAAAACGTCCCCAAAGTCGTCTCTGTTTGAGTCTTCGATCCAGTTAGAGCCATTTCCTGACGAAATGGTACAATTCCGTGGCGGGGACGGTCGAGCTGGTAGAACAATTGGAAATTCAGCACTCTGAACTTTTACAAAGATGATGAACAAACAAAATTATTTTAGTAAAGACAAGAGACAAGAGTAAGTGAAGATGAGATTTGTATGTGGGACAAATATTTATTTACATAAATGATGTACAGTATAATATACTATAATATAAAATACATGTGAAACAGTTGAGCTATCTATCGACCGCTTATAGGTCAACTGATCCAGATAACTGATAGAGGCGTCCTCAATGCCACCACATTGCCACTTTGAATGGTAATGCTAAAACGCTGGGCCCGATATGAGCCAGTATTTGTACGTTATATAAACTAAATAGGTAGTTAACATTTTGATGATACAGTTTCTTGCAATGCTTGAAGCACTCAAGACATAAGTAAGTTATTCGTTCCTGACAGATCAACGAAAATAAGCAACGCACGTGCGGTCATATGTGTGACCGCAGTGGGATTTTTGTCTGAGGTATTCCGTGCTTCTGAGCCACGTTTAGCTGCCGGTCCCAGCTTTTCAAAAGTGGTTATAGACCATGACTGAGGCTTTTGCACCACCTATAAACTCTGCTAACTCCATCAATACTGACTCATACGAAGTCGTAGTGGTAGAAGTTGCAATGCTCGAGCTATGTCACACTAGCGGCGTACATGTTACGATCACGCTCACAAATTACCTCGTTCTTATGAGTTGTTAGTTAACATTTCACATGAACCTTATAACTTAAATCCGTTTATCAAAACGATCTGTTTGAATTGTCAAAGAAACCTGATCTGAAAGATTGAAATTCGCTTCAATTCCAAGAAGGTCTTACATTAAGTTAAAACTCTTTAAACTCAATGGTAAATAAAATAGAGCCTTCAAATTGATTTCTTACCCCTATAAAGATGGTTCAACAAGCCTTACAAATATTTGCAATGTAAACTTTGGATCAATTGACTCCGTCAATAGAAACTGAGAACGTTGAAGGAGCATAAAGTTTGTCAATTAGAAACTTAAGCCGGCTTTAGGTTTTGTGGTAAACCATTATCCAATGGAAGACTAGAGATGTCAATATTTTGGCCTGGCCTTTATGACTGAATTTACAGATGGTTGAAATCGTATGACACACCTTCAATAAAAACTCGCATAAAGTTAATAGAAAATACATAAAAAACCTAGAAATACCTACAAAATTACGAGGACTTTATGACTTGCTAAGAAGCCTGCATTTTAGGCTCAATAAATATGATATACTTTTCTTTGATTTCTTCGCTCCTAGTTGTGCAAGCTCATAAGCAAATAATTAATCACCCTAAAACTAATCAGTTTTTTTTTGCATTCGGTACTCGGGAAGACAAA
This sequence comes from Lampropteryx suffumata, assembly GCA_948098915.1. Classification (NCBI taxonomy): domain Eukaryota; kingdom Metazoa; phylum Arthropoda; class Insecta; order Lepidoptera; family Geometridae; genus Lampropteryx; species Lampropteryx suffumata. The sequence goes on from OX402563.1 coordinate 9,500,178, forward strand.
CTAAATGACGAAAGCAGAAAAAGACAAAGTAGAAGTCACAAACAAAAAACCAGAGATCGAACAAGTCATATCACTAAAATAACGTGTTAGGAGGTTGTTACAGAGTGCCTAAACCGTTATTGACCGAGCAAAGCGAGTGTCTCCATTTCAGCTTAGGCGAAAATCCTTTCGTATGTCTGTCTGTCCGGATGTTCTCCTCTACAGTTCGCATTTCTCAATCGATTCTCGTGAAATTTTGTGAGAAGGTTCTATAACTATATTGATTTTTTGTCGATTCAGTTTTTGGGAATTAAAATAAAATTAAAAGTTAACGTAAACGTAAAAAAGTTATATTTCAGTCATTTCGAAAAATGTTCGCGAGGTCTACAGCCAAAGAGTATATTTTTATTTTTATTTATTATACCTACTTATCAATCCATTTCGAACTGGCCTTGAGGCATTAGGTATGATTCAAGGAGATGTAGTTTATTTGGAAATTCCCTAGGCTATTTACCAACTTCGTGGAGATGAACTTACCAGCAGGTACAATCTGGAACACGCATGGTTGCGCCTGGTTGCCCACTGAGTTGGCGCCGCGGCATGTGAGCGCGCCGTAATCTCGCTCACTAGCTGGCGTGTATCGGAGCTCGCTCACACTTCCGTTCACTGTCCCTGAGGGTGAGCTATGTTTTACAGATTTACCTACGCATTTCTGCTCACTTGGTATTGCTATTTGTACTGTTATTTGCTATTAACATACTCGTTGTTATATTTATTAACCTATTTTGTCCCGCCACTGGTCAAAGCTACTGGCAAAATCATTCCGAATTCGATTAAAGAGCGGTATTTAAAAACAAATCCAAGTTTTGAAGAACGGAGACAATAAAATAAGGGTATGATTAAAGCGTTGCCAATTTAATTGGTTTTAAATTTCTTAAATAATTGGGTTTGCCGCAAAATAGTAGATCTGTCGCCAAAATGTAGTCGCCAAACAATACAAAAACAATTTCATAATAAGAAACCGGCTAGTAACTCTTCTGGTTTTAACACTTTTTTGTATGATCCTTGCCAATTTTGTTACTTTAGCACTTTAGCGAGCCTACGGTGGGAACAGCGAGTTTATCTTTATTTCTAGTGCTATAATTATCGCATTTTTTTTAAATAAATGAATTTTTTTGTGCACATACATTAAATTTTCGTATATATACTGACAAGGCACTGTCATGATATTAATTTCTTTAAATTTATTTTTAAGTGATTCTCTGGGGCCCATGTTATGAATATTAATTTGATAATTCATACCTGACGACACCTTGTATTTATCTGAGAATGAAAATATTTCGTGGCGATAGATATATTAATTAGATGATACAAGTTGATGACAAATATAAACATTGCTGACAAAAATATAATTTCCACAAAACAATGCTTTGTTTTTTAATCTAAGTTTGAAGTTAGTTTTACTAGTTTTAAAATTATAATACGAGTATATTTAACAAAATTTTGCTAGCATTTTCTGGTAGTGGATGAGGAACCTACATCACCTTTTGACGAATCCGCATCCGTACCGTAAACACATCCCCGAATAAAAATGTGAATGTGAATTTTCTGTTCAGACAAGAGATTTCATTTACGTAAACAGCCCGCTTCGTTACACATTCAGGCGTCAAACACGAGGTGCTGATTGAACTGTCTTGATGCGGCTGAGTGTTAAACGAGGGTGCTATGTAAGCGTACGCTCAAGAATGTGGTAAGAATTGGGATTTAAAAGGTAGTGTACACGTAGAGACTTTGCTCACGAATCTAATGGTACCTCAAAACCTGTAGAGAACCTGACGGCGCACATTCATTTGGACTGTTCACAGAGTTTGAGAAAACTTAGAAAAAACAATTAATTCATGGTTCCACCTGGGAAATCAATACCATTTCTTTTTTTTAAGAAACTTACCATATCTAGCAGGGGACACATTGAAGCTCTCTCCACTGTTGTTAAACTGCCAGAAGAAAGTAACGTCAGCAGGGTCAGAGTGAACCGAACATCGTACACGTAGTGCCTCGTCTATAGCCGCACCAACCACTTGAGGGGTTTGTTCAGCGCAAACTGGTGCAACTGTTGAAATGATAAAATGAGGGAACTTGGTCACGGATTTGTTGTCAAATAGTCTTTTAGTCATTCTAAATCAACTGGTAGGTTTGTATAGTAAGCGCTGCTGCCGCTGTTATAGGCGTTTATAACATCTGAGCATAGAGGTATTCCTTCGGTCTAAAACCTCCGTTCCCAGTTTTACCACTAGCATATACAAATTATAATTATTTTTTACGTGAATCATACATTCAACTTCCCAGTAAAAGAAGCAACTGAAATAAATGGTACACTTAGTGTTTCCAGAGCCTATCATAATAATATACTGTTCATGTTAACATTCGCTCGGCCTTCTAAATTACAGGCATAAAATAACGATAAATTTAAAAACTCCAAACAGCGAGTTTTCCTGTCGTAAAACGATAAATATAAATCATGCTAACAATTATTTTGGCAGTGCCCGAATTATTTCGTCTTCCCCTCTCACGGCAATTAAGTATGGGTTGCCGGTTACCATCGGAAGGAAGGCTACGAAGCGCCACGCCAATATACACGGCCGTTATAAATCAACCGACGGACACAGTTGTTGATTTACGGATAGCCGTATAATCAAGGTGTAATCCTGGTAACCGCTCACCCTAAAAATGCTAGACCTTCAAGTGGATTTATTGTGATAAGTGGATCATTTTTGAAGTGAAAACTTCTTTTAGCGCGGTACGCATATTTTTAGATGAGGTAAAACCTCTGGATTCGCGACACCGTTTCCGTCTGGGGCGAGACGCAGCCGCTTGCCGCGCTCGCCCCATTTGATTATAAACCTTAATTCACATGTTTACAGTCTACTTTTGTATGGAGAAGTGTACTGAGTTAGGTTCTTTGATATATTATCTACATTCTGAACAAAAAATATTGCATCATCTGTGTTCTTTCAGTATTTGATTAGCAGTCGCCATAATTACTGATTTTGAAGTGATTTATTACTAAACTCTAACGCGCCAAAATAAGTTTTCACTTCTGTCGGCACTCCCGGAGTGCATCCCGATTTTATTATTTTCATAGTTTGTTGCAATATATTTTTGGTTAGTATATTTCGGAACCTTTTAATTTTTTGTCTCCAATTATAAACAGAGATCCTACCCACTCGATAGGAATTAATTCAACACAAATTGAGGAAATATTTCGCAATAATTCTCCACAGCTTCCAAATATTTTGGATATTTAACTTTAGCAATTAGCGAAATTGGTTTGAATCTTTTCAAATGGAATTTTGTTAACCGTTTCCATAACTCGGGAACTAAATCAAAACGTCCATTTATCATTTTGTAATTCAAATAAGTTAAATTAGTCTGTCAAATAAATAATAAAACCCAATAATGAGAAAAAGTTACATTTTCATTTTAAGTTAATACCTACATACCTGACTTAATACCTAAATAATGTTAATTATTAAAGTTCACAGTGTTAAAGTCATCATTTTTTGTCTAATATTACAGTAAAAGTTTTAGCAAAAAAATGACAGTCCGCAACGTATCTATATTTCAACCCTTTTTATTCTATTTAGGTCTGTTCAAGTCAATAAATAATTAGGGCGTACTAACAGTGGCAACCGCTTATAACACAAGCGAATGTATCTCGTAGAAAATTTATGCCGTGCGGCGAACTAAAACAAAGCTATATGAATTAAAGTGAACGCTAGAACAGATCGGTATGGGTTGGAGAATGGCAGTAGTATTAGGCAATAATTTTGATGATTTAGAGGTTTTGCCTCTGTGCCTATTACTATGCGGACGGTCGGCTGCGGAAGGAAGTCGGTACGTCGATCCCGACCGCAATCATTTGAATACTATTCGTAGACACATCGGTATTTATAGGTCACTAATTCATACTGCGTTCCTGGGGACATTTTATGGGTTGCCCGGCTCCCGTGTGCCCGATGTTTATTACGGGTGTATTTAGGGTTATGCAAATTAACTGTGTAGTATGTAACGCGAGTTTGATGTTCAAACATCCCCTTCACCAATAAGGTTTTTAAATTTAGATATAGATAAGCTTTTTTAGAGACTTTTACTATTCAGTGGGTGTATTGTTAATGTAAATAATATGATTTTGTTACTTCAGTTTAGCTTTAGTAATCCGATTTACGTTCGAAAACTAGTATATATTTTTACTATTACAAAGCCTTTATACTTAAGTCTATTTTTGGTACACAAGAGTGTACCTTTTGATCATAGAGACCTCTCATTTAGATTACAGACCATCGGGAATTAATTTCAAAGGACGACAGAAGGTAACTTTGGCATCGCCAAATTTTTTTTCTGTCTGTGAAAACTATCGTAAAAACTTTCTTAACCTTTGCTATATTACTTACATTGTACTCGCAAAGTGACGACTTGGCTAGAGGTTTCTCCTCTTGCGTTGGCTGCTTTACAAGAGTATGCACCAGCTTCTCTTCTTGTGACCTTTTGAAGTACTAGGGATCGTGTACTGACGATGATGCCAGACGACATATTTTGCGTGACCGGCCTGTCCTAAAGTAAGATTTCAAATAATAACTTTGAAAATTATGCATTAAAACGTTTTCTGAAACCAATTTCTTCTAAATCATTTTGTTGAATCTCAACATTAATACCTAGATTAGATTTTAGATAATAAGTTTTTCAAGTGTACGAAATTTGTCAACTGAACATTTTTGAATATTTTATTAAACCTAAAAATCTTTTGTGAACCACAATTTCTGAAACTAATAAAAAATACGAATCAAAATGCAGATCAGATTTATGACTCAAGCCATATTTTAGACCAAGAAAGCACTATAAATTTAACAACTCGATTCCCTGAAGAGCTAAATTACAATATAAACTTTGGTTATTTGAAACTTACGTTATGGTACCAAGATATCCGATGCTCCCTCGGGTTGGCGCGTATATTGCATTCAAAATATACATCGTCACCTTCTTTGATGTCGTGAGGGTTTAGAGTGCTGCCGAGTGTCAGCGCCACTAGAGGACTGTCTGAATGAAAATATTATCTTATTAACACTACAGGACGGTTCAAAAATATGCTCGACGTTTTCATGAGTTTAATAAGTTGTCGAGTGTCTTTGAAGCGAGGGCATAAAGCTGCTTCAGAAAATAAGCGTTATTAAGTCTCCTTATAATACACGTAGCGTATAGTATTTCATAAGAGGACCACGAAGAAAAAGTAGGTATAGCATGGCCCAAATAGTTACATGGGTTATCTTGAAACCCGACGGATTCCAAGCGAAATAACCAATAGCAGATTTGAATTTTTGCAGCATTCACAATGTCATTACCCTTGATTCTGTGGTTTCGCTGGACTAACTAAAATATCGTAAAATAGAAAAGATCTTATTTGTTTGCACCAAAGTCTAAATTAGAGAACCATATATAATATACTAAATTGACGTGTGTGTGTGTTTATGTTGGTGTTGATTAAAATTTCGAAACATCCTCGGAAAATAATTTCAATAATGAAATCAATTTTAGTTTATTTTTAAACTGTTATTCCAATTTAAACTTGCAAACAAAATAATATCGTTCGTATTTTACGAAATCTTAGTAAGTCCGGAATGTTAGAAACAACAGAATCAAGGTCGCTCTAACAATATTCACGTATGTGTAAAGTACATATTATATAAAGTCTCAATGCTATCTTAAGCCAAACAGATGCTGCAATCATTTTTGAGATAACAGCCCGTGTAACTCCTGTCAACATATAAATTTCATTACATTTTATTTTATTATTACAATATTATTTCATTAGAGTTTTCTTTCTAAAAGATTAATAATGCATCTTTTTGGTACAAAACTGATATGTCTAAAGTCCAAAATATTTTTAGTATTTCCATAAGGTAAATGATCAAATAGACACTAACATACTACATTTAGCTGCAGTTGGTCGTCTATAGACGTCATTGGAAGACTGGGGTTGGCTGCCACGCATTTCACTGTTGCTCCATTATCGGCAGGTGTAGGGGTAAATACTAGAGTGCTTACTGACCACGTTTCGTTAGAATGGTCCGTCACCTATAAATAAAATAATATTCATAATCCTATTTAGTAATAATATTATATTAATGTTAATAGAAACAGTGTAATCAATCTAGAGTTTTGGAATCAAGACCCTGGGTCCGCGGGAAACAAGAATTCACCATGTTTTCAAAATCGGGTGTCTGGTCGAAACATCGCGTCACCCAATAGCTGGCTCATATCTGGCCTAGCTTTATTAGCGTTGCCATTCAATTGACAATGCTAGTGTCTCGGGAGCTCTGCCCTTTTGCAAATCTTGATTATTTTGAGCTATCTGGAGATCGTTTCAAACGGTCCTTAGAAATCTCAACTGTTTCACATGCATTTTATATTATAGTATTCTGTACATTTCTGTAAATACATACTTATATTTCAAATTTGCAGAAAATAAAATCTATTGTAATTGTATTGAATCTATTGTATTGAACCAAATCCAAATAAAAAAAAATTGGTAATAACTTTACATAAGACTTTATAGAAGACTAAATTCTGCGCGCGACTTTACTCTCGTGGTGCGTAGATTAATTTTATTTGCCTATTTGTTACTCTAGGTACAAATCTATAACTATATCAAGTTTACGCTCGTTTATCTATCCAAATCATTTCAACCGTTACGGAGTGATTAAACCTTATACAAACAAATATAAATACAAACTTTTACATATATATAGTAGGGTAAGATTCACTTTTAACTTTTCCCACGAACATTTCTGTCACGAACTTTTTCAATAGCCCGCGTAGAACGTAAACCGTAGTAATTAAACTAGCGCTCGCTCTAATTTCAATAGCTGAACGCCGCAGGTAATCCCTCAATTAACTTTCATTGTAAACCCAAACACGCACTTCAATCGATTGTCGCGCGGCCCGCTCGCCCGTTGATGGACTATGATTTAGCGAGCGATTAATTGCCTGCATTGGCACGATGAATTAACTCTTGGTTTAGTTCCTTTTGCCAAACTATCAACCAACGCTGTCACCTAGAAGAAACATATCAATCGCAATCCTTAACCTGTTCCATCCTCGTCACAAATGGTTTATTTAAGGGGTGACATCATAGAAGATGTTCATCATGTGTTGACGGAGTGTGTCCGGAGTGAAGCGCAGCGGCAAGATATGATATCTATGCATGGGAATAGCGTAGGTAGGTACTTGTAATGGCATATTATCCTGCCCGCTATCGGAGAAAGCCAATATGCTGGCAAAACTATATTTCCACGCTGTATGACGAGCGCAGGGTTTTGTTACGGATTTTTTTGTCGTCATTGGTACAAGGTAAATAGAAAAGTAGGTAGATTACAATAGTATATATTAAACATGTGTTTAGCCATAACGAGAGTGACATAGTCACTGAGTGGCAAAACTCCTTTAAATAAATAATATAAAAAAGGGTTTCTCTGGATTCGAATAAAATCATGGATCGTGACACAATTAAAATAAGTGTAGGTATATTTTCCTACAGCAGACACATCGAGGTTATTATTTGTCTCTCCACAACAGGCACTACCAGTATCTGTTGGAGATAAATAGTAGATAAACTGAAGCAGATAATTTTCAGCAGCTAAGCATGTTTTGAACGGTGTAATGAACTTACCATCTTTTTATCAAAACTTCTGTTTTCCTTGTACCAAGTGATGAGTGCAGCTGGCCTGCTTCCTTCTGCGACGCATCTTAACGATGATGTCGAACTGGCTATAAGTTTCTGAGGTCTGTTGACCAGAGACACGGATAATGGTGGCACTGTTGATATTTAATATAGATTACTATGAAGTTAATTAGCGGTGATGGCTTGAAAATCTGTTTTATAAGCAAAAAAAATAGTAGATTGTTGCATCGAGCGCAAAGTGAGTTATTAATGTACGAGTGTTATGTTTGTGCATTGATTACTCACTTTGGCAAGGTGCGTACTGTACTTTTCTTTCCACTATATATAAATTACGCTATTCAAAATAAAAATTCAAATTAATGAAAACTAAGTTTAATTCATCCTCTCCAACATTTAAAACATACAATTATTAAATGAGCAGTTATTAAAGGTGAATGTTGCAGCTGTTTTTATATTTTCTGGAGTTGAATTTATATCGCAATCGCTGTATGTATATTTCTGTTTTTTTAACTTTTGTTGCTAATATAAAGTAATAATGTTTTACAATAGTACAAAATGCGCGGCATTTTTTTAGTTAGTTATTAAGTTAAGTTATTTAAGTTAGACATTAAACCTCTGTGGTAAATTTATATCTAAATAAAAAATAAAAAAACATTTCTGCACTGTTTTGGTTCTATTCAAAATGGCTATGGATTTGTAGTGATGTATATAATATTAATATAGATGTAATAACATTACAACGTAGTTGAAAGAAAAGAATATTACTTTTAAGAACATTTTCTTGAATTTTAAGTTTTAAAAGAAGAAAAGTCCCATAACGGCACTGCCAACAAAACAAAAAAAAACAAAATACAAAAAATAACAAAAAAAAGGAAACACATGCTTACAAGATTGTTACCAAACTTTTTAAGCCACGACCTCAACGAAGAGAGAAGTAAAAGCAAAGCGCATTAAAATTTGAAGAGTAACTTTTTCAGCCCATTGTTAAATGATTAGCAGCGAGTAAAATATAAAAAAATACTGAGTACGGCTCGTTAACTTTAATATGAATTTGTAATTTTCAGCTTAGAGGGTTATCCTTTATTCTTTTGAAATTGAGATTTGTTTTATAAAGGCCTGTCTAATATCTGTTTCACGTGCCTCTTACATAAGCGTACCTTCAAAAGGATTAATATAATATCTTTTCAAATGAGAGGACTTTAGGTGTAAAGTTTTGTAATTAACGCCTGTAAAAAAACCATAGCCTTTGAAAATGTAATCTTTACAAAATGTTATTATAGACATTAATTCTCTTAATTAATATCAAATATTTCTTCACTTGTTTTGTTTCTATGACAGGTTATGTTATGTTTATACACATGTGTATATTGGTATCTATTTAACTTACAGTTTAGTTCAAGTCTGACACTTTTCTCCTGTGGCGGTACTAAATTCGTATTTGCTGCTCTGCATTTGAACGTGGTGTTTAAGCTTTCTCTCTTGAGATGTGGTAGCTCGAGCCTGTTCACCATGACATGAGTGTCAGTCTTCATGCCAATATATTGCGAAGCTGGAGTGCCGTTGATCCACCAGGTGACTACTGGTTCTGGTCGGCCTGTATACCATTTTTTACAATAAAGAAAGAGGTTTTTACAATAAATGACTAGACTTCTTGAACTAATCTAAAACTTATCTAAAGGTAAATATTTACACTTTTTCTGTTATATTTGTCAATAGAAAAAGTGTTTAATGTAATATTATCTAAGCAATTTAACGCTTTAAGTTTGAAAATAAATTCTACTTAATTTAATAAGCAACATTTTCTACCACTAAAATTCGGCAGCCGAATTCCGGTCTTACAACACGTTTGAAATTCATTCGGTGTGGTCGGCTCCATCATGTGAACACTTATTAGTCAATTCAATCTCAGTCTACAGAAAATGTAAAATGAACGAGAAAAAAGTAGGAAACCGAAATACAGCGAACAAAAATCTTCGACAGCTGTTCCGCCCCCACAATAGCATCCTCAGGACGGACGTGTTGACTCGGACGCTGAAAGGGTCACGTAGTTTGCGGTATTGCAATTGTATTGGGCTTATCTTTATCCTGTGGATCGTTCCTATTAATTTTGGAAAGGATATAGAAAGATTTGGGCGGTCAGTTGTACTACATAGAAAATTTGGACAAATTCTTATCATGTTCAAGAAAATATATAAGCATTGAAAACCTATGTTTATTGCTAAATACAATCATGTCATTTAGGCAAACTTATGTGGTCGGCAATCAAAACGCTGCATAAACTTTATTTATGTTTATTAAACATTTATTAGTTTGACGAGATATCTTTTGCCGAGCTTTGAGTTACAGAAGATTGTGTATTGGTAGGGTTGTCAAACGAAATGGAATTTGTTTCGCGCAATTTATTTGGACGCTCATAATTAAATATGCCTGATAACAGGGTCAAAGCCTAAATTCCCGCTGTCCGCCCCGCTGCGTCATCACAATTGGTGAGCACACAGGCGAAGATAATCCGCACTGGCTCGACGCCAGCCGGCCATACTGCGGACTTTTCAATGAACCCATTCAGATGGAATATCTCTTCCAATGTTTCCATAAAAGAAATCAAGCAATAGAAAAATTTTACTCGACTGTTCGACGTTTCAGTTTTTTACTGTTACTGAACGGGACAGCTTTGGATTAACGTCTTTGATCGCGGGGGCGTCCTCCTCCATTATCATCTTAGATTTATCTTTCTAGTCTGGGTCTTCGATTAGTATTCTGATTTCTTCAGTCAGTAGGCTCCTCTGGATGATATTTATATTTTACATTATTAACAATCAGTAGATTAAGAGCAAAATCATAGCTTACTTCAAAAATAGCAACCCTTAAAAGCAATTATATTTAATACGCAGGAAAAGTCAGAATGCGATTTGGATTTTTTATAAATATTTAGCGATATATGTAATCTGATTAAGAGATTTAATATATAGGATAATAAGAGTTCATTTTGCTTCTACATTTATTTAGTATTTCTTTATTAAGATGCAAAGGATATAAATGAATATTGCAGGTGCTTCGTATGAATTGCAATCGGGTCGTATTCTGGTATTAAATTTTGAGCGACGATCTCAAGGTTAAATGGGTATTACTATTATATAATAAGTGAGAGCCATGCTCGTTCGTATAACAGACTATTTTTCATGCATTTAGAATAGAAGCTTATAACGGAACGAGCACGCATTCATTTACATAAAATGTTGCTTCTAAACATTGTCACTGAAAAATTCACTAACAAAAAAAACACAAAACCTTATTTAGTCATAAATAGAGACTAGAATACATCTACCTGTTTAATCATAATTTTAGGATGTTTTCATTTAATAATAGTTCTTCTTCTTTTTATCGTGTGAGTAGCAATTTTTAACCACTGTGGCTTCTTTCTTGCACATGGCTTCAAACTTTTTTTAGGTTCTACATCACTCCTGTTTCCGCCAGAAGAGTTACTTCACCGTTTCAAAGTTCTGGTGTACAGATGAATTTTTCAACACGAAAAATACATTGGTGCACGGCTGAATTTGAACCCACAACCTTGGCATCAGAAGGCTACCACTAGACAACCAATGCTCTCAATATGATATAACTGTTAATGTCTGGAGTTTTAAAGAAAGTTTCTAAAGCTCTAAAGAAACTAAAGCAAATAAAAATATGTCATTTAACTCACCACCACGTACTTCGCAGATGAGCACCAAAGCGGAACCTTCTACTAAAGGCCCCACCACGCCGGAAACATCAGCTCCAGATTTATCGTACATCAACATCTGATGTGGAGGCACTTAAACAAGATAAGTAGTTTTTTGTAGCCTTGCTTTTTTCAGTTCAATATGAAGCGCTACGTGTTCTTTTTCTAGGCTATGCTAAAAGAAAAATATATAATTGACCGAGCAAGCGCGAAGCGCGAACGAGTGTCTCCGTTTCAGCTTAGGCAAAAATGCTTTCGTATGTCTGTCTGTCCGGCCGGCATCTGTCCGGATGTTTTCCTCTACAGGTCGCATTTCTCAACCGATTCTCGTGAATTTTTGTGAGCAGGTATAACAATAATATATATTAATTTTTGTCGATTTAGTTTTTGGCGGAGGTGTATGGGTTGAAAACGTAAAAAGAGTTATATATCAGTCATTTCGAAAAATGTTCGCGAGGTCTACAGCTGCAACTAGTTATAATATTAGTTCACTTATCAGTGGTTTTATAGCAACTTGGTAAACAAGCGTTGGCAACCTCCAAACGAGCCCAGAGATTATACGACGGCGCCCTTTCTCCCCTACAGTGAGATATAACATTAGCGAAATACCGTTTGATTATGATTTCACGCCATTAATACGCCCTCCTTCGTTCGCGATGGTAATTGGATATTTTATGGTGTTATGAATATAGCTGGCATATAAGTCTTTATCGTGTGAGTCCTTCCTGACAAAAGATTCTTGCAAATTGCTTCGGCGCGAATGGCCTAATGGATCTCAATGGAGTAGCATATGAAGGCTTACTTTTAAATGCTTTGTTCTGCGTAAAATAAATTTTACCCATCTCCTTTGCTTGCGGCTTTTATCGCCTTCAATAGGGTAATTGCTTTGGAAGCCCCTGCTAGTTTGCTCAGCTTTAATTTTTTTCTTTTTTTCGATCCAAAGTTTTCTCGAGACAATGAAATGTTTTTAGCAATTAAGGGGACATAATGTAACTTCGCGTTAATGTAAGCAAACAATTATAAAAAAATCAATGTACCACTATATTTTTTGAAAAGATTCTGTCATTAAAATGAATGTGACTGCTGCTGCTGAACAATATAATTACATCATCAAGAACTTTAATGGAACCGGGATATAGAAACCTGCTAAAAATTCCCGATAAAGTTTACCATTAACGGTTATATTTGTGAATGTTCAGACAATTTGATCTATGCAAATCTAATTTCCTTTTAGATTTAACCTGTCTCGTGCAGATTTTATCTGTGTCATCGTCGGCGGTAGCGACGGCTTTTTTATCAGCGAGGCAGCTGAGCAGCCTGGCAATCCCGACGACAGTTCCTAATTAAAATGTCTGCGCGGTGTCATCATGGCCACGATGCTGCCGCGATTCCTCTATAATGACTAAATTGATTCCCTGTCGGCGCCTCGAAACTTCCAGCTCGTTTCTTTTGTTTTAGCGTGATAATTATAGGCTCGGGATCTTTATAGGAAGAATAGACATTTTATAACAGAAATCGATCTTATTTAAATAAATAAATATTGGTGAACGATGCACAACACTATCTAGTTTCAAACTAAACATAGCTTGCATTATAGTGACCTGATAGAATACATATATATCTTGAAATACATACTTATAATACTTTATAACACCCAGAGACAGAACAAACACATATATTCATCACATAAAAGTTTGTCCTAGGATGGAATCTAACCCTCAACCGCGCAGAAGTCAGAATTACTACCTACTAAGCTGACAGTTTAGCCACTAAATTAGAACATATCTTTTTTCTTAGGCATCTCTTAACTTTTTTGATAGTTTTGTGCCAGCGTATTTTCATAGTTTGTTATTTAAAAATATGGAAAAGCAAACATACCTATAACGGTGAGCCGAATTTGAAAATTCCTCGTAGGAGAGTTCTTGAAATCAACTCTACATCTGTAAACGCCTTCGTCGTCCAGTTGCACAGAATTGAGAGTAAGAGCAGCAGGTCGAGCCACAGTCGCAAAGTACGCACGTGGCCCAAAAGCACCTGGGTCCGTCCATTGTAGAGCACTGTTGAATGACCGGCCTCGGACATCAAAACTGAAACAAACGATAATGTTCGTGCATTTGATAAAGACTTGCCTTGTGCATTTACTGGTAGGAGTTTGATTTCCGCTCCAGAACATGATAATAATTATAATAATAATAATACCGGACATTTGACACAGCATCATCTGGCCTCAAAATAAGCAGAGCTTGTGTTATGGGTACCACATAACTGATATACTACTTATAAACTTTTTATTTTTGTAAATACATACATATTTTACATAGAAACACCCAGACCTGAGACAAATACTTGCAGATCATACAAACATTTGTCCCGCGGCGGGAATCGAACCCGCAACTTTTTGCGTTGCAGCCGGACCTAAGCCCACTGCACCACAGATGTCGTCATTATATAATTATATAATTATGGTTCTGGGTCCGAGAATTGTAAATCCAATAAAGGGGGTCCTTGTAGGTAAGTGACGGGTTTCGGAGTCTATCAAGGAATTCTAGTAAGTTCGAAGGATGGCTGATTGATGTTTCAATAAGAATACAATACTATGATTTTCATTAGACGCCTAGGCAACGATCGTGTTTCCGAATCGTTCGATTATGAAACCAATGTCCGGATGTACCGCGGCTCGTGACAGTTCGTCAGTCACAAAGTCACAAGTGACCTAAACTGAATAACGAGTACCTCGTTTGTTTCTATTAGTACAAACTGACAAACTCTAGAAAAAGGACGTCCCAACCGAGTGAAGTTTTTCAATTTCCGGACTGGCTACATTTTCTCAATCTACCAACCTTCTAATTTATACAGCAAGAAGCTTTGAAAAAAGATGATTTGATTGTGCGCCCTGCTGTTCCCAGGTAAATTTAACAATTTGAGCACGCTTTTTATGACAGTGTTATCTCCACAAATCTTCTATTTTGCCCCTTTACTGGCTTCGAGATAATTAATATTATGATGGTTATTTTCCATAACCTTCGCTTTAGACAGGAGTGTGTGGACGAGTGAAGGGTTCAAAGAGCGAAAAATAGATAACACCTGTAGATAATATAGTTTATCTTATTAACTTTACCAAACTGAATCACATTCGCAGTTTGAGAACTATGTAGGTACCTACTTTATAATTATTTATTAAACTCCGTGTATTAGATGGTTGATATTCATGAAACATAATCAAGCTACATTTTGTACCATTACATTTTCTACGATAAACTTTAATCGCAACATGACTCCCTTAGCTAAAATTTCTAGTAACGGCGAAATCCCTGAACATAAATAAGACTTAAAACTGTGGGTGCACCATAAAACCAATTTCCGTTATTCAAATCCTTACAAATGCAACGGGTCTACGCGTACATTGTGACGAGGTTTCAATAGGCTTACCTATCATCTATTTCTGTGAATTCAGATAAAGGTTTGAAGCTCAAACACAAATTAAAGTAGGTCATACCTATATCAATTTCAGACATCTGCCAGGCCAGGTTCTACATTACAAAGAAACAAAAAATCACCGACAATAAAGACTATTGTCCTATTTGTCGGCGATTTTGTGTTTCTACATTATACATTACATCATCTAAACATTATACCACCAGCTTTCTTTCGCTATTATGTAATGAACAATCATTGTAAGCATGGAAGCAAAGTTAACAATATACAAAACACAAACTTGTAAATAATGGTAAATCTCTTTACCTAAATAATTTTCAAACTAAAATAAGTTGATAAGTCTAGCGTAATATGTGTCCCCAGTTTCCTTTGTGTCTGAAGACAACAATATGTTATGGTAATGTTTTATGATACCCACTGGCACGCTACAAAATGAAATTGTGTCTCATAGATTACATGAAATACATTAACATTGCATAACCAACAAATAGAGACGTCTTTGCGATGAAACTCTTTGTTCGTATTATTCCCATTTCCAATTTGAGTTATTATTAAATTCCTCATTCATTCTATTGAATAAAGGCATTCGTACTGGCTGTTACCGAAGACAATTTACAATTTAATAAAATGTGTCTATGCTACGACTGTCCTGTCAGCTCAGTTGGTAGTAGCTCTGCCTTCTGCGCTGTAGGTTGAGGGTTCGATTCCCTCCCAGGATAAACATTTGTGTGAAAAGCATAGATGTTTGTTGTGTGTCTGGGTGTTATAAAGTATCATAAGTATGTATTTAAGAATATATAAGTATTCTATCAGTCAGCTAGTCACCATAATACAAGCTATGCTTAGTTTGGGATTAGATAATGTTGTGTGCATTGTCCAGCAATATTTATTTATCACTAGCTGTACCCGGCATGCATTGCAATGCCACAAATTTTCTCACCGCTTAAACCTTTCTTGGACTACGACAAACATTTCAACACCAAAATTATCTAAATCGGCCCAGCCGTTCTCGAGTTTTAGCGAGACAAACGAACAGCAATTGATTTTTATATATAAAATTATTATTATTTATTATGTAAGCAGAAGCAGCTATTCATAACGTACTCAAATGTGGATATGCCAAGCCGTAATTTGCACTACGCCCAACACAAAGCTTAAGGTTCAGGCATAGAAGAGGTAACATTTATTCACTGATATCACGGCGGTCATGTGATGGTACTGTTATTTAAAAAAAACATGTGTGCAATTCACACGTGGTAGAAGTGAAACCTTCAAAAAACAAACGTATAATACGTACACGTATACAAAACACCACGGTTGTTGTGATGCCTTTTCTCAAGCATTGTACTACGCATGCGCGCACAAACATTTAATAATAAACACGTATAATGCTTACTATCTCATTTTCTCCCATGTTAAATGTTAAGAATTTATATGTCTGTCTCTTTTTACTGTCGCTTTTTGGTTTCATCGACTTTCAAATCACAACGATGCTAAATAAGTTTTCACTTCAAAAACCTGGTTTAACCAAATTCACCTCATTCAAACTAATTCGATATGTCTCCTATTATTAACCGGGCATTGATAGACCATTGGACGCCCACAAATCTTCAAGTGTGATTTCTTAACGAGCTCGCGACGTCTTAAGTGTATTTTGCTGTATGTAGGTGTGTTTCTTCAACTAATTGGATCGGTTGTGCTCGGCTTCCGTTCATCCGTTTAAGGTAGCGAGGAACGGTTCATTAGGCTTGACTTTATTTGTTGATTAAATACGTATTCAGAATTTTTAAGGTCAGCAGTGAAACTACGAGAAACGTGTGATGGAAAGTTTTAATTTGAAGAACCTTTAAAATCTTCTTACTTTTATAAAATTAGTTTCCCAGCTCAACATTTGGTAAAATTGTATTCAAATTAATTGTAGCAAAAACAGATTTTTATCGAAAACAGCGTGAAGATCAAGCATTGTATACAGCTATTACCTGTAAATAGGTTTTCCGCCGCTTTTTCTAAACCATAGAACCATGTAAACACGATCTTCGGAGACGTCCGGTGTGACGTCACATGGCAGTGACGCCTTGCGACCGAGTACTGCGTCGACATCAACAGTTGATACTGGAACAAAGAGAAACCATTGAAGAACAAGGTACTTGATAACATTGATGTGAAGATGGCCCATTTCACTCTTGGAAATACCTATTACCCCAATTTTAGATATCATAAAACATTTAACTACCCTCTAGACAACAAAAATACCTTGCAACTTTTTTTAAAAGAAATAAAATTAAATAAAGAAAAGATTCCCCATGGTATACCTACATTTTTCTTTGCAAAAGTAAATTTGAATTTTGTTGATGAAGTTACTAGTATGTACTTACCTATCAATGGTTTGTTTTGAACAAAATCATATTAGGAAAATATCACCATGATGATTTGTATTGACATCTATAAATAGGTTACGGTTTTTCATTTCAGATATTTGTGAAAATAAATTATGAACATAAAAACTAAATTTCGAAACGTGTTTGTGAATTTCTCGAAATAATACCAATAAGGCAGTAATTTATATACTGGTAGAACTTAAATGGGTAATAATCAGTTAGCTTACAATTGCAATTTAATTTACATTGCATTATTACTTATTATACTGGTGGGATACTGTATTTTCGGTAGATGACATAATTTGGTCATTAATTTTGTAAATTTTGTCATTTGGAAGATTAATTAATAGATTTTCGTATAATAAGGTAAATATTTGAGGTATTACAATATTCAACAATATTTACATTTCAATTTGCATTGAAGATAATGAACTAAAATGCAAAGCTGTTACAGAAATTTAGCGCTCTGAACTATTGACCCAGCTAAAACAAAACACAGGTGCTTATTACCTACCACGTACACATTTACATACATAGGTAGGTATTAGTAAGTCGGTTCTGGTAACCTGCCGCATCGAATGGGCCGCTCTTAAACGACTTCGATCACGCGATCATTTTAACTCCAAATTCTCACCATAATACTTGCAGCTATCGAATACCACATTATTATGTTACACAAGATCGATATGTCTTGAATCGATAACACGCGCATTAAGGGCAAGACAATGATGGGAACCGTCGACGGTAATGGGTTGATCAATTTTCTATAGAGCTTATGGTTCTGATATTATGATTGACACTTATAAATTCAATAACTCGAAACCAGTGTTTCGTGAAATTCACGAGAAGTATGTGTGCGTATATCGATTGTATTTACAAGTAGATATCAAGGTAGGTTATAAACATTATCTCAAACGGTAGTGTCTATAAACTAAACTGTATTTTAAGTTAATGTGGCACAGTGGGCGAAGGCCCACCTGAGACGCAGGAAGTTGTGTGTTTGATTCCCGCCGCGGAACAAATGTTTGTATGATCTACAAATATTTGTTTTGATCTGAGTGTTTTTCTATGTATATATTTTATGTGTATGTATTTTCTAAACATTTAAATAAAACTCCCATAACACAAGCTCTGCTTGCGGTGGGGCTGGATGATGCTGTGTGAAATGTTCAGAATTATTTATTTGTTAGTATCGCTGGTTAGTCTATTTATTAGTCCATATTATTTTTCAAAGTTTTTCCCTTGCAAGGTTTACTGTGGTACTCATTAAACATTATTAGTTAGTATTTAAAAAAAAATTGAGTATCTATGTATATGTAGCTATATAAGTTATAAGAAAACATTGAATACGTACTACATACTTGTACTTCACATACGCAATTGTAAACCATGGTTTTTTTTTATTATTATATTAATTATTTGACAGTGCATCATTTCTTGTAAATTCAGATAATCGTTGAAGATGGCGAGACGGAGCTTTTATAATATTATCTAATTGGTTTTAAAACTAGAATTGGTTCGAATCCAAATAATCTGGAGCGCCATCTTGAATCGATTATTCAATTTGAATCCATCTCACGTGTAGATTCGAAATCGGTCAGCGGGCCCGCAAGGAGCCACGCTGACTCCCAGACAGTATGACAGCACGTGACATGACTTCATTTCTCTATACACCTATGTTACAAAGTACAGATAAACAAGGCAGTGATGCAACTTTAGATGTTTTCCAATATATATATATTCAGATGCATTCTGTACTTGAACTGGAAGGTGGCATTTTCACTGGTATAATTTAAAATATTTAACTCCCGATTTTTACAAGAACTCTGATTAAATTCGGACAGACAGAGCATTGTGAAACTTTATGGGTTGCTTACATAATTACGTTTTATAGACTAAAAAGAAAACCAAGGAGGTTTTCTTTTTTGAAGTCGGTTAAAAAGTATATCAATATAGACGTTAGTAGTATATATTAGTAGTATATATACGTTATATACGTTAGTTATGAGGTAAAAAAAACGAATAGAGCTACTCTTTTTTTGAAGTCTGTTAAAAATAAGCTGAAGAAACAAATTGCTACAGCAATAGCGTAACTATGGCTAAAACGTTCTAGGTAAGGTACTGTGTATGATTCTTAGGATCTTTGGTTGTGCGTGATACATCTAATTTAGTAAAGACAGTTGTATTACTGAATTTCAAATTGACTGTGTCATTGGCTGTGTGTAGCACAATAGCCGTTATTGCTTGTAAAATACGAGTTGATGAAAAACAATTTTCTATTTCACGTAAATAAACGTTTTGTCAAATGTTTGATTTTACTTGTTTACTTGTTGGAACGTGCATGTGGTATGTCGAGTTTGTTTTATTACAGGTGTCGTGTTTTGTGATGGGTTCATTTACATAAGGTTGGGTATTCATTTTTGTTGTAGAGTTAGATAGATAACTCTTTATTGCTTTACCACACAGGAAAAAACAAAAACAATTATTTTACAATAGAAGGCAATACAACGGGCGGCCTTATCGCTAACAGAGATCTTTGCCAGCCAACCTTAGATGGATTGGTCTATAAATAAACAGAGAAGGGGCATGTAGGTGTGGTGTTTACATATAACTCTCTAATTACATAATCTCTAAATAAACTAAATATGTTACTGATATAAATAAATACATACCTACATACATTTAGACAGTCAGCTCTACTATACAATAAAATAAACAAGCATTTGAATATACCCACTGAATAATAACAACTGTAAAATCAATTTGACCAAATAGCTAATGTTTCTAAGCTACGATGATGCTGAAGCACTTTTCGAAATCATTATATAAATTATAAAAGTACTTCAATAATCTAATATTGGCATCTAACACAACACCCACACTCACACTTTCACCGATGCTCACATATCACTTTACCCACTAGGCAAGCACACACATCTTCACGCTTTTTCTGACACACTATTGCACATAAACACGCACATAGACACCACACACACACATATACCACACACACATATACCACACACACACACCCACACACATACATATACCACACACACACACACACATACACATAAACACACTCAAAAACAACAAAAACACGTTACGCTACACTTTGTTTTGTATTTAATTCAAGCCTACCTGTTTTTTACAATTTTCAAATGTTTAATGATTTTATCACCTCAAAGAGTTGTTAAATGAACCAAGGCAAGAGCGAAATCTCCTATGATAAGTATTCTTTACTTAAATGGAGGTTTTATCATTCTTGTAATTTATGTATTTTTGGAAACGAAATAAACATTTGTATTGTATACATAAAATGTATAATAATAAACAGATAAAATAATAAAATCACGAGTCACGAGTTTTGTCGCTTCGTGATTATTATCTCATGTGTCATCTTCTGCAATTAGTTTTGATAAGGGTAAGATAGTTTGGGTTTTTTCTAAATAATTATTTTCTGGTTTATTATAGTAGAATACAGTGTTTCAATATTTTGTTCCGGTTGGTGGTTGGTATTTTGTTCAACATTTAGATTTTAGGTTTAACATTAACATTTACATTAGGTTTAACATTTAGGTTTTTTACCTTTTATTATCAAGAAGTTCATGCTTTATCTTACCTTATAAGTTATATTAGAAAGTATATAAACAAAAAACAAAGACCTCCAGTGGTGCGGGTTTCATTTCCGCTGCAGGACTTTTATACCCAACAATTAGTAATTATGTTTATTTTAAGATAATCTTACGTTTTAAAAATTAAAAAGAAAACTGACTTCATAAACACATGTTGGGTATATTACAACTGTAACTGGGGTTGTTTTTTATATTAAACTTCCCCAACCGATGGCATTTCATTAAAAGATAATATGAGTTTTCTTAAACAATTTTCGATACATTAGACATTCTCTTAATAACTATTAAGCTTTGGAGTGACCATTTTTGATAAAGAAAATTGCAGTAAAATACTGTATAACCTACTCAGTATAACCTAATTATAAAGCAATGTAAGAGTTTTTGAAATCGGTTCGATAGTTCCAGAGATTTACCCACTTTCACGAACAAACTAACAATGTTTTGAAAAAAGCCGCCCAACCCGTATTTACCCATGCTAGAGTACTTATTTTTCAAAACTTTGGAGTTGAAAATCTTCTATACAATCATTGACACCCCGTTTCACTTTTTTTAGGATTTATTTTGAACCCACGGTTTGGTGGTAAAAATTACTTGGTATTTGACATTTGAACAGACTAAGTTTTTATTTGCACCAACACATTACAATAGACGAACAAACAAAAATACAATAAACCTATACATACTAACATAATTAACGGTTGCGGCAAAATAGACCCTAAAATAGACTCAGCTTATACGGATTGCAGTGTCAACAACCCGCGCTGGCCTTCCGTTAGGACGACTTCTATTAAGCGGACATGAAACGATATCTACATTATAAAAAAACAAGAAATAATCTAACAAAAGTAACAAAAGAGAAAATAAAATAAACCTAAAAAGAAACATGAATAAATAACTATGGATGTTTCAAAATACGTGGTGTTTTAATATTGCTTTAATGGGTAAATTTCTATGGTTTGGAGTTAATTAGTCTATGCGTTAATAGCCCCCCATATAAATTAGCACCTTTTTTAGATGTGCTCATATTTTATAAAAAACATTTCAAAACACTTAAAATCATACATACAACGCTTAAAATCATACATACAATAGAAATAAATAGAGAACAAATACCCATATAAATAGTGTTGAAATTTCATATATTATGAAATTTCAATACTATTACGCCATCTAGAGAGAGATGGATAGAGACCAATTTTAGAGATAAATTTTAAGATAAATTTTAAGATAAATTTTAAGATAAATTTTAAGATAAATTTTAAATACAATATAATACGGCGCGTGTTACTTTATTTTGAATGTAGGGTATTTATTCTAAAACTGTTTTCTATAAGTTTTTAAAGGTTTTCTAATCCCTTTATGAAAAAGCATAAAGGAAGGGATATACCTACTTGAAAAAAAAACAGAAAGAATACAGGTATTTCTTAGAACCTAAAGAGTTCGAAGACATAATGCTAAGTGCTAAGTGCCAAGTGACGTGTGTCCTTTGCCAAATGAAAAGAGCTTCTGAGACGCACTTTAATCCTCTCAATCCTTTCACCACAATGGTTCGAAATAACAAGTGGCACCATAAAAAGAAAAAGGAGGTAGAGTATACAATATAAAATATTGTTCCCCTTTATTTTTCCTAGTTTATTAGATGGAATATTTTTAAAAGCTGACGAGGGCGGTGGTGGTTACAAATTAAACAGCCAAACCCACTGCAAGTTTTTGCGTGACTTTCGTTTGACATAAAAGTAGCTTTTGTCATAATTGAACTGACCTATACAAATTAATAAACTGAAAAACTAATGAGGTATGTATGTCACACGCAATATAAAATTAATGTGCATAGAGTGAAATCCGTGGCACATCATCGTAGCACAATTTAAAACGAAGCACATTGTTGTTGAATCGTCGTTTTAACCACCTTAAAAAAGGAGGAGATTCTCGTCGTTATCGTCTCTCGTCTTCTTCGGAATGCTTTTTTTATGTATGTTTATCGACTTCTCAAAGACTCCTGAACCGATTTGTAAAAATATTGTTTTGTTTCAAAGGGTGGTCCCATTTAAATTTTATCGAAATTGGTCGAGTGTTTTTTAAAATATCAACAAAAATCTAAAAATTGTATGCATCGATGATATTTTAGTTGTGTGCAGAGCAGCCCGTTTAGTTAGCCTAGCAATATTATATAGGTATAAACAAAATACATCTAGTTTCCACTAAACATTTCAAAATAAAATAATGTAATGGTCTCAAATTGTATCCGATGAAGTTGGTTTTCTTTTAGTTTCTAAAACGTAATTATATTTATTGCAAACATTAATAATTTAAAGAAAACAATTACAGAAATTCACTGAATAATATAAGATACTTAGTCTTGTAAAACAGTTGAGCTATCTGAGGACCGTTTAATACGATGTATAGTTCAACTGGTCCAGATCAATGGATCAATTGAATGGCAATGACAATATACTAGGCCAGATAGGATCCAGCGCTTGGATATTTATACAAGACGCCGTGAAATATTTTAAAACATGACAAGTAAAAAATCAGTAGGCATCATGCTGAGACAGGGTCAATTTGCTGCTAAAGCATACACATACACACATGCATATTTGTATTATTAGTACCATGTACCTTGTTTTTTTTTTGGATTTTGTATATTGTATGCTAAGAAGCAAATAAATGTGTGTCTATGTCGATGTCAAAAAACGCAATTGTCTGTTACTCCATGGTCTTGACAAAAGGCCTTATCAAGACCGGCATATTTGCCTTTTGGTTCTTAGCACAATCAGCCGCCACACAAGACACAACCTCTAACGGAAGCCCCCGTTAGAGGTTGTGTATAAGAGTCGTACCATCAGGCTTTTTACCAACATCACGTATAAGACCGTTCAACTCGAGAACAGCTAGTACGTTGATTCTGGCAAGCGCCTAGACGAATCACATCGTTAAGGCGCTGCGCAAACGAAGACACTTTTTGTTGCCGACACGGCACACCATCACAGGGAACACAGGGTAGTTGCTTTATCTTGTGGCGGTGATCGGACACAGTCGCCTGTTGCTACTACTGGCCACTGATACAATTCGTTTCTTGTTTTCCGTCAGAACAATGGAGAACACAAAAGGGTCAAAATGTTACACTAAAATAGATCTAACATTAAAGCGTAGACTACGTATGTTATATTAGTTTTTATTTCATGTGAATACATGCAGTATTACCGAAGTTATAACTGCTAGTAAGTTTAGACACTTTTTAAATTTTTGAGATTTCGCGCGCTCCCTGCGTGACGTCACGGCTGCGGTAATGAATGTTCGAGACATACCTATTATGTTGCGGAGTTATTTTAAAATTATGATATCTCCTAAGATGTTGATTGAAATCAAGTGATCTCAAGCACAATTTTGTTCACAATGAAATGCTTGTGATTAATAACATATTTATTTGGATGAGGATTAATAAAATGTTGATAAAACTCCTTCGCAAATAATGCATTAATTCCGAACAAATTTGATTACCATATATAAAAGGATATAGTGAGTCAATATTAAAAGATAGACATTCGCTGTCGCAGACATTTTTTTAGAACTTTTAAAGAGAAATAATTCCATCATACATCATTTTTGCGTAACTTAAACCGTTTACGCAGCGCACGCAACGGAAGCTCTCAAAAAGGAATATTGATTCCCGTTTTCGCAACATTTTCCATTGATGCTTCGCTCCTATTGGTCGGAGCGTGATGTTATAAAGCCTAAAGCCTTCCTCGATATATTAACTATCCAAAACAAAAATAATTTTTCAAAACTATGATAGTTTTAGAAGTTATACCTACATACATACCTACCTATTTCGAACTTCAAACTGAATGTGTGGTAGGTAGGTATATTCCATATTTCTATACCTACCTATACCTACTATATTTTGCGACCCGCCAACTACTGTAGGTTGAATAGTACGGTCTTAATACAATCATACTTACGTTATGGTATACCTACTTTTGACTTGCAATATAATTTACATCTTGAAAAACTGTACGTTCGGATCGTGCAAAATAACATTAAGTTATACACAAAAAAAGGGATTTAACCCACCGTTTTCCAACAAGAGATCAAAATTAACTAATACCTATGCCATCATCAATAAACCTAAATATACCTACGTTTTTATTAGAAGGTTGTATTAGCGTGTACCTATTCAAAGGGTTAAATTAAGGGCAAAATCTATGCATATTTTTGGGGATATCGTTGTCAAAGGTAGGTAGTAAATATAAAATAATATATAATGAAATGCACAAGTAGGTAGGTATAAGACAACGATGAGTAGGTATAGGTACTCACATCAAAATGATCTTCACAGCAGAACCCAACAGATTTAGGTCCTATTGAATCAACTCTTCGTATAGCTCTCATCCACTCCAGAAACTTTTCGCGCGCGACGAAATAAGTTGTGACGTCATCGCATGATTGAGCGCCAACTACGTTTTTAAATAATGTCGTACGAAAATGCACACTTTGATCTTCATTTTCTCAGCCATTTTTAAAGGTAGAAAAAAAGTAAATAGACAGTTATTCTTGTATTTTTTTTTAGTTTAAGTACTTTTACATTAAAAAAAAAAGTTTGTCTTCTCCATTGTAAGGAAATTTGTTAATGTTGCTTGTTTCTGCATCTGACGACTTTTAGTTTCCAGTTGCCGACACCGAACACTTTTTGATCGTCATTGAGTATCTGTTAAGTGGAAGCAACTGGATACAAAAAATATTTACGTGTGCGCAGAGAGTGGATGATTTCACACTGGTTCTATAGAAATTAAATATTCATCTGTTGCTTGTATCCGACACAAGACAGAAAAGTGTCCACGTTTGCGCCCTGCCTAAGACTCGTGTTGTGGGCAATCCTTCTAGCAGCTCTTGAACATGATAACCCGTGGAGCACTAAAGCACTTTTAGGCATACAAAACCTGAATCTAAATATAGCTATGAGCAAAATATTCTACAGAACAATAAATACAGACAGTTCAACGGGCAATATTTGTCACATCCGAAGTTTGGTGCTCACAAAAGCCAAGTATTTTAATAAAAGTCTCTCAAAAGAAACTTGCGAAGAGTTCTCTTACTCGCAGGTAAGGTGTACCTACATTTGCATTGTTTTAATTAAATCCACCCAAGTTGTGAAACCTTGACGAAATAAATACATTCAGCTAAGTGCGAGATACCCGAGATATACGCACCCACAGAGCGTTCCCAGGTTGGCCTTTTCATTAAAACAAAATAAAATAATATTCAAATACACGGTCAAATGTGGACTAGGTTTGTGGCTCAACAATAACACATATTTTTTTGAAATTTTGAACAGGTCATATTAAGGATTCTGAAGTCCACAAGGAACCCTTATAGTTTTGCTATGTCCGTCTGTCTGTCTGCCCGCCCCTAATCAAAGTATGTGTAAAATCAAAGTAAATTTATAGTATGCGAGTAAGAACTCGCATACTATATAATTGTATAATTATTAAATTAATAGTTGGATTAATTTAATAATTATACAATTTTGAACGGTACTACGTATTACGTATTACAGGGAAACCTGAAATGTTTTTAAAATAGTTGGATATATGTTGACTTCAAATAACAGCTTGCCTTTTTTTAAAGGTTTACAACCTTCAAAAAAATCAAGACGATTTTGATAATAGATTATATTGAATTGGCTTGGGAACTGACCACAAGTCATTCTTATCCATACTGACTTTGGAAGCCTTTACTGTGCGTGGACACATCCACGTTTATGTAACTGAGCCAGCAAACGGAGTTTATGACACTCACGTTACCGACAGCATAAGTTATCTGCCCAGTAATGTCTTAAATATTTTGAAAGCCGGTTAAAAATACAGCTAAGTAGGCCCAGCAATCGTAATGCAGTGCCCCAAAATGAACCACTGACTCCCAAAAAAGAAAGTGAAGTGATTCATGACATCCCAAGATCGATGGCGTGAGTCGGGTCGCATCACTAACGAACCATAGCCTCACCTGCGCGTGTCAGTTCTTAACGAGCCCGGCACTACACCCGATAGTGCTCTATACGTTACTGTCAATCGTAACGAATCGGTGAGGTTGGCTCTTAAAGCTGGAATTTGTCTTTGAAATCTTGAAAGATCTTATATATTTAAAATCACACATATCAGACAGATGTTAAGATAGTTGTTACCCAATGATTGAGTCAACTGAACCTATTTCGGTTCGTGCTTAAAAATCAAATATATAAAAAATATCGGATAAAAATATCTATGTATTTTACACCGGCTTCCGAAAAAAATGGCGGTTCACAATTGCTCTATATTTCTTTATATGTATTTTTTGTATGCTACCTGATATCACCGCCAAGTGTTAGCCGATTTTCATATTTTTTTATTTCTGTAGGGTGTACTTCCGAAATGCTCACATATATAGTTGAGGAACTGATGATGGAAAACATGATAAAAATCCAAAACTCATAGCGCATGAGAACATATTAATCTCAAATTACTAATCACTTTGGCATATATAATACTAGCGACCCGCCCCGGCTTCGCACGGGTGCAATGCTGATACTAAATATACTACAGAATGTCTTTATATAGGTACAACGTTATCTAAGAGAATAACATAGCCTAAAAGATAGACATATACCATCGCGGACTTTTGTGTAGACCTTTTTAAGGTGTACAATACTGTAGTACATTATTTTGATCTATCTCGTAGGGTTCAGCCAGCGCTTGTAATGTAAGCGCACAAAAATGTGTTTATTTCATCATCATCATATCATACCAGCCTTTAGGAAGTCCACTGCTGGGCATAGGCCTCCCCAATTGATTTCCAGGAAGAACGATTTTGAGCCCTCTCCATCCACCGACTTCCTGCGATCTTTACAATGTCGTCAGTCCATCGGGTGGGGGGTCGTCCTACGCTTCGTTTTACTGTCCTTGGTCGCCATTCGAGAACTTTTACTCCCCAAGGGTTATCAGTTCTGCGAGCTATATGGCCTGCCCATTGCCACTTCAACTTGCAAATTTTGAGTGCTATGTCGGTGACTTTGGTTCTTCTACGGATTTCCTCGTTGCGGATTTTATCACGTAGTGAAACACCCAACATAGCTCTCTCCATAGCTCGTTGCGCGACTCTGAGCCTTTGTATGAGGCCAATAGTTAGCGACCAAGTCTCAGTTCTATATGTCATCACTTCTATATGCAACTCGCACTGATTAAAGACTTTCGTCTTGAGGCTCTGCGGTATCTGTGACGAGAAGATGTGCTGTAATTTCCCGAACGCTGCCCATCCGAGTTGGATTCGTCAGCTGACCTCTTTGTCGAAGTTGGACTTGGAGTGGAGATTCTTCCATGAGGACTATATCGTCAGCAAATCGAAGGTGAGTGATGTGTTCGCCATAGATTTTGATACCATGTCTATGCCAGTACAAGAGCTTGAAAATATCCTCCAATGCAGATGTGAACAGTTTCGGAGAAATAACATCTCCCTGTCTCACCCCTTTATGCAATGGGATTGGATTCGTGCTCTGGTCCTGGAGTCGGATAGACATGGTGGCGTTACTGTACAGACATTTCAACACTTCGATATACCGATAGTCGATTTGGCACCGCTGGAGTGACCGCAACACTGCCCAGGTTTCGACCCCCGGTGCCTTGTTGTTCTTAAGCTGCTTGAGAGCCGTTTGGATCACGTATAGGCTGACGTCCGGAATGTCTTCAGTATAGTGTCGGGTTAGGCGGGCTCTTGCATCGCTAGTCGTGCTTGTAGCAGGGCTTTGCGATGAAGTGTACAGTTGTCCATAGAACTTCTCGAGCTCTCGTAAAACCTCCGGCTTTGAGGAAACGACCCTGCCACTGTCGGTCTTCAGCTTCGTCAACAGGCTATGCCAATAGACAGATCTCTCGCGAACACTTTGGAGCCTTGGTTGCGCTGTTTATTTAGCGTACTGTATTTCGATATGTCTACTAAAGACTGCAGTTTCATTTCGCTACGTTCTGCCATGAGTTTTAGAGTTTGATCAGAGAGTTTTTGGGTTCTACCTTTGCGCTGAGTCTTACAGAACTTTGACCCAACGGCATTAATACAAGGAATTAGAATTAGAATTAGGATTAGAATTTTTATTAGATTTTTATTTTTATTAGAAATTTTATTTGAATTAGAATTTGCACCAGCCCGTCATTTATTTCGTCCACGGATTCGCATTCGGCGAAGCATTGAAAGCGATCTTGAAGTTCCAATTGAAAGCTCTCGGGGTTTTGGATTTGGGCAGGACTTGGGCGAAGAGTAGATTTCATCAGACGGGACCTTTCTAGCTTTACGTTAAGATTTAATGAGCCTCTAACCATTCGGTGATCACTGCCGGTTTTGACCGTGTTGATCACTGAGACATCATTAAATATTTGCTTTTTTGTTTTCATGATGAAATCTATCTCGCGTTTGTGTCCACCGGGGTGAAGCCATGTCCATTTCCTGGACAACCGCTTCTTGAAAAAGGAGTTCATCATAAAGAGTCCCTCTTTTTCCATGAAGTCGGCCAATCGTTGACCCCGTTGGTTCCGCTGTCCAAATCCAAATTGCCCCACTCTCAGTTCATCGCCGTTCCTCATACCTAGCCGCGCGTTGAAGTCCGCCATTACAACCGTAAGGTGTGTTTTCGAGGCTTGCATGGCATTTGAAATGTCATCATACATAGCCTCCACTTCATCGTCTGGACGTTTCGAGTGAGGTGCGTACACCTGTATGACTTTAAGCGAATACTGTTTGGTTATTCTGAGTATAAGGTACAAGGTGTTTATTTGCGACATCACAATAGAAACCTCTAAAATTATCAGTGTTTCTCTACTATATTATGCTTGTATTATACATATAAACCTTACTCTAGAATTATTCTATCTATTAAAAAAAACCGCATCAATATCCGTTGCGTAGTTTTAAAGACCTAAGCATACATAGGGACAGACAGACAGCGGGAGGCGACGTTGTTTTATACTATGCAGTGAAGGGAATATCTATTAGTATTGTATTTACCTTTCAGTAGCTAACTTTTCACTTAACAATGAATTTTGAAGACAGTACAATTTTGAAGAGCTACAGTACTCTTCAACGACAAACAGCTCATGTGTCGCAATTAGAGAATTGTATTGGTGATCTCAGGCAATAACTTTATGCATACTTATAAGTTGATCAGACATTGGGCTTTGAAGATACCCAGTGAAACTCTTCAATGACATCAGCTCATGTATTGCCATTAAGACAATGTCTTATCACTTATTATCAATTATTATGTTGTCTGTGATCACCAATTCAATGTCATTGAATTGGTGATCACAGACAACAGCTTAATAGTAATTTGTCAGTTGATCAGACCATGAGACCTTGACCATGAAGGTACCCAAGAAACGTATCGATGATAAAATATCATGTATCCCTTTTAGAGCAGACATTGTATTGGTAATATATATGTGATTTGTGTATGTATGTATGTTCCCTATAGACTCCAAAACGGCAAAACTAATTTGGTTCTAGTAACGATCGGGTCAACAGAACTTTTTTTTTTTGCATCAATCAAATTTGGTATGGATATAGATTGTAATCTTAAGAACGGACATAGGCTACTTTTTATGTATGTACTATGCATGGGAAGCCGCGGGCTGAAGCTACTTTTACTTTTTTGATTTTTAGGGTTAATAAGCCAGTTTTTTTGTAAAAATATATTATTTATATCCAATTCATTCTTCTAACGAGATAAACGAAATTAACGAAGTGAACGTTAAAACGAAATTAATGAAATGCAAAGAAAGATATAATGATCGTAATGACATCGACTACAACGCCTACTTTGTAACTTTTATTATAAATAAAAATCTCTGGTGACGAAATTATATAATGATAATAATGCCGGACATTTCACACAAATCTGGCCCCAAAGTAAGCATAGCTTGTGTTATAACTGCCACATGACTTAACATGATATGCTAATTAAATACACTTTTTTTGTAAATACATACATATAATACATAGAACCACCTAGACCCGAGACGAATACTTGCAGATCATACAAAAAAAAAATCCCGCCGCAAGAATCGAACCCGCAACCTTCTGCATCTCAGCCGGACCTTAGCCCACTGCGCTACAGAGGTCGTGGCCTTAGCAGCTTTTGAAAAGCCAGAACCAACTTTTTAACGTTATTATAAATATTTACGGGTATTTATCGCGTTTATTTACCTATTTTTCCCGACGTTTAGACAGGTTTACAATCTGTCGTGGTCACGACATATTATACAAAGAAACAACCAGACCCGAGACAAATACTCGCAGATCATACAAACATTTGTTTTGGTGCAGGAATTGAACCCGCAATCTTCTGCGTCTCAGCCGGGTTTTGGCCCACTGCGCCATAGAGGTAGTCGATATATAACTTAGAAAAATTCTTCTTTCACATACTGATTTTGCTAAAAATATTATAAAATGATCACTCACCGCTTCAAAAACACAATGCCAATGTTTCATACTCAAGCCCATTTCAAAAAACCATTGTTTATAAATCCTTACAAGTGCGGCTAATGTAAATGGGATTGTCAAATTTCTGACAGAAAACTGAAATAAAACCAAAGTTTTTTCCAAGGGTTATTATTTTCCAATAAAAAGTAATAAAAATCAACTATACATCAACTGCTCGACTAGCAAGCAAGGCTGCGTGACCGGGTTTAGGGCTAATTCACACTGCGTATGGCGAACAAACTTAGAAGGGTCTCTGTTTTGCAGTGTAGGTTAAACGTGTTTTTAATTTACTCCCAAAACCTTTAAGTTTTAAAATAGAATTAGGATGTATACCAAAAAATGTATACCAGTTTGAAAAAAATATGTTCAGCCTTTTTAGGGCACTGAAGTCCACAAGGAACCCATAATGTTTCGTAATATATCGCCATTCTCTGTCTGTCTGTCCGCCCCTAATCAGAGCCCTCACAGACTATTATTCCTGTCATGATGTATTTTTTTCAATTTATTCACGATAAGTAATACATATTAGTGACCCCTACAAAGTATTGAAATAAAAACTTGTTTCGAGTAACAGCCTGATTTGTAAAACCTGAAAAAAAAACAAAAGCTCCATACTACTCGTATTTTGTTGTTAAGCAAACTAAACGGTGTCGAATTGATTGAAACGTGTTTGTCAAATTTTTATTTTGATAGGCTCTAATCGATATATAGTCCATTGAAAAGTTACATTTGGGTATGCATTTGTCAGAGGACGCAATTTTATTTTTTTAATGTGTAGGGGGGGTCAGTAGAAGCTTAAGTTCAAGTTTGTGGGGTCGGCACCCTTGTCCCCCGGCCGCCATCTTGGAAAAGGGGGTGCAAAGGGTTTTCGCGCTGTATCTCGTAAACTAGTTACCTTACAGAAAATTTAATCAAACATAAAATGTAGCAAATTAAATTTCCTACAATTTTATTACTATTACTTTTTATCGTCAAGTGACCAACAAAAAAGTTATAAACAAAAATACCAAGAAATTTTTCTTGAGATAATTTTGGTACGGTGCTCTTATCAAACTGTACCTCTGTCGATTGGTGCTTTTTAGTGCGACGCAAGCGCTCCCATGACTTTGTTCCTGCGATATCAGGATTTTCGGAGTAGCCATCAAATACTATACTTGCAGACATCAAATACTATACTTGCAGACTCTGCTGCTCAGACGACGAACAGCATTATCTGTTCGACTGTCACTATAATATTGATAACACGCTATATGTACACTAATCTCTGAAACAGTTTGTAAAAATTGCTCATTGTCTAAGTCATTTTTGGCTTTTGCTCGATCAAGCAAAGTTTTCACTCCTCTAGCCTTTACAGTTCTTACTTTAATGTTCCCCAGAGGTTTTTTACAAATGAAACAATCACTCATGATGCACGCTTAAAAAAAGTCAAAATGCTTATCACAAAGATATTAATTTTACCCACAAAACTCTCAATAGTATCGACAAAATTGCTGTGATGTCATTTTATTGTAAAATGAACTGAAAAAAAGTTATAACCTCCAAAAGGAAATTTGTTACAAAATTTTCATTTATTTTTGTTTATAACTTTTTTGTTGGTCACTTGACGATAAAAAGTAATAGAAATAAAATTGTAGGAAATTTAATTTGCTACATTTTATGTTTGATTAAATTTTCTGTAAGGTAACTAGTTTACGAGATACAGCGCGAAAACCCTTTGCACCCCCTTTTCCAAGATGGCGGCCGGGGGACAAGGGTGCCGACCCCACAAACTTGAACTTAAGCTTCTACTGACCCCCCCTACACATTAAAAAAATAAAATTGCGTCCTCTGACAAATGCACACTAAGGCCTAAAAAATGTAACATTTTAATGGACTAATACGCGTTCCACAGTGTGAACTAATCTTAACATACATCGTTTGACCCAGCGCCCAGTACGTAAACAAGTTGCCTCCTAATCCCTCCATGCGTGTTTAACAGTTGGATTACTCGATTAGTGACCCTTTGAAAATTGCTAACAACATTCGGAACTCAAAATTCAGCACTCTTTAATTGACCGCAAAAGGCCGGCTGCGAACCGGAAAACTTTATGTCTCACAGAAAAATGTGATATGTGTCAATTATTAAAAATGGTTGGATGGACTAAAATACACTTTTCATACGAACACCGTCACGTATTATTGTACTAGATGGCGCCACAGGAAATGTTAAAATTTGCTATCGATGCGTTTTGGAATTTTATATAATATTAAGGGTTAAAGACTTTAATCCTTAACTATATATATTATTCGAAATTAAAATAAAATACATTTGATTCATTGGTTTTCAATTGTTTTTACATTCAGTTTGAAGATAAAAAAGGTACGGCTTTTAAGGTACACATTGAAAACGAGACATTTTGGAAGTGGGAGTTCTTATGGGAGAGTAAACCACTTCGTTACGTAAAGCGTAACGGCGCCGGTCTGTCTGGCTTCCCTTTCTCTCACGCATACGGCAGCGGTAGGCAGGCTCTTACTCTAACCCACAGCGCTAGTTAGATTAGTTTAAGTTATCACTTCTGTCGGGACGCACACGTTCATTGTACTGCTCACGTCATTCATGCTGTGTTTGGAGAGGACACGGCTAATTCATGCACTGTGAGTTTTGTTTCAATCGCTTTCGTAGTGGAAACTTCGACTTGGAGAATGAACCACTAAGCAAAGAGCCCTAAAGCAAAGTTTGAAGTGCAAAGGTTTTAGTCACTTTATGACGTATTGTAATACGGCTTCTTCACATCCACTCAAACAATAAAGGCAGAAATCTTTTGTGCAGAACTGCGAACAATGATGGCGAAGCTTGCAGAGAAACAGCCAGCAACAGAGAAGCAGCCAGCCAGCAAAACAGCAAAATTCACAATTATTGCTAAACGATAACGTAAGACCTACTGCACGAGAAACTGTTTTTACAAAACAAGCCATGCTGTTTGAAATCATCCATCATCCTCCGTACTCGTCGGGCTTGGCCCCAACCGACTACGATATTCTCAGCGACTTTGAAATTATTAATGTAAAAAAATATGAAGAAGTACATAATACCTTTACGCAGTTTATTGAGTCCATATCCCTAGAGTTCTATCACAAAGGTTTAAAGATCTGTCTATGAGGTGTCAGAAATATTTAGAAAATGAGATTTAATACTTTGATTAAATAGTCATACTATATTATAGAAATGCAAATGTTTGAATTTTTAAGAATGCAATTTTTAATTTTAATTTTGGAATTTTATAGAATATTAACGTCTGAAAAAAGTTTCACTCTATAATTCCTCACCATGCAGGTTTAACTTTAAATAAATATGTCAGTACATTTAAAAAGGCAATTTTATATTTAAACACCTATAGACCGTTCACCGTAATTAAACGGTCTATAGGTGTCCCCTGCCTTGAGAATTAGCAGCATTGACTACGATGTTGCCAACAATATAAGTAGCATTTACCTCACTTGGTGATTGGTGTTTGCCGGCAACATTATATGTACCTTGTATGTACCCACCACAGATTAATAGGTTTTACTTTCATATTTTTAAATAACATACAGTTATAAGACTAGTAAGGTAGCAAATGATGACACAATTTAAATTATAAATTATTTATTGTTTTTTTTTTCTGACAGTAATTATGGTTGAAAGGAACGATTCCAGACATATCACTGTCACTTGCATAAACGTCCTCATCATCTGTCGTATCCGAATCTGTGCTGCTATCACTATATACCTAGTGATAGCAGCACAGATTCTATATACCTAGTTCAATTATGAATTTATCAGTAATATTATCCATGCAGTCATCGCGTTTATATTTTAATTAGTTATGTCAGTAAATTCTAATTACCCATACTAAAGGCATTGTGTCGGAAGCTGGTATCCCTATTTTACTAACCTGTCATGGCGGCGACGCGAGATCGCACTTCATTGGGTGGAATTAGAAAACAACGTATTGACAATAAATAGTGCCAACACCACGGCAGGGGACAACTTACGGTGAACGGACAGTATGTATTATTTGCCGTTTTTTTAGCTGCTCTGAGCCTGCGCCGTTTGTTATATTAGTAGCATTAGGCAATATTAATCATGATTATTGAGCAATTATATCGCTTTTACAATTAATAATGAGACATGATTAAGAATAAATAGCATTTGACTTTGCCAAAACGAAAACAAACATAAGAGTGGGTAAAGTCTATTCGAAGAGTTAAGTAAGCTTATTGATAAGGCTATTAAATTCATATTTCAACAAATACGCAAACATTGCATTACAGACAAAAAGCCGTGACACCAGACAATCAAAAGAATTAGCAGCCACTGAACGTTTCCAGATATCTTATAACAAAGGAGTTCCTTAAAAAGGGCGTTAAAAAGTTTCACCTAAAAGAGCACAAACGCTCTAGTCTTTATTCAGAAGCTTTGTGGAAGTTGACAGGCAATAGAGTAAGTACTGAACAGAGAGTACAAAATCCAGACATGGCATCGAATGCCGAAAATGATGTATCGCCAAATAATTACGTTAAAAAAACTAAAAAGAAAACCGACTTCATTTAATGCAATTTGAGCTCATAAAAATACAACAGAATTAAGAACTTCCTTTTTTCCTTTCCTTCCTTTTTGGAAGTCGGTTTAAAAGTTTTTATTTTACGCCTTTTAGTTCTTTATCATTTTTAAAATTCGTAAACACCACTGAAAATATCAAAACTTTGTTTACTTCACATGTTTTTGTTTACTTGACATATTTTTCCAGCTATTTTGATTTAGGTACCGAACTACTAAACCGATTTAATCGGAAGTATATATCCTTTCACATAAAAATAATTTAATACTTTTTCAAATCGGTTCATAAATGACGGAGTTATGAGGTAACAAAGAAAACAAAAAAAAAAAAAGGTAACGAAAAAATCAATACAACAAAATTGAGAACCTCTTCATTTTTGTGAAGTCGGTTAAAAGTTAACTTTGTAAATATGAGTTTATCAAAAACTATTTAGAGCTACTAGTAATAACTCTCATCTGCAAACAGACTTAGGTATCCAGAACCAATATAATTAATATTGTATTAGCTTACTAGCAACTTGCCCAGGCTTCGCCCGGCTGAATTATACACCTAAGCCAAGGCCCAACTGAGACACAGAAATTTGCAGGTTCGATTCCTGCTGTGGGACAAATATTTGTATGATCTGCAAGTATCTGTCTCGGTCTGGGTGTTTCTAATGTTTAATATGTAAGTGTTTACTAAATAGAAATAGTATATCAGTCATGTGGTACCCATAACACAAGCTCTGCTTAATTTGGGGCTAGATGATGCTGTGTGAAATGTTCGGCATTATTTATCATTTATTTATTTAGACCTTCCATAAATCATTCCGTCCATTGGTGAAAACCGTATGAAAATCCGTACGGTAGTTTTTGGGTTTAACACGAGGCGGACCCACTCATGTATTTATATGTACCCACTCATTATGTTTACCGTGAGAATGAACCGCGTGCAAGTTTTTTTGTATAAATGTCTCTGTTTGACTCCTGCTCTATACGGGCTGCAGAGTGGAAACGCTCGGGCCGAGTGTGAAAACGAAAAGAGTACTTGTATAGGCTTTAATGCTGACTCGGGAACTGCTATTGTTGATGAAGTTCTGATTTGGATTGAGTTTTTCAAAGGAAGAAGCTATTGTCAATTTCCGCTACTCAAATAGCCTCTAGATTTATATCAGATGGGTTTAAACAGAATCCTTACTACCTATATCTTTGCAATTGTTTAGGTACCTAAGTAACTATTAGACTATTACACACAATATTGTATTGGACTCACCAGAAAACTATGTAGTACTGGGGACTCTTGTAGCAATATTAACAGAAAAATACATTTAATTTTCGTACTTTCAATAAATAGGCTTACTTTAATGGAATATAATATAATAGAACTGTATTTATTTGCAACAGGATAACAAAAATAATGCGTTAAAATTAAATAAAAATCACAATTCTAATGTAAAACTAGTAACATACCTACTGTTACAAAAAGGTTGTAACTCGACATACGCAGGCTGTAAACAACCTGCACAGGTCTTCCGTTAGAACATTTTTGTGACCAGTGCGTAAAATAAAATGTAAATATCTGACTTAACTAAATGCAATAGTGTTTTTGAAAATTTGCCGAACAAATTGGTGTAAATAATAATAAATAAATTTAAATTTATTTATATCTCTTACAATTTAAATTTAAAATAAAATTCAAGAACATTAACAATAAAGTGTTTGTTCCACAAAGCGTTACACAGAGTTTATGTAATACTAATAATATCATCTATGATTCAAAAATATTTATTAAAAATATAAAAAAACTATTTTGTAGGTAAGAAAAATTAATAGAAAAACTAAATCTGTCAAAACATGCGCCCATACATTATCTATACTCATACTGCACTTATATCGATCAGCTGTTCTTGCTTCTTTTGCCAGTCAATTAGATATAATAATAGTAACTAGGTGTCGCCCCCTGGTCGAAATTCGACCATAAATAATTAATAATTCATGTATTTCTATGCATAATTCAAAAAAATAATAGCATTTTGCACTCTTTAACCGTTGTTGGTAACAACGGTAAAAGATTTTTTAAATCGGTCCAGTAGAGCCTATTTAAAACAAACAAACATACAATCAAATCTTTCCTCTTTATCATTACATAGTATAAAACAAAGTAGCCTCCCGCTGTCTGTCTGTCCCGATGTACGCTTAGATCTTTAAAACTACGCAACTGATTTTAATGCGGTTTTTTTTTATAAACAGAGTGATTCAAGAGAATGGTTTATATGTATAATACATGCATAATATAGTAGATAAACAGTGATAATTTTAGAGGTTTCCAATGTGGTGTCGTAAATAAACTCTTATTTTTGCGCTTACATTGCAAACGCTGTCTAAACCCTACGAGATAGATCAAAATAATGTACTACAGTATTGTACACCTTCAAAAGGTCTACAGAAAAGTCCACGATGGTATATGGCTATCTCTTAGGGATAACCATTCTGTAGTATAATTAGTATCAGCATTGCACCCGTGCGAAGCCGGGGTGGGTCGATAGTAATATTATATTATATAGTATAGATAAGTGTGCGAAATTGCATACTCCTCCATCCGCGCAATTTTCGTAAAAAGTTTTTACTTCACGTAGTAATATAAAAGTAATAATAATGCCGGACATTTCACACAGAACATCATTTTGCGAAAATATGTTTATAACTTTATTTTAGAACTATGAATGTTTCCCAGATTCCTTATTGGCTTCGAAATCAGTAACATGGCAACGAACATTTTCGGGACTTATCTAGAAGTTAATACTATGTATTTCTTACAATCGATTATCCAAAAATACTTATAATGAGCAGATTAAACTGTTTTTGTAATAATAAACAGCCCTTACTTACTATCGATAAATCCAGTAAACCCACTATCAAATCACAATCAAAGTTCACTGAACTCACACGGACCAACGCGAAACGCGACTGCCAATCAAATATTGAACGAACACAGATGATGCAATATTTTTTGTTAAGAATGTAGATAATATATCAAAGAACGTAACTTAGTAAACTTCTCCTTACAAAAGTAGACTGTAAGAAGGTGAATTAAGGTTTATAATCAAACGGGGCGAGCGTGGCAGCCCGCTTCCGCTTGGGGTTTTACGAAGTGACCTATGGCGCGATTTGGCGCGGCAGCCGGCTGCCGCTCGGGGCTGTACAACACTTTTAACCTATAAATTCAATTGCCTACAGATTCAGCAATATGCTTTTCGAAGCGCAGATCGCAATCCATCTGTAAGCCAAGGTTACGGTCCTTGTAAACACGCTCAATTGGTATTGTAGGATTAGCTGCAGTTATGGTCACGATAAATTGTTCTCTCAATGCATACGGAATATTACAATAACAATTACTTTACTATTAAAAGCAATACAATGGGTGGCCTTATCGCTAATAGCGATCTCTACCAGGCAACCTTTAGATGGACTGGACTATAAATAAACAGAGAAAGGGCATGTGGGTGTGGGGTTTTTAAATAATTACATACATACATATATGTATAAACTAAACAAATACTGATGTAAAGATATACATAGGTACATATGTACTCAATATATCTAATTATCTATATATATAAAAGAAATTCGTGTTAGTTACACTACTTATAACTCTTGAACCGCTGGACCGATTTGGATGGAACATAAAATGAATATAGTTAGTAACTTGGATTAGGATATAGGCTATTTTTTATCCCGAAAAAAGAACGGAAACGGGGAGGGCGAAGCCGCGGGTGGCCGAAAATTTTTTTGAGAAGTTGTAACCGCCCAACGAAGTGGGCACGGGTCAGCTAGTATAATAATAAAGATAATCAGTCTAAAAAAATAACAATACAGAAATAACTAAGTATAACAGCACGACAAAATAATGTTTCATGACCATGTTTTTGAAAATGGTAAGAGTCTTGACCTTTCTGATATCTACAGGCAATGCGTTCCATAAGCGGACAGCCTGCACTGTGAACGACTTTCCATAGAATGTAGAGGAGTGAACAGGAATTTTGAGTTGATTAGTATCTAAGGAGCGTAAAGATCAAGCGTTAGACAGAAAAATACATTTAAACCGTTCCTTGAGATAAAAGAGAGTTGAGGGAGAGAACAAAATATTATAGAGAAGATTGAGAATATGAGCATTCTGGCGAAAACAGATCGCTATTGCGAAATTTAGAAATTTTAATTGTTATTAATTACTTTCAAAGCCGCTTAATTTTTTTTAAAAGTAATTCTAAAATACCGAAAATAATTGGTATACAGACCATAGACATTATCATCACAAAAAAACCAAACCTTAAACATATTAGCAGCAACTGGACACCAAAAAGCACGCACAATCTCTCTATAATTAATTTCATTAATTATAGAGATAGAGAATAATTTTATTAATTATAGAGATACTAATTTATTAACACTGGATTGCGCAACGCTTGTGGTGTAATGACTAATTATTGGTTCACGAACAACTATAAACAAGTTGGCTCAGTTCACTTTTCTAAAGGAAAAATGGCACTAAATTGCAGTACTCTAATTGTTGTAATTCTTAACGCGAATGCTTTGAAAGTATCAATCCTTGTACTGTCTCAAAGTTTTTGTCACACTGACGTGATATAACAAGGCGACCCATATAGCACTATACAAACACTCTTCAAATTCAATCCATGTAGGCCTTATCGCCTTAAAATATTTGTCATGACATGGACGCGTGTATTAGTCGTTTCAAACTTTTGTCCCACTGACTCGTCACGTCATAATGTCACGTTTGAGCGAGTTTTTTTTACGATACGAAAGTATTAAATTGCGCTTTAGAACCACGTACCTCCTAGCTGATATGAATTTAAGTTTAAGATTGAGTAAGAGTATGAGTTTGAGTATGAGCATGAGGTTTGAGTTTGAGTATAAGTTTGAGTACGAGTTTGAGTACAAGTTTGAGTACGAGTTTGAGTACGAGTTTGAGTACGTGTTCGAGTACGAGTTTGAGATTATCGGCTTGAGATCGGCTCTTTTTAATTCTTTTGTAACACAATGAGTTGGTGGTACACATACACAGATAGCTGTTACTTACTACAAACCTTAGCTTACACTTTGTCCCTCACACCACACCATGACGAATGTTATGACAAACTTGGTTATGCATAAAATG
Organism: Lampropteryx suffumata; assembly: GCA_948098915.1. Taxonomy (NCBI): domain Eukaryota; kingdom Metazoa; phylum Arthropoda; class Insecta; order Lepidoptera; family Geometridae; genus Lampropteryx; species Lampropteryx suffumata. Next base: position 9,541,292 of record OX402563.1, read on the forward strand.
CGACATTAAGCAGGTACTGTGACATCTTGACATGACATTTGAAGCATGACATTGTACCACTTCACCAAATAAAATGAGGGGTTTTCTGTTATTGAGTTTCACGTTTTTTGACTTCATAAAATAAGCATTTATAAAATGCGAATATTCATTGTTAGTCATTGTTAAGTAGTTTACATAATGATTATCATGGAGGTATCATGGACCTAGCCCAGGCTCTACAAATTGTGGCTTCAAGCACCTATATGTAGCCCACATTTATTTACACAACAGTATATTCGCAAGATTGATTTTCAGAGGGAATAAGATCCAGTGTGAGTATTGTACACTTTTTTCCAATTTGGTATTTGAATTTAGAAAACAATAAATTAGTCAAGCGCGTGTGACCACGTACTGTGAAGGCTTCTGACGTCAGTAAGGATAAGAATGACTTGTGGTCAGGTCCCCCATCAATTCAATACGACTGACAAAATCAATTCTGAGTACCTCTGTAGCGCAGTGGGCTATGGTTCGGCTGAGACACAGAAGATTGCGGGTTTGATTCCCGCCGCGGGACAAATGTTTGTATGATCTGCAAGTATTTGTATCGGGTCTGGGTGTGTCTATGTATAATATGTATGTATTTACAAAAAAAAAGTATATAAGTACATAGTATATCAGTCATGTGGTACCCATGACGCTTACTTTGGGTCCAAATGAAAAATGTCTGAGATTATTTATTTATTTATTTATTTAAATACCATCTACTTAGCCACAATCAAAAAAACATACGCGACTTTTTGTTTTTTTAAGGTTAATAAACCAGGATGTTGATCAATATCTAGTATCCAGTAAATCTTACTAAATGTTTCCCTTATGGTTTCATCATAATATAATATATATAATAATATATCATATACAATTTTGTAATACCTTAACAACATTTCGGGTTTCTCCAAAGGGCACAAACCTCAATCAAAAATGGCCACGTTAAAGCTATCACCTATACAATATGCCACATGATAGGGTATTGAAACAATAAATAATTCAATAAAAATCATCCCTAAAAACATAAGTTTTTATTTTATAACTTTGTAGCACAGCCAGTATCACCGTGCAAAATTTCATAAGACTAAAAGTTTGTGTGGATGATCTTAGATCTTAGATAGCAGCAGACAGACAGACAGACGGAGATGGTGAAACTATAAGTGTTCCTTGTGAACTTCGGATCCCAAAAAAACTATTCAGTTTATAAAGTATATTTTGAATTTAGAACTAAGAAGCGCGTTGGTTTTCTGGCCTTTAGTTTTATTACCAAAAAGGTTTTAATAGTTCAACCCCATTTGATAACCAAATGGCCTCCGAAAACGTCGAACGGAAACTGCTTGGCATCATGTTCCAAAGTTATTGTAGTTTAAATTATTGAGTACGCCTGCCAAATCCCGGCAAATTCCCTTTACATCCAATTACTGATCCACCCCTGTTACTAATTCATACAGAATCGATACGAGTTAACGGTAGCTGGGTTCATAATATCATATTGCAGTGCTGAGCTACGTAATTGGTCCGCGTACCCACCTGCTTACTAAATTCGTTCGGGTACAGTAGGCAAATACAGAAAACCACATATAGCTTGCGAAGTTTCTCGGCCGTGCCAATTAACCCCTGGGAGATGTCCTCACTCGTATTAAACAAAATTGAGCCCAATATAATTTTACACCCTGCTGTGGATGGAAACATGGAATATTATGCAGGAACAATTTATTTACTCCCCGTAGTACACACGTGAACTGAGTAAGAACTAGTTAAAAATAAATTCACTATGATTTTACATGGTTTGCTCCTTTTATAGGGTTCTAAAATCCACAGGGTTTCTTGTGGATTTATCGTCAGTCTATCTCGTAATTAGAGCTCATTTTCGCCGACTATAAGTTTAATTGTTGTTGTATTTGTATTTGTAATTGTGATGACATTTTGTACAGTAATACGTATTATTAACCCTTACAAGGTTGTGTAATAAAAACACCTCCACCTTCACCTTTTGGAGATACCTCCCCTACGTGTAAAGTAGGTTTAATTTATTTTTTTTATTTGACCACTCTATCGTGTGGAATATTGTTGGATAGGCCTTTAAAAGATAATGTGAGGTTTCTTGAACCTCAGTTTTTCGATACAGATATTAGTTTGATAAATATTAAGCTGTAAAGTGGCCTTTTTGGTAGAGGACAGTGACCCCCAATGTTTTAAAAATTACAAGGATAATTATCACTGCTAATAAATCTAGTAGAGATTTTTAGTAATAGCTCGATTTGTAAAGCATAAAAAAAACCTAAGATTTTTTATTGTATTTTATAACTAGATAGTTTATTAATCTGCTTGGGACCTGAGGGGTGATTATGGGATTCTGATGCTATCAAAACTTTGATACTGATTGCTTTCAGTTACTATTGATGAATTGGTATTACGGAAGGTTGATGTTGATTGTCATACATGCTGTCATATGAATAGAATCCTCAGATCAAATAAATATGAAAACGGATAAAGCTCAAAACCGTGCTCCTGTGTGTAAATACCCGCACCTACGTACCTACACACATACAACGAAATCGTGCTCCTTGCTCTTAGTACATTTCACGTCGTCTTTAATTAAAATCGTTCAAAACCTTCGCGCGTTAGGTCAAGTGCGTTCGATGTCGTTTTACAAAAATACAAAATAACCAAAACATTTATATTAAATAAATGGTGTTATTTCAAGTAAAACGTGGTTCTGTAACACATTTTGCCATTTTGCCATTTGCGGATTAATTAAATGTTTGTAATATTATTTATAGACGACATGACAGAATACATATGGTACAAGTGTGTATGCTTATACTAAGAGCAATGAGCACGGTTTGGGTAGATGTGTGTGCGTGAGAGCGTGTACACACAGGAGCACGGTTTTTAGGCTTCACTTTGGTTATTTACGGCCATTTGGTTATTCCCGTCTATATATTTATATGGTCTGCGATATAAGCCAAACGTACGTAATAGTAATCCATCTTGTCAAAACTGGTTCCAATTACAATCAAACTAATGATTGAAATTATACCTGTTGTTTATTGATATTAATAGACATTGATTGTGTCAAAGTTCCATAAGTTTTATAAGTTCAATTACAATCAAACTAATGATTGAAATTATGCCTGTTGTTTATTGATATTAATAGATATTGATTGTGTCAAAGTTCCATAAGTTTTATAAGTTCAATTACAATTAACTGCTCTGTAACTTTACTGATGCCACCTAAATCATCTTCAACAGATGAGCAAAGGCCAATGATGATGATGATTAATGGATATATTTAAAATACATCAATCAAAAAAGTATTAGGTAGGTACATAAAAACTTGTCATTTACAAACTTCAGACCCATAAAGTATTAAAACCAAAGCTAATATGTAACTTTCTTTCAACTTTTATGTATTAACATAAAAAATGAAAGCTATGTTACTTGGACCGACTTGGTCGAACTCACCCTCTCAATTACGAAATAAGTCATATTTCGACAATTTGCTGACAAAAAGAAACTCAAGAATTCGTCCCTTTTCGATTAACTTTTATTAGAATATGTTTTAAGTATTTTTTATTTGTATGCTTTTTTGGTCTGTTAAACATGAGAGTACATTGACTTATTCAACGAAATATTGAGTTTCCTCATAGTAACAAAACAGCGACATTATTGTTATTGCTAGCACGGATTTGTTGGGCGAGAGTTATCAGAGGGATTTTCAACAAAACGGGCATTGAACAATTTACTTGCCTTCAATATTGACGTCTCAATCATCAATCTTAAACCTATGTAAGTCTTCATCATCATAAATAATAAAATAAATATATAAATAATGCTGGAAATTTCACACAGGACATCATCTAGCCTCAAAATACGCATATACGCAAGGGTACAACATGACTGATATACTACTTACATGCTTTTTTCATATAAATGTTGCATTATATGTATATGTATATATATGTTTGACGAGGTGTGGCTGTGCCACTGAACCCAAACTTTGGTTATTCTGATCCACATCATTACTCCAAGGTAAGTAGAATTTTGCAAATGAGGTATAAATAGCCGACGTGTCGAGAATTACATTCAAAGTGTAAACCAATTCCATCGCGTATAATAAAGTCAACCAACAAAAAGTTACACAATCTCACATTGCACGCGACGTGGATTGATGTTGGAACAAGAGGGATGGCACCACCCCTCTCTTTCTCACATCAGTAAAAGCAACGTACGCATTTCCCGCGTTAAAAAATAACATTCGTGTCAGTTTATGTAGCACAAGTTCCCTGACGCTATTAGATTGCTAGTGAGTCGGTTGCGCAAATTTCAACCCACGCTTACCTATGTATCTGGTGCATTTAGAAACACATTTACACGACGGGCTCGGCATGATAGAAAAACGAAAACTAGTGCTCAGGGTTTTAATAGTATTAAAATATGAGGCAGCGTATCCAACACAAAAAAATACAGCTAGTGGTATATTTTAACTCTGTTCCATTTTACTTTAAATCTTCATTAGATAAACATTTTTAGTCGAACCCAAGGTTAATTCACTTGTTACTTTTGAGTAGATATCAACCTAGCCCGACAAACAATCACCTGTTAAGAGTATTAACATATTAATATTTTTTATTATGAAAATTAATATATTTACGAGTAATTTATTTATTTTTATCATTTGATGCACGAATATAAACACAATGACAAATTCCACCCCGTATAACATTGGGCCATCCGCCCAAGTTTTTACAAAACACAATTACCCACCTACTGGCCGCTGATAAAGTTTGCGCTACATAAAGAAGGTACCAGCAATGATTTATGTTGCCTTACGTCCGAAACGCGTCGAGAAATTACCAAGTTTTCCGAGACAAAATTTCTAAAATTCTGAAGTGCCCTTCCCTTTCGGCGGCTTTCTAGCACAAGCAGAGCGTGCGAAGCCACCTCTTGTTGACACGAATGAGGAGCTAATTTCTTTTACCCTGGTACTTAAAGCGTGATCTTAAAGTTTTGGGACCTAACACTGAATGAAAATAATACTCCTACTTGCCAAACGGGCTACATAAATAATTTCAATAATAAATTTAATATTAAAATTCAGAGATGATAGGCAGGATTATAACATGATATCACTAGAAAGTACATGTTGTATTTTTATTTACCATGTTATTTTTTTGTTTTTTTTTTATTCTTTGTTTTCGTTTTACCTGTTTAACTTTACTTAAACTTTTAAACTTCTATAAATATTTAAGAAGACCTTATTATAAGTTTAGTTTTTAGTCTGCTCGCCTTATTTCATGTTATTCAAAAATGATATGAGTCATGTTTAACCATTGATTTGCTAAATTAGTGAACTAGGGGGCACTGGTGACCTTTAACTCTATTTTTAACCTGCCACAGGCACCGGTTCTCTCACATACTAGGATGCAATATATTTATATAAAAATCACCTTACCATTTAGTATACTATGTTATGAACTATTTGTGAGAGAAATAAAAAATAAATATTATTATTATCTATATATTAATTCGTATAGCAAAATCATTGTACTTACCACTTTTTACGAAAATTACGCGGACGGAGGAGTATGAAATTTCGCACACTTATAGTTTATATAGAGAAGGAGTGCAGAATGCTAATATTTTTTTTAAATTATGCATCAAAAATAGATAAATTATTAATTAATGATGGTCGAATTTCGACCAGTGGGCAACCACTAGTTATTATTATTATTCGAAGACTGACTTAAAACTACCTTTGGCTTTGTAAATACAACCACGCACTTTACTCTGTTATGACTCTACGCTCGTCGCTCCGCTTATACTAAGCCGAAACCTACAGGTCCCCCCGTTGTCTCTAAACTGAGAACTTTTCGAGGCGGGTTTAACTTAGTAACGCCTTAAATATAAATTTCACAAGTTGCCGTCTCGCGAATGAAGTTACGCTGCGTCGTCGCTCAACAAGTTAGCGTTAGATGTGAAATTTCAGTTTTCATAACAATGAACACGGCATGTAATCATACTTTTTTATACGATTACGTAGGTACGTAAAAACTGTTTTAAAAAGCATTTGTCACGCGACTTTTTACGTAAATACTTCAAGGCTAGGATACTATTTACAATATCAACATTTCAGCTTTTAACAAGTATACAAAGTGCTCACCGATTACACTCGCCACGTCATACTCGCTTTACAAAATAAACCAGCTATTATTTGTTCTTACTTTTTAAATAGTATCTATAGTATCTAATTTGGGTTCTGTTTTAATATCTTCGGAGGTGGGCGTTAACATTCGCGACACAGTTAATTTAACTTCTGCGTAATGTTATCGTTCTTTCCATGTTCTTGTATATACTTGTTTGTGCTCCCAAATAAATTCATTTTGATTTGAGTTTAGAATTTGATTTGAATAAAGTTAAAGTGCACGAAGAACTTCTAACTAAAAAAACTAACTTCATACTTCAACATACACCACCGTACTTTCACAAAGTTAGTACCTCCAACTTGCCAACCTTTCAAACCGCTAAGAACTTTTAGAAAACCTTGCACTTGTATCGATAACTTCCTCTTACTTTCCCAGGAGCTTTCAGCTTGCAATTATTTATAGTAATGGCTTTACCACACCTTATTAAAGTCATAATAGCCAGTTAAAAATATAAACATGAAAGTGGAAAATTTTATCTACTTGGGGTGATTGTACGCAACCGTAAAATACGGGTCCTATTAAGTTTTCTGTGATACAAATAAGACAAATAAGAAAAAAAACATATGAGTAAGTAATGAGAAGTGGCGAAATGGCCCACAGCTCACCATAATGGTACTGCGTGTTGCCATGCTGCAGCGCTGGTCTTCCGCTGAGGACAATATTGACTTTAGGAGCCCTCCAACGCGTAAAGTTAGATTTAAACATGTAAACAAAAATTGACATTGCATCATCATCTGGCAGCAGCTTGTGTTATAGGTACCTACCACATGACTGATATACTACTTAAATACCTTACATATTATACATAAAACACCCAGACCCGAGACAAATACTTGCAGATCATACAAATATTTGTCATGGCGGGAATCAAATCCGCAACCTTCCGCGTCTCAGTCGGGCCTTGGCCCACTGCCCCAGGTCGTCATTTAAGTCGTCAATAAAGTGATTCTACGAGTACTTTCAAAATTATGCAAATTACATGATTGATAGTTGCAATGTGTTGAATATTTTCATTAAACTATGAACAGTAACTCATAGGAGGTCTCGTCTTGGCGGAATGCGGGAACATTCCTGCTATATTTCCCGGGTGTAATGCCACAGTCAATAAACAACAGTTGAACAATTTATAGCTAAGAAAAATATCACATCAACAGACACGCGTTACTATTTGTTCGGAGATGGTTTTCAATCTTGTTCTCGCTAGATTTTTATAAGGTTGTTCGCGACTTCATCCGTAATTTTTTTATGCGGTTAAAAAGTTTCCATACAAACATTCACACCGTGGGTTATTTTGAAAAGTCCTGAAACACATGTCCATTTATTTTGCACTTTAATTAATCAAATCAAGTTTCAAGCAAATCGCACCACGCGTTAAAAAATTTCATACATTCGTTTTCACCCTTTTTCACCCTCTTCAAAAAACTTTGAATTGAATTTCAAAAAACCCCGCCTTAGTGAGTGGTTTTGCTATAAAAGGAAGCTACCTTCGAAATTTCAGATTTCTAGCTTCAGTGGTTTCGGCTCGGCGATTATGAATCAGTCAGTCAGTCAGTCAGGTTAAGCTCTTTTATAGGTATAGATGATCCATCATGTCGAATACTCAGCCAATAAATATAATGTTTCTAAACCACAGTTTATTTAATTTTATAATATATGTTCGCGGCGAGCGAGAGTCATTGCAGCATTTTGGTCACCTAAATAATACCGTGTGCTCTTTTACTTTTGAATCAACTGTTCTTACTGCAAAGCAACGATATTAGTTGCTATGCCAATCTTACAAAGCTTGTACGTCTAATACAGTACATGGCTTTGCACTGCGTCGACTCATGCCAATTCATGCTGTTGAGGCGACACAATACTATACTATCATCAATGGATCAACTAACGAATTAGTTACCAAAATACTGATTAAACTATACGCTATAAAGATGCAACGGAAACGTGAAAATGAGTGCATGTCATTAGATAAAATGAACAATCTTACGCACGGGCCTTCGTATCGATTCGAAAAATAGTTTTCTTCTGAACAAAATTCTATCTCAAATAGATAATTAAGCATACATTTTCTGAATGAAACAAATATTTTTTTATTTACAGAAATAATTACAGAAATGCACAGAGTAGATAATATACAATAATATAAAATACATGTGAAACAGTTGAGCTATCTAAGGACCGTTTAAAACGATCTATAGATAGCTCTACTGATCCAGATCACTGCCAGAGGGCAGCATTCAGCGAAATAGCCACGTTGAATGGCAATGCTAATACGCTGAGCCAGATAAGAGCCAGCTCTTGGGTCACGCAATGTATCTACCAGACGCCCTGAAATAACAAATAAATACTCGTGGACAATGCACACAACACCATCTAGCCCCAAACTAAGCATAACTTGTGATATGGTAGGTAATCAGATGACTGATGACTGACTTATATATTTTTAAATACATGGGTGTACACTTATGATACTTTATAACACCCAGATACAGAATAAACACCTATGTACATCACACAAATGTTTGTTCTGGGAGGTAATCGAACCCTCAACTTACAGCGCAGAAGGCAGAGCTACTACCTACTGAGCTGTAAGGCCAGTGAAATAATCAATATATTTTTCCTTTTCTCACTAATTATACGAACCTAAAAAATACCTAGTGCTACCTTCTACGGTAGGTTATAGTTATAACCGGACTAGTAAGCCGCAAACACCGAAAATTACTACCGTTTTAAACCCAGGAGCTACTCCAAAGGCCCAGGTGGCACAACACAGGAATGGAGGCTTAAACGATTTCCCTTCCCGAAAGCTTACCATGTTGTGGCAATAAAGCCTAGTTTTACCGTAAAACAGCACTTACTATGAATATTTCAAGCCCGAGCGTCGTACATTTTGTATGGAGTGGAATCACCGTGTCTTCGATAGAGTTCTGTAATATGCTTGCTCATGCACTTTGAACAAACATCTTAAGCAATTTGCGAATATAAGCCTATTGTAGTGGTGTTGAAGCAATTTCTTTTGTTCGCTTAGAATTTTGTGTGAATATTTTTGAGAAATGGATAAAAGAGCGTGTTCAAATACTTACGTCTTTTGAGTGTAAAAACCACAGAGAATTTTCACTTCGAGGCGCATTCCGTGAGAAAACTCAAACTTTGATAGCTAAGCATATATTTTCATAACTGTTACCCACTACTACTTGCGTATTAAGAGAATAATGGGTCAAACAGGTATATATTTTTCAATTCACTTTTCAGTAGTTACAGCTACGTGAGCAGTATATTTGAAATTATACCCGAGGCTACAAGGCACGTCGAGGTGCGTAATGCAATGAAGTCCACCCGAGTCAATTCCGTGCGGTGTCCTGCTATTACGTGTTAACTGCGACGCAACAGAAATGTGGTTTGTCTGCTACGTGTGAGCCTGTTAAGAGGGTAGGCAGTAATGCAACTGCAAATCCAGCTTGGAATTTCTTGAACTGTTAATCTTAGAAACGGGTGTTTGTATGCAGGCACTAGGTACACTAGTACTGGATTGTAGCGTTCTTGTTAGTGGAAATTAGGTAGGCAACGAATTAGGTACCTATTGTGTACCTATGTATAACCACTTTTCCTACTATTTATTACATAATTGGTACAACAGTGATTTAAATCCCGTGAGAGTTAAATAAAAACACCAAATTTTTCTACTTAAATCCCATAAAACGGTTTTTTGCTCCAATTTACATGGGTTTTCCGGACGAACGCCTTTGTGCGTATCTACGGCCACCGGTCCACAATATATCGTGCGTCTTTGTTCGAATGACCGGGTGAGAACCACAGCTTAAAAAAATGAATTGGTTCACTTTCTTGGCTAAATTGTGCGCGCTCACCATAATCCAGATAAATTTTATACTTGATTTAACATTTTTGTGGGACAGTGTGGGCTAAAAACAAATGTAACGTGTGATTAATGTGTGATAAAATGATTTTATGGAAAATGGTAAGGGCGTGGCGATGAAAGCGACAAAATTTTATCAGTCCGATTTTTGCACAGCTGTCTAGTTTCAGCTATAACCACACCCAGCACCCTTACTTCTAATTGATTCATGGGCCATATGAGCAAGAGATAAGGCCTTAATAATGGCTGACACGCTACTTAATTAGTGACGATTTCAACCGAAACGCGGCTTGAGATAAGACGATTATTCTGACTTTATCCCTGTGTTATTAAAAGTAACCACAATGGTCGTAACACACACTAGCATACATATAGAAGTAAAAAGTATTCTTCTGTCATACCTCTTCCTGTGCCTATTCCTGATTGGCATTCGTGTCTAAAATACATATATATTATAATATGTATGTATTCGTTTATTTAGTTTATCATATGTATTTAATATTATTTATTTATTTTTGTAGTATTAAGTATTGATGTATTTCTTTTTATTTATCCTGTAAATATGTATGTACATATTATTTTTATCATAAATCACTTATATTATTTTCATCAACCCATATTCAGCTTAATTGATTTCTATCCATCCTAAGGTTGTCTGGCAGAGATCGCTATCTAGCGATAAGACCGCCCATTGTACTACCGTATAGCTAAACATTGTTTCGTATAATAGTCTAATGTATTTTGTGGTGTGCAATAAAGTATTTTCTATCTTCTATCTTCTATCTATCTACAAGATTCAAGTGCCTGTTTCTATAGAAACGCTTTGCAGCGTTTGAAGAACTCGATAATACTCTTTGCTTGCCGCACTTCGTAGTTGTAATAGTACTTCCCCGCAATGGGAATATTATATTATCAAAATGCTTCTGATTTCCTGTCGTTCTCAGTTCTAAGTAGTTTGCATAAACCTAATACGTGTATACTGAATGTATATGTGTACAAAGTTTGTTATTGAACTGCTAAAATCAGCTTTTCTCGTGAATGCGGCCTAATAACAGTAACCTTAATTTATGGTAACAATCTTATTTATAATGGCTCTTGGGACTAAATAGGTTTAGGTATAATAAAGTGGGAAATGTGGGAATGAAAAGAGACGAGTGTGGGATAATTTTGTGGCCGGTCTAATTCATCAACCGGACAATGAGGGAAAGGATACTTGTATATTTTTCATTAAAGAGTTTATTACATTTGTTTATAAAGGGCGCGAACTCGTTCTGAAATTAATTCAGACTCGTAGAGATTTAGGTTAGTTTACATAACATTATGTGAACTTTTACATTTACCTACTAGCTAATTCATATAAACGTGTGCTACGGATTTCCATAGATTTCATCAAAAGCAAGTTAATAATATCAATAAGTACATGAATGTAGTAGGTAGACGTTGCGAATTTGTTTTTCCTTTTAGGCAACGATTTTATTAAAGTCTGTGATCTACCTAACATTAGGTACTCAATGAAAATCCAAATAAAACAGCTTCCACTTCCACACCGCTGACTCCGACAAAACAAACAAACGGAATGGTGGATTCCACCTCGAACGTGTCTGCCAACTCGCTACATAACAATGATTTGCTGTTCATGTTTTTGAGTTTTAGCGCGATAAATCTCAACATTACAGCATTACGGGGGTGATAAGTGCCACGGAACGTATCATTTATCGTGCATAAAGTTGGCAACACTGACATCATGGCGCGCGTGATTCTAAAAATTCCATCCCCGCGGCACAGGTTTGTTTTTTCGAAGAATATATTTTTATCTCTCCCCAGAGAGATAAGTTCGCGGAGAGTTTATTAACGACAGTTCAGAATAGGGATGAAGATTAGTCTTTTCTATCATGTACGAGTTTGCTCACTTATGTCAGTTTACGCCCTTTTTGCGGTGAGGGAATTGCTCTAACTTTGCTGTGACTTGCAGTTTTTCTTTTCATTTGAGTAGGTAACTTGTTGACAAGTGGCTACTTTCCTCTGCATATATAATTTTGACAATATTAGGACGCTTTCATATACACACAACACCATCTAGCCCCAAGCTAAACATAGCTTGTAAAACATTGTTTGAAACACGATAGATATAACAAAACATGATTCTGAAATCTTATAAGTAAGGTAAGTGCTAGCACAGTAGCAATATAAAGACGCAATTAAGTTTATAAATTCATTTACCTCTGTAGCGCACTGGGCTTAGGTCTGGCTAAGACGCAGAACGTTGCGAGTTCGATTCCCGCCGCGGGACAAATGTTTGTATGATCTGCAAGTATTTGTCTCGGGTCTGGGTGTTTCTATGTATAATATGTATGTTTTTACAAAAAAAAAGTATATAAGTAGTAAGTATATCAGTCATGTGGTACCCATAACACATGCTCTGCTTACTTTGGGGCCAAATGAAGTTGTGGGAAAAAAAATAAAAATTTTGATTGATGCTGATCTATCTTATAAGTACATAAAATTAAAGGGACTGTGACTCACAATTACGTAATTAGCTAGTGTTGCCATAAAGTATGATCTGTCTTACTCATTCTTATGTCAAATTATGATGTCAACAGATTTTAGGCCACGTTCTGATGTGTGATTATGAGATAGATAATAAATTAGAAAATTAGAAAAAAAATATCTGTTGAGTTCACCGCTTTATTTATGGTAATTTATAAGATACGCGGAGATTATTTTGCCAAGAAAAACGCAGTCTACAGATACTATGTTAAATTATATAGGAGGATTTCCAAAAAGATTGGTGACAGCTTAGAACTATGGATCACAGTTCGTTAAAAAGTGTAATGTTATATTAAATTCTAGGAGTATAAATATAATACATTTACAGAAATAATTACAGATATGTACAGATTAATATTCAATAATATAAAATACATGTGATACAGTTGAGCTATCTCAACTCAGCTCAACTGATCCAGATCACTGCCCTCTGCAGCGTTCCCAAGACACTGGCTGCATTGCCACGTTGAATGACAATGCTAATACCCTGGGCCAGATAAAATCCAACTCTTGGGTCACGCAATTTTTTTTACCAGACGCTGTGAAATAGTTTTGAATCTTTTTAAATAATATTCTTCATTTGAGGTAATACTGTAATTTAAGTAAACTAGAAAAAATAAAAAGGTCCTTATAGGGAAATTATGCGTCTCTATAATAAAATTAAACTACCTATTAAGAAATTAAACGCTTACGTTAGTTTCTTGTGAAACATGCGTATTATGATATACCTACATGACTCTATTGTTGTTCAGAATGCATGGCCAGATGTCGCTCTGCCCTCTAACAGTTAACTGACAGATTTGTTATGATGATAACCTATATTTTACTACCTTTTACTAACTACTAGTTATAAGAGTTAAGTTATGAACCTTCTTGACAAGGACAAGTTTCTCGCCAATTTTATCTCGCCATCCATACTTTGTTAGTCTACCACCCTTACGAACAAAGGGCTTTGCTCCCACATTATATAATTCGTACAGCCAAGGATTGGAACTTTGCCGTCGTCTTTCCTGAAAATTACAATCTGGATCTCATTAAGTCAAGAGTAAATAGGTGTCTTCTAGACCTTCGTGCATCATCGTCGGCCACATGGCCGCTTACCACCAAGTGAGATCGTGGTCAAACGTAGGCTTATAGATGATCAAAAATATTAACAAATTGAATTTGGGTTAAGTGGATTAGGCACCTGAATTAAAATGTTTGTATTGAACATAATTATTTTTTTAATTTATAATAATAATAATAATAATGCCGGACATTTCACACAGCATCATCTGGCCCCAAAGTAAGCAGAGCTTGTGTTATTGGTACCACATGACTGATATAGTACATACATTTATTTATTTTTTAATTAAAAAAAAACATTTATTTGAAAGCGTTGGAGGGCCTTCGTCAGAACTCATTATAAGTGTCGTGGACGCAGGTGAAGAAGCAAAACTAAATAATTATTCGTCTTGTAACAGAATGGTGTAATTCTTCCAATAACTCTAACCCATAGAAAATAAATCATCCAATAGATTAATCATTAGATATAAAGCGATTCGTCGCAAATGGGGAGCGCTGGCCCTTTCTCGTCTAAGAAGTGTCAAAAACCAGATGGATCCCTCGCTACCATCGACACGATGCTCCGCTATAGTGACATTCGCAGCCGCCTGTCACTCTTGTCTTTAAAAATTCGCTATCGCGCCGTCATATTCATATATTGCACTAGCTGACAGCCCGACAGACGTTGTCCTGTCATAACCATGAATATTGAATTCGAATTGGTACAATCTATAACCGTCAAACGACTGACAGTTATGTCGTTAACATTTCTTAAATTTTGTAATTTTCTTAATTTTTTCTTTCATATTAACCTTCTGACAATAACAAACACAACAAAAAAATAGTTAGCGAAATCGGTCTGGCCGTTCACGCGTGATGCCGTGACCAAGGGAAATGGGGATTCATTCTTATATAATAAAGATTACTGAATGTACAGAATAATATACAATTACTTATCGATAAAAAACAGAATTCAATTCACTGACCGCAGGTACCCAAACTATTTGAATTTATAAATTAAACAACCTGTCTACTTATGACATTGGGTGCTATGTATTACTATGTATAGCTACTCACAAGAATATGACGGCATAATAGGTATACATATGTACATACATACATATATTGGTTGTACATATTTATATAATGCTATAAACCACAGTTTCAACTAGGTATTTTCTTGCAACAACTTCTTAGCGCTGTAAGAGCCCATCGGTCAAGTTAATGCTTACGATCCAATTGTTTCGCATCGAATGAGGAAATTGAGTTTGTTACCGCTGCGCAAACCAAGGGAGCTTTTACCCCAGTTTACGTCTGTTTACTATAAGTGACACATTACCTTGTTTAGAACGTGTCGATAACTCTGCAATCTTTATTTTATTGTCGCTTTGTCTTCAACATGACAATAAAAACCTACTTATTTATTTTCAGCCCATACTTTATGTTTCCTATACCTGACCATCCGATGCATACCGATCGTTTATGAATACTAAACATTGATAGTAACAGCTTTAGCGAATATTGATGAGTTGGTATTACGGAAGGTCGATGTTGATATATTGTCAATTGAATAGAATCCTCAGACGAAATAGATATAAAGACGTAGCGCAGCGATCAACCGAAGTAAAGACTCAAAACCGTGCTTTTCTGTGGAAATACACGCACCAACATGCACCAAAATCATGCTCCTTGCTCTTAATACATGTCACGTGGAGGTCCAGTAAACATAGTATTACCCTCGCGCTTTTAGATGAAGTGCGTTCAATGACGTTTTTTATGTTTCAAATAATCAGAAAACTTACGATTTTTTTGTCCTTTTTTTAGTTTTCTTGCAATTTTACACTTTATCACATGGGAAAGTACTCGTATAATGTTTTTTTGTACAAAACACTGTATTAAATACGACGTGACGTGTACTATGTTACGTCATGTGCTCATTGTCATGGGCAAGGAGCATGGTTCTTGTGTATGCGTGTGCATGTATTTACATAGAGAACTGTTTTTACTTCACTTTGGATGTTTGCGTCACGTATATTTATTTGGTCTGAGATAGAAACCGAACGTACGTAATAGTAATCCATCTTGTCAAAACTAGCTCCAGATACAATCAAACTAATGATTGAAATTATGCCTATTGCTAAACGAAACTGATAGACATTGATTGCGTCAAAAGTTCAATAATCGTCATGCTGGGCCTCTATTATAATACATTTATAATGGATAGAATAATAGATTGATTGATTATAATTTCAGTGGTAATACGGTTTTTCAGCGAATATTGCAAATAAGTAAATCGGTCTTTCCGTATCCGTATATTTGACGTTGACAATTTCTATGGCGCAGTGGGCAAAGGCCAGCCTGAGATTCAGAAGCTTGCTAGATGATTCCCGACGCGAGACAAATCTTTGAATGATATGCATGTATTTGTTTCGGCTCTGGGTACTTTCTATGTATAATGTATATATGTATTTACAAAAAAAAATATAAAAGTAGGTAGTATATCGTGTGGTACCCATAACATTAGCTCTGCTTACATTGGGGTCTAGATGACGCTGCTAAAATGTGCAGCTTTATTTATTTATAATAAGAAAAACATGTATTTTTATCACGCCGCTCTGAATAACGTGAAACGGGTTTCATATAGACAATTTTTAATCGGTACTACAGTAATAAGAGATACAGCTACTTAACAGCAAACACCTTGTTCTCAACGATAAAGCATTCTCAACTGGTAATGTGTATCCCCGGCAATAAAGTCCCTTATAAACACGTGAAACTTAATATTGTTGGGCTTGTATGCGAAGCTTTCACAATCGCTTCCGTTTGTGCCCTAAGCATGAGTTTTAGAAGTAACATACCATACTACATTACACTAGAGTTGGTTATTGACTCATACGAAATTAGTTGTACGAATGTGTGTTGTACATCTATACAAATATTATAATTGTGAAAGTAACTCTGTCTGTTACGTTTTTACGCCTAAACCACTGAACTGATTTTGTTGAATTTTGGTAAAGAGATAGATGGGACCTTGGAGAAGAAAATAGGCTATTTTTTATGTAGGTACCACGCGTTGAAGCCGCGGGCAGCAGCTAGTACTAAATATGACACAAATAGCAAAACTCGTGTGAACTATTCGCGCATTTGAATATTCAACAATCATCTTTTATATATATATAGAATATATATTTAATTAAATTTAATTTAATCAGAAGGATCACTTTTAAACGTCTTACATACTAAGCGAATGTATGTGCCAATTGTTCCTTATCAAAGTTCGACAAAAAAAACAAGGAAACTGTTTAAACAAATTAAATTATAACTTAAATTTGAGAACAAACTACTTTGATAATATTATAGAGAAGATAAAAAAAAATTACTGTCTTTTTTGCTTATAAATTGTAATATTAGTTAACTTTGATACCCACACTAGATATTACCTGGTTTCACATACGAATTAACATAAAAATGCCTCAGTTCATATTCAACAAATTAATTTCACTATATGTATTGGGTAATTATATTCTGCATGGTAAAGATACATACAAGATAATAAATAAATAATAAAATAAATAATAGCAATATAACGTACGTAAAAACTTTAAATAAAAATTTCGTTTAATATTTATGTACATATTTTAACAACCTCTGTGGCGCAGTGGGCAAAGGCCTGCCTGAGACGCAGAAGGTTACGGGTTCGATTCCCGCTGAGGGAAAAATGTTTGTATGATATTCAAGTAATTTGTCTTGGGTCTGGGTATTTTTATATGTATGTATTTACAAAAAAAAGTATATAAGTACCTAGTATATTAGTCATGTGGTACCCATAACGCTTGTCATTGCTTACTTTGGGGCTAGATGTCGCTCTGTGTAATGTACGGAATTATTGGAACGAAGTTATTTGCACTTATCGCACGGTACGGGGCTAGGCGAAAAGGTATAAGATGTTTCCGTCACGACCCGTTCTTTAGTGTAGACGGTTATCCATAGTGTGACACGAAATAATTAATTAGAAGAATTTAATAAAATGTTTATTTTCACACCTCGAAAAAATATATTAATCGCGAAATTTCCTACCAATCCTTCAATTCATTAGAATTATTTCTGCTTTCACGCATTTTTTTTTTAAATTTTATGATACATATAATTATAATCCTATCCTTCCTACTTAATATTATAAATGCGAAAGTTTGTATGTATGTTTGTTACTCTTTCACGCAAAAACTACTGAATGTATTTTAATGAAACTTTACAATAATATAGTTTATACATCAAAATAACACATAGGCTATAATTTATAAATATATTGTGTGAATTGTCCAAAATATAACAATAAGTGTCAAGTAAGTAGGAAAAAAATCTGCCATCTGCGAGCTATTCTGGCGTGCGCTGCAAAAACCGTTAGTATTACACGAAGTACTAATCCTGCGCAGACGAAATCGCAGGCACCAGCTTATCAGCTTTCCTTATCATAAATATATAATTATGATAAGGAAAGCTGATAAGCCTGATATAGCTGACAAGGTATCTGCGGGTGAAGATGCTAGTGTTTTATGAAATAAACAGTAATAAACAAATAACTAAAGCCGGACATTTCACACAGCATCATCCGGCCCCAAAGTAAGCAGAGCTTGTGTTATGAGTACCACATGACTGATATACTACTTATATATTTATTTTTATTTTGTAAATACATACATATTCTACATAGATACCCCTATACCCGGGACAAATATTTGTAGATCATACAAACATTTGTCCCGCAGCAGAAATCAAACCCTCAACATTCTGCGTATCTGCTGGCTCTTGACCCACTGCACCACAGAGGTCGTCACAGTTAACTTTATTTTTTGTGTGAAGAAGAAGAAATGACAAGAAACTCTTCCCAGCGCTTTTTTGTTAGATCCTTCTTATGACTTCTTATGAAGGTATTATTTCTATAAATATGTACAACCAGTATTGATATTGTTGTGCCCGGTCGCTCATCATTCTTACTTGTTATTGTTACCTATTTAGATGAAACGCGAGTATAAAAAACACGCCTGATATTATAATTTTATCTTTTTTAAACGAGAACCTAGTGTTTAGACAAACCTAACCATAGGCTTAGAAACACTATTAACCAATGTTTATTACAATTTGAAAGAAAATCTATAAATATATCTATCAAATATCTGTCATCTAGCTTTACTACGAAAAACTAACACAAGCTCACAGTAGTTTATACATTGCAAATCTGTCAGGTTAACTGTCTGTCTTTAATAAAACATTCTCTAATAAGTCTATCGGTAACTTGCCATCACACTTGTTTTTCACATAAATCATAAACAGCTAGAGTAATTTTATATGTGCACCTGTTATAATAATAACCCGTAAATGGAATCATAACACGTACCTACTTGTTTGATGTTGTGTTGACTCTCTCTACCCTTGTACTCGTGAGCAAGTGTGGAGAGAGTCAACAATTTGTTAATCCCACTAAGATCCTGAAAACATGTATGAAAACACTTCAGCTTGTTACGTTTGTACTGCCTCAAAGATCATATAATACAATGGCCCTAATTCTGTAGTTTCGCAAGACTAACTAGTTTCCTAAAATAGGAAAGACTTGATTTTGCTTGCACCAAAGTCCAAATTTGAATAACATTTTTAAAGGACATCTTCTTATTTTTTTGTTTATATCATGTGTCTTAATAATGTAAATTTTGCCAGTGTCAAGTGTTTATATTGTTTAGAGTATTACTAGCGACCTACTTCGGCTTCGCACGGGTGCAATGCTGATACTAAATATACTACAGAATGTCTTTATATACAACGTTATCTAATAGAATAACATAGCCTAAGAGATAGATAATATACATTTTTGTGTAGACCTTTTTAAATTGTATAATACTGTAGTACATTATTTTGATCTATCTCGTAGGGTTCAGCCAGCGTTTGCAATGTAAGGGCAAAAAAAATTGTTTATTTACGACATCACATTAGAAATCTCTAAAATTATCAGTGTTTCTCTATTATGCATGTATTATACATATAAACCTTCCTCTTGAATTACTCTATCTATTAAAAAACCGCATCAAAATCCGTTGCGTAGTTTTAAAGATCTAAGCATACATAGGGACAGACAGCGGGAGGCGAATTGGTTTTATACTATGTAGTAATGTCAGAAAGTCGTATCTTGTTTGTCATATTTTATTTCACATAAAATAATTGTATGTATTATTTTTGCTTGAATTACAAAGAAACACAAAGCTTTTATTTCAATTATTCACTCTAGTTCTATTTAGATAAATCAGAAAAGATACTAATAAAACGGGAAATAACTCGAGAATATATAATACTAGCTGCTGCCCGCGACTTCGCACGCGTGGTACCTACATAAAAAGTAGCCTATGTCTTTCTCCAAGGTCCCATCTATCTCTATACCAAAATACCAAAATTCATCAAATACGGTTCAGCGGTTTTGGCGTGGAAACGTGACAGACGAATAGACAGAGTTACTTTCGCATTTATAATATTAGTAGGGATAAGAGCGCAATGTTTGCTTTGCAAGATGGCCAAAAATCTAAACAAGCACAGTTCTGAAATAAGTTAAAATTGACATTTGATTCTTTTATTGAATTTATTTTCCTATGATTTTCCGCAGTTATGATCAACTCCTCCTGACATGATGACAAAATAGCACTAAAACACGTCTGGCTTGTCTTTAAGCTAATATGCTGACTCAAAGTCAAAGTCAAAAGTTACTTTATTCAATACAATCACAAGGATCACTTTGAAACGTCTTACATTATTCTAGGTGCCAATTCCTCCTTACCTAAGTTCGAAAAGAACCGGCAAGAAACTCGTCAGGGCTACAGAATCAGGGCCAATACCAACTATATGGCTAGATTTATAGTGAAGATTAGTATGTCGACTCTAATATGATCAGCCAATAAAACAACACCCATACAATGTAAGAATAGTTTATAGCAAGTTCATTGCCCTTTAGGAATTGTATTATAGCTTGTCAGTGCCTATTAAAGACACTGGCGTGTCAGTCCTTACCTGCTAACGTGTTACTTGTTAGGCTTCCTAGAAATATGTCGACTTCCTTATTATCGGAACTGCCTTGGGAGGTATTTGCCCACGGAACGTACGTACGTACGAAAATATATTTAAATCGTTTAGATTTGTCCTCGCGTAAATGGAAAATGTGTTAGGTAGACATTAATATTTATACTTACTTGTTAAAATAATAAGCCTGTCTAAGAAAATGATCTATTTGGGGTTCTAAAATCCACAAAGAACCCTTATAGTTTCAATATGTCCGGCTGTCTGTCCCTCAATCCACCCCTAATTAGAGCTCTTGCTCGTAGACTATATATTCAACCGTGATGATATTACTACGTACCAATAAAATATTTTTCGGGACACCTCTCCTACATTAAATGTAGGATAGGTGTCCCGAAAAATATTTTCTGTTTCGGTATAGTAGGGTTTTAGCATTTAAAAGTAGCAAGAAAAACATTTTAACCAATAATGCTGCACAGTAACTTCCTAACAATATATATCCTAAATCTTTCCCATCCTGATTGTACTCAACCTTGTCCAAAATACGATAAATTCTTGAACCACTTTACCAACCTTTGCCAACCATCTATAAGTCTGTGAAATATTGATTTCAACCATTTGGAACTTTATAGTAAACAAAGAAAAGCGTACAGTCATTGTTAGCGGGGTCTCTAAATCAATTAGAGGCAAGGCGGTGCGTCCCCACTGGTTTAATAAGGAGTTACGACGACACCCGACTCGAGACATAAAATGCTGACCACTGGAGCCCAACAATGCCCAGATAATGGAAAATTGTCTAAAGGGATTTTTTTTATTATAACCTCAGTGTGTCCACTCCAGTTAGAGACGAGAATTTGTGGTGATTTTGCTTTAGTGCTCCAGATTTTAGCGCTTTGTGTCGGCTCCGTTTGTATAGCAAAAGGTTTTCGCTTTCAAAGGGATTCATTTTTAGAGACTAGTTTAAGCGTGTGGATAAGGTTTAAAATTAATTTGAGTTGTAATATACCTACTGTAAATTAATGTCCAAATATTCTCGTAAAATCTTTATTATAACATACATAGACTACTACTCAGCATTTACTACACAGGCACACCATATTCACACACATTCACATATTATGAATGAAAATTGTCATTTTTCAGGTATGTTATTGGGCAAGGAATATCTTACTAGGAACTTACATATAACTTATAAGGAATATATTCCTTGCCCACTAACAAAGAGTGTTAGTATTATTCCATACCCAACTTACGTCTGCACTAACTATATCTTTATTTTACAATTCAGATAAGTCACGAACTCCTCGCCACAAGCTTCTACCTCGTAATAAAATTATATAAGAGACTGCAGATCTTTATTGATGCTACACATTCTCATCTTCATACTGATTCGAGTCGTAGCTCAAATGTTGGTCACAAGATCTCTATAGGTAACGCTTACAATGTGTTACTTGGAAACACGCAGGCCCAGTAAAAATAAATTATTCCTCAATTTTGGATATCATGCCATCCCAGCTATAAATAAACTATTTTGTGTCCTTTTCTAGTATCAGTAGCGTGCGACTTCTCATCAATACGTCCATAAATGTCCGTCCCGCACTCTTGGGGGTGCTGTGTTACTGGCCGCTATAAAAACCATAAGATATTTTTATTTTTTCTTCTGCATGTGATATACAGTCACTTCAAATCAGATAACTTGGTAATGGGACATATGAGACTTTTTATTCTCAGCAGTCCAAGTAGTGGCGGCCAGTGGGACAAATGACACTTTTTTAGTCTTATTTATTATTCATATTATAGTATTTATTTAAATCAGTTTATTTATGTGTGGCTGGCCCGTAATGTCACTCTGTTAGGCCTAGTCTGAAAACCTGAACTTGCTTCCTGACCATGTTTGTGAAGAGCATTAAGCTGAGACTGGACCAGTTTGACCGCACTCTCAGCGAAGGACTGCCAATTGTAGATTGTATACCTACTCGCTTTCAGTGTTCCCTTATTTAATTTTATTATTAATTTCTGCATATGTAATCCTTTCTTCCTTTCTCTATTGGTGTGTATTAAATAAACATTATCTTTCTTTTATTTGTCCCATGAATTGCACTGGAAATGGAATAGGTAGGAATTATTTATTACGCTGAGTTTACATTAAAAATGTACACCCAATAACCTCTACTACTAGAAAAACTTTTCTCTACTACTAGCTACTATAAAAACGAGGTTGTGGTGGTTTTCTTGTTTTGGATATACAAACAAATATACATAGATAGATAAATGTTTTATTGTGCACAAAGAATCAAAAAATTATACCTACAATGGCCGGGTTTATCGGTAAAAGCGATCTCTTCCAGGCAATCTTTGGATGGACAGGACATATCCAGTAATGCAGTCTTTTGTCGGCGGAGTAAATAATTCTTCAAGTGAGATTCTTTAAGGCATTATTATAATAACTGAATACACTTTTATATTTCCAACTGCTCGTGATAAACTGTAGCTATAAACCATTAAGCAATTTAACAGAAAAATGTTTTGTTAAGCAAGCCTACGGAGAAAATTGCAGTTTTGTCAAGTAGTGGACAAATTGTAGACGTTGTATGAGAGAGAGCTTTAATTACGGCTATTTTTCTTCGAAATTAGTGTTTCGCTAACGCGGTCCGTTTTATTATTGTGAGTTCTATTTAAAATGTTTCATGTGGAGGAAAATGTCCCTCTGTTTTTATTCTAAATAAACGATGAAATTTAGACACAATGAAAATTATGACCTTTGTATAAAATAGGTATACGCATGAAAAAATATGTATAAATAAGTGTGTTGGTTGTGACTTAAACTGATTGGCTTGTTATTTAAATTCGTTTTAGTTCAGTGAATATTCACTGAACTAAAACGAACAGTGTTTGTTCTATGTTAAAAAAAACTACTAAGAATTTAAGTAAATTCCAGTGTAATTCAAAAACGCAGCTTACTCGCCACTTACTACGGCTTATACATACACCAGTAAAACTATTTCTCAACCCATCTCGTTTCGTATTGAAAATATTTACCCATGTATTTTACAAGCTCCCCAAGCTATTACTCGTATGATATACGAGAGAGTAGGTACACACCGGTGGGATCGACTTTTCTTTTTTAGAATTGTATTTTTACGCAACTACGTAGTCTCTTACTATTTTTGCCATCAATGTGTTCGTTTCTTACGTATTATAAATGTACAGAATATTATACAGTAACATAAAATACATGTGAAACAATTGAACTATCTAAGAACCGCCAAGACACTGGCGGTATTGCTACGTTGAATGGCAATGCTAATGCGCTGAGCCAGATAGGAGCCAGCTATTGGGTCACGCGATATTTCTACCCGACGCAACGCCGTGAAATAATTTTGAAAATGCGATGGGCTCCGATTAAACATGGGCCCAGGCTCTCGACTCCAAAAGGCTAAAATATGTAGGCCCTATCGAGACCGGCATATTTACGCCTTTTGAGGTCCGTGGTACAATCAGCCGTAGCACCAGCTCTTAAATTTATTTCAATTTACGTAACCAGTAAAACTGATGTAATATGAGTAAAGTGATATGTAAGAAAAATTAATGTATACTTATTCACCTAGAGGATCAAAATATACCGTCCCAATAAAGCAATTTATTTTTACACGAGCCTCTATTATAGTAAGTGGTTTTACTGTAACCTATGAGCGCCTGTAATGTCGCGTTGCTGACCTTAGACATGGTTATTTTCATTTACCTAGTAATTTCATTTGTTCTAGTGCCCTTCAAACCTGAACATAGTAATGCTTGTTGTACACTACTGCTTCAATACATTTTGTATATCTCGCATTTTGTACCCACTAAGATAGACTTGTTGAAAAGTCCTACCATCAGGTTAATATTTTAAAATGTATATATTCTGCAATTTCAAATGTCCCATCAAATTAACCATCCTAGACTATCCCTTTTAACTTCCCTTTTAAGGAATATATTTCATTACGTTTCCGTCAGCAAATTCAACTCCCCTGTACACTAGTTCTTAAGGCTTTTAGGCGCCCCGAGCCTTACGCTAATTGATTTAACAGCACGCTAAGAATTTAAGGTCCCTTCAGCACGCCACTCGCGTCATTAAACCACAAAGAAGTTATTCGATTTTTATGCAAATGTTACGACTCCAATAAATAAGACCGAAAAACTTAAGGTGAGTTAATTTGATAAAAGAGTTCGCCGCACTAACAAAGGGACATTTAAACGCAAGGGAAGCAGAAAACGACGGAAGAAAAATGAATGATTACAGCAAAAAGGGCCATCAAAACGAATGATAAACGAGCTTAATCCGAGCCCCATCCTTGTTTTATTACCATCGGACGATTGTAAAAACGTATTAGTGGGCGTTACCACACTACCAAAGCAAACAGTCAAGGGCTGGATCACTGCTTTAGTGTTTTTCTTTTGTTTTTTGGTGTTTAAAAATAACTCAAATAGAGCACATCATTTAAAGGCGACTGAATCAATAAAATATGTAAGCTATATAGGTATGGCGTCCAGCACATCAATTGTACCCATTATATTATTGAATATAACGATGTGGTTTACCGACAAATATCTAGGTAAGTTACCATATATCTAGGTAAGTTCGTCGGAACCATGGGCAATCGCATAATGTAGAGTTTACAGGCTTTTCTAATTGAACTGTGCCAACGCGCAAATATTTTAGGATCAATGACACATAAGTAGACCTTTTTATAACCAATAGAAGACATTTCCGGTTATTTATCGGATATTGTAATATTTCAACAACTAGCTCTTGTTAGTACTGTACAACTTAGTCTTCTTGTTATCGTGTCAATAATTTATTCGAACCAGTGTGGTTTAAAGTTTATTTAAAAGTGCGCTTCAGAGGCTTCTTTCGTGTACCGTGTTCTTTTCGTCGAGCTTAATAAAACACACTCTATATACATGCATGTGTGTTTTTATTTTATTTTATTTTATATTTTATTTTTACTACTCTACTACTAAAAAAAGAATAAGAGAAAAGAAGAGCGGAGCTGTGGAAATTTCAACCAATAGAATTGCATAAAAACTCCGCCAAAAACTATTACGCAATTCTATTGGTATTGGGATATTTGCACAGTAACGATCTTTTCTTCTCTGTTCTACAACACTCCAGTGGACCTCCTTAATAATGAAATTTGTTATATTTTATTTATTGTGAATTATTATGTGATAAATTTTTATTTGAATTTTATTAAATTATATAACTACTAACATTTAGACGAAGCCTTTTACTAATATTATATGGTGTAATGTAAAAACAGAAATAAAAAAAAAAATATTATTACTAGTTGTTGCCCGCGGCTTCGCACTCGTGGTACCTACATAAAAAGTAACCTATGTCCTTCTCCAAGGTCCCATCTATCTCTAAACCAAAATTCATATAAATCGGTTCAGCGGTTTAGGCGTGAAAACGTGACAGACAGACAGACAGACAGGGTTACTTTCAAATTTATAATATTAGTTAAGGTTATTAAAAAAATTGGTAACTAAAGTTCTTAGGTACACAGCATGAGGCTTAAAGTTGTAAGCGTGATTGTTTGTTAGTTTGTAGAATGACGTGAAGCACACAAAATATTATAATTTATCAGTATCCTATAGGACATTTTATTAGGAACAACAACGATACTCTTGAAAACTTTGTATAAACTGCGATGTTTAAGTCATTAAAACTTTATCATTTTAAACAGTGTTCAATAACATAGAAGAAAGAACACTTCTTCGGAAACGGTTTTATTTAGTGATAAAAGTCAGACTATTCGTCTTTTACAACGAAGCTTTTACTTCAGAGGTGATTCTGTTGTGTCGTTTTTTAACTATTGAGTATAAGACAGTAGTTTGCAGTTCGATATAATATGTATTTCAATTGACTTTACAGCAACATTTGCATTTTATTTGTGCAGTGAGCACTTTCGCGGAATAATTCGAAGAGTAAAAAAAACTTCACTTTACAATACTTAAACGGACCAATACTTAAGCCATGAGAGAATTACTTATTTTAAGTCTTAGAGAAGACTAACTTTTACCGGATTAATAATAATGCCGGACATTTCACACAACATCATCTGGCCCCAAAGTAAGCAGAGCTTGTGTTATGGGAACCACATGACTGATATACCTACTACTTAAATGCATTTTTTATTTAAATACATACTTATTATACATAGAAACACCCAGGCGAGAAAAATGTTTGTATGATCTAAACATTTTTCTCGCGGCGGGAATCGAGCCCGCAACCTTCTGCGTCTCAGCCGGTCCTTAGCCCACTGTACCACTGAGGTATTACGAAGTATGAGTACGAGTAATAATTACGTTTTAAAAACTAAAAAGAAACCGACTTCATTGAATGAAATTTGAGCCTATAATACATTTTTAATGGAAAGTAGATGTATTTTGTACATATATAATATGGGTAGGCCAAATATACGCACCGCTCCAATGAGACAGCGAGGTATGAAAACACATGAAAACATCATCGATGTATACAATTTTTAGATTTTCGTTTATTTTTCAGCTCGACCGATTTTGATAAAATTTATATGGGACCAACTGTGAAGTATACGCTTTCAAACAAAAAAAAAATTTTTAAATCTGTTCAGCCCTTTTCGAGTACATTATTATAAA
The DNA here is from genome assembly GCA_948098915.1 of Lampropteryx suffumata. Lineage (NCBI taxonomy): Eukaryota > Metazoa > Arthropoda > Insecta > Lepidoptera > Geometridae > Lampropteryx > Lampropteryx suffumata. The sequence goes on from OX402563.1 coordinate 9,568,703, forward strand.
TACTTACGGGTATTTATCGCGTTTATTTACCTATTTTTCCCTGGGAAAAATAGGTAAATAACAATAATACCCGTAAGTATTTATAATAATGTGTTCTGATCGCGTAAGTTTAAAAAACCTTTTCGAGTAATCGGTGAACATACATATAAAAAAAAAAAAAAAAAAGATTCCGAGGAATTGAGAACCTCCTCCTTTTTGATAAAGTCGGTTTAAAAAAACATCATATTCCAATACCTAAGCGGATAGTCATGAAAGAATTGCTACTTTTAAATCGTAGAGAACTGGCTAATCTATTCCGAGGTTAAAATCTGCAACGTCTGGTAAAACCCAATCACTTTTCGCATGAAAAAGAAAAAAATAATACGTAGTAATCATTTATTCCAGGCTTAGTAGAGTTATCATATTTCACGTTCAAACTTACATAAGTTGTACTATACATTTATACGGGTTTATGAAGATTCAATTCCAAACGCGAACTGTTGAAGATTCTCTAAATGAATCGAAATAGAATTAAAGTCAAAGTCAAAAGATACTTTATTCAATACAAGGATCACTTTGAAACGTCTTGCATACTAGGTGAATTTAGGTACCAATTCATCCTAACCCAAGCCCGAGAAGAACTGGTAAGAAACTAGTCCTGGTCCTAGCGCTTTTTTGCATGATCCATCTTATAACCACCTTAACTACGAAATACTAATACAAGAGAGTTTATACATTTCAAGTGTGTTGATTAACTGTCTGAGGGCAGAGCGACATGAGGCCATGCATTATTATCAATAATATAGTCATTTATATTATAACAAGAATCGGTGCCTTCATCGATAAATCAACACGTAAGTAAAAACCCATTTTTTATATATGTGTATAACCACATATGTGGTTATAATTTAAAAAATATAGCACCTACCCATTTAATTAATTAAAAAAACATGCAAGGTCTGGAACGCAAAAGCCTTAGAAAAAAATGTGTTTTGCCCATTGCCAACGCAATATAGTTACAAGTAAATAAAAGTGAGAGCTCATTACTCGTCTGGAGTTCCTTACGAGGGTCTCAATGGGGAAGTGAGAGGTTGTGAGTGTCCTGCCAAGCCATTCTCCCTTTGCGATGCCAGGCGAGGGGTCCCAAGTACCCCAGTGTATTATTTACCGAAATATGAAACAGCCCGGAGGCTTATATAACAAGTTTATTGGACTGCTGGGAAGACATGTGTACAGCTATTTTGGTTTTCTTAATACTAGTGGTTGCCTACTGGTCGAAATTCAATAATAATTAATTAATAATTAATGTATTTTTTATGCATAATTAAAAAAGAATATCAGTATTCTGCACTCCTTCTCTATATAAACTATAAGTGTGCGAAATTTCATACTCCTCCGTCCGCGCAATTTAAAAAAAGGGATATAAAGTATCTGCTTCATGTATTAATATATAGATAGCTACTGTTGCCCACGACTTCGTCCGCATTTTTTTTTTAAAGAATTGTAGCTTAAATCTTTCCCCAGGATGCAATTTATCTCCTTGTCAATTTATAAGTTTCAAACCAATCACACCTACCAACCGTTAAAACGTTTTCAAACAAACATTCACACCCCAATTTACTCCTTTATGAGGGTAATTTTGAAAAATCCTGAAACCCGTATCCATTTATTTTTAACCGACTTTATCAAAAAGGAGGAGGTTCTCAATTCGTCGGAATCTTTTTATTTTTTTTATGTATGTTCACCGATTACTCGAAAACGGCTGAACCGATTTGGAAAATTCTTTTTTTGTTTGAAAGGGTATACTTCACAGGTGGTCCCATATAAATTTTATCAAAATCGGTCGACCTGAAAAATCAACGAAAATCTAAAAATTGTATACATCGATGATGTTTTCATGTGTTTTCATACCTCGCTGTCTCATTGGAGCGGTGCGTATATTTGGCCTACCCATATTATATATGTACAAAATACATCTACTTTCTATTAAAAATGTATTATAGGCTCAAATTTCATTCAATGAAGTCGGTTTCTTTTTAGTTTTTAAAACGTAATTATTTATAAACTTTTTATATGAACTATGATTTCAAAATAAACTATGGAAAGAAATTTATCGTGTTTTTATATATAAATAATAGTACAATGCTCTTTGGTAACTGTTATGGCGAAAATTATCTTAATGAAATCCACGTAAACGCAGCCTGTGCGATGAAATTACTTCGGCAAAAATATTGCTTTCGGAAGCCATAAAGAAAATTTTATCTAATGAGTTTCAGCATTAAAGGGTAATAATGTTCTACAGTACTATCTCAATCTCTTTATTTTAATAAGAATATTTTACGAAATTGAAATAAAAGCAGTGTTTTATACGAAGGATATTATTCATGACCCAAGATTAAATTAATCGAAAATCAAATTATTCAAGTGCCTACATAGTAGGTAATTTCTAATGTTTTTTTTGCCGACCTCTGTGGCGCAGTGGACTTAAGGTTCGGCTGAGACGCAGAAGGTTGCGGGTTCGATTCCCGCCGCGGGACAAATATTTGTATGATCTGCAGGTATTTGTCTCGAGTCTGGGTGTTTCTATGTATAATATGTATGTATTTACAAAAAAAAGGATGTAAGTAGTATATCAGTCATCTGGTACCCATAACACAAGCTCTGCTTACTTTGGGGCCAGATGATGCTGTGTGAAATGTCCGGCATTATTTATTTATTTATTTATTTGTTTTAAATTGGCCTACGTATTTATGAGTAAAAATTTTTTTTAAGCAAATAACAGTCAACTTAGCAGTCAGCAGTCTACTAGGCAACCAGAAACGAATAGAAGGTGGTAGCAAACCACAGCGCAGACAGGGAGTTAATCCAGACCACTTCAATTTCATAGTGACAGCCAAAAACTGTGACAAACGATCAAATCACGCTGCTAATATATCCAGCAGCCATATTACCCCAGCTGGATTGGAGCGGCGTGTTTTATGGCCAGCGGCCGTGTCCCACTGTGGCATGTGGACAGAACTGTGGCAGATGATTTAGGTCCTTTCATTTCACTACAGTTTATTTTGCAGTCGGCCATTGGCCTCATGTTGTTTATTTGAGTCCATTTTACATGCTGTTTTCACAGCGTTTATTGAGTTTTCAATATTTTTGTTTGTTCCTTGTGTGAACGGTTAAGTCGTAACAAGTTATAAATATAGTTACAATATATTTGGAAATAACTAGCATATTTAAAGAAAATTTTGTAACACTTTCAAAAGGATCCATCCAATGATTTCCTTTCCCTACTTACTCACTCGTGAAAAGGTCACATCAAAGCGAACAGAAAACTAATTATATTACCATAATTTCAGAGAACGGACACTACCTGAAAATGTTTCCTCTAATTTACGTTACTACTAGGGTAAGCCGGTGCAAGGCGGGCAACTTCTAAAGCAGTTTCCGCGTTCTTGCTAATCGGTTTTGAGCATACCCTAGTAATTCTATTGGTTCTTATTACTCTCTGGCCCTTTTACCCCTCACTAAACATAGAAATAAAATCACCGAGTCGTCGAAACAAAACAAATATAAGTGCCTCCATAAAACCTACCTACATTGCTTTCGTTCCATGAGAATTTAACTTTTTTTTATAATCTAATATCATTGACTGGCCTGTCAGCTCAGTTGGTATTATATCAGTTGTTATTAGCTGTGCCTCCTGCGCTGTAGGTTGAGGGTTCAATTCCATCACAAGACAAACATTTGTGTGATGAACATAGATGTTCAACCTGTGGCTGAGTGTTATAAAATACCGTTTATTATAATTATTTATTATATAAGTATTCTATCAGTCATCTAATGACATAAATTTATACATATTATCTAGGTTTCTTAACACTGGCATCCAGTACATGTTTGTCTGTTAGTATACTTGGTACGCATCCATGAGTACCTGGTTGCAGTTACCTAATTGCATGGTTTGGTCAAACTTAATCAGATAAGCTGACAGATTGTTGAGGAATCTGCTATTAGATGATAATAATGATTGTTACTTACTATAGTTTATGCACCTGCATGCCTAATGTTAGGTACTCATTTTTGTTAATTTAAATATTATACATGTACAGTTTATCTTTATATAATTGTGCAATCTGCGTGAGCTCCAACATTGGGTACTTATTAACCAGTAGAGCTGATTTCGGCGAAGCGGCGGCCGGTCGCCAGCGACCGCGCGGAACCAAGGCAAATTTTACCTTCGCATTTAAAAAATAGGGTGCGTTTCAACTTGCAATAAAGTTGATTTATAAATGTTTTATTTACATTACGTAAGTATTCAGATATACAATACAATAGTTTGAATCGGTTTGGTAGTTTTTAACTGACGATGATTTTTGTCCGCACGGCCGGGAGTGATTAATATCTCAAGTACGCTCCGCAGCTTGACCGATGTGGCATAGATAAAGTTTACCCGCCTGAGAGGTTAAGTATCGTTGTAATATTGTAATAATCGTTAGTCAACCTCAAAAATAAGCTAATACACGTTTGGAGTTAGATGGTATTGTGTGCATTGTCCACCAATATTTATTTACTCTTCTCAACCCACTATAATAAAAATGTTGTTGTCTTGTTGTTACCTATGCATGAGGATGTATTAAGGTTCCGTACTTCAAAAAGAAAAAGGAACCTTTATCATCACTTCGTTACTCGTCTGTCCATCTGTCAAAACCCTTTTTCTATGAGAAGCGTGCTAAGCTAAGAAACCTCCACGCGTTGCCATGGAATTGAAATTTATATCTATAAATCTAACTTCTAAGTCAACGCAAATACAGCCATACACTCGCCAGTAAATCAAAACCTATGGGGTTCTTCTCGTTGATCTAGAATCAAGAGATCTGGCAAGAAACAAGGCCTTACCGCACAATATACACAGCACAGCACAAATTATACGAAAATTGAAAATTTGTAGAAATTTGTAAATATATTGTTTTTGTGATTTTATACAAAAAAGACCTTGTATTGGTATATCGAAGAATGTATTTTTTTTAACTATAATGTGTCTGTTTGTCCTTCAATCCGACATAATATTTTCGTCAACATAATGTTTGATGCTTTTACAGGTTTTACGGTACAGTGGCCCTGAAATAGACTAGTCAATTAACCGATAGTAAAAGAACCATGATGTTAAAAAAAGCAGGTGCGTGGGTGCCGTACCCTCTCAAGCGCGACTTTCGCACTTGACCTATTTTTTATAAGTAATCAGAAAATGGTAACTTTTTATTGTTGTTAGGAAAAAAGAAGCCTCCGAGATTCTAAAGCTCTATTTGAAAATGACAACATCAAAGAGAAAAACCAGTTGAATAGGCTCAATAATATTTTTATGGACGATGAAAAACTCCCACTCAGTTGTAGTCATCACGAGGAATGACTCGAACAAAAGATAGGCGGGTCTTGGCTCGTTTATCAGACCCATACAGGGTCTCAATGCCTGGTTTTACCCTTGATTTTTACATACGCTGTCGACACGCTTGAATTATTTCAAGTTCATACTGTCTATGGTTTAAACCAAGATTATTATAGAACAAAGTGCGTTTTTTTACACGTAATATTAAAAGTAATGATGACGCTTGAATTAAGTAAATTTATTAGTTAGATGACTTAATTTAATTTATCGATATTCTTAATTTAAGATGAGTTGATTTGCCAATTTATTAACCTATCAATTTTATATGATCATCTTTATATATAAAAATGTTGTGTTGGTTTGTGTACGCTTCAAAAACTCAAAAAGTTCTGCACCGATCGAGCTGAAATTTTAGTATGATATATAATCCGCATCAAGGATTGTTTTTATCTATTTTTTTTTTGTACCACAGCGAAGCGTGGCGGGGTTACAGCTAGTATATAATAAAAAAGAATTTAATAAGAAATTATTTATAAAATGAGTTTGCAATGTTCCACAAACAAACACAATGTTATGGTAGAAACGATTGTTTGACTTTGTACTAGAAATGAGCTTTAAAGGGTGTATCCCACTATTTACATAGAAATACAAAATAGAAAAAGTGGGACTAGCGTTTTTTCTTTGTTATGTCCCATTATTTCTATTGCGGCAAAAAAACGGAACGGAACCAGTTGGTTAGGTTATAGAAAACAACGCTAGAAGAAAATAGTTACTATTTTCCATGGTTCGGTTGACCGGACAGCTGATATTTTTTTTTCTTGGAGCGATCAACTGTAACACGGAAATGTGCACGCCGGCATAAGAGGTAATGCAGGGTTTTTTTTGCCACCGTTAGCAATGGAAACAGTGGGAGAATCAGTCCCAGTATTTCTATCAGTAGAAATACTTAATGGAAATAGTGGGGAAATACACCCGGATTAAATAGAGCGGGTTTTAGACGGAGCGATAATTCTGTGTCGGATGCTATCCGAATAAACATGTATGAATAAGAAATACAAACAGCTATTGGTAGTATTTCTGACCTCATGGACCCCGCTCTCACATATATAAATAACACCATCGTCATTTTTAAAATTCATTCCACATCAAGCACATCAACTTACAATAATTTACTCCTACATGACTGGCATCTCAGCTTAGTTGGTAGTAGCTCTGCCTTCTGCGCTGTAGGTTGGGGTTCGATTCCCTCTCAGAACAAACATGATGAATGAGTGATGAATGATGTTTGTTCTATCTCTGGTTATAAGTATCATAAGTATGTAATTAAAAATATATAAGTATTCTATCAGTCATATGGGCGATGACATCAGCACCAAATGGTTGCCGTTGGTTTGTGGATTTCTCTCCCCATTAAAATAAAAATTGCACCCAGTAGACCAGTGTTTAAAAAAATTGTACACGAATACTTACAAATACTTTCTGAGTAAAGTTTAAGGCCAGTAGCTTTTTCTAATCTTAATTAATCTTATTTTTATACACGAAAATGACAACAATAAAGACAACTCACCCCCCTTGTTTCTCAGTCGAGTCCTTGCTCGATGCTCGATGCACTACAGAACTCGTCACTCGTACAATTTATATTTTATCTTCTTCAATACCTCTTCTACAGTTATTTTAGTTATTTACTATTAATGTAATTGTATTATAAAGGTACCTTATTTATTGATATCGCATTTTAAAATTTATATATAATCAATTTTTTTATGTTTTGGATTTCTGGAGTTTATTTATATTTGTATTGTTCTATTTCCTTATTCTCTCAGATTATGTAAGCACGCCATTTTTTTATTTTCTCTGCCTTGCAGGTTGGCGGGTAGAATATGCATTAAGCCCACCTATTGCTATTTGTTACAAAAAATTGTGCAATATAAGATTAATTGACACAAGCTATGCTTGGTTCGGGGCTAGATGGTGTTGTGTGCATTATCCACTAATATTTATTATCAATATATTTATAATTTAGGGTAAACATGTTATTCATTGTAAATCGAGCATTATCTCAGTTACTTAAATCATCGCCCTCTGTTATCAGGCAGTAAATAACCGAACGTCCGCATTATCAGCGAACATAATCGGCGATGTTCCGGCCGCGTTATTTCCTTCGGCGGTTAAATACACTTCCCTAAAAAAATATTTATCCTCCCGGCGCAAACAGTGCTCCGCTTGTTGGTTTTGACTGTACATTCTGGTGGCTGATTTTTACTGAACCACACCGTAATCCAGTTATTTTTATTGTTGAATGAAATAATAATTATCGAATGGAAGAACAAATACACAAACAATCATTTATAATTGAAGGATTAAATTTGTATTAATAATTAATAAGTAATACCACATTTATTTACAGAAATAATTACAGAAATGTAATTATTGCTGTGAAATTTTTGTGAAACAGTTAAAGTATCTATGGACCGTTCAAAACGATCTATAGATAGCTCAACTGATCCAGATTACTGCCAAGGGCTGCGTTCCCAAGACACTGGATGCATTGCCACATTGAATGACAATGCTAATACGCTGAGTCAGATAAGAGCCAGGTCTTGGGTCACGCAATGTATCTACTAGACGCCGTGAATTTATTTTGATTACGAGTGTACCTAACAGTAGTGGTAGACATAAAAATTCTTACTAAATACCTCGTTTTCAACGAGGTTATATTTTAAGTTATATTTTAAGTATATATGTGTAGTTGAAAACGAGGTATTTAGTGAGAATTGTAGTGTACCTAACATTACTGGTTGGTATACTCGTAATCAAAATAATTTAACGGCGTCTGGTAGATACATTGTAAGTGTAGACTTACTTACATTTTAAGTAAAAATATGTGTAGTCGATCCTACTCGTATGTAGATAGTTATTTTTTTATTATAGTACATTATTATGTATATTTATTCTAAGTAAATTATTTACATATCATATTATATTATGTACATACTCTACTTCGGTTCGGGACATGACGACTAGTCATTTTATTACTTCGGAAGCCTTCACTATGCGTTATCTGACACGCGATTGGCTAATTGATTTATGTACGTGTGCACACTGATTGAGGAGCCTCATTAACTCATATGATTTCCTGAGAATGCTGCAAATTATGACCTATATAAGTTTAATTTACACAAAATTACTACTTTTTCTATAGATAGATAGATAGATAGATAATAGCTTTATTTGACGTTTGCATTTCAAAAATAAAATACTAAACTTAACTACTAACACTAGAAGAAAAATAAAAGCCACGAGTTTTAACTAACACACAAAGTAGCAACAAACAAGAAACAAGGTAGGTGCAAGGAGGTCTGTGTGGTAAGCCAAAAAGGACCAATCTCAGCTTATTGTTACTCTGCGCCATTAGGCGTAGGGCAACGCTGGTTTTCAGACTGGGCCTATGTAGTAGTGACTCCACGAACAGAGAGTAAGAACAACACAACTGTAATTAAAAAGAAATACCTTTCACGCATAATATAGTAAATAATTAATTAATTTATCAAAGTAAAAAAACAGTATATGAAAAAATTAGATTCGTGAGACCGTCATAAGCTAGAAAACCATGTACGTCTCTGTCAATGTCATGTGCATCATTAACTTGACATGACAATGACAGGCACAAAAAACATAAGTCAAAATTATAATCTATCGGAGATTCTTCGTCTGTCATTTCATGGAGTAACATAGCTCTGCTAATTTAATATTTTTTACCCGTTTTATTGCGTGTTTTATTCGGTAATCTTGGCGGAATTTTAATGAATAAATTGTGACTACAAGACGGGTATGGATAATTGAATTATATGTGTATTGTGGTGCAATGTGATTTGAACGACGAGGAACCCCAAGAAAAATCTAGACGCCATTCCGCGTGACGTCTAGAATTGACAATTGACCTACGACTAAGACTAATAACAAACAAACTGACTATAAACTATAAACACTTGACATTGGCAGAATTGACATTAGTATGTCACATGACATTAACAAAGAAGAAGAAGAAGTATAATCTATTATATATATTATATAATAGATATATATTAATTGATATTTTATTTTTAACATAGTTATCAAAGTTACTCCTTACTGCCACTCATTAGCAGTAAAATATTCTCTTGAAGGCTCTTTGAGCCAAGATACAAACTTAAATTTGAAGCTCTATTGTCTATTACAAAGTCAACAGAGAGAATAATAGATAAGTGCTTTATGGTCCCCTCGCCAAATCCCTATATTGAAAAATGGGCATATTTTTAACATGAACAAAAGGTTTACCTGTATATCTAAATCGGCCTGGTAAGCTCGTAGCTGTAAATCATCAAGGTATTGGCCACCGAGTCTCAATTACAACATTTTATGACTATCAATACAGGGAGGTTTTAACTAAATTTGACCGACGACATTATAATAATTGACAAGTTTTAACACTTCAGATAATGATTTTGGAGTTGTCGGGAGTATAGATTAGCATATAACTGTGCATAAAACAGTTTTAGTGTTCCAAAACGTAACTAGATGTCACTGTTAATTGTGTACAAATCCTAGACCGCGCTATCCTTGCGTTTCAAGCAAGGCTTTCTCTTTTAGTAATAAAAACCTTTTGAACATTGAACTGTCAATTGTGTTATTACTTTACATTTCCATCCTTCGCTTGTATCGTGCCGTTCATTTGGTTCTTTCGAGTCGGACATAGGGAGGGTGGCGTGTTTTTGAGTGGTTCCAATTAAAACTTTGGAATCGCTAACTTGGGGACCTAGAGTCTAGATTTTGAGTTACGTGGTATTTGCCGTAACATGTCGTGTGCTGATAGTTAATTATAACTCGTTTGTTTAAATAAATTATCCGGAATTTCGACAAATAAATATAAATAAATAAATATTCGTGGACAATGCACACAACACCATCTAGTTCCAAACTAAGCATAGCTTGTATTATAGTGACCAGATGACTTATATTATACTTATATATTTTTAAATACATACTTATAATAATTTATAACACCCAGACACAGAACAAACACCTATGTTCATCATACAAATGTTTGTCCTGGAAAATGAATCTTCAACCTACAATCTGCATTGTACTTCTTTACTTCTGCAAGTAAAGTAAAGTAAGTAAAGTAAATAAACTAACCCAAGTTTTGACATTGAAATGCTTGAGTAGTTTAGTATAATTAACCTTTGACCTTACAACTATACTTCAAATGGCTCATTTTGGTAAATCACCTAATTATTAGCAATTTAGAAAACTTGACCTATCCCTAAATATCATACTTCTGTAAGTAATTTTTAAAAGTCATATTTTTTATTTCATTAGTGTTTAGTCCACGAGAATAACGTCACTATTTTTTAAAGTTAGTCACGCGAATTAAAAAGCATGAATTGACTAAAACAATGCAGTGTTTCTCCAATGTTCAACCCTATACAAAATCCCCAATTGTTTACAATACGCAATACCCGCCACCAAAGAGGAATCAATCATCGTTGGCACAACGAATGTACACCATTTGTAGTGATGTACCAATATCCCTGCGACCACCGGGCTGTTCCCAGGGAGATGACTTGGATAACTCAACACCGTTTTGTTCTCATTTGTAACAGCGAGCGGCTTGAAGGAAACTTTTTAGATCCTTTTACTTTGTCTACACCAGTTTTTGTCCAGCCTGGCTTCGCCTTGCTTTAATTGCCTTCGCAAAAATTGTGCGTTGTCAGTACGTAATGGCCTCCGCAATAATTCTGCCTAAATAATTTCTTCACCACACTAAATTAACATATAAAGTAAAAATGCTGGAATTCCCGCCGGCATTGTATAATTTATGACTCTGTTACGATCAATAATTACTGCGAATTTAAATTGTAAAATTGCAATAGCAATACGTTTTTACAAAGTAAAAGCCTATTAATTTACGACATCAAATGTTGCTGTTTAACATTTTTACAGCAAAGTTCATAAATCATATAAAACAGTGTAATTTTACAAGAATGATATCACAAAAAGCGTGAATGTAGCGGGTATAACGCATCGCTAAAAAAATTGTAATATCCACTTTTTTATTTTTTGTACGCGATATAAAGAGTCGTTCGCAATTTTTTATTGTCCCAGAATGATGCACGTTCAGAAGCACGTACGGAGCCAATAAAAACGAATGACTGAATCATAAAAAGGGTTGAATTTATTGATTCGCATTGACGATGACGTTGAAAACACAGCGATGAAAGTTTTCGGTATCGTTGGCTTCCCTCTTCGCTTGGCGAACACAGAGCGCATACTGTACAGAGCCTGTTTTTAATACAACAAAAATCATTGATTATAGTAATAGTGATAAACTTTTTTAGTTCCAGGTAGAACACGCCAGAAGATAATCCAACAAGTAACCATAACTGATACAACTCTTTTTTCCATAGCAGCCTCCTTTACCTCTCAGTGAAATGACAGCAATCCCAACTATACATTATAAAAGTTATATTTTATCATCATTACATGGTATAAAACAAAGTCGCCTCCCGCTGTCTGTCTGTCCCGTTGTATGCTTAGATTTTTAAAACTATGCAACGGATTTTGAGGTGGTTTTTTTTAATAGTTAGAGTAATTCAAGAGGAAGGTTTATAAAACATGCATAATATAGTAGAGAAACACTGATAATTTTAGAGGTTTCTAATGTGGTGTCATATATAAACTCATTTTTTTGCGGTTACATTGCAAACGCTGGCTGAACCCTACGAGATAGATCAAAATAATGTACTACTGTATTGTACACCTTAAAAAGGTGTACACAAAAGTCCGCAATGGTATAGGTATGTCTATCTCTTAGTCTATGTTATTCTCTTAGATAACGTTGTATGTAAAGACATTCTGTAGTATATTTAGTATCAGCATTGCACCCGTGCGAAGCCGGGGCGGGTCGCTAGTATGGTATAAAACAAAGTCGCTTCCCGCTGTCTGTCTGTCCCTATGTATGCTTAGATCTTCAAAACTACGCAACGGATTTTGATGCGGTTTTTTTAATAGATAGAATGATTCAAGAGGAAGGTTTATATGTATTATAAATACATAATATAGTAGAGAAACACTGATAATTTTAGAGGTTAGCGTATATGGGTTCAACGTATTAGAACTACTGAGCTACGCGTGGCCGGGTCAGCTAGTTATATATAAAATAGCTTTGTCGCGACAATCATCTAATCCCAAGTCAAGTTATCTCTGGAAGTTCGTTACTCTATGTCTCGGTCGCACAAGCGTAAACAATTTCCATAATACGGCATTATCATTTTGCAGTCATGATATTTCGCTCTACACTCCTTCCAGCCACTAACACTTGGCTTAGAAAATCGGCGCTGTAGGAGAATGAACCATTCCTTAGTATGAATTGAGTATCTCCTACTCTTATAATTAATAGTCTATTCTAAAATATGAAACATTAAAAATATTTAAATAAGCATATATTTTGTTGTAAATTAAGTACGAATTATAAGCCTGTTTATTTTTATTTGTTGTAACTTAATACTAACCAAATTTACAAAAGTTGTTTACTCAAAATAGTCTAATTATCCCATGTTTGCGTTACTCTGATTTCAATAAAATAAAGCCTAATTAGAATTATATGACATTATTTACAGAAATAATTACAGAAATGTACAAAATAATATACAATAATATAAAATACACGTGAAACAGTTGAGCTATCTAAGGACCGTTTAAAACGATCTATAGATAGCTCAACTGATCCAGATCAATGCCAGAGGGCAGCGTCCCCAAGATACTGGCGGCAATGTTATAATATAACATATATAGGGAAAATATTAAATTTCTAATTTTAGGTTATCTTTCAATTCTTTCTCACCATCGATATACATAAGAATAGAGAAGCAAATCCCATAAACCACACGTCAAAAAAGTGAAACAACTTTTTGGTTTGGATGACGTAGCTTTGAAACCATAGACATTTTGAAGTAAACATAATTTATCTCTTTTACTCTTGTGAAATCCAATAACATATTTTTTATAATAATAAAGCTGTAGCAGAATAATTGTTGAAGCCTACTCATTAGAAGATTAACACAAAAAAAAAAAAACAAAAAAAGGCTGATGTCACCAAATGGGTTAGAGCAGATTTGGAGCAGAAAATACAGAGTTCATAATGGCGGGAGGCAGTATTAGGGAGACACAGAAAGCAGAACTTAATAAGTATTTAGCTTCTTAGAAAGCACCATTTTTAGCACCTACTCACGTAAAATAAATTGTTAAGTACGAGTAAGAAGGGAAAACTTATAATAAAAACTAAAAATAGAATGTCTGTTTTGAGCAAACTTTTACCGATAGTTTCACTATAGAGATTCTTGATATGACATTTTTATGAAGTTACCTAGCTTTTGAATTCAATCGTCTTAAGTGGTAGCTAGACAACATATTGTCTAAAATAATGTCTGTTTTAAATAATGAAGAATGAAAAATAAGTAAATATACTTGTGCAAAGTAACTCCAATTGCTTTTTTATTGTTTGCGTGAATGAATTACACTCCTTGACTAAAAACGTTGGCATTTTATAAAAAAAAATGATAAACGTCAAGATTGTTACTGATCGAATTAATGTGAAAGCTTGTATGTATGTTAAGTGTGTGGATACTTGGATGGTTTGGATGTTTGGATGTATGGATGACAGAAACTAGCTATTATGGGATATAATAAAATATCAGATTATTTAGAAAAAATCTTGAGTTTTATCTGCTCCAACTCGATTCGGCATCCCTTACAAAATTGACAAGGATCATACATACAAAAACAGTTTAAAGATTGATTAGCTTGATTTTATTGATTAAAGAATGTTTTGATTTAGTATATAAAAATAAACAAATATATAAAAATATTTATTCAAAAAGGTCTTAAATTAGTTTACAGTTATTTCTGCTATTTAGACCGGTAATAACATATAGGTTAGTTTTTACCTAAACAATAGCGGGCAAAGCTGTGAGCAACCACTAGCTATTTAAAAAATTATATCGTAAACCTTTTATATGGTAATGTCGGTATTATCTGTTGCAATTTTTATACATTGATAATTAAATGACAGGCAGACCATACTTATCAAGCGTTTTAAAATGACAAATGATAATCTCCCTCCGATAAAAAGGCCAACTTTTAATTTGCTGAGACATCATATCGTCATAAATAATTCTAACTTGTCGACATTGACATTAGCAAAACCGTGGTTCACAAAACCACAGACGCCAAAAACATTAAGAAAGTGATTATGAATATCGTTGTTGCTTTCGGTGGTATACGACGAAGCTGCCGACGATGGAGCACGAAGGTCTAGAAGACACATATTTACTAATGACTTGAAGAGATCCAGATTGTAGGTTTCAGGAAAGACAGACGACGGCTGTTTCCAATCCTTGGCTGTACGCATTATAAATGTGGAAGCAAATCGCTTCTTTGTAAGGGTGGTATGGATGTTACTGTTATGTCTGCTTGTCCTGTTGCGTAAATATATTATAACTATTTCTTTGTATATTGTTTGTTCCTCACTAGATAATTTTGCAGTCGCGGACGGTCTGACGCGTAACCTGATGGCGCGCTGACGCCATTAAAACGGAATAATGAAACACCTGCGGTTTTCGCTGTATCTTGACGAAGATATAAGTATGACTGGATAAGGTAACTGGTTTCAACTGGTGGTAGGACAGCATGAAATCGTCTTGGCGAGTACAATGCCAGATATGTCCCTAAGCAGAAATATGCGTGTGATAACCAAGCGTCATTGGGTACGGAAACCACTAACCATTAGGTGGGCCGTAGGCGTATTTGCTGGTTCAGTTAAATTTCATTAAATAATTACGTTTTAAAAGCTAAATATAATATTTGAAAAAATACACCCGTTTTAATTTTACGCTTTTTAGGACTTTAATACTTTTTGAAATTCGTAAACACCGCTGTTTTTTGATTTTTTTCCAGCTATTTTGATTTAAAAACCCTACCGAATCGATTTTGATGCAAATTTCTATGAGACCAATCGGAAAGTAAATCCATAAAAAACTAATTGTGAACCTCCTCCTTTTTCGAAGTCAGTTAAAACGAGGTAACATCATACTGTTCCGGGCTTGAATAGTTACCAGATAAGTTATCCCTAATTAAAAACAAATAGAGTATATAGCGAAGATTACATTATGGCTTTAATTAAATCAGCTCAAATAATCCCAATATAATTGTTAGAGTTCTTTAGTATTAAAATTACTATATATGTATAGGTGGTGTAAATAGGTAGGTCTATTTTTATCTATTTAAATTTTTAGATAACTAAACGCTATTTAAACCAACGTTTAAATGTGCTGCAACAAAATATATAATGCAGGACATTTCACACAGTATCATGTAGCCCCAAAGCAGAGCTTGTGTTATGGGAATTACATGACTGATACACTAATTATATATTAGCTGACTGTCAGCTCAGTTGGTAGTAGCTTTGATTTCTGCGCTGTAGGTTGAGGGTTCGATTCCCTCCCAGAATAAACATTTGTGTGATGAACATAGGTGTTTATAAAGTCTCATATGTATGTATAAAATCGTGAGGCCACGGCTAAAAATCTTATAAGTTTGAAGACATTTGCCAAGTGCACGAAAAATGCTTCTTAGATGCACTTTAATAAAATATAAATATAAACATAGCCAAACATTTCACACAGAATTATCGAACCCCAAAGTAAGTACATCTGTAAATGTTTTTTTTATATATACAAACTTATTTTAGAAAAACACCCAGACCGAGACAATCACTAGCAAATCATACAAACATTTGTTTCGCAGCGGGATTCGAACCCGCAATCTCCTGCGTCTCAGGCGGGCTTCGCCAATTACGTCACAGAGATCGTCAAACTTTCGCACTACTCCGATATAACTAGTGATTAGGATAAGAAGAGAGAGAAGTAGTAAAAGAGAGATAGAGAGAGCTCTATCATCGTGCTGCCCATCCTCTACTACTCTGTAAGTGGCTTCAAACGGACTTTAAAGAAGCAAATGGAGAATTCAGAAAAGTTGTCATTTCCAGCTTTGTGGTATCTGGCTCCTCGCCATGAGTGAGGTTTCTCTGCGCTTTGTTCCTCTGTCCGCACAAAGCAGGCTCTGCACAAATAATTATGTGCATACAATTATTTCTAAGCGTTTGTTCACCGCTTCCTCTACACGAAACAACTTGATGGCTCATGTGTTCAATCGATTGGATTGCAAGCTTGTTGCTTAAATTCAAACTCTTTTTATATCATATCTAAATGGCCGAAATCACTCTTAAATTAATATGTTAAATTGACGAACTCTGTCGCGCAGTGATCCAAGATCAGGCTGAGACGCAGAAGGTTGCAGATTTGACTCCCGCGGCGGGACAAATTTTTGTATGATCTGTAAGTATTTATGTTAGTATATATGTTTCTATGTATAATATTTGTATTTACAAAAAAGTAATTATGATACCCGTAACACAAGCTCTGCTTACTTTGGGGCCTGATGATGCTGTGTGAAATGTTCGGCATTATTTATTTATTCACCTTTCAAAAGGTCTAGAAAACTCTTTAATGGAGCATCTTTCAATTTCACATACGTCATACATCATTTCAGTAGATTAAAAAAACACACTAGACTAAAAGAAGTCATATAACGTTCAATAAGTGAAAAACCGAAAATTCATTTCGTGGACACTAGCTTCCTATGATGCTGTGTACAATAGTTGTAAGTGTAGTTTATAAGGTGTAAAACAAGCACTTTTATGTTAGTTACTAATTCTTTAAATACAAAATTATGTTTTTATGTATTTTACCGTGACAAGTTGGTAAATTACTTATTCCCGTCACTTCCAACGCTGCTGAACGAACTTATAATATTTTATTATTCAGACATTTAGGGCTCATAAAACTCCGTCTCGTGACGCAAATGAAAATTAGATTTCTTTCCAAGACCCTGTGCCACCCGTAGAGAGAAGTATAAATATGAAACAACCAACCAAAGGTGTACCCTACACTATGACACTGATTCGAGTAGCTACCACCAAAATTAACTATTCTCTCACACGACGCCGACGTGTGTGAAATGACACTAGAAAACACCGTTTCATTAATGTGATAGGATGTTATTAATCATAGCGGCCGGTCACTTCACAAAGTAAATTAATAAAAAAAAAATATAAAATCTCAAAACTGGATTTATTAACCTGAATATTTTTCTTTGATATCCATTTAGCAGAGCATTAATCGCATATAACAACCTGGCTGACATCCCTGAACTTGACCTATTCAACAGTAAACCAGCCAAAATAAAAAATGTCTTAGCGGAGCGCTGGTTTAGCATGTGTCCTTAACTCTTTTTACGATATTTTTGTTATTTTCTCTTTATCTGTTATATTATTTTATCTAGATGTAAACATTTTCATTTTTATTTTCATTATCTTTTTTTTGTTTAAGTCTTATTTTGTTTTTTTGTTTATGTAAGCAAGCTTTAAACTCGATATGCAAAACTATTAATTGGCCTTTAGTTATCTATTTAGTTCATTAAGAGACTGTTTGTTTTCCTAAGAAAATAAAATAAATAAATAAATAAATTATAACTACGTATCTTTTCTAATTGATACATACATATTACATACATAAGCTTTTTGTAATTTATGATTTTGAGTATTGTGTTGATCACCAACACAACACTCTTTTCGCAATACATGAGCTGTCGTTGAAGAGTTCTGTAAGGCATCTTCAAAATCCAATGAAGTCAGTTGAGACCACAGAATGGTAACCAGATCGGTATTACCCTACTATATTTTCCAAAATAATCACTAAATTGCGATGCGTTTGGATATATTGGAAATTTTGAATTTATATCATGTTTTCCATCATCATGTCATATGGTAGGTACTTCCTAAAATCGGTTTACAATTCACAGAGATAATAGGTATACACAAAAAATACTGAAATTAAATCGTTTCTTTGAGAGCTTCGAAATCATCATTTGATATCATTTTTCGCAGTTCTGCACAGTAGATGCCTACCGTTATTGCTTGACCGGATCTGGGGAAACTGTAGTGAGTTTTTCCATATGATATATATGTTATCCGATATGACCACCTTGATCTTAACCTTTCCATGGGTAATCTTTGCTTTTGCTTTGCTATTGCGTTGTTCGCCTACCGTATGCCGTTAAGTCCTTGGTAGTTTGGTATAGATCGGCTTCCACTATCACTTTCAATTCACTGTTATTTACCTACAAGCTAGCTTTCAACGAGGTTTATTCCTCAAGTTGAAGTTCCACGTCGGAACTCGTATTCAAAAATTACTCTTATTTTCTATGTATCCATCTTTACCTTTGACGAGCTTACTTATAAACTTCTCTCAATTTCTGTCAAAAGATAATCACTGTTTAAAATAGTGCCATCCCTTTTTGTATGTTAATATAGTGACTAATAGTGACAGGGCGAATAAGCTCAGTTTGGGCAATGTTCAAGTTGAGAGTTGTCTGTAAGGAAGGCTAACATGTAAAAACAAGTAAAAGCCAAACAATTAGATGTCATATTTTTATTTAAATTTAGAATATTAAAGTTATAGTGTGTAAAATGTTCATCCTAAAATTCCACACCATGAAAGCTTAATTTTATTTAAAATATCAGTAGATAAGAATTGCAATTTCATATGTAAACCCCTATTACTCGTATGTACATAAAATAATATATTATTAGCCTGGGATATCGAATAGCCAATACAACACCTACGCTAATTGAAATCTACCATATATTTGTCAAATACCACTCACTCATTCAACACGAAATCTCAGAAACCACCGAAGGGATTGGAATGAAATTTGGTAAGCTTCCCTTACCAAATTTCATTTGATAAGCTTCCCTTACCAAATCTCATTGACCGTAGGTGCTTGTTAAGAAAGGTTTTCAAAAAATTCACTCGCGATCATGGTCAAACCGCGAAAACCGCGATTATGCTTTGTAATTTTTCCGAAACATTCATTCGTTCAATTATTATCTTGCTACGTTTTATCTATCACGCGGACAAAGCCGCGGGAAAAAGCTAGTACATGATATTTTTGTTATTGATGCGTTCCGTAGGGTATTTTAAAAGCACATGGTCTAATCAACTGACAAGTTCCTATTAAACTTTTGCCTGTTGCAATACGTTAACTGCTTGTCGTGACTGCTTGAAGAATTTCACAGAGTATCTGCCAAACCCATGGTTTGTTCAACTAACAAGTATATAAAAAGTAATTACCTGAGATCCCCATAACAATACTTTAATTAAATCCTTAAATCATTTATTAACCTTCACTAAAACCACACTAGAAATTAAATTAGCTAGCATTCCGAACGTTCTTCCATCTAGTAGTTTACCATCAATAGTGCTTAACAAATATTCTTCCAGCAAGTGTGTATTGTTATTGATTTGCAGCAAGGGCCACAGCACGAGTCACCACAACATGAGCTTCCACAGCAATTGCGATAGAACCTGTTCATTTTGATCACGAGTTGTATTCACGTATTATTTTGTCGATGGAGGCACCGACACTTTCGATTCATCTTGAGAATCCTCATGAGGGTGAGTTTGACCCACGGTCCGCTCGTTGCCGTGAAGTGAGTAAAACTCGTGTTTATCAAAATCTTTAGTACAAGACACGAATGTTTTAAAAGATGAGCTCTTATTGAATAGTTCTGTAGATTCGCTTCAAAGTCCATTGTCAAATCAGTTGACCACTGAAATACACCCAAATAGGTATTTCCTTACTATATTTTCCGAATGAATTACTAATTTGCTAATAAAATGCTAATACTAACTAATAACGAACTTTCTTTTTGTCTATTAAAAAAAAAGATACAGTCTAACTGAGAACCACAAATTATTATTATTTATTATATAAAAACTATTTCACTTTTAAAGTTTCGTGATTGCATTGTACATTTTGAGAAATATGTGTCGGCGGTCGATTCATTTATAGAATCTTCATCAGAGTGAGTTTGATCCTCGGTTTGCTAACTCCCGTTCGTGCTCGCGATTCGCACAATGAAAACAGTGTCGGTGCCTTCATCGACAAAATAATACGTGAGTAAAAATCCTTGCTTTTCAAAATGTACTGTTAAGAAGAAAATAGTAAGCTTTTAGTGGACTTTTCTAGTTTTAGGTTTCAAAAAAAAACCTAACTAACAAAAAGTCAACTAAACAATAGATAAAGAAACCTGTTATTTATACCTTTAGATAAGTTTCTAGAAAACTTCAATACCAAGCTAATGCGGATTCTAAAAAAGGATCAATAGAAACCTTCTACCAATTACAAAAGAAAGAAAACCTGAAACGGGCCAATAAATCCGGTAATGAATCAAGGTATCAAAAGGCCTAGTTACAGTCGCACATCCAGTTACGCAGCACTGTAATAGGCAGCCTCCTTAAGTCGGGCGTAACTCGTGAGGGCTGTCGGCCTGCCATTGTGCTCCCGTATTAACGACTAACGCACAAAAGACGCCCGCTCGTATATCAAACTAACGTCACTCGAATGTCTTCCTTCCTCCACCGGCCCGCAAGAAACGGCCCACCGTTTTTTTATTGAGCATTTAGTACACTGGAATTATGGCACGTAAAATTCATGCGCAAATCGAGCTTATTTGTAAGCAACAATTTTTTATGCACAATAGAATACCCTTTTATATCTATATTTTATAACAAAATATTTTTACTATAGTTTTATTGTTATGCATGAGAGATGAGTTTTGGGGCGATGTTTTGATGGAGATTAAATATGCAAATAAAGTAACGTTGCAGGTCGTTGATCAAACAACCATGGTTCAATATACATTTCTCAAAACTTGTTTGAACAATATTGCACTATACCTAGATAATTTTGTTTTGCTACATAATTATTAATCTTATGCCCGATACAGACTAAACAAATAACGCAAGGGTTACGTGAGGCAATCGCCATATTGTGTAGTAGTGATAGATAATTGATTCAGGCGTGACTTTGCGGAAATCCATTACAAAACATTAAACAGATGGACAAATATTTAGAATAGATTGGCGGAATTGTACTAATATTTGTCCATCTATTTAATGTTGTGTAGTAGTGATTTTGATGATTGAAAACTATAGTAAAAAATCCTCGATGGCACGTAGATGCGATGAGTCTCGTAATGGCAACGCAGATCCTCCTAATTTACACCTGAGATTACATAACTCTATGTATCTTTTAATTTTCCCCGGCGACCAATCTTTAAAATATTTAACACACCTCACTTGAGAACGGTTTTTAATATCTCCAATGCTTGATTGCTGGAAGAGAACTCTTTTTAGGGTTAAGCTCGCCTGTGTACATGTCATTATTGATTAAGTTTAGATTATGTTTTTTGTGTACAATAAAGAATAAGGAATAAAGAACGAATATGGACCTACAAGTACCTTCCACGCAAATATGTAATGAATTCAATGGCATTAATACAAGAAACCTTGATTTAGATGTTTTCGGCGAGACTCTGCGTACCTTTAAAAATAATATATTGAGTCACCTTGGCTTAACCACAATTTCCATACAATGCTTAAGTATGTAGCTTAAATATTTTTATTTTTAATCCTTAGGTTTAGTATCTGTTTATCATAGAGTCCATTATGGTGAATGTTGGCACACCGTAATTGTCATGCATATCAGAAGATTCAGAAGTGTATCATTTTTTCACTAATAATTTTGTATAACGTGTATGTGCTTAGATAAGGAAAATAAATAAACATAACTATGATTTAAAAACTAAAAAGAAAACCGCCTTCTTTGAATGACATTTGAAAGTACAACCGAACTGAGAACCTCCTCCTGTTTTTGAAGTCGGTTAGGTAAGTGTTATAAATCCTTACTAATATTATAAATGCGAAAGTAACTCTGTCTGTCCGTCTGTCTCGTTTTCACGCCAAAACTACTGAACCGATTTAAATGAAATTGGTACACAGATAGTCTAAAGCCTGAGAAAGGACGTATGCTATTTTTTTATTGGAAAAAAGTGTTGTAAAGGGTTGAAAAGGGGGATGAAAGGTTGTATGAAAGTATTGTCATTTTCAAAACTAGAAGCATAAAATGTTAGGCTGTTGATCCTTACTAATATCCTTACTAATATTATAAATGCGAAAGTAACTCTGTCTGTCTGTCTGCTACGTTTTCACGTCTAAACCGCTGAACCGATTTTGATGAATTTTGGTATAGAGATACATGTGACCTTGGAGAAGGACATAGGTAACTTTTTATGTAGGTAGCATGTGTGCAAAGCCGCGGGCAGCAGCTAGTCGTTTAATATATGACGGAGTTATGAGATAACAAACATTAAAAAATATTTTTTTTAAATAAAAAAACAACTGATTTGAGAACCTTCTCCTTATTTGGAAGTCGGTAAATAATGTTTACCCCAAGTACCCAAATATTAACGACTTCTGTGGCTCAGTGGGCTTAGGTTCAGCTGAGACGCAAAAGGTTGCGGGTTTGATTCCCGCCTCGGGACAAATGTTTGTATGATCTGCAAGTATTTGTCTCGGGTCTGGGTGTTTCTATGTAAAATATGTATGTATTTTAAAAACATATATATAGGTAGTATATCAGTCATGTGGTACCCATAACACAAGCTCTGCTTACTTTGAAGCCAGATGATGCTGTGTGAAATGTCCGGTATTATTATTATTATGTATGACCAAGTCTAACTAGGTTTAAACGTGTTCTACGTTTAAACCTAGTTAGACTAGGTCATCAAGTCAAATAAAAGCTCGATCCCAATTTCTACCAAAAACTGTTTATTAAGTATTTGTTTATAGAATCAATAACAACATAGAAAATTAAACAACGATTTAGAAGATTTATTAACCAATAAATCATTTTCTGTCTGTAAGTAAAACAATTTCGTCAGAGCGGCGCAATTGTTATCCGCTGACTGTGAAAATATTTATTTTCCTTCGAGCAAAGGAAGTTCCTCTAACTTCGCTAATGACTTCTTTCTGAGTGGAAACTTTTCCGAGGCGTTGCTTGAAAGGTTTTTACTATCTGTTTAAACAATACAATTTCCTTTACTGTCGCCAAATTTTCCGCTGGTAATTATCAGCGCAGGAGACGCGACAATTGCAAAGTAATCTGTCGGTAACTGTATGGTGTAGATATTAATCAAGTCGAAAGCACCACTTTTCTTAGGTTCCAAATTGATAAGGGGCTTCAATGGGCAAGGCATACACATGTTATGTGGAAAAATTGGAAGTGCGTGCTACACGCTGAGCCGTGTGACGCGGGTCGTGTCTCCCGACGTGGTGCGCGCGTCCTATTTTGCCACTGTGCACTCTCTGCTCCAGTATGACGCCGAGCTATACAAATACAGCTATACACAATCGATATATATAAGGACAGTAACATTACATTTACCTTAGCATTAAGCAAATGTTATTTATCGTTAAAAGCTAAACCTGTGAATTTTAAATTAATTTTTTTTACTTTTTCAAATATTAGGATCCTAAGCTAATAAATTTCTCATTTTTACATATTAATTTATTTTATTATTATGTATTAGTACCGTCTTAATTACTTTTTATGCGTGTTTACTTTTGGAGTTGGTTACTTTTAATGATATTATGAATAAATAACTATTATAACAATTATTGTTATTTATAAGCAGTTGCTAAATCAAATGATGGGCTATAACGGGACATTTATATTGTGAATACTGAAGCAGTGTTTAAGTTTCTCTTAGCTAAACAAAATGAACGAGTATTAAGTTTAAGTTTCGTAGAATATTGGGTATTATTCGAATTATGACCTTCAAAGGTATTTCATGAAAAATCATGATCAGGTCATCGTTGCCTTCGTTCGTCTGTTGAAGATGATTTAGGTGGCGTCAGTAAAGTTACAGAGCAGTTAATTGTAAATGAAAACTTTCGTTCATGGATCCACTCCAGCAAGCTAAGGTGGTAAAGTTTCCTCTCCACTGACGTCACTCTGCCTGGGATTCTGTTTGACAGCGCAGGCCTTCCCATGTACCCCCACTAACCTCTCGACCTTGCCGACAGGACCCGCGGAAAGACGAATCAGTACATGCGGTGTCGGTTCGGTTGCAGGTGCATAACGGCTGGCACCGAGCCGGGCTTGTTTGAAGTTTTCCTTCTCTATCTTCTTCTCTTCTGTTAGTCAGCAGGGAGACTAACCCCCAATAATTTAAAGACTATCGCAGTCGTCTCCATCATAAGTCTCCAAGCAGCACTCATCGGGGATCACTTCCACGTAGAAATCCTCACTCGAAGTTTTATTAGTTCAGCGAAAATCACCAACCCGATTTTACAGTCATATGCGGGTGCTGCGCCATTTTTAATGATCCTCAGCTGATCGTTATGGAGTACAAAATTCAAAATTCAAAATTCAAAATACCTTTATTCATTACAATCACAAGGACCACTTTGAATCGTCTTCTTACATGCTAGTGAATCTAGGTGCCGGTTCCTCCTAACCCCAGTTCAAGAAGAATCCGGCAAGAAACTTGTCTGGTTTTAACACTTTTTTTTTTGATCCTTGACAATTTTGTTACGGATGCCGAGTCGAGTTGGAGCAGATTCATCCCAAGCTTTTTTATCTTCTAAATAATCAGATGTTTTATAATATGCTTTAATAGACAGTTTATGTTTAATAACGTTTTTAAATTTGCCAATCGACAAATCTAACACGTCGCTTGGGACCTTGTTATAGAAGCGTACACATTGCCCTATAAAAGACTTATTAACTTTAGCGAGCCTAACAGTGGGAACAGCGAGTTTATCTTTATTTCTAGTGTTAATACTATGATTATCGCAATTTTTTTGAATAAATGAACATTTTTGCGCACATACATTAAATTTTCGTATATATACTGACAAGGCACTGTCATAATATTAATTTCTTTAAATTTATTTTTAAGTGATTCTCTGGGGCCCATGTTATAAATTGCACGAACAGCCCTCTTCTGCAACACAAATATGGTGTTAATATCAGCAGCACTCCCCCACAACAGAATGCCATAAGACATAATGCTATGAAAGTAGCTGAAGTAAACGAGCCTAGCGGTATCTACGTCGGTAAAATGACGGATCTTTTTGACAGCGTATGCGGCAGAGCTGAGTCTCTTCGACAATTTATCTATGTGCGGGCCCCATTGCAGCTTATTACAGCGGATGGTAAAAGTAAAAAACTTATAAAATAAATATATTTTTTGTTAAAATCATCTGAAGGGATGACATGATAAGGTACCTAGTAGATTAATTAACGTACTAGGTAAGGTACCTATCATGATGTTTCAGTAAATTCATTATTTCTAGTAAGGACATGCATAGGATTAGCATGGCTATTCAACGAGGTAACGATGCCAGCCTTTTGGGAACTATACCTCCGATCAATGATCAGAAGTCTGTTTTTTCTATTTACGGCTAGTAGAAAATAGAGCGAGCTCAGATCTCAATTTGGCTTTGTATGTTTGTAAATTTGTTTCATCGATTATAACTTTTAAACCGTTGATCCGATCTGCATGAAATTTGGTAGATCGACAGATTAGAATTGAGAGCTAGTACTTATAACAGGTTGTTATATACTATTCTTATAACTTATCATGGGACTGTTACAAAATGGGGTACCTGCATCGAGATAATAATATTAATAATTTCGTCAAGGAGTACGGTAGACTCGATCGAAACCTTATCTGAATAATAGAACATAAAAAAAAAGATTTAGAGTCGACAACATATATCCGCAAAATTATCATTGTCGAGTATTTTGTTAAATTCTAATCGCAAACCAAATTGCAGTCGCATTGGCCATTCTAGCGAAACGTCACTGATACCGGATGACATTCATACTAGCGCACGTACGCCTCGCCACTCAATACATCGCGCCATTCATTTTAAAACTTTTTTATTGGATATATCCTGTGTTATGTTATAACCTGTTTTTATTAAAACCTGAGATAGGCCGATTCCCATCGTAACTATAGAAAAAAAAATACTGGCCATAACCTTAAAACTTAAACTTGAAGTTCTTTTCGTAATTCGTCCTAATCCATACTAATATTATAAATGCGAACCTGTCTCTGTTTGTCTGTTTGTTACGTTTTCACGGCTAAACGGCTGAACGGATCTTGATGAAATTTGGTAAAAAGATGTATTGCATTAGGGGAAGAACATGAAACTACTTTTTGTCACAAAAAACAACCCTTGATGGGGGTAAAATAGGGGATGAAACTTCGTTTGGGCAACTCATATTTCCTTAAGTTATGGATCTGAAAACTCATAGGCTTTTGGTAAGATATAAAGAAATGTACATTCATTGTTTCAACGTTTTTGCAAAATCATTCCCGAAGTGGGTAAAATATTGGATTAAACTTACAAAAATAAAAATGAAGGTTCTAAGCATACGCGTACGAAGTCGCGGGTAACAGCTAGTAATATATAATTTGTGTTGGAAGTTTGGTGTCATTTGAAAGTGCTTTGTGGTACACTCCAAAGCCATTTTTATTTTATATTCCAAGATGTATATGTGTTTGGATACAACGTAAAAATTAAACCATTTTAACATAAGATCCCATTCGCTTGAGTTTCGTTGACTAATACAAATAGGCCTATTAAGCTGAAACTTGACATACCAGTAAAGAATTACAGTGTTATGTTAAGGCGACAACTAGTTAATCTGATGATGGAGTCAGATGTTTCAGACATGAAACTTCTTATAGATTATGTAAAATACCTGTATTTGGGCTCATTTGATTCAGCTCGCGGTTAAAACCTATATTAATTAAACTACTTCTTACATTATGTAAGTACCTCAGACATTTATAAGAATAAAGTGTGTTTATTTAACTACAATAAAATAACTTAAAAGTGATAAGTTAAATGGCAGCCACTCGGCCACCACTCAGCATGTGCTCAGGCAGTGTGAAGTGAATTTAAACCTATCTACTTACTTATCGATCAATACGATACGGACATCGCAAGGCGAACTACAATTAAATGTGTTTTGAAATAACTTTAGCAATGTAGCATCATTAACAAAGACGAAATGGTATATGGTATTTATGTTTTCTTTTCAAAGTAATTTAGAAATTCTGAAAAGACTTCAACTTTTTATTGAATGTACCATTATCAACAATATATTGGTGCTCAAACACTTCCTAGCTTATATTGAGAGTTTATTGTAGGAAGACGCGGCCCGTATATCACGTAGAGTTCAACCATTGTGAGCGAGGATTATCGAAGGCACAAAGGGACACAAAAGGCAGTATATCAAAGCGTTCTGACTGATCTACGTCACAAGTTCACGTGGTGAGCTTCTAAACTTAGCCGAGCCTGTATCACTTGAAATTTATTTTTAACTAGCTGACCCGGCAAACTTCGTACCGCCTCAGAATCAATAAATAAAAAAGCTGAATGATAATTGCAAAATGTTTCAACTTTAGAAACCTTCCCTGGACTTCCACATATAATTCTAAACCAAAATTAGCCAAATCAGTCCAGCCGTTTTCGAGTTTTAGCGAGACTAACGAACAGCAATTGATTATTATTATATAGATAGATGTAATATGATGCTTATTTTGCAGGTTTTAGATCACGGCTGACAATATCAACCCTTAAACAAGTGCTAAAAAACCCCTGACACCAAAAATATAGCTATCCATAACCTTCTTATTTTTCTTATGACACATGTTATTTTTCTTTATTGTGACACGATAACGATATGCAATAACTATTGTGGTTAAAGGATTATAGTGCGCTGAAACATCATGAACCATTCATAGATCTGTTTGTATGTATAATATTCATTTTTAGTAGGTATATATATATATATATATATATTATTTTATAAATAAATATATATACATATATTTTTTTATATATTTACTATGTAATATCTGTATTTGTGTATATCGTCTACGTAAATATATAAAAGTATCAATAATGCTGTGTTAGTTTATTGCGTTTATTCAATACAAAAATATTTAAATTATAATTTAGTTCATAATTTAGTGCACCCTGACCAATCTTCCATTCAAGTTAGTCTCCTCTCCATCCAAAGGTTGCCTGGAAGAAATCGCTCCATTAGCGTTAAGATCGCCCATTTTACATATGATTTAGGTGTTCTTAGTTGTCAAATTGTTTATTAGAAGGCTCTTTACGTACACATCGCACATTTTTTAGGTTCTATGAGATGCCGGTTTCCTCACGATTTATTTCTTCTCCATTTGAGAGTAGTGGTATACCCATGACCTTAGGATCGGAAGGCAGGCCTACTACTAAAACTAAAACGAGTGTTCATTGGTACCACTCCAGTGAGACCAAGCACGATACCTGTCAGTTGGTAAGGAGTTAGGTATACTGCAGATTCCAGATGATGCTGCATCATCAGGTCTATTGATGATTGTATTGTATAAATATATTTTTGACTTAAACTTTTGACTTTTGGTCGCAGTCTGTATGATAGCAAGTCAAAAGAGTGTATCCACAAGATTATTTTTGGCCGTTTTGCCGAGTAAACATTATTTCGGGTTTTATTTGTAATGTTGGTGATTTTATTTAAATAAAGCTAGAGTTATTGACTCGGGTGTGAATAATTGGAATGAAAGTTTTGTGTTTCTTTATGATTCGAGCAAAAATAAACTGTATAATTATTTTACAAAGAGACACCAATTTTTATAAAATAACAATTGTCGAGCGACAACATACGACTTTGACTATAAACAATCTAAATACTTGACATTGGCAAAATTGACATGATATGACATTAACGAAGAAAAAGAAAAGAAAGAGTTTATTCTTCGTGTGACATTTTATAAAGTAGCATATACATTATACTCTTTCAAATTAATCCGCTTTCACTCGTGTTATTTCATATTTTATTGGATAATCTTAGCGAAATTTTAATCAATACATTGTGACTTCTTAACTCAAGTGTAGACCATTTAACTATACTTGTATTATATTGCAAATTTATTTGTACGGCGAATATCCTAGAAGATTCTAAACGGCCGTTTCGCTATGATGTTTAGAATAGACAGATAACAAAACAATCATTGACATTGGTAAAATTGTCAACAAGGCAGATGCCATTATAGGAATAAAAGAGATTATTCTTAGTCGTCACTTGCGAAGCAAACATTGCGCTATTGTATTATCTATTTTTCTCGAGGTACTTCCGGTTTTATTGGTAATTTTGCTTTTCTTTAAATAGAGCTAGAGTTATTGACTCGGGTGTGAATAATTGGTATAAAAGCTTTGTGTTTCTTGCATAATCATATCGTGATTCGAGCATAAATAATCCGTAGTAATTTTATATAAAAGGCACCATCTTTATATATATGTATAAATTATCTGTGCGTGTGTTTGTAATTAAACTCCTCTTAAACGGCTGGACCGATTTTGATGAATTTTTTTGTGTGTGTTCAAGTAGATCCGAGAATAGTTTAGATTTATAATCAGATAGATTATTTTTTTCTCTTATTCTTTTTAATGTGATTAGAAACCTCTAAAATTATTAGTGTTTCTCTACTATATTATGCATGTATTATACATATAAACCTTCCTCTTGAATCACTCTATCTATTTAAAAAACCGCATCAAAATCCGTTGCGTAGTTTTAAAGATCTAAGCATACATAGGGACAGACAGACAGTGGGGGCGGCTTTGTTTTATACTATGTAGTGATAACAAATGACGAACGACAAGATACGACTTTGTGACATACTATAAACAATATAAACACTGGCCAAATGGACATTATTATGACACATGCCTTCACCGAAGAAGGAGAAGAAGAAAAAGAGAAAAAGGATTAGTTTTTAAGTTAGTTAATTTAGGAATTTGGGAAAATGTACATCAATGTGACACATGCAATTAACGAAGAAGTGTATCCACATGCGTCCACATGCTTATACAAGGCCACTGACTCTAATACTTTGAGTACTAATACCTTCTCTGTGACTCGGCCTATTACCGGCCCGTATCGCGGCGATATCAAAACTATATTTTACAAAAGTTTCAAACAACTCCAAACTGTAATGATAATGGGCGTAACTTTGCCTTATCTTTTTTCAGTGCCAATTTGTTTGAGCGCTTAATTCCACTGCTCTAAAGAATTTACGGTTTAAATCGAAAGAAACATAAAAGTGCTAGTGTTTGAAGGCTCTAGTCTTTGAGTTTTTCAGTTTTTAATTAACTAAACAATTAATTATATAATAAAAGTTTGGTTCGATTCATTTCCAAAAATTAATGAAATTCCTAACAATTTGTAGATAAAAACGAACAAACTCGATTTATAAGTTTGTGCTCATGATTGAAACTAATTAAATAAGAAAACTTAGATGAAAGATCAAACCAACTAAGAAACCTAATTTTCCACACGAACTAAAGCGACTAATTATTTTAACAAATTATCATCATAGTTTGCTCCTATTCTGACGCTCCAATTAAAAGATAATTGAATATCTTAATTCGGAATAGGGATGCTGCGTTCGTCGCGTCGACTCAGCTCATTAACTTCTTCAGAAACGCTAATTAAGCACTCTTTGAAGTATTCACCGGGTGATTTCATCGCCTCCGCCACCGAACAGTCTGCATCTCAATTATGCAATACAATTTTAATTTACTATCAAACTTGCAAGCCAATTAAAAGCGTCTGAAACCCCAGTTAGGCTGTAAAACGCCTTTGTAATTATGTGTTTATTTTTATTTAACAAAATTTCAAAATACATTTTTCAATAACACACTAACATGTTTCCGAAAATGCTATAACACTATTCTTAGTGTAGTACGTCGTAGTTTACACAGTTAGAAATCAATACCCTACCAAACAACCCTTTACCGAACTACAGTCTGTGTACTACAAGTACATACTTATTAAAGTATCTCTTAATAACGTTGTTGCGCGGAATTTCATCAGAATACCTTTGAAGCTGCTCAAAGGCGGTGGCAAAATGGTAATCAAAGTATGTCACATAAATTAATAAATACCAGGGATTGGTTGATCAATCGTCCATTTCATTGAGTGGATGTGAATCTCACGTAGGAAGGTATCTATTTTATTCGTAGTATTGTAATAAATAGTGGTCACTGACTGGTCGAAATTCGATCATAATTAATGTATATTTTATGTATAATTTTAAAAAAATATTGGCATTCTGCACTCCTTCTCTATATAAACTATAAGTATGTGAAATTACATACTCCTCCGTCCACGCAATTTTCGTAAAAAGGGGTCAAAGTTTTTGCTTCACGTATTAATATATAGAAGATGTAGTGCTAGAAAAGTCAGGGCATTACAATGACCTGTGATGGCTGTTAGCAGCTAAGAGTTGAAGAGTCGTAGGTAAGTAGCTATCTGTTTTATATCTGGCTTTAAAATGTAGTGGCACAAAAGTAATCTCAGAGCATTGAATTTTTGTTACAAAGAAAATTTACTATCGAGAAAAATAGTCGTACAACTATTGTTGAAAGTAACTGCATATCTATTAGTTGTCGAGTGACCATTTGTCGAAGAGAAAAGGCGACATTTATTTTTAACAAAAAAAGAAGGAGGTTCTCAATTCGTCAGAATCTTTTTTTTTATGTATGTTCACATAAAAAAAAAGATTCCGCCTGAACCAATTTGGAAAATTATTTTTTGGTTCAAAGGTCCCATTTAAATTCAATCGAAATCGGTCAAGCGGTTTTAAAAAAATCAAAAAAAATGTATATATTTATGATATTTTTTATACACCTACATGAAATCGGTTTTCTTTTTAGTTTTAAAAACGTAATTTTTTAATCTCGATTTGATTCGCTTTCTATAATGCTCAGTTGTTAGTTTCTCAAAATATGAAATGCTCTAGAAAATTTGCACAAATAAGGGCAGCCATTTTATTATAAATCAAAATGCGCAAAGACCTTGCGTAGTCATGAAGAATTGTTTCCGCCTTTTATCTAATTTGCTCGGGCTCAAGGTAAACCTTACGCGGAACATAAAGAGTTAATTTAGTCATGAATATCTAATACCTACAGAAACACTGAAATATTTGCTTATATTAAGTGAAAATGGAGAAATAACCGCTGTAATAATCACTTTTGGGTATATGTTACCCAAATGCGGACATTTTAGCCTTTATTTAAATCAAGCTTCTGCCCGTGGCTTCAAAGCTGTAGTACCTACAAACTAAAAAGAAAACCGACTTCATTTATATAAAAATACAAAATTTCGAATGTCATATTTTTTCAGCTATTTAGATTTGAAAACCAAACTACTGAACCGATTTTGATGAAATTTCTATGGGACCAGGTATATCCTTAAACACACATAAAAAACATATTCAAATCAGCCGATTTGAGAACATTTTTCTTTTTTTGAATTTGGTTAATAATAAGCCCACATGCTATTCCAGGTCACAGACTACATCAATACCAAGTTTCATCCAAATCTAATAAATAATGCCTGATTGAGTAACGAACAAACACCCAGACTAATATTATAAATTCGAAGGTGTCTCTGTGTGTCTGTTTGATACCTTTTCACGGCTAAAGGAACCATGACATGGCGTAGAAGTAAAACTTCGAAGAACCAAGTGCAAGAAACAAGCCTCTGAGACGCACTTTGATTCCATCACTATACTGGTTTTGAAATAACCAGTGACACTATAAGAAGAACAAGTATAAACATAAACATACGAACCTCTATACTAACTTTCGCATTCATAATATTAGTATAATTTGGGATACCAAGAAATAAAGAAAGAAAAACATTTATTCAGCACACACAAAACATAAGAGATCACATGAGCGGAAAACAGACTAAAATTAGGCCCCAAGGGGCAATTAATAAAAACACATACACAACAACAAACAAAAAAACAACTATACGTAAAAATTAGCACTTCCCGCGAACCAATCAACATTTTAGTGTGGCCAAAAAAGGTTCAATCTCAGCATGTGCTACTTTGAACCGGATCTGATTTATCGGAGTGACCTCACGAGGCGAAACAAAACGAAAAAATAAAAAAAATCTAACAGTGCACCTAAACATATTTACAGACATAATTACAAAAATGTACAGCATAAAATACATTACTATGAGTATAACTACTACTAAAGTACTATGAGTATGAGAATATTTTATAAACAGATTTCTCTACAAGCTTTTATGCATCACTAAAACTGGTCTCTTGAAAGAGTTTTTTGCGAAGCGGTTACGAAGCGAAGCTAGTCATTATAAAACTCTCAAAATAATTGAGTTGGATGGAATGGCAATCAACATTTTAGAGCTACTTAAATCTCTTTAAATATTACGAATTTTAGTTTACCTATTTTTCCAGCGTTCATTTTTTTTAACTCGAAATTTAATTTATCATTAGTTGTGTCCGTTATTGGTTCATTCTTGGTCAGGGTGACTAAGCTAATATATTTTAATGTCTCAATAAAGGCACTCGCATTCGATCCACTTACTAAGGCAACCAACGTACCACTAGTGGTCATTCTGTATTTAAGCCGGACTAGCTTAAATTTAGATAAATTTATTGACTCATTAAAGAACAGGGTTCACTTATAATGAGCTTAAAAAGTAGGTTTATCGCTAACAATTAGGAAGGTTTATCGATAACAAATATTTAAGTAGGTTTCATTCTAGAGATCTAGCGGATACATTAAAATATCTTAACATTTACATATTTTTATTGTTTATTTTTAAATATACTCACGTAGTGATTTAGAGGTTTTATATCATCAGGTAAATTATTAAACAGTTGTGCACCCTCATACATTATATTTATTATATTAATATACATTATATAGCTTAAACATTTAACTACAAACGATGTTATTTTGCTGATACTAATCTCCATATTTAAGTAACATTTTAAATAAATAAGGTCAATAAAATGTTGCTTGATAATTCACACAGCATCTAGCCCGAAACTAAGTATATCTTGTACTATGAAATCCGATAATTGATAAAATATTTATAAACAAATTTAGGATACCTTACAAACCAGTTACAGAACAAACATCTATGTTCATCGCACAAATGTTTGACCTAGGTGGAGTTGAACCCAAAACAGTGTAGAAGGTTTACTACCAGTTGAGCTGTCACTCAAAATAACAGTTTTAAAACATAAAATTGACGTTTTGTTCTTTTATTAAATAGATTTACCCAGGATTACAGAATTGCCACAACTGTCGACGCGTCGTAAACAATTACGAAGCGATCACTCTTGAGAATTGATCTGGGGATCTAGACAAATGACTCACGTCTAGTTTTACTTCACGCTGGCGCTTTGCGGAAGATCAAATTGTATGGAAATGACAGCAGCGCAGTCACGCTTCAGTCACGTGACTTGTCACAAACAAATGCCAATATGTCAATATTTGATGCTTTCGAACGCATGAACGCCAATAGAAAGTGGAACTTGTCTAGGCCTTCTGGCACCGCTACCATCAGTAGAACTTAATGAACACGCACAACGTATCAGTGACAACGTAATTAAACTAGTGCCGTAATGAGCGTGGAATTGAAAGCCAACTTAATCGCGGCTTTACAGACCGTATTAGGGCTGGGACATGAGGATATAAAATAACAAGTTGCCCGCGGCTTCGTACTTATCATACCTACATAAAAAATAGTGACGGAACGGAAAAGGGACGAAAGTGTGTAACAGGATGCCGGGGAAGCGCGGAATTCTGAATTAAATTCTGGAATTATCACATTGGAATAAGGTTTATTAGAACAGTATAACGCAAATTACGTTTTTGACTAACATACAGGTTAAAATATGCTCCCCGTGTAGCTGTACACTACAAGGAAGAGAATCGCAAGCAAAAAATACCTGAATATAATTCACTAGTTGGAACGCCCGTGACTTCGCCCGCACTTTGTGCTGTCGGTATTTAACTATAATAGTTAGATTATAGCCTCGCAGACTTTTTTGTGGGTAAAAATGATTACTATAAACATGTTTTATATTATTTTATGTATCATCAATAGCTTTTGCAAGAAACCCCAAATAATAACTTATAAATGGATATGTTTGATACCTTGGGATACATTATAGCCATTTTCGTAAAGATCTCTACTTTTTTTTTAATATACAACTCTTCCTATTCGCTGATAATATAGCTTATAGGTGAAAGAGTTTTAAAAGTAGGTTTATCCATTACAAGCAAACATACAAAAACGATTTTTTCTTTATATTATTAACTAATATTGCTTAGATATATTTTACCATCCTTAATACTGGAGTCTTCAAAAATCATGTAATCTATCAGAACCGTAGTACTCGTAGCTACAGGTCGTATAAAAGTACGAAATGAAAGTTCCTTTACGAAGTGTTGACCTCAGCTCCAGTGACCTGTAACGATTTCGCGTTGAGCTGAACACGCCTACTCTAAGAGCCATCGAGTTTTATTGAGATTTCGTTGATAATAATATCAACATTTTGTACCTCACTTGAGCTTTTTGTAATTTTCGTAGCAAATTCGTAGCAGTGCTACGACGTAGAGTTTACGCAGCACAAAATATCATATTAAGTTATTGAATTTATAACAGTAAAAATATACCTGGCTGAGCCCTTAGAATGCGAGTATTATCAACACATGTCTATACAACAATATTTTTGGTATATACCAGTTTATGGAAACTGGTATATAGCAAAAATATTGTTGTCTTATCGATAACGCCGTGGACGCCGAACTCCCAACACTAGGGCTTCAGCCAGCCCTTTGCTTGCTGCGTCAAAGAGGCCACTAGTGATATATTATTTTTATTTCAGCGTTTTATATTGTTTATTTACGAAAGCAGGTATTTTTCAATATTATACCCACATCCATTAACAGGACAATCCATCAAATATACAACTTAATTGAAAAGAAAAATACTATTTGGACAACCAAAGTTCTCTAGTCTATATAAGATCTTGAACTTTGTGGCAAAATATGCTGGTTCGAATCACGAAACAGGATACTAATTTATATATTTATCATGCCTAAGCGTACTAGTTTATTTATATGTATGTAATTCCACTTCAGTATTATGGTATTATATAATCAGGAGCATGATAATGATACATTATTCCGGATCTACCCTAATATTCTGGTACAACTTAGAACAATAAATCGATACGCTGTTCGATTCTACAGCAGTTACAAATCGTACGCAGAATAGGGGCCAAGCAGGTGACGTTAACAAAGCGCAGTGACCTCCGCGCGCCGGCCACAACGTTTTTCAACCGTCGCGTCGCTGGACGGTCGCTTGGTGTGTTCCTATATCTACTTAAACTGAGAGGTTAGGCATAATTTATGGAGTAATTTAAAATGAAATATAAACTGTTTTATTACACTGACTAGCTGCACCACAATCAATGCATAGCCTACCCTTAAACGTAGCGCAAACTGCGGATTGTATTTCACAGTGAATATTTTTGCGATAAAATTAACTCGATTGGCGAATTCTTGGTAGAACGCACTAGCAATTTTATCCACCTAAGTATTGTTTTGTGCCGCAACCGCCACCGCTGTTTTATCCGCCAAACGTGTTTTTTCCGCGCCTCATTTATTATGTATATATATATATATTGCAAATACGCCCCGCGGTATCTCATCTCCCGCGGTATGGTCACTGCGGATTAATCCGCGCGGATAGTGCGCTAGGCCTTAGACTACAAAATCTAAGATTGAGGAAACAAACGCCACGAAGCCGGCTATACTGATATATTTTTTTAAAACGTGTACTATCACCGGAATTTCGCAGCCGAATTCTGGTTGATAAATCTGCTTAACAAATAAAAAACTCCCAATGTTTCACCGATTTACTACGCACAATCAATTCGAGATGCCAAAAGTTCTTTATGTATACAAAATACAAAAGTCAACCAACTTTACCTGCTTTAACAAAGTAAATATATTTTTAAAAACTAAATAAAACTACAATCTCAATTTTATTAAAATATTGCTACTCAGACCGCAACTTTCCAGTTCTGCAATAAAGTTGCCGGGTCGGGTGGCTACCACAATATTTGTTTATAATGTGCGATTTAACCACCGTAAATTAATTACATATTTGCGGTGCCAGTAATTATGCATAGTCCAGAATACTCGGCAGTTGGTGCAACTCAATATGACCCAGTTTTTGCAGTTTTGCACTCGCAAAAACCACCTAACGTATGTTTTAAATATAATTACTGAAAATGTTGACGACCTCTGTGGCGCAGTGGGCTAAGATCCGGCTGAGACGCAGAAGGTTGCGGGTTGATTCCCGCCACGGGACAAATTTTTGTATGATCTGCAAGTATTTGTCTCGGGTCTGGGTAATCTATGTATAATATGTATGTATTTACGAAAAAAACGTATCTAAGTAATATATCAGTCATGTGGTACTCATAACACATTATTATTATTATTATTTTAACAAATTTGCTGATGTCCGTTAATAACACGCTTGCATCATTACTTTATTACTGTAGTAATATAGTGTCATTGTTCATTTGTTGAATGTTATAGATTGCAAGATTAATGAGATACGTTCAAGAGATACAAGAAAGTGTGATTTTCAGGTTTCAAGTGTGTATACTTTTATTTAATCAGAACTTACCCAAAAAATGCTGGAAGTATTTAGGTAGTATTTAGTCCTTATCGAATAAATATATTAATTATGGTATACCGAAATAACTTCTGTCTATAGACAGCACTCAGGAGGTTAAAGTTTATTGAATTAAAGATAATAGTCGGGCAGCTGACTTACAGAAATATAAGATAATAGTCGGGCAGCTGACTTACAGAAATATAAGTTACTGACACTGTAGGTATATGTTCGATTGATCGTAAAGTATTTTTTTCTCAAAAATCATTCTCTTGTTACTATAATTGCATTAATTTGAATAAGTTTAAATGTCTAACAATTAATTTATATAATTGTGGTTTATTAGTACTAGTTGCGCAATTGCTTGCTATTGAGAGCTAGAATTACTCATTGGTTGTTACAACGTGGGTTAGTCAGTCGTCGTTGAGAGAGAGACGAGGTAACAAGCCTTAGAGAGTATAAGTAAAATGTACAAGTTGCTTGAACAGTGCTGTGTTTTTAATATTTCCTGACCTTGCCCTTGCTCTGTCTATAGACAGAAGTAATTCTGACAATTTGAGTAATATCCTTCTTCAATTTCGTAAAGTGTCTTATTGATGACAGTTTTGCCAATGTCACAATGTCAAGTAATAAAATAAAATAATTAATGCCGGACATTTCAGACAGAATCATCTGGCCCCAAAGTAAGCAGAGCTTGTATTATGAGTTCCACATGACTGATATATATTTTTTATTTTTCTTAAATACATACATATTACACATAGAAACACCCACCCTCGAGACAAATGCAGATCACACAGACATTTGTCTTGCGGCGGGAATCTGACCGCTGACCTGATCGGACCTTCTGAGTCTCAGCCGAACCTTAGTTAGTATCTTATTTTATTAGCTTTTAATTAAGACATTACAAAGTTATATAAGTTGTCGTTTGATATCTGTTATTGTATATAAAATAGTAGCTTTTATAAAAACTACTGCCCTGCAAAGAAAATGAGAAGGTACCGAACATATAGTAAGAACCGAAAGAGCCTTTTTGTACTATACAGTACAAAAAGACAATAAAAAAGCACAATAATATATCCCGACTGCAATTGAAGACGAACGAAAGAGTTTCTAACTGCCTCGGCCAGATTTCCATACCAAGTCGACTTCGAGGACGTAATCAGGATTTTTCAGATGGGCAAAGTAAGATGATGTATTCAGGTTTGATAGTATTGGAAAACTAAAATTGTGAAGTCAGTTAACACGGTTCATCATCATCAGCCCGTGTCAGTCCACTGCTGGAAATAGGCCTCTCCCATGGCACGCTACTTAGCTCGATCTTCAGCTCTCCTCCTCCAATTCTTGCCCGCTGTCTTACGAATATCATCGCCCCACCCTAGCTACAGGGCGACCTACACTACGTTTACCGACACGCGGCCTCCACTCAAGAACCAGTCTGCCCCAACGGCCATCGGGTCTTCGGCATATGTGACCAGCCCACTGCCACTTCAGCTTGCTAATTCGCTGAGCCATGTCGCTGACCTTAGTTCTCTAACACCGTTAAGGATTTAGTATTTTTCGAAATGCAAGAGAATATAAATTACGAAATGCAAGTATGCAAGATAATATTGCTTGTTTATAAGAATGATTTTGCAGACATAAACACATAAAAAAAAATTTTGACTAAGTTTTACAATGTACATAATTATATTTATGTAAACAATGTGCATATGTATCACCCCATATTACTTATATCCATCCCAAGGCTGTCTGGCAGAAATCGCTATTTAGCGATAAGACCGCCCATTGTGTTACCGTGTAGCTAAACATTGTTTCTTATAACAGTCCAATGTATGTGTAGTGTGCAATAAAGTATTTTCAATTATATTCTTATATTATATTAATAAAGTGACACCTGTCATCCCTTCAGATGTTTTTTTACAATTACAATTTTTATTTTTATAATTGTTTTACTTTTACTATCCACTGTACTCTATAACGATCAGCTGAGGATGATCAAAAATGGTGAATGAATTAAAGTGTGCCTGGGAGGCTCCTTTCGTGCATTTAGCACATGTCTTCATACATTTTAGATTCTACGATATGCCGGTTTCCTCACTATGTATTCCTTCGAGATTCAACGAGAGTACTAGTATGGCGTACATAATATTTTCAATTAGAAAAATCCATTCAAAAAAAGACTCAATGGAGAGTTGTCATAAAGGTTTGCGCCATTTTCAATAATCTTAATCTATACCTATAAAAGAACTTAACCTGACAGACTGACTAATCCATCATCGTCGAGCCGAAACCGCTGAAGCTAGAAAGCTGAAATTTGGAAGGTAGCTTCCTTTTACAGCAAAACCACCCACTAAGGCGAGATGTTTTGATATTCATTCCCTAAGAGGGTGAAAAGGTGTGAAAACGCATGTATGAAACTTTATAACGCATGGTGCGATTTGCTTGAAACTTGATATGAATAAATAAAATGCAAAATAAATGGACACGTGTTTCAGGATTTTTCAAAATAACCTTAACAAAGGGGTAAAATGGGGTGTCAAATTTGTATGGGATCTTTTAAACGGGTGGTGTGATTTCTTAGAAACTGGGTTTGGATACTTAAAATGCAAAATAAATGGACACGTGTTTCTCGATTTTTCAAAATAACACTCATATAGGAGTAAAATGAGGTGTGAATGTTAGTATGGAAACTTTTTAAAAGCATCCTAGGGAAGGATATAAGCTACAATTATTTCAAAAAAAAGCGGACGCAGGCTCGAACAACAGCTAGTAATATATATCCAGGCTTGAGATCTTTGATCATATATATTATGCACCCTTGCACCCTTATTGAGTTCTGATTACGCCCTCGTCTGTCTTCACTATGTTGGCATGTTGGCATCGCGCCATACAATTACTTTGTCTCGTCACGAACATTTCTACAACTGATGGATCTAAAGTGTCTCTCACCTACATGTGTTTTAAATAGGTTTTAACTAAATAGGTCAGCGAGAAAAGCAGCCGTTCCAGATATTTAATTTGAGCAAGTTCGCTTTACTTAATGATGAAGAGGATTTTTGTTAACACTATAAATTCGTGACAAAAATTTACATTTTCTATGTTACAAAATGAATATGAATGATTCATTATAATTTTAACAGCCATCTTTCCGTGTTGTTTTCTTTTTATGCGGTCACCTACTCCACCTAAGCAGAAAACCTACTTCATCAAAGACGTATAACAAGATTATATTGATACCACTCGCGCTGGAAGACATAAAAAAAATACCGACGCCAAAACCCAGGACTGTCATAAAATGAGATAAATTACTGAATAGCGGACGAAAAAACTTGATAAATGAGGTTTCGTGGGTAATAACCTAGCAGTAAAGTAGCTGCTAGGTATTGTGTTGCGAAGATTGAAAGTCAAGCTCATTTATATAACACTAATCTTAGTTTTCTGACATCAACTTGTTCACAACTTTTTACTAAGATACTATCAGAAACGTTCAGTGCGTAATTAGAGCTATGACCTTGCATTAAAAACATTCAAAATATGTTTTTTGGTGTAATTTTTTGACGTGATAACTTCTTATAAATCTATGAACGCCGGCTGCACGCACGAAAAAGCATGACTCATTGTCACGTTCCGCCTGAGCTGAGCGTGCAAGCGAGAGCGCGGAACAAGCTTTAGAGAGGCACGATCGGTTCATTAATGTTTTCTCATGACGTTATCATGTAAAATTGTCGTCCGTAAGCCGACTTTACAGAAAACCATTTTCCATCATATGGTCAATCGTTAGGTCTTTTGGACATATCACGAGATGTCATGAATAGTTATTGATACAGATCATCGTTTAATTAATATTAAGGTTTGAATTTTCAACTTATACTTAAAGTTATATTTAAACTTGTAGTTAAAGTTATGTTAGACATTTCTAACAGAATGCAGGCTTTCATAGGCTGGCTATAAAAAGCTTTTCGATAGCCACAATCACTAGCTAAAACATACCATTTTGTAAATGTATTATTTGCACAAAATCTAGAATTTTGTTGTTAAGTTGTTAAAACAAAACAATGGGAAATTTATAAAATTTATAAAATTCACTTCATAACTGGAAAGCTACATAATTTTGCACAACGACGTGTCGTATCTTAAATCTGGAACATGAGATATTCCCTTGTTAAGCTGAATCGAATAAAAACTTTCTCATTAATTATTTTAGCACTACAAAACATTGGCACAAGGATACCTGCGAATATTTATTTTGGGACGAGGTCTATAAAAATAAAAAATAACTGGAAGAATGTTTACGATTTTGTGAGAAATATACAGCCCCAATAAAGTGACATGCCTGTTCATAGTTAAATAGGTGTAATTTTATATATGAATGTAAGTATGTAACTATCTATGTACGACGACCTTCTGGAGCAGTGGACTAATGTCCGGCTCAGACGCAGAAGAATGCTGGGTCGATTCCTGCTGCGGGACCAATGTTTGCATGATCTGCAAGTATTTGTCACGGGTCTGGGTGTTTCTATGTATAACATGTATGTATTTACAAAAAAAAGTATATATTATGTAGTATATCAGTCGTACTACACCCACACCATACCACATGGTACCCATAACACAAGCTCTGCTTACTTTGGGGCCAGATGATGCTGTGTGAAATGTCCAAATATTATGTATTTATCTATTCAATTACACTCTACAATCCACACTACTTGGCTACGTAACTATTAACATACCTACCATGACTATTATATTTTGAACTACCTATTTTGTCCAAACTGGCCTTACAGTTCAGGTGGTAGTCGCTCTGCCTTCTGCGTTGTGGGTTAGATTCCGTCCCAGGACCAACATTTGTATGATGAGCTGAGATGTTTTTTCTGTATCTGAGTGTTTAAAGAATCATATGAATATTTAAAAAATTTAAAAGTACAACTTGTACTTTTTACAGTA
Source organism: Lampropteryx suffumata (assembly GCA_948098915.1). Lineage (NCBI taxonomy): Eukaryota > Metazoa > Arthropoda > Insecta > Lepidoptera > Geometridae > Lampropteryx > Lampropteryx suffumata. The sequence goes on from OX402563.1 coordinate 9,611,622, forward strand.
CTTTACAGTACTTGGACTATGGCAACGAGATGATTGACAGTGGTCAATCATCTCGTTGCCATAGTCCAAGCTTAGTTTGTGGCTAAATTTATACGACCTCTGTGGCGCGGTGTGCCAACGCAGAAGGTTGCGGGGTCGATTCCCGCCGCGGGACAAATGTTTGTATAATCTGCAAGTATTTTTATCGGGTCTGGGTGTTTCTATGTATAATATGTGCGTATTCAAAAAAAAGTATATATTTAGTATATCAGTCATTTGGTACCCATGCTTACTTTGCCGGATGATGCTATGTGAAATGTCCGGCATTATTATTATTATTATATTCCGTAACAAAACTCTAATTCAGATCAAGAACTAAGCGTACGTTTTTTGACAGCTCGAACTGTCAGAAAATCATAGTATAGTTCTGGAATACAGCCCTGTGTCAGACTTAATTATCGCAATTCCATCAAGTGAAACCCTAGGAGAATGCCTTTTCAAGCCTTTTACTTCACACCTTTATTAATTACGAACCACACCAATTTTTATTCAAAGAGGTAGCTGCCGGAGCGCGACGAACGATAGTTTGTGTAAAAGTAAAGCTATGACAGAACCTTAATTAAAAGTCAATTAGGCAAGTTCATTGAATATTTAATAGTGCGCAGGCAAATCTTTTTAGCAGTAATATTATTAACTTGGTTAAAGGACGGTCATTATACCCGCATACATGAATAGGTTCTAAAGTAGGTACGTATAGAAACCCAGACATTTATGAGTGAGCGAAGAGACAAGCAAGGTTAATCGGCGATTGTACTCGCTTATTTTTTTGACTGACAACAATAACTTTTGAACTGTTTGTGGTGCTTCAATTCAGAAGACGTGTACTTATTATTATTATTATTATTTATTTTACGAGAGAACATACGTACAAGCCATAACAGTTAATGGGTTTTAATTGACCGAGCGAAGCGAGTGTCTGTCTCCGTTTCAGCTTAGGCGAAAATGCTTTCGTATGTCCGCCGTCTGTCCGGATGTTCTCCTCTACAGGTCGCATTTCTCAACCGATCCTCGTGAAATTGTTTGTGAGCAGATTCTATAACTATATATAAAAAAAAATGTCGATTCAGTTTTTGGAAATTTTTCAAAATGGCGTAGATATGGGTGTTGAAAACAATAAAAAAAGTTATATTTTAGTCATTTCGAAAAATGTGCGCGAGGTCTCACACGCTCACAGAATTACTAGTTTTTGAAAACTACTTAGTGTTAAATAAATTAGACAAGCGCATGTGACTACGCACAGTGAAGGCTTCAGAAGTCAGTAAAGTTAAGAATGACTAGTGGTCAGGTCCCGGACCAACTTCTTTTAGCGCGGTACGCATATTTTTAGATGAAGTAAAACCTCTGGAATCGCGACACCGTTACCGAGACGCAGGGCTGCCGCGCTCGCCCCATTTGAGTATAAACCTTAATTCACATGTTTACAGTCTACTTTTGTATGGAGAAGTTTACTGAGTTAGGTTCTTTGATATATTATCTACATTCTGAACAAAAACTTAAAAGAATATTAAATGTATTTTAATGTTTCTGATAACTAATAAAATATAATTTATAAATAAAATGCAATTCATAACCCAATAACCCTAGTACTCATCTAAAAATGTCTAATGCGCCAAAATAACTAAAATAAAATAAAATAGTTTTCACTTCTGTCGGCACTCCCGGAGTGCAACCCGTAATTTTTTTTTTTTAACATGTTTACAAATCTGGCTGTTACTAATAATATATTAAAGCCTTACTATCCATAATAATTTAACATTATAAATTCTTTTTTCTTCTACTTCTTTCTACTTTCTTCTGCATTATATGCTTCAGTTTGCGATACTTTTCACGGGATGGGACAATGGACTCAATATAAAATTGCAACTTCAAAGCATAATATTCATCAAACGAATTTCCGTATCGAAAATATTTTGAAGAAACCTTCTCATGTCTTAGAAATACGTATCCAACGATACGACACATAATGGTTTAGTAGTAAACCTCTAAAAACATTTTCTTAAATTATTTATTTCACAACTTTTTATTGGCTACTAATAGATATATATTAACGTTTTAATTACAATAAAATGAATAGTTTGCGAGCTAGAGCTCTAATTAGTGACGTGTAGAGACAGATGCACATAGCAAAACTATAAGGGTTCTTTGTTGGACAAAGTACCCTAAAAAGGTCTTCCGATTTAATAAATGAATATCCAGCAATGCAAACAAATCGGCTTCTGTTTGCGGAAAACCTTCTTTAAGGATACACAAGTCAGCGGCACAAACTCGTTAGTGGGCGCAGCTAAAATGCATGCTATTTCACCTAGCTTAGTGACGTTCACCAAGGATAGAGATGAGCAGTATGGAGATAGCGTGATTATAATTTCGAGTCATATGATCAGATTAATCTATGATTTCTAAATAAAACGATTGCGTAAAAATAATGAATAGACCTTTGGCTCAAGGGTTCTCATAAAAAAACTACTGAATGTAATTATAAAAAAAAAAGTTATTTGAGCTCTTGAATAAATAATCTATGCTTGTTAAGGAACAATTTTTTAGTTTGCGTACTCTGTTTGTTATTTATTCACACCTAAAGTTGCGCTAAAATCAGTTATGAAAAACGATTTATTTTGAGTCTTGTATCTTTCAAACCCATATTATTTTTACAATTCTGTATTGATACAAGCATAGATTATGATAAGACAAATTTATATCACTTTTAGTTTTGGTTGTTCATTATCAGACGGTGGTGTGATCACCCTTCGACGTTTGTATGGAAAGATAATCGACTTGTTCATTCTTAAGAGTACGACAGCTAAATTTGAAAACGAACGTATTCTATTCGACAGCTGAATTCTGGCTGTAGAATTTGTTTGACAATATTATTTCGATACGGTCGACTCCGCTTTATGCGCATTCACCAGCAATAAGCATGCACAAAACAATCAAATTCCGAGAACTTCAGCTCAGTAATAGAAATATCTGCATCGATACTCTAAGGGTTTGACAGAGACAAAGAAATATTCTGGCGTACCGCCAGACGTTCTCGAGCCTGCAGTAAGGCACTAACAGGTATGGGAAGGAAGCAAGCCGATCTAAAGATTGTTCTATTTAAAACGGGCACAATGCTCTGTTGCTAGAGTGGCCACTTTTTGGCTAGATCTCGCCACATTGAAGAAAGTTAGTGACCACATTTTTTTTTATTCCTTCTTTCATAACTGCTATGAATTTTTTTGTAGCCAAACGTATTTTATTATAGAGAATTACTTAATCGCACGAAATACAAAGCTCCGTAATAGCAACATACATCAAAATATATAAAGTGTTTAAATCTAAATTAGCCCAAGATGATGTCAAAAATGACATCTAGATTAATTAAGTTGAGCACCTACCTATTTTAGTGATAAGCGATACCTACTTTTCCATCTTAAGTGTTAATACATTGTATGCGATATTTTTTTTTATTCAAGGAATGTTCTTCATGTATGCCATTTGCCTTCGGGTTGACAAATGGGTACTTCAGACTGTACTCAGACAGTATTCAGACTGACTCAAATATCTTGCGGAGCGCCTTCGTATCGCAGCAACGGGAACAACAATTGACTCTACCGCGGCCACGACGACGCTGATTTTTCCAAGTCCAGCAGTCCAATCCAAAACACCTTTTTTGAGGAGCATGTGCTACCTAATCTATATCTATTTACCTACCTCTAGGGATGTTTTCTCATGTGTCTAACTATTGTCTTATGAAGAAATAAATAATCTATAACCCAAATAACAAAAAAGTCAACTGGTCGTACAAAACATTGGGATGTTTTATTTTTCGGGATGCTCTCAAGTAATTTTCTACAATATAAGACCAACTAGCCACACAGTTGCAGGCAACATTGAAACAACGCTAACTTTTGTTGTGCCGATAGCAGACTTTGAAATAAAAATGTAAATTTGTTCAACGCGGCTTCGAGGAATGTGCTTTTGGAATTCCAGACGTATTCGAACAATCAGATGAGCGTTCGAACAATCAGACTATCGACTGGCTTTCGTTCTTTGGGTAATTTGTCACTCGGTTCTCCTAAAACAAGGACGCGTCGTAATTGCAGATCTTTTGCAAATTTAATTATTTACTAAATAAAATTGTTCACTGTCATGTTAAACAAAAACAATAAATTTGAAAACAAAACACATTCGATTCCGTAGATTAATGAAATAAAACCCTTGCGAATAGAAATTAAGAAATTAAAGGGTCCAGCCATATTCACCCCTTGCTATCCATCCGATTATTCAACGTCTCCAATCTAAACTTAATGTTTTGTAATGGATGACTGGCACACTGGTGATGAATTCCGGTAGATTGGTTTAGAGTTTTCAACTTGCGGTTTCCTCCTGGGTTCACCTATTCTTGAGGAGTCTTTTTCAATCTTCATAAATAAGAAAACTCTGCATTTCAGCAAAACTACAGGCAGATTATTAAAAACTATTTACTATGTCATATGATTTTTACAAAGTGCCAAACCCCACAAAAGGCGCAAATATACTGATCTCGATTAGTTTGCAGTTTTTGATTATTCGATGTAGGTTTTGATTAGTTTTTGATTTTGATTTCTGCGTTTGAAGTTTCATCATGAAGATACAATTAATTTAATTACCGACCATATTACCTTAGTTTAAAAATGAGTAACGTGAACTCATTTTAAAGCTAATATATAGCAGGCCACCATAACTGGCAAGCCATAACCGTATCACACAGTATACAGTATCTGCATACAACTTACCTAAATCTTCAGCATCTTCACTCCACTCCCCAGTTCCGACCACCAGCACCGACATCGCTGCCACTACCACACACCGAAGCACAGACTTTAAACCAACAATATTCCACATTGTCACAGTCACTTCAACCGGTCAACAGAATTTTTATATTTGGCAACATCAATTCATTCACTCTAACCTATCAATCATTATTGTCTTGTAATTACAGTAACTGATTATAGGTACTTATTGTTTGGACCTCTGTATCGATCTAAAACTTTGTCATTAATAATAGAATTCATTGTCTTTAGTAATCACTTTTTAATGACGGGATTTCTAATTCAAACAAATTACTCATTACTTATTAATATAAAATAAAATTGTAGCGCATCGTTACGAATAGATTAGTCAGAACATATTTATTTAGGCTTTATCATGTCTTTATTTTACTTTATATGTTCTGTCCTTATTTAAACGTTTGATAGTTCGTCCGAATTATGTTAAATGTATTTCCTTCAGCATAGTGCGGTGTCACGCACGCGGGAGTTTCGGGACACGGTTAAATATCCCGTTGAATTATTCAGGACTCTTTTAGCGAAGCGGTCCCGGTCCACCTGCAACAAAAGTACATAGTCCCTCATTTATGTAGAGCACCACTGTATTTAGTCTATGCAAATAGAGTGAATTTAGTCAAGTGTGGAAAGGAAAGGAATATATGGTGTATATTGTCACTTATATTCTTGTCTTATAAAGATATGTGGACATAGTTAAGAAGTCGCAAAAAACAGAACACGAAAGTGAAAGTGTTAATATTTTCAGCATCATCTGATGTTGATATTTTCAATATTTTATTGAGACTACATCTTAACTTCGCAATTTCTGAAATCCAGCGCTTAGCGGAAGAAACTGTGTTTATTTTAAAAGGAATTCCCCGTAGAAAAATTCACAAAAGCTTTCAAGGAGCAAATACTTCATCAAAGGAGACGACCCGTCGCAAGTAAAAGCGCTTATATAGTTTAGGAGCACTTATTGTTCACATATTTTCATGGCGTATCGTTTACTGCAACTGGCTTGCTAAAGAATAGATCGCACATTCTGATCACGATATAATTAGATGATTTTTTTTAATATCATAGCAAATATCATTATCAATATCATTGTAAAATATTTATATATAATTAAAATATACAGTAGTGTTTTAGTATGTAGTTAAATCTATGTAGTTAATCGCGTATTAGTTAATAGTTTGTGTCCGACGTTGTGGACATTTTGGAATCTGAAGACCATGTAAGGGTTGTAATAAAACTGCTTTTACTACTCGGCGGCAACGCCCAGGCTTACAGTCACCCCGCGACCACGGTTATTGTAACATAATCTAAACCTCTTAGCCTCCGATGCGCTCTTTAATCCTTTCACGACCGAAACAAAAACCGAAACGTTGGGAATCAAAATACGCGATAAATACCCATTAAATAACAAATAATATTCAGAACAGAATTCTGATCGCGATTATTAAAAAAATAGAAATACTGTTTTTCTACGTTTTGTTGACTGGCCTGTCAGCTCAGTTGTTAGTTAGCTCTGTATTTTGCGCTGCAGGTCAAGTCTTCGATTCCTGCCCAGGATAAACATTCGTGTGATGAACATAGGTGTTTTTTCTGTGTCTGGGTGTTTAGTCCATTGAAAAGTTACATTTGGGTATGCATTTGTCAGAGGACGCAATTTTATTTTTTTAATGTGTAGGGGGGGTCAGTAGAAGCTTAAGTTCAAGTTTGTGGGGTCGGCACCCTTGTCCCCCGGCCGCCATCTTGGAAAAGGGGGTGCAAAGGGTTTTCGCGCTGTATCTCGTAAACTAGTTACCTTACAGAAAATTTAATCAAACATAAAATGTAGCAAATTAAATTTCCTACAATTTTATTTCTATTACTTTTTATCGTCAAGTGACCAACAAAAAAGTTATAAACAAAAATAAATGAAAATTTTGTTTGTTTGTTCTAGGTTTTACAGCGCTCCAAACTTAAACGGATTCTCGAATGCTCATAGGGATGCAATAAAAACTAAAAATTAGGCTTACTTTTCTATCTATATTTTTTTTATTCATACAATTTATTATGATCTTAACATTCCTATGCTATTATTGAACTATGTTTGACCCTTTTACCCACCACCTATGAGGTATAACATGGGCAAAGTCAAATTTATAAAAATTTTGCAGAAGCATCCAGAGTTAGCAAGTGGAACTAAATTATTTATGAGTGAGAAAGTCGAGTCATCGTTACTCAGTGTTGTTGGCGAACGTTTTTTCGTCTTTTTATATGGCGGAAATAAAGACGATACTCTAGACACTCTGCGATACAAACGATTTGCTAAGACAGTGACAAAAAATGCATTAAAAAATGCATTAAATTTTTATAAATTTGACTTTGCCCATGTTATACCTCATAGGTGGTGGGTAAAAGGGTCAAACATAGTTCAATAATAGCATAGGAATGTTAAGATCATAATAAATTGTATGAATAAAAAAAATATAGATAGAAAAGTAAGCCTAATTTTTAGTTTTTATTGCATCCCTATGAGCATTCGAGAATCCGTTTAAGTTTGGAGCGCTGTAAAACCTAGAACAAACAAACAAAATTTTCATTTATTTTTGTTTATAACTTTTTTGTTGGTCACTTGACGATAAAAAGTAATAGAAATAAAATTGTAGGAAATTTAATTTGCTACATTTTATGTTTGATTAAATTTTCTGTAAGGTAACTAGTTTACGAGATACAGCGCGAAAACCCTTTGCACCCCCTTTTCCAAGATGGCGGCCGGGGGACAAGGGTGCCGACCCCACAAACTTGAACTTAAGCTTCTACTGACCCCCCCTACACATTAAAAAAATAAAATTGCGTCCTCTGACAAATGCACACTAAGGCCTAAAAAATGTAACATTTTAATGGACTAGTTATAAAGTATCATAAGTAAAGGGTCTTCCAATAGGCACGTCCGAACTTTGACAGTTGGTAGCGGCCATCTTGTTGAAGCTACATCTGTCAAATTGGTTGTAATTTATTCATTCATAGCATTCAATAACACGTGCAAATGATAAAATTGTTTTATCAAAATGAGTGTTCTGTTCGGGCAACGCACCGCGCGCTTCGCCCATTTTACGGTCGCCATAATCGTCCTACCGAGAGGACTATTCGTCGTGTGGTGGATAAATTTGAGTCCACTGGTTCGGTAAATGATCGACCAACACCCGTACGTCAACGAAACGCAAGGTCTGCCGAAAACATCGCCGCTGTCCGTGAGAGTGTGCAGGAGAATCCGAGGCAGTCGATTTCGCGTCGCTCACAAGAACTCGGCCTTTCACAGACCACAACTTGGCGAATTTTGCGTCGTGACTTGGGCCTGCACCCGTATAAAATTCAACTCACCCAGGAATTGAAGGTAAACGACCATAGACAACGACGTGTGTTCGCTGAATGGGCACTGGAGCAGTTAGCAACTGACCGTAATTTTCACAGAAAAATTATCTTCAGCGATGAGGCCCATTTCTGGATGAATGGGTACGTAAACAAACAAAATTGTCGAATTTGGGACGATACCAATCCACATGAGATCCAAGAGCGTCCAATGCATCCCGAAAAAGTTACAGTTTGGTGTGGGTTTTGGGCTGGCGGCGTCATCGGGCCATATTTCTTTGAGAACAACATTGGCCAGGCCATCACTGTCAACGGCGAGCGCTATAGGTCGATGATTACCAACTTTTTTTGGCATGAACTGGATCATCTGAACACCAACGACATGTGGTTTCAACAAGACGGCGCTACATGCCACACAGCTCATGCCACATTGAATATTATGCATGAGAGATTTGAGGGCATGGTCATCTCACGTGGAGCTGATGTGAACTGGCCACCGAGATCTTGTGACTTAACCCCGCTAGACTTTTTCTTGTGGGGTTTTCTTAAGTCGCAGGTCTATGTGAATAAACCACAAATCACAGCGGCCCTCAAAGCCAACATAACCTATACCATAAGTCAAATTCAGCCTGATTTATGCGCAAAAGTCATGGAAAATTGGATATCTCGCATGCGCTCCACCAGAGAAGCCGTGGCGGACATTTGAATGATGTCATATTCCACACATAATGGCATCACTACATCTTTCAAATAAATAAATAATATATCACACACACTTTGTTTTATTTAAATTTAAAGATAGGACACGCTTAATGAAAGACCCTATATAAGTATACATAAATATACAAGTATTTAACACAAATATATAAGTATTTTATCAGTCACCATAATACAAGGTATGCTTAGTTTGGGACTAGATAGTGTTGTGTGCATTGTCCACCAATATTTATTTATTTTATTTACTCATACAATATTTCAGAGGCGTCGTCCTAGTTTCGGGTCCCCGGTCCTAGCCCAACCACAAATACAAATGGACATGGCAGTTAGTCTAAGTGATGCCAGCACTGTCGAAAAGGTTTTTTTCTCGGCTAATTGCAGCTATTTAGTAACCCAGATCACGTGCAAGCTACTGGTGCGATGTGAGTGGCATGGTGTCCCTTTCTTTTACGGCGACGAAAATGAGTTGCAGATCCAAATAGAAGTAGAGCCTTAATCATCTGTCTAAATTTATTAAAAAATAAATCATGAACTCATATCGTTTTTTTTCATATGAATCCTTTGTGGACATTTCTAAGAAAAAGTATGTGAAAGAAGCTCAACTCGACGACCTCTGTGGAACCTCTTTATATGATCTCAAATATTTTTCTTGGGTCTGGGTGTTTTTCTATATATTATGTATTTACAAATAAAATATATAAGCACGTATTATATCAGTTATATAATAAACCCATAATACAAGCTCTACTTTCTTTGGGGCTAGATGATGTAGTGTGAAATGTTCAGCAGAATTTATTTATTTATTTTTGCATTCGGAATGTCCAAGGGTCTTTTTAACCGACTTCATCAAAAAGGAGGAGGTTCTCAATTCGTCGGAATCTTTTTTTTGTATGATAATAACAAATAGAGACAGGTCGAATTTTATTCACTGCAGTAAGCAGTAGTGAAGCAGTGTTCAAGTTGAGAGCCATTTATAAGAAAGACCGGTAATTAAATAATTACGGTTTAAAAACTAAAAAGAAACCGACTTTATTGAATGAAATTTGAGCCAATAATAAATTTTTAGTGGAAAGTAGATGTATTCCGACGAAGATTCCGACGAATTGAGAACCTCCTCCTTTTTGATAAAGTCAGTTAAAAAGTGTATCACAAACCACAATTACAGGTCTATCACAAAATACCGACGCATCGTATTGTAATTACGTTTATTTAAAGTTTTATATTTTTTATCTTGGATTTTTTAATAAAAATACTTGCTTATGAATTAACGTTTACTTTGGTATTAATATTAGTTAATAATATGAATATAGTACGATACATTTACAGAACTAACTGAACGTTTTTAGTGGAATATATCAAATTCTCAATTATATTGAATTATATTCTCATTATAGTGAATTCTCAAGCCGCTTGAATGTCATGCACTATTTAAGATAAGATTATACATATAATTTTAATTTATGTTACTTAAAAAATGCAGTCACCCATTCTATTAAAAACTTGCTTCGTAATTTTGGCTTTATATAAATAGATAAGAAAAAATCTCGAAAAGCGAGGCCTTTAGGTTCTAATAACAATCCTTCATAAATCAAAATTGTTTAAGACCATCAGTTTCTCTGAAATATTACACCAAAGGTGGACTTTCATTAAAAATACACGGTCGTAATGTTATAGGCCTCTGAATAAGCTGCAATGACAAATGCACACTTGTGATTGGAGCTTCATTGTGTTTATACACAGAATTTTATCGCCATTTGTTGGTTCACCCTTAGCACTCAAAAGTGGTTTCAAACCTTTTTAACTGACTTCAAAAAAAAGAGTAGGTTCTCAATTCGTCGGAACCGTTTTTTTTATGTATGTTCACCGATTACTCAAAGACGCCTGAACCGATTTGGAAAATTCTTTTTTGTTTGAAGGGTATACTTCCCAGGTGGTCCCATTTAAATTTTATCGAAATGAATCAATCAATTTGTGGTTGTACATTAAGTTAAATTAAGTTAAAACTTTTATAATACTCATTTCCACTTTGTCAAACAGCTGATGGCCACAATAAGCCACACCGAAGTGCTATTAGTAAACTGCTGAAAGGGTAAATAACATCTAGCTGTGTTCATTGATTGAACTAAGCGCCCTAACATAATAATGTACCGTTTTGATGAATAACACAATGTCCAATGGTTCTACAACAAAGTGCAATCAATATTGAGTCTTGAATTATTATTGTATGTAACCTTACCAAAGTAGTCTACTGGGACGATGAACCAAGATATATTTAACCTAAGGGATGATAATAGAAACATATTAAAGAATGCTATTATAAAAAGACTGAGGTAATTTAAATGTTTATTTACTTAATATGTAAGCTTCTCGCTTTTACACAAGCTTTTTCATCAAATGCTTGAGTATAACAAATGTTTCAACAAAACATAATGCTTCTATTTGTAAATATTCTTGTATTTTTCTCATTTTATTAGCTTCCCACTAGAAATAAGTTTGTTTCGTTCAATTTTACGCGAGCTTTGATTCTAACGTGGATTTAGTAGGAAATTGTTTGATCTTCACAGAGGAAATTGTCGGAAAGCCTTGTTGACAACGCATTTACATCGGCTTTCTTTTATAAACAAAAAACTATTAAGTTTGAGGTCTGGTATTCTTAGCGTCGTTTTTTCTGTAAGAAACGCGTGAGTGATACCTCTTATATGTATACATGCGTCCATAGACTTTGATAACCAACAGGGCCGTATGATTCAATTCTTCCTCTTCTTTTTCTTATCGTGTCACTAGTTATTTTGAACTAGGCAAATTATTATTCTATGTTAAAACACAAAGGTTTGGGCTGAGTTAGAATTAGGACCGACGTACCTAATTTTGTTTTAAATATTCCTCTGTTATAATTCCGAACTTGGGAAGACAGATCTCTAGATTTGTAGTTACTTTGATGTTTGAGATTTTCTGAAATAAATAGATTAATATTTTTATTCAATATAATCTCCAGGACCATTTTGAATAGTCTGTTCAAAAAAAATCCTGCTAGAAACTTGTCTGACAGACTTTTTTGTATGATCCTTGCTTTATTACGGATGCCGTGTCGAGATGGAGCAGATTCGTCCCAAGCTTTGAGGTGGGTAGTCAGTAGCACGTCCAAACATTCATGCACAGTGCGTACGTTTTCACGTACGCACTGTGCATGAATGTTTGGACGGAAGTCTAATATTTCTAAAACTATTGCAAGGAAAATTTGTAACAACGGGTAATAGGTATCTAATATGCAAACCACATTTCCAGCAATCATAACGCCTGTCTTCCTACATATTTTATATAAACTATCAGATCAGATTAATAATTCCACCCTGAATGCCTATGGAGATATGAATTAAAAATTATCTCTTTATCCTAAAATCACTTAATTAACTAGCGTAGTGTTTAAGTATGTCAATTATATGTATTATATGTATATATATATATATGTTCTAAGAAACAAATAATTAGCTAAAGCGTGATTTTAAAATAGACTCTGTATAAATATGTACCAACGTAATAAGCTTATACGTGTCATATTAAGAAAGGGCTTTAATGTGTTTTATCATTATATTAACTTATTTTACAATACTAATAACATAATTCATAATTACTCATAATCATATACCAGAAACAGAGCCACAAGATTCTTCATACTAGTCTTTTACACCGGAAAATTTTAAATCTCGTAACTAGTTAATACTTTCTAAACGTCTAGGTTATAATGCGGTTCATGCATTAATAAACCTAGAATGCTTAAAACGGGGCCTATTTATACCCTTTTACTTATTCTACCCTTATAAATGATATCGTAGGTATTTACTGTGGTATTTACCCTTTAGCGATGAGCTGAATCTGTCATCCGTTCCAGCTGAACAAGAGCATATCGCTATTCAATGAAACTTTCACAGACACTGAAGTGACACTAGGTATTGTTTTGTTTTTCACGTTTGAAAGTTTGTTTATAGGTTACGTGATGGCATGCTTTTTTGATTTTTATGGGCCGCCGCGTGCGAGCTAGGCCGCTTCACGCGGTGTACTGAACGTTTTATCTTCTAGAGCGGATTGAGCGCGCGCCACCTCCAGGTAAGCCGGGCGAAGCTAGAAAGTTGTAGATGCGATTTTATGAGCGTTTTCTTTCAGTCTTTCAACTTTTGTAGTATCACTACAGATTTTTTTGCTGATTCAGGTTTACAGTGCTAGTTACAAGCACCCGCTGAATACTGCATAAAATCATATTGAAGATTTATTTGAGGTCAATTTACAAAATAGACTTGAATTGCTCGACATATTGATTCACTTCTACCTAAAAAAACTCTTTATTGTGAGAGCTACGAATCCCTGACTTGAAATTATTCGTATCGGTAATATTCATAGAAAATTATAATCAAATAAAAACCACTGAAGCAGAGCGAAGCAATCATCTTTGACAGAAATTATTTGATAAAAATCTGCTAAAAAGCACTAAAAGTTTATAGGAAACGGAAAAACGGTTTTGAGGCTGCGCGTAACCGAGGTCGTTATGGCCCACTCAAGGCATTCATTTATACGAGTTGGTCGATGTTCCTCTCGTATTAATTACGACTTCAAATTAGTGCGCTGACCGAACTGAACTTCTCGTTAACTTTGTCAAATCGATTTAAATTATACTTACGATAGTGTTCTCCATCACCAGCGGCTTTTTCACTTAAATGGCTTTTTGTTGGCTCAAGAATGTTACCCTACCGTACCGTCCCGTAAAATTTAATTTCGGGAGATGGTGAATAACATACATAACGTCTTGACTGTGTTTATATTCTTACTTGGTATTTGAACAGCGGACAGATTTCCGCAACCAGACCTTTTTAGCGTGTCGTGTGGAGGCTACTATTCCAGCTACCCGATATCCTCCAAGAAAACTAACAGCTCGCTGACACTGGCTCAGGCCTCTTTGAGTATCCTGGGTGGTCCAAGATGCTGATCTAGTTGTGTATGTTTAATTTCTTTATGATAACAAGTATTTCCACTATAATTGACAAAAAAATCATAAATGAAAAACTGTGTTTAGTTTTTCCGAGCTTAGTTGGATGCGTAACACAAATTTATATCTGTGAAACTTCAAGTCACCAAAACAAGGTTTTTAGAAGTTAGCTGTTTTAAAATGAGCTTTCAAATTACAACATTTAAGACAGTGACGGATATTATCAGCTTATTTTGCTGGTTTTTTTATGAATTTAATATTAATGAATTCTGAGACACTTCAAAGTTCAGACAGTTTTTAGTCTCAGACGTTTCAGAGGACGGCCGAATGTTTCAATTAATATTTCATTTTTGCGATATTAATGAGCTGTAGAACTTCGTGATTTACCTATAATATTATATTATACTATTATTTTATTAACTTATAAATATTTTTAGATAATTGAAATCATTAATAGCGTTAGATAAAAATAAATGGCTTTTCAATTTTTCTCAAAAATGTCATGGAGTTCATTGTTCATTCTCCTCCGTATTATATCACTCAATCTTTACCAAACTCCTGGTGGTAGGACTCTACAGCAAGTATTTGCCTTAGTGGGTACCACCATAGTGCCCATTAGCATTACTGTGGATAGGTTCGAAGGACACTGGAGAAAGTGATATTACTGGACAAACATACTAAAGAAGTTAAAAAAACACTAACTTTGCCTTCTTCAACAAATTAAAGAAGGCAAAGTAAGTGCGAAACGCTTAAGACTGTAATGCCCAGGCAAGTTAGACACCTCAGATCTTTAGAAACTTAGATCTTTCAGTAGTCAAATCAAAGGCACGTCCATTATATTTGGCCCACTCTATGCACAATTGTAGTATTCCGTACATAACAGATTCCAACGCTGCTTATAGTGACATACCAATTATTCAATTTTAATAAATATATATATATATATATATATATTGGTAACAATCAACACCATCTAGCCCCAAACTAAGTATAGTTTGCACTAGGGTGACCAGATAACTGATAGAATACTTACATATTTTTATATACATTCATGTGATGCTTATATAATACTTTTACATCTAATAACAACAGCTTTTCAAACATAGATATTTTTAACCTCTCTTTTTCTAAATTTAAGGAACCACCTACAAGCTTCGCATACTGTTTAAGTCGTTTAGTTTAAAATATCTCTTTTAATTTTTATATCATTATGGTTTTATCTTCCCTTTATTATTTAAAAATTCTTCATTATTAGAATGCATAATTATTTAGTAATATTATAATGTAGTTCGGCGACGCAGGAAGCCATCGAAACTCCGGGGAAGGCCGAATAAACGTTGGCGTGACGATCTCAATGCCTTTGAGAAAGGCTGGTGGAAAGTGGCGGGGACAGAGACATATAGAAAGAATAGGGAGAGACCTATGGCCAGCAGTGGTAAAAAAAAATGTAGAACTGTTTGTTCTCCCAAACAAAATAAAATTAAATAAAAAATACCCAGACAGAGAACAAACATCGATATTCATCACACAAATGTTTGTCCGGGTTTAAATTGAACCCTCGATCTACAAGTGAGCTGACAGGCCAGTCAAAGGACGCAAATCAGCGATATTTTTTTTGTTTTTTGATGTGCCGGTTCCTACTTAAAATACTACTGTAAATAACTAACATATAACTACAGTTTCCAGTAGAATCTGCACCAATTATCCCATTATCAAGGTAAGCACAGATGGGTGAATCGAATTGAACATTCCCGACGGGTACGATTATGCATTGCCCCGGAATCGATTCAATTGCGGTCAATCATTAGGTGTTTATGCCATAGGTACGAACCACCAGAACAAAATAAAGCAGTTGGTTCATTCTAAGTCGAATACATAATTGACGTAAGTACATGGTTTCAATGCGTGATACTTTTCGTTTAAGTATTAAGCGCATCTTCCTGTCTATCTTGTTTGACGGCGCAGAGGGCGAAGTACTTCCTGAAACGCAGAATTTGAAACGTATTTGTCTGGTCTGGGTATTTTTCTATGTACATTCACAAAAAAAAAGTATATAAGTAGTATATCAAGTAGTCATGTGGTACCTACCCATTACGCAAGCTCTGCTTACTTTGGGGCTAGATGACGCTGTGGTAAATGTTCGGCATAATTTATTTATTATTTATTTTTGTCACGTCAGGCGTCAGCTCAATTGGCAGTAGTTATGCCTTCTGCACTGTGGGTTGGGTGTTCGATGCCCTCTCATGGCAAACATTTGTGTGATGAATGTAAGTGTTTGTCCTGTCTGGGTGTTATAAAGTATCATAAATATGTATTTAAAAATATGTAAGTATTCTATCGGTTATCTGGTCACCCTGGTACAAGCTATGCTTGGTTAGTGGTTTGGGGCTAGATTATGTTGTGTGCTTTGTCCATCAATAGTTATTTATTTGAAATATTATGAGTAATGTAGTACAATGGTTCCAAATCTGTTGTTTCGTCGGACTAACTAAAATTTTGAAAAATTCGATCTGATTTCGTTTACAACAAAGTCTGAATGATAATAACCTTTTCAAATTAAACATTATAAATTACTTAGCTCACATTTGCATAACGTTTATAAGCTAATTTAGAATCGCCGTGAAAATCACTGAATAATGCTAGAAAAACCTTATAACATTTTTACTGTTTTGAAACAAATTTTTTTGACAAAACTTGAGTTTATTTAGAGAAATGTACAGAATAATCAAAGTCAAAGTCTAAAGATACTTTATTCAATACAAGGATCACTTTGGTGTAAGCAGAATATGATCAGAATCGCCACCAATATTTCAGGACTCGCGGAACTCGATAACACTCGTACAGTTGAAACATAATTACTGACCCAGCAGTTCTGTATAAGCTGTGTGGTAGAGACTAGCTAGATTAACGATTAACCTACATACTCGTCGCTTACTGTGGTTTGAATGTTTTGCGCTTTAGTTCAATTTGCGAGTGTAGCTCTTATGCCCATAGAACAGTCATACACACAAGTATCCTTTTCCATTCCTCTTATAACTAAAACATTCAGCAAAATAACTTGTTTAAAAATAAAGCAGCAAATGAATGTTTTCTAGCTTCGTGTGAAAGCGGCTTTAGCAACTCCAACTGTACTAGTGATGTACGGGATGACCTGATATTATCGATGACCTAAAACATTTATGAGGGATTCGTGTCGGAGCTAATCTTCCCGCTTCCGTTATCGATAAACTAAAACAAGGTGGCGAGGGAATTTCTAGCGAAACTTTTAGGTACTATTAGAGTTAATCGTGAGTGTGCAGTTTTTAAAACTGGTTTAGACTAGATTATATTTTATGTATTATAATAATAATGCCGAACATTTCCGACAGCATCATTTGTAGGTAAGCAAAGCTTGTGTTATGGGTACCACATGACTGATATACAACTAATATACTTTTTTTTGTAAATACATATTATACATAGAAACAGCCAGACCCGAGACAAATACTTGCAGATCATACAAACATTTGTCCCGCGGCGGGAATCGAACCCCCAACCTTCTGCGTATTTGTTATTTAGAAAGCATTAACGTGAAGGAAAATGATAGTCTTCCGATGAAGAGTTTTGATACAGTGACGCGCGCCGCTTCCTTAAAGGTAATAATTAAAAAACCTAAAATGTCTTTCTGTTTGTTTGTTACCTTTTCACAGCTAAACGGTTTAACGGCTTAACGGTCTCGATGAAAAATGGGAAGGAGATAGATCTTCTCTTGAGACTTGCATAGTTAACTTTTAGTGCTTGGCCAGACCGCACCCGCGCCGCTCCCTGCACCGCGCTGCCAGTCCAAGCACTTAAGGGATTCGTAACTCAACAAGAACAAAAGTAAACGATGTTTTTAAAGTAACCAGTGGTCGCCCAATGGTCGAAATTCGACAATAATTAATTAATAATTAATGTATTTTTTATGCATAATTAAAAAAAAAATTAGCATTCTGCACTCCTACCCTAAATAAACTACTTGCTGCTGCCCGCGGCTTCGCACCTACATAAAAAGTAGCCTATGTCCTCCAAAGTCCCATCTATATCTATACCAAAATTCATCCAAATCGGTTCAGCGATTTAGGCGTGATAACGTAACAAACTGACAGACAGACAGACAGAGTCACTTTCTCATTTATAATATAAGTAGAGTTACGTGTACGAAATTTCATACTCCTCATTTCATACTGAAAGAGAGGAGTAGAAGAAATTAGAGGAGACCTACATATGTCGAAGGACAACCTGACCAACAAAAGCCATAATGAATGGCTGAAGAATGTGTTTTTATTTTTCTCTGTTAAATTAGAGTATATACTGTTAATTGGATGGATGGTATACGGTGGATGGAGAGGGCTCAAAATCGTTATTCCTGGACATCTATTGGGGAGGCAGTGGACTTCATAAAGGCTGATATGATGATGATGATGATGACTGTAAATTGGTAAGCGAATAATGGCTTTATTATTATTATTATTAATCCAACAAGGAACTTAAGTTTCGGCATGTCCGTCGGTCTGGTCTGTCTGCACAACCCTAACTGATTACATTTTCTTTGGTGGTACCATATGTACTCTAAGTAGAGTTGTTTTTTTATTTTACTTTCCCACCGTGTAGCATATCGTTGAGGTTTTTCAAAGATATGACGAGATTCATTGAACAGTTTCTTGACACAGTAATGCTAATGCTGAGGGTGCCTGAAAAGCGTTCGAAATCGTAGTGTATATGCTGAAATAATAATAATAGAAACTCCCGGTCAGCTACGTTATTAGTATCAGCCTGATTTATAAAGCTTACAAAAGATCTAGAAATATCTATACTTAATTATTTTATAAGCTAATTACTAGCAGATGTCGCTGAATTGGGTTGAAACCTGACCACTAGTCAAGCTTAACTTTACTGACTTCAATTTGTTATCACATGAGCTTGACCAATTTATTAGGACGATCTCTATGGCGCAGTGGGCTTAGGTCCGGCTGCGACGCAAAAGGTTGCGGGTTGGATTCCCGCCGCGGGACAAATGTTTGATGATCTGCAAGTATTTGTCTCGGGTCTGGGTGTTTCTATGTCTAATATTTATGTATGTACAAAAAAAAGTATTTAAGTAGTATATCAGTCATGTGGTACCCATAACACAAGCTCTGCTTACTTTGGGGCCAGATGCTGCTGTGTGAAACGTCCGGTATTATTATTATTATGATTATTATTATTATGAAGTTACCAGCTAGTATCAGTTAAAATCATATTTGTGACGGCTTAAAATCCTAAAGCAGTGCTTTTGAAGCTTCTCTGACGCTCCAATAAATTAACATGCCACTGTTATATTCCAGATAAATAAATACTCAGTGGCAGAGAACAGAAACACATTGAGAGGATTCTGTCACGGCGTCGCTAAAGCGGAAATGTTAATTTAGCTTACTTATATTACTTCTCAAGTACGCTTGGATAATCGGTGATATCTCGGTGAGAAAATTTCCCTTGTTAGTCCAAGCTCCAGGTCAAAGAATACACCCCGACGGATCCATTTTCCGCCCGAAAGAGGCGAGAAACGAACGAAGCTCAAACGAAGGTCTAACTATGATAAAAAAAGTATTTTTATCATAGTTAGACCTTCGTTTGACCACGAACTCGCCTGATGTTAAACGATGTGGCCGACGGCGGGGCATGCAGGTCTAGAAGATACCTATTTACTCTTGACTTGAAGAGACCCAAATTGTAGTTTTCAGGAAAGACAGACGACGGCAAAGCATTGCAATCCTTGGCTGTACGCATTATTAATGTGGAAGCAAAGCGCTTTATTCGTAAGGGTGGTAGACTGACAAGGTATAGATAGTATTGAGCGATACGTCTGCTTGTTGTGAAAGGGAGATTGTGGAATGAGATAATGCGATTCCTAGGCACATTCTACGAAATATATTCTATAAAAGATCGAAAGGCAAGCAACTTTACGACGGTGCTCGAGACTCAAGAACTAAGTCTCAGCGTTTAGCTGCTCACCTATATCACCCTCAAAGCTCTACGCTCGATCGAGACCAAAGCAGCCAGCTGGTTTTTGGCTGAACCATCCCATAGATAGACAGCAATACTCCATACTCATATTATAGTACTCTATTTTTGGGAGGATTTTAAGCATGATTGATTTGTGGGGCCACGGTATTCTATGATATAGTGTATTATACCTACTTGTATGTATATAAAAGGTGCTTGGCTGGCTAAGAACTAATTAAAAAAAAATCACTGTAAAAATTTTGGTCTGCGCGCACACAGCATTTAAAAATAATAATAAGTGAAAAAAACTGAAAAAAAGGATGAAACCCATTGGAAAAGGAGGAAAATATTATAAAAATGGAAGGAAAAATAATTTACGGGCGATCTGAGGTCTGGAAGGGGAAGGGGGTGAGTTTTTAAGGGTAAAAAACGGTTTATCTCGATTTCCGATTATCAATCTAGTACGTATATTTTGACAGCAGCAGCTCATTCTAAAACAAAATCCCCAAAAGACGGCCAGGAGATTCCTATTTTCTTGTAATAATCGGCTTATGATATTGGGCGGTGACTTATTTTGATATCTGAATGTACAACGTATTCTGATTCGTACAACGTATTCTCTTAGATTATTCTGCTAATTTTCCTAGTCACCATGGATTAGCTGAAATGCATGAGAAGCACGCCATGACATATTGTCCAACGGTAATAAGACCCATGGGGATTTGACTTTCCGGGAATCAGATGTGACGAACAGGCTAGATCAAACAGTAACCGGTTACCTAACGATCAATCCTGATATGGTTAGACGATGTATTTCAGTTTCAAAAATTACTACCGTAGATACTAGTATTGTACAAGCACGTACACATCTACTTAATTTGAGCCAATTCAGCTCTATACGCTCTCTATCAGCGAATCAGTTCGTGTTCTGTAATCTTTCAAACCACGCGTCTTAATTTAATTTATCTAATGTTCATAATATACAATAATAATACCGGACATTTCACACAGCATCATCTGGCCCCAAAGTAAGCAGAGTTTGTGTTATAGGTACGACATGACTGATATACTACTTAAATACGATTTTTGTTTTGTAAATACATACATATTATACTCGTTACTCGTACCAGTTCTCGCCACGCACTCGTTCGAAGCGTACGGTTATACAGTGTCCTAGGGTGTAGTCCGCAAGAATAATGACGTCGGCAATGAATATGCTAATAATGAAAATGCAATAACTGTAATCTCGTGGTGAATGAGCTATTAACGTTTGTGCAAAATAAACATGAATGAGTGATGGATTCTGAGAGTCTTGTACGGATTTGTGCTACAGCTTTCTCAGCAGAGGACATCGAAAAAGCTAAATCGTTACTGTTTCAGTCAGTTTCTACAGAAATTTGACAGGTTAAACGCAAAAAGAAGGAGGGAAAATGCAATAAAGATTTATTTGATATTATTGAATTATTTAAATCATGGGACCCTGAGAAGATTCCTATCTTTGTAGCGAGAAATTTAAACTCGCTACCAGCTGTCCATTGGGATCATCTAGATGCTATTAAAATATTAAAGGACTTACTTATAGTACAAAGTGACATAAAAACAATAAAGGAAACCTACGTGACTACTGATCAGCTGCTACGAGCAAGGGAAGAAACCACGAAAGTAAACACTCCCAGTAGCGGCAGCCACACCGGCGCCGGCGGCGTAACGGTTAGTAACACCCGCAAATCTGAATTATTAAAAAATAATAACTCGCGCATGTTTGTAAACACCAAAAGAGGAGCTTGTTTAACTAGTTTCGACTATGATAGCGGCCCAATAGGCCTTATGAACGTGACTCATGCTGTGGAGACAACCTGTGATGAAGTAGTTAATCAAACGAATAAGGCCTGTCACAACCGCACATCATGCTCACACCCACGAGCAATCACTACTGATGTTTCTGTCTTGTCGGCATCTTGTAATAATATATTGGAGACCGAGAATAATACTTTGACATCAGTGTCACCGGATTATGCGATGAACACTGCGCCGTGCGGCGAGCGTCCAATTCGCCGTGGCTGTGCAACGAAACTGGTTTTGCCAGGTAACGATAGGAGCGAGCATAGACATATTGCACCTACATCTGTGGATAGCGATGCAACTACAACTGCATCGGTCCCTGGCAATAGCTGTTTAGCTACGCTATCTAACAACTCGTTTGCGGCGCTAGTACGTGCGCCTGGAGAGTGGAAGGATCCTCCAAAAAACAGAGAGTGGATTGAAGTACAGCGAAATAGATACAAGAATAGATTTATAGGAAAGAAAGGTATAGCATCAACTGCTCCATAGTGTAAATTCAATGCTGCAGAAATAAATGTTCCTTTATTTATAAATAATGTTGACAAGAACGCGTTACCGGAGGATATTGTAGAATACATAAAAGAGAGGACAAAAGTATGTGTGACTTTAGATATAATTAGAATGAAGCAACAAAAGGATTATAATGCATTTCAGATATTTGTAACTAGGAACAAAATGAACTTATTCATGAAAGACAAAATGTGGCCAGAGGGCATATCTTTTCGGCCTTTTATAGACTTTGGAAATAGAAAACGCTTTAATAACATATATTATGGATCTCAAACAGACAGTAATATCGCCAAGTAGCAGTTTTATAAGCTTTAATTGTAAATCATTGACGCGCTCCGTGGACCACGTGAAGTCTCTTTGTAGGAGAGCTGATATTATAGCCCTACAGGAGACATGGCTATTCTCACACGACCTACAGTTCCTCAGTACAATGACAATGACAATGACTTCGGATCGACGGGTAAGTCAGCAATGGACACAAC
Source organism: Lampropteryx suffumata (assembly GCA_948098915.1). Lineage (NCBI taxonomy): Eukaryota > Metazoa > Arthropoda > Insecta > Lepidoptera > Geometridae > Lampropteryx > Lampropteryx suffumata. The sequence continues at coordinate 9,634,334 of OX402563.1, forward strand.
GACTGGTGTACTACGGGGCAGACCGCACGGCGGTGTGGCGCTGTTGTGGCGAAAAAGTGCGTTTAGTGCGGTATCTGTAATCCTGTGTAATAGTGTGCGTCTCTGTGCTGTTAAGGCAGACGTATGTGATCAGTCTATCTTAATTTTCTGAGAGTTATCTTAAGAGTCTGAGAACGTAATATAATTTACTGACTGCTTAAGCGAAATTAGTGCCATAATTGAGAGCACGGAGATAACGTCCGTCTTTGTGTTAGGAGACTTTAACGCTGATCCGAAAAAAATGTTTGGTAAAGAGTTACTTGGGTTCTGCTCGGATCAAAAATGGATTTGTGCAGACTATGAGAGACTAGGAGGAGCGTCAGGCACTTTCTCGTTTGTGTGCGATGTCCACGGTACGACAAGCTGACTCGATCATGTTGTAGTAACGGAGTCTGCGTGGCCATCTGTCATAGACGTGAGGGTGCACTACGACTGTATCTAGTCAGATCATTTGCCTATAGAATTAATTTGTAATGTATCAGCCTTAAGGTCCCAACGTGTGCACAAAAATAATGTAGAAAGTAGAATTTTGTGGACGGACTGAGATGGTGATAAAATTAAATTATATGAAAAATTGTGTAATGATAACTTAAGGTTAGTTGATTTCCCCTGCGAGCTTTCTGATTGTTGTGATAGCTTGTGCCGTAACTTAGAACATAGAAAAATAATCGATCAGATGTACAAAACAATTGTAAATGTAATGTGTGAGGCTGCGGTGGCAAGTTCAGGGTGTAATGTTAACATTGTTAAGAAGAGGAGTGTGGTAGTGGGTTGGAATAAACATGTTCGCTTTGCGCATGAGCAGGCACGAATGAACTTTAAAATCTGGTTGCTTCATGGGACCTAAGGACCGATCTATGAGGGTATGTCAAAGTCTAGGCGTATTTTCAATGCAAAACTAAAATGGTGCCAGACCAATGCCGAGCAAATAAGAATGGATATTCCAGCGTCACACCACACCAATAAAAATTTTAAAAACTTTTGGAAGCACACAAAGAAGCTCAATCCCAGACCAAGTACGCCTCTCTATGTTGATGGCATGTCTGAGCCGTACGAGATTGCCAATATGTTTAAATCTCATTTCCAAGTAGAACCCCTATGCATAGCCTGTCCGTCATCACCGCTGCTGCTCAATACTAGTACTAATCAGTCCTCATTCTCACCTACCAGGTTCACTGCTAAAGAGGTATTCACTGTCATCAAGCACATGACTAGGGGCAAGTCCCCGGGACATGATGGTCTTAGAATTGAGCACTTGCAGCACGCAGGTGTTCACTTACCGAGGGTCTTGGCCATGTTTTATACATTTTGTATAAGACACTCATACTTGCCAGACGATAGTATGAAGACGGTTGTTGTGCCAATAATCCAAAATAAAACGGGTGACACATCGGACAAAAGCAATTATAGGCCCATCTCGCTAGCTACCATTGTGTCGAAAGTGCGCAATGTGCTGGACAGTTTGCTTGATCACGCTTTATGCAGACATCTGAAGTTGAATGATGCCCAGTTTGGCTTCAGGTCAGAGCTCTCTACAGATGCTGCGATCCTATGTCTCAAGCACACTGTTCGGTATTATACAGACAGGAAAACCCCGGTGTACGCCTGTTTTCTAGACCTGTCCAAAGCTTTCGACTTGGTGTCCTATGATATGCTCTGGCATAAAATGAGGACTGAAACCAACCTTCCTGAAGGATTTATTGGTGTTTTTGATTATTGGTACAATAACCAAGTGAATATTTTAAGGTGGGCGGGAGTAGCTTCCGACCCGTACAGGCTTAAGTGTGGAGTCAGACAAGGAGGGTTGACTTCTCCTCGACTTTTTAACCTGTACGTAAATGGGCTTATAGAGGAACTCTGCAGCACCGGTGTTGGCTGTTCCATAGATGGTCAATTCATAAACAACATAAGTTACGCTGATGATATGGTGTTGCTGGCTCCCTCTATAAGCGCTGTCAGAAAGTTGCTTAAAGTATGCGAGGAATACGTCGGGTCTCACGGGCTCAGGTATAATGTGAAGAAGAGCGAACTCCTGGTATTCCAATCCCGGTATTATAAGGTTACTAGTGTACCCCCTGTCTTTCTAGATAGCGTAGCACTACCAAGAGTGGCGCGTTTCAAGTACCTGGGTCACTGGGTCACCGAAGACCTCAAAGACAACGAGGATATTGAGAGGGAACGCCGAGCGTTGGCTGTCAGAAGCAACATGCTGGCACGTAGATTTGCGCGGTGTACGGGAGCAGTGAAGATTGTGCTGTTTAAAGCTTTTTGCCAGTCTTTCTATACGTGCACTCTATGGGTCAACTATACGCAAAGGACGGTCAACGCTTTGCGCGTACAGTAAAACAACGCGTTTAGGATGTTGCTTGGGCTGCCCGGATACTGCAGCGCATCGGGCATGTTTGCTGACGCTCAAACCGATGGCTTTCATACCATAATTAGAAAAAGAGCCGCTTCGATGCTAAGTCGTGTCCGTGGCAGCACTAACAGCATCCTGCGCGTTGTAGCGGCCCGAGTGGATTGTCCCCTTATGTGGCAGCTGATACAGCTTCATATTAAGAAGTCATTATTAGTGTTGTTTTTATATTATTATTGTTATGACGTTTGATTTTGTTTATTTGTAATTTATTGACATTATATTAGGTATGTACTAATCTTATTTTTAATTATAACGTATTCCTACTAACAAATTATATGGACATTGTCTGAAATAAACTAATTGAATTGAATTGAATTGAATATACATAGAAAAACCCGGACCCGAGACTTGCAGATCATACAAACATTTGTCCCGCAGCGGGAATCGAACCCGCAACCTTTTGCGTCTCAGCCGGACCTAAGCCCACTTGCCCACAGAGGTCGTCAAATATACTAGCTGTCTCGTTCGCGACTTCTTCCGCGCGTTTTAAAGAAAAATAAATAAAAAAATCATTCTCATCCGCTTGAACACACACAAAAAAATTCATCAAAATCGGTCCAGCCGTTTAAGAGGACTTTAATTACAAACGCACGCACAGAAGATTTATATATAGATAGTTGCGTAGATAGTTAAAATCGATTTAAGAGTTTTACTGATATAAATAAAATAGACAATGCACACGACACCATCTAGCCCAAGTAAAATTTTGTCGCCATTTAGTGCTGTAAAAGAATAAAAGTATTGCTTCTTTGGAAAAACAATGGGAAAAAATAAAAGTTGTGATAAATTTACAACGGAAGTAATAATAAAACTTCGCCGGAAGAATTGGTCTTATAAAAAGATAGCCGACCATCTGCAATGTTCAAAAACGATGGCTTTACCACGCTGTAAAGTATTTTGCTACGTATCAAACTACTTCGAATGTTCCACGTGTACCTAAACAGAGAAAAACAACTCTTCGAGATGACCGAAACATCGTTCGTATGGCAAAACAAAATCCTTTTAAATAGTTCAATGAGCCGAGAAAATAATATTTTGGTGAAAACGGGTTGTTTTCACCAAAAAAAATTTCAGCAATCTCAGCACGCACTATTCAAAGACGTTTGGTAGAAGAAAAATTGCACGGTAGGATAGCAAGAATGGTACCCATGTTGAAACTTTGCCACAGACAAGCCCGGCTTGCATTTGCGAGAAAGTATGAAAACTAGACTGTGCTACATTGGAAAAATGTATTTTTTTCTGACGAAACGAAAATAAACAGAGTATGCTCTGATGGAAAACGATATGTACGACGTCCCCCGAATACAGCATACGACCCTAAGTACACGAAAGTTACATTAAAGCACGGTGGTGGAAATGTGAAAATTTGGAGGTGCTTCTCTGGACATGGTGTTGCACCTGTAAAGTTGATAGAAGTTAACATGGATCAGTTCCAATACAAAAAATATACTGGAAGAAACAATGTTACCTTATGCTGAAGACGTTCTCCGGTTACTTGGACATTCCAGCATGACAATGATCCAAAGCACACTGCACGCACCGTAATGTAATTTCTTACAGCGCAATCAGTTTCTGTCTTAGATTGGCCAGCTAACAGCCCAGATCTAAACCCAATAGAGAATCTGTGATTCGAAGTAAAGAAAAAGGTTTCAAATACACAGTGTGGGAATTTAAGAGAGCTGTACGACGTTTTTTAAAAGAATGGAACTCTATTTCTCTTGCGAAATGTCAAAAATTCATTTAGTCAACGCCTCGCCGGTGTAAAGCAGTAATTAAAAGCCGTGGATATCCTATTAACTATTAAGTTTAGTTAAAAATTTATTAAATTGGTTTTTAAGTTTTCCGCGCTACATATTATGTGATTTTTTAAATGTAAGTGTCATACAAAACAACTCCCGAGCAGTTTAATAAATCGTTCATAATTATTTGTATTCAGTACTATTTGAATGTGTTACTTTGGTAAAATAAATAAAATGTGAAAAAAATATTTAGCGATTTTAATCTTTATTCCTAAGCCACGTTGCTCCATTAATGTGGCTATTTTATAACATAACTAGTTGCTTCTCAGAAGGTACACATCTCTGTGTATGACACGATTTAAATAAAAAACTTCTATAACTTCAAATCGTTCTTAATTATGTGACCACAACTGTACATATGATACTTTATTACACCCAGACACAGAACCACACCTATGTCAATCACACAAATGTTTGTCCTGGGAGGGAACTGAACCGTCAACTAACAGCGCAAATCCATCAACATTCCAGGTGGTACAGAGACCATAAAAGTATGTATCCCGTGAAACGACATTTATTTTTACTAGCTACTGCCCGCGGCTTAGTACGCGTGGTACCTACATAAAGAGTAGCCTAGATCCTTCTCCAAGATACCATCTATCTGCCTACCACATTTCATCAAGATCAGTTTAGCCGTGAAAAGGTAACAAACAGATAAACAGACAAAGACTTTCGAATTGATATATAGGTTGGAGTATTATATGGATCACATCGGTATATATATAATTATCTGAAACTGGGTATATCAATAAGATTTCATATATCACTAGTAAATGCTTTACATATGCTTTAAAAGAAAGAAAGAACATTTATTTTCAAAGACTAAGATTAAGGAAGAAGCTCATAAAAAATCAGCTAACCGCAGCATTCTCAGGCTTTACAATAAAATGGCTAAATACAGTAATTATTAGATGACATTTCGCTAACGCTAGATACCACTAAGGAAAAGTAAAAGAGGCAGCAAAAGACAGATACGGACTCAAAAGCTTTCAGTTGGTATAAGATATATATAAAGATCTGGAGTAATTGCTTAGCTTTTTTTGACGTGATAATGTCTTAAAAATCGATGCAGCACGAAAAAGCATGACTCATTGTCACGTTCCGCCTGAGCCGAGCGTACAAAGGAGAGCGCAGAACAAGTGATAGAGAGGCACGATCGATTCATTAATGTTTTCTTATGACGTATCACGTAAAATTATCGTCCGTAAACCGACTTTACAGACAACCATTTTATTATGTAAACAATTTCACGCGAGCAAATGTACAGGCAAAAGCTAGTCAAAACTAGAGGCGTCGAGTTAGAACCAGTTTCAAACAGTGTTCTAATTTATTCTACATAGTAAAAGCTTAAAACCATTTTAAAATGCTGGTGGGGTCGATTATATACTTTTGTTGCTCCATTTGCCTACCTAGGCTTCAAATCCAGCCCAGTAACACCGCTTGCACTAGCAGCAAGCCGGCGTAATTAGGTTAATCGCCAAAACTCGGGCTTAAATTCAGTAAAAAGGTTTTAAGATATTTTAATCCCTTATTAGTCATTCTGTTGTTTGAACCCTACCGTCGCGTTGCTCATAGAATCCCAGCAACATTGTTTAACAACTTCGGCTAAAGGGTTTTAACACCTCGTGACAAATAAATTTATATTCGAGCTCAGTATTCAAGCAGCGTTTTTGCCATTTGAATTGATTCAGCGCTTGTTGTTTGAATGAGTTATTGTTTTTAATGGAATAAGAGAATATAATTTTACATTGGGAACGTCTTTAATAAAAAACAAAAACATTTGATATAAATATTTTTAAAATGATTATCAATTCTGTAATAAAAATGTATTATAGAAATGTACAAAATATATACAATTTAAGAAACAATTGAGCTATCTATGGACCGTTTAAAACGATATATAGATCGCTCAACTGATCCAGATAACTGCCAGAGAGGAGCGCCTCCAAGACAATGGCGACATTGCCACGTTAAATGGCAATGCTAATATGTTAGGCCTTAAAATAATTTTGACATCGCGACGAACTCACGGGCCCAGGGTCTCGACTCCAAAAGGATCTAATATTTGCCCCTATCAAGCCTAGCATATTTCCTTTAGTATTTGTATTTTATATTTGAGCCATCTGCACTATTAGCTAATAAAAATAAATCTTTTTTACATTCGAGTTAAATACAATATGCCACTTCTAAAGTTTAAATTATAAATTTCTCAAACTACTCCCAAAAGTAAAGTCGTAATTTAAGATATCGAATACTCGTAAAAATAAAGGTTGGAATGGAATGAAATGTATTTTTTTCCTATCAATATCCTAAGCTGTCTCCACCGTCTCCAATAACGTCTGATATTGAAAACCATCAAACGCTCGGTGTCTGCGTATTAGAAAATATACCATCACATAAGCAAATAATCCGTGTTTTAGTGGTAAATATTGCGAGTCATTCGGTCTCCAACAGCATCTTAGGCCATTCAATTTGTCGCATCGCAGAGACCCTACTCAATACGTAATTGACACTGGCTTATCCCTAAACTTAGAACCGCAATTTGTTCACATTTCTGTAAATAGTGACTTGCTATTTTCACTTACTATATCGACATTTGCTACGAAAAATTCCGTGTTTGTAAACAACGAAAATGCCAAACCTTTCTGCCCCTTCGCGACACTATTCGGGCATATTAAATATTTATAGTGTAGCCCGACTCGCACAAGAGTGCCTTCACTTAGTCGACAATCATTTTGTGTAAATAAAATCTAGTCTGTGTTGGTCAGTTTGTTAGAAAAACAAGTTATATCTACATGTATGTACAGCTTGATACAAAACATCATCTTGCTTAAATTCAACAATTAATATTAAAAGAAAACTGAAAGATTATATTTCACGCCCTTGAAAGCTTAAAGTTTCTCTTCGTTCAATGTAACTTTGTTTTAAAGCTATTAGTCATTCTTTTGTTGGCGATTGCGGCAAATTTTTCATGCTGAGACAAATTTTTGGGAATAAATTAAAGCAGTGTTGTAATCTTGTGCAATAAAAACCGGGGGAAGGAAGGAGTTTACTTTTTGTTTAGGAAGTGTACCTGCCAGTTTTTAAACTAAATTAATTTGGGTAACTTTATGCAGAAGTGACCGAGAAGTGAGCTGCCGTTATGCCTTTGTTACGTACTTTCTAACTTCACGCGAAACAAGCGCCCGTGATTGTTCAATTTTGTCGGATTCACGCCAAGTTTGAACAAAAACACTGGTAGCACTTTTTATATAAAGTGTAGCGGAGAGACATCATGGAGAAATAAATACACAAAATTTAACATATTCATCATTCTTTAGGTAACCTGAATATTGCTAAAATAAATTTACCAAGCGCATGTGAGCACCTCCGAAGTCAGTGTTAAGAATGACTAGTTGAGTGCAAAATAAATGGGAATTATATTTTTTGTCAGCAAAATTTATATTTGTCATCAACTTGGATCATCTAATTAATATATCTACCGCCACGAAATATTTTCATTTTCAGATAAATAGAAAGTGTTGCCAGGTATGAATTACCAAATTAATGTCATTATGTATCTAAAATAAGAGATAGATTATCAATAAAATCGTTGTTCATTCATGAATAAAAACATCGTTTTCAAAATAAACGTAATAAACAAAACTCTTGTATTGAGGTTTACTCCTCAATACAAGAGTTTCGTACTCAGAATGGTAGATCTGTCAGTTAGATTAAGTTAGGTTATTTGAATTTATTAATGATCGTTAAAAATTAATTTGATTATATAGCTATAAGTACAAACCTATTATAACAAATACAAAATATGTATTTGATACTTAATAATATATCCCGATAATTATATGTATTTTTTTCGTATTGTTTGGCGACTACATTTTGGCGACAGATCTACAATTTTGCGGACAAACCCTATAATTTAAGAGTTTTAAAACCAATTAAATTGCAACAGATTAAATAATACCCAAAATCAATTCAGCACCACCTAATTAGCATAGCAACATTTTCAAAATCTAGTAAAGCCTTTCTATCCGTGATGATTATCCTTGTAATTCCATTTCAAAATTAGGATTAAAGAATTTTTCGCTGAAACATCATCATCAATCATTCATAGATCTGTTTGTATCTATAATATTCATTAATATACATTTTTATTACACTGAATTTTTCATGTACATCTATTATGTATTATCGGTATTTGTGTATATTGTATATGTAAATATATATAAGTATCAATAATTTTGTGTAAGTTTATTGCGTTTATTGAATACAAAATTTCAAATCATAGCTCATAATTTAGTGAACCCCGACAAATCGTCCATTCAAGTTAGGCTCCTCTCCATCCACAGATTGTCTGAAAGAAATCGCTCCCTTAGCGATAAGACCGCCCATTGTACGTATTATATTTTTAGGTATTCTTAGTTGTCAAATTGTTTAAATACTAGTTTTAAGGTGTACAATAAAGTGTTTTCATTCATTAATTCATCCATAATTCATATAATATCCAACTATTTTGTAAACATTTCGGGTTTCTCCAAACAGCAGTTTAGCCGGTATGGGGGAGACAAAGACCTGTATCAAAAATGGCCACATCAAAGCATACTATTTATCAAACGAATATCTGCATCGAAAAACTGTTTAAGGAAACTAATATTATCTTTAAAAGACCAATCCAACGATATGCGACACGATGGGGTAGGAACAATAAAATCAACCCCACTTTACATGTAGTGAAGCTAGAAACTTGTTTTTTTTTTTTAGTTTTATATTCCATAATTTAGTAGAGTTCACTAATAAAAATAAAATAAATAAGGCCAGACATTCCACACAGTATCATCTGGCCCCAAAGCAAGGAGAGCTTGTGTTATGGGTACCACATGACTGATATTTCACTTATATATGTTTTTTTTGTTGTAAATACATACAAATCTTACATAGAAACACCCAGACCCGAGGCAAATACAAGCAGATTATACATACATTTGTCCGGAGACGGGAATCAAATCCCCAATCTTCTGCGTCTCAGCTGCAGAATGTATTACACGGTAATGTGTATTACCGTGCACAATTTCAAAACGATAATATTAATAATAAAAAAAAAAAACATAGTCTGCTAGCAAGAGCAATATTAAGGGTGGACAGACAGACAGGCAGATTGGCATAGCGCAACTATAAGGGTTCCTTGTGGACTTTGAACCCTAAAAAAGGACTTTATCCTAAATATGTTTCCATGACGTTTCAGTCAAAAGTAGACTCTACACTTATAAATATACGTAGTAAACAGAGCTTATTGAAGATAAATATATAAATAATGGTGGACAATGCACACAACTCCATCAAGACCAAAACTAAGCATTGCTTGTATTATGGTGACCAGATTACTAATATAACACTTTTATATTTTTAAATACATACCACTGATACTTTAAAATACCTAGACACAGAACAAACACCTCTGTTCATCACACAAACGTTTATCCTGGGAATGAATCGAACCCTCGACCTACAGCGCAGAAGACAAAGCTACTGCCAACTGAGCTGACAGGCAAGTCAACTTGAACTTGATCTTACTTGCAACGGGTCATAGAACAATTCGAAAAATGTTCAAGTACATTTTAACGATCACTCTCAAGGATCTGAGTAACCGAAAACTGAGAAAAGGTCTACGATATAAGAGGATTACAATGAGGATCCGTTACGTCGAAGTATGAACGAAATTACTCGTTCAGTGAGTTCAGTGAGTGTTTGCCGCGCTAGCTGTAACGTCACAGGGACGGTCGCCGCCAGTTATCGAATCCTGAAGTAGGAGGGCCGGCTGCGCTCGGACCGTCCCAGTGACGTCACACGCACCCGTGTACATTGATTTTACCGTCTACGATACATTCATTCATTCAAAACATCCAACACCCATCAACCTCTTTCTGAAAATGCACCTTGGCCAACTCTTACTGAGACTGGATGCGAACACAAAGTTGTTTCACTTTACTGTCAGTAAAACTTGAAACTTAATCCTCACTTAATTATATTTTTATATCTTTTAATTTAGTATTTTATATGAACGTTGTAAAGGTAAGCTACTACGAGAGCGGAAAACGAAAGCACAAATCATGAGATAGCGCCCCTTGTAGTGGCGAGGAAGTTTAAAATTACAACTTTGTTTAAACTCATTACTCATTCTTTTGTTGGAGGCGCCACTGCAAAATTTTATGACACGAATAACTTAAATTATTTGAACAAAATCGTTTTGTTAAAAGTTTTGCACATGTTTATGGCTAAAAGTTTTAGAGGAGCTTATAATTTTTAATTTCCCAGTCTTTGACAAGCAGAAGATATTTTGTTTACAAGCATACCATCACCATGAGATCATTCGCAGCAATCACATTATCAGCAAGTATTAATTGCGCATTTTTTAATAGACCACAAAACGTTAAGAACATTTCTATAACCCATCCAGTAAAATACAGAAAACTCTAATAATAAAATAAATAAATAAACTCTTATAGTTTGAACACATAAATGCACAAACATGTTTTTGCTCTCTATCGAAAAGTATTTTCTCTTGTTCAATTAAAAGTTTATGGACAAAAAGTATTTAATTGTCCTTATTCTGTATGGATTTCCAATATCACGGCAAACGTCATCTCAGATCATGCAACATTTTGCGACATCGCGAAACTTAATTTAACTTAACTTAAAACATTTTACTTTACTCATTGGTCGAATGCCAAACATCAATCCGTGCATCGATATAAAATAGTTACTAAGTAAATCGATGAATTCGTATTGCAACAGAACATCAAGAGTGATCATACACTGAGTCGCTATTTGACAGAGCAAAATCTAAAAGAAGTGAGCTCGCTATTCAGCCCGCATTCAATTAGGCAAAGTAAGGCGATGTTGCTTCGGCAACAAGCAACTAGTAACAATAAAACATATAGTTGCAAAACAAGTCTCGTGACGCAACGTACGAGCATAAATAGTTACTAAGTAAATCAATGAATTTGTATTGCAACAGAAAATCAAGAGGGATGATACACTGAGTCGCTATTATAACAGAGTATATGTATTAAAAAAGTTTTCAGAATATTTGACAGAGCGAAATCGAAAAGAAGTGAGTTCGCTCTTCAGCCCGCATTCAATTAGGCAGAGTAAGGCGATGTTGCTTCAGCATCTAGCAACTAACTATAGTTGCACAACATGTCTCGTGACGCAACGTTATGTCTCGGGAGACGTTAGCATGACAGAGCAAATGCAGCCCTGTAATTACGGAGCTTCGGTGCATTTTAGAATTTTCCTCGCAAACTAAAAATGGAAGTGGACAATGTACATTGAAAGCGCCTGCTGGGTCATTTCCGAGGTGTCATTGTGTCATGTTAGGGCTGTTTCCATTGTTGGCGCCGCGAAATAACATAAGCGGAATAAAATAAACTGTGCGCGCGTTGCGTTTACCCATAAAACATGGGGCAAGTGCACAGAAAGTTTATTTTAATGTGGTAGATAAAACCAGTTTTTAAGGGATAAACATGCATCCTGACAAACTGATAAACTCGCAGAACGAAAGCCGATAGTTGGTTTAATTATCAATGACGTTAATATATTAGTTGAAATCAAAAACTATTCACAGATGATCGGCATATTATGAAAAACGGGTAGGTATCGTTATCAGGTTCACTGTAGGGTAAAACATCACGAGTAGCAGAAGAGCTTCTATTGGAAATCGGTTCTGTTCTAAGACATCGTTCAAAAACGTCTTCAAACTAATTATCCAGCTAATAAAGTGGAGTTCACGACCCGTAGTCACGTGCCCACTATAAAAAAGGGTGAACTCGGGTAATCCCGACAAGTGGAGTATGAACGTGGGTAATTACCAACCTATTTAATGCGTACTCTAATTAGTTTCAACCCGTGACACGTTACATTACATACAGAGTTTGATTATAAAGCCAAGTTTAGATGAGGCCAAAATTGCGTTCAAGCCTTCAATTCTCTCACCATCTAAACGCAGAAAGCCTAAGTTTTGAGTATTTTATAATGAATCACTAAAAACAAGCACGATTTTTATAGTTCAAAGCATAACTCAATTTTGGCTCCGTCAAAACTTTCCGTAACAACGTTCCACTATAAACACGGGCTAAAGAGCTAGCACCTAAATTAAAAGCGAACTTTTCAGCGCTCTACAGAATAGGTTTGAGTAGAAACAATGTCCTCCGTCGTCTCTTCTCATTTACCTTTCAACGTCGATGTTCACAACTAACACAACGTCAACTACGTCACACGGACGGAGCAAACAGTAAGGCCACACAGAGGCTCCATTTCCAATGACGCAGAGTCGTAGATACTCTAAAACATTACTTAGCAATATTAACTCTATCTTCACGAATTGATGTACGAACTTAAATCAGAAACTAGCCTTAGTAATTTAGGGCCATGAACGCGTACGTCCAGTTCTACTATCTCAAGCACATTGCTACGCGGTGTAGGAGCTACGGTCGTAGCGACTGTTGAAGTAATATTTTTTTTATTTTTTAAAATAACGATATTGAGCCGTCAGTGCGTTTTGCTGTGATTCCGTTGTGTATGTTTAACGTGCAATGTAACACAAATATTTGCTTGAAGCAACTTTTATTAAATCGTGCTCCAGTCAGTTTTCAATATTAATTATTACAGTATTTCGATATATTTTCAATATTGCATTAAGCATTCGTGTATATTTGCATTGTACGTTAGTATTCAATCATACCCTAGTGACCTAGATTTGTAAATAACGTTTTGTTTTATATACGCAACTTTTTCGTTTACGCAACGTTTCTATTTCTACAGTAATCTCCCGATTCTGGTTCAAAAGTGCTGTGTCCATTGCAGTTGCCAGAACATTATTCCGACGTAGACTCAAAGCTGCTCAAAAGCATGTGTAACTCTTTGAAACACAGTTCTTTTGATGAAGATTTGCTTGCAAAGCGTAGGCGTTATCTTAATCAGAGCGCCTTGGCAGCATTGTATAAGCTGCCTCTTCCACTTGGCTGGCGTGCGGAACAATTGTTGTCAGAGAGGTAATATTTCTGCTCCTTTGAACCTCGTGTGCATTTAGGCTCGCGTAGTGATGGGCAAATCTTGGGTACGTTTTGAAGGCAACTGTGTATCACTGGATCTTGAAACTTTTGTGTAAAACTTGCAAGACACCATGTCGCTGCTGGCGGTTATTCCGACATTGCGACGTAGCTTGACATGCTTTTCATAAATCGTTATGAATAACTGATATTATAATATCGCATTTTCAGAGTTTTAAAATGTCGTTTCGAGGGATCAAGGTATTTTGATTGTTATACTTAGAGTAACCCGATCGACTACATGAATATCGGCTTTATGAATAGGTTCGGCTAAGACGCAGAGGGTTGCGGGTTCGATTTCCGCCGCGGGACAAATGTTTGTAAGATCTTCAAGTATTTGTCTCGGGTCTAGGTATTTCTGTATAATATAATATAGTATGTACAAAAAACGTATATTTTTAGTATATAAGTCATGTGGTCCCCATTACTCAAGCTCGGCTTACTTGGAGTCAGATGATGCTGTGTTAAAGTTCAGCATTATTTTTTTAATATAGAAAATCGAAAATTAATAGAACCTGCGTTATGAATAGCTTAGTATTATGACAGTTTGGTGATATTAAGTAAAATGTACCGGCAAAAAGTTTGTAAAAAAGGGTTTACAAAGAAATGTTCTCAACTAATACTAGCTCTAAATATACAGATTTGCTCAATTATGCATGATTACGCCTGAAAGTTAGAAGATCGCTGTTCAGAGAAAACATAAACATATTACATGTTGAAGTAACAGTGAGCCGGGCAATGCAAATTAGGATTCGTATTTCAGACATAGATTTTCAGAGAGTTCGAAATTAAATCCTGTTGGATAATAAATGTTTCATTCCCGAACTGAGTTTGAGTTTTGTTCTAGAATATGGGTTAAATCATGTTACTAGTTATTTACTCCTAGTTATACACAAAAGGAGACTATGCGTCAACCATCCATTCACCACACTGGTTCGAAACAACTAGTGACACGATAATAAGTTGTTTCAAAGTGTGGTGAGAGGATTAAATTGCGCCTCAGGGCTCCTTTTCAAGTACTTGGCATAAGTCTTCGTATGCTTAGGTTCTGCGAAGTGTGTAAATATTACAGTAATATAAAGCAGAACTCACAAAGGCCACACTAGTCGACATGCCCAGCACTGAGCGAAGGTTACGTTCAAATGCGTGCCTGCAACGCTCCGCTGCTCCTCTCTGATGTTGAGTGATTGTTGATGTTTCAATTACAAGTAAAATGGTACTGCATGTGCTATGAATAGGCTTTTATAGCGGGTGTACGCGCAAATAGGACAGAGCTTTCACATTATGTTGCATATTATTCCCTGACTTCGCACGGGTGCACGACCTACATTATTGTAATTTGATTTTAAAATTAAATACAGACAACGTTACACGTTGATAAAGTAACTTTCGATAATGTTGAAAGAATGTTTTTGAAACATTTAATTATACATTTTGATAAACACGGGCTTTACTCCGTATTATTTTGTCGATGGAGACACCGATACTGTTAGTGCGAACCGTGAACTCGACAGGAACGAGCGGACCGCGGATCAAACTCACTCTGATGAAGATTCTCTAGATGAATCGAAACAGTATCTGCCCCCATCGACAAAATAATACGTGAGTGAAGCCCGTGTTTATCAAATTGTATGTACAACTCACGAAAGTTTAGATCGTTTAATTATGTTTTTTTTGAGTTGTTATTTTGTAATGGATTACAAACTAACAAACATCCACTCTTATCTTTATATAATACTAGCTGACCCGGCAAACGTTGTTTTGCCATATAAATTATTTCTAGGGAATTTATAGTGTAGAAAAGTATCATTTATGAATTTTCAATAATTCTGACTTTGGTGGGAACAAAGTCAGAATTATTGAATCTTATCTTATGATATTTTCGTTAAAAATTACTAAAACAACTATTAAAAAATAGGGGTTGGTGATAGAAGGATGAAAATTTAGTGTTGTATGTATTTTTTAATGCCACATTATAAAAAAATAAAAAAATAAATTTTGCCAAAAAAATTTAAAAAAAATGTTAGGGGTGGACAACCTTTATCACTTAGGGGTATGAAAATTAAATAGTAGCCGATTCTCAGACCTACTGAATATGCATATAAAATTTCATAAAAATCGGTCAAGCCGTTTCGAGGAGTATGGTAACTAACACTGTGACACGAGAATTTTATATATTAGATTAGTTAAGATTTATAATAAGATTTGTACCCCACGCTTATTTCAGATCGAAATATATATCTAAAGCAAGTTGTATCCAAATTTGTCAAAAACATCAAAACATTTGAATATTCACAATATTTACATATCAAATTATTAATAAGATATAAGATCAAACAAGCCTACACAACTTCAAATGTTTTATAAGTATTTATCTCGGGTCTGGGTATTTTTCCATTACTCGTATAATATTTACCTTTACAACAAAAAAGTAAATAGGTATATCAGTATATATGTCATGTGGTTCTTATAACATAAGCTCTGCTTACTTTAGGGCTAGATGACCCTGTGAGAAATGTCCGGCATTATACATAAATGTTTTTTCTGTGTCTGGGTGTTATACAGTATCATAAGTATGTATTTAAAAATATAAAAAATTACCCATGTATTTTATCAGACGTCTGATTTCCGAACAAGCTATGTTTAGTTTGGGGCTAGATGGAGTTATGAGAATTGTCCACAAATATTGAAGTGATAACTTCTTATGGGAACCGCTTCGTTGCGTAACGCGTTACGGCGCCAGTCTGTCTGGCTTCCCTTTCTCTCACGCATACGGCAGCGGTAGGTAGGCTCCTCCTCTCTCACTCTAACTCACAGCGCTAGATTAGATTAGTTTAAGTTATCACTTCTGCCGGGCGTTCCGAGGCGCACACGTTTTTTATTTTATTTATTTGACTTTTTGCGTATGTAACCATTTAGTAAAAAGGTAATAAAACCTGCACTGTGCCATAATATGAAACTACTAGTAAACCTCTTTTATATTTTATGGTAGAATATTTAGCCGTTACTTTTAGATCATAGTTATTTTTATTATGAAAGTAGCGATCCTATTTTGCACACCAGATATTGCTCACCTATATTTTATTATATTGCTAAGGTTGGGTGCCTTTGAAAGGGCGTCGAGAAACTGAGTTGCTGGAAAAAATATTTTCTTTGTGCAGTAAGTTATGAAAGCATCAGTACCTTTAGTACTAGTTTCTGACATTTTGAAACTGAGATTCACAGATAAAATGTTGAGCTATCATTCTTAGATAAAGTTATATTTAGAAAAACTATTTATCAAACACACGGTAATACTCATCTCCCTTCCAATAAGAACTCTAAGGCGGATAATTTGCACGAAGAAACCGCTAGCATACGATAAAGTGAACACTTGTGCTATGGTTACACTGTTTTATTTTGTCCGTATTCAGTAAAATGTATGGTAATTCGTACCTACTCAGGATTATTTAGCTATACAAAACGTTTTTGAAGAGGCTGCGATGTTCGCCCAAGTGCCCAAGAGCGAGTTTGTTTCAGCGTAAAACATGATATGCGTAGGGTAGGAATTATGTCAAACTTATATAATATCTTGAACCCACCATTTGTAAAAGGTTTTACACAACGCTACGCAGAAACTGAATCACAACTGTAGTTAAACTAAGCCATTACTGTAAACTTCCATAATTCTTCCCGAAAAATATCAACATTAAAATTGATGTTGCATGAAATTCCTGACCTCACTTTCTTCCCTCTTAAACATTACAATAACACTCAAAAGGGACGTTTGTCAGGAAAAATATAATTAGAGTTCATTGTTACTTAAGTAATTTGGCTCCATTAGGTAAAAATAAACGCTTCGAATTACCGAGGTCAACATGGACGCTGGAATCTCATTATTTTGAAAAAAAAGATGAAATACCAGAACGCAAATGTACCTATTTTAATGTTATATAATGTTATGTATAATGTTTTTCCATTAAAATACACGTTTTTGAATACTCAAAATGCTTCTGGGGTAAGTTGAGTTGGTTCTAGCCAAATATTCGGTGGTATTAAGTTATCGATCGAGCGAGCGAAGCGAGTGAAGATTTCAGTCGCAACTTGGGCGATTTAGCATTGTATGTTTATTCAACAATAACTATCAAACCGTTCGTTGATCCGATCTGCATGAAATTTGGCAGGTCAAAAGATTGTAATTGAGAAATAAGCTAGTAACTTATTTAATAATGAGTTTTTATGATATAAATTTCCAAATGGGAGAAAAATAATGTTATTCAAATGAGTCAAGTGACGTGTTATATGAAAGTTCTTCGTTTGTACATTCTCAAACATTTATTCTTATTCTAGAATGTATAATATTAAGATATAATGTAAAAAAGAACCATTTTAACTTTAGCTCTCATTCTCTACAGTTTCTTAGACTTCAGGTCTGAGCTTTATTTGAGACCTGACCTTCATTCGTATTTCATTTGAGTATTGATTAATTTGGAAATATTTCAGTTTCAGTAATTTGTTGATGATATTTTTTTGAGAGGTGAAAACGTTTGTATGACAATTTTGAAGCTATTTTCTATTAGGTATTTCATATTCTTTCATATACATTTAGAAAGTCTAACAAAATATTTTAAAAAAACACCCCAATAACGGGAAATAGCAATAGGGTGCTGAAATTCGTAAGGACATTTTTGAACGCGCAGTGCATTTTCCTTGCAAATACGCATAACGCGGGTTAGAGTTAGAGTTAGAGTGAGAGTTCACAATCATCATTAGCCAATTATACTCTATCTTCTTCTTCTTCTTATCGTGTCACTAGTTATTTCTAACCAGTGTGGTGAAAGGATTAAAGTGCGCCTCAGAGGCTCCTTTCGTGCACTTAGGTAAGCCTTAATGTAAGCCCTCGACCTTGCCGACAGGACCCGCAGGAAACTCTACTTACGAATACTTACGCAACCGTTGTGGATAACTGAAAAGTACTCGTATAAATACTACGGACATCGCTAGATCTCAGTTTACGGCGAACTACTAGTCAAACACTAGTTACGTAGATACGTAGATACGTAGATATTTGTCAAATACCACTCACTCTTTTATCACGAAATCTCAGAAACCATCGAACGGATTAGAATTAAATTTGGTATGCAGCTTCCTCTAGGACCGTAGATTCCTCTAGGGGCTAAGTAATATTTACAAAAAAAAAACACTCGGGATCATGGTCAAACTGCGAAAATCGCTATTATGCTTTGTAATATTTCCGAAACATTCATTCGTTTAATCTCTTGCAACTTTTTATCTACCACGCGGGCAAAGCCGCGGGAAACAGCTAGTACGTAGAGAATAGCCTTTAATGTTAAACCAAGTCCAAATCTGTTATATCTTTACCAAATTTAATCCAAATTTGTTCTGCTTTTATTGAGTGGCGGAATACATCTAAACATCCACACATTATTAGAATAGGATACAAAAGGAATTCAATGAAAATCTTTAACAAAATCATTCCGTTCGAAGTAAGGCAGTTGTCGACTTCTTCTACACGTTGTAGGGTCACAAAAGGGACAATTTGTTTAACTTTTCAGCTGACATTAGGCGAGATGAGTTTTCATAGAGCGCACTCATACTTAAAGCGGATTCAGCTAGCTAGAATAACACCAAACTTAGCAGATGTTACACCTAGATTTTGCACATAAATAATTCATTATTATCCATTGTATTATTGCGTAGGGTAGGAATAATTTTTAGGTATAAATAAGTTACTTAGTGCTTTTTTGGTATTCAGTTAACCTAGTAATAGCTACTCCATCAAATTCTTAGTTTTGTTTAGTCTCATAAATTCACATGTTACCTGAAATGGGAGAGGGCATTGACTTCTGTAACACAGGTCTTTTGAACCTAGCTCAGGAGTCAGAGACTTCATAGGATGTCTGTTAAAACATTAAATTTCTGTTAATATGTAAACATTTAATATTATCACTACATAGTATAAAACAAAGTCGCTTCCCGCTCTCTGTCTGTCCCTATGTATGCTTAGAACTTTAAAACTACCAAGGGATTTTGATGCGGTTTTTTTAATAGATAGAATGATTCAAGATGATAATTTTAGAGGTTTCTAATCACATTAGACATTCTGTAGTATATTTAGTATCAGCATTGCATGCGAAGCCGGAGCGGGTTATGATAATAATTTAAATTTAGACCAAAGCTGAAAATATCGATTGAGATCTGAGCTAAGATTTTCTGACAATTCTGCGTGGCTTAATTAGTGTATTTAGAGTGAATTACCTGATTCTTCGTTTCTCATTTCATGAAGTAACATAGCACTTCAAAATTACCTATTCTTTCTGGTGCTATTCAGTAATTCAGTAATTCAGTACGTTTATTCACATAAGACATGGTTATAATATACATTAGGTGGAATTGTCAATAGTAGAGCTGCATATCTAGCCCGAGTACAGGCACGTGAATATATTTCATTTATCATACAAATCAATTGAAATTATAACATATCATTAATACAATGTCACTATAAATACCAATTTAAAATAACTTATAAATTAAAATTGTCAACTGATTCTGATATAATAAAACACATAATTAATAATAGGTCAAATCTTAAAATGAAGATAGATGTCAACAGAATAGAAACAATGATCAATTAATAAATTAAATAGTTTTCTATTGAATAAGGGCCCCCTAAGCTCTTTTACATGACTTGGCAATTTGTTGTAAATTCTGATAGCCATGGTGTAACGTTGCGACTAAACAATTCAGTTTTATGAACAGGTATTGCAAGTCTGTCCTTATGTCTAGAGTTAAATTTGTATACCTTTTCGAAAGTGTCAAATAATTCCGCATGTGATCTGACAAATTTACACATCTCTAAAATATACATACACGGCAAGGTGAAAATCTTGTTTTTTTTTTAATATTGGTGTACAAGGTTCTATTGCATGTTTTATTCAGCAATCTTAGCGGAATTTTTATCAATAAATTGTGACTACACAAGTATCGACAATTGAATTATAAGTGTATTATGTTGCAATATGTTTTGAACGACGAGAAATCCCGAGAAAGTTCTAGACGGCCATTCCGCCAAGAAGTTTGGAAAAGACAATGACGATCATCGACTATGATTTTATAAACAAAAAATCATTTGACACGGGCAAAATGGTCAAGAAGACAGATACCATTATAGAAAAGAAGAAGAACAATGATCTACCTGCGTGATTACAATGTGGTATCTAGGTACATTTCTATAATAAAAGTTTAGTCTTCCAGACTCTAGAGTCAAAGCCAAACAAACAGTCTAATAATCACTATTCGCAAATGCACATGATGCGCTATTCGTTAATCTGTTTTCATCTTTACTTATTGTCATTAGAGTGACAAGGACATACCATACTTTAACACCATGCTAGCTAATTACCTATTTGATTATAGGATTCAGGGAATGTATATATCTCGATGAAGTAACGCTAGTGGTAGGCAGCTATCTAATTTACTCCTTTGTACGCTCTTTCTAGCACAAACGAGACTGATGAATAATTCGTTTTGTAAAATCGTAAAAACCTAATAACGTTTTAAAAACTAAAAAGAAAATCGACTTAAAATACGAAATTTTGTTTGGATGCCATATTTTTTCCAGCTATTTTGATTTATAAACGAAACTAGTGAACCGACTATGATGAAATTTCTTTGGAACCAATCGAAGAGTAGGAAAGTATACCTCACATTAAAAAGTGAAAGGGTATAGTTCCTAGATGAAGAAGTTTTGAGGTAACAAACATAAAAAAAACTAATTGAAATTTTCCACATTTTTTGAAGACTTTAAAATATGTAGAAAATTTTCAAAAATACTGCTAAACGGCCCGTGTACTTCATTATTAGTGCTCTAGCTTCATCCAGATTTTAGCTACGTACAATATTGACTTCGATAAACATTAGTTGATACTGATGCGCTGGTAACCTGCTTCCTATGTGCAGGACGAGACGGTTTCCTTATGAAAGGTCCACTTAGCAGCACCATGAAAGTTAAATGCCTTATAAATCATAGTGAGACAGAAGGGGCAGCGTGATAATTAACTGGCTTTTTACTAACTAAAGTAGCATTAACGAGCTTGTTGTGGATAAGCTGAGTAATCGGTGTAACCACAAAATGTTTTCTTTTTATTTTAATAGCGATAAATTTACGTTTAACATTAAAAATATTATTAATGGGGCATTATTAGCTATACAAATATATTTAAACAAATACAAATATATATTAAATACAATCACAAATCGTCTTCATGAATCGTCTTCTTACACGCTAATGAATCTAGGTGCCGGTTCCTCCTAACCCCAGTTCAAGAAGAATCCGGCAAGAAACTCGTCTGGTCTTAACACTTTTTTGTATGATCCTTGCTAATTTCGTTACGGATTGTGAGTCGAGTCGAGTCGAGTTGGAGCAGATTCATCCCAAGCCTTTTTTGTCTAAATAATCAGATATTTTATAATATGCTTTAATAGACAAATGAAATGAAACCATCAATACGCATTTGACGCAGCGCTCATTTTAACCGCACTACGCTCCTGATTGATAGAATCAATACTACGTTCCAAGAATTTTAAGCAGCAGATTAAAAAGCCAGCTATTCAGTTATAAGCGTTGCGATTCTGGCAATTAATGTATCAATTCCCGCTAGTGCACACTGAAACTGTTTTTACCGCCATGATGGAACTAGATAAGCGAGATTCACTTTCAATAGATAATTGAAATCACAACGGCCAATATCCAATTTAGCTTAATATCACTCAGTGGCACTGGGCCAGAGCGGCCGGCAAACAGGGTGAAAGCTCCAATCAGTCAGATGTTGTTTGCACAAACTTGCCGGTCAGACTGGCACTTATACTTGAGCCTGAGATGAAGTGCTTAGCCTGACTTGAAACACAAGTTTATTGTGATAAAATATATTCGAACAAATCGATGAACTAATTATTATTATTTAACATTTATTTTAGACAATATCCATAAAAAACATCTCTTACACAAAACAAATTAGAACATAATTATAATATATAATAAATATATATTATATACGCATACGTGTTCTCTCCAAACATAGCATTTAATTGATGTTTCTGGAATCTGCTAACTGGTTGATACCATTTATCACTACTTATGATTATTTTTGTTTTATATAGAACTAGCGACCCGCCCCTGCTTTGCACGGTTGCAATGCTCATACCAATTATACTACAGAATGGTTATCCCTAAGAGACAGGCAAATAACATCGCAGAATTTTTTGTAGACCTTTTAAGGGTGTACAATACTGTAGTACATTATTTTTATATATCTCGTAAGGTTCAGCCAGCGTTTGCAATGTAAACGCAAAAATATGAATTTATTTACGGCACCACATTAGAAACCTCTAAAATTATCAATGTTTCTCTACTATATTATCCATGTATTATACATATAAACCTTCCTCTTGAATCACTCTATCTATTAAAAAAACCGCATCAAAATCAATTTAAAGATCTAAGCATACATAGGGACAGAAGGACAGCGGGAAGCGACTTTGTTTTATACTATGTAATTAAGTTGTTTGTATTAGTCAATGTTTATGTATTGACACATTTGATTGGCATCATTACTATAATATTTTATATTTTTTTTAATAGGTATATTAAGTAACTTTTTATTCACCGCCGTCGTTCTGTTTTTGTTTATCCTACCCATCCAACGGTTGTCTGGAAGGGATCGCATTTAGCGATAAGGCCGCCCATTGTACAATTTCATTTCTATTATTTCTTCTGTGTTCTTTTTGTGTACAATAAAGTGTTAATCTATCTATCTATATAAAAATAATAATTAAATCAAAAATACACTAAATTATATTACATAATATGTTTGCAATACTTTTAAGAAGTTCTTTATATACAGATATGTACAGTGTAACATAGAATAATATAGAAATACTTGTAAGCTGTTAATCTATCCAAGAAACTTTAAAAACGTTTGTAAATAAAGGTCAACTTCTTCTTTTTATCGTGTCACTAGTTATGGTGAACCAACGTGGTGATAGGAATCATGTGCGCCACAAAAGCTCCTTTCGGTTACTTCGCACCTGTCTTCGAACTTTTTAGGTTCTATGACATGCAGGTTTCCGATGTTTTCCCCACATCCATACATTTTGCGAACAAACAAATCCACTTGTGTATGAACGGATCCGAACCCACGACCTTAAGATTGAAAGGTGGAGCCACTACACTACCAGTAGACCACCAGGGCTCTCAATAATAGGTATACAAAAATCAATGACCTACAAACAAATAATGTTGTAAAATTACCACTCCTCACATGTTTGTAATTTAGGCAGAATGTATAAACAGATGAAATCATAACTCAGAGTCGTGCCAAGATATCGCGGAACAGTGTCTCAGATAAACAGAGCCGCCAGCCATCCGTGAAGGCTGATATGTGCCTGTGCAGTTAGATCCTTTCAACCACTGGATGTGAAATTCCACGGTTCTCTTGTCACTGGTTTATCGATGGTCTTTTTATTATTTATTAATATTTTTATCTGGAATAAACAGATGAATTGATTTTGGTTTGAGACCATGGATGTTTTCACAGTCATTCGTGAGATTAAGTAAACTTGCGTGGTTTGACCTGGGGTCGTCAGGCATTGCGTTGTTCGCTTACGATTATCGTAAAGCAACCATTTTTAGTCGTACGAAACCATCCGGTCTAAAATCCCTTTATTTTTGTACCAATTTAATATGGCAAGGCAAGCTTCAACGCGCGTTTCTTTCTGTAGATCAGTAAAATCAAGAGGCATCCATTTTTCAAGTTTTTTTTATTTTACCGATTTGGTGCAACTGGGTCAATATTGTGGGTAAGCTAACGTCAAGCTATGCCGCTAATTCCTTGAGAGCTTGGTTGTGTCACAAGTGTCCTCTCCAAGCACAGCATTGATGTTAAGAACTGAATCTGCTGCGTTAGCGCCACATCAGAACTCGTATTTAAAAATGACTCTAAACTGAATGTAAAAACAATCGAAAGTCGAATGACCAAATGTCGTAGTTCAAACACTCTAAAATTCCAAACCATGCTGGCTTAATTTTAAATCGAAGTGTCTGTACATTAGAACGGCAATTTCATATTTAAACCTCTATTATTATTAAGTTCTTAAAGTACACGTGGGTTGCACATACACATTGGCGTCTGTTCACCAAATTTCGTAAATTAGTATGCTTGCTACTGTGTGAAACGTAATTAACATATTCATGAAATATGGTCAATTATAAACATGATGCCTTCTATTGAGCCACACGCAGTTCAATTTTAGATTTATGTAAAAAAAAATACAAATTTATATATGGTAAGGTACTTATTACTTCTCTAAAAAAACTACCTGGTCTCGAAGGTTTTAAGACCTTCTAAACCAGCTCCGACACCTCAACAAGCTCAATAATAGGATGCCTTCACCACAAAGTACTGGAAAACAGGGTACTTACCCCGTTAGCACGCACCTAACGTTACACGGCCACTTTGCTATTACCGCGGTAATACTCTGGATTGTTAAACTGAGTCTGCTCCTGACACCTATTGTTATTACGTCATCAAATGCGGCTTCATTGTCTACGTACCTGGAATAGTTAGCACACCGCTCGGCTCGTGTGATGGATTTCGTTTTGGCGAACTAGAGAGAGTTTATTAACATTATTCATGTAGAATGAGTAAAAATTTTACTACCTAGATACCTATTGAGTAGTAATGTACATGTATATGATTATGTTGTTTAGCTTGCAGGCACCTTTTTTATGTATCATCAAATAATTTAGTTGATAACATTAGGTATGTATCCAGTTTAGTGGTGATTGAAGTGCAAAGGAGGTATAGCAGCTGTAACACAGGTCTTACCTACCTAGCTAATGAACTTGTGTAACTAGGAATAATTAGCTTTAAGTACATTCTATTACGTATCTACGTATTCAGAAAGTTTACTTACTGCACTGTTTTTCTCAGTTGGATGCTCAATAAATATTACTAGTGGTCGCCCACTGGTCGAAATTCGAACATAATTATTTAATATGCATAATTTAAAAAAAATTAGCATTCTGCACTCCTTCTCCTATATAATCAATAAGTGTGCGAAATTTCATACTCCTCCATCCTCGAAATTTTCATAAGAAGGGGTACAAAGTTTTTGCTTCACGTATATAATATATAGCTTCAATCGCTATTCTAGTTTTGGTAAGTGGGTATATGAAACATTTTTATTGCATTTTTACATTTTTATTTGCTTTGGCAAAATATGGAAATACATTTTTATATAAGACCTTGTAAATTTATATTTTTTACAGCGAGATTTTTTCGTAAAACTAGATCTCAACCCCCAAGACATCAACAAAGTTTGAACTCTTCCTACGACTTTCCCGACAAGACAGCATTTTCACGCTCAAACTTGAAATTCTGTCGAACGAAAGTCTTTATCAGACCGTGTTATTATTATAATCCCGAAATTCACGGGAAAATTATTCCAGAATTCAATTCCGCCGGCAGCCATGACGTTTTTGTTTTATATAGCTCACATTTGCAAAGGAATGTGAGTAAGTAGGTTTGCAGAGGGGATGCGCATCCACAAATGGTTGCAGCTAAAGTCAGCACCGTGTGTTTGTTCTGTGGTACTAACAAATTACACCGGAATAGCGGTTTAGTATAAAATATAACATTAAACTGAATCCACAAAGAATATGCAACACAAAAAAGCAAAGAACTTTGGAGATTTCGTCGCGCTGATATTCAGACTAGAAGCACTGTAACTTTAATAAGGTACAACGTACAACTGCAACCAAAAAGAAAACTGCGAGAAATATAAAGTAGTTTTGGTTCGTGGTTTTGCAAAATATCAGAATCGGGAATGGGAAGGAGATTCCTTTTTTATTGTTTCCCGTGCAACCTGCGGTGTTCGACGTCAAACTTAAAGATACAGTCCTTGTTTTGGTATTTGAGAACAAAGAAGCCAAAGCATTAAAGTTAGAATTGAGTTTGTATCAGAGTTTGTACAGCTCATGGACAAAGCAGGTGTAAGGAATAAGATATTCACTAAGCTAATTTTATTGGCTTTCTTAATGAACTTCTAATAAATTAAAATGCTTATCGTAAAAACATCTGTAATATTGAAATAAACACGTATCTGGTGCGAGTCATAGAGCCACGCAAAACGATCACTAGATCTGCTAATTTAAAAGTATTTTCTGCTAAATCGCAATACATCAACTTCTTAGCAACGTCTTAGAGTCTCCTATGAACATCTCCACTGACGTGAGTAAAAGCAAATCGAAGCATACTGAAATATAGCAATTTTACATGCATGAGTTCATCTTTATTCCTTGCGCGTTTACATCGTAAAGCACTCAGTGCATCTACTGGATAATAGCTGCATCCGTCGTTACGGATTGACGTCTTTATTGCATACTTCTGCTCTGAAACCGACTACCTTTCATCGTTTTTAAACTACATTTCAAGGGAATATCAACCCTACTTTAAACGTTATAAGTTTTGCATTCGATGGTGAGAAAGGTATCTCGCATAAGTACCGACGCATACTGCAGTCGCATTCACGTAGAATCTAACGCCGATATCGGTTGAAATATGAATATCGTCGCCGCTATTTGAACAGTCCGGTCACGATTACCATACAAAGTTTTCTGCTCGAACACTAGAATATACTACAAGTAGTAATAACAAATAATAAACTACCCAGAAGAACTTTGTTTGCACTCTTTTTAAATCGGTTAGTGTTACGAACCTTAGCGATTTTGAAAAAGACTTTTGGATTCTGATATAAAAGTTTTATATGTAGAGCACTCTACCCCTGAGTTATTTACAATAAGTACGATTAGTTAACTAAACTATTTAATTATAAAAGCATATGAAAAATAGACAGCCATAAACAATGAAGGAAGACAACAGAATTAAAGTTTAAAAATAGACGCAGTAAATCTGATTAGGCACCACCGTTTGCTCGCGTCGGTGAATTGAAATTTAAAGGTGGGTGAGTATGTTATACTTACTGCCAGAGAAGGCATCAGGATTGCCTAAAACCGAGGGTCTTAAATAAAACTGCAAGTGTCCGGCAAGTTCCGGTTTGACTACACATAATTTGGAGTTCCATCTATTTTGACATAGATCTTTTCAAAGATTATTTTTCAACATGAAGTTCACTATTTTCACTATTTTCGATTGATTAATTTTCATTATGTACCTAGACTGTTAGGATTCGATATTATATTAAAACAATAAAGAACAGCTTATATACCGCCCTGAGTCCAGCCTCACCTTGAGAGAGGCAAAGCCAGACGTAAGAGTCTTATGCTAGTAGGTTGGTGCTTTGGTACAGCCCGTAGATAGCGAATTTGTAAAGCTTATTACGAAGCTCCCGGCTCTAAATGCACTGTAGTAGGACCTTTGGGTCTTCTTTGACGTCATGAGTTGAGCTATTGAAATCTATGATGCTTTTACCTGTCCATTGGCTATCATATTGAAAAAATAATAAAAAATAGTGGTGGAACTAAGCATAGCTTTTATTATGGTGAGCAGACGACTGAAATAATACTTATATACGTAAAATACTTTATAACACCCAGACACAGAGCAAACGTCTATGTTCATCACACAAATGTTTGTCCTTGGTGGGAATCGGACCCTTAACCTACAGTGCAGAAGACAGAACTACTCTACTACCAATTGAGCTGACTGGCCAGTCGATATGAGATATATTTATATTTACTAGTGGTCGCCCAGTCGAAATTCGACCATAGTCATTATTAAGGTTCTATTGTCAAAGAATACTCCATAATCACAGATTTCGCCGAGGCTACACTGTTGGGCTTGACTTTAGTAGTGCGTCGCACGAATTAGAGGGTGAAAAGACTCACATCTGGTAGGGTTTTGCTTTCTGATTACATATTTACCACTAACAACATTAGGTTATTCTTAGTTTTCCAGAAAATAATAAAACATTTTTAACCTCAAATCAAATAAATCTGATAAAACTACGTAAAAATTGACGGATAATAATCAACTTTGTCGTATTTCTTGTCTATGGTTTAACATGTTGTGTGCAAAATTGATGTGAACGAAACGTAAAAATCCTCTCAGTGATTTTGTTATGGCTTCTTTCGACGACTTTGGCTTATCTTCACTTTACTTGGTTACTTATCACCTATCACTAGGTACCTAGGTTATGTTGGAGTATAGAAAAAAACGCGCAAGGCGAGCGAGCGTAGCGAGCGTGCCGCGGTAGCGGCCGCCGCAGCGCCAGAAAATAATGTAAGGTCACGGTATATCTCACTTGGTTACTTATCATCTATCACTAGGTAGGTTATGTTGGAGTATAGAAAAAAACGCGCAAGGCGAGCGAGCGTAGCGAGCGTGCCGCGGCAGCGGCCGCCGCAGCGCCAGAAAATAATACAAGGTCACGGTATATCTGATCTTTGTCGTATTTGTTGTCTGTGGTTCATAATGTTGTGCAAAATTGATGCGAACGAAACGTAAAAAAACTGTCATGTGTCACTGTAACCGCGCCAAATCGCGCCATACGTAAAAAACCGATGTCTTTGACATATGGCTTCTTTCGACGACTTTAGTTGTTTGGTTTATTTTATCTTCTGGACCTTGTTTGTTTACCTACACGATTGACCTACGCTAATACACTGGACACCGATTTTCTGCCTTCACGATTGATCCTTGCTGATCTACTGGACATCTGGACTGGTATGTAACATCTGGACTGGTAATTTAAACTAGAATATTTTTTTTTGAGGTTAGGTTACATTTATTCAAATATCTCGAGAACGGGGCAATACCTAGTATAGGGGTGGTACCAGGGGGGACGGGATGTCCCCGCCCCACCCCTTTTTTTTCCTTCATTTTCGTGCGACGCACTACTAAAGTTTAACCAATATACTAATCTATCGTAGACAGATACTGTCTACGTAATCTATTCTCAATTTGACCGACTTTAACAAAGAGACTCTCAGACTTTAACAAAAAACAAAAAAGTATGTACAAAAGAGTATCTATGAGCATGTGCTGTTATACTCGTATTATGCTCATATATGTGTGCGTGTCAAATATATGATAGTGTGTGTGTAATGTTTTTTAATTGATTTAATGTATTTTTTATGCATAACTAAAAATAACGTTAGCATTCTGCACTTCTTCTCTATATAAACTATAAGTGTGCGCGCAATTTTCGTAAAAAGGGGTACAAAGATTTTGCTTCACGTATTAATATATAGATTATGAATGGACAAATTATACGTATTATTATATGAACTAAAGATTTAGTCTAGATATAGGTAGATACCCAGGGACTGCTCGCTTTTTTCAAGTAAGTTCAAACATTTAACACCAGTACCTTCCCAACAAACTCAATAAAAACGTCGCGCATAAAACATCTGTAAAAAGCACAGTAAAAAGGCGGCGACAATGAAACATCCTTCATGGCGTTGAGGCAGAATTGCATTAGAAGGTTCCCTTCCTGAGTCGGTTTATTTACTGATCAATTCTTGTTCACATTTAATTTTGAATTCTAAAATTAGGTGGTGTAACTTTAAAATGGGTTGATATTGAGATTATTGACTCGACTGTGAATAATTGGAATAAAAGTTTTGTGTTTCTTTGTGATTCATACAAAAATAATCAGTAGCCTATAAACCTATAAAAGAGCTTAACCTACCTGACTGACTGACTGACTGAATGACTGACTGATTCATCAACGCCGAGCCGAAACCGCTGAAGCTAGAAAGCTGAAATATGGAAGGTAAAATGGAATGGAATTCCATTCCATTTTAGGAATAAAATTCCAAGGAATAAATAAAATGCAAAGTAAATGGACACGTGTTTTAAGATTTTTCAAAATAACCCTAACAAAGGGGTAAAATGGAGAGTCAACGTTTGTATGGGAACTTTTTAACGGGTGGTGTGATTTCTTAGAAACTTGGTTTGGATGCATAAAATGCAAAATAAATGGACACGCGTTTCAGGATTTTTCAAAATAACTCATAGGGGAGTAATATGGGGTGTGAATATTTGTATAGAAACTTTTAATGTGTGGTGGGTGTGATTGGTTTGAAACATATCAATAAAATTTGACAAGGAGATAAATTGCATACTGGGGAAGGATTACAATTACTTTCAAAAAAAAATGCGGACGAAGTCGCGAGAAACAGCTAGTATTTTTTAAGAAAAGATATTTTTTTTATTAAATTAACAAATGACGAAGACGACTTTGTGACGACTAAACACTTGCAATTGGCAAAATGATGGCACATGGCATTCACGAAGAAGAGGATGATTATATACATGGATATCGGATCAATACACGAGTGCGTGAACACAATGCGTGAGTTAAACTTTTCTATTACTCTTTATAGAAATTCTGCTTACGTTTCTTCTTCTCCTTCTTTGTTTATGACATGTGACATAATGATGTCAATTTTGCCAGTGTCAAGTGTTTATGTTTGTCTATAGTCAATTTGTTTGTTAAAGTCTTAGTCGATGGTCAATTGTCAATTCTAGACGTCACGCGGAGTGGCCGTCTAAAATTTTCTTGGGATTCCTCGTTGTTCAAAACACATTGCACCATAATATACAGTTAATTCTATTGTCCATACTTGTCCCATGTAGTCACCACTTATTCATTAAAATTCCGCTAAGATTACTGAATAAAACATGCTATAAAACGAGTAAGAAATATTAAATTAGCAGAGCTATGTATACTTCATGAAATGACAAACGAAGAATTCCCCTGCTTATGTTTGTGTTTATAATTTTTTGAATTTTTTTTTGTTATGAATAATTATTATCATGATTTTCTTGTATTAACGTAGAGTAAGACCTAGACCTAAAGTAGACCTTCTAACATACTATGGACCTAAAATTTAATAATTTTGTATGATGTCTGAAATAAACGAATTTTATTTTTATTTTATTTATTAATTTATTTATGTTTAAATGGATCAACAAATCTTGAATCAGCTACGAGTAAGTCTTGAACTGCCTTTGTCATATGTGTGAGAAGATACTTTTGGTGTGCATACCCTTCCGAATCGGAAAGTCTTGAACCTTTTTGGTTTGAAATTTCGGGGTCAATCTCAATTATGATCGTGTTATTATGTTGTCATTATCCTACTAATATTATTAATGAGAAAGTAACTCTGGTCTGTCACGTTTTCACGCCTAAACCGCTGAGCCGATTTTGATGAATTTTGGTATAGAGATACATGGGACCTTGGTAAAGGACATAGGTTACTTTTTAGGTAGGTACCACGCGTGCGAAGCCGCAGGCAGCAGTTAGTGTTGATATATAGACGACCTCTGTGGCGCAGTGGGCTAAGGTCAGGCCGAAACGTAGAAGGTTGCGGGTTCGATTCCTGCTGCGGGACAAAAGTTTGTATGATCTGCAAGTATTTGTCTCGGGTCTGGGTGTTTCTTTGTATAATATGTATGTATTTACAAAAAAAAAGCATATAAGTAGTATATCAGTCATGTTGGTACCCATAACACAAGCTCTGCTTACTTTGGGGCCAGATAATGTTGTGTGAAATGTCCGGGATTATTTATTTATTATTATTTATTTACTATGATCGTGTTATTATGTTGTCATTATCCATACTAATATTATAAATGCGAAATTAACTCTGTCTGTCTGTCACGTTTTCACGCCTAAACCGCTGAGCCAATTTTGATGAATTTTGGTTTATGCAACTTTTTAGGTAGCTAGCACGCGTGCGAAGTCGCGGGCAGTTAGTGTTGATATATTTATCAAACAATCTCAGCAGAGAGAAAACTCTTTGAGCTTTATACATGATTTATAATGAAATATCCCGTATATTAAGTCGTGTGGATTAGTAATATAGATGAATGACAATCGAAGATGTTAGTTATTTTTGGAAATAATAATAATACTCCACTCCACTCTACAAGTCTCCACTCCATGGTTTAAAACAGGAGTCATACAAATACTTAGTGAATTAATAAATTTTATAATCATTTTAGAAGCCGCTTTAGTAAAAGGAAAATACTTAATTGTACATAAAACGAGCTGATAAACAATTTGAAAACTAAGTATACCTAAAAAAAATATGTACAATGGGCGGTCTTATCGTTGAGGGAGAGATTTCTTCCAGACAACCTTTGGATGGGGTGGTGCCTAACTTGAATGGAAGAA
The DNA here is from genome assembly GCA_948098915.1 of Lampropteryx suffumata. Taxonomy (NCBI): domain Eukaryota; kingdom Metazoa; phylum Arthropoda; class Insecta; order Lepidoptera; family Geometridae; genus Lampropteryx; species Lampropteryx suffumata. The sequence goes on from OX402563.1 coordinate 9,666,898, forward strand.
TGGAATGATTCTTTTTTGTATTAAATAAACGTAATAAACTTACACAATATTATTGATACGTATATATGTATATTTACATAGACGATATGCTCAAATACAGAATACATAGTATAAGTACCTACATACAAACAATATTGAATAGTTTACATACAAACAGATTGATAATTGATTCATGGTGTTTCAGTGAGAAATCGTTCTTTGATCCAAATTTTTGAACACGGCTAGTGAAGAGGATTACCTTATGGAGATCGGCAACGAATTCTATAAGTGTGCAGCTTGGAGAGCATAGAAGCTGGTTCTATGCATTGGGGTTTTCAGAGGACCGAAGATTTCTCACAATGGAGGAACTCAAAACGCCCTTTCAGGTAACAAGAAGTGGGGGGATTCTGGAGAGTTTTGAACAGGAGGGATTGAATGTGAGGACTCGTGCGAAGGCTGATAGGGAGCCACTTTAGGGTAAAGGATGCGACCGCAGTTTATAACATGGTCATGACAATTTCTTAGAAATTAATTTAGGGATATAAATATTGCGACAGTGCCTAGTGAGTATATACATATGTATATGTATATGAAAATCTAATGTATGTTCACAAAAATATTAATTAGTTAAAAAAATAGCGATATCTAATCATAATATTAATGCTACAAATAAAGATAAACTCTCTATTCCCACAGTTGCTCCCTAAAGTTGTAAACTTTATAGGGCAATGTTTACGCTTCTATATCAAGGACCCAAGCAACGTGCTGACTTTGTCGACTGGCTAATTTAAAAGCGTAATGAAGTAAAATCTGTCTCATATAGCTTAGTCTAAAATACCAGATTATTTAAATGACAAAAAGGCTTGGGATGAATCTGCTCCAAATCGATTTGACGTTAGTAAAAAAAATTGCAAGGACCATACAAAAACACATAATGCTGTTTGTCTAATATACACAAAATAAAATTATATTGTGTTTTATTGGGTTCAAAAAATGCTTAATCTAGACAGGTACGTTTGATAAAGATTAGTAGGTATTGCAGGGAGCTCAAGCAGAACCCAATTCTAGTCATTTAGTTCAGCGATATGGACACTGTAGTATCTAGCGTACAGAGAGTTTATGACACTACGACGGACCGACATTACTTTTATGCTTTAGCACTGGATCGATGGTTTATAGTAAGACGTCTCAAAGTCGTATGTTGTCGTTGGCCGTTCGTCATTTGTTATTTTATATTAAATTAGCTGCCCCGTTCGTGAATTCGTCCACGCGTTTTAAAAGAAAAATATATCAGAATAAAACATTTTGCTTGACTTGGCTTCTATAATGACACAATTGTTAATGCGCGCACAATGGCAACTGTCATAACCTAACAAACTGAACATCGTCAAAGGTTGTATCAAACTGAACTCAACATTTTGATAATTTTTTTGCTTTCGTAGACAAATCCAACAAAACAAAAATCATGAAAATCGGTCCAGCCGTTCTCGAGTTATAAATGGTATAACTAACACGACTTTGTTTTATATAATTATACTAGCTGTCCCGTTCACGACTTCGTCCACGCGTTATAAAATGAAAAAAAAATATCTTTTTGAACAGACTGCCGGGCTGATTTGTGAATCTAAACCATAGAAAAACCATAGAAGCATAGAAAAAAAATCATTCAAATCCGTCCAGCCGTTTAGCAGGAGTTCAGTTCAGGAGTTTTTTTAAAACAGAAAAAAAATGAGCGAGCTTTACAGTAGTCGCATATGATGTGTAACATCTGACATCTCACCTTGGTAATAGGTAACGGCGCGCGCTCTTCGGTCAACACAAATAGCGCGCGCTTTCCCGGCTTCATGTTACACTTCCGTCCCATTTCACGAAATCATTCCCAGCGATTGTAGGAAAGCTAGAGAAAAGATGTTAGACATCAAAAAGGTAATATGGAACCTCACCCTTCGCGTCGGCGTAGAATCGCATTAAGCTGCGTCTCAGTGTGGTTAATTAGCTGGTCAACCCTCGTTAACATTTATTTTCATGCTTGCAGTTTGAGATGCATTTAAGTTTATGACGCTTTTTGAATCAAATCAACCGGAATGGCGATTTCGAAGTGTTTTCGTTGACGGTGCGCTTTTTTGATGGAAGATTTATGAGTCATTTAAAATATCTCACTGAAAGTTTGATATTGCTACTAATTGGCTCACGGGGCTCGCAGAGACATGGTCGATACTAGCTTTTTCTGATAGACTTTTGTCTGAAACTGTCAGCGTTAGAGGAATAACACATCGATAGTCAAATACTCGGAAGAAATAGATTGAAACCAAGGACATCCACATATCGAAACATGAAACAAAAATAAGGGCTTTACAACCAGCAATAGGTATGGTACACTGGATGTCTACTGATAAAAATTGCTCTCCGTCTGAACTCTGAAGATAATCAGCTCTTGTTATAAAACATTATTTGCATAAATTTGCATAAAAGTTCAGCTAAAATATTTCTCACTACCTAGCATTCGTTTACCGTATCTGCACAAAAAGCCATCTTATTACAGCAGGCAGCAAAACGTTTACGATTATCCAATTTTCTTACAAGCTCCACCGTTTGTAGGTAATGCGGTACGTATGAGGGATTTCCCGGCGCGGTGCGGGCGACAAAGCAGCCACTTAAGTCGCGTCGCGTTTCGCCGTCTCGCAAAATGCACCAAGATATCTCTGAAGAATGCTACTGCACACTGCCACTGCACTACATGTTTGTGTATCCATTTGCTCGCTCTGAATAACGTGGGTAATGGATTTTTTGAGATGATGACGTATGCACGGGACGTGTTGGTCGGTGTGAATTGTTGTATGTGGTGGTAGTCGATTGTTTTGTTTGGTTTTGATTGTCACTAGAGCAATATGGATAAACATTTTGCAATAAAATTATGATAATAGACATAAGGTACATATACCTTATGTAAGAAACAAAATTAGGTTATGCTATAATGTGACAAACATAATTAGCATTTACATTCAAATTGTTTCTTTTTTTTAAGGTTTTGTACCCCAAAAGGAAAAAGGAACTTTTATAGGATCTCTTCGTGGTCCGCCTGGCTGTATATCTATCTGTATATTTAACTGTCTGTCTGTCTGTAAGTCAAGACTCTTTTTCTCAGGAACGCGTAGGTATCGAGTTTTAATAAATATCAAATCAAAACATCAAATAGAACTGCGGTCCCTTGGAGCTATAAAAAAATAAGCTTCTAAGACAATGCAATCAAAACATACGGCTTAAACACGTTATTTATGCTAATTTCGCATATTTCGACTCTAGCCAGTAAATCAAAGTTTAAGGGATACTTCCCGTTAACCGACTATCAAGAAAAGAAAATTCTTACAAAAAAAAAACAAACAAAAACTTGCAAACTAAGGTATATTCGGTGTTTTCATAGCTTTCGAAGGAACAACTAGACTAGTAAATGTAACCAAATGAACAATGATTCTAAAAAGAAGGTACATGTAGGTGCGGTACCCTCTCAAGCGCAACTGTCGCACTTGACTGATTTAATATTCATTCTGAAGCCTGCTGTGGTTAATGTAATTTGCCTTCGCATCTTGCTCGAAGCTGATCTTGTGCCCGACTGAACCGCCCCTTTCATTTAACCAACCCTATTGCCCACTGCGGTGGGCATCCCCTCGTCGAAGTTCTAATAAGAAATAATTATGAAATAATTAATATTTTCGATTCAGTATAATTTGAAGCCCAATGGCCTGTAATGGTCTAACATCTAACGAGTCTAACGAGTTTATTTTACTTTGTTTTTTAGAAATGAATCAGCTCAGTTGACATTCTCGCCGTACTAAAGTTACTATTCTTTATTCGTGTAATAGATATGCATTATTGTTGTATACTTTCGTAATTTGTAACTTGTTTACGGCTCTATTTCTTTTATATATATATCATACTATTATGTCATAGAGGAATACTACACTCTAGAGAAAACACGTTTAGGTTTTTAAGGTGTTTTTTATTTAAGTGTAATGTAACTACATTTTAATTTTTGTTAAATAAAAAGAAAACATTTTTTGGAAAGCTGAGAAAGACTTTTGAACAACACTTAATACCATAGATATATTTCGTTTTTTTTCTTATCGTGACACTAGTTTTTTTCGTGGGTCCTTTCGTGCTCTTGGCGCATGTCTTTGAACTGTTTAGGTTTTACAACATGCCGCTTATCTCACGATTTGAGAGTACCTACTGGTATATGACACATACATTTTCCAAACAGAAAACACCGTTGATGCGCGACCGGATTCGCCATGGCCGTGGGTTCGCCACGAGCTTAGAATCGAAAGCACAATAATAACATAAATACAAATTAAAACTGCAATGCATATGATTGCATGTTGATATAAAAGTTACCCTTCAAACTGAAATATATCGTCCTCGATTTAACTTATGGAATTTATTTATTCACATACTAATTGTCTCATAGGAGGGTACAAAATAAACCCATTAAAAGGCCTCACCGCTTTCAAAAAACGACGCCAGTAATCATACATTATAACCCAAGCACTTTTTTTGCAAACACTTAAATGACTTTAATAACCTCAAGGCTACAAAGAAGCGTAAACATAAAAATGAAGCAACAATGGAAGACCTCATAGTTTAGCGCACACTCGAATGGAATTTGAGATGGGGAGTGCACTTTATTTCACAGCAATTTATTTCGTCTGCGACCACCGCCGCTCACCGAGATTGCATTAGGCAAATACGTACAGCCGTCTAATTCCCCGCCGCGGCTGTTGTCGAATTTAATCTTTGCCTCTAGCTGGATTTTATTTCAAGCTTTCTATTTTTGGTAATAATTTAGCTTCTGTTCAAAATAAAAAAGTTAAATTAAATAAATATTGGTGGACATTGGACAACACCATCTTGCCCCAAACTAAGCATATATACTGATAGAATACATGTATATTTTTAAATACATACTTATGATACTTTCGTAAAGTATTTATTTACGAAATAGGATGTTCGTGTAACATAAATATCTTTGAAATAATAAATAATCCCGTACATTTCACACAGCATCATCTGGCCCCAAAGTAACTTTATAACAGCCAGACACAGAACAAACACCTATGTTCACACAAATATTTGTTCTTGGGGAGACAAAAAAGGATTCATCTGGGAAAATAGTATTGTTCATTTATAACAGTACCCTTTGCTATTGCCTAATCCAAAATAGCATTTCTAGATACACACCCAGAGGTAGTCCCCTATACTAGGGGTTCACTGTGCCATGAGTATCAGAAACTACGATAGCCAAGTTACCAAAACAGGGACGGAACAAACACTTGTCCCGCAGTGAGAATCAAACAGTGTCGGTAATGCTTCTTTGCCAAGCTCGCTCGCTACAACACCTAGTTCGTTACTAGCTATTTAGATTGAAACAGTATCAATGAAAATAATTTCAGGAAGCATCTCAATACCGACGATCTTATTCTTTCTTTAAAATTCTCGAAATACGAATACGAAAAATCTAGTTATTCGGTAATAATGACCACAACGCGACGTCATCTTTTGAATTCACGTTTCAGCCTTACAGGCTATAGTAATCCAGTGACATTGAAATAGGAATAAAATAAGAAACGTTCATTGTGCATTATCCCTTGTTACTTTGACAACGTACCCTTCTCAGTTTCCATTTGGCTAACAAACATAACGCACAAAAAAATGTCAGTGCCTCTTTGAGCTTTTTGAACCGAATGTAAGTGTACCTGTCTATGTTATCCCTTTGGGCACACTTAGGGGTTCCTTATAGGGGTTTAAATGTAGATGTATAAGCCACGGTTCTCAAAAAAACCCAATTGGGCCGGTGTAGTGGATTAGGTAAGACCCAATCTCTTTCACTCAAGGATGGAAAACAGAGGTGGAGATGATTCTAAACACAGCAAAGTTGCTGTGATTTGTAATAAACTAATTATGATCAAATGATAATGATTATTCTGCGTTAGTCTAGTACTAGTCAGAATAGACCTCCCGAATCAAAATCAAACCATTTATTCATAACTAGCTGGTGCCCGCGACTTCGTCTGCGCAGGATTACTACTTTGAGGAGCTTATTTTCTTCTCCAAGGTCCTATCTATCTTTATACCAAAATTCATCAAAACTAGGGTAAAGAATCGTTATATTTTAAACAATTCACACAATATCTTTATAAATAATAGCCTATGTGTTATTCTGATGTATAAGCTGTATTATTGTAAAGTTTCATTAAAATCCATTCAGTAGTTTTTGCGTGAAAGAGTAACAAACATACATACAAACTTTCGCGTTTATAATATTAATATATAAATAATAATACAATGATAATAACAATGTACAATGATATTAACGCCAGGTACAATGATAATAACAATTTACATATTATTTTTTAGTTTAGTATAACACAAGTGCAAACTAGGTAATCCTGGGTTTCAGGCAAGAAGAGCTTACTTATTGCTATTTCAGCTCAGTCGGTAGTAGGTTGAAGGTTCGATTCCCTCCCAGGAAAAATATTTGTGTGATGAACATTGATGTTTCTTCTGAAATTGTGTATTATATAACTATTATAAGTATGGATTGAAAAATTAAATAAGTATTCTTAGTCATCTAGTTAATCTAAAATAAACACAGAGTTATTATATTTTGCAGTTAATGTATAGGTTAGTTTTCATAATCTTAACTAAGCTAAAAATTTGATTGAAAACAAACAATATAAATATGTAAACAAAGGAAATGCTGCCAGAACTATGGTTAAACGAACGTTTAATGGCAATTTATTGAATTGCAGTACGCGGCATTGAGTCCGTTGTTTGGTTTGGTTGTTTGTTTGTTTTAACCGACTTCAAAAAAAAGAGTAGGCTCTCAATTCGTCTGAATCTTTTTTTTTATATATATATACACCGATTACTCAAAGAAGCCTGAACCAATTTGGAAAATATTATTTTTGTTTCAATTATACCCTTCCCAGGTGACCCATTTAATTTTATCGAAATCGGTCAAGCGTTTTATAAAAAAGAAACAACAAAAATCTAAAAAATGTTTACATCGATGATATTTAAGTTTACTCCGAAACCTCGCTGTCTCATTGGAGCAGTGCGTTTAGCTGGCCTACCCTTATTATGTATAAATAAAATACATTACTAAACTAAAAAAAAGTACTAAAATAGCTATATTCAATTAAGTCGGTTTTCTATTCAGTTTTTAATAGTTAATAATAGTTAATTTTACATTTTAACTAAGAATAAAATCCAGACCCCTAATGCGAGTTTCTCAAACATGAACGTAACCTTTTGTAAACAACAAAAGGTTTCGCTCTGCACTGCAGTTGTATCAAGCTAACTACGGTGAAGTTGAGAAAAAACAACTAGACGAAACGAACTATTCAAAGTGAAACTGCCCTAAGGAACAAGTTGGTACAGCCGCACAACGAGTTTAGGTACACTGGGAAATTACCAAGGACAAATTAACCAACGGACCTGTTTAATGTGTTGATTCAAACCAACTCACAGCAGGCCTCGTCCCACTAAGAGTAGTACTTATCTATTTACATATGTTCTAGGGTGTTTGCACATTATAATAAAATGAATCCATGTGCTTGGTTAAAAAGAAAAATATTTTTAAATCTTTAAGTAAAGAAACTTTTAAACATTCTTTGTATTTCCACATAATTAAACATAATCGGTTCTAACAGAAGACTAACGCGGTTTGTTGACTCGGCAATCCGCATATGCTGAGCTAGGATCCATTTTGCAACAACCATTAAATAAGTTATTATATACAGAATGTTTTATTTGTATCTTGTATGTGTCATGGCAAATAATAACTTATTCTATTCTATTCCAAAATCGTTTAATTGCACAAGCCTCGCATCTTGTAGCTTCCTTACAATTTGGAATCTACTTGTCACAACATTACAGAACTTAATAACACTCGACACAGCTTCATCGGCCAGTGAAGATAATAATGTCTGCACAAAACCTATGCGCAAACATTCCGTCCATACCTCTAGCCTTCTTCACAAGGTAGTATATTACAGTGGGGCCGCGACTTTATCTGAGCTTCCACCCGAACTGCGTTGGCTGGCGATAGACTGAAAATAGTGGCACAATAAAACAGGACCCGCCGACTATATCGGAGCTCCCGGCCTTCTTATCGGAAAACGGTTGCAGTGATTCATTGCATATTTACTTACCGATCTAGAGACTTGCAACTTGCACCTGACTTATTGAGATTACGTTGTTGCAGATGCGGAACAAAAGTAGTTATACCTAGGTACGAATGGAATGAACAAACGTAGAGCGCGAGAGAGATCATCAATTCACAACATATTACTGAGATTACTCTCTCATGTTTTGTTTCACTATATCTTTAAATTTAGTTTATCATAGACTTTTTTTTACGCTTTTTTTTAAATAAAACTTTTTTTCTTACTTATATTAAAATTTATTTTCTATTTTTTAGTTTGATTTTCTATATAAAGCGTGTTTTTTAGTTTTTTTTAACTATTATTTATTTTCTACTTTTTAGTTTTAGGATAATCGGATATTTTAATATTTAATTATTTTTTTTTCGAATTATTGCATTGTCTATTGCACTGTCATCGGTCTTTGACAGGTGTGCAAAACTTGAATGAAATCTGGCCGTTTAAAGTGGGTCAAAATCGCGTCCTAAATACAGATAAACTAAACTAAATACTAAAAATACAGTTCGCAAAAACCAAATTCAGACAGAAGTTTAATGCTACTCATATTTACCATACCTAAATAATTATTTCTATAACAGCCAGCTAACGGCCCAGAGTCCTGTTTAGTCCAGTTAACTCCGGTCCCAAGCCACAATCGCGGGTTATTGAGTCAGGCCCAATGAGGCGAACTCATCTCGTTTAGCCGACCCGAGCGAACGAGCTAGCTGTATTCAATTTTCAGTTTTTCAGTCCCGGGACGATACCCGCCAATAATCTGAACCAATTAATAAATGGTGAAGGCTTCTATGTAAAATTACATTTTGCTGAATATTCGGAGTGCGATTAAAACCAGGGCAACTAGGCTGCGTATTTGGTTCCAAGTCTTTCTAGATTTTATTTCTGCGATTTTCAACCATGTTTATATATATCCATACTAATATTATAAATGCAAAAGTGTCTCTGTCTGTCTGTTTGTTACGTTTTCACGGCTAAGCGGCTGAACGGATCTTGATGAAATTTGGTAAGAAGATATATTGCATTTGGGAGAAGACATAGGCTACTTTTTGTCCCAAAAAACAACCTTAAAAGGGGTAAAATAGGGGATGAAAATTGTATTGGCAGCTCATATTTCCCTAATTTAAGGCTCTGAAAATTCATAAGCTAATAGGCTAAAGGCTTTTGGTAAGAAATCTCTGCTAATATTATAAATGCAAAAGTAACTGTCTGTCTGTCTGTCTGTTACGTTTACGCCTTAACCGCTGGTCCGATTTTGATGAATTTAGGAATAGAGATAGCTGGGACTTTGGAGAAGGACATAGGCTACTTTTTATGAAGGTACTCGTACTACCCGTGCAAAGCCGCGGGCACCAGCTAGTTCTGTATACAATTCTTATTATTTGTTAAAAAATCACTAGAGAAAAATATTCTTCCAGCAATATTAGAGGCTCTGCAGTCTTTCAATATCTACCCGTCACGCTAGATTGATTGATGTGAGGTCTCGCCATTCACTGATAAGAACCCCCCATTACTAATTTACCTTCCTTTTATTCGCTCCTTTTATGTTAGTAAGCAGCTACTGCGAACGGAATAGGTAAGTTATTGGCTTTTTATTGTGATTCATGCCTATCAAAATCTTGTAAGGATATGACCTTATACTTCTCTTAACTTTTAATAATAGTTAATCACTGTTTAAATTACTATCTCTTTTAGTAAGATAGTGACAAATGTTACTAAAAAAGATGCATCAATAGTAGATTGTTGCACCGAGCGCAAAGTGAGTTATTAATGCACGAGTGTTATGTTGGTGCCCGAGTAAGCGAGGGCACTGAATTAACACGAGTGCATTAATTACTCTCTTTAGCAAGGTGCGTAATTTACTTTTCTTTCAACTACCAATCTACCTACTGTGATAAAATATACCTACTCAAACTAAAAATATGAAGAATCAAAGTTTTACAATGATACAAGATGCGCGCCATTTGTTCTTTTTTTCACCAAGTCGGTTTTATTCAGCCGATTTTTATTATCAGCTAGTATCTTTTTGATCGAATGCAAACATTTTATATTAAACTTAATGGGAGATATTAAACCTCTTTGGTAAATTTATATCTAAATAAAAAGTAAAAAAACAGTGCAATAATGAGATTTCATATAACATTACTGCACTGTTTTGGTTCTAAGCAAAAAAGACGTCCTTTGTGAACGGTTTTGTAGTGATTAATGATAACATTACTACGTAGTTGAAAGAAATAAGCTTCATGTAGCATATAAAATAATATATAGTTGCATCTCTACTATCAATGAAGTCAAAGTCACAGTCAAAAACATTTTTATTCAATACAATTATAAGGATCACTTTGAAACTTCTTACATGCTACTTCTAAGATGAGTTTAGATGCTAATTCCTCCTAACTGAAGTCCGAGATGAATTGACACTAAAACTATATATAATTAAATAAATAAATAATCCCGGACATTTCACACACGATCATCTGGCCCCAAAGTAAGCAGAGCTTGTGTTATGGGTACCACATGACTGATTTACTACTTATATACTTTTTTTTGTAAGTACACACATATTATACATAGAAACCCGAGACAAACACTTGCAGATCATACAAACATTGTCCCGCGGCGGGAATCGATCCCGCAACCTTCTGCATCTCAGCCATAGCCCACTGCGCCACAAAGGTCGTCCAATTATCTTGATATCCTAGGTATATCTGTATCTAAAGGCTGTTGTTGGTCTCATTTATTACTACCACCCGTACGTAGAAGTAGCATTGACAGTGAAGGCTTCTGAAGTCAGTATGAATAAGATTGACAGTGGTCAGATCCCAAACCAATTCAACATCAACTACTATGTAGTTTTTAGCAAAATAAAAGAACATTGTATGAAGCTATCATATTTTTTTTAATGTTTACAAATCAGGTTTATATTTATAATCTAGCCGTGATAATTTTCCTTCTAATTTCAGCATATATTTAAAGCTTTTTAAGTACCCCCAAAGATCGGTTTAGCCGATAGAGGGGGGAAACACTATGCATTTAAATGATAAATAATAGTTAAAAAAACTAAAAAACACGCTTTATATAGAAAACCTAACTAAAAAAATTATAAAAATAAAAGTAAGTAAAAAAAAATGTTTTATTAAAAAAAAAGCGTGGGGTGCATGGTGTCAATAGTTATAAATATTTCATTGACAGATATGAGAAGAAGGATTATCATTTCGATAATATCTTAAATCTCTTTCTACCCCACGCTTTTTTTATACGCTTTATATTAGCTTCACTTGTATGTATGTTTGTATGTTTGTAACCGACTCCTTAGGACGCGATTTTGACCCACTTTAAACGACCAGATTTCATTAAAATTTTGTCAAAGACTGATGACAATGAATAATTCGAATAAAAAAAATATGAAATAAAAAAAAAAAAATATCCGATTATAAAACTAAAACTAAAAAGTAGAAAATAAATAATAGTATAAAAAAACTAAAAACACGCTTTATATAGAAAACCAAACTGAAAAATAGGAAATAAATTGTAATAAATGTAAGTAAGAAAAAAATGTTTTATTTAAATAAATAATTGTGTACATACAAGTGAAGCTAATATAAAGCGTATAAAGATGATCACTTCGAATGTGGTTATATTAAACAAAAATTATTCAAGAAATCTCTTAATATCTTTGAAAGACCTATCCAACACCATGCGAAACGATCTAACACCTATCCAACACGATTGGGTAGTAAATTCAAAAAAACAACTGTAATTGCATGTGAGGGGAGGTAGCTTTAACAAACATTTTTTAAATGCAAAAATTTGCATCACGGTAATACTTATAGTCTGCGGGCAAGAGCTCTGACAGACAAAATGACAAACATGGGTTCTTTGTGGACTTCGATACTCTGCTTCTTCTTATCGTGCCAGTTATTTAGAACAAGAGTGGTGAAAGGGTTAAAGTACGCTCCTTTCGTGTACAAGGACGACACACTAGCGCATTAATCCACGCAGTTTAAACTGCGCTATTCTATTCTATTCTAAACTCTAAGTCTACTCAGAAGCATGAAACTTTCAATGCGGGTTTTTCCGCTAGAGCGTGAACCTGCGTATGATTCCATATTCGACAGAATAGCCCGAAAACATTCGCCGCGAAATAATTAGGTCTAAAAACCGGCTATTCATATATCCGTGATATAATTGTTTGGTGTGTGGCGATATCCATGCCTATGTTGTACATAACAACTATTGTAGTGTACAGTAGCGCACAGCTGTCAAATTACGTGACATTTACTTTTAAAGGTACAATCGAGTAGATAATTCCCTTTGTAGCATGCCAGCTTGTGGAAAAACGTTTAGCGGCAACGTGCTGCTCGAATGCATGAATAGGGTCTGACAGGATGTATTAACTTTTGTAATTTAAGCTTTGGCATGCAGCTTTTATATTGGGGTTAGGTTCCGATGTTAAATTAACGGAGATTAGTAAGCGATTCGTACACCTAAATTATAAAGGATGCTGATATTAATCGAATAGCTGCTTAATATTTTTCAATTGACGACCTCTGTGGCGCAGTTGGCTGAGGTCCGGCTGAGACACAGAAGGTTGCGGGTTCGATTCCTGCCAAGGGACAAATGTTTGTATGATCTGTATTTGTCTCGAGTCTGGGTGTTTCTATGTATAATATTTATGTATTTACAAAAAAAAAGTATATAAGTAGTATAACAGTCATATGGTACCCATAACACAAGCTCTGCTTACTTGTTTGACACTAATTGTTTGACATGTATTATTCGCTACATTTTTGTTCTTTTGTAACATTATCGGCTTACATAAATACAGATATAACCGTTTTAGTAAATATAACGTTTGTGAATCTGTCTCTACAGTTGTCGTAGTTCCACTGTACTTGTTTAAGCTTCACTTGTTAACACAAGTTTTGGAAAACCTCATAAAACTTTGCGGCAAAAACGCCACTCTAAATTATCGCGCGCATACTCACATCGTCCACATCACTGTGACTAAAGTGACAAATATTTTTAATATCCATTCGCATAGAATGCACGTCACCAAAAAAGTCAACGAAAAAAGCGCTTTTGCCCCAAGCACGCTCCCGCTACAGGATGTTTCGCACAGTAATGAAATATTTTATTGCACGCGGTAACAAAGGATGCGCGGATCCGAACTGAGGCTTACACAACAATGTACTTAATTTTTTTACTAATTCACACTAGCGAATGCAGTGTTTTATTTTCTTATAAAATACAGTACGAACTACTTTTTTTACAATAGGTTTTAATTTGTAACCTGGCTAGGAACACCATTTATATGTACTTACCTAAAGCCACTGACAGGCAGATGTTGGCCAGACCGGGGTTACAATTTTTAAATATAAAATGAATTTATAAACTTATTCTTTTGACACCTATTGCTGTCTACGCGATCGCTAGCTGACGGTGAATATGAATGCTCATTAACCTCCAGTGTTAATTACGTAATTCAATTAGGAACTTAATTCATCATCGGTTCCATTTTGGAATTCAATATTGCGATTAATGTCGAATGCAATAGCAGACAAATATATCACGAACTTCAACGTGTCGGCTTTGTGACTGATTTATTGTTTGTTTGTAAAATGTCTAGGTAACAAGACATAGCACAGAATGGGCAACTTCAAAAACTATTATTTCCACTTATCAAGGCTGATGCTTAAGCTGAAAACAGATTGTCTGTTAACAGCTCTAATGCTCTTAATGTTATACACTAGCCCATGCATCTAGCTGACATACGGCATGGACGCAAACTGGTTCAATGTACCGCGTGAATGAAATGTTGTACCTATTATTAGTCGCATGTTATTTTGTGTGATAATTTGTTTTAAGCTATATAGAGTGAGTCGGACGAAGTACAAAACAATTCCATGGTTAAAGTCAAATAAAATCTCTTTGATGTTTTTAATTGTTCAGCGCAAGAAACTTGACAGAATAAAAATATAAAAGGTACTTAAGTACATCATAAAATCTGTTCAAAACAAAGAGCCTTTTTAAGGTGAAATAAATATGCAAGAGCTTTATAAAGCTGTCGAACTCAAGGGGACCATTTCCATCGTCATAAAACAAGGAGATGGTACGATCATCCACATCTGCATAATTAAATAGGATTCTGTAGCTACTGGATTGGGGACATAGGGCAGGAAGAACTGGCGAGGAATTTTTCATGACACTTGTGAAACTAAACCGAAAGGCAACGTCTATTTCAGATTACTTGTGATACTTTTTGGAAACACTCCTCAACGCTTTCGTTTCGTTGCCGCGTGATAGGTACAAAACTTGACCAACTTTTGGGTAAAAAGTCAAATAAGAAGAGTCAAGTATGATTGGTAAAATCAGCCCCCAGAGTAGCAAGTATTCAGACGAATTTTATATGCCACAAGACGTCTCAAAAGCTTAAAACTCAAAACTATGAATAAAAAACCGAATGCCCTCCATTTACAGTCTTCACTTCTTCAGACTAAAGTTGCTAGTTCAGCCGAGAAGTTTCCGAAATGAAATATGCACATCGAAACAGGAATGACGCTTCGAAGTTTAAAACTTGGACCTGTTGAGGACTTCCGAACTCAGTACCCACATGAAAATTTGAGCACTGGAAATGAGTTGATAAGATTGTTAGCAACTCAGACAGCTGAAGCTCTTTATACGCTTGCATAATTGAGTGAATCTTTGTATTCTGCGATTGGTAATGTCGATTATTCGATCATTTGAATTTATTTTACAAAATCGACATCAAACTTGTACTATTCGTTTCTGTCATTTATTTTTAAATCAAACTCTAGGCTGTACAGGCTCTACGCTACCGTAGAGCCTTGGCCTACCCATATAAACAAAATACTTCCTACTAAAAAAAAATATATTCAATGAATTCGGTTTTCTTTTCAGTTTTTATACCGTAATTTGTAAACATGTTTGTCTCGGGTCTGGTTGTTTCTATGTAATATGTATGTATTTAAAAAAAAAGTGACCTATATGTAGTATATCAATCATGTGGTACGTATAACACAAGCTATGCTTACTTTGGGGGCCAGCATTATTATTATTATTATTAACTAGCTGTTGCTCGCGATTTCGTCTGCGTGAATATCACTTATCGCGGTTGGATAAATATTATTACTATGTCCTTCCTTGAGGTTTAAGCTTACTATATACTATATTTCGTCAAAGCCGATTCAGTAGTTTAGCCGTGAAGTCGTTGCAAATAGATAGACAGGCAGAGTTACTGCGCGCGTGAACCCGAACATACCTATTTTTTTGCGGAGTTATTTTAAAATTATGATATCTCCTAAGATGTTGATTGAAATCCAGCGATGTCAAAGACAATTTTGTTTACAAATACAATTAATATAATGTTGATAAAATTCCTTCGCAAATAATGCATTAATTTCGAACAAATTTAAATTCCATAAAAAAGGTTATAGTGACCCAATCTTAAATAATAATACCGGACATTTCACACAGCATCATCTGGCTCCGAAGTAAGCAGAGCTTGTGATATGGGTACCATGACTGATATACTACTTATATACTTTTTTTTTTTGTAAATACATACATATTATACATAGAAATATGCTGTCGGGACTTTTTTTAGAACTTTTAAAGAGAACAATCCCATATACATAATGTTTGCGTAACTTACACCGTTTTCGCAGCGCACGCATCGGAAGCTCGGAAGCCCGTTTTTGCAACATTTTCCATTGATGCTTCGCTCCTATTAGTTTGAGCGTGATGTTATATAGCTTAAAGCCTTTCTCGATAAATGAACTATCCAACACAAAAATATTTTTTCAATTCAAACTAGTAGTTCCTGAGATTAGCGCGTTCAAACAAACAAACAAACTTTTCAGCTTTATAATATTAGTATAGATTATTCCTAATAATTTCATCATGTTGCTTCAAGTTGCTTAAACTGTTTTCCAGTTACACCCCAAACGGCGGTTTATCCAAAGAACTGTTTAATAAACCTCCTAATATTTTTGAGAAACCTATCCATACTAGATGCCACACGATGGGGTAGTAAAATTAATTAAAAACCTTACTTTACATGTAGAAAAGTTAAACCTTAAAAAACTATTAATCAATGTTTTAATTTTATAGGGGCCACTAATTTACTAAACAAATATACTAAATAGACAGTCTTCAAATTATTGAGAATTAGTCCCCCTGCTGACTAACAGAAGAGCTAACAATAGAGAAGGAAAACTTGAAACAAGCCCGGCTCAGTGCCAGCCGTTATACACCAGCAACCGAACCGACACCGCATGTACTGATTCGTCTTTCCTGCGGGTCCTGTCGGCAAGGTAGAGCTTACATTAAGGCTTACCTAAGTACACGAAAGGAGCCTCTGAGACGCACTTTAATCCTTTCACCACACTGGTTGAAGAAAGTGTTTTTGCCCTTTTCGCGATAAAGCTGAAAGCAAAAGCTTGCTTAAGGACTGACAGACAAACAGACAGACAGACAGACATGGTGACATGGTTCCTTGTGGACTTTGGAACGCTAATAAGTATCACCTCAAAAAATATCAGTCAAAAGTAACACGCTACAAACCAATGTAAAGGTAAAGTTTACCGAAAATACTTGAACATCCAAATTTTAAATCAGCTGTAAAATTCGTCAAACGCCCATTCGATGGCACACACATTGCTCGACAATGTCCAAGTCCGAGTGAAGTCATCTCACTGTACAAATACAGTTAAGAAAACCAAAGAAATAGAATGACTAGATATGACATTGAATGTAATAAAATGAAGCGTGTAACTGATGTTGATAATCAACAATATCTATACTCGTACAGTAAGTAGGTCTTGAATATGTGGTGTTGGTGGACTAACTGAAAAATCGTAAAATACGAACGATCTTATTTTGTTTGCACTAAAGTTTGAATTAGAGTAACATTTTTAACTCATTTTAGACACCATGTTATTCGGTGTTGATAAAACTGCGTAAAACCATAGAAAAATCTGTTATATACTCTAATTTGGACTTAGATTGAAAGCAAGTAGGATCGTTTGTATTTCAATAAATTTTAGTTAGCACGGCGGAACATCAGAGCCAATAGATATCCAATTAAACAATATGGATTTATTTTCAAAGTGTTTTCGATATGTGTACATAGTATCTCATTAGACATTTCTATAAAAACATTGTGTTTTTAAACCCAAGGCCATCTTTTATGTTGAACAGGATTGAGTTACGTTATTAAAATCATAATTTTGAATAAACCTTAAAAATATATTTTTGTATAGCGTTCGGATAATAGAGCACTAGCTGCTGCCGCGGCTTCGCACGCGTGGTACCTACATAAAAAGTAGCCTATGTCCTTCTCGAAGGTCCAATCTATCTCTATACCAAAATTCATCAAAATCGGTTCAGCAGTTTAGGCGTGAAAATGTAACAAACAGACAGACAGACAGAGTTACTTTCTCATTTATAATATTAATATTAGTATAGATAAAAAAAAATATAAATATATATTAGTAAGGATCAACAGCCTAAAATTTTATGCTTCTATTTCTGAAAATGAGAATACTTTCATAGAACCTTTCATCCCCCTTTTCAACCCTTTACAACACTTTTTTCCAATTAAAAAGTAGCATATGTACTTTTTCATGCCTTAGACTATCTGTGTACCAAATTTCATTTAAATCAGTTCAGTAGTTTTGGCGTGAAAGCGAGACAGACAGAGTTACTTTCGCATTTATAATATCAAGGATTAGCTGCTGCCCGCGGCTTCGCACTCGTGGTATCTACATACAAAGTATTCTGTCTTTCTGCAAAGTACAATCTATCTCATAACCAAATTTTATCAAGTTCCGTTCAGTTTAATCATAAAAAGGTAACAAACAAACACAGACACACTTTAAATATTATATTATTAGTACGGATTTTATTTCGGATTCGACTAGCCCGTCAGCTCAGTTAGTAGTTTCTCTGTCTTCTGCGCTGTAGGTTGAGGATTCGATTTCCTCCCAGGACACACAATTGTGTGACGAACATAGATGTTTATTTTGTGTTTGGGTGTTATAAAGTATCTTATGTATGAATTTAAAAATATATAAGTATTCTATCGATAGATGGTGTTGTGCGCGTTGTTCACCAATATTTATATTTATTACATAGAATAGAATAGAAATGTACATTAATAAATGTGAAACAGTTTAGCTGAGTTAAGAACCGTTCCAAATAATCTATATTGTATAGAATATACTTCTCGCTATCTTAGTCCCTTCCGGTCAATCTTTATTTCTCTTCTCTCTGTATTGGCTATCTTGGACATCTGTTGGCGCTGAGTGTTTGCTTTTCATTTCTTGCAGCAACAAACGCAAGCTAGTAACGCAAGAGTGAGTTACTGACAGAGGGTGAGGTTCTTAGATTTACTGAATAATAAATAATAATAATTAATAAATAAATAAATAATCCCGGACTTTTCACACAGCATCATCTGGCCCTAATGTTAGCAGAGCTTGTGTTATGGGTACCACATGACTGATATACTTCTTATTTTTTATAAATGCATTCATATTATACATAGAAACACCCAAACCTGAGACAAATACTTGCAGATCATACTAAGACTTTTCCCGCGGCGAGAATCGAGCCCGCTACCTTTGGCGTCTGGTCGGCCCTTGGTCCACTGCGCCACTAAGGTCGTTAATTAAGTAGTTAAAAAATAATCGCAAAATCATTTTTTTTATGTAAAAGTTACCTGTTTCCCTTTAATTGTGCCATGATACCTTGTTTCTTGTCAAATTTCATGATTCTAGATGATGTACCTCATTGGTTTTGATTTCCTGGCGACCTTTAACAATGCGGCATAAAGTAGGTGTATTTAGGCTATTTTTTTAGCAACGTTGACTTAGATGCTTTATTATATTATTTTATTTATTAGTTTGAGATTAGTACAACGCACATACATTTTTCAATCAGAAAAAAACATTGGTGCCCAACTACTAAGTAGGTACATAGCATGTTTGACTGAAATTCTGTGTCATTCGGCAAGGTACTGCGATCAAAGAGATCAAAGTAATTAAAACAGTCTTTCATTATTATTAGTCGCAATATATGTTTATTACAAAAACAAAATAGGTAGTCGGTAAGAACTTACATTTATTTATATGAAAGATTAATACAACTTACATTAGTAGAACATAAACACGTATAAAACATTGTGTAATCATATTTAGCTGCATAAAATACGATTTATAAGAATTTATAGAAATAGCTCTAGATTTCCAGACGAAAACGTCCCCGAAATGCTGATCACGTTGGATGACAATCCTGATGTGTTGAGCCAAGTAAGTATCACCTAGTTAAAATAATAAAACTGATTGAATGAATTGAATAAAGCCCATGACAAGTAGGGATAAACTGAGCTACATGTTGCGGAACGTTGCACGCTGCAACTTTGCGACACGTAAATCCTATGTTGCTGGACATGTTATAGAACATAATAGTGCTGTATCCACGGCAAGTATGAACAAATTATGTTTCCGTATCTTTTGGGCAGCTGATTTTCTGCTATACTCGTGTGCTAGTGGCGTGCAGGGTAGATCGCAATGGCGATAGCTTTGACCCGCTATCGTAGATCTGCCCGCGTACTTTACGGGGAGAAAGCGGGTCCTATGCAATACCAACTGCACTTTTAAAGCCTTTGAAATGCGTGGCCAGTGGTCATAATGTGAATTTATCTTTTGTTTTTCTAACAGATGACATTGTGATAAGATAAAACACTGATGTTGTGATAGTAACGATGTTTTTCGTCTCTAAGGTTTTTTTAAGGTGGGTTTCGAATCTCGGTTGTGCTCTAACTGCCTAGAGATACATGATAAATACACGCGCGTCACTTCATTACGTCTGTTTTTAGATTCGTTGTTTGCATTCATATTATGTTGTTATAAATACATACGTATCAGACATACATTTTTAAATTACCGGTTTGTGTAAGTTTGGTTTCACTGAGTATTATTTGATTCAGCACTCATTGTTTTATCATCACAAAAGACAAGCAACCTGTACCATATTAAATGTTGATAGATTTTCTGGATGGAAATTAAAAGTTTAAAACGTTATGAAATGTTATTCCATATGACTCATAGTTTTTGCACTTTTTAAGGTTATAAGTGTTTCCTATATGTTACTATTAGAATTATTTGTATCTTTTTTATATAGTTCAATAAAATTGTTATCATTTTCGTTAAAATCTAAAGGACTCAAGTCAAAGTCATTAACGTTTTCTGGAATCGTATGCCCTTTCACAGTTTTGTCATCTGGCTCAAACAAAAATTTCTGGCTGTTCGATCCATGCAACTTGCGCCCTAGCGGGAAGCCATAGTTAACTTTTTTACGAGCAGAAGTTTGCGAAGGAGTTGTTCTATAACTTTCAATCGTGTTTTCAGAATATAAGTCATTTGCTTCTTGAGTAACATTTTCGTCAAGAGTTTCCTCCGATATTTTTATATTGATTGGTTTAATTTGTCTAAGGAAAAAATATTTATCGTTCTTGTTTTTATGATAAATCGGTGGACTATATTTCGGATTCATAGAGTTTTTAGGTGTTGTATGAGGAATAAAAAGTGCTTGAAGGGAATTTAATTGCTCAAAACTTTGAGGAATTTTAATATCATAATATGAAGCCATCTGCTGAATTGATTTATTACTTTCGATTGTGCTTTTAGAATACAAGTTATGTGTTTCTTCAGTAACACTTTCATCGGAACTTTTGGACGATGATAATAAATTGCCTGGATTAATGTGACTCCCCTTTGGTTTATAGAATATATAATTATTATCATCCCTATTTTTCTGATAAAACATTGGACTATACTTCGACTTTTTAGATTTTTTAGGTTTTATATTCGGAATAATACGTGTTTGAAGGAACTTTAAATTTACTTGCTCAACATTTTTAGGAATCTCCGTAATATATGAAGTCAGCTGCCGAGTTGTTCTTTTACTTCTGATAGTGCTTTTAAGATAAAAACTATTTTTTTCTCCGGTAACACTTTCGTCGGAATCAATGACAGATGATATTAAATTGACTGGCTTTATCTTAATCCATTTTTCTCTTTGTAAAATATACTTATTGGCATTCTTAGTTTTCTGATACATCGACGGAACATACTTGTGATTCTTAGAGTTAATATTTGGTTTAAAAAGCACTTGAGTGATGTTTGTATTATCTACGTTTCTATTATCTCGAACTTTCTCAAGACTTCTAGGAATCTTCATAACCTTTAGCAAACTCTCATGCATCGGGAAATTCCCATATGAATCGTCCGTTCGTAATTCGTGATGACTTCCTGAATGTGTCTTCAATTTCTTGCTGAGGTATATGAGAGATCTTTTGTTTAGACTATTATTTTTCGAAGATGCCGTCTCAAATAGTTGTCTTTCGATTTGGTTAGAATTTTCTTTGGAACCATTTCTTGAAGTTAGTTTTGATAATAAATTGATAGCCTGCAACAAAAACACTCATTACAATATTATGAGATTTTGTAGAATGTTCATACTTATCAAAATGTGAGAGAAATAGGTATAGTGCAGAAAATAGTTTTTGGAGGAAGTTGTGTCTATGAAGCACTACTAGCTATTCCATTCCCAGAATCGCCGTCGTCGCTGTTGTGATAGCAACGTAAATACTCCTTGGGGACGTCCGTTGTCTTTGAGTTTCGAGTTTCAAGATTATTAAGTCCGAGTCATGAGCCAAAGACTTCAGACACAGATAGTTTAAAATAATTGGATGGTTTATCTATCGTTATCAAAAACAGCAAGCATTGGTTTCGTCCCTGTTGATGATCATTATTATTGTATCTCGTTTCATAGAATTTCTAGTTTTAAAACCCAAAATAATTGAGAATTTCATGTAATGGGACTTAAAATACATACATGCTTTAATAAAGAGTACATTCATCCACTATTTATTGATACCTACATCTTTTACACAACGTACTTTGAGCAATAATGAGAAATAATGGGAAATAATGGAAAATAATTACTTTGAATTTTATAAGAGTCATATTAACCTTGCATTGTCTGTTTTCATTTTGTAAAGCTGACTTTGACGAGGTGTCATCGATATCTCGATGTTGGTAAAGCATTGTTCGTGCAAACTGTTTTTTAACAGAAGTAGCATCTTTAAAGTCAATTCGGTTAGAGTTTTTCAAATCTTTGATACCATTGGTCATTGAAGTCCGTCTAGGTGTATAGATAACCTGTAAACAAAAAACTATTATATAACTACTCATACACTCAAATCATCAATATATTACAGATCAACACAAGCCCTAAAAAAATGTTGTAGTCGGCGACCTATGTTGTCGATAGAGGTCTAAATATTTTGGATTGACATGTTTTTTTACATTACATGTCAAAATAGACACTAAAACCACTAAGCTAATGTAATAAATCCCCAAATAATTATATATTAATAATAAATCAGTAACACTTACCTTCGAAATAATGGAATGAACAATAACTCCGGAACTCCATCCAACAAACAGAACTAAAGCAACAAAGACTTTCATTTTATCTGTTTTAAAAACTGTAAAAATAAGTCTCTAAGACATTTATTCGTCCAAGGCTACCGTACGCCTCCAATATTGCCGAGAGAATAGAACTAATCTTAATATTAGTGTTGTTTGTATCAACATTCTATTACGAAGACAGTGCATCTTCGTCTATAAATATTTGTCTAATAATGATATTACTATCTTCTATCACAGAATAAACTACTAGTTAGTAGGTAGGTTCGAATCAAAAAAGCATCTTGATTTTCACCAAACTCTATTTTGGTTCTTATACACATCTACAGGTGTGTTTAATGTTGCTACTTAGTTCCCAACAACTGAACAAATTAGTCAGTATATGAGTCTGTTTCGTTATAAATACGGAAATCACAAGAGCAGTGCATTTAATAGTTATATTTGCGTTCACTGCACAAAGTTATTATAGGTACTTACTCTACTGACTAGCCTTGCAGCTCAATCGGTAGTAACTCCATCTGCGATGTAGTTTGTGGGTTCAATTCCCTCACAGGACAAACATTTATGTGATAACCATAGATGTTTGTTCTCTCTGGGTGTTTTAAGATATCATTAAGTATGTATTTACAACTTTATAAATGTAGTACCAGTCATCTGGTTCTCATAGTACAAGCTTTGCTTTGGGGTTAGATTGTGCTGTGTGAATCGTTCAGCAATATTTATTTACCAATGTCACAATTTAGTTTTGTAAATACAAATTATAATACGGTATGGCTATATTCGTAAGTAAGTACTCACTCGCCGCGTCAGCAAGAGAGCAGGAAAAACATAAACCGCATAATAATTACTGTCGCTCGTGATTTCCCTGGAGTTGCAGCACGAGGATGCTCTATAAAGGTGTTTCGCTACAGTTTTTAATAAATAGCATTCGCAATACCTTACTACTCACCCTATTTTACAAGGTACCTTGAGTACGTGGAGTTCTTTAGACAACCTCGAGGGAGATGTATCTACCCTAGTCTGCCCTACCTACCGTGAAAAATATGTTGATAGTCTCGGATTACGAGATTTTTGCCAGTTTGTCCATTGAGATGAGTTTCATAAAATCAGCTGATTTAGAGCGAGCACCTCAGTCCAAACAAATTTATTCGACGAACCACTAGGAGCGATTATCTTGTTAATTATATCTACTATCGATAAGTCAGAAAACTCTTAATCAGCTTGCTGATTTCAGTGGACTACATACCGATAGCGAAATGTGATTCTGCTAAAGGCCGGTTTACACTTCAATAAGTACAGTTACGTTGATAGCGAGTTTCCTAGCTAGGTTTGGACGCTTCGAGCAAGTTAAGTAGTAAGTTGTCGATTAAGTACAATTGAATAGACTGCGGTCCTATTTTTCAGCGAGTCCAGTGCGAAGTAGATCCCTCTCCAACCGACAATTGTTGTCTCGACGCAGAACTGCAAACCGGCCTTTTGAAGCGTTAGAAGGGCTTTAGAAGCGTGGAAAACGAATAAAAAGAAATTTATTTAGTATATTTAGAAATAGGTACATAAAGATTAGTGCGCTAAATGTAATTAAAAACAAGAGAACATATCAAAGCATTTAATATTTATAGTAAATTAATATTCGACAACAAATCACTTAGCTTATAAGTCTAGTCTTTCACTTTGACATCTTTGCCGTCTAACATCTTTAAGTTTATTCCCTTAGGGGCATTTACGATCATGAAAGTCGGTGAAATAATGGAAAACTAATATTCCCTGGGTGTGGACACTATTTATTGGGTTTTTAAGTTAAAAGCAAACTGTCAAACAAGTAACCCCCAGGACGAAAAGTTTCGAACGCCAATGAACTTCGTAAACGTCTTTATTTCAGATTTTATCGGGATAGCCATTGGCCCGGATAGTTTCCATTCAAGAAAATAAAGTTGGAGAATACCTAACAAGAAATGGCAAAAAAACGAATCGTTTTTTTTTCTCTTCCTGTAAAAAGATTTTAAAAGAAAAGATGCACTCTATAAATATATATATATTTAAAGTACATACCTATTTTATAGTTTAATGTAGGTACTAACCTAACATAGGCAGAAGTTTAATGTTAGTTGAAACGGTATCGAGTAGCATTCAACCTAATAAGTACGTACCAACTCTGTCTGTCGGTCTGTTTGTTTCGTTTTCACGCCTAAACCGCTGAACCGATTTTGATTAATTTTGGTATAGAGATACATGGGACCTTGGAGACGGACATAAGCTACTTTTTATGTAGGTACCACGCGTGCGAGGCCGCGGACAGCAGCTAGTAGTTATATATAGCTAGTAGAACTCCCGTTTCATATACTTAAAGCTCCTGTTCACCCCTATTAAAGGTTTCAGTGGTCTGTAGGTCGGGAAAAACAACCAGAAAACGATTGAGAATTAGGCAAATCTTCTGTAGCTATTTACATAATAATTTGCATAAATAGGATACAATGGTGAATTAGCATATAGATTGTATAAGGTCTATTGCAATCAATCAAGACGTTTATGTAACATCCGGTATAAAATTATAACGAGGAGTAGCGTCTGGGCACTACACGGAAAAGTACCTAAACATCTGTGGTATGGGCTACCTATTAACGCGTCCATTGACTCATAAGAAGGTAGGTAATACATACATAGTAACCGATACATTAAATTTTTAAAAGATAGCGTGATTTTATAACTTTCTGTCCATCATCCTGGAAAAGATACTTAGGTAGAAACATGTCGGCAGAAACAACGCCGGCAACAGTCCATGAGTCATACAAGACACTGCACAGTGTAAAAGACAATTAACATTAGTGCATATTATTGTTGTGATTTTTGACTATGCAGCCATTGTTTTAGCATGACCAAAAATAAACAATCTGTGTGTGATACTTGGTGGTACTCAACTCAGGTCTTATATAACGTACAGTATCGTATGCAACCGGCTCTGCGAAGAAACGTTCCAAACTGCGCAATATAACTTTTCGGTATAATCTAAATTTGACATTACTCTTCGGCGTATGCTCAGATTTATTGGGACGCGGCTATGTTATCTGAAATGAAGTTCAATAGGCATCAGAAATCACATTAACCAATTGACCGTCAGTAAGCTCAAAATAAACTAAATTTTCCACCCTTAAAATCGACTATCGACCTAATATCGACTAAACCTAATATCGACTAAACGATTAACCCTACTCTTAGCTACATCGTTTTGAACGATGGAATGATCGAAATTATACTTTTGATAAACACGGATTTTACACGTATTATTTTCAATTCGCACTGGGCGAACCATAAACACGAGCGGCAACGAGCGGACGGCTGATCAAACTCTAACCATGATGAAGATTCTCTAGACGAATCGAAACAGTGTTGGTGTCTCCATCAACACCTAATTCACCTAGTATGTAAGACATTTGAAAGTGATCCTTGTGATTGTATTGAATAAAGTATCTTTTGACTTGACTTGACAAAACAATACGTGAGAAATCCCGTGTTTATTAAAATGGTACAGTACTCACGAAAGGTTTGAAATCGATCTAGTGAAATCCTCCACAACGATACGCTAATTTGAATTTGACAACGAAAAACTGTCATTTCGTCTGAATTCCACGAACAATTCAACGACGTTATCGTTCCGATATATCGAAATCGGTTTACCGACTCGGAACAATCAGTGTTGATTTTTTACTTTTTTGGTCTGGACTCCTTTCTTTTGTTCTTAGCGTAGAGCAGACTTGTATATGTGAGTGGTTAATAAATGAAATATTGGCTTACTCGAGTATCTGCGAGCGACCCTCCAAAAATACCTTCTTCAATACTAAGGTATCAGTATGAGTCGACCCTCAAACTTGAAGCGACTTTGATCTTTGTCCCAACTTAAAAAGGGGATTAGGTTCCCACTTGAAGTTTGTTCCGCTGTTGTGTTGATAATTATTTTTACGGGCAACAACTGCGACTGCGAATCTTGTTATCACTATTAAATCTAGGTACCTAGTAGGTAGGTATAGTTGTTGGTTGTTTAAAACCGTTTTTTTTTTAATTTACCTCCTACCGTCATACGAGTACTTTTACTTTGCGTCATACTTTTTATATTATACTTACATCAGGTTTACTCAACAACGAAATTTTAGGGATACTATTGCTTAAAATAACTTTAATACTGTACCTACTGAGAGTACAGAAATTATCCCAAAGATAGTTGCATCTAACGGTCACAGACGCAAGGAGACGTGAATGGAACTGGCTACCGTCAATTAGGCTATCGAGCGAAATAGCACGCGTTGAACGATCCACCATCTGGAAATGTGCTTTTGGTTAAATGGCACAGTCGCAGCTGGTATGTACGTACAAGTGGAAGTAAATTCAGGATCGGTTTCAGAATGAACTTAACAAGCAACCCACACAACATGTGTTTGAGCTCAGAACAATACGTGAACTCACTATGTGTTTAATTATCGATTAGAAAGGCAAGAGCCTTTCTATCACAACCTAATAAATCAGTAACAGACCAGTTATATGCCCGTAGGAATAAATTCAAGGATAATCTAGAAGTTTATATTATCAGAGTCACCAGGGAGTACCCCCAGTGCCCTAGATCCGGGTCTGGAGCCGGCAGCGAGAGCGGTGCGAGCTAATTGGTGATGCAGAGAGCAACCGTTGCCTCCGCACTCGGAGACGCACCGACGAATGATTTCAATTACCTAATTAGATTTTAGACGGCAGCAACTATAACGTACTCTGCGACGTGCTCGAAGTTCAGTAATTTTAGGAGCATCTGTGACGTAATTGCATGATGTTGGCTGTTGGCACTAGGTACATGACGGTATTTTACCTACCTGTTATGCATAATAAATCTAACCGAACCAACAACAAGCTGTTGAATTTGAGTTGATTATATATTTACGGCGCAGTTAGTTTATTGTCCACGTCGTAGAGAACGGTCAATAGATTGGCTTGGAATTGTTCTACAGCGTAGTGGTCGGGCTACGACGTAGCAAGTGGTCTACGGCGTAGTAAACTGTCTACGTAACGTAGCAAATAATCAACAAGAGCCTACGGGCTGGAGGATACTATTTAACAGCGCTATCACACTGGCGATTTGCAAGCGATTTCAAAGCGAGGCGGGAGCGTAGTGAGCGCGTCCAACGCATCGACGTTTTGAAAAGTCAATAAAAAAATAATAATAATACAATGATGAAACATTAATATTTCAAAAATAATACAATGATATATAATAATTATATAATCTTATTATGTGCCTGTAATTTCCCACTGCAGGTCAAATGCCTCCCTCCACTTCCTCTATTCCTTTCTATCCCGCTCTTGTGTAGGACAGTATTTTGTAAACGAGTCCAGCTTGTCTTTCCGTCGCCGCGGTCTGCCGCGTGGTCTTTACCTGTACCGTGTCCTGTCTTGTTCGAGTGGACCCCTCTGTGGTGCTTTTTGCCCATAACTCATCCGACATGCGACAGACGTGGCCTTCCAATCTCATTTCAGCTTGCCCACTTGTTGCCAAACATCTGCAACTTGTGTTCTGGAGAGCAGACCACTATTTCTAAAGCAGTCCGTAAGTTTGACTCCTAGGATACTGCGCTCCACAGCTCACTGACAGTTATAATTGTATACAGTATAATATATATTTAGTAAAATGTATGTATATTTAGTTTAATTACTAGATGACACCACAGGAAAAATTAGAACCCGCTGACGTTGCGTTCTGGAATTTCTTTATACGAGAATGTCTCGCGATACTTGATTATGAAATGTATAATATTAGTAGGATGCTGTTTTCTCTATTAGTTAGTTTGAATTTGTATTAGTACTTCAGAATTTACTCTTTTTCTTTTCTCCCTTTTGTACGTTTCACACCTGACATTAGATTTTAATATCTCCATATCCCAAGGCTTGCTGAAAGAGAACTTGTTTTAGAGTTAAGCTTGCCTGTGTACATGCTATTATTGTTTTTATTTAAGTTTCATATTCTGTAAATGTTTTGTGTTATTCATACTATTATTATAAATGCGAAAGTGTCTCTGTCCTTTGTAACGTTTTCACGGCTAAACGGCTGAATGGATCTTAATGAAATTTGGTAAAAAGATGTATTGCATTCGGGGGAAGAACATTGGCTTTTTGGCGAACAAGAACTTTTCGTCTCAAAAAACAACCTTGAAAGGTGCAAAATAGGAGATGAAAGTTTGTTTGGACAACTCATATTTTCATAATTCATTTATTGTAGAACATAGGTATATTACAGGTTTTATTAATTGCTAAGTTCGCTATGCTACCATTTGATAAATGGTGTACAATATTTTCTTACAATGTGAGTCATTTATAAAAAAAAAACTAGGTAGCATAATAATAATTCAATATTAACGTCACTTAGGAATATTACTTAATTAAATTTATGTCATTTTATTAATTCAGATACGTTATAAAAACATTTAGCTTGTAACCAGGTCTTGAGTTCCTTAATAAATTTATTTAATGGTAATTTTTTTATATGGTCAGGTATGGAATTAAAAACTTTTCCGCATAGCAATATGCGGAAAAGTTTAGCTACTATTTATATATATACTCGTCTTTGGAACTTTAGGCAATACAATTCTGTCCTGGTTTCTTGTGCTTCTATGATATACCTCACTAGCTTTAACAAACAGTTGATTGTGCTTTCTAAAAAACAAAGCAGACTCCAGGATATACATACAAGTCGCGGGTAACAGCTAGAACAGAATAAAGAAAGAATAAATAAACATAACCTTAACGTTATCATAACAATGTAGCCTGTGCCCTGAATTACTTTTTATGTACCTAAGTACCGTACCTACAAAGATCTGTTTATGGATTTAATCTAAAACACATTTTACAACTCTCCTTACAAGACAATTTATTTTTGGATTTACCTATTTAACTTTGTCTATTTTTTCCCCCAACTAAGTATCATACAATTTTAAGTAGGAAAATGTCCACATTAAAAATTTCATTAAAAACTGTCGAAACGTCGGGAAAAATAGGTAAATAAACGCGATAAATACCCGTTAATATTTATAATAATTAAAAATTTCGTTCCTAGGTACATGTTTTTTTGATATATACCTAATAAAATGTTTTTTTAAGTAAAACGTAAGTGCGAATGACAAGACCTACATTTTACGGGCGGGCTGTCGTATAAGATTCGCGCGCTGCGCTGCCGCTTCTTTTTCAACTCGCTTGTAAATCGCCAGTGTGATAGTGGCTTTACGGCGTAGGTAACGTCATCAGTCTACGAAATCTAGCAAATGGTCTATGACTTAGACAGTTAACGGATTGGCTTAGAATATTATAAACCTAGTGCTACAGTTACAACTGAAAACTTTGAACCGAAACGTCAATTAATTTGAAAGCAAGTAACAAAGCCATGTTGCATGCTGCAGGAATGAGCACGGGCGATGCACTCGACTGCGATTCCCCAATTTGTCCGTAATTCGTAGCTCACCTCGGCACTGCCGAAAACAGGAACAACATCGCCGAATTGCTTTTGACTGACGGTACCCGACCCGTCCTGAAATCAACACATCGCTAGCTTGGGACGCCTCTACTACAAACTACTTATATACATAATTACTTACCGAGGTTCTGATGCAATCACAACAGAATATCCAAAGTGTTTTTAAATATAGTGAAAGTGTAGTGTTATCGTATGCGCTAAGTATATCGCATTACTAGCGGCATTAAAAATTCATTTCTTTATCGAAAATTAATTAATTATCGAAAAAAAATTAAGAATTACATAATGTGACATTATGTATGTAGTAAAATACATAATGTCACTTCTTAAGGTAGGATATTAATTTTCGATAAAGAAATTAATTTTTAATGCCGCTAGTTCAATATTACAGTAGGTATTTTGCGAGTGAGAATAAATCTAAAACCGATATGTATGATTCGTTTCTGTATTGGTTTTTTTTCTAACATATCTAGTATACTTGGCTAATATACATTCTATATTAGCCAAGTATACTAGAGTATTTCTTGTTATCCTATGAAGTTACTGACGACCTCTGTGGCGCAGTGGGCCATGGTCTGCCTGAGACGCAAAAGGTTGCGGGTCCGATTCCGGGTAAATGTTTGTATGATCTGCAAGTATTTGTCTCAGGTCTGGGTGTTTCTATGTATAATATGTATGTACTTAAAAAAAGTATATAAGTAGTATATCAGTCATGGGCCAGACGATGCTGGGTGAAATGTCCTGCATTTTTTTAAATTTATTTACTTATTAATACCGGTGTACACACCGGTACATAAATGGATGGGACCTTGAAATTCTGAACGATTAACTGCTTTTTCAGTACTTAACACAGTACTGAAAATTAACTTGTGTAATTTTCAACGTGGCAATGCCGCCAGTATCTTGGGAACGCTACCCTCTGGCAGTGATCTGGATCATTTGAGCAATCTATAGATCGTTTTAAACGGCCCTTAGATAGCTCAACTGTTTTACGTGTATTTCATATTATTTTATATTATTCTGTACATTTCTGTAATTATTTCTGTAAATAAATAATATATTTTATTCTATATTACCTTGTGTATGTATGAATTCAATTAATTTCATTTCAGTTTATTCTCACCATAAAGTACAAAATAACATTATCTATTACTATCTATCCAATACTGAATTTAGTAGTTAATATTAAGCTTAACTGTTTATTTTTAGAGCCTTTTTATATTTATTTGACTGATCAACTCAGTTGGTAGGTAACTCTACTAAGAGAGAGGCCCTATTAGTGCGTTGCGCTGCGTTGCGTCGCGTCGTCGCAACGGACCAACGCATTATATGCCACATCGGCGTTACATCGACGCACGGCGTCGCAACGCAAGAGGGTATATATATACACGCCCGTCGCAGCGTAGCGTCTCAGTTTGGCCTTCGCAATGGATCGATACAAACGTGTTATTTTATTGCTTTTATTACGCCATCGCCGAAACAAACGTAGAAACAATAGAAGATTTGGATATCTCCCTTGATTGCATTAAGAAATAGTGATGGAACACTGTCCGTCGTCGCGCCGGAACTCCAACAGCGCAGCGCATCACCCTCCCTCCCGCTTCGTCTCTTGTGCGTCGATCTGTTGAAACGTCGTGCGACGACGCAACGCTTGATACCACTAAAAAATATATGTAAACCGACGCCGACGTAGCGTTGACGCTGCGACGCGCGACGTCGCGACGCAGCGCAACGCACCAATGGGGCCTCTCTCTTACTCTGTCTTGTTCTGCATCTGGGTGTTATAAAGTATCATAGCACTCTAGTCCGAATTTGCTCGCTTATTACCAAAACCGCTAAAATGAGTTGTGCCGCTTGCAGCACTGCTATTCTCACCAGTGATGAGTTCTTGAAATGTGCACAGGGTAAGTGTAGTAAGCTATATCACCTCCTTTGTACCGGTGGGAACAAATTGCCCGACTCTCCTGGATCGTGGGTCTGCCCGGAATGCCGTTGCGCGACTAAGGGAGGTGGTGATAATAGCCTCACACCAGTCGGTAGCTCCTGAAAACCCAGTGATCCTAACGTTACGTACCGCTTGAGGATTCCTATGCGTAAAACAGAGGAAGCCCCGCAGATAGGGCAGGTTGACCTATCCGCTGACATACGTAGCTTGAGGGTGGAAATCTCGGCTCTCAAAGATCAACTGGATTTGGCTCTTAATACTATTATTACCTATGAGTCCAAGCTTGAAACCTACGCAACGCAAATGCAGGGTCTACATAAAAAGATAGAGGCTGAATTACACTGCACGTGCGCTGCTAAGTACTCTCTTGTCACGAACAACACACTGGTCGCTACTCCAATCGCATCCCAGCCGCCTGTTGGGCCCACTGAGCAATCTTCCGCGCTACCTATTAGTAAGCCACAGCTGACCCGAAACCAGAAAAGAAAACAGGTAATCAAGACTTCTGTCAATCAGGGATCGCAAGACACTTCGGTGCCAGTACGCGCTGTTGTTCCGCCAGTAGGAGCTTCTATTCCGACTTCTTCTGAAGTGGGGATGCTACAAAACCAAAACAACATGGGCGGAGAGAACGAGGCTGTTGCGTCAAAGAATATCGATGGATGGACTACGGTAAAAAGACTTTCAGATGGAAAAAAGGGTGACAAATAGTAAACTGAGCTCTATCTTTGCCGTAGAAAAAAAGAAACACCTTCACGTTTGGTTCCGCCTGGATACCACGGTGGAAGCTTTGACTGACTATATAACATCTGTGTGTAAAACAGCTGATGTCAGAGTCGATAAAATTAAGCCGAAAAGTAAAAGGGA
Organism: Lampropteryx suffumata; assembly: GCA_948098915.1. NCBI lineage: Eukaryota > Metazoa > Arthropoda > Insecta > Lepidoptera > Geometridae > Lampropteryx > Lampropteryx suffumata. The sequence goes on from OX402563.1 coordinate 9,699,922, forward strand.
TTACTCGTCTTTTATTATCGGAGTCCCCGAGAGCCGCATACGAGCTAATATCTACCGGCACTGCCTGGCCGGTGAATGCTGAGTTTGCTAAATGGCTGTGGTTTCGGAAGACTGCAGCAAACTACGCTGCCAATAAAACGCATTAATATCTCTCCTGTCAGATGTCGTCCCCTATCTATCTATTACCAAAACGTGCGAGGGCTAAGAACAAAACTAGATCAATTCACCCAAGGGCTGCTGTCGTCACCGGAAGACCTCAACGCGATTACAGAGACTGGATTAAATGAGTCTTTCCACGACGGTGAGATAATACCTAAAGACTACAAAATACATCGTTGTGACCGCGCTGATGGAAGAAAGCAAGGAGGCGCTCTACTGGCCGCGTCGCCGTACCGCTTAGAATTAAAGCGAATTGCATTGTCCATCGACGTAAACAAATGTGCGTTTGAACTGGTTTGTTCGTCAGTAATTGATAAAGGTAGAAATTTGTTCTTGTGTTATGTTTTGTATATACCTCCTAGTAGCTCAGACCAGGAGTATATGTTAATGTTTAATTAAATAGAAAAACTGTGTACCCGTTTTAGTAAGGTGGTAGTTCTGGGTGATTTTAATTTGTACTCAGCTTCTGTTGATATAAATACCTATTTTGAATATTTTATCGCATTCTGTGGATTTCGCCAAACAAATAGTATAACGAACTGTAATAATCGAGTTCTAGATTTGGTTTTGTCTAATTTAAGTGAATTTGAGTTAAGTATCCAACTATGTACATATCCAGTAGTACCTATCGATAGGCAGCACCCCCCGCTAATTGTGCACCTACAAGGCATAGCCTCGGACCTATCTCCTGAGTATAGTGGTACTTCGGAGTCGAGACACCAAAGACGCCAATGGAATTTTAAAAATAGTGATTTAATGAAGTTATACTTAGAAATAGGACGTATAGATTGTGTTACTTTTTATGATATAACTGATGTTAGTAGTGCAGTTGACTGTTTTTACACGGTTATTAATAGCGTTATTAATAACTCCATACCGCGCAAGCTGCACAGAAGCCAAAATAAACGTTATTATTACCCGGAATGGTACACGGCAGAGCTTAAGAAGCCGGTGAAGCTCGCTCGCAACTTCAACTCGAAGCGCGTGCAAAAATCGCTCCTAATATCTCTATCTCTGTTTAAATGATGTAAGCGCGCGCGGGGCGTGCGAGAGGCGCGGGACGCGGTACTACAATACCTAAATACAACCGTAGTGACGTGCTTATGTGTGTGTGAGTAGGTGTAGGTAGGTAGGTATATTTCTGTCATTGATCATTGATGTCATTGACTATTCGAAGGCGGTAGGTAAATAACATACAAGCTTCTGTCTGCGGTTTCACGCCATTTTCTGAGATAAAAGTAGGTAACATAATATATAATATACATAGGTATTTTAATCTTCCTACATCTATGCAAAGTTTCGACCGAGGGGACGACCTCTGTGGCGCAGTGGGCCCAGGGCCGTGTGAGACGTAGAAGGTTGCGGGTTCGGAATTCTCGCTTCGGGACAAATGTTTCTATGATCTGTAATTATTTGTCTAGGGCCTGGGTGTTTTTATGTATTACATGTATGTATTTACAAAAAAACATGTGTGCAATTCAAACCTTCAAAAATTTTTGAACCACGAATATAAGAAACACTGTATAATGCTTCCTATCTCAATTTCTCCTTTTTCTGTCGCTTTTTCGTTTCATAGACTTTCAAATCACAACGATACTAAAAAAGTTTTCACTTCAAAAAATATAACCACGCTTGAGAATATAATGTTTGATAACGTTTTTTTTGGCAACTTTGTGACAGTTCATTTCTAAAACGTGTGAATTGCACACATGGTTTTTTTATTTCTGATGATGATGATGATGACTTTTTTTGTAAATACTTTCAGCTCATACAAACATTTGTCCCGCGGCGGGAATCGAACCCGCAATCTTTTGCGTCCCAGCCAGACCTAAGCCACAGAGGTCAAGTGAAAAATTTCCGTAAACAAAGGCAAAGTCGTAGTAGTATATAAAAAAGTAGGTTATTGTTTTCAAACAACAAGGCAAATCTCAATCCAAGTCAGTGGCACAGGTCAATAGAACACACGTACCGTGTAAATACACGTTGCATTAGTGGGTACACAACCGAAGTGTCCCCATCCCCCGGCCCCGCCCCGTGCGTGCGCGATTGCAATATTAGCCGTTCAAAAGTGGTATGAATTTGGTTGTGTTCCTTAATACCAAAAATTATGACTGAAAAGATTTAGTATTCTTCACATAGATATGTTATTCTGTAACAAGACAAAATAAGCTATGGTCCTTGACAAACAACATTTAAGATATTGCAGTTCTTAATACGAAACAAATAGGAAGAAAACTTGTCAATTTTAGCAAAAAAATGTTGAAAATGCGATTGGCTCTTATTTGACTTTTGATAAGTAATTCGAAATAAAAACTATCCAGGAACCTAGATAAATACTATTTATATACAAATAATACAACAATATAGTGGAAATATGCTTGAGTTACAAATCATTTTGGTATTACGTTTGTAGGGCCAATACGTCCTTCGCTGGCCTCTTACGTGTCAGATAAAGATTAAAGCTGAATTGCATAAATTATATAAAAAATCTCAGGCGCAAGATGAATATAGAAACTTTCGGAAAAAAAACCAGCCAAGAGTCGGGCTCGCGCTCCGAGGGTTCCGTACAAACCTATGTTTATAAGTAAAATTTCACCCATCACGACAATCGAGACATAGTTGGATGATGTAACTAAAAATGTACGGTTATCGCAATTTATCCCTTATTTGTGCTATAAGTCGTTGCCTCGTACCAAATTTCAAGATTCTGAGTTCACGGGAAGTACCTGTAGGTTTTGATTCCCTTGCGAGTGTCGAAAATTTGCGGCATAAACGGCTGTATCTTTTGATTGAAGTGAAAAAATCAAACTTCTAAGCCCGTTGGCTTAGAAGTTTGATTTTTTCACAGCTTTAAGGGACAGTAGACCTAAGTATTTGATATAAATTTCAGCTTGATACCTCCACGCGTTCCTGAGAAAAATTGTCTTGACAGACAGACGGACAGACGGACGAACAACAAAGTGATCCTATAAGGGTTCCGTTTTTTCCTTTCGAGGTACGGAACCCTAAAAAGAGCACTGGTAAAACATATGATAAAAGAAGCATATCAGGAATACAGAGCAGGATTACAGAGGCGTTTCTCTAGTGATCCGAAGACATTTTGGGCCTTCATAAAAAAGAAGAGGTTAAATGTAAGCCGTACAAGTATAACCCGGGAAGGTATTCAGTTGTCTCCGATGGCTTGCGCAAAAGAATTTGCTACTTATTTCCACTCCGTCTGCAACGATAATCCTCCGAAGCTGTGTGTCCACGATGCGATCGAGTCTGCCGGTGCGTGTGGCATGCAGCAGGTTATTATAGATAAGTTCACCTTTTTCGATGTTGTACTTGTAACGTTGCGTCTAGCGCAATTACTGTAAAATAACATTTAAACAAAAAACTTAATCTACTGCTAATTCAATACTTACTAAAATCTAAAATAACAGCACCGCGTAGATACTATGCCCTATTCTGTGTCGCCGAGCCACGGCAAATAAAAACGCTCCCCCCTCGCCTCGCTCGTCAGAAGCCAGCAAACTCTTGCGACGAACGCACGTACTTATAACAACTAGCTACTATCCCAAATTGTGATTGGAATTGGAATCCCTCTAGGGATTCCACTACGGGAGTTATCTTCCACCGTTGCGCTTAACCTGCGACCGCTTACCGCTATCCTGCAAGCCGCCGCTTCTCTTAATCGCGCAGTCCAACCTACCGCTGATACTGATACCTTCGGGGAAGGAGGACACACCTGACAACTGGACTTGGAACAGAGGGATCGGTTCAAAAATTCAAAATTCAAAATTCAAAATAACTTTATTCATTACAATCACAAGGACCACTTTGAATCGTCTTCTTACATGCTAGTGAATCTAGGTGCCGGTTCCTCCTAACCCCAGTTCAAGAAGAATCCGGCAAGAAACTTGTCTGGTCTTAACACTTTTTTGTATGATCCTTGACAATTTTGTTACGGATGCCGAGTCGAGTTGGAGCAGATTCATCCCAAGCTTTTTTGTCTTCTAAATAATCAGATATTTTATAATATGCTTTAATAGACAGTTTATGTTTAATTACGTTTTTAAATTTGCCAATCGACAAATCTAACACGTCGCTTGGGACCTTGTTATAGAAGCGTACACATTGCCCTATAAAAGACTTATTAACTTTAGCGAGCCTAACAGTGGGAACAGCGAGTTTATCTTTATTTCTAGTGTTAATACTATGATTATCGCAATTTTTTTTGAATAAATGAACATTTTTGTGCACATACATTAAATTTTCGTATATATACTGACAAGGCACTGTCATAATATTAATTTCTTTAAACTTATCTCTAAGTGATTCTCATGCCCATGTTACGGGGGGCCCATGTTATAAATTGCACGAACAGCCCTCTTCTGCAACACAAATATGGTGTTAATATCAGCAGCACTCCCCCACAACAAAATGCCATAAGACATAATGCTATGAAAGTAGCTGAACTAAACGAGTCTAGCGGTATCTACGTCGGTAAAATGACGGATCTTTTTGACAGCGTATGCGGCAGAGCTGAGTTTCTTCGACAATTTATCTATGTGCGGGCCCCATTGCAGCTTATTATCTAAAGTAATGCCAAGGAACACTGTGGTGTCGACGAGATCTATCTTTTCGTTATTAATTTTTACAGATTTTTATCAGGTTGCGCAGACCAGTGTTCGCGAGTGTTCAGGCCAGTGACTATTTTGTGACCCCTAGTGCGGAACTGTGCGGCTGTATAATATTATGGACAATAAAAGCCTGAGTCTATAAGAACCAGCTTTTATTCCCACGACCCTAAACATCTACCTACCTGCGGCAGTAGGGAGAACCCTACTATTCCCGGAACGTCGCATATTAGCCCTAAAACATCTCAAGCCCAAGTATTCATACGGTCCGGATGGGATTCCCCCCTTCTTACTGAAAGATTGTGGAAAGCTATTAGCTGGGCCGCTCTTGCATATATACAATCTGTCCTTGGAGTCACACATTTACCCAGAAGAGTAGAAACTGACGCGAGTGATCCCTGTACCGAAGGGAGGAGTAAGTCCTGACGTGGAGGGGTAAAGACCCATAGCGGTTTTATCATCATGCGCAAAGGTTTTCGAATTGATTTTGCACCAGTACGTCTACAGACAGGTGTGTAGCCAATTGTCGGACGCTCAGCATGCCTTCGGGCCTGGTCGAAATACAGACAGCAACATGCTGTGTTTTATGACATATGCTGTCCCTGCCATTGACTCGGGGGTACAGGTGGATGCAGCCTACTTTGACTTCTGCAAGGCATTTGATACTGTAGACAATGACATTCTTCTAAGAAAGATGGCGGCGATAGGATTCTCAGTAGATCTATTAGATTTTTTTGCCACCTACCTAAGGGATCGAAAGCAATATGTGGATTATGATGGACACCTGTCAGACCCATTTGCACGAATTCTGGAGTAAGCCAAGGAAGCAATCTGGAGCCTCTTGAGTTCTTAATCATGTTAAAAGATGCGTTAAAAGATGCCGTCTGCTTACTTTTTGCTTAAAGCTGCTATTACGGATCAGCAGTAGCTCAGACTGCGACCGATTGACAGGAAGATTTAGACCGTGTTGATCAGTGGAGTCATGAAAACAAACTGTATTTCAACAGTTCAAAATGCTGTGTTATCACATACGGCCGTGGACGGAAACCCGTTCTTCATGACTACTCACTACAAGCAATCGATATAGGTCGTGTGCAATCGGTTCGCGATCTGGGGATCCGCATGGACACAGAATTAAACTTCCGAAGCCATGTGTTGGACATCAGCAAGAAGGCGTTCCGTAACCTTGGCTTTATATTGCGCCAGAGTAGTGATTTTACTAATATTCACACCATTAAAGCGCTTTATAATGCTCTTGTGAGAACCAGGCTAGAGTCAGGGGCTATGGTTTGGAGTCCTCGTGAGAAAAAGTACATTGGCATGTTAGAAAAAATGCAAAATAAATTTACGAGGTTTTTGTATTTAAAACTATATGGGGTCTATCCATTTTACCCATTAATGTATCCTTCTTTATTTGTTTTAGGCATGGTAGGTTACACTAAATTAGAAGTGAGGTGGGAAATTATAATAATTATATATATTTTTCGTTTACTTAGAGGTATGGTGCACAATACGCGGGTGCTGATGTGTGTCGGTTTGTGCGTGCCTGACAACTATGAGGGCGCGCGGCGTCGGCCTAGGCTGTTGGCGATCCCGATCGCGAGAACTAACCACCTGAGTGAGGCACCATTCACGCGAGCCCTTCGTGTTATCAACAGCCTATGTGAATCTGATAATATTGATATATTAAGCTCTAGTTTGGCGAAGTTCTCAGATGCTGCCACACAGTATTTATGTGCTATGTGATTCCGTTGTCGTTTTGGTGTTCGTACTGTTAAGACAATGTAATTGTAATTTAAAATAAAATAAAAAAAAAGTTAAATCATCAGTTTGTATTTATGTTTTTATATCAGTCTTTTGGTTCCCATCGTACATGCTTGGCTAGATGGTGTTCTGTGAAACATCGACCAAATTAATAAATAATAAATATTGGAGGACATTGCACACAATACCATCTAGCCCCAAACTAAGCATAGCTTGTATTATAGTGACCAGATGACTAATATAATACTTATATACTAGTGGCTCTGTGAGCTGTAGACCTCGCGAACATTAATATAACTTAATATACGTTTTTAACCCCCATATCTCCGCCATTTTGAAAACATTCCAAAAACTGAATCGAAAAAAAAATTATATATACCTACTTATAGAACCTGCTCACAAAATTTCACGAGAATCGGTTGAGAAATGCGACCTGTAGAGGAGAACATCCGGACAGACGCCAGCCGGACATACAAAAGCATTTTACAAACACAAATGTTTATCCTGGGAAGGAATCGAACCCTTAAACTACAGCTCAGAAGGCAGAGCTGACAGGCCAGTCAAAACTAATATTTAGTTTTACTTGTTATTATTATATGTAGTACATAATAATAAGAAAACCTTTGCATTAACTGCAACAACTCGCTCTGCTAGTTACACATTAAGGAAAACACTGCGTTTTTTGTATCACATTGTTAACATAGAAAGCAGTGCATCACTGACGATTTTAATTACAAAAATGATTAATACGAGTAAATTAATACCATAGGAACAGATGACTGATTGAATACTTGTACACTTATAAATACATATCTACCTACATAAGGTATTATAACATACTAGCTGCTGCTCGCGGTTTTGCTCGCGTTGTATCTACATTAATAGTAGCCTATGATCTTCTCCAAGGTTCCATCTATCTCTATACCAACATTCATCAAAATCGCTTCAGCAGTTTAGTCGTGAAAACGTAACAGACAGACAGAGTTAGGCACTTTCGTATTTATAATATTAGTAGGGATTCATAACACTTAAAAAAATATTCTTCTTTATCATAGGCATCTTTTTCACAAACACTGAGATGTAAAACAAACATATGTGTGTATCGCACAAATGTGTGTCTTGAGAGAGAATAGAACCCACAACCCACAGCGCAGAAGATAGAACAACGAGTATTATCGAACTGAGAGCTGAGCAAGATTTGCGAAATATTTATTTATATAATAAGCTGTTTTGTTCTCTGCCAATGAATTTTAATGTGACAGAGAACAAAATATTCGGAGATCTACCTACATTACGACTCCCAAGTTACGATTTCTGTATTCGTATGTAGATTACAGCTAGCGCGACGTAATTACAGAACCATACATGAATTAATCGATGAATACGTATTCGTACGTAGACATCTCCCTTTCCATCCGGCAGGTGGGACGGCTGCGAGTTATAGCTCTGTATAATTGCAGCGAATCCTATTAAATTAAACGTTCGATGGTAGGGAGCTTTTGGAACCGCTTATCGTGGTTTGCGTTCAATTGTAATCGACATTCGGTCACCCATCCGTTTTATGTCTAGATAATTACAAATTTATGTGAACCTACTAACTACATAACGTTAAAACATTGATGAGTTAAGCTGCAGGTATGATTGACAGTAAGTTTTTTTATACAATTGCCCTCAGATTACGTATTTCGCGACAAGGTACAACAGGTGTGAAATGCGGTAGGTATCACTCCTCTCAAACACACTTCGAATGTTAATTTCTCTGCTATAACGCTTATTTTTGTCTACGGGTGGACGACATAAGAGTAATAGGCAGCGGGTAGCTTCCGTAATAAAAACATTTTTACGAATTAAGACTGTTTTTGTAACATTATTATATTATATTACTGTCGCGTTGCTACTGCTATTTTTATTAGCGTAACCAAAAGGTTAGGGGCAATAGCGCCTTGTAATACCAGAGGTATCAAATGCGCGTTGCCGATCCTAAGACATACTTAGTTATTCTGACAATTCGCCCGGTAATTTCACCTTTCAAACCTAAACACAATCTAATGCTTGCTCACTACTGCTACTGGTGGCAGATTATCTGCCAATGTGGGACTCAACAAGACGAATTCTTGCTTTAGAGTCCTACAAGGTCAGAAGGTTACTCTAACTTGTAATATACGAATAGTATCCGTATATTAAGGCTATTACGCGATTTTTTTATCAGAACATTCAAATGAGAATTTCTGATAAAAACTTTTCGGGTAATATTTTTGAATGTTTCACTTCTACCATGTGTTAATTGCACACTTTTATTTAAATACTTATCGGTAAAAATATACTCATTTTATCCATCCAAAAGTTCATTTGCTGGGGGAACCGTCTTAATTCAAACGTCTTATGTATTATGTTCTTTGGTCTTGATAAAACTAAACCCTGACTATGACTGGAAACCAATATTTGCAAATAAAAAAACGTTCGGAGTTGGCGTTGGCGATCACGGTCGCGGAAAAAGAGCCCGTAGGATTCAGTTTTTAAATGCTTTTGACAATATACAATATATACTTGATTGACTCTAGCATTAGGAATTTTAATAAATAACGGTGGACATTTCACAAACGCCATCTAGCGCCAAACTGACAAAGCTGTACCATAGGGACAAGATGACTGATAAAATACTTAGATACTTTTATACATATTGTATGACACTTACTCAGACAAGCACACTAGTTTAGTTTATTATTAAGAGATTCAATAACGAAAACAAATTGTGTGTTACATAATCGTTTATTACCTACATTGTGCTTTTTTAATACACATCTCTGCATCCATTTTTTTATGTAATCTCCATCATTTTTTAATTTGATACAATCGTTTATTTAACCTACCTTCTACTATAGACATTATTTTAATAATGGAATGTTAAATGTTTATTTGTACATAAACAAACATTAATTAATGATTTATAAAACGTGTAGAAACGTTGCTCAGATATGTACTATAAAAATAATGAATGATATTAATGAATAATGAAATAATGAATTAAGTTCATTAAGCACTACTATTTAATGAAGGTCTGGAGTCGATCTGATGATGGAGCCAAAAGACAGTCGAGGGAACTCCTAACGATTTACAGCAATTACCTGGTGTTTGGGCTTGATTAATTTGTATTGATGAGAACTTTGCACCTAGATGGGTTTTGACTGTCATTAGGGGTCTGATGATGAAGACGAAGGACAGTCAAGGGAACTCCTCAACGTTTTACAGTAGCTACCTTGTGTATATACATGAAGTCAGTTGTCTTTTTAGTTTTTATAACGTAATTATAAAATTAGTATATCTCAGTTTCTCTGCGAGCGTCACCAGTGGGGCGATTATGGAACTTTGATAATATCAAAACATTTATACTAATAGCTTTCAGTTACTATTGATGAATTGGTATTACGGATCGCTGCTATTTCTATCGGCTTCTATCGCTAGTTACAATGTGAAGTTGGTGTCAAACTATTACTCGACCAATTTACAAAGTACGATTGTGGTAGGAACCGTTTTTTGCGTACTGTTGCGCCCGCTACATAGCTCCATCTATTGGCAAGCGGATGCATTAAATACTCACCTACAACGCCATCTGGTATCGAGTAGATGCAAACTACAAAGTACACGTATCGAATGGATAAGAGCAAACGAGATAGCAATATCTCTCTATTGCAAGCAAACATTTGAGCGCGTTCCGGTTCGTTCTGGAACGTTCGAGTTGCTTTGAATTTTGAAATTAAAGTTATTATTTGGTAAAATCGACTGGTTTCATATTTTATCAGTACCCGGCTCGAAACAAATTGGTGTCAGAAGCGGGGATACAGAAATGCCGGTTTTACCAAAGGAAGACACGGACGGTATCCGGACAAGGAGTCAGCGGCAACAGGAAATGGACGAGAGGTGGTTTGGAGGTTCTCCATCACAAGAATCTCGACAGGTTCTTCAGCCAACGATGGAGTTATCTGGTGAGTTATCGGGAGTCTCATCATCAGCTGTGGCTCAGGCTCCTGCTGCAGGGGACCTTGATGCCTCAATGGCGATGCTTCAGGAACAGGCTCGCCGGGAAGAGAAACAGGCCCGTCGTCAAGAAGAACAGGCTCGCCAGCAACGGGAAGAAGAGGCTCGCCGGCAGGAAGAACAAAAGCGTTGGCAAGAGGAACTGGTTCGCAGGCATGAACAGCAACGGGAAGAAGATGCTCGTCGGTAGGAGGAACAAACCCGCCTTATAAAGGACCTGCATGGAGCCATTGGCAAGGAGCTTCAGGATGTTAAGGAGCAAATCCAGCAACATGACAGCAGAATTTCTGAAGCAGAAACCCAGATTGCAAGTGTAAAAAAAGCGGTGGATCTGCTAAAATCTGAAGATAGAGATATTTCTCCTGTGGTCTCTTCATCGTCAGCGCGAGGATTTAAGGTGCCACCATTTGATGGAGGTTCTTCGTGGTCCACCTTTAAAATTCAGTTTGAAGCTGTCTTAAACGCAAACGGATGGACGAAGTCGCAGGCTATGACTGCACTAACATTAGCCTTGCGTGACCAAGCACTCACTGTTTTAGAGGCCCTGGGAAGTAACGTCAGTTATGAGCAGCTGCTGGAGGCACTATAATCTCGATATGGTGACGCACATCTAGAAATGTTTACCGCGCTCAATTAAATGACAGTACTCAGCGCAATTCGCCCTGGAAATAGAAAAGCTGGTTTGGAAGGCTTTCCAATCTTCACCTGCCCTTATCGATGGGAACTTGGTTCAGGCATTCGTCGATGGGATACGTAATTTGGAATTCAGAGCTACAGTGAGACTTGGCCATCACGATTCTTTGAAGAACGCCTTGCCCATGCTTTGGAGGTGGAAGCTGTACGGATGGACACTCGAGCACATCGCATCAGAGAAGTGGTGGAGCCAAGCCGCGACGGGCGTCCAAAGTTCAGTCCGAAATGTTATGGGTGTGGAGAAAAAGGTCATCTGAGGTCCAGTTGCCCGAAACGAAACAAAGAGAGTAACGACAGATCTTCCGCTCCCCAGCAGCAGGGAAACGAGTAAATGCCAGGACCGCGGGGCGGGTGCTGCCTGGTATTGAAAAAGCCCTAAGAGTTTCAATTTCACAAGCCCACGATGGGAACAGCCTGATCATCAAAGGCCAAATTAATGCAACGACCTGTAAAATGACTTTGGTTACTGGTGCTTCGCGTACAGTAGTGAGTTCCCAACTTGTAAATCGCTTTCTTGGGGACTTTTCCCGCAAATGTAACAGAGTTCAGCTCGTGACAGCAACTGGCCAGCACATATCCGTTCAAGGCGAGATGCAGGTGGAGATGAAATTAGGGGAGACCACTTACCTTCATAACGTCATCATTGCCAACATAGTTGATCAGTGCATTCTGGGTTTGGATTTCTTGCGAGAACACCACGCGGAGATCGACGTAAATCAAGGGATTTAAAATGTGGCACAGAAGAAGTCTTTATGGAAGAAGGATCCTCAGGAAAAGTCTACTGCCTAAAATAAATTGTGCTTCCTCCAAGGTCAGAAACCATGGTACAAGTACACCTATTGCAAACATCAGAGAGAAATCGATGCGTATTGATAGAAAGGTTGGACAATGACCTACCATGGATTATGGAACGGACTCTAGTAAAAGCATCTACCATCTCAGCAGTGCCAATACTGAACCTGAGTAATGAGGAACATCTCATAAAGAAGGGAATGTTAATGGGAATGGGAATGTTAAATATGGAAAGGATAAATAAATAATATAAATAATAAATAATAAATTAAAAGTTAATTACAATGTGTCATCATTGCTGAAAGATTGTCGCAAAGATCTTTCTGAAAAGGAAGTTGCAATGGCTGAGAAGATGTTACATCGTTATGCTGATATTTTCTCTTCGAATGATGCTGACATTGGGAAGACTGGGCTGATTCAGCACACCATAACGAGTCACCGATTCGTCAACGACCAAGAAGATTACCTGTCGCAAGAGAAAAGGAAGTGGAGACTATGATTGAAGGAATGGTAAAAGACGGAGTGATAGAACCTTCTTCCAGTCCCTGGTGCTCTCCTGTGGTACTAGTCAAGAAGAAGGACGGTAGCTTGCGTTTTTGTGTGGATTATCGTCGACTTAATGACGTAACAACGAAAAGATAGTTATCCACTTCCAAGGATTAACGACACACTGGAGTGATGAGCACATGGCTGGAATGAGCACAACAACAAAAAGCTACTGGGCATAATGGGACAGTTGGGTTATCCAAGATGGAGTATTGTGCCGAAAATGGGAAAATGCTCGCCCATTTGCAGATCACTGTCATCTGCAAATGGTTGTTCCAAAGGCTAAAGTATCTGAAGTGCTTAAACTCTACCATGAAGGATGCTCTGGGGGCATATGGGGGTAAAGAGAACTCTGTTGAAGTGAGCGATTTTACTGGATCCATTGCAGAGATGATGTGGAAGACTGGTGCCGAAAATGCACGAGTTGCGCAGCAGTGAAAGGACCCCATACACGCAGCAGAGGTGCATTAAAGATTTATAACGTGGATGCGCCATGGGAGCGGATAGCTTTGGACATTGCGGGACCATTCCCTGCTACAGAAAATGGAAACAAGTATTTCATGGTTGTTATGAATTAATTCACAAAGTGGCGCGTCGACAGTAGCCGATAAGTTAGTCCATGAGGTCTTTTGTCGTCTTATAAGACAAGAACTACGTCTTATCGGCCACAATCCGTTAGCATGGTTGAAAGGTTCAACCTCAAACGTTAGAAAGATATCCAGCAAACGTAGTGGGAAACAAGCAGACCGATTGGGACAAGCACATTCAACCGTTTTTTTGTCATATCGAAGTGTAGTTCACGAAAGTACAAGTGTCACTCCAGCTTTGGCGAACTTTGGACGAGAACTACGGTTGCCAGCAGACCTTATAACAGGCATTCCTTTACAGTCTCCGCGCAATATTACAGAGTACGCAAGTGACCTTCGCAACAAATTGAAAGATGTACACGAGCACGTTCGCCAATCCAGCCAACAAATGTCTGAAAAAAATTAAGACTCGATATGATCGAAAATTAAACCACTTGGGCTTTAGTGAAGGATTATGGGTGTGGTTACATAACCCTGTACGCAGTAAAGGAAAGTGTCCTAAGTTGCAGGCGAAATAGGACAGGCCATATCAAATTGTGAACAGGATCAACAATCCTGATTAAAAAGGGGCTACGAGGCAAGCCTAAGATTGTCCATGTGGATCGACTAGCGCAATATTACGGGTCTAACGATACTCGGGACGAGCATGTCTTTGGAGGGGATAGTGTTGCGCCCATAGCTACATAGCTACATAGCTCCATCTATTGGCAAGCGGACGCATTAAATACTCACCTACAACGCCATCTGGTATCGAGTAGATGCAAAGTACATAGTACACGTATCGAATGCATAAGAGCGAAAGAGATAGCAATATCTCTCTATTGCAAGCGAACATTTGAGCGCGTTCCGGTTCGTTCTCGAACGTTCGAGTTGCGTCGCGGTTTTTCGCGACGCTCTCGACGCTCGTATAAATACGGCGGTGGTTTGCGGATACAGGCAGTCTATTTTCGGTTAAGCAAGTGATACAAGTGCGAAAGATTAGAAGTGGTGTCAGTTGTATTGTAGTGTTGTGACTCTTGTTGTGTTCTATTGGAAAGTTTACTAGTAGAATCAGTGGATTAAATTCTGTGTAGAATCAGAATCAACACTAGGAATAGACATAAATTATACATTCCTAGGCTTCGACTAGAAAATGTAAATAAGTCCTTTATGGGGAACATGGTGCGCTTCTATAATAAGCTTCCTGAAATTGCTACTAAACTAATATTAAGAAATTTAAAGCTTACATAAAAGGTAGTCTTTTGAAGAAAGCTTATTAAAATATAAATGACTATATTATTGATAAGAATGCATGGCCTCATGTCGCTCTGCCGTCAGACAGTTAACCGACACACTTGAAATGTATAAACTCTCTTGTATTTCGTAGTTAAGGTAGCTAAAAGATGGATCATATAAAAGAGCGCTAGGACCAAGACGAGTTTCTTGCCAATTCTTCTCGGGCTTGGGTTAGGATGAATTGGCACCTAAATTCACCTAGTATGTAAGACGTTTCAAAGTGATCCTTGTGATTGTATTGAATAAAGTATCTTTTGACTTTGACTTTTGACTTTGACTTGTGTGGTAACTTTGAAATTCAAGTTATTGATTGGTAAAATCGACTGGATTCATATTTTATCAATACCCGGCTCGTAACAGTACTAAGCATTTAAATACTTGTAATGTATATGATTGATTGAAATAAAGCCTATTGCTAATCGAAATTGATAGACATTGATGCCGATTGCTAATGAAAACTGATAGACATTGATTGTATCAAGAGTTCCATAATCGCCCTACAGTTCTGCACGCACGTTATTCACAGTTCTGCACAGTAGATGTCTGTAGTGAATAACGTCATTCGGTCACTTTGACCGAAGTGACCAGTAACAAGTTACAAGAACCTTTCTATGAATACGCTTAGCTTTGGAAAGTTATCGTGTGAAAAAAGTTTCACTCTGAAATTCCACATCAAGCACCATGCGACCGAGTTCAACTGCAATATTAATGTAATTTTTTCATAAATTATCCAGTTAGCTGTATAAGAAATAGCTTATTTTACATTTGAATACTAGGTAAGTAGTTAGTTAATTGAACTTGGTTGTTTTTTATAGTTGTGTATAGTTGAAACTATGCAGGCTTAATTTAAATTCAGTCAGTAGGTAAATTAGAACGGCAATTTCATATTTAAACCCCTATTATCACTATATGCAATAGAACAACCGTCTGCAGAACATATTATCCATTACATCCATAAAGTATTTACCTTATTAAATATATATTACATTACATTACATATTTACATTATTATATTATACTAGCTGGTGCCCGCGACTTCGTCTGCGCAGGATTAATACTTTGAGTAGCTTATTTTCTTCTCCAAGGTCCAATCTATCTTTATACCAAAATTCATCAAGATTATAGTAAGGAATCGTTATATTTTAGACAATTCACACAATGTCTTTATAAATTATAGCCTACTAGCTGACCCGGCAAAGGTTGTTTTGCCATATAATCTTTCGTAAAAAAATTTTTTTTTTTCATATAAAGTGTCTTATGTTACTTCTAATACCTCCAAGAATATGTGTACAAAGTTTCATGATGATCGGTTAAGTAGTTTTCGCGTGAAAGCGTAACAAACAAACTTACATTCACATTTATATTATTAGTAGGATTATAAACTTAGCATTATTATCCATCTGTATAATTAGGTACCTAACTAAAAAATTTATGACAAGGTTATTTTTTTAATGAAAAACCTCTTGACTAGATTTCACAGGATCATTTACTCGTCAGAAGTTTTCTTTCATCACACTAAACCAATAATTATAATGAATTGGAATTTTATATTTCAAACTGTTCTAGTTCAAGTTTATGGTAACGCGATGAGCGACATCACCTCTGTTCTACATAAACGACCATTAGGGTTCCGCACTCTGACCTTGACTTAGGAAGAATTGGCACACTGGCTGCATGGTTTAAGACGATCCAATGCAGTCCTTTATGTCTAAAATGAGCAAAAAAGGTAATTCAACGTAGTATATTTAGGTAGTATCATTTAAAAATGTTACTCTAATTTGGACTTTGGTCATACAAAACAAGATTGTTCGTATTTTGCGATATTTTAGTTAGCCAGAGAACCAAAGCCAATATTCATGGATTTCATTAATACATTTTGATAAACACGGGCTTTACTCACGTATTATTTTGTCGATGGAGGCACCGACACTGTTTCGATTCATCTAGAGAATCTTCATCAGGGTGAGTTTGATCCGCGGTCCGCTCGAGTTCACGGTTCGCACATTAAGCCCGTGTTTATCAAAATGAGTACAACTCACGAAAGTTTTGAAAGTGAAATATTTCATTAATCTATCTATGCCAATAAATAACTAGATATTTATTGGCATAGATAAATGGCAGGTTGTACTGATAGGCCATAATATTATAAGTCTCAATAAGATCTCCTCGAAGGTGTCTATCCTCAAGATCAGTAAAGCGTAGTGAGAGTGATCTATCCTAGTTAAGTTACAATACCCGCTTTTTCTTTAAATTAGTCAATCAAAAAACAGGTAGAATCGAATTTTATGACAGTCGAATCATGATATTAATCCTTATCGACCTGAACAGTTTCAAATCTACTACAACTCAAAATTGCACCTGTGCCGAAGCCGGGACTGGGTTGCTAGTTTATAATATATACTGACTTAATGAATGTAGCTTTTATCTTTGGCTTAAAATAGTACAACATTGATATTTTTTTTGGTAGCCATTAATTAAAACAAACTGTGCTGTGTATATTTGTTTAGACATTCATCCTTTTTTTAGACCTATCCTTTGTCTCCGGATGCCTTTTCAGCAGTATGGTCTCTCACTATTTCCCTCATCAGAACTTGAAGTTCAGAATAAATTTTTTCAAGCATCGATAGGCGTGGTATTGTGTTCTGGAATAGATATAGAGTTTCTCAAGTTTCGTAAATATTTTTACAGTTTACAGTGAAACTAAGATAATACTTTAAGAATTATTTTCTAATAGCCTTAAAATGTTCATATCAGAATGAAGTCATGAATTATTACATTGGTGTGGATTCTGTTGTACCGCACTAGGTAAAATTTTTTAAAATGTGAATGACCTTACTTTATTTACACCAAAGTAATAGCAAAATTAACAAAATGATTGTTCTAAAATTCTAAAATAAGTTATGATTGGTATCTTCTAGTCGGATACCTATGACTAGATAGTCATTGTTATTTCATCATTAGTCTGGTTTCCATAGAACAAACTATGCTTACTTTGGGGCTGGTGTGTGAAATGTCTACCAACATTTATTATTTATAAATTATTACATGAGCTAACTGCTTACTTGAAAAATAGGCACCAACTTGACAGTATCTTGAGGGTTCACTTCAGTATTAGGCTTGACTAAAACAGTCAAGAAAAACAAAACCCGATTCTGTAATAGAAAATAAATTTCTTATTTTGAATTAATTCATTTAACTTACTCCTAGACAACCACTAAAATAATACAATTGTTTTTCTTTTGTACTTGAGGGATTAAAAGATAGTTTCAAGATTTAAAGTACAAACAAAAGTATTTAATATTTAAATTACTTTATGTAAAAATGTAAGTGATTACTGATTTGATTATGCATCACACCTGTTTGTATTGTCAAAGTGATCATACTTGTAAAGGTATAAATCAATATGAAAGGTTGTATGCATCCTGTATGTAGTTAATGACATACAAAATATGTAAGTAGTATTTTGGTAAAGTTCAATTTGAGCAGATGTTTAATTAAATATTGTTTGAAAAGTAAATTATTTAAATAATATTATACTCAGATTATGAACATTATATTCGGTATATTTGGTAATTTTTATCGAACTACTGTTTTTTGTGGTTTCAAAGTAAATAGGTTGTTTCAGAAGAAGTCTGTAGTTGTGATTCTTCATGGAGGCATTTGATATATAATTATGTTCATCTGTGGAGAACAAAATAGACCAAAAATATTTCATTTTACTAGTTTTAGGTATACCCGGCTTAAGGAAAGTATTTTTATTTTAAATAAACAATTAGTTTTATTGCCGGCCGTAAGAACTTTCTTATTACATTTTCATGTGTAGATGACTACAGACATGATGTTCAAATCTAATTAGAATATCGTTGGAATAGAATGGGATCTCATGCTGATTTCCCAATCAAAATACTTGTGATAAAAAACTAACTTACCATTTTAATCACTTCATTGATGATAACATCGTCAATACTGGTCCATGATATAAAAATGTCTTCCTTGCCCCAAACATATTTTACTGATCGTTGTAATCCCACAGTCGGGATGACCAGAAAAGTCTCTGAAGATGCAAGTATTCACGTTATAAAGCGCAAATGACTAATGATGGTAAAAGCATTATATTTCTTCATTATTTACCTGACTGAACGCTGTGTGTGATCCAGAAGAACGCGAGGAACGAGAATATTATGGTTATGTAGGCAAACGATGTGAGACTAATACGAATATAGCTGAATATCACAATATTGAAAATAATAGCTAAAACAAGAGATTTCCTTGCCCAAGTATTACTGTTTCTTTCACTTTTATAAGTAATCGTAAACTGCCGCGATCTCTGCGAACTGTTAGAAACATTTGATATAGAACCTGTTTGCAAGTTTAATAATAGTTTTACGCCGTTTACATTATCACACTCCATTATGGTACGGGTGTCCATCGCGATTTCTCTGGTTTTAAGTGATAAAAATTATACTTTATTTACCAAAACAATATTTTATTTTCCTTGCAGCTTGGTTGCATTCTTCTTCTTCTTCTTGGCATGTATCTTAATAATAATAATTTTGCCAATGTCAAGTGTTTATATTGTTTTATAGTATGTCACAAAGCCCTATATTGTCGTTCGTCATTTTGTTATTTTATATAAAATGCTGCCTTTCATATATATTTATATCGGATTATTTTTGCTCGAATTACAAAACTTTTATTCCAATTATTCACACCCAAATCAATAACTCTAGCTCTATTTAAATAAAAACACCTAAATTACTAATAAAACTGTAAATTACTCGCAAGACGGCCAAAAATAATGCACTTGGTTGCAATTTTGTACTCTTTGCTGACATTGACATTTTGACAGTTGACACCAACAAAATTGACTGATCACCTCTGACTTTTGTACCATGTGTTGATTCAAGCTGATTTATTTTACTATCACACCTTTCGCAAATTTTGCTTAGTATGAACATCAATGAGTACGAAAGACAAAATCGGTACCCCTATAACACATGAATATATGTATTGGACAAGGCGGTCAGGTCTTAAGACTGCCCATATAGATGAAAAATAAGTATTTAGCTTGGCTTTAACTTACCTACTTCACACACAGGCCTAGTCACATCTACAACGCGCGTTATCTAGTGTTCTGTGCTTCTTTGCTCGTACGGTACGAGTACGGTACGGTAAGGTACGAGTCGTACCTTGTACCTACTAATAAGTTTTCTGTGTTACTACTAGCATAGCACTAAGAATATAAAGCGTTAAGATGAAGATGATGTAGATGTCAGTGCAGTCACCTATCCAAGGACTGACCGCGCAGAAGAACATTATTACTATTATTAGCACAGTAGGTACCTAACGATAAGTACCATCTTACATCTTACCAAATTTCTAAAATTAATTACATTATAAAACACATTAAAATTAATTATTAAAGACGCCACATAAATCATCTTCAAAAGATGAAAGAAGGCCAATGATGATGACTCTAATTTGGACTTTAGTGTGAACAAAATATTGGTTGTCGTTTATATTTTAGAAAATTTTATCTATTCTGGCGAAAGTATTAATCTAAGTACCTAAGTATTTTCACCTGTGGGTAGGTATGTGACTGGCGAGTAATATACATACATCGAGTAGCTGCCGTAACTTGAGGTTTTTTTACGCCAAGGTTTCTAGGTACACATTGAAGCTTTGAAACTGATTTCACAAAAGGTCATTCATGAGTCTTTGTCACAATACAATAACATAATGAGTACCTAGGTAACTTCTGCTGCCCTGGACTGGACTGGTTACGAGAAACTAACTCGTAATCCCCTCACAGATATTATGTAGGTAAATAGGTAAGTAGGTACCTATTTTGCAAATGTGCTGTTTCTGAAATACCTACCTACGATCGGAAAATGACACCCCCTGCAACCCTGCATGTTTATATCGAATCGAATATGAATCGTAGGTAGGTAGGTATAACTAACATTATCCTATGTCGATTCAAGCTTTGAATGAATGGTACCTACTACCTACTGTTACCATAGCAACACAAAAAATAAACATGGACTATCAAAGAGGTTGCTTCCATTTACGTACGTCAATAGGTACTTATTGCAGCAGTTGTCAAAGAGAATAGGTTTATTAGGCAACGCTGCTGTTGTCGTCATAATAATAACCTTGTTTTACTAATATATTTTATCTACTGGCTTTGTTTTTATCTTCACCACTGTTAGAGGTGTAAATAATGGAAGGTGCAGATGGTAATGCGTGGGTGTTCGACTCCCTGGTAGGCTTTCTCCATGGCCCAGTGTGGAATGTGCCGCTGCAGACATTCATAGAAGAAAAGTCTTTGCGTGAGTCAATAAACTATGTAAGTCCTACCTACTTATACCTTACTGAACCTTCTCTACCCAGTTAATCTTGTTTTCAGCTTTTGAACCTACTGATAACGGAGAAGTGTTAGAAAGACCAGAATACAAGAAAATACACGATGAATATCGGAATCTGGTGAGTTACCCATGTAGTACCTACCTCATCACATATTATCATCATCCGACTTCAACCACTGCTCTCTTTGTATGTGCCATTCCCTTACCGGTCCTATGCGATATCGTCTGGCCATCTCGCTGCTGGACGATCAACGTTTTTATACCCGGTTCTTGGACATATAGTTAGTACCTTAGGTTAGGTAGGTAGGTCCTACCTAACATTATATTGCGCCTACTCTAAGCTTGGACTTACTTAGTCCAAGCTTAGAGTAGGCGCACTTAGAATAGGCGCCATCTCGCTGCGTCCAGCATCGAGATGGCCAGACGATATCGCATAGGACCGGTAAGGGACCGGTAAATA
Organism: Lampropteryx suffumata; assembly: GCA_948098915.1. Taxonomy (NCBI): domain Eukaryota; kingdom Metazoa; phylum Arthropoda; class Insecta; order Lepidoptera; family Geometridae; genus Lampropteryx; species Lampropteryx suffumata. The sequence goes on from OX402563.1 coordinate 9,721,223, forward strand.
TTGTTTGGTAACCTAGAACTGGGTTTTCTCGGACTAAGTAATTAGGCGAGTGAAGCAAACCGTAGGTACAACCCCTTTTCAACGCATTCAAAATCATCGCAAGGGAGTAGGCACAGTAGCGCACAGTAGGTAATACTTATTATCTTTCGATGTAAATGTTATTCTGCAGGTGGATGTCATGTTGGGCTCATTTATGGACGACATCGGTATCACAGCAGATCAGTTCGAAGCGGCCTGCAAGCTCTCAGCAAGGGACCTGGCTGGTTTACCGGCGCATTTTCACAGGAGGCTTTTTGAACAAATTTGGGCTGCGAATGACTACGACATGTTCGTCAAGATGATGACTCATAAGAATGTGGAGCTTCAGTTGCAAGTACGTACCTACCTACCTGGTTTTCCACCAAAATTACGATACACCTAGGAAGTAGGTAGGTATGTAGGGATCTGGTATAACATGTGTGATTCTTATAAGTCGGTTGTAGATAGTGTACCTACATCGGCACATAAACCTATTGATTTATTTTGCAGGCGTTGGAACTCATAGAAAGACGATATGGCGCAATGCCCAATATCTTCTCATCAGACACAGAAGACCTCAACACTTCACGAAGCGACGAAAGCGATGACTGGCCCGACTGCGACGATGTGATGACGGAACTTAAGAATAAGTCAGCAACTTTTGAGCTTCATTTACTAATCATCGTATTAACACTGGTTCATTCTGGGTCATCCTGATAAGACCCAGAATGGTAAAGGACCTCTATTTTGTGCTACCTTATACATTATCCTCTTGGGGTCTTTCAGATTGCAACTCGCTGAAGTTCTTGATGAAACCGAAGAAATTGTAACAGTACCACCGGCAGATGTCGTGGCAGAGAAGAAGAATCTTTTATCAAAATTGCACAGCTTCGAGAAAAAGGAAGAAATCTCGGAGACCACCTTTTCGGTTCCACATCCCGTGGAACTGAAGAAGGTTATAGCACCACCGAGACCACCGCCTAGGAAAGTTGAAGTAAGAACCACTTTAAAGAGGCTTTTAGACCAGTTTGAGGCCAGTATTTTATTAATGCATTAAGATCTTACCGATTCGTTAAATAGATACCTACTTTGTTCTGCTACCTACCCGGGAAAGTAGTTTTCTTGCTTAATTTTAGGTCAGCGAGGAAGAAGTGAAAGCTCGTCAAGAATATTTGAAACAGCAGCGAGATAAACTGCTCGCGTTAAAGAAGCAAGTTCGTGAGAAGCGTCTGGGTGATGCCGAAACTGAAAATGATGCCGCTGCAGGTAAATTAGCGCAAATAGTTAAATAATCCCAATCAACCTGGGAGTTATTAGCACTTACCTAATAATCTTATTTCCAGGTGGTGAAGGCTCCCACTCCAAGGTTAGGCCAAACTCAGCGCGTGTGGCTGCAGCGGCCCTGGCCGGAGTAACGCCACCGCCACCGCCGGATGCAATGCAGCTACGCCGGGCGCTTGCCAGCAAACTAAAGTCTGAAGTGGTAGACACTAGTCTATAGAATTGTCTATAAGATCATACCACAATTAGATGTGCCCTACTTACCACTGTCCCATAGCATGTGCTACACGGTTTGAAACCGCAGTTTCTACCAAGGTCACCTTGGTAGAAACTGCGGTTTCTAACCGTGTAGATAGTGGTTTCAAACCAAATTTCGCATGACCTTTAAACGCCCTTAATAGAAAGGCTTGCCCAGCAAACCACTGGCAGAAGCGGTGGTTTAAAACGTGTTTCAAACCGTCTAGCCGCTTATTTAAATTAAAACCACGCGTACCAGTCGCGCCGCTGCACGCATCGAGTGCGGACGTATTGCGCGCACGCACGATATTATGTAGAAAGATCGTGAGGTTATCACTGAATTCATTGAGTTATTTAGAGACCTACCCTGTCTTTGGGACTTAACGTCTAAGGAGTACAAAGACTCGACCCAAAAAAATGTTGTTTTTTTTTTCAAATGCACACAAATATGCAATACAAACTCCAAACTTTAGAAATTTTGATAATTAAGGAGCCATGGCGTCTTTGAAAATTGTAATAGTGCATTACAAGCATTCTGCACACGTATATTCAGCACGAGCGTTTTAAAAACACTGTTAAAAAAACAAGTTTGTGGTTTGTTTGCAAACCGTGTAGACAGAAAACGTTCTACCAAGGTCACCTTGGTAGAAACTGCGGTTTCAAACCGTGTAGCCCATGCTTAAGGGTTGTACGGTACGATGAACGGTTTATTGTTGTAATCCCTACTATGATGTAACTGGTAAGGATTGAATTGAATTGATTGAATCTGTTACCATCTTCACTTTAACGCTAGATTTATCACACTAGATCAGTACATATTTAAAACAAGTACAAGTCCCCCCGCCGCGTCAGTCTGTCAACCAAAACCAATAACCACCCAACGGATTTCATTAGTAGATGAGAGTGATTTATGAGGAATAAAGATTAGGGTATATAATTTACCCGTGCGAAGCCGGGGCGGGTTGCTAGTGTGGTTATAAGATAGAAGTTAGATGAACATACTCCTAAAGACACTACTTACCTATAGCTTACTTAAAGTGCACTTATGTTAATACTCGATAGTATAAGTGTTGTGTGGTTTAACGCGTTTTAAGTTTTGTGTTTTATTTATAACTTATTTTATTAAATTTCTTCTATTGTGATTGTTTTTTTTTGTAGTTTCTATAAAAATACTTATCCTAAAGAAACCTAGATATTAAATTAAGAATTTTATTATTTGTTTTCCCTTAGCAAAACCTGGTTTAAAATTACTTAACGAGCCAGTACATGGCTAGCAATGCCAAATTTGGTTTTGAAGATCAGTTTGCAGGATGCACACTGCAATTGACCACTTGCATTGTAGTTGTAGGTTATAGGAAGTCTTCGGACCGTATACTCCCACCTGTTCTCTTGGCAGAACTACTGTGATTTTTTTTCCCATTAGTTCTGTGACTTATAAGACTATGCTTTACACCTGGCTTCAATCTCATCGACAGACGAACTATATTCTTCTGGCGCTTCGGCGCCCGCTGCCGCGGCGCGCTCGCTCGCCTTGCGCATTGTTTTCTATACTCTAATCTAACATAACCTAACCAACTGGTTTCGATCTGAACTTCATGTCACAAGATTCGTGAACAGAACTACTGGGAATTCTTATCCCATTTGTTCTGTGAACAGAACTAATGGTAAAAAAATCCTAATAGTTCTGCCAACAGAACTATTCAACAGAACAGGTGGGAGTAGACTCTTCGGACGGGTATTTTTGTAAGGCGTTAGGCACCAGGTCTTCTAAGTCCGCTTATTCTGTTATTTTAATATAGTAACTTACTAAACTATCAATTTTCGGATTTTCTCGGACGAAATAGCCACATTAAAACAACATCATTCGAATTACCTTATCTTTATATTGCTTACTTAACTAGTGACATCATATTAATAGCATTATAGTAAGCTTATTTATTTTACACATCTTGCCAATAGGTAAATCTATTTAATTTTATTTGTGTATAAATTAGTTTATGATGGTCATCCACCTAGATAGACAGATAAAAAATAGTCATGTTTACAGTCTACTTTCACCTAGAGCTTCGTATTTCCAATAGGCATCTTCCATCATCTGCAGGTAAGTGGTGGGTATCTGTCACCTTAATTTATATAAGTTATGTACCCGCCCGCCACTTATCTGCAAATTGTGGTAGTGGTGCCATATAAATAATAGTGTAGTTATTTCAAGGAATATAAGTATCGTATAAATCTAATTGACCGCTCGATGCTATTAGCCGATTACACGCGGATTTGGCAGATTTTAAAACAAAAATTATTACACAAAACGGTATTACTATTTACAATATATTCTGACAAATCATCCCACGCATGTAATGATGGTGCTTGCCCCGCTTTGACTGTCTGTGCATATGCATGTTGAGTACATTACAAGATATAAAATTAATCTAAAGATTAGACCGCTGTGAGTGTGACCATCATATGCAGAGAAAAGTGGTGGTTACAGAGATCAATCGTGTTTTTGAGATAGGTACATATTTAATTTGATATGTATTTTTAGGGATGATAATTGTGTGCAGCTATAAACCATTTCGGAAAATATACTAAACTCAACAAAATAAAAACTAATCACATACATTCGAATTGTGCTTTCACAAATAAATAAATAAATAAATATTATGTAACACTTTATGAAGTTCAATCTCGAAAATGTCAATGAAAGAAAACCAAATGACGATGCAAATGGTAGGTTACTTAAGAATATACCGCAACAAATTATATCAATATTGATTGATTATTTTTACGAAGATGGGTCTAAAAAATGAGTCAATCATCGAGTTTGGGACTTTTTCGTTAATAAAATATCACAAAGCAGAAAATACTAAAGTTAAAAGTAATAATGGAAGTTTGTGAATGTGACAGAATGACATATTTCTGTCGAGGCTACCGTCGAAGAACCCGAAGGGGGGGTTTGTAGAAAGTTTACGAGAAAATAACATATTTTAAGCACTTAATGTAGACATTTAAGATGGCTATGACGTATTCGTATTAATATTCGCGTTGCTTGTTCAAATAAAATCAAACATAATTGTGTCGCGTCCTTACACTAAGTCAACTTTATTCTGAAGCAACGCAAACATGAACTAGACTAGAATACGCTTTTATGTAAAGAGCAAGCAATAAAGACATTATTCTGGCAACGCTTATTATTGCAGCACATCGAAAAATTCATTGAAGATAATGTTTTTATTACAAAATCTAATATTATTTACATATAAGTATGATTAAACTAGGTGTTATAAAGTACCTAATAAAATAATATGGATCTTAATCAGATACTTTTATCACATACACATTATTTTTTTCTGTATAAAAAAGCTACAATCATAACATAACCGAAACAGATAAGTTTTGTTGAAAGTATAGAACAACGTAATACTGATATCCAGGACCTAAAGTTTGCTATTCACAACTACCAGTGAACACTGACTCACCACGACTGCTCACTCAATCAGTATACGGCCAATAACAATAAAAAAAATAGCATCTAAATCAATTTCATAAAACTAACTTGTATGGACAAGGTACTGTCGTCTACACAAGCTTTTCCCCCTTAGAAATGAAGAACACATTTGTATCAAAAATGTTCTCAAACAGCAAAAGTATGGGCGTTATCATAATATATTTACTAATTTTACAGATATACTTAGCATAAGACTACATCAGAAGCAGTTTTGAATCAAATAATAGATAATCAAAAAATATTGAGGTATGTTTTGTCTTATGAAATGGATCAGAAGGGTAAAATTAAACAGTCCAATGATTTACAAGAACAAAAAGACAATTAAAATGTATCAGTTATCTCTAAAAGATTGTTCAATCAAATGCATGCAAAACGAACCATTTTATAGAGGAAGCACATATAATGAAAATCACTGAACTTAATAATTATAATAAATAATTTAGGAGATAGCATAATAAATCTAAATCCCAAACACTTTAGTTACTATGACGACGAAGAAACATTTTAAATTTTAATAATTTGTTAGTAATAATTAATTATAATAAATAGTTCGCCAAAATTTCAGGATCCAGATAGATTATGCGTATGTTAATTTCGAAATTCAATGACAAAACGAAAATAATACCACTATACTCTCAACAAATGTTGAGCTTTTATGAGATTAGCGACGAAACGTTAGAATACTGCTAGCGCGTCAGATAAAACATGCATCTGCTCTGGTCTGAACTGATCCGGATCAGATAAGATACCTCTAGTCATATTCTATAAAAAAAATATCGTAATAATCAGAATAACTAGCAGTTGTTAAGAGATAATGCATATGATAACAAATGCAATGGTCTATAAATAGCTCAACTATTGCGTATGTATTTTGTACATTTTTGTTATGTACAATATATAAACATTGGTACCGATTCTGGTGTTGCATAATCTAAAGTTAAGATTTAAGTATTGTCATAACTAAACAAGAAAAGCCCGCAATATTAAATTGAGCTCTAGAAAATATTACATAGATTGCATCAACATAAACAAGTTAGGATGTATTTTATACAAGTATTTACGCCAACCATTACGACTATAATGTGGAGGTAAGATTAAAGAAAACAAGCAGGAAACATGCAAAATACAATCATAGGTTTTACATGCAATCTCAATAAAAGCTCAACTCTAATGATGATCACAGAAATTGTGCAAAACGAAGAAACAAACATCTTACTTATAAACACCTTTCAACTTGAACACTGCCAGAACTCAGCTTAAAATTCGCCGTCACGATTTGTCACTATCTTACAAAAATTGTTAGCAATATTTTAAAGCAGTGATTAACTTTATGACAAAAGTAGAGAGACGTTTCTAAGTAAGGCCGCTAAAAGATTATTGCAAGTGCAATGTATACCATTTACCTATAAGAAATAAAAAACTTGCGAGATTACACTAGTCCCATCTCTACAAGATTTTGTACTTGTCAATACAAGTCTGATTGTGGTAGGCACAGCTGAGGTCTGTCCATATTAGCCGAAATACGAAATAAATACACTAAAATAACGTTTTGAAATGGAACATGAGACAAACGTCAATTCTTGCTTAGCGATTTTGTATAGTTTCTCGTAACCCATGTAAATTTTATACGATGACAGTGAATGGTGAATTTATTTATGGAGTCAGTTTGCTGCCGTTCTAGTTATAACTCTCAAATGCTCTACAAAAAAACTGGTAGGGATTAACCCTATGCGATGAGAATGAGATGACGCACTGGATTGACACTAGTGTCGTCACAAGTCAGCACTGGGCTGACTTACTGTCATCATATAAACCTGCCTTTAGGGTAGACAAGTCACAAAGTTAAGTTTTTGTGTGAGTAAGACGTCGCATCGGTCGGTCGCGTAGCTCACTTCAGCTAGGACCATCTGACGAGAGGTTTACGTACACAGTTAGACGTGAAGTAATTTATGTTTTACTATAATATGAACATATCTCAGCTCTAGTAAGTAGCAATTCCACAGCACACGTATACGATTTACAACATTCTAAAATACGATTGGTTCCAGTAAGTAATTTTCTCTCATAAATACATTTTTACACGTTCACGTCCGGCTTTCAGTTTCCTTTCCTATTATTTCTATTATTAGAGTCCCATACTCATATTTTCTTTGTACTTTTAGATTTAAACCATTGACAAAAGTAACCTTAACCTAACCTTTACTTTCAACCCTATGAAACCTTTTTGTTCTACATACTGATGCCATCTGAAATAATTACGCTAACCGGTATGAAATACTTCATACACTTATTAATGTATAACACTTTTGTATTTACAAATAATGGACATCCCTACTAAGGGTAGTATGAGTATGATGTCCATATTCAGAGTTTTCAAACAAGCAGACAGCGAAAACTAACTAGTTGTTTGTGTCAAAACATAAAAAAAATTACGAGATAAATATTTTCTTTTGCTAAAATTTTCATTCGTGTTTGGTTTTGATAATTATGCGCACAATAACCACACAAATTAATGGAGGTTTATTTTTCGGTTTCAATTGGATTTACAAGCAAAGCCAATAATGATTTTTCGTGGCAATTTTTTGTAACTGATTTTGTCCTGCGATCACACTTTACATTATCTCTTTAGGTAGTAAATAACAACGTGGTGAGAAGTTATAATTTTGTTAATTGATAGGACAAAGATAGCTTTGTCTAAATCTAAGATCTAACATACATTCTCTGAGACTATTTTTTTGTAAGAACCTAGCAGAGTACATCCGAATGTTTGTTGTATTATTTTACTGAGATTAGTCTCTTTTAACCATTCAAAACGATAGGAAGAATTAACAAATGTAACGCAAAGTGAGAGAATACAGTCATAAAGCCAATCAAATCCCGCAAATAAAATCCACTAATGATTATCCAGCGAATCAAAACCGCATATGTGATCTGGCGATCAAAACCACGAATGTGTTAGTCCCGCGATCGAAATCACCGATGAGAACGGTCACGGGTCACCTGACGGTATGTCACTGGGCCACACAGTCACAGCGCAGCGAGGCGGAGCTTCGTTCCTCTATATTCCTTGGATAACTACGCGAGCCGCGGTCGCTTAGCGTCGCGTTCGTCGCTGCTACTGCTGCTGCTGCTTGTGCTGCCGCCTTCTTCCTCCTCGTCTGAGTCGCCGTCGTAGTCCACAAGACCCTGAGAGATGGACATCATATTTGATACAATTGTTTTAAAATGCCAGCTGAGGCAAAGCAGGCAATGTTAATGAAGCTGCCTATTTCTTGACGTGTACTTATTTTAGTTTAGTTTGGATGCATTAGGCAAACCTTTTGCAGCTCATGATTTGTACTTCAAAAAGCAACCCAGTTTAGTTGTTTAGCGGTATCCTTATATCTGTGTGATGCCCCAGCACAAAGCGAAGTACAGGAGTGAGGGAACTAAAAGTTTACCTTATTGAGTAATCTGGGCGAGGATACCTGAACGTCGGTGTGTGTCGGCTTAGCCGTAGTTGTCGTCGTGAGAAGTACCCTGCTTGGGCCGTTTGCAACATCTGCGCTCGTTACGCAAACTTTCTTTTCGACGATTTTGCCTGCAAAAGATGGTAGGTTCATATGAGTAAATGGCTCTAACATATCTAAAAGCATATCAAATCAGTATTTGGCATTGTTAAAGAATAGTTACTGTGCAAGTTCGAGCTAGCAAGGATCACTCCTGATTTATTTCCCCCTGGTTTTTTCTAGCGGCTTATACAGGCGCGTATGCCTCTGCAGAATGTGAATCACGGTCATTACATATACACATTCAGCAGACAGGAAGACACAGAATACTTATTAATACAGAGAGCACGAAAACATTTATATAAATAGCGACTCTTGCTACGACGCAACAAAGTGCAATTAAGTTCACACAATCACTTAACGCCTCACATTATATTTACCTACATAATGCCTCTCTTTCAATGTACAGTCACGGAATGAAAAGGTTCGTCACCTTAGAGTTGGTTTTCGCTTGCACTAGTAGTTCAAGAAGCAATTATGCTTAAATTTGTTGACAAGATAAATTGTCAAACAACATAGATCTGAATTTGAACTAAAAGATAAATATTCCAAAAGGTTCCAAAAGGTTACATGTGCACGCTAAACGTGAAACGAATCATTTTGAAAATTGACGAACCTTTTCATTCCGTGACTGTACATGTATCCTGACCTGCCGAGAGCATACTACATACATGCTACAGGCCTAAATTCCTTCATTATGGCACATGACTATTCAATCTGGGGGCTACAGGGATGTTATCACTAACCAATAGCATCCAATGTGTGATGTGCATGTGGGTGTGGCGTTGCGGCGTCCAATGGCGCCTCATCATCCAACTCATCATCGTCATTGAACCACATCTCTTCTTCCTCGTCTGGTTGCCGCGCCTCACGTCTGTAACGCGTGCGCAGTAGAGATGGCACCACAGTTTCCGTGACACCAACACTGCCGCTCACTGAAAGAAGAATGTTTTTTGTGAGATTTTAATCATACTAATATGCACAACGCAAGAAATGCACATTGGAATCTTAATAATAAAATGCATGTTTATAATGTTTGTTTCTAGCTTAATTACGCAGAACAGAACCAGTTGCTGCAACTGCAACTGTGTAGATTAAATATAGGTTTGATCCTGGAGTAACACAGGCTCTTTTTATATACATAACATGAGGATGAATCTAGTATGCTATAAGGAATAGCGACAACATATCTTCAACTGTATTTAGCACATGAATTACCTCTAATATGGATCTATATTCTGTTTCAACAGAATTTAATCTATTCTTATTGGATTAATTATGCTGAATGAGTAGCTTCAGATAAGTTTATGTAATCTTCATTCCTTCAAGTTTATCTCATCTTTCAACCTCATAACTGTTTGCTCTCCTATAAACAAAAATGTAGTGTAAAACAATTTCTGTGTTATAAAGTTTCTTACCTCTATCCCTTTCCTTGAGTTTATCTTGATGTTGATCATACCGCGTTTTGAGAGCTTTAAAAGTTTGTACGTATTCCACATCCTCTAAAATCTTGCCATAGTTCTCGACGACGTGTGAGCAGAGTGATTTGATGTCTTCAAGCTTGATGAACTCAAATAGTTCTAATATGGCAGAATCTAGTAGATTGTACCTAAAAATTGTGGATAACTAGATTTAGTTTTAATATTTAGGTGCACTTTTCAGGTTTTATGCATTAAAGTTCAAATGGATGGCCTTCACTAATGTTTTTAAGTTCAATTATTACATAAAGTAAATCTATTACGTTTCCAATGTAAGTTGTACACCTGGAAAGAAGCAACCTACTCTCTAGCAAGTGACACTGAAAGTTTTGATATTTAAACTTTAACATTCTTTACTTAGATACTTTAGTAATCTCTAAAAGATTTCGTCTTATTCGCATCACGTGATCACGTATTATCTAATAATATGCCGTTATGGCAATCCATTGCCCAACTGATTCTTTAACATTAGATTGACTAGAATTAGTAAATTATGTGATTGATATTGATAAACGGAATATATACTAAAAAGAACAACCAGATCTTACCTGCCATTGTTTCTTAAGAAAGCGTCAACAACGGGCGCAAAGAGATTGCCTTTGATGATGTATCTGTTGTAATACTCATCCTTCAACGCAATGATTTTCCGCATAAATCTCAACGCGCCAAGCACTAGGAAAGTGTGCGTTGATCTCATCAGCACCAGAATGCGACGAAGTAGATCCTGAAAAATACAATAACATAGTCTTTTTATATATCAATGTCAAAGTCAAAACATACTTTATTACTCACTTTGAAACGTCTTACATACCAGGTGAATTTGGGTGCCAATTCATCCTAACCCAAGCCCGAGAAGAACCCATACATACTCTCATTATTTTTATTAGCTTTCACAAAGTTCACTCAATAACAGAACAAGACAAATAATTTAATGTTAACATACCTTATTTAATATACAGGTCTTGATATGGTATGTGTGATGTTCAACACAGAATGCAAGTAGTTCCAACACCAGTCCGAGTAGCTGCACAGTGTGGTAATCCTCTTTCAGTGGTTTTTCTCCTGTTGTGTTTGCTAATAGTGGTGCTGTGGAGTTATCGTAATTTAAATGCTATTTTGAAAGTAAACTATTTACAAACAATAGATTTGGCATGTGACCTTTGCCTGCTATTTGTTTGGCAAATATTATCTTTAAATATGGGCAGAACTTCTTCAAGATTTAAACTTGTTTAATATTTTTAGAACACCGCACTCATAGCTTCATAATGTATTCTAATAGGATTTTCTTACCTATAAGCGTTTGTATGCTGTGTTTATAGAAGAAATTCAAGAAGTCTGCCTTTTCACTTTTGTTGACTGATGCAAGCATACTTTCAGGGTCCAAAAGTATACGGAGAACGCCCATCAGTTGCACTGCACCCCCCAACTCTGGATCTCTATCACGAAGCATCTGCTCTATCACTATATTTAATAGCATTTGCTCCTGAAAAGATAATAGAATAGATTAGATAATCATAACATTAAGGTCAACTTTTAACCTTGAACAGACTTGTATATACCTCCTCAGTGTTATTTGCTTGCTGCAGTGTATAGTCCCTCACAACTGATGGAGAGAACTCAACAATGTATGTGAGTATGTCTATTGATGCTGTCTTAGTCTTTTGATCCTTTATACCCAATGTGATCTCTAATGCTGGCAGGATCCCCAATGTCACTAATGTTTTATAAAATGCATCCTTATCTTGTGGTTGTAAGTTTTGTGAAAAATTACAAAATTCCTTCAGAAACAATACTAAATCCCGTCGCTTGGAATCAGGTGTCTTACTATCCATAAGCAGCTTAAAAAAATCAGTTAAAAACTTTTCATCTTCTTCAATAAGCTTCACTATTTCTACCTTATTAAAAAATATAAAACTGGACAGTGTGCTTAAAAGATTATCCTCAAAAACTGTGGGTGTGGGTAATACAATGTCTTGTATGTATTGAACTCTATAAGTTTGATGAATTTTAGCAAGCAGATCTTGGTTCTTTATAGGAATGGCTTCACGGAATTTTGCAAGTTCCTTTAGGTATTCTCTGTGCTTTTTGGGCTGAGGAAGACCAGGGTCATATTCCAAACATCCTACGACATCAAATATTGTGTCATCAGCAAACATTGTGTCAAAAAGTGTGTTTTTGTTGAGAAGGAATATACTTTTAAAAATCTCATAGAGATGATGCAATCCTTCAATATTTTCAATATCTTCGCACATGTGGAAGAGATTTAAGAGTTTTTTAATGTAGTGTTGGCTCTCTATAGCTGTTGCCAGTTTGTCTTTCCGAGCTGGAGACACCAAACAACTGTTCACAAGCTCACTGATGTCCTCTAAACGACCCATCTCACACGCTGGTAGTTCAACAGGTTGGACACTATCTGACATCTCATCAAATCTTTCATCTTCAGACTCTTCCACAATATCTTGTGTGATTTCAACTGATGGATCTTTTCCTTGTACCTGGAAGTTGAATACCATTATTAGCGTTTAAGACGTTTGTATATATAATAAAATATTATATTGTGCTGGACAATTCACACAACACCACCTAGCCCAAGCTAAACATAGTTTGTACAATGGGATACAGATGACTGACAAAAAACTTATATACTCATTAATGTAGATAACATACTTTATTACGTCCATACACAGAACAAACCCTATGTTCATGACACAAATAAAGAAATAAATACATTTCGGTAGACAATGCACACACCACCGTCAAGACCCAAATTAAGCATAGGTTGTATTATGGTGATAAGATGACTGAAGAATAAATTTACATATTTTGAAATTCATACTTATGCAGAATAAACCCTATGTTCATGACATGAATAAAGAAATAAATACATTTTAGTAGACAATGCACACACCACAATCAAGCCCCAAATTAAGCATAACTTGTATTATAGTGATAAGATGACTGAAGAATACATATATATTTTAAACAAACCCTATGTTCATGACACAAATAAAGAAATAAATTCATTTTGGTAGACAATGCACACACCACCATCAAGCCCCAAATTAAGCATAGCATGTATTATGGTGATAAGATTACTGAAGAATACATATACACAGAACAAACATCTACATTCATCACAGAAATGTTTGTCCTGGAGATGAATTTAACCCACAACATATGGCGTAGAGAGCAAAGGTACTTCTAACTGAACTATGAGGCCAGTCTAGATTAGTTCATTTTAAAAATTAATACAAAACAAGTAAACTGACATACCTGACAAATCTTTTCCCAAATTTCATCGCAGCCTGCTTTTTCTTGAAAACTTAATGCTAAATCAAAGTTGTCACCTTCAGACCACACTATCAAAGTGTCCTGTTGTTTTTGATAAGCTGTGTCTGGTTGAATTTTACTTTCTAGAAGTAGGGATCCATCAGATTCTGCTCTCACTAGTAATGAAATTCCTTTCAGTCGCTCCACATGACATGAGGACACATGCCCAGTCCCTCTATCGTCCCACTGTCTGTCAGCATTTAGAGCATATAGCTTTACTCTTCGTCGTGTGTCTGTCATGATCTTCAGTGCTCTACACACTACGTACTCAAATAGTGAATCAATTATTAAGGCGCTATTCTAGTGCACCTCACCAATAGATTATTTATCTCCCATTTGTATAAAACATGTAAACTTCTGCAACAAAACGGTTATAGGTTTTAGAAAAACAGGTAATTACCAATCAAGAATAAAGGTACGTAATTACCGTAATTACAATCCACCTTGTTCTTGATTGTGTATGAAACACATATTATTGGAAGTCGGCACCGCAATATTTTTATTTAAAACTGAAGCAGTAACAACACCAACCATTCACAACAGTACACAATTATTATTTTATTTTTACTTGACAATGGAATCACTAAAATTATCGGAATCACAAACAAAACAATACCTACTGATCGTACGACTTTCGATACAACATAAACACTTTTAAAATTGTATTCAAATCAATATGTAACATTTACAGATTCAACATTCATAATAATCGCGATATTTACCGGAATAAACATGATAATATCGTCAAATTGACGTACCTTCAAAATAGTACAACATCAAATATCGCCATATTGGATTCACAACAACGCTTCAAAATTGGGGTTTTCATGAGAATGAAAACCGCGCCAAACTTAAAATAATCTGGCTTAAGTGAAATGTACACAATTAGATAGGTATTTACCTATCACTCGTTATTTCAGAAAAACTTTTTATAAATGCTATCATATGGAACAATCATTATAATACATTTACCAATTTTTCCTATGAAAAAATTGAAAAAGATTAATATAAACCCATACTGACTGAACATGAACATGGAACAGAGTACCAAAGAGTATGCAATATCCTCAAAGTACTTTTATTTTACAGTAAATGGTAACTTACCATAGATAATAGATAGCAAATAACTTGTCTATGGTAACTATCAGTAATATTCTATTGATGAATATCTTGTTTCTTAGCCCGTTCTGAAATTTTAGGAAAATTACAGACATAATAATGATTCCACTGCTGTAAATCTAAACGGTACCTAATTAATAATAATTATTCAGCCGACAGCCGGCCAGCCGCCCGCCGGCACCGGTTCCGTACGCGTGGAATGAATTTGTAGAGTACTTACGCTACAAATTCATTCCACGGATTTACACAGGATTTACACTGCAATCAAAATCAAAATGTTTTAATCGATAAAATCACAAGGACCGTTTTTAATCATCTTCTTACTGCTAGGTTCTTATACCTTTCTTAGAGCTGACTCCAATCTGACCCATCGTATTAGTATTGCCATTCAACGTGGCAATGCCGCCAGTGCCTAGGGAACGCTGCCCAGGAGAGCTATGCTATGTATGATACCTCACTGCCGGAGGTGCTAGGCAAGGAGTATGCAATATCTGCTAGATAGCTCAGTCATCTATAGATCGTTTCATACGGTCCTTAGATAGCTCAACTGTTTCACATGTATTTTAAAATATACTTCTTTTTCGATAATAGCATGAGTAATAATAATGTTAATATTGCCAGTGTCAAGTTTGTCATACATACTCTAAACAATATAAACATTATATTGTTTAGAGTAAGTATGTCACAAAATCGAATCTTGTCGTTCTTCATTTGTTATTTTATATAAAATGGTGTCTTTCATATAAAATAACTACGGATAATATTTGGTCGAATCACAAAGAAACACAAAGCTTTTAATCCAATTATTTACTCCCGAGTCAATAGTTCTAGCTCTATAAATAATAATAATAATACTCTATAGGTACGTATATTTCGATAAAATCGATTCAGTTGTTTAGCCGTGAAAGCGTTAAAGATAGACAGACAGGCAGAGTTACCTTTGCGCGCGTGAACCCGAACATACCTATTTTGTTGCGGAATATTTTAACATTAAGATCACTCCTAAGATGTTGATTGAAATCAAGTGATGACAAAGGACAATTTAGTTCACAACAATAAATTCAAACAAAATCCAAATTCAATATAACTTTATTCAATACAATCACAAGGACCACTTTGAATAGTCTTCTTACATGCTAGTGAATCTAGGTGCTGGTTCTGGTTAAATAATCGACAAATCTAACACGTCGCTTGGGACCTTGTTATAGAAGCGAACACATTGCCCTATAAAAGACTTATTAACTTTAGCGAGCCTAACAATGGGAACAGCGAGTTTATCTTTATTTCTAGTGTTAATACTATGATTATCGCAATTTTTTTTGAATAAATGAACATTTTTATGCACATACATTAAATTTTCGTCTAAATACTGACAAGGCACTGTCATAATATTAATTTATTTAAACATATTTCTAATTGATTGTCTGGGGCCCGTGTTATAAATTTCAAGAACAGCCCTCTTCTGCAACACAAATATGGTGTTAATATCAGCAGCACTCCCCCACAACAAAATGCCATAAGACATAATGCTGTGAAAGTAGCTGAAGTAAATGAGTCTAGCGGTATCTACGTCGGTAAAAAGACGGATCTTTTTGACAGATTCTTTTCTTTTTTTCGACAATTTATCTATGTGCGGGCCCCCCATTGCAGCATGTTTTTTTTAGAACTTTCAAAGAGGAACAATTCCATCATACCTACATGATTTTTGCGTAACTTAAACCGTTTACGCAACGCATGCAACGGAAGCTCTCAAAAAGGAATAATTTTTCCCGTTTTTGCAACATTTTCCATTGATGCTTCGCTCCTATTGGTCGCAGCGTGATGTTATATAGCCTAAAGCCTACCTTGATAAATGAACTATCCAACACAAAAATATTTTTTCAATTCCTGAGATTAGCGCGTTTAACCCAACAAACAAACAAACACACTTTTCAGCTTATAATATTAGTATATATATATGAACATTTGTTATAAGTAGGTACATTCATAAAAATAGAGATGGGTTTCAGCAAAATATTGACCTTTATAGAATCAATACTAGGAATAGAAACAAATTAGGTATACATTCCTAGGTTTCGACTAGAAAAAGTAAATAAGTCCTTTATGGGTAACACGCTGCGCTTCTATAATAAGCTTCCTGAATATGCAACTAAACTAACTATTATGAAATTTAAAGCATTATAAAATAAAGGGTAGTCTTTTGAAGAAAGTGTATTATAATATTAAATATCTATATTATTGATAACAATGCATGGCCTCATGTCGTTCTTCCCTCAGACAGTTAACCGACACATTTGAATTGTATAAACTCTCTTGTATTCGTTTTTCGCAGACCGATTCAATGCGGCGCGGTCTTTTGGTCGAACTTTTGCGCCTGGCGGCGAACAAATATTTCGTGGCACCACTGTGGCACCTAACGCCAGGGACTTTGATGGCACCACTAAGGTGCCCTCCGCCATGAATTCTAACTTATCGGTTTTTTTTCTGTTTCCACGTGCTTTAAGTCATCCACGCAAAACCGAATGTAAACCGTTTAACTTTATTCAGATAAAGATAAACACTAAAGTACGAAAAGGTAGTCCAGTTTCTACTGGCTTACTATTAACGAAAAGTATCATTATACATAGTATTTACTAATACTAGTAATATTATAATATATAATATTTTTGTAATATTATAGTAATACTATAGTATCACTATAATATTATATAATAGTAATACAACTACAGAAATTTAGGGCATGTAAAGTACCGCAACTCTTTTTGAACGTGAGTTTTATGACCGATTTTGTTTATGACACAGATATTTATTATTATATAATATATTTTTTGTTCTAGAATTACCTAGAGAAAGAAAGGAAATATATTCCACAATCACAACTTAAAACGCAATGCGACGACGATGACGAGTTTGGCAACGAGACTTATTTCGAACAAAATTCCCAACCTTATGATGTCTAGGTTCCTAGTCAAAAATATGAGGACGAAATAAAATCTATGAAAGACGATGCGTTAGCATCCTATAGTTTGTGGAAAGACGGTTAAAAAAAATCAACGAAGGATTGTCAAGGATTGAAAATCAATTGATAGCGCTTTTCTAAGAATCGTTGTTGTTTTACATAGTTACTCATCAAAAATAAACTATATTGACAAAATCATAATCATACGGCAGTCAGGGTAAATTTGTCATTTCTGGCAATGGTTATGATCTTTTTTAAGCAGGAAAGTACCTACAACACAGATTTGGACAAACTAGCTATTACAATAAATTTGAAAAACAGCATAATTATTAAAAAAAAAAGTAATAAAAAAAAAAGTAATTTACTAAAAAGTTTACAATCCTTGAAGTTTGCGCGAAATCACGCATTATCCTGAAACTGACACTCTAGGAAGGATCTGCGTGACAAATAAAGACACTTTTGTTTACAAAACACCTTTGATAAACGTCAGTTTATTCCAGATAGGACCAGACCAGGACGAGTTTCTTGCCGGTTCTTCTCGGGCTTGGGTTAGGAGGAATCGGCACCTAAATTCACTTAGTATGTAGGACGTTTCAAAGTGATCCATGTGATTGTATTGAATAAAGTATTTTTTGACTTTGAATTTGATTTTGAGATGGAATATCCATCCAGACATGTCATCAGTAGAAGGTCCAGTAACGAGCTCATATGGTCCTCAATATCTGGTATCCTCGTTGGAAAATGTATCAGTTGACGATTTCAGGTGCTCGATTAATCGGGTTGTCCACGTCTTCGTTATGAGATCTGTATTGGCACGCGTAAACGCGAGTGTGGCCACTGCAGTTCACACGCAACCACAATATTGACATGGCCCCCTCCAGCATGACTGCTACCTCAGGGACTCTACACACATTGGCAGTTCAGCCTCCCAGGGTGGAAATTCAGTGATCCCTGGGTTCGGGATCTCAACTTGCGGGTGGCCAGCGGTCAGCAATTTCACCGGGTCTCCCTGATCGCTGTGTTGACACTCAGCGCCTACACTAACCAATGGCCGTATCATGTGCACCGCCGGTCCCCCGCTGTCAACACCGCACATCCTCAGGAGCTCTGGAAACCTTACTTACGACTGGAGCACAACACTATATAAAAGTAGTGTTATTTGGCTGTGGTCTTCTGTACCTATTTCACTTCACCAGTCGGGGTGCTCCAGATTTTAGTGTGATATATCCTGTGTCCTACCTACTCTAAAATATCCCATTTACCTGTTATGTACTCATGTTTCGAACAATAGATTTTTTTATAATCGATTATTTTTTAACATTCCTATAATGCCAATTCGTAAAAAAATCTGTATTAAAAAAAAAATTGTTCCCATTATATCTCAAACTTATTATTTGAATTTTTAACGTAATAAGGTTTAACCAGCTAGTTATCAAAATGTCAGATCCATTAAAGTTTAAACTATTGTTCTATTAGTTTCTCGGTCTACGTTCTAGGTAGACTATTCATTTTACGCTCAGCCGCTTTCATTGCGGTTTTGCTTTGCTTGTTTTGTTTGTTTGACTGACTGATATAACTGCTCTGCGTCTGTCATGTATGTCTGTCAAACAAAACAATTTTGATGTTGTTTGTTGGGATATAGTTTGTGAGAAATTAGCTTTAATTCACGTTTTATCAATAATATTCAACTATTATATAATCCTGCGAATAGTTCTGATTTATGCAACTGTTTAAAAATAACCTCAAGATTAATATTGATCAGAAAATAATGAACCTAACATGTGAGACTCGGTTTCTCCCATAGTGCCTGTTTTTTATGTTTTTCAGGAATGCTAAGTAGACAAAGTAATAATGCATTATTTTATTAGGATCAGTAATTTAGCTATAAGACATAAACAATGCCAGAGCAGTGTTCGGAACCGTACGATAATTATCGTACAAATACGATAATTTTGTACCTACGTACGATGTACGATAGCACAGTATTATCGTACGCAGATTGTACGATAATTTCCATCATGATGCAAAATTTGAAGATTTAATTTATTTTACTCATACGCTGATAGCCTAAACTAAAGCGCAGTAGCATGTTTTTATTCACAAAGTGAATACAGTCGCATGAACAAAGCGTTACTCTTAAAAACAAACTCAACAGAAAGCAGAATATTTTATGAACGGTTCAGAATATTTTATGGTGACACGAATGTAGAGGAATTAAATAGTGATTTAATGCCAAACGATTTTTAAGTGATATAACGAAAAATTAATATTTATGAATATATTGATTACTTACATTAATATATGTTTTACATATTATATTAAAATAAATATTATCTGTTTATATGAATAATGTATATTATATTGGTATGTAAAGAAAATTATTTCATTTCATTTCTCATTACTCTTCCATAATCCATATTCATTTCTACTTTATAAATACGAAATATTGGCGTGTTTCATACAGAACTTCCGAGCGAATACGAATTTCGCGCGTTTACTGAACTTTAAATAGAAAGGGAATCGGTTCAGGTCTGGTACCATGCAATAAAACATTTGGTTTTCAAAGTGTTCTGTTGAGTTGAAATCGGTGGTTTAAAAGAGATAAACTACAGGGTACTTGAATACAATATCAATATCATGTCTAATATGATTCATTTATTTATAATAGACATTATTCTGATATGTACGATAATTTCGGTCCATGACAGTGACAAATACGATAATTCTACACCCCTGGTACGATAGTCAGCTCGCTTCAGGTTGCTAACACTGTGCCAGAGTCGCCACAATAGTTTGTATATTTTTACAAGTGACAATGATTGTCAATGTAAAGATTATAAAATGAAAAACAAACCGTAATATTTACCTGTTCAAATCTTAATTCTTTTATCATAAACACGAAATTGTATCAGCATTGGTGATTCATTAAATCATTTTGTTAATTTCAGTATGATGCTGTGGACAAATTTAATTAGCGTACTTTAGCAGTTTATTTTGTTTGTATGATTATGTTCTAAAATGAATGCACCATGTCCTATTTGAGTACTACAGAAAATGTTGGGTAAGTTTAGTCTGCTTCGTGAAACTTAAAATCAGGTTATAAAGTTTGTATGTAATTTAAGGAATGATGATGGAAAATAAAGTAGTGGAGAAAAGTTGTAAAATGGAGTTATATCTATTCAACTTAAAGTATATCTTAGCGTTGGATACAGAATCAAAATCAAACAATAAGTTCAAGCAACCTTGAGTAAAACTGCACTTAATCTTGACAAACACAAGGGTAGGTCTCTCTAAGCATTGTCACAGCGTTTTAGACATAGGCTAAAGTTAGGTCTTGTTTGTTCATTGAGTTCAGGTTTCATGTTACATTATTCTCATATTATTATTTGTTTACGGCAGATTCAGTGGTATACCACAAAATATGTCCGATGCTAGCTGCGCAACCCAATTTAAAATGGCTGTCAATGGACTGGAGACTGTTCCGGGCAACTGTGCTGAGGCTATGTACACACCAGAGAGCCCCAGAGATGACCAGACATACATAAGCAATCTAAACGATAACTTCTACACCAAATTCAAAATAGATCCCAATGAACTGTACACTTTTCATGATTCCGATGTTATCGCTGGTGAAATTACAGTATCTCACACAGAAGACGCTTTTGTGTTTGCTGAAAATGATAGCCTAACACCTGATGTTTTAAACAGTCCAAAAAGTGAGATAGCCAGTGCATTTTCCAATGGGGATTTCAAAGAAGTTAAAACGAAGATTCTCTCTAATGGGCATTACAACTCAATTCCGAAACAAACTAATCAGAAAGATGTCAAGAACTTACATACCAAAGTACAGAAAGCCAAGATTCTGGTTAAAGATATGAAGAAAGAACCTTTAACTGAAGCACAAGTATTGCCTGTTCGATGTCCTAAGGTTGAGGCTTGTATGTCTCCTCCAAGTACAGTAAGCAGTATTAATAGTAATACAAGTAATGCTCAGACTGGGGTTTCCGTTAAACAAGCATCGAGTGAGACTTTTCTGGATGTTTTTAAAAGAGAACAAGGTTTAGTGGAGGATTCTACAGTTACAGTGAAGACTGAGCCAATAGCACCCTCATCGCCAGTGCAGTCACCCATGCAAGCACCTATGTCTCCTCCAAAGAAAATAAATTCAGGTACTTAGTCATACATACTACTTATTATTAATTAGTTTATTTATTTATCAACGCAAGTTCGAACCCAAGAGCTAACAATTGGAAAGTAAGGGTACTATCACTACACCACCTTTTTATTAAATATAACACACCTTTTTATTACTAAATAATCTATTTTGAAGTAAACAAACCATCAGTCTCTTTTAACTGCCGTCCACATTTTAAGATAAAAAGAAAAAAAAGTTATTTAGTTTGTTTATTAAAAGCGCCCTTGGTTTTTATAATGATGGTGTTTAAAAAACTTTACAACAGAGCCATCAAATACTTGCCTACTATTGGTGTTCAAATGCAAGCAAGGTGTAGGTAACAGCTAGTCACTGCACAAGCACTGTACACTATTCACCCTTGCTGTGGTCAAGTGGAAAATTTTGTGGTAGTACCACAACACAGTCATCCCGAAACTGTAGCAAGCTTATTGTTTAGGTTAGAAGATCACTGGGGACAACGGAAGAAGTGAAGTAACCGGCGAATATATGAATTAATTATATTTAGGGTCAGTACTACCTGTGTCATACCTATGGTATTAAAAGTGCCCTTTAGTTACGGTAGTACCATCAGGTGCTCTGATTGTTTGACGGTATGTAGTAAATAAACTATCATCAGGGAGAATCAATACCGCAACTGTGAACACATCTCTGCCGCGCCATCACGTCATGAAATTGTGTACTTTTCGGGTCAGAAACTTTTAAATAGGTACCTATCGTAATGTTGTCCAATTCACTCCAACTAATAATTATCATAAGATTTCCTTCCCCAAAGGCTGTCTTTTCCTGTTATTTAATGACAGACACTATTTATAAATTTTCTTATTGTTGAACCCAGCTCATATAGACCTATCAGTCTCCTACCATTACTGTCAAAAGTATTTGAAAAAATATTACTGACCAGGCTTAACCCAGTACTGGAGGAATCTAAAATCATACCTGATCATCAGTTTGGATTTAGAGAAAAACATGCAACTGTAGAACAGGTACACCAAGTGGTTCACAAAATCAGGCAGTCATTAGAAAAGAAAGAGTGCTGCTCGGCGGTGTTCTTAGACATCCACCAGGCGTTTGATAAAGTCTGGCATAAAGGACTCATTTACAAAGTAAAAACTTACTATCGAACTCATTTTACATGATCATAAAATCTTACTTGACCCAGAGAAAATTCCAGGTCAAGTATGAGGAAGACTATTCGAACCTGTACGATATAACGGCCTCAGTCCCGCAGGGATCGGTACTCGACCCGGTACTTTACTCTATATTCACTGCAGACCTACCAGAAACAGACAACGTTGTAACGGCAACATATGCAGACGATACCGCATGTCTCGCTAGTGACAAGGACCCAAATAAAGCCTCGCAGAGACTGCAGGAACAGCTTCACAAAATAGACTTGTGGCTAAAAAAGTGGAGAATCAAACCTAACACAAGTTACATGCACGCTCCGGAAAGGGGACTGTCCACCAGTTTGTATGGAAAACAAAACGCTACCAAGCAACAACACCGTCAAATACCTGGGATTACACTTGGACAGAAGATTAACTTGGGCCAACCACATAAAAGCCAAAAGAACCGAAGCCAATATGCAACTCAAGGGATTCTCCTGGCTACTTGTCCGCCAATCCCAACTATCAATCAGCAACAAACTGATAGTCTACAAGGCTATAATAAAGCCAATATGGACGTATGGCATTGAACTCTGGGGAACAGCCAGTAACTCAAACATCGAGATCCTCCAAAGGTTCCAAAACCTAGCTCTAAGAACCATCTCCAAAGTACACTGGTTTGTAAGAAACACCGAAATACACGAATACCTGGAAATAGCAACCCTCAAAGAAGAAGTCTGGAAATATGCCATAAAATACAAGGAAAGACAAAGAACACACACAAACACACTAGCCCAGAACCTCCTAAATAACGGAGAGAGCGTAAATCGCCTAAAGAGATGGCAGGTACTAAACCTGGACATGAGAAGCTGACTATCTAATAGCCAGTGTGGTGGAATGGAAGACTCAATGGAAGGGCGCCCCAAAACAATGACTCCAACGAAAGGATCTGATTATGGCTATACAGCAGATTGCAGATATCAAAAGCCAAACCAAACGCTTCTTACATATAGCGCTCTCACTGTCTAGGCCGGAGCGACGCATTTCGTAAGGGTCGACTTGGCGCGTTCTGCAGCTTATTTAGGTATCTAATAATAAAGAACAAAAAATGCCTTTGTTCATAGCGTTCGTCGACCTCAACAAAACATTCGACACAGTCAGTAGAGAGGGTTTGTACATGGCATTACAGAGGATAGGGTGTCCTCCCAAATTGATAATTAAACCATTCCACGATGATATGAAAGGCAGAGTCTTATTTAATGGCAAAACATCTGAGCTTTTCGATATGAGGTGTGGAGTGCGTCAAGGTTGTGTATTGGCACCTACGTTGTTCGGAATTTTCTTTTCGTTGCTCTTTATTGCTGCATTCGCTGATACACAACAAGGTATTCACCTACTTACAAGATCCGATGGCAAACTGTACAACATAGGTTTACTCAAGTCACGGCTTCGTCGTCAGGATTTGTTTGTTGACAATCTGTTATTTGCTGACTACGCTGCATTTGTCGACTCTACATCTCAAGAGCTTCAAAATACAATCAACATCTTTGCGGATTCGTGTAGGTGGTTTTCTATGACAATAAATGCGAAAAAGACTTGTGATGGCGCAAGGAGTCACTGATAAACCTACGATTTTATTAAACGGTGCACCTTTGGAGGTTGTAGTTTCTGCATGTTGTGAATTAATGCAAGGGTACCCCTATTTTTTGGGCTAATTTGACCGGGCTAATAGGTGGTAGGTGCAAACCTAGCAATCATCATTAAAGTATGTTGGGTACTTGTATGTAAGTATTGCCTTTTTAGAGTATTACTTGTACAAAATCATTTCGATGTTTCACATCTGCCAGCCGTCACGTGACGGCTCAAATTTTTTTATATCAAGCTTGATAGAAGAAATTTGAAGTCTCATATTAGGTTCGGCATCCAGTATATTGCGGTATTTTGTGTTTGTCGCTGCATAAGTCGAGAATCCTGTTTTGCACAAGTAAGTGGCTGGGAACGGTAGAAGAACATTCAGGGCCAAGTAGTAGTAGTTTTGTAGCAAGAAGTGGATATTCATTACGAATCCTACATCAAAACTCATTCTTATTTGTTTTGAACAGGCGGCTCGATACTGGTGTCTTTGACATTTCTAAAAATTATGATATACTTATCTCGTTTCGGCTTTAGTATGTTGGGTGCAAAAGGATTTTGAATCGATGAATTCATTTTAATTTTTGTATTATGTTCTTCGGGAAAATATATTTTTGCTAACATTTCGCTAACAAATTTGCTGAGCGATGCTTTCTATTTCTATCTTACCAACAAAAATAATCCAAAACTCTAATTTTCTTTTGAAGGCGGTTCTTTTGAAACAGATATCAGTTATTTTTTACAGGCGTTATACACCTGTATCAAAATAACTGTTGTCTATTTACCTTGTAGTGACAAGTTTAATTCGTAAAGTTAGTCTGAACCACCAAGTTTTATCATACAAATGGTCTTTTAAATTAAAAGATATATCTGTAAAAAAAGTTTTAACGTATCTGCCGTAAAAGATAGTTTGAACAACCAAGTTTTATCATACAAATGGTCTTTCAAATTAAAAGATGTCTTTAAAAAAAATTTGTAGCTCAGCTCTAAGTTCAAATAGCCTTGTTAAAGTTTTACCCCGAATAACCATCTCACTTCTGTATGGAGCAGTAGTATTTTATGATTGCTGCCAAAATCTTGACACAATATTGAAAACAATCGAAATTGAAGAGGACGCGATTTGACGAAATTAATTATTTTAACTGCGTCATCCAGAATCAATTTTAGATTTAACGGCATTTTTAGATTTAACGGCATTTTCTTAATCGCGAGTGCCTGTCTATGCAGAATACAATGACTAGAACTATAATTAGGCGGATGGTTTTAGAAATACATTTATTTTGTTAAAAAAATCTTCTCCAGTAATGTAAATATTAATATGTAGTAGACTAGTAGGTATGTTCTGTGCACCAATACGCGCCTAGAAGTTCGAAATAAAAAGGTGGTGTACCTACAAAAAAAAATATTATATTTAGTGTATTTTTTTTATTATGACCAGTATTATCGCGGAGACCCTAAAGAGGCTCCACGGAGCCCTAGGGTTTCGCGGAGCACACTTTGAGTAATGCTGCTATAGCCTATCCTGGCTTACTGCCTACATGATGCTAGGAAATTTTAAGCAGTTAATAATTGCAGTTACTAAGATATCAACACGTCCAAAGTCTTTTTAGAAAATGAATAGAATTGATAAAAAGACAATTAGCAAAAAGCTTCATGTGGCTATTCAAGCTCTTACTAACTTCAAATTTCCTAGCATCATGTAGACTGCTCTAGCTTATGCCAGTTAGCCAGGCTAAGATATTGGATATCTAGTTTGATTTCCTAGCATGTGATACTAGCTATGTGTATGTCTGGCACTTAGTCCTTGAGAGCTGGCGTGTAGAGGTTAAAAAATCCTATGGTAGGCTTGTTGCGAGTTTGGGGAGCTTGTTCTAAAAGTATGTGATCACTAAGTTTCAGGCAAAACTCCATCTTCGTCGAAACCTCGCCGCGGTAGAGGTCCCGCGTTGCATGAGGCCTTACAACGGATATCGCGTCGAGCCATACCCATGCCTATCAAAAAATGGCACGCCCCTGGAGAGTTTGACTGTGGACCTTTAAGTTCCAAGAAACCGGCGTTCAGGACTTTGGATAGCAGTAGCAGTGATGATGAGGAATTACCGGATATTGGTAATTATACGATGGTCTCAATTCTGTTGGCACCAACCTAACTAATTTTAGCTAAAATTAGGTTTTGAACTGTCAAATTAACCTTTGGTATTCTGCTGCTACCAACTTATCCTAATTTAATATTATCTAACTTAATTAAACGTTCCTAATTTAGTTACAAAATATGAATAGGTTTCACAATTGCTATGACTAACTAAATCTATTTTAGACAATTCCTAATCTTAGAAATGAACCAACCGAATTGCCACCATTATCGGCTATCTACAGTCACGTACAGTGCAACCAACTTATTTGTTCAGGTAAGGATGGTCTCTGTCTATTGGCAATATCATTTCGATCAGATTTTCTAAACAGATTTTAGTTCGTTCTTTGGCCATCAGAACAGATATGTTGGTGGCAGCGTTTACAGCACACTTTCGATACCATTGCTGGTTAGTGCCGAGTTGTGTATGTGCAGAAAAGTTGCGATCACGCAATGTATGTAATCATTATTTAGATGTAGTTTTTTTCTTATTGTTTACTTTCAGCGACGGTAGGTATATACAAGTAGTCTTATATGGTACACACGCTAAATAAACGCATAATTACAATTTTGTATTTATGCACACTTTTTCGTTATAAAAAAATTAGCTTCTGTCCACATCTTCGCGCGCATTTCACCTACTAAAGTAGACCATGTGCTATTCACTGACTAAATCTATACCTAATTTCACCCAATTCATTCAGCCGTAATGTCGAGATTGAGTCAATTAAACATACAAATATACACACAAACTTTAGCAAATAATAGTAAGATTATTAGCATAGAACATTTCTGTAACATCTATAATAGGTGGCGCTGTGTGCTTATAAATAAGTATTATTTCTTTAAATAATTTTAGAAATCGGCAGTCGTCCTCTATGTATTGAAGAGATAGCAGCAGAATCGCGAAGCGCTCGGTTGGACTTTCGTCGTGAGGCGATGCGAAAGCGGCTTGAGACGACGAACAAAACTCTCCGCCTGGCTAAGAGACACACAAAGGCAAAAGCATTGTGCAGCATCGTCAAGGTAATTACCAGATTACTTGCTCCTAGTTAATTAAGTTAAATACAGTTCTGCGTGGTCAATACTTGGATAAGTGATCCCTTGGTATTTTACATCTATGGTATTTCGTATCATAGTTTTACGGAGAACTCCGTTAATGTCTGTTTCAATAATTCAATTGAGTCCTCTCACTCGCATAATAATAATAATAGCAAATGGAGAAACGGTTCTAGTACTTAGCATTTTCATCACCTGGCTCTGAGACCCTAATACATAATGATTCCTTAGAAATAATCAAACTATATGAGTTTTATTATAAGTCACCTGGTTTCCATAGTTTGGGATAGATGGTGCTGAGGAATTGTCCTGCATGTTTAATTATTAACCCCGAAGCAAACAGTGGGGTGTAAGATTAACATGTGTTATGTAAATCTAAGTGTGTATCTCCCAAACGGAAGCACCTATTTTGTCTTAGGATTTTTTTCTTAGAACGGTGATTTAATTGAGTGTTCTTGGCTATGAATTAATAAAATCTGATCAGCCATTTGAAGGACATTAGGTCTTTTCTAATTGGTGGAAGGGTGCAACTTTCACTGGTCTGTGGGGCGATTATGAAACTTTGATACTATCAAAACATTGATACTAATAGCTTTCAGTTACTATACTCCTCAATGTTTTACAGTAGCTACCTTGTGTATATACATGAAGTCAGTTATCTTTTTAGTTTTTAAAACGGAATTATAAAATTAGTATATCTCAGTTTCTCTGCGAGTGTCACCAGTGGGGCGATTATGGAACTTTGATAATATCAAAACATTGATACTAATTAGCTTTCAGTTACTATTGACGAATTGGTATTACGGATCGCTGCGTTTTCTATCGGCTTCTATCGCTAGTTACAATGTGAAGTTGGTGTCAAACTATAACTCTACTAATTTACAAAGTACAATTGTGGTAGGAACCGTGTTTAGCGTACTAAGCATTTTAATATATCGTATATGATTGATGACATGGATGCCGATTGCTAATCGAAACTGATATTGATTGTATCAAGAGTTTCATAACGTCCCTACTGATCATTTCAAAATTTGATATCCTGTTATTTCAATTATATTGTAAGAACATGTCAACTTTGACCTGATGCTGCAGCATCTGCAAATCTGCAGGATTCTCCTCATCAACTTTACAGCAGAGGTATTGAGTTAAGGCTCATTGGAATGGTCTTGATGAATAAGTTATAGTTAAATGTTTGGCCTTATGACGGTTTTTTTAAACTTTAACTTATACATGTTATATTTATTATATTGTTTCTTTTGATAGAAACAACTTAACAGTGGATCGTCAAGTCTCCCGCCTCAGACAGTGAACCATTTACTAAAGATGCGGGGTATACCATCCTTGTTTACTTCGGACGAGAGAAGAACACTAAGGTTTGTAATTTTCACATACAGACAGGCTTGCCCGTTTGACTTGTCCTTGTTGACTTGACTTGTTGAGGCTTGTCCGCTTCTAATCAAAGCTCTGGCTTGCAGACTATTAGTGATGAAATTTTGCACGGTAATACGTATTAGTACCTGCCCTCTACAAAGTTATATAATAAAAACTTTAAAAACATGGTTTTTAGGGTTACCCTCCCGTACATGAAAAGTGGGGTTAATATTGTTTTATTATACTAACTCATCGTTTGGCGTTCGATAGGCTTTTCAAAGATATTAGGTGGTTTAACATTTTTTAAACACCCGTGCTGGCCTAACAGCTGATTAAGGTTGGCGGGCGGACGCATTAAATAAACAGCACAGTGCCATCTAGTATCGAGTAGATACACTACAAAGTACGTGTCTAATGTATAAGAGCGAAACAGACGGCTATATCTCTCTTACAAGCGAATATACTAGCGCGATCCGGTTAGTTCGAACGTTCGAGTAGCGCCTAGGTTTTACGCGAAGCACTCGCCGCTAATATAAAAGCGGCGGTAATGTGTGGATACAGTCCGTCTAGTCTCGGCTTAACGGCTTAAGTGATGCAAGTGCGATAGTTTCGAAGTGTTATCAGTTGTGTTGTAGTGTTGTGACTTTTATTATGGTCTATTAGGAAGTATACTAGTAGAATCAGTGGATTAAGTTCTGTGTGTCGTAACTTTGAAATTAAAGTTATAATTTGGTTAAATCGAGCGGTTTTATTAATTTATCAGTACCCGGCTCGTAACAATACTTAGGATTAGCATATAATATGCTGAAATTATATGGAAAATCATCACGGCTTGTGAGGCTTCACTTGATTACGAGTAATAGCCTGCTTTGTAAAATTATTTTATGTTGCTTAACTAGATATTGAATAGGCTTGGGACTTGACCACTACTCATGTTTATTCGTCAAGGATAGTCCCGGTTTCGAAACTTTTCACTGATCGTGGTCACATGCATTTGGCCAATTTATTTTGTATAATCTGTATTTAAATTATACATTCGAAAGTGTCTCTGTAAAACGTAACATAGGATCTTTATTAAATTTAGTAGGGAGATAGATAGTATCTTGGTCAAGGACATATAATCTACTTTTTATGTTGGTATAACGCGTGCGAAACCGTTGCCTGCTGCTAGTTCTAAGTTGCCTATGAAGTTGCCGTTTTATAGTACTGGCCATTTTAAATGTATTTTTTTCTATTTTTGCCTAAGAACTCTAATTTCAAATTAATGAAATTCGAAAAGTATGTTATTATGTTATCAAATTCAGTCATTTGTTTATTTATTAGTGTCTTTTGAAATGAATGAAATAACCATGAAAAATCGTTTATTGCCTTAGTAGATAAGTGCAAATTTGGTAAAAATATGAAGTTATCATAAATCGCTTGGTCAACAGTCAACTGGTCAAAGGTAAATGGCGCATCGGATGTGTATAGGTAGGTAGTATATGGGTATACCAGTATAGTAGATAGGTACCGCTTTTTTTCAATTTGCCCCTTTCGGATAGTTCTTCAGCGAAAGTTTGAGAAGAAGCGGTTACAAGTTTAAAAGGGTAAACTGTTGTGATTTGTTATCAAACATATTAAATTAAAACTAACATAGGTATATATTAGATAATTTTAAAAGGTAGTTAGTAAGTGTAAATATTCTGGTAATCTGTCATACAGGTCTAATAAGTGTAAATATTCTGGTAATCTGTCATACAGGTCTTCGAACCTTTCACAGGCACCAGTCTCTTATACTAAACAGAATTACAGAGGTTTTATCCATTTAATTAATGATTAGCCCGAAAATGTATTTAACCGTTGTGAGAGAAAACATATAGATAAATTCTGCCAATCCTCGTCAAAAATCGTTGTGGGATGCATTTTAGGATGCACCGTACTGAATTAACGCCAGCGCGTCTTACGCCTTGATGCGTTGCTCACCAAACAAAAACGATCCTTCGTTTATATGTCTGATGAGCAACCGCAACTGTTGGAACCGCATTATCACTTGTTACAAAAAATGGGTTCTTTTTGACAATCGTACGCGCTCGTCATGTTGGTTGAACCTTCGTTCAGCACTAGAGTATGGACTTTTTTCCAATACCTGTTTTATTTTGATATATTTTTGAATACCGGTATTCCGGTATTTCGATATTTTTCCGAAATTATTGCGTATAATTTATCAAATAGGTAAGTACGTTGTTTACGTAATTATAGTGTAGGATATAGAAATTCAAGTAAAAATATACTATTCAAAAGTAAATTAACGGCATTCATTAATAATTAGTTTTTAAAGAGATTTTAAACTCCAGATTTTTTATCGTACTCTGCTATGAGCTATTTAATTTCAATAAATTTGTTAAAACTAAAAACATACATTATTTTTATGTACACTTAAAATAAATAATGTTGTTCGTGTGGAACACTTCCAAGAGCACTAACTACATTACAAAGAAATTCTATGAGGCAACGAATGAACCAGCCCTCTTGCAATAACGCCATCGCTGGGATGGCGTTATTTTCTATATCTCTATTGTCGTGTCACTAGTTATTTCGAAAGAGTATGTTAAAAGGATTAAAGTGCTCCTCTGAGGCTCCTTTCGTGCACTTCGTTCAAGTCTTGTAACTTGGACATGCCGTTTTCCTCACGATGTTTTCCTTCATTTCAAAGTACTGGTATAGCGCACATACGTTTTCGAACAGAAAAATCCTGTTATTTTGCATAAAAAAATATGAAGTACTAAGCCTTCATGGTCCTCTAGTCCCTACTCCAAGCGGCGCAAAAATTAAATCACTGGATTTCATGTTTAGAGTTTCAGCTTCAGCTCTAGTTCCTGTTTCACTGAGATGAGAGGAAGCCAACTTGTTAAGATATTGGGCATCACAAACGAGAACACATCCTCTTTCTCAGGGTATCCTACAGGTTCAAGCTCCTTAGTCACGTTGATTGGCTTCTTTTCTTAGGCACTACCGCTTGGCACTACTAGTAGAGGGAAGGGAAATTTTAATTTCCCGTGCCATTACTATTCTTATTGGCTAACTAATCGCATATTATAAAACCTCCCGTGGATTACCTCATTACCAATGGCACTTCTAATACTAGTTTAGGTCTGTCAGGAGCATTTCGAGAGATTCCCAGCTGGTCAAATTAGCGACTGGACAGAGTAGAGTCAGGAGAAAAAGTGCCGCGGCAGCGGCCGCCGAAGCGCCAGAAGAATATAGTTCGCCTGTCTAGATACATAACTGTATACTACCCACAAAAGGTTCATTCGTGCCACGGGAAATAATATTTCGCGTGAAACTACTGGCAACAGTGTAGTGTCACTGGAAATGTACTTTTACCCGTAGTGTCACGGGAAAGTAAAATTTCCCTTTACTAGTAGTGCCAAGCGGTAGTGCCTAGGAAAACAAACGCGTTGAGATTACAAAACTGGCTGGCTAAGGAGATTACAAAAACTTATGAATATAACGTAAGATATAAAGCAGATATTTTTTTTCGAAAACAGATTCCACTAAACCATATAAGTTGTGCCCAGGAAGTGTTTTCTAGAGATAGATTTAGAAAGTTTCATGACAGGAGCATAACAAGCAGAGCTTAGACGAAGAAGCGCTGTGATTGGCCGAGCATTATAGTCTAAGATCCGGTTGCAGAATTAGTGAACTCATCGAGTGATTGCTAAACACAACATTTTTACGCATATTTATGATTAGGAGAATATACATCTATCAGATTGCCTATCAAAACGTGACCCCTAGTATTTTTAATTAAATTATTGTAATAATTATTGATTTGTCGGAAAATAATTCATTCACTTGTTTTAGAAATAAAATATCGTCCACTTCACGGAAATATATATAAAAACCTTGAAAATCACGGTTGCCGTTGTTGGCAACCGTTGTTGCCGCTTGGCCGCTCCTCTCGCAGCCAAGTGTGAACAGGTATGATTTTAATACATATATACGTTCACTAGCTGTTGCTCGCGACTTTGTCCGCATTTTTTTAAAGATATTATAGCTTAAATCCTTTCCCAGGATGCTTTTTATCTCCTTGCCAAATTTTATTGATAATTTTCAAACCAATCACACCCCCCACCCATTAAAAAGTTTCCATGCAAACATTCACACAACATTTTACTTACTCCTTTAAGAGAGTTATTTTGAAAAACACGTGTCCATTTATTTTGCATTTTAAGTATCCAAACAGAGTTTCTAAGAAATCACACCAGCCATTAAAAAGTTCCCATACAAACTTTTACGTCCCATTTTACCCCTTTGTTAGGCTTATTTTGAAAAATCCTGAAACACGTGTCCATTTATTTGGCATTTTAATCACACCACGTGTTAAAGAGTTTCATACATTTGTTTTCACCCCTTACCCCCTTTTAGGGGTTGAATTTCAAAAAATCCCGCTTGAGTAGGTGGTTTTGCAGTAAAAAAAGCTACCTTTCAAATTTCAGCATTCTAACTTCAGGGGTTTAGGCTCGGCGATGATGAATCAGTCAGTCAGGTTAAGCTCTTTTATGGCTATAGATTTATTATTTACTAGCTGTACCCGGCATGCGTTGCAATGCCACAAATTTTCTCACCGTTTAAACCTTCCTTGGACTACGACAAACATTTCAACACCAAAATGAGCTAAATCAGTCCAGCCGTTCTCGAGTTTTAGCGAGACTAACGAACAGCAATTGATTTTTATTAAACAGATAAATCAAATTAAAGCTATTTTTTCTGTTTATACGGTTGCTTAATTAAATCTGGCCGCAAATAAGGGTTGCTGGCTTTTAAATAAATAAAATAAAATAAAATTCGTTTATTTCAGACAACATAAAAAAATATTAAATTTTAGGTCCATAGTATGTTAGTAAGTATTTGTCTTACTCTACGTTAGTAGGTACAATAAAATAATGATAATAATTGTTCTTTACAAAAAAAAAAAATGATAAAATTATTTCATCATTATTCGATTACAGTGCTTGAGAAACGTGCTATCCCATTTATTGGATAATGCGTTCAAAATGATGTTGTTACTCCCATGCAGCCTGCATAGCAAAGAGGCAACTTTCTTTCGCATGCATGCATGGAAACCGTGCGCGGGAGCCCCAGCACCATCCTGAACGCATTATTATACTGGACGCGAAGGGTGTTGATCGCTTTTTGTGTAAAAGTGGTCCATAGGCTACTCGTGTAGAAAGTCTGACAGTAGGATTTAAAGAGAGAGATTTTTGCCTCTTCAGAACATCGATAGAACCTACGAACCAGCATATTGGCTCTTACGGCCAACGCCCTTCGCTCTCTCTCTATATTTAGTTCATCGCTAAGAGTGTCACTAACAATATGACCTCGATATTTGAATTGGGTTACCCTCTTCAGCACAGATCCATTCGACATAACGGGTGGTACCTCGTTCATGTATACTCCTTTTGGTGAGAATACTATGAACTCACTTTTTTTTACATTATATTGGAGACCATGACTCGCATAGTTTTCACAAGTCACCAACAGTTTCTCAAGTTACTGTTGTTAAAGATAGTAAATATTAAAGGTTGAGTGAAAGAGAGATAATTAGCGCGTAACATCATTAGTCAGACGAGGATAGTATTGCCAGCTGTACGACACTTTAAATACATTGCGCATGCGTCGAATACTAGTGTTCTCAACTGAACAGCTGCGATATTTTTATTTTAAATATGCGTATAAATTTGATTTTTAGCATACACTCGATGAGTGCACTAATTCTGCAGCCGGATCTCGTACTAATACTGATAGGTATACATATAGTCCGGCAAGAAAGAGTAGAAATTAATTATTGAGGAACTAAAATTTACTATAAACTGGCAACTCTTTATGAAAGGCCAGTGTGGCCGCTGTAGTGAATTTGTCGCCAGATTCAACTTTTCTTTGCAAAATTATATTATGCACGTATTTTTTTTGATAAAGTATCGTCATGCTTTGATACATACCTACTTTTGGTTATATTTAAAAATCATGCTTAATTCGTTTTCGAATTCGAATCAAGCATTCAAAAGGTTTTGTTGACATAATAATATATAAATTGCTAATGATAAAAAATATATTGGTATTTATATAGGTAGGTATGATGTGATTTATGTATGTAGATTAATTTTCATTACAATAGAATAAAGAATAAAAATAAACAGACGTAAAAATAATTTCTTGAAATCTTATTTAAATTTCTGTTGGACTAACCAGAAGAATTTACCGCTAGTGGAAACACTGCACTATATTATAGTGCAATCCTTTATTTTTGATACTTTACTTATCTGGAAGCGATGCTGTGAACATGTGAAACATATCGAAAAATAATATGAGCGAGGTCGTGTACCAAAACATTGAACAGCTGGTAATACAACACGGTGATGAAAGCTTTAGCGAGGAATTTGAGAGTGAAGATGAAAATTATGGTATGGCAGGAACATCTAATTATATTGTACCACAACATTCTGAAGAAGAATCGATGTCGGGTATATTTGAGTCATCAGAGTAATATATGTGTCGCGTCAGGCATGGCAGGGTGCGACATCAGGTGGTCATTTTCTTCACCTTCCATTATTGTGGGCGCTATTAGGTTCTCCAGGCGACGAAGTAAACGAAACACTTAATGCTTACAGTTTTATTCGAATTTGCACACAGATTATTCTTAAAAACTATGCCTTTATTACGCGGTAACAGACAAGTCTTTTGTCCACGTCTTGCTATTACCAACTCTCCAAAATAAGTGACTGAATTCACAAGCAAGATGTACTACAAAAGCTTTGTCCAGACGCCCCGGAAATCGTTGGCAACGTCTGCGTTTCCGCTTTCATGACATTTTAAAATACCAAGTCAAATCCCAACTAATTTGAATGGAAACGGATATGAACTTACAATAATACCAACACTCTCGGAAATCAAACAAATGACTTATTACACAAAAATAACTAAACGGAAATGGCTAACCGGAAATGGCTAACCGGAAATCATCTCGCAATTTTAAAGATTAAGATTAAAAATCAAATGAACATCTTAGTACTTAATACATTTCAGAAATCAACAAAAATAAGTTTAGTTTTATTAACACAATCAAATTAATCAAGTAATATTTTGAACTAATTGATTGGTTATTTTCCATATTATTTCGTTTACACTCCGACATATGTATGATTTAGTATTATATTATTATTCAACAAAATTGTCTATTATTGTGTTTTTTCCCCTTTGAGTATAAATATAAATATAAATACTCTTGCTTTCTTTCTAAGTAGGTACCAAGAAACATAGTGGGTTTAATATAATGGGTTTGATTCTTATTCAAGACAAACCGTTATGTGATGAGCATAAATGTTTGATGTAAAATTTGATAAAATAAGAACAGCAATGTGTTATTAATGTGTTAAGATATAAAAATATCAAATATCAAAACGTTCTGCTATAGTATATGGTGATACCATGTAAACAATAGTGGTGCCCTGATTTATTTTCTACTCTTTCTTGTCGGACTATAACTCTATGAAATTTAATGACATATGCAATTCTATTATGCCTTACATTAAACTAATTAATAAAGTTCTAAATTCATAAATATCGGCTTTACAATATGGGATTTTTGTTATTATTGAAAACTGGTACCCTTAAAAAAGTGTTTGGCTGTTTGGTGTCGGTATGTATAATCACAGCCTCTTACCAAAAAAACATGAGCATTACTACGTATGTGTACTGTGAAGGACTGAACACAATGATAGAGAAGCTCGTAAATCTCCAGTCAGCTTTGGTAAATTGCTCGTCTCCACTTCTCCTGCACGACAACGCATGACCCCACACTGCACAACAAACTGTCTCTAAGCTACAAGAGCTGGGGTTGGAAGCTCTCCGTCATCCACCGTAGTCACTAGACCTTGCGTCCACAGACTTCTACTTATTCCAGAAATAGGAGATTCACTTAGCAAGAAAAAAAAATGCCTGAGAGGCTGTACAAAATGCCTTTGAAGACTTTATTGTCGACCATCTAACTGACTTCGAGAAAGGCGATAAATTGATAAATTGCCACTGCGCAACGATGTATCTATAGCCTGAGTGAAAACTTTGATTGAAGTTAAGATTAATAGAAATAAAAGAGAAAAAAACGAGAAGGCCTTACAGTAGTCGCATATGATGTGTAACATCTGACATCTCACCTTGGTAATAAGCAACATTAACATTATATCCTGAATTAGTTTATATAACAGCACACTATACACAACACTGCAGCTTAAGCGCACAGCTGGTGCGTTCTTATTCTCTATTCTCTTTCTCTTTCTCGTCACACATATGCACACACTGTTGGCTGACAGTACCAACCTCTCGGAAAATGGGTTGGTACCATCTGATGGCTAACTCTACCACTGCACCACCACCACTCTACACTGGTCAAATCAAATAGCGTGCGCTTCCCCGGATTCCTGTTATATATTTCCGTCCCTTTTCACGAACTCACTACCACAGATTGCAGGACAGGCAGAAGAAAGATGTTACACATCAAAAATGTCTTAAACTTTTTTGTACAAACCTAATAACATGCTCTTTCACTTTTAAAACTGTAGTTGTACCTACTATACATTTTGATATAATTTTGTCGATTTAGACACCGACACTGTTTCGATTCATCTAGAGAATCTTCATAATGGATTGGCCCGCGATCCGCTCGCTCGCGTTGTTATTCGCATTGATGAAGATTCTCTAGATTCTCGATGAATGGAAACAGTGTGTTAAGGTGCTCCCTCACCGGGAGCATTCGCGTGCAATGTAACATATAGATTCGACTTTGAGCATTACATTACAATACTACCTCCCTGACTGACGAGCATTCGCGTATAATGTTGTAAAACACATTGCATCATTACAAGGTGCGCATTGTAATGCTCGGTTCTCCTCCTTCACTGATGTAAACTCGTTTTGTATCATAACAGTTTGTGCACTGTAATGCTCAGTTCTCCTCCCTCACTGATGTAATGCTCGACTCTGTAACGTTACATTACACGCGAATGCTCCCGGTGAGGGAGTACCTTTACATATCTTTTTCATGTCTATAATTTAGTCATGGATCAAACGAAGACAAGGCTATGCCAAGCAGTGAGATGAGACAGGCACATAATATTGATGATAGGTTAGTCGTAACTGCAGACCAATAGTTCGTGCATTTGCTGCATTTAACCAATCACTATGTCAATGATGTAAGACACGAAATGCAATGGTTCACGCATCATCATTTCTATTGATTCCTTCTAAGATTCCATTCCAGGAAAAATCATTTATGTGATAAACATAGATAATGTTTGGTCTGTGTCTAGGTGTTATAAAAGTAACATAAGTATAATAGAAATATATAAATATTCTATCAGTGATCTGTGGGGCGATTATGTAATTCTGATACTATCAAAACATTGATACTAACAGTTTTCAGTTACTATTGATGAATTGGTATTACGGACGGTTGATGTTGATTGCAAGACCATGCTGTCATATGAATAGAATCTGAGATAGAAACCGAACGTACGTTATACTAATCCATGAAATAATGCCTATTGCGAATCGAAACCAAAAGACATTGATTGTATCCAGAGTTCCATAATCGCTATGTTGGTCCCCACAGTACAGGCTATAATTTGGGGTTGTTAGTTGGTATTGTGTGGATTGTCCACCAATATTTATTTATTTATTTATTTATTGAAGCCAACAGATGGTGTTATAAATTGAACGTGTGTATATCTATATGATTGTGTTTTTGTATCTCCCAAACGGATAAATCGATTTTGATTTAGGTATTTTGAAATGAGACTTACAATTTGACAAAAATTTGACAATCATCAACACTTTCCTAGTTGATAAATCCTTTTATCAACTAGGAAAGTGTTGATGTTTGTAAAATTTTTGAGAAACATCTCCAGGTCTAATAGATTGGAAATTTGGTATCCTGTTACTTCAATGATATTTCAATAACAATATAACCTTGGCCTGATGCGTAACCTGAAATCTGCAGGTTACCTAACTCCTTAAAAAACTTACAGCAGAAGTATCGTGTCTTGGCCTCATTGGAATTCTTAATGAATAGGTTGTAGATATATATATTGTGTTAGAGGTTGTACATTTTTAATTTGTAGTTGTTCATTATAGAGAAAGCGGCTGGTCTGGCGGTGAGAGCGGACTATCCGTCATCACCGAGATTTGCTCGGAAGACGCTTGCTTAAAGCCATCGGTCCCTTGTGCGCGATACTGCCTCGCTCATATAACGCTCGCTCCTGAGCAAAGGCTATACGCGTCGTGTGCCGCTGTTTTTGCGGTCGGATCGAGATGCAACTATCCGCTGTTACCGCTCAAGGATCAACTACCGTTGTGTGCTGAACATGCATGGAAAAGGGTTTGTATAATTTTACTGGCCTTATAGGTTGGTACGAGTAAGTTGGTGCTCGAACCCCGTCCAG
The DNA here is from genome assembly GCA_948098915.1 of Lampropteryx suffumata. Lineage (NCBI taxonomy): Eukaryota > Metazoa > Arthropoda > Insecta > Lepidoptera > Geometridae > Lampropteryx > Lampropteryx suffumata. The sequence goes on from OX402563.1 coordinate 9,760,667, forward strand.
GACAAACGGAGTGTCTGTGTAAGATATATGCAACTGTCCACTGTCAGTCAGAAAAGAGTCGGTAGAATGTAACTGACCTCATAGCTCAGCTTAGCAACCTTTAAGGCGCACTTTAATCCTTTCACCACACTGGTTCGAAATAATAATAATAATAAATAATGCCGGACATTTCACACTTCATCATCTGGCCCCAAAGTAAGCAGAGCTTGTGTTATGGGTACCATATGACTGATATACCACTTACATATTTTTTTTTTTTTTAAATACCTACACAATATACATAGAAACACCCAGACCCGAGACAAATATTTGCAGATCCTACAAACATTTGTCCTGCGGCGGGAATCGAACCCGCAACCTTCTGCGTCTCAGCCGAACCTTAGTCCACTGCGCCATAGAGGTCGTAAATAAGCAATGACACGAAAAAAGTAATAGCATAGTTTTTAAAATCTTATTTGTACTGCCATTAAAATGTACAATTTAAAATTTTCCTCTAAAAATGTTTAAAACCATAAAAAAATGGCTTGTTACAAAAGGTTTTTACAATCTGAAAAAATGCATTGATGAGTAAGTGTTTATTAAGTTTCTTCAGTTTAGGACCAGATGTGGATGTGCGATTTATTTATACTGGATACACCGATAATGTGCATGTTTCATAATATAATTTTATTTTTCATCCATAATACTATTTTATGTCCAAGATAGGTATCTGTTGATTCTAATGTATGTAATGTAATCAAACCCGCAAAAAGTTGCGAGGAAGATTCCCGCCGCGGGACAAATATTTGTCTCTGATCTGGGTGTTTTTCTACGTATGATATGTATATATTTACAACAAAAAAAACAAGCCCCTATAACACAAGCTATGATTACTTGGGGCTAGATGATACTGTGTGAAATGTCCAGGATTATTTATTTATTTATTTAATAAAGTGTATTATCTTTAATTATATTATATTAATTTACATTATTTATTCGACAGGATAATTACGACAAGTTGATTCGAGATAACAAGCCTAAGAAGGTGGTACGTCCGCGTATGTTATCGGGTGCGCGTCGGCCTAAGCGACGTCGCCGCCCCCCTCCGCCGCCCGCGCCGACCCGTCCCTGTGCCCGCACACCCCCGCCCCTCGCGCTCTCACAATCTCTCTCAGGTAAGATTGAGATTAGCCCCTTTACTTAAATCGTCTCAACTTCCATATCTGCGCACAAAAGGATCACCTAGCGCTAGATGAGCTGGCACGGCTGTATCACTTTTTTTTTCCGGACTGGACTAATGCTGTCCGACAACCCGTGACAGCGTTACACTGACACCGACTGATCTCTGTGGCGCAGTGGGCTTAGGTCCGGCTGAGACGCAAAAGGTTGCGGGTTCGATTCCCGCCGCGGGACAAATGTTTGTATAATCTGCAAGTATTTATCTCGGGTCTGGGTGTTTCTATGTATAATATGTATTTATTTACATAAAAATAAAAAAGTATATGAGTAGTAAGTATATCAGTCATGTGGTACCCATAACACAAGCTCTGCTTACTTTAGGGCCAAATGATGCTGTGAGGAATATCCGGTATTATTATTATTATTTAGGGTTTATGGCAACAAACGCAAGGGCAACACTTAGGTACGGCCTAACTAGGGCGGAAACGGAGAGACATCTTCGACGATCTCGCCGGCGAGGTATAGTCCAATTATCGAACTGGATGATCGCCCCCGCGTTAGCGTCGGTGATCAGGTCATCGGATCACCAAGAACGTGTCGCCAAGAACGTGTCTACGGAGGGAAGCTGTATCGCACAACAGAGGTGATGTTCATGCTGGGGATCCGCATCGATAACTAGCGCGGCGCGGGTGATTGCGTAGCGCAGTGTCACCCATGCCAGGCCTGGGCCACGCCTCTGCTAACTGCCACCGTCAGCAGCGCTGCGTCCGCTGAAGGCAGCGTTTCGCTTCGGAATGCTCGCCGCCCGTGACAAGCCTACCTGCGGGAACTGCGGGAACGACTACATCGTCGAAGACCGCAGCTACTCAGTCTTCCGACATGGGCACGAAGGCGTGGGTTCAAGGTGCAAGTATAGCACCGAAAGCCCCAGGAAGGAGCGATGCGAGGACTGGCCGGTTACAGAGGCTCCGGAAACTGTAAGCGTATAACCCCCACGAAGGTCAACGTACCGTTGCAGAACGCAACGAGACTCACTGACTCAGGGGCAGCTGTCCCTGCGAGTTAAAGTCGGGGTAATAGCTAGGGTGAAATAGATATCGAGGCCCTTACCTAAACCCTAGAAAGGCAGGTTAGATGTTCAGAGTAGTAGTCTCAACTTGTGTCAAGTTAATCACTGTTTAAAATAGTGTCATCCCTTTTTGTAAGATAATAACAAATAGTGACAGAGCGAATCTTAAGCAGTACAGCCTTACAGTAGTCGAATTCGCATATGATGTGTAACATCTGACATCTCACCTTGGTAAAAAGCAACATTAACATTATATCCTGAATTAGTTTTATAACAGCACACTTTATAAACAACACTGTAGGTTAAGCGCACAATTATTGCGTTCTCATTCTCTATTTCCCTTTCTATTTTTCGTCACACACGCAGACACTGTTGGCTGACAGTACCTCTCGGAAAATGAGTTGGTACCATCTGTCGGCCAACTCTACCACCACGCGCTCATTGGTCAAATCAAATAGCACGCACTTCTTCGGCTTCCTTTTACACACTTCAGTCCCCCTTTCACGTAATCACTCATACAGAAAACGAAAACAAAAACGGAAGTATCTCAGATGGCAAACGCTAACGCCAAGATGGCAGCGTACCGTTACAGAATACAACGAAACCCAACTAACCCAGGAGCGGTTTAACCTGCGAGTTGAAGCCAGGGTAATGACAAAGCTCTCGAGGCCCTTACCTAACCCGAAAATAGGGAAAGTTTAGATGACCAGAGTAGTATCTAAGATTTTCGTGTAGGCTGTTCTCAAACGGTACGGACTCGAACGGTAAGTGGTTTAGGTCTACCATTGTTCGACTCGTCCTTTGATAACATTAAAAAAGTATAATAATGTTTTTCGTGCAAAGCGTAGGTGGATCGCTAATTATTCATAATTTGTTTATTTGCGAACTACAACAGGTAATATAAAGATGTCATGATAAGATATTATTTTTTAGCCATGTTAGTAGCGTGTAAATGTATGGTAAATCACTCAAATTTTTATATATGTCGTCAATGAGGATCAGTAAAGTTATAGCAAATTCAATAGAACTGGTATCCACGTTATTCTTTATGACATAAATGATTTATCTTTTTGAATTATCCAAATCGGACCATTACTAACGATGATATTAAGTAATAAACATTATGCCGTTCCTGCCTGTAAAAACGATGTACGCGGGTGCGTGTGACGTCACTGGGACGGTCCGAGCGCAGCCGGCCCTCTTACTTCACTTTTCGATAATTGGCAGCGACCGTCCCTGTGACGTCACAGCTAGCGCTAGAACTTCGCTAGTAATTTCGTCATAACTTCGTCAATTTTTGTCGTAAAATAATAAATTTTGCACCGTATGTTAAGGATTTCTTAGCTCTATAAATCTGCATTCTCAACTAAAAACGTTACGAATCCTCATTCAATTGAGTAGTTTATCTCTAAGAGAAAAAATATAGCGTATGTCAGAATGGTCCGAAAATATTATTATATTAAGAAGTCTAAAGAAATAGTCATTCAAATTTCTCACGAAGTATTATCATACACTCTAATGACGATTTCTCGAGAGTTTCTCTAATTTTTATATTCTTCTTTAGAAATCAACGTGTGTTCCAACTCATCTGCGTACGACAGCTCAGAGGACACGCATATGGGAGTTTTGAGTGAAAACGAGTACGCCGCCGCAAGCTATCCTCATGAACTTGGTATGTTAATAATCTATTAGATAGCTCAAATGATCCAAATCACTGCCAGAGGGCAGCGTCCCCAAAACACTGGCATTTTCAATGCTTATACGCTGGGCTAGATAGGAGCCAGCTCTTGGTTATAAATTAAATTGTTCTTAGATAGCTCAACCGTTTCACATGTATATTATATTATTGGATGTTATTCTGTACATTTCTGTAATTAATAATTGTGGGGAAGTCGTTATTCGTCGGATCCTATCACCATTTTGGCTTTTCTTAAAATAGCCGCCCATACTCTTTTTGTGCGTCTATGTTTCGATGACCTCTGTGGCGCGGTGGGCAAAGATCCGCTTGAGACCCAAAATGTTGCGGGTTTGATTTCCGCCGCGGGATAATTGTTTATAGATTCTGCAAATATTTGTCTTGGGTCTGGGTATTTTTCTATGTATGTATGTATTGCAACCAAACAAGTATTAAACAAATTATTACTTTTTTGTACACCCGATGCTTTTCCCGCGGAGTACATAAATAAAAAGTAGCATTCAATTTAATCCAGGTTCACACCTAAATCTATATTAAATTTCATCCAAATCTTATCAGCCGGTTGAACGTGAAGAAGTATCAAACTAACACACAAACTCTTGCATTTATAATATCAGTGTGATTTTCTTGTCTTATAGAAGTTGAAGTCGTCCACGACATTTTGGACCCGTCTGTCCTCAGTCAGATGCCTGATGAAGCTTTCACGGAGTTCCTCAATCAAGGTATCGTGCTGGGTTAGTCCATCTACAGAAATAAATTAAGTACTTTAATAAAATATGCTTGTAAACGAATTTTATTGTGGTAATGTTGACAGCCACTAATGACCTCCGTTGTTTCGCTGTATTTAATCAAATTTATAATAAGAATGATCTTATTTTGTTTGAACTAAAGTCTAAATTGGAATATCATTTGAAATGACACTTCTTAAATAGACTAAATTGAGGTGTTTTAGCTCATTTTAGAAGCTATTCATTTGTTGTTAAATAATTCTGCGGAAAATCAATTCAATAAAAAAACAAATTGTCTATTCGTACTTATTTTACAACTGGATGTTTCTATGTAGTAACTTGGTGACCGAGCTTTTTCCTCGGTATTAAACAGGGATATAACGACGTTTTCTAAAAATGAAACCTAGCTAGATCGATTTATCGCCCCCAAAACCCCCTGCATACTAAATTTCATGAAAATCGTTGGCGCTGTTTCCGAGATTCAGATTTTACATATATACAAGAATTGCTCGTTTAAAGGTATTAGATTATATTTACACAAAAAGTTTACAATTACAATTTACAATATAAGTACTATATTAGTTATGTTGTACCCATAACACAAGCTCTGCTTACTTTATGGCCAGAAACTTTACTTCACGGTATGTGTGAAATGTCCGGCATTATTTATTTAAACTGTCAATTTGAAACATTACTGTAATTTGGACTTTGTTATAAGCAATGTAAGATCGTTCTAATTACATAAAACCATTCAAAATGCTAACATACAACATAGAAGAACCACCATAAGCGCCAGAATTTTTGTCCCTTAATTATCTAGTCCTATATAGTATATCTTTGTAAATCTCGTACAACTTGAATGCATCATAATCATTTTCGTTGTTTTTTACGCAGCTAAACCAGAAGCTAAAAGCAAGTATTCATATAAATGTATTTTTAATTTGACCGATCTGAACAAAGTCAGCACGGCATGTGGCTATATTCAGAGCGTTTCAAGTTACCGCGACTTATACTCAAGTTTCACATAACTTTGCAGAGGAAAGTGGCACTTTCGGTGAGAGTTCAGAGCTTGCTGCAGCATTGGAGGCAGTTCTCGATGAAAGAGGTCTCGATGAAAGAGAACTCGACGATAGAGAACTCGACGGAAGAGAACTTGATGATGGAGAATTAGAAGAAACAGTTCTTGAAGATGAGACTCTGCATACGATGGATGAGAGCATGTTTGTGGAGTCGACTGACGCGTCTGTTGATAAAATTAAGGTATGTTTGTAACAACATACTAATAAGTTTAATGTATAAAAAATAGTAAAGAAAATATCTATATTAAACTAAGGTGGTTTTGGACGTAATTATATATAATTAGGTTTTAAAAACTAGAAGAAAACCGACTGTATATCTATAAATTAAAATTGTGCTGATTTTTTAAAAACCGATGGACTGATTTCGATCAAATTTAAATAGCACCACCTGGGAAGTATACCCTTTGAAACAAAATAGAATTTTTTAAATCGGTTCAGGCGTCTATGAGTAATCGGTGAACATATATAAAAAAAAATAGAACTTCCTCCTTTTTTGAAGTTGGTTAAAAAGGCTTCCAAACAGTCGAAAACAATGAAGGCGGTTTTTTATTTAAAAAAACGTGCCCTATACACAACCCTTAGTTTAAAAATAAAAAAAATACTGGTTGCACTCCGGGAGTCCCGACAGAAGTGAAAACTTATTTTGGCGCGTTAGAGTTTAGTAATAAATTACTTCAAAATCAGTAATTATGGCAACTGCCAATCAAATACTGAACGAACACAGATGATGCAATATTTTTTATATTTTTGTTCAGAATGTAGATAATATATCAAAGAACCTAACTCAGTAAACTTCTCCATACAAAAGTAGACGGTAAACATGTGAATTAAGGTTTATAATCAAATGGGGCAAGCGCGGCAGCCGGCTGCGTCTCGGTAACGGTGTCGCGAATCCAGAGGTTTTACCTCATCTAAAAATATGCGTACCGCGCTAAAAAAAGTTTTCACTTCAATAAATATAAGCACTTGTTGCCTAGTGTTAGTCTAGAAGGCGAGGCTTTCCGATCCTAAGGTTGGTTTGAATCCATTCGTGCACCAATGAACCGAACTGAATGAAAAAAAATTCTGTTCGATAAGTGTATGTGTGTACCAGACTTTCAAACAGTGTAGAAAAACATCTTGGGGAAACAGCATGTCTAAAACATAAAAAAACTAGACGAAGACTTGTGCCAAGTGCATGAAAGGAGCCTCTAAGACGCACATTCCTTTCACCTCACTGCTGGTTCGAAACTACCAGTGAGACAATAAGATGGATAAAAATTAATAATAGGGGTTTATTTTTCGTAAATAATAGACTTTGACTGTGGCGCAGAGGGCCAAGGTCCGGCTGAGACGCAGAAGGTTGCGGGTTCGATTCTCGCCGCGTGACAAATGTTTGTATGATCTGCAAGTATTTATCTCGGGTCTGGGTGTTTCTATGTATAGTAAGTTTAAAAAAAAAATGTTATCTAAAGTCGATTAACGGATGATAATTTTACGTGATAACGTCACAAGAAAACATCCGATCGTGCCTCTCTATCGCTTGTTCCGCTCGGCTCAGGCAGAACGTGACCCTTTTTCTTTCGTGCAGCCGGCGTTCATCGATTTATAAGACGTTATCACGTCAAAAGTATATGATTAGTATATCAGTCATGTGGTAGCCATAACGCAAGCTCTGCTTACTTTGGGGCTAGATGATGCTGTTTGAAATGTCCGGAATTATTTAATTTATTTTATTATTTTTATTAAAAACTGATACTGAAATAAAATAATTGCAGATACATCCCGCTTCAGTTTCAATGGAGTTATCAACAACCGCCTCCTCATAACAGTAAGAATGTAACGTTATGTTAAGCAAAAGTAAACTCTGTGTAATATAATAACTAGGAACAAATTTGATTGATAGTCTCAAGATTGGATATTTTCTTCATGCTTTAATTTTTGTATGACTCTAATGTATGTGAAGATGAACAAATGTACCTAATGGTTTTATTAGTTTGTTTGAGTTTAATAAGTAATTAATTACAGGTCCGATTCTTAATACAGTGGGTAATTTGAATCTTGTGTATTGGGAATAAGGTCTATTTTGGGTAATCTGCGTAGCAAGTAGATTTCATACATTTCATAAGATGGAGCAGTTAGCTTTTAAACGTATAGCTTTACGAAAATATTCATTATTTTTATAGATCTTCATATTAACCACTTTAATTTATCTTCAAGCATTGTGTATCACATCTGAATCCGTTGTTATTGGGAAATGAGTCGTATTGCAGTGCGTGAGCTTTGGTATTTGAATGTATTCATTTTGTACGTGTCCAGAAGCATTTTGTAGGCATCTTTTGCCTTGTTTGTTGTAATTTGTAGGAAATTGTTGAAAGTAGGAGAATGTGTTGCGTGAAACGTTGGATATTGAATTGTTACTGTCAAGAGGGTTTGGGTCTTGTCAAATGAAGAATTTTACTGGTGTTATATTTGAAGATATCGTAAACAAACACACAACAACACACACTCACTCACTAAGGCGGTACCCTAAGCAAATGACCTCTAACTGACCTAAAAAACTCAAACTATAATCCAGTTTTTTTCTGAAAAAAATAAATAAGTTATTTAAGTAATGTGTTTCAATTGGTTTAGTCTTTTAATGTCCGTGTAAGCAAGTATAAACGACTTCAAACTTTGAAGACATGATGATTATTGAGTATTTTTTCCATCCGTAATTAAATTACACAATAAACAATAACTTTAAACATAATTAGAAACGAGGCAAATAAAGAAAAATAAAGAAGTACCATTTTTTCTAATAATTATTGTTCCTGTTATTAACGAGCAGAAATAGTCACTAAATAGCGGCAAAATCGACTCATTTCTAATTTACTGAGGGTACCGCCTTAATAAAGTTTGGCCACTAGAAACTAGAAATTCGAAGGTGTGTATTTAGGTAAAGTTAATTGGTTAATATTTTTATAAGCGGCGATGTGTTTTTACAACTTTTCAACTTTTCACTTACTCATACACTGGTTACATAGTGCTGACTAAACATTCATTAACAATATTTCGATCATTAATGATCGTTTGTTGGGTTTGTTCAATAGTGTAAAAACCCACGGATTTCCCGTTCGCAGAAACCAGATTCAATCACTACGAAGTCCGATGTACGCACTTAACACATACAACAAATTAATTCGATTGTCCCTGATTCTGTAGGTAAAACCTCGTAAACCACGAACGATTTGCCTTCTGCGCTGTAGGTTGAGGGTTCGAACCCCAGGATAAACATTTGTGTGATGAACACAGGTTTTGTTCTGTGTCTGGGTGTTATAAAGTATCATGAGTAATGTATATAAAATATTTAAGTATTATATCAGTCATCTGGTCACCATAATACAAGCTATGCTTAGTTTGGGGCTAGATGGTGTTGTGTGCATTGCCCACCTATATTTATTTATTTTCATCAGTCTGAACTAGAATAACATTTTTATAGGACGCTTCTTAAACATACCAAATTGGAAGTATGATTGACGTGTTTTATCTCATTAAAACAGCACAAAACCCTTGAAGAATCAATTCAATAAAGGTCAATTTTAACTAATTTTAAAACGGTTACATAAAAATGTTACTCTAATTTGAACTTAAGTGTAGGCAAAATAAAGATCGTTCGTATTTTACGAAATTTTATCTAGTTTTATCTATATCAGCAGTATGTGTATACGCTTGTTTACTGATGACTTATTACAAACTAGCTGTACCCGGCATGCGTTGCAATGCCACAAATTTTCTCACCATTTAAACCTTCCCTGGACTACGACAAACATTTCAACACCAAAATTATCCAAATCAGTCCAGCCGTTCTCGAGTTTTAGCGAGACTAACGAAAATCAATTGATTTTTATTATATAGATATTGTAAGTAAAATACTAAAAGTAAGTACTTTATTGAACTTACGTTAATGACCAATGAGCGTGCATTCAGTATTCTTCATTTGGCATCTCCCTCTGGAGCGTTCTTTGAGTGAGACTAGACGAGATTTTTTTAGCAAATTAATGTTGGCATTGTATCTATTTAGCTGCACCAAAACAAATACATAATACACATTTATACTTGCAATATTTCATTTATAATGTCCCAGAAGACTAATTATTATTATCAACAAAAACAAAAGCCGGTTTCGACCAAAGCGTAACGACAATATTTAATATTTCAATAGCCGCACTCTAGAGCCTTTTATTGTTCGATTCCCGCCGCGGGACAAATGTTTGTATGATCTGCAAGTATTTGTCTTCCAATGGATTACATGTATGTATTTATAAACAAAAGTATATAAGTAGTATATCAGTCATATGGTATCCATAACGCAAGCTCTGCTTACTTTGGTGCCAGATGATGCTGTGTGAAAATGTCCAGGATTATTTGTTTATTTATTTATTTATTTATTTATTTATTCCTCAAGTCGCGTCTTATTTTTTTTGTCATAAAAGAACGAATTAAGTACTGAATGCGACTATAATGGTATATCTCTAATCATTTATTAACAAATGTGGCATTAAAATTGGTGGCCATCTTTATTTATTGATATTAGAATGATAAAGACTGACCATACTTGAACAGCACAGTAGCTAATTCGTTGATTATGAAGAAGACGGTCAATATTTCACACACAGTATAAAATTAACTTCGTGGAAGTATATTTAAACAATATGATTATTTTGATAAACACGGGTTTTACTCACGTATTATTCTGTCGATGGAGTCACCGACACTGTTTCAATTCATCTAGAGAATCTGTGTTTCAAAAATCCGTGTTTATCAAAATGTACACGACAGTTTTTAAAGTGAAATATGATTATTGACTGCTTTGATACATAAATAAATAAATAAATTTTGCACACAACACCATCTAGCCCCAAAATAACCATAGCTTGTATTATGGTGACCAGATGACTGATAGAATACTTATATATTTTTGAATACATACAATATACATAATTTATAACACCCAGACACAGAACAAACACCTATGTTCTTCACACAAATGTTTATCCTGGGAGGGAATCGAACCCTCAACCTACAGCGCAGAAGGCAGAGCTACTACCAACTGAGCTGATAGGTCATCGATGTATCTTCGCTTTGGCAGATACCAGCCTTTGAAGCTAAACTAACAGTGCTAGCAACGTTATCGTAATAAGAACGTGTTTTACACAAGTCGAACCATAATAGTATAAGATGAAACAGAACATTCAATGAACATTAAACTGTTACCTAGCTAATATTTCAGGTATATCTAACCAAAGCAATAATTTTATATTTTATTTCACTTTCACCATCGGCACATAACAGATAAGACGCATAAGTTCTAATAGCCTGTCAAAACGTTGCAGACTAATTAAAAGATTCATAAAGCGGTGACAAATATTCGCTCTTTTGGGGCAGACTTTACTTCGAACGTTACCGCCTTGTCTTACTTATAGTATTTTCTTAGTTGATGACGATATGATTCCGTAACCCATCCTAGTTCCTTCCCTGTTTGTGTTGAATTTCAAATCATAGAGCATATTGAGCCAGTAAAGCCTGGTATTGCTTTGATAAGCGTTTTACTATCATAAATGACCATAGACCATACATGTAGCCTGTCCAAAAGGGCGAACCATCTATCACCTGTCTATGGTCATTTATGATAGTAAAACGCTCTAAAGGCTTTATCATCTTGCCTTATGTAAAATTTAGATCTTATGTTTATAAATGGAAGTATCAATAATTAAAACGCACTCAAAAGCGTGTGTAAAGGCGCTCCCTCACCGGGAGCATTCGCGTGCAATGTAACATATAGATTCGACTTTGAGCATTACATTACAATACTACCTCCCTGACCGACGAGCGTTCGCGTGTAATGTAGCATTATAGATTCGACTTTGAGCATTACATTACAATACTACTTCCCTGACTGACGAGCATTCGTGTATAATGTAACATTTGATGACGCACTGATGTAATGCGCAACTCTGTAACGTTACATTACACGCGAATGCTCCCGGTGAGGGAGCGCCTTAAGACGTCTTTCCCGTCTCACACACGCTTTTGACTGGGCAACCCTAAGTTTGGTTATGGTCACAGAATAATGATTAATACAAGTACAGATGGTCGACGAAATATTCCAAAAAACATTAATATAAATAGCACCTATCATTAAATATAACTACATATTGCATCTGTTTCTATCTCTTCTAGCACGGTACTTCTCTACAAATTGATCCACCAAGATGGGCCCGTCGATATACATGTAACTTAGTACAATTTCGTTCAAATCAAAGATCAAATGGTTTTGATTGGTTCACCAATAGTTTTTTGTTTCCAATTTCAAATTACACTTTTGTTTATTATTTCTGCATAGTTAGCAAGACTTACGGTTCGTTCTGACTTTCATAGAGAAATCAGCTGACTGCCGACATTATCGGAAGGAATTGGTCAAAGTTAGCGCTCTATGAATCTTGTCCATTGTTTGTCCATGGTGAAATAGGCTCATATAAATTGTCTAGTAATAATTGCTTGATTCAATTGATGTAGTGTATTAAAATCAAAATATCGCCGAATGTTATCGATTTTTTATATGTACTTCCTATTATGCAACTGTTTGTCTTCTATAGAAATAATTATATGACTGACCATGACTTTCCATTTTGAATAGAAATGTATAGATAAATAGCTAATACATAATTTGCCAAGATAATACATAACTCGTGTGTAAAAAACGTTGCACACTAGTTCGTGTAAATACGGAAACAATTATAGTAAAATTTATAGAACTATCCGCAATAAAAGAAACAGGAAGACTGAATAATCTGACTTGTACACTACAGTGTTCGTCAATCTATGCACGTCATTAAAGTTTTTATCGAATTCAGTAGGTAGGAGTAGATACGGTGAAACTCATATCCTCCAATAGTTTTTCCATTAGATACTTTCCTCAACTTTGTATATGTATTTGTTGAAATAGTCGTCTAACGTCGGCGTCGGTGTTTATTAATAGTGACCTGTGAGTTTATGCTCAGAAAGTGAGATGCATATCTTACGCTACGGTATCATAACACTTGGAAACGGTACATTTCGGATTTCGGACTCCAGATTCCGTAACATGCGACGTCTAGCAATATACGTGAATTTCGCGATCGCTGCTGCCAAATATTCTTTTTACGTTAAAATTACGTTTATAATAACTAGTGGTCGCCCACTGGTCGAAATTCGACCATAATTAATTAATAATTAATGTATTATTATGTATAATTTTAGAAAAATATTAGCAATCTGCACTTCTTCACTACATAAACTATAAGTGTGCGAAATTTCACAATTCTCCGTGCGCGCTATTTTCGTAAAAAGAGGTACTTACACAGTATTAATATAGACGAGTGGTCGCCCACTGGTCGAAATTCGACAATAATTCATTAATAATTAATGTACTTTTTATGCATAATTTAAAAAAATATTAGCATTCTGCACTTCTTCTCTATATAAACTAAGTGTGCGAAATTTCATACTCCTCCGTTTGCGCAATTTTCTTAAAAAGGGGTACTTACAAAGTTTTTGCATCACGTATTAATATAGTCTAGTGGTCGCCCACTGGTCGAAATTCGACCATAATTAATTAATAATTAATGTATTTTTTATGCATAATTTTAGAAAAGTATTTGCAAACTGCACTTCTTCTCTATATAAACAATAAATGTGCGAAATTTCATACTTCTCCGTGCGCGCAATTTTCGTAAAAAGCGGTACAAAGTTTTTGCTTCACGTATTAATATAGATAATAACATTTAGGTAGGCGATGTTGTGCTTTTCGCTTAAACCCGTGCATATCAGTTAACCCTGTTTTATCGTTAAATTGAATACTAAAATAATAACAATAACAAATATTGGTGGACAATTCACACAATACCATGTAGCCTCAAACTAAGCATACCTTGTGTCTCTTATATCTCTGGGATATGTTCATCTGTAGGTACGCAACAGTGGAGTAATAAGCAGCGGGTAGTTTTCATAATACGTGTTTATTTGACTGGCATGTCAGCTCAGTTGGTAGTAGCTCTGCCTTCTGCGCTGTAGGTTGAGGGTTCGATTCCCTCCTCCTCCTCCGTAGGGTCCTTCAGAATAAATATTTTGTGTGATGAACATAGGTATTTAGAATAGAATAGAATATAATAATTGTCCACCAATATTTTTATTACGACTTGAATTCTGAGAATCAGCTCCTTGAATCGTATGCTGAGATGCAGATTACACGAACAGTGCAGAACCGCATCAATTTACTTTGTTACGTGGAATCATAGATAAATAGGAACGTGGAATTCTTTCAAACATTTAGGTGCATTTGTAGCTGTAGGACAGGAGAAATAAGCAGCGGCTGGTTTCGGTACACAAATTTGTATTGATGACTCGCAATTGATTTCTATACTATTGCTACGTAATGTAGTCTATATACCTATGCTATGTAGTATACTCGTAATTCGTGCGTTTGCGATGTGCACGCAGTAGGCGTAGACAGAAACTCATTAGATAGAGAATGTGTTTGCGAGTTTCACAAATTGTTTTGTGATTATTGATGATTTCGGATAACAATCTTTTATTTGCTTTCTTTGTTGTAAAGTACCAACTTTGTTACAACTACATAAAATAATCTAATGCACCACCATTATGTTGTTAACATTTTGTAAATTTTGAACGATCTTATTTTGCTTACATCAAAGACTAAACTAGAGTAACATTTTTGAATGACAGTTTTGAAATAAGCTAAAATTTACATTTTGTTTTTTAACCGACTTTATCAAAAAGGAGGAGTTTTTTTTTTAAATGTATGTTCACTATTACTCGAAAACGGCTGATCCGATTAGGAAAATTCTTTTTTTGTTTGAAAGGGTATACTTCACAGGTGGTCCCATACAAATTTTATCAAAATCGGTCGAGCTGAAAAATAAACGAAAATCTAAAAATTGTATACATCGATGATGTTTTCATGTACCTACTTTCATACCTCGCTGTCTCATTGGAGCGTTACGTTTATTTGGCCTACCCATATCATAAAATACATCTACTTTCCACTAAAAATGTATTATAGGCTCAAATTTCATTCAATGAAGTCGGTTTCTTTTTAGTTTTCAAAACGTAATTATATTGGACAATCTTAGTGGAATTTTCATAAATAATTTGTGATCTCTTAGCACAAGTGCAGACAATTGAATTATTAGCGTATTATATTCCTATGTGTTAAGAAAAATTTAGACTCATTCCGCGATAATGTTCAGAATAGACATTACGTCTGCGACTTTGTGCCAAAATCACTTGACATTGACAAAATATACATCAAGATTGATGCCATTATAGGAAGATGAAGAAGAAGATATATTCCTAATCTAATTCAGACTTAGACGCAATCAAAATAAGATCGTTTATTCGAAATTTTAGTAAGTAACATAATCAGAGTCAATGCCAAATTTGTAATTCGTGCAGCCGTTGTAATCAACAAACATCATCAATTAATAAATAGTGAGTACGATAAAAAAATCGTCTTTCTAAAATAACAATCGTAAAAATCCCGCCTTAGTGGGTTTTGCTGTAAAAGGAAGCTACCTTCCAAATTTCAGCTTTCTAGCTTCAGCGATACGATGATGAATCAGTCAGTCAGGTTAAGCTCTTTTATAGGATTATTACAAGCTTATAATTATTCTATCTTGATTACATAGAAAACTATGCTTAGTTTGGAGCTAGATAGTGTGGGGTGAATTGTCGAGCAATATTTATTTATAGTGTGCCTCTCTCAAAGACTTCTGTATGTAGATACGAGATTTATGGTTATTCTTCTGGAATATTTACTATATTTATTTCTAGATCAATCGAATGACTGCTAGAATGATTAACTTAATGTAAGAAGCACTCTAGTTTAAGGTTATTGTAGATACGGTATGTTTCGTTTACTAGTTTAAAAAACCACTTTGTAAGGATCCTATCATGTGATAAGCAATATGCAATAGGTATAGATAAGCAATCAGGTATTCTAGGTTTTATAAGGTATTGCTTAGTACATAGAACGCAAGTGGTCGATTTATTTGTAGGTAATATTTGCAATGTTTTTTAGTGAAAGCGTCTCAAATCTTTTCTTATTTATTGAAACCAAACGCAATCGAATCTTCTCTTCTCGAAATATCAAAATATTTTGTTGAAATTTTGGCTTGTGACCTAAATAATGAAGTCTGACTGAAATTCTGAATCGGATAAGTTATTTTTTATTTTGTCGAAAGGTCGACCATCTTTCTGAAATCTGATTATTTCATATCCTATTAGATAGGTACATCTAAAGCCTGTAAGTATACTATCATTATATTAATACATACATGTTAGTACATGATTATGTATAACATACTTACATAATAGTATCATAATAGTCATTGTCTATAATAGAATCATTCAAAAAGATGTCTCCATCGCTCGTTAAAATTAACGAAAGTAATATCTCCCAAAATGGTTTGACTGTGTAAATGTTAGCACATAGAAAATTATACATAATTTGTGTCGATGTAGAGAAATTCGCGAGACGGTAATTGTAAAAGTGTTCACCACTCTGCTACAGAAGCGAATTCTGAGATTTCGGTATGTGAATAGAAAGTTGTATGTTTGTATGTATCATTCGTTTTATTTATATCATTGTTGTAGCATAAACCGGTGATGGTTAGAAAACGCTACCTCTTTGAATGCCTGACGTTGTTTATGTCCAATAAGAAAGATGGTGTTAAAAAAATTAATAAACATGAAGAAATTCTAACTCTTTTACTGAGTTTTTATTTACCAAGCAGAAAAATGCTTCCTGCAGATACGCCAATACCATAGTTTATAAGAGTTTGTCTCTTTTACTCTTATACGAGAGTGGTTTGATAAGTCAGTGAGTGTTCTTATTGGTAATGGTCCGATTGTTTTTAACCTTTGTTTGGAGCTTAAACCCATCTGTTAGTATCTGTGGGAAGTTTTATTATGTACCATTGAAAAAAAAAGAGGCGCTTGGTTTTTGTAAAAATTGAAAAATAGTAGATTGTTGCACCGAGCGCAAAGTGAGCTATTAATGCACGAGTGTAATGTTGGTGCCCGAGCGCACGCGAGGGCACTGAATTAACACGAGTGCATTAATTACTCTCTATAACAAGGTGCGTAATTTACTTTTCTTTCAACTACCAATCTACTCAAACTAAAAATACAAACTTTCTTTCCTACTCAAACTAAAAATATAAAGAATCAAAGTTTTACAATGGTACGAAATGCGCGATTTTTTTTGTTTTTCACCAATTCGGTTTTATTTAGCCGATTTTTATTAATAGCTAGTATCTTTTTGATCTAATGCAAACATTTTATATTAAACTTAATGGGAGATATTAAACCTCTGTGTTAAAAAAAATAAAAAACAGTGCATTAATGAGATTTCATATAACATTTCTGCACTGTTTTGGTTCTAAGCAAAAAATTCGTCCTTTGTGATCGGTTTTGTAGTGATTCATGATCACATTACTACGTAGTTGAAAGAAAAGTAAATTTCGTGTTCAGATAAAACATTATTTTATGAGAAAATAACCATTAAGGAATCCGAGAAGCTACGAAAGTATAACAGAGACTGCTCCCTCGCATGGTAAAGTAAAAAGTGGTTTACTGAGTTTAGTTGTGGTCGAACGAGCACAAAGGAGGCTGAGCGCTCAGTGCGCCCTTTTGAGGTCACTACTGACGAAATGGTCAATAAAATCCGTGATATCGTATTAGAAGACCCCGAATGAAGATTCGCGAGATAGCTTGCACTGTGAGCAGTACTAATGTACTTGCGGTAAACACTTAATCTTAAGCTAGATATTTTCGATATCTAATGAATATCAATAAAACGCAGGGCGTTATATGTAAACTATCTTTACTAAGAGTCTAAAAAGTACATATTTTTTGGGTTTCTGCCATAACCCTTTATGAATATTAGGGTTGTTTAAACCCTCTCTTTGGCCCTTATTAAACCTTGATGGCATAAAAAGGACCACACCAAAATTATAAATTTTAGCGTTATATCATTACATAATTAAGGTATTCTTATTTCCTCGGACTGTAATTATGATTCTTTATTAAATTCCGCTTTCGATAAACCTTTATTAAGGAGAAAAACAATTATGGGCCTTGTAAAACTAAGAAAGAAAAACTTATATTAAAAAGTATTTATTAGACTTAATACCCATAAAAGTAACATAATTATAAACAAGTTATTCATAACACTAAATAAATCTTTGTAAGCAAAAAAGATCAGCAATTTTTTGTTTTTATAAAATTCGTGGCCCTTATTCTACTTTTATTACACTAATATAATCTTATGTTGCTTATGAGATCCTTTTTCAATGATCTTTGACACACTGGGCATTGCCGCATGTCTTCAAAGCTCTCAGTGTTACATGCGTAACAGTACCTTTTATCATCAGAATCTATGTTACTGTTCTTCTTCTTTTTGCCTTTTATCATCTTGGTTGGGGTGTTTTTCTTTAGATTTTCTGTTTCTTATTCTTTTTGTTTTCGTTTCTTTTGCTCTGTTTCTGTTTCTTAATAACTTCTTTTCTTTTATCTCTGTCTGTAAACAAATATTTTTTTCACTATCTGGGCTTTATAATTGATTGCTCTGCGTCTTGGGTACTTTTGTTTTACCACGGGATAATTAGGTATTGGTATTGAACTGAAAAGGAGATTTAAGGATTTTTGCTTGTAATAAGGCTAAGCAAATGAAAAAAATTAAACAAAATTGTTCAAATTGTTAAAGCTGGTGGTATTCCATCTACAATATGGCAACAATATACAAAAGATCAGACACTAAAATCTTAAAATTAATCTATTTTTCACTAATACTACATGATCTGAGAGCCTAATAATGGCCGGCTCTATTTACACGCCTTGAAAGTGGCCCTTATTAGACCATGAGACAAGTTCGATAAAATTCAATGTAAAACTAATAAATATTAGTATAATTATTAAACTTACCTTGACACAATTCACTTATTTTAACCTTACAATAACAAATTCTGTAAACAACAGGCTATTTTACACACTATTTATCCGTTTTCAAGGAGATTTTTTCACTGTGGAGTGATGCATACCAACTGTGTGGACGGATTCGTGGCTACTGACAAGATGGTGGATCGTAGCGTGACAGAAATGCGGATAGTGGCCTTGCTATTGGTCCTTTATATGTGTGCGTGACTAGAGTCTAATAAAAATGTTGAAAGTGTGTTTTAGTAGTAGTGGCCCTTGTAAGCCACCGGCTCTTGTTACCCGCAGGTACCTTACTAGAAACGATTGATTGATTGATCATTGAGGATCCAGGTATCATCATTAACATCTGCAGACCGATTTCACCCATTGTTGAGTAACATCCTCTCATTACTCGTACCATCCATCACGATCCTGGAACAGATGCTCGAACAAAGCTATCTACTATCGATCACTTATCTCGACTATCTAAACCCAATTGTCCTGGATTCTGCTTTGCGGAGGTTTCCGAGGAGAATGTATTAAAATTATTTCAATCCATTACCACTAAATCTGTTGATGTCCATGTACAAAAAATCCTGTCCTCCGAGCTTGTTTCAGTAGGCACTCATTATTATTAACTTTTCTCTTGACATAGGCTCATACCCGTCCACATTGAAAAAAGCTTTTGTTATTCCCCTGCCTAAAACCTCGAACCCCTCCACTGCATCCCAATTTAGACCCATATCCATCTTACCCATTTTATCAAAAATCCAGGAGCAGGGTGTTCACAAGCAGCTTTCTCTCTTCCTTTACAAAAAAGTCCTTTTCAATCTGGCTTTCGTCCTGGCCATAGTACTGACAGTACCCTGATCAATGTATCTGATGATATTCGGTGGGCCATAACCAGCTTATTACTGTGTCAGTGCTTCTTGATTTTAGCAGTGCATTTAATTCGGTTGATTATGACATTATTCTCTCTATCCTTTCCCGTCTTAATGTTTCCCCCGAGACAATCTCTTGGTTCGATTCATATCTTTCTGGCCGTTAAGCCTTGAAGAGTTTTTCTATGACTGGTGTGATATCACTGGAGGCGTGCCTCAAGGTAGTGTTCTTTCTCCTCTTCTTTTCTCAGTTTTCATTAATGCTATCACTCAAGTAATTTATTTTAATTATCATATTTATGCTGATGACTTGCAAATTTATAATCTTTTTAAAGTTAGTGAGATCTCTGTTGTTATTAACCAAATAAACGCTTATCTGAATAGTATCCACTCATGGGCGAAGGCTTTTGGCCTTTTGGTTAATCCATCCAAGCCTCAGGCGTAAATTTTTGGAACTCTTATATGCTGAATTTGAATTATAAATTTTCTCTGCCTCCTCTTGTGTACGCTAACTATCCCATTTGTTTAACAGCTAACGCTTAGAACCTGGGTGTCATTTTTGATTCATAGTTGTCTTGGGTAAGCCACATCAATGAAATGAGTAAGAGTCCATTTTTCATTTCAGTCCCAAAGCGATTCCAGATTTTTTAACCTCATGAGACCAAAGTCATAGCTCAAACTTTGTTACTTCCACTTATAGATTATGCCGTCTGCTGTTTCATTGATGCCACGGAGGAGTACCTTAATAAATTGAAACTTGTGCATCCGATTTATATTTGGGCTGCGGAATTTCGATATCGTTTCAATGTTCAGAGCCCTGTTAAAATGGCTACCCATTCGTCGGCACCGTGATCTGCATGTCGTATCTCTTCTTTTTAATATTCTCAACAATCGTCTCTCTCCTTATCTTTATGAGCGTTTCGATTTCCTTGTTCCCCGAATCCTGCAGAACTGCAAAATCTCTTCCTTAAATACCGTACCACTCCTTCAGTCGCTATGGTGGTTCATTCACGGTCCACTCTGTGAAGTTGTGGAATTCTCTCCAGCATGTTATCCGCGCTGGTGCTTCGCTTGGCATATTCAAGCGAAAAGTCAAAGAGCACTCTCTCTCCTTTTAACTGTTTAGGTATATTAACTTATCTAACTAAATATATTATCTATTATTTTATGTAGGTTTCATATATTTAGGTAGGTGTATATATATTATATAATAATTGTATAATAATAACTGCTTCGCAGATAGTTACCACGTTCTTTGATACCTCTGTGGCGCAGTGGACTAAGGTCCGGCTGAGACGCGGAAGGCTGCGGGTTCGATTCCCGCCGCGGGACAAATGTTGATATGTTCTGCAAGTATGTGTCCCGGGTCTCGGTGTATCTAAGTATAATATGTATATATCTAAAAAAAAATTCAATTCAATTCATTTCAATTCAATTTCAATTTCAATTCATTTAGTCGTTATCACGTATCACGTTGTGAGAAAGATGCCGAAAAAAGGGTTAACTAGGAATGTTAGCAAAATGATTTAGGAAGTTGATTGTTTTATTAAAAATGAGTGAAATAGTAAATTTAAACATAATTCAATTTCTAAATGCTTATTAATTTTAATATCTTAAACTTGTTTATTGTGTGTGGGATATTTGCTTGTTAGAATTTCAGCCGCCCTGAATAGGCGGCTGATCCAGCAATTGAAAAATACATCATACTAATATTATAAAGAGGAAAGATTTGTATTTTTGTATGTAACGAATAAACTTAAAAACTACTGTAGCGATTTGAAAAATTATTTTACCGTTGGATAGCTCAAAAGTAGCCTATGTCACCCGGGAAAGGTCTACACCTTTCCCGGGTGACATAGGCTACTTTTTATCCCGGGGAAAATCTTCAACGCGGGCGAAGCTGAGCGCGTACAGCAAGTATGTTATAATTCTATGCGCGAATGTGCACTTGCGTATAAGATTGAAGATAGAAATGTCTGACAACTTTTGTCAAAAATTAGCCACTGTTTAAAATAGTGCCATCCCGTTTTGTAAAATTGTGACAAATAGTTAAATGGCGAATCTTAGATGAGATGCATTTATGCGCGAATGTACACTTGCGTATAAGATTGGATATAGCCACATACCCTACTTATGAAATACGAAATATCTCTTAACTTCTGACAAAAATTAACCGCTGATTAAAATCCCTTTTTGTAAAATAGTGAAAGGGCGAATCTTAGTAGTATTTAGGCATTGTTCAAGTTGAAAGGCGTTTATAAGTAGATAAGTTATAAGTAAGTAGGTACTACTATTTTTGTTTTCTTTCTTGTTAAAAATGGACCGCACGCAGAAGCAGTATTCTTGTTGGCTGTTGGCTTAGTTTACAACGGCCAGCATAAAACACTGCCAACGCGGACGGTCCTGCATCTTCTCTCTTCACTCTTCAGATAAAGCCACTCTTTTCCTGAGTCGGTTGTAAAGCCAGCGAACTTCGGCTCGCATTCGGGTTTCGGTTTCATTTGTTGCTGGCATTATCTAAAAAGCAAATGATTTTATATTAGTCGTAGTCTATATAATAGCTTCTGCCTGCAGCATCCAAATCCATGTAGTCGTTTAGTCGTGATTGAGCAACCACACAGGCTATGTAATGCGGGTGAAACCGCGAAGCAGCCTACTAGTCTCATGTAAAATTGGTGCTAACTAAGATGTTTGTACAAATCCATATCCATACTAATTATTATATTATTATCTATTATATTATATATATTAAATTCAAATTGTATCTGTCTGACTTTTCACGGCTAAACGGTTGAACGAACCTAAACAAAATTTGGTACAGATATTGATTGTATCTTGGGGACGGACATAGGCTATTTTTTATCTAGGTATCACGAGTGCGAAGATGCAGGCAGTAGCTAGTGTTATATTATGATTGACGATCAGTTCTTAGGTACCTAATAATCTAGGTTCATTCTGAAACCCTGGCTTCTGTACCTTTTATTCGGTGTTCCGTGCACGTAACTCACGGAACGGAACGGAAGCGTAATGTCTAGCACGTACCTACTAGCGAATGAATCCACGTCGTTTAAACCGCACCATTCTGAAATCTATTCTGAAGTAAGTAGGTATGTGTAAGACGTAAGTAAGTAAGTAAGACGACCTCTGTGGCGCAATGGGCTAAGGTCCGGCTGAGACGCAGAAGGTTGTGGGTTCGATTCCCGCCACGGGACAAATATTTGTATGATCTGCAAGTATTTGTCTCGGGTCTGGGTGTTTCTATGTATAATATGTATGCATTTACAAAAACAAAATTATATAATTAGTATATCAGTCATGTGGTAACCCATAACACAAGCTCTGCCTACATTGGGGCCAGATGCTGCTGTGTGAAATGTACGGGATTATTATTTTTATTTATATATATTTTCCAACGTGTTTTTTTTCCGCTAGTGCGTGCCTACGTCAGATTCCATGTTTCAAAGAATAGTGCGAAACAATTCGTCTCTGAATCTAAGCTTTAGTGTTGCTGTAGCTAGGACTTAGTGCTTATGTAGATACTATTGTGATACATGATAGGCTGCAACATCGAAGGGATCCGACATCACGTTAGACGTACAGTACAGTACAGTGACTCATAATGCAGGTAATATAGAAAAATAAAAAGATTTTTAAAATCACAACTTGTTTGAATCGTCTTCTTTTATACCTACTGGGTGAAGCAAGGTGCCGGTTCCTGCTATATCCAGTTTAAGAAGAATCCGGCAATCAACTCGTCTGTTTATTTACGCTTTTTGTATTAGTCGAATTGAAGCAGATTCGTTTCACACACTTTGACATCGAAATAATCTTTAGTTTATCCAGACAGTACTAATTAATATACTATAGGTACTACTAATAAATTCAAAAGTATCTTTGTCTGTCTGTTTGTTTGTTACCTCATCACGGTTATCTTGTTGAAGTTTGATACGGAGATAAATTGTAGGTATCTAGGGGACGGAAGTAGGCTTTTCATGTTGGTTACTTTTTGTAGTAGTAGGTAGTAAATTATACGCATACTCACTTATCGTGCAAGCACTACATAATACTTAGCATAAAAAGGACCTATGTAATCTAGTAGCTGCATCATTCTGTAAGGGTTTCTTTTAACAGGAGGTGAAATTAATTAATAGTTAATTTCAAAGTGTAATTGAAATTTTAAAATAAACTTGTAATATGTGCTAAATTTTGCACATATACAGTTCTTATACAGAGGGCAAGTTGATAAAAACCAGCGACTTTTGAATAAAAAAAACAAATATATTTTATTACAATTGTATTATTTTTCAACGTAATCTCCCTTCCAATGAATACACTTAGCCCAACGATATTACAATTTCTTTCTAAGGAATAAGTTTTCTCGAACTCTGAAAAATAGGCGTCAGTTTCAGACACGATTTCCTCATTGGATGAAAATCGTTTTCCACCATTTTTCTTCCGGTCTTCATATTATTATCGTGGATTTTGAAGGAATTGAAAACAGATGGGGGGAAAGATGTCTGCCGAAATATTTTTCCGTCTTTTGATCACAAGGAACGAAAAAACGAAACTCGGTGTGTACATACCTATTTTTTTTTAATGTAATAATAACTAAAGTGAATTATAAATGTGAAAAATGAATTATGTACCTATATCTGAAATAAATGCATTAAAACTTCATCATCATTATCATAGGTCTTCTTTCATCTGTTGAAGATGATTTAGGTGGCGTCTGTAAAGTTACAGAGCAGTTAATTGTAATTGAAAACTTTCTTTCATGGATCCACTCCAGCAAGCTGAGTTGGGTGAAATTTGCTCTCCACTGACGTCACTCTGCCTTTGATATTGTTTGATAGCGCATGCCTTCCCAGGTACCCATACTAACCTCTCGACCTTGCCAACAAGACCCGCAGAAAAGACGAATCAGTACATTCGGTGTCGGTTTGGTTGCAGGTGCATAACGGCTGGCACCGAGCCGGGCTTGTTTCAAGTTTTCCTTCTCTATTAATACTTAGTAATATTAATAGTAATACAGATTGTCAAAACTAAGTTTCTAACTAAAACCTAGTCGCAGACGCAGAACAAAAGGAATTTCGTATAGTGCTAGTCATTGCATTTTTCTGTCTGGCATACTCACAGTCATATATTGCCGTCTTTTACACACACTCAACACATTGGCTTTGGCAATAGGCTTAAAAGCCTGGTAGGAAATTATCTGGTCCGTGACTGAACTTTAGTTATATTTTTCTTAGTTGCCAACTAAGCGCATCGACATCACTATTAAAGTATTTACAAAATTAGTCTTTTATATTAACTAGATTTGTTAAAGAAACGTTATCTGTAGTTTCTTGAATGTTTAAAAGACAATCCTCAATATATAACTCTTCCTTCTGACTTTCTAACGCCATATCGACTTTCAACAAAATTGTGTAAAACACAGCATGCTTTTATAATGTCGGTCGCTAAGTTATATTGAACATTTAAAGGCCGATGAAATATATTTTTTTTTATTAAATAAAAATTTCTTGGCAACATGCCAAGAAATTATTATTTTATATAAAAAAAAATAACAAGACTAAAAATTTACGAAGACTTCCCACAGATAATGACACATACCCAATATAAGCAAATCGGACCCATACCAGTAAGAAAAGTCATGACTTATCAAACTAGTAAGTACCTTTGTATGATATTTTTTAAGTTAAATTTAATTATTATCCCTTACATTTGTAAAACTTAGCTAAATGAATAATAATATTACTAGTTTTTATTTTTTTAAGTTAATACATAATATAGAAGTGAACACTGAAAAATGCAAAAGTTATACATTTGCATTTTTCTGTGACGCAGTTTCCAGTACCCAAAGGACAAGAGGAGGTTAACTAAAACAACAAAAAACTAGGTTAACTAAAAACATCGAAATTGTGAGTGAAAAAAAGGATATATAATAGGTAAATACATTTTAAACTAAGCTAGTATTTCACTGGAGAATGGTGTGTGTATGTAAGGGTGTGTGAGAATGTGCATGTGGGTTTCATATTCCCCCCAGTCTCGAGTCTGGTTATCAGAGCGGAAACCCACATGATTGTGTGTGTATCTGGGTGTAGGTGTGGGTGTGGGTGTGGGTGTGGGTGTGGGTGTGGGTGTGGGTGTGGGTGTGTGTATGTGTATGTGCATTATAACTTTTAAGTTTTTGATCTCCTTGAGTACCTAGTTTATTTAATCTGTTATATACATACTATTGGGCTTAAAAAAAAACAAAATTACGGAAGACAAGGACAAGGATGCGCGCATGCTATCATTGTGGAATAAGGTCCGGCTGAGACGCAGAAGATTGCGGGTTTGATTCATGACGCGAGGCAAATGTTTGAATCATCTGCAAATATGTGTCTCGGGTCTGGGTGTTTCTATGTATAATAATGAATGTATCTACAAAAAAAAAGTATTATATATCTTAAAAAGTATACAAGTAGTATACTTATCAGTCATGTGTTACTCATAACACAAGCTCTGCTTACTTTGGGGCCTGATGATGCTGTGTGAAATGTCCGGTATTATTATTATTTTTATGTTCTACTTTTCGTACTTAGTTTTACGATTAGACCGTAGGTTAACCGAGATGCACGGGCCTGAACTAAGTGCACATCAGGGCCTAATAAGGTTGGAAGTTCCTTCATCCAGCAGGTCAGTCTGCAGAAATTTCCTAACTATTCTGCAGGTGTTTAATATAACAGCCTTCTGGAGAATAGCATATGTATGTTTTGGGACTACACCTGTAGAAGACAAGACTATCGAGACTATAGAGACATTCTGGAGACGCCACATGCGGTTGATTTTATTCTTTAAATCAACATATTTAGATAGTTTTTCGGCAATGGTATTTTGCAAGTTGTGGGTGTTGGTATAGCAATGTCAATTAGGAGAGCTGTGTTGTTACCTTTATCCAAGAGAGTTAAGTCGGGTCTATTGTAATGTGTTGTCTTGTCGGTCAGGATAGCTCTGTCATTTCGACTGTTCGACTGTCATTAGAGTTTATGAGGGGTGTTCTCTACTACCTTTTTACAGATATGTCAATTAAGTTATACATAGCAGCTAGTCTTTGGTGAATGATGTTTGCCTTCTGGTCGTGTCGAAATTTGTAGTCTGCTTGTGCTAGTGCTTTATATGCTTCTGTAATGTGCTGGATGGTTTCAGAGGAACTATTACATCGTCGACACGAGTCTGTTGGTAATTTATGTATCTTCATAATATATTTCTGGTAGTTCCGGGTTTCAATCACTTGGTCCTGGATAGCTATCATGAACCCTTCAGTCTCAGGAAAGAGTTTACCTTGGTTGAGCAATTTGTTCGACGCCTTTATGTCGACGGTAGGTTGGCTTCCGTAGAGAGACTTACGGAACCATTCCGCCATTAATGTTTGTATGTCAGTCGGTACTTCATTATCTTGTTTTTAAGTTTAGTGGAGTGTACTTAAAATCTCATTATGCTGCTCTGTCTTTTGGAGTATAGATGTTTTGTATTTAGAATAAAAGTATGACCTGAGTGTGGATATTTGCCCGTTGTGTAGATTTCATACATCAATAATACCCCTGCCTCCTTCTATTCGAGGTAGCACCTGCCTCTGTACGCAAGCTGTAGGATGATGTTTCCTTTGTTTCGTCATTATTACATTTATGAGCTGCTGTAGAGCTTTAAGTTCTATTTTAGTCTAATCTATAACACCAAATGAGTGTGTTAGTATCGGGATTGCAAAAGTATTTATAGCTTTAATAATATTTTTTGAGTATAGTTGTGTTTAAAGAATGGAGTTTAATCTGTGTATAAAATTCTGTGTTAGATCTGTTTTGATTGGTTGTATCCTAAATATTTTTACACCAAGAGACTATTTGTGCTGGCTCTGATGGAGATAATTTTACATTTGTCGATACCGATATTCATAGAAATATCTAGTGAAAATTTTCAGTAATTTGTATGAGGAGTTCTAAATGTTCCTGTGTGTTAGCGTCTCTTAATATCAACCACATAGAGAAGATGATTTAACCTGCATTCTACATCGTTTGTCAATCTGTCATGTATATTATCCAGTAAATAGCCGAAGTGTGTTGAATTTAGACTATCTGAGTGCGGATTCAGAGCAAGGCACAACCAGAGCGTGCCCTTGGAATATTCTTCTCTGGATCCTGATAGGTGCTGATTCTACGGTTTTACTGGTAGTTTGTGCTTGCACTCTAGTTGTCCACCTAACCATAGATGACTCTCCTAAAAACTTGTCAATTTGTGGATGAACTTTATAAATATTTAGGATTTTTATAAGCCAAGAGCGTGGGATAGAATCATATGCTGTTTTATTATCGATGTAAATAGATTCAGATCTTCTTTGTTGTTTCAGTAACTATGCATATGATCAGATCCTGGTGCTTTCCAATTGTGAACTTCTTTTATGTTTTTTTAAACACACCAATGGGTATGTCTAGATATTCCATGGGCTCAACGGACGAGCAGCTCGTTTGCTCCTCCTTTATTACTTCCAGCTGACGAATATGAAATGAATCTTCTTATCAGCGGTCTAAAAGACAATTGTGCGGCTGGACTTGACGGAATATCTGGCAAAGTTATTAAGCGATACTCACATTTCCTTACAACTCCCATTACACACATCTGTAATCTATCTTTGGTGTCTGGTATCTTCCCTCAAACATTCAAAGCAGCCTTAATTAAACCTATCCATAAGGGAGGTGACGGAGACTGTGTCAATTATTTTAGGCCGATTTCGATCCTTTCTGCCATGTCCAAAATACTGGAGCGTGTTATGAACAACCGCTTGGTCAAGTTCTTGGAGTCAACCAACCTTCTCTCATCATCGCAATTCGAATTTCGTACAGGAAGGTCCACAAATGATGCGGTCCATCTACTAGTCAACGCTATCGTAACTAGCCTAGATGAGAAAAGTAAGTGCTTATCTGTCTTCCTTGACTTAACTAAAGCTTTTGATACG
Source organism: Lampropteryx suffumata (assembly GCA_948098915.1). Taxonomy (NCBI): domain Eukaryota; kingdom Metazoa; phylum Arthropoda; class Insecta; order Lepidoptera; family Geometridae; genus Lampropteryx; species Lampropteryx suffumata. The sequence continues at coordinate 9,789,266 of OX402563.1, forward strand.
GTCTCGGTCCCTTTACTAATAAAAAAGCTCGAAAAAATTTGTGTCCGTGGTATCACACTAAAACTCTTCCAAAGCTACTTAAGTGATAGACTGCAAAGGGTCAAAATCGATCAATGGCTTAGTGATGAACACTCTGTAAATTACGGAGTCCCCCAAGGTAGTATCCTTGGCCCAACGCTCTTTCTCGTTTATATTAACGGTCTCTGTAACATAAGAATACGCAACGGGACCATTCTTGCATTTGCTGACGATACGGTTGTATTTTTCAAAGGGGACACATGGGATACAGACTATAGTAGTGCCCAATTGGGACTGAATAGAGTCTGTTCTTGGTTGCAGGATAATATCCTTACTTGAAATGTAGCAAAAACGAAATATATACCGTTTGCCTTTTCAACTAACCTACTCCCTCCCACTTCTCAACATTGCGGCTCACATGTGTCCATTGCAACTAGTGGACTGTTCTTGTCCTAGCCTGGAGAGAGTACAGTCTATTAAATACCTTGGGGTTACCATTGACCAACATCTCTCTTTCAAATCTCATATTGGCACTCTTGTATCACGGCTTCGCAAACTCCTTTTCATATTTAAAACACTGAGAAACGTAGCGAATCGCAGTATCATTTAATCGGTCTACTTTGCAAGACTAATGTAAAAAAACAGTCACGGAGTGGCTTAAAACTCTCTCATACTACGAAACGGAAAACCTTTTAATCCCTGTAATCTAATACTAATTTAATATGTATGTATTCGCTGTCCTGATCCTGTAATAGCAACTAAATTATATATACACACCCACAACTCTTAAACCATCTCACATCTCCCAATCGCAACACACAGCTCACCATCACAACACACAACTCACTAAAACATCACACTTTCACACTACACACAACTTACTTACCTACCTACTTATTTATTTACGAAATCTACTTTAAGTCTTTTTTAACTTATAATAGAACTCTTGCTACACGAACCATTGCTACCGAGACGGTAGGCTCTTTTAGTAAATCTACGGAGGGTAGGCACTGGTGTCCTGTGGTACAGGTACTACACCTATTTCAGGCTCCGGTCTCTTCCAAAACAGGTTAGCTACATAACCACCTAACATTGTGTACTATTTGGTACCATTTCTACCATTTCAAATTGGTTACGTTTGTGTTTTTTTTATTTTCTATTGTTACGTATATACGTACCTATCTACTTAAGTTCCTAAGAATGTTTGTTAGCTTTAACCTGTTTGTTTAAAGAGATGAATAAATGATTATTATTATTATTATAGTTATAAGATGGATTTATTCATTCTGGATTTTCCCAGATATCCGCCTGAAATCGTCTGAGTTCTGTAGGATCTAGCGTGTTTATGTTGGGATCACTTTGACTACTACTACTGTTCGTAATATTATGTGTTGCTTTAGTCAAAGGCTGGTAGAATTTTTATTCTTTATTGAAGAACTGACTTTTTTTTTAGTTTTGCGAGATGTGCATGCTTTGTAACGTCTGAGGCAACTACTACAACTATGAGTTTCTGTTTTAAGGTATCTAAATAGTTGTTGGAAGAAGGTTCTTCATGTGTAGTGTGTGTTGTATATTTTTCTAAAATCGTATTTATTTGTTCAGTTAGTGTCCTGCTCCTATTTCCTTGAATGTATTGTGTCATCCTATGTTTTTTCTTAGGTCTTCTACTTTAAATTCAAGACGTTTCTGCCAGTTAGATTTTTAATTCCGGCGTTCTAAATTTCCTGATTCCTGTGGTGGTATTTTAAACTTTGTTTCGTTTGAAATAATAAATAGTTTGCAGGGTGTCAAAGGATGTGTCAATATTCACATGTTCGGGTAGGATTATTTCATTTTCGTAGCCATCTTTGCAATTTTTTTAGTAGCCCTTTGTTTGGGAATAAACGGCCTTTCAGTTGAATATTTCGTCTATTTCGCTGTTTCTTCATTGATCGCTGACTGTCTCGTTTTTAGTGTTGTTTTTTAAATTATATTGAAATTATGATGTTTGTAATGGCGTGAGTGTTATTCATAGCGTTATCATTGACTGCATCATACCAAATTGTTGCGTAAGATCTTCCTGGGTTTCATTAAGCATTATATTCGTGTGTGCATTGGTAAATTATGTGTATCTGATTCACTAGTCACCTCTGGGCGAATAAGTTGCGAGTGTATCCTCATCAATAAATTTGTTTGCTATGATAATCCTTCTTTTATCTGCAATCCTTTGTCGATGAGATGGGATCTGTCACATGAGATGAGAGAAAACATTGATACAGTGCTAATGTAAAAATTTCCTATACTCTTTTTTGTTTGTTTTTAACTTATTCTATAGTATGCCCTAATTTTGTTGTGTTCTAAAGTACAATGGATTCGCGGTGTGTTTCGTGTTTGCGAAGGAATTGTTTTGTTGGGTGCTGCTGGTTGAATAGGTATGTCTCTACATCAGCTCGTCACACATGTTTCAGTCAGTAGGTTGTTTCAAACTATTGCCCTTCGTTGGTCACCTATCCTCTATCTGCTGACTTGCATGTCTGGGAACTTATTACTAAATTAACTGTGTGGTTCTGTCAGGTATAGTCTTGTATTAGACTCCAAGATGGTGAGTATGAGGTATTACGCAGGATAAAGGTATTCATTTCCTCAGGACATTTTTAGCGCGTGCGTGGTTTAGCCTTGGTGGGTACAGCGCTGTCGACAACTGTCGTCTGTAAAAAATCCTCGGCCAGTGAAGATGAAGAATGGTTGTTACGTGAAGGAGTGGAAAGAGAAGTTGGTTGTGAAATTAATTCAAGGTAAGAAAGGGGAGATGAAGGAATTAAAGAGATGATAGAGTTTGTTGATGAAATAGATGATTGGGCTTCTTTTCAGCCCAATTTGCGCGACCCGGGCGCCGTTCCTCAATAGAGGCCAGTCGCGTTGGTTCCATGTCAATTGCACTCGTGCAGCTAACACCTTCTGTGCCGGTTCGAGATGTGTTCCGGCTTCTAGATGGTGACCTTCTGTTAAGCTCTCATTGTTCTAGTTACCTGGCAGCGGCCGCCTATTACCCTCGCCACCGATGGCTTGCATGTTGTGACGTCCAACATCGGCTCTAGACGTGCCCCGGTGATCACCCCCAGGAAGTGATCATACTATGTTTATTCTTACTTTTCTCCATAATGATAGGTTTGCCATTGCCGTGTTAGTTATCTGCGTAGTTTCTTTATTGTAGATGTCTGCCCCACAAGTGGCTTAGAGATGTTCAGCGCTGTCGAAGGGTTGGGCACAAACAATTTACGAACTGTTAATACTTACAACGCATAAAGTTCCTGAGTAGGGTAGACTCTAGGTTTATGATACATAACCATGAAATAGCACGTTGGGCTCTTTCTAGCCCAAGCATTATAGTCTTAGTTGCATCTCCCCAAGTAACTATACAATAGGTCAGTATGGATTAAGTTAGCATGAAGTAATCTGATTTTAATTTAGGTGAGTTAGCATTGGATCTTTGTTTTTTTTTTTTAATGTACAAAAGCATTCTAATTTTGGATGTTGCTGAGTTTTGTATATTCTAGCTTAAAGTGCTATCCACTTAAACCCCCAAATAATTTACCCAGTTTACTCGCTTTATACCACCTCTCTCGCACGTTGACTGGGGATATGAGAAACATGAGTGTGCTTTAAATATGTAAGTCTCTGAAGGTTGCAAGGTAGAGGTGGCAGACATAGTTATAAAACTTGTTGTAATTGTCAAGAGATTTTGATTAAGCCAAATTGTAAGAATATTTAGGGCATGCTCAGTATAGTGTTTTGCTTCATCCCAGCCGTAGTGCTTTGCTTCATGCCGTATCGTCGACGTTGGCAAGAATTTTACAGTTTTTTATGTTTAAGTTGCAGAGGTCGTTCACGTAAATTAGAAATAGTGGGCCCTAGAACACTCCCTTGAGGGAAAATGACACCTAGACATCAGTGATTAGCTTATGTTATACAGTCTCTTTGTTAAGCTAAGTTTACCTATTAAATGTGTGGAGTGGAAAACCCTTGTTGTCTTCCTGGGGAGTCCACTATCGCCGAGAAATGGTAATGACCTACGAGTATATTCACGACTTTTACTTTTTCTGTTTATACTGTTTGTGTGGTAATTAAATAAAGGAGTGGCTATTAGACTTTCACACAATCAACAATTATATATAACTAGATGGCGCCACAGGACAAATTAACGCGCTAACTATGCGTTTTGTAATTAGCTATATACATTTTGAGATTGTATAGTTGGTTCAGAGATTTATAATATTAGTAGGATGACCTTAAAAACTGTTGCTATCTTTATTCTTTGTCATTATAAAGACAAGGACAGGCTATACTGGATCGTCTCACAAACTAATTATGTGATTAGCAGATTAAATTTGATTGACTGACCTAGATAAATGACCTGAGGTCTGACCTATTGTCAAGAGTGACCTAGGTATACCTACGCGTAGTTACTATGTACGTACTCAATTTCACAAGCTAAGTAGGTACCTACAGGGAATCCAGAACTAGTTATTTATTATTGAATCGGAAACCACTTGCCCTCACATCTTCCATTTACTCCAATACTTGTTTATGGTAACCATAACCTTAACATTATGGAATCGATTCTGATTCAATCAATGGCGCTGATTCTGTAGTTTTGCCAGACCTTATTTTGCTTGCACAAAAGTCCAAATTAGAGTAACATTTTTAAAATTACAGTTGTATAATTCAATTGAATTTTAAAAAATTTTAAAAGAAAATTCAATCAATTGAGATTACACCTCTTAACATGGAGATCAAAAATACTTTAACGCCAATCACATGTCATTATAAAATTTTAGAAAAGTTATATCAAAATGTTATTCTCATACCATACTTAGCTCTTTACCTAATTGGGCAAGGGGTTGTTAAGATATAGGGTTCCAAAAGGGGGAAATAAATATTATTCAAATGAGTCAAGTGCCTATGAAACTTTATTTGTAGTTTACATTCCAAACCTATTTTTATCATAGAATGAATAATTTTTACAACGAAAAAACTAATTTATGTAACTTGAACTCCCATTTGCTAACAGTTTGGTTGACATAGGTCTGACCTTAAATCGAAACTGATTAAACTGAAACATTACAGTTTAAAATGTTTCTTTGGTATTTTTATAATTAAAATATTGTACACAAATACGGAGGTAGGTATGTAATTATGGTGAAAGCTAGCTAATCTGATGGTGGAGCCAGGAGCGGAACTCCTCAACAAATAGACCGATTGAGCTGAAACTTAGCAAACTTCGAAACCGATACCTGTCAAGAATTACTGTTATATTCAGATATGACAGCGAGCTGATTATAATGAAGGAGTCAGGAGCTTGAAATTTTTTAATTAAGAATATTTGTCCTATCTTGGGCGTCGCCCGGTTGGTCGTCCCATAAATATCGTTGGAACGATAGAGTCAAAGCTGACCTGCGTGAGCTTGCAGCTGATAACTGGCAGGAGATTGCAAAGGGCCGGAGAGTGTGGAGAGTTTTCGTTTCGGAGGCTAAGACTCATTTTGGATCCCTGTACCAATGGAGTAAGTAGGAAGTAAGTATTTGCCCTATCTGGCTGAATGATTCGTTTATAGACAAAGAACAGCCTGAACCGGTTAATCCATCTATTGCTCTTTAAGAGTGAACAAGTCGATTATCTTTCCATACAAACGTTGAAGGGTGATCACACCACCGTCTGATGATGAACAACCAAACTAAAAGTGATATAAATTTGTCTTGTCATAATCTATGCTTGCATCAATACAGAATTGTAAAAATAATATGAGTTTGAAAGATACAAGACTCAAAAAAAAACGTTTTTCATCACTGATTTTAGCGCAATTTTAGGTGTGAATAAATAACAAACGGAGTACGCAAGCTAAAACATTATTCCGATACAAGCATAGGTTATTTATTCAAAAGCTCAAATAACTTTTTTTTTAACAAATACATTCAGTAGTTTTTTCATGAGAACCCTTGAGCCAATTTCATTATTTAAACGCAATCGTTTAATTTAGAAATCATAGATTAATCTGATCATATGACTCGAAATTATAATCACGCTATCTCTTTACTGCTCGTCTCTATCCTTGGTGCACGTCTATCTTTTTCTCACACTAAGCTAGGTGAAATGGCATGCATTTTAGCTGCGCCCACTAACGAGTTTGTGCGGCTGACTCGTGTATCCTTAAGTATTTCTCCCAGAACTAATACATGTCCTATGTACTCGTAACTATTCGTAAACTACTGGTACAATCCAACATGCTCTATAATGTCAAAATCATTTCTTTGGGATTATCAGAAACAAAAGTGTTAACTAATGTTTATATAATTATATTTCCTTTTTTCTCTAAAAACAAAACTGAAAAATTATCTTCTTTAAACTTAAATAATCGATAAAATTTTGATAATAAAATAAAAAAGCCATTTATTCTACTACATTAATTTACAGTTCAATATTTTTTCTTACAAAAATAATTTACATCCAATTAAATAATTTCATGCTAATAATGTGTATCGTGCTTAAATATAAATTGTTTTATGTTGCAGTAGTCGCCTCTCTGGCGTAGGCCTCCCCCATATCTTTCCATAGACTTCTATATCTCGTTTCTCTCATCCAGACTGCTCACTTTTTTACCTGAATATATCCTCCTATCGTTTTTTCGGGCGTCCTTTATTTCTTTTCCTATCTCGTGGTATCTATTCCGTAACCTTTTACGTCCATCTTGCGTTTTCCATCCTACATATATGTCCAGCCCAGTTCCACTTCAATGATCTGATTCTACTGACTATATTGGTTACTTTTGTCTTTTTTCTGATTGTTTTATTGTTAATTCTGTCTGATAGTTTAATGCCTAACATGCTCCTTGCCATTTTTTTTTTGACAGATAGCTAGTTTATTCTCTTCTTGGCTTTGTAAGGGACCACGTTTGGCATCCATATGTCAAGCACGGTAGAAGCATAAAGTCGTATACTTTTTTTAATTTTTTTTATATTGTTCTGTTTATTCTTCATTATTTCCTTCAGACCACCATACTTTTGCCATGATATTGCAATCCGTCTCTGCAGTTCTTTCCCTGTACAGTCATTGAATGAAACCGCTTGGCCGAGGTATATACTCCTTGACGTACTCAACTTTTCCGCCTTCTACCAGTATGTCCTGTATTTTTCCGTTGCTTAGTATTGTGGTTTTAGATGCATTAAGTAATAAGCCAACTTTCATGCTTTCGCATACGAGGTGATATAGCATCCTTTCCAGGGATGTTGCGTTTTCGGCATAAACCTCTATATCATCCTCAAAACGTAAGTGGCTCAAGTATTCATCCACCTTTAAACCTTTACTTTGCCAGTTCAGCTTTCTAAACAGAGTTTCTAAGACGGCTGAGAAGATTTTTAGTGACAAGGAATCCCCTTGGCATACTCTTTTCTTTAAGTACAGGATATTCTTCTCCCTCTCTCTCCAATCTTATTTTAGCGCAGTTTCTAGAATAAATGTCTCATGGATGGGATAAAATCTTGATCCGGTTTAATATACATACAAAATTACTAATTAGTGTTTATTTCTCTTGATATCAACACAATGTGATTGCGAATGTGAATGATTCAAATACTATTTAATTTTAAATATGAACAGTATACCCTACTTGAGATGAGTGTATGAAGAATGTATCAAGTACTCATATATATTATTATCTCCTTGGTATAGACGGCTTGTCATTGTCGACGGGACTGTTGAAAACTACTAAGGGTGTTTGGATAATGTATGAGAAATACATGGACAGGTGTATAACTCCTGGAAGAAATATTTTAGGAGCAATATATGAACTAACCGGCCCGAACCGTTGATAGTAGAGACATGATATTTGGTGTACTTGATATCTGTCTTTGTGTGTAGTAAAAAGTAGTACTAAGAAGGGAATTTTGCTAAGTTCAATCTTCAAAGGGGTGAAAACGTTTGCATTAAATATCGCATTCCTAGAACTTACAAATTCGAAACTTGGCATATTTATGTTACAGTGCTAAATGCATTGTAAAATGCATTGCATTGTTAAAAATATTATCAAAAGCTTCTCAATAACGGGTTGTTACTCGTATAGGATGTTAACATTTCTATGGGAACTTTTAAATACGTGGTACATTTTGAAAATTACAATAAATATTCTTTGATATAAAAAAGTCTAGTCTGCAAAGTATAAAAGGCAGATCTGATAAGTTGATGTTGAAGTTGTAATTGAAGTGGAAGTTGAACTTGATGTTGATGTTGGATGCTGTGACTACACAACACCTAAAGGAACTGCTGTTTGGCGGTTCGGGCCATGCTGGTGAAGTACTTCTGGAAGATATTACGACCCTGATCAACCTGATGTAGTCAGGCCGAGTCAACAGCGAGATCACTGAGCTCCTGGGCAGTGCGCAGTTGCGCAGTTGCGCAGTGCTTGTTCAGAAACATCCTCAACGCCAAAGAAACACAAACGTGTTATTGTGTTAAAAAAAGAAAGAAAAAAATAAAATCTTTTTATTTGGCCCACCTTAAATATAACCTGACGTACCCATCGAATTCGTATTTTGTTACCCATCAGTAGGTATGTATAATAATCGATATAGATACATTCGACTTGTATCCTTTGGCACATCACTAAGGAAGTAGCTGTTTAGTGATCAATCAAAGCCATTGCATTATCAATTATATTTCTTGTTGTTAGAGACAAACAAAAATCTTTAACAAAAGTGTCATCTCTTGGTCAGTATACTTTCATTTTAGTACCTACTGTTTAATTTATTGAGTTTTGAACCATGTTCTTATGGGACTAAGGTTGGTTTTGTTTTATGGTTTTAGGTTCTTTTTAACGTTCTTTTTCGACACATAACTTTTATTTCTAAGTGTGTTTGTTTCTCCATATGTGAGTTTAGCTACACTGGTTCTCCTCATAAAAAGTCATCATGCTATTTCTATTGTTCTTTCTATTCTGTGGTGCGAACCTATGCGCACTTAAAAAGAAAGACTGTGGATTTAGACCCATAGACGTGGGTACCACCTACCGCCGCTTTGCAGCTAAAGTTTGCTTTCGGAAAAAGCCGCATATCTCGGTGACTATATCCTACCTGTTCAGCTAGACTTTGGTTCGCGAGGTGGCTGCGAAGCCGCAGTACATTCTCTTCAAAAATTTTTAAATCAAGATTGCCTTTCTTGAAGATATTTAGAACGAAATTCCCGAGATTTATCATTTTTTTTGGCAGTATTATGATTCACCTTCTGAATTGATCTATCGGGACAATGTTATTTTGTCTGCCGTTGGATGTCAGCAATTTGGTTGGATGTTTCAAAATTTAACAGTTTGGCCTCAAATATTACATTGTTGTTGGAGATTTATCCATTTTTGTGGCAGTGTTATGATTCACCTTCTAAATTGATCTATCGGGACAATGTTATTTCGTCTGCCGTTGGATGTCAGCAATTTGGTTGGATGTTTCAAAATTTAACAGTTTGGCCTCAAATATTACATTAATGTTGATAAACGTCCATATCGCCTCCTCAGTTCACCAATTCTTGACGAGTCTTTTCCGACCTTCATAGATAAGAAAATTTATAAGTTTAGCAAAACCTTAGACAGATTATTAAAAATTAATAGTCATATTGGTTTTGCAATTACCATGTTTTGTCTTTTTGTTTCATAATTTTTCAACTTAGGCTTAAAGATGTTGTCTACTGTGGAAACACACCGAGTTGGTGGAATGCTTAGACAACATAATAAAGGACACTTTATCGTCGGTTTGAATATTCATCTGGGTGACAAAGCATGGCTGCAGGCCTCCCTACCTGTCAAATTGGCAGGCTACAAGCGTTCTTGTCATTCGTCTATAGCACTAGTAATTTGGTTGAAAAAAGTACTAAAGAGAACTACTCGAAATGGGAGTCAGGGCATTGATTACAAGCACTTCCATCATTTAACATTGGCACCTTACAAGATCCTACAACATTTAGAGTTGCAATTTGTCTGCGGTTGTGTGCGCGGTGCTGCGCCCATCATCGGTGCCAGTGTGGTACAGCGGTGGACCAGCTTGGTCTACACGGGTTATCGTGTTCTAGGGCCGCTGGCAGGATTACCCGACATGCATGTCTTAACGATGTCATTCGTCGGGCACTTACCAGCTGTTCTCGAACCGAACGGTCTGATACGGGATGATAGTAAGAGGCCTGATGGTATGACTCTTGTGAGGTGGGTAGGCCATTGATGTGGGATGATACTTGCGTAGACACCCTGGCCGCGTCCCATCTGTCGGACCTCAAAAGACGCAAATATGCCGGTCTTTATGTAGCATGCTCATAGTTAGACGAATAGTTAGATGATGACTTTCTGCTACTCTGGGAGGACTCACGAAGGTCTGACGATTATGCTTTTGATAAATACAAGATGTACAAATCACGTTCTACCAACAGACATTAGAAATATAATGCAAGCACATATCTCACAGCACACGTTGAGTTTCCACCTGTCTTTCATGAACTTTCACAAGCCAATGTTAATTGATTAGGAAAGGGGGTTTAAAATGTTGATGATCACACGCAAGGGTTTGATGAAGAAAGCTTTACTGCTTTCTGGAGGTCCATGCGTGCGCGATCCGATCGATGACCCCAAACGATTGCTAGTCACACCGAGATTTTAAGTAAATGTGCTGCATGACAGCCAAAAACAATGGCGTCTTTCAAGCTACTGTTGAAGATATGACAATGAACATCTTTCGTGCGTGTTTGATACGAAAAGAAATAAAAAAAAAATATTTAGAAAAATTGCAGACATTCAGATGTAGACAATAAATGTATGGAAAACAAGAGCAAACCGCGTTTTTAAAATAATTTCACGGCGTCTGCTAGATACATTGCGTGACCCAAAAGCTGGCTCCGATCTGGCTCAGTGTATTAGCGATCAGTAATGTATTTTATATTATTGTATATTATTCTGTACATTTCTGTAAATATTTCTGTAATTAATTTGAGATTCCCAACAAGTCTTCCTCTTAACCTGTCCTAGTTCTTTCGAACCAGTATGGGGAAAGGATTAAAGTGGATCGCAGAGGCTCCATTTATGGAATTGGCACATGTTTTCAAACTTTATTTGTCTCAGGTCTGGGTGTTTCTATGTATAATATGTATGTATTTACAAGAAAAAAGTATATAAGTAGTATATCAGTCATGTGCAACCTATAACACAAGCTCCACATGAGGCCACATTATGCTGTGTGAAAGGTCCGGCAATATTTATTATTATTATTTATTTATTTATAGGTTCTACGACATGCCGGTTTCCTCACGATGTTTTGTACATTTAAGAGTATATATAGTATAGTGTCATTAGATATGCCTCAAGAAGTGATAACATCGGAATGCATCTAAATTTGACAACTTTGACGAATCAAAAGTGGACAAGGTTTTATAAGAAATCTTAGAAATGGGTTAAATGAGGTATTTATGTTGAGTCGGAAGTCGGAACTTTTTAAGCGCATTGTGCGATTTCTTTGTAGCTTAGTCTGAGCATGAAAAATACAAAAAATTTAGCAAGTTATCAGGGCTTATCGATATAACAAAAGAAATTGGCTTTGCTCGGTTATTAGTAATTTAGGGTATCTCTTACTAAGAGCCCGCTTCAACCGTTACATAAGTACCTATGTATTATGTTCATTTCTTAGCTTCTTTTATCTTTTTCTTATAAAAATCTTTATTTGAGGATTTGCGGAGACTCAAAAATGGCTCGACCGATTTTCATATTTTTTTGGTTTTGGTTGCTTCAGCACCGTGACCCCCAACGGCAGACGACAAACTCTCAATTTGAACCTTGTATGACGTAGACACATCATCGGTCTATAATCAAATAAATCTTCTGTTTATAAAAATCAATTAATGTGCCTTAGTCTTACGAAAATTCGAAAATGGCTCGACAGATTACTACATTTTTTAAAAGTAAACAGAATTTGTGTTGTGGGCACCACATGACTGATATACTACTTAAATATGTTTTTTTTATAAATACAGAGATATTATACCCAGAACAAAGACAAATACTTGCAGATCATACAATCATTTGCCCTGCAACCCGCAACCCTCTGGGTCTCAGCCGGACCTTAGCCCACTGCGCCACAGAGGTCGTTAAGAGGTCGAGTTTTGTGCTAATTAGTCCTCCATGTGTGTAGTGTGGGCCAAACCGCTCCAGTCTCAGCATAATTGCAGCTTCACACATTCGTGGGAAGCAGCGCTGGTTTTCAGACAGGGCCTAAAAAGAATGACACCACAAACGCAAAACAAGCGCTATGTGTTAAATAACCGAAAGAAAACATTATAATTACTAGCTGTCCCGTTCGCGACTTCGTACGCGCGTTTTAAATAGAAAAAATATATCGAATTGTACTGACTGTAGCGCCATCTGCCGGGCTGATTTGTGAATCTAAACCATCCAGGGCGCCATCCGAACGCATACAAAACAAATTCATTCAAATCAGTCCAGCCGTTTAGGAGGAGTTCAGTGACATATACACGTACAATAGAATTATATAGGTATATAAAGATTAACAAATCAACTGATTAATTCAAATAAGGTCATGATTTAATTTTGTTGGCAAGTGTAATAAATAAAAAAAATAAAAAATCAGGTACATTATATGATACTCGTCTAAAGAGTTAATGTCTAGTTAAATATATGGGAAAAACAAACTAATGGAGACAGATGGTTTATTTATGTGCGCAATGCACTAAACAAAAAATAAAAAAGGACATTTACTGCATATTTCAGGATAGTCAATGGCACCTATATATCTGAGTAAAATAAATTATAAGCTTTTTTAGAAAGATAATAGTTTTTCTTTGTGTATTTTTAAAAGTATATAATGTTTTTAGGGCTCGAATCCGCGGCGGAAGGTCATTCCAGCACCGAGAAGCAGCAAATCTAAAGGATCCGCGAAATGCTACAGATGTGCCTCGGCGTAACAAACACACTAGCACAAGCTCTTCTATTATAACGAAATTGTTCTTGCGCCCAATTCAACTTGGTAAAAAGATAAGGGGGAAACTTGTATGCAATAACATCAAACAGAAAGAATGCAAGGTGAATGCGAAAATAAAAGCGCATAGAGGACGCGCTTTTATTTTTAATCAATTTGAGGAGTTTAAATATTGGGTGATATGCGTCCTTGGGGGAATAGAAAAACAGATGATGAAACGTGCGCAAGCGTTTTGTACAGGCTGAACATACCTCTAAGTCCTTGCCAACAAGCAAGAGCCATACACCACATCACAATAATGGAGCTTGGATAAGATTAAGGATTCACACAGCGCAATACGTACTTTTTTACTCAAAAACGGACGAATATTATATAACGTTTTTAACCGATATAAGCGATTACGGAAACACTTCGCTATGTGACTTTCAAAATGTAGGTACTTGTCCAAGATAAGTCAAAGGCTTTTAGTCTCATCAACATATTCAACTTCTTCGTCATCCACTATAATATTGAGCTGTGTACAGGCAACATTCTCAAGTCCAGTTTTAGTACCAATGAGCATATATTTTGTTTTTTTTGGGTTAAGAACAATTCAATTTCGACCAGCAAGATATTGGCGCTAAATCAGAATTAATTACCATTCATTTTGTATATTATATTTTTATTGTATTTTTGCAAATAAAAAGTTTTCTATTTCTATTTCTAATTTTATCTTGCGCTGTCTGTCTAAAGGCAGATTGGAATAGTTCAGTTGTGAATCATCTGCATAAATATGGTATTTACAGTAAATAAAAGCTTCAGCTACGTCGGCACTATACAAGAAAAAAAGGATAGGTCAAAGTATAGATCCTCGTGGCACACCCCTAGAGACCGTCTTAAATGTGAATCTAAGCGTTTTTCCATTAAACAAATTCAGCTCTTTATTTGAATAGCTAGCGAACCAGTTCACAGAAACAGTATTCATACCATAGTAAGCTAGCTTTAAGAGAAGGGGTATGCTTATGGAGTCAAAAGCTCGGGAAAAGTCCAGAAGGACTAATATGCTACACATGCTGAAATCCTGAGATGCAAGCAGATTATCAGCAACATCCAAGAGAGCAGTTGAAGTACTGTACTGACTGAAATTGGTGAAGAATGTTATTATCCTTAAGGTATTAAATTTATTTATTATCAGTTTAGAAAAACATGTAAGTAGGCTGATTGGACGGTTAAAGAAAAATAGGACGGTTGATAATTTTTAGGAATGGGCTTCACAACCGCCAACTTCCATGTCTCAGGGAAAATGTCACTTGTCAATGACTCATTAATTAAAGATGTTATTGCAAATAAGGATTGTGGCAAAGTCATTAGTAGCATATCCAGGGAAATACCATCAATCCCCTGAGCATTTGACTTGAAGCCTTCCAAAACATTAAGAATATAAGAATTGTATATCATGCCTAATGGATATACAAATGGAATGCATAATTATGATGGCGGTACACGTGTCGACAGGGCCGCTTGGCTCCACTAAGGTGATGATGAGGTAATGCGCATTTATTTTAGTACCGGCGCTGATTGGTCATAATAAGACTGTGATTTATAACACTAGGGTCTTTTGCAATTTAGTAAGCGCAGGACGAGTGCAAAATGTGTAGTGTATTTCTACCTGAATGGTAATTTACATACTTTACGTACAAGGTAGAAGTTTATGATGTTGACGATGGGCAGAAGTAGATTTTTAGATCCGTTTGGCGGAAAATGCGGGGTGCGAAGAGAGAAACGGCGTTTCATTTGTCGCTCGGACACCTGCGCCCCGTCTCGTTCCGTCCACGCGTCGCATCTGCCCTAGGTACAGTCGCGCATATCTGTTTCTATACGTTCGACAATTACTTTTTCATTTAGTCGTTATCACGTATCACGTAGTAATCAAGTTGTAATAAAGATGCCGAAAAAGGGTTAACTAGGCATGTTAGAAAAATGATATAGGACGGGGAAGGTTTTTATTTAAAATGAGAATTTTAAACCTAATTTGATTTCTGATAATTTATTAATTTTAATGACTTATACTAGTTTTTTGAGTGTGGGATATTTGTTGGTAGAATATTATCCGCCCGCTACCAAATTAAAAAAATAGAACAACACATCATATTAATTCCATGCGCGCGAATGTACAATTGCATATGGGATTGGAGATAGCCAGATATCCCTTTTACTTAAAAATCTCTCTCAACTTCTGTCAAAATTTAACCACTGTTTGAAATAGTTCTATCCCTTTTTGTTAAATAGTGACAAATAGTGACAGGGCGAATCTTAATAGTATTTAGGCAGTGTTCAAGTGTCTTTCGACACCGTTACTGTGACAATCCTTTTAAAGAAGCTTGAACTTTTAGGCATCAGAGGATTGCCACTGGAATGGTTTTGAAGCTACTTTTCTACAAGAAATCAGTGCGTTGGATCCCTACAGCCCCTAAAACCCCTACAACATCTAAAAATTCCTATAAACCCTTAAATCCTCTACACACCCTAAAAACCCATACAAATCCCTTCAAGCCCTAAAATCCCTATAACCCCTAAAAACCCCTACAAATCCCTAAAACCCCTACAAACCCCTACAACCCTATTAAACCCCTATAACCCCTAAAAATCCTACAAACCCCTACATTCCCTAAAAACCCCTAAAATTCCTTACAACCCAAGGTTAAGTTTGCTATGTCTATCTAGTAGCCCGTTTAGAAGTTTGAGCGTTTAAAGTTTTTTATTTCTGAATCGGATAATGAAAAGGGTCTTGAGCAACATTTGTTCGAGCACCATCCCTCTCCTTGTACTTGTAGTTTCCGAGATAATGAGAGGGGGCAGAGAAGGGGGCAAGGACGAGGGGTGGGTAACACAATTTTTTTCAACTCTAAACGGTGGTTGTAAGGAATTTTAGGGGTTTGTAGGGATTGTAGGGGTTTTTAGGGATTGTAGGGGTATGTTTAGGGGTTGTAGAGGTTGTAGGAATGTTTAGGGGTTGTAGGGATTTATAGGGTTTTTAGGGGTTTTAGGGGTTTTAGGGGTTTTTAGGGGTTGTAGGGGTTGTAGGGGTTGTAGGGATTTGTAGGTGTTGTAGGGATTTTCAGGGGTTGTAGGGGTTGTAGGGATCTGATGGAGATTTTAAGGGTTTTTAGGGATTGTAGGGGTTTGTAGGAATGTTTAGGGGTTGTAGAGGGTTGTAGAGATTTATAGGGTTTTTAGGGGTTGTAGGGGTTTGAAGTTGTTTTTAGGGTTTGTAGGATTTTCAGGGGTTGTAGGGGTTTTTAGGGCTAGTAGGGGTTTTTAGGGATTATAGAAGTTTTTAGGGATTTGTAGGGGTTTGTAGGATTTTTAGGGGTTGCAGGGATTAGTAGGTGTTTTTAGGGGTTTTTAAGGGTTGTAGAGGTTGTAGAGGTTGTAGAGACATTACCTTACGTAACTTATCCAGCACAGAACTTAACCCGCAAGCTGCAAACAGCTCGCTCACTACAACCGAGTTGCGTGAACTACGCAACCTTTAGTCTCATATAAATAAATGATATTCACGATATTACTCCTCCCGACACTGAACTCATTTGTTATGCTGATGACACAGTTGCCCTCTTCCACGGGGACTCTTGGAAGTCAGTTTACCAAAGAGCGGAAGCGGGAATGGTTAACATTAGACATTGGCTAGACACAAATCTCCTTACAATTAATCTTAAAAAAACTAAATACCTATGTTTTCACTAAACTCAGGCTTCCGAACCAAACATAGAGTACCTACTTAAAATACACTCTTGATATTGATGAATCATCTCTCTTTTAAGGAGCATATCGTTGCCGCATCACTTAGTGTTAGAAGATTAATTTTCATAATGCGTCGACTACGCAAATCAGCTAATAAAAAATATTCTTGAACTTCTCTATGCGAGCCAATTCTAACGTATTGCATAGCTGTCTATGGTGGAGCTGGCATTACGGCAATGATGGGCTAGAAAGATCGCAGCGCTCAGTGTTAAATGTAATGCACAGAAAACCTTTCCGCTACTCGACGACAACTCTGTACGCAGAAGCAAGCCTCTTAACTGTACGCCAGCTTTTCATTCATAAAGCAATAGTATTAACCCACAGGAAGGTAATTGCTTCGGTCGACTATAAATCACTTTTGCAACGAACCTTTCGTTCGTATAAAATACTTCAGCCCGCAGTAAATACCCATTTTGCTCATCGTTTTTCAAAATTTTTGCATCCTTTCCAATAAAATTGCCAAATCATGTGACATTCAAAATAACTCTGCTAGAGAAACAAAAGTAATCACCTTCAAATTCCTTTTTTTCTCTAACCTACAGCCAAACCGAAGATTTACAAAAAGTTGTTTCATAACGACTTCTCAACACAGACTCTGTCTCTGTCTCTGCGCACTCTCGCTTTCAAAATACAATCCATATTATTCACTAACACACATACGTACCGTGGTACCATACGCACACACACGGACACACACACACTTACAAACACACACACACACGCTCACATATACACATATACACATGAATGCTCATACTCTAGTTTAACTTTTCCGAATTTATTTAATCCTAATTTTCCTTAAATTCACAAGTTTGCACCACGCATACATTGTAATCGTCGAATGGCCCCCACGATACAGGCATAGCCTAGTGTGGGTATCATCGGTACCAATTTTAACTAAAATGTAAAATATACCTGTGACTCAACTAAATATTAAGCTATGTATTAGTTAATAGGTTTCTCGTTTTTGTTTAATAAACATTTTTTTTTCTTGTTTTCTTTTTTAAGTATGTAAGTACTACTATGTTCTTAAAGTTTGTTTTCTTTCTTCTTGTTAAAAACGGACCGCACGTAGAGGCAGTGTCGTTAGTGGCTGTTGGCTTAGTTTACAACGACCAGCTTACAACACTGCCAACGCGGACGGTCCTGCATCTTCTCTCTTTACTCTTCAGACAAAACCTTCCCTTTTCCTCAGCCAGTAAAGCCAGCGAACTTCGGCTCGCATTCGGGTTTCGGTTTCATTTATTGCTGGCATTATCTGAAAAGCAAATGGTTTTATATTAGTCGTAGTATATTTACTAGCTTCTGCCTGCAGCATCGCACGGTGTATCTAGGTACAAAGAAAGTAGCCTATATGCTATTTCAGGCCACAGAATACATAAAAAACATGTTTTATCTAAATCCGTTCAGTCGTTTAGGCGTGATTAAGCCACAAACAAACTATAAAAACAAAGTCTTTCAAAATAAAACTTTCGCATTTATGAATGCGAATGTTTTATTTTGAATGATTTTGTCTACCGATATTATGATATCGGTAGCATTATTATAACGAGGTAAAGTATGTAGTGAAGGATATTATTCACAGCAGTAGATTTACTCGGGATACGTTTCAGCAGACAACGTGATGATCGGTCAAAGGGACGCCATGAAAGAGAGCAAACTAGTTGACGCATAACGTAAGGAACTCTGAACTCTGAAAGAACTCTGAACAGTGACAGATGACATTGACAATTCTATTGAGTTTACTCATTACACAACAGTGGTCCTTTAACCAATAGAACTCAATACATAGGCTCAATACTCATGTTTATTGTGTCTAGCAAACCTCTGAACTGATTCAAAAAAATATAAAACTGAGATAATATAGTCAGAGTATTTGTTAAGTTCCCTATTAGTGCTACAGGCTATGTAATGCGGGTGAAACCGCGGAGCAGACTACTGGTCTCATATAAAATTGGTGGTAGGTAACTAAGATGTTTGTACATAATCCATATATTAACTTATTCATATATATATCTAATGTGTCGCTGTCTACCTGTTTGTCGCATTTTCACGGCTGAACGGATCTTAACGAAATTTGGTACAGAGATTGATTATATCTTGGGGACGGACATAGGTTATTATTTATGTAGGTCTCACGAGTGCGAAGATTCAGGCAGTAGCTAGTGATATATTATGATTGGTGAGCAGTTGTTAGGTACCTAATAATCTAGGTTCATTATGAAACCCTGACTTACCTACTTTTTATTTGGTGTTCCGTGCACGAAACTCATGGAAGGGGAGCGTAATGCCTAGCAAGTACTAGAGAATGAATCCACGCCGTTTAAACCGCACTATTCTGAAATCTATTCTGAAGTAGGTATGTATGTATTTCCCATCGTGGGCTTTTCCGCTAGTGCGTGTAATGTCTGATTCTTTGTTCCAAAGAATAGTGCGAGACAATTTGCCGCGGATTAAGTTCACGCTTAGTTTTCCGAATCTTAGCTTATGTGGTGCTGTAACTAGGACTCTGTAGATGTAGATACTATGTGATACGTGATAGGCAACATGGAGGGGATCCGACATCACGTTAGACGTACAGTACAGTGACATAATAAGGTGTCCACCTTATTATGCAGGCAATATAGAAAAAAAAGAAAAGAAAGAGGTTTTTTTTATTTAATAAAATCACGGGAACTAATTTGAATCGTCTTCTTATATAATGGGTGAAGGTGTCGGCTATCCCCAGTACAAGAATAAACCGGCAATAATCTCGTCTGGTTTTAACAATTTTTGTATGAGTCGAATTGGCAGATTTTCTCAAACTTTTTTGTTATCGAAATAATCTGAGTTTATCCAGACAGACTATGGAATTTACTATAGGTACTACTATAAATTTGAATGTGTCTCTGTTTGTCAGTTTGTTTGTTACCTATTAAACGTCTGAATTGATCTTGTTGAAATTTGGTACGGAGATAAATCGTAGGTATAGGTATTGGAGACGGACGTAGGCTTTTTATGTTGGTACTTTGTAGTAACTAGTAAGGCACGAGCCTATGCTTGTGAACTCGCTTATCGTGCAAACACTCTATAATACTTAACATAAGAAAGAATCTAAGTAATCTAGCAGCTGCATCATTCTATAAGGGTTTCATTTTACTGGAAGTGCAATTAATTAGATACAAATTAATTCTTATACAGTATGTACGAGGGTAGTTTGATAAGTCATTGACTTTTGAATAAAAAAAACCCAATATATATTATAAATAAATAATAAATAATAATATAAATATTAAAACAATGTAAATATATAAATATTAATACAATTATACTATATAAATATTAATACAATTATATTATTTTTCAACGTAATCTCCCTTCCGCTCGATACACTTAGCCACTTAACGATATTCCAACTTGTTTAACCCTTTTTAACCGCGACTTCATCAAAAAGGACCTCCTCCTTTTACTTCTCAATTCGTCGGAATCTTTTTTTTTTTTAATAAGTTTTTTCAAACTTTGAAAAATAGGCGTCAATTTCAGACATAATTTCGTTTTCCACCGCACCATTTTTCTTTCGGTCTTCTAATAGATATCATGGATTTTATTCACCATTTCGTCAGAATTGACCTCAATAGGGCGTGTCCCGAGCGCTCAGCCTCCATTGTGGTTGTACGACCACAACAAAACTTAGTAAACCACTTTTGAACCATACCATGCGATGAAGCAGAGTAATACTTTTGCAGGTTTTGATCGGTTTCCTTAATGGTTTTTTTTCTCAAAAAATAATGTTTTTTCTAAAAGCTGTTCTGAAGTTAATAACCCCAGAATACTCAATGAGCGGAGAAAAGATAGAGTAGCCCCTCATGTTACGGTCCGGTCTTACCTTGCGTCGTGACAATGTAGAGGTTTGACATATTGTCAAACCTCTACAAAGCTTTTAATAAAACATTAAATATTTACCCACATAATTATAATAAATGCAAAACTTCACTTAGTAAATGGGTACTGACACTAAGCTATGACGAAACTGAAAAACTTCTAGAAATTGTTTCGTAACATTAACACACACACAAACTTTACCTAAACATTCGTCAACTCACACTTGGGTGCTCTGGAATTACCCTTACTCTAATGTTATCAGAAGCACTCACTTACACACACAAACACACAAACCCACACACATACACACTCACCTGGGCTCTCCTGTAGTACCCATGCTCGTGGCAGACCGGTGCTCAGGAGCGCCTACACACTACACTCATATATGTATGTACACACAACCGATGTAAATGTATTTCTACATCTCTAACTTTAATTTACCATTAAAATATATAATCTAAAGTATACGTAACTAACATTTTTTTTTTTAACTTTGCTCTATTTTATCTTATTTTACTTAACTTAAATTCTCTAATTTGAATGTATACAAATCCGATACAAATATACAAATACGAATGTAAACAGATCCTCTAACACAGGTATTTTCATACTTAAATAGGATTCCACACTCATGAAATGTATTATATACTCAGACCGAGGTAAATATATAGACGCCTTTTGTTAAATTGCTCACTATAATTGGGTTAATTTTTTATGAATGAGTTAAATATTGTGGTGGTTAATTAATAAACAAATCAATTATTATGTTGTGCGCTACTCTGATTAGTTAAGCAGTGATATCGCACAACTAATAACGTTGTAACATTTTTTGTAACTTTCACGATCAGGAGTCATATTGCTTTAGTAGAGTATTTATCGCGTATTATTTCGGCTGTTTCTTATAGCAGTGATCCATTTTATTTTTGTTTTACTGTTGCTGAACTCCTGAAGAGTTCAAAATATCAGGAATTTTATTTAATATCAGTTTAATTAATATCATTGACTAGGAAAATTTCCAATTATATTCTGGCAACCATCGCGCTTTATGCCAAGTATGTTCTATGTATTTTTGTGTTTTAAATAATTCAAAAATTTACCATTTAAATTTAATAAAAAGGTGTTATTTGAAGTACTTGCAAGCGCAAAGTGATTCCGTGGCACTTTTTATTGTTTTCACCGCACTTTTTATCGCTCAGGCAGGCATATTATTATTTTTCTACGATATCTACTGTATGTCGATGTGGCGTCTGCTAAGAGCAAGGTGTACGATTTGGGTAAATGAGTGTGCGTGCGTTTGCATATTTATAAAAAGTAGCACGGTTTTATAGCTTCACTATGGTTGATAGCGGCGAGGCGGCTATATATTTACTCGGATCATATATTAAGTAATAGAGAAATCAATATTTTGTAATATTTTATTTGTATCAAAACACGAAATTCCATTGTTCCATTTTTATCGGGCCACGGCTGCTTTCGGGAACGACTGCAGCGTATGAAGCTCTCGGACTCGGGCCGTTGTCGATGCGGAGAGGACAGTGAGACCCGGGACTGCACGCTTTACGACGACCTAAGGGTAGAGATGCTGGACGCGATTACGCATCCGGGCGCGATCCACGGCCCGATACACTTCGCGGAACTAGTGAACAGCGTCGAGAACTTCCACGTATTCAAGAGGTTCGCTCGTGGATGGCACCGTAGGAGGAGACTTGAGGAGGTATATATAATAGGAACGTATATATGTAACGTGTATTAGGTCTATATATAAATAGAATCATACTTTGTGTACTTTTATGTATATTGGAACGTATGTTTATGTATGTATTATAATTATCACGTAGCTTTTGGGAAGGGCGGGAACGGAACGGATCTCAGGCAGCCTGGTGACGAGGTCCGTTTTGTGTATGACCAGCCCCAGAAGGGGGAGAGTGGCGGGACAATGTGCATAGGCAAATTTGTAGAGCGGTGCAGCGTACTTGTGCGGTGCATCGTTCGCAGTTTCGGTCCGTATAACCGCAAGGTTGGTTGGACCATGGGCGGTTGGAGGGTGTTCCATTTTTACAAATACTATGCGACTCAATAAAAATTTCTTGATATTTGACTTAAAATTTACTAAGACATCCCACAGATAATGACACATTCCCAACAGAAAATCAAGCAAATCGGACCAATACCAATAAGAAAATTCACTGGCTTATCAAACTACCTTCGTATAATATTTTTAATACAATTTAAAACTTCTGAATGATAATGATACATTTAATTTGCTCCATTCATCCATTCATCCATCCATTGAGCTTGAAAGGGCCTAAAGAGCTATCTTGAAAGTCAGCGCTGGACTTTCCTGGCGTTACCCAACTACCAAACTGTACCTAGCCTGAGATGTTCTGACGATCAGACAGAACTTTATCCTCCAAACTATCTTTCTTCAACATTCCAAATTGACATTTGACAAAAATATTATGAAGGACAAGCGGAGGAAAGGATCCGTCTGCCCTGTCCAAGCGTTTAAGACAAGCTCAGCCCAGATATTCACCTACTTTCTTGCCCCCTTCATTTACAACAAGTTAAATAGTACCCACTCTATCTATCCCCTATCGAAACTTAAATGTGAGTCGAAAACAATAAAATGGCTGAAAGCCCTATACTACCAACAAACTGAGAAAGTTCTGACTTCTATAACATGACCAACTTCAGATTATGACCTACCAGCCAACATCCTATTCTTTCCGCCTCTTAACCGCCTGTTCCTACCCCTTCCCGCCGACTGTATCCATCAGACTTAAGATATTACCTTAATATTTTTTTTAGTATAGCGTAAGTTCGCTTATTGTTTATAATTTTAGTATCTTAATTTTAGTACCTATTTCACGAAGTGACTCTCCTGTCATCCTACAAGCAGTACAAACCGTTTGTTTTCCTAGGCACTACCGCTTGGCACTACTAGTAGAGGGAAGGGAAATTTTACTTTCCCGTGACACAACTGGTAGTGCTACGGGTAAAAGTACATTTCCAGTGACACTACACTGTTGCCAGTAGTTTCACGGGAAATATTATTTCCCGTGGCACGAGTGAACCTTTTGTGGGTAGTAACACAGTTGTTGTTACTACTCACAAAAGGTTGTATGTATCTAGACAGATGAACTATATTCTTCTGGCGCTTCGGCGGCCGCTGCCGCTGCACGCTCGCTTTGCTCGCTCGTCACGCGTTGTTTTCTATACTCTAACATAACCTAACCAACTGGTTTAGATCTGATTAAACTTTTTCTCCTGACTCTACTCTGTCCAGTCGCTAATTTGTCTAGCTGGGAATCTGTCGAAATGCTCCCGACAGACCTAAACTAGTATTAGTAGTGCCATTGGTAATGCGGTAATCCACGGGAGATTTTATAATATGTGATTAATTAGCCAATAAGAATAGTAGTGTCACGGGAAATAAAAATTTCCATTCACTTTACTAGTAGTACCAAGCGGTAGTGCCTAAAAAAAGAAGCCGTCCAAACCAAGTTAGATCCGTGGAGCAGGAGCACTAGTGACCTATCATACAGGTCTTCGAACCTTTCTCAGGCACCAGTCTCTCACAAAACAGGTTAACAGAAGTTTTAGGACCATTGCTCTAATGATACATAAGCCTGTTATTGTTTACAGCCTTTGTGAGAGAAAGAAATAAAATTATAATTATTATTATTATTTCCAAGAGTGACCTAGTATACCTACGCATGTAAGTTCAGTTTCACAAGCTAAGTGCCCTGTCTGCAGGGAATCAAGAACCTTATTTTGCTAGCACCAAAGTCCATATTAGAGTAACATTTATAAAATACAGTTCTAAAATATGTAGAAATTAAGATTTGATGTCTTAATTGAATTGATTTTCTTATAATTTTTCCGTCTTAACATGGAAATCAAAAAGAGTTTAACGCCAATCATAATGTTATTTTTATGAAATTTTAGAAGTTCTATAATTAAATGTAATTCTCATTCAAACTTTGGCGCAAATAAAATAACATAGTTCATAGTTTAAAATATATAGATATAAATTTTAGCTAGTTGTGCAAATCTAAAGAAAAAGGGAAATTATTCATCAGTTTCGATGGCAATAGACTTTTCATATATTTTTATAACAGCATGTGTTACAATCAACATAAATCTTTCTTAATACCAATTCAATAGTAACTAAAAGCTGTTAGTATCAATGTTTCGATAGTATCAAAATTCCATAATGATGGTTGACGAGACAGATTTTCTAACCAATTTTCCTGGTAAAATTTTTTATCAGTTCTTCTGCGTCTGAGAATCTATTTGCTCCAAGGTTTTTATAACAATCGTTTTTTATCGGAGTATTGGCCGGTTTTCCTGTCGCTAGGAAAGTTATTGAATTAATTTGCTTAGAACCTTATAACTTATTTTTATTGACCGAGCGAGTGTCTCCGTTTCAGCTTAGGCGAAAATGCTTTCGTATGTCTGTCCGGCCGGCGTCTGTCTGGATGTTCTCCTCTAGAGGTCGCATTTCTCAACCGATTCTCGTGAAATTTTGTGAGCAGGTTCTAGAACTATATAGAATTTTTTGTCGATTCAGTTTTTGGATTTTTTTCTTAATGGCGTAGATATGGGAGATAAACAGCTCACAGAGCCACTAGTTTAGTTGGGTTGTTTGTAAGTAGTTGAAGATGACCCTTTAGTCTTCTGAGTTGTACTTGAACTAGCGTTATTTTTATAATAAAATATAAATAAATAAATAATGCCGCACACAACATTTTACACAGCATCATTTAGCTTTAAATTCAGCAGAGCTTGTGTTGTATGTTACCACATGACTGATATAGTTACCTATTGAACCTATTTGGGCAAGGTGTTGTTAAGACAAAGGGTTCCAAAACAGAATAAAGGATATATTAAAATGAGTCAATTGCATACGAAAGTTTATTTGTTTTATTTTCAAAACCATTTAATTTTTATTATGGGATGTATATTTTTTAAGACGTTAACGTTAAAACTTAACCATTTAACTTTAACTCCGATTTGCCACAGTTTAGCTGACTTCAAAGGTCTGAGCTTAAATCGAAACTGGCCGTTTTCTGATTAAACTTGATATATTTCAGTTTCAGAGGTCTCTTTAGTATTTTTTTTAATAAAATAATGTACACAACGGAGGTAGGTATGTAATTATGGTGATAGCGATAATAATTAATGTTAATAATTACTGTATATTAAGATGACAATGATGATAGAATCAGGAATTGGAACTTTTTAATATAGAATATTTGTCCTATTTCACTGATTCGTTTAAAGACAAAGAACATCCTGAACCGCTACTAGAGACTTGACATTTGGAGGAAAATATGTCTTGGTGTGTAACGTAGTACTATGAAAGGATTTTCTTCAAAATGTAACCTTCAAAGTTTAAAATAAACGGCTTTATGAAATATCGTATTTGTCGAACTTACAACTTGACATTTATAACTTGACATTCGTATTCTTCAATTCATTTAGGTCAAAATATTTTTATAAACACACTAATAACGGAGTTGCTATTAGATGTTAAACATTGGCATGGGAACTTTTGAACACGTGATGCAGTTTCCTTGAGGATGTGCAGTGCAATCCCGAGAAAGTTCTCTCTAGAATAGACAAATGACGATCGACTAAGACTTTAAATAATAATAATAAATATGGCTGGACAATGCACACAACACCATCTAGTCCCGAACAAAGTATAGCTTGTATTATGGTGACTAGATGACTGATAGAATACTTATATATTTTTAAATACATACTTATGATACTTTATAACACCCAGACACGGAGCAAACACCTATGCTCTTTACATAAATGTTTATCCTGGGAGGGAATCGAACCCTCAACCTACAGCGCAGAAGGCAGAGTTACTACCAACTGAGCTGACATGCCCAGTAAAATGGTTCTTCCATCTCAAAACCCTACGACAGTAAGCTATAACTCGTACTAGTTTTTGCAATGAAGATATTTACTTTATTATCAAACAATCACTTGACAGTGGCAAAATTGTCAACAAGACAGATGCCATTATAGGAAGAAAAGAAGAAGAGATTCTCAACAAGTGATAGCATCGGAATGCGTTTGAACTTTTTGACAACTAGTGCGATTGAGACATTGAAACTTAGTCTAAATGTTAAATAAATAATAGTTTAAGAAACTAAAAACACGCTTCATATAGAAAACCAAACTAAAAAATAGAAAATAAATTTTAATAAATGTTAGTAAGACAAACATGTTTTATTTAAAAAAAGCGTGGGGTGCTAATAGTTATAAATATTTCATTGACAGATATGAGAAGGATTATCATTTCGATGATATCTTAAAAAGCACCCCACGCTTTTTTTTAAACAAAACATGTTTTTGTTACTTACATTTATTAAAATTTATTTTCTATTTATTAGTTTGGTTCTCTATATAAAGCGTGTTTTTTAGTTTTTTAAACTATTATTTATTTTCTACTTTTTAGTTTTAGGATAATCGGATAATTTAAACATGGTCCGACATTATCTAAAAGAAAGTAATATTTCCGTCTCAACCAAAGGTTTTTATTGATTTAATAGTTAATCAGATTTATTAAATTCATCTACTATGAAATAATTGCTAGGTAGTAATAATTCAGTAACAATATCGCACAATAATTAGCAACCCAAGAGCGCTACAACATGTGCATGGGGCCGAAGCCAAGGTAAGAGTGCCCGCTCCCTCCCGCTCGCCCGCTTTATATCTGAGCGCCGAGCAAAACAAGTTGTGGAGTGGGGATGGCCCGCTGCGACTGGTTTAGCGGCCCGTTGCACGTGCTGTTTACAACAAAGACGCCACGCCGTCGTATATATATTTGTTTTATTTTTTATTTTTATTCGAATTATTGCATTGTCATCGGTCTTTGACAGGTGTGCAAAATTTGAATGAAATCTGGCCGTTTAAAGTGGGTCAAAATCGCGTCCTAAGGAGTCGGTTACAAACATACATACAAGTGAAGCTAATATAAAGCGTATAAAAAAATCAACAAGGTTTAAAAAAATCTTAATAAAGAGTAGAATCGGGAGTCTAAGTATGTGTTGAATCTTTTTAACGCTTTGATCGATTTCTTTGTCTTGGTCTTAATTTAAAAGAATTTAATCTGAAATTAAAAAGTACAAAAAATAGAGCATGTTATAGGGTTAATCGATGAAACCAGTATTTAAATTGACTTTGCTTTCTATGGATCACTTTCCATTTTTTTTTATTTTGGTAAAAACAGACACCAGCAATTAGTTCCACTCCTTAGTAAAATGTTTATCCTTTGTCTGAAAAGTAAGTATTTCCCCATAGGCTTTGATACCCTGTTGTCGGGACAACGGGGTATTTTATTTTGCGCAAGTAGTAATTTTCAAAATTATAATGATCCGGAAAAACAGACATCTCTCTTCTTGATGAGTGCTTATATTCTTTAACCTTCTTTAATGGTCTTTTGCGTTATTTTTTAATTTTAATCTTTAAGAGTGTGAAATGATATTTACTAGGTATATACAAACCAAATATAATCAAATCGAATCCCTCGTTTAAAAGTCCCCATACAAATTTGAATCCCTCATTGCACCCCTTTTTAAGGGTTGTTTATAAAACCCTGAAACAAGTCTTATCTATTTATTTTATTGAAAAGTCTCTAAACTAATTTTAAACGCCAAATTTAGAGTTTGTTTGAAATTAAAAGTAGGTATATTAGTCTTTTATAATTTGTATCAAATCATATTTAAGCAATGTTTCCGAATTGTAAGTTCAAGGAATACGATACGCAACTCGCCGCATGACTCTCACCGCACGGTGTTTACTAATACCCACCGTACGACGTTTACCGCACGACGCTCGCCGCTCGACGTTCGCCACTCGATTTTTGCCGCTTTACGTTTACTACACAACACTTGCCGCATCATGACGTCACTTGCAGTACGACGTTTTTTTAACCCCTATCGTGCAAAAGCGGGTGCCCTCTCTAAGAGTTGTTTCGGAAAAGTTTGAAGCACGTGTATATCTATTTCTGTAATATTTAAGGAATACCAACCAAATTTACAACGTGTTTAAAAGGCCCCATACAAATTTTAACCCCTATTTAATGGTTGTTTTGGATAACCATGTAGCACATAAACTAACGAACATAAACTATGTTATATTTTAAGTTTTCTTCTATTTTTTGTTTACTCTTCAGTTATTAGTATCATATTGTTCGTTTTGTCACGGCATGATGTCATCCTCCTTGTTCGGCGCAGTCTGAAAACCAGTGCTATTTCGCACTGTGTGAAATAGCATGAAGCTGAGACTGTGCTTTTTTGACAAAAGTAGACTTGGTTTGGAACATGGTGGGTACACGTAGGTTTAGTATTAGTTAGTTTATTAGTTTGGTTGGACTGTTATCTGTGTACCTGCTATGTTATTGTTACTTGTATATGTGTGTGTGTGTCGAAATAAATTTATTTCATTTCATTATCATTTTACATGGCTCATTATTTTGTATACGAGGTATACAAACTAAATTTTATGCAACCCGCATAACGCGTTAAAGTTCTCTTACAAATTTTAAACCCTCTTTGCACCTCTTTCCAAGGGTAGTTCGTAAATAACAATATATTAATGTTTAATAATTTTCATCAAAGCATATTTGAGCAAAGTTTCAGAATTGTATGTTCAAGGAATACGATTCTTCATACAAACGTTTTCAACCTTTTTCTCTTTCTAAGGCTCACTTCGCTCACCACTTAAATTATTTTAATATACTGTGAATAAGTGGGAAGTATGATAGTGTTAAAATATGATGTGTGATGAATGAGCTCAATTAGCTCGTTACGAAAAAAAATGCAGCTTATTTCACTCGTCTCTTTGTACACAGCTTGCTTCGCTTTCAATAGATAAGTAGGTATGGTAAGGCGAGCCTTACCATACCTACTTATCTATTGAACTTCATAAAAATGTGATAGTTTAAGTAACGTTAAGTTACTTATTTCGATGTTTGGATGAATTATTTAATTAGAGAATTGTCTACATATTTGTTTTTAATGTAATTTTGATTTATCTTTAAGTAATCTTGTTACCAATATTTACTTTAAATATTTCACTAAGAATTAAAAAACAAGAAGATGTTTTTAAAATTCTCTGCAGGCCAAATGTATTATGGATTAATATATTTTTTTAAATTATCATCAATTTAAAACTCATTTAATTTAAATAATTAAAATGTATGATGTTTCCGTCTAGTATTTCCTAATGTGGACATACGTATTTTTTTGTGTTTGTGTGTCTAAATAAAACAAAAATAAAAGTTTGATTACAACCAATCGTTTTTTTTAAATACATTTTTACCCCTAACCCCCTAATATTTAAAATTAGCATCAATATTTTTTTCTCAGAAAAACTTTTGCTTTGCGACATCATGGTCTAATTCATCGGAAATAAATAGGTCGAACCAATAACTGTATTAAAATCAAATGCGTGCGTTAGTCTTGCGAAAACTCAAAAATGTCTCGACCGATTTCCATAATTCTTTATTTGTTTTGGTCGCCTCAGTGTTAAGTTAACCGCGACCACAATAAAAATCAACGATTTAACCGTTCAGGAAGAATAGCGCGGTATCATTTTGACATTCAGATTAGCCAAATCCTAGCCACATACAAACCTTTGCCAAAACCAATCCGTTCAATCGCAATACGTTAACTAATAGCGCGATCGCCCTACTGATAATCTAGTTTTTTTTATTTTTTTGTGTTAGAATTGAAGTATCGGAGTAGGACTTTAACTTCAATTGTTGCATTTCAGAAAGACATTGGACAATAATCCTTTCGTGCACTTGGCTCATGTCTGCAAAACTTTTAGGTATTACCTAGAAATAAATATCATGACAGTGCCTTGTCAGTATATATACGAAAATTTAATGTATGTGCACAAAAATGTTCATTTATTAAAAAAAATTGCGAACTAGAAATAAAGACAAACTTGCTGTTCCCACACTGTTAGGCTCGCTAAAGTTAATAAGTATTTTATAGGGCAAAGTACGCTTCTATAAAAAGGTCCCAAGCGACGCGTTAGATTTGTCGATTGGCAAATTTAAAAAGTAATTAAACAGAAACTGTCTATTAAAGCATATTATAAAATATCTGATTATTTAGATGACAAAAAAACTTGGGATGAATCTGCTCCAACTCGACTCGGCATCCGTAAAAAATTGTCAAGGATAAGACCAGACGAGTTTCTTGCTGGATTCTTCTTGAACTGGGGTTAGGACGAACCGGCACCTAAATTCACTAGCATGTAAGAAGACGATTCAAAGTGGTACTTGTGATTTTATTGAATAAAGAATGTTTTGTATTTGTGTTTGCACGATATGCCGGTTTCCTCACGATACTTTCTTGCACGTCAATTTTTCGATTAGAAAAATCCATTAGCACTACTGGATCGAAGACCTTACTACTGAAAATGATCGATTGATCTCTCGTGTCAAATGAATCACAAGGTATCCCCCACTGTTCAGTATCCTCTCTTTGTTCGTATTCTGCGGTATTCTAAACTACCCACGGTCCACGACTTTGATAATATCGTTTACTCATCTCGCTATTAGGTATAGTATAGCAGATAGTCGACACAATTTATCATATATATATAATATTTTAATATTTATTATTATTATTTTTAAACGTAGGTATACTTAGTTGAGTATTTGATACAGCGAAGATGTGTCATGTCATGCCTATCAATCCTCAGATTAGAAACCAATATAAATGAATGGAATGCATAATTATGATGGCGGTACACGTGTCGACAGAGCCGCTTGGCTCGGCTCCCATAAATGCACCTGACGAGGTGATGCGCATTTATTTTAGTACCGGCGATAATTAGTTTTAATAAGACTGTGTTTTATAACTGAGGTCTTTTGCATGTTTGTCAGTGCAAATCGAGTGCCAAATGCATAGTTTATATCTTCCTGAATGGTACTTTACGGAAGCACAAGCGGCACGGTTTAATTGTATTGACCTTGGATCCGCAGAAGTAGATTTTTAGATCTGTTTGGCGGATGGTGTGGGGTGCAACGGGAGACGGCATTATTAGTCGCTCAGTCATCTTCGCGCCGTCTCGTCCCGTCCACGCGTCGCATCTCCCTTAGGTACAGTCGCGCATAACTGTTTCTATACGTTCGACAATCACTTCTCAATTTTAGTTAAAAAGATCTTGGGAATTTTAGAACTTAATTAAATCCATATTAATTTTAATTAATTTATCTTGTTAACGATGTTATTCGCGGGAACATACCAGCGTCAACGTAACAGCTGTTCTCGAACCGAACGGTATGATACGTGATGATGTTAAGAGGCCTGATGGTATGACTCTTGTCTCTTTGGTGATTCGGCCATCGGCCATTGGTATGGGATGCTAATTGCTTAGACACCCTCCCTGGCCGCATCTCATCTGTCAGGGACTTCCGTTAGGACTGGTGCGGCGGATAAATGTGCCGAAGACCTCATGGGAAGGCGCAAATATTTATCTTAATTAGGCCAACATATTTGAGCCTTTTTGGAATCGAGGGACGTAGGAAAAGCGAGTCCACCGCGTTTTCAAAATTATTTCACGACATCTGGTAGAAACATTGCTTGACCTAAGAGCTGGCTACTATCTGGCCCAGCATATTATAGCATTGCCATTCATCTTGGAAACGCTGAACTCTGGCAGTGAACCGGATCAGTTGAACTATCTATAGATCGTTGTAAACGGTCCTTAGATAGCACAATTGTATTTTATATTAACGTATGTTATTATGAACATTAATTTGTTTTTTAAATACAATCTTTGTGTTTTATTCTTAAACTTGTTTGTTAAATGTGGGATATTTGGTTGTTACAATTTCACCCTCCCGCTACCGCGAATGCGAATGTACACTTGCGTAAAGCACCCCTCTACTTTCGTCGAGCGCTATTTAACCGTGACGGGACTTCTATTGAAGGAATTGAAGCCGGTTATATTTACTTTGCTGGATCAGTTGTGTCTGTCTTTTGTTGTCCTACTTAATATTTAATTACTATAGAGTAGTAGTATTTACTTCTACTCGATACGTAGGTAGGTACCTACACTTAAAGGTAAGGGGAAATTAAAAATAAGAGGGTTCATAAGTAATAACAAAAACGTCGATCGAAGTTTCTAATATTTTATTTTAATAATAATTTAATATTACTTTACAATGTATCGCATAATATAAGCATTTGTCTTTAATTACGACCTCTGTGGCGCAGTGGGCTAAGGTCCGGCTGAGACGCAAAAGGTTGCGGGTTCGATTACCCGCCGCGGGACAAATGTTTGTATGATCTGCAAGTATTTGTCTCGGGTCTAGGTGTTTCTATGTATAATATGGATGTATTTACAAAAAAAAGTGTATAAATAGTATATCAGTCATATGGTACCCATAACACAAGCTCTGCTTACTTTGGGGCCAGATGATGCTGTGTGAAATGTCCGGTATTATTATTAAATGAAAATACAACATGTTATATATTACACCTATTACCTTATATAAAATCATATATGTATATTTTTCTAGGTACTGTACAGAATAATTATTTAAAATATTTGTCAGTGTTTCTACGCATCTATCTTGTGATGACCGGGGCCGACTAGATTTTTGATGTGATTTTTCCATACATTATCCAATTACTTATTTAAAAAGTAGTTAGTTTACAATATTAGGTGGTTATTTTTTTTTCTTATCGTGGTACTTGTTATTTCGAACAAAGGTGAAAGGTTTATAGTGTATATCAATGGGTCCTTTCGTCTATTTGGCACATGTCCTCGAACTTTTAAGGTAAGTACTTACTATATGTTTTCTCTCGGCGTTTGAGAGAATTGTTTTAGCGCACATATATTATCGACGTGATAACGTCTTATAAATCGATGAACGCCGGCTGCACGCACGAAAAATGGTCACATTCCGCTTTAAGCCGAGCGTGCAAGCAAGAGCGCGGAACAAGCGATAGAGTAGCACGATCGGCCTAAGCGTTCGGCTTGTGACGCATCTTAAGGATCATAGGTTATATCATAGGTTAAAAGTATGCAATTGTTCATCAATTGCTTTCTTATGACGTTATCACGTAAATTTATCGTCCGTAAACCGGCTTTACAGACAACCATTGGAAGAGAAAAATAGGAATTGGTGCACGACTACGACCTTTGGATCCGAAGATCGGACCACTATCACTAGACCTCTTAAAATTATTCTGTACAATACTTCGAAAATAAATATCATGTTAAAAATATAATAACAATCACGTATTCAATGATAAAAAACAATTATATTAAGACTACGTTACAAGTTAATAGTCAAAGATGCCAATATTCATTGCAAGCTGCGGGCCTAGCACGGCACGAGGAGAAATAGTCTTTCCACCTTTTTATCCACCTATCAGTGGAAATACACCACCACCTGTCCACCGCATGTGGATAAAAACGGGGGAAAGACTATTCTCCTCGTGCTGTGCTAGGCCCGCAGGTTATCAAAACCTTTTGAATACCACCAGAAACGTCACAGCAGGGACCAAGGACAGCTTATTGAGTATAAAACAGATAATTATCCATGTTGCCTTCTGTGTTTCTAGAAAAGTTTACTACATTCTTTATGTTGGTTTTCTTTCTTCTTGTTATAAATGGACCGCACGCAGAAGCAGTGTCGTTAGTGGCTGTTGGCTTGGTTTACAACAACCAGCTAACCACACTGCCAACGCGGACGGTCCTGCATCATCTCTCTTTACTCTTCACTCTTCATCAGGTCAGATAAAGCCTTCCCTTTTCCACAGCCGGTTGAAAGCATGCGACCTTCGGATAGAGCTCGGGTTTCTGTTTAATTTGTTGCTGGCATTATCTGAAATGCAAGTGATGTTATATTAGTCGTAGTCGTAAACTAGTTTGTGCCTACAGCTTTGAACGCGTGGTATCAAAAACAAATACAAATACAAAAAAGTTTATAGAAAAAAAATATTTGACAGGATCACGTACTAAAACATTTATATATCTCTGAGAGTAATTTTAGCAACGCGAGTAGACTCAGCACTATATCTGCGCAAACATGGCTTACGCAGGGCTGGTTTTCAGTCTATCCCTTAGCTCGAATTTAGGTGACAGTCGAGCAATAAAATTTATATGTAACCGCGGTATGATATGTATGTACAATAAAATAAGCCTATATGCTATTCTAGGTAATCGACTACATCTCAATCAAATTTCACCCAAATCTGATCATCCGTTTCGGCGTGATTGAAAAAAAACAACTAAGAAAATATACATAATCTTTCAAAACAAAACGGATTCATAATATTGGTAGCATTATAACGAGTTAATGTTTGTAGTTATTTGAAACTACTGAACTCATTCTCAAAAATATTTGACTGAGAGATAACTAGATTGTCTCTATTAGCGCTACATAATATAATGCGGGTGAAACCACGTAGCAGGCAATTAGTCTCGCATAAAATTGATGCTAAGCAAAATGTTCGTATATAATTCGTATATAGTCCAGACTAATTTTGAGGTGAACCAGGTGGAGGGACGAGCTCACGAAATTCCGCGCCGACTGGACAATCTTAACGAGGAAGAGGGATGAATGGAGAGAATGGGGAGAGGCCTTTGCCCAGCAGTGGGACAGTGTGGGCTGATAATAATAATAATAATACTGATTTTATATATTCGAATGTGTTTCTGTGTGTGTTTGTTGCCATTTCACGACTAAACTGGTCTTGATGAAATAAGATACGGAGATTGGTGGTATCTTGGGGACGGACATAGGATATTTTTGATGAAGGACTTTGTAGATGTAGATACTATATGATACGTGATAGGCTCCAACTCGGAAGGGATCCGACATCACGACAGACATACAGTACAGTGACTGGCAACTTATTATGCAGGCATTAAATAATTAAGGAAATATATTTTTCAAATTGCAAGAGCCAGTTTGAATTGTCTTCTTATATCTTGGGTGAATCTAGGTGCCGGTTTCTAGTGTCCCCAGTTCAAGAAGATTCTGACAAGTAATTCGTCTGGTTTTAAGGCTTGGTTATTCTTGCTAATTTTGTTACGGATGCCGAGTCGAGTTGGAGCAGCCGGGCGATTATGTAACTCTGATACTATCAAAACATTGATACTAAAACCATTCAGATGCTGTTGATGAATTGGTATTACGGAAGGTTGATGTTTATTGTAACACATGTTATTATACGTGTATGAATGGACACGTACCGTACGTAATACTCAAACTATTAATTAAATTAATGCCTATTACTAATCTAAATTGATAGACGTTGATTGTATCAAGAGTTTCATAATCGCCATACAGATTCGTCCCATACTTTTTTGTCATCGAAATAGTCTGAGTATATCCAGAACATACTACGGAATATTGGTACTATAAATTCAAAAGTGTTTCTGTCTGCTAGATTGTCTGTCTCTTTGTTTGTTACCTCTACGCCTGAATGAATCTTGATGAAATTTGGTACAGAGATAAATTGTCATCTTGGGGACGGACGTCGGTTACTTTTTAAGTAGGTACCACGCGTCCGAAGCCGCAGGCAGTAAGCTAGTAAGTTACACACATACTTACCTATTGTGCAAACACTCCAAAAATACTCGAAAGGATCTAATTCCTTTCTTATGCCGCAAATCCAGCAGCTGCATCATTATATCATTCTAAGAGATACGCATTTCTCTTAGTTCTTAGTTTTATTGAAATTTGCAATAAACTTGTAATATTTATTATACAGCATGTATATTTCCAAGATTTAGCAAATCAAATCAAATAATTTTATAAATTTAAAATGTATATGATATATAATTATCCATGAAATTTGTTAAATTTTGCACAATTATATCTCTAGAAATCGATGATTAGTTAAATACAAATTGAGGATTGTTGTACAGGTTGGGACTGGGTGCTCATTCATTACTATGTATTTATGTAAGGTATGTTTCCTGCGTCCATTGTTTTTAGATCGTATTCAGTTTACCTATGAAATGTCTGCACTGGAACGCCCATGCTTTCTTCCTGGTGGAAATTGCAAACTCCTCGCTCCACAGCCTTGGAAGACAGTCCACTAACACAGCGTACACAGGTATTGATCTATGAGTATCGTCTCGACTTTTACTTCTCCTGGTTATAAATGTTACAAAATGACAAAAAGACAAATAAAAAAAAATTTTTTAATCTATCTCATAAGCAACAATTATATAATACTAGATGGCGCCACAGAACAAATTAGAACTCGCTATCAATGTGTCTTGGAATTTGCTTCAAACATACTATAATTAATTCAAAGATTCCATAGTTGGTTCAGAGATTTATAACATTAGCAGGACGACCTTAATATCTTTTGCCATCTTTATTCTTTATTATTAGAAAGACAAGGACAGATCGTACTTTAACATCTCACTAGCTAGTTATGTGATTGGCAGATAGACGTTATATTATCTATCATTACATATACGGTTATAGGCGCTAGATATCAATGGTACTATATGATAATGACGATGACCTAAATAAGTGACCTGAGATATGACCTAATTCCAAGAGTGGCCTACGTATACACGTAGATACTATGTACTTAGTTTCACAAGGTAAATGCCTATTGAGAATCTAAAACGAGTTATTCAAAATTAAATCGGAAACGAACGCTCTCACATCTTCCATTAACTCCAATACCTGTTTATTCTAACCATGATTCTCAGACACAGTTCCACATTATGGAACTGTGTCTGAGTCAGATCGCCCTGCCTGGCGATTATGGAACTCTTGATCAATAGACCTGCTGTAGTTTTACCAAAGTTTCTTAAAATATTTTTAAGAACGACCTTATTATCTTAATTAAAGTTCAAATTAGAGTAAAATTTTGAAACTACTGGCTCTGTGAGCTGTAGACCTCGCCAACATTTTTTGAAATTACTGAAATATAACTTTTTTTACGTTTTCAACCCCCATATCTCTGCTATTTTGAAACATGTCCAAAAACTGAATCGACAAAAAATTCTGTATAGTTATAGATCATGCTCATAAAATTTGACGAGAATCGGTTCAGAAATGCGACCTGCAGAGGAGAACATCCGGATAGACGCCGGTCGGACAGATAGACATACGAAAGCATTTTTGCCTAAGCTGAAACGGAGACACTCGTTCGCGTTTCGCGCTCGCTCGGTCAATTACAGTTCTAAAATAGGTGAACATTTATGTTTGATTCCATTATTGAATTGATTATCCCAGGATTTCACGCAGTTTTAATATACACCTCATTACATGGCGACTAAAGTGCGCTCAAACACGTCAATCACGCGTCAATTTAGTAAATTTACAAAATGACATTTAAAAATGTTATTCTAATTCAGACTTTGGTGCATATAGAATTAGATACTTAGTTCGTATTTTACGAATTTTTTGTCAGTTCGGCGAAACTACAGAGTCAGAGGCATTTTCCATTAGTTTCGATAATAATATAGGCCAGTCAAAATAGCATTTAACTTTGCACTAAATTTCCGATCTAAATTGTTTATTTTTATAAGGTTTAGGATCACTTACTGAGCATAAAATCACAAAATGCTGACAGATCCAGGTGACGCTTCAAGCGCCATCTTGATAAAACGTTTTTGGGCGATATATCGGAAACTATGCACTTTAGGGTAAAAATTATGAAGACCATTATTGTAGAGAATAAAATTTTGCATCTTTTGTTTTTGTAAACTTTTTTGTAAAACATACCGTTTACGATTTATGGCCCATTTAATTAACCGGTTTTTCTATCGCGGCCGATAACTTTTGAAATATTAGATTAATCAATAAAATGCATGCAATGCATCATTCCATTTTTAAAGATCACTTTATTTTCTACAACTTATGTTTCAAACTTTTTTTTCAAATGTCCTTTTTGAGTTAAAGGACGTTTAATGTTGGACTACCGGGCGCAAAGTTGAAAATTTCAAGATACGCATAGAATATAATGGTACAAATTCAACAAATAAATAAAAAAAATATCCCGATTGTTTATGTAGTAAAAAATTAATAGTTCAATTCCTTTTTTCAAGATGGCGCTTGAAGCGTCACCTGGATCTGTCAGCATTTTGTGATTTTATGCTCAGTAAGTGATCCTAAACCTTATAAAAAAAACAATTTCGATCGGAAATTTAGTGCAAAGTTGACCAAAAAAACCTCTATTTTGACTGGCCTAATAGGCTAATTAAACAAAAAAAAACCATTTCATGGAATGGTAATACGTAGATACCTTCGCTTTGTATCACTGTTTATATTCTTAAGACAGTATGTGTTACAATCAACATCAACCTTCCGTTATACTAATACAATATTAACTGAAAGCTGTTAGTATCAATGTTTCGATAGTATCAAAATTGCACAATCACCTGGCTTTTTGACGAGACAGGTTTTATGACAAATTTTCCTGGTAAGGTTTTTAATCAGTTCTTCTGCGTCTCAGAATTGAGTTGCTCCAACGTTTTTATAGTTTTTTTTTTCGGAATAGTTGCGGGTTTCCCCGTTCGTTAGGAAAGTTTTTGAATAAATTTGCTTAAACTAGTACTTTATAGAACTCATTTTTATTTACTACGGTTGTAAGTAGGTATTAAAGATAACACTTACCTATAGTTTACTCAGTTGCAATTTGGTAATAGGAGTTGAAAAAATAAAATCAAACAACAAAAAACTTTCACAATTTAATAAACATAAAATAAAAAATAATACAAGTACTTAAAAAGTAATGAGTATAAATTTCACTTTCAAAACTTTCGTGAGTTGTATTATACATTTTGATAAACACGGGCTTTACTCACGTATTATTTTGTCGATGGAGGCACCGAGTTCACGGTTCAGTGCGAACCGTGATCTCGAGCGGCAACGAACGGACCGCGGATTAAACTCACCCTGTTGAAGATTCTTTAGATGAATCGAAACAGTGTCGGTGCCTCCATCGGCAAAAAAATACGTGAGTAAACCCCTTGTTTATCAGAATGTATAATGTATAAGGATAAATTAAAGCTAAATTTTTAAGATGTTCATACTACGTTACCGTCCACCTTACCTTCAATGATATTCGTAGTGTTTGAAAACATTAATGATGGAAATCCTAGTATAGTTATTTAATTTCACGAAAACTTGCGCTATAACCTGTATATCATTGGCATAAGCTTCAAAATCAAATGAATCGTGAGTCATTGTGAAATTTAATAGATGTACACTTCTTTCCTTGTATGATAGTAAACCAGTAGGTACGTACTACTTTAGCATTCCTTTTTATAACAGCTGCTGCCAGCGGCTTTGCCCGCGTAGTACATAGATAAGAAGTAGCTTATATATTATTCCAGGTCTCTAACTACATCTTTACATCAAACTCTGTTAAGCCGTTTCAGCGCCATAAACTAATTTGGAAACATATATCTACACAAACTTTAGCATTTAGTAAGATGGTAGATATAACTAGTATTATCCAAAGATACGTATTATGGTCTTTTTTTATATATAGAATAGAATAGAATATGGCATGTGTCATAACGTAAATTTTGCCAGAGTCATGTGTTTATATTGTTTATAGTACCTATGTCACAAAGTCGCATCTTGTATATGTATATATAGATAGATGTATGATAGATGTATGTATAGATATTTTTTTTCTTTTTAAAACGCGCGGACTACGTCGAGAACGGGACAGCTATGTTACTTATAAACGTATCAACTTCTGTCAAAATTAATCTCTATTTATAACAATTTATAATAGTGCCATCCCTTTTTGTAAGATAGTGACAAATAGTGACAGAGGGAATTATAAGCAGTGTTCAGGCTGTGTTCAAATTGAGAGGCGTTTATAAATAAGGCTGTATGTATTTTATCAGTCATCTGATTCAAGTTCAAGCTTTGGTAGTTCTAAAGCTAGATGTTGTGTGAGACGTCCAAACGTACGTAACAATATTTATTGACCGAGCGAAGCGAGTGTCTCCGTTTCAGCTTAGGCGAAAATGCTTTCGTATTCCGCCGTCTGTCCTGATATTCTCCTCTACAGGTCGCATTTCTCAACCGATTCTCGTGAAATTTTGTAAGCAGGTTCTACAACTATATAGATATTTTTTGTCGATTCAGTTTTTGGAAATTTTTCAAAATGGCGGAGATTTTCGGGTTGAAAACGTAAAATAAGTTATATTTCAGTCACTTCGAAAAATGTTCGCAAGGTCTACAGAGCCATTAGTTTATTTAGGCGGTAGATAACAAGAATATTTCTCTGTTCCATATTTTGCACGTATTGTTGGCAGTGTGTTGCTAAAGGTAAGAAACACAATGAGATTACAATTCAAGGTTCCTTGCTACGGCTTCCCCGGGACTAGTCGTGCCACACTTGACCCACTAACATGATTCCTATTTAACTCCTACTCGTTACTACTTACTACAAATGTTAAAATTAACATGTAACACATGTGGCTTGAATATCATATCTACGTGGATTTATAAATACCTAGTGGGAGTACTTATGACAGAGGGTATCTATTCTTCTTCTTCTTTGTTAATGGCCTGTGATATACTAATGCCAATTTTGCCAGTGTCAAGTGTTTATAGTCAGTTTGTTTGTTATTAAAGTCTTAGTCGATGGTCAATTGTCAATTCTATACGTCACGCGGAATGGCGTCTAGAATTTTCTTGGGATTCCTCGTCGTTCAAATCACATTGCACCACAATACACATATAATTCAAGTACCTGTCCTGTAGTCACAATTTATTCATTAAAATTCCGCCAAGAACTGAATAAAACATGCAACAAAACGGTTAAAAAATATTAAATTAGCAGAGCTATGTGACGTGAAAATAGTTGCCATACTTAGTTGACCGGTCTGTCAGCTCAGTTGGTAGTAGCTCTGTCTTCTGCGTTGTAGGTTGGGGGTTCAATGGGATAGTCTGAACTGGGATAGACCCAGGAAAAAACGTTTGTTGGATGAACGTAGGTGTTTATTCTGTATCTGAGTGTTATAAAGTATCTCGTTTGTATTAAAAAATATTTAAGTATTCTATCAGTCATCTAGTGCCCATATGCTTGGCTAGATGCCTAGAGGCTGTTATGATCATTGTCCACTAATATTTATTTATTATTTTATTTATTAAATAACCATAAGCCATAACTTTATTATCACATTAGCTAGTAAAGTGATTATAGACGGTATAAATCTTTGATTAATGAAATTTGTTATTCTGATTGCATAATGCTTATGAATATATAGAATATCCAATACACAAACTTCGCAAATAGTTACCTCCTTATGTTTTTGTTAGCCACTGAGACTGCTATTCAAAATTCCTTCTATCTCTCAACAAATACCTAGTCAGTAAGCTAAATATCGTGAAGGCGGTCGCATAACTGTTGGCAATAACTCGGTCGATCACCAAGGCCGTACGTAAATAGTGGATATGATGGGACTATGGGAGCTAACATTGTTACCGACGGTTTCTTGTCGCCTAAAAACCCCAAGCACAACGGTATTTTTACACATACTTTTTATATACTTTAAAATCTAAATATGTCTTTAATATATGGATCATCATCTTCCTTTCCCTATTTCACGTGAAGAGATATTCTTACAAGAAATATTTCTTTCTATCATAGTTGTCATTTTAGTAATATCACCGTGTAGTTTTATATATTTGATGAAATCTATAAAAAACAGCCCGTATCTCACCTTTAGTATAGTTTACTGGTTTACTTATACATTATTTTAATTTCTGTTCCCATTGTCTTTGCTTGCAACTTTTGGACGACCTCAAGGAATAGTCGCGCTGTCGCCTTGTTTTATTGTGCATTTGAGAACATGCCTCGATGCGCTGCTAATTGCAATCTATTACTTATCTCTCAAGATTAATGGTGCTCCTTTGCTGTACAAGATATTGAGATAAAGTAGAATAACTTCCCAGGTGT
The DNA here is from genome assembly GCA_948098915.1 of Lampropteryx suffumata. Taxonomy (NCBI): domain Eukaryota; kingdom Metazoa; phylum Arthropoda; class Insecta; order Lepidoptera; family Geometridae; genus Lampropteryx; species Lampropteryx suffumata. The sequence goes on from OX402563.1 coordinate 9,831,873, forward strand.
TTCATTGAACACTGATAAAAGAAAACAGTTATTGTGTATACCATTCAAAAAATCAATGTGCCTTGCACCATCGTTTTACAAAATCGCAAAATATAAATTTAATCAAATACAACTCAAGTATTATTGAATATACTAGTAATAATCCAGTCACCAGCGGTCGTCGTCACCATATGAATGCATAGAACTACATTAATTATTAATAACCAGCTCCTTATCAATAGGTTAAGGTTTGTGTAATTATGATGATTACTAGCTACGTAATTATTCATCTTGTACTGTTCTCCAGAACTATACAATCCTTAGGTCTGGTGATGTTTAGCGTCAGTCTCAATTGACCAATTTTAGTCTCGAGGTTTATTATGACCAAGTGGCAGCTGACCAGGTATCCGGTTGTACCACCTCTCCTATTTATACCTACATACAATATATGTGTGCTGTTCATAACTGAGGTTCGATTCCTAAGTTTAAATACGTCTAAAAATGCTAGTGTTCTTTAGATACGTACTACATATTTATGAGCTGTGATATTGCTTGATATATTGGCAGGATATACTGTTGATATATGAGTATCTTGTAAATTATTGTTGGTGTATAATAGACAAGAATTGACTTGACAGTAGGTAATTATCTACCATTGAACGCTGTTAGCACACCAAAAGAACTGACACACCTGTCTTTGTCTAGCTACTAAATTTATATGGCAACTGCAGCAGATGAAATTGAATTATTGAATTATCAGGTTTTTGCGAGTTTTACTAAGCAAATGTTTAATACATGTAGTTATTCTGCTCTGATACAAAGATTTTGCCGATCTATGAATGAGTCTCATTATTTTGCCTTGTAGATTTGTGAATGACCTGATATACTAGAGATGCACTTACGTATGTGTAGAAATATTTATCGATAATATATATATAATATAATATAATATATATATAATATATATTATCGATATATATATATGTAAAAGTATATTATATATAAAGTATAATATATATAACGTCTACTAACCACCTATAGGTGTAAATAATCTATAATTGGTAAAGAAATAAAACAAAAAATCACGGAGAAAGCTGTAATAAAGGACAAAAACAATAGACATTCAAAAGCAAAAGATAATGAATAATAAATAGGAAGTACTTACATAAAAAAATATACAGAACGTACAATATAAAAATATGTTTAAATAAACTATTATAATAGTATTGATAGTAAACCACAATAATTTGTAAATAAGTTATGACAAAACAGTTTACAATAAAAGCACATGAGATCAAAATATGAGACTACATAACTAAAGACAAGATAAAATGATTAGTATATAATAAAATAGAAAAATGCATTTTTCTTAACTAATAATATAAGAACTTAGAATTAAAATAATAGTAAAAACAAACACAGTACAACAAACAAAAGTCATAAATAGAAACAAAATAAGAAAACAAGGGTTCAACAGAGAGCACTATAGTTCATAATATTTCTTATCCCCATTTGGTAGAACAGCAGCGATGCTAGCCGCCCCGGGGTGTCGTACCAGATAGTGCATTTACAGTGTCAACTTTGCAAACGCTTTGCAAACGCACTGCTGGCACGAACTCCGGGGCGTAATCAAACTTCGATATCGATAGCCGCACATCACTAGACCGTCTTTCGCACTTAACGGATCGTCTATGCCGTTTCACTTAAAGTCCATAAGACACAGTTATATCGAAAGTTGAATGATGCAAGTGCAAGCACTGATGCAACAAGGTTGGTGCATGGAATATTATGAATAACCTAGTCTATTAGATATGACCGTCATGTGTCCTGCCCACGTAGGTGTTTCTCATTATTGTGAATAATGCACTAGGGAATTACGGGCCTATTTATATTTTATATTATATTTATACCTAAGCTCATGTTTCATATCTATTGACAGCTTAGGATGACGATGACAAGAAGGCCGGGATGTGAGATGTGTTGAATTATGTTATGAAATATTAGTACCAAGCAAATACATAGGGGAACCACATAATATCCTCAATAAGCTGATTAGGTCATTCATGCACTGAGTATCTAAGTAATCAATAATGCAGTATTGTGCAATGCTACGAGGAAAAACCATCGAGATTATTTTCATCGTTCAACCACTGGTTATTTTGTCTTGAAATCTTTCTATTTTCGAAAGCTTTATCGATTAAATATTCAAAACGAAAGTGCTAGTGAAAGCGAGAGATTTAAATAAAGTGCGTGTTAAAGATAAGACGTGAGGTAATACGAAAACGGAAATGAATATATATATTAGTACTGGTTGGAGTTGGCTATAATATTGCAAACTAAACGGAAACGTTTTAAAGGACATGTTTAAGATTTTCCACGTATTTTTATAAAAAGATGTTGCCGAATCTAAAAGTATTCTGAGAAATGATTAACCCGTGCCATGCCCGTACCGATCTGGGGAGTACACTAGTAATTGTTATATGTTATTGGTTGAATTCTAATCATCTGATCCGCGGTGAGATCAATGTAAGGTTGGTATCAAGGTTGTACCTACTCGTACATTGCACAGTACATGCAATAAGTCAAGTACGTTTCCATGAACTCATCTCGTAAAATGAAGTTTGGTGAATCAGTAACGACAAAATCGTGATCGTTCTGTTGTAAATTGTTATCTTTTTACTACAGTTTCAGTCTACGTATCCAGGTAGGTACTTCGTTTTTTCAATGTACACAGACATTGGATTTAGAACGTAACATGAGCGCTTTTGACAGGGATACTATGTGCGGGACAGAATTGATGTTAATAAAACGTTACATTTCTATACTGATAAGGATTTTGCCAATCCTTCTTAAAATCAATGATTGAATTTATAAATACCATCCCATAGATAAAACAACTAACCAACTTATATACGAAAAATCTGTTTAAAATATTATATTATGGTATTTATTAAAGACTTAATAAACTTCACACCACCTAAAATTGTTGAGACAAACAAAAAAAAAACATTTCCGTTGAGCCATTTTTGATTTTTGCGAGTTTATGCGAAGATATTTAACCTAGGCGTATTACAGTTTCTGACTAGTAACCAGATATCGAGCTCCGGGATTACAGTAGTGAGAGCATGTTTGTTTGTATTTATTATATTTTATGAACAATAAGCGAAGTTTTTTCTACAAGGCTTTTGAATAAACTGCAGCAATAGACACTGCAGCGAATCACTCAGTATAGTTTTTTGTCACTCAAAAGCTAACGATTTTATAATAATTGTGATTGGTTTTCTTTAATTGACGTAGTATTATGGAAACCGGATCTTGTCATACGACACGTGTAACATTCATTATAGCTAATACGATCACACAGTTTTAGTAGATAGGTATTCTATTTTATTGTTATTTACCATGTTGTTAATGGAAAATTAACGTATATACTTTACTTACACAGAACGTACTTAAGAACTTATTTACATTGTTTTTTATATAAATAATACAGCAGCTGCGTTATGAATTGTATCTGTTAGTTATTTTAGACAGATGAAAATCAAAGCTATAAACGGTGATTTTGTAAGAAGTGCAAGTGATTGTAATGTTTTTAGAGTTTTGTATCGCTTGGCAAGCTTGAAACAAAGGTGAAACGCAAGTGGGTCATACCCGCGGCCTTGCCTCGCGCCGGCTTCGGAGACCTATTCTGACATCCCACTTGGACCGGTCAATTGTGTATTTCCATAGCTAAATGTCTAGCTAATGGCTCTAATACAAACATCCTGAGCTAGACTGCCATTCCATGTTATTTTTCAAAAGTCTTCGTGTGGGATATAAACTTGCATTCGTTCTTACATGTCTTTTCACTATAATACTAAAGTTGTTAGTAGATGAAATGAGATAAATATTGATCTTGACAGTAATCCCGACATCCAATAAATTTAAGTTAACCATAAAGTTTTAACGCAAAATTAATTATAGCAATAGCTTTAAGAATTAAACGTATCTCGATCGTAAAAGAGCGGTTAAAATGGATTTGTTCGTGTATTAGAACTGTGGGAGGCAGTCTACGGCTAATGCACGCCTACACATGCGCTCGCGCACCGTGCATCGCTGACGTGATTATATGCAACCCAATGCATTACCCAGTCTTATACGCCTTTAATATCTTCATTTACAAGTGCAACAGAGATGAATATATTATTTAGTCAGATGGTTTTACGCATAAAGAACAGAGCGCAAAGAGTTTGGACATTCTTCTGGACACGCTTTTCGTTTCCGCTAATTTCAAAGATGTTGATAGAAAAATGTTTCGAAAGTGCAATAGGCCTTATCTACTTGTGCCCTCTATTTAGAGCAAAGAATTACAAGCTCTTATGCACTAGTACAGTGCATTGTGCAATTATACCAGCATGGGACCGCGCGCGTGATAACCGTGTCCGCTCATTGTCGTTACACGCTATTAATATGTCCTTGGTACGCGAGCTGCTTTATAAGGAACCTTCGTGCTGTGAGACTGCGTGTTTGTGAATTGCAAATGTTCGACGTGTGAGAATGTGTAGATACTTTTACTACGCGTTGCGGAATGGAGGAAGGCTCGGTCCAATGAGCACTTTCCCTCTCGGAGCTACGTAGCATCCGCGATGCCATAATTGCGCCCAAACTACTGGAGTTGTATTAAAATGAGTTTTCGGAACCAGCTTCGTTCGCGTGACGTGGCGGAGCCCGGGTTTCGTCTAAATGAAAGCACATGTCAAGCGCAGAGCTCGGAGCGAGCGTCAAAAATATTCTTTGAGAATTCTATCGAGTTTTAGTTGAACAGTTAACATTAATATAGTAGTTTAGTTTACGAATGTTACTTAGCTACGAGAAAATGGAAGTTAATGATGACTAATTGTTAATCGTTTAGTGTCTGGATGGGCAGTCTACAGATGTTAGTAGAAGATTGAGCAGCGTTATGAGATTAGTATGTCGTACACGTGATGTGCACCGTGATTAACACGTGTTGGTTTCAGAATAGGGGTATTTAACGTAAGGGTTGGACCGAGGCCGTATTCTGGACTATCTTTTATTAAATAATCCCGTAGGCGTAGGACTTGCGCAACACAATTGAACGTTCTAAAAGCGACACTGTCACGACACGAGAGGCACTTCACTGGAGTCGCGGGCGTGCAGAGGCGGCGCGCGCGGCCGCACCACTGCGCCGCGTTCCACTTTTCCTTCCGGCGGTGTAGCGAGCAGCGAGTTGGCAGCGGCGCGCCTTGCATAACCGACAGTTTCGCAAAGCGGTCGGTGCAGTGCGCCGGATTGAAATACGCGCCGGCTCTGCCAACGGGGCCGTAGCACGCCTGACGCAACACGCCGCGCCGCACCGAGGCGACAGCACCACGCCAGACCCCTCAACTGTCGCCCCCCCCACAATCTCATCGACTGTTTTCACGCATATCACTTTCGCCGGCATGCGAGTCGCTTTCATCCCGGCGCGTCCACGCTCCACTTTACCACCATTGAATGTGATGAAGAGATCGCTCGGCAACGGGTATCGAGGCGCGGCTCGAGCACGCGAGCGGGATAGATAAGAACGCGCGCCAGATGCATCGGTAACTAGGCCACTCGCACTCTGCCATATGTTTGCTTGATTGCATTGCACACTATTCAGACCGAATGCAGACGTAAAACTAATTCATATTTCGTGCAAGTCTCACGGTTAAGTAACATGTTGGTTAAAATAAACGGGAGTATCTAGCGGTAACCGAGGCGCGTAAAGCCCGTGTGTCGGTTACAATAATGTCGCGAGCGGGCCTCGAGATCTACAAATAGACGTTCCATTTCGACAGCCAACTCACGGCGACTCACGAAAACAGTGCAGACACGTTTATGTTTTATATCGAGTGAAAACTAAGGCTTATCGATTTGATGTTGTCTCGATCGTAACGTAGTACAACTTATGTTTTCCTGTCGATAACAATGTTGAATATTGAAGTTTCTATCAAATGGTAATAGCTAATGTTTTTAATGTTAGACTTTCATGCAAACCTAGAACCTTTTGGTTTAAGGGTTTAAAATTATTGGTTTATGATCACCGTGACCTCGCGTCTGTCACTTTTCGTATGCCGGTGGACTAATATAATATTTTAGTGTTGTTTGCGCTTTACTATGCGAGCTCAAGGCCGATGAGTCACGCCGGTCACCGGGAGCCACGAATCTTGCTCACGTGTAGGTGCAATGCACACAAACATCGTACTTGCACGGTGTACACGAAACAGCTGATTGCAGTCTATTTTAACGCGCGAATAATGCAGTCGTTTATTTTTGTTTATGGGTGTTACAATGAGTAACACTGATTTATTTATAGAAGTTCTACGTAACGCATCATCTAACAAACCATTGAAATTTCGTAAATGTATTTTGGTTTATTGCCTTATGAGATACAGATTCTGGGTCTATCTGATAAACACACACTAGCTAACGTGTTGTTTAAATCTGTTGCCATCTCTATTCTTTAACATTAAAATGACAAGGACAGAGCATACTTAAACGTCACGCTAATAATGTGATTAAAAAGAACGTCGTGTTTTCGTACCTTCATGGTATTTTTCAGTGTGATCAGTGAACTCGATTAGTGTGAAAGCAAATAATCCATACTAATATTCTAAAATCTAGAGTGTCCGTCGGTTTGTCTGTCTGTTTGTTACATTTTCACGATTAAAGGGCTGAACGGATCTTAATGAAACTTGTTAAAGAGATAAATTGTATGTTAGTGAAAACTTATGTATGTACAAGAAAAAACGCTATAAGAAAAAAAAAGCACTACTTTCAAACATAATTGCGACGGTTCAGTCAAAACTTTCTTCGATAAAATATTTTGCATAATTAAATATTTTTTTAACCTTTCACCGAAGCGTTGTTTTATAGATAAATAATTAATAAAGTAAGTTGTACTTAATTACCACATGTTATGCAGTTGGCACTGCATTCGTATGCATCAGGAATAAACTTTAAATAATTATTACGTGTACTGTGCGGGCATCGTTCTAAAAACCTTATAGTTCAAGAACCTACTGCAAAAAGTATACCAAACAACATGGCTGTGATCCGTAAGAGCTGTTGTGAATGGATAGTACGAGTGGAAATCATTTTGAAAATCACAAGTCCAAGTAACTTTTTGGATTCTAGTAGATGGTGAGCTAAGCAGGCGCAATCTGACGTTAATATAGTTTTAAACACGTCATAAAAATGCACACAAGCTATAAAATATATAGACGAATCTGATAATTGCGTTCAGCTTAATAATATATACATGAAAACCAGTTATCGATCATCTTGCATATATTTCAAGTATTAAAATTCATCTCTCACTCACATCACTCGTATTAGCATAAGGAAGACGCAAAACGGACCAAAAACTCCTGGCAAAGTTATTGGTCAATGAAAACACTATTTACAGGAGATCTGCCACTACCTGTCAAACCTAATCTCATGCATGTCTGTATCCTCCCAACTCTAACCTATGGTGCTCAAACTTGGTCCTTTACTGGTGTTCAAAAGTCCAAACCCAAGGTTTGTCAAAGAGCTATGGAGCGAAGCAAGCTCGGCATATTTTCCTTATCGTGTAGTGAACTTGGAACAAGCTTCGGCATAATCGGCAAATTCCAATATTCACACCAAAACAAAAGTCTCCGACGTAGCTCAAAATGCCGTTGCATCGTTGTTATTAAGTAAACTTTCACCATGCTGGCTCTTGAGCTACAGGTACATTTTAACCGGTACGTTTCTGTGTCGACCTGATAGGTGTATTTTGGTATCGCTGGGTGACAGGTCGTTGGATCACTGTGCTTTAGTGCTGGGATAATTGTGTATTAGATTTATTGTAATTACGTCGTATTCTCAGTCAGTCATATGTATTCTCTCTCTTTATTTTGATTTTTGATTACGCACGCAGTAACTTTTCAAGTTTCAAAATAAGACAGGCTACTTTAAAAAGCTTTAAGAAAACAAGTGAAAAGAACTCTTGCAGTATTGAAGCATCGTCAACACGAAGTTTTTAATGAAGTACATTTATGAAGTAAAAATATGAAAAAATGTAGGTACAGTTAATATGCGCAGACGAATACGCAAATTATGTTTCTGTGACAGCATGAATTAATACTAATTGATGACCTAAAAACGATTCACTGTGAGTTCCAACTGTTTCCAGCCAGGATTATTCAACATTAAACAAATTAACCTACTTTTAAAACTGATAATATTAGTACAGTTAATAATTCAAGTTAACTTCGAAATATTCTAAAGGCTTTGAAATATATCCGTTATAAATTAAAATCAAAACAATACTTAGTAAAACAACATCAGTAATCAACATCATCCAAATAAATTTGTTAAACGATTCAAGGAAACGAAATCGACAGAAATGTACGGCAACAGTCAGTTATCGAAGAGCAATTAGTAGATATCGATCGTTTCCTGCAGCTACAGGAGAGGGGGGCTGGAGGGGTAAAGGGGAAGCTGGCATCGAGCCCGAGAACGCGTAGGTTTCCTAGGGTGTGGCCCGGTCAGGGCTAGGTCGCCTGGGCTGCGCGCGCACCAAGGACAGACCGAAATCAATAGTAAATTATGTTCAAATATTGGTATTTTTCGATTTTTTTATGGAGTTTGGCCTAGAATTAGTAGCCTAACACAGAGATATCTTTTGGATAAAATCCCATGAAAACTCTAACATTCCCCCTCCGATATAATAAGTACGGCGTATAAGCTACGACGTAGAAGCGTCCCTACGCTTACAGGGAGGCTTCTACGCCGTAGCACTCGTAGAGCCTGACCTACCTACATTTCGCAAGGGCGATGTCAATTACTATAAAACTGAAAGATGCGATAAATTGAAGTCTCTAAATAAACTATAAGTTTTATAACGGATATAAAATGTGAATTTTATTGAACAGCTGTTTTCTATGGCCACGATTGATTATAACGCGTCTCTATGCGATGATAGAAGAAGTAAGAAGGAGCTTCTTAGTGACATATTTATTAGATTGGTCATGGTAACTGATTTTCCTGCTTCATAATTCGAAGGACGAGTTAAGCTGTCGTTCCCGGATTGCAAAAGTAGGCCAAAAGCGGCATATTTCCACAGAAGTAGCTATTTACTTAAACGAAGAAAAATAGGCTTATGATGCAATCCAACGCTACTTTCTACGGATTTGCGAGATGTGTATAAAAATTGTAGTAAGGCATCGCGTGTTGTGAATTACAATGGGCGATCGGCTCGCTTACGACATGGTTTAGAAAGTTGAGCCACGGTCAACGGTCTCGCAGCGAAAGTTAACGTGCGCAGTCGCACGGTTTCGCAATCAGCTACTGGCGAGAACACAAGTGGATCTGAAAAGTTCTGACTACGACAATACTCATGCGCCGATATAAGGCGTCTACTCTGCATTTCGATATATCGAAACGATAACGATATTGAAAAATTCGTCGTATTCACTTTATACGATTATTGCCCCGATGTATATAATTTATTTCGTTTTGCAGAGTAAACGTTCCATATGTAAATAAACCAATTGTTTAAAAAAAAAATAAGCGCAAAATAAACTAGAAAGAACGAAATAAGTAAACATTTATAAAAAAAGCTGATACAACAATTAATAGTAGAGAATTACCTTTAACCGTAGATAATTTAGCAGCTGTAAGGTTACACTAAGAATTATTAATGTTTTGATGTCGAATAATGTTGTTTTTAAGCGCGCGGTGAGTATTGAAGGAAACTTGTTCCACTTATGTGAGCGATGGTACTTCACGTTTATAGCTCGTATGTTCGATGAAAGTGATAGTGACGTCGTCAGTTTTTCTTTGTTTAGATAATGTTTTGATTTAATGAAAGATGACTAAAGAGGTAAGTTCAGGTTTTAGTGTTGTATTTACTATATTTTATACAAATTTAAATTTCCTCGTTTTTTAAATTGTTATTTGCATATTGGTTTATGTATTTGTTAATAGCAATGCATTCTTGTTTTAATAAGTCCATTAATGCGAAGTAGTGAATAATTATAAACCAGATATACGAGTTCTAACTTTCTTATTTAAATCTACTGTATTAATAATTTATCTCGACTCAAGGCATTTTTATTAGTTTACATAAAAATACTTTATTATTGTTGCTATATATGTTTCCTTTAAGTAAGTTAATAAGAAGGCACTGATTAATTAGAGGCATTTTTAAAGTTTTATTAAATTTTATTTTAGCAACAATTTGAATATGTGGAGTACATTAGAGTTTGTTTAGAAATTACTAGGTTATCAAAGAAAGTTTGTTATATCTTTCTATTAGATGCACTATGTCACTAGCATTAACCCAGAGTAAGTACATAGTGTCATGCATGTAAATAACACGGTAGAAACAGTTAGAACTAGGGCACAAATTAATCAACCGATCAAGTTTAGGTCCGGCGCGCAACTAGCTCGATTCCGAATGCCTAGGGACACTAGGGGTCCTGGATGACCGTTGCACCTGCGCATGCTCGTGGTTTATTAGGTTACCTCACCCCCCCCCCCCCCCCCCCTATGACTACCTCTGCCCCCGCTTTCCCCTGACCTTCAGCTGCATCCCGGGCGACCTGCCAGGCTTGCAAGGCATCTTATGACACCCCTCAAAAAATATATACACACTGTTATAACAAAATTTGTTGGATTTGGGGTGCGTTTTCCTAAACATAATGAGACCACGTGATCATGCTATAGTTGACAAAATAGGTACAGAGCGTAATAAATGAGGTCTTAATTGACCGAGTGATTAGAATGAACTTGTTTGTACGAGTACATGACAAGCGAATGAAGTGGGGAGGGGACCAAGAGTGCAATCATAGCTCAGAGTCCTACTAGCTCTATGGAAACGTAGAACTCCATTTCACCTTATCGTATAACCTACATTGATAATCCTCGACATAATATCATAATAGGAAACATAATATCAACTCAGTAACCGCTGCATACGCTAGCGTTATCAATAACTAATCGCGACACATTAAAACTCAATTTTGTCACGTAATATCCGTACGAGAACTGGTTCGAGCGGAATGTGAGCGGAGAAAGTAGATGCGTCCGCTACTGAGAAAAAGAGTTTTCCACGCGGTTTCACCTCGCGAGAGCGTTATTCGTGCAACAAGTGATATGGCGAACGCGGCCGCGATCTAACTCGATACGTGTGAATGCAAGCAACGTTGTGGCAGCGCGAGGGACGTATACCGATGCAGTAAGACGAGCGCACTACCGGAGGCGCGGCGGACGACTGTGGCCAACCAGCTGCACAGAAATAACTGCTCCATGCAGCCCGGCCGCTAGATGCACACCCCCCTTCACCGCGCAGCCCGCAACCCCCCGCGCTCCAGGTCACGGCTGCAGAGGAGCTACCCTCTAACGATCCAGCTGTTGCTTCTACAGCCCGGGTGACCGTGAACTAGGCCTTCGAGCCGCACCCAGATTAGGGTGGTAAGAAAAGAAAGCTTTCTTGAGGACGTATCGTGAGTACTTTAATGCGGCAAACTGCAAAAAATACGGCCTTTAACAGTGAAATATGTATTGTTATGTGTTTTATCTTTGAAGATACCTATTACTTAGGAAAATAACATTTATATAACATTTAGATATCTAGATACTTTTAGGGTATCGTATCTCTAAGGGGAAAAATTAACCCTCATAGGATACCTTTGCTGTCTGTCTATCTGTCCTTACGTCAGATCACAGTACAAGTAAAAGAAAAAATCCGAAACGGTTAATTTATTAAAGGTTATTATTACATTTAAAAAATGTTGCGAATACAAACCTACAAATATAATGTCCGTAACGTATATCGATGTATGGGAATATATTTCAACTACAAAGTTATGTAGTTGCAAATTTCAATGCAACTTATCATTTCGTTACATCAATGTTGCTTTAATAACAAATAAATAATTAATATTGGCAGCTTGTAATAGCTTTTTATAATACGCTCTAAACTTTGCGTTGCTTATATTATTTTGACCCATACGTACAATACTTTACAAGCACCTGTGTTTGTCAATCACACAAATATTTGTCCTGGGAATTAAAATCAATAGTTAGCTAGATGTAGGTATCTAACTATCATCATCATAACATAAAATCATCATCATCATATAACATCTATCTAACTGGGCAGATAATTATTATCCTCAACCTAATAGTGTGTTGGAGTTGCCCTGTATTGGGGCCATGGTAATTTTTCACCGTGATGGTGAAAAAAGTAGGCAGTTAGGTTTGATAATTCTCAAGAGGTTCTCAATTCTTTGGATTTTTTTATGTATTTTCACCAGTTACTCAAAAATGCCGGAACCGATTAGGAAAATTCTTTTTATGTTACAAAGGGTGTCCTTCTCAGGTGGTCCCATTTAATTTTATCGAAATCGGTCGAGCGGTTTTAAAAAAATCAACAAATATCTAAAAATTGTGTACATCGATGATATTTTCTTTTACTCCGAAACCTCGCTATCTCAGAGCAGTGCGTTTAGTTGGTCTACCCATATTATATATAAACATAATTACGTTTTAAAACTAAAAAAAGTTTCCGACGAATTCCATCTACTTTCCACTAAAAATGTATTATAGACTCAAATTTCATTCAATGAAGTCGGTTTTCTTTTTAGTTTTTAAAACGTAATTATATTTTTCTATGCTAAATAGTATAAATAGTAAATAGTATAAATTCAAAACAAAAGCAAAAAAGAACTACAGAAATGTCACCGTATAAATTGTCAAGGCTAGGTCATATCGGATTGTACTTAGGACTTGCATTTGCCTGGCACGCAGCCAAGGTTAGCATTAGCGTTCTTGCAAGTAAATAATTAAGTGGGCAATTTATTCAACTTCCGTATACCTACAGCAATGCTGAAACTTTATTGAAAGACAGACGAAGGCTTTTATAATCCTTGAAAAGTTGCAATCATTTTTTATATTTATTTTCTGTATAAGCTGTAAGTACTAGAATATTCTTTAGAATATCTTTGAAAAATCTAAATCAAAACAATCTGGAATTGCCTTTTCGTAACTAATGTATTTAGGCCATGTGCAAATAAGACATATTCGATCTACACTAACGAACCCCGAAAAAAAATATAAAATTATGTTAGTGTTCTTCACTACCTAATGACAAAAAAAATTTGCTTTTTTGTGACTTTGAAGTGACGTTAACCGACATAAAAAAAGGAAGAGTTTCTCAATTCGGTTATATTTTTATGGCCTCAAATTTCATTTAGTGAAGTTTCTTTTTAGTTTTTGTAAAGTAATTATTTTGTAAATAATGTTAATTAAGACTAAATTTCTTTAATTCGTTTTTGTCAATGCTTTTGTATTGGCTCGTTTCAAGCATCTTTAATTTCACGGCATTCTCTTCGATCTTTAGTACTTTGATAATGAAATATTCATTAGCATACATCAAAGCTGTATGCTGCGGCAGATGCCCTTGCTCTATAGTTGCAATGTTCTATTCTGCCAGAAGAAGTTGGCATGTATAATTGGCAGTAATCTTCGACAGACTAGCCAAAGATTTTAGACTTGAAGACGCCTGTTCTAGTACCTAAGTAAGTACCTAGGTAATTATAACATACACTTGCCTACGTTATAGTACGTAATACATTTTATTTTGATGTTGTAATGGGAGGCTTCGCTATGTTACTTATCATTAAAAAATAGTCATCTACGATTAAAACAAATATGTATAAAATGTATGTATTTACAAAAAAAATGCTGGATAATGCACACAACACCATTTAGTCCCAAACTAAGCATAGCTTGTATTATGGTGACCAGATGACTGATAGAATCACTACATAGTATAAAACAAATTCACTTCCCGCTGTCTGTCTGTCCCTATGTATGCTTAGATCTTTAAAACTACGGATTTTGATGCGGTTTTTTTAATATATAGAGTAATTCAAGTGAAAGGTTTATACGTATAATTCATGCATAATATAGTAGAGAAACACTGATATTTTTAGAGGTTTCTAATGTGGTGTCGTAAATAAACATATTTTGTGCGCTTACATTGCAAACGCTGGCTGAACCCTATGAGATAGATCAAAATAATGTACTACAGTATTATACACTTTATTAAGGTCTACAAAAAAGTCTTTGATGGTATATGTCTACTCTTAGGGATAACTTACAATAGTATCAGCATTGCACTCGTGCGAAGCCGGGGCGGGTCGCTAGTAGTTATATATTTTTAAATACATACTTATGATACTTTATATATAATATCCAGACATAGAACAATCACCTATGATCTTCACACAATTGTTTATCCTGGGAGGGAATCGAACCCTCAACCTACAGCGCAGAAGGCAGAGCTACTTTGGTAGTAGCGCTGTAGGTTGAGGTATAAGTAGTATATCAGTCATGTGGTACCCATAACACAAGCACTGCTCACTTTGGGGCCAGATGATGCTGTGTGAATTTTTCGGGATTATTATTATTATATTATTATTATGAAATATCTAAACAGCTAGCAGCTAGCATTGCTTCTATAAAATAAGACTTCCGAATTCTGAGTTTGTATTCAAAGAAGCTTGAGAATTCGAGAAGAGAATTAGAGAAGATCGAGAGTCCGTGAAGTTAAGTCGGTATAAAAAGTCACGACTAATGACTTAGCATAAAAAGTAATGCAGTACTACTCGCTGTAGAAAGTCGGGCTGCAAAAATTGCAAAATCACATTCGTGTTATAATTTAAATTCCATATACGGACAGGAACTTCCAATTCTGTAAGAAATGCGGGGAAAGTGAGCGGATGGTACCGGTCTGATAACTCCTTGCTGCCTGAAGCACACCCTGCGTGAATTACGGATCTTTTGCACTTTTGCATTTTGAATAAACTTGGCGGTGTGTGACCGTGCTAGGAGTCCACATACGTACACACATATGTCTTGAAATATATTTAGATTAGAATGTATATATACATATATATTAGTAGCTGACCCGGCAAACGTTTTGCCATATAAATTATTTCTAAGTATATATTTCTCTTTTAATTGAAAATTACGCTGTTTACGGGGTTAGAAGTGACACCGGTTAAAATAGGGGTTAGTGGTAGAAGGGTGAAAATTTAGGGATGCATGTATTTTTTAATGCCGAATCATAAAAAAATAATATAAAAATGTTTGTCCAATAACATTTTTTTTTTAGATGGACGACCATTCTTCTTATTACTTAGGGGTATGAAAAATAGTTAACGTCCTTTTCTCAGACCTACTGAATATACACTCAAAATTTCATAAGAATCGGTTAAGCCGTTTCGGAAGAGTTTTGTTACAAATGTGTGACACGAGAATTTTATATCTATACCTATAAAAAAGCTTAACCTGACTGACTGATTGATTCATCATCGCCGAGCCGAAACCGCTGAAGCTAGAAAGCTAAAATTTTGAAGGTAGCTTCCTTTTAAAGCAAATTTCAAAAAATCCCGCCTTAGTCACCTACTAAGGCGGGATTTTTTGAAATTCAACCCCTAAGAGAGAGAGAGTATGAAACTTTTTAACGCGTGGTGCGATTTGCTTGAAACTTGATATGAATAAATAAAATGCAAAATAAATTGACAAGTGATTCAGGATTTTTCAAAATAACCCTAACAAAGGAGTAAAATAGGGTGTCATAGTTTGTATGGGAACTTTTTAACGGGTGGTGTGATTTCTTAGAAACTTGGTTTGGATACTTAAAATGCAAAATAAATGGACACGTGTTTCAGGATACAACTCTCATAAAGGAGTAAAATGGGGTGTGAATGTTTGTATGGAAACTTTTTAATGGGTGGTGAGTGTGATTGGTTTGAAACTTATAAATAGGTTAGCAAGTGTCTAAAATGTTTTGCGTACATCATCGTACGCTGAGCTTTCCATAGGTCACAAAGAAAATAAACACTCCATTCTACATCAGTTAATTTGGGCCTCAAGACGACGGAAAAAGAAATGTCTCAAAAGACATTCAAAATTGTTACATCTGGATTAAATGTTTTAAATCTTATTTGTAAGAAGGTTAACGATTCGGGCAAGCGTACTAGTTAATCCATTACTACGTCCGCTAACAAAGTTGCCAAACAGCAAAATTCGAGAGTTTCGACCACTCACCCTCTCACTTAGTTGCTTAACATTTATACAACATACTAAAAAAGTAAACTAACTATTTTACAATTACTGTCAGTCAATGCTCAAACCGGTTTCTTGCAAGTGCTTGCTGGGGTACACCAGTACCTCAAAACCACAGTGTAACTACAAAACAGCGCTCCACATACGAATTTGCCATCGTCATCGGTACTAAGTCATTTTGCACACAATGGCCTCAATTCTGTTGGCACCAACCTAACAAATTTTAGCTAAAATTAGGTTTAGAACTGTCAAATGAACTCTGGTATTCTGCTGCTACCAACTTATCCTAATTTAATTTGATATAATTTAATTAAGCGTTCCTTATTCAGTTAGATAGTACCAACCGAATAGGTTTTACAAATGCTATGACTAACTAAATATATTTTAGCCAATTCCAAATTTTAGAAATGAACCAACCGAATTGCCCCCTGTCTAATTGTGTCTATTTGTCTATTGTTCTATTTGTGCTGCCGATGATGAACGTCTTTGATGGAATCAATAATAGAGCCGAAGAGTGAACGTCTTTCATATAGAAAGAGGTATGACGCTTCTAGCTTTACTATTCCCCAGCTGTTATTAAAACGAATGTAACACGCGAACGGTAAATGGAAAATACAAATAACATATATTGACAAAGCGAGTTTGTTTGTAGCGTGGCGTAGGTGGAATAGAAAGGTTCTACACACGCATTTGCAAATCATGAGTAATTGGTGTTGTTTGTTACTTTACTGTCGTCTCAATCGGCGTGTCTTTTTTGACAAGTCTACCTCTTCTTAAACTATTATACAACTAAGTATATACATTTCTATACACTATTCAGGAGTTTGAAATATGTATTACATAAAAAGTTAATAGCTGTGTGCTTTTTATATCTTCTTGAAAGACAGAAAGTTAGAGAGTTTCATACCTGGTAATCTGCCATGAATTCGAAACCTATGGTAGAAAGTGACGTGTACTGGGCGGATGTCATAGAGGATATGGCGCCGACCCATGATTCGCAAGTTAGCGGCTGATTTGGTCACTGGTTTCACAAACTGTAGGTTGCATAACTCATTGAAATATTATTTTGAACAATCGTTCTAATTTGAGGTCACAACCGTGAAGCTGTACATGAGTGAGAACATAAAAAAAACATGAGGAAACTAGCTGTTCATAAAATGATTTTCCTATTCATGAAAAGTTTCCGTAGAGCCTGTGGGCAAGCTGGAAACTGGGGCATTCATAGGTCGCTCTAGTTCCGATATTAGGTTAGGTCAGAAACTAACCTAATATCGAAACTAGAGCGACCTAGGCTTTCAGGGCGTTGAGCTCCGAGCAGTGAACCTCTTACCTCTTTATTCATGATCGAGTTCTAAATGCCTAATTCACTAACAATAAGGACGTAAAATGTCATGCTATGTTCATATTACATACCTAATTACGTTTTAAAACTAAAAATAAAACAGACTTCAATTATATAAAAATGCAAAATTTCGTTTAGGTACTTGGATGATATATTTTTTCAATTTAACTACAACTGAGCCGATTTTAAGTATATCCTTTCACATAAAAACAGGATTTTTCAAATCGGAATCAAAACATTCAAAAAATACAACTGAATTGAGAACCACCTCCTATTTTTGATGTCGGTTAAAAAATAAAGTGACTGGTCGTTGTATAAGGCTTGCAAAGAAATTGCTCTGACCTCACCTAATTAAAATAAAGGGGGCCACCAGAAGGCTTTCTGGGAAAAGGCCGTGTCAGGGCCGTTGAAACTGGAGCGATCCAGGACATGTCAGGGAGAGGCTACCTATATAGGTTGCCATCGGGTCAGAGCTAGATTACAGGTCGACGGCAGCTCCGACCTAGCTGAAATTTAACGTGAAATAGGTCATCCGGGACTCGAATATAGTAAGAGTCTTAGTTTGTGAGTTTATAAGTTTACTTGACTTCCAACGAAGCAGAGGATATTTTTCAAGGATATTTTCCTATCATGTATGTACCTTTTACACATTGTAAAAGGTTCAGACATGATAGGAACAAGTTTTATGGATGGTAAGTTTTGCTTGTACTTACTTTGATAGTAAAGTACATATATATATAAAATGAATCCCTAATTCACTTGGGCATGGCATCACGCGTGAACGTGTGGACTGATTTCACTCATTCTTTTATTGTTGTGTTTGTGATTGTCAGGAAAAGGTTTTTATGAAAGAAAAAGTTAAGAA
The DNA here is from genome assembly GCA_948098915.1 of Lampropteryx suffumata. Lineage (NCBI taxonomy): Eukaryota > Metazoa > Arthropoda > Insecta > Lepidoptera > Geometridae > Lampropteryx > Lampropteryx suffumata. The sequence goes on from OX402563.1 coordinate 9,850,187, forward strand.
AGTTACGTGGTAAATCAGAAAATTTATGAAAACTTAACGACGATATTATCTTTTCTAATGTAACCTTAGCGCTCTTGACAATATATTTTTTTTCTAATTTAACCTTTTGGCGTTTGACATAACAGTTGACAGGACAACGTCTGTCAGGACAGCGAGAATATTAATAATATTCATTTATGTAGAACTGCAAGCGGATTTAGAGTTTTTAAACAGTTTCTCCATCGAGGTGAGTCGCTCAAAATCAGCTGACTTAGAGCGAGTACATCGGTCAATTTAAATGTACACGACGAATCGCTTAGGGCGCTAATCTAGTTATTCATACCCGTATCGATAAGCGTCTCTTACGATACGTCGAGTTGAGGTGCTCGTTCTAAAAACAGCTGATTTTAAACTACTCACCTCGATGGACGAACTGTCAAAAAACTTTTAATCAGCTTGCTGGTATTTTCGAAATTCTCATTCCGAACGTGCGTACGTGTGTGCAAGCAGACAAACAGGTAAGTATAAGTAATTAAATCACAACTTTCTCCGTACAAAATAAAAATGCAACACGCAAGTTGTTGCAGATGGCGTACGCACTTACCGACATAATTCAATGTTTATTGGTGGTAAATTACATTCATTAATTACTCAATCGTTGACTTTCCATTGGCTTTTACTATAATGAAAAGATTCATCTACCTACGTCTAGTGTACCTACTTACTATATATTTAAAGGTGCCTTAAATAATCAGTTAAGATACCTACAATATAGGCAGAAGATAGGCAATTACAAAATTATCTGATTATTAAAATATTATACCTTAATATATATAATCAAGAACATTTCACACAGCTTCATCTGGCTCCAAAGAAAGCAGATCTTGTGTTATGGGTACCATACCTATGCCTGATATACTAATTACATACTTTATATTTTTTTGTTAATCCGTTCATAGAAACACCCAGACCCGAAACAAATACTTGCAGATCATACAAACATTTGTCCCGCGGCGGGGATCGAAACCGCAACCTTCTGTGTCTCAGCCAGACCCTAGCCCACTGCGCCACAGAGGTTATCTATATGAATAATATGATATCTATAGATACCTACGTGATTGATAAGTATTTTCACCTGTTTCTTTTTATGGAAATTTTCATTTGGTATAGAAGTACCTACCACCCTGATGAGGAAGGTGTGTAATTAATCTTTACTATTACAAATTTATTATTACTAATATTTATACCTTTTTGATGCACATACCTAAACAATAATTATGCTTATTATAGATTTAAATAAATAATTTCGACGTTTGGATCTCTTCGTTTCTTCTTTTCTTCTTCAACTGTCAACTCTTGATGCTGAGATGGAACTAGGGAACAACTGAGATACCACCAGCTGTGTTCACTCCGCACTATTATCTCGAGAGAGCACAGTGTGGTACCCGGTCGTTCGGTAGCCGAAACGATACTTGAACAGTTGATCTTGTTTGTTCCACGTTGGTTGCAGCGCCATCTCTGGTTTTACGCCTGTACCACGTAACAAGCTAGTTTGTAAGCGAGCGAATGAAAACTGAACCATCACAAAAACGTGAACAGTGCCATCTGTCTGTAACATTATGCTACAGATGGCACTGTTCACGCTCTAATAAGAGTATCAGTTTGTATTTGCTACGAATTTTCGTAGCAAAGAGCAGTGTCCTATAAATTAAAAAAACAGTTCTACTGATAATAATACATACAGAAGTGCATATATAGGTACTTTGCTAAAATAAAGGTACTTAAGTACAAATTATACACCGCATTACACCTTTATCTTAGATAAATAAACCAATAACGATCCTTATTACAAAACAATACGTTCTCTCACAATAAGCACTCTACAATGCATAAAACGCTCCTATTGAGTCAACAGGCCATTTTATTTCAGTCCTTAAGGGGCATTGAGTGCAAGATCGTGATTAATAGTTTTCCTCCAAAAGTGGGTCGACGTCGAAGGGTTCCGTTCCCACTGTGAGCCCGCGACAGGTTTATGCGGCCCCAACCACGTGCCAACCCTGACCTTGAGACGAACGCATACAGTCAAAAATTCCTGTCTTCGCGGCACACAACCAAACCCTCCCGTCTTCACGCACACTAAAGCCAACCCACACGCACTCACACATAAGGAATATACTTACAGTGCGGGTGTTTATCAAAAGGTAGGCGGTTATGTCAGGGATGAGCGAGGTTTTTTTTACTTCTTTTTTTGTTTTTTAGATAAAGTATCTGAAGTGTTATTTACTGCAAAGGTCAGACTGTTTTGTGAAAAGGTCTACAAGTTTGACATTTTAGGAAACTGCCTACGAGGACTTGTGATAATAAACATTTAATAAAAGGGAAACTACCCCAACTAGAGAAACCAGGAAACTTTGGACATATTATAAATGAAAAAGATAAATGAAAAAAAAGTGAGTAAACGTTTTTTATTTGAATGTTGGTTGAGTGGATCATCGTGTTAGAAATACTAGTACCTACCGACAACCTCTGCGGCGCAGTGAGCTAGGTCTGGTTGAGACGCAGAAGGTTGCGAGTTCGATTCCCGCCGCTAGACAAATGTTTGTATGATCTGCAAGTATTTGTCTCGGGTCTGGGTGTTTCTATGTAATAATATGTATGTATTTACAAAAAAAAATTACATATATAAGTAGTATATCAGTCATGTGGTACCCATGCACAAGTTTATTATATTTATTACCCTACCCATAGCTTGTGTTATTGGTAGGAATGTTAAGATCATAATTTATTATGATCTTAACATTCCTATGCTATTATTGAACTATGTTTGACCCTTTTACCCACCACCTATGAGGTATAACATGGGCAAAGTCAAATTTATAAAAATTTAATGCATTTTTTAATGCATTTTTTGTCACTGTCTTAGCAAATCGTTTGTATCGCAGAGTGTCTAGAGTATCGTCTTTATTTCCGCCATATAAAAAGACGAAAAAACGTTCGCCAACAACACTGAGTAACGATGACTCGACTTTCTCACTCATAAATAATTTAGTTCCACTTGCTAACTCTGGATGCTTCTGCAAAATTTTTATAAATTTGACTTTGCCCATGTTATACCTCATAGGTGGTGGGTAAAAGGGTCAAACATAGTTCAATAATAGCATAGGAATGTTAAGATCATAATAAATTGTATGAATAAAAAAAATATAGATAGAAAAGTAAGCCTAATTTTTAGTTTTTATTGCATCCCTATGAGCATTCGAGAATCCGTTTAAGTTTGGAGCGCTGTAAAACCTAGAACAAACAAACAAAATTTTCATTTATTTTTGTTTATAACTTTTTTGTTGGTCACTTGACGATAAAAAGTAATAGAAATAAAATTGTAGGAAATTTAATTTGCTACATTTTATGTTTGATTAAATTTTCTGTAAGGTAACTAGTTTACGAGATACAGCGCGAAAACCCTTTGCACCCCCTTTTCCAAGATGGCGGCCGGGGGACAAGGGTGCCGACCCCACAAACTTGAACTTAAGCTTCTACTGACCCCCCCTACACATTAAAAAAATAAAATTGCGTCCTCTGACAAATGCATACCCAAATGTAACTTTTCAATGGACTAGTAGTTCATATCTAGCGCAGTGTTTTACCTATTAATGGTGCATTCCTATTATATGCAATCATCCGTTAGTATTTGTCAGTTAGTTTTTTTAAACATATGAATTAAGTGGTATTTTGAGATTATATTTGGTCGTCTTGCGATGCAAACATTGCGCTCTTATGTTGTTAATTTTTCTCCAGTTATCAGATTAATTGGAATATATCCATTGAGTTTCTTTCACCACCATCAATCACCATTTTATATAAAATAACTAGCTGACCCGGCTACGCGTTGCTGTAGCTCAGCACTTCTAATACGTTGAACCAATATACGTTAACCTCTAAAATTATCAGTGTTTCTCTTCTATATTATGCATGTATTATACACATAAACCTTCCTCTTGAATCACTATATCTATCAAAAAAGCCACATCAAAATCCGTTGCGTAGTTTTGAAGATCTAAGCATACATAGGGACAGACAGACAGCGGAAAGCGACTTTGTTTTATACTATGTAGTGACAAATGACGAACGACAAGATACGACTTTATGACATACTATAAACAACATAAACACTTGACACTGGCAAAATTTACATTATTATGACACATGCCATCAACTTAAGAAGACTATACCAAAGAATACCAAAGTCCTAGTAAATCTGAAGAGTTATTTTGCAAAAAAACTAGGCTCTAAACTACTATGTTAAAAAGTTACTTTTTGTATTCACAACTAGGTAAGCCTTTAGGCTTGCCTAGTTGTGAATAGCCGCTGCTCATCCGATTTGGATTCGAAAGTATTTAGTCTATTTTATATACCTGTGTAGTCTATTTTATATACCTGTTTATATACCACGCAATAGAATGTAGCTAACACTAACATAGGTGTGTTACCTACAATTTACAAAGTGCGTGCAAGTTTGTAAAGTAGACGTTCTTTGTCTGAATCATCAGTTGTGTAGGTACTTCTACAACTACTCTAGCATATATAGTTTTTTATAATTTAATCAACGATACCTAGGTAAATTTGTAAATAGTTATCCCGTTTAAAATTCTGTACATTTTGGTAAATAAACTGATTTATGATTTAAGGAATAATATTAACATTTGCGTATTGATAAACACATTGGAAAACAAGTGGTCTTTCTAGGAAGAAAGCTGCAATAGCATTGAGCATGAGTAGATCTGATGTTATTTTCCCATTGCGATAATTGTAGGTATACGTAAATACCAGTACCTATGTTTGTAATAAGATGTATTTTATCATCTCGTATCGTCGTATTTTGGAATTTGTGAGAGCGAGGTCGTGAATTGACTACATTTCTGGAGTAGTAGGAAAGTATAATAAGCATATTTTTTTTTATTAAATTTCTAACCTTAGTAATACAAATACTCTTTACAGGGTCTAAAGGTCTGATGCTCTGATGAAACCTACCTTTGATCATTCTTCGCAGTATTGTAAGGTGGCATCACGTCGCGTCGTGTCAGCTGAAGTTAAGTTTACCTAATACCTGGAAAATACAAAATAAAAATGATTTCATAGCTGTTAATAAGCACCCAACTTATTAACATAATTATCTAAGGTATACAGTTTTTACATAAAGTACTTAGTAAGTAAGTAGTAGGTAGGTATCATAAAAAAAAGATAACGAAACGAGATTTAGATTTTGTTACGTTCTTGTTTTATGCTCTGAGTCATTACCACTTACTTAAGTCGCTCCTTAGTAAGATTTTCCTTGTCCAATCTACTGCAAAATATACTAAAAAATATACTATTAATGATTTTAATACCGACATGATAAAAATAACGTACTATTTCTCTCATATTGAAGCTATGATGTGTATTAATAAACCGGAGATGGGACACCTACGCACTTCCAGGATAAATTATCCTCACGCCCTACTCCTGTTCCAGTGAAATTCTATAAATAGATACCTACTTAGCTCGCCCGGGATCTAGGTCCTGCGTCATACACGCAGGGGTGAAGTGGTAAAACCAGGGGGAGAAGGTTTACGAAAGAGCTGAGCATGCGCAGTCCGTAATGTCGTCATAGAAACCTGAGTCACTTTGGTTCAAAGTGTGTCACGAAATTGCCATTTTTATTATTATTATATAATGTACCATTATAGTACTTACCTACGATTCGGTTCGTCTTCGCACGGGTGCACGGCTACATTATTGAAATTTTCTAAGGCATCTCATATTTTTAAAAACAAACTAAATCCGATCTTATTCGCTGTTAATGTAGCTATCTATAGATGAAAGATTTTTTTTAATCAGTAGTAGTAGGGATTCGTTCATTCTGGCTCACCAAAAAAATGGATTCGGATTCATTAGTTTTCACACACACAAAAAAGCCGTGACGGGGTGGTCTTGGCCAAACCGCCGGCTAAAAAAAAAAAAAAAAAAAAAAAAAAGTTTAGACTCTTTTTGTATGTTTTCGCACACGCCTGATCGATTGCGCTCATCCATTTTAACGTATCTCGTTCCGTTCAAAAGTTAGAAAGCCACTGTTGACTAACCCAACCTCAACCTTCAAAAAACCCAACCTTTTTTTGCATCGTTCGGCTTGCGCCGCAGCTAACCTAACCCAACCTTTTTTTGCATCGTCCGGCTTGCGCCGCAGGTAGCTCAGACCCAAATCCTTGAGAGAAAGAATTCGTGTGAATTAAATTTAAATAATTATAATATCATATTATGATAATATGATAACCAATATATTTATTTTTTATTTTAATTTTAATATATTTATTAGCAATACGCCAATATATATTTTATTCTATGTGTATAATATTTATTATTGTACGGCCCCCCCACGATACATATAAATATGAAATTATTATTTAATAATTTAATAAGTATTAATTATTTAATTGTTATTAATTATATTTATTATTCAAATAAACCACCTTTATAATAAACTAACCGCGATTACATTCAATGCAAATATAAAAAAAAGCCGGCAGGGAGGCGCCATCTAAACAAAAACTTGTCGGGGCATGACGTCTTGCTAAAACGATGTAAGATAACATCTTCTATCGATAATTCATCATGAGTTTTTGTGACACTGCAAACTGTAAGATAACATCTGCGATCGATAATTCATCATGAGTTTTTGTGACACTGCAAACGCCCACCCACAAGGCAAGTTTACTTGTCGAAACATGTCGTGAGTTTTTGTGATGCCTTTCTTCTATAAATTTCTAAAACTCTCGAGTTACTGACACAGTCTTACACCATTCGTGCAGTGAACTACAGATAAATATTGTTATAACGTCTGCTATTATATCTACGTGTATTCTAAAATTATTCGTTACTCAGCACACAGTCTTGTGCCACAATAAATAGTGTTTTCGTGTTCTACAGTATAAAATGGAGGTAAGTTCTATATTACTTATTTACTTAGAACCGATTTCACCTTTGCGATTAAACTATCAATATAAGCTAAACCGAGTTCAAGATACCCTTGATGATAAACTGTTGTAGCACAAGTCACATTTGACACAACTTTGACTTTATTTGAGTTCGATTAAGCTGAACTTAGTTTTGTTGATCTAAGTTTTGCCTGCAAACGGTGAAATCGACTCTTTGTGATCTATGATTTTGCATTTATGTTGTGCACCTACTTGTATCTATGTATTTTATAAAAGTAACATGTCGTTACAGGACACACCAAGTTACTCTCCCGTGGAGGAGGTTGAAGAACATAACACTTTCAAGCAATTCTATTATAGTACTATATCTGATGAAGAGGACACCACCAATTGCGTGCCATACTACCTTGCAAAGAAATCTACATGTAAGCGCCCCCGCAGTAGTCTCAGCAACATAGATGAGTTCTTTCCGGAAGAGTCACCAAAAAAGAAGAAAGCAAAAAACTCATCAAACGTTGGACGAATGAACAAAGAGGGTGGTACATCATACATATCAACAAACACAGATGACAGTGTTAATGCTACACATCTTATAAAAATTGATGTGTTTGATGTGAAAAAGCTGAGCAAGATTCCTTCTGCCCAACATTGGAAACACGCTGACATTCGTGTCAAATACTACTGCAAGGAGTTGAATAACAAAAATTATGAAAAATTGAAAAAAATTGTCTATCAAATCACCAAGGAGATATCGGAATCAGAAGACAGCAAAATGTATTCTTTTAAAAAAACAATAACTAACTAGGTGTAATAACTAAATGTAAATAATGATTTTTAGAATAGATAATAACATTGTCATGATTTTTCTTGGTCATCAGATATTTTATTTTTATACTTGAATAAAAAACTTTTTAATTTCATGAAACTTTGTTTTATTAGTCTAATGATTCACTTTTAACCACATTTATCAATTAGTAAACTTAGTTAATTTAGCTAACATTAACTATTTGTATCTAGGTGCTAGTCCTTTTAATTTTTAAAGCATTTATTAAACAACTTGTGTAAAAATAGATCATTATTGATAGTATTGTTACTAAATAATTCAATAAAGTCTGTCATAGTATTACCATAAAACTTGAAATACAGATATGTTAAACAATATTCTCCACATACTGTAGTTAAGTCGTGTTGCAATCTATATCTATTAAAACCCCACTGTCTCGAGTTTCTGCGCAGGAAGTTTTTGTGGTAGTCTTTAGGTGCGCGTCCATATGAATCAAAATACTGGCCAACTCCATTTTTATCTATGTGCATGGCTATCCAATGTGATCCTGGTTTGTTGTCCGGGTCTAAATTGCTTATTAGATACATCGGTTTTTTTACATGCAGTGGTAACCTGTTTGCAGCATACACATTTTTGTGTAAAGCTGGGTGAATGTAGTGTAAATATTTTCGAATATCAATTGTATCCATTATTCCTAATAAGGAAAGCTGTGTCAAGTTCAATCTCCAAATCAAGAATGTTAAAAGGAAGTATGTAAATTACTTTTTATAGTGAAAAAGTAAAAAAGAGGTTTCAGGAAATAAAACGATATGTACGTATGCACACGTCAATGTTTTATTTATTATATAACTAAATACAATTTTATTCAATCTTGACAATTGATAGATAGTCTGTGAATGGGGATACAATTTTATTACATCCTAACTACTATAGTCTACAGTTACATTACGATTCTTATCAATTTCAATAACATTATCGAACTCTGCATAAATAATACAATTTATTGTCTGAGTAAGAGTAGATTCAAAACGAACCTCCAGTCTAACGCTACCATGTTTTATAAGATTCCAATGAGTATTTGAATTTGAACTGAGGTCAGCTGTTAGATCAAACGCCAACATACAATATCCTTTTGCATATTGCTCCCTAGATATACCATTGCCTTCATTCAGAAAATGTATACCTGTCCCTGAAAATAGTGTGTGATAGGCTGCTGTGTAAATATTATTATCGAATGATGGTTGCAAAGCTTTCGAAGGTATTTGTTGACCGTCAATGTATAAACAAAATGTATTTATATTGTAGTTTTCAAAATTGAATGGATTTTTTGTTAGACCCCCATTAAACGCTGCATTGTTCACAAATCCGATTATACACCTTTTGGGAACTTGCCCCAAAAAAATATTATCTAGAGTTTTACCCTGAATTCCTGAAGGTATAGTTAAAACTTTGACTTCAGCTCGAGTGATAGGATATTTAGCTGTAGTAGAGGATAAAACCTTTTGATGTGCAAGTAATACAGTAGGATTGATTCGTGCTCTACGTATAATGAGTGTTGCATCTGTAATGCATACTTTAAATTTCAAGTCGGCTGTAGAAGCCATTAGGTTAAATGTTTCTCTCGAACGAACTAACTTAACACTCATTTCAACACCATTTATTAAAAACTTTTCTTGATTAAATATATCACCATGAAGATGACCAATCATTTCTATCTCCTTACTTTCACATGCTAATTCTCGTCTTTTAACAAATCCCTCATTTTTTTCATCAGTTGAATCCATTTTCCCAGCCGTATCTTGATACCAAAGACCGCAAGTCAGATGAGATTCCTTAGCAGCAGGAGCATAATTTAATAATGTTTCCATGTAAGCTCTATAGGCATATGTATTGTTTGGCGGCGATACTAGCTTTTGATTCAAATAAATATCTAGTTGGGTGAAAAGAGAATGGAGCCAATTGTTTACTGGAGCTACAACAGTTGACTCAGTTAATTTCGTACCATCCTGGTTTTGTATCTTGGCTTTTATGTGCAGCAATGTATGGGATAAATCCATGTAGTCATCACCTGTTCCAGGGTAATATCTTCAGTGATAGATCGGGATCCATGGATTGTGTACACACTAAGAGATTTACAGCAAGAAAACATTATTGGAACCTTTTATGATAAGGAATTGCAAAAAGTGACGTACGACCCCTCTCTAAATTATAAACTAGATAAAATAATAAGTTCCCGCTATTCTGGTAACAGAAAGCAAGTGTTAGTGAAGTGGAAAGGTTATCCAGATAAATTTAATAGTTGGGTTCTAGTTTCCGATTTAAAACAAATATGAATAGAGAAAGTTTTTATTTAACATTACCTAGTAACAGTTCTATGGAATATTTTCCAGATAATGTTACTACAAGATTTTCAACTAAATTACCAAAACCCATAAAATTGGAGGGACAATGGACCGTCGGAGTTGTTGAATTTCAATATCCATGTACCATGTTTACTGTTCAAGAACATGAAAATATTATTTACATAACTAAAACGATGTTGATACCAAATGAGAAAATACCTTCATTGGTTTATTATAAAAAACACATTCCAGCTACAAATTATGATAACATTAATCATATTTTAACAGCGTTGAATCATATAAAGGAAAAAGTAACGTTTCGCTATGATGAAATATCAAAGTTTGTGTCAGTTTCGGTGATGGATAATTCAGTAAAATCGCTAACATTAAAACCTAAATTGAGTGTTCAACTCGGTTTTGAACCTAATAGGAATCTTGTAGATAATGGTCTTGGAAAATGCCCTGCAAATTTGCATTTAGGATTGCCATCACAATTATTTGTCTATTGTGATATAATCGATCCTCAGATAGTAGGAGATGTTATGTCTCCTCTCCTGAGAATCATTCCTTTAGATCCGGCAAAGTATATATATGGCGCAAATAAAATGCATGTTTTCTCACCTCCTCACTATTTACCAGTTATGCGTAGAGAGTTTGATACCATCGAAATAGATATAAGAACCAGCACGGGTCAAAAAATACCATTCCAGTTTGGAACAGTGTGTGTTAAACTTCATTTCAAAAAATTATAATGTATCCCCGTGACAGCATAACTTGTCCATATGAACATTATTATTCTCATCAAGCTGGCTCTGGTATTGGAGTGATTTATAAAGGGGCGCCTTATCAACGTGGTCATGGGATCGGTAGCTTTTTAGGAGGGTTGTTTAGATCGGTTTTACCCTTACTTTCTAGTGGTGCTCGAGTAATAGGCAAGGAGGCACTAAATACTGGTGTCGGTCTTCTATCAGATATGGTTAGTGCCCGCCCCATGGAAGAATCAATTAAAAATCGACTAAAAGTAGCTACTTCAAACTTGAAAAGAAAAGCTCATGATAAAATTGATAAATTAAATATGTCTGGTTCTGGATATATAACCAAAAGGAAGCGTCTTAGTTCAGTCATTCCACCGTCGACAACCAAAGTGAAAGCTCTAAAAAAATTACGAGTTAATAATCAAAAAGATATATTCTCATAAATAATTTTTAAAATGTCATTCTTACATAGCCATTCCTGTGAATGTATAAAATCAGAGTTAGATTTATTTGCTCTACCATCCACGCAAACTAGCATAGAAAACGGATTATGGATACACTACAAACCCATTTCATCCCTAGCTGATGATGGCCCCATAGAATTTCAAGTACCTGGAACAGGTGATGACTACATGGATTTATCCCATACATTGCTGCACATAAAAGCCAAGATACAAAACCAGGATGGTACGAAATTAACTGAGTCAACTGTTGTAGCTCCAGTAAACAATTGGCTCCATTCTCTTTTCACCCAACTAGATATTTATTTGAATCAAAAGCTAGTATCGCCGCCAAACAATACATATGCCTATAGAGCTTACATGGAAACATTATTAAATTATGCTCCTGCTGCTAAGGAATCTCATCTGACTTGCGGTCTTTGGTATCAAGATACGGCTGGGAAAATGGATTCAACTGATGAAAAAAATGAGGGATTTGTTAAAAGACGAGAATTAGCATGTGAAAGTAAGGAGATAGAAATGATTGGTCATCTTCATGGTGATATATTTAATCAAGAAAAGTTTTTAATAAATGGTGTTGAAATGAGTGTTAAGTTAGTTCGTTCGAGAGAAACATTTAACCTAATGGCTTCTACAGCCGACTTGAAATTTAAAGTATGCATTACAGATGCAACACTCATTATACGTAGAGCACGAATCAATCCTACTGTATTACTTGCACATCAAAAGGTTTTATCCTCTACTACAGCTAAATATCCTATCACTCGAGCTGAAGTCAAAGTTTTAACTATACCTTCAGGAATTCAGGGTAAAACTCTAGATAATATTTTTTTGGGGCAAGTTCCCAAAAGGTGTATAATCGGATTTGTGAACAATGCAGCGTTTAATGGGGGTCTAACAAAAAATCCATTCAATTTTGAAAACTACAATATAAATACATTTTGTTTATACATTGACGGTCAACAAATACCTTCGAAAGCTTTGCAACCATCATTCGATAATAATATTTACACAGCAGCCTATCACACACTATTTTCAGGGACAGGTATACATTTTCTGAATGAAGGCAATGGTATATCTAGGGAGCAATATGCAAAAGGATATTGTATGTTGGCGTTTGATCTAACAGCTGACCTCAGTTCAAATTCAAATACTCATTGGAATCTTATAAAACATGGTAGCGTTAGACTGGAGGTTCGTTTTGAATCTACTCTTACTCAGACAATAAATTGTATTATTTATGCAGAGTTCGATAATGTTATTGAAATTGATAAGAATCGTAATGTAACTGTAGACTATAGTAGTTAGGATGTAATAAAATTGTATCCCCATTCACAGACTATCTATCAATTGTCAAGATTGAATAAAATTGTATTTAGTTATATAATAAATAAAACATTGACGTGTGCATACGTACATATCGTTTTATTTCCTGAAACCTCTTTTTTACTTTTTCACTATAAAAAGTAATTTACATACTTCCTTTTAACATTCTTGATTTGGAGATTGAACTTGACACAGCTTTCCTTATTAGGAATAATGGATACAATTGATATTCGAAAATATTTACACTACATTCACCCAGCTTTACACAAAAATGTGTATGCTGCAAACAGGTTACCACTGCATGTAAAAAAACCGATGTATCTAATAAGCAATTTAGACCCGGACAACAAACCAGGATCACATTGGATAGCCATGCACATAGATAAAAATGGAGTTGGCCAGTATTTTGATTCATATGGACGCGCACCTAAAGACTACCACAAAAACTTCCTGCGCAGAAACTCGAGACAGTGGGGTTTTAATAGATATAGATTGCAACACGACTTAACTACAGTATGTGGAGAATATTGTTTAACATATCTGTATTTCAAGTTTTATGGTAATACTATGACAGACTTTATTGAATTATTTAGTAACAATACTATCAATAATGATCTATTTTTACACAAGTTGTTTAATAAATGCTTTAAAAATTAAAAGGACTAGCACCTAGATACAAATAGTTAATGTTAGCTAAATTAACTAAGTTTACTAATTGATAAATGTGGTTAAAAGTGAATCATTAGACTAATAAAACAAAGTTTCATGAAATTAAAAAGTTTTTTATTCAAGTATAAAAATAAAATATCTGATGACCAAGAAAAATCATGACAATGTTATTATCTATTCTAAAAATCATTATTTACATTTAGTTATTACACCTAGTTAGTTATTGTTTTTTTAAAAGAATACATTTTGCTGTCTTCTGATTCCGATATCTCCTTGGTGATTTGATAGACAATTTTTTTCAATTTTTCATAATTTTTGTTATTCAACTCCTTGCAGTAGTATTTGACACGAATGTCAGCGTGTTTCCAATGTTGGGCAGAAGGAATCTTGCTCAGCTTTTTCACATCAAACACATCAATTTTTATAAGATGTGTAGCATTAACACTGTCATCTGTGTTTGTTGATATGTATGATGTACCACCCTCTTTGTTCATTCGTCCAACGTTTGATGAGTTTTTTGCTTTCTTCTTTTTTGGTGACTCTTCCGGAAAGAACTCATCTATGTTGCTGAGACTACTGCGGGGGCGCTTACATGTAGATTTCTTTGCAAGGTAGTATGGCACGCAATTGGTGGTGTCCTCTTCATCAGATATAGTACTATAATAGAATTGCTTGAAAGTGTTATGTTCTTCAACCTCCTCCACGGGAGAGTAACTTGGTGTGTCCTGTAACGACATGTTACTTTTATAAAATACATAGATACAAGTAGGTGCACAACATAAATGCAAAATCATAGATCACAAAGAGTCGATTTCACCGTTTGCAGGCAAAACTTAGATCAACAAAACTAAGTTCAGCTTAATCGAACTCAAATAAAGTCAAAGTTGTGTCAAATGTGACTTGTGCTACAACAGTTTATCATCAAGGGTATCTTGAACTCGGTTTAGCTTATATTGATAGTTTAATCGCAAAGGTGAAATCGGTTCTAAGTAAATAAGTAATATAGAACTTACCTCCATTTTATACTGTAGAACACGAAAACACTATTTATTGTGGCACAAGACTGTGTGCTGAGTAACGAATAATTTTAGAATACACGTAGATATAATAGCAGACGTTATAACAATATTTATCTGTAGTTCACTGCACGAATGGTGTAAGACTGTGTCAGTAACTCGAGAGTTTTAGAAATTTATAGAAGAAAGGCATCACAAAAACTCACGACATGTTTCGACAAGTAAACTTGCCTTGTGGGTGGGCGTTTGCAGTGTCACAAAAACTCATGATGAATTATCGATCGCAGATGTTATCTTACAGTTTGCAGTGTCACAAAAACTCATGATGAATTATCGATAGAAGATGTTATCTTACATCGTTTTAGCAAGACGTCATGCCCCGACAAGTTTTTGTTTAGATGGCGCCTCCCTGCCGGCTTTTTTTTATATTTGCATTGAATGTAATCGCGGTTAGTTTATTATAAAGGTGGTTTATTTGAATAATAAATATAATTAATAACAATTAAATAATTAATACTTATTAAATTATTAAATAATAATTTCATATTTATATGTATCGTGGGGGGGCCGTACAATAATAAATATTATACACATAGAATAAAATATATATTGGCGTATTGCTAATAAATATATTAAAATTAAAATAAAAAATAAATATATTGGTTATCATATTATCATAATATGATATTATAATTATTTAAATTTAATTCACACGAATTCTTTCTCTCAAGGATTTGGGTCTGAGCTACCTGCGGCGCAAGCCGGACGATGCAAAAAAAGGTTGGGTTAGGTTAGCTGCGGCGCAAGCCGAACGATGCAAAAAAAGGTTGGGTTTTTTGAAGGTTGAGGTTGGGTTAGTCAACAGTGGCTTTCTAACTTTTGAACGGAACGAGATACGTTAAAATGGATGAGCGCAATCGATCAGGCGTGTGCGAAAACATACAAAAAGAGTCTAAACTTTTTTTTTTTTTTTTTTTTTTTTTTAGCCGGCGGTTTGGCCAAGACCACCCCGTCACGGCTTTTTTGTGTGTGTGAAAACTAATGAATCCGAATCCATTTTTTTGGTGAGCCAGAATGAACGAATCCCTACTACTATCAGTTTTTTTGTTTTGTAGTTTATCCGTTACAAAGAACACAAACATTCTAAGTTTAGATTCAGATAATCATAATACTTGTATAGGAAGAGTCCGCTTGTACCATTGTAGTAGGAGCTTCCAGAAGCTATGTAGTTCAGTACTATTACGTCATCTGTGTAGAAGCTGGATTGATCTGCCTGAATCTAGGTCATAAGGCTTGCGCACTGGGACCTAGGCTTAAATGTCAGAGGTCGTGGAAAATATAACGTAGGTATCGATTTACGAACCTATACTTGCCCTAGTTCAACTTCCTATATAAAAGAGCCAGCAGTCGGTAAACATAATTTCCTATATCTACTACATTAAAAAATATATACTTATTACAAACTTAGACTTTATCGTATACCATATTGCCCGTTTCCGGTCAGTGGGTACATGGGCGTTGGCTGCTTTTCATAACAAGAAAACTGCCAAAAAATCACAGTAGGTAGGTCCCATTTACATTATTCTACAGTATCATATACATAGGAAAATCATTTCCAGGTTAAGCCCTTACATGCGACATGACATAGAACACCTAACAACCAGTACAATACAATGACAATTGTGGTAATTAATAACACGAGACTAGCTGTATGAGCGACCCTGGGCGACATATGATACTGGCTGTGGTCTACTATATTAATGCCTTATTCATTTATCTTGTCAATTGACATGTGCAGTCTGATTAAGTGATTACCTTATGACTAAGAAGTTCTTGGAGAGTACATTCTGGGTTTAATGGATTCAATATATTCGTGTGATGCGTCTTATGTAATAATATAAAATGATCGCAATAAAATAACAGGCATTCAACTATAACTATGCCAAAAATGTATTGAATCATAATGTTTCGAGTGTAGCGATTTATGGGTGTGAGACATGGACATAGCAGAGAGATTCGGGAAAGATTTGAGATGTTTTGCTGGAGAAGGATAGAAAATATTAGATTGTCAGAAAGAGTAACACATGTGAAAATTCGATGTAGAGTCAAATGAAAAAAGGATTATTATATTAAACTATTGAAACTGATTAAAAATAAAAGAGGGAATATGATTGGCCACCCGAATGGCCACCCAGGCCTTTATCGCGGGAGATACCTATTACAAAATTACATATTACAGGGCAGATAAACAATAAAAACAAAAATAAAGCAAACTAAAGAAAACTAAAAAATAGACAAAGCTAACATTACTACGTGCGAAACTGTCTGTTTGTTTGTTACGTTTTCACGCATAAACCGATGAACCGATTTTGATAAATTTTGGTATAGAGATGTATATGAGACGTTGGAGAAGGACATAGGCTACTTTTTATTATACCACGCGTGCAAAGCCGCAGGCAGCTGCTAGTACAATATAAAGAAGTGCGGTGTAGGTAGAATGTATACAAGAGACTTTAGAGAGACTTAAGTCAGTGAGTGGTAGAGTATTATGCTAGAATATGTTGGAGTGGGAAGGGAGAATGAGTTGATAGCAAGAGATAATGACAACAAACATTGAACAGTAAAAGTAAGTCAGGTTTGGATTTAAAGAAGTCTTGTGGTAAAGCCAATATCACTCTCTAAAGGTAATGTTGTCGTACACTGAATGTTCGGTACACAGTGGGGTACCGAAACGGCAATCTAGACATAACTTTAAGCACGGAACGTGGGGTTCGCTCAAGGTTGATCATACTCGTATGAGTCTTTGCAGCTCCACCCCAGACCGTGTAGCAATAGCACAAGATCGATTAGCATAAGGCTGTGTAAACGAACATTAAAGTCTAGTCTTGTCTGACTTATCACAGAGAAGCTTCATAAAGTGGATTAATTTGCTAACACGACTAGAGAGTGCATAAATATGAGGCTTAATAGACAATTTCTTGTCTAACGAATATTACAAAGACTGAAAGATACGCTCTTACTCTTAAACATTCTCATCTCGTTCTCATAGGGCAACATCGACACACAAAGGTATTCGCATTAAGACTCCATAAAACGTTGTATTTAAAATGCAAGCAAACGTGCAGACGAGTAAAACAGAAATAAATAAGCAAGTGTGTGTTGCCAGGCGCGTTCAAGGTCTGCAAGACTGTTCCCCGCGCCCCGCATCGCAAGCTGCAGTGCCGCATGCCGGTGTTACCAACTAGCCCTTGGCATTTCTATCTAGCTAGTTTCCTGGCAAAATTAAAGGAGGTAAAATAATTATATACGAAATTGTATTTAGGTTTCTTTTCGATCTGTTTATAACATAATCATAAAATGAATATTTAAATTGCCCTTTAAATTGTCCATTTCATCCTTTATAATTTACGCCAGAATAAACATTATTTTCATGATTATAATTACATATTTTGTAAAAGAAATAATCTTTGACTAAGTATGTTAAAAATGTATTTCCCTAAAACGGATAAAATCTCTTTTGAAGAGAAATTTGATCCAGCAGTAAATTAACCGAGTTGGCAACACAAAACCGAACGGCGCGAACCGCGCCAACTCACAAACACATGCGCGATCCGAGAAAGGGTTCTCATTAGTGTGCATTTGTTGCCTATACACATACACGATCTCTGATTAATGTCGATCGATGGATATTCAGTTTTATAACTATTTCAGGAGGGTTGATGTTGGTGTGCGTGAGCTCTGTTTGAATTGAACTAAATGTGGAAACTGCTCTGACGCGACATGTGCGGAATGCATCCATGCCTTTTGACCACGTGATACAAAATCAGTTTTGCAAATTACACAGATACCTAATAGCACAAAATGAAGGGCATATAATGGGTCGTTTCCGTTAGAGAGAAGTGTATTGGTACATTTTACAGTAGTTACTTACTTATGCATATACATAGTAAAAGTTCGAAATATTTACGGAGGTTACGACTGATATACATGCTCTTATGACTCTCTTATGACACTAGTGTTATCAGATTAAACTTTTACACCTAGGTACACCATACATGAACACTTATGAATGAATGCATGAATGAAAACACTTTATTGTACACCTTAGAACCAGCACATAAACAATTTCACAACTAAGGACACCTAAAAACATAATATATGTACAATGGGCGGTCTTCTCGCGATTTCTTCCAGACAACCGTTGGATGGAGAGGAGCCTAACTTGAATGGAAGATTGGTCAGGGTGCACTAAATTATATAAAACTTACACCTACACAAATATTGACACTTCGTGACACTACACAATTTCGCAATATTTTGTACCCACAAAAGTTACCTACACCCCTCAACCACACACATCACAGAACTCACACTAAACTTCTACAACTTAGCTTCCTTTTTCAAATCTACCCTCAAAAACTCACAAATGATATTTATTATAATTAGTCTAGTAAATGTTTTAAAGTATGTTACAACTACAACAATAAATATAAATCACAATTAGGAAGAAGGATATTCTCCTGTAACAGGTATTTTATGCTTAAAATAAGGTATGTACCTATCTAATGAAGCTTAACTTTGTTACGTAAGTAGCAGAAATAAAACATTAAGTATTATTAGTATGTTATACCGTCATAAAGTCGGATTGAAGGAGAAACTTAGTTTTGTAGTTGTAGTTAAATAAACATAAACATTTGTCCCGCGGCGGGAATCGAACCTTTTGCGTCTCAGGCAGGCTTTCGCCCACTACGCCACAGAGGTAGACAATTGTTTGTATTGTATGTTATTTATTTCTGCATTTATTTTCTTTTGGTGTGTCAAATAACATTTTCTTTCATTCTTTTTTTTTAGAAAGAATTTTAAGTTTTGTGTACATATTGGTGGCAATTCGGTTGGCACCAACCTAACTAATTTTAGCTAATATTAGGTTAAGACTGTTAAATTAAAAATTGTTATTCTGCTGTTACCAACTTATCCTAATTTAATTTTATCTAATTTAATTAAGTGTTCCTTAATTAGTTAGATGGTACCAACCGAATAGGTTTTACAAATGATATGACTAACTACAATATATTTTAGACATTCTTAAATTAAAACCTATTGTTTTACAAATGATATGACTAACTACAATATATTTTAGACATTCCTAAATTTAGAAATGAACCAACCGAATTGCCACCATTGTCAAGCAATTTATATACAGGGCGTCCCAATGTGTTAATGGCAAATTGACAGTTTGCAGATTTTTAAGTTGAAGTGATAACTTCTTATGTGAGAGTAAATCGCTTCGTTACGTAACGCGTTACGGTGCTAGTCTGTCTGGTTTCGCTTTTCTCAGGCATACGGCAGCGGTAGGCAGGCTCCTCCTCTCACACTCTAACCCACAGCGCTAGTTATATTAGTTTAAGTTATCACTTCTGTCGGCCGTCCCGAGACGCACACAATTATTTCCGTTTATATTTATTATATAAACCTTAGTACTTATTTGATTTTAATTTCAAAGAGAAACCTTCACGGTTCCTGAAGACCGACGAACACCTAAGTGAGTAAGGAGTATATAAGGGTTCCTTTTTCCTTTTGAGGTTTTGAGGTACGAGACCCTAAAAACGATGAAAAATTGGTACATGATACGTATAGATACGTAACACTAAAACAACCTCACATAAGTTATAAACGACGGAAGTCATGCATGCATGATGCTTACCAGACTACAAGGTGAGACCAAAAAGTATCTAACAAAAGAGATGCAACAATGTAAACCAAAGGCCATCCATCTTGGCTTAATATCTTTGTCTTAGTAGTACCTATAGCTTGTGTCAAGATTTTATGATGTGGTGTGAGAAAGACAGAAATCAACGAAAAGTAAACTATCGGATACAGTAGCACGCAGTCCTCCACTAGTGGTCTACCAATCAACCTACTTATTTCATATCTCGTTTCCGTATCTGATCCTGATATTTGTTGAAAGACAAAACTATATACACTTTTTTTTAGAAGCCCATAAAATCATGCGATGGTGCCTGCGATGTCCGCGTGGGCGCACCAAGCTTTAATGCTTGTATTAATTGCCGTTATGTGAAAATAAATTAAAGAAGCAGTACTTTGCTTGTCAATATGCCCTACCTACGTCATAGGCATTATGTAATTCAATCCTCCATTGCACTTCACATTGAATGACACACAATGACATTCGCTGTTGTTTTATACTCTTCGCAACATCGGAATGTCGTGATTTAAGTACTTACCTACTTAAACCATCAGTGATGAGATCACATGAATTTTGTCCTTCCACCAAGTCTTTATGAATATTTGATTTCTATAGAACCAGTATGAATTCATCCCCCTGCGCGTATGCGCATTTTTTGTGTCCAGTTGTTCTCACTTAACACTTACTTTGACGATCTAAAAGTGTTCGATGTCGGTAACTGGAAACCAAAAGTCGTCAGACACAAGCAAAATTAACAAATTTCGTTACAATTGCACGACGTCCGTTGTGAGACTGATGGAAAACAAGCAACGAATTGTACCAGTGGCCAGTAGTAGCAACGGGCGATTGTGTCCGATCACCGCAACAGGATATAGCAACTACGTTCCCTGTGATGGTGTGCCGTGTCGGCAACAAAAAGTGTCTACGTTTGCGCAGCGCCTTACAAGGGCTGTATCTTGTGGTTTCGGCATCGGAAAGAACGTTTTTTTGATTCATAAAATCAAAAGGACAACTTTGAATCGACTTCTTATTTATTTATAAACTAGGTGCTGGTGGTGTCTTTAAGGCTTCACTGCGAAACGGCGATACCTAAGCAAAGTGCTAGCGGAGTTGACTACCAATGATGGATAGATGATGTCATTATGAGCTATGAATGGAGGTGGATACAGAAAATAACGAAAAGGCCATAATATTTAAATAAATAATTAAATATTGGTAGCCAACCAACATACCATCCAGCCCCAAACGAACCATGGCTTGTAGTATGAAAGCCAGACTATAATGAAGCTTATATTCAAGCGAGTAGATACGGCATAGGAATAGTTATTTAAGAATTAAACACAAGTTGCCAAACATAATGCTAAGAAGAAAATGCGAGTATACATACACGTGTTTCTACTCCAGACACGCTTTGGCAGTCCTCATTGTTTATTTATTATCTAGATATCACATAGCGTCCACGTGCTACACTACCTACTCTACTTAGTATATACAAAATGATAAACTTGTTATTATTGTATTGTAGGTAGGTACAGTGCATCTAAACGTGGATGTTGTGTCGTTGGTTGGTTGTGTACAGACCGGTATTCAATAAAAGTGAGATAGAGTAAAAGTGTATGGAGTAAGCAGGTCTGGAGTAGGTATATATTGGTTTAGTACCTAGGTTATTGTGTAAATTGATACCGTAAAACAGTAGAAAATTTAGATATATCATTACATAGTATAAAACAAACTGTCCCGCTGTCTGTCTGTCCCTATGTATGCTTAGATCTTTAAAACTACGCAACGGATTTAAATGCGGTTTTAATAAATAGAGTGCTTCAAGAGGAAGGTTTATATGTATAATACATGCATAATATAGTAGAGGAACACTGATATTTTAAGAGGTTTATAATCATATTAGTCATTCTGTAGTATATTTAGTAAGTATCAGCATTGCACCCGTGCGAAGCCGGGGCGGGTCGCAAGTTTATGCATAAAAGAATTTTTAGAGTAATGCCTAGATTAATAATTAAATTAATGTGAATTTGAGGCTAGTTAGGCCAGTTCATTTCATAGTTATGCTGAAAATAGCTCAAAAATTGCTGGCAATCTGTTTCAATGTCATTCCATTATGATGGATGTCGCATTAGTATTATACGAAACACCAAGGTTCCCCCAATCAAAGCTTATCATTGTGTCATTCTACAATAACTTCACAATGTAACATCAAGCTGTACCTGTTTATTGAAACATTGTAAGGTATAAAATATAAAAAAGGGACCGCACCATATTGGTCGCCATGTTAATTTTAGTATCTACTACGTTAAAGTGACGCGTCGCTTGTTATATACTGCAGTAAAAAATAAAAGAAATGTACAAAATAATATACAATAATATAAAATACACGTGAAACAGTTGAGCTATCTAAGGACCGTTTAAAACGATCTATAGATAGCTCAGCTGATCCAGATCACTGCCAGAGGGCAGCGTTCCCAAGATACTGGCGGCATTACCACGTTGAATGGTAATGCTAATACGCTGAGCCAGATAGGAGCCAGCTCTTGGGTCATGCAACGTATCTACCAGACGCCGGGAAATAATTTTGAAAACGCGGTGGGCAAATAAAATAAAATAAATCAAAATAATTATTTAACACTGTCTAAACACAGCTCCATGAAAGGGATAAAGGGAGGGATGAAAGTTTGTTTGGGCAACTCATATTTTCTTAAGTTAGGGATCTGAAAATTCATATTTAGGCCTTTGGTAAGAAATAAAGAAATATGTTTCAACGTTTTTGCAAAATAATTCCCTAAGGGAGTAAAATAGAGGATTAAACTTATGAGATGTTCTTTAGATGCACAGAATGCATTCCTTACAAAAATAAAAGTAAAGGTTCTAAAAATACACGTACGAAGAAGGTAACAGCTAGTAAGTTTAAAGTCTTACATACTTCTAAAGTCTACTTATAAAGTCTACTTACATATATCCGGATTTTAGTCTAAGTACCTACCTATAATACATAATAATGTACAATACAAATAGTAAATATGTAAAATAGTATAACGTACTGTTAAATATAATAAGAGTGTCATTCTCACGACTGTATTCCCCAGGTATGGTGATTGTGTGTATAACGTCACGTCACTGAAATCTAATAAATTACGATTAGCAGAATGTTTTCGTGAAATATTTACAAGGATACTTTACTCAGAACCATGTTTACGTAAGTACCTAATAAATACTAACATGATAATGATAAATAAACATAATTCTCATTATCATCATCATCTCTGTCCCTCCAGTTACGAGGGGCACAACTGGTTGTTTCTTCCACTCCACCCTATAATTCGTCATCTCCGTATTATTTTCCGTATTGACGACCTATGTAGCGCATTGGGCTAAGGTCCGGCTGAGACGCAGAAGGTTGCGGGTTCGATTCCCGCCGCGGGACAAATGTTTGTATGATCTGGAAGTATTTGTCTCGGATCTGGGTGTTACTACGTATAATATGAATATATTTACAAAAAAACGTATATCAGTCATGTGGTACCCATAACACAAGCTCTACTTACTTCTGTCGTAAAGAAGTAGAACTATCAGAGATCAGTAGTGAAGAACTATCAGGGAGGCCCTGACCGGCTTATCTGCTTACGAGCAAGACTTGAATCCTTTCAGTCTCATTTTTCTAGAAATTTCAGTTTATATTCGTATGTCCACAATGTGATGGGAGTAAGTATAGTAAATAAAGCAAAAAAAAAAGAATATCGGCATTTTATTGCAATACCTAGTAAATGAAATCAAGCTCGAACCACTATTAGTAGGTATAATTTATGATTAATTTATTATAATCTATTTTATGATTATGATGATTAATTTATAAATACATACATAATATACTTTATGTAAAGTAAAGATACTTTCTGATGATGTCGTGTGAAATGTACGGGATTTATTTCTAACTTAAATCATCATTCAAACTGTCCGTCCATATCTTTAGGCTTAACTCTACATCCATCCACAATCAAATCCACCACCCGTCTTGTAACATCACTTTCTTCCATATGGCATTCCTATACCACGCTATTTTCCTGATAACGATCAGGCATTACTTACAAACTTCTTCTGATATACTTCTTCATTATTTTTATCCATCCTCGTAACTCCGCACTCCGTAACATCTTAACATACCTACGCATCTCCATCACATACGCTCTTTTTTCATCCGTCATTTTGGTTTACGTTTACGGTAACATTAGGTCAAATGATTATCTTGTAGATTTACCCCTTAAGCTAAAGGTACACCCACAGATCACGCGTAGATCCTGTCGCCATTTCCATACCACATTCATTCTGTTTTTCAGAAGTTTTTCAAGTCCCGGTCAATCTCTAACTGATAACTATCTTGTATAAACATTGTTCATATACTATTTTACTAATGTCCTCAGCAAATTCCTATCATTCGTAAAATAATTTACGGAATAACTTTAATAAGACATACCAGAGTGAGTATGTCTTACCAGATTGAGCTATACCTTCCATACCTACATTATTCTCAGTGGGTATGCCTAATAATATCTAGTCACCCTACTAATCGATAGAAGAAGCGTCTCCTTGTTGTTTCACGGTAGATAAAAAGAAAATAAGAAAAAAAAAGTACGTCTTAGGACAGGATAACAACTCTTCTTTAATGGACTGTATTTATAACAAGAAAGTTAAAATTATACGTTACTACCCAAAAATTTAAGACAACGCAATCTAAACATAGTTCCAGATGAATAGAACATTTATAATATTTTACATACTTATGATACTTTATAACACACAGGTCGCTAAACTGTTTCCAAAAATCGTTCAATTAACAATTGTCTCACAACTTTGTAACTACATCATTTTAGGATAAGATAAATAAGCGGGGGCGTCGTGATAATCAGCCAATTATGTGTCTACGTCATCATGAGAGTGTACCTGATGGCTGATGTAAGTACCTACAGTATTTTTAAGAGCATTGGTTGAGTAAATTCTCAGTGCCCTAGTACTATGGATCTGTTATACCACTGTATTACTTATCACGTCATCCATTCTTGATTGCGATTTGGGCACTGACTCTAGCTTTGTTGTTGCGCAGGAAAAAACTAGGGCAACTAGACAAAAGAAAACTATAATTTCGGAAAATACAGAAGACGTTATTTTGTTGCAACCAATGTCCAAATTAGAGTAACTGTTTTAAAATAAGTCAATATTGTAATTTTCCTCCATTATTGAATTGATTTTCCGCAGTTTTAATCAACACCAAATTATATTACGTATAAAATGAGCTAAAAGTTTTGTAAATTTATGATCTGTCATTTAAAAACGTTACTCTATTTCAAAATTTGCTATACAAAATAAGATCGTTCGTATTTTACGATATTTTACTTATTCCAGCGAAACAATCAAGGTATTATCAAGGTAATTGTCATTTTGATCTTTTCATCCATAATCAGCTTGAAGTCAAAATTTCATTCACATCACAAAACTGGCATAGTAACAAATATGACTATCTGCCCTAGAAGTTGGTACTTACCTTCCTTCCGATATTCCCCTTTTGTAAATACCTGGCTACTGGAATTTAATAACCGTGAGCGAATGGATAGAGCTGACTGCTGACTGCTGCCTGACTCACAGTTTATTCACCGATAAAAAACAACATGTTTTAAATCCAATAATTACGATTTAATAACCTGAATGTTCCGGTCTAGTGATTGCAGAGGATATTAGTATAGAGTTAGCTTGTGGGAAATCCGCAGCCATTTTGGGTCGAAGTATAAACGATCAATGACGCAGAGATCTTATAGTGGCTATTTGCTGAGAGAAGAGTGATATTTATGTATTAACTAGCTGTTTCCCGCGGTATCGCACGCGTGGTAGTTAAAAAGTAGCAAGATAATGTTTCAGAAAAATTACAAAGCAATAATACAATAATCTCGGTGTTCGCGGTTTGACCATGGCCATGATCCCGAGTGAGTTTTTTGAAAACCTTTCTTAGCGAGCACCTACGGCCCTAGAGGAAGCTGCATACCAAATTTCATTCCAATCCGTTTAGTGGTTTCTGAGATTTCGCGATGAATGAGTAAGTGTTATTTGACAAAGATGTTTATGTCAATTATATAGGGTAGAGAATGCAATGGTTCAAGACTCATAGTGAGTTATATAAGTAACTGACAACCAAACCTCAGCTTTTAGAGCACAGTTGGTGATTGAGAGTTGAATAATCATTTAATGAATGTCTATTCTGTGATACACAGAACGAGTAGTTGTACATGGTTTTCCAATACAACTAATATAAGTTTGTAAATATATTTTTTAAGACATTTTTCCAAAGGCTACTTAAGAAGCCTTTACTCCAGTCTTAAGTTTATTAATTCCACTCACTGATGTGCTTAGAATGAATTTCAGGAGACAAAATCAAATTGTTTCTATGATATGTCTGTTTCCTCTGTTAAAATCCTTTGAATTTGCAAAATGTTTTCTTTAATATACCTATTCAATTTAATTGTTGAATATGCCAGAATAAACTTGCTAAATATCTTTTAAAGTCTAAAGTTTCATACAACTAAAAGATATCTGGCATATTTTATGAACACGCTTTGCTTGGAAGTGCCGGATTTCTCATGATATTTTTCCTTCGTTTAAAATTCAACAAATTCAATAGAACCACAAAGACTAAGTAATGCCTATTTTAAAACTAATCTCGGTCCAATTCGGTTCCAACTGTAACTTCAATTCAGAATTTCGAAATGTAATTACCGGCCTACAGTTCGTTTTACAAAGCATTTGAAGTGGTCCGACTGGGAACACCAGCTCGCCTTGAACTCTGTTCGACATTTTTTGCGGCGCCGCAACAGGATACGCGACTGGGGCCCATCAAACTGCTGAGTATACTGTGTCCTTTGCTTAGTTACTTGATGCCCTTGATGGATGTAACTTTGGGAGATGGGAGCTCTTTGGAATGCGGCCAAGAATAACCTACTCTTAAAACGTGGAGTTGCTTTGTTGGGTTGTATTGCAAATATGCATAGTGTAGTGAAAATTTGATAAATTAACGGAAACTTCCGCATTCATATTAATCAAAACCATAAGGTGATCGTGAGATAACGCTGTCTCATGTACGATTATGTCAAGTAGAGGACACTCGTCAGATACTTGAAGTGGACTAAGTATCTTAATATGTATCTATCTAAAACAAATATGGCCGCTCAAAACATGATACACGATGCCTTCTTCATATTCATTTTAATGACCTAGGAATGCTTCCATGCACAATGGTGTGCAGTAGATCGTAAACATCAGTACGGTACTGATTATGTTTTGTAAACTAGGCTGAAATGCTATCAAAAATCATAAACAAGATAAATAAATAAGATAACATATGAATCATAATTTCTAAACGATGATAAAAAGAAAACTTACGGGACCGCGTGTCTCGAAGCGGTATTGCATAATGCACCACTGCGCCGGCGTACAGGCAGCGGCGGAGCTGATGCGCCGCTTCGGAAATCACTAGACGCGTCACCTCGGATTCAGTCTCGGAACTGTTTCTTGTAAGGAACCGTCCATTTTGTAAATAATGAGGTGTTATGCGAGTGAAGAATCGTGTATGTTTGTCGCGATCGCCGTGGAGACACTGAGGCTCGACGCGGTCCGCCAGCGCCCGCCGACCGCTCCTGCATTGCGGCGCGCAGCCGCACTCGCGCGCGCATGACCTTGGCATTGAACTTGGCAATAGGCCGGGGCGCGCGGGGCTCTCCCCCCTATCCCCTCGTGTTCCCCCGAAGGATGTGATGCACCGACCGGCAGCTGCACCGCCCCTCCCTCCATCTTGCCATCACCGCGCCCGGGCCCAAATCGTAAATTACGTGGCGGCCATGTTTCTAATACCCTATTCCCTTTTCTATTGGCGCATGGCGACGCTGGCGGTAAGAAGCATTTACTTTCCAAGTGCTTTTTTATTATCGCGCCGCTAGTTACTTCGAACCAGTGTGATGAAAAGAATAAAATGCGCCTCAAAGGCTCCTTTCGTGCACATGTCTTTGAACATTGTTTTTTTTTTAGTTTTTCGACGTCGGTTTCCTCGAGATGTTTTCCTTGTTTCTTTGTAATCGTTTGAGAGTAGGTACCGATAAAGCGAAAATCGATGTTTCGTACAGAAAAATCCATTTTATGTATTAGTTAATGTAGGTAAAATGTCTTCGTTGTCCTGCTCCACATTTCTACATTGAATTCTTAAAACGGTCATCGAGTAGTTTGATCCGAACGATCTCGTACGATCCAAACGCCTGATCTCGATCGTACGAATAGCTACCTAATGTCGATTACGCGTAAGTAGTAGAAAGACTAGTCTCTCTTGAGCCTAGTCCGGCTTTTGTTACTGAATCTGTTCAACAATACATTTCCTCATAATGATGAAACATAGATGTGAAATCATAGCATCGGAGGTGATAGTCAATATAACTTTTCTACCTACTACATACGTACTACCTAGTTACGTAATAGTAAGATTAAGTTGCCCGACACTGCTTAATGCTTAGGTAGGTACTCGTACCTGTGCTATGCTAATTGGTTTAGTTTAGATTATTTTGTGTAAACATTGGTTCTATCACGCGAAATACCTACTATTCAGTAATCTAGAAACGAAGAAATTAAGCTGTAAACTTTGGTTTTGTAAACATTTTTTATAATAGTTTAATTAAAGTCGTTGAAATGTTCATCGAATTCAGTCGAATGGACAGTTATTTCGTTGTCAAATTCAAGTCATCGAATCGTCTGTTGTGGAGGATTACGACATCGATTCTCAAATGTACCTATGTTGTTCTATTGCTCAAAACGAGTCGAAACGATGTAGCTAAGAGTAGGGTTTTGCACGATTATTGACCCGTTATGTCGTTAATCGATTTCAAGAGTAGGTAGGCCCCCTGATAAGGTTGAATGAAAACTGGTAGCAATATTACATGCATCTAAGCTGTGATATTTGTAAAATCTGTAAATTATCTGAATCTACTTAGGTGCTTACATAGGTACCCACCCATCCAGGTACAGACCGCGCAGAGCGTTGCCTTACTTCGTTGATCTGATAAGAATAAGTATGTTCCTATTTTCTGGAAAATTTTTTTTTTTTGTGTATCTACTGAAGGTTCATTTAATGTCGCCATTGTAGCTCAAGGCTGTACTTACTAAGAATTTTCTCAATATCTAAGGAAAAGTATACAAAACAACCCAAAGGCTTGAGTAAAATAAAGGAAGCAAAATGAAGTTCTGTACGGCGAATATGAGCTTGACACGTGTATTGGGAAGCTGGGACCTGCACAGATCGATTTATGTGCGCGCGCATACCCCCCCGAACCAGTGGGGGTTTGCCACCCCTGAGCTAAATACATCGTAGCCCGGGAACTGGACCTAGCTGATTAATTAATGATTCTTCAAAGATCAAAGTGGCACTCGAACTTCACAAAGCGATGAATCATTGGAAGTTTAATGCTTAAATGTATCGTTTTACGTGGAAACTCTGTAAATATTTAAAAAAGCATCAGTTTTCTTTATACATAAAACTGTCAGATCATAACACACATGACCAATGGCTGACAATCAATGAACAACATAAATCTGTCTTAGACTGTATGGAGGATACTGGACGGAACCCTTCCTTTTGGGGTCTGAAGGTGCACGGAAGGAATTTCTCTAGATCGACCTCTAAAGTTATTAATAAATTATTATAGGAATGTTATCGGAATGTTGTTCTTAGCGGAATGTTGAAGTTTGTAAAATAAACGTTCAAAATAATAATAATATAGCCGGATATTTCACACAGCAATGTAAGCAGAGCTTGTGCTATGGGTACCACTTACCACATGACTGTTATACTACTTAAATAGTTTTTTTTAAATACATTTACAAATACATACATTTTATACATAGAAAAAAACCCAGATCCGAGACAAATACTTGCAGCCTTGCAGATACAAACATTTGCCCCGCGGCGGAGTCGAACCCGCAACCTTCTCACCCTCACCCTCTGCGCCATAGAGGTCGTCAAATAATAAATATATACTGAGTAAAAACGATGTGCGCAAGGTATCAAATCGTTCTACTCTACAAGACAAACTATTGCCTTCGACTGTACAATACAAATACTTAGTCGTAATTCTTGTGACATTGTCCTTATGTACCCCGATGGTAGGATATGGTCATTTATTTTATCAAACACGTTATTGTTCTGCGCGCTAGTAATTTTATCCGTGATGGTTTTATTTATGAGCTAAATAAACACAGAGATTCGCTCATTTTTCATGCATGTAGGTACTATGCTTATTTCAGATTAATGTAGATACATAGGTAGCTCGGTTAGCATTATTTTTAATTTATCTTTACGGAACACCTAATAAAGAACGTAGAATAATAACGATAATAATAATGCCGGCCATTTCAAACCACATCATCTGGCCCCAAAGTAAGCAGAGCTTGTGTTATGGGTACCACATGACTGATATACTAACTTATATCCTTTTTTTTGTAAATACATACATATTATACATAGAAAGTATAGAAACACCTAGGCCCGAGACAAATACTTGCAGATCATACAAACATTTGTCCCGTGCGGGAATCGAACCCGCAACCTTTTGCGTCTCCGAATGTACGTTTTGTTATCAACATGTCATAAAATAAGTATTTAGGTAAGTTTTATTATAGCACTTTGATAAGGATAAATTTTAAGTGAATTTCGGCCTAATCCTCATGATTTAGAGGATTCAGGCAAAAACAAGGTTTCCCATTCCTCTTCACCATTAATATGTTGATATTTAACACGGAGGTTCAGAGCCAACTGAAGGTAGATATTTAAATTGTGTCAAGCACCAAAATGTCAACTACCTACAATTAATTATTCATACACACTTTTCAACCTTTAAAGACAACCTGTAGGGCGATTATGGAACTCTAATTACAATCAATGTCTATCAGTTTTCATAGATTTCTGATAGACATTGATTGTAATTAGAGTTCCATAATCGCCCTACTGGACAGCAACTAATTTTGTCCTAAAAACTAACTACTTATCTATAGATCGTTTTAAACAGTTCTTATATAACCCAACTGTTTTACATGTATTATAAATTATCGTATACATATATAATACACGATAGTCTCTGTAAGTACATTTCTGTAAATACATGTGTTTACAAAAGTTAGTCACTACATAGCTTCCATCTTTGTATTAAATATTTTTTTTACTATTATGGTTATTAACATTTTTCACTTTAAACGAGATATTTATTCTATTTCCTGATTATTTAGTTATTGCACAGTTGCATGCGCTATGAAAAAATATTTTTACGATCTCAAACTCATAAGTAAATAAATATGGTAAATAAAATATACCGTACATAGTGAGAATGGTGTGAATAACCATCATAGTCTTAATATTTAAAAACATTGTGTTATACATTGACTAACTATTTATGAACACATTAATGTACATAAATGTACAGACTAATATAAAATACCTTCTTTCAACTACCAATCTACTTACCTACTGTAATAAAATTTACCTACTCAAACTAAAAATATGAAAAATAAAAGTTTTACAATGGTACAAAATGCGCGTCGTTTGTTTTTTCTTTTCACCAAGTCGGTTTTATTCAGCCGATTTTTATTTTCAGCCAGTATCTTTTTGATCTAATGCAATAGTAGATTGTTGCACAGAGTGCAAAGTGAGTTATTAATGAATTAACACGAGTGCATTAATAACTCTTTTTAGCAAGGTGCGTAATTTACTTTTCTTTCAACTACCAATCTACCTACTGTGATAAAATATACCTACTCAAACTAATATTATGAAGAATCAAAGTTTTACAATGGTACAAAACGCGCGCCATTTGTTTTTTTTTTTCACCAAGTCGGTTTTATTCAGCCGATTTTTATATTCAGCCAGTATCTTTTTGATCTAATGCAAACATTTTATATTAAACTTAATGGGAGATACTAAACCTCTGTGGTAATTTTATATCTAAAATAAAAAGTAAAAAACAGTGCAATAATGAGATTTTATATAATTCTGCGCTGTTTTGGTTCTAAGCAAAAAATACGTGCTTTGTGTTCGGTTTTATAGTGATTAATGATAACATTACTACGAAGTTGAAAGAAAAATACATATCTTGATTAAATTGTATATTATATTTGTATAAACTGAATAAGTAAATTGTCATCGGCAACCCTTGTGAATTACGTGGGCTTACGTGGGCGCCCAGTGTCGTAGGAAGGTTCGTGGGCGCCCTTGTCCTTGCGCCGCGATCGATCGGCGCGCGCCCAGCTGGAGCCAACCGCCCAGCCCGGCCGCCCCACGTCATCACAGATATAGCTACCTTGTTGCTACCTTGCACCTACTTGCAACTTGGCCAGTGTTTGTTTTATTTATTGCTTTCCGTGCTTCAGAGGGTATGTGGAGTTTCATAATGCGTCATGCGATGTATGCAATTTTTATACTTAGGAAAGTCTTCTTATTGCCACTCTAGTTATTTCAAACAAGCGTGGTGAAATAAAATGCCCTTTACAAGTTCCTTGTCTTGGAACTTTGTTGGTTCTAAAACTTGCAAATATGTTATTATGGTAGTCAAATGTCTTACGTATTTTTGAATAATAATTTGTTTTTGTCGTAATAAAAGTCTAGTACTAGCCAATCCTGAGAGAGGATAAATAAATAATGCCGGACATTTCACACAGCATCATCTTGCCCCAAAGTAAGCAGAGCTTGTGTTATGGATACCACATGACTGATATACTACTTACATATTTTTTTAAATACATACATTATATACTTAAAAACACCCAGTCCCGAGATAACTTTTAAAAGCTTTAGATTATAATCACTGTCATTCATGGTTTCTATAATACTCACATAAACATGAGGTGCATCCGTCAGTAAACTTTTCTATGAGGAAAGAAACGGTCCGTGCTGGTTTTTATAGAGGAATCCATTGATGGATGATTTTATTGTAGAGTAATTATTAAGCATTAGTCAGCTATGAACGATCTAGGTAGAAGTTCGCGGTTATTGTCTTTTTCATATTGCACTAAAATGAAAAGGATAGCGATATTTTATTGAGTTTAATAATTCCCCGTAACCCAAGTCCGACAAGAAAAACGTAGTAAGTATACGTAAAAGGAAATCCCAGTTTGAAGTTTACGCTAGGAATAGTCTGTCTTACGTAAGAAAATGACTGTTCATAACATCACATAATATGAATTATTAAACTGACTATAAGAGTACCTACTCGCACTTAATGGTGGGTAATAGTTTAGTAATCGTAAAGAAATAAATAAATATTGCTGGACAATGCACACAACATCATCTAGTCCCAAACTAAGCATAGCTTGTATTATGGTGACTAAATATCTGATATAATACTTATATATTTTAAAAAATATACTTATGATACTTTATAACACCCAGACACAAAACAAACACCTATGCTTTTCACACAAATGTTTATCTTGGTGGGAATCGAACCCTCAACCAACAGCGCAGAAGGCAGAGCTACAACCAACTGAGCTGACAGGCCAGTCAAAGAAAGAAAGAAAAGTTTATTTCGTGTCAAATTGTGATATCTTATAATTACTTAGTACCCAGATGACCGAGTTTAAAACACGGTATAAAACACGTATAAAACGAAGTTTTTAAAAAAAGAAACCTAACTAGATCGATTTATCGCCCCCGAAATCCACTGCATCTAAATTTCATGAAAAACGTTGGAGCCGTTTCCGAGATTCAGATTATATTATATATGTACTATCGCGTTCCTTTCTGCCTTTACACCACTAGGATGATTTTTCTGTGAAGTGACGGGTTGCCGGGGGTGGCTTGCTCGATTTCTTTTGTTTTTAAAGACCAATAGGAGCTACGTATTTCGTGGGTCTGGTCAAGTACTAAAACCTCTTTCATTTGTTTTCTTATTTTGACTGATCGAAGACATCTGACATCATCATCAATAGGTAAACATCTGTTTAGTTTTGGCATTTTTATCAATGATTAAATAATAACGTTTAGATTCTGATTCTTTGTATATTTGTTAACTAAAAAGGTATTTTAGGTAAGTAGGTATACATTAAAGTTAATGAGCTCTAAGTGTTCAATAAATACATTTGTGATTTAAATAAAAAAGGTAGGCAAATGATTAATTAGTTGTAGTAGTCAGTGTTCAACAGATAATTTGTATTTGTAATTTGATAGTATTTTTATGACTAATTTTAACAATATTTTATTGATTACTTTGCAATGGAAAAAGTCATTAAAAAGAACCATTACAAAAAAATATGTTGAGCAGATGTTGACTGCCCGGACTCTATTGGTCAAACAACAAAGAAAAGAAAGACAACAAAAGAAAAGACAACAAAGAAAAAAAGGTGTGGCCTGTAACCCAAAACCAACGCAAGGCAAAATAGTTTCAAACTGGAAAGGCAGAAAGGAACGTGATGGTACATACATATGTATATACAGGAATTGCTCGTTTAAAGGTATTAGATGAGTTAACAAGTAAATCGACAGCAAAATCGGTCGTCACTTAGCATGTGTTAGCGTTTAGAATGCTCTTATAAAGCTAGTCTTCCGTGACAGGTGAAGTCGACCACCAGATCTCAGTATTTTTTACGTGGCCGGGTTTGCTATTATCACAGCGATTGTTTGTAAATTAATCAAAATAACGATATAATTCAAACAAATGAGAACAATCGTAGTAAAATAATAATTGACGTAATCTGATATTACGAAGAGTCAATACAACCAGAGCAGCTTTTATGATGTTTTCAAAGTGGTAGTCGGGTGGTAGTGGGTGGTACGATCGATACAGGGGTAGGGGTACACCCACACTCCCCACCCCCTGCCGCAGCTTCCCCTGACCTAAACGGAAGGGGATAGACACACACATAGAGAACGAGGGAGAGAGAAACACAGATAAATCAATGCACTCACACATGCATCTGTGTCTATGATAGTACATACCTACCTACTATATGTCCCACTACTTATAATAGTCTCTACTTCTGACAAAGATTACTTCTTCTTCTTTGTTTATGGCATGTGACATAATAATGTACATTTTGCCAGTGTCAAGTGTTTATGTTTGTCTATAGTCAATTTGTTAGTTAAAGTCTTAGTCGATAGACAATTGTCAATTCTAGACGTCACGCGGAATGGCCGTCTTAGAATTTTCTTGGAATTCCTCGTCGTTCAAATCACATTGCACCACAATACACATATAATTCAATTGTCCATTTCCGTCCTGTATTCACAATTTATTTATTAAAATTCGGCTAAGATTACTAAATAAAACATGCAATAAAACGAGTATAAATATTAAATTATCAGAGCTATGTTACTTCATGAAATGACAAACGAAGAAATCCTGTGAAAGATTAATCACATTTTAAAATAATGACATCTCTTTTGTAAAATAGTGACATATAGTGACAGCAGTGTTTAGGCAGTGTTGAGAAGTTGAGAGTCGTTAATAAGTAAAGGCGTTGGATGTTACAATTACTAACAATTAATTCTTTTTCTTCCAAGGCATCTGTCTTGATCACAATTTTGCCACAGTCAAGTGGTTTTGTTTTATTATAATATGGTCACGAAGACGTAATCGGTCGTCATCTATCTAAATGTCATCGCGGGCAGTCTAGAATTTTCTTGGATTCCTAGTCGTATAAATTTCAGAATAATGTAATACACTAAAAAAATATTGTGTACCTACGTGTACACTTGTGTTATATGTCACAATTAATTGATTAAAATTCCGCAAATATTACATAATAAAACATTAAATAATACGAGACATTAATAAATTTAGAAGAGCTATGTTACCTACTTCGTGAAATGTCAAACGAAGATCAATTACCTACTTAGAAATATAAATGACGCGACCCGCCCCGGCTGATACTAATTATACTACAGAATGGTTATTCCTAAGAAATAGCCATATACCATCGCGGACTTTTTTGTAGACCTTTTGAGGGTGTACAATACTGTAGTACATTATTTTGATCTATCTCGTAGGGTTCAGACAGCGTTTGCAATGTAAGCGCAAAAATATGAGTTTATTTACGACACCACATAGGAAACCTCTAAAATTATCAGTGTTTATCTACTATATTATGCATGTATTATATACATATAAACCTTCCTCTTGAATCACTCTATCTATTAAAAAACAGTTGCGTAGTTTTAAAGATCTAAGCATACATAGGGACAGACAGACAGCGGAAATCAACTTTGTTTTATACTATGTAATGATAATGAAGTGTCATAAACTGCTGTAAAAAAGATCGTATGTGCTAGAGTATAATATGAAGAGTTGAGAATTATAATAAATAAATAAATAATAAATAAATAAATAACTAATGCCGGACATTTCACACAGCATCAACCCGACCCCAAAGTAAGCGGAGCTTGTGTTATGGGTACCACATGACTGATATACTACTTATATACTTTTTTTTTGTAAATACATACATATTATACATAGAAACACCCAGGCCCGAGACAAATAGTTGCAGATTATACAAACACTTGTCCCGCCGCGGGAATCGAACCCGCGACCTTCTGTGTCTCAGGCAGGCCTTCGCCCACTGCGCCACAGAGGTCGTTAAATTATCGTCAATTATCGTCAAATTATTGATTGAACAGCATCCTGTCTCATACTCTCATCTTAAAATAATTTATCAAAGTTTAACAAATATACCTAATAAATATAAATATAAAATATAGGTACCTACCATCATTTAATTTTCTTCTGCACTAATAGCTAAGCTTAGAATACTGAAAACGGCTAGCCAAAACTGTATTGTAGTATCAAAACGCACTTATGTCATTTTGACGTCTTGGTCATGAGCTATCACTTTGACAGCTCTCGTGTTATCCTCTCTCTTCGATATACGACGCAAATCGAGATAATTATTAAAAACTATTGATAATCTTAGTAGTGACAGTGGTGGCGCTACAGTCGTACAGTACAAATCAACTCCGTAAACTTTTAATCATAAAAAATAAATAAAGCAGAAAAATTGGTCTTACAGTGTTGAAATAACAAACAATACGAGTAAGTGTTTTCAATACGAAATACGCAAAACTTACGACAATAAAGTGAAATTCAAAGTGAAGACAGACGACAATGAACACAGGGATTATAAGATCTGCAAAGTGACTATAAACAAAGTGTAAAACAAAGTGAATCAGTGATATAAATAATCAAAACAACAATAAGTTATTTACGAGGAGTAAAGTGACAAAAAAACCAATACAAACAGTCTGTGCCGTAAGCTAAAAAAAATAGAAAAAAATTCTTAAACACAAAAAACAAAATTACCTCAATTAAAAAAAATGAAAAATATACACAGCATTGAACCACTAAATTCGACGTGCAACGCAACGTCTCTTAGCCGCCCGCTGACACACCTCGGCTGCAGCGCCAGACTACCGAGTTCGCAACCCAGCAGCGCCCGCAGACTTTTTGCATTTTTAATTATTTGGTATTACATTTTGCTGATAGCAAAAACCAAATATAGCCATTAGAAAGCACGCGCAAAGTAAACATGGATGAACTCATGAATGCAATCACAGCTATTGGCAAACAAATCCATGAAACAGACACAACGCTATCAACAAAAATAGATGTTTTAGATGGGAAAATTGAAAATTTTCAAAAACAAATAGATGAAATAAAAATAACACAAGTTAAACAAGAGGAACGTCTGGACTATCTTGAAAAAGAGATAAGGGTTCGAAACTTGGTGTTTTTCGGAGTGCCAGAGCAAGAGGAGTCTTATTTTGAGCTCGAAAAATTAATACTAAGAATTTTGATCGAAGACCTACAAGTAGAATTTCATTTGGGTGGCCAAATGAAATTCAACATGCAAGGCGCATCGGGAAGAAGGGAGAAAAACCTAGACCCATTAATGTGGGTCTTACCACATATGGTAAAAAGGTCTTAATATTGAAAAATAAATATAAACTAGACAAAACTGAATACTAAGTATATAAAAGAAGACTTTCCCCCAAAAGTTCTGAATGAACGAAAACTCCTACAAGAGCAGCTAAAAAAGGAAACAGGAAAGGGAAATAAGGCTTTCATTAAATACAACAAATTGATTGTTAGAGAACCAACAACCACACAATTAAACGATGGAAAGTTCGCTAAAAAAAGAACCCTGCCTAGCCCAACTGCGAGCAACAAGGAGAGAGGTAGAGTAGCAAAAAAGAACAATATATACAACGAAAATAGAAACATAACACAATACCTATCGCTTCAACCAAGAGAGCCAAATACAAAATCGAAGAACAACTCTAACGATCAATAGCAATTAGCTCCGCCTCCCCTTCCAAAAACCGAAAACAACGAATCTAACATAAAAGAAAGCATCCCAATACGGCTGGTCACCGCGGGAAAGCTAGACCAAAACCCTCCAGTTCATAAAAATCAACATATTCAACCAAAGCCACAAGAAAATATTATTTTTATATGTACCTACAATGCACGATCACTGTCCACCGAAGAAAGAATGTTAACGTTAAAGTTTGCTTTACAAAATATAAAATACGACATAATAGGACTAGCTGAATCAGACGAGACGGATACGACATACAAGAAGACAGTGATCACATATTCTGCCATTTTGGTAAAAAAAAAGGTCACCTAGGTGTTGGTTTCTTAATGAAGAAAAAATACAAATCTAACTTCATAAGCTCTCGAGGCCTATCTGACAGGGTTGCAATTCTGAACCTGAAATTCAATAAAGAGACGCTATCTCTTATTCAAGTTCATGCACCAACGTTTGAGTCAAGCGAGGAAGAGATAGAACTATTCTATGATACACTCAATAAAGCTAAGGATAGTTCAGAAAAGAAACAAATCATAATGGGTGATTTCAACGCAAAAATAGGATTACCAAAATATGAAGAAACAAATACAGGACTATTTGAACCTTACGGGATAGGAACACGCAACGACAGAGGGTAGAAATTAATAGAGTTTGCAATGGAAAATAGACTCTGCATTGCAAACACATTTACCAAAAGAAAAACCAAACAAAGATGGACATTGGTTTCGCCGGATAAAACAATAAAAAATGAAATAGACTACATGCTAACCACGAATCATCAATGGTTCAGAAACATCGAAGAATTGAACCACCAAGTATTGAAGATTCTGACCACCGTCTAGTAAGAGGTAAATTTACAATAATAAATCATATCTAAGATAAATCTAAGAAAATACGAACAAGTTATAAAACAATTGTACAAAAAGTCCTGGAAACAGAAGAGGAAAAAACCCTCTACATTAAAAACTTAAAAGAAAGAAGAGAAGAAATACTTAAACACGATGAAAGCAACATACAGAGTTTTTACGATAAAATAGAGCACATGATCGTATACAGTATACCCAACAAAAATGACCATTCCAGAAGAAAATGCATATTATCCGAAAAATCAAGAGCTCTATTAAAAAAAAGACACCACCTATAAAACAAAAAACCATTGTTAAAGGATGACAATCTGGAACTTAGTAGTTTATATAAGAAGACCAATAAACAAATCAAACTGGACTATAAAAACCATAGAACGAATATAATAGAAAAACACCTAACTGCTACAGGGAGCTTGAAAAGAGCGCAGAAAGAATTAAACACAAAAAAGCACTGGATTCCGAAACTAAAAATAGGACATTCATGCAAAGACACATGAAGTGAAATCCTTGCCACCGCCACAGGCTTCTACGAGTCCCTTTACAGGAAAAGAATCAACGAAATGGTACCAGAGAAACCAGTAGAATACGAAGACATGATGAAAATCCTATAAAAAATGTTGACCCAAAGGAAATCAACCTTCTATTAAGTAAACTGAAAACTCGAAAAAGTCCAGGAGCAGACGGAATATCAAACGACATGCTTAAACTATTAAACGAAATACTTCTAGCACCATTAACTCAACTTTTCAATGAAATACTAAGAAAGAAGGAAGTCCCAAGGCAATGGGTGGAGTCAGACATAGTCATACTGTACAAAAAGGGAGACCCCACAGACATTGAAAAGTATCGTCCAATAAGCTTATAAGCTCCAATAAGTTTTCTCACAGGGCTTACAATTCAGACTAACGCCAAAAATCGAAGAGTTTCTATATGTAGAGCAAGCAGGATTTCGCAGAAGCTTCAGCACAATCGACCACATACACACCATGGAGCAAATTATCGAAAAATACCAAGAATTCCAAAAACCTCTCTATCTTGCTTTCATCGATTTTAAAAAAGCGTTCGATTCCATAGACCATACGGCCATATGGAGCGCTTTAAAACAAGCAAATGTGAACGAAAATTATATAGATATAATAAAAAATATATACGCCAATTGTAAGAGTAGAGTAAAGCTCGAATCGACAGGGAAATTTATTAAAATTGCAAGAGGAGTAGGACAGGGTGACCCACTATCAACAACTCTCTTTATAACTGTACTCCACTCAATTATAAAAGAGCTCTCCTGGAAAAACGAAGGAATTTACATAAACGGGAAAAACCTTACATACCTGGCCTTTGCCAGGTATGTAAAACTTCAATATGTTCAATATGTTAACTACTCTACATAAAGCTAGCAAGAAAAGAGGACTGAAAATGAATTTACAAAAAACTCATGCGATGACAAACAGTACACAGAAGACTTTACTTATAGACGATACAAAACTCTAATACGTACAAGAATATATATATTTAGGCAAACAGGTTTCATTTAAACCCACCAACAATACTGAAGAAATAGAAAGGAGGATTGCAAAAACTTGGAAGAAATTCTGGAGCATGAAAGAAATTTTAAAAGGTACATTGCCTATACGGTTAAAGAAAATAATAGTAGACTCTTGCCTACTCCCCACACTCACGTACGGCTGCCAGACTTGGTCATACACAACAGAAGCTAAAGATAAATTAGCAAAATGTCAAAGAGCCATAGAAAGAAACGTAATGAAAATAAGACTACATGGACAGACGAAATAAAGAGAGTCCTGAAGGAAACAGAAACAGACTGGTCTGAAACGGCAATAGATCGCGACAGATGGAAGGAACTGGAGGAGGCCTTTACCCGAGAGGGGTCCTAACTAAATATAATACACAAGTAAACACACAATGAAACACAAATACAATTTATTCAAATTATTTTAAGTACTAAATTATATAAGAATGTTCATCATATTTAAATTTAAAATGCATGTATATATTTAACTAACACCTAAGTTACGGAATAAACGGGCTTTTTATTTTTATTTCTTATTTTATTTTTATTTATTTTATTTATTTTTTTATTGATAATCTTATTAAAATAAAACATTTAAAGACCACAAGAACATCTTTTATTACTAACAATACAAATACAACCCCCAATAAATCAGAAAACCCGGTTAACTTATTTTTGAGGTGACCATGACTTCGATAGTAAGAACAGGATTTTTCGTGAAAACTTTTTAATCAATAAATTCAATTATTATAACATAAATAATTAATAAAATGCTGGACAATTCACATCGCATCATGTAGACCCAAAGTAAGCAGAGATTGTATTATTGGAACCACATTTCTGATATGCTACTTATATTCTTTTTTTTAGTAAATACATACATATTATACATAGAAAGACCTGAGACAAATATTTGCAGATCATACAAACCTGACCCGCTGCGGGAATCGTACCCGCAACCTTCTGCGCCTCAGGCGGGCCTTCGCCTACTGCGCCACATAGGTCATCATATAATAACGCAATACACCTTTAAATTTTTCATATTTTAAATTGTTTTAATATTGGCTAAGTAATATTGATATAGTATTTACTCTAATAAGTCGATACATTACCTAGACTGGGCGTAAACATTACCAAAGAACAAATTAGGATAATACTCGGATTTCACATCTGGTTTTATACCTAAAATTAATAATTAAACAAGAATACTTTTTTAACCATTTCATGAATTTTATCATGATTTGTTTTCTATGTTTGATATTTTAGAATTTAAACGCACTATCAGCGAACAATTGCGATCTTTAAATATCAAACCAAATATTCAAACCTGGTTTTTCTTATATATATTTTACATTTAGTTCGTGTTATAAGTATATACCTATTTACTTATTTTCTTCTTCAGAATGTTAAAATAGCTTCATGTTATAAATTTACTAGGTTCTTCTATACTGGATTGTGTAATATTTAAGTGATTTCATTTAATGGTTTCAATGTTTTGTTTATTTTTCCAGATAAATTAATAATTAACATTATTTCAACTATTTTTTTAATAAATAAATATAAAACCCAAAGGTTATTATGTCATTTATTGATATTATTTACTTACTCCTACGTTAGTAAGTATGTAAGTAATTAACTACCAAATTATTTATGGTTGTGATGTTTAAATAAAAAACAAACCGGGTTTTATTCCCCAGGTTATTTTAAGTTCAAAATATAATAAACAATCTATAGGCATTAAACTCCGTCATCATTTGTATTATGTGGTCCAGAGACCACGTCTCATCATGGACGGCCTTGAGATTGTTACACTATACGATAACCGGTTATTTTATAACTCGATAGTCACCATATTACTGGCATGCACGTGTTTTGCGATTATTAACCATTATAATATTTTATAATCAAATGCAATTAGGTTTCAAATAGCTTTGTCTTTTTAGTTAAATATCTTACACTGAGTCATTGAGACATATCTTTGTGATATTTGAGAAAAATACTAAATTTAAAAAACATATTCACCAGTTAGAACCTAGCATCCGTCAGTTGATTTCACTATAAAAATCAGATCGGACCGTATCTCTGGTCATAAAAAAAATAACTGACTGATGTTAATAATGCGTGTTTGAGTATTATAGAAACCCGGGGTAGTTAATATTACCTTGGTTCTTAACTACTTATTTCTCATTAGTTGATATTAGGTTTAGTAGGTAAGTACCAACTGTAAGTCAGAAACAAGATGGCGTATGGCATTGGCAATTAATGCCTCGCAATGTAGTAGAACACAGGAAATTCATTTGCAATACCAAGATTTTTAAAGATTCAAAAGTTGGGAGTAAATGCCCACTTTGCTATGCCTTATTGTCTTTCGTTGTCTTAACTATTCATTTCAACAGGGCGTGTACAATCACGCCTGGAAAAAATACTCAGGCGTAGGTTAGGTAACCTAGCCGATCGATATCAACCTATAGCCGATACCTATTGAGTACCTACTCACCTAGAACGCCAAAGCATAGAATAAAGATATTTTATAATACTCTGGCCATGGTGATACAAGAGCTGGTCCATCCAAATTCGAAAGGTGCTATATACTTGTTATTTGAGGTGTTTAAACATCAGCAAAAGTGTTTATTTTGACGATTAGTATTGAGCGATGACGTGGGTCGCGTAAGAACTGCGCAAGGTGAAGCAAGGCGACCAATTCACGTACCTAACTCTGTTGAAGGAACCATTTTGTAAACGGCCAGTCGGCACTGCTGATATTATAAAAATCTGTATATTGTTCTAGATCCACCATGGTTAGGTAGTATAAACAATATAACCTGCATTGAGTAGGTAGGTATGTACACAAATATATAGGTACTAACTGAAACCTATATATTTAGAGTTGATACGCGTATAACCATATGTATGATTATAAACATAGGTACGACGCGGACGTATCGATCTGCATGCCAGATGGAGCATTAGTCTTAAAAAGTATAGCTAATTGTACCTGCAAACATCTTCTCTTCTCTCGTATACCACTCGCGACATCACAGCGCATTTTGCCCTTTTTAGATGTATTTGCCACTTTTGTCAAAGAGGGCGCGCGAAAGGAACTAGCCGACGCGGCGGTGCGCAGCGGAATCGCTCGGCCTCGACCTTGGCCGTCAAACTCGCGCATGCGCTCAGCGTCACAGCCTCACCCCGCGCGCAGCCCCCTTCAATTATGTCATTATGTGCCGCGGCGAGTTGCGGCTCTTGTTGCTAAACAGTTGGAGTTAGCTCAGATTTAGAAACCTATGTTTACA
This sequence comes from Lampropteryx suffumata, assembly GCA_948098915.1. Classification (NCBI taxonomy): domain Eukaryota; kingdom Metazoa; phylum Arthropoda; class Insecta; order Lepidoptera; family Geometridae; genus Lampropteryx; species Lampropteryx suffumata. Next base: position 9,894,265 of record OX402563.1, read on the forward strand.
GATTACAAGAGGTTTAATTGAGTTTCCTAGGATCAGCTCATTCTTAGCTCGGTTATGGCTATAATAACTTTATCCAAACTTTTCTGTTAGGACAAAATACAATAAGTAGGTACCTACTTTAACGTATGCTTAAATTCAAAGACGAAGTTAAGCGTGAACTTACGCCTCGATCTGTAATTTTTCGTAATTTAGACAAAACAGATTCTAAGCTTCATCTTCGTCTGAATCTTAATCTTAGTAATCTTAGCACCATGGTCACCCTAAATAAAAATAGTTCTTAATTCAAAACATTTTTTTAAACTGATATTTATGTTTTCAGCTATGATAATAGGTATGTAGGTATCTCAAGAAGGTTGTATAGCAGACTAAAAAGTTTTCGAGCTCACGTTTTGTTCCACGTACGAGTACCTATCAAAGAACAAGAAAGCTGTAAACATAAAGTTGGCTAAAGTTCTATATGTGGGTAACCTTAGATCTCTCAAAGTGAGGAAGTATGAAGTTGGCTTCCTTGATGGGAAACGTTTTAGATAATGTGACTGAACAATTAGACTCCAGCTCGAGTCTCAAGGTTCTGAAATCTAATAATAATGCTCGGTTCGTTGTGCAGTGATGTAATCTCATTGTTGATTTACCTGCAATGGTAATGCATGGGCAAATAGGTACTTCTATATACCTATCTAAAAGAGGTACATAGAACCTACCTACCTACCTACGAACTTATGATGCTTCTATCACAATCGTCACTTCACCAATATGTTTAGGTAAGGTACCTACTGAGTAGGTATCGTGGAGTTGATAGAACAAATTAAGAGGTAGTTAGGTACCTGCAGTAGGTAAAGTCTGATTATGACGATAATGATTAAATTTTTAATAAGTACGGTAGAAAGTTTAAACAAGCAAGGACAAGCCAAAAGAACTGTTGCTGCTATCGGAAAATAGTTTAAAGATAACTGGTTAACTAGGTAGTTAGGTATATCTACACTTTTTCATACAGAAAAATAAGTACTTAAGTACCTACTTAAATTGAAGTAAGTACTTATGTAAATTTGTTATGTAAAATGTAATGTGGGTAGTCAATAAAAAAAGTAGCGAGCTTCACATAAAGTTTAAAAAAAAATGTCCCCATAAAGTCAACTGAGGTCAGAATAAACTAAAAACAACAAACAAGTACAATTTGCTACTACTAGTGCCATCTATATTTTAGTATAAGTATCAAACACTACGTGCGTACACTTACTAAGCACGTTTACACGTAGTAGAAAAAGCTAGGGCTTCCCTTTAGCATTTGGCTTCTTGTTGTAATATGGAAGAGTTTCAATAGATGGCGCTTTCGAAAAATGCCCTAGTTTACAGCATTGAATGAACTACACCAGTTTTAATTATAGGGAGGTAATAAAATAAACCTACTAATTATTTATTTAGATAAGTACTTTATCTGTGTTTAATAAATGAAAATTGTTTACTCCGGTATTTTTATTAAAGGGTTACATGAGCTATCTAAATATATCTAAGCAGTAAACTATTGACAATTAACTGAGGTAATTTTCTTAAATTTACAATTTACCTATATCTAGTTATCACCTACGTTAGGTAGGTACTTATTGCTGGCAATTCTGTTGTTTCGCCGGACTAGCTAAAATTTTCTAAAATAGGGATGTCTTTATTTTGCTACCAATACCTAATGTTAAAATTAGAGTACCCATTTTTAAACACAGTTCTAAAATAAGTTAAAATCATTTTTAGTTTTATTGCTACAATTTTTATTTCAATTAATTCCTTTTTTGAAAATGACGTATAGAGGTGTTGATAAAAACTGCGAAAAATAAGTGCAGTTTTAATCAACACCTCCTTACATGATGACTAAATTAAGCTAAAACACGTCAGTTATACGTTAATTTAGTAAGTGTCACTAAAAAATGTTATTCTAATTCAGACTTCATGTAATGCAAAAAAAAATAAGATCGTTTTTGTTTTAGGCAATTTTAGTTACTCTAGCGAAACAACTGAATTGAGGCCATTGACTATTGCATACGCTGCAATCATATTTTTAATAATCTCTCTAGATATTATTCACATTTTGGATGAAAAACTGATATTCGTTGGCAGATTTTTTTGTATATTACTGGTCCCGGCCAAACAGCACGTATCTTTTGAAGTATCGTTAAAATGAGCACCAATTATCTCTGGCTTTGCTTCGAATTTCCGTATCCTAAAATAGAGAATAATTTTATTTGAGATTATGGTAAATACAGAAACGTACAGCGTAATATAAAATAAACAGGAACAGAAAAGCAGTGAAACAAGCGAATAAAGCACAGTTTAATACTTACTTACTAAAAGTACTATTGATAATAATATTATATCTAATAAATAATAAATAAATAAATAAATAAATAATGCTGGACATTTCACACAGCATCATCTGGCCCCCATCTGGTGTTATGTGTACCACATAACAGATATACTACTAATATATATATATATTTTTTGTAAATACATACATTTGTCCAAAGAAACACCCAGACCCGAGATAAATATAGATACTTGCAGATCGTACAAACATTAGTCCCGCGGCAGGAATCGAACCCGCAACCTTCTGCGTCTCAGCCGGATCTTAATTTCGGAATTTCGGTTTCATTCCTTCACAGACGGACATCGCAGTAATCCTATAAAGGTTCTTTTTAGGGTTCCGATATCCACAAGGAACCCTTATATGTCCGTCTGTCTGTATGTCTGTTTACAAAGTTAAAAATAAAAACATAAAATATTTTTTAGGTTTAAGGGATGCCTCCCGTACTACATGTACGGGAGGCATCCCCAAAACCTAAAAATGTGGGGTTGTGTGTTAACAAATTAGTTGGATATAATTATAATGAAATTACAAGAATATATATCACGGATAGTAAAGTTTTATTAGATTTTGAGTAACACTGATTTGTAAATCATAAAAAAAGGCCTATACAATTTTTTTCTGCTCTGCTAATTAGACGGTGTTGAGTTTGTTTGGGACCTGAGGGCGATTATGGAATTCTGATACCATCAAAACATTGATACTAATCGCTTTCAGTTACTATTGATGAATTGGTATTACGGAAGGTTGATGTTGATTGTCATACATGCTGTCATATGAATAAAAAGCTCAGACCAAATAAATATAAAGAAGGAGGGCCGCGAACAACTAAAATAAAAGATCAAAACCGTGTGTTTGAAAACCCCACTCACGCACACACATATACTGAAATCGTGCTCCTCGCTCTTAATACATGTCACGGCGTTATCAATAAACAACATTTTTATCACAATGTTCGTTATACATCTTACATAAAAAAGCATTAACATATCCCGTAAGAAAGAAATAAAATGAATGAAAATATTTTTATTTGACCCAGCATCTAGGGCACTTACATAGTTATTTATTTAGTATACATAGTAAGGTAATTTTTTACAAAATTATCTAACACACTTGACCTAATGCTAAATTTCTAGACGGCGCGGCGACGACATGACCGAAGATTTAATAGTACAAGTATGTTTTGCATTTACTTTAAACAAGGAGCACAGTTTGGGTCGATGTGGATGCGTGGGTGTGTGTATTTACACAGAGGAGCATGGTTTAGAGGCTTCACTTGGTTTAGAGGTTTACCAAATAAATTTATAAATACAGAATGCCGTGAAGGCATTCTGTATTTATAAATTTATTTGGTCTGAGATACAAACCGAACGTACGTAATAGTAATCCATCCTGTCAAAACTGGTTCCAATTACAATCAAACTAATGATTGAAATTATACGGATTGCTAATCGAAACTAATAGCCATTGATTGTGTCAAAAGTTCCATAATCGCCATACTGGGCTTCTACTCTGCGAATCGATTCCGATTTATCGAAACGATAAAGTTGTTATAATGTACCTACATCCAATTCAGTCAAATTGAAAGTTGTTTCGTTGTCATAATCAAATTAAGTATCATCTATCATGGTAAATTCCGACATCGTTTGTCATAATTACGTTTTAAAGACTAAAATGACATCTAAAAAGACTAGAAATCAATGTTTCGTTTCATCAAAGTGGATGACATATTTTTATATTCTGTTTTTTTATTGAAAAACGTACTGAACCGATTTTTATGAAATTTATATAGGACCAATCGGGAAGTATTTCCTTTTACATGAAATCAGATTTTTTCAAATCGGTTCTTAAATGACGGAGTTATGAGGCAACAAACATAAAAAAAATACTGTTGAATTGAGAACTACCTCCTTTTTTGAAGTCAGTTGAAAAGTAATGTCGTTTGTTCGATCGAGTCAATCAAACGAGAAAAAGTTTCTCAAAACGAGTCAAAACCAGAGTAATAGGGTTTTGCACGATTATTGACCCGATAATATATCGATTGTCGATTTCAAAAGTACCACTAGGGCACTAGTCATTATCCTTATTGATTTCGGAAGCCTTCACTGTGCGTGATCTGTCACTGTCTGACGATGACTCCTCGAGCTCTGGAGTTCTCATTGCTAGTTGGAATGTTGCTAATTTTTACCCAATAGTTTAACCCGCATTATGTACCCGCATTATCGGAACGAAGGTCCTTATTGCAGGTTGGCGAGAGGACCTAGCTGAGAAATAATGTAACGCGTTACGTTACGAAAAACCGTAAGAAAAAGTAAGAATTAAGGAGATCGATAACTAGTCTCCCACATATATATATTTGAAGTGATAACTTCTTATGAGGGTAAACCGCTTCGTTATGTAACGCGTTACGTAAGCGCACCTCCTCTCCTCCTCTCTAACTCTAACCCACAGCGCTTAGTTAGATTAGTTTAAGTTATCACTTCGGTCGGGCGTCCCGAAACGCACAGGTTTTATTGAATATATATATATATATATATGTGTGTGTGTGTATGTGTCTAAATAAATTAGTAATTAAATAAAGAGGTGGGTAGAGAGAATGAGAGCCTGGCACGTTAATGATGAATTATGCCAACCCTACATACGAAAGGGACTTCGTTCTAAACGCGTGTCCCGCGACACATTCAGTTTTTTTTAACAATAGTTTTATTTAACACTAGCTTTATTGTATAAAGGTCAAATTGGTTAAATTGGCTATATATTATTAATAAACTAAACTAAACTGTTTGTCTCGTAATGAGCAGGTGATCTATAATTACAATAGTTTTGAGAAGCGCTTAAACTTAATTGACGTGTTTATATATTTTTGTTACAGTGAATTTAACATTGGATTTTGTACTATTAAAGAAATATCAAATAAATAAATTAAAAAAAAAAAAAAAATGACTGTGCAGGGGACGGTTACAAATATAAAAATAATATGCTAGGTAGGTAAGTGAATAAAAAGTGCTACCGTAGCACTGCTACGATTTGCTACGAACGTCTACGAGTAACGTAGCAGTAATCGCGCTCCATTTTTTTACAGGATCAAAAACAATCCGTTACTTACTTAGATCTGAGACACATCGTTAGTAGTTTATTGGCTGGCGCCTCTGCGAAGAGCCACAATACCAGTGATGCCAGGCAACTCCAGAATATAACGCCAGATGCTTCATTGAGCTGTCAACAAATAATAATATTTTGCAAATAAATATAAATAAATAATGCCGGACATTTAACACAGCGTCATCTAGCCCCAAAATTAGCAATGCTTGTGTTATGACTGATATATTACTTGTATACTTTTTTTGTAAATACGTACATATTATACGTAGAAAAATACCCAGACCCGGTATAAATACTTGCAGATCATACAAACATTTGTCATGAGGCGGGAATCAAACTCGCAACTTTCTGCGTCTCAGGCAGGCCTTCGCCTACTGCGACACAGAGGTCGTCAAATGAGATTTTATTAAGGGTAATCTTGTGAAGAAAGCGTATATGTAATGTATTGACTATTATTATTGACTGGCCTGTCAGCTCATTTGGTAGTAACTCTGCCTTCGACGCTGTAAGTTGAGGGTTCGATTCCTTCACAAATGTTTATTCTGCTTCTGGGTGCTATAAAGTATCATTAGAGTATGTATTTAATATATAAGTATTCTATTAGTCATCTGGTTAACAAAATACAAGCTATGCTTAATTTGGGGCTACATGGTGTTGTGTTTATTGTCGACCAATATTTATTATTTTTATTATTCTCTCTCTTCTTCGTTAATGGCCTGTAACATACTAATGTCAATTCTGCCAATGTCAAGTGTTTATAGTATATATTCAGTTTGTTTGTTATAAGTCTTAGTCGATGGTCAGTTGTCAATTCCAGACGACACGCGGAATGGCGTCTAGAATTTTCTTGGGACTCCTCGTCGTTCATATCACACTGCACCACAATACACATGCAATCCAATTATCCATACCCGCCCCGCAGCCACAATTTATTCATTAAAATTCCGCCAAGATTACTGAATAAAACATGCAATAAAACGGGTAAAAAATATTAAATTAGCAGAGCCATGTTGCTCCATGAAATGACAGACGAAGAATCCTATTTTTATTATTGTTAATAGGAATGCATGGCCCTCTGACAGTAGAATGACAGATTCGCCTAACTGACTTTGACATTAAGGTAATTACAAAATGTTCATGTAGATTTGGTCAACTAGTTGTTGCCAGCGGCTTCACTTGCACTTTTTTAATACTAATATGAATAGCTTACGATATTAAAATAGTCGTTGTGCTGCGGGTTTCGAGTGACGAATACGTTCCTCATGATGATGATAGTATGCGTCAGATACAAGCCGTACGATAGTCTGCTGAGTGGGACCCATGGATACCATGTCAGGATGCCTTTCACTAACGCTGGAAGGGAAATATGTGGTAAACCATTAATAATTGCGTTTGGGACTATATACATTCATACTAAGTATATAATATCCTACTAATATTATAAATGCGAAAGTTTGTATGTATGTTTGTTACTCATTCAAGCAAAAACTACAGAATGGATGAAACTTTACATCTGAAACTTTGAAACTTTACAATATTATTATATATACATCAGAATAACACATAGGCTATAATTTATAAAGATATTGTGTGAATTGTCCAAAATATAAGTTCAACGAAAAGTGTCAAGTAAATAGGAAAAATTTCTGCCATCTGCGAGCTGTTCTGGCGTGCGCTGCAAAAACCATTAGAATTACACGAAGTACGTACATGAGTACTTCGTGTAAAGTCGCGGGCCCTAACTAGTGTTAAATACTTACTGATCCTGCTTCTTTTGTTTCGCTAGATTAATTGAACTTTCGTAAAATAAGAATTACTTATCCTATTTCATTTGCACTAAAGTCAAATTAAAGTAACATTTATAAATTGAATTTAAATAAATAGACGTGTGATTGACGTGTTAGCTTATTTTAGTCGCTATGTTAATTTGTAAATAAAACTACAGAAATTCCAAGGAAAACCTATTAAGTAAATCAGCAAATTAAAAAAAAAATATCCAGGCTATGTGTGAAATATTATGAATATTGTGGTCCATTAATACTCTACTTTCCGAGGGATTGTATAAAATACCTACGGGTCAATCGGAAATATGTAAAGTAAATAGATTTTGAACTGTATTTATCAATTTTATGTAAGTTACTTTCTACATATAAAATTACGGACACATAAAAAACGTCATATATACTTAGAACCAACATTATTAAAATTAACAATTACGGTACTCATTAAAAATCGCGACCGCATTAAAAATCATGACCGCTCTTGTTCAAGTAATTTGTATGCAATTTGTGTCGAAACTGTGCTACAAGATCTTGTAGGAAGTTAACTTCTACACACTTTTACAAGCGACTTGCATATAGAGACATTGCATTCAGTGGATACAGTTGTCAATTGACTTCTTCAAAGAAATTGTGGAAGTTACTTGCCAGTGGACGCTTTACAACAACAGATGACGAACATGATATCTAAGATTAAAACAAAGAGATTTTTCAAAATGTCACTATAATTAAATAGAAAATGGAAATATATATTTTACCTTCTCAATTTTGGTTAGACAGTTAGACCTACTTCTTATTTTACAGAATTGTTTTGTTTTCTGTTTTCAATACGTATTACTTTATTACCTATAAAATTCAATTCAATTATGCAAATTCAATTATGCTACTTAAGCCAGAAACAAATTAGTTTTACATTAATTATTTTATGATATAACTGTATTTATACGTTGATATAGAATGGTACTAGTTGCCATTTTTTTATAACTTTTAAGGCTTGAAATCTTGGATGATATATTTGAAACAAAAGTCAAGAAAAATTACCTCTACCTATTTATTTTCATTGCAACAATGACTGCAATCAAAATCAATATCAAAATAAGTACTTACGAACTTGTCCAAACGCACAACACATGACTAACAGAGCGACGCCGCAAGCCCAGGCTGGTCGGTTCAGAGCTGCGTACACAGCGCCCTCTATCGGGTGATAATTCCACCAAAGGAATATATTACCGGATACCATCACTACCAGCATAAAGACCAATGCTGTCATTGCGCCAAATATTGACCACCCCTGGAATAATGGACCACAAGAATGCTTCACATTTGATTAATGTTTTCATTTCTAGTTCCAAAGTAAGCAGAGCTTGTGCTAAGGGAACCACATGACTGATATACTACATACATATGTATATTTTTTGTTTTGTAAATACACATATATTACATATTATTCGATTCACTCCCAGAACAAGTATTTGTGTTATGATATGGTTCTGTGTCTGTGTGTTATAAAGTATTACAAGTATGTATTTAAAAATATATAAGTACCTACTATCTGTCCCGTTCGCGGCTTCGTCCGCGCGTTTTAAAAAGAAAAAAGATATCTAATTGTACGACTGCAGCGCCATCTGCCGGGCTGATTTGTGAATCTAAACCGTCCAGGGCGCCACTCAAACGCATACAAAAAAAATCATTTAAATCGGTCCAGCCGTTTAGGCGGAGTTCAGTGACATACACACGTACAGTAGAATCCTACTAATATTATAAATACGAAAGTTTGTATGTATGTTTGTTACTCTTTGACGCAAAAAACTACTGAATGGATTTTAATGAAACTACAATAATACAGCTTATACATCAGAATAACACATAGGCTATAATTTATAAAGATATTGTGTGAATTGTCCAAAATATAACGATAGGTGTCAAGTAAGTAGGAAAAAAAATCTGCCATCTGCGAGCTATTTTGGCGTGCGCTGCAAAAACCGTAAGTATTACACGAAGTACCTACTAATCCTGCGCAGACGAAATCGCGGGTACCAGCTAGTTATATATAAAGATTATAAACTGCTCAAGTTGGGGCTAAGTAGTGTTGTGTGCATTGCCCACCAATATTAATTAAGTACTAGTTAAGTATTGCTGTGCCCTAACAGGGTATATGTTTGAGACTAAAACAATGTATCATCATCTTACTGTAACAACATAAGTGCAATAAATATTTTAATTTGTTTTAACTTAATTTAATTTCATAACTTTGTCAACTAAATACGTGCAAATTTTCATTACGATAATATTAATCGTTTGCAAACTAGACAGAAGAGTACCTTGTTGGACTCCGGCGAGAGATGTAAGACAAAGTCAGTCAAAAGATAATTTATTCAATACAATCACAAGGATCACTTTGAAACGTCTTACATACTAGGTGAATTTAGGTTCCAATTCATCCTAACCCAAGCCCGAGAAGAACTGGCAAGAAACCTGTCTTGGTCCTTTTACCTTAACTATGAAATACTAATACAAGAGAGTTTTTACATTTCAAGTGTGTCGGTTAACAATCTGAGGGCAAAGCGACATGAGGCCATGCATTCTTATCAATAATATAGTTATTTATATAATAATAAAAAAAAAAAAAAACATTTATTCAGCACACGCGAAAACAAACGAGAACACGAAAGCGGAAAACAGACTAAAACTAAGCCCGAAGGGGAAATTGATACAAACACATTAAAACAAACAGAAATCAAACTATGAAAATATGCATTAAAAAAATAGACTAGAGAGACACTAGAGATCTACAACCACTATAGTGGTGTACCATTATATTTCATCTATAATAACTAGAAATAAATCATGCCATACTATAATAAGTAAAAACACTTACTTTGGAAATCTTTCGTGAGCCGATTTTGTCCTTATAAGTAAGGAAAAAGTACCCGCTATAGACACCAACGAGATACGCCGCAAAACGCGTGTGGCTTTTAATGTAGTTACCATGGAACTCCCTGCTTCCACGAGGATTGGATACAAATCTAAAAAAAAAATATTGTCTGTAATGTCGGTTTACGGACGATAATTTTACGTGATAACGTCATAAAAAAACCGGCGTCACAAGCCGAACGCTTAGGCCAATCGTGCCTTTCTATCGCTTGTTCCGCGCTCTCGCTTGCACGCTCGGCTCAGGCGGAAAGTGACAATGAGTCATGCTTTTTCGTGCGTGCAGCCGGCGTTCATCGATTTAAAAGACGTTATCACGTCAAAAATCGGTCAAGTTTGAAATTCTCAAAGAATTCCTTACCATATTACCAAGGTAAGTACGTACCTAATTATGTACTATTTACATGGTTCTTTTACCATCGGTGACTATTACTGGTACAACCAGGGCTACTACACAAATATTTTTTATCTAGTTTCACCATCTAGGAGAGCACTGGTGATCTTGTAGTTGCCCCTTCCAAACCTGAGGTCGTGGGTTCGAAACCAGTCGTGCACCAAAAGATTTTTCTGTTCAAAAAATGTATGTGTTTTTTACTAGTACTCTCAAACGATGAAGAAAACTGGAATGTCGTAAACCCTTGAAAAACCCTAAAATACAAACTACACAACTGATTTTGATGAAATTTCTATGGAACCAATCGGTTCATAAATGAGGGCGTTATGAGATAACAAAAAAAACCACTGAAATGAAACCTCCTTATTTTGAAGACGGTTAAAAAGTAATCTGAACTATATTTTCTATCAATAGGTAACTTTCTAATTACATCTAATTGAAGCATAGATATTAATTATTTAGTACAATATACCTAGGTTCATATTAAAATTATGTATACTAAGTTATTATCCCGTTTATCTCAATTAGAAATATTTAAATAAATACATGCTGTGTATTTAAAAACAAACATAAAAACAATATAAAGGTTGTGTTAAATAATTTAAAGCCTAGAAATTAACGAGATTCTATTGACCACTTGTATTTATGATCCTAACAATGGTTGAGCAACTAATCGTTAACACTTAATTGTTAATCGTGGCTGCCACTTTGTTACATTATAAGGCTATGTCGTCACGCGACTCACCGCGTTAGATTCCGCTCAAGGCGTTGCTTGTTCGTTCGTTGCGAAATATTGTTAATCAGACAGTGCGACAGTGCCCATAAGTCCGAAACGTACCTCTTTCCCAGTGAAATGAAGGGTCTTTCAGAATCTTTGACAAAAACCAATTTTTAACCGACTTAAAAAAAGGAAGAGGTTCTTAATTCAGTTGTTTATATTTTTATGTTTGTTACCTCATACCTTAGTCATTTGTGAACCTTTTTTAATAAATATTTTTTAAACAAGATTTCTATGGGACTTTCCGATTAGTCCCATAGAAATCTCATCGAAATCGGTGCAGTAGCAATAGTAGTTGATTTGTATTTAAATCAAAGTAGCTGGAAATAATATGTCATCCAAGTAATTTAACGAAATTACGTATAACTTTACTGTGACTTTCCAGCGGTCTTCTCGAATTTCAAGCATTTCGAATTTCTAAAAATGATAATGTAATAAAAAGCGTTAAATAAAAACTTGTTTAACCGACTTCGAAAAAATGGTGGAGGTTCTCAATTCGATTGTTTTTTTGTAGTCGATTTTCTTTTTAGTTTTTGCAAAAAATTCCATTCCTAAGGGTGGGATAAAAGATGTTTTTTTTATTTAAATTTGATTTTATTTTTAGATCATGCGTTGATCCTCAATTAACTTAGTGCATTCGAGTCTTCTCAAAATGTCCTTGTTGTCGAGGTGTAGCCTCTGCTCGTGAGCTTGCAAACTACGGAATACTAAGACGTATAATTTATATAGAACAATGACTATGGTATTGAGAAAACCTCATGGTATATATTTTTTGCTCCATCTTCAGGTTCGCTAGTGGAGAAAAACGCAGAAAATGTTAAGAGGCATATACGCCCTCTACCGCACTAATTTAGATAAACAGTTTAGAGTGTATTGTGCAAGTGATGTATTGTGTTAATAATTAAACCAAATTATAATTGGTAAAATATTTTTATTCTCTTGTATGATGAATGTAGCTATTTATTCTTTGTTTCGGTGTTATGAAAGTATTATACAAACACAAAACTATACATATGTTATTTACACCTTACCTTTAATTATAATATAATGCCAGACATTTCACACACCATCATCTAGCCCCAAAGTAAGCAGAGCTTGAGGTATGAGAACCACGTGACTGATATACTACTTATATATATTTATTTGTAAATACATACATATAATACATAGAAAACCAGATCCGTGCCAAATACTTGCGAATAATACATACATTTCTCCTGCGGTGGGAATCGAACCCGCAACCCGCAACTCACTAAAACGTCGAAGTTGGTTCACGTGTTGGGGCCGTCAGCATACAACCGCTTATCAGTGGCTATTACGAGTTTACAGACAACGCAATCTTTCAAGCATAAACTTAAAGAGATCCTCGTTCAGAAATCATATCGCACCTCCGATAAAATAGGGTTACAACTTGAAAATGTTGAATTTTGGGTTAATTATCCAGAAATGCTTGAAATTTAATTGTCTTTCTTCTCAAAAATTGTTGTAACTGTAACTCTAAAAATCTCCGCTAGGTGGAGTTGTAACGCTACACCATTGAGACGTTTTTGCTCCTCATTGTTCTCAATTAGTGTAACATTTTGTATTGTGCAAGGTGAACGTGCCTTTGCTTACACAAAATAGTGTTACAAACCAGAACGTAACGATGTTATTGACAGGAATAATTTATTTTCATAAATTTATTTTCTAATAAAGAGCAACAGGTTTAATTATTACGGTATAGTGTTAAAAGTGTTGTGAGAAAATATTGAAAGTGTTATAATAAAGTGTTTTATTTTAAAATGTATCAATGTACTTGCTACCAACTGAGCTGACTGGTCTGTCAGCTCAGTTGGTAGTAGCTCTGCCTTCTGCGCTGTAGGTTGAGGGTTCGATTCCCTCCCAGGATAAACATTTGTGTGAAGAACATAGGTGTTTGCTCTGTGTCTGGGTGTTATCAAGTATCATAAGTATGTATTTAAAAATATATAAGTAAGTATTCTATCAGTCATCTAGTCACTATAATACAAGCTATGCTTAGTTTGGGACAAGATGGTGTTGTGTGCATTGTCCATCAATATTTTTTATTTATTATTATTTATAATGTTTTAGAATCGTTTAGTTAAAATAAAGTGTTATTATTTAAATTATAATACATAGTATTTCAATTTATAACAAAAAGGTGTATTATGTCTTTTTTTGTCATAATATTATGTATTTTGAATTATTCTGAATTATCAAAGATATTATGTAATTTGAATTTTTATGCAGCTATCTAGGGTAAAGATGAAGCGAAACGACGTAAGATTGCGTTTAGCATTAACGTATAATAAAAATCTACCGCAGCTAATCAGTAAAACAATAAATCTTGCGAGCTGTGTTGCCTATGAAAATACAGAGGACAAGGAATATCTTCAAGAAAATGATGATAAACACCCAAAAGAAAAGCAATTATCACACCAAGCAAAACAAAACGACCAAGACAACGTTTCCGATTTACATATAGTTGCTGTGTATGATCTTCAAGCTGTTCTACCAGTTCCAAAAAGAAACGAGTCCGAACTGCTTAAAACTTAAAAGTTTCTGATCTTTCCACAAAAAAAACAGTAAGTTAATCTAAAGTTTTTTAAACTTACGCGATCAGAACACATTATTATAAAATTAACGGGTATTTACCGCGTTTATTTACCTATTTTTCCCGACGTTTCGACAGGTTTACACTCTGTCGTGGTCACGGGATGACTGTCGGATGATGAGTCATCCCGTGACCACGACAGAGTGTAAACCTGACGAAACGTCGGGAAAAATAGGTAAATAAACGCGATAAATACCCGTTAATTTTATAATAAAGTAAGTTAATCTGTCATGAGGGAGCTGGTAATCGCGATTCTGCTGCAATCGGTAGTTGTGAAGGACTAAATAGAAACAAGTTCATATCGGCTTTGTATGTGTATTGCGTACTCAAATACGCTAAACTAAATTTGATAACTCACATTTTTTTTTGTGACTAGACACACGAAGAATGAAGGCGATTCAGTTCACTCTGTTATAAAAAAAAATGCATAAACCGGAGCCTAAAGTCCTACCCAATTTACGTGCCTTCCCTGTATGCGTAATTAATAAGAACTGCTATGAAAACCGGATATCCCTGTTCTGTAAATGAGCTTTAATTCACTGACTTTACATCCTCAAAGAAACTATAATGCAAAACTGCGTTTGAGTATGGGTAGCATGAAATTAATAGATGTTAAAGTCGTAAAATTCATGAAAGAAATACCTTGTATAGTATAGTATAGTAGTTATAATCTTCTAATCGAATATAATCTTTATAAAAACTAAATATAAATATAAATATCCCGTTTTGAGTGAAAATTATGTGCAAAACCATGATAGTTTTAAAAGTTATATTTATAAAAACTGTTACGAAAAGGAAAGATTCTCCAAAGTTAAAATCTAGCGCAAACAACCTGAAGTTCTGCCCGTACTAAAACTTGCCTATAATATTCAGGTGCCTAAAAGCGAAAGATATAAAGCTGATTTAATGAGTTTGGTATAAAGTGATCATTTTTCACATTTCTACGTACCATTTTATAACCAATTGTAACGAGATTTACCTTACATAATCCATATGTGTCTGTGATTGTCAGTTTTAAAAGATTCGGTTCTTATGTAACAATTAGAGCTTTAAAGCAATTATAAATTGAAATTGAATGAATAACACTCAACAGATGCTTCTATACGCCACCAAGGTGGTAGATTAATTTAGGAAGAGGTTACTAGAAGAAACTTAATGTTAGACTATCTAAAAATGGTACTGATGAGTGATAAATGATAAATTGTAATGTTTAGAACGGTTAATAAGTATTGGATGGTCTGATTGTTGAAAATGTAATTCTATAGTAAACTTTTTCGTAAGTTTAGAACAGAATAAAGATATTTTACTGAAATGATGAGCCAGAAACTGCTTATTTCTCATGAAAATAAACATTGATACAAGTTAAATCTGTATTTTTTTCACTCAAATGTGCCAATAGCCATCTAAAACAGTGTTACAACTGAAAATGTTAAGGCTTTTTTCAGGAAAATAGATAAACTAAATATGCACTTAGGTAGGCGTTTTCTCAGCCTTTTCAAATATACATCACTTGTTATATATTTTAATAAAATTGTATAGACGTAGACCGTATACAACATCTGAGAGTTTATTTTGACTCTCCTGAAAGTTTAGGTTTTTCAAGTTGTAACCTTATTTTATCGGAGGTGCGTATATTATTATGTTACTAGTTTATAAGTACATTTGATTGTGTGATATTATTTATTATTAAGAGACTTTTTATATTTAATTTTATCTATAATTATTGCTACTGTGTTTATATTATGTAAAATTAACAAGAATTGAACTGACTTGTAACTATCTTGTTATTAATAAATAAACTTTAACTC
Organism: Lampropteryx suffumata; assembly: GCA_948098915.1. NCBI lineage: Eukaryota > Metazoa > Arthropoda > Insecta > Lepidoptera > Geometridae > Lampropteryx > Lampropteryx suffumata. The sequence continues at coordinate 9,910,020 of OX402563.1, forward strand.
AAACTCAAACGCAACCTTCTACGTTGCAGGCGGGCTTTCGCCCACTGCACCACAGAGGTCGTCACGTATAATCCCTCTAATTGTGAGCTCCGCGTTAGATGAATACGACCGGATTCTGTACCGCACTGCGCAGATGGACTGCAATGGTCTTTCGGCCTTTAAAGGCAGTTAACGTGTTAAAGTTACCATGAACTTACTACTACTATTTTCTACTACTTTCGTATCAGTGGTCTAAACTGGTTACAGAGTTTAAGGCTTTCGTCATAGGTTAACTACTTTTAAAAAGCCAGGACCGACAGCTTAACGTAAGCACGGAAACGCTCAGTGGACAATGTCACTGCAGTCACAGGTTAAAGTACTAACCCTTTCACAACAGGACAAGTAGACGTACCGCTCAATACCATCCATACCCTGTCAGTCTACCACCCTTACGAACAAAGCGCTATACTTCTACATTTATAATGCGTACAGCCACAGATTGGAGTGCTTTGCGAATTGGAATGATTGGACTTTGAAAGTCGCCTGTCTTTCCTGAAAACTGCAATCTGGGTCTCTTCAAGTGAAGATTAAATAGGTATCTCCTAGACCTGTATGCCTCGTCGACGACCACAATTTCGCTAAACATCGTCATCGTGGTCAAAGGCAGCAGCAGGCAGGTATGATAAAACAAATTAAAAAAAAACCTTGCAGTCAAAGTTTTTAATCTTTACGTTTAAAGCTGAATGTAAACAATTAAAAGGCATACACGCAAATGTTATATTTTTTTTAAGTTTACAATATTATTGTTGGCGTGTGAAAAAAGTTTCACTCTGAAATTCCACACCATTTTTTTTAATTTTAGTTGAATTTTTTACAGCCCATTTTTTTACCATTCATTTTTGTTCAGTGTCAGTATTTAGTACGGCAATTTCATATTTGAATCCCAACACTAATATGTGGTTTGCAGCATATATTATTAGGTAGAAAACACTTTACCCGATCAGCTGTTTTTTAATTTCATTATTTGTTTTTTTTTCTAATAATGTAACCTACCTATTAAATTACAGACTCAAAGTTTCACAACGCATATTAATACATGAAACGGCTAAGATAAAGACGATGTGATACAACAATTAATAAATAAATAGAATAATTGTAAGGACAGTCACGCGATGCAAGACTTGTACTAGATATGGAAAAAAACCATTAATCTTTCCATCGGAATCTCAATTATGTAAACATGGTTTATGATGACGTCACATAGCAGCTAAAAGATTCGTAAAAGTCTGAGAGCAAATGAAATGCAGAAATAATTAATATATTTTTTCGAGTTGTGAAAATAAACATTTTATTGAATTCATCTAATTCAGTCGTGTCACGTGTCATATGGATAACCGTCTGCACTAAATAAAGGGTCGTGACGGAAAAATCTTTTAATTAATATCGCCTAGCCCCCATCCGCCAAGTCCGTACCGTGCGATAAGGGACTTTGTTCCAATAATGCTGGACCATTTCCACAATGGCACTAATTCTGTGTTTTACCAGATTAGGTAAAATTTCCTAAAATACAAAGGACCATATTTTTCTTACACCAAAATCCAAATTAGAGTATCATAGGATATTATGTAGATTTTCCCTCTAGCTTGGCTTTAAAGTATAGTTTGTCTTTGTAAAAATATAAGTAGTATATCAGTCATGTGGTACCCATAACACAAGCTCTGCTTACTTTGGGGCCAGATGATGCTGTTTCAAATGTCCGGTATTATTCTTCTCTGACTTGGGTTAGGAAGAATCGGCATCTAAATTCATGTGAGACGATTCATAGTGAACCTTATACATTAATATAAAATACATGTGAAAAAGTTGAGCCATCTAAGGACCGCTTAAAACGATCTATACATGGCTCAACTGATCCAGATCACTGCCAGAGGGCAGTATCCACAAGACACGACATTGTCACGTTGCATGGCAATGCAACGAGGGGAGGCGTGACGCGATGATGACTACCAAAGCCCTGAAATAATTTTGACAACGCACATATGCGCGTATCGAGGCCGGCATATTTGGGCCTTTTGAGGACCACGGAACAATCAGCCGTCGCACCAGCACTAACTGAAGTCCCCGACAAATAGGATGCGCCCAGGGTATCGACGCTAGTAGCGTCCCACACCAATGGCCTACCCATCTCCCAAGATACAAGACATACCATCAGGCCTCTTACTATCATCACGGTATTTGTATTTTATATTATTGAATAATATTATTCTGTACATTTCTGTAACTAATGTCTGTAGATATACTTTGTGTTTATTTAAAATGTGATAGTTTTGAATTTTGAACGTCTTGGTACTTTAAGGTAATACCTACCACAGTATCTACTTACTCAAATGTAAACAGCTGAACAGCATTCAGCTCGTACATATAGGTCACCAATCCAGGCACGACGATAGAAGCCAATGTGACTAGACCCCCGCATATCAAGCCGAGTCCAGGAGAATGCTTGTATAGCCAGAAAAGCAGCACGATCACGACAAAGAAGTGAAAGTCACACGGTATGTACCAGGAGACTACTAAACACTGAAAATCAAATGCTTAACATAATAGTACGTAATAGTCAGTCACTAGAACTATGCTTAATATTTAGAATCAGAATATACTGCGTGGGTTGTTTGTCTATAACAAACTAATGACAAAAAGCAAAACTAAGGTAAACTCTTTAAGCAAGATTCACAGCAGTGACATTCGTAATAAAGCTAACAAAAAAAATTACAATATTCTCCGTATCGATATAATTATTGACCATAAGTAGATTCAACCACCAGTTCTTCAGACAGGCATCTGTCTCCAAAGCATTCACTCTATTCCACAGTGGTCCAGATCCCGTGTAAGGGAATACGGCACATGCGTAAAAAACTACCATTGCCAAAGCCACTACCAATCTGAAATTGTACAAAGTTCATGAACTTTCATGATTACGTACTCAAAATTTAAAGGCAAAAATCTAAAAATGATCCAACCTTATGTATCTCTTGAGTATGATCAGAAGTGGGTTAGGCAGCTTTTTAACACTGGCAAGGTATGTAATCGCCAGAAACCCAGATAGGAGGAAAAATGTATCTACAAAAAGATCATCATGCAATATAAGCATGCCAAGCGGTGATTTTGGGACCTGAAATAAATACAATATTACGGGTCTAACACATTTAAATAGATTGTGAACTGACATATTATATCTGGCTTTATAGACATTTTCTAAATGATGACACGTTCAAAGCGTTTTAACATAATATTTGGCACTTTGCTTACTTTTGGAACACGATTAATTTTACCTGATCTGAAATTAAACCATCACTGATTGGTCCGGAATTCTGTATTCCAATTTGATGATCTAGCACTATAAGACACATTGTCAGATATTTTATTCCGTAGAAAACTTCCAAGCCCTCTTTCTTCATTTTCAAAAGATCTGTAGCATTTTCCTTAAGACAGAATGCTTTGATGAAGCCTGAAGCTGAAAACAAAATAAATAGATAGTTCGTATTAAAATGTAATAAAGAAATTAGCTTACAAACGCGTTGAAATCTTTTGTATGCAACCACTGAATATTTCAGGGCCTATTTGTTAGCAACATACTATACCTTTTGTGTCTGGTACCATATCTTTTTCACGGCTGGTATTCAAATATGTACATATCAAAGATATACCAACTAACACTCCTGCGGTAGCCCTGAAATTTAAAGCAAAAAATTATGACCATGTCTTGTTCATATTTTATAGTGCCTTCACAATTATTATTATTATAGGCTTTCTGTGTGTGCGCAAACATATTTTTTTCACACAACTTCTTATTTCCGATATCTTTTGCTATAGATTATATGATGGAAGGTGACTCTATCTGAATGCCTGAGGTTCTGCGAGAAGTCTGTTTGAGTGTATAGATGCTTACTTTACTACTAGTAATTATTTTTATTTTTCTTTCTCTAATGTTTTTGTCTTAACTATTTTTGTATTGTTATTAAACCTACATGCCATTTATAAAAATCTTGACTTTTTTTAACATTGTCATCTTCTAAACTTGTATTATCATTTAAGGTTTTTATTATTGTTTTTTAAATTAGTGTTATGGACATGTTCCATCCCATAAAAAATAGTACTATCCCTTTTGTAAGATAGCACAAATACTAACAATACAAATAATAACAGGGCGAATCTTAATCAGTGTTCAAGTTGAAAGGCGTTTTTAAGTATGAGTTAGAGAAATTCGACACATGTTTCGCCTCTCCACGAGGCATCCTCAGCAACACTTGACTCACTCCGCACCCTGACGAAAAATGCTCGGCAGACTTGTTGCTTTGACAAACGTCATCTATTAAATGTTTTGTAATGGATTTCCGCAAAGTCACACCTGAATCGATTATCTACTCTTAACTTACACAAACGCGTAAAAAAGGCCATCGTATTCCTTTCGATCTTCCGTCGTCTGACAGGGTTCTGTGATTGAGATATTGGCTTTCATCCCCGCAGTTCCAAGGTGGCTGCGTACGAGCATGATCCCGAGCAGTCGTTTTACGGTTTTTGGCTGGCATACAGCGGGAACGCACGCGCCCCATGTCAGCTCGTTCAATGGATGTGCATGTGGAGGACGATACTGCAAATACAGACCACATACATGGTATATTCATTTCAGGGTATTTCCAAATCTCAAACCAGCAAAGAGCAGGATAATATGAGGCCAAATGTTTCTAAATATTGATGATAGTTAAAAGTTATAGGGATAGACACGAGTCATAAGCCTCCTGCAACTTGACTCCTATGATATATGGTATTTTTCATGTTATTAGTTATTTTGAACCGACTTCAAAAAAAGGAGGAGGTTCTCAATTCGGTTGTTTCTTTTTATATTCAATGAAACCGGTTTTCTTTTTAGTTTTTAAAATGTAATTATTATGTTTTCTCTGTGAGTGAATTACTTAATTCTTATGAGGATATCTTCAACCAGATTTTTATCTAATATTTCAACATATATATTCATATCGTGATTCCATTGCGTGCTGAGCTACTACGACTGATTATCTTTTCTGTAGTACGAGTTGTTAAGTCATTGTGTTCGTCCCAAGTTAATGCAATAATTTGCATCGCAGATTGTGTTTTAATTAGTGATTTGGGGTCAAACAGATTATTATAAACAATCGCTCATTAGTATTATAGAGAACTTCTTAATGTAGTAGTAAAGTTTTTTTATTCACGTTCAATATTTTATCTTGAACTTGAATTAATGTTATAAACATACCTCCATAAAATCCAGAGCAGACTGATAAGGGTTAAAAGGGGTTTTCACCCTTCTTCTTACCGATTTATCAGTGCGTTCTAAAACAATGTCTGCTAAGCAGTACTTGGTTGTCAATTCTGTATGAGTGAACGCCCAGGGAGTGTTCATACACTGGTCAAAGTTACCCAGTTGGTACCGGTTTGCAAAAAGAAGACCTTGTGGTTCAGATGACTGAGCATCCCAATCTGTTCAAAAATACATGAAAATTAATTGTGCTGGACATTTCACATAGCATCATCCAGCTCAAACCTAAGCAGAGCTTGTGTGACATGACATACTGACATCCACATCACTGGTATATAATTTATTTGCTTATTATTCTGTAAATACATTATTTTATACATAGAAAAACACCCAGATCCGAGAGAAATATTTGCAGATTAACAAACATATGTCTAGCGGTGGGAATCGATCACGAAAAAACAAAAGTCATCGCCACTTCTTTCGAACTAGTGTGGGAGGCCCTCAGAGGCTCCTTTCATACACCATTAGGTTAAATCAATTAATGAAAAGGGGAACATATTTCGTACCTTTCTTTGTCTTAATCTATGCTCGCCCTCACCTTATGCATGCTATGCTATAAGACGGCATGATTTGTCTATTGACTGTATTTTTTTTATGTATGTTTATTTATCTCTTCCTATAAATATTTTCAAAATTCAGTCTAAACTTGTCTGTACTCTGTGTGAGTACTCTCTCTGTCACATATGTGAATGTGAAAAGTAATTGACATTAAACATACCCCAAACAGCCCATAGTGTGAAGTTCTGCAAACCATGAAGCATGCGGTAAATGTGATCCAAACAAGGTTTTTCCTCCACCGTCCAATTCTGGCTACCCAACGAAAACAACACATCGTCTAAATAAACAGAGGTCTCTTCAAATTTCCCTTCTTTAGTAACATTATGTTTCTTATTCTCATCCAATCTAGGCACGTTTTCCCGTGTCTCATTTTCGAAGAAAAACTGAGTGGTCACCTCCGTGGTTTTCGTGCGATTTGTGACGTGACATTTTATTATTGCAACAGAAATAATGAGGGAGATGAAAACGCGTTTCATTGTTCATCCGCGAAAGTTGTAAGTTAACTGAAGCCTGAATAGGGAGATGATTTAATTTATAAACTTTATGCTGCATCAATCAGGTATTCATAGGACAACATTATGAAATAAGTACCTACATAGCACGTTTCCATTAGGTCACGAATAGATAGATGTGAATGAAATCTTTTCATTTATGCTTTTTACGTATTTGTATGAAGTGTTTGTATTACTTTTTGAACTCGTTCCTTTGTTTATATACATAGGCTTAACACTTGTTTCTTGTTTTTTGTACGTATATGGTCTAGACTATATAAAAACCTTTTATAATAATAATCTGCATCCTATCATATGTAAAAATGCAGCACAAAAGACGCTCTGAACTACTTTATTTTCAGAGAATCTATGTATAAAATATATGTATTTGCAAAAAAAAGTATATAAGTAGAGAGGAAACTTCACCCACTGAGTTTGCTGGAGTGGATCCATGAACGAAAGTTTTCAATTACAAATAACTGCTCTGTAACTTGACTGACGCCACCTAAATCATCTTAAACAGATGAATTACGATGGTACCCATAACACAAGCTCTGCTTACCTTTGGGCCAGATGATGCTGTGTAAAATGTCCGGCATTATTTATTTATTATACTCACGATAGTAAATCTCGAGTTTCGGAATTTAAGTACTCAATTTTCTAATTTATTTTTATTTATTATTCAATAAAGATGCAAACTAACTTACGGCCCACATGATGTAAAGCAGTTACCGTCGTCTCTAGATATTTGCAACACTTGAAAACAAAAAACATAACACAAGAAGCGTTGGCTGCCCTCAAATACTTGTTATAGGTTTCATGTTTGTTCGTAGTTTGGCGGAAAACTTTTAGATGGAAGTTCATTCTAAAACCTGCACGTATGGGGCAGGAAATATCTCGTGAAACGATTAATGAGAGTTATGCACGTGGCATTGAGGTGTGGATGGGCATTGTTTCAATGTCGTGAGGCCTGTTGTAAGAAAATCGATGCAGATATGAAGTTGAGTAGTTCCATTGAGTACTCTCCATTGTATTACGACCCCTTTGACGACCTCTGTGGCGCAGTGGGCTAAGGTCCGGCTGAAACGCAGAAGGTTGCGGGTTCGATTCCCGCTGCGGGACAAATGTTTGTAAGATCTGCAAGTATTTGTCTCAGGTCTGGGTGTTTCTATGTATAGTATGTATGTATTTACAAAAAAAAAGTATTTAAGTAGTATATCAGTCATGTGGTACCCATAACACAAGCTCTGCTTACTTTGGGGCCAGATGATGCTGTGTGTAATGTCCGGCATTATTATTATTATTATTAGGTACAAAGTTTTTTTATATTTGAAGTAGCTTGATAAAACATTTCCATCTAATAATTCAATGTTCGAGCACGTTTTTATTTATCCATAATTTGTAACAGATTAAGTAAGTTCTATTTAAAAAAAACATCTTTATAATAATCCACAAACAATTACCTGAGTTGTTTTTTATGAAGGCATATTTCTAGATTATCATCTCACGCAGATGACACCATAATCACACCAAAAATCGGTACATTTCGGCGGATGATGACGTCATTTGCGTGAGATTTTCTTTTCAGTTTTGTAGCTGCCAGTTGTCAAAATAAATATTTGATGGCAGTAACACAGATCCATTACCTTTATAAGTACCGAAGTTACGAGTGCGACATCGTGACAGGAACAATTGGATAAATTGACCAAGCGCAAGTGACCACGAACAGTGAAGGCTTCCGAAGACGGAAAGGATAAGTGTGGTCTGACTAGTGGTCAGGACCCAAAAAAAATTAATACCATAGCAAAATGTTCCTTGTCTATGTTTGTATTAGTTTATTTAGTTTATATTATTTATTTAATTTATTTTTGTAATATTATGTATTGATGTATTTCACTTTTTGTTATCCTGTAAATATGTATGTACATATTATTTTTATCATAAATCACATATATTATTTTCATCATCCCATATTTAGCTATGTTGATTTCTATCCATCTAAAGGTTATCTGGCATAGATCGCTATCTAGCGATAAGACCGCCCATTGTACTACGGTGTAGCTAAACATTGTTTCTTATTAAAGTCTAATGTATAGGTACCTAGATTCACTAGCATGTACGAATCATTCAAAATCAAAAATGAAAATTTATAAAATAAAACCAGATTCAGATTAAGGAAATTCCTCTGCATAATTGTCAGATTATGTCAACACGACAAGGACATCAAGCTGAGTCGTCTGTATATTAATCTGATATTCCTCGTCCTTTCTCTTTTAAATGTTTAGGTACTCTTTCTAGTTTTTACCCCTTTTGTGAATATTTTATGTAAATATATTTTATGTATATATATATATATATATATATATATATATATTTACATAAAATATTTACATATATATATATATATATATATATATATATAAGTATAAAATAAAACTGTAATCTTAAATTCACTGTATTTTACTATATATTTGTATTACTATATTGTATTATTATTACCTAAATTATTTAATATCCTAGTTAAGTACGAGTAGTTAGTTTAGAGTTGTTTTTTTTTGTTTTCAGATGATATAGATTTGTAGTCACAAAATTTCACCGTTCACAAATCTTCAAATACTGGCCTCCTTCGTGCAAAGGACAAACGTAAAACGTGAAATTGCCAAAATTTTAGTCCCCCTTCCACAAAAGGCATTAACTAGGATAACGGAACAATCGTCAGTCTTTTGATTAAGAGTTCCTTTAGGGATCACTTAACATTCCTTCTGAATATCTGACGCATTCATTATCTTTGCCTATTTTCTAAGGCCTTTCCCACCACGCAAACCGGCAGATTAATATTCCCATTGATTTCCCAAAACTTATTTAACAAAAATAATTTTGTTTTTTCCTCCATACTAATTCGTATTTCCGTGCAAAATTTAATTATGATATAAATAATAGTCTCCGAGCAAGAGCAAGATTAGAGGTGGACAGACAGACAGACACAAGGAAGGATTACAGAATAAGGGTTAGATTGACTTCGGAACCCTAAAAATCATTGTGTTTAGAAAGCGGTTTTCTACAGATTAACCTTCTCAATGGGATTGGTATCTATTAAATGGTTAAATTAATATGATCAAGAAAAAATATTAGGTCAGGTGTTAATATAATCTGGAGAAAAATTATAAAAAAAAACATCATTAGAATTAAATGATTTATTTTAATGCTCAAAATATCTACAAATATCTACATTGCAACTACAAATCTAATTTACATTAATACATTAACCTATTTAATATACAAAGGTTATTAAAATAAGTACTAATAACTGTTAATTTAGTCGCCAAAATGCTGTAAGTTTAATGTTTATGTCCTATAGTGTCTGTAAGTTTAGTGGCTAAAATGCTGTAAGTTGAAGGTCCTATAGTGTCTATGTATCTTTATTATCCAATCAAAACTGATAGTAAACGGTAGATTTCTATCACTCAGTACCACACGTACTGTACTTTTTCATAGACTCTAAACCGTACTTATATGAAAGAACTAAAGTCCGTAATAAATAAATTAATCCGTCAGTGGCATCAACCAGCTGGGGTCTCTATGAAAATAATTATGTTTTTAAAAACTAAAAAGAAAACCGACTTTACTCTCTTAGACAAAAAAGTTTTTATTTTACGCTATTTTAGTACTTTATCATTTTTAGAAATTAGTAAACATCACTGGAAAGTCACAGGAAAGTGAAATATCGAAATTGCGTTTACTTGGATGACATATTTTTTTAGCTTAATAAATACTAATGGATTTAAAATCCAAACTACTAAAGCTATTTTGATGAAATTTCGATGAAACGGAAATTAATTTTTTTTTTTTTTTAAATCGGTTCATAAATGACAGAGTTATGAGGTAGCAAACATGAAAACAAAAATAACCGAAAAAAAATAATAACAATAATAATTTTTAGAACTTCCTTTTTTTGAAGTCGGTAATTCAGAACGAACCGTTTCATTTCTCATTGAAAAAAATACTGAGGGATACTATTTAAACCGCTATTTACCGCAGATGATTGCGTATTATAAGAACGACTTATGTAACTAGGTGTACTTACTAGGTATCAAGAAAGAAGTAATTGCAAGATTTTTTACGGTGTTGAACAGAGTAATATTTATCATAAAATGATCTAGATCATTGTATAATAACTAGGTTAGATTTATAGATACTATACTATAATTCTAATCTGACATAATTGTGCAACTATAATTGTTTTAGCATTGTCATTCAACGTGGTAATGCCGCCAGGGTCTTTGGGGACGCTGCCCTATGATTATCTGGATCATTTGAGGTATCAAAAAATCGTTTTAAGCGGTCTTTAGATAGCTTAACTGTTTCACATGTATTTAATATTATTCTGTACATTTCGGTATTCACGAGAGTAATATGATACTAATTTTATTACCGACTAGGCGTTTGGACTATATGTATATTAGTGAAAAACTGTTCTAAGTAAATAATGAAAAATAAGACATAGGTAAGTTGTAATTATTTTAACATGAGTATGTAACATAGTTAATATTATCCATTCATATAATACTTTTTGAATCGTCTATTTAATATTAGGTGCTGCTACGATGTAGAGTCACGGAATAAAAAGGTTATTCACCTTAGATTCGGTTGCACTAGTAGTGTAAGAAGCAATAATTATGCTTAAATTTGTTGACAAGATAAATTGTCAAACAACATAGATCTGAATTTGAACTCTATTACGAACAGATAAATATTATTTTCTCTAACTCGGTCTATTCTGTAACAAAGTTCCAAAAAGTAATATGTGCACGCTATACGTTAAACGAATCAATTTGAAAATTGCCGAACCGTTTCATTCCTTTTCATTCGTGACTGTACAATACAATGTTTCTAAAAAACCTACTCATGTAAGAAATTTGTTAAAAAGTGAATTCACTACGTCACACATCTATGTTCTAATTCAATATAATATTCATATAATTTATTGTTTATTTATGCGTTCTAAATATTTATAAATGCATTCTGAAATAAATAATAAATAAATCGTATTTCATAAGTAAATAAAGCATCTATATATAAAATATGTTTTAGACATCATGTCATTATTTTAAAGTAAATATTTATATTTAACTTAAAATTATATAGCGTTTTCGTATATACATCTTTGGAACGCATTGCAAACCGCACACTGACTAGTCTTCCACTCGTTTCGATATATTATTTATATAAATCCAATATATCTCATTTATAACTAAACTAAAACTTATATAAGAGGTTCTATATCTTTGATAAATTCAATTTACACGTAATCTTAACTCCACTTGCACAAATATCTTTAATTACATTAAGATAATCACAGATTCTAAAATATATGATATGGTACAAAATTTTAAATATGTTTTGGGAAACACAAAAATAACACTCACGTATTATTTTGACTATGAAAGCACTGATACTGTTTTGATGCATCTAGAGAAATCACGAACGCGAGTGGAAACAAGCAAACCGTGGACCAAACTCTAATGAAGATTCTAGACGTATCGAAACACTGTTAGCGCCTTCATCGACAAAATAATACGAGAATGAAAATTCGTATTAATAAATGTATACCAACTAATTAAGTTTTGAAAATGAAATGAAATGTTTATTTTGCTACAGCAAATAATACAATACAAGTACATAGAAAATAAAGCAGAAATAAATCAGTGTAAACCTAAATATAAATTATGAGAGATGTGCAAGCCACCCTTAAAGTATTATGAGAAGGTACAAAAAAAACATACCTACTACAATTTTTTTTCACTTTTCATGTAGATCGTACTTATCTGTACACATTTTATTACTATGAACTCAGAGTTCACACTTCACAATAATAAATGAACTTAGTTAAAAACGAAGTCAACCAGAGCAGTGATTGAGCGACATCGACACTCAGGAGATCTAAGTTTAAAACATTATTTTCTTTATGACAAACATTTGGACTAGCAAAAAAAGAATTTAAAAAAAATACATATGAAATTGCGTTTATATACAGTAATGGTTTTCTATTATGAACGACAGCTTCATATCTAAGGCTGAAAACGATGTTTGAGATCAGTAATATTTATGTTTAGTGTAAAATGACTAGGTTTTGAGACCAAACGAATTCGATCGAACTAGAATATGTAATTTACCACGTGACTAGTATCTACTTGACTATCGATAAAGTGACTAACAAATTGACTAGCAAACATTATAAGGTATAAAAATATCTTCGACTAGAACTTATTTAAATATAGACTTTGTAAATGTGACTAGCTTAGAATTATATGTTTGACTATGAAAAAATACTTAAATAAAATCAGACTAGAAAGTTGATAACTACATAATAATGAGACCAATGTTTTCAAAAACGATACCTTCCTATTGATATTCGGTGCGTAAATGACTAGGATAATTTTGATATGAATGACTAGAAAAACTTAAGTAAAGTCTAAACCACGTATATATAGTGCTCAGTAGGTTCCTATTAAGTAAAAAAACCAAGATTCAAAACAGTAGAAAAAAATCAGTTGCGTAAACATAATTTATTTATTGACTAGATAATTGGTCAATTGACTAGAAAAAATACAAGAAATATCTCATAAATGTAACAGTTATAACCTAACTTCTTTTACATGTAATTTTTTTATTTTTTTTTTCTGTGTATTTCTTGTTTTTAATATGTCTGTGTGTCGCTCGGTTCCTTGTGTACCGTTGCAAATAAAATATTTTTTGCTATTCATATTTTTGCGGATTCAAAAGTTTTCATATCTTGGATCTAACTATTTCAAAAAATGTTATTCCATGAAATTTTTACTCGTAAGTTTTTTTATGTGATACCTTTTCAGTTCAATCAAGGCTTCAAGTCCGGTAAGGCATCTTTGCTGAAATATTAATGTAGAAGCTAGGCCATCGGTGCATCTAAAAATACGCTATACGATCGATATTGATTGAACCTTGCTATTGCCGATTGAAATATTATTGAAAACTTCTCTTTGAATAAATGTGTGGCATGTGGCAACTATGTATGTAATCAGGTTTTTATATAACTTAATTTTTTTTTATATATCTGGCGCGAGTGCTCCAGACTGGCGCTGCTCTGCTGCTCTGCTCTATCAGTAGAAACTGATAGGGCAGGGTATTTCTGCCAGCCTTGACATCGCATGGGTTAATGATTACGGATGCTGGATGGTTACAGACTATGAACGATGTTGATGTTAAAATTATTGAACTAATACAACAACTTTGAGACTGCTCTGGTTGACTTCGTTTAGTGCAGCATAATCTTATTAGAACGAGTTACTTAATGAAAATATATATATATATATATACATTAGCGTACTTAGGTACACAGTGATTTAAAAGTTATTTTAATAAATACTACCTTAACTACTTCTCTGTAACTATAAACTATTAATAACTAGTATTTTTCAATTTAAACTAAAACTACTTAGAATATTTAAATGCTACTTCCACGTGAAATGTCTGACATTCACGTGATATATATTTTGGAATGATGCTGCAAGAGATTAAGTTATGTACAAATTATTCTAATAATATACATTCACAAAGGTATACACATAAACTAAGAACACACGTCTTACGGCTAGTTCTAAAATACTCATTAAATTGTACGGTTTATTTGGTAGCAACACTCACACGGAAATTCTCGATCGACTTCTAATACAAATTGAAATTCAGCAATGGAAGAGTCTGAAGAATCTATAGGGAAATATTTTTACAAATGCTATCATTACTTACAATAATTGAAATTTTCAAAAGCAATTGCCATACCTAAAGTGTCATAGTACCTACTTGATACGAATTCTTACTATACAAAAATTGCACATCCGAAATTGCAAAAATATATAAAAAAAAATATAAAAAAAAATTAAAAAAAAATACTTAATATGAAAACATACCTTTAAACAACGACATAATCACTGAAATCCCTATCGAAATTACAAAAATAAAACAAAAAATGTAATAAAAATAATACACTTATAAAAGAAAATGCAGAAACTTCTTGCAAAATTGCTAAAAAAAATATTTTTAAAATGACATAATTACGTCACCTCTTAATAAATGTTTAAAAAAATGGATGTGCCTATTTGCCGATTCGAGATCTAAGAGAAATAAAAGTGTGAAGTGTCATACCCACCGTAGCCGTACAAAGGGTTGGTGACAGGCGCACAGACCGGGAACCGCGGCACAGGCCGCAGCACTTGTCGTCACCCTCCCCCCGCGCCGCCCTCGTCCTCTGACCCCGTCACATCAAGTGACCGCGAGTCTTCAGAGGAACAGGAGGAGACGCAGCGAGTGCGAACACTCTCCCAGTTATTGTCGGGTGCTGGTGGGATCTTACCCCAGAATGTGTTGAAGTTTACGTCTCGAACGGGTTCCTGTTGAAAATAAATAAATATTGGTGGATAATCGACACAACACCACCTAGCTTCAGACTAAGCGTAGCATAATTTATACTATGATAGCCAAATGGCTGATATAAAACTAAGCTCGTAATTATTGAAATACATACTTATGATACTTTATAATCTTGATAAATGAGTTATTTGATGAACTGTTTGTAGATACCTACTTCTTCCAGTAATCAAGTGTTTGAAAAATAGATTTCGATATATCGAAACGGTAACGAACATAATGTTCGTCAAATCCAGTCGAATAATAATAATAATAATAGTAGCCATTATACACAGCATCATCTGCCTCAAAGTAATCAGAGTTTGTGTTATGGGTATCACTTGGCTGATATACTACTTATATAGGTAGGTACTTTTTTTTTGTAAATGCATACATATCATAGTACATGTCAATGTTGTTAAATTCAAATTATCGTTTTATATGTAGTGGATGATTGCGACATTGATTATCAAAGTAATGCCGGCCGTTCCATCGTTCAAAAAGAGTCCAATCGATCTAACTAAAGTCAAGTCAAGTCAAAAAATAATTTATTCAATACAATAACAAGGATCACTTTGAAACGTCTTATATACTAGGTGAATTTAGGTGCCATTTCCTCCTAACCCAAGCCCGAGAAGAACTGGCAAGAAAATCGTCCTCCTAAAAGTAGCACGATTATTGTCTCGATATATAGTGTTAGCGTTTTGTCGAGTAGACCTCTGGTAATCATCTTCTTCTTATCGTGTCACTAGATAGTAGGCGTGGTGAAAGGATTTAGTGCGAACTTTTTAGGTTCCGCAACATACCGATGCTCGCAGACTGGCATAGACCTGCCGGCCGATTATGGAATTCTGATACTATCAAACTTTGATCGTTTTCAGTGACTATTGATGAATTGGTATTACGGAAGGTTGATGTTGATTGTCATACATATGAATCGAAACCTCAGACTAAATAAACATAAAGACGGAGGGCCGCGATCAACTAAAATACAGGTTCAAAACCGTGCTTCCGTGTGTAAGTACGCACACACGTACACCGAAATCGGAAATTCAATAAATTTCGTTTAAAACCTTCGCGCTTTAGGTCAAGTGCGTTCGATAATGTTGTACAAGAGGTTTTGTAGACGACGACATGACAAAAAATATACTAAGAACAAGGAGCACGTCCGTGGGTGCGTGTATTTACACAGAGGAGCATGGTTTTGAGGCTTCACTTTGGTTATTTACGGCGCTCTGTCTATATATATTTTATTGGTCTAAGATTGAAACCGAACGTAAGTACGTAATAGTAATCCATCTTGTCAAAACTGGTTCCAATTATAATCAAATTTATGATTGAAATTATGCCGATTGCTAATCGAAACTAGTAACAATTGATTGTGTCAAAAGTTCCATAATCGCCATACTGGTTCGAACCCACGAATTTAGGATTGGAAGCCGGGACCACTAACACCACCAGTACTCGAAGAACATTTTTCTTACGAAACACGACGACTCCTTGTAAGGCGGTAATAAGAGTTGATTTTTGCTGAAACAAGTGGCTGCAGAATTCTCTTGTAACTTACCGTTGGTTGGTAAGCAGGGTACTCCGTGTGAACCTGTCGAAACGCCGACGGTTCCTTCTCCGGCTCGTTATCAGGTTGTTCGTGAGCCAGAAGATGTTTCCTCAGATACGCTTGCCGTCGGAACATCTTGCCGCAGAAATGACAAGGAAACCGCCCCGCGTCTGATGATGGAGTTTCGCGGCGTTTCACGGCGCCGGGTACGCGAGGCTTGTGCCAGCGACGATGGGACGCTAAGTTGGCTGGACAGTTGAACACCTATAAAAATGCATTAATTTATGTCTCATGCTTCAATCCAAATTTCCATACCTAATATTACAAATTCGAAAGTTTCTTAGTTTGTTTCATTGTTTATTTTTTATGGCTAATTGGATCTTGATGAAATTGGTAAAGAGATGGATTGTATCATGGGGAAGGACAAAGGTTACTTTTTATATAGGTATGAGCCGTGCGAAATTGCGGGCAGCAGCTAGTGCGCTATAGAGGGTGGCACTACAATGGCGACATTAAATGAACACGCAAGTGTCATACATTATAATAAATGTAATTATAAAAAAAATATATTCATTGAAGTCCATAATTGAAATATCATTTTTTTGCAAAATAAAATGATACATTACAAAAGAGAATTTTAATCATCCTATACGTAACAGCTATCGTACTGTAGCAGCTACGCGTCGATAGCGCGGAACGTGGGAAGGTGTGCTACAGCTTTTTACGTACAGTTTGCTCCAAAATGATAATGTAGAATTTTTTTTTATTTCAATAATTTATGTGTAAATGAAATAAAATATTCTAATACGGATCCGGATACGTATGTTCATCTAAAGTCATCAATGTAGCTCCTCTCTGTGTAATAGAAGTTAGGTATAATGTTTTTACGCTATATGCCGTGAGTACGACTGACTGCAGATGCATTTTTATTAGAGAGCTTTAGAGCATTCATACTAAAGGAGCATCTTCAATTGCACTACATATAGTACCAATTGAGTTTAACGAGTGTATATATTCTGGTCAAATTTATTCCCACTAATTTTATAAAATTCAAAACATGTGTCACTGTTCTCATTCCAGAGATAAATACATATATTCACTCGTCACGCACCGTGCAACATATCAATTAGGAAGCACGAGTCCAAATATTTCGCTACCTGGTTCATTTCCCATGGAAATGGCCCGAGTGTTCAAAATCCACCCCATTTGTTCCCACATACTCATCTCACAGGTTATCGACTCTTAATTGGTGATAAATTGGAATATAGATAATAATGATTAGACAAAGGGTGCTGGCAGATGTTTCTCATAAAATGTCATTAATAATATACGAGTATCTAGATACACGTATAAAACTTTTAACCCTACCAATAACATACACACATCATAAAAGTCTAAGCAACACCTATACATTCTGAATATGTATAATTCTATAGATTTATCTTAAATGATTTCTTTTATTTTTAAATTAAATGATTTATCTAAGTTGTATTTGCATATTAAACTCGATAAATTTAATAAATAGAAAAAATAGATTTAAAAATCAAAAAATATTTTGAAATAAATGTTTGCTGTGAATCTGACTACAAATTTGTATTATATATATAATAATAGTAAAATAAACAAAAATATTACTTCTGCGTTAAATTATAACCTTCTGGGCATTTAAATTGAATCTAATACAGCGTGTTTCCTCCACGGTTAAAACGCAACTGTTTTAGGGTTTAGGTAAACCTTTTTAGGATTCCGCAGTCCACAAAGAACCCTTATAGTTTTGCTATACCAGTTTGTTCAGAGGTCTTGCTCACAGACTATTCTAGACAGAAATACGTAATCATGGCCCCTACAAAGTCATAAAATAAAACTATGAAATAATGTTGAAATGGTGAATGGTGTCCTGAAATGTTTTTAAAATAGAAAGATATATGATGAAATTACATTATAATTTCATCATATATATCTTACTTTCTTTGCGTTTTCGGGGCAGTTTTCGGTACCAAGCACCTGGAATAACATTCCTCCGCCTCTTCGGCTTTTGATATCTAAATTAACTACATTAAATACATTTATATAAATATTTTTTTATTGATCAGCAAAATTCAGGTTGCTTGGTACGAGTGCCCCTTTTACATAACACCATTCATTTATTTAATGTAAGTATTTTATTTATCTCTTTGGTATTTCTCTGGTCACTTATTTTAAAGTTAAACCTTGTTCTTTCCTTGTATTTTGTATTTTGTGTGCTAAGAAGCAAATGAATGTGTGTCTATCTATAGACATAGACACACATACATTTGTCTATTTACCTTATCACATTCAGGGCATCGATATTCAATGTGCACGATCCGTGAGCAGCGATGTTGGGCAAGTGCAAACGCATCGTTGTACAGTCGGCGGCACAGCCGGCATATGTACCGACCTAGCTTATTATCAATAGAGGCGATCAAAGCTTTTGCCTCGTCTGTAATCTCCACTACGTTGAAGGCTGGGTCTATGTCTCCCTATAACAAAAAAATTACATGAACAATATTACTCGTACATACATACGATCTCTGTAGCGCAGTGGGCCAAGATACGGCTGAGACGCAGAGGGTTGTGAGTACGATTCCCGCCGCGAGACAAATTTTTGTATGATCTGCAAGTATATGTCTCGGGTCAGGATATTTCTATGTATAATGTGTATTTAAAACGAATAGTATATAAGTAGTATATCAGACATTTAGTACCCATAACACAAGCTCTGCATACTTTGGGACCAGATGATGCTGTATGAAACGTCCGGCATAATTTATTTATGTATTTATACATCTTCCTCATCTTGAAATGTGGAATAGCATGGGCTATTTAATTTATCCAAAGATAGCAAAGCAACCGTAAAACTTATCTACCAATAACTTCATTGAAACATGGAGTGGTCATCATTCATGACCCTCTTTCTACGATTCGCATTAGTCGAGTAAAGAACATAATATCACGCAAGCTTTCAGAAGCTAAAATCCTTATCAAATCAGCATTTATTGTAGCTATTAAATAATTCAATGTTATTAACTCCATTTTTATTGCGCCTAAATTGAACGTTTCTGCGCTATCTCAATTCAAAGAAAACGTATTGAAACGTTTTATTTACTGTTTAATCTAAGGTCCTAAGTCAACTGAAGTGACACGGGCGTCGCACCGTTACACGGACTGACAAAGGATAATATACTAGAAGACGCATAGCCGCGTCTGCATATAGCCCACCGTGGACGGGCCTATAAAATAAGTTGAAACGCGAATGAGGTAACAATTGTTTTCTAATTACGGGCAATTTTATTGGTAAAACAGGCAATTTCTTTTTGAGGTTGCTTGTGTTGATGGTGTGAGCTTACCTTTTTCTAACGATTTGCATGGATTTTTAACTGCGGGCGGGAGAGAGGTGCATGCGTCTGCATCGTGTCTAACTCATTGGGAGTAGATTAGCGAAAAAGTACTAAATATTTATCCATGCGTTTAATGTTTTGTAATGGATTTCCGCATAGTCACGCCTGAATCAATTATTTATTTTAACGTATGTATGAACGGCTTGGTTCAACAAAATATTTTGTATAAACTAAGTTTTTATACTGAAACTATTACTGTATTTTTTCTATTAATAAATAAAATAAGTCGTTGCTGTTTACATGATGCTGTTATGTGAACAGTGGCCTTTAACGTCCTGTAACCCACCCTTGTGTGAGCGTCGCGGTTCACCCCCAGCACTGTTATTAGTGCAAAAACATAGTACAATACTCGATTTCATACTTGCTTAATTGCTCGCGATAAGGAAAGCCACCCTTCTGTAATGGTATGGTAAGAACGTCTAATTAATAGTTCATGTGCAACTACGCCGTTTACTCGCTTTACTGCGAAGAATTTGGCCATTTATTTAAAACATTTCAAACGTTCAATCAGAAGCATACTGAGCCCATAACCTTAATGATAAAACGCAGGTTAGGGTAGAATAGATAATTGAAAAAAAAACATTGTTAATTGTTCTCTGGAATCTTTCTGCGCACGAGATACACAACTCTGTCTGTCTATCCGAAATCTGTCATACACAACTCTCGTCTATACCTATACACTAGGAAGTTCATACCTACATCAACAGATGTTACGACGCGATAGTGATGATTATCTATCCTTACTCATATTATAAATGTAAAAGTAACTCTGTCTGTCTGTTTGTTACGTTTTCACGCCTAAACAGCTGAACCAATTTTGATGACTTTTGGTATACAGATAGGTGGGACCATGGAGAAGGACATTGACTTTTTATGTAGATACCACGCGCACGGAGCCGCGGGCAGCTGCTAGTATTAAAATAATTTCTCGCTAAATCTTGAAAATTACTACCAATTTGAATATTTATCTTTGTTGTGTTCGCGTACTTGAATGCTGGTACCTTTATTACCTAACACGCGACAACTTGCAATAGGCGTGAGTTGCAAAATCATTGCTGTCAAACATGCTCTTTGTACACTAGTATCTCCACTATAGGCTTATTTTCGTCTGTAGTTAAGTGAAAAGCGAGTAATAAGCAGTTTCTGGCTTCCGAGTAAGTGTTTATTTACCTTTCGAACGACTAGCGTTTCATCTTCAGCTAAATCGCGTATGATGGTACCGGAGACAGGAGATGTTTTGTCTTCATCGAACATCAGCCGTCGCACCGCCTTGCTTTTCTTCAGCGGCTGCGCGGCTTTGGGTGATTTCTTCGGCCTTTCTTCTACATCCTTTATCTCAACAATATCTGGTGAACTTCTGTCGCTTTTGGTTGGAGTTCCAGGTTTTTCTGGGAGACAGCTTTTGAGCTCTTCAAAAAACTGTCTTGTGAATTTGAGCTTCTTCGCCTCTGGACTCTCACTGTCGTTTGAATTGTCGTCATCCTTTCTCTTCTCTGATTGGTCTGTTTCGTTTGTAGTTTCTTCAAAATGTCTGAATATTTTCGGTGACTTATCTTGGATATCGTCGGTTTTCCGTTTTTGCGAGGGCAGAGGAGGGGGAGTACAAGGTGGAGTGATCGGTGTTGTGGATTTGAGGGATAAGTCGAGTGGTAAAAGAGGCTCGTTGTAGTACGCTAAATATTGCTGTAGAAGAGTAGGATGTTGCGGTGGAACAAGATCATGAAGGTAGTTACTAGATAGCCGAGATGTAGGGATAGCATACTGCTGGTAAAAACGCGAAGTGGCGAGTCTATGGAAGTGTGGTAAAGCCGCTTCCATATTTAAAAACTATCGTACTCTTCAGTTCTGCCCATCTTGAAAGATTGCTTTGTCCGACCTCATTGATGTTGATTTCTTTTTCTGCAACAAAAGAGATTTGCTTTGGTCTATTTTATTTATAGTAATAAAATAAGGTGCAATAGTAATCAGAGGTAACAACAAAACAGGGTGTGCAGGAGCTTTCGACGTCGAGTGGTCCATTTCTCTGATTGCGGCGAGACAACTTGCTGGGACGCAACGGTGACCGGAAAATTGTTTCTACTTCCATTAAATGAAATCAGATTTTTATGGCTTTTGTAAAAGGACACGGAGCAACATGTTTCGATTTTTTGCACAAGTACCTAAGTACATTATAGTGCTTAAATTAAAATGACATGTTACTAGGTATGTACATATGTATATGCCTGAAGACAACCAAACTACCATACTAATATCATAAATTCGAAACTGTCTTTATATGTCTGTTTGTTTGTTACCTTGCCATGGCTAAATGGCTGAACGTATCACGATAAAATTTGGTAAGGAGATTGAATCTTGGACAGGACAGATAGTCTACACGTGTGAAGACGCAGGGAGCAGCTAGTGTATTATAATTAGTTGTGGATGTGTTGTGATATAAGTTTCACTTAACAAGTTATACTTACTGGTGGCCCACTGGCCCACTGGTCGAAATTCGACCATAATTAATTAATAATTACTATTATTATAAATTAAAAATGTATTTTTTATGCATAATTAAAATTAAAAATTAGCGTTCTGCACTCCTTCTCTATATAAACTATCCGGGCAATTTTATAAAAAGGGGTACAATGTTTTTGATTCACGTATTCATATATAGATTTATACAACACATTAAAACAAACATCGAATTCCAGTAATCTGAAATAACAAGCGTTTTAATATTGCGGGGGTGTAGTTAACCCCCGCTATCTAATTACAGTCAAGATACTCTCCCACGGTTGCGCCCGTCGCTCCCCTAATGCAATTCATTGTTTGCTCAGTAAATACCGTAAATAAACTTGGGTTACGATCGGGTTAAGTTTTGGTGTTTTTGTGCAATTGGGCGTACTTGATTGCAAGTTTAGAATGTTGTGGCACGTGCGTAAGATGTTCATTAAAACTTTTTCGCAATATTAATTTAACTAAAAATATTTTATTTTTATTTTAAGCCTATGGGAATCGTAATAATTGAAAATACAATCTTCTTTTTTCTTGTCTTTATCCCACACTAATTGAGTTCGACACATATATTTCTTAAACTTTCCTCTATCAGCCATCTCATCGATCTCAGTACACGCGTTTCTTACACATATTGTCAATCACACAATACATCCAACCATCTTTTTTTTGACCTGTCTCTACTTCTAATCTTCCTACTATAAAAACTAGATAAGTATAGGTATTGTTTCTCGAAGACAAACCAGGCTGTCACTTATGTAAAGCTGCTGTAAAGCTGCTGTAAAGCTCTAATAACCTTGATCATTTTACTTATAATTTCAGGATATACGATTTTGAAAACTATTTTCAGGTACTCCCAAACAGCGGTTTGTTTGGTTGGTAGGAGGGGTACACTGGTCTATTAAAAAATACGACTTCAAAGTTTAATATTTTAACAAACGAATATACATGTACGAGTGTATATATCAAAAAACTGTATATGAAGCCTCCTAGAGAGAATCAAAATAAGGTAGTAAAATAAGATAAAAAACTACCTTATATCAATAAAAAATCAACATATCCTCAAAGTTTTTTCATAACTTTGTTAGAGTCACTAATACGTATCACTGTGCAAAATTGCATTACGATAAGATTAATAGTCGCTAGCTAGAGGGAGCAGACAGACAGACAGACAGGCAGACTATCATGACGAAACTATAAGGGTTCCTTGTTGGACAACGGATCCTTAAAAAACAAACGTCGACAAGCTGTATTCAAAAGATCAATATATAATCTACAACTAATAATCTACCTACATATCAAGAATAACTATTATCACATACACTACCTACTGTTAAATAATTACCGACATTATGTGTTAACCTATCAATATAATATTCATATTTCCAAAAGCTGTGATTAAGGCGGGTATCACCACCTGCCTACTAAAGGTGTTTAATTACTATATCGAGGTTTCAAAAATGATTTCTTGTCACCTTAATTACAAGTATCAGAACTAATGTAATAATATAAATTGTTTTTATGTACTCGTAAAACAGGATCCATTTAATTACTGAGAGTGAATTTACAGAAATGAACAGATTAAATTACAAAAATAAGTGCTATTCAACATGGCTATGGCGCCAATGTCTATGAGACGATGCCAGTTAAGATATCTATAGATCGTTTTAAATTATCCTTAGATACTGATTCACAGTGTATTTTATATTATTCTGTAAATTTCTGTTATTTATTTCTATATCAAACATGAATCAAATAAATATTATTGATATCTTTGTTTTGTGGAAATACAATAATCTATACCTATAAAAGAGCTTAACCTGACTGACTGACTGATTCATCATCGCTGAGCCAAAACCGCTGAAGCTAGAAAGCTGAAATTTGGAAGGTAGCTTCCTTTTACAGCAAAGGCATCCACTAAGGCCGGATTTTTTGAAATTCAACCCCTAAGAGGGTGAATGAAATAAATGAAACTTTTTAACGCGTGATGCGTTTTGCTTGAAATTTGATATGAATAAATAAATTGCAAAATAAATAGACACGTGTTTCAGGATTTTTCAAAATAACCCTAAAAAGGGGTAAAATGGGGTGTCAAAGTTTGTATGGGAACTTTTTAACTGGTGGTGTGATTTTGAAACTTGGTTTGGATACTTAAAACGCAAAATAAATGGACATGTGTTTCAGGATTTTTCAAAATAACCCTCATAAATGAGTAAAATGTGGGGTGATTGTTTGTATGGAAACTTTTTAATGGGTGGTTAGGTGATTGGTTTGAAACTTATCAATAAAATGCGGACGAAGTCGCAGCAACAGCTAGTATGAAATAAATGTCAGTTCAGTTTAAAACGATCTATAGATAGCTCAACTGATCTATTCCAGTTTCTTTGGAGCGCTGCCCTCTGGCAGTAGCCAGAGCTAAGAAACTGGCGACATGGCCGTATACCTCTAATAGTAGATACACTAGCGACGACACCTACAACGTTAAAAAAGAGTTAATTAGTAAAACATACGGTCTTACTAATAAACGCCTCTCAATTTGAACATTACCTAAACATTGCTTAAGATTCGCTCTGTCACTTATCTATATCTTACAAAAAGGGACGGTACTATTTGAAACAGTAATTTAATTTTGACAGAAGTGGCGAGAAGTTTATAAGTAAGGCAAATAGTGTTTTAACTAAAATACCTAATCTAGTCCACTCTATCGTAATTGTTCATCAACTACTAAATACCACAGTATTTTCTAATTTAAAAATGCTTACTGTCAAAGTTAATTAAAATTTAAATAAATAATATTTTCATCTATTTACTTAATTCATTTAATAAAGTAATAAACTTAACAGATTTGATAATTCTATCAACTTATAAAACTAATAACAGGTTATTTTCTTACATTCACCATTATCAGTCATTACACTTATTATCAATAAGTACCTAAGTACTCATTTGTTATACACAATATTAACTGTAGGTAGCTCCCAACTTAGGTAGGTACTCATACCTACCTACATCGAATGATAATCAATTTAAAATTGTTATCAAACCAAAATTCAATAAAATAGTTTATAAGTAAAACACGTAAAAATTCAACCCCATTCTGCACAGATAACGCACCTGCATTTTGGCGGTTCGAGGGGTGTTACTATGGAGAACAACTATAAGTGACTCACCTTTGGATGTTTCTCTGCTGACTCAGCCGGCGACACCCCTGACACACGCGAAATTTAAAAACAAATGATTCTAAATTTAAATAAAAAATTGTAACTGATTCTGGTTGTATAGAAAAAAAAACTGAATTTAAATCAGACCTTAAAAGCTTTTAAAAATGGAATATAGCTTTTTTATAATTAAAGTTTTGAAGTGTTATTTCGTGGAGGTTGGTTGGCTGTAGGGGTGCGCGGTCCGCTCGATGAGGCGGTTGGGACAGGACTGATAGAGCCTGGCGCGTGTGGTGTGGCACGAGCCCAACCCCCCGTATAGGGTGTTTCAACCGTAAACTTTATGCACCCAGCAGAAATTTTTTTGAATGGGCTAATTAGCTGCAAGATTTACCAGGGTCCACAGATCTTTTGAATTTGAAAGTAATTATTTATGTATCGGGACACGTTTGATATTTCCAGGCACGGTCTTTGAGATCTTAAACTTTTTTAAAGAAAGGAGTTTGCACTACTTTAAAATAAGTTTCTCGAACATAAAAAAGGTTTGCACTATAATAATGGCAATTTAGATATTCAATCATGCCTAAAAATATTATCATTCAAGTTAGTAAGCCACGCTTATTATAGAGCTAATTTAGCCACCCCTGTGTAACCTCTGAATCAAGCCAAGCGTGTCTGTTGACAGTGTTGTGGCACAGAGTAATACATACCTATTACTGTATACTTAACTTTTCTAAAATATATTTCTACTTGAGTTTAACAAAAATACGTCTTATTGAAACCCCATAGGGTTTTACGCCTTGGGTGCTTACCGGGTGGTTTATCATGTTTAATACTCCTTAGAAATCAGTGTTTGCAATCTAATCATGATGACCAAGCGAGTTTTGTACCGGATTCTTTTTGAACCGGAGTTAGGAGGACACGGCACTTAGATTTACTTATCGAGTAAGAAGACAAAACAAGTAATAAGATTCAAAATGTTTTTGTGATTTTATTGATAAAACAAAAATCTTCTTTTATGTATTTCACCCTTTGCTTTAACTGTATCTATGTCAAAATAATATTGCAAATCAAGATTGATCTAATCTAATCCACTTTACTAGAGACTGTGTGCTATTGGACACATTCTTAGCTATCATAAAAGAGCTTAACCTTACTGACTGACTGATTCATCATCGCTGAGCCGAAACCGCTGAAGCTAGAAAGCTGAAATTTGGAAAGTAGCTTCCTTTTATAGCAAAACCACCCACTAAGGCGGGGTTTTTTTGAAATTCAATCCCTAAGAGTGCGAAAATGGGTGAAAACTAATGTATGAAACTTTTTAACGCGTGGTGCAATTTGCTTGAAAATTGATTTGAATAATTAAAATGCAAAATAAATGGACAAGTGTTTCAGGATTTTTCAAAATAGCCCTTACAAAGGGGTAAAATGGGGTGTCAAAGTTTGTATGGAAACTTTTTAATGGGTGGTGGGTGTGATTGGTT
Source organism: Lampropteryx suffumata (assembly GCA_948098915.1). Lineage (NCBI taxonomy): Eukaryota > Metazoa > Arthropoda > Insecta > Lepidoptera > Geometridae > Lampropteryx > Lampropteryx suffumata. Next base: position 9,936,955 of record OX402563.1, read on the forward strand.
TGAAACATTTCAATAAAATTTGGCAACGAGATAAATTGCATCCGCGGGAAGGATTTAAGCTACAATTACAAAAAAATGCGGACGAAGTCGTGGGCACAGCTAGTTTGTTTTATAAAACTATGTCAAATCAAAATTACTCATTGGCTTATTTGGCTAGATTATAATATTATTTATCGTATGATAACATATGATCGTATGATTGTGCACTAAAATAACAAACAAAAAGATTGATCTAATGCTTTTAATTGAGGTCTAAACTTACTGGAGAGCTTGTTTAGTTATACTTAGACGTTTTTAACAGATCAATGAAGTTACAACGCTTTGCGAGGTTAGTAATTGGATGGGTGACTGCAATGGTATTCTTATCTGAACACTTTTGTGCTTCGAAGGGCGCGTTAAGCTGTGCCGTTTGATTACCGGTAACTTGTTATTCCTGAGACATTCTTGGTAACTCCATAGACAATCTCGTCTTTGGTGAGATTTACTGGTAGCTCTTTAAAAAGTTGTGGACGGTCTATTAACTGCATTATCAAAATTGGCTACTGATTTGGCAGCGGGAGAAATGTTTGTACGATCTGCAAGTATTTGTCGCGGGTCTCGGTGTTTCTATGTAATATGTATGTATTTACAAAAAAAAAGAGTATAATTAGTATATCAGTCATGTCAGTCTTGTGTTATGGTCAGCCATAACACAAGCTCTGCTTACTTTGGGATGATGCTGTGTGAAATGTCCGGGGTTGTTTATTATTATTTATTATTATTATTATTATTACGATGTATTGTCCTAAGCTTCATTAGGGTTCATAGACCATGTCTCATAGGGGCCCCATGTTCTACAAGTGCCTTTTTAACCAACCACTCGGAAGGTGAATATGCCTGGATGTAGATAAGGCCCGTATTGTAAAACGTGTCACCATGCATCGGTATTCAACAAGTGATTGGATTAACAATACTGATAGTGTGATGATGGTATTTTGGGAGTTTTCAAGGTGAATTACGTAATGTTTTCATTAATTTGAGTTTTATTATTTATTCAGTGTCTGGGTGTTATAACGTGTATGTTAAGTACCTATTTATAAAATATATACTTCAAGCTATGCTTAGTTTGGGGATAGATGGTGTTGTATGGATTGTTCCCCAATATTTATAGTATTTATTTATTACCCGCGGCTACGCGTGGTACCTACATAAAAAGTAGCCTATGTACTTCTTCAAGGTATAGAGATGAATGTATCCAAGGTATATGGTATAGAAATGGATGGGAATCTATCTCTTAATCAAAACTCATCAAAATCGGTTCAATGGTTTAGGCGTGAAAACGTAACAGACAGACAGACAGACAGAGTTACTTTCTCATTTATAATATTAGTAGGAATTTATGTTCCTGTTCCTACTACAACTCCTTTGTATAACACAGCCAACGGGCGATGGACCTTTTACCTTTTTACCTTTTACCTTTTTGTTTGAGATGTATTTAAGGCCAAGTATACTGTTTTATTTTGTAGCAAGCATATTCGTTTAATAAATATTATGCTTTGAAATGCTCATTTTATAAAGAGTGCGGTGTCCCTCACCCCCAGTAAAAGTTTTCTAAATAATAGTGTATATTGATGATATAGATGAAATTAAAAGGAAATCTATCACGGCTAGTTAGGCTTTACTAGATTATAAGAAACAGATAGTAAAGAAAGTTGATTTGTGATTTGTAATCTGGACATTACACACAACATCGTCTAGTCCCAAAGTAAACATAGCTTGTGTTATGTAAATTAACGAAAGTACCAGTCTTGTAGTTTGCCAACTAGATGGTGTTGAATTGGTTTGGTACCTGTCATTTTTGTCGTAACTGACTTCCGAATCCTTCACTCTGCGTGATCCGACATGCGCTTGGCTAATATTTATTAGTTTTAACTTTGTTATTACGAGTAGTTTAAACATACACAAAATCGGATCCTAGAACATACAAGGTAGGTAGGTTTGTACAGAATTTTGAGATATTTTTTACTCTTATATTATCTTACGAAGGCAGAACAGAGATAGTCGCTTGGGCGGTTTATGGTACCGCCCGCCCAGGCTCGCCGCCCAATCCACATCCGCCCCGCCCACCGTACAAACAGACAAAATATTTAATTGAATATAATTCAATAAGTTCATTCAATTATCAAGCCAGTACTGAAATCAGTGCTATTGTTGGAGTTGAAAGCGACTAGTGCCAGTAGCTAGCAAGGCAGTCGCTGGCACGTGATTTGATTAGTGGTTGTATCTCGTGTGATGCTCACTGCTTTGGTATTTATATTACACGGCTTTATTGCGTATTACTCCTTACTACAGTATTAATGTTATTTGTGTGTATGTTTTGGATTTTTGGATAGTAATAGCTGATTGATTTTATTATTTTTGAATAATGTACTAGGTATCAAAATTATATATTACTAAATATAGAGCGCTGGTGCTTTAGTAGTAGTAGCCCCGCCTTCCGATGCTAAGGTTGTGGGTTCAAATCCAGTCATGCAGCAATGGATTTTTCTGATCTAAAAATGTGTGTGCACTAGTACATTTAAAAGGTGATGGAAAACAACCTAAAAAGACAAATATATAATAATTTAATAAATAAATAAATATAGGTGGACAATGCATACAACAGCATCTAGTCCCAAACTAAGCATATCTTGTATTATGGTGACCAGATGACTGATAGAAAACTTATATATTTTTAAATACATACATATGATACTTAATCACACCCAGACAGAACAAACCCCTGTTCAATACACAAATGTGTCCTCGGAGGGAATCGAACCCCGGACATGTACGAGGTGCACGAAAGGAGTTTCTGTGACGCACTTTAATCCTTTCACCACATCGGTTCGAAATAACTAGTGACAAGATAAGAAGAAGAAGATAGATTACTAGCTTCTGCCCCTGACTTCGATTGCATAACGAAGATAAAAAGCCTAAGGCGTAGTGCGCATTACGGATAAAAACACAGCGATTTATTTCGCGCTTTTCTGTGGACATCGAACTGTAGGCGCACGCACTAGCAGGGCACTGACATGACATAGACATACGAGTACTTCAGGATATTCTTTAGAGTAGGGCGTTTACTAGTGCGTGCTGCCAAGTAGTAATTATTCCAGATCTCATGCAATATCTATACAAAGTTTCATCAAAATTGGTTCAGCCTGTAATAAATGATTGAGTTACAAACAAACATCTACATTTATAGATGACTAGCTTGTGCCCGCAGCTTCGCACGCATAGTACATATATAAAACGTAGCCTATGTCCGTTTCTAAGATACATTCTTTATCCATACCAAACTTAATTGTTATTTTTATTTTTACCAGCACATCTACCAGCTACTCTTTTTGTTGTAAGATCGATGTAAATCTCTAATGACACATGTCCAAACGTCAGTGGTTTATTAGTGTTATGTTTGTTGATTATGTTTAGGTATAAACATAAATAAATAAAAAAAATATGCTAAAAAAAGTTTTGATAATCCGATCGCTACCAAACTTCACAGGATCACCCGCTAAGCCAATCTAAAGATTTCCTCAAAATTTTATGGAAATCGGTCCAGCCGATTCTGAGTCTATAGATGATAGATGATGATGTGTGAAATATTCAGAATTATTTATCCATACTAATATTATAGAATATAAAGATTTCATTGGTTGTAACTTTGTAAAAATTGTTTGTTGATAAACTCAAAAACTTCTAAACCGATTTAAATGTTTCTTTCACCTATGGAAAGCTACATTATTCCGGAGTAACATGAACTATATTGAAATAAATATTAATATGTAAATGTAATTAATGTTGTCTGTTAAATATAGTTAGTTTATTAGTTTTAATTTTAATAAGATAAAAAAAACTAAAAAACAATAAAATTAAAAATGTTATTGATAACTCCATAGACTGGCTTGTCATGTCAGTTGGTTTTCTGCCTTCTGCGCTGTAGGTTGAGGGTTCTTTTCCCTCCCAGGATAAACATTTGTATGAAGAACATAGGTGTTTATTCTGTGTCTGGGTGTTATAAAGTATCATAATAATTAAAAAAATATTTTTTTTTCTATCATCTAGTTACCATAATACAAGCTATGCTTGGGACTAGATGGTGTTGTGTGCATTGTTCACCTATATTTATTTATATACTGCGCGCAGCTTCGCCTGCGTTGAAGAATTTTCCCAGGATAAAAAGTAACCAATTTTTTTTTTGTATTAAAACCTTCCTTCAGCTAAAAAAAACTTAGCCGAATTGGTCGAGCTATTCTCGAGTTTAGCTACATTCATGGGCTTAGCAACATTCATTTTTATTGATAGAGATGAGTTAAGAATTTAGGAAATTAGTTAATAAAGTAGAATAAAAGCTCCTCTAGTTTAAGTATTGCAGCCCCTAACAGGGTTTATGTATGAGACAAACATTATAAGATCTTAATGTAACAACATAAGTTCAATAAATATTGCTAAGTATGTCTATTTATATAGATATTTTAATGTAAAAAATATTGGCGAAATGAAATTCGCGGAGACAGCTGGTTTATCTCAAAATAATAGGATACATTTCAAAAATTGTTTTGTAATAGTAGTCGTCATCTAACAAAGATGCTGTGGATAGAGCCTTAACTAATATTCATTTATGTTATGAGTTAATTGCCACGGTGTCTCGGAATTTGGTATGAGAATTCTAATCAAAGTGAACAATATTAGAATATCGGAATTACTGTTTAGATTTGACAGGCACTAGAGCAAGTGAAATTACTTAACAAACAGACAAAAGAACTTATGTCTAGGGCAATATGAGTGTGATACCTTCTGGTATAGCAAGTGTCTCAAATTACGGTCACCACTTACTGTCAGGTGGGCCGTATGCTTGTATCCTGGATCTATTGCATTATTAAAACATGTTGAGATTAACATTTGTGCTTACTTGTTACGAGTATCTCCCTAATATTGAATCATAAGATTAATTATTTGCAATTCCAAGAAAAGGCTCGGCTTACTCGTAAGTTTGTAAACTAACGTAACTCGATGAAATTATTTTAATTTTAAAAGAAAACCGACTTAATTGAATATAAAAAAATACAACCGAATTCTGAACCTACTCATTTTTTGAAGTCGGTTAAAAATACGAACCATCATATTTTGTTTGCTGATAAGTGTAACATATTAAATGTCATTTCTTAAATTGACTTATTTTATTACTTATTTTATTTAGTCATCATGTTGATTAAAACTGCGGAAAATCCTAGGAAAATTAATCCAATAACGGAATCAAATGATATTTTGACTTTTTTTAGATCTGTCATTAGTCATTAGTAGTGTTTCTCTTATTTGGACTATGGAAGAAGCAAAATAAAGTCGTTTTTATTTTAGGAAACTTAATATATTGGCCCTAATTCTAATGTCTATGCTTGTAAGAAGGAAATGTTCCCTTATCGCAAAATCAATCCGGCTGATTACAACCACTAAGAGACAAAAAACTTGAATGACACAACTGAGTACATACCGTAAGGGTGAAAAGTCTTCAAATCCCCTTGTAGCGTCCGGTACGACTGCCTGCATACCCTAACGTAAAACATTCTAAAGTAAGCAGTAAAAGTACCAATTTAAAGTCGATTTTGCATTGATAGATTTCTCATAAGTTAATAAAAGAGCAGACTTTAAAAATGACTCGAAAAGCTTTGCATTTAAAGTTCATTTTGCTATAACTTAGTTGAATAAAACTAGTGGTTGGATTGTACCACCGCCGGAACTACGAAGCCGTACTCACGCACGCGCCGGAAGTTGCGTCCGCGCATCCTTTGGTGTCGTTTACTACCGGCTGGACTGTACTTGCGTGTACTTAGTATCGATTACTTGTACTTGAGTTTTAATTAATCGAAAGGTGTAATGACCTGTTAGTAACAGCTGGAGTGACTCATTTATAACCACGAAAATTTGGTATTTAAAAAACGTGACCAACCTTTTTTGGGATATTTTTGACTTATTGACCTAGAAGCCACAATTGAGAATTCCTTTACTTCAAGTAGCTTCTGCTCGTGGCTTTGCACACACGTGGTGCCTACATACTCATAAATACGGGTCATAGTTCATAGTTGTTTATTCCATTGACAAATTACATTGTATGAGGAAATATAAATTTTAAAACAAAAAAATATATATTAATATAAACAAAAATAATTACAGAAATGTACAGAATAATATAAAATACATGTGTAACAGTTGAGCTATCTAAGGACCGTTCAAAACGATCTATAGATAGTTCAACAGATCTAGATCACTGCCAGAGGGCAGCGTTCCCAAGACACTGGCGGCATTGCCACGATGAATGGCAATGCTAATACACTGAGCCAGCTATAAGAGCCAGCTCTTGGGTCACGCAATCTATCTACCAGACGCCGTGAGATAATTTTGAAAACGCGGTGGGCTTCTGTTCCCCATGGGCTCAGGATCTCAACTCCAAGGCTCAAGTTTTGCCAAGTTTTGCCTTATTAAAATAAAAAATATGTCACTGCAGTGCAAAGGCATTTACCTAGAACTGTTTTTGTCTCTATCCATACTACGAGTAATATTAATAAATCTATATATTAATACGTGAAGCAAAAACTTTGTACCCCTTTTACGAAAATTGCGCGGACTGAGGAGTAAAAGGAGTGCAGAATGCGATTTTTTTTTATTATGCATAAAAAATACATTATTCATTAATAAATTATGGTCGTATTTCGACCAGAGGGCGACGACTAGTTATGGTAAACATACAATATATTACTGTCAATACCTATAAACAATCAGAACATTTAATTTGTGATCAATCAAGAAAATCAATAATCATAAAAATCTATATGTTATTTCGGGTCTTATCTAGACTACATCTATTCCAAGTATCGTTCTAATCTGTTCGGCTGTTAAGACAAACACGTATAAATCCACACAGATTTGGCATCGCTACTAATATTATAAGTATGAAAGTAACTCTGTCTATTTGTTACGTTTTTACCTCTAAACCGCTGAACTGATTTCGATGAATTTTGGTATAGAGATAGATGGGACCTTGGAGAAGGACATAAGCTACTTTTTATGTAGGTACCACGCGTCCGAAACCGCGGGCAGCAGCTAGTTTATAATAAAAGTAGGATAGTCCTTGGTGATATTTTATCTGTCGAATTGGATGTTTAACTGTTTACTGGTTAGAATCTCTTATCACTGTAGAAAGTTGTTAGTATATATGTTTTCTTTCTTTGTGTAATTATTTTTTTGTGGGTTTAATTATAGGCATTATTGTAGTTATCATATTTTGTCTTTTGATGTATTAGATTAGTAGTCAAAAAAAAAACGTCAAAAACGTCCAAAAGTTAAAAGATTTTTATTCAATACAATCACAAGGATTGCACACTTTGAAACGTCTTACATACTATGTAAATTTAGGTGCCAATCTATCCTAACCCAAGCCCTAGTAGAACTGGCAAGAATTTCGTCCATGTCCTATTGCTTTTTTGTATGCAATAGGACCAGGACGAGATGATAAGATAGTAGTTTATACATTGCAAATCTGTCAGTTAACTGTCTGAGGGCAGAGCAATATGAGGCCTCAAACGCATGAGTTTAATCCGCGGTTCGCACTCAAATGTGAATGAATTTGCTATAATAATTGCTTCACACACCTGGAGTGCTCATCGGTCACGCTAATTGATATATTTGGGATACCACGGGAAGAGAGTTCCCATCGCATGTCCCACTTGTTCATTCACACGCTGCTGACGGTGCATCATACTGATTGATTGAAGCATTGGGGAATTTCATTACTAGTTAGAGCACCATCTGGCATCATTAAAAAAATCCTATATTTTTTTTTAATATTGGTGGACAATCCACATAACACCAACTAGCCAAACTAACCAAAACAACCAAAGTAAGCATAGTTTTTAATAATGAGACCAGGTGACTGATATCTTAATACTTAATTGTTTTTAAATATGTACATTATGAATCTTTATACCAACCAGACACAGATCAAACATTTATGTTCATCACACAAATGTTTGCCCTAATGGGAACCGAACCCAGAACCTACATCGCAGAAGAAGAATTTGATGACAGAAAGCTTGAGATGAATCCGTTTCAACACGGCATCCAACAAAATTAGCAAAGACCATACGAGTTTTAAAAGCGTTAAGACCAGATGAGTTTCGTGCTAGATTCTACTAGAACTGGAGTTACCGGCATTCATCTAGTAAGAATGTTCAAAATAGTTCAAGTATTTTATTGAATAAAAATATTTTGTATAAAATATTATTTATATTAAAATACAACAAAAACATACAACAATGAAGTTTAACATCAAGTCATTGGCTGACAAAGGTACTCGAAAGAATCATTGCATTGTCAGAGAGTATACTTTGCAAGGTTTGTGCGTTGGTAGTAAAACAATAGACAAGTGGTCAGAATCCGTGGGAACGCACGCCACTGCCGGAAGGATGTCTGTCAACAGGTTTGAGTGTTGCAAAGTACACCTTTTGTAGGTAATTGTTTCCTCTATAGGGATGTAATGAGGCAGCCTGTAGAACGGAGGGTAGAAGGAACATAACACACGCAAGCAGCATAGCGCTATAGTTTAATATTGGTAAACAACGCACACAGCTAGCCCCAAGCAAAGCCTAGCTTTATTATAGGCAAATGACTGATAGTTAATATATAAATATTTGTAATACATACATCTGATATATATATTTCTGTATTGTTGATTTTTTATACTGTTTATCTTTATATGTATATATATATATATATATTTATCTATTGAGTTCATATGTATGTATATATTTATATCAGTATTTGTTTAGTTTATACATATATGTAAGTATGTAATTATATAAATACACCGCACCTACATGCCCCTTCTCTGTCTATTTATAGTCCAGTCCATCCAACGGTTGCCTGGTAGAGATCGCTATTAGCGATAAGGCCGCCCATTGTATTGCCTTAAATAAGTTTAGTTTTTTGTTACTGTAATATTCTGTGTGGTAGTCAATAAAGTGTTTTCTATCTATCTATCTGATACTTTATAATAACCAGACACAGAACAAACACCTATGTTCATCCACGATATTGTCGGTAAATCCATAAAAAACTATATTTTCGTACAAAATATAACCCCTGCACTGCCCTGCACAACCTATTCCAAAGCTCTATAAAAGAACCGTTTCCATCAGCTTACAATTTTACCGTTACTATAGAATTTCGGTATCGATTCGGACAATACCGTGAAAATCTGTGTAGGGGTGCGCACGCGTCTCCAACCAACCAATCATAAGCCTCGATATGACAGATGCGCACGCACCACTATTGTTGCCGATGCTAGCATTTATTCTGTGTCTGCTATTGTTTGATGGGATAAAAGCTAGGGTGGCAAACGTGTGAGAGCAAACATACGAGCTAAACAATACTTTGATAATGTTGAAATAAACGGTAAATTATGATACTTGCAACGGCCGCTTGATAAGACTGATAGGGATAAATGCTATGATTTTCGTGCACTCTATAATTTATAAACACAAAATTTATTTATTTAAATAAAATTTGCAGGCAGAGTGGCGTCAGTGGAGAGTAAACTTCACCCATCTCAGCTTGCTGGAGTGGATCCGTGAACGAAAGTTTTCAATTACAATTAACTGCTCTATAACTTTACTGACGCCACCTAAATTATCTTCAACAGATGAACGAAGGCCAATGATGATGATGTAGGTAGCATTAAAGTGTGTCGAGCATACTAAATTGCATTATTTTGTGTTGCATTCAAGTTAAAGTCAAATTTCAATTCATTTTTAATGAATAAAATCACAAGGATCACTACGAAACGTCTTATAATGAATGCAAGGTGAATTTAGGTGCCAATTCCTTCAAACCCAAGTACAAAAGGAATTAAGCAGAAATTCGTCTGCATACAAGTGTTTTTTTGTACAATACTTTTTACAACTAGGTTAACTACGAAAAAATGGTTGTCAGTAAAGTCGGTTTACGGACGATAATTTTACGTGATAAAGTCATAAGAAAACATTGATGAAAATTGCATACTTTTAACTTGCTTGTACCGCGCTCTCGCTTGCACGATTGGCCCAGGCGGAACGTGACTATTTTTCGGGCGTACAGCCGGCGTTCATCGATTTATAAGACGTCATCACGTCAAAAACAATACAACGTAACAGTTGGTTACATTCAAAATCTGTTAAATAACTGTCAGAGGGCAGAGCAACACGAGGCAATGCATTCTTATCAACAATACTAGTATAATAGTAATTTATTTATGAATACGCTATCTTCACAAGACTACCCTTTATTACATAAAGGTATTAATAAAATGTAATCTATGAACCTACATACAATTAACAGTGCGTTTCCTTGGGTCAGCATTTAACAATTTTGCTGACCATTTATAATGAAGCCAAACCAGCATAGTAACTACCGTGCTTCAGAAGTTAAATGACCCAAGCTACCCCTCATCTCGTTCGTTAAATTCAAACTTGTTTATCAGACGTTGCTAGGCAACGCGCCCCGACTCGTGCCATGCAGGTGTGCAAGGATTTTAATCAACTGATTGGCACTGACATACACGCATATACCCTAAACAAATAGGGTAGGTGAATCTACTTATACCATCGTACCGATAATGGACTTTTTAAAAGCTTTTATTTGTTAAAAACGCTGGAGAATGTTGTTATGCCGTTTGCGTATATCAATACTTGTACTTAAACCTGGTAATAGACCAGTTAATATGCTTAGACGCTCTAAAATTAATATAGGTATAAATGTTAGTGAACAATGCACATAACACGATCTAGCCCCAAACTAAGCATAGCTTGTATTATGCTAACCAGATGACTGAAAAATACTTAAACATTTTTAAAACTTATGATATTACATTATAACACCCAGGCACAGAGCAAACATCTTTGTTCATAACCTACATGTTTGGGAGCTAATCGAACCCGCAACTTAGGTACAGCGCAGAAGGAAGAGCGCTACCCAACTGAGCTGACACTGACAGCTAGCAAAATAAGTTTTCTGCAAAAATATGATCCGTATAAACGTTAATAATAAGAACTGAAATCCTTTGGTCTCTGATAATTGATAACTGATAATCATACATATTTAAACTAGATATAAAAAGTTTTCTTCGTTAGCTAAATAAAAAGCCATTAGCCGTGCCAAATCGTCTGCCCTAGAGGCGCATAAAAATATTTCATGTAAACATGAATATAGACCCCTCGGCATTTATTTTTCATAATAGTGAAGCAATTTACGAAGCATAGTCTACTGGGTGCGAAAAATAATAATAATAAAGCAAATCTTTCACTCAGACCAAACTAACACAAACATCAACGACAATCAGCAAATCAACGGTGAGCATACGATGGAAATAGCAACTAAAATTCAGCGCACGACAGCTTAAATTCCGTTAGACTAAACTTGATGACTTTAGATATATTCCACTTGTAGAGTTGCTTACCTCCAAGCTATACTCAACTCTGAAACATACACATTAAAGCTTATAATTACAATATAAAAACATTCAGAGTGATATTGCTTGGTGAAAAACTATAAAAAGCATGGATCGCGAGTCGCGCGCCATGACAGTGCATGCTGCGTACGCGCACGTGGCTGGCACGCGCCAAGCAATGCACCTTGCTAGCGTCAGCAAAGAAAGAAGATGATTCATTTTCGCCATTATTATGTACCTTTTGAACGAGAAAATTATATTTTCTCTGAATTATTGACGACATCTGTGGCACAGTTGCAGAAGATCGCGTTTTGATTCCCGCCGCGGGACTAATGTTTGTATGATCTGTAAATTTTTGTCTCAGGTCTGGGTGTTTTATGTATATTTAGCGTAGATTTAAAAAAAAATATAAGTAGTAAATCCTTCACGTGGTTCCAATAACACAAGCTTTGCTTACTTTAGGGCTATATGATGTGATATGACCAGCATTAGCATTTGCATTATTTATTTCAAGTTGAAAATTTGATTGCGTAAAAGTTATATAAAAATGTTTTTCTCAATTATTTACTAAAATAAAGGATAGTCGCCCTTGAAGCGCATTTCGTTTTAAGTTGCATTCGTGCGAGTAATCTTTTGTACTTTTCATGCATACCATTTACGATCCTTTTCAAAAAATAAAGGACAATTGGCAACATGTATAAAAACAATACGGTTTGTTTTGAATGTTTTTGCTGTCTGTACAGATTTTTGTATAAAGAACCGGATTATTTCATTGTGTTATCGGTGGACGGGTCCAAAGGGGGTGCAAGCACACCTATGTGTTCGCATTCAGCTTCGTAAATCCGTCGTAAGTACCTAATGTGATGGTGAATGAGTTTTAATAATACAAGTTTTGGAGCTTCACCTTTTTGCAAACATAAACCTCTGATGAGCTGCTGTCAGTTTGGAACATGGGCTCTTATTCCACATCACTACCCATTACTAAAACTAAATCTAAAAAAAATAAATTGTGTAGGTAATGTTAAACCTTGATTGAGTTGAGTGTACACGCGAGCTGCATCCCGCTTTCTAAAATAACTAACTTCAGCACGCGGCTTCGAACGCGTGGTACTTACATAAAAACTGCATGCAATTTCTATCCTCTAAAAGTATATAAGTAGTATATCAGTCATGTGGTACCCATCACACAAGCTCTGCTTACTTTGGGGCTAGACGATGAGTGTTAAAAATGTCCGGCATTATTTATATATATACTAACCAAATTCATCAAGAACCGTTCAGTGTGCTGCAGTGTTAACTGAACAAACAAACGGACAGACAGTTTTATTTGACAATTTATATCTTTACTTTACATATTTTTTACCAACATATTTCGTCCAACTCCCACTGCTGAGGAAAGACCTATAATATTTCTTTATTTTTACTGATTCTATTGTGGTACAAGTACCCCCAGGTACTCATAAACTGGTTAGTGCATGACAAACGCCGGTACAATCGAAAGGTGACAGTTGAAAGGTCCTGAGCAGCTGCGCGACCGTGATACGGGCAGGTGTACGCGCACCCTTATACAGTGCTACGTACTGGGTGATGTATGCTCTGCTTTACTTATTGTTAGAATAATTATTGGGCTTTATGCGATATGTTGTCACCTGAAGGGAACGTAATTGTTATTGCATACAGTTTGATGAGTTATTTTATTCGGGATTCTGATTGTATATACATACAGGGTTATCCAGTAAGTTTTGATTTTTTTAACAACCATTCTATTGAAATAATAATATGGATTTTTTAGCTTGATTCAGCCTCTGAGGCGCACTTGAATCCATTCATCACACTGGTTAGTTATATAAACTAGTGACACCTTAAGAAGACAACACAAATATTCAAAACAAAATGGTTTTTTTTTTACATCGTTGTCCGTGTCTTTTATTGTTAGCCAATACCCATTTATTTATTTATTTTTTAAGACTTTCACGACTGCTACTTTAAAATAAATATGATTCAGAGGCGGTTGGTATCCTTTATGAAAGTTCATGAAATGGTAGAATATTTGAATATTGCTAAACATTCTACATTTGTTCATCAGCAAATTTAAAAACGTTATTTAAACAAAATGTATTTTAAGAGTTTATAATAAAATATCAGAAAATTTTGATGACAAAAAACTTGATACAACTCTTCAACTCGGCTCGCCGTAACAAAATTAGCAAGGCGTTAAGACCAGACGAGTTTCTTGCTGGATTGTTCTTGCACTGGGGTTAAAAGGAACCGGCACCTAGATTCACTTAGTGTTTACGAAAACGATGGATCAAAATGGTCCTTGTAATTCCATCAAATTTTTTTTTCTTTCTGACCGTATTACAGTCAGCTCAGTTGATAATGCCTTCTGTGCTGTTGGTTGGGGGTTCGATTCCCAGGACAAACATTTTAGTGATGAACATAGGTTTTTGTTTTGTGTCGAGGTGTCATAAATATGTACATATAGAAAAATATATCAGCATCATCAATCGTCTAGTCGGTATATTACAAGCTATGCTTTGCTAGGCTGTGTTGTGTGCATTGTCAGCAACCTAATACAACGCAAATTTTAATATAATTATTTTTTTAGTAGAGCACCATTTCAGCCCTCTCTAAACCATTTCAACCCGATAGCAAAACGGCCATACACCACTATAGCTACTGCAATGTGCCACCATATCTGCATAGGCAGTGGACCGAGAGTAATGCGGGCCCACATTATACTTTTCGCCACTCATTACGCACACTTGACATCTATTGCGCCTTTAGGTACACGGGTACAATGCTTAGTTACAACTACTAGATACGGTGACTACCCTAGAAAATAAAAACAATTTACAGATGCTCAGACCGGTTAGATTCCTTCTGCGGGACAAATGTTTGTATTATACGCTAATGTTTGTCTCAGGTACAAAGAAAAAGTATATAAGTAGTATATCAGTCATGTGGTAACTTTGGGGCTAGATGATGATATGTGAAATATCTAACATTTTCATTGAAAACGGTTCATAATTCACTGATATGATGTGAAGAATATATAAATACTTACTAGCTGCTGCCCGCTGCTTTACACGCATACATCAATGTACCATGTCCTTCTTCAAGATATCTCCTTTCCAAATTACATTAAGATCTGTTTAGCCGTTTAGAAGTGAAGAGGCAACAAACAGATACACATTCGAAGTTATAACATTAGTATGGTCATAACAAAACTAGCTGCCTATCCAACTGTTAACATAAGCCTCTTTGAGTGAGAGTTTTTAGAATTTTAAATAAATAATGGTGACAATGCACACAACACCATTTAGATTGTACTATGGGAACCAGATGACTAATATAATACTTATAGATATTTTTAAATACATACATAACATACTTTATAACACCCAGACACCGAACAAACCCCTATGTTCATCACACAAATGTTTATCTTGGGAGGAGCGACTACCAACTGCGCAGAAAGGTCAGTTAAATTATTTCAGTTTCTCCAAATATTACCACTTATAATAATAAAACAAAACTATGTACTACCTCTTCATAATTGTTTAGATATTTATGAATCCAGCAGTTTTTTCCTAAAAACCTGTACCTACCTAGTCATTATAGCCTTTTTTATAAACGCACGCAACTTGAATACTACCTTAATACTGCTTAAGATTCGCCCTCTCATCTTTCACTATCTTACAAAAAGGGATGGCGCTTCTTCTTCTTCTTCTTTGTTAATGGTCTGTGACATACTAATGTCAATTCTGCCAATGTCAAATGTTTATAGTTTATAGTCAGTTTGTTTGTTATTAGTCTTAGTCGATGGTCAATTGTCAATTCTAGACGTCACGCGAAATAGCGTCTAGAATTTTCTTGGGATTCCTCGTCGTTCAAATCACATTGCACCACAATACACATATAATTCAATTATCCATACCCGTCCTGTAGTCACAATTTATTCATTAAAATTCCGCCAAGATTACTGAATAAAACATGCAATAACACGGATAAAAAAAATTAAATTAGCAGAGCTAAATTTCTCCATGAAATGACAGACGAAGAATCCAGGGATGGCGCTATTTAAACAGTAGTTAACTTTTGACAGAAGTTGAAAAACGTTTTTAAGTAAGACCGTACATTTTAATTGTAGTTTCACACATCCACATACCTTAATTGTAATCATTAAATCAGCGGAACCAAACACCATAACTCACCTGTACAAGTTGATACCCCTTGCTCCCCTAATTTCCTTGAACTTGTCTTCAAGAAGGGTGCTACAGGTGCTACCTTGACCTGTTTCTTGAGGGGTGCCACGCTAATAGAGGTGCATGAGGTAGGGAGAACTAACAACTCATTTTAAGCGATAGTCATAATAAAATTACAAATAAATTACATGCCTCGCAACTTCTGTCAAAAGTTAATCACTGTTTAAAATAGTGCCATCCTTTTTTGTAAGATAGTGACAAATAGTGACAGGGTAAATCCGAAACAGTGTTTAGGCTGTGTTCAAGCATAAATTACATAAATTAACTACATACTGTAGGTAGGTTTATATTGTAATATAAACTTACCTACAGACTTTATTTTTTAAACCCAAGAGGCCCACTTCTATAGTCGTATATTCGATAAACTTTATATTATCGGGAAAATAATCGTACAAAAATATACTCTTATTTTCATCGTTTCGACTCTTCTTCATTTTTGTTTTTGGCATGTGACATAATAATGTCAATTTTGCCAGTGTCAAGTGTTTATGTTTGTTTACAGTCAATTTGTTTGTTAAAGTCTTAGTCAATTGTCAATTCTAGACGTCTACAATTTTCATGGGATTCCTCGTCGTTCAAATCACATTGCACCATAATACACAGTTAATTCAATTGTTCATACTTGTCCCATGTAGTCACATCTTATTCATTAAAATTCTGCTAAGATTACTGAATAAAACATGCAATAAAAAGAGAAAGAAATATTAAATTAGCAGAGCTATGTTACTTTATGAAATGACAAACGAAGAATCCTCGTTTCAACTCGCTTTGAAGGATGGAATGTCCGATTTTGACAATCGATGTCGCAATCCTCCACAACTTACGATACGATATTCCTTATGTGTGTAGTCGACTGCGACGTGTGACAAGTGCAGCCGACTATACGTGCCATTTACAATCACTTAAATATATACAACTAACTGACTGGCCTCTTAGCGCAGTTGGTAGTAGCTCTGCCTGCTGCACTATAGATTAGGGGTGCGATTCCCTCGCAAGACAAACATTTGTGTGATTAACGTTAAGCAATAACTTTGTACCCCTTTTTACGAAAATTGCGCGGACGGAGGAGTATGAAATTTCGCACACTTATAGTTTACATAGAGAAGGAGTGCAGAATGCTTATATTTTTTTTAATTTATGCATTAAAAATACATTAATTATTAATTAACCAGTGGACGACAACTAGTACATTCAGGACGACAAATATATCAGTCATCTGTTTATGTGGGAGACTAGTTATCGGTCTCCTTCATTTTCTCTTTCTCTTACGGTTTTTCGTAACGCGTAACTTTTTCTCTAGTTCTCCTCGCCAACTGGTCACCTTACAAGCTATGTTAAGTTAGGGGCTAGATGGTTTTGTGTTCATTGTTTACTACATTGTTCAAAATGTCTACGAGTATATCATTGACACAGCTAATTAAGTTGGGAACGGCATGCCGAGTGCAATATTAACAGGAAGCAATGGGAATGAGTCTATTATTGTAATTAGCCACGCAGCTGGGCCACCGCATTTCCACACAAAATGTAATGTATTTCTCCGAAACACGTGTTGCAGTACAACATTGATCACATTGTATTTTGGAGAAGTAGGTATTTATTTTACAGGAAAATAAAACACGTGAGTATCGTGGAACACTCGGTTGGAACAAAGTATCGTAGTGTATTAATATTGATAAACGTATTATATTATTGATTAACAAATGAATGAATTACTTGCGTCTGAGAACAATTAAATGAAACTCAGAAATAACTAATGTATTGAAGGAATGGTAGAAAATATCGTTATATATTCATATATTTTTTCGAATTGTGAAAATAAATATTTTATTGTACATGAATGATGTCTCATCTCATCTCAACTCATCTATATCATTCATTGTTTCGTTCATCTAATTAATGCATGTGTTTCACCCTATGAATCATCGTCTACTTACACAAAAGAAAGGGTCGGGACGAAAATTCGTGTCGGAAAAATCTTAAACTTTTTTCGCCTAGCCCCCATCCGCCAAGTCGCCAATCGCATTTTACCACCAAAGTCATTCAAAGTTTAAATTCTTCCAAAGTCATCTATATATTCTATATATACATATATATATATATATATATATATATATATAAATGAATCCCTATTCCCCTTGGTCACGGCATCACGCGTGAACAGCTAGACCGATTTTGCTAATTCTTTTTTTGTTGTGTTTGTTATTGTCAGGAGAAGGTTTTTATGAAAGAAAAAAAATGAAAAGTTGCATGGAAAATTAGAAAATTTGAGAAACTTAACGACGCTATTAAGTTTTGTAATGTAATCTTAGGTTTTGACAAAATAAACTTTTCTAATGTAACCTTATGGCGTTTGACATAACTGTCAGTCGTTTGACAGATTATACCAATACGAATACAATGTTCATAGTTAAGACAGGACAACGTCTGTCGGGTCAGCTAGTTATGGATAAGAATGACTACTGTTCATGTCCTAAGCTGATTCAATAAAACCTCGTTAGAAAAAAAAAACACTTGGGCGTCTTGTTTTGTTAGGTTTACAAATCGGGTTATTACTGTAAATCTAGCTGCCTTACTAGTCTTGTAATTTCATCATATAACCAACTATTTTCAAAACATTTCAGATTTCCCCCACACAGCTGTTTAACCAGTAGGAGGAGGGGGAAATTCACTAACATTTTTATTTCATAATGTAAAAGCCACTAAATACTTAACGTATTAACTGTTGTTGTTATATTATGAAATTAAACGGGAATCCGATTAAAATTACATCAAGATTAAGTTTATAATCTGTGAGCAATCAGAGCTCATGTTCTGCCCTTAGGCAGACAGACAGACAGACAGACTTGTGGACTTCAGAATCCAGAAACGATTAAGTGCGAAAGTCGCGCCTACGTATATAGGTACCTACATTTTTCATCATAATGGTTCTTTTACCATCAGTTACAATTACTAGGCCTACTCATTACCACTTAGCAGTCATAAACTACAAAAGCACCGAACATTGCTCTAACGAAAATATAAGTCGGTTGTAAATATCGGGAAGCAAAAAACTCATATATCATGGTAAATATCCCGTTATGAGTGAAAATTATGATCATAAAATATTCACATATATCAGGGTACCTAATAGCAAAAACATTTGTTTTGATGTGTTTAATTACAATTTAACTGGTGCCGTGAGATTTAGATTCTTGCCAAACAGACAGACAGCCAGACAGACGGTCAACGAATTGTTCCCATTATTGTTTACGTTTGAGGTACGAAACCATAAAAATAAACCCTCAAATATATAGCTACTAAGTACTCTAACATTCTCTTCAAAGGCCGTCCGTTCTAGAAACTGGGTGCTTGTTGTTTTTGATTATAAAGCACCTCAAGTGAAGCGTAGTTTTGTAGGTATCAGATTTTCCCTTACTTTAGAGAGATCTCCGTTAAAGGGTTTCCTCCTGTCCGTTCAATATTGCACAGCAAGTTTACAGGAGGATATTAAATTAAATCTCAAGTTTTAAACAACATTCAACGGGGTTTCTCACCTCGTAGAGGTTAGAACACATTGCAAAACTAATTACAATGTGTTACAAGGTTAGAATTTTACAAATATTAGGAAGTTATTCGCACTCGTACTGGTGATTCTGTTGCTTCGCCAGACTTTGGCTTATATTTCAAAAAATTTCGAACTATCTTATTTTGATTACAACAATTTCCAAGTCCAAGTCCAGTAACAACATCGAATAGTAAGTAATAATATTATTATCAATAACAAGTAGTGTCATTTAGAAATGTTATTATAAATGAGACTAGTGCAAAAAAAATAAGATCGTACGTATTTAAAAATGTTTTTGTTAGTCTGGCGAAACAAATGAATCAAGGCTTGCCATTGCTAGAGCTTTGTTATTGTTTTATCATACTATCTTTCTAATAATCATAAATTAAATGTGAATGTTTGTATTGATGTTTGTTTGATACACAATCACGCAATACCTTATGGCTGAACGAGCTGATCTGATAACAATATAGGCTGGATAACTATGTACCTTATCTGGCAAAACCGCGGGCAAAAACTTGTGATAAATAAATCAAACAGCAAATCACCATTAATACCGTTACCAGTAAATCAAATTTAATAAAAAGTAAACTTTCTGCAAAAACTACTTCCGACCCCATTGAACATCTGACGAGGTGCATGAATTGGGGTGCTCGAGTGATATAAAATGTACTGTAAAGTTACGGCCGCACAATTACATTCCGGCACACATCTGTCGGCGTTTAGACAATCACGATACGTCACGCGATTTTATTCGAGGACGAACGGTTTTGATCCCCGACGATAAAGTGAAAGTTTTTTTACTTCTAATAATAAATAACTCCTTAAAAAGACATCTAATTGTTCTTTATAATATACGTGTCTCCGTTTCAGCTTAGGCAAAAATGCTTTCGTATGTCTATCCGAACGGAATCTGTCTGGATGTTCTCCTCTACAGATCGCATTTCTCAAGCGATTTTCGTGAAATTTTGTGAGCAGGTTCTATAACTATATAGTTTTTTTTTGTCTATTCAGTTATTTCGAATAATAAGTAATAATAATAATATCAGTAACACTAGTATAAAACTTATAATTGATATGCCGTTGTGCTTATTGATAATGAATAGTGAAAACTTTTTATTGACTACCAAACGGAAAATACAATACAATAACTTTGCAAAAACATGAGTAGCATTACCGCTAATAGCGATCTCTGCCAAAAAACAGGAAAAAGGGCTGTTTGCTAAGAGCTGACATGCTTCAACAAGGTTATATCTGTAGCAGTGGGCTAAGGACCGTCTGAGACGCAGAAGGTTGCGGGTTCGAATCCCGTCGCGGGACAAATGTTTGTATGATCTGCAAGTATTTGTCTCGGGTCTGGGTTTTTCTATGTATAATATGTATGTATTTACAAAAAATAAGTATATACGTAGTATATCAGTCATGTGGTACCCATAACACAATCTCTGCTTATTTTGGAGCCAGGTGATGCTATGTGAAATGTCTGGGATTATTTATTTATTTATTTATTTATCTATCTATCTACATAGCAAAGTATATGAATTATAACGAGCTCATGTCAGTCATAAATAAAATGTACAGAATTATATAACCAAAATACATTGTGTTATTTAAGGACCGCTTAAAACGATCAGCTCAACTGATCCATACCACAGAGGGCAGCGGTTCCAAGAAAAATCCCCAAATCAATATTGCTTATCACACTAACCAACCAACATTAATACCAACTGGTCCGAAACTTGGTTCGTAGGTACCTGGTCATGATAGGTTCTTTATTAGCTACACGACGGACGTAGATTGTATTATATAGCTCATTGTTTTGAATTGAATTTTTCATATATTTTGTTTTTATTTGTATCTACATATTTTTTTTTACTGATCCGCTCTGTAACGTGTTGTCGAATTAACATATTTTCATTTTTATCTTTCTTTTTTACTTTCTTTCTCTTTAAGCAAAGCTTGAACTATGAACGATTAAATTTTCAAAATAAAGTATCAAGTCATGTTGTCCCTAGTAACCCCGCAACAGCTGCAGTGCTGCGGCACGCACCCGCCGCATTCATACGCTAATGCGCCGCCTTTTAATTACGCACGCTGATAAATCTGCGCGCGCGCGTGTCGCTCCGCTCGCGTGGACACCGCCTTATGTTGTAACTATACTAATGTGCCTAATGGCTAATGAGAAACCTTTACAGACTTAATCATTGATAAGATGGGAACTGTGATAGCAAACATAGCAGCGGTTTGTAGCTTCAACCCAAAAAAGGCCCCGGGTGCGGATTGCCTTACGGCAGACATCTGCCTGCACTCCATACTCCTGGATCCAGAGCTGTTCCTGTTACTGGCAAACAAATGTTGAAGCCTAAGCCACACTTTTTAAAAAATATATTCGTCCTTAGGTGTATAATGTATTCAGCCAATATTTAGTAGATACAAAAAAATAATCTTCATCATCATTATTATCGTCCACGGTCTGACTTCCCTTTGTATGTGACGTTTCTTCCGGTCCTTTGGCGAAAATAATTTAATATATCTACTTATTTAAATGATTATGCATAATAATTGTAAGTCTAAAACTGGCATAATACCTACATAATCAATGCATCCAATGTCGATTGTCAATCTATTTCCATGCATCATTTCAACTTTTAGAATTTTTACTTTTAATTTTTGAACTTTTTCAGGCCTAGGTTTTGCTTTTATACATAATTGTACTTGCAGATTTTACGAGTCGACTTTATCAAAAAGTAAATGACCATTACTGTTTAAATGGTCACAAAAACACCCTCTGAAATAAAGGTTTTTATAACATACGTGTCTGACAATCATCAGACGCAGATGTTGGGGTCGATTAATCGGTCATTTTAATCGAACGTGAGTTTCGATTTGATGTTATAGGGCATTTTAACATCGGATTAAGATCCAAAGTCATTTAATTTGATAAATAAGCTATATTAGTGTTATGAATTTAAAAGTGTCTTGTTATTAAAAAAAATAAATGAATATTTGTTTTTCTTTGAAGATAGATTGTAACTTAGGAAATGACGCCGAAGAGTTAGTGGTCTTGAAGTCCTTCCCTAAGTTACAATCTATTTAATGAGATCTGATAAGTAATAATGATAGATATATCGGATGAGATATAGATAATGAGGGTAGAACCAAACTTCCGAGATACAGTTTTCTACTAATTTGGGATCTGGTGTATACCCGACCCGCTGAAACTCGCAGTTCATCGACACGTCCTTTCTTTTCTAAAATAAGTTTAAAAATTGTTTAAGATAAAACGACTGATTGCAGGGCATATTATAATTAAGCCGTAACATGCATTCCTGGCTGTACTTAAACAAATATTTTTAATATTCGATTCAGTCATTGATTTTAAATTTTCAGACTTATTTTAACTAGCATTATACATTATGTATAATGTATGATAGGTACTACCAATAATATATGATAATAAGTAGTACCTAAATGAGTGGAACGTGTTATGCAATTAACACACGTGCGAAGCTCCCGCTGACAATGTCACCCCAAATGCCAGCTTTGATACACCCCCGACATTATGGACAAGAATTTTGCGTGATTGGAAACTGCGTAATTGACCCTTTGTTGCATTACTTTGTTATTAATTTTTCGTTGGTTGTTCGTCGTTAATTTTTACCGGCAGGACGAAAAAATGTATGTTTTTAACAGGTAAACTTTATCCTGTTGAACTCATTTGAGATTGAAGATACGGTATAGAATAGAATAGAGTAAACTAGTTTAGTAGTATGTTCATTTTTTAAACAACTAGCTGTTACCCGCGACTTCATACGCTTATGCTTATAACCTTTATTTTTATTTTTGCAAGGAATGCATTCTGGGCATCTGAAGAACATCTCATGAGTTTAATCCCCTATTTAACCCCCTTCGGGGATGATTTTGCAAATACGTTGAAACACGTGTGTACGTTTCGTACGTATTTCTTTATTTCTTACCAAAAGGCTATATATTAATTTTCAGATCACTAACTTAAGAAAATATGAGTTGCCCAAACAAACTTTCATCCCCCATTTAACCCCCTTTAAGTTTGTTTTTTGAGACAAAAAATAGCCTATGTTCTTCCCCCGAATGCAATACATCTTCTTACCAAATTTCATCAAGATCCGATCAGCCGTTTAGCCATGAAAACGTAACAAACAGACGGACAGAGACACTTTCGCATTTATAATATTAGTATGGATTAAATTCTATCAATCCATTTTTCAAATCTGTCACCTGTCATTATCACCCTATTGTCATTGTATTATTATGTGCTTGTATTTAGTTCGTATTCTACCAATAAGTATCTCAATTATTTAATGTTTGTAACTTTAACCTTTTTAACTGTTATTATTTTTGTACAGGAATTTATGTATAAGTGTCCTGCCCGTGATGTGACCATGAAAGGCCCAGTCTGAAAACCAGCGCTGTCTCCAATAGGAGTGGCATTAAAGCTGAGACTGGACATGTTTGGCACCACAATCGAAACACTTAATCTCTTAACATGTGTAATTTGGCCTACCAACTCTAAAAATAATTAGAGTAGGTGGGCCAAATTACAACACATATGTAAATGTAGGTACCTATTTGTTTCTCTACGTCTGTAACATTTTTCGTGTTGTGTGTCAAACAAACCATTATCCTATTCTATTCTATTTTATTCTAGATACAATGTCGTATTTTAATTTTATATGAATTAAACGAACCTACTATTACTAATTAATCTGACGTGATAAATTGAGCCCCAATTTAATTAACGCATAGTAATGTACAAATATAACATATGTAACAATGTTTCTGTGGTAATAATCTGTTGATCAACTCGGCAAAACGATAATCGATATATCAGAATAATAATCTTGCAAAACCCTACTCTTAGTAACATTTTTTCGACTCGTTTCGAACGATGGAACGACCGAGATTATTTTTAACAATGAATGTCGTAATCCTCC
This sequence comes from Lampropteryx suffumata, assembly GCA_948098915.1. Taxonomy (NCBI): domain Eukaryota; kingdom Metazoa; phylum Arthropoda; class Insecta; order Lepidoptera; family Geometridae; genus Lampropteryx; species Lampropteryx suffumata. Next base: position 9,961,237 of record OX402563.1, read on the forward strand.
ACAACAGACGAATCCGACTACGAAACAACTGTCAAATCGATTGAAATCGACGAACATTTCATCTTAAACTCTTAAACTCAGGGTGAAATATTTTTATTCAATACAATCAAAAGGATCACTTTGAAACGTGCTAGGCGAATTTAGGCACCAATTCCAGGAGGGTTAGGAAACCCAAGTCCGAGAAGAAGAAGAACAAGTAACTCGTTCTGGTCCTAACACTTTTATGTATGATCCATCTTATAACTAGTTTAACTACGAAAAACTAATACAAGATTACAGTAGCTTATACATTACAAATCTGTCAATTACCTGTCTGAGTGCAGCGCAACATATAGGCATGCATTCTTATCAATATTACCTATAGTAATTATTATTTCTTCAAAATACTACCCTTTATGTAAACTTACCATTTTTTAATGGGTTGTTTAGTTGAATTTTCGGGTAGCTTATTATGGTAGCGCTTCGTGTTCCCCACAACGACTTTATCGTTCCAATATATCGAAATCGGTTTGCCTAAAAACTCAACTCTACGGGCCTACGCCAATTGTAAGTAATCAGAGCATCTAAGAAATATAAATACAATCGTACAAAGTGGTATCGTAGTTTACCATTGGCTATGACGTTTAGTTTGAAACCTATTGATGTAGAATCTACGTCCGGTCACCCCATTATTATCTCAGATCAAAGAGCTAAGTAAATATTCTCAAAGATAAAACGACATGTCAAGAGCAAAATGGACCTCGCAGGAGACCATAGTAGTGATTTTTGTCCTTGTCTCGAGGTTGAGATTGGAAAAAGTGGTCAATTTCTAAGGTAAGTTGGACGTCCGCAAAAGCTATTAGTCTTGCGTCCCCCGTGACTTATAGGTAAGGGTTACCACAACCTAAGTATAATTTGGGACATTCCAAAAATGCAATACTTGACAACAAAACTACTTGACGACCTCTTGATTAGCAATATGCATTATTTCACAGAATGGTATTACGTACGTTCGGTTTCTATCTTAGTTTATATTCATACTAGCCGTTGCACACGATTTCGTCTGCATTTTTGTTGTAATTGTAGATTTAATCCTTCCCTCGGATGCAATTTATCACCTTGCCAAATTTTATTGATAAGTTTCAAACGAATCACACCCACCACCACCCATTAAAAAGTTTCCATACAAACATTCACATCCCTCTTTTATGTGAGAGTTATTTTGAGAAATCCTAAACCACGTGTACATTTATTTTGCATTTTAAGTATCCAAACCAAGTTTCTAAGAAATCACACCTCCCGTTAAAAAGTTTCGATACAAACTTTTTGATTTTACCCCTTTGTAAGAATTATTTTGATTAATCCTGAAACACGTGTCCATTTATTTTGCATTTGAATTATTCAAATAAAGTTTCAAGCAAATCTCACCACGCGTTAAAAAACTTAATACATTCGTTTTCAACCGCTTTTCAGCCTCTTAGGGACTGAATTTCAAAAAAACCTGCCTTAGTGGGTGGTTTTGCTATCAAAGGAAGCTGCCTTCCAAATTTCAGCTTTCTAGCTTCAGCGGTTTTGGCTAGGCGATAATGAATCATTCAGTCAGTCAGTCAGTCAGGTAGCTCTTTTATAGGTATAGATGACAGCATGTGTTTCAATCAACATCAACCTTCCGTAACACCTTGTTATCAATAGTAACTGAAAATTTTTGGTATCAATGTTTTGATAGTATCATAATTCTATAATCACCCGACTGGACATCCACTGACATGACCCATCAAAGTTGAATAAAAGTGATTAATCTTAGATTTTTCACATCTTCAAAATGATAACGTGGAAATGTAAGGTCTTAGTAACAATACCATCCAATACTTGTTAATATATTTTGTTGAGTTTATTCAAATTACATCACAAAATAACACTAGTATAGATGGTCGACATGACAAAAGAGTTTACTGTCCAATAGTGATGCGAAATAAATAAATACTAGTCACTAGCTGTCCGCGCGCAGCTTCGCCTGCGTTGAAGATTTTTCCCGGAACAAACCAATTTTCCCGGGATAGTAAGTAGCCTATGTCACCCGGAGATAGTGTAGCTTTCCAACGGTGAAAGAATTTTTCAAATCGGTCCAGTAGTTTCGGAGCCTATTCAATACAAACAAACAAACAATCAAATCTTTCCTCTTTATAATATTAGTATAGACAATACACGCAACGGCATCTAGCCCCAAATTAAGCATAGCATGTTCTATGGTAACCAGGTGACTGATAGAATACTTATATATTTTTAAATACACACATAAGATGATTAATAACACCCAGAGACAGGATAAAAAAATAATACGGTATCTATTAACAAACACGTGGTCACATTAGGATCTGGTCTAGAGTGAATTTTAGTTTCTTAAAAGTAGTCGCCATCATAAATGACGGCCGTTATAAATAAACAATTAATTTAACCTAGAAAGCAACACTAAACCTTTTGTAGAACCTAAAAAGTTCGAAGACATGTGCCAAGGAGAAAGGAGCCTCCGAGGCGCACTTCAATCCTTTCACCACACTGGTTAAAATAACTAGTGACGCTATAAAAAGCAAAAATAAAGCCTTAATGCCATATATGGTACATATCGTAGTTTTTGATACCTATGACAGGGATTCGACATATGATCAGGATTTTGTAGATGACGGTCGGTATTTTGTTTAGCATTATCTGATTATGTAGAACGAGGATCTATTAAAGTTTTAATGGTTTAAAATACATATATTCAACGGCCGACTACTACAATCCAAACCCCACTGTTTAAATAAAATGGTGAACTCTACAAGCTTCTAAAAAACTGAAACTTTTTAACAAGTTTTTGAGTACGGTGGCGTGTCGGAAATAGATACTACCCATAGGTGGTCCGGTTTTGTTAAAGCTTAAATGTAAGGAAGAAAGAATACATTTATTTACACACACACAGCACAAATGAGAACACATGACCGGAAAAAAGACTAGAAATAGGCCCCAAAGTAAAATTTATACAAACACTTACACAACAACAAACAAAAAAACAACCATGCGTAAAAATTTGCTCTTCCCGCGAACCAAAAAATTTTAGACCACACTAAAATATTGATATTTTAGTGTGGTCTAAAATTTTCAATCTCAGCATGTGCTACTTCCAGGCATGGAAGTAGCGCTGGTTTTCAGATTGAACCATAGGTGATACGATCAGCCTGGTCGCTCTACGGGTAGGTGGTGATCAGGCAGCTCAGATGCCAGTGGATAATATTAGGCCACGACTTGACTGAGGTCTTCGTGCACCTCAAAAACGACAGTAAAGATTTTTGGGTTCCGTACCTCAAAAAGATAAAAGGAGCCCCTATATGATCACTTTATTGTACATCTGTCTGTCTGTATGTCAAACAACCCTTTTTATCAGGAACGCGTAAAGTTATCGAGTTAAAATGAATATCAAATACTGGTCTACTATGGTCTACTAGGTTTTCATTTTTTTACATCCTCAAAATTCTAGGGTCTCTTGGAGATGGACATTAAGTTTCTAAGTCACTGTATATTTCGACACTTACCAGTAAATCAAAACCTATGGGGTTATAATGGGGGTATGGGGTAACCTATACTTACTGTTAACCTAGAATCATGAAATTGGGCAAGAAGATGTTTTCCTTTACTTATGCTGTGAAAGGTCGTATAGCATAATTTGTTGATAGTAATTAATAAAAAAAAGTAGGTACTGTACCTTCACAGTCGTGACATTTTGATTATTAGTTATCTTAGAAATAGAAACATTTATTGCAATTATGTTGTTACAGTAAGATGATAATACATTGTTTTATTCTCAAACATAAACCCTGATATGGCACAGCAATACTTAACTAGATACGCATCTATTATTTATTATATCATATATTTTATATTGTAGGGAGAAAAGATCAGATTCTTTGTATGTTTGTTTGGAATGGATAAACTCAAAAACTATTAAACAGATTATTGAAATCCTTTAAGCTACATTAGCCAATAACATGGCTTGAATTTTATTATCAAAAAGTTTAAGATCCCATCGCAACTTGCAGCAATGTAACCCAACCCAAGGTATCAAAAAATTGTCTATAAAATTCGTTATTCATTGCGCGTGCGCTGCTTATTATTATTATTTGCACCCTTGCCAAGCCGGAGCGGTGTCTGGTTATTTATTATTAGCAGTAAATTACTACACTTTTGTTCCTTATGCCGATCGATATAAATAATCTATAAAAATCAATTGCTGTTAGATAGTCTGGCTAAAACTCGAGAACGGCTGGATTGGTTTAGCTGATTTTGGTGTTGAAATGTTTGTCGTAGTCCAGGGAAGGATTAAAAGGAGAATATGATTATTTTTAATTATTGATTTATTGAGGCGGTACGAAGTTTGCCAGGTCAGCTAGTAAATAAATATAAATGATGAACATGCTGCTGCATGCTGAACATTTTACACAGCATCATCTAAGCAGTAAGCAGAGCATACTTGGCAGTTTTATGGGTACCAAATGATTGATATACTACTTATATATACTTATTTTTTTGTAAATACATACATTATTAAACATAGAAGTAAAACCCAGAACCGAAACAAGTATTTGCATATCATACAAACATTTGTCCTGCGGCAGGAATCGAACCGGCAACCTTCAGCGTCTTCAGCGAATAATAAAAAACAGAGCTAAATTGAGAACCTCCGTCTTTTTTGAAAGCCGAAAAAATATATATAATTAATTAAACTTTCCTAGTTTAGTGTAAAACCCCAGTGCGCACCTATTTCCAAGTAATGTTGAATGTTGTCAAAACAAATAGTAGAAGTACGATAAGATTGATAAATTAACTATTCCTATGATTATTTTGTTATGTATTTTTATCTTGAGGAAAAACCGATACTGTACCTACTCGTAACAATAAATAAGTGTTAACATACCACTTAGGTATATTTCGTAATGTTTAACTACAACTGCAAAAAATAACTAGATTGTAGCTATATTTTTTACCAACTGTTTAAAAAACGTTTTTCCAGTGTAGGTATGTACGTAGTTTACATAAGAAACAATAAGAAGTTATTTTTTATAATATAATGATTCATAGCTGTTACCTCTCAGAATACCTTTTTAAGGAAAAGACTAGCAGATTTGACTTAGACGCAAAAACGACCTTGTTTAATGCCTGGGCAAGATCCACTTTCAGAAAGCGTTTATGCCTCACGCGGAATTATCAAATTTTATGGATATGACACTAGCTTTTGTAGCTTGATAAGTCACGGGACTGAAGTTTGGCTGCCGCTGTCGTTTCCATACATATTTCCGCAAAGGAAAACTAAGCAAAAAGTATTTGTCTAGAGTCCGGAAATGTCTACTTTCTAAATGACTACAATCAATCGGAACTCAAGTTTTATTTAAAACATGAATTAAATAAACCTGACCGTGGTGGTTCCGGCATAGAATAGGACCCTTCCATCTCCTCCCGTGGAGGTCGTAAAAGGCGACTAAGGGAACACACACCGGGGGATTGGGCAGCAGCAACCCCGAGCACAAAATACTGAATCTGCGGTCACCAATCCGTCTGCCAAGCGTGGTGAATATGGCAAAACCCCCGATATGATGAACTAGAAGACGGCCCCCAGTTCCCGGCAGTTCCGCTATTCCTGGCATAGGTGGCGGCCACGGTAACGGCGGAACAGGGGGTGCGATGAATCTCCGGCAGAGGTCCAGCTACCAATCCCTACGACCCCTGGCCCTGGCAACATACAACGCACGCACACTGAGGACCGACGAGAAGTTGATAGAGCTGGAAGAAGTAGTAAATAAGTTGCATTGGGATATTATGAGGTTATCAGAAGTCCGAAGAGAGGGAGAGGACACGATAATCCTAAATTCCGGCAACTTATTCTACTATCGGGAGGGCGATCAACTTTCTCAGCACGGTGTCGGATTTCTCGTCCACAAATCCCTCGTTAACAACATAGTAAAGATCGAAAGCGTGTCGAGCAGGGTGGTATACCTTATACTCAGAATAACCAAACGGTATTCGCTTAAGGTCATACAGGTGTACGCACCTCACTCGAAACGTCCAGACGATGAAGTGGGGGCTATGTATGATGACATTTCAAATGCCATGTAAGCCTCGAAAACACACTTTACGGTTGTGATGGGGGACTTCAACGCGCGGCTAGGTGTGAGGAATGGTGATGAACTGAGAGTGGGGCAATTTAGATTTGGACAGCGGAACCAATGGGGTCAGCGATTGGCCGACTTCATGGAAAAGGAGGGACTCTTTATGATGAACTCCTTTTTCAAGAAGAGGTCGTCTAGGAAATGGACGTGGCTTCATCCCGGTGGACACAAATGCGAGATAGATTTCATTATGACTACAAAAAAGCTAGTATTTAATGATGTCTCAGTGATCAACAGGATCAAAACCGGCAGTGATCACCGAATGGTTAGAGGCTCATTAAATCTTAACGTAGAGCTAGAATGGTCCCGTCTGATGAAATATACTCTTCGCCCAAGTCCTGCCTAAATCCAAAACCCCGAGAGCTTTCAGTTGGAACTCCAAAATCGCTTCCAATGCCTCGCCGAATGCGGATCCGTGGACGAAATAAATGAAGTTCTGGTGGAAATTGTCCATGCCGTTGGGTCAAAGTTCTGTAAAACCCAGCGCAAAGGTAGGACCCAAAGTCTCTCTGAGCACACTCTTAAACTTATAGCAGAACGTAGTGAAATGAAACTGCAGTCTTCGGTGGACATGTCGAAATACAGCTCGCTGAATAAACAGATCTCTAAGTCTATGCGACGCGATTTGCGTCTCTTTAGTACGTGTAGTATTAAGAATGCAATAGAGCGCAACCAAAGTTCCAAAGTGTTCGCGAGAGATCTGTCTATTGGGCAAAGTCTGTTGATGAAGCTGAAGACCGATAGTGACAGTGTCGTTTCCTCGAAGCAAGAAATTTTACGAGAGCTCAAGAAGTTCTATGGACAACTATACACCTCATCGCAAAGTCCTACTACAAGCACGACTAGCGATGCAAGAGCCTGCCTAACCCGACACTACACTGAAGACATTCCGGACGTCAGCCTATATGAGATTCGAACGGCTCTCAAGCAGCTTAAGAACAACAAGGCACCGGGGGAAGACGGAATAACGACAGAGCTTCTGAGAGCGGGTGGAACACCGGTACTTAAGGTCCTCCAGAAGCTGTTCAACTCCGTCATCCTCGAGGGAACTACGCCAGAGGCGTGAAACAGGAGCGTGGTGATACTGTTCTTTAAGAAAGGGGATAAACACCCTCTTAAAGAATTACAGGCCCATCTCGCTGTTGAGCCATGTCTATAAGCTGTTTTCGAGAGTAGTTACTAATCGTCTCGCTCGTAGGTTTGACGACTTCCAGCCTCCCGAACAAGCCGAGTTCCGAAAAGGCTTTAACACCATAGACCACCATAGCGTTTGTGGACTGTGAGAAAGCCTTTGATTCTGTCGAAACCTGGGCAGTGTTGCGGTCACTCCAGCGGTGCCAAATCGACTATCGGTATATCGAAGTGTTGAAATGTCTGTACAGTAACGCCACCATGTCTATCCGACTCCAGTACTAGAGCACGAATCCAATCCCATTGCATAAAGGGGTGAGACAGAGAGATGTTATTTCTCCGAAACTGTTCACCTCGGCATTGGAGGATATTTTCAAGCTCTTGTACTGGCATAGACATGGTATCAACATCAATGGCGAACACATCACTCACCTTCGATTTGCCGACGATCTAGTCCTCATGGCAGAATCTCTGGAAGACCTTGGCACAATGCTCAGCGACCTTAATATCGTGTCCCAACAGGTGGGTCTTAAAATGAACATGAGCAAGACAAAAATCATGTCAAATGCTCATGTTGCACCAGTACCGGTACATATTGGGACATATAGCGATATAATCGAAGTTGTAGACCATTATGTCTATTTGGGTCAAACGATTCAACTAGGCAAGTCCAACTTCGACAAAGAGGTCAGCCGACGAATCCAACTCGGATGGGCAGCGTTCGGGAAATTACGGCACATCTTCTCGTCACAGATACCGCAGAGCCTCATGACGAAAGTCTATAATCAGTGCGTGTTGCCAGTGATGACATATGGAACTGAGACTTGGTCGCTAACTATTGACCTCATACACAAGCTCAGAGTCGCGCAACGTACTATGGAGAGAGCTATGTTGGGTGTTTCACTACGTGATAAAATCCGCAACGAGGGCAGGCCATATAGCTCGCAGAACTGATAACCGTTGGGGAATAAAAGTTCTCGAATGCCGACCAAGGACAGGAAAACGAAGCGTAGGACGACCCCCCACCCGATGGACTAACGACATTGTAAATATCGCAGGAAGTCGGTGGATGGAGAGGGCTCAAAATTGTTCTTCTTGGAAATCTATTGGGGAGGCCTATGTTCAGCAGTGGACTTTATAAAGGCTGTTATGATGATGATATGATGATGATGACATTATTTTTGGCCGATTTGCGAAGTAAACATTGTGCCCTTTTATTGTTTTATTTGGTTTTATTTGTTAGACACGTAAAAAAGGTACAATGGGAGTTTAACATTTGTATGGAATATTTTTAAAGCATGATACGGTTTGCTTGAAACTTGGTTTGTACACCTTAAATACAAAAGAAAGATACACTTGTTCCAGGGTTTTCTAAAACAACTTTTTAAAAGGGGTGTAATGGGGGTTTAAAATTTGTATGGGGACTTTTTTATGCGTGGCGTTTGACTTTGATTGAAACTTAGACAAGTCTTATACCTTAAACAAGTTTATACCTTAAACCTTAAACACAATAAATATGCACGCGTTTCAAGGTTTTCAAAACAACACTTAAAGAGGGTGCAATTGTATAGAGGCATTTTAATACACGTTGCGCTTTACTTCAAATATAGTTTCAGTACATTTAATCCAAAATAAATAACACGTGTTTAAAGGTTTTTCAAACTAATCCTTAAAAAGGATGGGATCGGGTTGTTAAAATTTGCATAGGACCTTTACAACTCATTGAGCACAAGCAAATCTCGCTTAAAACTTGATTGTATATTGATTGATTGATTGATTGAATGATTGTGCATAATATTTAAAATATATTGACATGGACATGAGTTGAGTTGAATGGTGAAGACGTGTTACAAACATTTTGTTTTATTGTGATTTTTAACCCGTGACGCGATTTCTATTAATTTTCTATCCCAAACTTGAGTCAACTTTTTTGAAATAAATAAGCACGTATTTCAGGTTTTTTAATATCTTTTAGTTGCAAAAAAATAGTGTTCTGCAACGTATGCTGTTAAAAAAATTAAGGAACTAGGAGGGGAAAAAGCCGCTAGAGACGTGTACTTTGCATATTTCCACTCTATTATGTCATATGGAATCTTATTTTGGGGTACAGCGGCTGATGCTGCTAGAATATTTATTCTGCAAAAGCGAGCTGTGAGATATATATTAGGTTTAAAACAAATGGACTCATGTAGACAGCGATTTAAAGAATTAGACATAATGACAATGACTGGTGAATACATCTATCAAAATTTATTACATGTTAGAGAAAACCTAGGCAATATGAGGTCTAAGAAGGACGTACACAATATTAATACTAGGTATAGGAATCAACTGGTTGTACCTATGACACGACTTGCAAAAGTTTCGAAAAGTTATTATTGTACCGCAATCAAATTGTACAATAACATACCAGTACAAATAACGAATATGACAGACGCCCACTTCAAAAAGTATGTAAAAAATCAATTAATACATAAGAGTTATTATAAAATGAATGAAGTTTTTGCGGATAAAAAAATGTTTACTTTTAATAAATGATTCTTGTCTTTTGTTGTGTGTTCCTAGGTTAAGGTTAGGTTAGAATATCTAGTTTTATCAGTGTTTCAATGTGATACTTGTTAGGTAGGTATTTATAAGTGAACCTTAATATATATACATGACGATGCTTTTGCTGGTAAATAATTATGTATGGAAAATTGTACTCATATAATTACTTAATTAGATACACTTATATATTATAACTATTGTAAGACATGTCTAAGAACATTGTATTATGTCTAAAGATGAATAAATGAATTGAATTGAATTGAATTGAATTTAAATTGAGTGTAACCCTGTTTATGTTTGTATTTAATTATAATGGCCGACAAGAATGACCAGTGGTCAGATCCCAAACCAATCCAACAATGGTTTTAAAAATAAAACAATGTTTGGCAATATAATAGAATTTTTGTTTGGAGCTTATATATTTGTACCATAATCTAATCTACTCAAATTTGGTTTATAATTTTAGCATATGCCAATAGTTTAGCCGGGAGGGAGGGAACTTTGGACAAATATATGTATCAAAAAACTGTTCAAGACATTGGCTTATATCTTTAAAAAACCTACCTAACGATGTAACATGATGGGGTAGTAAAATTATAAAAAAAAACACCCTCAAATTACATGTAGAGAAAATACTCTTAAATATCATTTTTTTATAATGCTTATTTCATAAATTTGTAGAGGCCATTAAAAACTGTTACCATGCTAATTTTAATTGCGATAAAATCTTAATAATACTCTACGAGTAAGAGCAAGATTAAGGGTGGACAGACAGACAGACGGACATAGCGAAACTACAAGGGTTCCTTGTGGACTTCAGACCCCTAAAAACTACCCCACTTTATATGAAGTACCACTAAAAAATTTTTTTATTTCAATGCTTTATAGGGACCTGAAACATATTACCGTGCAAATTTTAATTACGATAAAATTATTAGTCTGCGATCAAGACCTACGATTAGGGGTGGACAGACAGACAGAGAGACAGACAGAACCCTAAATATTATAAAGCAGGTAAAGTCCGTTGATCACTATAGAAACGGTAACGCACCGCAAGGTGACAGTTCACACAGGGCCGGAAGCGAAGCAAGCTGCAAAGTGGCCTACGCCCCCAATATCTAATGTACTCATACCTACTAGAGGGAATAAAATGTATCTGTAAACAACAATTACTTTACACTATAAGCAAATTGATATACAGAACTGAACTCTATTACAACTGAATAAGAGTATGAAATGTTTGGTTGTGATAATGGTAATGTTAGGGGTGTTGAATATGACGTCAGCAGATTGTAAGTACCGCTCCCGTTTTGGTTTCAACGTTTGCACGCGTGATTGCTTCCTGAAAGGTGTTTCCTTTGGATATACTTTACCTGACCGTGGCAAACTATAAGGGTCTATCTTATAAACACAGACTAGGTAATGTATTATTTAAATCTGTTGCCGTCTCTACTATTAACAGACCAAAAGAAGGAGGTTCTCAAGTCAACGCGTATATATATTTTTTATGTATGACCACGCATTACTTTTTACAGAGTAGTCCGATTTTAATTATTTTTTTAATGGGAAGGGTATAGTTGGTCCCATTAAAATTTGGAAAAATAAACCAACCATATGGGTAGGAAAACAGGGGATGATTGGTGGTTCACTCACTGATTGTAATGTATGATAGCTAAATATAGAGTGTAAGACGGGTCATTGTTAATAAGGGCAATGTCTATTTACTAGGTAAGTTCTAATTTACTTAGTTTTTGACGTGATAACGTCTTATAAATCGATGAACGTCGGCCGCACATACGTAAAAGCATGACTTATGGTCACATTCCGCCTGAGCCGAGCGTGCAAGCGAGAGCGCGGAACAAGAGGCACTATCGGTTCATCAATGTTTATTATGACGTTATCACGTAAAATTTCGCCCGTAAACTGACTTTACAGGCAACCATTTGTTTTTAATTAAATGAGTCATGCTTGAGTTATGAATGAGAAGCTTTCACACAGTATGATCTAGCCCCAAAGTAAGCAGAGATTGTGTTAAAGGAACCACATTAGTGATATTTTAAGTTTATATATTTTATTTTATGTAAATTCATACATAGTTATACATAGAAAAACACCCAGATCCGAGACCATTATTTGCAGATCATACTAACATTTGTCCCGCGTGAATCGAACCATAAACATTAAAATGTAATTTTGAATTTGCATTTTTTTATACATAAACTTTGTTTACGGATAATTAAGTATATATATGTACAGAATAATTATAAATATATGTTTTTTTATTGTGTTTTTCTTTGTCTGTCAAACGGCTGGACAAGATTAATCTTGGTATAGATATATACTTAAAATTGGAACACACACATGCTGGCATGCCGCAGGCAGCTGCTAGTAAACAATTATAATATTAACGATGTATTTGTGTAAAGTTTGGTTTCGATTTAAGCAAAAATCTGTTCGAAATGTATCAACCCTAGCACAGCGGGAGATCTACCTCCGGGCTAGCATTATAGTGTTAAGTTTCAATATTGCTTGCACTATGCACAATGCCTGTAGGCCAAATATGGAAACAATACTATACTCGCTCTGTTCTATGAAACTGTAGATGGCAGACCAAAATAGCTTTTACACTGTTTCATGTTCTTAAAACCAGGAAATAAATAATAGGTCTAGGTCTTGAAATTTATTTTTTCTAAAGTTAGCGAAAAATTGATTGAATTTTAAATTGAATGAAATTTTAAACGCATGAAATCCTATTTTAAAATTCAATTCATTGTTAATTGATAAGTGTATTGTTTTGATCTCATTTGAATCTTTTTCAGTGATTCCATACTTTAAAAATGCGAATAGTTAAGGAATACAAGTTCTCTTTTGCTAGCAGTGCGGCGCGAAGGACATGCAATATCAACGACGTATATGGAGAGAATACCACAAACAAACGCCCGGCCCACTATGTACGACTGAACTAAATGGTAGAGAAGGTCGCAAATCACCAGCAAATCATACGAGTATATCACACATACTTTCGCAGAATTTGGACAACTTCTTATCAAGAATAAAATTCAATTGCCCAAGAGACAAGAAAAAATGCATTTCAAAAGCTCGTAGCCTCCCGTCTAGTAGGTACATCTAGTACGGGTTTATAAGTTACGTGAATTATAATAGTTTTCGTGGGCTCACTAATCTAATAGTTTTAATCTAAATCGGTAGTACAAATTTCTAAAAATGAAAATGTACTAAACTAAATATACAAAAAAAATACAAAATGTTTTATTTCAAAAAAAAAATTGTAAATAACAGAATTAGTGATGCATTGGTTTCTGTGTTAGTTTACACTGTGTTACAGAAAACCAGTATCTTCCCTAATGTGTATCATACAAAGTCATTGCAATAGAACACATAGTAATTATCAATTAACCCAAACAATAAGTAACATTAAAAATACAAAGATGTAATAATAAATATTTTTTTGAGATGTAAATAAACTGAATTAAATTGAAAATGTTTTCGAATTTAGTTTACGCGATGTTGACAATGGACTAGATCTTTTAAACGTAATATCTACTGTTGACTCGAGTTCTTCAAAGTATCCGCTAGGGGCGTTGCAAGTAAATGTTTGGAAGGAAACGAACCTTTACATAGTTTCCATAAACCATCAATCCAGTACGAGACATGAAGCTGATTTTAATTTAATTTAAAGTTTAATTGTTTGTACCTACTAGCTCATTAAGTAATATTAATTTCTGTAAACATCAAAATAACATAAAAACATGGCCATGTTTTTGCGAGTTATAAAGCTTTAATAAACAAGAAAGCTCTTGATTTCAAATTGTTATTGAAATACCTAACTAATTGTTACTTCGCTGCAGAGGCCGAGTTTATTAAAAGGTGTAGATAATTAAATTAGACCTTGTTTCTTTGACGCCGGCTCCTGGCTTTATTTTTAACGAGGGCGCTTCTACTGCTAAAGAAACGATGTAGTGATTGCAACATCCTTACTAATATTATAAATTCGATAGTGTATGTGTTTGTTTGTCTGTTTAAGAAATTCATTTAATGTTTATTTTTATAATTTTTGTATTGTTAACTTCCTATTTTTGAAGTGATAACTATTGAGGGACGGTAAACCACTTCGTGACGTAATGCGTTATGGCGCCAGTCTGTCTGGTTTCCCTTTCTCTCACGCATACAGCAGCGGTAGGCAGGCTCCTTCTGTCTCACTCTAACCCAAAGCGCTAGTTAGATTAGTTTAAGTTATCACTTCTGTCGGGCGTCCCGAGACGCACACGGTTATTTTTTTATTCTTTATTCTGTATTTTGAGTGGTGGACTGAATAGATGAGTTCTTTTCTATTCTATTCTGTTTCTTACCCTTTCACGGCGAAGCGGCTGAATGGATCTTGATAAGTTACAACTTTTTAACCTTTCTTTGGTATTTTTTTTTTTATAGTAGGTATCACGCGTGGAAAGCCGCGTCTCTGTTTATGTGTCTGTTTGTTTGTTACCCTTTAAAGGCTAAACGGCTGAACGGATTTAGATTACATTTGATATGGAGATAGATTGTACCATAATGTAGGTTCAACCTGTGCGTTCCGCGGGAAGCAGCTAGTATAGTTTAATGTGATAATGATAAGTATAACATTTGGCTATAGTTATAAACGCGAATGCTTTGATGTTTGTATGTTTTTAACTCGATCACGTCATAAACTGACTTTAAGGCAACTTTGGTATTCACGTTCTTTTTATACCAAAAACAATTTTTTTGGGACGTCAAAAATGTACGTGATCAAATTCGTCGGTTTCTTTTTCTTATGAAGACAATCACACGGATATAATGATCCAAAATATCGAAAAAAAACACTTTTAATTGGCCTACCAGTTGGTATTAGATCTGCCTTTTGCGCTGTAGGTTGTGGGTGCGATGTTCATCACACAAATCTTTTTCCTGGGAAGGACCAATGACAAATATCTGTCTGATGAACATAGGTGTTTATTCCATGTCTAGGTGTTAGGTGTCATAAGTACTCATATGTATTTAAAAATATTGAGAATTTTATAAGTCATCTGGTTTCTACAGTATAAGCTATGCTTAGTTTGGGGTTAACTGGTATTATGTGGGTTGTCCATATATTTTTAATAAGTGAATTTAATTCGATTGCGCATTTAAATTATTCAATACATATATTCTCAATTCCCTTTGTATATATATTTAGGACATTTAAAAACTTCGCCTCTGTACATGCCATTATTGATTCAGTTCAGATTATGTTTTTTTATTGTGTACAATAAAGAATAATGAATAAAGAAACTTGTTGAAAAGCTAAATCTATACAAAAATAAACGATTAATTATTTATCGATATAGACTAAACTCTTCCCAACTCTACCTTCAAGAGGTGATAATGTCGAAGTTTTAAGGTAGTAATTACGCCGACAACACCGACGCAGCGATCGGAGTCCGAGCGGCCTCAAGCCCTTATCCATTAAGAAGCAGGAGCAGAAAACGAAAATCTTTGCTGTAAGAAAAGACAAATGTTTGTATGATCTGCAAATACTTATGTATCTCGGGCCTGGGTGTTTCTATGTATAATATGTTAGTTTTCACAAAAAAAGTATATAAGTAGTACATACCTAGGTATATGTGACATGTTGTAGGTACTCATAACACAAGCTCTGCTTACTTTGAGCCAGTGGCATCTTCGGCATTATTATAGTACATTGTATGCCTAGGCGAGAAAGTGCCCAATTCCTATCGAGTGCTTAAAACACACGACACACTTAAATCGCACTTTCTCCCATGTTATACTTAGTGCTTTATACTACACCTACGAGGAAACTATTTTTGAATAAATATTTTTTAATTGAAATTTATATAAAATTACCAAACCCAAATTCAAATTTCAAAGAAATTCCCGCGCATGCCTTTATTACTTGGGTTCTTTTTTCAAAATATTGTTCGGAAATCGGCAGAGGAATAAATTATTTAGCGGACTTGGAGTAAAAACTTTTTGTCGTTTGACCTATAATGAAAATAGCCATAGCTACCGGCTGAACTATGAAGAAATTAAAAAAAAATAACACGTAAGAAATGGATTTCCATACACTTTTCTCTCCCCCTAAATGCGTTATGAATGAAATTCCATAAACTTTTCCGTCCAGCTTTTTATTAGGCCGTAAATGATGTACTTGCTAAGTTATACTTGGAAAAAAAGTGGGCAAGTTTCTCAGTAGGTTTGGTACCTATAAATTATTTTTGTTGAATAAGGAAGCTTAAGAACTAGTGACTAGCGATCTGCGACGAACTTTTTCAAGCTTTTCTCTGGAAGATGGAAGATGTTTAGATTTGCGAAAAAACCGCGTTATATATTTTATACTTCAGAATAGATTTCAAAATAGCGCTATTTAAATCGTGCGGTTTATTCCGCTATTACCCACGTACTAGTGTCTACTTATAATCGTGTTAAACTAATTTCTAGCAAAAATATCTGCAGCTAGCTATGAACAAATAACCTCAATTATAAGCGTAAAGTTCAAGTTACAAAATGTATTGCGTTAATGTATACACGAGTATAGCTTGACCATGAACACAGATAGGGAGCAGCAATAGGTATTTTGCTGGATGACGAAAACCAGAATAGTCAATTTACAAATTATTTAATTTTATTAAAATTTAATATAAAACAACGTAGACGGAGTCTGTTCTTCAGCGAAATAAGTCAAGTATGTCTGGCCTGTCAGCTCAGTGATAGCAGCACTGCCTTCTGCGCTGTAGGTTGAGAGGTCGATTCCCTTTCAGTACAAACATTTGTGTGATGAACATAGGTGTTGGTTCTGTGTCTGGGTGTTATCAAATATCTTAAGTATGTATTCTTAAGACGACCTCTGTCACGCAGTGTGCCAAGGCCCGGCTGAAACGCAAAAGGTTACGGGTTCGATTCCCGCTGCGGGACAAATGTTTGTATAATCTGGAAGTATTTGTCACGGGTCTGGGTGCTTCTATGTATAATATGTATGTATTTACAAAAAAATGTATATAAGTAGTATATCCGTCATGTGGTACCCATAACACACAAGCTCTGCTTACTTTGGGGCCAGATGATGCTGTGTGAAATGTCCGGCCTTATTTATTTAAAAAAGTATTCTATCAGACATCTGGTCACCATAATACAAGCTATGCTTAGTTTGGGGCTACATGGTGTTGTGTGCAATGTCCACCAATATTTATTTATTTATTTTAAGTAAGTTTTGTATAATCGGCCTTACATATAAACACCTCTCAACTTGAACACAGCCTAAACACTGCTTAACATTTGCCCTGTCTCTATTTTTTACTATCCTACAATAAGGGATGGCACTATTTTAAACAGTGACAACTTTTGATAGAAGTTTACAGACGTTTCATAAGTAAAGTAAAGTATATGAAATATTATCGTGTTTGTATTTTTTATTGTAATTTTTAATTTAGTATCATCATTGGCTTTAGTTCATCTGTTAAAGTTTATTTTGGTGGCGTCAGTCAAGTTACAGAGCAGTTATTTGTAATTGAAAACTTTCGTTCATGGATCCAGCAAGCTGAGGTGGGTGAAGTTTCCTTTCCACTGACACAATTGAGAATTCAATTTGTTCAATTCGAGAAGGAGTTAACTGACATATTAGTAATTTGACGCATGTCTACTAATATTAATACATCAGCTGAGTGCAACAACGATTTATTGTTCAAAATATCCTCATTATATTAATAAGTAACCAAATTTGTTATCTTTCGTTTGATTTTTTGAGCTTTAAATAGTATACTCTATAAAGAATTTTACTTTAGTCAAGGTATTATCTATTAGTTTATCCCTCGGTACGTTATCAACAAAACACAGAATATTTTTTAAAATATTTTGTTAATTAAAGAAATTCACTCCTTATACAATACATTACACTTAGTTATTTATTATTAGTTATTATTTATTCCTTCATAGAAAAATCGTTTTTCAAAAGGTATGTATGCAATTTGTTTTCTAATAGCCTTTTTTTGTCTTCAGATATTTCACGTCGTATTGTATTGTATTCTTCTAATTTCTATGTTATCTGCCCTTATAACAGTGCCTTTACGTGCTACATCAACTAACAAAAATTGAGTCTTTATTGTAGTATTAGGATCGTAACATTTTTTATAAGGTCCAGGGAGGCTATTGTAACTACCGGGAAAATTCAACTGATTGAAATAACTTCTTTTATTTCTTAAAATAGTGACATCAATGAAACGACAGAGAACCAAATACTCCTCGAAGAAAATAATAGATGGAGCTAATAACATGTGAACTGTTTTATCTACAGTAACATTTGATATCCGCCATTTTTTTGTTGATGTTCACGAAACGACCAAGGACGAAGTTTAGTGCAAAAAAAAATTAAAGACCTCATTTTACGGCTTTATCTTTAGAGTGGAGCGCAGATTTAGAATACGGCAAGTCCTTTTTTATGATAAATTTGATAGAAATACTGCGTTTACTATGTAATATAGACACTGTTACATTAGCCCCTCGAAATCTTGTTGAGTGGCTATTGTAACTTTTAGGTTAGTTGCAATTACCCCATTAAATTTGTATGAAATTGATTGAAGCTAGTGCTGGGCTCATGTCGATGTTTTATAAAGATAACGCAATACCGTTTTATATTATTCTTTCTTTCTTTTATATTTCTTTAAAATATACGTATAATAAATACGTTTATATTTCTTGCTTAGGGGACATTCTTTTTTGGTTTCAGTAGGTATATAAATATGTACAGAGTACTTAAATACGTATATGAGCCGCTTTTATTTAATTTGCTTTAAGCAGGGTGCGTGCTCGAGTAATTTTATTATGAAGTTTGAGTCTTGCATTACCATTACTGTGCTCGCCCAATGCACGTGCATTAGGCGAGCGCTTCGATAGCTTCTTTTATAGTTTCTTACTTTGTACCTGGGTAGATATGAAATAACTTAATACTTAAACAAAATGGTTTAAGCTGTGTTTTTGTTTAGATGGTGCGGAACTATAAAAGAAAAAAAGAGAAACAATATACCCAAGAACAGCTTATTGAAGCTGTTGAAGCTGTGCGTAGTAAAACAATTTTCGAAACTTCGAAGTTGTTCCTAAATATGAGACTTAAGAATAAATAGTTATATTGAGTATTTCTAGTTTTTTCTCTGCTGACTTTCAGTTTAGGTAGTATCTCTTTTAAAGTATTTTTGTAATTTTTAAATAAACGGATCTCAAAAAAATTACTTGTTTTCTTTCACTACCCACTAATCATTAAATAGTTAAGGCTTCGACTTCGTAGTACTTACCTAGGAAATAAGAAGAGATAATATTAGTGAATTGGTGGGATCGTTAGGAATAATACTTCAACTTCCTACGATTATTATCGATAAACTCGCTCGCTATTTAGTCATGTCTCACCACTATAGCAATGAAAAAAAGTTGCATTTGCCCCTCAACATATTTGAAGAATCTTTCCGGTAAATTGAATCATCCTGCGATGGTAAATAAGAAAGATAAGAAAATAGGTATTTTGAATGTTACATAAACAAAAAATTAACTTTAAATTCGAATGTAAATCATAGCTACAACAATTAGTTGCTTTTACCTCGGTAAGGGGTTATTGCAACTATTGTTGTTATTGTTGGAATAAAATGATAATTCACGCTTCATTTAATGCTTTTGTGCCTTATAGTCATATCAAGAGTAGTCATTGATATATCTGTTATTTATTAAATCGATTGTTTTATTCCATGATTCTTAGAGACGATGGTACATCATTTGAAATGAATGAACTTTTTTTTTTAGTTGCAATATCCTCCTTGGACCTTACTTATAACTGCCAAATGTATCTATTTGGAGCCATTTTACTTCATCCCTGAATTTAACTTTTTGCCCCCAATGTATTTTTCGATCTATTATTCAGTTTTAAATCTCTCTGAACATCTTCTACGTCATATAAATGTTCTTTCATATCTACTACGATCGATTTTTTGAGCTTTTCAGAATAATATTTCGGTATTCTTCTGGTGTGTATATATTTTCGTGTTTTCGAAGGATTTTTTCTATTCACCGAAAATCTCTGTCAGAATCCATGTAGGTATGACCAACCACTGGAAATTTATGTTCTATGATATTGAAAAATCCTATAAGAATCATGTACTGACATTGACAAATCAGATTAAAATTTTTGTTCTGCCCTGAACAAGAATCGGACCAAACGATGAGGTGTTTGATTTTATTAATTTCGTTTCTACTTTTAAAGTAAATAGCTAAGTAATGCAATGCGCATGATACTTCGAAACTCCTTTTATTTGCTACATCCTCAGTCCATGTACACATAATGGCATGGTTTTGGGTTTTTCTTGCTATATGATACCTAAGTTGTAGAACCAAATTAGCCGTAAATAAAAAGATTCTCCATCTTTTGTAAAGGCATAGTTTGTTGAATGACAACAGTACAGTATAATTTTCCCTCTTAATTTTTGAAGGTAGCTCTATCATGTTTCATCAGGTCATATCTACGCTTCTTTCGCACTTTCCTTGTGGGTTCGTTTATCCAATTCACCATTCTCATTCTCGTATTTGGAGCAAACGTCGCTTCTTGGTTTGCCAAAAGATAAGTTGTACTCAGTACATAATACAAAATTTTTTGACATCATGCACTTTTATCAACTTTTTAACGATATTTTTCTACAAAAGACCGGGTAACATGCGCACGCAAACGACAAGTGTTTGTTTACTGATTGACTGATGAAATGGCGACACAATGCTCTTTTATTCTATAAAAAGTTGTCTGTTTAATGCAAAAAGGGTTTATTGTCATTTAACACGAGCAAAAAAACTGTTTTCTAGTGAGAATAGTGGTGCAAAAATGATTTAAATTAGGTTAAACCTAATTTGTCGGGTTCATTCAAGGCGTTTGTGAATATAAAAAAATATTTGGCGCTATAACCCAGTTTTGTATTCGAACGTTTAAGATTTTTTGTATTTTATGTAGGTTTAATAAACATGAAATCTTTTTTGTATTAGTAATCACGAATTTTGTGCCAGTTAAAACCTTTTTAGACTGAATATCTCAAGAACTTTCGAACGAATTTTGTTATTTGGAAAACGCCATTCGATAGATTAATTCTTTCTGATTCCAACGATACCAATAACTCATTTTTGAAAAAAAAGCAGTTAACTCCTTCTCGAATTGAACCCTTCAATTGTGCCTGGGATTTTGTTTGATAGCGCAGGCCATCTCAGGTTAGGATTAAGGAAATATTTGTAGATACCTTTATGGATACTTTCTTTTATACCTTTATAGGTTTCTAGGTAGGTTTCCTTTAAAATGATTAATTATAAGTGCTATTATTGTAGTTTAAGGTATCTGAGAGTATTGAACATGAAACGTGTAACATGAAGAAAGCGAATTAATTAGCGAGAAACTTTGCCGTGTAAAAGTTTTCCACCCTGAAGCTCTCACGCTAACATTAGTTTACATGCTACCTAGTTTTCATAACATATTTGAGTTAATTATAAACTTCTAGGCAGCAAGACACGAGGTATTCTTAAGGCTTTTCCATTCCAAATGAATAACTAAATCTAATACCTTTTAACGAGCAGTTCTTGTTCTGAATCTAGGAAACGGTTCCAACGATTTTAATGAAATTCAGTGTGCAGGGGTTTCGGGGGCGATAAATCGATTTAGCTATTGTAAGTTTCATTTTTAGACAACGTCGTTTTATCCGTGTTTTATAACGAGCAAGCATGAAAGGAGCCTCTGAGGCGCATTTTAATCCTTTCACCACACTGGCTAGAAATAACTAGTGACACGATAAGAAGTAGAAGAACAAGCAAAACTCGGTCATCTAGGTACTTAATTATTAATTAGGCTTCATTAAGTCTGATTAAGTCTGTTCCTACCTGAAATAAAATCTGAGAAGACCTTCCAGTTCTAAAGTCGTGGGTTCGAGTCCAGTGCACCAATGGAAATATTATGAACAAAAATAATTAACTCTCGAACGGTAAAGAAAAACATCATTAGGAAATCGCATCGTAGAATCTAAAAAGTTTGATGAAATGTGCCAAGTGCAAAATAAACCTCTGACATGCACTTTAATTATTACACCACACTGATTCGAAATTACACAATACGAAGAAGACCTGAAATAAAATAACATTAGGTGCCTAATTATGGAAGAAATCCAACTGTCGGGGACTTCCGTTAGAGTTGGTGTGGCGGCTGAATGTGACGAGGACCTCAAAAGGCGCATATATGCCAATCTTAATAGGGCCTACGATTTGGACTTTTTAAAGTCGAGACCCCGGGGCCCAAGGGGATAAGGAGCCCCTCGCGTTTTCAAAATTATTTCACGGCGTCTAGTAGAAACACTGCGCGTGACCTAAGAGCTGACTCCTATTTGGCCCAGCCGATTAGCATTGCCATTCAACGTGGCAATGCCGCCAGTGACTTAGGAACGAGGCCCTCTGTCAGTGATCTGGATCAGTTGAGCTAAGTATGATCTAGACATAGACATAGACATAGACATTTGTTTATTTACTGAATAAGCACATAAACACATCAATAATAACAAAGAGTAACAAAATTAGGTAAAAAGGAAGTGACACATACCAAAAAGTTAAAGGAGAAAAGACATTTAAACAGCTTAAAATTATTCTGCGTACTTACCTACCTAACAGTGCTGTGTGCTACAGCAGCAAAAAGATCTCGACTCAGCGTTATGCTTCCCTGTCGGATGACAGGTCAGCGCTGTTATTCTGCCGAGACCTTCGATCCAGTCACTCAACCTTACGAAACGCCAGAAATAAAAGAAATAAATAAACAAATATGAACATAAACGAAATGGTTATTATGCCTGCCTTATACATATACACAAAAAAAAATAAAAAATTACAATACAATACACATACGCAATATCCATTATAACTTTCCAACTAACGCGTAACATACATACATAAATGGTCATCAACAAGCAAAGGGTGCATCATAAGTGTGGGTACCAGACAACCCAGTTTTCTGCTGCTTCAATAAATAGTTTTTGTAATTCTTTTTGAAAGAATACCTAGATTTAAGCAGACGAAGTGGTGGTGGTATGTTATTCCAACACTTGGTCGCCTGGTACCGGAAACTGCCCCTAAAGGCCACAGTTTTATGTTTAGAGTAGTGCAGTAAGTCCCTCGTGGGTCTTGTGCTGTACTTAGGAACTTGATCTATACTTAGCTTAACTGAAATTAGTTTTAAACTGTCCTTAGATAGCTCAACTTTTTATATGTAGGTATTTTATATAGTAATAAGTACATTGCTGTAATTATTTATTTAAATAAAGTAAGATTTCCAGAAATGTAAAATTGAGAACCTCCTTCTTTTTCAAGTCGGTTAAATATACTTAAAATCAGTGAAAACATAAAGTTCTCCATTCATCAGACTTGGCAATCTGACTGCTTCCGCTGGCAAAACACACCCAAAATTGGAAGCTAAATGCTGAATAAAGCTATTTGCCATGAATGCCTCCGGGCACAAATTTCAATTATTGACGCATCCGAATAGTTGCGTAGGGGTCTCGGTGTACACTCGGGTGCATAAAGTTCGACAAAGTCGTTCACTCCAGGAGAAATAGATTTGAGATGGACCCTTGTCGGCGTAACTGATGCTTCCTTCCATTTCCTTGCTTAATCTCATTTGTTTTGCAACCTCCTTTAATCTGGCTCATATAGCTTATTTTTGGCTATTTCCATCAACCTTTACTTCTACTATAATAACTCTTTTGTAACATTGCCATTGTTTTAATTTAACAAACAAACGTTGTCAGACAGAGACATACAAACACGTGGCACTAGATAGGGTCTAGTACTTGTGTCCCTATAGCATAGCACCCCATATAAATACATAAATATTGATGGACAATGCACACCATACTTTCTAAGCCTCCAACTTAGCATGTTATGTGACCAGATGACAGATAGAAATTGAATTCTCGTATATTTAAATACTTACAAACACAACACAGAAGGCAGAAACGAGTCACTGAGCCGACAGGTCATCAATGAAGGAACCAATTCCAATATTTTTTTTTATAATAAATTTATTGTGTTTTGTGGAAATGAGTAGCTAGATAGCTAGATTTTCGAGATATTTGAGGACAACTTTCTCAAAAAGAAAGGATTTTACCAAGACCCGTTTCTTCTTGTGTTTACCTGTATTTGTTTTCTTATGTAGCTTAGAATGCCAAGCTGTATACTTTAGTTCGTAGCCATGAAAACATTGTTAGTGAACCTAAATAAATAAATAAGGTATGCTCGTGAGTGTACTGTAGAATGGGCGTATTCGTCTCATAAAGGGGTCAAAATATTTTATTAGCCTTGCGATTTTAAACGTAGCGGGCGACAACTAGATTAGGATGTGCTCGAGGCGGTCACGCCGAAATGCGACAAATCGAGTATGACTTTTGAACTACCCTTTACAATTTCATCCGAACCCTAAGCTCAACCTTGTACTTACAATATAAGGTTCAAACTTGTTCACAAATTAGCAGGAGAAAAATAAGTGTGAGGGGACGTTTTTCAATTTGCCTCGCAGTGGTCACGAATGAATGCAGCACAGATTGGCGATGTCAATTTGCTTGAGATTTGGGCACGTTAATAAAATTAAACAGAAAAAATGGTGTGTAGGTTGGAAAATGTTATATAAAACAAAGGTGTTTGATTTTTATTAAAAAATATTACAAAACCGAATACGCATCGAATATTGAAATTTAATCCAAACATGAAAAAGGTAGGTGCCGGACATTTCAGATAGCATTATCCGGCCTCAAAGTAAGCAGAGCTTGTGTTATGAGTACCACATGACAGATATACTACTTTATGTATATATTTTTTGTAAATACATATATTTGAGACAAATACTTGTACCTTTTACCTACTATCCTAAGTTGTTACTTAAGTTATACCATAGAATACAATATTTATTAGTGGCTTCTTTTCATAAATGATGTACTTGTTCTACTTCGTCTTCGGTTATCTCTTCAAAGTCATTGACGTGCTAAATATTGAAAGATTATTTCCTTAAAATATTCATAGGCACTTCCCCTACGTCTGGAGGCCCTCCCTTTTCATATAACTTGCTAAGTAATTCACTGGTTAAACCGATTTTTATATGGTTCAACGTTTTCAATAAGTGTTTTAGATTTTGTTGTATTCAATTAAGTATTATTATAAGGCTGATTCAATTCAATTCAATTCAATTCAGTTTATTAACACCTTATTTAAAGATTACATATACATACAGATACAGATCCAAAATGGAATGGAAATCCTTAAAAAATCGCCGAAAATAGTACATATAATATAAACCGTTATACTATGTGAGAACCTAGTTAAATCTAAGTGTATATAAGAACGCCACCGGTTTTTTTAGGATGTGCGTCCTCGGTAATTTTAATAAACACCCCCAGACATGTTGACTAAATTTAGGTTAACAGTTACAAAGCGCACAGCAGAATCAACTTTTGGCGATTTTTACTAAATTTCTAAAAATTCTTAAATTTTAGGATATGTTGGCAAGCAGAATACCAAAGTTTCATTTGACAGTTCTAAACCTAATTTTAGCTAAAATTTGTTAGGTTGGTGCCAACAGAATTGAGGTCACTATCTAATGCGTTAAAAATAGGAACACAAAACAGCAGGAGATATAAAAGAAAATAAATCTTACTTCTAAAAAACAATGATGTTGGCATGGTAACAATAAATAAATTGTTTTATGATAAAAGGCCTCATTGTAACACCTCATGTGTAACTAGACAGAGAGAGCCATGGTCTGCATCAAACTTATTGATCGAGTTCCAAACACTGAAAACCGAAGACGCACTTCTTTTTATCGTGTTTCTAGTTATTTCGAACCAGTGTGGTGAAAGGATTAAAGTGCATCTCAGAGGCTTCTTTCGTGCACTAAGATCAAAGACTTCGGGAACCGGATAATGACACTGAAACGTGTACATGATAAGGTGTGGTGATGAGAGGTGGAGTAAGAAATAACAAAATCGATTATATTTTACTAGCTGTTGCTCGCGACTTCCACCGCATGTTTTTTTTTAAAGGAATTGTAAGTGTAGCTTAAATCCTTCTCCAGGATGCAATTTATCTCCTTGCCAAATTTTATTGATAAGTTTCAATCAATAACAACAAAATGAAAACAAAACCAATCACCCGACTACCCATTAAAAAGTTTCCATACAAACATTCATACCTCATTTTACTCTTTTATGAGGGTTATTTTGAAAAATCCTGAAACACGTGTCCATTTATTTTGCATTTTAGGTATCCCAAGCCACTTTCTAAGAAATCACACCACCCGTTAAAAAGTTCCAAAAAACTTTGACACCCCATTTTACCCCTTTGTTAGGGTTAACTTATGGTATAACTTAGGTATAACTTACCTACTTGACAAGGCCATTGTACAGCCGCTTAGAGAAAAGTGTACCTAATGTATTAATAACGAAGCCAAGAGTTCCAAAGTTCATAAGGATAATGAAGAAATTGAAATTCAAGTAGTCCCAGTCGCGGGCCACGGATTCACAAGATTAGCACAGCATCATGGCGAATGGTATGTCAAACTTAGATAAACTTGTACCCAGCAATGTGTGGAAGGCAGGCTGTGGAAGATGAGATGAAGAAAAGCTCCTAATATAAGAATAGTAGGTATGTTCCTAAAAGGGTCCTGAAAGTTAAAATTACTACAATTCAAAGTTATTGTTTTTACAAAACAAATGTCGATCCAAAATGAGAGGCAGCATAAAATTGCTCAAATTATTAGGCATAACATTTTAAAATATCTCGACGAATGTCAGGAACAAGTAGGTAATTAGAGAGTCGGGCTGACATCGCAACAACAGCGCTCGCTTGTGTCAGCGCCAGACTTGTGCCGGTTGCCGATAATGATCTAATATTACGACTTTGATTGTGTTTATACATATTTTTAAATAAATACGGACAAGTGGAATAAAACTCGTACCGAGCACTGCTTGATACCTTAAAGTATAGTTAAGGTTCTGAAGTCCACTAGGAACATATTGATAAACACGGGCTTTACTCACGTATTATTTTGTCGATGGAGGCACCGACTATGTTTCGATTTATCTAGAGAATCTTCATCAGGGTGAGTTTGATCCGCGGTCCGCTCGTTGCCGCTCGAGTTCACGGTTCGCACTGCGCGAACGAGCGGACCGCGGATCAAACTCACCCTGATGAAGAAAACAACAATCCACTAGGAACCCTTATAATTTCGCTGTGTCCGTCTGTCTGTCTGTCCGTCCCTAATCAGAGCTCTACCATGCAGACTATTTGTTTTATCGTGATGAAATTATACGGTAATGCATATTAGTGGCCTTAAAGTTACGGAATGTTATTTTTAAAAAACGTTTTTTGGGATACATACCTAACATGTAAAGTGGGGTTGTTTTTTTTACAACTTTGCTACCCCATGGTGTGGCATATTGTTAGATAGGTCTTTTAAATATATTAGGGGTTACTTAAACAGATTTTCAATGCTAATATTAGTTTGATAAATATGATGCTTTGGAGTGATAATTTTTGATAGAGGTCAGTTGTCACCCCCACTGCCGCCTAAACTATTTTTTAGAGAAACCCGAAATGTTTTACAAAACAGTTAGATATATGATGAAATTCCAAGACAAATTATCACGGCTAGTAAGGTTTCACTAGATTTTGAGTAACGGCCTGATTTGTAAACCTTAAAATAATTCAAAAAGTCCATGTTTTTTTTTGCTTTGCTAATTTAATGGTGTAAAATTAGTTTGGGACCTGACCAAATAGCGATCGCGCTATTTACCAACGTATTTACCATTGAACGGAAATATATTGGCAGCGATTCTGATGTGGTTCTGATTTGGTTAATCTGGATGTCAAAATGGTACCGCGCTATTTTTTATGAACGGTTTAATCGTTGAATTCTCCAAAATAAAACCAAACATAAAACGTTAGAGTTTACAACGAAATAAATCTTATTAAACTTTTTGTTCTTCTTTTGGTTATGTCATCTGTGATCCTCTTGTTATCGTTGATCGATCGAGTGTGCTTATTTTTAATATTTACACTATAATGAAAAGCGGTTAGGTTTGTTTGTGTGTATGTTTTAACGGTTCGATGATAGCCGTCTATTGTTGATTTGCCCTCTATTAGGGCTTATGTTACTTGTGACAACTAGCAATATGCGCAAATCGCCAAATTCCTGCAAATTCATTAAAAATTGTATTGTATACAATTTTTAATACGCTGATTTGTCTGCTCTAAGCGTATTTTGACCTGTGAGGCAGCGGCAAAATCCTGGGCCGCAAATGGACAGAATTAACACAGGATCGTGGCGCATGGTACCTACAAACATAGGGTGGCCTAAGTTTGTTTATAATACCCAGGATGTGAACATTGCACGGAAAGAGCCTCTGATGCGCAGTTTGATACACGATAAGAAGAAGTCGAAGATTCAGGCTGTAGATGAAGAAAACATTTTTTTTTACTTTAACATAACCGTGTGGACGAGGTCGCGAGCGAAGCTGCTAGTATTTTGTACTTATGTCAAAATATTGTCAACTTGGATTGTAAACTCTATGATTGTCAAAAACTAAATTGATATTGTTTTTGTAATTAATGGGTATTTATCGCGTATTACCTTTTAATTCATATATTTTTTTATATAATTGAATTTGAGGCAAGTAAGTATTGGTTTTGTTCATCATGGAGATATTAACAATAAGTGTACTTATTAGAGAAGAAAACCTAGTGTTCACAAGACACTGATCGTCCATGATATTGTAATATGTAATAATAAATAATATATTGCCCAGCTTTGTGCTTTTCAGATACAATGGACTGTGGACGCCGCATCACCACCCTACAGCAGCCGAGGCTGTATTTGCCGAGGCCAATAAAGATTTAGCCCTCGGTAGACTTTGATCTAAAGAGGGATGGGCCGCCTCTTTAGATCAGCCCGCATTTGGCATGAGTGCACTGACGCACTGAATAAGACTGCCCAAAGAGTGGACCAAAATATCTAACATTAAGGGTATTTATAACTTAAGTTCTTAAACTATCTTTATCTTCATAAATAATTTAAATTTCCAGATTTGGAATGATCAAATCATTCGTCATTCAATCAATCGAGAGTAGGGTAAGATCAAAATTGACGAACCTTACTCTCTCTCAGCGTCGTACAGGCGGTGGGCCTGCAATAAATGTAAAAAAAAACTAGTAGTCCCTGAAATACAAAAATACCCCACGAAAGTGTTTGTCTTTACTATTATTGGATGTATATTTTTTCCGATAGCAAGCCGTGGTGCACTCGACGAGAGCTGCAGTGTGATGATCGTCATTGAGGAGATGCGCGCCAACACAGACAGCTTGCTCGCTCAGTCTACGCTGAGACAAGCTGAAGCCGCGAAAGCGCAGGCTGAGGATGATGTAATAACAGCCAACGCCAGTAGACTGAAGGCCGAAACAATGGCAACAGTATGCCAATCTTTAACATCTTTAGTGCCTGCAGTTAGTCATTTATTAGGATAAAAGTAAATAAACTATAAATTACCTGTTTTCGGACCTTTTTCTTTTTGTCGTTAGACCTTAGAGACCTTAGGTACTTCTTTCCAAATTGATCTTACACGGTCAGAACCTAAACTAATTCAACGTCATCTAGTTAGCAGAACTAAAACATTTGTTACGGAGCTTACAGAGCTTTATTAAGGTTTACAAATCAGGCTGTTATTCATAATTTAGTAAAACATTACCTTGCGAGATTATAACCACTAGCAGACGTTCATAGAAGACTCAAGGCTTCTCGTTGGACTTCGGAATGTTAAAAACTAAATTGACCCAACAGTAATGTCTAATTTCCCGCATGTCTATAACAATTTCTAGGAAAATACAAAAAAAAACAAATAAATAAGAGAATATAAGAAAACATTAAACATTAATTATGTTCATTTTATTCATTAAACGTATCACGAGTTACAATCACGGCGCACGAGTGCATCGCGGCGTTCGTGGCAGGCACGAGCTGCGCGTGCAGCAGCCGCCAGCTCCGCGTCTTCTCGCGGGGCGCGCTCAGATTACTCGCGTTCTCGGCGTAGTTCCCCGCTCGTTAGTTGTTCAAACTGAATTCCAGCTGTATGTGCGATTGTATAAAACGCAGCATGCTAACGATTTTAGCTGCTTTCGCCGGCGTATTCAATAAATGTAATTTTATACACCTGAAGTATTTCCAACATTATGACAAAATAAACTAGGTACCTAAAATGTATACATCTTCGTGATGCTCCTCATATATGCATTCTATGTAGCCTTTTAACGGGTTCCCTTCCCGTATTTTAGAGTCATGTCACCCCGGATAACTAAAGTCTACCAATCCCCTTCTATATAAAAAAAAGGATTGTAAGCTGCAATTAATTAAGAAATTTAGAGTTTACTGAGAGAAACTATCTGTCTTGAAATAAAAATAAAAAAAATATAATGAGATAGTTATAATATTATATTATATGTACATTTAATAAAAAAAACTGTTAAATTTGAGAGTTTGAGAGAGAAGAGTTCTGCTATTTTAAAAGTTTGTAGGTTTCTTTCACTTGGCTTTTAGAAGATGTTAAGGTATCACTAACCGGAGAGTTCCACACGAAAAAGAGGATTATAAGCGGAGAGTTCCACACGTAGATTCAGGTTTAAGTTTATTTCCGTCCCTGGTACATTTCGGTTGGATGGGGACGTCTTCTTTTCATCACTTAATAGTGTTCCTCATCACCATTTGTCTATTAATTTATATTGGTTTGTAGTGTTTCTCTGCTGAGAAATGGATCTGAATCCTTATTTTTCAGTCCACTCTTCAATATTATTTTATCATTATTTTTGTCTGAAAAACTGGATCTGACTGACATATTTCAGTCCTCCCTTCCTTTTCTGCGCAAATCGCGCATTTCAAATCCATCTCGGATTTTGAATTTCAAGTTTCAGCCAGACAGTGTTGTGAAAGTTTCCATTGTAATATTAGCAGACCTCTCGCTAATTTGAGAATTTATGAAATATATTGACAGCTTCCTTCACCTTTCAATTTTGATTAAATAAATTTAAACAAAGATTTTACAATGAAAAGTTATGAATATAAATAAACAGCGTAAAATGTGGTAGAAATTTGTGATGGTGGTCAGATTAAACTGCTCGGAAACTCCGTATGAAATCAAAGATACGAAAGTAAAATGGAATACCATAAATATGGTTAAAGACGTAGCTTGCTTATGTTGAGCAGTATAATCCGTTTCATATCCTCATTTAAGTAAAATAATATAATATGTACATAAAGAGCGTTTACGAGCTAAGTAGAAAAGAAAGATATTACAACATCTAAAAAAACAAAAACATGGAACACTAAAATCCATGGCCTACTCAATCTGCAATCAAATTACTTAGGAAAGTTCATTATATTGTATAATTTGGGAATAATACTAACAATTAAAACATTCAGAGAACAAAAACCCTTCCTGTTTATGAAGCGTTTCTCCTGTTTTGATGGCGTTACAGTAGCCACATGTGTACCATCAATACAACGTAGACCTCCTTGTAATTCTTGTAGATCTGTAGGAACTGAATTTATATATGTAATAATATAAATATGGGTGCCTACATACTTATTAAGTTGTATATTTTATAAGGGAAGTGAATCAGAACTTAAGTAATTAAAATAACATTATGTAAGTACTATTTTCTTACCGTCCGAATGGGAAAATCACGTGCCCATTCAGTACCTCAAGCTTATAAAGAGCCGCTGTTACCGTTATAAACTTGCTTACAGTTGATTGGGACACTGGATGGTCCTTATTATATCCAACCACCCGTCTGGTACGAACTCATCGCGTAAAATCAAAACCTTAAAGATTTATTATATAATATAGTATTATATTATATAATAAACAGCTAAAATCTCTCTTCATTAATATGAAGAGATGCAAAAATCCATTACCTACTAAGCTGGAGAGTGTGATAAAGTCCTGTCTAACTCAATGGTTTATTTGACTTGTGCTGTAGGTAGTGCAACATCTATAGATTATATTAGGTTGGGGAAAAAGTCTTTTCGCATTATAGTAGTATGAACTTGAAATAAAATCTCTTTGGCTATACTATTTGTATCTGGCTAGTTTTGGTATCATTAAATCATGATTATTACGCGTTAAATCTACTAAATATAGTATTATATTTAGTAGAGTTAACGCGTAATAATCAGCAGGCAGTGTTTAATGATGATGTATGAAGCTTGTGTTGTAGATACTACTTACACTTACCTTTGTCTATATATCTAGACCATCAGCACAAAGTGGAGCATCTATATAAGGTCTTAGCTTTTTCACCAATACCGTAAAAAGAACCATAGTAAGACGATACTGTTTCACAAAGTTTCCTTCATATGATAATGTGAGAGATCGCCATATTAATTATTTTTTTCTGTGGTTGATGTTCGGCTTTCAGCCACATGTACTTCATACGCACTTTCTAAATGATCAAAGCAAATTCCGAGCATTAAAACGGCTCAGAAAACAATAAGAAGTCTCTCGACATGAATTGAATTAAAAACGTTAGTTTGAAAGCTCTGTCAAAAATGACGCGATCCGGCAACGTTCGATCAACGTATTTTCCAAAATAGATCTAAATTGTTTCCGTTATAGTGATTAGCGCGGTACAAAATATGTCAAAAATAACGTTTTGACTTTGGTTTTGATTTGGATTAGCTTTGGTTCAAACGTTCAAAATTACCGCGATCGCCCCCCAGTATTCATTCTTATCCCAACTGACTTCGGAAGCCTTGACTGTTCATTGTCACATTTTCTTGGCTAATTTATTATGACTGGTATACTTTTAGAATATTCTTAGAAAAAGACTAACGTAAGCACCTATGTGGCTCTAGGGTTTCGTTTTCTCAGTGGTAAAGAATAAAGAATAATGACATTAGTCAAAATATTAAATTATGCAACTTTAGATTACGTTACATAGGTCCTCTTTTTAACC
This sequence comes from Lampropteryx suffumata, assembly GCA_948098915.1. Classification (NCBI taxonomy): domain Eukaryota; kingdom Metazoa; phylum Arthropoda; class Insecta; order Lepidoptera; family Geometridae; genus Lampropteryx; species Lampropteryx suffumata. Next base: position 9,994,155 of record OX402563.1, read on the forward strand.
GACTTCAAAAATGGAGGAGGTTCTCAATTCGTCGAAATCTTTTTTTTTTTGTTATGTATGTTCACTGATTACTCAAAGACGCCTGAATCCTACTGCGCCACAGATGTCGTCATATATTTGAAAATACATACATATGATACTTTTTAACACCAAGACACAGAACAAACACCTATGTTCATCACACAAATGTTTACTGACAGGCCAGTCTATAATGAGGTCGGTTTTTATTTAGTTTTTAATACGTAATAATAATAGTTTAAGTAAATGTTGAATCAAGTTATAGGATACCAAATTGCTTGCTTGCTTATTATAACAGTTCATATTTACAGAAAAAAACAGATAATGGTACTACTTTTATGGTATCCAGTTATGTGAAAAGATTGTGTACCAAAATCGTACATCATTCCAGCTTTTATAGGATTTCAAAATCTCCTTTATAAGTCTCTACGACTCCGTTTCCTTATTCCGAAGCTAAAAAAATAAAAAGTGAATCACAATATTGCTGTTTAGAAAATGAAATGAATATTTTACTGTTATGTTTTTGTAGCTGCACGCTAATTTACACGCGTGATACCTATATAAATTTCTATTCACATGATGCAATTTATCTCAATTTATTTATAAGGTAAGTTTCATTAAGATCCATTAAGCCGTTCAGTCATAAAACTATCCGTTAAACCGAAGTGGTACCTTCGGCTCCGCTATCTAATGGGTTTCGCTATACAGACGGGGGAGCCAACAATTTACGTGTCTCGGTTAGACACGACCACTTCCACTTCCGAGATAATTTTTGAATGCAAGCTGTCGGACTGGCATTGAGAGTATTTTTTCAAAATGATGATGATGAAGCATCAGACCAGAATAGTCCTCTCAATGCCGCCATGCCATCTTGCGTCTGTTCAATCAGTGTGACCGTACACGGCACTGAGAGGCTTAACTCCAGAGCGCCGACACATCCTGAGGGATTCCATTCGTTCTCGCCTGCTTGAAAAATTCAATGTTCAAAATACCCTGTGAAATGACTTTCTCGGAAGAATTCCTTGGAAGATAGTCTTTGTTTTCGGTAAAATATATGTTAGAACGTTAAATCAATGTGAAAAAAATACTGGTAAATATATAAAATGTTTTATAAAAATATTGTACGGAGAAGGTACAAAAAAATAACCACTAAAAAGAGATGTGAGGGATAGTCATTAAAAATTCATATTGCAAAATCTGAGCGTCACACAAATAGGCCATTTCAACCCTAAACGAAAATGTTGATGTAAACGGGAAAGAATGCTCGGCTCCCTTGATAGTTATTTGATATGATTTATTCATACGAACACAGCGTTCGCTCCACAAATGGGCTTGCTCTTAACCGGCCTGGGGATCTAAACATATACCTCATGCTTAGTTTTTCTTCACGCTACCGCCTTTCTGGAAAGAGCCAATTGTATGGAAGCACAGCAGCAAGTCATGCTTTACTCACGGGACATACTACAAGCTATTGCCTTATACATACAATTTGATAATTCCGCAGGAGTAGAGTGAGAGTGACGCCAATAGAGTGTGGATTTTGTCTTGATCCTCTGGAAATACTATAACCTCATATAGGCGATGTTTTTTTATAGAAATTATAAGATTTCCGTACAATCTTCACAAAGTATGAAATAGATACTACAACTAAAGCTTGGCATCTTGGCAACGTTCGTGTTTCAGAGTTTGTACAACTATGCAACGTATGTCCAGCTGTTCCACGTCTCTTGACGTCAGTCACCTGAAAACTTCAAATAGGCGGTTGCACGTACGGATCCAAAATCTGTATGTATATAGAGCTATAAATACCCCTAGATACATTTCATAGCAGTAGGTATTTTTCGGACTTTGTCAACCCATTCAGAATACCCATACATTTCAGTTTTTTTTATTAAAGATCGAGACCGCGTTGTCAAGGCATATTTAGACAATTTCTGCAAAGATTATTAATAGAAAAAGACTAAAATGGTAGAACAGCGTTTAAGACACCAAAGAAGAGGCCAAAAGAGACTTTTAGACTGACACTTGACAGTTTTGGTTACAACATGGTATATAATTTTCATTTGGGATGCAAGAAAGTTCTCATGGTAAAGTTATTAGAAATTAAACTAGTTCCCCATCATTCCCGTGTATGGAAAAAAAAATTCAAGGTCAAAAGTCAAAAAAAAGAGTTTTTCGCAATTTTCAGCAAAAAGATAAGATTTATCATAAAAGTATCCTAAACAAAAATTGTAGATCATAAAATTATCTATAAAAAATATGTCAATACTTTTTTCCTACGAGCCACCGTTTCTGAGATATAACGATTCAAAAAGTTATAAAAGTTGTTATCGTCATAATATGCATGAGTACGCCACGTATATAAATCTCTAGATTGTTATATATTATAATATATATATTATATTATATATTTAAACTGCGTCAAAGAAATGCTTCCTTATTTTCGTGCGTCTGGACATTTTCCTTATGTTAAATCTGCACACCTTTACTTGCAAGATATGGAACAATTACAGAATTTGATTGATCCTGAAGTTTACGAAAAGTTTTCAGGAGGATTTTCTACAGTTAGACGTTCAAACAAATTAAGTTGTGGAACTTCAACGGACATGGTAATCGAGCAGTCTATGATGAAAGCTATGAAGACAGATGGAGGTATTGCTCGAGGGAGAAGTACAAAAGAGAGCGTCATAAGTAAATGGATTTATAGTATGCATGCTATGAATACAGTTTGTGACAAATTAGAAAATATCGCCAAGCATCCATCCTAACGATGGATACGACCGAGCAGCATGTTGATGCAAGTGATTCACGAGTAAAAAAGATGCTAAAGACATACGAAGACTTTTAGAGTGGTTCTCAACGCATGATCCTTTTCCAGAGGTTAACAAAATTGTTTCTATTGCGAGTGGTGTCGTTGGTGACGATACATATTAAAATAATGACCGGCATCCGCTTTCTTCTTTCTATGTACGGAGCTCCTAAAAAAACTACCTGTTTACATAAGCATCGATATGCATGTTTCGTTAAAAATACTAAAAATAAAAAACAAGTTCAATTAGCATGTCTTCCTCCAGCCTCAGTTGCTGCTCATCAACATCTTTTTCGGGTATATTACCAAGTTCAAGTGTGGCTTGGTTATCAGCTAGACCCTACAGACTGGGGTTGGAAGTTGGTCAATAATATATTAGAGCCAATTCAAACTTTACTACGACCTGCGCCGGAAAAACTGCTGAACTCAATTTTTTGCAACTGCAAAAAGGGATGCAGTGCTAAATGTGGTTGCAAAAAAGTCGGACTGTTTTGTTCTCTGGCATGCACAAATTGTCAAGGCCGGTCGTGCTCTAATGTTGAATCACAAACAATGGAGGATTCGTTTGACTCCGACGAAGTGTCATGCGATACATCGCTATTGACGCAATTTACTTGCATCCAAAATGAAGATGAAGAAGAAGCAGGAGAAGAAGAAGAATAAGAAGATCAAGAAGAAAACGCGCTAAGTACACTTCCTCATAGGTGGCGTGGAAACGTGTGCATATTATGACGATAACAACTTTTATAACTTTTTGAATTGTTATATCTCAGAAACGGTGGCTCGTAGGAAAAATAGTATTGATACATTTTTTATAGATAATTTTATGATCTACAATTTTTGTTTAAGATACTTTTATGATAACTTACCGTTTTGCTGAAAATCGCGAAAAACTCATTTTTTTGACCTTTGACCTTGAATATTTTTTTTTTCATACACGTGAATGATGGGCAACTTTTAAATATTATTTATAATTATGTTTTGAACAATTTTACTGATTTTCAACTTGTTGGGATTTTATGCACCTTCGAATGTCTAAATTGACCGGACAATGTATGAAAATTTAAATTTAACATTATTTTACATCGAAACGAATGTCAAATCGACATAATTCGAAGAACGTTTAACGACGGTATCTTTGCGATACATGTATATTTAAATGGTTTGCCAAGTACATTTCCCGGATGCAGGTTAGATCAAGTTTGGGATATTATTTTTGGTAGGGTTAGGAATAAACTTCTACTTCAAATGGAAGTTTATTTAATAGAAAATACTTTCCAAAATGTATTTATAAAGCCATTATGGTGTTTTTATTTTAAAGCTGTTCTTGACGGCCTCTTGTTATGCAAATGCAAGTGTGGGTGTGTTTATGCAAGCGGGGGTTGTTTACCCAACTAACTATGATGTTTAGTTATAATGTTTACTGGTTGATTGTTTCATGACATTAAACTCAGGTACTTTTCATGGTAAGTTTCACTTCCTGTTTCTTGTTTATTATGAGATAGGTTAAGTATTTAAATCTACAATTTTACTTCCGACCATGATTAAAAACAATAAACAAATTGTAATATTAAACAATATGTACTTTTTATAACTTTTTAAATAAATAAAATGAAATGAAAAATATTTATTTGACACGACACAACACAAAATAGACTTAAAGGTTAGGGTGGTAAATGATACAAACATAATAAAAAATAAAAAAATAAAGAAAAAAACCTACGCCACTTAACTTGGTAGGTGACCAGTATTAGGTCATCATCGAAAGCGTAGCACTGCTACGAAAATTACCACAAAAGTAACTTTCGTAGCATCTTTACATTTTACGCGTAGCCACGCGTCCCGCTATGAATTTCCCAAGTGATTATTATTGGTTAATTTACGAGCACTTTAGTTTGAAGCTTTGACAGAATTCATATTTTCCAAATTCCTCTCCAACAGTTCCATTAGGCGAACAAAAAGGGACAAAGGACTGCTGATAAAGTATTCACAAAACGCCCCCGTAATCTCTGAGTGGAGGATCGTACCAAATCCGCCCCGCCCATTACCACAAGCCGCTTAGCGTACCTACTTGTATGATGTTAGTACATTAGTTTGTTGCAAACTGAAAACTAATTAATATTGTGTACACTACCGTCAGACGTAGTGCATTAGCAAAGTTACAACGCGGCGCAAGGCTGTTAAGTTCTAAGCAGTAATATCATAATATGTGACAATGCTTCAATCGACTCACCGGACATAAAGCGATATAATCGAGTTCTCATTTATCCAGCTAGTATCTACAGGCATGTGTAACTCCTTCCACCAAATAAACATTGGTGGACAATTCACACAACACTCTAGATAATGTTACTAACTAAACATAGATTGTACTATAGGAACTAGATAACTGATCGAATACATATAATACTTGCAAATACATACTTATGATACTTTAAACCCGGACACAGAATATTGATGTTAATCACACAAATATGTGAACTGGATGAGGATCGAACCCACAACCTACACCGCAGACGGCAGAACAACTTCAAACTGTGCTGCAAGGTCACTCTACGCCTACCAGATACGCTTCTTGTCGCGTGAGACATAGAGCTGAATATAATAATTTGTTTTCTGCTTAAACCTTACACACCACGGAGAACAACGCAAAAAGTAAATTCCTCTTAGACTTAAAACTATTTATACTCTGTAACAAATAATTTAATATTATTTTTCATTTACAGTCCAAGCACTACAAAAACTGACCTCTACCAACTACATTCATAATAAACTTACGTCAAAGTTCCATTTCTAAGAAAAAAAACTATTAATCCAGTTTTCCGCAACTGCATCTTTATTTAAGGTACCTACAGCTTTCCGGGTTTAAGGAGCGAGCGTTATATTAGTAACTTCATGTGAGACTTCCCCAATTTCGTTTACATAATGTTATTATCAAACAAAATTATAACTCTGCTGTACCCCATAAGGGTTGATATTTGAAAAGTCCTTGCATAAAGCACGATGTACTTAAAGCCTACATCCTATATGAAGCCTACATGGAGATGATTATGAAACATAGTCTACACACTGAAAAAACAAACCCTAACACACTAAAAACAAGTTCGAATTTTGATGCTTATATAATTGACATTTCAACGTATAGTAGAATCCGGTTTTGTGTAGTTATATTGGCATCTGTGTTGGGAGCTTGGCGGCTGTGTGTGGCGTCCTGAGTGCCACATGCATATTTGATGCGTGCTTAATGCCCGGACCGCAAAGCGGATTGTGGTTGCCGCTAAATGCTGCCACTCCCTTTGTTGATCGACTAATGTTGAGCATGTACTAAAGCTATGTCTTCCCTCAGGGTGATAGCAAAAGCTCGTAGGGTCTAAATAGTTAGGTCAACATACGTTTGCCGCAGTGACAAGTTTGTGACATCAACATATGTGAAAACAGAGAACTTTGCCCGCCATTTTTCTTTTACGCGTAAGAACTCAATGGCAATTGATGGACTTTTTTATGTCTAAAGATAAATATAAGAAATTTCATGATGATTAATTTGCAGTTATTGTAATCTTGATGGATGCAGTAAGTGCTAGGGGTTAAAGTCTGAAAAACTAAAAAAAAATATCTAAAATTTATATTTTTACTTAAAAGTAAAGTATTATACTTATACTTTAAAGTATTTACCCTCATTATCTATACATATCTGCTATCTTATAGGAATATCATATAAATCTTTGCGATAGAATTCTGGGGACCTGGATTTATCAAACTGTGCGAACTGCATTTTGTATGCATCCAAGAAATTGTTTTTTACTGCAAAAAAAATTCCAAATCGTACGGAGGATTATGGATGGTTACTAACTGCAAGACCTATAGTGTTAAAAAAGGTATCGCTGATCTGAAGCTGTAGTGAATTACGCCTTGAAGTAATCACCAAACTGTTTTAATGAGTAAACTTCGCTTTATGGCATTGTTGCAGTTATTGACATTGCGTTGTTTGCTTAACATTATCGTAAAACTTCCATTTTCGTCGCAAATCTCCATCCAGTCCAAAATTCCCTCATTTCTGAACCAATTTAACAAGGTATGGCAAACTTCAACGCGCGCTTTTCTGCAGATCTTTAAAGTTTTTTATTTTAACGATATTCCTTGGAAGTTTGGTGTTGATCGGCTTTCACTATCACATTCAATTCATTGATATTTACCTTAGTGGTTGGCCTTCCTCGTGGTCCATTCTTCAAGTCAAAGTTTCCACTACGAAAGCGATAAAACCAAACACGCAAAAACGCCGAGACCTCTCCAAACACAGCACGGATGTTGCGGGCTGATGCTGTATTAGTTCAACTTCGAAACTCGAATTCAAAAATTACTCTCATTTTGAATCGACTTCATCAAAAAGGAGGAGATTCTCAATTCGTAATTTTTTTGATGTATCCATCATAACTTCTAAAACTAAATGTAAAAACAATTGAAAGAAAATATTTGACTGTCATGTGTTTTTAAATTTAAAATATTATAATTTTATCGTGTGAAAAAAGGTTTACTCTGAAATTCCACACCATGCAGGCTTTATTTTAGTTCAAAGTGTCAGTACACTAAAACGGCAATTTTATATTGAAACCTGTATTATTCAATGAAATTAAACTTTTTGCAGATCCATCTCCAGCGGGCATATTTTTCAAACAGTTGTAACAGTTAAGACACTTATAACAAAGGTCCTGAAGGCAGCAAGCAACAGGGTTAAGCATTTAAATGTAAGAACTAGACTTTTAAAATCAAAATAACAAAAATAGAAATATCGTTGAGAATTCTTACTTTGATCTTTAAAAAACAAATCCGCTCTTCGACTTGAAATTAGCCTCGGCTCGAAGAATGTTCCACTTTATTAGATTCCATAAGCCCTATTCATCGCCCTCGTGCTTTTGAGGCATTACGTATTAGTGAATAATGCGATCGAACTCGATCTCGTATTACCGAGCCTCTGATCTGGCGATGATAATAGACTGCCAGTATTAGACGATTACACAACGATTGTGGTACTCAAAGTTTTACACAAGTAGAAGCGAAATCTACGTCTCTATTGATATTTCTTTTAATACTTTGGTTTTTAGATATGACCGGAGTAATATTACAACAATATAAAATACATTAAACACAACAGTTGAAGTAGCTAAGTATGAAAATTATTTATGGATAGCTCAACTGATACAGCGCCAGAGAGCAGCGTCTCCCCAAGACACTGGAAGCGTTACCACGTTGAATGGTTAATACGCTAGGCAAGATAGGAGCCAGTTCTTAGATCACGCGGTGTTTCTACTAGACGCCCAGATTTTTTTTTTATTAATTAAAACGAGCCATCACACGTTGTTTCACAGTAAAGTCTACAGCTAAAATTAAGAGACGCAAACATACGCTAAGCGTTAGTCTGTTAATCTCTTAATCAGGCTAAACGAACTGGATTTTGACATACGGAAGCTTAAGATTACGCTTAGTTTAGTTTTTGAGTCATGCCTATTATGTTTTGCTAATTAAGCTAGTTTAGCTAATTAAGCTTTTTCATTTGATACCCAAGACGGCTTCATAAAAAAATATATTTTTTTTAGTTCACGGCTTTAAGTCCTCCAGAGACATGCGGCTTTATGGGTTTATAGAGGGCCCCATATCAAATTTGATTTGACTTAACATAGCCTATAAATAACGGACGATCAAGACGCTTCAAACAATACCTGATTATGTCAAATTATGATAAGTAGTTTGGAAGTAATGAAGGTACAGATGAACATACATACATAACAATATACATACCGTTCAAAATCATAAGTCTCCATTTTGCTTCGCTTTACTCGGGTAAAAAGTAAGACGTTACTCTTCTGGTACTGGTAATATAAGTAATTATTGTAAGCATCCGTTTTCAATGAGAAAATAAACGACAAAAATAAACAACATCCGTCAATTACTTACCGATAATTTGGGTTAAAATATTTCTATAAAAATGGTTTATAATGATCATTTATGATAATGCTCTCAGATTATATCGATCGGGAAAAACAGACACCAGCAATCAATTCACTTCTTAGTCGAGTGTATATCCCATCTCTAAAAAGCAAGTAGTTCTTCCACAGGCTCTGATACACAATTGTTCCGTAACTAATTTTACAGAAGTAATAATTATCCAGACTTCAAAATGATTCTGATCCGAAAAATTAGACACCAGCAGTCAGTAGAGTAAAGTATACCACTCCCTGTAGAGTATTAAAAAGTATATATTTTGCTCATTTTTTTAATTTAATAATAACCATCAACACCAAAACATCCCCTTTAAAAAGTCGATTTTAAAATCCTGAAAAAAGTAAAATCCTTTTTTATTACTAGTTCAAAATCAGAATAAATCCTATTTTTTGTACCGCCTTTTCACACATCACGTAATAAAAAGTCCCTTTTAAATTTATAGACCCCCATTGGACCTTTTTGTAGGGTTGTTTATAAAAACACAAATACGTGTTGATTTATTTTGTATTTACGGTACGGTACACAAACCAAATTTTTAAGCTAAAACGCACCAAATTTATAATCCATATAAAATTTTAAACACCCATTCTCCCCTTTTTAGGGGTTATATTATAAAACTAGAAGCACGCGTATGATCTGACACTCAAAGGGTTGATTGATAACTTCGGTTTAATGTTTTTCTATTTTTTTGTTTTAGGGATTGCATGTTGAGAGCCACTGGCACATCAAAATATCAAAAGATGTTTGTGCGACCACCTGTATGATTCCATTAAGAATTACAGAGGATTAGCCATAATCTGATGAACAATAAAACGAATTTTGCCATATTTATTGTGCAAAGGAAAAGTAATACTTATGTACTTGGTTTTTGGGGTAAAAATACGACATCTGTACTTTGATAAAATATAGACTCGGACACGAAAACCTCCTTTTTATAGACCATATAAAAAGCAAAAAGTTTTTTCATTACATACGAGTAAATATGTTACTAGCTAGCCAATATTTATTTATGCATTAGAGTAGGGAGTAGGTATACTCAGCACCGAAGCTTCAAGTACCCACATTGTTGGGCAGATTCGTGGAGAAGTGCCGCGTCAAATGAAATAGAGTTACGGGATAGAAAAAGAGGCACTATGTAGGTGAATATAATAGGTACTGAGCGCTTGTGCGAGCCTAATTGCACTCTGTTGCATCTGCATCGTGGCAAGAGCCACATTATTTATATAAATGTTTTCGCAGTCTGCCTTCTGTACTTGTACTAATAAGTATATATGCTAATGGTAAGTAGTTCTGATTTCATATTACCTATAATTTATGTATGTATCGCGGGCGGACATTTTAGTCTGTAGTGTAGGTAATAAGAAAACGACATAGCTACTATTTTAGTTTAGTTTTAGAAAAGCAACAGCAGAATCACTACCATTACATCAAAGACTGATCAAGAAAACCAATAAAATAATTTCCCGACTTTCCCTCACAATAAGTATTACATTGACAACAAAAGTTAAGCCCTAAATACCTTGCTGGACAAATCCTGCCTTTGTCCAATCTAAGGCTTTCATTCGACCGTCGGATTCGGCTTAGCTGGCTTTGTATGGGCATCTTAATGCTTGTATCGTCGGAGTAATGCAGAGGGTGTTCGATGGTAGATATCGGTGACTGATAGGTGAACCACAGGGATTTTCACATTAATTGAATTTATGGGTTCTTTGCGCATGTAGGAACGAATAATTCTTCATAATGTACCTATCATTGATGTTATGGTATTAAAAAACGCACTATAATTCGTGACGCCTATAAAGTTGTGTAACAAAAATAAAAAATAAAAAAATGTTACTCTATATTAAGCTAAGATGGTGCAAGTTAACTTTTGTATGTAAAAATGAATCTTATTAACCGATATTTAGTGGCTATTTGCTCGTTAATTGTAGTAACAATAGTTATAAAATAAATGTATATGGTATGTATTTGCAATGTTTTGCCTCCTTATATGAATTCCATATTAAAATGATTTTTTACAAAAAAATCGTGATTCAAGTCGTGAATGCGCGTCAAGATCATTTAATCAGGGAGTCGCCTCAACAATATACAAAAAAATTATATAAACGTTATATTGAGACCATTCCAATGAGCCCAAATACGATACATCTGCTCGGTGAGAAGTTGGGTATCTTGCAGGATCAAAGTGATGCAGCAGCATCAGGTCAAGGTTACCATGTTCTTGCTATACCATTGAAATAACAGGACCATATTTTGATCAACATGTGGAAGTTGCTCATATCCCTTCAACAACTAGAAAAGAGCTGATGGTCTTTAAAAAACTGAACCGATTTTCTTGCGAAAAAAATAAAAAAATAAACAAAAAAAATACGTGTGCCTGCCTGCCTACCGCTACCGCTGCCGTATGCGTGAGAGAAAGAGAAGATAGACAAACTGGCGCTGTAACGCGTTACGTATCGAAGCGGTTTACCCTCCCATAAGAAGTTATCACTTCAAAAACTAATTGGTTCATCCGTTTGGAAGTTACGACACCAAAGACAGATACACATATACAAACGTTAAACTTTTAATACTTCTCTGTTTGCATCATGAGTTTAAAAAGCGTTGACCTGAGTAGTACATGACACATATTGACGACCTCTGTGGCGCTGTAGGGCAAGGCCCGGCTGAGACGCAGAAGGTTGCGAGTTCGATTCCCGCCACGGGACAAATGTTTGTATGATCTGCAAGTATTTGTCTTAGATCTGGGTGTTTCTATGTATAATATGTATGTATTTTAATAACAAATAAGTTCTGCTTAATTTGGGGCCACATGATGCTGTGTGAAATGTCCGGCATTATTATTATTATTGTTGCTGGAGAATAAGTCTTTCAAAGATATTTAACATAATACGGTCTTAGGTACTTATAAACTCCTTTCTACCTGAAGTCTGCTTAAACACTGCAAAAGATTCGCTCTCTCAATATTTGTCACTATCTCACAAAATGGGATGGCACTATTGTAAACAGTGGTTATTTTTTGACAGAATTTGGGAGACGTTTATAAATAAGGACGATAATCTTTTCAAAATTTACAACATACGTAGTCCAAAACATTCTCACATATTGTACATAATTATATGTACAATATGTGATGCTGAAAAACATAATAAGTAGGCGTTCGAGAAGCGAGCTGTCGACAGACGATTTCCATGGAATTTTTCCATTATCTCGGAAAATTGCGAGTTCGGTCGCACCATTTATTATTTATCAGCGCACTTACGAGCGCACTTATGAGTTGAATATAGACTCTATGGCATACTACTAAAATAAGATTAGATAGGCAATGCAGCAAAAATTTTATATCTTTGTATGAGTACCTATATCTTGATTATTTGAATATCTTTATAAGTCAATAATATATGCATATATAAACTATTTTCTTCAATCATAAACCAAAGAATATATGCCACTCTAGAAGCAAAACAACCAATAGACCAAGGGTTTAGAATGGGGTTCTCGACGATTGATCACACCCAGACGCTTGAACTTATTATAGAAAAATTCCAAGAAAAAAACAAGCCCTTCATATCGCCTTCATCGACTACAAAAAAGCTTTCGACACTGTATCGCACTCAAGCATTTGAAAAACACTGGAAGAGCAAGGAGTGGAAAACGAATAAATAAGAATAATAAGAATTATTTATAATAGAAACACCGGTAGAGTGAAGCTGGAAAAACTAGGACTAAGTTTTATCATAGAAAGGGGTGTAAGACAAGGAGACCCTTTTTCCCCAACAATTTTTATTGTTATTCTAGAAGCTATAATAAGTAAACTAGATTGGAAGAAGTATGGGTAAAACATTAATGGCGACTATTTAAACCACCTACGCTTCGCAGACGATCTAGTGCTGCTGACAAAGTCCGGTTCACAGCTACAGCCAAAAGACAAACATCCAGGTGGACAACGAAACACTTCAATACACCAACCACTACATATACCTAGGCAAACAAATTGGCTTCGACAAAAATAATAATGAGCTAGAAGTAGAGCGTAGAGCACAACACACGTGGAACAAATATTGCAGTTTAAAGGAGATATTTAATAGTAATATGCCACTAAATACAAAAACTATGGTGTTCAATTCAACTCTCCTACCATGCTTAACCTACGCTTGCCAGACATGGAAATACACAACAAAAATTAGAAACAAACTAACTACTTGCCAACGAGGTATAGTACGCAGTATGCTTAACATAAGGAAAATCCATAAAATACGACATACTAAAATAAGAAATTTAACAAAGGCTACAGACGTCCTACATTACTCTCAAAAATTAATATGGAAATGGGCAGGCCATATAGCAAGGCTACATGATAGAAGATGGACAGTAAGGGTTACGTCATGGAAAGGACCCAAATGCAAACGATCCTGAGGAAGACCCCAAGAGAGATGGGAGGACGAAATAGCTAAAGTTGCCGGCCCACACTGGATGAAAGAAGTTCAAGACCGAAATAATAGGTTGGGGAAAAAGTTTCTTCGCATTTTTTAAGAAAATTCAAAACATTTTTTATATAGTTTATTTACATTTAACTAAAGTATGTAGGTACCATTTTGTTCGATAACTTTTTGCCATCTTGTAGGTAGGGACATGATCCCATTGCTATAGATATTTTGGGACTTCTGATCAAAATACCGCGACAAGTGGTTTTGGCAGTCCTCTCGTGATGTTAACCTGACACTGCCTAAAGAATTCTGAGGAGACTGAAACAGGTGGAAATCTGAAGGTGCAAGGTCAGGACTATACGGCGGATGCATTAACACCTCCCAGCCAAACTCTCTTAATTTTTGCTGAGTGGCTAAAGATGTGCGAGGTCTAGCGTTATCATGATGAAAAACCACACCCCTTCTGTTGATTAATTGAATAATGAATTAAACTTCTTGCTTTAATCTCATCAGTTGTTCGCAGTAGAGTTCAGAATCGATGGTCCTGCCTGGTGGTAACAGCTCATAATGAATAATGCCCTTCCAATCCCACCACACACACAGCATCACCTTGTTGCGAGTTAACCCGGGTTTCGCCACAGTCTGTGAAGCCTGACCGGCCTTTGACCACGAACTTTTTCGCCCGTTCTTGTCGTACGTGATCCACTTTTCATCACCAGTTATCAGCTTCTTCAAAAATGGTTCGGTTTCATTACGTCGTAATAAAGAATCACAAATGAGTACACGGTTCATTAGGTTTCTTTCAGTGAACTCGTGAGGTAACCAAATATCGAGCTTTGTTGTGTACCCAGTTTTTTTCAAATGCGCCAAAACTGTTTTGTGGTCAATTCCCAGTTCTTCAGCTACGTCGTAACTACTGACATGCCGATCTTGCTCCACTTTTTCAAAAATGGCATCCATTTTATCCGTAATAGGGTCGCCCTATTACGGAGCGACGTGCATCTTTGACATCAAACTTTCGGATTGAAATCGCTTAAACAAAATTTGTGCTACTCTCACAGACACTGCACTAGGTCCATAAATATCGCAAATTTTTTTCGAGGCTTGCGTTGCATTTTTACCTTTTTTGTAGTAAAATTTTAAAATGTATCGAATTTATTCATTAGATTCACTCATCTTGACAGTACGAAAAACAAATAAAAATCACACATTTTTCTAATTTTAATTTGGAATTATGTTCTTTAAAATTTAAACTTTTAATGATACCGAAACCAGCCAGATACAAATAGTATAGCCAAAGGGATTTTATTACAAGTTCATACATACTATAATGCGAAAAGACTTTTTTCTTAACCTAATATACCCATGTTTAACAATGTATGTGCCGCGGACTTTAAAAAGAAGCGCTTTTTTTATTAGTCAATCAAAACACGGATAGAATCGATGATATATAAATGATATTCATATTAATATTATGATAATTAATATAAATTAATAAATAAATCCAAATAGGTAAATTTATACCTATAAAAGAGCTTAACCTGACTCACTGACTGACTAACTGACTGATTCATCATCGCCGAGTCGAAACCGCTGAAGCCAGAAAGCTGAAATTTTGAATGTAACTACCTTTTACAGCAAAACCACCTACTAAGGCGGGATTTGCTTTACTCCGCTTAGGGATTGATTCCCTAAGCAGGTGAAAAGGGGTGAAAACTAATGTATAAAACTTTTTAACGCGTGGTGCGATTTGCTTGAAACTTGATATGAATTAATAAAATGCAAAATAAATGTACACCTGTTTCAGGATTTTTCAAACCTTAACAATGGCGGCTAAAATGGGGTGTCAATGTTTGTATGGGAACTTTTTAACGGGTGGTGTGATTTCTTAGAAACTTGGTTTGGATACTTAAAATGCAAAATAAATGGACACGTGTTTCAGGATTTTTCAAAATAACTCTCATAAAGGAGTAAATGAGGTGTGAATGTTTGTATGGAAACTTTTTAATGGGTGGTGGGTGTGATTGGTTTTAAACTTATCAATAAAATAAAAAGGGTTTAAGCTACAATTCCTTTAAAAAAACATGCGGACGAAGTCGCGAGCCATAGCTAGTTGTTATATAATCAAGGTTGATTATGTGACTATGTGGGACGTCGTGAAAATTTAAACCGGACAGAGGCGACGCAATCTTGACGTTCTTGAATTCTTCAGGAGACATGATGGTACAAAATTTGCAAATGACGCTGCTACAATGGATGCAGTCAACATGCATTATGTGGGCGCTGCGAAGACGTGCGGTGCGCCTACTGGGAGTGTGCCATCAGTAATGCGCGCACTTGTGGCGGCACGCGAGCTCTCTGATCGCTCGTTGCGGTTTAACCCATTCACGCCGCAAGAGGTATGTAAAATAATAACATGTGGAGTAGCGCACAAGCCAACTAAATATATTTATGATATTTCTATATCCTTGCTAAATATGGCTGCCACTCCAATATCTGCCATTCTCAACAACAGGTGCTTGGCAGAAGGCAATTATCCACCGACTTTCAAAAATGTCAGGGTTTTTGTACAAGGTACAACCATTCAAAATTCAAAATTCAAAATTCAAAATTCAAAATAACTTTATTCATTACAATCACAAGGACCACTTTGAATCGTCTTCTTACATGCTAGTGAATCTAGGTGCCGGTTCCTCCTAACCCCAGTTCAAGAAGAATCCGGCAAGAAACTTGTCTGGTCTTAACACTTTTTTGTATGATCCTTGACAATTGTGTTACGGATGCCGAGTCGAGTTGGAGCAGATTCATCCCAAGCTTTTTTGTCTTCTAAATAATCAGATATTTTATAATATGCTTTAATAGACAGTTTATGTTTAATTACGTTTTTAAATTTGCCAATCGACAAATCTAACACGTCGCAACATTGTACAAGGACAAAGGAATGAAAGATGATGTGAACAGTCACTGTCCTGTGTCCATAATCCCTAGCGTCGTGTCGCTAAGATCTTCCAGCACGGCCTTAGTACGAGGTTCACGAATCATCTGTCGAATACGGACTCGCTGTCCGACAGGCAATATGCCTATCGACCGGAGAGATCCACGACAGATATAACGAGAGAGTAGGTGCGTCGCGTGCAACAGGCGAGTGAGCGCAGGATGCAAGTGGCGGTGGTGTTCTGTGACCTGTCGCTGACCATGAAGTCCTTACAGCGAAACTTGAGCATTACGGCGTAGGGGGCATGCCTCTACGATTGCTGTTAAGTTCTATGACTGGCGATAACAAATCGTCACGGCCAGGAGAGGGAAATTTCAATCGGTGTCGATGACGACTACCATAGGCGTAGTGCAAGGCTCATCGCTATCGAATATTTTATTTTCTGTCCTCCTGAATGACCTGCCTGGCTGTATTTCGGATGCGCACATTCTTATGTATGCTGATGATGTAGCAGCGATCGTGGAGGCTCCTAAAAGAGAGGTATATGATACAAGGCAAGCGCTCTTAACCTGTGTTAAGAGCGCTGCCACGACGACTCGCCAAGACGTCGAAGTTGATACAGAAGTATACAACCGTATTCCGACTAGCATTATTGACGCTTCCTGGACGCTATCTTTTGAGTACCGACTTAGGAAGTGGCTAATCGATCGAACAATGTATGATTATAATGATTTTATTGATGCAAAATGTAAAAGTAGCTATTAAATTAAATATTGTTTATTATATCTATATATTACAATAATTTTCCCATTTCATTGTCTACAATCATATTTAAAATGTTAAAAATTATTATATTATATAATTACGTATTATGTCGATTTATTTAGATTTGTTTGACCTGTAACTTTATTGTTATGAATAAATGACTATGAACTATGTACATGTAAATTACAGCAGTGTGAAACCGGGGCGGGTTGCTAGTAAATAAATAAAGAAAGACGTTTTGATAAAATCATATCTTCGATGCGTTTCGCACGTTAACGCTTCCCTGCACCCAAGTTTAGTTTTCGCCCAATAGCTCCTTTGTCCGTGCGGTCAGCCGCGTTCAGCCGCGGTCAGCGTGCAACTCAAACGCGTCATAACGATGTGGTTTTCTCAAAGTTTTGCACTTTCACGCATGAGTGTCATCGTTTTAATTGTTTCGGGAGTTACTTGCTTGTATTGTTATGCTTGAGTTATTATAAAAGAACGATAGATGCGATATCTACGTTAGATGAATCCGGTACAGAGAAAAACAGGGGCTTTGAATGAAATTTTTCTTATTGATTTAGGTATTGACCCTACTTTTAGCAGAAGTTGGAGCTAGGTATAGCAAAAGGATCGAAAACCGTGAAGATCACGTTACCTCCTTGTAGATGCCGTACGACACGACAAACACGATTTTATTGTTTGATTAGACCAACAAGGAACCCTTATAGTCCTTGCAATGTTCATCCGTATATCTGTCTGTCTGTCTTCCTCGCCCTTACTTCCTTACTCAGAGCTCTAGCTCGCTGACCAGCTCATTATGCAAATTTGCACCGTAATACGTATTAGTGGTAAACATGTGTGACATATCGTTAGATAGGTATTTTAAACATTGTTACAATATTTCATTAACAGTTTTGTCTTAACTGACTTCGGAAACCTTCACTGTGCGTGGTCACATGCACTTGTACAATTTATTAACTTTTTATCTCGGTTAATAATATTTGGTGTCTAATTAATGTGATAATTATAATATGTTTTTCTAATCACATAATGCAGCAAAGAATATTATCAGTCTGACAAGCTGCCAACAACGATATCATAAACCTCATCAGATGTTCTAGAATACTCCGCACAGATATCGTATCAATCCAGTTTTTACACCTACTTAATTATAATTTTATTTACCTACTTGCTCGTAGTCAAAACACTAGGTACACTATAACTCATTTTAAAGGTAGCATCACTCACATTGGATAAATTCACAAAACCGTTCACATGCGAACTGATTAATAATCTTGAATTTTCACGCTAATGACATTCATTGACAGTAATTCTGTAGTTTCGCCGGATTTATTTAAGTTTCGTAAAACTAGAACTATTATATTTTATTATATAAGAG
The DNA here is from genome assembly GCA_948098915.1 of Lampropteryx suffumata. Taxonomy (NCBI): domain Eukaryota; kingdom Metazoa; phylum Arthropoda; class Insecta; order Lepidoptera; family Geometridae; genus Lampropteryx; species Lampropteryx suffumata. The sequence goes on from OX402563.1 coordinate 10,012,490, forward strand.
TCTGAATAAGATCATATTTAAATGACACTTCTGTAATTTACTAAATTGACGTGTTAAATAAAACACGTCATTAAAACTAAAGTTCATTTTAATGCCATGTGTCAACCCCTTGTTGATAAAAACTGCGGAAAATCCTAAAAAGGAACAAAACGTTAATTTAAAACTGACATCTAAATATTTTACTCTAATTAGGACTTTGGTGTAGGCAAAATAAAGATCGTTCATATTTTACGAAATTTTACCTAAACCAGTGATACAACTAAACCATCAGCATTGACGATATTCATTTTCTAAATTCCCGCATCAGTTTGACTTATCTATATGTATATTTAGACAACGACTTGCAAAAAAGTTATATTGACATTGGTCCAATCTCAATGTCTGTTTTATGACCTAGGACGATGTTACTTTTGAAATGAGTTAAGCTGCAGGTACCTACGTATATATCTGCCAATCAACGCATCAATCAATTATTCAATTAATTATTGATAAACTTTATATAGCACTTCATGGACACGTTCCATGAAGTGCTATATAAAGTTTTTCAATAATTAAATCCTTAAGTTTTAGATCAACGGGGCAAGGGTTTGATAGAAAATATTACGTAGGTACATCTATATACCTATATTATAAATACGAAAGTGTATCTGTCTGTTTGTTACGTTTACACGGCTAAACGGCAGAACGGATCTTTATGAATTTTGGTATAGAGATAGGTGGGACCTTGAAGAAGAACATAGGCTACTTTTTGTATAGGTACCACGCATGCGAAGCCGCGGGCAGCAGCTAGTAATTCATAAATATGCGGTATAAGTGGCGCGCATCGATTACCACTAGTACGTTGGTGGACACCAGTCAAGGAGCTAGCTTTGGTATCATCTATTATTATTAAGATAAGAAATGTCAAGGCAATTGTGATAATGAATTATTTTATAGAATTATCTCACAAGTTTATCGCAAAGAGTATCATGTCATATCATGGGTATATTGGTACTAAGTAAGCACCTTTTATCTGTTTTATTTTAGACTTTAATTATTGGACTATATGACAGATAATGGTCCGTATGTTAAGTGATTTGCAAGCATAGAACTGGTACTGATAGACAATTATAGTCATGCTTTTAAACTGTGACATTTCAATTTACCAAACAATGTCAATGAGAGTTCATATAACATTCTTCGTCAATTCCCATAACCTCAGAGTAGCCTCGGTTGGTCACCTATCACTGCATGCCCTTTCACATCAAACAATGCAACACTCATAGAAGACCAAACCTTAGCCTTTATAGGTAAGGTGCAATTTTGAATGTTGCCAGTTTAACGTGAGCCGTGAGTCGACATTTGATTACACACATCGCTGGTCAAGTATTTATCAATTAATACACAATTTAATAGAGCAGGCATCTCGTGACGTGCCGGGGAACATTCCATTTAATTAGGACCGTTTGAACTGTTAGCAGTATGAACTGATGATCTTGATGAAATTTGGTAAGAAGATGTATTGCATTCGGGGGAATAACATAGGCTATTTTTTGTCTCAAAAAACAACCTTGAAAGGGGTAAAATAGGGAGATGAAAGTTTGCTTGGGCAACTCGTTTTTCCATAAGAGATCTGAAAATTCATATTTAGGCTTTTGGTTAGCAATCCCTACTAATATTATAAATGCGAAAGTAACTCTGTCTGTCGGTTACGTTTTCACGCCTAAACCGCTGATCCGATATTGATGAATTGAGATAGCTGGGACCTTGGAGAAGGACATAGGCTACTTTTTATGGAGGTACCACGCATTCAAAGCCGCGTGCAGCAGCTTTATGCTTTATTTACGTATTTTTAATTACATATGATACTTTAAAACATCCAGACACAGAACTTACACCTATGGTCATCAAATAAATGTTTGTACTGGAAGGAAATCGAACGCACCACTTACAGCGCGAAGATAGAGCTATTATCAAACTTAGTTGACTGAGGCCAGACAATAAAAAGTAATAGAGAAAAATAAACTACCTACTTAATACTTTTCCTGCAATGCAATGGAAAAGTATTAAGTAGGTAGTTTATTTTATTCCGGTAGTAGTAGACCGGTATATTAGGGGATTGAAAAATTATACTTGTACATCGTATGAGTTTGTAGTGGGTATTTAGAGTCACTAACTATAACATCACAGTCTACTATTTATAAAGAATATGAATAGGTAAGTAAGTATTCAATTTATTACAGAAAAACATAATCAACTTTCGATCCGTTGAAGAGGGGAGCTACTCCCGCGGACTTTTGTCAGGCTAATCTAGTCGAGGGTTGATCCAGTATAAATAAAATGAGCAGACAAAACTGCCTAAATACATATATTACAAATCAATTAACGAAAATCACAGAACCAGACGGGACAAACAACAATGTTTATCAAGATTTTAGCAGTAGGATTAAAATAGTTTCAAGAGATATTATATAAATATATATAAAATATTATACTTGTGAAGTAGTTGAACTATATAAGGACCGTTTAAAACGATCTAGATCGCTCAGTGTCCCCAAGATACTAGCAGCGGTGCCACTTTGCATGATTCTGTACATTTCTGTAATTAAATTCTGTTAATCAAGTTAATTATATAATAATAATACAATCTATCTATTACGTTAAGGGTCTGAATTTTGTATAGGTAATGTTCTATAGTGATCAACATGCAGTAGCATTATGCTGAGCTGTGGGCCATTTCACCACCACTCAGTCCTCACTCACTTTTTTTGTTTCTCTTCTTTGTTTTAGTTTTAGTCATTAGTGTTAATTTTTTATTCATTTGTTTGTATTTCTATTTAGTCCATTAAAATGTTACATTTTTTAGGCCTTAGTGTGCATTTGTCAGAGGACGCAATTTTATTTTTTTAATGTGTAGGGGGGGTCAGTAGAAGCTTAAGTTCAAGTTTGTGGGGTCGGCACCCTTGTCCCCCGGCCGCCATCTTGGAAAAGGGGGTGCAAAGGGTTTTCGCGCTGTATCTCGTAAACTAGTTACCTTACAGAAAATTTAATCAAACATAAAATGTAGCAAATTAAATTTCCTACAATTTTATTTCTATTACTTTTTATCGTCAAGTGACCAACAAAAAAGTTATAAACAAAAATAAATGAAAATTTTGTTTGTTTGTTCTAGGTTTTACAGCGCTCCAAACTTAAACGGATTCTCGAATGCTCATAGGGATGCAATAAAAACTAAAAATTAGGCTTACTTTTCTATCTATATTTTTTTTATTCATACAATTTATTATGATCTTAACATTCCTATGCTATTATTGAACTATGTTTGACCCTTTTACCCACCACCTATGAGGTATAACATGGGCAAAGTCAAATTTATAAAAATTTAATGCATTTTTTAATGCATTTTTTGTCACTGTCTTAGCAAATCGTTTGTATCGCAGAGTGTCTAGAGTATCGTCTTTATTTCCGCCATATAAAAAGACGAAAAAACGTTCGCCAACAACACTGAGTAACGATGACTCGACTTTCTCACTCATAAATAATTTAGTTCCACTTGCTAACTCTGGATGCTTCTGCAAAATTTTTATAAATTTGACTTTGCCCATGTTATACCTCATAGGTGGTGGGTAAAAGGGTCAAACATAGTTCAATAATAGCATAGGAATGTTAAGATCATAATAAATTGTATGAATAAAAAAAATATAGATAGAAAAGTAAGCCTAATTTTTAGTTTTTATTGCATCCCTATGAGCATTCGAGAATCCGTTTAAGTTTGGAGCGCTGTAAAACCTAGAACAAACAAACAAAATTTTCATTTATTTTTGTTTATAACTTTTTTGTTGGTCACTTGACGATAAAAAGTAATAGAAATAAAATTGTAGGAAATTTAATTTGCTACATTTTATGTTTGATTAAATTTTCTGTAAGGTAACTAGTTTACGAGATACAGCGCGAAAACCCTTTGCACCCCCTTTTCCAAGATGGCGGCCGGGGGACAAGGGTGCCGACCCCACAAACTTGAACTTAAGCTTCTACTGACCCCCCCTACACATTAAAAAAATAAAATTGCGTCCTCTGACAAATGCATACCCAAATGTAACTTTTCAATGGACTAATTGTAAAGTGGTGGTTTGAATAAATGATTTTTCTTTCCTTCTTTCTTTGATCTGGATAAGCTGAAATATTATATATATATTAATATTATATATTATATTATATATAAGTAGGTATACATTCTTTGAAACAGTTTTAAGTTAGATACATTAGATAATGTTACATTTGTATTTCATATTATTGCGTAAAATAAATATTAATAATAAATAATTATATAGTAATAAAAAATACGTGCTCTCAATAAAGCGATGATACATTTGTAGCAAGCACAGGATTATTATTGAAATCTAAATTTCTCCCGTAAAAGTTCTGCTATACGTGAATATACTATTTTTTCCCACTACAAGCTCACTAAAATTCTTTTTCATGGTCAATTTAAAATATAATACATTTGTGAGTGGTGAATGGACCCTTGCAAATCTAATTTTCGCCTTTGAAACCGGCCCTTCGACAAGTGAACCCTGGGAATAAAGTATAGTTCCTATAAACCTACCTAGTATAAAATATACTTACGAAAGCATCTAAGACTATGTGAATATAAAAGATTATGGTACTTTTTAGTGGGTTTAGTTGGTACTCAATTTCTGTTACAAAACGTTCAAACGTTCTTCGTTAATGGCATGTGACATAATAATGTAAATTTTGACAATGTGATTTGATTGAATAGTGGATTATTTTTGGTCGACTTGCGAAGCAAACATTGCACTCTTAATTATTTATTTATCTCGAGTTATTTGCGATTTTATTAATAATATTGGTGTTTTTATTTAAATAGAGCTAGAGTTATTGACTTGGGTGTGAATAAAAGCATTGTGTTTATTTGTGCACCATTTTATATAAATTATATGACTATGACAAACAACAAGATATGACTTAGTGGAATAATATATGTTAGACTTTAAGGTATATATATGATATGGGCCGTAGTTTGTAAGTATTTAAGATCATGTACTAAACTAGTGTTGCCTGAAATAAACGATATTATTATTATTATTATTATATCTAAGTACTATAAACAATATAAACACATGACATTGGTAAAATTGACATTATTATGACACATGACATTGGTAAAATTGACATTAATATGACACATGCCATTAGCGAAGAAGAAGAAGATTTAATCGTAAAACCACACAAAGTCGTATGCTGTCGTTAATTAATTGTTATTTTATAAAAAACCACGTTGTATGCATTGGTGTAGATGTATCTAGTAGAGAGGGTATCCTCTGTACTTACCTACGCATACAACCTGATTATTATTGCGACGTTATCATTCTAATCTAAAGTCCTACACCGATACTTCTGTAATTATTTCCCCAATTAAGATATGAACAGATGTGAACTGTATACATTACTGTACTTACCTAATCCGTGAGCAATGCGAGCTGTGAGAATCTGCAAACAGTTACTAAAATCGACCAATACTTACCTAAAATATCTAAAAGTAATTAACTATCTTTCTCGAGTTGTTTCGGATTGTATTCGTTATATTATTGTTTTTTTTACAAATAAAGCTACTGTTACATAAATAATCCGTATAATTATTTTATATGTAAAGTCAGCACCCTATCCTGTCCTTTTATTAGGATTAGTAGAATCCTACTATCCTACTGATTATAATATTATAAATGCGAAAGTTTGTGTAGATGTTTGGATATACCTACCTACGTGATGTTGCTTAGGTACGGTGCAACATCATCCATTTGGGCATATTGCAGCATTGATTAGCAAAATATATAGTCTTTGCTTTTTTTAATAATAATTAAGCTCGATACATACTTATAGAGGACTAACTGTTTCCTACGCAGACAAAGTGATTAAAATTGCGACGTGACCATTCTAATCCTATTCTGATACTTAAGTAATAATTCCCTCAGTTAATGTTTTAAATAGGAAATGCAACCAGATTGTGTACTGTATACAGTACTGTACCTCTCTGATGAGCGAAGCGATCTCTGACCATCTACAAAGATTTAACAAAAATTACTAATACTACCTACCTATACAAGTAACGATGCAAGTCGTATTTTTTTCGAACAAATCATGTACTGACCATCTACAGATAGTTACCAAAAACATCGAACTCTCAACTATCTATAAGTAAAGTTTTTATTATCCAAACATCTACACAAACTTTCGCATGTATAATATTCGTAGGTTAGACGTCCTACGTACAGCGCTTAGGTACGGTCGACGGCAAAAGGAAGTTTGAAAGTGGCAGGCATAAGTTTTAATAACTATTATTTTCGGAAATAACAACCTGATCATACAATTATATATAATACATGTATAAACCTTTTTTTTTAATAATCTTCATAAATATTATATACATAAAAGTTGCCAACAGATGGCGTTACGTGTATATCAATGCTGTAAAAAAAATACATAGCAAATACGTAGAAAGTTGCAGACAGGCTTTCTACCAAAAAGTAACTACCACAACCATTTAATTATGTATTGAAATTTACAACATACATGGTTTGTAGACCCACAGTACTAGCAATAAAAATAACAGTGAGTTAAACATCACCCACAGACCTTATTTATTTTAAATCGGTTTAACGGGAAATGCGACTGAATAACAAACATTCAAATAACTATTACTTGTTCACACTAACAAGTGTATATATGATGTACTAGTGCGATGATGAATGAGCTCACTATAATAATAATAATAATAAATTAATAGGTATTGCTAGACAATGCACACAACACCATCTAGACCCGAACAAAGCATAGCTTGTATTATGGTGACTAGATGACTGATAGAATACATATATATTTTTAAACACATCGACTGTTTCCGATGCAAAGGGCGTAAAGACCATTTTGGGCAAAATGACTTTTTGATGCAACCTTATATATTTTTCACGCTCTTTCGATCTGTGTATCTAAAATTGCTATAAGTTGCGAAAAAAGTGGCTCTTACCACCTAAAATTTGTTTCAAGCTAATCATTATTTTCCAACAAAATCGTGTCGTAAAACACTTTTTTTTATATTACACACAAGCCCGCGACTTCGTCTGCGCAGGGTTAGTACTTCGTGTAATTCTAACGGTTTTTGCAGCGCACGCCAGAATAGCTTGCAGATAGCAGATTTTTTTCCTGCTTACTTGACACTTATCGTTATATTTTGGACAATTCACACAATATCTTTATAAATTATAGCCTATGTGTTATTCTGATGTATAAGCTATACTGTAAAGAGTCATTAAAATACATTTTTCTTTTTCTGACAAGGAAGAAGATTCCTTTTCTGCTGGTAGTTCAGATTGTTTAGAAATATCATATAGATTAGTTAGAAATATCACATCGGACACACACAACAACAGTCGATATGATACTTTATAACACCGAACACAGAACAAACACCTATGTTCTTCACACAAATGTTTATCCTGGGAGGGAATCGAACCCTCAGCCTACAGCGCAGAAGGCAGAGCTACTACCAAGTGAGCTGACAGGCCAGTCGTATAAAAAATTGAGGGTCGCTTCGCTCGCTCTGAGCATCTGCAAAACCTCTAAACCTAACGAAACCTAATCTAAAACTAACGAAAAATTACGAGTGGAGAGCCGCAATTTTTTTTGAGCGAGTCTTGATATACCTTACCTTACTTTATAACTCGAGATAAATAGTTAATAAAAGAGCGCTATGTTGCGCTTGCTTCGCAAAACAACCATAAATAATCCCCTACAAAAAAAATGTTTTTTGTATTGAACATGATACATTCTGTCACTGGTCCATTGCGAGCTTGGGCAGTTCAGCTAGAAAGAAAGAGATAAAAGAAAGTCACAAAGCTCAATGATGCATACATGAATGATAGACGAAATACGAAAGATGGATAAAAAAGTGAATAAGATAGACAAAACGAAACAAACTCTTAAGAAATTTGTAAGAACGAGTATTTATAGGTACCTACTGTGGGTGCGGCTTACCTAGCCATCGCATTCCCCAATACGTTATACCTACCCAATATTTTGTAGACATTATTTGGTTCATTTAGTTACCCACTATCGGGTCTAATGTTTGCTCCACTGTTATTTCGTCTCTGAGACCTCAATGACACACTCCTTACTTACGTAATAATTATAGTAAATATAACTTTAAATATAAAAAAGGTACTTACCTATTCAAAATGTTTACTATAGATTTTCAGAATTTGTGTTTTTTTGTGCTGTGTTTTGTGTTGTGTGATGCTACAGTTTTATCAAAGGTAATCGTTTATTATTTATCTTACCTATCTAACTTTATTTCTATACATAGGGAATAGTGATAAAAACATAAGTACTTATCTAAGTAGGTATACTAAACTAACAAGAGAAAATGGTAGGTAGGTAGGTGCATTGTTTAAAAAATAACTCGATGGTAACTGGTTACAAAACACGTCTTTAGTTATGATAATGGTCCGTTTCTTTCCGTAAGCATGATAAACAATGCTTCATAAAACGTAAGTACGATAGGTATGATAGACCTAGGCACTTCAAATACTTAGTTGAAGTATTCTTATGACACATAAGTTGGTAGCAATGATGATGCACATTGTTCGTGCAAAAACAATAGTAGATAGATAGATAAAGGTGTTTACACAGGGCTGATAATGTCAAAATATGACATGGCGTTTAAGACATTTCGGCACGGCCATCGTTTTTAAAATAGTCCGTGTAAATGCGTCGAGTAGCCCACACGGTTCTATATCTGTTTTGATAAGGTCCGGAATAAGATAAGTTAAGTGTGAAAACAAAAATGGCTTGCTGAAATACGAATACGCTGTGACAAAGTAAAGTTTAAAACAATGGTAAGACTTACGACGTCCGTGGATAAAATTTTTCATTAACTTCAATGCAAGTAAGCAAATGTTTGTATCTAGAAATACCTACTAAATGATTATGCGGTATTATGAAACTTACGAGGGTTAAAAAGTATCGATGTTACTTAGATTATCCACCTACGCTGTTATCATTTTAATATATTTTATCGTTCTTGAACTTGTCACTCAAACCGGTTTCATCTATTGCGTTTTGTTTACAATGTTGTTGGTTTGACAACTATGACATTTAGTTGACAGTAGAAGCGTCGTGTACGAAGACTGATCGAAAAAATAATACTATTATTACATATCGAAATTGTCTCTGTCTAGTTGTTTATTTTATAACTCTCAACAAATCTTAATGCAATTTGGGTAGGAGATAGATTGCATTGTGAGGACAAATATTTAATATGAAACTTAATTTTTCTAGGATAAATCCTCAAAAAGAGTATGCGTTATCGGAGCTGGTATAGCAGGACTGTCCACGGCCAGATACTTGAAAGAAGAAGGAATAAACTTCACAGTTCTCGAAGTAACGCAGTACATTGGTGGTACTTGGCGCTATGACCCCAGAACTGGCTCTGATGAGAATGGCATCCCACTGCATACCAGTATGTATAAACACTTGAGGTTAGTTTCATAAGAAAGACCATAGATTTTGTATAGGTACCTACTTCCTAATGTTATATTTAACCGAGCGAGTGCGAAGCGCGAACGAATGTCTCCGTTTCAGCCTAGGCGAAAATGCTTTCGTATGTTTGTCCGGATGTTCTCCTCTACAGGTCGCATTTTTAACCGATTCTCGTGAAATTTTGTGAGCAGGTTCTATAACTATATATCTATATTTTTTTTGTCGATTCAGTTTGTAAAAATATATATTGGAGGATAAATCTCTTCACACAACACCATCTAGCCCAAACCAAGCAAAGCAGATAATTGATAGCATAGGTACCTAGTTAATAAATTTTTAAATAATTAAAGTAAAAGAGCCTGTTCATTCCGTAACGTATTAAGTTGGTAGATAAATACATACATACATGCATTTTATATATTAATTTGTAAAACATTAATATAGGTATTCATTTAGTTTAATAATTTGATGTAAAATGTGATTGATTACTTATATACTAGTAAATAGGTGGGTACCTTCATAATGATAAGTAGGTACTTTAGAATGTTATAAATACCTACCTAAATACTAACTACTATATTCATGCCACGTTATGATTATGAATTTGTTCAGAGTACCTACCTAATCTGAATTTGAGAGGTTTCAATTCATTCAAGAGTTTCATTTAAATATACCAAACATTCCACGTAAACATTAGCTAGGTACAATGTTACTTTTAAAAAGTAATGATGAGGATAAGTAATGGTAGAAATAAAGGTTAGGTAGGTAGTTACCTACCTAGATTGTGTCCTTATTTTGACATAACCACATTTGCTACATTTGACACTGGTACCTACACTCATAAGTAGTCTGTTGTGCGTTTGTAACTAAAAGTTGGGCTATGAACTATGAGTGGGTTTTTCTCCTCAACCGACCTAGATTATGTAGGTATAACTTTATTTATAGCATCCTCAAAAGTTTATTTTTCTGATGACAATCTAGTAAATTATTTTATTTTATTTTTCTTATTGCAGAACGAATTTGCCTAAACCAACAATGGAACTGAGAGGATTTCCTTTACCTGAAGATATACCATCGTTTCCTAGTTGGGAGATATATTATGATTACTTGCTGAATTACACAAAACACTTCGACTTAGAAAAGCATATACAAGTGAGTAATATATTTCAATGATGCAACAGAGGCGCCCTCTATCACTCGTAGTGCCGTAGCAAAACCTCTTAAACTGAAAAACTGCACACACGGCTTTCTCACTTGCATACTCAAGATCTTGAGTGGCCGTGTAAGAGTTCGATTTTTCTTAGATTTTTTTAATTTTACAAATACATTCAATATTATATTTCAGTTCCTGCACAATGTGATACTAGTCAGGATGGAAAACAATGTTTGGAGAGTCAAACATAAACATGTGAAAACGGGAGAGATTTTTGAGGAAGAGTACGATTTTGTTGTCGTTGGTAATGGCCATTTTAGCAAGCCCAATAAGCCTTCACCACCAGGAGAAAACATATTTAAAGGTATGAATGTGTATAAAGTCCTATGGGAGCCCGTGACAGAACACATTGACTTCTAAATTACATTCTCTACTTTCAGGTACAATAATTCATAGCCATGACTACCGCGTTCCAGACCCTTATAGAAACCGGAGAGTCTTAACTGTCGGAGCTGGTCCCTCAGGCATGGACATAACTATTGACGTGGCAGCCGTAGCCCAAAGACTAATCCATAGTCATCACTCGAAGATCAATTTTAGAACCACCTGGCCTTCGCATTATACGCGGAAACCAGATATACAAGAACTAAAAGAAAATGGAGTTGTGTTTACGGATGGAACTTATGAAGACGTCGATGATATTATTTATTGCACTGGTACGTTACCCTATTCTAATCCAATATTGTCTGTCCATGTAATTGCTAGCAGTATCTACTAATTGATTTTAATTAGGTACCTAATTGAGTTTAGTTTTTTTAATATTGTAATATTCCGTGTGGTAGTCAATAAAGTGTTTTCTATCTATCTAATTGATATTCTACAGTTAGTAATCAGAGTGTCGTTTGATGGTCAGTCAGGTTGGTTCTAGGATTATGTAAACAACGTTATTTTACATTCTACCTTGCTTACTCGCTGTCTAGTTCTGTTAATGCTTTTCAGAACTGTCTTATTTATCTACCTACACATCTTTAAGTAACTTAATATTTTTTCCTCCTTCTACATCAGTTGTTATCTCCGGTTCCAGGTTTCTATTACGAATATCCATTCCTAGACGAGACAAGCGGCTTGACGATCAGCCCCCGTCACGTGATTCCTCTGTACAAATACATGGTGAACATCAACCAGCCCAGCATGATAATCATGGGGCTGGTGGTTAGAGCATGCTTGGTCGTCTCTTTGGATGCTCAGGTAATTTTAAGTTGGAACAATTTTGGTACACTATTTGCCTACATTGTGCAACGGGATTATGAACGAGATTTCCGCAAATTTTCGTACTACCAGAACAAATATGAGAACACGAAGCTCAAATTCGACCTTCAGAAAAAAAAAACACGCAGTTTTGACAGACATGAATAACTAGGCAGTACTTGTAAACTTACGTTAGGAAGATCAGAAATTCTCTTGTTTTCAGGCACGCTACACAACAGCATTGATAAAAGGAAACTTCACTTTGCCATCTTACGAGAAAATGATGCAAGATTGGCAGAAGAATGCTGATACCCTTAAGTCTAGAGGTCTTCCACTGTCATTCATCCATGTCTTGGCTGAGAAAGAGGTTAGTTAATTTAATGTTACAGAAAACTACGCTTTAATAAGCTTTCTTGAAACGAAAATCATTAAGGAATTGTTTAACTGTTCTTTTCAGAATGAAGAAGAGAAATCATTATATCGACAAGAGAAATTTATTTCTTATCAGATGAGACATCTAGTGAACAAAAAAAGACCCGGCCTGAGCTGGTTCTGTTTTCGAGGCCCTAAAACTAAAACATTGTTTGTTTATTTCAGGATCAGTACTATGCCGAACTATCAGCAGAATCAGGAATAGACAGAGTGCCTCCAGTTATGTTCAAGATACGGGCAGTGGACACCGAAGCCAAGCTTGAGAGTTTGTACACGTATAGAGACTATGTGTACACGGTAATAGACGATAACACATTCACTAGAGCGCTGGAAGAACCACCATTAAGTAATAGTTTGTCGCCATAACCATAACACGACGGTCAAATACGATCTACATATTTCAGAGGAGAGACCACTTAACATCAGTCAGAGTCAAAAATCGTTGTTTTCGGCTGAAGAAGGCAATCCAATTGCGATATTAACAAATTATTTCTGTTGCGTCAGGTAGGATAGTTACATACCATCATAATAAGCTGATGTGTTAAGGCATGCTCTGTCCTGGTCTATCCCATGTCAATGAATAAAGATAGCAACAGAATATATATAGATATAGATAGATGACATGTACCATCTATCTAGAATTTATACAATTTAATTCAGAAATGTACAGAATAATATAAAATACACATGAAACAGTTGAGCTATCTAAGGACCGTTTAAAACGATCTTTAGATAGCTCAACCGTTCCAGATCACTGACAGAGGGCAGCGTAAAATACTGACGGCATTGCCACGTTAAGTTTGCCTATATATGGTTTGTCCTTGTCATTTTAATGTCAATGGATATTAGCTGATCTTTAAGATAGAAGCAGTCTTGATACTTTATCGATTCTCGTACGATTATTATTATCTCTTTGTGTTGTCTGTAATTCACTACGTATTACTTTTTTATTTATTAAGGTACTTATACACAAAGACTTTGTTTGGTATTGTCATATTATACAGTAGTAAGTGTAAGTGTAATGTAGAATATGTATTAATCAGATAATAGTAAATGAGGAGCTTTAATTTGCTAACATCCATTACATAACAAGACAAGGACAGACCATACTTTAACATCACATTAACTAATTATGCGATTATGAAACACGATAACTTTATAAGTACAAGTACTTCATTATTATTTATTTTATGTTTTTTATGCTAAAATACACAGAATTTAAAGATCACAAATAAAATAAATTATGTATAACATTAGGTATATTTTTATACTTACTAGGCTACATATTGTATATAACTTGTTAATTTAATCGCTTACCTATCTACAAATTACTGGTAACAGTCAATTAAAATATACTTACCCCTCATCATTTTGTAATTGTATATACCTACACACGAAATGGCTTTAGCGTTTGATATTGAAATACTTACGTATAATGTTATATCCATTCACTACACTATTTCATTATGTTTTAATTACTATCGTTAATTACAAAGTATTTACGTATTTAAGAGCCTAGTTACAAAAGTGTGACGTTTTATTTTTGTAACACTTACTTTGTGAGGTACCGTAAATTTTATTTACATAATAAAATAGTATTAAAATAAGTTTTGTTATAGTTTTTCTCGGAATGGAGTATTTCGTTCAAAACCCAGATATTATGAGTTAAAGGTGCCTTCTATTTGAACCAAAACTATATTCAGTTCTTCATACACTTTATATGGTTATTATAAATATATACGGGTATTTATCGCGTGACCACGACAGAGAGTAAACCTGTCGAAACGTGGGGAAAAATAGGTAAATAAACGCGATAAATACCCGTAAGTATTTATAATAATATTTTCTGATCGCGTAAGTTTAAAAAACTTTACTTTATATGGTGCCAAACACTCTTAGCTCCAGCATAGAAATTGATTCTGCTGAATCCTCTATATATGTTTCTTCTTAGTTCTTTCTTTAGTCTGTTCAGTTGACGTTCATTTGTTGTAGTGTTGTAGTGAAATATTCTTCTCACTTAGACGTAGTTTTCATTAATATCTAAATTTAAGCATTACCTGCTTAATGCTCTAAAAGATAAGTACCTAATACCTGCAAAGTAACGCTATAACAATCGTCACAATAGTGATAGAAAATATCACATTAATATTTCTGAGCAAAAGCTGTAAGTTGTTTAGCAAAATGTATTGAAGTCACAAGAACGTATCCCGAATTCCTATTCCACAAACATCCGTTAGCAGCATCAGGTAGTTAATGTTTTTGTGAGAAAGGGTACGGATCGTATTGGATTTTACCGAGAAATCAACTATCACATGCTATTTAGTCCTAAACCTCAATAGGACAGCTCGGCTCCTTCTGCGGCGCGTATTTCCTCTCGTAGTTATTGTCGTCTAGAACCGTCCATTCGTAATCTCTGAAGTTTAAGAAATCTTCTAATCTGTTTTTGGCGTTGAAGTCCCTCATGTTTTTGTATACCGGAGGGACACGGGGAATGCCTGCTTCTTGGGTAAGGTTGCCAAAGTATCGATCCTGAAATATAATAGTTGTTAGGTTAGGAGGAATCGGCACTTTAATTCACCTAGCATCTAAGAATTATAGTGACCCTTGTGATTGTATTGATTAAAAATAAAATTGAATTTGAATTCAACGTACAGTCAAAGGTTTTGACCTATAACTGAATTGGACCATGGGTCAACTAAACAGTTGTAAGGTCAGGCAGTAATTCCTTAATGTTACTTACCATATCGTCACCAATAACGTTAACATTGACTATCTTCATGCCTTTTTTCTGAGAATCGTAGACATGGTCCAGCCAGCTCTTCAACATGGTCTCTTGAGGTGGCAATTCAACCTTTCCCGCCGCTACTGAGGCAGCGTAATGACCCTGAAATATATAGTATTTATAATTGTAGTTATGATGAATATATATGTATATATTATGTCTGGACGTTTTAAGAAACCATAAAGTGTTGAATTACGAGTGTATAAGTACTGTATCGGTCATCAGGTACCCATAGTACAAGCTTTGCTTAGTTTGAGGCTAGATTGTGTTGTGTGAATTGTTCGCCAATATAAATTAATGATATTTTTTTAAAGCATATTAAGGTTAGTGATTGATATCTAACGCACTTACTAAACTGTAAGCTACACATGCATGAAAAATTTAGATGAAGGTGCAATAACAAAATAAATCTTGTAACGAGGTGAAGCTAAGGCTAAGGTGTATAGCAGGAATTAAAAGGCAGATAACTCCTTAACACCTTGTGTTTTATGAATTTGTTTACAACTCAACCTTAAGGCGTACACATCTATTTATCGTGATATTCATTGTACACTGTACATATAAATAAATAAATAATCCCGGACATTTCACACAACATCATTTGGCCCCAAAGTACGTAGATCATGTGTCATGGGTACCACATGACTGATATACTACTTATACACTTTTTTTTGTAAATACATAGATATTATACATAGAAACACCCAGACCATAGACAAATACTTGCAGATCACACAAACATTTGTCCCGTAGCGGGAATCGAACCTGCAACCTTCTGCGTCTCAGCCGGACCTTAGCCCACTGCATCACACACACAGTGTTTAGAAAAACATATTGAAGTCACAAAAACTAATCCCGCATTCCCGAATCCCGAATATACAAACATCCGTTATTATACACTGTTTCGATAATAATACTCAAATATAATTATCGAAATTGTACAAGCTTTGGTGATTGATGGAGGCACTAACACTGTTCATACATCTAATGAATCTTAAGTAAGTAAGTAAGGTAAGTTTTAGCAGTTAGCTAGCTCCGCTCGCGATTCACATTGAGTGCGAATCTTGAAACTCACGAATGTATTGAAAATGAAATAAATTAAGGCTTTTCAAGACCTTTCAGTAGGATCCAAGTTCAACAGTTCTCACCTGAGCATCAAGACATTTGTTGATGATTCTCTTCGAAACACCCACAAACATCATGCTGGGGTGTTTTATGTTGACGACGTGGTTGTAGAGAGGGAGAACGAACTTCCCAGTGGTTGTCACTCCACTAGTTTCGTCCAGGAAAGAGTGATCAAAGTTGTAACCTGGAAAGATATTGCTCCTATTGTTAATCCAGATGTAGGAGAAGGAATTATTTTTTCAAAGGATGAACTCGAAACTAACATCAAAACTTGGTTACCTTGACAAGACAAAAAAAGCCATACAATTGTTTTTAGTACTTATATAAGAGTCATAAGTACTATGGTAAGTAAATTACCTACATAATCATCATACAATTCATATTTAATTACATTTTATGGATCAACGGATTGTAATTCCGCAAACCCATCTCCGTGTATGACAGCATGCAATTATACTAGAAATAACTAGGTAAACCTGTTTGATGTTGCACAAAACACGAGCGCAGAGCATACATCTAGTTAAGTTTGGAGCTAGATGTGTAGTTTGCATTGTCAACCTATATTTATTGATGTACGCTGAAAAGGCTAAATCATTATTGATTTAGGGAGAACAATAAGAGACCTTTTAGATACTTCTGCGTTGTTGGTACTTTAGCATTATTAGATTCGCTTCTGCATTGACTGACTGATTAACATTGAATTTGTATACGGTACTAGAGGGAGTACCTACCGTATGATTTGAGTCCTCAAGAAGTTTTAAGAAGTAATCACGGTTCGCCTAAACGGTTTGGTACATATTGAACATGTCCATTATATTTTAGAATATTATAAGTACTTATGTCAAAAAAAGTATATTAATATGTACTTAGTAATTTTAGCTGTTAATACACTGCTCTGTGTATTTTAAAAATATAATTTAAAATAAATAATCAAGAAAAATATCAAAGGTTGGTTTTGCTTATCATCGCCCTTTTTAAAAACACATGAATGCGTAACGAATCAAAAATTACTCGGAGTTCAGTTAATTGCAAAAAGTTTAACCTTGTCAAGTTACATGTCACGAACCTATTCAATTAAAACTCCACGATGGAATGACGTAACCATAGTTAACTATTGTTTTTTAGAAGTTTTTTGAACTTGGCGGTCTATTAATGGTTCCTTATTGGTAAAGTATGGGTAGGTACATGCAATATCTAATTGCGTGCGATAGGCTAAGGTAATAAAATAAATTAGTGCTAATTATTCTAGGCAATCTTACCTACCATTTCTATAAATACTTCAGTCACAATTTTCACCATCATAATTACCATTATCATGATAATCATCATCATCATCAACATCATACTAAATGCTACAACCGCGAGTGGGCCTTGATCTGGGTCTAAAATATACGAGTCTCCATCCGTGTCTATTAAGGACTTTTATAGACACGGAAGGAGATTTTCACGATGCATACTGCGTATGTAAAAAGTTCTACCTGATGAGGTAGTCGATAAGGTTTTCTTATAGTGAAAATAATACCTGTAGCAAAAATAACTTCATCAAACTCTTCATAGCTGCCATCTTGGAACACAGCTCCAGTGGGTGTAAACGTCATAACGTCCGGTTTCTTGATATAAGTCTTGGGCAAGTCAGGTTGATTGTACACCAAATGGTGACTGTGGACTAGTTTGGAGGTGATGTTGGAGAGGTGGACGGCTAGGTCCAGGCCAGAGGAACCGGCGCCGACTAAGAGAACGCGACGGTTACGGTACGGCTCTGGTTCTTTGTAATCGTGGCTGTGGATCATTTTACCTGGAATATTTGTAATTTATTAAGCCAAAAATACAGTTTACAACACGTAGTTGAGACATAAATCACGAAATACTGAGAATCATTGTTATAATATATGAATATTATATGAAGATCATCAACATAAAAACTAAGGTACCTATCTATCAAAATACAGCCAATAGTTTAGTCATCATTAGTAAGAGCAGAACGCTAATGCTCATACAATCACAAAAATACATTACAATTTCACTTGTAAAATATGTTTACCTCATTGTAATGAGTAAATACTATGAAGAATTATTATTTTAGGCCGACTTGCGAAGAAAATATTGCGCTCATATGGTTTGGTTTTTGGTTTTATTCAAATAAAGCTTAGTCATTTGTTGGAAAACATCTTTGTGATGACTTACTTACTTACATCATTAACGAAGAAGAGTAGGTACCTTCTAAAGGTCATTCTAATCATAGAATGACCTTTAGTAGATACTTACTCTTCTTCTACAAGTTGACCCGTTCAACCCATTTGTTGCATTATTTGCAAAGAAGTGAACGGTCTTGGTATTGTTGAGCTAGTTTTCTTTTAAATGCGTTAAACAACAGCTTAGCCATATGGGGTTAAATGTGAAGCCATAGTCATCTGAATTTGTGAAAGTTGTTTAGATTAATTTAGCAAACGTGAACTAAATCCACCACCCACGTAAATGAAAATCAGTAGGTACTCCTATGTACTAGTAGATTAGTGCCGCCTCTATCTGTTTCCATACGTGCGCTTCCCATAAGACCGTAACGGGACAATGAGCGTAACGGGACAATGAATCATCCTTTTTCGTGCAGCCGGCGTCACGTCAAAAACATTGCACTGTAGTTTTTTTTAAACTTTTTATTTGCATTTTCTCTTATAAGATACGTAAAAATTATAATTCTTTCGTATGTCTCTGTGACCAATTCTGGTGAGGGTTTTAATAAGAAGATTTACGTCATGGTCAAACAATTGAAAAGCCGAGACCGATAGCTTCACCTGCTCTCCAAATCACGGAAGCACTTCAGATGAAAAAGTCCATTACCCATCCAAGGATTGACCTTGCAGAGCGATGCTTAACTTCGTTTATATGTTAGGAACGAGGACTGCATAACGATTAAATATGCCACGAATTCAAAGCAAGCAGGAAAAGCAGTTCAACTTCAGCATAATACATGCGGCAGACAAATGCCGGACATTTCACACAGCATCATCTAGCCTCAAAGTAAGCAGAGCGTGTATTAAGGGTACCACATGACTGATACTATTTATATTCATTTTTTGCCGTGATAACGTCTTAGCGATAAACACCGGCTGCACGCACGAAAAATTGTCACCGACAATTATTCCTTGACCTCTGTGGCGCAGTAACATCCGGCTGAGACGCAGAAGGTTGCGGGTTCGATTCTCGCTGCGGGACAAGTATTTGTCTCGGGTCTGGGTATTTCTATGTATAATATGTATGTATTTACAAAAAAAAAGTATTTATGTAGTATATCAGTCATCTGGTAACCCATAACACAAGCTCTGCTTACATTGGGGCTAGATGATGCTGTGTGAAAAGTCCGGCATTATTATTATTATTATATTCCGCCTGAGCCGAGCGTGCAAGCGAGAGCGCGGAACAAGCGATAGAGAGGCATGATCGGCCTAAGCGTTCGGCTTGTGACACATCTTAATGCTACATTTCCATGCTTGCCAAGCCTCGGCAAACGTCCACAAGCCGCAAGTGTCCACAAATCTCGCTTTGCATTTGGAAGTCGTTTACATGCTTGTGAATGCGTCAGTGTGCTACGTCCACCCAAGCATGACGGACACCGAACTTGTATCGGCTATTGCGTTTGGTTTAATGAACTTTTTTTTATCCTTTATTTCTTTAGGTATATATTTTTTCCATATTTTATCTATTTTTAACCGACTTCATCAAAAAGGAGGAGGTTCTCAATTCGTTGGAATCATTTTTTTTTATGTATGTTCACGGATTACTCGAAAACGCCTGAACCGATTTGGAAACAGGTGTTCCCATTTAAATTTTATCAAATCGGTCGAGCTGAAAAATCATAGAAAATCTAAAAATTGTATTCATCGATGATGTTTTCGTGTCCTTCGATACCTCGCTGTATTATTGGAGCGGTGCGTTAATTTGGCCTATATACAAAATACATCTAGGGTGGGTTGTCCAGCAATGAACCAAGTAAAATTCAAACGTCCATATCTTCTACATTTTTTGACTTTTGGACCTAAGATTTGGGCGTGAAGTAAGGTAATTTATTCTAAGATTTTGCATTGTTAGTTAGTTCATATAATCTTTAGATTTCCTAGAAATACAGGTTAAGCAAAAAAATTTGAATTGGTTGAATTTATTCAATGCGTACCACCCGTGTTACGCATTGAACCAGACCGAATTCTGCAATGAACCACCTATTTTACCAAGAGAAAGGGTTATGTTTTTACCTTATATTACCTAGTTTAAGCAAAATTATCACTGAGTTTGAAATAAAAGTCGTTAGGTAATGTTAATCATATATACATATATATATTAATAATCATTAAATGATTGCCATCATTTAGGCTCTTAATCTTCTAGTATAAAGTGCTTCATCACTTCCACGAACAGTTCGTTGGTCATCCATCCAGATTTGTGAGCTAAGCCAAGTGATCCAGGAGGAACCGTCATCATGAAGTGATTGAAATTCTCTCACGGAAAAACTAGAACTGGTAGGAGAGCTTCACCCCTCGCATAAACAATGGCACATATTGTTACAAGTGGATGGATGTCGTTCCATCGCGCACTTTTTTATCAGCCATCAGGCGTGAATATTTTGGCATTTCCATAATTTGGTGTCATCCGTTTCCTTACAAGTTCTTCGTCCGAGGCGCTCACATTTTTACAACGTAGCGACGTAGTGTTGGTTATCTTTCATTAAAATCCCATTTCTCAAACACAAAATAATTACCTACACTGTACACTATGAACCGATCATGGTACGCAATAAATCATGGTTCAATGCAGGACACTTATCTTTGGCTCATTGCTGGACACACCACACTGACAAAACTAACCCTAAAATTTCACCCGGTAAATGATGATACAGAAAACTGAACTATAGTGTTATTTACAACGTTATGTATGTGTAATCCTACGTAACAGGCAAAAACACTGTAGTTAACACCCAAAAAATTTAGAAAAAGAATGAAATCACGCCAAAAACTTACTTTTGAGGTATATTTTTATAAACTTGATCACAGTGCGTGTGTCTTTTGCCAGCGCTACTTGTAAACTGGGGAGAGATAAAGGGGTGCATATGCGTTTCTGTTGGCAGTATTAGGTCAGAACTCCAACGTCGCATTTTTGAAATATAACGGTGGCTCATTGCATCTGGTAGGTTCACAGTTGGACAACCCACCCTACCTACTTTCCACTAAAAATGTATTATAGACTCAAATTTCATTCAATTCAAAATTTCAAAATTCAAAATTCAAAATAACTTTATTCATTACAATCACAAGGACCACTTTGAATCGTCTTCTTACATGCTAGTGAATCTAGGTGCCGGTTCCTCCTAATGAAGTCGGTTTCGTTTTTAGTTTTTAAAACGTAAAATATTTTATCTTTTTTGGCTTTCCCGTAACTCGGCAAGACAACTCCAAGCATCTGCAACTTTCTTTTTATCTTTATGATTAAAAGAAATAACAAACGTGCACTCGTCGCGAGATTACAATGGCTACTAAACTCGCACCAACGTGTGAATGCCTCGCAAGCGCTTGCCGCAAGCGCCCTTTGATCTGTGTCAAAAATCCGACACTAGACCGGATCGGAGACAAGCGTCTACAAGCTCACGCCAGCCAAGCCAAATGCCCTCTTTACACGTTTGTGCTTGTGAACATTTGCAGAGGCTTGGCAAGCATGGAAATGTAGCATAATAGGTTAAAAGTATGCCATTTTTCATCAATGTTTTCTTATGACGTTATCATGTAAAATTATCGTCCGTAAGCCGACTTTACAAACAATCATTTTTTTGTTATACATAGAGACACCCAAATTAACTTAGTAAGTATGTTCTAGATTTAGCTTTCAAATACCTTTAAACATCTCCTGCCCCATAATAGTCGGCCAGTTGACAGATCTGTACTCTCCACTCGCAACGACCAAGTTATCGCAGAATTCTGTCTGGCTCTGCTTGGTGTCAGACTTCATGTAGGTGAGGCTCCATCGGTCTCCCACTCTGGTTACCAGGGTAACGAGACTTTTGAACTGAAAAAACATTTTAACATGGTAATCCCTATCTCTGCGCAGACCGTTTTTATACGCTTTATATTAGCTTCACTTGTATGTATGTTTGTATGTTTGTATGTTTGTAAGCGACTCCTTAGTACACGATTTTGACTCACTTTAAACGGCCTGATTTCATTCAAATTTTGCACACCTGTCAAAGACCGATGACAATGCAAAAATTCGAAAAGAAATAAAAATAAAATATGTAAACAAAAAATTAATAAATCCGATTATCCTAAAACTAAAAAGTAAGAAATAAATACTTAAAAGTTTAAAAAAACTAAAAACACGCTTTATATAGAAAACCAAACTAAAAAATAGAAAATAAATTTTAATAAATGTAAGTATGAAAATAATGTTTTATTTAAAAAAAAGCGTGGGCTGCATGTTGTCAAAAGTTATAAATTTATAGATTTATATAATTATAAATTTTAAGATATTATCGACATGATAATCCTTCTTCTCATATCTGTCAATGAAATATTTATAACTTTTGACACCATGCTCCCCACGCCTTTTTTTTAAATAAAACATTTTTTTCTTACTAACATTTATTAAAAATTATTTTCTATTTTTTCGTTTGGTTTTCTATATAAAGCGTGTATTTTTTTTTAAACTATTATTTTTAAATAAATTGTATTGCCTATTGCGTCCATCATTTCATCCATATCCATAACTTCCATACGTTTATCTGTTTATTTACTAGGATTATTTTTGCTGTTCTTTTCTTTTTCCTTTTGCATTGATTTCAACTCAGTTGCTAGTAGCTCTGCCTTCTGCGCCGTAGGTTGAGGGTTCTATTCTCCCCCAGGACAAATATTAGTGCGATGAACATAGGTGTTTGTTCTGTGTCTGGGTGTTATAAGTATCATAAGTGTGTATTTAAAAATATATAAGTATTATATCACTCATATGGTCATCATAATACAGTTATGCTTAATTCGTGGCTAGATGGTTTTGTGGTCATTGTCCATTGCTATTTATTTATTATTCAAGTGTTCATCAGTTAATCAAACTAGCTTTTCTCGCATCCCTGCAGACGCGTCCGGCTAAGATCTATTTTGGAGTTTGAAGCCGACCGCAAATGTTGATACATTTAAATAATATCTCGTCGTTTTGGTGACAGAAAGTTGTTGTTTTAAAAGTTTAGATCACTTTGAATATGATTAACGAAAATGATATCATCTATACCTATAAAAGAGCTTAACCTGACTGACTGATTCATCATCGCCGAGCCGAAGCCGCTGAAGCTAAAAAGCTGCAATTTAGAAGGCCTTTTATAGCAAAACCACACACATAGGCGGGATTTTTTGAAATTCAACACTTAAGAGGGTGAAAAGGGTTGAAAACTAATGTATGAAACTTTTTAACGCGTTGTGCGATTTACTTGAAACTTGATATGAATAATTAAAATGCAAAAAAAATGGACACTTGTTTTAGGATTTTTCAAATTAACCTTGACAAAGGGGTAAGATGGGGTGTCAAAGTTTGTATGGGAACTTTTTAACAGGTGGTGTGATTTCTTAGAAACTTGGTTTGGATACTTAAAATGCAAAATAAATGGACAACTGTTTCTGATTTTTTATAACAACCTTCATAAAAGAGTAAAATGGGGTGTGAATGTTTGTATGGAAACTTTTTAATGGGTGGTGGGTTGAAAATTTCGCGGAAGTAATTATACATTAGTACATTAGGTGCATCGGTCATATCATGCCTTATTAACAAGGATCCGCATGCATCCACAAACACAGTGCGGTACATAATGAGGCAAACACGTTTCCATACCTGGGACTCGTGATTCACGATATCACTAATCGAGACGGATTGAATTCTTTGTTTGTGATTTCCTTTATGCGATTTTTAAAGCAACAAGTACTTTTTATACACAAAGTAATTGGTTGGCAAGCTAAAACGGAGGTTTTATATTTTAGCACTTATTAATGAATCAAACATTTTATTATGATGATAATCTGAAACTTCACATCAAAGATCTACCGAATTGAATCCTACAACCTAAAATTTTAAGTGTGAATGTTTCGTGTTTATGTTTAGGTGGTTTTTTGTTTTATATTACTTACCTTAATGGCAGAACCCATTTCCACGAATCTTAGTATAGATATAGTTGTGGACCCGGATTAACATATGGGCTTGTTTTTATATACGTAGGTATACGCAGAAAATGCTGCAAGCAGCAATTAGTAAAAATATATGAAGCACACGAAGTACCATCACATCATCAAACTAAAATTCGACTTTAACCGTATGACGAATGTCAAATTTGAACCAATGGATTAGAAAAAAATCAAGCAAATAACATACGGCCAACTGTTTAATAGAAAGTGAGAAGGATAGCGTAATCGTTGAGAAATCCAATCAGCTTTGGATACAAATTGCCTTAATCGTTAAAACACTTGATAACATGAGCACGTTCTGCCGGGAGGTAATCCTGTGACGGTGTGAATGAAACATGATTGAGCTCACTCAAGTTAAACAATACTTGGCATAAAGAGATTTCTTATGTTTAGGGTCTCCGGTATTGCAATTCGTCAGGTTCGTAGGTTATGGACCATAACTATGGAATATGGAATATGGAAACCATAAATATAGAAAATATATAAGTATTATATCACTCATATGACCATCATAACCATGTAGGTAACCATGGTGTTACATTAAAAACCCCTATCAAGAGGTAACCTCATTCAATCGGATACCCTTTGAGAGGGTAACCCTATCGACTGAAAACCCAAATGAACGGGTTACAGTTTCGCTTGTGTTAGGAGGAGGTTTCTCAAACGAAAGGGTAACCCCATCGACTGCATACCAGTTGCACACACATTTACACTTTCTAAGGAATTAACTCGAAATCGGGGTTGTACGGTCCCTGGTTATGATTACCACTTACCATCAAAAGTAATGGTTTTTGTTGCTAAGTGAGGTAGGTACCAAACTTTTTGTTTATTTAACAGTGATTCACTTAAACTCGTATCCATCTTGCACTTTAATATTTTAGCAGTAACCAAAACAGATATTGATCTTAGGTTACCTGCACAGATATCAGTGGCCCTAAGTCATCAGGTACTTATCAGGTATCTGATGATACCAACTAAATTGAATACATAGGAAATTTAAATAATGATCGACTTAAAACCAACTTTCTGACATTATAGACTTCTTGGTAAAAACTGAATGTTTTGGGTTTTCCCATGAGGATCCTAAAAAACTTACTTGTATGTTATCCAAGAAGCCGTATTTCTTAGCGAAGGCTTGCAAGTACTTGTGCATGCAAGGCCCTGTTGGATATGTGGCTGTTCCTTCTGGGAACGCGAAGTCATAATATTCCATAAACTGCTTGGGTGTGTTCGTTCTGGAATACAATGGCCTCACTACGTTATTCTAGCTTCATTTCACATATTTATGAAATAAAATGTACAGAGATGTACAGAATAATATACGATAATATAAAATACACGTGAAACAGTTGGCCTAGCTAAGGATCGCTCAAAATGATCTATGGATATCTCAACTGATCCAGATCACTGCTAGATAGCGTCCTCAAGACACTGGCGGCATTGCTACGTTGAATGACAGTGTTCTTGGGTCACGCGACGTTTCTACGAGACGCCCTGAAATAATTTGAAAATACGATGGGCTCCGTTTCCCTCTGGCCTTGTTTAACTAGTTTTTGAAGACCCGTCATGAAATCATGTCTCTTTGCCTATTTGACAATGAACTCAGCTTACCTTAACCCTTTGTACTGGCTGGTGAAAATCGGCAGTCCATCCTCATCAACGCCCACATGAGGGTCAAATCTCCACGTGCCTCCCAAATCCTTGGTAGCCTCAAACACTGTGAAGTTGGCGTCATATTCCTTGAGGTACCTGGCTACACCCAGTCCCGAGTACCCTGCGCCGATGACGCAAGTTCGGGATGAAGTTTTTGGCTGTAAAAATGTAGGTATTATATAAAAGAAACGTATTTCTTGGCGGTCTGCCATTTCTTATTTATACCTTATTTTAGCATTACACAAGATACTATCTAATGCGTAAAAATAGGAAAACAAAACAGCACGAGAAAAAAACTAAAATTAATAAAAAAAACGACGTTTGCGGACGATAATTTTACGTGATAACGTCATAAGAAAACATCCGATCGTGCCTCTCTATCGCTTGTTCCACGCTCTCGCTTGCACGCTCGGCTCAGGCGGAACGTGACACGTTTTCATGCGTGCAGCCGCGTTTATCGATTTATAAGACGTTATCACGTCAAAAATCAAAACAATCGAATAATAAATAGGAAGTTATACCTACACTAAATCATATTATGAGTACCTATAGCTATATTTACACAAAACATTTATTCTCACAGTAGGTAAGGTACCTAAGGCTCTCGACTCGGTCGTTCTGCAGGTGTAGACGAACCTTAATAGTACGAGTACTAAGGTGCTATTAGCCTTTTCTGTGACAGCACCTACCTAGTTAGTACTAATGAATTTGTTTGATTATCCTAATAGTAGTTACGTCGTCCATTAAATAATGCTTTTTTAATGTGTTTCGTCATATACAACTGTGTCAGTGAGTTGAGGTGGGTTAATGAGTTCCATATTATTTACCTAGGTGTTAGTTCTATTAGTTTAATTCATAACGGATGTCTTTGTGCGACCTATTTACTCCAGTTACCAAGCACAATTCGCCACTAGCTCATATAAAAGTAGTTTGACTGGTCTATTAGCTCAGATTGCAGTAGCTTGCAGTAGGTAAAGGGTTCGATGCCCTCCCAGGACAAACATTTGTGTGATGGACATAGGTTCTGTGTCTGGGTGTTATAAAGTAACTTATGTATTTAAATATATATAAGTATTCTATCAGTCATCTGGTCACCATAGTAGGTACAAGCTATGCTTAGTTTAGGGCTAGATAGTGTTAAGAGCATTGTCCACCAATATTTATTTAGATACTAACGACCCGACCCGGTTTCGCACGGGTGCAATGCTTATACTAAATATACTACAGAATGTCTAATGTGATTAGAAACCTCTAAAATGGTCAGTGTTTCTCTACTATATTATGCTTGTATTATATATAAACCTTCCTCTTGAATCACTATTAAAAAAAACCGCATCAAAATCCGTTGCGTAGTTTTAAAGATCTAAGCATACTTAGGGACAGACAGACAGCGGGAAACGACTTTGTTTTATACTGTGTAGTGAAGGCACTTACACTTAGTAGTTTTATTCTCAATCTAAAATGTGAGCCAAACGTTCTTCATACTGATTGAGCATGAAGTCATTCTTAATCATCATTATTATTTGTACCTACTATCCTTTACAAATTCAGGAAAATTTTAATGCCTAATTGAAAGTTAATTGAGAATAAATTGATCTAGACTAATTAATATATTTCTATAATTATTGGTTCTTTATTACTGATTGGACGAATATTGATACCCAGACTAGGATCCTGTGGTATGGTGTACAAATGCCCACCGCCGGATGATTTGATTGACGCTAGTATTGTTTTGCATTGTTTAGAAATAATTGCTATGGAGAATGTGCTTGTTTTATCTCCTTGTATTCGACTTAGTGCCGAAACGTGCCTCTTAGCTGCACTTTAATTCTTTCACCGCACAGAATGAATGTCCAGTGAAAGGATAAGACGAAGATAAGTAACAATGTTCATACCTACTTCAAGAATATGTGATATTTTATTACTTTAGTAAATAACTGCCTGCCGGAGCTTGTCGATGCGACTAGTCTTAATTGTTGACAAGCTAGGTTAAAATCGTGGCTGATCCAAAAGATTATATAATAAATTGGCCAATAAATTAAATCTTTAATAAGCTTAAATTACAAACATTATATTAATACACAATTAGATAATTCAGTATAACAATTTTATATTATGTTTATTAATCTTAACCTGTAAACATACAATTTACCAATAAATTTATTATTATTTATTGTATATCAGTATATAACTGAAACAATAACAGGGGCTTGGATATCGATTAGGTATTATTAAAATTCAGCTAACACAATAATCTAAAATGACCGAATATGGTCATTTTAGATTACCTCGTATCTCGTATTTGTATAGTAAATACGAGGTACGTACCTCCTATTTGTATAGTAAATACGAGGTACGAGTCAAGCTGATGGCAAGTGATTTGTTCGTTTTATTTATATGTTTTCATGTACCTATACCTAGGTAAATACACAAACAACAATAGTTGACTAAAAGGAGAACGGTAGCCTTGAAGCTTGTGTTGCCGGTTAGTTAAATGAACAGGTGGATTAAGTTGCCTATAACAAAACCAGTCGCATTTACATCTGTGCGTAGTTTTAACATAACTGAATGGCAATAAACAAGGAACTTAAAATGATTTATCTACCAACTCTATCTATCCGCTACCGCACTATAAAAGCTTATAGAAGTGTTTGGAATGGCTCTTATCTGCATCATTGTGAAGAAACCGAAACCCCTTTTACAGTTTTCTGAATTAATAAAAAAATATGTACTAATACTACTACTACTAATATTACTAATATATTACTTACTTACTTTCGTGTAAGAAAAACAAGATTTTCGCACTCGTATTTTACGAAATTTTAGCCAGTTCGGCGAAATCAGAACTGTGAGTTAGGTACCACCGATATTTATCGAGCGTTTCACATGTAAAAATATGAAATTTCTGCGCCGCTGGACTTGAACCAATGACATTTGCATCGAAAAGATTTAGTTCCCACACGTCGCATAGCTACCGGGTCTTGTTTGAAAAACAATGGGTAAAGATAAGTAAGTCCCAAGTCATTAATCTTTTGAACTTAGCTTTCTTTATTTATTGCGACACTCACAAGACAGTTAAACACGGCTAGCCGGTTTAAGCTAGCCCTATGTTATGTAAGAAGATATTATTTCATAACGGTTGGTACTTAACTTGTACAGACCAAATAAACCTCAATTTGCTTTTGACTTACATAATTCAATGTATTATAATTACGTGATATTGTAGGTAATATTAGTTACCTAGCAGGCACTTATAACATTTTAAAGGTGTAAAATCTTATTCACGATCTCACGTTATATCGACGATATCGATATCGATACAGAGAAAAAGAAAGAGTAAAAGTAATTTAATAACCAATACTATAACCTAACCTAATATTTTTTTGTTATTATTCGACTGACTCTACATAATAACTTATACTATTTCATTATCTCTTTTGGTATCACAGGTATTTATATTCAGGATTAAGAAGCCGGTTTTCCGTTTTCAGTAAAAATATATTATGTATTTTTTATGTTTATTTTCCTCGTCTTGCAATGTGCACACCATAGTACACAAAGTCAGACCTATATATTTTATATTGGCACAGAATCACAGTCGATCGTCATTTGACTATTTTAAACGCGGAATGGCCGTCTAGAACATGATACGCTTCTAATTCAATTGCCTACACTAAGAAATCACAAATTATTGATTAAAACTCCACTAAGATTACTCAATAAAACATAAAAATCATTAAATTATACATCATTGTAATTTGTATTAGTAAAATCAGACATAAAATGTCCATAGCACTCTTCTCGTAGCAAACAAACTATCAATCTTTACATTGGGTTTTAACAAGTCCACAGCGGCTATTTAAAATCTGTACAAATCATTTTAATATCTGTTGTGTAAAGGCTCATCAACTCTTCCCACACATGAACCTAAAGCCTTGACCAACAAACCGACAACAATACAAATTCATTGTAATTTTCGTCGCGCAACTGTCAAGGATTACCAGTTTGTTAAAGTGTTGGCTACTCTTGAAGTAGGATGTGTGATGTATCTGGCATTTTACCATAGTACCTAGTACCTACCTAAATCCTTTGGTACAGAGAATGCGAGCTACTGTAACTACGAGTTGTTTTGCGGCACGCGTAATTACATCAGCGCTCTGCAGAATCTCGCAAATATATTCGTAATTTTTGGTCCTTGTCCTGCAATATGCACACCATAATACACAAAGTCATATTTATGTAGCACTGTCTAGTCGAGGTGATGACAGATGCAGTAAAGATCTAACTGAATGCCAATAACTAGGTATAGAAACGTTGGTCGTCCAGCAGCGAGATAGTCAGACGTTATCTCAAACATCACGGGCCGGACCTGGATGAGGCTGGCACAGGACTGGAAGGAATGGCACATACAAAGGAAAGCCTATATTCAGCAATCGGCGAAGTCAACTATGGATGGACGTTGATATGGAACTGTCTTATAATCATTGATTATCCAGCAGCAATTTATTAATTGCGTCCGTGACATGATTGCTCACTCATTCAGCGTTCTAGAATGAGTCACAATTTGTCATAATTGAATTAAATATTCTCACCGCCTTAATCGTTAAGAAATCGTATGAATAATAACGATTAGTTTATTTATAAGTATGTAATAATTATCATATTATGGCTAAAAATAAAGCTTATTATAAATTATTCAACCACATATCCAATGGTGGATTTACACATCTCCCTGGTTAATTTAAATAAAGCTGTCTTAAATATTTATTAGATTCAGTTCTTAGATTATTTTTAATAACGGCATGTTTTATAGGCGGTAAATTTGCGGACCGAATCTATTTGTATTTTTTTGACCCGTATAAATCAATAAGATTCTACAAGACAGTCAGTAGTCGAACTTGTGTGAATGGTTAGTGAATAATAATGTGAAATATATTTTCAATGATTTTGCTCTCTTCTAACTCATACTAAGTGTGGGCAGAGGCCCAGAGTGTGGTTGGAAGTTTGCGATACCATTGAGTGTATAATGAAATAAAAGCGGGAAAAGTCATCGGAAATATGTTTTTTCTTATATCATGGTACTCTCTCTTACGGTAATCTTTTTGGTTTTTAAAAGACTGCATAAAAAACATAAATAGATTGGCCCCGAATTTGCCGCCCCTAAAATCTGCTGCCCTAGGCTAAGGCCTTCTCAGTCTGCTGGTAAATCCACCGCTGCCTTTTCATCAAATTATCATTAGCACAGTCTACTTTACAATACTACTAAACGAGCAACGCACAAGTTGCGCGTTCAAGTCTTTTTTAGCAAAGTTTTATTATGAATCCTAAGGTTGATGATTTTGTAGCGTTATTTATTTACGAATACGAATGTCCATTGTGTCCCACTGCTGGGCAAAGGCCTCCCCTTGATCTCTCCAGTCATCTCGGTTTTGAGCTATTTGGACCCAAGCTCTGTCAAAGGTGTCTAGATCATCTTGCCATCTCTTTTTGGGTCTATCGCGGCGCCGTCTCGCTGTCTCAGGGCTCCACTGAGTGTTGATTTTGAACCACAGGTCATCTGACATGCGACAGATATGCGACCAGCCCAGCTCCACTTAAGCTTCGCAACGTTTTGAGCTAGATCAGCAATTTGGTTTCTGGAGCGCAGAGTTATGTTACGTATGTGTGTTTAATTGTTTATTTATATTTTGCTCATTTGATTTTCATACTTAAACCCCAAGCACAAATGATTTTGACCGGACTTCAGTCAACACAACCGATCGTAGTGTCTTTTGGTATAGATGTTCGTTTAATTAATATTAAGCTTTGAAATTTCCTAATATCGGCAAAATATTCCAGCTGTTTGGCCTAAATATTTTCAAAATAGTTGAATGTATGATGTTGTATCATCATACATTCAAATACAAGGAAGAAAATACAAGGAAAATTATCAGGGCCAGTCAGCCTTTACTAGATTTTGAGTAACAGCCTGATTTGTAAACCAAAAAAAAAAACAAAAAGGCCAATACTATTTGTCTTTGTTTTGCTAACATGTTGTATTGGTTTAGGACCTGACCACAAATCATTCATAACTAATTTCGGTAGCCTTCATTGTGCATTGTGTCACATTCACTTGGCCAATTTAAGTACCTAGTAGTAAAAGTTATTCTTTTTCCGATATTTCTCTATTTAAAAAAACACGGTAAATATCCAATTTTTAGTAAAAAATATTTAATTTTATATATTTTATTTATTTATAAAAAGTACTTACACTATTTTTACAGGGGCCCCTAATGCAATAGTGTAAAAAAAAGAATTAAAATCAATTAGAATAATCATAGCACCTGTCAGAATAATATAAATAAACATGAACTAAAAAATTAAAAGTTACACATTAACAAAAAATTCTTCAATTAATAACTTTGAATTACATAATGTCAAAACAAATGTCAAAAAAAAAAATTAAAAACGTAATGTCAAAAAAAAAAAGAAATAAAAAAAAACTTGGTAATCAATATACAATGTCAAATAATCAAATAATTATTTGAATAACCATGAAAATTTTACAACATAGGTACCTACTTACTTCAGACAATCAGACTATTTTATTTACCTGCAAAGTGAGCATAGATAAGAAGGCAGTAGGTACACAAATACAACCTCCATAAAACAGTTACAATGTTATCATTATTATCAATGGAATAAGCACTGCAACCTACAAACGCAGAGACATTAAGCGAGCCAGCCGGTTGTGAAACTTCCCGTTTTCATATCTACCTACCTACTTGTATTTTCCGCACTTCTTTGCACGACTGCACGAACACAAGCAAGCTTAACTATCACTGATGGAAGCGCACATAAGTACCTATCATGTGACAAGGGAAATGTCCTGTACTACCTACTACTTACCTACATATATTTTTTGTACCTATTATGGCTAAGATTCCGAAGCGAAACTAAGCGTGAGCTTAAGTTTCCGTCTGTCAAAATTCAAGATACGGCGATATTACGTAACACGTGACAACTAGCACCAAGCCTGAATTTCGCGATCACTGCTGTCAAACTTAATTAAATTCTGTTGTTTCGTCGGACTGACTGATTTTGTTTGAATCAAACTCTTTTAAATAGCACTTCTTATGTTAATTGGCGTGTGATTGACGTGTTTATGTAAGTAATTTTTGTCACCATGTAAATTGATACAAGTACTAATAAAATTACGGAAAATCTAAGGAAAATGAATTCAATAAAAGTAAAAGTAAAAATATGTTACCTATGTAAAATGACAATTTTACCATATTTTAAAATATTATTTATTCTCGAACTTTGATGTACCTAAGTAAGATAAGACCGATCGTACGAGTATATTACGAAATTTTAGCTAGAGTCCTGCGAAACAACATAATCACTGCTATTATAAGCGTATTCTGCTATACTTAATCATATTTTCGTAGATGGGCGACTAGTATACGAGTAATAGGCAACGGCTGGTTTCTATAGTAAATGTATTTTTTACGACTTGAGACTGATTTCGTAGATGTTTCTGTTGCTTTCCAGTTGCTATCGCTTCTGTTACTTTTACGTAATAACCCTGCGTGAGCTACGCGTAAGATTTCATCTGTGAATCTAAACCCTATAAGTATTATTTTATATTAATTACTAATACAACAATGTTATTGTTCACGCTAAAAACATTTAACTATTTACCAGCTCATCTGTGACAAATGGGCATTGCTTAGGCTTAGGTATGTACAAACTTGATAGGTACTTTACTTAGGTACCTACTACTTTGTCTTGTTACAAACATGAGTGGTAAATCAGCTAGACTGCTAAAAATTCACCTGTTCAACAAATACAAGTTGCTGATTTCCAAAATAAACAATATTTTCTGTCGTCAAGCCATCTATTTCTTATTTACTTACCGAAGTAAGTACCTACCTAGACAAAAGACAAAGATTTACAAAATTAAAGTCAAAAAAACTAAAAATGAAAATTTTGTGAAAGTAGCATGAAAAATGTGCAATTGTAAATAATATTAGAACTACTGTCAAGACGTTCAGTGAGTAATTGTCTTAATTCTGATCTCGATCACTTGCTATCCATTTAAGTAGCCTACTACCTATTCTATTGTTTGTAAAAGCACTCGTAGCAATCCTACTATGTTTTTTTTTAAGTTACGGTATTCTATGCAACGTTGCGCGAGGTCAGTAGGATGGGTGACCAGAGTCGCATTTTTAATTAAGCGCGGATCCGTGTTACGGAAGGCACGTTAAGCTGGCTTAAAGAAGTAGGTACCTACGTAGGTAAGTAAATCGACTCCAAAAAAAATCTGCTCAAATTACCTACTTATACATTAAATGTAGGTA
The DNA here is from genome assembly GCA_948098915.1 of Lampropteryx suffumata. Classification (NCBI taxonomy): domain Eukaryota; kingdom Metazoa; phylum Arthropoda; class Insecta; order Lepidoptera; family Geometridae; genus Lampropteryx; species Lampropteryx suffumata. The sequence goes on from OX402563.1 coordinate 10,046,960, forward strand.
TCAAAAATACATAAATAATACCTACCAGAGAGAGTCCATCGGTGACTTCCAGAATTAAATTCACTAGGCAAATTACCACCACCCTCGACCACAACCTGTACGCCATTATCATTATCCTCTACTTAGAATTTAATGTACTTATGTTTAGAAAAAAAAGATTTAAACATAAATAATAAATAAATAATTAATTTGATTTTAGAACACCATTACTTTTTAAAATGAAGACGCGTGAACTCCCAGCACCTCAGCGGTGAAGTGGAATTGGCGATGTAAGATCAAGTTTGTAGAGGGCTGGTAGTAGGGATCTACCGCGGCCTTGGCCGTCGTCGCGAGGCTCACTGACTCATTATAAATCCTGCTCTAAAAATATTTCCCAATTAGGTAAGTACCAACATTACTTACATTGACAATATTGCGAATAGGTGGTGCCTATATATATATATATATATATATATATATATATATATATATATAAGAAGGAACTTTTAAGTAGATGAGTGCTATAACTCGATGGAGTATAGGTAAAAAGTGCACTTTTTAGACGTTACAAAAATAAATCTACACTAATATTATAAAGCTGAAAAGTTTGTTTGTTTGTTTGGTTGAACGCGCTAATCTCAGGAACTACCTACTGGTTTGAATTGCAAAAATATTTTTTTGTTGGATAGTTAATTTATCGAGGAAGGCTTTAGCTTTTTATCATCACGCTGCGACCAATAGGAGGGAAGCATCTATGGAAAATGTTGCAAAAAGGGAAAAAATATTCCTTTTTGAGAGCTTCCGTTGCGTGCGCTGCGTAAACGGTTTATGTTACGCAAAAAATATGTAGGTATGATGGAATTGTTCCTTTTTAAAAGTTCTAAAAAAAAGTCCGCGAAAAAAGTCTATCTTTTAACATTGACTCACCATAACCTTTTTTATAGTAATCAAATTTGTTCGAAATTGATGCATTATTTGCGAAAGAGTTTTATCAACATAATAATAATCCTTCTTCAAATAAATATGTTATCACAAGTAAGTATTTCATTGTGAACAAAATTGTCCTTGACATCACTTGATGTGAATCAACATCATAAGAGATATCATAATTTTAAAATAAATCCGCAATAAAATAGGTATGTTCGGGTTCACACGCGCAGAAGTAACTCTGCCTGTCTGTAACGCTTTCATGGCTAAACTACTGAATCGATTTTGACGAAATTTTTATAGGGTAAGCTTAAACCTCAAGGAAGAACATAGTAATAATATTTATCCAACCGCGATAACTGATATCCACGCGAACGAAGTCGCGAGCAACAGCTAGTAATAAATATTGGTGGACAATGCACACAACACCATCTGACCCCGAACATAACATAGCTTTGTTTTATGTTTGGGTGATCGGTTGACTGATCAAATACTTATTAATTAGGTATAAGTTTTTATATAACACATAGACAGAACTAATAGATTAAACATTTTATAAATTATGCCTCCTTATGAATTTCACCCTAAAAAATTAGGTACATATTTGTTCCTTTTTTTATTGTCAGTTTTATTACCAAAAACTTTGTTAGGTACCAAGGTAATACCTAATAATGTTCTTAGGTGGGTAAGTACAACAGTTATAACAAACTGACATATAACTACACAAAAATCCACACTAACTTTTGCATTGTTGTTTTTAGTAAAAATAGGATATAAAGTATGTAGATTATTTTGAAGTCATTTAAAAAAATTAATAATATTAGTAGAATGATCACACGAACACCTGCAGCACCTGCTGCAAATAGGAAAACAGCAGAGAAAATAACTATCATGTTGCGTCAACACATGTTCAGTCTCAGTGTCACTGTCTTCTATGTTAATGTCACTGTCATTTTATTCTGTAAACAAACAAAAGGAGGTTAGAAATTTGTATTATATTTGTGTGAAGAACCTGTGTGTATTTATTAATTTAGTTTGAATATAAAGTGCGAGAAATATGTCGCAGGATGCAGGAGATATCTCCGACTATAAGGTTCTTACCTATCTACTTTCTTACAATAGGTATACTTCCTTACAACTTTTTAGCTATGAAGAATTCAATCAATAACATTCCAGATTCCACCGGTGCTAGAAGATCTCGGAGAAAAGGTGAAGGCTTACATCCTCAAGCCAGAGCGGCTGTCTATACACAGCTGGGAAAGATCACAATGCCATTGGCACCGTGAGAGCAATGTAGATGCATTGTTTCGATTCTACGACGATTTTAATCCCGATACTACATTAGAGGTAATTCCCCTGCAATGGAGTACTTATCAATGATGATAAATAAATAAATAATGCCAGATATTTTCACACTGCGTCATCTAATCTAGCCTCACACTAAGCAGAGCTAGTGTTATGGGTACCACATAACTGATACTATATATATATATATACTTATAATTATGTATGGTAAATACATACAAACATATTAAACATATCAACACCCAGACCCGAGACAAATACTTGCAGATCATACAAACATTTGTTCAGCAGTGGGAATCGAACCCACAACGTTCAGCACCGCAGCTGGGCTCTGGCCCACAAGCGCCACAGAGGTTGTCAAAGATGAATGTAAGATTTATATATTTTCCATATACAACCTTTCGTATATAAAAGTACCCTATCTCCTTCCTCAAGACACTGTCTATCTCTTTACCATATTTCTTCATGATCCCTTCATTAGTTTAAACATTGAAAACTTAACTGACAGAGATGTTTTTCAATTTATAACATTAATATTTTCCATGGAAAATATAATGAGATCTTCAGTTTTTATAAATATAAATAAACAATGTTGAACAATTGACATAAGTATGTCAAAATTATGTAAATTTTGCGAATGTCAACTGATTTGATTATAAAGACATCATAAGTTTATATTTTGTCGTTTATACACACCCAAGTCAATAACTTAATAGTTACATAAAGTTAACATAAACGACAAAATCAAACTATTAAGTTATTGACTTGGGTGTGCATAAACAACAAAATACAAACTTATGATGTCTTTATAATCAAATCAGTTGACATTCGCAAAATTTACATAATTTTGACATACTTATGTCAAATACTTATGTGTAAAGTTTTCATTAACAAAGAAGAAGAAGAATAAATATCTGTCATCCAAATATTGATGATCAGTGGATAGTAGGTACCTATCTAACAGCTAATGATTTGTGATTAGTGTTCTGGTGAGCAATCATAATTTTGGGATGTCCTCGATTGATGTCTGTCTCACTCTTTGTTTGTTATGCATATTATGTAAAAAACTATATCTACTGTCAGTGCTGTAAGCAATGTAGCACTAAAAGAAATAAATGTGTAATTTAGTAGTATATAGGTACCTAACTAATTTCAGGGAATCAGAGACTTAGCAACAGGAGAAATTACTCATTTTGAAGAAGTACCTATACCTGACGAAGATGAGGAAGATGGTATATCTATGGCCAGGCAACCACTACCCCCTGGTCAGGCTACCAGGGGAACAGTTATTCAAAGCCCATTCCTACCAGCTGGGTTTGAAGAAGAAATTCTCAAAAAAATGCTGGAAGATGCTGCTTTGGAAGCTAATCTTGATCTCGAAAACGAAGATCCAGGGATGTTTTTGGGAGAAGGTATAATAATAATAAATAAATGATGCCAACATTCACACAGCATCATCTGGCTCCAAAGTAAGCAGTGCTTGTTATGGGCACCACATGACTGATATACTACTTACATATGTATTTTAATTAATAAAATACATAAAAATAAATTGTAAATACATGTAATACATAATTATACATAGAAACACCCAGACCCGAGACAAATACTTGCAGATCATACTAACATTTATCCTGCAAACTTCTGCGTATAATAAATATAAATATTATGTACACACCACTCAGTTGGTAATAACTTCTGTGTTCTGTGCTGTAGGTAGTGGGTTTGAACCCCATCTCAAACAATAATTTGTTTAATGAACATAGATGTTTGTTCTGTGTCTTGGTCTTATAAAGTATCATAATATACACATTTACTTACATAAAAATAATATGTATACATATTCTATCAGTCATTTCGTTCCCATAGTAAAAGCTTTGTTTAGTTAAGAGCTAGATGGTGATGTAAAAATTGACCACCAATATTTATTTATACATTATTTATGTAAAACATGTTATCAAAGGGCTCAGGGCTCAAAGAACAAAAGCCAATTATGATAATTGTTGATATAAAATATTAGTCTATAAACCTACTTAAAAGAACACATTTTAAAAATGTACCCTTGCTAGTAAAAATATGTGTTACAATAATGTTAACAAATGCAATTTAATCCACCACTCTCTTTATTACTGTGGCTACGGCCTTTGTAAACATTTCTATAGTATCGCGCCGCTCGGCATTACTTGCAGCGACTATGCATCAGCCAATTCACTGCATTATTCAACTACCCACATTACCAAAATATGAATTTATATTTAGATTGTATATACCTAAGTAATATTTAAGCCATGCATGACAACACATTATTAAAACTTTAACTAGTATATCTCTGTAAGTGAATTTGTAAGTCTTGTGAGAAATAAATTCTTAAACCAGGCCACATAAATACGGTATGTGAATAATTCTCTACATACTTCTAGATCTCCTAACAACAGTGCCCGGTTGCAATGAAAGTGTGTTATTTGCAAAAGATGGCTTCACACTCCTAAACGAAGATAGCCCAGAGACTCAAGACATACCTGAGGCCAAAGAGGATATTGAAATAAAGATAAGCATTGAACAAAGTAGAGAAGCTATTGACAGCCATGCCCATTTATTAGGTAAGCCTACTTACCTACTCTACTAATATTTTAATGTAGATGTTTGTGTGGTTGTTTCTTTGTGACTCAATCACTTGGTGAAACTTGGTATACATGTAATATATGCCCTGGATTAGCATAATTAACCTACATTGTTATGTAGGTACCACGCGTGCGAAGCTGCGGACAGAAGCTAGAAATATCATAAGAGCACTAAAATGCATTGAGACAACCCAACGTTGACGCTAAGTTGTCTCAATACTGAGCTTTGATAATATATCTAGCTAATCTCACCCTGTGTGTGATAAAGATAAAAAGACGAGAGATGTCGTGCGACACTCGGTAGGAACGAAGTTGAAAATCATAAAAATGGTTAACATCAGTAATATGTAAAATATAATTAATTATTTAACATAAAAAGGCGTAGGACGTAGTGCTCGAACTCGAAGTTCAGTATTGTAAGTTGGCGTTGTCAACTGCTCCGCAAGCGTGATCATTGACATGTAAGTGAATTTAGTCAACAGCTTGTAATGGTCGTAATAGTTTCGTTTTTAAATTTGGAACTTAGTATCGATCTACGAGTATTAGCTGTAACGTGCGTTATAGAACGTTTCTAAAACAAAAATAGTTCTAATATTTTTGAAATTACAGATTTCTGGAAAGCTGATGAAGAAATCCTAAACAGACCCAAGAAAACAACTAAAATCACTGAAACAGAGACGGATTCCACCGACGACAACTTCTTAGGGCAATCTGTTATCATGCCACAAATAGAGTTGCCTGAGCTACCGATCTTGAATATCTCCAGTTCGAATATAAAACTAGGAGCAACGTCGACTGAATGGGCGGAGATGATTGATGTTTCTCAGCCAGTTCCCGAGTTTAGACAGAAGCTAAAGGATATGGCGCATACATATCCATTTGAGTTGGATAACTTCCAAAAACAGGTACCTGTGCATTTACAAGTATGTTAAGTTTCTTTAATAGGCAAACATACGCAGGATATCAATCAAAAGTAAACAAAAGTAAAAACTGATAGCAATACCTCAAAAATAAGTTTTAGTTCGTAAAAATAACTCATACTAGGAAAGTCAATCGCTTATAACGCTGCCGCCTATCTGCATGAAAATACATTTATAGGTTATAGCAAATATTATTACGAAAAGTGTGCATGACAGCAGCGATAGTTCAATTCACACCTGCTTGTCCGCACGTGTTACGTAATAGGGGCTTCTGCTAGTCCGCAGTGAAATATACCTTTATACCTACACGTATTATTTTGTCGATGAAGGCACCGACACTGTTTCGTTTCATCTAGAGTGCAAACCGTGACCTCGAGCGGCAACGAGCGGACCGCGAATCAAACTAACCCTGATGAAAATTCTCTAGATGAATCGAAACAGTGTAGGTGCCTACAAAATAACGTGAGTAAAGCCCGTGTTAATCAAAATGTATAGTACAACTCACGAATGCTTTGAAAGTGAAATAATTCCCGTTATACTCTAGTCCTTCGATCACGTTCTATGATCAATACGCAATGGATAACTACATTATTATCTATTCCAATGGATATACTTTGAATCATTGCGACTTAGCGGGCAAAACGCGATGGTGAGTAAAGTGTTCTAAAACTCGCGTTTGAGCACATATTTACCGTTTCGTTTACAGAGCGCTGACGCCTTGTCCTTATGTATATTCCTTATAGTCCTTATGTTTAGTCATTGGCTTTAGTCTTAAAGCTCTTACCTCCTTATACTCTGTTCAAAAACTTGCATGAAATCCAACTATTAATCAATATATCTTACTAAGTTGTTTAAACTAATCGTAGGAAGCAACATAGGAGGGTTTTTGCAACTGATTCGATATTATACTGTGGCATTTCAGAGTCATGCAGTTTAGGGTGTCAGCTAATAGTTTCGTGAGGTGATAGTACTTAAGTACTTCTAGAAGCTTCTAGTATATGCTAAGATTGATGATGAGTAAATTTGAGAGCTTTACGTTCGACTTGGAAGATACAAATTTTACGCCTATGTATGTGTTTTATTAAAATGTTTCAGGCTATCTTAAAACTCGAAGAAGGACACCACGTGTTTGTAGCCGCTCATACTTCGGCTGGAAAAACGGTCGTCGCTGAATACGCAATAGCAATGTCTAGAAGAAACTGTACAAGGTAAGAAAATGGGGTAAATTATAATCCAGTGAAAATGTGGAGCTACAATGGCGATAATAAACGAACACATGGGTGAGCTTCTTATCCTTAATCATGAAAAAGGAATAAATGAAATTTTGAAGTTTATATAATATTTATATATTTTTCTTTAAATACAATCATTTTATTCACAGACAAACACCTAAACCCAAGAGAAATATTTGCTGATCATACAAACATTTGTCCCACCACGGGACTTCTGTGCTGCAGTGGGCGATAGCCCGTCTGAGACGTAGAAGGTTGCGTCGCAGAACAAATGTTGATCTGCTAAAGTCTGGGTGTTTTTCTATCTACGTATAATATGTATTTATTTACTAAAAAACGAGCGAGCCTTAAGTAGTCGCATAAGATATAATAACATCTGACATTTTAGCTTGGTAATAAGCAACATTAATATTTCTCTCTCCCTTCTCTCTCTATTTCCTTTTCTCTTTTTCGTCACAAACACACACTGTTGGCTGACAGTACCAACCTCGTGAAAAATGGGTTGGTACCATCTGACGGCCAACTCAATCATCGTGCTCGTTCATTGGTCAAATGGAAAACCGCGTGGGGCAAATCATTTTTTTTTTCTAAATTCTGAAAACACAAACCTGTTACGTATGTTTATATAATATCGCCATTGTAGCTCCAGTTGTATAATAATTACGTTTTAAAAACTAAAAAGAAACCGACTTCATTGAATGAAATTTGAGCTTATAATACATTTTTAGTGGAAAGTAGATGTATTTTGTATATATAATATGGGTAGGCCAAATAAACGCACCGCTCCAATAAGACAGCGAGGTATCGAAGTACATGAAAACATCATCGATGTATAAAATTTTTAGGTTTTCGTTGATTTTTCAGCCCGCGCTCCAATAAGACAGCGAGGTATCGAAGTACATGAAAACATCATTGATGTATACAATTTTTAGGTTTTCGTTGATTTTTCAGCCCGACCGATTTTGATAAAATTTATATGGGACCACCTGTGAACTATACCCTTTCAAACAAAAAAAGAATTTTTCAAATCGGTTCAGCCGTTTTCGAGTAATCGGAAGATTCCTACGAATATATTAAATGGAATTTATTTGTCAGAAAAAATATCTTACAGAGCAATCTACACTTCTCCAATCAAAGCACTCTCAAACCAAAAATACAACGACTTCAACAAACTATTCGGCGAAGTGGGCTTACTGACCGGTGACTTGCAAATCAACTCCACTGCGACATGTCTGGTGATGACCACAGAGATCCTGCGCTCGATGTTGTACTGCGGCTCTGACGTCACCAGAGATCTTGAGTTTGTGATATTCGATGAGGTGCATTACATCAATAATGCTGAGGTAAGATATATGCTGACTTTAAGTTACTAATGATGCTCAGATTTAAGACTTAGATTTAAGATTCAGAGACTAAACTAAGCGCGAAATTACCCACGATTCTTTTAGCCGTGAAAAAACAATTATATTTTATCTTTCAAATATAGTCACTTATGCTGTCTTGGCACGCGTAATATCCTTCTAAAAAGTAGCAAATGTCCTTCCACAGGATAGAATCTATCTCCTTAGCGAATTTCATCTAGATCCTTTCAGCGGTTAAGCCGTGAATAGGTAACAAACAAACAGATATACAGAGACACTTTTGAATTATCGAATTCACCTTCTGCGTCTCAGCCGGGCCTTGGCCCGCTGCGCCACATGTAAATGTCATTAAATAGATAAAAATATTTAGTCCTATTCCGCCAATCTATTCCTCAAAAATAAATTCGACACGTGTTTCGCTTCTCCACGAGGCATCCTTAGGAACAATTGACTTGCTCCTCACTGTAACGAAAAACACCAAAACTCCTCTGCAGACTTGTTGCTTCGCCGAGAGCGGGTTTGAATCTTGTATTACCGCAAAGTTACGCCTGAATTAATTATCTATCAAAGTAAATGAAGGAAAATAAATATGTCAGGATCTTAGCAAGTGGAAATCTGTGGTCTTTCTCTACCTCGTCGGCGTGATTTATATAATGACGGTTTTTTTCTGTAAGTAGCCTTAAACAGAGTCTAGTGATTGATGGTGGCAGAACCAGAGTGGTTAAAGAATTCAGTGACCAAGAAATAAGCAGTGACATGACTACAGAATAAACTAAACAAAATAACTTCACCAAGAACCAAAGTAGTATTTACCAACATTGATTGTCATCATTGTGATAGGTTTCAACTTTCATATAAAAAATGAACCCTAAAAAATTGTCGGAAATTTCAAAGGATTTTATTTTGCTTTGAATTGATTTTTGCTCAGTGATTTGTTGTACGTCGTGCGGTCAACTTCCTAGTTCCTGTAAAGAGTTTCGTCATTCCGTTTCGAGTGATCATCATGACGTCCTGCCTGTCCTACCCTACAGTAATGAGGAATACGACCGACGCGACACGATATGATTTTGATTGTTGGTGGCACGCCAAACCATGAACCATGGATTGGCACATTGAACCATTCTTGTGACCATGTGTTTTTTTAACTCAATCATAAGTGCTTTGTGTTGGATACCTAGGAGGTAGTACCTAGAATAGGTACCTACTAATTGTGTAATGTGGTGTTTGTCATTGTCAATTTTCAAAATTTTATGGATCCGCCTAGAACAAGACATTACGGTACGGTATGTATATACATAAGTAGTTGCTTCTTTTACCATAAAATTAAAAACATTGTTTTTCAAGAGACGAATAAGTAATTAGATTAGCCGCTGGATTAGTAGGTAGTTACTGAATAAATATCTACTTAGTTTTGTGCTACAATCGAAACAACATGGCCTGTGTGAATACCGCAGTCAGTAGGTATGTAATGTAGGTACCTACGTCAAAAGATACTTACATACACCAACCTAGGTATCTAGCCTAGCTTAGCAGACAATTTGAACTCACGCGAAACTAGGTATGTAGGTAGGTAACGCACTTAGAAACATTGTTGACAAAATAAAAAGGGTTGTCAATTTTATTTCTTGAATGTTTTTGTATGGAAATCTGAAAATATTAATTCTTAGGATTTGTATCCCCACAACTGTTAATTTTCATGGTCGGAATCTCCTCGTTCAGGCTTAAAATACTAGTTCCTGAATTCCCTGTATATAGGTGACTATATTCTATTTTTGAAATAATAATAATAATAATAATAATGCCGGACATTTCACACAGCATCATCTAGCCCCAAAGTAAGCAGAGCTTGTATTATGAGGGTGACCAGATATACTACTTATACACTTTTTTTTTGTAAATACATACATATTATACATAGAAACACCCAGACCCGAGACAAATACTTACAGATCATACAAACATTTGTCCCTCGGCGGGAATCGAACCCGCAACCTTCTGCGTCTCAGCCGGATGTTAGCCCACTGCGCCACAGAGGTCGTCGGTATCTATATAGGTAAATATATCAGTTTATTTAATTTCTTTGATTCCAGCGAGGCTACGTATGGGAGGAGGTTCTTATTCTTCTGCCAGCCCACGTGACTATAGTGATGTTGAGTGCAACTGTCCCGAATACTTTGCAATTCGCCGACTGGGTCGGTCGCACTAAGAAACGTAGGGTTTACGTTGTATCGACGCCAAAGCGGCCGGTGCCGTTGTGCCATTATCTGTACACAGGTTTGATTTACACTATTTTATTTTGGTTATTAATATATAGTCTTTAATATCGATCTATATATACTACTAGCGATTCGTCCCGGCTTGACACGGGTGTAATTTAGAGTTGTAATTTACATGTACATAGTCAACTTGGATTATGAAATTATTAAGTTACAATTAAGATAACGATTAATATCGTGATACGAATGTCATCTTTCGATTCAACCCATATTTTGATTAACTAATTTGAACAAAAGCGGTTATTGTGACTTAACTATTTATTGTTAGACATATATAGCCTTGCAGACTTTCTTGTGGGTAATGATGAGTACTATTAACATGTGATACATTATTTTATGTATCATCAATCGTTTTCGCAGCGCACGACAAATACTTATTTTTATAAGGAAATTTGTAATACCTTGGGATATAATATTGCAATAAACATAAAACCACCTATGCCATTTACTTAGTTCACATCTAAAATCACAGATGACGTAAGTATTTATAAATCAGTCTCTAGAAGTCAAGTTAGATGTTATTCGCTGGTAATGTAGCTTTATATTGATAAAATAACTTTTAAAATCAGTTATGTCATTTTTGAGTTAATCCATTACAATACAAACAAACATACAAAAAATCGAATATTTTCTGTTTATAATAATGTAAAGGTCGAACAGTCTGTACATTTCAAATTCTTAAAAAACACTATCCAAACTAATTAAACAGAGTTAACGTTCTTGTGGCATTTTCGTCTGAGCGCTTCTGTGCTTCAGAAGACACTTTAAGTCGTTGTCCTTTTCAAAAGGGCTTAGGCCGCGTTGGAGGCTTTCAGGCGTCGTATTAACTCGGCTACTAGATATACCCCATACGAAGTTGTAGATGCAAAATTTAGCGAACATTGCCAATGTTTTTATCTATTGTTTTTATATTCGCCATCTGTGGCGCTTAGGCGATCGAGCGCTCGACACACAAAAGGTTGCGGGTTAAATTCCTGCCGCGGGCCTAATGTTTGTATGATCTGCCAGTATTTGTCTCTGGTCTGGGTGTTTTTATGTATAATAATGTATGTATTTACAAAAAAATCTAGTAGTAAGTATATCAGTCATGTGGTACCCATAACTCTACCTCTGCTTACTTTGGGGCCAGATGATGTTGTGTGAAATGTCCGGCATTATTTATTTATTTATTTTAGGTTCCGGTGGCAAGTCGAAACATGAAAGGTTCAAGGTGATAGATCAAGATGGAAACTTCTCACTGAGAGGGTACAATGAAGCATTAGCAGCAAAGAAATCCAGGGAAAATGATTTCAAAAAGAACTTTGGACCTAAAGGTAAACACATAAAATTATTAATAGCTTGACCAATCTGTCTTTCCTTTAATTTTTGTTATTTGAGTTCTAAGTACTAGAGCTTTCAACCTTATTAAGTAATTCAGAAAGTAATAAATTGTTTATTTTGTAGGTGGTAAACAGTTTATGAATCCAAAAGCAGAGCAGACGATGTGGATTGCGTTTATTGATCATTTGAGACAAAAGGACAAGCTGCCTGTAGTAGCATTCACATTATCACGAAATCGGTATGTAAAACAAGAAACAACGAGCGAGCCCAAAAACTCGCTGCTGAAAAGTAGTCGCATGTGAGGTGTAACATTTGACATCTCACCTTTGTAATAAGCAACACACCTTATACACAACACTGTAGGTTAAGCACACAGCTGGTGCGTTCTCCTTCTCTATTTCCCTTTCTTCTTCTCGTCATACGCATGCACACACATTTAACTGACAGTGCCAACCTCTCAGAAAATGGGTTGGTACCATCTGACGGCCAACTCTACCGCCGCGCGCGGCTCATTGATTCATTTGACTCATTGGTCAAATCACGCGCTTCTCAGGCTTCCTGTTACACACTTCCGTCTCTTTTCACAGTAAATCCCACAGTTTGCAGAAAAGCGAGGTGAATGATGTTACACATGTGTGCCACTCGAATTTGAACAATAGGTACATTGTAAGCAAAAAATGTAATTGTTCCCAGCTGTGACCAAAATGCTGAGAACTTGATGTCTGTGGATTTGACTACTGGCAAAGAGAAGAGTCACATAAAATCTTTTTTCCAAAGATGTGTGCAAAGGTTGAAAGAGCCTGACCGTAGACTGCCACAAGTAAGTAAACATTGTAAAAACAAGCTTATTTTGATGGGATAAGATGTAATTTTTATATGATTTGCCTCTCAACTATAGAAGTGCAATAATGGGAAAACAAACTTTAGCTTCTATAGAATAGGGTGCAATTTTGAATTGGTTTTACATTTTTATTTTAGGTTATAAGACTGCAAAGAGTATTGGAAAACGGTATCGGTATTCATCACAGCGGCATTCTACCTATGCTCAAGGAAATTGTTGAAATGCTCTTCCAATCTGGATTTGTGAGTATCATAAACTTGAAAATAAAATATATCCACTTTAAGGTCTCTGAAACAAAGTTGTAAATGAGCGTTGCTTACTAGTAAAGACTAGACATGTTTAGTCAAATACCTATGCGCGTGTGTACTTAAATCTTTACTTAACTAGACAATTGCCTCAATTCTGTTGGCACCAACCTAACTAATTTCATCTAAATTTAGGTTTAGACTGTCAAATGAAACTTTGGTATTCTGCTGTTACCAATTTATCCTAATTTAATTTTATCTAATTTAATTAAGCGTTAATTATTTAGTTAGATGGCATTTATCGAATAGGTTTTACAAATGCTATGACTAACTAAAATATATTTTAGACAATTCCTAATTTTAGTAATGAACCAACCGTATTGCCACCTATGTCTATGTGTCATATAGTTTCGCTGACTTTTTTGTCAGTGAAACTATATGACACATAGACATTGGTGTATGTGTCACATGTATTATTAATAATTTTCAATGGCGTCCATTCCGTTACTATCTTTGTCCACCTAGCATTTTCCATTTAAGACCATATATTTGTCGTTTCTCTTCATTTTCTGGCAGCGAGCAAGTTTTTATTCGTGTCCTCAACAACCATGTCTGTCCGTATGTTAAGCATGGTTTAATATTTAATAAACTATTTAAAATTACCATTTAATAAACTTTTCGCTCTTAATGTGTATTGATTTCTTTATTTTTAATATGAAATATATTTATTTCTATGTCTGGGTGTTATAAAGTGTCAATCATCTTGTCGCCATAATACAAGCTATGCTTAGTTTGGGGCTAGATGATGCTGTGTGCATTGTCCAACAATAATTATTGTTATTAGGCGACCTCTTTGGCGCAGTGGGCCAAGGCCCGCCTAACTCGTGGTGTGCAAAGTATTTGCATCAATCTGATTGTGTTTCTATGTATAATATCTATGTATTTAAAAAGAAAAATAAAGTATATAAGTAGTATATCGGTCATGTGGTACCCAAGCACAAGCTTACTTTGGAGCGAGATGACGCTAGATTTTTCATGATTCTTCTTGGTGCATAGAGAAGTACTTAAGTACTAAGATGTGATTTTCTCTGTATAAAATTCATTTAACACATATTTAAGGTGAAAATCCTGTTCGCCACTGAAACATTCGCAATGGGAGTGAACATGCCTGCCCGGACGGTTGTTTTCGATGAGACGTCGAAGTTCGACGGCATACAGCGACGGACCTTAGCTCCCGCTGAATATATCCAGATGGCTGGCAGAGCAGGCAGACGAGGTAACTTCTATCTTATTGATAGCAGCATAAAGTATATTATAAAATACTACTTAAAACATTGAGATATTTTCCCAAGGAACGATTTGCATCGCTAATCCCGTTCACAGTTAACGACACCCCCAATCGATACCACTAATAAATATTGTTGTTGCCCTGATATATTAGGTTGGCGAAAAAGTCTTTTCGCATTATAGTATGTATGAACTTGTAATAAAATCTCTTTAGCTATACTATTTGTATCTGGCTGGTTTTGGTATCATTAAAAGTTTAAATTTTAGAGAACATAATTCCAAATTCAAATTAGGAATATGTGTGACTTTTATTTGTTTTTCGTACTGTCAAGATGAGTAAATCTAATGATGAAATTCGATACATTTTAAAATGTTACTACAAAAATGGTTAAAATACAACGCAAGCCTCGAAAAAAATTTGCAATGTTTATGGCCCTAGTGCAGTGTCTGTGAGAGTAGCACAAATTTGGTTTAAGCGTTTTCAATCCGGAAATTTTGATGTCAAAGATGCACGTCGCTCTGGTCGCCCTATTTTGAAGAACTGGAAATTGACCACAAAACAGTTTTGGCGCATTTGAAAAAAACTGGGTACACAAAAAAGCTCGATATTTGGGTACCTCACGAGCTCACTGAAAGAAACCTAATGAAACGTGTACTCATTTGTGACTATTTATTACGACGTAATGAAACCGAACCATTTTTGAAGAAGCTGATAACTGGTGATGAAAAGTGGATCACGTACGACAAGAACGTGCGAAAAAGGTCGTGGTCAAAGGCCGGTCAGGCTTCACAGACTGTGGCGAAACCCGGGTTAACTCGCAACAAGGTGATGCTGGGTGTGTGGTGGGATTGGAAGGGCATTATTCATTATGAGCTGTTACCACCAGGCAGAACCATCGATTCTGAACTCTACTGCGAACAACTGATGAGATTAAAGCAAGAAATTGAGAGAAAGCGGCCGGAATTAATCAACAGAAGGAGTGTGGTTTTTCATCATGATAACGCTAGACCTCACACATCTTTAGCCACTCAGCAAAAATTAAGAGAGTTTGGCTGGGAGGTGTTAATGCATCCGCCGTATAGTCCTGACCTTGCACCTTCAGATTTCCACCTGTTTCGGTCTCTTCAGAATTCTTTAGGCAGTGGCAGGTTAACATCACGAGAGGACTGCCAAAACCACTTTTCGCGGTATTTTGATCAGAAGTCCAAAAATTTCTATAGCAATGGGATCATGTCCCTACCTACAAGATGGCAAAAAGTTATCGAACAAAATGGTACCTACATACTTTAGTTAAATGTAAATAAACTCTATTAAAAAATGTTTTGAATTTTCTTCAAAAATGCGAAGAAACTTTTTCCCCAGCCTATTATATTCGTATTCCAAAATATAAATAAAATAAAAGAACTTGGAAACATACTTTTTATTTAATTTGAACGATACGAAAATGGATATTTAGAATTGAATACAATTAGTTTTTATTTGCATTACTATAAACAAATACAATAACCCGTACCTACTAACTTAATTAAGGGTTGCCGCAAAATGGACCCTAACTCAGCATATAAATAAAAATAAATAAATAATGCTGGACATTTCATACAGCATCATCTAAACCCAAAGTAAGCAGAGCTTGTGTTATAAGTTCCGCATGGCTGATATACTTCTATCATACTTTTTTTTTCTTTTGTAAATACATACATATTAGACATAGAAACACCTAGACCCGAGACAAATACTTGCAGATCATACAAACATGCAGAGTGCAGATTCAACAAACCTCGCTGGTTCCGTTAAAACCGATTTGTTTAGCGGACATCAAAACTATATCTAAATAATTACGTTTTAAAAAATAAAAAGAAAACCGACTTCATTGAATTAAATTTGAGCCTATAACAAATTTTTAGTGGAAAGTAGATGTATTTTGTATGATATAATATGGGTATGCCAAATAAACGCAATGCTCCAATGAGACAGCGAGGTATCGGAGTAAACTAAAATATCATCGATGTATACAATTTTTAGATTTTTGGTAATATTTCAATCGATTTCGTTAAAATTTAAATGAGACCACATGGGAAGAAAATTCCAAATCGGTTCAGGCGTTTTCGAGTAATCGGTGAACATACATAAAAAAAAAGATTCCGACGAATTGAGAACCTCCTCCTTTGATGAAGTCGGTTAATTAGCAGAAATAAACAAAGTAAACAAAAGATACAAAACATAAAATAAAAGAATTTAGTGGTCGCCCACTGTTCGAAATTCATAAAAAATAATGTATTTTTTATGCATACCTACTTAATTTAAACAAAATATAAGCGTTCTGCACTCCTTCCATATATAAACTATAAGTGTGAGAAATTTCATACACCTCCGACCGCGCAATTTTCGTACAACGGGGTGCAAAGTTTAATTTAAGTTTAAGTTAAGTAATATACCAATATAAATACATGAATAATTAATTATATTACACACAGCGCCATCTAGTCCCAAACTAAGCAAAACTGTGTTATATAGGTATTAAGGGAACCAGAAGCCTGACAGAACTTACTCAGCATTTATACTGTTGTACTATCTTATGTTGATACGTTTATTTGTGGCTCATAAAACCTAAAACGTAAATGTTGTCTAGAGTTAAAATTTGCTTATTCGCTCATTATTCTTTCAGGTTTGGATCCAACCGGCACAGTAATAATAATGTGTAAAGAAGAAGTTCCAGATCTGGTAACACTGAAAGGCATGATGATGGGAATCCCGCAGAAGCTGTCCTCCCAGTTTCGACTCACCTACGCTATGATATTGAGTTTATTGCGGTAAGACTTATACTTGAAGAATTTTAATTGAAAACTTTTTCAGTCCACCATTCTTAAAATTACGTTTTAAAAACTAAAATGAAACCAGACTTCATTAAATGGAATGTGAGCCCATAACATACAACCGAATAGAGATCCGGTACCACGCGTGCGAAACCGCGGGCAGCAGCTAGTATACAAAAGTGTTCTATCGGTCATTTGGTTCCCATAGTATAAACTATACTTAGTTTGGGGCTAGACTTAGAAATGGTCACAAATTTAAAGGTAACTATAGCTATAAGTTCAGTATGAGTGTTAATAATAATAATAAAACAATTATTCAATATTAAAATAGTACAATAATATACTTAACAAAACAAAATCTTAATTAGACAAAGGTAAACCTTTAGCACTTATCATGAGCCTGACCTAAGTAATCCTGTGTTTCAGGCGAGAAGACCTTAAATAATATCTAAAAAAAAACATTGTTGTAAAAACATTATGTAAAACATAAACGTTACTATCACAGGGCCGAGACAGTGTCAGTTGAAGGAATGATGCAGCGTTCCTTCCGAGAGTTCAGCCAGATACTCCAAGCAGATAACTACAGGAAACAACTGGAATTAGCCGAAAAGGAGTACTCGGAGAAATGCAGTACCCCCCTCGCTTCACACCTCACCCCCTTAGCCACCTTCTATGACATAGGTAAGTTTAGTTTAAAGTTGGAAGAGGATGGATATGAATACCTACAACAGACTTGATCACATTTCATCCTCTCATGACACCCCGAGGGAGTTTTCCCCGACTTTATGAAACACAGTAAACTCATTCCTATGTTCAAGTCTGGAAGAGATCCCTCTAATTATAGATCATTATCGATATTGCCTGCGTCAATTATAATCGTTGAAAAAACCAATTTTGTTAACGGCCTTCTACATGCACATAGTACATCACACACACCAGAGCACATCAATACGGATTTACTAAAGGTCGGTCGATGATTCTTTTAATGAATTTATTTGACGCCTGGGAAAAGTCACAGGATGCAATCGGTGTATTCTTTGATCATCTTCATCATCATCATTGGCCTTCGTTCTTCTGTTGAAGATGATTTTGGTGGCGACAGTAAAGTTACAGAGCAGTTAATTGTAATTGAAAACATTCGTTCATGGATCCACTATAGCAAGCTGAGGTGGCTGTAGTTTCCTCACCACTAAAGTCACTCTGCTTGAGATTTTGTTTGATAGCGCAGGCCTTCCCAGGTACCCACACTAACCTGTCGACCTTGCCAACAGGACCCGCAGGAAAGACGAATCAGTACATGCGGTGTCGGCTCGGTTGCAGGTGCATAACGGCTGGCCCCGAGCCGGGCTTGTTTCAAGTTTTACTTCTCTATTGCTAGCTCTTCTGTTAGTCAGCAGGGGGACTAACCCCCGATAATTTGAAGACTATCGCAGTCGTCTCCATCATCAGTCTCCAAGCAGCACCCATCTGGGATCAGTTCCACGTAGAACTCCTCACTCGAAGTGTTATATAGTTCAGCGAAAATCTATCTTAATCTATCTATATATCTACAGCCATTGACAGCCAGTCACGCAACCCTAAACTCAAAGTTAAGATATACGTCTTAAATTTTTTAAAGTTGAATTAGTTTAAACCAATATTTGCGACAACGTAAATAAATCCCTATCGTTAGTCCTTAACTGCTATGATATAGGTAAGTTTCATTCAAAGTTGGAAGTTCAAAGTATCTACGAGTACCATGGACTCGAATTCGGATCAATTTCGTAGTGTGATTGCAAGGACGTAACGCAGACGTCCTCTCTTACCATTGCCATCCTTGCAACGGTTGCCTGGTAGAGATCGCCATTAGCGATAAGGCCGGCTATTGTATTGCCTTAAATAAGTTTAGTTATTGTTATTGTAGTATTCCGTGTGGTAGTCAATAAAGAGTTTTCTATCTATCTATCTATTTATAGGTACAAACTTGTGTTTTGTCAACAGCTATAACATACATAGAAGTGCTGAACGATATAATGCCGATATTACTTGGACAGGCGAAAGTTGCGAAGGAAATGGTAACAGGAAAAATACTGATTATTTCTTCGGGAGCATACATCAATCAACTGGCTGTTCTTTTGAATTCAAGCGGTAAAGATTAACCAAAATTTTTTTTTGTATCTTACAGGTAAAAGTTGGTTCAAGTCCGGTTTGCATTTAAATTATTTAGGATATATATATAGGGGTAATTTAATTTTAATTATAATCAAATATGGACACTTTAATTATTTTTTGTAACTAATTTATAATTTAATGTTGTCTGAAATAAACGTAATGAATGAATATAAAAGCTTACTTTATCTCTAAATAAATACATATTTAATGGTGCATCGTACACTCAGCACCATCTAGCCACACAATAGCAAAACTTGTACTATAATAATAATAATAATCCCGGACATTTCACACAGCATCATCTGGCCCAAAGTAAGCAGAGCTTACGTTATGGGTACTACATGACTGATATACTACTTATATATATATATTTTTTGTAAATACATAGGTACATATTATACATAGAAACACCCAGACCCGAGACAAATACTTGCAGATCATATAAACATTTTTTCAGACATCAAACATTGCGACCCAGAGGTCATCTATGGTAACTGCATGGCGATTAAGGAAGTGTTGATACAATCAATGTCTATCAGTTTGGATTAGCGATAGGCGTTATTGCATGGATTGATACTACATGGTGCGGTTTCTATCTCAATTTCTATTCATATGACAGCATGTGTTACAATCAAACTTCCGTAATACCAAATTATCAATAGCACTGATAGCTGTTAGTTTCAATGTTTTGATAGAATGATGACTGATAGAATTCTTAATACTAGTAATAATAAGTATATCCACACTAATATTATAAAGAGGAAAGATTTGTATTTTTGTATGTAACGAATAAACTTAAAACCTACTGGACCGATTTGAAAAATTATTTTACCGTTGGAAAGCTACACTATCCCCGGGTGACATAGGCTACTTTTTATCCCGGGAAAATTGGTTTGTCCCGGGAAAAATTTTCAACGCGGGCGTATCTGCGCGCGTACAGTTAGTAACGTACCCATAGTAGAAGCTATGCTTAGTTTGGGGCTAGATGCTGTCGGGTAAAACGCTCACCAATATTTATTTAATTAGAAATTGTCACAGATTTAAAGGTAATCATAGCTATAAGTTCCGTATGAGTGTATATAAGAAATCGGTTATTAAAATGTTACAGGTCCTCGTCAAACTCCATACAAAGTACTAGTCCTAAACACAATCGAACAAGACACGACAAAGTACAATTTCGATATGGAGGACAATTGGTACAGAATGATTGGCTTCTCCGCTATGTACGATTACATCGGCACCGATATCGGCACGTTGGAACATACTATTATAACTATAGCGCCGAAAAATATTATCGCGATCACGAAAATGACTTTGAAGATTGATGAGAAGTTGATCATTCAAGATGTTGATAAGAGGTCGATGCCGCGGTGAGTTCTGTTATTTTATGATTAGAATTTCGATTGAAATGTAATGTACAACAGTGGAGAAAGACATCGCGAGGAAACCGGCTTACACAAGAAGTAATGATACAAAAGACGTGTACTATTAACTAAAAATCAATTCATCAATTTCATCAATTTTTTTTTAATTTACAAAAAAATATACTAATTTGTTATCCTGTTACTTCAATGATATTGCTAGAACATGGTAACCTTTACCTGCTGCATGGTAATTCCTCAACTACTTACAGCAGAGCTAATTTGGGCTCATTGGAATGGTCTCAACGAATAAATAAATAAATAATGCTGGAAATTTCACACAGCACCGGATTGCCCAAAACTAAAGAAAGGGTACTGATAGGGTTTTTTTTAATTTTGTTTATTTCTTTCCACGAACAAATTACCCACAGCAGAATAACCAATCGAGGTAATATAACCATGTTATTTTAGGTTCAAAGACGCACCAGTAGGATCTACCTGCGCCAGTACCGTTCAGGAACTGTCTCGAGTGTCTCACGCCGTGAGAACGGGAGCGACAACGTTAGACAGAGTCAGCTTAACCCAGTCACTGTCTATAACCACAGGGGAAATACTGCAGACTTTGGACAAAATTAACAAATGCTCGGTCAGTAGAAAGACTTTTAATCGCCATAGTTATTATCGATCAAGTCAAGTTAAGTCCAAAGATACTTTATTCAATACTAACACAAGGATCACTTTGTCGTAAACGTCTTACATACTCTGTCGCATATTGAGGCACTTGAGGCTCTACCTCCTTCATCAGAACTAGACAGCCCACCATCATTTGAAGAGTTTCACCAAGCTGTCTGCCGACTCAAAAATGGTAAAACCCCTGGTGTAGATGGCCTTCCTTCTGAAGTTTATAAGTATGGGAGTTCTAACATTAGAAGTCGTCTCTATGAGCTCATTTTGAGAATATGGGAGTCAAGTGCGGTACCACAAGACTTGAAAAGGGCATCCATCCGCAAACTGTACAATGGGAAGGGTAGTGTAGCTGATTGTAGCTCTTACAGAGGCATTGCTCTCCTTAGTGCGGCTGGGAAAGTCTTGGCACACATTCTAAATCGCCGTCTTACTACTCTGGCTGAAAGTATTCTTCCTGAAGCCCAGTGCGGGTTCAAGTCGTGTAGAGGGACAGTTGATGCTATCTTCGTGGTGAAGCAACTACAAAAAAAGGAAAAGAGCCTGGAACAACAACGACTACTTTTCATGTGTTTTGTTGATCTCGAGAAGGCATTCGACCGCGTACCGAGGGATGCACTCTGGATCGTTCTCAAAAAGATGGGTTGATCAGTAAAGTTTGTTAGCCTCATCCGGAACTTTCATGAAGGAATGATGGCAAAGGTTCGTTATGAAGATGACTTTACTGAAAAATTCCCCGTTACCAGTGGAGTCAAGCAGGGATGTGTAATGGCTCCTACGTTGTTTGCCATATATTTTGCCGCTGTCATGAAGGATTCATACAAAGCCTGCAGTGAACAAATAGCCCTAAATATAAGAACAGATAAAAGCGTTTTTGACATTTCACGCTTTAGGGCTAAAGACAAGTTGCAGGGGATCTCTGTCATGGACATTTTATATGCCGATGACGTTTGCTTGGGTTGCTTCTTGCGTGACGATAACCGCCTTGTCACTGAAATCTCCTCGCGTATAGCGAGGGCGGTTGCATCATTTGGGAAGCTAAGCAAACGAGAATGGGACTCACACGACTTGCATCTTCGCACTGATCGCCGTCTACAAGGCAATAGTTCTGCCCATAATGCTATATGCCACCGAGACATGGTGCCTTTACAAAAGTGATATTAAGAGGCTTTCACAAGAAATGTCTAAGATCAATACTTTGGGTGAAGTGGCAAGATCGTGTGCGTAACTCTGAAATACTTCACCGGACGGGGATGACTGAAATTGAATCTCTGCTTATCAAGGGTCTGCTCAGGTGGTGTGGACATCTCGTGCGGATGAGTGACACTAGGTATCCGAAAATGGTTTTTTTTTTCGGAACCCGCTCAGGGAAAGTGCAAGCCTGGTGGCCAATTCTTGCGCTACAAGGATGTCTTAAAACGCCATTTATCATCCTGTGATAAATAAACCCTGTGATGGTTGGGAAAAGCTTGCACAAAGACAATCAGAATGGCGAAGCATCGTCCACAAGGCAACGGTGCAATTCGAAGCTACTCGTTTGGAACACCTTGATGCTAAGTGCCAACAGCAGAAAACAAAACCCAAATCCACTTACAATTACACCTGTAACTCTTCTGGCCAGCTATACTGTGCATCCTGTAATAGGATATTTAAAACTAAATTCGGTTTTGCGAGTCAAATTTGCTCTCATAATAATAAATAATTTACAATCTTCGTGCAAAGGTTCGCCATCGACGGATACGTCTCGGAGGACATCATCATCATCATCTTACATACTAGGTGAATTTAGGTGCCAATTCCTCCATACCCAAGCCCTAGAGGAACCGGTAAGGGCCGGCTTCCTTTCACCCAAGACAAATACTTGCAGATCATACAAACATTGGTATGATCCCGTGGCGGGAATCGAACCTGCAACCTACTGTGTCTTAGCTGGCCCTGTGCCCACTTCGCCAAAAAGGTCGTCTATAGAGGTAATGAAACGTTGTGATTACCGGGAAAAATTGTTATAGAATTTACACAACAGAACCGCCGACATGACACATGATTATACTATATACTAATTATATACTTGTAGTAAATACGCATATAGAAAAACATCAAGACCCGAGAAAAATATTTGAAGGTCATTCAAACATTTATCCGGCATTGAATTAGTCCCAAATTGTTACAAATCAAAATCTTAATGTGACGTAGGATCGTGCTTAATACGAGACTAGGTGACCCTGTGTTTCAGGTGAAAAGAGCTGAACTAGGTGACCCTGTGTTTCAGGTGAAAAGAGCTGAAATAGAACCTACATTAATATGGGGGACATTTTTATCAGGTCCTTCAACCTGGATCTCAAATGAAACCTATAGTTTGGCTGGCCTGTCAGCTAAGTTGTTAGTTGATCTGCCATCTGCCCTTTAGGCTGAGGGTTCGATTCCCTCCCAGAACAAACATTTGTGTGATGAACATAGATCTTAGTTCCGAGTCTGTGTGTTATAAAGTATCTTAAGTATGTATATAAAAATATATAAGTATTCTATTAGTCATCCGGTCACCATAATACAAGTTATGCTTAGTTTGGTGCTAGATGATGTTGTGTACATATCAACCATTATTAATTCCTTCGATATTTTATATAAGTACTTACTTTACAGAGTGAGCTAGAAGCCCACAAGAAATCCACTGACATTGCGAACTTCAAATCAGAGTTCGCGACAGTATACGAACGGAAACAGACCGAGAGGAAAAGAGACAAATACAAACGTCTCCTTTCGTTTGAAAATCTCGCTCTCTATCCCGACTATCAGAGGAGGTTACTGGTCCTTCGTGAGCTGAATTATATCGATGATAAGGACGGCGTTATATTGAAAGGTAAGGAGGGAATGAGAAAGATGCTGATAGCATGATTGTGGTTTTTTTATAGGATAAAAGAATAATATTCCGACCGATGAGTTATTTAATTTTGAATCTTATATTAATGATATAAATGTCATCACACATTAAAACTTCGTGAAATAATTGTAGATAAACCTAAAGCTAATCGTGCAATGGCCATTTTTTAAGAGTATCAAAACATTAAGCAGGATTATATATACGTATGTTTCGAGTATTGTTCAATGTTTTGTAGACCTTGTGTCAACGTTGGACAACAAATATTTCGCTAATTAATTTGCAGCTACATTTTGGCGGTCGTGTTGAGTAAAAGAGGTGGTAAAGTTCTAACTAAAGTTTAATGTTCCTTGAGCACACTTTTTACTTAATAATTATAATTCCACTTGAGTAGAGGTAGGTAATAGGTAATTTGGTATGATTCACGAGGTGAACGATTACTGTCTATCTATTTTGGCCGGTAAGATAATTGCGGCACAAAATTTATATAAGAAAACACACTATTTTTTCCAAGTTCTAAGCCTCACGCCCACGCCATGATTATCCGAAAACACGCGCAAGCGCTGGAAATCTTATTTTCGGCGTCTTTTTAGCTGTATGAAAAACCAAGTTTGCCAACGTAAAAAAACAACAAATAATGAAGGCAAACATAGACAATGTAAAAATTCACTTACATATAAGCCGTAAAGGTAAAAATATACTTATTATTTGGGCTGTAAAAGTCTAACCTATTACTATTTGACCTATATTTACTATTCCCGCGCAGGGGATAAAATAAAATGTTATTCTGTCTGTGCGTAACCGATTGGCGACATACATATTTATAAACACTACCGTATTTGACTCATTTTTGATATTTTCAAACATTTGTGTAATGAACGTAGATGTTTGTTTTGTGTGGGTTATAAAAGTATAGTAAGTTTGTTGATCACACAAATGTTTGTCCTAGAAGCGAATTGATCCCTCAACCTACAGTGTAGAAGGCAGAGCTACTACCAACTGAGCTGAGGAGCCAGTCAAAATTGCAAATGTCAATTATTTTTACCTATTTTATACAAAGAATTAGTCAAATAATTAAATAAATATAAATCACAATAGAAATTAAATATAACAATAGAAAATACAGCACAATTAGAGTATTAATTAATGCATATAAAAAGCTTTTCATTGTAAACTAAAATTTGTCAAACCTATATAAATTACAAAATGAACATAATTAAGTACATTGATGTCAATAAAAAATTAGAAAAAATGTCCGCCATTATTATATTTATTTACAGGTAGAGTAGCCTGTGGAATGGCGACGAACGAGCTGATAATAACCGAGCTGGTCTTCCGAAACGTGTTCACCGAGAAGGACCCAGCGGAGATCGCGGCTCTGCTCAGCTGTTTTGTATTCCAAGCGAAGACGAGAGAGGACGGGACTCAGATGCCGGACAACTTGGCGGATGGCGTGCGGATTATTGAACAGATCGAATCGGAGCTGGCTAATGTTGAAGCTAAGTTTATGGTGGGTTTGTAAAACAAAAAGCTGATTTGTTTACTACTTAATATTAGGTTGAGGATAAAGTCTTTTCACATTATAATATGTATGAACATGTAATAAAATCTCTTTGGCTATACTATTTGTATCGGGCTGGTTTTGGTATCATTAAAAGTTTATATTTTAAAGAACATAATTCCAAATTCAAATAAGGAAAATGTGTTATTTTTATTTGTTTTTCGTACTGTCAAGATGAGTGAATCTAATGAAGAAATTCGATACATTTCAAAATTTTACCACAAAAAAGGTAAAAATGCAACGCAAGCCTCGAAAAAAATTTGTGATGTTTATGGACCTAGTGCAGTGTCTTTGAGAGTAGCACAAATTTGGTTTAAGCGTTTTCAATCCGGAAATTTTGATGTCAAAGATGCACGTCGCTCTGGTCGCCCTATTACGGATAAAATGGATGCCATTTTTGAAAAAATGAAGCAAGATCGGCATATCAGTAGTCACGACGTAGCTGAAGAACTGGAAATTGACCACAAAACAGTTTTGGCGCATTTGAAACACAACACACACACAACAACACTTCGGTACACAAAAAAGCTCGATATTTGGGTACCTCACGAGCTCACTAAAAGAAACCTAATGAACCGTGTACTCGTTTGTGATTCTTTATTACGACGTAATGAAACCGAACAATTTTTGAAGAAGCTGATAACTGGTGATGAAAAGTGGATCACGTACGACAAGAACGTGCGAAAAAGGTCGTGGTCAAAGGCCGGTCAGGCTTCACAGACTGTGGCGAAACCCGGGTTAACTCGCAACAAGGTGATGCTGTGTGTGTGGTGGGATTGGAAGGGCATTATTCATTATGAGCTGTTACCACCAGGCAGGACCATCGATTCTGAACTCTACTGCGAACAACTGATGAGATTAAAGCAAGAAGTTGAGAGAAAGCGGCCGGAATTAATCAACAGAAGGGGTGTGGTTTTTCATCATGATAACGCTAGACCTCGCACATCTTTAGCCACTCAGCAAAATTTAAGAGAGTTTGGCTGGGAGGTGTTAATGCATCCGCCGTATAGTCCTGACCTTGCACCTTCAGATTTCCACCTGTTTCGGTCTCTTCAGAGTTCTTTAGGCAGTGTCAGGTTAACATCACGAGAGGACTGCCAAAACCACTTGTTGCGGTATTTTGATCAGAAGTCCCAAAATTTATATAGCAATGGGATCATGTCCCTACCTACAAGATGGCAAAAAGTTATCGAACAAAATGGTACCTACATACTTTAGTTAAATGTAAATAAACTATATTAATAAATGTTTTGAACCTATTATAATAAATCTCTTAATCAGGTTAAGTATCACGAGATATCGATCGACTGGCCTGTCAGCTCAGTTGATAGAAGCTCTGCCTTCTGCACTGTAGGTTGAGGGTTCGATTCCCTCCCAGTATAAACATTTGTGTGAAGAACGTATGTAGGTGTTTGTTCTATGTCTGGGTGTTATAAAGTATCATAAGTATGTATTTAAAAATATATAAGTATTCTATCAGTCATCTAGTCATCATAATACAAGCTATGCTTAGTTTGGGACTAGATGGTTTTGTGTGCATTGTCCATCAATATTTATTATTATTATTGTAGGTATATAGAAATTTCAAAACGCTACGATAGCGCGTTCTAATTTTTCCTGTGGCGCCATTTAGTATAACCAACACATCGGTAATAAATTAAAATTAATACAAGATAAATATCCGTTAACTAATCCGTTTCATCCATTTAATCGTTTTACGTATCCGTTTAATATGAATACTGATCGTGAATGTTAAAAAACATACAATATCTTACTCATTCATACAAATTTATCTAATTGACATTTAAAAAATGACAACCCTTCGACATGCACTCATGCATTTTGGTTGATAAAACTCGCTTTATATTTATTCGGTGTGATATACGTATATACTTTTTATCTTTTTTTTTTAAGGTCCCAAGCGACGTGTTAGATTTGTCGATTGGCAAATTTAAAAACGTAATTAAACAGAAACTGTCTTAATAGACAGCATATTATAAAATATCTGATTATTTAGATGACAAAAAAGCTTGGGATGAATCTGCTCCAACTCGACTCGGCATCCGTAACAAAATTGTCAAGGATCATACAAAAATGTGTTAAGACCAGACAAGTTTCTTGCCGGATTCTTCTTGAACTGGGGTTAGAAGGAATCGTCATCTAGCATGTAAGAAGACGATTCAAAGTGGTCCTTGATTTTATTGAATAAAAATTTATTGAATTGAATTGAATTGAATCTATCTAGTAAGACATGTTCGTACGATACCTATAATCTATAACTATAAAAGAGCTTAACCTGACTGACTGACTGATTGACTGACTGATTCATCATCGCCGAGCCGAGTATTTAATACATAAATACTAACAAACTAAATATATATCTATGAGAGTGATGTAAGATAGTGATACGAGTAGTATACTAAGTTTTAAAAAAATTGTTAAGGATTTAGCATAGCGGATGGATACAGGGTGTTCATTCCAAAGCTTCACCGCCTGCATCGTAAAAAACGACCATAATATAAACTAGATCTTTACTAATATTATAAATGCGAAAGTAACTATGTCTGTCTGTTTGTCTGTCTCGCTTTCACGCCAAAACTACTAAACCGATTTAAATTAAATTTGGTACACAGATAGACTAAAGCCTGAGAAAGGACAAAGGCTACTTTGTAATTGAAAATTTTGGTATCGAGGTAGATGAGACCTTGGAGAAGGACATAGGCTACTTTTTAAGTAGGTACCACACGCGCGAAGCCGCGGGCAGCAGCTAGTATAAGAATAAAAGTGCGCTTCATAAACTCGCACTAACTGCACAGTTTAAGAGTGAACTAGTCGATTATCTTTCCATACAAACGTCAAAGGATGATCACTCCACCGTCTGATGTAGAACAACCAAAACTAATAGTGAAATCAATTTGTCTCATCATAATCTATGTTTGTATCGCAACAGAATCGTAAAAAAATATGGATTTGAAAGATATAAACATTTTAAAAAACGTGTTTTAACACTGATTTTAGCATAACTTTGGGCGTAAATAAACAACATACGGAGTAATCGAACTCAAAAATTATTAAGATACAAGCATAGTTTATTTATTCAAGAGCTCGAATAACTTTTTTTGAATAGATACATTCAATAGTTATTTCATGAGACCCTTGAGCCAGGAGTTTGTTCATGATTTTTACGCGGTCGTTTTATGTAGAAATCAGTCAAATCTGATCAAATGACTCGAAATTATAATCATATCTCCTTACTACTCATCACTATCCTTCGTGCACATCTATCTTTTTCTCACACTATGCTACGTGAAATAGCATGCATTTTAGCTGCGCCTACTGACGAGTTTGTGCCGCTGACTAGTGTATCCTTAATACAGGTAAGTTAATATGTTTAACCTCCATCTTTCAGGTCAGCCAATTCGAGGGCCAGGCAGTAAGACTGAACTTCGGCCTAGTCCGTGTCGTCTACGAATGGGCTTTGGAGAAACCCTTCGCAGAGATAATGGAGCTCACGGACGTACAAGAAGGCATTATTGTTAGATGCATACAACAGTTGCACGAGGTATGTCTAGGTTTTGAAAACCTTACTAATATTACTAGTAGCTCTGTGAGCTGTAGACCTCGCGAATATTTTAAATATTTGAAATGACTGAAATATAACTTTTTCACGTTTTCAATCCCCATATCTCCTCCATTTTGAAAAAAATCCAAAAACTAAATTGACAAAAAATCTATATACTTATACTGCTCACAAAATTTCACGAGAATCGGTTGAGAAATGCGACCTGTAGAGGAGAACATCCGGACATACGAAACCATTTTCGCCTAAGCATAAACGAAGACATATTACAATGACAATAAATACGAAAGTTTCTCTATATCTTGGAGAAGGAGTACCTCACTTTTAATGTATGTACCTATTTTAAAAATTCTTTCAACTATAGTAAACTACATTATCAGCGAGTAACATGAGCTGTATTTTATTTAAAAACAATAGATCTACGAAAATTGCAATAATGTAAAGGTATCATAAATTTGCCTATAAAAGTCATTATTAGGCGTGCGCTGCGAAAACTGATGATGATACATAATAATAGATAGTTGCATCGAGCGCAAAGTGAGTTATGGGCACTAAGTTAACACGAGTAATTACTCTCTTTAGCAAGGTGCGTAATTTACTTTTCTTTCAACTACCAATCTACCTACTGTGATATGTACTCAAACTAAAAATATGAAAAATAAAATTTTTACAATGGTACAAAATGCGCGCCATTTTTTTATTCACCAAGTCGGTTTTATTCAGCCGATTTTTATTATCAGCCAGTATCTTTTTGATCTAATGCAAACATGTTATATAAAACTTAATGGGAGATATTAAACCTCTGTGGTAAATTTATATCTAAATAAAAAGTTAAAAACAGTGCAATAATGAGATTTCATATAACATTACTGCACTGTTTTGGTTCTAAGCAAAAAATACGTCCTTTGTGATCGGTTTTGTAGTGATTTATGATAGCATTACTACGTAGATGTCCGAAAGGCATATCATATTTTAGTACAGCCTTAAGGCGACTTTCTGATGAAATTTATAACTTTCGTAAGTTGCACTACCTATACATTTTGATAAACACGGGCTATACTCACGTAATATTTTATCAATGGAGGCACCGACACTGATTCAATTCATCTAGCTAGAGAATCTTCTTCAGGGTGAGTTTGATCCGCGTTGAGGTCCGTCTCGTGGCCGCTCGAGTTCACGATTCGCACTCTATATTAATATTTACCTATACCATCATCAGGTTCCCATAGTACAAGCTTAAGGTATAATTTGAGGCTAGATGATGTTGTTTGAAAAGGGACGGAAGTGTGTAACAGGAAGCCGAATAAGCGCGCGCTATTTGGTTTGACCAAAAACCGCGTGCGGTGGTAGAGTTGGCCGTCAGATAGTACCAACTTATTTTCCTGAGATGTCAGATGTTACACATCATATGCGACTAAAGCTTGCTGATTTTTTAATCTATTTATTTAATTACCCACAGTTGTTGGTAGATGTCAAAGACGCAGCCATGTTGATTGGGGACCCGAATCTCCAAGAGAAGATGATGCTAGCCTCCACAGCCATCAAGCGAGACATCGTATTCGCGGCCAGTCTTTACACAACAGGAAAAGACTCTGTGATAATATAAAAACTACCAAATTTCCTTGTGTTAGAGTTCAAAATTGAATGCTGATCTCATTATGATTGAAGAATTTTATAATTTCCGCACTTCGCAGAGATCATCATCGTTATCTTCCTGCCCTTTTCCCACGCTTAGTGAGGTCATCATATGTTTCCTTCTTCCATCTCCCTCTATCACCCGTCATCTCTGAACTCACACCTTTCTTACTCATATAGAATAGAATAGAATAAACTTTTTTTTTTGTACATACCTACACACGCACACGAAAATTTATAAGACAGTTAGGAAGCAGTTAGGTAGGTAATTAAACAATTAAGTAAATAAGATAATAGTACACTGACTGTGGGTGTAAAACATTTCGACCTTCTGTGTGTGGTATGTCCACACAGGTACAATCTTAGCGTTGATGCTTCTTCCCTAGGAAAGGAGCGCTGGATTTCGTCCTATTGTCTTTCACACAATCCATCCATCTTTGACTTACCTACCTCTACTTTTGTGTCCCAGATATAATAAGACAAGTTAAGATCTATCCCTATCGCATTAAACAAGTCTGAAACTACTTACAAACAGCACAAACGCTGCATCTCAGAGTCATAATTATAAAGTCCTCCCCTCCCCCAGTGGAATATTCTCCTTACGGTACAAATTACTCCTGCCAGATCCTTGTTTACATTGCGTAAACAGATATTTATATGTTTACATATAAGCCGGCTCCCGTGATTAACATTCTTCTCGTCACGTGACTTCTCAAAACATGCCCATACCATGCGCTAACCTCGTCGTAATTGTAATGCTGGCTTCAAATTCAAAGGAAAGAAACAATGCTATATGTGGCTAATAGATCTGACAACCCTTTAAAAATATCCAAGTAAGATAGATAACTCTTTATTTATTACCACACGGAAAATTACAAAAATAAACTTTACAGCTAAGGCAATACAATGGGCAGCCTTATGGCTAACAGCGATCTCTGCCAGGCAACCTTTCGACTATACATAAACAGAGAAGGGATATGTTAGTGTGGTGTTTATTTAAATAAATAAATTCCCCGCCGCAGTCGGACCACACTGAGTAATCTAAATTCCGTCAAATGTGCTAGAAAGTATTAAAGCAAACTAGAATGTAAAATTGTATCCAAATTGCGTGTATTAATTTATCACATTTCAAATAAAGAGTTCAGAATTATATGTTATAAGTAGGTATAGTTAGTGAAATCCGTTGAAACAACTTTCACCGACTGTACATAGCTTAAGTATTTTTTATATTTTATACCGAAAATAAATGATGTACAGAATAAACCAATAGAAAGAATTTGTCTTTTATTTTGAATTCTTACCTTTAATTTAGAGAATGAATATTAAGTGTCTTTTAACAATGCCATGATAATGACGGGACACGGGTGTGTGTGGAGGGAGAATTGCAGGATGCTCCAAACCAATATCTCTGTATCCCAGTGAACTTACACTGCATGTTAAAAAATGGGTGAAGCTACAAATATATAGCATTCTTCTTCTTATTATTATTTTATGGCGTCTGCGACTTTATTTGTCACTATTCTGCCAGTGTCCGTGTCAAATTTAGTTCTAAAGTTATTCTTCTTCTTCTTCATCTTCGTTAATGGCATGTGTCATAATAATGTCAATTTTGCCAATGTATTTTTTTATAGTATCATTTCACAATGACGTATCTTGTCTTTCGTCATTTGTTATTTGATATAAAATAATGTATACGGACTATTTTTGCTTTTGCGTCAAAATGATCTTTGCAACTGTATAAACCTCTTCGGTTTGACAGAGTAATTTTGTCACTTTACACCATTTTTCCTTAATTTTGCATCTTTCGGCACAGTTAAAAACTTTACGCTGGTACTTTTGCATTCTGGTTAAATGCAATATTTACCTGACGGCATTATGGTGATAATGCCGTCAGGTAAATATTGCATTATTGCAAATATTGCACCAAAACAAAATACGACGGAAAATAATAAACGCAAGGCCACTGACAGTTTAGCTAACGACCCGTCCGTCACTTTCTATTCTATGGATAGGCGACGAATTACGTCACAGAGTGTCGCGGTTTGTAATACCACAGTGCAACAATACACTTATAATTAAATCGTCAACACTTCTGTTCACAGAAGTCACAATTTTTTGACACTTGTGTTTGTTTTTTGATGACTTGTGCAAAGTCATCAATTTATTTAAATTCGCTAAGTTTTCTAATAAAACATGAATAACTCGACAAAACGAACTAATTTATAAGGGCTATGCAACTACAAAAAATGTAAAACAAAGAATACTTTTCTTCACGAATACCTCTTCCTTGCTCTTCTTCTTCATATTTCATAATAGTGTTTACAGTAAAACGTTAATACAAATACATAACATTCTTTATTCAAAAAAATGACAATGAACACTTCTTACATGCTAGTGAATCTAGGTACCCCGGTTCCTCCTAACCCCAGTTCAAGAAGAATCTGACAAGAAACTCGTCTGGTCTAATAGTCCAGTCATTATAGGGGGTTCACTTCGGAAAATCGACATACCCAGTATATTACCACGTAAAAACTTGTATTTTGGCATCCTAAAACTGTTCAGGTATAATTTTTAAAGTTATGAAAGAATTGAAGAGTTTACGGATTTTAAATAAGACGTACTTAATTATATTTTATTTCAAATGCAATTAGTGTAAATGAGAATATAATTAAAATGTAATTAAAGTATGTCCCTTGGTAATTTTTCAATTACTGAAAAAGATTATCAATTCAATAACAGAATTGATAAATTTTAGAATTATTAGAAAGAAAGATTGAATTTAATGAAAAAGTTAATAAAAATGATAATTCTAATAATTCTATATTTAGCAGTAATTTATAACCTTGATATTACGAGTTTTTGATCGGGATCACCAGACCTCACATGATTCTCTGACCGCGCGCTCTCCGCCCTCTATCTCGAAAAAAGTTCAAGCTATGAAAAAATGTTAAAGACAAAAGTTGTAGAGAATTTAATTCTCTACAATATTGATGATAAATACAAATAGCGTAAAACCCATAGAAAACGAGATATTTGCAAAAAAATTAAAAATAAAAGATTTTTGTGACCTTTGACCCCAGACTTTAAAACTTGCGACCATCCAATTATATGTGAATTTTGAGAACAGTTTTAGGATGCCAAAATACATGTTTTTACGTGGTAATATACTGGGTATGTAGATTTTCCGAGATATCTACCTAATTTGGCCTAAGATGACTGGACTATAACACTTTTTTGTATGATCCTTGCCAATTTTGTTACGGATGCCGAGTCGAGTTGGAGCAGATTCATCCCAGGCTTTTTTGTCATCTAAATAATGTGTTACAAAGCGCGATATTGTCCTTCGTCATTAGTCATTTTATGTTAAACTGACTTTTCATAAACTATTTTATGGATTATTTTTGTTCAAATTACAAAGAAACTCGAAAATTACTAAATTTTATTTTATTAATTATTAAACTATATTTTATTATTTTTTTACTAATAAAAACCCGAAACTCGAGAAAAATTATTTGATAAATAAATAAATGAATATGATATGTAGTTGATAAGGTTAATTTTGTATGCACGATTCACAAGATTGCCAAATATAATCCAGTTTATTCCTCAGTAAACACTATTTTAAGACGTCTATGACGTTTTTAAGAAAGTCAAAGTCACTGTTGTCAAAAATCACTCGGAAACCAAAACGGAACGTAAATCACGATGATGCTAAATTATTGATTAGAATTTTCATTGCGTACGTTCATGACTTGTATAAATTCAATGTTGAATTGATTTGTCACAATAAAAATATAAGTTGCACCCTAATAGTTCCCTCTTCGTTTTGTATTGTCTTCGTCTGATACTTCTGACTGCTTTACGCTAAAAGCAGGCCTTTCTGATGAGGCCGCCAAGCTCGAAAGTCTTTGTGTTATAAAAGACCCAAAAGAGCTCATCATGCTGCAAGACGACGTGTTCGAGGAGGAGATGATAACCTCGGAGCGCATAGCCGCTCTGGGGTTCAAGCCTCAAAGTGAAATGATAATAAACCATCTCCTGCCATATGCTGCTGAGTTGGATATCGAGTCCAACATATTCCTGAAGGAAGTGAAGACGAACCTAGCCCAGGCTGTGATGTTCCGAGAGATGAAACCTGGCTGTGGCGTTTGGTCCTCCAGGCTTATGAGGTGTGTATAATCATCACAAAACAGCTCTTTTATGCCTATACCTATGTTTTGTCATTGACTAACTATTTAAATGATATTTTTTTCATTTTTATTATTAATAAACAACTAGCTACCTTAGTTGTTCATAATAGATGAACAAAGTTAAGTAGCTTCTGTGTACCATGCAACATAAATTTAGTATTACCATTATTTTGGATTGTTTTTGTCAAATATCAAGAGGCTTTATTAAAAATAACAAACTAGCAAACTTAACACATACTAAATGGGAATGATGATGAAACTTAGCTTTCTTAAAAGGTACCTGTGCAATCCATAAAATACTAGGTACATAAATGCTTAAATAGTTAGGCAGGTAGGTAATTTAAAACTTCCTAGTTTATTAATATTTCAATATTGAATATTTGGTTCAGCTGTTAACCTTTGGCAACTGCACACATGCTCGAAATATGCTGGCGAGATCCCAGGACTTCCTTAGATGTGCAGCTGACCTTACAAATAACTCAGTGTGACTAATACTGTATGTCTTTCTTTAAACAAAATGATCATGTACACAAATGCATTGGATGGAATTGGTTTCAATTGAGTTATTCAATCAAAACTAATGAACATGTCATATGAAAGTTTTTTTTAAAGTTGTCAACTTACAATGGAGGCTTTAGGGCAGTTAATTAACTATGTCTCCTAAGTTGGCTACTGACTCATAATAACTAATGCAGTAATGTAGTGAAATGAAACACTTACGGCATTACTTATATACACCTCTAAACTTGAATATTGCCACAATCACTGCTTAAGATTTTCCTTGTTTCCACATCAGTGGAACCATTGAGATTGAACCTAAACTGCAACCATTTAAAGAAAGCTGTCTTCAACTATCTACTTTATTTAACTTACAGTAAAACCAAAAATCTTCTAGACAATCTTCTAGAATGATTCCATTAATAATATTCATTGAACATACACATAAAAGTATACTTTTATTAAGGATACCTTTACTTATCTACAGACTCATACTTGACATTACACACACATACAAATAAAAGTATCTAGTAGTAGTAGGAATTGCTAGTATTTGGCTCATAAAACTAGGTACTGATTTTTAATGCTGTTTTGGCTTGTGCGAAAAACATATTTGGTACATTTTTTTTATATACTACCAGCAATTTAAAACTTCATATATTTTTCACAAGAAGGTATATGTATAATGTTGTGATACATTATACATATACCTTCTGGTGATGTATCCAAAATTAAATAAACAAGTATTATTTGCATGCTGTGAAAACAATTGATGAATTGATGATTGTGTTTATATAGTACTTTTCATTACCCACAAAACCCAGGCTCCTGTGGGGCATACACACTTGTACTATAAGTATTCTGTCATGTCATCATCTGTAAAATATATTACAAAAAAATCCTTCTAAATAGTTTTTAATAAATATTTTGTTGACAAAGATAAACCAGTATTCAGCGGTGGAAATAAAGCAACAGCCAATATATGTATGTCATCATGAGATATCAATGTTTATGTCACCATGTTTACCACAGCATATAAATAAAATAATAGCTTCTTCTTCTTCTTATCGTGTCACTAGTTATTTCTAACCAGTGTGGTGAAAGGATTAAAGTGCGCCTCAGAGACTCCTTTCATGCACTTAGGTAAGCCTTAATGTAAGCTCTCGACCTTGCCGACAGGACCCGCAGGAAAGACAAATCAGTACATGCGGTGTCGGTTTGGTTGCAGGTGCATAACGGCTGGCACCGAGCCGGGCTTGTTTCAGGTTTTCCTTGTCTATTGCTAGCTCTTCTGTCAGTCGGCAGGGGGGACTAATCACCAATAATTTGATATAAAATAAATAGCTTTAAAAACACAAATAGTATGGGAACTGATGGAGTAACAACAAAAATAATAAAAGCTGTTAATCTCACCATACAAACAGGCGATTTTCCACAAGGTCTAAAGATGACAATAGTGAAGTCACTTTTTAAAAAGGGAACTTATGGAATTCTACCTATTGTTCTCAAAGGTATTTGAGAGGTACTATATTGGTGAAATTACTTAATGACAAAATAATATTTTATGTAATGAGCAAAAAGGTTTTACGAGAAATAAAACCATCAATATATCAATGATGGTATATACGATTTTATAAGAACGTTGTTTGTCAAGTTAACCACACAGAAATCCCGATGGTACAAAATTCTCTGATATGACGAAAGCGTTTGACTATGTAGACCACAGTATTCTATGTAGTAAACTAGAAGCATATGGCATAAGAGGCATTTTGAGGCTTATTAAGTTTAAAACATAAGAGAATGTTTTAAACTTATCTGTTAACAAAAATCACAATATTTAACTATAAAACCAGGTATGATGTTACCACTTCACGATCAACTGCACAAGATATTCATTATGGTGTTCCTTAAGGAAGCATACTTGGGCCACTTCTATTTATCATATATATAAATGACCTACCAAATAAATTAAATCACCCTATGACATTGTTTGCCGATGACAGTTCTGTGATAATAAAGTGTAATGACATAGATAATTATAAATCTGACATAAATCAATTATCCTATAATTTAATGGCTTGATAATAATAATTATAAATTAACCTAAAAAAATCTTATCATGCATTTTAATAAATAAAATAATAATTCATCTGACATTACTTAAATTAATATTTCGAAATAATATAATTACGTTTTAAAAACTAAAAAGACAACCGACTTCATGTATATACACAAGGTAGCTACAGTAAAACGTTGAGGAGTTCCCTTGACTGTCCCTTGTCTTCATCATCAGACCCCTAATGACAGTCACAACCCATCTAGGTGTACAGTTCTCATCAATACAAATGAATCAAGCCCAAACACCAGGTAATTGCTGTAAATCGTTGAGGAGTTCCCTCGACTGTCTTTCGGCTCCATCATCAGATCGACTCCAGACCCTCATTAAATAGTAGTGGTTTAAAATACTTTAATAAAAAATAAACAAACGCACTAGTCGCCTCTACGATTTTCGAAAGTTCCCCTCGATTTCTCTGGGATGCTATCATCAGATCCTGGTTTCCTTATCATGGTACCACCCTTGGGATAACTCCATTCCAGCAAAAAAAGAATCATCAAAATGGGTTCATAAACGACGAAGTTATCGGCGAACACACATAAAAAAAAATATACGAATCGAATCGAGTAACCTCCTTTTTTTGAAGTCGGTTAAAAAATACAACAAGCTAATTCTGCACGATTCCTAGGCCTACAAGTTCACCGAAAACTAAATTGGAAAAGCGTATTTAATTAATAGTAGATTGTTGCACCGAGCGCAAAGTGTGTTATAATGCACGAGTGTTATGTTGAATTAACATTGAGTAGTATTGAGTGCATTAATTACTCTCTTTAGCAAGGTGCGTAATTTACTTTTCTTTCAACTACTAAAATCTACCTACTGTGATAAAATATACCTACTCAAACTAAAAATATGAAGAATCAAAGTTTTACATTGGTACAAAATGCGCGCCATTTGTTTTTTTTCACCAAGTCGGTTTTATTCAACCGATTTTTATTATCAGCCAGTATCTATTTGATCTAATGCAAACATGTTATATTAAACATAATGGGAGATATTAAACTTCTGTGGTAAATTTATATCTAAATGAAAAGTAAAAAACAGTGCAATCATGAGATTTCATATAACATTACTGCACAGTTTTGGTTCTAAGCAAAAAATACGTCTTTTGTAGTGATTAATGATAACATTACTTCGTAGTTGAAAGAAAAAGAAATAGTAGCTCGGTAGACTTATTTCGACTATCATTAACTGTCAATATAGAAAGACTAATAATAGCGTACCTACTAGAATCAATACTCAGATACGGAATCATTTCTGGGGCAATTCGACAGATAAATAAATTATTTTAAAACGCAAAAACGTTATATACGAGCCATGTTTAAAATACATATGACAGATTCTTACATAAGACATTCTTTAGCAGTATTTGTGAGAAACAATCCCCACTTGTTGCCCTAATGTCCGACAATGTGGCACGAAACAGACGTAAATATAAGCTTTGTTTATTTGAATCCAAGACTGCACGGAAAAGTATAGTCTGTATTGCACCAATAATTTATAATCCAATACCAAAAAGTTACTTAATGGTATGGAGTTTAGTAATAAATTTAAAAACTTTTAATTGAAAAAAGAAAAGTATTATAATTTTAAATATTAAATAAATGTTATATATTAATTACCTGTGTAATAGTATTCTTTAATTTTATTGCTTGACATTATCCTAATATTTTATGTTGTTATTTGATTTATTGTTTACATTTTAGCATAATCTTTATCTTTATTATGTGCATGTAAATTACAACTCTAAAGTGACAGTGCGAAGCCGGGGCGGATCTAAATTCTTAAATTCAAATATTTTTATGCAATACAATCACAGGGATCACTTTGAAACTTCTTACATACAAGATTAATAATTTAAGTTTAGGTTGCCAATTCTTCCTAACCTAAGTCTGAAAAGAACTAACAAGAAACAGTAAGTACAGGACCACTATTCCTGTACAGAAAGTACAGGAAACTTATTGGAGTTTTAGAAAAATCTTATAGGCATTTTATAAGAATCTATTTTTAACACTAAATAAAACTTTTACGAATATTGGAATCTTATTAAAATTCGTAAAACTGTCGCATTGGAAATTCATAAGCGTTTTGATGGAATACTCGTACTTATAGAATACTTATTAGAAATCTTATTAGATAATATTGTAATCTTGTTGGAACCTCTGTAAATACAGCACATGTATATAACTGGAATCTTATTCTAATAGTAATCTAAATCTTGGAATATTATAAGAATACTAGCTGTCCTGTTCGCGACTTCGTCTGCGCGTTTTAAAAAGAAAAAATATATCTAATTGTACCGACTGCAGCGCCATCTGCCGGGCTGATTTGTGAATCTAAGCCATCCAGGGCGCCACCCAAACGAATACAAAAAAAAACATTCAAATCGGTTCAGCCGTTTAGGAGGAGCTCAGTGAGATACACACGTACAGTAAAATTATATATATAACTAGCTGTCCCGGCAAACGTTGTTTTGCCATGTATGTTATTTTTAGGAAACATTTTTATAGGTAAATATGATGTTTAAAAAATAAGGGTTGATCGTAGAGGGGTGAAAATTTAGGGTTGCATGTATTTTTGTATGATGTATCATAAAAAAATAAAAACAAAAAATTTAGTCTGAAAAATAAAAAAAAAAAATTAAGGGGTGGACCACCCTTAACATTTAGGGGGATGAAAAATAGATGTTGTTCGATTCTCCCCCCTGACTAATATCCTCGCTAAGGATCACGAAAATCGGTCGAGCCGTTTCGGAGGAGTTCGATTACGCACCCCGTGACAGAAGAATTTTATATATTAGATTTTATATATTAGAAGATATATTTGCTATAACAATAATCCTGTTGTATAGTTGTGTGTCAACTATGCTTATTACTAGCCTACAGTAATTGTTAGGATGTACTTAATTGAAATTTTCCTGATGCATAATAATAGCATGCATAATAATGCATTATTAAGTTATGTACTCGTGAAATGTACCCACAATAATTTAATGACTAAGTAGTCATCTTAGGTTGGCTGTTTTAGGATGGGTAAACGGAACAAGCCCTTATTCAAATATTTTGTACAGAGAACTTACTGATTTCATAACTGTTTTGACAAAAAGTTATTAGAATAAATAAGAAAGAAAGAAAATGTTTTATTTGAACCAGCATCTAGGGCACTTACATGGTATTAAAAAACAAAATATATACTTATAATAATAAAAATAATAAAAACTAAGTACCTAGATTGGTGTGCAGGGCAAATAGGTCCCCGTCTCAGCATGATGCTGTACCGAACCAATGGAGGATCGGGGCAGCGCTGATTTTCAGACAGAGCCTTAAATGATGTGTGACGTAACGAGTACCGATCAAAACACATATTACATAAATAATGTAGTAAGTACTAAATACAAAATGAAGGTGCAATATATACAGATATAAAAAGTTAACTTGTGTACTAAATATTCTTAATAAGTCATGATTTAAGGAAGTATAATAATATGTAATTGAATTTTAAATAAGTGCATAAATACAAATATAGGAATGAATGAGAAACTGCTGAAAGTGGGTTTATTGTGATTGGCGGATTTTAGCGGACACAAAATAAAAATTGTGAACTGTTAAATCTGTGAGATATTTTTTTTCTCTTTTCCCTAAGCTCCTGGAGAACGAGCGTGAGTCAAACTCAGGATTTTTCTTTGTGGCTATTGTAAGGTGCCTATAGATAGGTACATTACATCATGCTATAATGGAACTATATTGAAGCAATGAATAAATAAGTCACGCCCTATGTTTTCGGTGCAATTATAAGGTTACTTGAACAGGACTGATTTGACTTGTAACTGACTGACTAGTCGCTGACTAACTAAATTACTTTACTAGTATTCGTTTTGTGGTGTGAAATAATGTTATATCATCAAATCTATCCAACCACCAAATCATCAAAGAATGGTTTGATCTGAATCGTCATGAATTATCGATATGTTGTTTTTGTAAATTATTTTTACTTGTATTATTTTATAACTATTTATTTTAATATGTCTTAGTTAATTTGTATCAATAATATTGTATAAGTTTATTGCGTTTATTTGCTTTATATAAGTAAGTTATAGTTCATAGTTTAGTGCACCCCGACCAATCTTCCAAATAACTTAAGCTTCTCTCCATCCAAAGGTTGTCTAGAAGAAATCGCTTCCTTAGCGATAATACCACCCATTATATATAATTTTTCGTAAATAAATTTAGTTATAAAATTGTTATATTTAGTTTTAAGGTGTACAATAAAGAATTTTCATTCATTCATTCATTCATTCATTATCATTCATTCATTCATTCATTTATTCATTCATTATTAATAGTACATGAGAAATTTACGTATTTTGAAGTAATAATGATCACCCCCTATTAACTCATGTGGCCTCTAATAGGTTTGCATCGAACAGCTGGTTTGGAAGTATTTGATTACTACTTATAATATCCTAATTCAGTCTATCAGTCGGAATGCGATAAACTCAAAAAGTACCAAACGGATTTTCATAAGGTTTTCACTTATCAATGAAATCACGGATAATAGGCGGATTCGTGAAGGTTTAGGTGTATAATTAACCTATGCGAAGCCGGAGCGGGTTGTTTTTATATGTATGTTGGTTTATAGTTCAATAACGCCGTGCCGGCTTAAAATATTTGGATGAATAGATGGATAGTGGTATAGATGTAGTCCTGAAATAGCATCTAAATAGGCACTACGTAGAAGCCGCAAGCAGTCGCTAGTAAAATTATAAATCATAGGGTTCAAGGTGGTCAAGAGTTCCCTGGCCGAATTCTTTTTCCTTATGGATGTAGTCTATGTGACGTGACGTAGCATCTCTTTAAGTAGATACCACGAGCAAAGCCGCAGAATGACGCTAGTACAATTATAAATCGTAGTTATGATTTTCAAGGGTAGTCAAGAGTTCCCTGGCCGACTTCTTTTTCCTTATAGATGTAGTCTATGTGACGTGACGTGATATCTATAAGGGAAGTAGGTAGTAAGTACCACGAGCAAAGCTGCAGACTGACGCTTGTACTATTATAAATCATAATATAAATCATGATTTTCAAAGTGATTTTCATGGGCGCAAGATGATCAGGAGTACCCTGACCTACTCTTCCTTTATTAAAGGCTTTTGGTTTATTTCACAGATACATCAGATTATACGGCCTGAAGTTCAGCAAAGAAGATCACATAGCATTCATTAAACTGGCATATGAGCTCTTACTGATACCAGATCTGGAGCCAAACAAGATCCATAAGTTTGGCACTTTGTTTGTCATGCTTGCTAAGTAAGTAAAAACCTTTTAAGTATTTTGTATTACTGATTACAGGACCACTGATGGTGTAGTGGTAGCACTTTTGCCTTCAGCTCATAAAGTCGTGGGTTCGAACTTAATGCTCTTAAACGGTGCCAGACATTTCACACAGCATAATCTGGCCCCAAAGTAAGCACAGCTTGTATTATAGGAACCACATGACTGATATACTACTTATATATACTTAATTTCTTTCAAGTTTTTTTTTAATTCGAAGATGTGTCATTGGTAAAGCGGCGATGGGCTTACAACCTGTCGCGTACGGAATACTAAATACTGTGCAAAACGTGGCCATGTGTAAATATTTTATGTATTCCTCTGACTGTATTCCCCTGAATTCCTTCTCTGAATCCTCTGACGCCTTTAGATATATTTAAAGAACGAAGTATCTATAGATTTGTAGACTACCGAGCCGGGTGATTACAGTCGTAAACAACTTTGTTTTAAATAAAATTGAACTTGATAATATAGAAAATTATAATTACAGTTCTTGTTATATTACCTTCTGAATATTATTACAGAAAGCGGAACTTGCTTTCGTACAATGATTTGACACTGCCATGGCGACCACTCTTTGAACTGGGCAAGAAATTGTTTAAAAACAATGCTACTGATATTGGAATGTATCACTACATGGCGTAAGTACATCACACTAATGTTATATTGTAAGGTCTTACAAATTCCATACCCATATGTACTAAATGCGCTTGCTATACGCAAATATATTTGATCTTTGACATAATATATACCTAATAATAATAATGCCAGAGATTTCACACAACATCATCTGGCCCCAAAGTAAGCAGAGCTTGTGTTATGGGTACCACATGACTGATATTCTACTTATATACAGGGTGCCCCGGAACTAGTATGTTATGCCGAGGTGGGCCGATTCTCGATACTTTCGAGAACAACATATGTTTTACCTCTTTTATAAGTTCAATGTTTTTCATTGAAGAAATGAGCAGCAAAGTTTGCTTCAAAACTACACTTACTACAAATGGTAACGTCCCTAAAATCAGCTGTTTGTTGAACTCTGAGCGTGACCCCAAAATGAAGTATCGTTTGAGTTCACGCAACACAAACATAAAAGTTGCCTACAGTGTGATGCCTCTGAGAAGAAAGTAAATTTTTGTGTTCTCGTTGAGATCAGCTGCAATTTTTATAAGAATCTTGTTTATTCTTCTATCAAATTTTCGGATTTATTGCATTTAGTTTTTGTTGACAAACAAAAACTAAATGCTAAAACTAAAAACTAAACTAAACTAAATAAACAAACAAAATTCAAAGTATTAGGTACCCAACCTACAACATTTTTCTTAGGTAGGTAGATAGATTTCTTATGAACATTTCTAGGCTAGGTATCTAATAATTTGAATTTCTATGAAAAATCTTGTCTATCCCATATTTTCCCATAGTTTTATCTGTCCACCTCATTGTGCGACTCTGTGACTTCGCGGCTTTTTATCAAAGATGTCAAACAAAACCGACAACCAATCAGAAGAGTTCAATCCACATAATAAATAATAAATTTCGGCTAATT
The DNA here is from genome assembly GCA_948098915.1 of Lampropteryx suffumata. Classification (NCBI taxonomy): domain Eukaryota; kingdom Metazoa; phylum Arthropoda; class Insecta; order Lepidoptera; family Geometridae; genus Lampropteryx; species Lampropteryx suffumata. Next base: position 10,091,615 of record OX402563.1, read on the forward strand.
CCGAAAATAGTCTACCTTTGTAATAAGCCGACATTTATTATTTTGTCAGAAATTGGTTCCGTAGGTATTTATTTTTAGTCGTTGTTCCGATTAAGACTTTATTTATTTTATGCATTAATTTATTTATTAATTCTGTCATTGGTTTTTTCTTGGTCACTCTGCGCTGAATTACTTTGTTTTGTCACTGGTTTTTTTCTGTATGTAGCCTTAACATGAGTCTAGTGATTAATGGTGACAGAACTAGAGTGGTTAAAGGATTCAGTGACCAAGAAAGAAGCAGTGACATGACTACAGAATAAACTAAGCAAAATAACTTCACTAAGAACCAAAATAGTATTTACCAACATGAATGTCATCATTGTGATAGGTTTGAATTTTCACATCAAAAATGAAACCTAAAAAATTGTCGGCAATTGCAAAGGATTTTATTTTGCTTGCTTTGAATTGATTTTAGCTCAGTGTTTTGTTGTACTTCGTGCGGTCAACTTTCTAGTAAAGAGTTTCGTCATTCCGTTTCTTGTGACCATTGTGAGTGACCATGTGTTTTTTTAACTCAATCATAAGTGCTTTGTGTTGGATACCTAGGAGGTAGTACCTAGAATAGGTACCTACTAATCGTGTAATGTGGTGTTTGTTATTGTCAATTTTCAAAATTTTATGGATCCGCCTAGAACAAGACATTAAACGGTATGTAACTTCTTTTACCATAAAGTTAAAAACATTGTTTTTCAAGAGACGAATACTTAACTAGATTAGCCGCTGGATTACTAGGTAGTTACTAAATAAATATCTACTTAGTTTTGTGCTACAAACGAAACAACATGGCTTGTGTGAATACCGCAGTCAGTATGCGATGTAGGTAGGTACCTACGTCATAAGATACTTACATACACCAACCTAGGTACCTATCTAGCCTAGCTTAGCAGACAATTTGAACTCACGCGAAACTAGGTAGGTAGGTAACGCATTTAGAAACATTGTTGACAAAATAAGGGTTGTCAATTTTATTTCTTGAATGTTTTTGAACGAAAATCTGAAAATATTAATTCTTAGGATTTGTACTCCCAGAACTGTTAATTTTCATGGTCGGAATCTCCTCGTTCAGGCTTAAAATACTAATTCCTGAATTCCCTGTATATATATATTTTTTAAATACATACATATTATACATAGAAACACCCCGACCCGAGACAAATACTTGCAGATCATACAAACATTTGTCCCGCGGCGGGAATCGAACCCGCAACCTTCTGCGTCTCAGTCGGACCTTAGCCCATTGCGCCACAGAGGTCGTCACAGATGTATGTTCACAGATTACTCGAAAACGCCTGAACCGATTTGGAAAATGCTTTTTTTGTTTGAAAGGGTATACTTCACAGGTCCCATTTAAATTTTATCAAAATCGGTCGAGCTGAAAAATCTACGAAAACCTAAAAATTGTATACATCGATGATGTTTTCGTGTCCTTCGATACCTCGCTGTCTTATTGGAGCGGTGCGTTTATTTGGCCTATCCATATTATATATATACAAAATACATCTACTTTCCACTAAAAATGTATTATAGGCTCAAATTTCATTCAATGAAGTCGGTTTTCTTTTTAGTTTTTAAAACGTAATTATATTTTATATTTTTTGGCTTTCAAACAAACGTGCTCTCTTCGCGAGATCATAATGGCTACTAAACTTGCAAATGCGTCGCACGCAAGCGCTTGCCGCAAGCGCACTTTGATTTGTGTCAAAAAACCGACACTAGACCGGATCAGAGACAGCGTCTACAAGCTCACGCAAGTCAAGCCAAACGCCCTCTTTACACGTTTGTGCTTATAGAAGTTTGTGAACGCTTGGCAAGCATGGAAATGTAGCATAAGACAGCGGCGGCCCTAGGGTAGAGCGAGAGGTGCGGTTGCTCTAAGCGTCAAAATTTCGAGCGAAAAATATCTTTTTTATGGCGCCTTCCAAGACGCGCGGGGGATGTCCCGAATTAGAATGAAAATTGAATTTAAGAAATAAGTTTAAACATAAAATTAAGAAAAACAATCTCGCTCTAACTTGACTAAAAGCTAAAACCGGCGCTGCTTGTTATTACTTGTTATTAGAGTTATTACTCCCGGATGGCAGATCACTAGAATATGTTGCATATGAGTTGTTACTTATACCTGGCCTAGAGCCAAACAAGAGAACACAGGTGGTCTAATGGCCTCGCTTCCTGTTCCTAAGGGCGTACGTCCCAATCCGGTCGTATACCAATCGTTTTTTTTATTCTACTAATGTATGTGCTATACCAGTACATGCAAATCGTGAAGGAAAACTTCATGAGGAAACCGGCATATTGTAGAACCTCAAATAAATAAATAAATAATGCCAAACATTTAACACAGCATAATCTGGCCCTAAAGTAAGCTGAGCTTGTGTTATGGGAACCACATGACTGATATACTACTGTTATACTTGTTTTTTTTTTGTAAATACATACATATACATAGAAACATCCAGACCCGCGACAAATACTTGCAGATCATACAAACATTTGTCCCGCGGCGAGAATCGAACCGGCGACCTTCTGCGTCTCAGCCAGACCTTAGAACACAGTGTCACAGAAGTTGGTTAAAGACATGTGCACTAAAGGAGCCTCTGAGGCGCACTTTAACCTTTCACCACACTGCTTCGAAATAACTAGTGATACGGTGATAGTGATTGTATAGTGATCAAACCACGCACGTAAATATAGTATTATGGATTTCGCTATAGTATCGTATAATAAATATGAAAGTTCGAGCGTTTGTTACTCAATAACGTCGTACGTAACCTGGGGGGTCATTTTATTAATTTATATTAGCTCGATTGGAATCGAACCGCAGCTGAATACGTCAATTAGCTGACACTTTGGACGTGTTTTCGTATTCTGCTAATGAACAACGACTCAGCTTGCTACGTTTACGAAGTCGTCAACGATCGATCGAATGTTTTCTTTTGTTTGGTCATAGACATAACAGGTTTTTAGGTAATTATCGAACCGCAATTGGAGCTGAAACGTAGATTGATTGGAATGGAACGATAACCGTTGTTAATTAACAGAATTACCCCCTGAACCGTCTTCAGCTCTAATTGGTATTAGGTTTATGACATGGAATAGTAAATAGTATACTTTTATTCCGAAAAGTGATTGCAAAATTGTATGTTTAGGAATAAAGAAACTGATAAACAAGAAGTTGATATTCTCCAAGTGATTCGCAAATTCTTGTCCGGATCAGGGCTCGATGACTCCCTGAACTATTTTGGCTTCGCAAAGGACGATAAAAAACCCACGTAATAATTGAAATTCTTAGGTATTGCTTATGTTCGCACAGGTGGCAGATGGATTGGGTTCATTCATCAACAATTAGTTTTAGCAAGTCACGTAGGTAGATATATCATTGTTGGGTTAGGTACTATCAGGGTCTACGCTTCATAATATCACTGATATGGATTAGGATTAGTAATAAAAGATTGCCCTAGACGTGATGTTAATTTTACCCCATCTTGCATTATTAATCTGAAAAGGAATCCTTGAACCAAAGTAAATTGACATCAGATCAGAAAAGTATATTTTTACTTCTCTAAGTGTTAGACAGATAGTTACGAGTTACCTACATCATACTTTTCGGTACAAGAGTTTCATCTTCGCTTTATTATCATTGGTGTCTAAACATGTCGATGAGGTGACAGGATGCATGCAAAAGAACACAAGTTTGAAAAGTGTAATAAAAAATAAAACGAATTTATTTCAGATCTCTGGAGTGCTCATTCGTCGCCATGGTGAAATGCGCGAGACCGTAAGTTTCGCTTTCTTCAAATAAAATTATTTTGACCTTCTGTTAAATAAACAAGAAAAGTCTTTCACATTCTGAACGTTTGTGTCATAATATAATCATGTCCTTAACTTGTAATTTTTTATTTTTTTTTATTACCGGACATTTCACACAGCATTATCTGGCCCCAAAGTAAGCAGAGCTTGTGTTATGGGTACCACATTACTGATATACTACTTATATACTTTTTTTTGTAAATACATACATATTATACATAGAAACACCTAGACCCGAGACAAATACTTGCATATGATACAAACATTTGTCCCCCGGCGGGAATCGAACCCGCAACCTTTTACGTCTCAGTCGGACCTTAGCCCATTGCGCCACAGAGGTCGTCAAAGCAACAAAGAGGTCGTAAGTTGTTATTATAAGAACACCATACGGCTGTTATAGGCACAGCAATCAATTGATAATCTGGATTGATCAGTTATTTAGTACATATTAAAAAACAAACTCCCCCGTCGTTGTATATCTGTCAGAACGCGATAAATAACCTCAAAATTTAGCGAACGTGGAAAAGAGAATATGTTCTACGAATCGCAATTATATTTTTATCTAGCAACTGAAATGGAAGTTCGTCATACGGTTTTCAATAGACGGAGTGATTAATTCCACGATAAGCCACATCAATATAGCCGTTAGTATATTTTAACTGAGGAAATACAACTGAAAAACTGTAATTTTAGATATTTCGAACTGTCAGCAACCAAAGAAATGCTAGACGAGATAATGCCGCAGATAAATCCGTGGTCATCGGAAGTCTATATGATCGGGCAGCTGACTATGTTCCTGCCAATTGCTCTGCCTTCCGAGCTGGCTGAGCATGGACATAAGCTCTGGTTTGATGAGCTGATGGACCTTTGGGATACTTGCTACAGCGCTCCGTGTGGTGCTAATGTGAGTATCATAGCTTTAACTAAAGTACTATAAATCAGTTGTTCTATATTAGTACTGGCTTTACGAGAACTTCTTACTCTTCCTCTTTTTCTTCGTTAATGGCATGTGTCGTAATAATGTCAATGTTACCAGTGTCAAGTGTTTACATTGAATGTCACAAAGTCGTATCTTATCATTCATCATTTGTGATTTTATATAAAACAAGCTTCCGCCCGCGAATCCGCACGCATAGTACATACATACATACATAAGAAGTAGCATAAGTCCGTTCCTAAATTCTGTTAGATCACTCGCTAGGCCAATCTGAAGATTTCCTAAAAATTTTATGGAAATCGGCTTAGCCGTTTTGGAGTCTATACGGAACATACATAAATACACACATCGCTTTTTATATATATAAAAATGATGCCTTCCATATAAAATAACTACGGATTATTTTTGCTCGAATCACAAAGAAACACAAAGCTTTTATTCCAATATTCACACCCGAGTCAATAACTCTAGAAAATATATATATATATAAGAGCGCAATGTTTTCTTCGTAAGACGACTAAAAATAATCCCTTCGTCTTCCCATAATGGCATCTGTGTATATGACAACTTTGCCAATGTCGAGGGACTTTCTTTTGTTTTTATATCGTCACAAAGTCGCAACCGATCGTCATTTGTCTAATCTAAACATCAACGCGGTATGACCGTCTAGAATTTTCAAAACTTCCTCGTTGGACAAATTACAAAAGAACATAATAACACTAAAATTAAATTGTCTACGCTTATGCTATGTTGTAACAATTTATTAATAAAAATTCCCTTAAAATTAGCCAATAACACGAGAAAATAGAATCAATAAGAGAATCAATAAATTTCAAACGACGAATTCACGTTAAGAGTATCTTTAAAATACAAAGGCGTATATTATAAAGCTGTGTATAAAAAAAATGCCGGACATTTCACACAACATTATCTGGCCCCAAAGTAAGCAGAGCTTGTGTTATGGGTACATGACTGATATTCTACTTACTTTTTTTTTTTGCAAATACATGCATATTATACATAGAAAACCCCAAACCCGAGACAAATATTTGCAGATCACATAAAAAACTATTCGCTGCGGGGATCGAACCCGCAACATTCTGCGTATCAGCCGGGCCTTGGCCCACTGCACCACAGAGGAAATGTCAAGTCAAGAGGATTTTAGTAGAAGCAAATCGACATCAAAGCCGAAAACACGTCTTCCACAGAGATGGAAAAATCGTAGAGACTTTTTGCAGTCAGATTTTCTTATGCCCTTTTAAAAATGTTATTGCTATTTCAGGATCTCATAGTGCTGTTCGCTGGTTTGGCTAAACGTAACCCAGGCGCTATCGACTGGAGTCCGTACGTTCCGAAGATGTTTTCTAAATTCCTGAACTCTATACACTTGCCGGTCAGCTATAAGGACATGCACGTCCAATCTAAGCATAGCGGTCTTGGTGCGTTTACTATTTTTACTTTCTTTAATAACATAAATCGTTACTAACTAAACCATGGCCTAAAATTGGAGGAAAAAGTGTACAAAAATTACGGGAGATTACTTTAGCTGTCTGTTATTTGACTTATTATATTTAGTAGTATTTTTTCATCTGTACGGCTCCTACGTTTTCCAGATGTGAAATACCTGACTTCGTGGATAGTTTGGTGCATCAACCCCGACGGCGTAGTCCTAAAACATCTGCAGTGTTTCGTTGACGGTATTGAGAGCTATCTGCACAGTGCCAACTCGGGACGCTGGTCATACCGCCTTAGGGATTTCATTAGGAAAATCGCGAGAGAATTCCTCAACAGGTACGTTCATGTTCATTTTACGTTTATTTACCCATTACTCACACAATACTCCGTTCGATAATAGGAAAAGTTATGGGCTGGTTACACAATACGAGTTGCTGACCTAAGTGGACAGATACCGGATGTGTGTGATAGCTTATCTGACATTAGCTTATCTCGACTCAGGCCAAACAAATGCAAGCTGCTGGCATGATTGTAGACAGCTACTGCTTGTGTGTACTCGCATCTTTTCAGTAGCTAGTAAAGTATCGTGCAATGTTGTTGAAAAATACATGACTTCATGCCGAATTAAAGCGGTTATAAAAATAATTTGCCCTGAAATACTTCCAGCTGTAATGTATTCAAGCGACGCTTATCTGTTTATATAATTAGGATCCAACCAATTCCATAAGTTGGTTTAGTCCTTGTATAGCTCCACAAACTTAATATTTTGTTTGAAAATATCTATCATATCTATCCGCCATTTTTTATTATTAATGTCTACTTGAAACAAAAAACATATGCATCACCGATAAATGCATGCGTGGACTCGAGCTTACGTCCTTACGGGTTACTGTCAATTCACAAAATTGTCCTACGTCCGAGCTCCTACGTGTAGCGTGATGGGGAATCGCGAGTTGGCCATCGAGTTACTACATCATTTTTGGTTAAAACCAAAAAAATTGTAGTAACTCAGATGCGAGCTACAGACCGACTCGCACATGACAGTAACTTATATGATGCTATCACACAGTGCGGGTAGCTGCACTGAGTAACTGACTACGCACTCTGTAACCAGGCCTTCATATAAGTAGTGTTACAGGCAAGTATATTAAAGCTAATGTTACAGAGTACGCCGCGAGCGCAAAAGAAAAGACAAAAACAAGGAGAACTGGGATAACAAAACCCCGGAATGTTACAAACTACGCGACGAAGACATCACAATGTTCGTCGAAATGCTGCTGAAACCAACGTTACATGCAGTGTACAACCGGTCAGGGTCAGACGTTTCTATTGCATTGCAGAACCTCGCTACATTACGGCCAGCAATCGTCATCCCACCTTTGATAGACCGGCTCAGAAATGCCCTAACCTCTTTGACTGAACCTCATAAAGTTACCGTTGGAATAACAGCTGTCGCATCCGTTGCTCGACCGCTACTGAGAGGAGCGGAAGCTGGCTACCCTGAAGGCCCTACACACGTAGTACCCTTACTCATCGCCATATTACCAGGACTTGATCCAAATGACATCAAGAAGACTCTCGTTAGCCTTCACTTCATAGTGATATATGCATGGATGGTGCCGTTTATAGACTGCAGCTCTGCTTCCGAGCACTGGAATGATTTGACAGAAGAGGAACTACTGACCTGCGAATCGACCGCTCAATTCGAAGACTTTGTGCTTGTTTATTTCGACAGGCTGTTCGTTATCATTGAATCCAGCGTGCTGGAAAACGTCAGATTGGACACTAAAGATCTTGAAGTGTTTAGGAGCAAAACTGACGCTATTATGGAAACGGCTGTATCATCTGCCTCAACAGCTGTCCTTATGCAATCCTCGCCTAAGATATTCAAAGAAGCGTTGCGTAAGTTCAAGTCGTTTGCAACTGAGTCTACGTTCGAAACGAATGTTTCTGGTAGTATGATCGGAGTGTTACTAAAAGTATTCGCAAGAGTCGACCCAGAAGCGACATTAGCTGCGTTCTTGCCGCAACTGTGCGAAGAATTGCTAGAACATCTGACAGACGAAGCTTTGAACGACGATAACCCGGCGCGAGACATACTCTACAGGCTTGTTTTGCTTGGCTATGTTGTGGAATGTAACGGGTCGGTTCTTCTCCGATATATACCGCACATTCTACCGGTTTTAGACCGAGCCCTGAAACTTAATAATAAGACAGCACAAACCCGTGCGTGTGAGGTTCTCGCTAATATACTGCAGTATTTCTCCATGATTGACGTGATAGAATGGAGGAGCTCTTCTAAAGATTATGCGGACGCACCGGAGAAATGGCTGCCGATTCGAGAATGGGGCATCGGAAGTGCATTAAAGGATGTGTCTTTAAGATGGTACATACCGGGCCCGGAAGAAGCGAAATGTGTTCAAATGTTGGTTGATAGATACCTCAAACCCGCGTCAGATAAACTCAAGAAATGGTCTGCGGGAGAAATAACTATGGACCACCAAGAAATGCTACGGACTTTGAGTATTATAAATGCGTCTCTGTCTTGCACTCTCTTTTGCCCAGCGTCAGATACAACATCTAATTCACTGTAAGTATCTCAAAATTATCTGCAAATACATTTCTACGCGATATCACCATAATAGATATAACGCGTCATATATAAAACTCTATTGTTTTACATGTAATTAGTGATTTAATAGAAACTGCATATCCTAAACTCTATTCACAAGCAATAGAGTTCAACTTTCTTTGTTTATTTTAGCATAGATTCGCTTGTCCCAGCGACTACGCTGCCATTTTCAACAGGAGTGAAACACGCTGTGACTATTGATGGTGAAAAAGTTCGATGTGCTTTAGTTCGTTTAATGACAGCCGTGCAAGCGCGCATGTTGGCAGACAAGTCTGACGATACCAAGTGCTTTGAAGCTCTTATACAGGTACTTTGTTACTCCAACCCACAATCCCCACTGTGAGATCTAGCGTCTGCCTGACATCATCTAACCCCAAAGTAAGCACAGCTTGTGTTATGGGTAATATGACTGATATACTACTTATAAACTTTTGTGTGTAAATATATACATATTATACTTAAAAACTCCCAGACCCGCGACAAATACTTGCAGATCATACAAACAAAACGGCACAGAAGTACAGTTCAGCGCAGAAGTTGATGGTTCGTTTCCCTCTCAGAACAAACATTTGTGTGATGAACATGTGACAGGTGTTTGTTCGGTGTCTGGTTGTTATAAAGTATCATAATGTATTGATTTAAAAATATACAAGTTTTCTATCAGTCATCTGGTCACCATAATACAAGCTATGCTTAGTTTAGGGTTAGATGGTGTTGTGTACATAGTCCCTAATTCTGTAATTTCGCCAGACTAACCAAAACTTCCTAAAATAATAACGACCTTATTTTGCTTTTTGTGTTACAGTTCTAAAGTATGTTAAAATTAATATTTATCGCAGTTTTAATCAACACCTCTTTATATGAAGAATAAAATGCGCGAAAACACGTCAATCACACGTCAATTTAGTAAATTTAAGAAGTGCCATTTAAAAGTGTTACTCTAATTTGGACTTTGGTGTTAGCAAAATAAGGTCGTTATTATTTTAGGAAATTTTAGTTAGTCTGGCGACACTACAGAATCATGGCCATTGTCCACCAATATTTATTTATTATATTTTTATTACGGTTTTAATTTAAAATGACTCAATTTTCTCTTAGATATGGGATCGTATTTTGATCGGAAGAGGAACTCGGGTCGCCGCATACGAGGCTAAACTCCGTACGTTCGTCGCCCTGGAACGGGCCATGGATGGAAAAGGTAGCGACCCTAACCCAGGCTACAGAAATGCCTACGTCAGAATACTGGTAGCAGACGCAGTTAAAATCGCCGACGAAACCAGGGCGGAAATGCCATGCGAATCTGGGATTTCCGATACAGCGCTAATTGTACTGAATTCTCTGTTTGAACTGTCTGTCAATACTTATACCTCGGTAAGTTGCTTGCTCCAGGTTAGATTAGGTTAGGTTTGTGATACTTTATGACAACATGTTAGCAATACCATGAGACAGCTATCAGGCAAGATGTGTTGCATAACTATCTTCGTAGGCCCGCAAAAAATATTTGACGCAGCCGGTAGGATTTTGTAACATAAAAGATGCAATTAACATGTTTAACTCTAGAATTCAAAAAAAAAATATTTTGTTCTCTGAAAAAGTTGATTTCTCAATACAGTTTATTAGAAGGTTCTATCTTTAGGTACGTATAGCTGCTCAGAGCCGTCTAACCTGGATGTTCACCTGGGTATCCTTCTCATACCGACTGCTGATGCCTAAACTGAAGGCTATCCTCGAGAACAAAGATGGCGAAGAATCCCACGAAAGACATAAGGGTGCTCTATTCATACTGATGGCGCCGAGAAACTGTCCTCTGATAAATAAACAGGACTGGGAAGCGCTGAAAGAATTATGGCCTGCGCTTTTGAAGTCCCCGCTTAGTGAGAAGCAAAGTATACACAGGTAAGTACAACTAGTATAATCACTGTTCGAACTGAAATCTTTTAGTATATACAATCTTAATTAAAAACATTGTAAACTCATACAGACTTGAACAACTAATAGGCGAGCAGATTCACCGTCAACTGCCAACCATAAACACTCGTCTCGTCATAACAGACAGTGCCGTCGAAGCGTGCAAGCCTTTGCTAAGCCAATCAGATATGACTGACCCGACATTCGTCTCTCTATTCAACACAGCTGTGGAGAGAGAGAAGATGCATTGGGATCAAGTGGAGAAGCATTACAAGGATCTATTGCAGGAATTGGTTGATGTGGGGCAACAAGTTAATATGTAAGTGCTATCATAAAAGTCGCTTATTTTGTGCGAACACAGAAGCTGCACTGAATCTGAGTTACTTGTAAACAAGGTACTAACATTATACAATCACTTCCCCAACAGACCGTGGCGTCGCTTAGAATTAACAATGCAAATGGTGACCTCATGTTCGTCACTCCAAACTCACTACACAGTGGATGTAGTAAAACTTTGCTTAGAACTGCTGCTTCATGAAGATATTATAGTCAGACGCACGGCTCTCAAACTAATGCATTTTATACTGAAGCAATGCAAGCCGAAGTTAAAGAAGGTTCTGGTGGATCCGTATGAAATATCAGGCTGTGAACGACCGAAGACGCGAACGCCGGGTAAGCTGTTATCTTCTAACGTTGTGAAAAGCTTTTGGGGTCTATTCTATAATAACACATAATATGTCGTTTAAATTAGTTGCTATCTTAATTCATTGGCACTAGAAAGACAAGGACATAGCATACTTAAACGCCACGTTATCTACATAATGAAGTATAGGATGGAGGGTTGTTCTCTAAACTCAATTAATTGGTGGAAAAACCTGTTTTAAGGTCAAATAAAAGTCAAATATTAAATACTAGTGGACGAATCCACACAGCATTATTCCGCCCCTTAGTAAGCATAGCTTGTACTATGGTAACCAGATGACTGATATACTGGTGAGAATACTTATATACTGGTGTACTTAATACTTATACTTAATACTAACTTATGATACTTTATAACACCCAGAAACAACTAACATCCATGTTAGTATCAAAATGATTATTTTGTCTCCATCTTTTAAAGCTGTATTAAGTTATTTGGTTTATTCCAACTTGAACTGGTATTAAAATACCAGTACAAGTTGGTATTAAAATACCAGTTCAAGTTTGAACATACCTCGGTTGGTAGTAGCTCCGCTTTAGGTTGAGGGTTCGATTCCCTCGCAGGACAAACATTTGTGTGATGAGCATAGGTATTTGTTCTGGGTGTATATTAAAAATATAGTACTAGCTGCTGCCCGCGGCTTCGCACGCGTGGTACCTGCATAAAAAGTAGCCTATGTACTTCTCCAAAGTCCCATATATATTTTATACCAAAATTCATCAAAATCGGTTCAGCGGCTTAGGCGTGAAAACGTAACAAACAGACAGAGTTACTTTCGCATATATAATATTAGTTAGATTCTATTAGTCATCTGGTCACCATAATACAAGCTATGCTTCATTTGAGATGGTGTTTGTGTGCATTGTCCACTAATATTTGTTTATTTTATTTATAATTTTGATATACCTACAATCTAAGATCTATTGACTTTTTCGTGTTACCTAGAAAAAAGAGTAAAAATATTTCTGTTTTATGATTCCGGAAATTTTAATTACTTACTATAAACATTTTTAATATTTGCAGGTTACCGAGAGGATTTAGAATGGGCTGTGTGGTCGCAGGATAAATTTCCTTTGGGGGTTTCCGAGTGGGACAAACCGATTCTAAGGAATTCCGAATACGGTTTCTACGCATGGCCTGATAAACTTGAGGTACCTATATTTACACGCTTTACAGATGCTTTCAACGAACCGAGAATATCTTCTATCTGCCCGTATAGATTACCTCTGTAGAGCAGTGGGCCAAGGTCCGGCTGAGATGCAAAAGCTTGCGGGTTCGATTCCCTCCGCGGGACAAATGTTAGTATGTTCTGCAAGTATATGTTTCGGGTCGGGGTGTTTCTATGTATAATATGAATTATTTTCAAAGAAAATGTAGTAGGTATATCGGTCATATGGTACCCATAATACAAGCTCTGCTTACTTTGGGACCCTGATGATGCTGTGTGAAATGTCCGGCATTATTTATTTATACCACGTTATTCTAACGTAAGTGGTGTAAGAATAATTAAAAATATGTGACTTCTCAGTCGGTAGTAGCTCTGTTTTCTCCGCTGTATGTTGTAGTTTCCCCTAGAACAAACGTGTGATGAACATAGATTTTTGTATTTACATAAAAAGTGTATAAGTAGTATATCAGTCATGTGGTACCTATAACCCAAAGCTCTGCTTACTTTGCGGTCAAATGATACTGTGGGAAACGTCGGGCATTATTTATTTATTTTATTGATGAGTGTCTGGATATTATAACGACAAAAGTATTGTATTTAATAAAAAACATATAAGTAATTCTATAAGTCATCTGGGTCCCATTAGTACAAGCTATGCTTAGTTTGGGGCTAGATGGTGTTGTGTGGATTGAACACGAATATTTATAAACTGATTTCTTTCTAACAGATGGCAGCACCGGCGGCTGAGCAAGTGTTTGAATCAGAAGATCCAGTTGTTGCTGAAATAGAGAGCCATATCCGAAAATTCTTCACCGATGAAGAAAAGGTTGCAAAGTTGGTGGTATTCCTGTCGGCTGAAGATAAAAAGGGGAAGGACAAATTCAACGGACTGCGGTTTTCCGTTATGAGGGTAGGTGGAAATATTTTTCACTATTCATTGTATGAATGTTCTTATTATTGGCTGATTCTGATTTTTCTATCATGCTGTTTGTAATACTTATGTTCCTAAATCTCTGTTTACTTGGAGCTTTTGAGATGTGCAGTGGGTAGTCTGAGTCACGTCGTTTATCAGCGTTCCGCATTTAGACTTATTGGAAAAATCTCGATAAATAAATAAATATATGTAGACTATCCACGCAACACTAACTAGCTATAAACTGAGCATAGCTTATACTATGGGTACCAGATACATACTTATGATACTTTATAACAGACACAAAACAAACATCATTTGTTATACAAATGTTTTTCTAGGAATAAACGAACCCTCAAGGCAGAAGGCAGATCTACTACCAACTGAGCTCAGAGGCCACCAGTCAGTTAATAGAGATATTAGACCTCTGTGGCGCAGCGGACTAACGTCTGGCTGAGATGCAGAAGGTTGCGGGTTCGATTCCCGCCGCGAGACAAATGTTTGTATGATCTGCAAGTATTTGTCTCTGGTCTGGGTGTTTCTTTGTATAATATGTAGTATGTATGTAGTATATCAGTCATGTGGTACCCATATCACAAGCTCTGCTTACTTTGGGGCCAGATGATGTTTTGTGAAATGTCCGGCATTATTATTATTATTATTTGATAATTGATTCATGCGTGACTGCGGATATCCATTTTTTTATTAACCTGGGAGTGGTGCCCTGCAGTGAGACAAAATGTCTCCCCCAAATCCTTCCAATTAGCTCTATCCTCCGAGATCCATTACAAAACATTAAACAGATAGACAAATATTTAGTACTATACCGCCAATATATTACTCAAAATAAATTCAACACGTTTCATTTCCATGCCAGCTGTCGGCGAAGCAACAAGTCTGCAGTCTTGGTGTTTTTTCGTTACAGAGTTGAGCGAGTCAATTGTTACTGAGGATGCCTCGTGGAGAGGCGAAACACGTGTCGAATTTCTTTTTGATTAATAGATTGGCAGAATAGTACTAAATATTTGTTTAATTTTTTTATTTTTTTTTAGAGATATTTGATTTATACTTATTAGATATAGTACTACTGTATAATTGTTGGTAATTTTCCAGCTGCTATTTTCCCACTTTGGCGAAGACGTCTTGAACATATTCATGAAACACGCGCGCGAACACGTGATGACTACGCTAGAGCCATCGCAGCGCTTCGCAGCGGAGGTTGCTTCCGCAGCGCTTCGCGCGCCACGCTACTGGACGCGGGTACGACAGGCACAGCTATACCGTGACGTGCTACAACTCATCAAATCAGGTTGGTGACAATGACACGTGGGCAACGTTTTCAGGCGATACCCTCAGCAAACGACCTTTTGTATAAGAACATATCATGTTATACCGCTTTAGTAGATATCTGCTCGTTAAGAGTGAACAAGTCGATTATCTTTCTATACAAACGTCGAAGGGTGATCACACCACCGTCTGATGATGAACAACCAAAACTAAAAGTGATATAAATTTGTCTTGTCATAATCTATGCTTGTATCAATACAGAATTGTAAAAATATTATGGGTTTGATAGATACAAGACTCAAAAAATATCGTTTTTCATCACTGGTTTTAGCGGCAACTTTAGGTGTGAATAAATAACAAACGGAGTACGCAAATAGATTATTTATTCAAGAGCTCAAATAAGTTTTTTTTTATAAATACATTCAGAAGTTTTTTCATGAGAACCCTTGAGCCAAAAGTCTATTCATTATTTTTACGCAATCGTTTTATTTGGAAATCATAGATTAATCTGATCATATGACTCGAAATTATAATCACGCTATCTCGTTACTGCTCATCTCCATCCTTGGTGCACGTCTATCCTTTTCTCACACTAAGCTAGGTGAAATAGCATGCATTTTAGCTGCGCCCACTAACGAGTTTGTGCCGCTGGCTGATTTTAGTATCCTTAATCGTAGGAATAATAATTATAAAAAAAAACGTGTGCGTCTCGGGACGCCCGACAGAAGTGAAAACTTATTTTGGCGCTTTAGAGTTTAGTAATAAATTACTTCAAAATCAGTAATTATGGCGACTGCCAATCAAATTCTGAACGAACACAGATGATGCAATATTTTTTGTTCAGAATGTAGATAATATATCAAAGAACCCAACTCAGTAAACTTCTCCATACAAAAGTAGACTGTAAACATGTGAATTAAGGTTTATAATCAAATGGGGCGAGCGCGGCAGCCGGCTGCGTCTATATCAAAGAACCTAACTCAGTAAACTTCTCCATACAAAAGTAGACTGTAAACATGTGAATTAAGGTTTATAATCAAATGGGGCGAGCGTGGCAGCCGGCTGCGTCTCTTGACCTCGGTAACGGTGTCGCGAATCTAGAGGTTTTACCTCATCTAAAAATATGCGTACCGCGCTAAAAGAAGTTATCACTTCAAAAAAATATGGTATGTACTATAAATATGCTTCCACTTCCTCGTTTCAAATTGTTTTGAATGTTAATGTTATATCTGTAATCTTTTCCAAAAGTTGAAGTCCTTTTAGCTTGCAGTTATAGCAGTGTTTAAGTTGAGAGGCGTTATAAGTACGACCGCAAAAGTGAATGCTGTGTGAAATGTCCAGTATTATTATTATGATTGTAAACTCTGCTGTATGCCTGGAAATAAATAATATGCAAAGGTCTAAACACTGAACATCAGATGATAAGTCATTTGATGAGTTTTGAGCATCAGTATTTGTTGTTTGCATGTCGGTTTGTATAAACTTTCTGACAATTCGACAAGTTCTTAAAATTACTGCTTTTTGCATTAGACTATAGACTGTTTGGGTAAGTCAAGTAGAGTGAGTGACTAGAACCATTGGTGTGGAATAACTCCAGTTGAAGATATGACGATTGGAATGATGACCTCCAGTCTCCACATCCGGCTTGTTTAATTCTTCAAGTCAATTTGGAGAACTGATCCGCTATTGTATGTTGCAAGATGTTTGTTTTAGGCTTTATCTATAAGAAATGCTGTTTTATTTATTTTGTCCTGTCCTGTGTCCTATCTATTGTCCTGTATAGTTTTGTCTGTTTATATGGCAATGGCTATGGCTAATATATAAAATGATTTCCTTTCAGGTTTGACCTCAATAACGCCGGAGACTCTGGACGATTGGGGCACTTGCATGGCCACAGGCGTAGATAAGTTGGATCCACTGCGAGGTGCAGAGTTTCTAGAAGGACTAGTCGAGTTGTGCGTTCCACCAGCGTGCAGTGACAATGAGCTCGATACTAACACGTCCTTTACTATATGCGCCAGGCTGTTTGCACTACAAGTAAGTCCACAACAGCACAGGTTTTTATGATTTTTGGAGCCTTGTCAGAGATCGTCACTGTGTGAAGTGGTTTGACGTCACTTATTTTGCCATTGTAAAAAGTTGACTTCCGTCCTAGCCCCAGATTGATTACATTTGTGTGTTGTGGTGTGACATCGAAAACGAGGAGAGGAGTAACGAGGAAATCCGTAGAAGAACCAAAGTCACCGACATAGCTCTCAAAATTTGCAAATTGAAGTGGCAATGGGCAGGCCATATAGCTCAAAGAACTGATAACCGTTGGGGAATAAAAGTTCTCGAATGGCGACCAAGGACAGGAAAACGAAGCGTAGGTCGACATTGTAAAGATCACGGGAAATCTGTTGATGGAAAGGGCTCAAAATCGTGCTTCCTGAAAATCTATTGGGGAGGCCTATGTTCAGCATTGTATGTTGCCAGGGCCAGGGGTCGTTGGGATTGGTAGCAGGACCTCTGCCGGAGATTCTTCGCACCCCCTGTTCTGGCCGCCACCTAAGCCAGGAATAGCGGAACTGCCGGGAACTGGGGGCCGTCTTCTATTTGTGTACATCATTTTGGGGGGTTTCGCCATATTCACCACGCTTGGCAGGCGGATTGGTGACCGCAGATTTTGTGATATCGAACTCCTTACCAACTTACAGCAGATGTATCGTGTTTGGGCTCGTTGGAATCTTCTCAATAATATTTAGATGTATTTCTTCTGTGTCGTGGGTTTATTTTAATTCTCACACTTGAATAACAAGGACAGTCCGTAACTTACTATATCAAGACTTTTGAAACGCAAGTTATTATGGCTAAACAAGTATTAGAAGGCTATTAATATAAATATAAGCATACTAGCGGTCCCTTCCGCGCGTTTCACAAAGAAAAAAAAGTCTTATTGTAAATCTAAACCGTTCTCGACTTGAACAAACAAAAAATCATCAAAATCGGTCCTGCCGCTTAGGAGTTTAATTACAAAACACGCACAGAAGATTTATATTTATAAAGATTTAGAATGTCTACATTTGACTACCCTGTCCGCTCAGTTGGCAGTAGCTCTGCCTTCTGCGTTTTAGGTTGTTGGTGCGATTCTATCACAGAACAAACATTTCTTTGATGAACAATGATATATGTTCATGTCATAAAGTATCAAAAATATGTATTTTTAGAAATATAAGATAACACATTTATTGATCTCAGGTAATTAGGTTTACTATTATAAAACATTGTCATTTAAACTAGGAAATCTTGTACTATAAATGACAGTTGTGACTCGCTTTTTGTCGATTTTTACCTATGTTACTGGTCGATTACAATTTCACTAAGTGAGGTTTGGATTGGAATCAGTGAATAAAAAAATATTTTTTGAACATGCGTAGGGATAAATATATAAGTATTCTAACAGTCATCTGGTTCCTATAGTATAAGCTATGCTTAGTTTGGTGCTAGACGAAGCTGTGTGGATTGTCCACAAATATATAATTATTATATAATTACTAGACTGTTTTTTCAATAGGGGGCACTAGGAACACTAAAATGGCGCACAGCGAAGTTGGCCAAGTTAATCCTCCAGAGGCTCGACGCTGCCAACTTTATACAACACCCGTTCCAGATCGTACGAGAGTCAGTTGGCAGGTAATACAATGAAATGTGATTACTTGTAGTTCACAAATACTTCTTTTGTCAGTGGATAACTTTGACGAAATAACTATGTAAGGTATGCCACGAGCGCTTCATGATAAGTTTACAAATACAGTAAACTTTTCATGAAGTAAATTTATTCTTTATAACGAAACTGAAGGGACCAAGTGCCCTATATAGAAACATTTTTCGTTATAGGGCATTTTCCTCACAAAGAAAGAGAAACAACCAAGTACTAATCAGAATATTATTGATATATAACATCTTTCATGTCGCTTTCCTGCAATCTGTGGGAGTGATTTCGTGAAACCCATTTTCCGAGTGGTTGGTACTGTCAGCCAACAGTGTGTGCATGTATGAGACAAGAAAGAGTATATACTCCTTTCAATACAAAAATAAATGGCACTATTAAACATACTAACATAATGTCCCTCGACGGGAATCGGACCCGCAACATTCTGCATCTCAGCCGGGCCTACTGAGGCCACAGAGGTAGTCAGATTATGACAGAGCTTTGGTCCAATTGGGTCAACACCGATATGATAAGGGGAGGCCTTTATCCAGCTGTCCCACAATAGTTTAATCGAAATCGTAATCGTAATGACAGCTTATGTTTTGTTTTTTGTTGCAGTTTACTAGTGACTATATTCGACACGGAGCTAATGTTCCCTGGTTTGGAGCACAACTCACGGGACTTGCCATGTCTTTCGGAGTTTCTGGAGACGGTGATGCCGCGACTCGCTGCTCTATACGACGAGAATGGTGATATTGGTAAGTCACACATGTGCCTAACTCCCCGATCACTTCCCACCTTTTTTCAGGGCTCCGTCCCTCAAAAAAAAACGGAACCATTACTTCTGTCTGTCCGTCTTGTCTGTCAAGACCCTTTTTCTCAAGAACGCGTGGAGGTATCGTATTGAAATGAATACTTGTTGAATGAATGAATGTTGGTGACAGCTCGCCTGGGTCCGCAGAAGGTTGCGGATTCGATTCCCGCCGCGGGTCAAATGTTTGTACGATCTGCAAGTATTTGTCACGCGTCTGGGTGTTTCTATGTATAATATGTATGTATTCAGTATTTATTATATTTAGTTAGGTATTGAGACTGTAGCTTAAGTATTTGTTATTAAATTAATAATAGGACCCGCAACCTTTTGCATTTTGGGCTGGCCTTGTCCCACTGCACAATATTTATTATAAATAAGGTGTGAATAAATTAACGTTATTTCATCCCATAGTGATAAAGCTATCGACATCAGTGCCTGTAGAGGGTACTAGCCGAGAGTTGGCAAAGGCGTCTAGTCCTGAGATGGTGTCGCCAATAGTCGGCCAAGTCAGCGGCATTGCTGTGGAAGTAGCGAGGATCACACCTGAAGAGCCTGTTCCTGACGATGAAAACACGCAGGAGGTAAGTTAAGTGTTTTGGTAATGTATTATTCACACACACACACACCATACATATAACAATATTAGAATTGGCAAAACTATGCTTTTTTGATATTTATTTAGAAAAAACAAACTGAACAATAAAACTTATTAAAAACACAAAAAAAATAAAGTTTCCACTAATAAGTCTTAAAAAATGCGAAGATATCATGGTAAATATCATGCTTTAAGTCAAAATTATGTTCAAAACCTTGATAGTTTCAAAATTTATATTTATATATTATTAGCTGAACGACAGACGTTGTCCTGTCAAACGACTGACAGTTATGTCAAACGCCATAAGGTTACATTAGAAAAGATAATATTGTCAAAAGCGCTAAGGCTACATTAGAAATGTTGATATCGTCGTTAAGTTTTCTTAAATTTTCAAATTTTCTACGCAACTTTCTTAGTATTTTCATTCATAAGAACTTACTGACAATAACAAACACAAAAAAAAATCGCGAAATCGGTCTAGCCGTTCACACGTGATGCCGTGACCACAGGAAGTAAAAAAAGCTAAATGAAATAAGTTTATTTTGACACTCAACACATACAGATAAAATAGAACATAAAATAGCAGGTACACAATGAAAAGGACGATAATAAAAATATAAAATAAATCAAATAGGAGTATGTGTACCTATCCTGAAACAACCCAGTCTGTGTTTGCCAAAAAGGCCCAGTCTCAGCTCTATGCTACTTCACATATTGCAAAATAGCGCTGGTTTTCAGACTGCGCCGAACAAGGAGTAGAGATACATTTTTATAGATATTATAAATATTTACAGGGTGGTGAGCACGAAATTACCGATTCCTCATCAGACACAGAGAGCTCCACATTATTCGACCCTATTCGGTCGCCGCACAAAGTTGTGATGGAACTGCAACTCGCAGGCGACGGACCCTCGACAGCCGCCGGCGATCACGCAAGGGCGGCCAATTTACTTACCACAGGTTACTATTTCTAAATCCCAATACTCTGTCACAAGTTTCGCATGGTTCATGTTTCAATCCCTATTCAACCTTTAAATAAATAGTACCTGGATTACACGGATAAAAACGATGTTTTCTAAAAAATAAACCTAGCTAGATCGAATTATCGCCCCAGAAACCCCCTACATACTAGATTTCATGAAAATCGTTGAAGCCGTTTTCGATATTCAGATTATATATATATACATAAATACAAGAACTGCTCATATAAAGGTATTAGATAGATAGATAGATTGGTGGATAATTTTAACACAACACTGTCTAGCCCCAAACTAAGCGCATCTTTATTCTTTATGTGTGTACAACACATAGAATATATTTTGAAAGACATATTATCATATGGCATTTACACAGGCGAGCTTAACCATAAAAAGAGTTATCTTCCAGCAAACCTTGGGAAATGAAAATATTATTAACTAATTGTGGTTATGATGTGTGCATCATAGTGTGAGTGAAATTTACCCTGCGCTTCTCGATCGCTTCACTTTGTTGAAACAGTCTATCTGTCAACTGACGCTTCGTTTCTGGATCGTATTGATCGAGGATTTGTCACCTGTCAAGTTGGTAAATTGTTACATATTGGCAACATGTATTAAATAATCCAAGTGCTCAAATAACATACTTTGCATTAACATTCAGTAGTTTTTTCATGAGAACACTTGTGTTTTACTCGCTTTATGTAGAAATAATAATCGCACATCCTTTCTTGGGTGTGCTGGAATGAATAAGCGTGCAGTTTAGCCGCGTCCGCTGACTATTTGTATTATTGTTTTAGTTCTACGCACCTGTATGGGTATCACGGTGCGGGCTATGAACTCTAACCTGAGCGCACAGTACGCTCTGTCCGCGGTGGCGTGCGCAGTGGCGGGGCGAGGAGCCAACGCAGAGGAGTTACCGCGCGCCGCAGCCGGCTTCCTAGCCGCTTCCGCACTGGCGCATCATACCGCTACTGCGTTTGACCACGCACTCGCTACTGCCAGAGAACGCGCACAAGGTAACTATTACCACATCCTCGGCCGGATCGTCGCTTACCATCAGTAGGGCGATTATGGAAATCTAATTACAATCAATGTCTATCGAAACGTCAAATTCGTCAAACGAATGATTGAAATTACGACGAAAACTGATAGACATTGATTTTAATTAGAGTTCCATAATCGCCCTACAGATCGTGGTCAAACGTAAAAAAAAATGACTGAACGTGTCGCGTCACACGCGTATGAAACGAAGTCTCTTTCGTATTTCGTAAATTTTGATTATTGACGCAATAAATAACTATAATTATTAATATATATGTATACTAGCTGTCCCGTTCGCGAGTTCGTCCGCGCGTTTTAAAAAGAAAAAATATATCTAATTGTACCGCCATCTGCCGGGCTGATTTGTGAATCTAAACCATCCAGGGCCCCACCCAAACGCATACAAAAAAAATCATTCAAATCGGTCCAGCCGTTTAGGAGGAATTCAGTGACATACACACGTACAGTAGAATTATATATGTATAAAGATATATACATCTAGGGAGATTAGTTATTGGCCTCCTTTATTCTCTCCTTCAAGAGAAAGAGACTCTTTTTTACGGCTTTTCGTAACGTAACGCGTTACATTTAATCTTGGCTATCGGCCATTCCGCAAAAAGTAACATCGTTCCAGAAAAAAATTTGTTCAACTCGGTATAATGAATACCTGGATTCATTGGAGTGCACGGGCCTAAACCAAGTGCCAAGTATTGTTGACAAGGGCTTTACCAGAAAGTTCAGTATGCAATAACTGTGTCTCTATTCTGCACGTGTTATTATTATTATCATCGTCATCATCATCATCATCACCATCATCATCATCATCATCATCATCATCATCATCATCATCATCATCATCATCGTCATCGTCATCTTTAACGTTGTTCGAGTTTACACCGAACACAGAAATTACGCATTTTTGTCTTACAAGCAAATATGCACAATTGCCTGAGTAAACCAGTGCGCTATATATTATTACCAATCTTTATTAGTATTTTATACTTTATACCAGTTTATTATATTTTTCACCATTTCGTGTATCAGTGTGAAGTCCGATAAAATACACTACTACTACTACAGTGAACTTTGGACTTCTCATTTTGTCTCCACACCAAATACCAACCACCAATAATTACGAGGCCTAGGACTCCCAACATAAAGAATCCTAGCCTTTTACAATCGTTATCGCACGTTCGCAGGCGAAAGATGGTCGAAAGTGTAAGATTTCGATCGACATCAAATTCCAAATTTTGACACGAAACTCGTCATAGTTAATACGACTATAAGCTGTTGACTGTTTTCAAACACTGTAGGTGAGGGGTTGGCAATGCCGACTGTTATCACTGAGCCCCGATTTCGAACCCTAAATCCTGCGTCTTGTGTTAAATAATTAATTTTATATTACCAGTGTTGAATGATGTCGACCATTTTTATGATCAACTTCGTTCTACCAGATGTCCAACGACACCTCTCGCTTTCTTAATTAAATAGTACAAATTTGTCGTGTGTGTTCAAGTGGATTCGAACATGGTTTATATTTACAATTTTTTTTTCTTTTTAACACGCGCGGACGAAGTCACAAACGGGAGAGCTATTAATAGTACCTGGATGACCGAGCTTTGCTCGATATAAAACACGGATAAAACGACGTTTTCTAAAAATTAAATACCAAATTTCGTGAAAATCGTTGGAGCCGTTTTCGAGATTCAGATTATAGATAGAAAATACTTTATTGCACACCACAAATACATTAGACTGTTATAAAAAACAAATTTTAGCTACACAGTAGTACAATGGGTACAATTTACATACATATATACAAGAAATGCTTGTTTAAAGGTATTAGATTTCATTTGAATAAATTGGAAACATGTGCTACAATTTCCAAACATAGCTAAGAACTAGCCACAAATCTATCTTTTCCACAGATCGATCCTGGTGGGCTCGCCTTTCATGCTTAGACTTTGCGCAGCCGCTGTTGTTCTACGGCCTTCCTTACCTCTGCGACAACAAGGAACGCGCGGTTATCGCTGAAAACATGGCATTACAACTCATGAGAGACCCTCGGATAGAGGTAAGTCAATGTTCATATTAGATTAAATAAATAAAAATAATGCCGGACCCTTTACACAACATCATCTGGCCCCAAAGTAAGCAGACCGATATGACCGATAAATTGTAAATATATATTATACATAGAAAAACACCCAGACTCAATATAGATCAATTGCAGATCATACAAACATTTGTCCCGCGGCGGGAATCGAACCCTCAACCTTCTGCATCTCAGCCGGGCCTTGTCCCACTGCGTGTCAGAGGTCGTCAATAAATCAATAATAATGCCGGATATTTCACACAGCATCATCTGGCTCCAAAGTAAGCAGAGCTTGTATTATAGGTACCACATGCATGACTGATATACTTACATATATACTTTTTTTGTAAATACGTACATATTATACATAGAAACACCCAGACCCGAGACAAATACTTGCATATCAGATTAGAATTAACTATTTAATTATTACTGAGTACTTTTATAATTTGTAACCTATTACTGCGCCCTAACCGGGATCATGTTGAAGCTATACCGCAGAATAATTTATATTACACATATAGAAGGCAGACTCGTAAACCATTTATATAAATAGCGACTCTAGTACTCTACGCAACAAAGTACAATTTAGCTCACACAAGCGCTGAGTACATAACATTACATTTACCTACATAGTGCCTCTCTATCGCGTAACTTTGTCTCGTCTGAAGCGACACTTCTCTACGTATTTGCCTAACAAGTTGGGTGCTTGTAACTTTGCACCTAAAGTATGGATTATATCTGGCCTGTTCTACTTATTACATCTTAATTACAACATGAACGCAATAAAAAAGAAATTTTAACCTGAACTAACTGACTCCGGATTTTCACTACAAGATTTCGGTACAAGAAGTTTTTCTTTTCCACTCTCCTCTATTATCCGTCATTCTTTTCTTACTAAGTTCCCTTTACTTAGAAACGTCCCTTAATTTCTGTCAAAAGTTAATGACTTTTAAAAATAGTGCCATCCCTTTGTGTACGATAGTTACAGGGCAAATCTGAAGCAGTGTTTGTGTTTTACGATTTTATTCTCACTAGAATTACAAATTAATTTACAGAGAAATACTAGTTACTTAAATTTATAATAATAATAATAATTCCGGACATTTCACACAACATCATCTGGCCCCAAAGTAAGCAGAGCTTGTGTTATGGGTACCACATGACTGATATACTACTCATATACTTTTTTTTTAATACATACATATTATACATAGAAACACCCAGACCCGAGACAAATACTTGCAGATCATACAAACATTTGTCCCGCGACGGGAATATGTCATGCATGCGTAGCTTAAATATGGCCTGTATGGAAGTCGCTTAATCGACTTCGCACTCAGGTTGGCCGCTGTAGATTTAACATAAGCGCCGAGCTGGGGTCCCTAAATCCCCATTCACACGAATGGGGATTTAGGGACTCCAGCTCGGCGTATTGCGACTGTGGTGCTCCAACACAATCTATGGCGCATCTACTCGGGAGCCCTCTCTGTCCAAATAATTGAACAAGGGTGGACTTTATCGCGGCCACAGTTAGTGCGATTGAGATCGCCACCTACTCTAAAACCATATAACGACTGAACGGACTGCATCGACAACAAAAGAAGAAGCTTAAATATTACTTACAAAGATACAATCTAACTAATATTATAATTGCGAAAGTAGCTCTGTCTGCCTGTTTGTGACGTTTTCACGCCTAAACCCGCTGAACCGATTTTGATGAATTTTGGTATAAATATGGGACTTTGGAGAAGGACATAGCCTACTTTTTATGTAGGGACCACGCGTGCGAAATGCGAAATTCATATTTTGGTAATGTGGGTAGTTGGAAAATGCAGTGAGTAGGCCGATGCATAGTCGCTGTCGGTAATGCTGAGCGGCGCGATACAATATAAATGTTTTACTCAGGCCGTAGTCACAATGGTAAAGAGAGCGCTGAAATGTTGTGTTTATTCGTATTTTTGTAACGCAGAATTAAATAAGTTATACTAGCAATGAAGATTCATTTTTATGCAGTCTCTTAGCAGGTTTTTATAAACTAATGGCGATTTTACTGATTTCATGTTGTGTTCAAGTTCACGTTTGTAAGTAAGGCCTCTTAAATTCATCCACATTCCAACCCAACACATCTCCGCCACGTAGCTTTAGACAAACACTCATTATGATAAGACAGTCGCCTGTTTATAATATAATCTATTACTCCACATGTGTGGCGCAATGAAGAAGTTTGCTAGATCCATTCCCGCCGCCACAATGTTCTATTGTTCTGTTAATATTAGTTGTCGGGTCTGGGTGTTTATACCTGTGTACAATATATACATATGTATTTACATTAAAATATATAAATAGAATGTCAGTCATATGGATTTCATAAGACAAGCTCTGCTTACTTTGGGGCTAGTTGATGCTGTGTGAAATGTCCAGCATTATTTATTCAATATAGATGTTTGGTCTGTCTCTGGGTATAAAGTATCGAATATGTATTTACGAGTTTTCAAGTATTCTATCAATCTCCTGATTCCCATAGTATGCTTAGTTCGGGGCTAGGCAGTGCTGTGTGAATTGTACATCAATATTTATTTATCCAAATACACATACCTACTTGATATGATTTGTTACA
The DNA here is from genome assembly GCA_948098915.1 of Lampropteryx suffumata. Lineage (NCBI taxonomy): Eukaryota > Metazoa > Arthropoda > Insecta > Lepidoptera > Geometridae > Lampropteryx > Lampropteryx suffumata. The sequence continues at coordinate 10,118,297 of OX402563.1, forward strand.
GGTGCGACACTCAGCAGCGAAACTTTTAACTGGCCTCATGCACTGCCGCGCGCTCCCAGATGAAGATAAAACACTCCGCGCTCTCACACGCAGTTGTCGTTCCAAAGAACTAGTTGAAAGGCACTACGGCGTTCTCGGCCTATGCTCCTATCTCAGCTCACGACCTTACAGCATCGGGCCCAAACTAGGCCATGTGTTAGCAGAACTAGCGCGGCACACAAACGCGCCTGACCCAATACCCGCTACCATAAGAACGTCACTAGCCGATTTCCGACGTACGCATCAAGACGACTGGCAAAAGCATCGAGACCAACTATCTGAAGAGGAATTAGATTTATTGGCAGATCTTACCTCGCCGCCTTCTTATTGCGCGTAATGGTTATTGATCATAATGATCATTATTCATTGAATTGCGCTTCCCGTTGCGGGTTTGTATTGGATCTTATCATAGATAAAGTAATCTAGGGGCTTCTATAGTAATGCAATGTTCTTATAGTACATTTTATTTTAATACTGCAGGGAAATAACTTAGGCAATGAAGCTCAAAATAGGTACTAATCCAAATTAATAACTTAGTACTTGCAGGTACTGCACTGTGTTGGGGCTTTGTTTTTGAGACGGGTTTTTTGGAGCTGGTATTTGGTTTTTTCGTACTTGTACTTCAAAATTTAGAAAGAAGGTGGAGGATACACGTCTTCACATGAGGTTGTGGTTAAGAAATGCTTTTTTTCTATAGGTATTTATTCATAGTATTGTATTATCATTCATCATATACGTGGTATAAAAGTCTGCTTTAGATAAATTTAATATAATATTTTGTACCAATATGTTTAGATTTTGAAATATTTCACACTCTTACTAAGCTATAAGTATGTATTAAAAATATATAAGTATTCCATCAGTTGTCTTGTTTCCGTAGTCAAGCTATGCTTAATTTGGGGACAGATGATGTAGTGTGGATTATGTAGTGGCCTATATTTATGCATTAGTTCTGATTGTTTGTAATTTTATTTATATCTTCCTAAGGTATTGCAGATTTACCAAAATAGTTTCACAAAACTGATCTTTACAGAAAAGTGGAATCATATGTTACTTATTTTATCTATTAATCACATCAATATAACATTATAATTACAAATTCGTATAATGTGAAGCTCACGTGGTATATGTAGGTGAGCTATGTGTGGTCAGTTAATGTTCAGTTATAGCAATTTATTTGTTTTGTTTTTTTAAATAGGACTCCCAACACAGGTTTACCCTGCACATTCTAAATACTATTTAACCTACAAATAATTAGAAATCTCACATTACATTTATTAAATAATGCTGGTTCAAATGATGTTAGTTTAGACTAAAAAAAGTTTGTCAGAAGACATTTATTTTCCAATGTGTTTTTTTGTCATTTTTAATTTCCATTCAATTTAGATCTGTTAATGGGACTAGGTATTTGTATATATTATGAATATTTAATATTCCTAATTATTAAAATATAGGTTCATAGTGAAATATAATAAAATATAAATGTATATTGAAATAAATATGAATACTCCATGTATTTCTGTACTTAGGTATGTGTTTTATTTTCCTTTAACTATGATATTTTTGCTAGGTATTTAAATATCTTACTAGGTGTCCAGTTTGAGTTTGTTATGTTATACTGCCAATAACACATTTCAGTTCAATAGCATTAATTTTGAATCAAGCTTAAAATTTACATATAAAAATTACGAACACTAAATTATACAATGGTAAAACATTGTTTGTGATGGTAATAAAACAAATTATTTTCCATTTACGAAAAATACATATTTAATTTTCTAATAATAAATTCCAAAAAGGTACACATGAAATATCATTAAATTGAATGAAACTTATAAATTACAATGATAATAAATTAATTTAAATTGCTGACTCGAAGCAATTATCTACGGTCTTCAACATCTGGAAAAAAAAAATTAAGTACATCAAATAGGCTGACCGCAAGTTATTTTGATGACCTCTGTGACGCAGTGGGCTAAAGGCCGGCTGAGACGCAAAAGGTTGCGGGTTCGATTTCCGTCGCGAGACCAATGTTTGCATGATCTGCAAGTATTTGTCTCGGGTCTGGGTGTTTCTATGTATAATATGTATGTATTTACAAAAAAAAAAGTATATAAGTAGTATATCAGTCATGTGGTACCCATAACACAAGCTCCGCTTACTTTGGGGCCAGATGATGTTGTGTGAAATGTTCGGCAATATTGTTATTATTATTATTATTGTATTGTTCCGAGGATCGGAAACTCTATATTAATAGTAGATAGCACCTAAAACATGAAAATGGCAAGAAACATTTATTTACTAGTTATTTATTGGTCTGTTTTGGTCAGACTAGCCTCTGAGCTCAGTTAGCTTATACTCTTCTTCTGCTTTGTAGGTTTGGTTCAGTTTCTGCCCACGACACACATTTATGAAAATAGGTGTATGTTCTGTGTCTGGGTGTTATAGAGTATCTTAACATGTATTTACAAGTATATTATTAGTCACCTGGTTCCCAAAGATCAGTCTGAATATTTATTTATTTTTAGGGTTCTGTACCTTTAATGAAAAAAAGAACCCTTATAGAAGTACCTTGTTGTCTATCTACCAAGACCTTTTTTTTATCAGGGATGGAGGTATAATATTGAAATGAATAACATCAGAGGTTTACGATAGCTTGAAATGGTAAAAAAAACTGGTTTTCTAAGTCAATGCAATCAAAACATATGGTTATATAAGCATTTTTACACACACCAATAAGTTAAAACCTATTCGGTAATACTCATTGACCCTGAATCAAGATGTTTGGCAAGAATCTCTGCACCAATAAAGGAGAAATCCGAAAAACTTTGATTTGTAAATACATAAACCATTATTGGAGGGTGAAACACGAACAGTATCTGTGCCTTCATCAACTGAATAATATTAAAACTTGTCAAAATATTGGCATGCACTTTCATGCACTTGGCACATGTCCTCGAAATTTTTATGTGCTATGACATGCTGGTTATAAATATATAGATAGATATATAGTATGGGAGTACATTTTTTCAACTACAAAATTAAGTTCAGTGATGGAGTCAGATAAGCTCATTAAGTTTTTTTTATTGTTTGGAAGTGTAGAATCTGTGCAAGTTAAAACTCATGGTAAACCTTAAATATTTTGCACAATGCAGTATTTTCACCACAATCATGTCTATGGCGCACCTGCCATCAAATATTTTTATGAAGTTTTGAAATTTTGATGTCTGGATGCAGGTTAATGGTGATAGTATTGGCATAAGGTAAGTAATACTCACTTTTACCATCACACGCCACAATTTTAACTTTATCTACTTTGGCTACCTCTTGTACTTCACGGAATTCAACATCATTCAACATGAAAGTCCATACATTGTCACAAAACCTGAAATGAAAACAAAATTGCATATATGCAAGTGTAGTCCAAGTGTTAGTGTTATTCAAATATTTCTAATTCCAGGCCAGACATTTTAAATCCATATCCATCCAGCTGTTACAGTGACTGCACAATGCACCACAAACAAAAATATGAACAAAATTTAACTTTTAGAATATTGGTTTCCTAGCGAATTTTTGTGCTGCTGAACATAAAAAGACTTTTTTACCTATATGTGTTCAACTTCCCTGCTTTGAATGTTAGTCTTGACTTCACCTTGTTTGATAGGGCTAGGTTGATGGATTTATCGAATTGTAACAAAACTTTTACCGCTAGGGCCGGCGTGATCTGGCCATACTGAAAATTGGGGAAAAATAGTTAGTATAAGAGTTAATTTGGTGCATAGAAATATTGATTACAGAGTTTATGCCATGTTTTAGTAAGCTCTAATTAGGTATCTTTTAAAACAACTACCACCTGAATGAGTTCATCGAGGCTTTCCTGCAAGGTATTTCCAACTGTGGTGTTTCTATAAAGTTGATACGACATTATAATTCCTCTATCCTAATAAAACTGAAGCAAAGTAATTGGAAATTTCGAAAAATATGCTATTTTCGACAATCACGCACGGCCACCAAAACAAAAAATCAAATTATGGACAAACAAACAAACAATGAAACAGATAAGCAAGCAAGCTAGCCAGTGACAGCAGACAGTCTGCAGGTGTTTGCATTTAGCAAAGCATAGTTTACACGGAGCCAACACTGGCTGCCAATAAGACTGGCAGCCAGTGTTGGCTTGGTATTGGCCTTGTGTAAACAGTTTTTCAAGCCAAGCCAGCGCTGGCTGCCAACGCTGGAGAGAATAGAGCGCCCGTCTATTTTTCTAGCCAGTGACCTCCGCCCGCATACCCCTCGACCCCCGCGCCAGCGTTGCGGACACGTGTAGACGCATCTCGCCAGTCACTGGCGAACTTCCGTACGGTGTGTGTTCTTTGTTGTTTTGTTTGGAATTTCTGCGACAAAATGCCGAGAAAATTCAATGAAGAGGATACTTTAAAATTGTACAACTTTATAGGGAGTACGAATGCTTGTGGGATAAGCGTTGCGATGCATATAAAAATAAAGAAATGCGCGCTTCGACACTAGAACAACTTCGTGTAGGAATGAATATAGAAGAACTGACTATCGATGAAGTTAAAACAAAAATCAAAAGTATTCGAAATACGTACTACTTGGAACTCGACAAAATCGAAAAATCTACAAGATCTGGGGCTGCGGGAAGCGTTTATAAGCCAAAGGCAAACTGGTTTGATGAATATGATTCGTTTGTAAAGCCGGTTTCTATGAGGAGAAAAACCATAGTAAGTAAAATCACATTATTATTTATTTTAAACGAAAATTACATTTAAGCAAAATTATAAAGCCACTTAAAGACACAAGCATAGGTACTACAACAAAAGAAGCTCGTGTATTTGTCCGTTGTCCGTTTCAATGTAGATTTTCAAAGTGGATTGTATATATGTATGTCTGTATGCTATTTAATTGCCAAGGAACTCTTCCTTCGTTATTAAACATATTTTTTAAAACTTCTCTTTTCTCTCTTGCTATTTCTGCTGAATGATTGCTACCTTGATTGCCAATACTCTGTAGGGCATGTATTTGGCTCCTCCATGAACCGGGCAGAATATTTCCCTGTTCATCTTCCCTATCAACACAAGTAGCGGTGATGTATGACTTTGATTTCTTTCGTAGCCAATTATGAAGGGCACAACAAGCACAAACGATTGCATCTACTGTTTCCAAGTTAGTTAGTATTGGCTTTTCTAATACCCGGAATCTACTAACTAAGATTCCAAATACATTTTCGATTATGCGTCTTGCCCGAGATAACCTGTAGTTAAAAACTTTTTCTTCTGTACTGAGGTTTACACCTGGATACGGCTTCATTAAATAAGTCTTTAGTGGAAATGCCGCATCTCCCACGATGACTCCGTTGTCAGGTATTAATATATTTTCCAGGTCTTGGTATATAGAACAATTTTTAAAAACTCCTCCATCAGATGCGCTACCACACGCGCCGACATCTATGTACGAAAAACAGTATAGTCGTGATCGGCAATAGCTAACAATACGACGCTGCTTGTTTTTTTATAATTAATGTATAAACTTCCACTTTTAGGAGGATCTTTAATTGTCACATGTTTTCCGTCTATAGAACCATAACATAAGGGGAAATTCCATCGTGTTTTAAATCCCCTTTCGATGTTTTTCCATTCTTCTGCGTTTGGTACCTGTAAAAAAGGGTAGTAATTAAAGCGGCCTATTTAATACCATTTTTAGTCATCAAAAAAAATCTATAACATTACAATTACATTAATTTATTTTGTATAATTACAGGACAACATGGATACCCCAAATAGCAATGAACCAGGATCATCGAATAGCAATGAACCAAGACCATCGTTGGTTCCACGCTCTGAAAATGGGTTAGAAAATGAGTCTGCAGAAGAGACACCACGATTTACCCCACCCACAAAACCTAAGCGGAGCAAGTTATCACAAATATCTAACATTATAAATGACTTAAGGGAAATTAAGGACAACATACGCTACGAAGAAACAGATCTAGATCTATTTGGAAAAAGCGTCTCGGCACAATTGAAAAAATTGACAGACGAACAGGCAGTCATTGCTAAGGAAGAGATACAGAGTATATTGACTCAATGCATGCTCACAGATATACGAGCCAAGAATGCGTATCAAATGCAACGATTGAAATGTTCAGCAATTGCAAAATACGCTACCTACTAATTGGAATTCTACACAAGTTCTTCCGAGCTACACAGTACCCCAATCTTTGGCAACACCTACAATCTGTCCTCCTCCAGAGCCCAGTCCATCGACATGCTCTTCTTCGTGTTCCCAGTATACCACTAATGTCATATCCCCAGAAACTCCATATAATTATGTCAGTTATGACGAAAGTGTAGACAACAGTGATGCCATTCAACAAGCATTAAATAACGCTTAAATCACATGTTTGTTGTATTTTGTAATAATGTGTGCCTTATTATTTCAATTTTAAGTAAATAAATAAACACTTACCTTAATAAACTGTTTTAATACTTCGTAAATTGTTCGACAAACTTCTGGTATGAATTGTGATATAGATGGTTTAGAAACACGGTAAAAATGACTCAAGCTTCGATAACTCATTCCTGTTGCTAAGAACGATAACGTTACTTCTAATTTTATTTTTGCTGGTAATGCATCTCTCATCAGAGTGTCTTGGCGCTGAATCGAGCTCTGTATAAGCGAAAGCAACTCATCAAAGTTTTCAGCAGTAACCCGCAACGCCAACCTGTACTCAGAAGGATCTTCTAATCTTAGTTGTTTCAGCAACAAGGCAGAAGCTCCAGTTACAGGTCTATCGCTTAACCATTTTCTTATCCAAAGTCGTTTCGCTCCCTTTTTTTCTAATATATCAATCAACTCTTCTCTTAATAGTGCAGAGATGTTCTTTAAACATTTCTTTTTCAACAGCCTTTGCCGCGTATACATTATTTTTTTAAAACGTGTGCACACCCGAAGAAAATATCCGTAAATGTATGGCCTAAACAACAAGGGCCAGGCCAAAGCTGGCTTGTCTGCAGACTGGCGCCAGCATTACTGGCTCCGTGTAAACTATGCTTTAGCTGCAGCTGGCTGATACAAATCAATGACGAAAGAAGCTGTTAGGTAAACCAGTCTAGCTTGGTATTGTCTTTGGAAATGATGTTATTTACTACTCAGTCTATTAATTTATTTATATTACACCAGGTTTGTTTTTAATCGTTTCTGTTTTGAATTGAAATAAAATGCATTCATAAATTATGTTTTGCTTTAATATTTACAAAAAAATGTGAGACGTCACGTGCGCGCGTGACGGCTGGCAGATGTGAAACATCGAAATTATTGATGTGAAACATCTTTAGGCTAGGATTCTTCGTCAGTCATTTCATGGAGACGAAATGATCTCAACGTTATGCTTAGTTATGCTTAGTTTGGGATTGTTGTTGTGTGCATTGTCCACCAATATTTATTATTATTATTATTATTATTTTTATGCATGGGTTCTAGTTAAACAAAACAGCTAGGCTCACCTAGGTATGAAGATTAAAGTAGCTATAGGTAGTCTTCTCGTAGGTACCTACCTAACCTTCCGACACTTTGTTTAAGTTCTATTTACATACCTACCTAAACCACCTGTGTACAGGAAGTTAAGTATTTTTATTTTTATGATAACAATTGCATTTCAAGAGTATGTACATAGGTAGGTGCAAACCTAGCAATCATCATTAAAGTATGAAGGGTATTTTTATGTTGGTATTACATACCTAATATTTGGGAATCATTTATTTTATTATGCATGGGTTCTAGGCAAACTAAACAAGAAGGCTCACATAGGTAGGAAGATAAAAGTAGGTAGGCTTCTCGTAGGTACCTACCTAACCTTCCAACACTTGTTAAAGTTTTATTTACATACCTACCTAAACCATCGTACAAATTCGTAATATTGTATATTTTCATCATGCCATATTTAGTTCTTAATGCCTATTACTTGTACAAAATAATTTCGATGTTTCACATCGGCCAGCCGTCACGTGACGGCTCACATTTTTTTTGTACAAGTAATAGGCGTAACGTAATACCTACATACTTTAATGATGACTGCTAGGTTTGCACCTACCTATGTACCTACTCTTGAAAACTTTAAAAAAAAAAACTTACCTTCCTACCTACATTACACCACAGATAGATTATTTTTATTATTAGATAAATAAGCTGCAGAACGCGACAAGTCAATAACTCTTACGAAATGCGTCGCTCCGGCCCAGACAGTGACAGCGCTATATGTTAGAAACGTTTGGCTATGTTTAGGTAATTATCTCAAGAACGTTTAGACAGGATATGCAAGCTGAATTGAACTTTGTTGCGTAGCCACAGTGTCGCTATATTCCATCATAAAGCGCGGCGATGCTTTGCCAACACCTGTATCGCCACGCCAACAATAAGTATTACCCCTAGCCTATAGATGTTTCACATCAAAAATATTCACAAAGTCTTGGTTATTGCACAAATTAATCGAATTGAGGTTAGACGATCAATTTTATTACGCAATATTACGAATTGTGCAATATTATTGACCGGCCGTAGGTTTAATATTGAAGATTGCGCAATGATTGAACGAAAGTTTAAGCGAGTTTAATTTTTTCCATTGCACCTTGTCTCCACCAAAAATCAGGTTTACCCTAGCCTATAGATATTTCACATCAAAAATTAATTCTTTGAGAACGAACTACCGTTATAATCTTCTATTATACGTAGTCCGGGAAGAGAGCGAACGTTCTAGTTTGGACAATGATTATACATCATTTATATATTTAAATAAAATAAATATTAATTTATTTTATTTAAATGGATACAAATTTGTATGTTTTACGAGACTATTTTCTCTTGCCAGGGAATAGCACCTTCGTTGTTACAAAATCCATTGTATTCGTCCCGTAATTGCTTCGCGATATTCAGCGATTTTTTTGATTGATATTTTCTAATGGTGTCAACGGTAATACTTCCTGATGTGGTGGGTATTTTAGTCCTGTTTCGTTATCTTCACGAAACATGAATGATGGAGATAAATAGGAACGGGATTTTCTCAAAAAATTGTGTAGATTACAACAATTCAAAACAATTTTGCTTACATAGGAGCAAAAGGTTCAAAAAGGCTCAATCAAAAGGCTCTTTGAAATACTCCAAAACGAGAAGCTCGTATACTGAAAAAACTTTCAACCATCCTTGTAGCTCGCGATATTTGATAGTTGTATATTCTTTTCTCTTTTGTTAATCCAGTTTGGCTATATGGTTTCAGTAAATTTTGAGACATTGGAAAAGCTTCATCCCCAACAAAAAAGTATGGGAGTTTTCGGGAACTTCCAGGTAACAATGCAGGTGGTGGGATATTTAAGGCATTATTTTTTAATTGCTTTCCAAATGTTGTATTCTGGAGTATCTGATACACGACCATTAGTCCCAACATCAAGCATAAAATGAACTCGTAGTTTGCATTTATAACCCCCATTAACTTAATACTGAATATTTTTGATATGAAACATTTATAGGCGAGGGAAAACCTGATTGTTGGCGTGGCGATACAAGCCGTGGCGACGCATTTCGTAAGGGTTGCGACTGGTCGCGTTCTGCAGCTTATATAAATATCTAATAATAAAAAATCATCTATCTGTGGCGTAATGTAGGTAGGGAGATAAGTTTTTATTTTTAATTGCAGTTCAAGAGTAGGTACAGGTACCTTACCTGCAAACATAGAATAATCATTAAAGTATGTTGGGTACTTGTATGTAGGTATTACGTACCTTATTATGCATACCGGAATCACTTATTATGCATGGGTTCTTGGCAAACTAAACAGCTAGGCTCACCTAGGTAGGAAGAGTATAGTAGGTAGGCTTCTCGTAGGTACCTACCTAACCTTCCGACACTTGTTTAAGTTTATTTACATACCTACCGTCAAACACCCTAATTTCGCCTGGTGTACCATAATTCGCCAATTTTTTTTAAATGGTCATAAAATGGAATGTAACATAGATATCGGTTCTTAAACCTACCATTTAGTAGACAATTTATTTTAAGGCAATATTTTGCAATCGAATAGTAGCTAACTTTACGTAGGAGATGACATGACATGACATTTACATTTTAAGTAACGCCAAAGAAGGCAAGTTTTTTTTGTGTTCTGCAAAACTTCGTCTGGAAACCGAAGTAATTAGGAGATTAAGACCATAGCAACGCTATTAACCTAAACCCGAATTTTGCCGGCTTTCTAACAACGTATTAATTTGCAAGCTAAGCTATATGGTTGCGGTAAAAAATGCATTTGAATAACTTGAGGTGCAATTTCTGGCATGTTAGTTCCAAAATTCGCCTGGGCTTAGGGTTGTCACTTCCTTTACTAACCCGACTGCAAAATTAAGGGTTATGATTTTGCCGCGCGTTGTAATAAAAAAAACCGTCTTATTTTAGTTCCAAATTGCGCAAGTCAATGTGCCCAATATCAATGTGTACAACTTAAATATAAGATTGACTATGCAATAAACCATATTTTTTTTAAATTTATATATTTGTTTAGATTTATTGAAGACTCTTTATGTGACTTCAAAGTAATAAAATTTATGTGACACAGTCATAATAAACTAACTTAAATTTTTAGGATAAGATACTACCTACTTATGAGAATAACAATGTATAATAATATTTTTTTTAAATACACTCAACTGTCCCTTCATTTTAAAGTTACAATTTAAGTAGGATAGGTATACCTACTAGATTTGCTTTACATTCGCGCAAGCGACCGACGACGTTGAGGTACATATTGCTCTCATTAGACGTCAATATTTATTTGTGGCAGCCCTACCCCCAGCTCGTTCAATGTATGGAGCTGGTCTGCGCAAAGTTCAAAGGTGTGCCTAAATTCGCCCACCCCATTTTTTGAGAATTAAGCTTTGTTTATGAGACGTTAGAGTTTACATTCGTTTAAAGCACAACTTTTATACTAAACTTCTCTAACAAAGCCATTTCTACGACTTACAGGGGCCGAAAAAATTAGGATAGGCGAATTTAGGCACAAGTGCCTAAATTCGCCTGGCATCTTCGCGGCTCATTTTAGCATGAAAATAGTTCACATTTTGTATCCTTATTATTATTTTTAGATTACCTGAAAGAAAAGGAAGTGACTGGTATATTTGTTTTTTTTCTAAACTACACAGATCTAGAATAGCCAACGAAAATGTTTAAGAAGTAGGCGAATTTAGGGTGTTTGACGGTACCTAAAGCACCTAACAGCATAATATTGGTGGGCACTGTTTTAGAACAGTTTTATATGACCTCTTACCTACAATAATTGAGTTGTAGCGATTTTAAAGACATTTTAGATATTTTTTTAAGTACCGTAAAATGTTCCTACTTTGCACCTTAATGGTTAAAAATACTCCAATTTTAAATAACCATTATTTCATTAAAAACTCAAAATTAACAATGTAATTGAAAAATGTTTCAACGCATCCGATTAGTCTTTGATCTTGTTGGCAGCACAGAATACCCATTTGCGGTGTCCACCATTTTTTTCTCTCGACGGCAGCCATTCTTCCGGGGTTTAACAAAAAGTAAAAAAAATACAGTCAGTAAAAGACACTTCCATCGAGAAACCTGCATAAACGACATAAAACCCCCCTGGTAAGGGGGGTTTTATGTCATTAGGTATATAATTAGCTAGCGATATACGTTAATATTTCTCTGTCAAGCTTGTTTTTGTGGAATTTTAACCTCTTTTAAAATCACGTTTCTAGTATGCTCCATGTTTTGAGGTAGCTTTGCTCCAGGAGCAAGGCACCCTGTTGGGTGGATGATGATGTTACGGACCATAATTTTTTTTTTAAATCACTGTTACTGAATCTGTTTTTTTTAGAAAAGATGTCGCGCGTTTACAAAAAAAAGTAGGTTCAAAAACTATAAGAATTATTCGGAGGGTACTCGAACATGTCTGGCGTCAATAGAAAACAGAGATTTGATTCAATGAAAACCAAGTAAAACATTTGGAATTCCATAAAGAATCATTATCAACCGATTGAAACTTCGTCGTGGCAACTCTCCATCAAAGCCACCTGGAGCTCCTACCACTTTTACAGCTGCAGAAGATTTATGCGTAGATTACATAATGAATAATAATTTAAAGTTGTTGTTTTAAATGTTTTTTTGTATCAGTTTTGTATATTGTCACTTTGAAACGTGTAATAGTTGTAATTGAAGATGATTCAGACTGATTATAGACTGATTCGTAACAATCTAACTTTATGCTTAAATAAAGGGTTCCTAATTTTTCTTTTTTCTTTTTTTTTTGTTCCGACACTAAAAACTAGCTGGAAAATTACCTTCTAAAAAATACCGAATCTGTGATAGAAGTCTTAACCTATTTAGTAAATCTATCATTTCAATCTGGTGAATTTCCGTTAAACCTTAAATATTCAATTGATAAAGCTATTTAAAAAAAATGACCCAACTGACATTAACAACTACCGTCCTATAACATTAATATCCATATTTTCTAAAATTTTTGAAAGAGCTATGCACTCTAGAATTACTAATTACCTTAACAAACATAATATTATAAAAAGTAACCAGAACGGATTCCAGAAAGGTAAATCGACTAAATTGGCCGCTTTTAATCTAGTTAAAGCCATACTTGAGAATGTTGACCAAAATAAGTTTGTCTCAGCAGTGTTCTTTGATATGAGCAAGGCGTTCGATTATGTTTGTCATAAAAGACTTTTAGCAAAATGTGAGTTGTATGGTATACGTGGTCTTACTCATGATTGGATCAAAAGTTACCTGAACAAACGGACACAATGCGTAGAAGTTAGAAAATGTAATGACAAAAATGAACTTATTGATTCCAGGTCACCTTTTAGACATAATACACTAGGTGGGCCCCAAGGCAGTGTTCTTGGGCCACTGTTGTTTTTATTATACATTAATGATTTACCAGACATCACTAATAACCATTGTACACTTTTTGCTGACGACATCTCTATAGTAGTAACTAATGACAATGAGCCTGAACACATACAAGACTTAAATAACACAGTCGGAATGTGTATTGATTGGTTAAGCAAAAATAATTTTAAAGTAAATGTATCAAAAACATAGTTCATTATATTTTATAATAGAAAACGAAAAGGAAGTGCATTTAAAAGGTGACTTATCAAAATGATGAAATTCAGGAAAGTGATACTGTTGTGTTCCTTGGTCTAAAACTTGACAATGTATGCTCATAGGTACCACACATTGAGCATATTAAATCAAAAATAAATAGTTTCATTTACGCGTTATGGAATATTGCAAACATAACTGATCATAAAACTGCTTTGCTAGCCTATCACGGTTATATAGCATCCCTTCTTAGGTACAGTGTTATAATATGGGGGAACGGAGTTAATGCCAAGGCTTTATTTATAGCGCAAAAAAAGTGCCTTCGTGCAATATTCAACAACCACCTTGGGAACCTTGTACACCAATATTTAAAAAAAACAAGATTTTGTCCTTGCCGTGTATGTATATTTTAGAGATGTATAAATTTGTCAGATCACATGCGGAATTATTTGACACTTTCGAACAGGTATACAAATTTAACTCTAGACATAAGGACAGACTTGCAATACCTGTTCATAAAACTGAATTGTTTAGTCGCAACTGTTACACCATGGCTATCAGAATTTACAACAAAATTGCCAAGTCATGTAAAAGAGCTGAGGGGGCCCTTATTCCTTAACTATATCCTAGGCCTTAACTTCGAAATACTTTAAATATTGATTATTACTGCGGGCTGCTGTATTTTTTCAATAGACCGGTTATATTAGATTATGGGTCTTTGATATATTTCTTAAACTAGTCGCTTGTTATTACTGAAAATTTCAGCACAGTGAGTTAGCTCAACGCACAAACTTTTTGCTAAATTCTGACTTTTTCACTTATCTAGAGCTCGTGTAAACTGACATCAAAGTTTCGCCATAGTCAGCAAAAACATGAATATCTCGAAAGTCCTTGGATGCACAAATTTGATTTTTTGTGCACAATCGTGCACAATTATAAGCCTTCCAATCCATTTATTATTTTCAAGCTACGTCCATTATTTTAAAAAAATCTTGCTGCAGTAACGTTGCAAACGTTTCCCTAGATAAGATCTGTTTTTTGTCCATATCTTTTTTTCCTGTTTTATTATGAATTTCGTGCACAATTACACGAAACAATGCTCTAATTATCTGCATACTCAAAACCCTGAAATTCGTCAACATTTTGCTAGGGCAACGCACACGAAGTATACGCTCAATCATATAATTACATAATTAGCTAGCGTAGAGTTCAAGGATGGTCTGTTCTTTTTATTGAAATATTACGTTATAATGATGGCAATAGTTATAAGCAACACATTGTTAGCTAATGTGGGATAAATATAGACCCGTATTAATGAGCCTAGTTACGTGCGAGTGCAAAGCCGAGGCCAGAAGGTAAATAGTAGGTACCTTTGGAAAATAATAGAAGCATTATTGTCGAAACAATTTCCGAATTGCTCCAGGTGCATGGAACGTGCACCACTAATTGTTCCAGATTGATTAGTTAGGTACCACTACCAAACCTACCAGGTAGCTACTGAGAAAAAAAGTGAGTTTCTCCAAGTCCCCGTTTTCCGAAATTACCGTTTACCGGTAACTGTAGAATATCATGGAGTATTGCTGCCATCTGTGGGATGGTTCAGCGAAACACCAGCTGGGTGCTTTGGACTCGATTGAGCGTAGAGCATTGAGGGTGATAGGTGAGCACCTAAACGCTGAGACTAAGTTCCAGAGTCTCTAGCACCGGCGTAAAGTTGCTTGCCTTTCGATCTTTTATAGAATACATTTCGGAGAATGTGCCCAGGAATTGCATGATCTCATTCCACCATCTCCTTTTCACAACAGGACACACCGCTCATTACCATCCATACCTTGTCAGTCTACTACCCTTAAGAACAAAGCGCTTTGCTTTTACATTTAATGCGTACAGCCAAGGAATGGAACGCATTGCCGTCGTCTGTCTTTCCTGAAAACTACAATTTGGGTCTCTTCAAGTCAGGTGTAAATAGGTATCTTCTAGACCTGCGTGCCCCGTCGTCGGCAACATCGTCGCTTAACATCAGGCGAGTTCGTGGTCAAACGTAGGTCTATCATTACATTACTTATTATACTTTCCTAACTGCTTTTTTCTACCTTATTTTCAATTTCCGTGTGTGTATACCTACTTATATACCAAAAACATATTTATTCTATTCTATATGCGTTATCACTATCATCCTAGTAGTGTGTGAATCACAAACTATAGGATGCTAAGTGTGAATCGAAAGAACGGTCTGTGGTTCGGTGTTGTGGTGGTATGGTGTGAGGAGGCACAGAAAATTGGTCCGGCGCCCACCATATTCAATCGTCTGTTTCGTCAGCTAACTGACAGTGATAGTTCTTTCCTGGCAGTGACAGTTCAGAATGAAACTGTCATGACTGAGTAAAGACCCAATCACAAAAAGCATCCTAGCTTTCGATTCGAACTTTCTTTGAGCAATAACTTAGCATTGGCAGCTTTAGATCCTACAACATATCGAGTTGCAATTTTTATAAGCCTTCCAATCCATTTATTATTTTTAAGCTACGTCCATTATTTTAAAAAAATCTTGCTGCAGTGACGTTGGAAACGTTCCCCTAGCAAAATCTGTTTTTGTCCATAACTTTTTTTCCTGTGGACGCACAATTATGAAATTTCGTGCACAATTACACGAAACAATACTCTAATTATCTGCATACTCAAAACCCTGAAATTTGACAACATTTTGCTAGGGCAACGCAAACTATACTTCTGTGCTGTTGGTTCGATTCCCTGACAAGCCAAGACCAAAACAAACATTTGTGTGATGTGATTATTGGACATGATTTATAAGTATTCTATTAGTCATATCTGGGTCACCATAGTACAAGCTGTGGTTAGTTTGGGGCCAATGATTTTACAAGAGTAGAGATATATTACTAGCGCGCCCGAGTTGAAGATTCATAACAGACCCATCTGACCACTCCCGCTCTCAGCTCATGCCAAACAAGTCGATGAATGTGACGTTATGACCGTCGAGCCGAAATTTAACAAAAAATCAAAAACAAATAAAATGCCGTCGTGTGTGTTTCGGGAGTGCACAAACTATCAAAGAAAATTAAATAAAGCTCAAGGGATCTCATATCACGCGTAAGTAGGTATAACTTATTTTGATTTTTACTACATAGTATAAGTTAATTTAAAAATTTTCGTAACGAAAATACGTGCTCAGTAAAGGGATAGCAATTTCATTAAATCACGCGTATGATAAAGGTGGGTCCACATTTGTGACAATTCATCGTACCTTGCTCCGTGACATGTTACGGTACTTGCTACGCTAAATGTGGACCAAGACTGTAACATTTTGAGAGATCGTGTCGTTTTGCCGTGTCTGTCAGTGTTGTGCTCGTATGAGTGGGTTCTAGGCAAACTAAACAGCTAGGCTCACCTAAGTATGAAGATTAAAGTAGGTAGTCTTCTCGTAGGTACCTACCTAACCTTCCGAAACTTGTTTAATTTTTACATACCTATCTAAACCATCTGTAGCGTAATGTAGGTAGAAAAGTATGTATTTTTTTTTAACAATTGCATTTCAAGAGTAGGTAAGGTCATCTCGGCGAAGACCGGCATACTTAATTTATTAAAATACAAATGGTCTTAGTTTGGCTATTCTATAATCTTAAATCCAAATTTAATTAAAATAGATAATAATTTATTTAGTTGATCTGACAATAAATATGTCAAAATGATAAATAAATCATCGGTTCCGAAAATAAACACCATATTTGAAAACACGGTGAAATTGACGGATTTGGCTCCCATGTCGGTTAAGACCGTCTAGTGGCAAATTTCTCTAGTTAGCGGTAGATGGCGTAGTTATAGTACGAATGCCTTTGCCAATGAATGTGTTTACGAATGCCTGTTCTTGTAACAAATTAATATTTTGTACCCTAACTCTCAGAAATAAGGTTTTATTTCGCTTATTTCGCGAGACGCTGCCTTTGTCGGGTAAGACCGGCATATATGCTGCAGTTCCAGGGATGCAAAACCTTGAATAACAAACAATGTTTTTTAATAATTAAGTAAAGTCTTATTCAATAAAATCAATAGTAATCAAAACTTGCTAAATTAAATAAAAAATGTGTTTGTATTGAGATCGTTAATAAAACGATGATTGGGCATGCAATTATCGAAACTTTTCGATAATCGATAATCCGATTTTTATCGGGTTTTTTTTCGATAAAAACCGATAATTACCGATTTATATAAGAAAAATAACTGTCTCGTAGAATTGCTTTCTTTGTCCATATCCATAGTTACAAGAACATTTTACGTCTTTTATTATTGAACTAAAATAATTATATTTTCGATAATATGGATTTATTTCAATTAAACTACAAATTTATACATAAAACTCAAGTCTGAATCTAAATAGCACTAGTCATGGTTACCTACCATTAAAAACTAAACAAATATAATATTTTTTTGAAATAATTACAGTAAAATATACTAAGGCAGGTAGTAAAACAGTCCAAGGTTCCTACCTTGAACTGTTTTAGCTACTTATTAATTCGTACTTTCGTATCGATTTGGAATTAATAATTTTACCAATCAAATCTGAAAAAAATCAGTCATTTTGAAGACGACGTGTCTACAAAGCCAATTTTGCAAATATATTGGTTCGTCAATTCTTTATTTGATAACCTCAAACCGAGGGAAATATATATAGACGCTTTGCCGCTATCAACCATACTGAAGCCATAAAACCGTGCTACTTTATGTTAATACAAGAACGCACGCACACTCAGACACCCAAACCGTGAGCCATGCTCTTAGTACAGATTTGATTTTCTTCATTGTCTATATCGGGGATTAAAATGTTTCTGTCCATATTTTCTTTGTTCAAAATGTGTGCACTAGTATTACATTCAACGTCATCTATTGACGATGCAACAGATTCTATATCAAGAATATCCGAATCGCTATGACAACTGATTGAGCCCGAAACACTCATTGAAGAATGGGTGCGACGGCGCTTTAATCCGGTCTTGCAGTCCTGATGGTCCTGGCTTGGGGTTCTTGTAAATATTATTTTTCTCTTTTTTGTTATCTTTCTTTCCCTCTTTCTTCTTATCTTTTCCTGTAATGGCCTTTTTAATTACCACATCAGATAGAATTTAATTTTTTTTTGGATCAGATTCTTGTCTCTGTAAACAATGCGGTAGATAATTATAGTCTTTGGCTACAAAACGTTGCAGTTGAGTATCATTTTTTTAAATAAACAACGTCATCTTGTTCTTTGGCTTGTTTTTGATTTGCATCAGGTTTACCAGTCATCTTTTTTTGTTTTGAATATTCTCTTTTGGTATCAGTTCTTTCTTTGTTCTTTTTTTTCCTTTCTAGTACGTCGTCGTGGGTGATGACTTCAGCACCTAGTGCTACCTTACGGCGCTGTGGTTTCGGTAAATTATCACTACGTTTCAATTTTTGTAGGAGTAGTTCTTCAAACGAAGTTTTCTGGTCCTGTACTGATATTTTCAACGATTTGTTGCGACTATTGGATTCATCTGCACTATCAAGGAATTCCTGTTTCAGTGTTATATTTATGAAATTAAGTACTATCGTCAGTAAAGTTTTCGGGTTTCTCTCTGTGTCCTTTTGCTCTTGTGTTGAAATATGTAGCCCACTTTCGATTTCTTTCCAGTGTCTTAGCTTTAACATATCAAATTTGTCTTCTTTAATTTCCTCACGGTTTACTGGGTAAATACCAGCTTTTAGAAACCATTGCGCAATACTTGGGGATCTATTTCAGACCAAACCTGCCCAATCAATCGTACAAATTCAGATTTTGGCAAAATTGTCCCTACATTTAGCCGTTGCCACTGAACCAGTAAAGGATTCCAGCGATCTTTGAAGGATTTCATTACTGCTACATCCAGGGGCTGTAAAATATGGCTGGAGTGGGGTGGCAGTTTTAAAATGGTTATATTTTCTTTGCGTGCCTCTTCAATAATATTCAGTCCTACGTGAGTGGAGTGGCCGTCGTATATAAGAAGCAGCGGACGTTGATCTTTTACTAGAGGTGAAAAAGATTTTTTGAAATAAGTCTCAAATATTTGTGTCTCCATCCAGCCATTTGTACTTGCGGCATAAAATGTCCCAGGATATGCGTCAGGTGATGTCCATGTATCCCATACGTTTTTTCCTTTAAAGATTTTAAGGGGTGGCGCTTTTTTTCCGGAAGCACTGGCACCAAGTAGCACTGTTGTATTTGTTCTTCCTGGTGATGAGATCACTCGAGTCGATGCATGGCCTTTAGCACCAACGACTTTAGTTTTGGCCGGGTCGTTGGAAAAGCTTGTTTCATCAAGGTTCCAAATCGCAGATGGTTTGTTTTGTAAATTTAAATCGCATATTGTTTTTTCCAGAAGATCAAAGTAGGGGTAGACAATAAATGGGTCTACCGCCTTTTTTCGAGCATATACTACGGCTTGGGGTTTTTTCACGGATAGAGCATGACGCTTTTTAAATGCTACAAACCAATCCTTACCGGGAATACCGTTCTTAAACGGAGTAATAAGCTTGTTTTGATTTACATAATCTCCAACCATCTCCAAGACTTCTTTTCTACTAAGCCCGAATCCGTATTTCTCCATCATATGAAGAGATGCTGCCAGTTTATTTTCAATTTCAGGTGACAGAGCTGTGTTTCGCCCGAGCGTTGTAGATTTATCTCTATTTCCTTTTACGTGGTCCATTATCGTCATACGAGGTATTTGGTACGTTTTTGATGCTTTATAACCACTCATCCTGCCGTTTTGAACCTCTCGTATAGCTTCCCTTAATTTCTCCTTCGAATGCGATCCTCTTTTCGTTTTTCGAGTAGGTATATTTTCCCATGGCTGAAATAAATAAAAACTTATAAAATCTAACAAAAATAAATTACCTATTACGGTTGAAATAATAGAAGACAGACCTTGCACCCCTAGTAACGTATCGTGAGTGACTAAGTAATTAATGATCTGCCAATTAGATCACTGGAAAATCGGTGACAAACCATAACGACAAATCTGATTGGTAGAAATAATCACTTGCAGCCACTCACGAGTGTGTGTGCTCACGGTGCTGACCCGTGACAGACAAATGGACAGAAAGTAGAATTTGGTATCCCTTATGTAGGTACGGAACTCAAAACCTAAATAAATATGTACACTTTATCATATTAATAAGGTTTTATTGTTTCGTTGATTGTATTGCCATCTTTGTAGTTTTGCTGAATTCGTTGAAATTCTTGTACGATCTTTCCCGATAGGCGGTCTTCGCCGAGTTGACCTTAGGTAGGTACAGACAGAAGCATTAATTGGTATCCCCCTCACAGTATATGTAATAGTGCCATCCAGTAGCACGCAGGTTCAAACCCTTCTAGCTTTGAACATAAAAATATTGATTTTAGTTTACATTTATCATTGGAAATTTGCAAATACATACTTATGATACTTCATATTACCCAGACACAGAACAAACACCTATGTTCTTTAATTCCCAAATAATTCTCAAATAGTAAGTACGTATACGTAATACCTACATACAAGTACCCAACATACTTAATAATGATTGCTGCTCAGCTGCATGCAAGTGCCTTCTCACTGTTGATGTTGATATCAAATATTGTTGAGCAGTTAAACGAGTGGATGCAAATGGCGAACTAGTGTGAATGTCAACAATGCTATTGTGGCGGCTACACTGATTTGTATACACCCCTGTTGTTTTTCGGCCAAGTCTTCTTGCAGATTCAGATTCAGATTCAGATTTTTTATTAATAACATAAAAGTTACATGTCCATTCTCATTTATATTAATTAGAGTTACTAAATAAAAATATAAAGAGTCAATTATACTAATATTGAATTAAGAACATTAAAAATAGATTGTAAAAGAATTCACATTGCAAAAATAATAAATAAAATAATATATTAAACATTTTTAAATGTTATAATGTCATGTCGTAAAGAAACATTTATCGAAAAACTCGTCAACCCTATAAAAGTTTTGCTCGATAAGCCAGTTTTTTAACTTGTTTATAAAGGATTGCAATGATAGCGCAGCTGTTATATATTCCGGTAGACGGTTGTAGATAGCAGGCCCCATTGCGTGAACCAGTTTTTTGGATTTTACTAACCGCCACTTTTCCACTCGCAGTTTTTGGGAGTGTCGGGTCGGGTATCTATGATAATCGCCGAGTCTTGCGAATTCGTCCAAGTGGAGGCGAGCATACATCGCTGCGTTAAAGATAACGAGGGCGGGTATAGTTAATATTTTTAGTTTCTTGAAGAGGGGGCGAGCAGAGGTGTCCCAGGATACCTTCATAATAGCGCGGACGGCCCTCTTTTGCATTTTGAACGCTCGCTCCCAGTCAGCAGCTCCACGCCGTATTGAAGGAGCGAGTGAACGGATGCAAAGTAGCAACTTCTGGTCATCCCCTCTTCAAGAGTCACCGATAGACGCCATAAAGCGAAGCAGGCCTTTCCTACTCTCTTACAGAATCCATCAATATGCAGATCCCACTTCAGACCCTCATCTAAGATAACTCGCAAGAAAGAAGCGTGCTTGACCTGAGTGATTACGGTGCCCCCGAGTGATACATTTAGCCTCTATAGGTACGGCCTGCAAGTGCACAAAATTTGTTTTATTCGCGTTTAAAGGAAACCCGTTATCAAGGAACCACGCGTGCAGCTTCTCAGCTACCATGTTCAACCTCCTCTCCAAGACGTCCACGGTAGGCGCCGTGACGACAGCAGCAACATCGTCTGCATACATAAGTGCATGCGCGTCACCTAAACAGTCAGGCAGGTCATTGAGGAGAAGGGAGAACATAATATTGGACATTGATGATCCTTGAGCCATACCTATAGACGTTTTGAGAGACTTCGACTTGATGCTTCCTCCTTCTGTCACAGTCTGCGACCTATTTTTCATAAAATCGCTCAAGAGAGCTAGAGCGGGCCCATCTATACCGTAGTGTGCTAACTTGGTGGTAAGCACACCATGATCTGCGACATCGAAAGCCTTTGAAAGATCGCACAGTATGACTGCCACATGCAGTCGCTTCTCGCGAGCCCGCAGCACACGACTCACCAGCTCTTGGGCTATGTCCGTCGTGGATCTTCCCGTCCTATATGTAAATTGCCTATCGGAAAGGGATTGCGTATCCCCCAGGTATTCGGTGAGTCTTGAGCAGAGGCCGTGCTCAAAAATGTTTGCTATTGTGGGTATTATTGAGACTGGTCTGTAGCTGTTCATGTCTTCCTTTTTACCTTTACCCTTGTATAGGGGTGATACCCTGACATTTTTTAATACCTGGGGATAATGTCATGCACAAATTAAATAATGTTGAAAAAATGTAGCTAAACGGCTCAGCGGTGGCGTAAATCAAGGACACCGATATTTCATATAAATCCTTAGTAGGCTTATGCGCTACTCCGCTTGATATAATTAGGTAAGCTGTCCTTGTAATTCTAATTTCAAAGAATAGAGATGGGATCAGATTCAGGTTCCCTAGAACCAAAAATCGATTTGTCGAATATGATCTAAGTAGGTAGGTACCTACCCATTAATATATGTCGACTGTTTCCGATAAAAAAGGGCGTAAAGACCATTTTGGGCAAAATGACTTTTTGATGCAATCTTACATCATTTTTCACGCTTTTTCGATCTGTGTATCTAAAATTGCTCCACGGTGAAAAAAGTGGCTCTTCCTACTCTACATTTTTTTTCAAGCTAATCATTATTTTCCTACAAAATCGGGTCGTAAAACACCTTTTTTTTTTATATTACAAAAGATGACCTGGTTTAATTAAAAACATTTTAAATTCCATTTATAAAAAATGGCGTAAAACACAATAACCAAACACTAATGTGATTAACGCCATGAAAAAATAATAAATGTTCCAACTCTCGACGCAACAAAGGGTGTATCACACAAAGGTCACGCAAAGTAAGTCTCTGTTTCTAAAGCGTTAAACTCAGGGCGTCATTATAAGATAAAGCCTATATTCGATTTAAGCCTATGCAAAAAAAAAATACACGTTAAATATCTGTCATATTTTATGGGTGGTTAAATTCCTTTACATGCAAAATACTTTTATACATTCATGCGCCTACTTTACTTACTGACGACGGGCTACGCTTGATGTCATGCACGACATGAAGGTGCGTAAATTATCTTTGTCTCGTTCTCGATTAAAACCTCTATGGGACCACCTCAGGATCATTTTCTATACATTGGCGAAAGAATCCTCAGCAGTCTACAACGGAGAAATCGACCAATATACAAAAAAAAAAAAATGCTGCTGCGTGCATCTCCCTCGACTGTTCCACTGCTCAGCTTGAGACAAAACTAAAACGATGATGCTCGCAACACAAAAACGCAGGAAAAGACGACGAGCTTTAAAAAGAAAGATACAACCTGAAAAATTACCCTTGTATATACTTAAATTTACTTCAGACGTTTGTTACCAGGTCAATAATTAATGGGTCGTAAACACCATTTTTTTAAGTATTCAGGGGTGTAAGTCCCAAATATTGCCCAAATATAAGAACTTTCGACCTAGAACCAACTTTATAAGTATAGGGTCTTTCATTAAGCGTGTCCTATCTTTAAATTTAAATAAAACAAAGTGTGTGTGATATATTATCGAAATTTTTTATTTATTTGAAAGATGTAGTGATGCCATTATGTGTGGAATATGACATCATTCAAATGTCTTCTCTTCTTCTTCTTCTCTTCTCTGGCTTCTCTGGGTGGAGCGCATGCGATATATCCAATTTTCCATGATTTTTACGCATAAATCAGGCTGAATTTGACTTATGGCATAGGTTATGTTGGCTTTGAGGGCCGCTGTGATTTGTGGTTTATTCACATAGACCTGCGACTTAAGAAAACTCCACAAGAAAAAGTCTAGCGGGGTTAAGTCACAAGATCTCGGTGGCCAGTTCACATCAGCTCCACGTGAGATGACCATGCCCTCAAATCTCTCATGCAGAATATTCAATGTGGCATGAGCTGTGTGGCACGTAGCGCCGTCTTGTTGAAACCACATGTCGTTGGTGTTCAGATGATCCAGTTCATGCCGAAAAAAGATGATGAAAGATGCATTGGACGCTCTTAGATCTCATGTGGATTGGTATCGTCCCAAATTCGACAATTTTGTTTGTTTACGTACCCATTCATCCAGAAATGGGCCTCATCGCTGAAGATAATTTTTCTGTGAAAATTACGGTCAGTTGCTAACTGCTCCAGTGCCCATTCAGCGAACACACGTCATTGTCTATGGTCGTTTACCTTCAATTCCTGGGTGAGTTGTATTTTATACGGGTGCAGGCCCAAGTCACGACGCAAAATTCGCCAAGTTGTGGTCTGTGAAAGGCCGAGTTCTTGTGAGCGACGCGAAATCGACTGCCTCGGATTCTCCTGCACACTCTCACGGACAGCGGCGATGTTTTCGGCAGACCTTGCGTTTCGTTGACGTACGGGTGTTGGTCGATCATTTACCGAACCAGTGGACTCAAATTTATCCACCACACGACGAATATCCCTCTCGGTAGGACGATTATGGCGACCGTGAAATGGGCGAAGCGCGCGGTGCGTTGCCCGAACAGAACACTCATTTTGATAAACAATTTTATCATTTGCACGTGTTGTTGAATGCTATAGCTATCCATGATGATTTGGCAAAACAGAATGAATAAATTACGACCAATTTGACAGATGTAGCTTCAACAAGATGGCCGCTACCAACTGTTAAAGTTCGGACGTGCCTATTGGAAGACCCTATATAAAAACCAAAAAGTTATGTAAAAATAGATTTTTATTATTTTGTTTTTTGGCCATTGCCACAAGTAGGTGATTTGGAGATACGCCCTTTGTATCGGAAACAGTCGATGTGTAAAATGATGTTTGTGCGTGTTTTTGACTACCTACCTACCTAAGCTCGTAGCTACCTTCTCATAAACATTCTCAAAGATCGAAGTGGGTAATGAATGAAGATAATGTCTACCAAGCTTATGGATTTACCTACCTACCTACCTAGTGATGAGCATATTTGATAGAAAGTACAAATAGAATACGTCCCTAGTCTCTACTAAGTTCATAGGTACCTACTGTACTGAGCACAAACTATAGGATGCTAACGCATCAGACGGGGCACTCCCATAGACGAAATCCTGTCCAATACCTGTTCACCTTATCCCATATGACAGATAACTTTTTTATTTTGAATGAACCTTTTAGCATCAGCAGGGTATTCATTCTACCGAGTATATTTTTTTGCTGGCTTGCATACAATTGCTTACTATTTTTAAAATATTTTATTGATCTACAAAGGAAAGACCCTGATAATCATAATAAACACATTGATTATACAATTAGACATTTATTTACAGAAATATACAGAATAATACACAATAATACAAAATACAAGTCAAACAGTTGAGCTATCTAAATTGCGTAAAATAATCTATCGATAGCCAAACTGGTGAATAATCAAATGTTCTGGACATTTGATTATTTCACGGAAGCGGCCTTGAATTCAAGAAAGAAAGGCATATTTTCATCTTATCAGGTCCTCAGCACCTCCTCACATGCAGCTGTCCTCACCAGCTCTAAGAGAAATCCCAGACTGTAATGGGATGCGGCAAGGGTGTCTACACACGTAGCATCTCATATCAATGGCCCATCCATCTCTTAAGGGACAAGAGTCATCAGGCTTCTTACCATCATCACTTATCAGACTGTACAGGCCGAGAACAGCTGGTATGTTGATGTTGACATTTGGATTAGGTGTAATCTGCTTTGGAGTAGGTGTGATCACAGTACTATCTGGAAAAAAATATAGAAATTTAAGCACACATAACCAAATGCAATAATGTTGAGTGTTCAACATTCTATGTTGTTTCTATTGGTGTTTCTATGTATAATATGCATGTATTTACAAATAAAGGTATAAATAAAAAATATTGCTGGACAATGCACACAACATCATCTATTTATGGTGCCAAGATGACTGATAGAATACTTACACCCAGATACAGAACAAACACCTATGCTTTTCACACAATTGTTTATCTTGGGAGGGAATCAAACCCTCGACTTAGAGCGCAGAAGGCTACTACCAACTGAGCTGACAGGCCAGTCGATTATGTAGTATATCAGTCACTTGGTTCCCATAACAAAAGCTCTGCTTACATTATCATTATTATTATTATAATTATTATTTAATGATTTTGGTAAGATAAGTAGGTACAATAAGTACTTACTGGTGATTATAGCAGAAGAACACCAATAGATAGACATTTCGGTAGCAGCAGATTACGTTGGATAGGCATGTGCTCTCGAGTTGAAGCGAGAAATCTCTTCTAAAAATGCTTTCGACACACAATCATACTGCTTGCGAAGATCTTGAAAACTTCAGGTCTAGAAGTCTTTTAGTCCAATCGAAGTCCAATCCAAGAGTCCAATCTCTCTTTTCGGAAGCATAAAAAAACTGACGTCCTTTCGTTTATTAGCACAGCTCACAACACAGCACTTGTACATTACTGCGAGATTAAATTACAGGTTCAGGAATTGAGAGGATAAATATAAATAATTATTATAATAATTACTCACAGAATTTAAAAATCAACGTCATTTTTTGAAACTACAACAGCTGTTGCTTGTTTGTTAGTTTGGTTGGTTGGATTGATTTGATGTCGATAGCAAAATAGGAAACAAACATGACTTGATCGGGCAGGAAAGAAGTATGAAATAAGGGGGAGAGGAACTGTTAACTATGTTAGTACCATCGTTCTATATAGACTATAAATCGGCCAGGATTTAAAGTTCAATGATTGCCGGCCATGGTACTGAGACATTCCGATTGGGTAACATATTTACCAAATTTTTTTTCTTTATGTGGGTGAGGTAGGTACACACTAAGCAAACATCCATTTCTTGTATGACCATCATACCCACGAATCATATTAGATACATAACACTACTTATTATTTATATTAGAATTCACTCGTATTATTTTTACGTAGGTATGTAATTATTATGTAGCTTCTTTCCTTTACGTCGTTCTATATTTAGAGTTCTCATTATAAATCGAAATAATGCAATGAGACAAGCAAGAGCATTTCCTTGATTTAACACTAACATAATGTACCCTACCAAAGAATGTACCTATTTCTTCAAAGCCTGCCTAAACTGTTAACAGCACGTTACCTAATAGGTATAGAAAAATAAAAAAAACATCTGGGTTTTTACATGTATATTGAGTTTGTATTTTATTACAATCAGGATGAAACGTAACGTACATAAATTTACTTAAAATTAATAAATTTGTTGTGACGTGTAGTACCGCTTGAAGCTCGGTTTCCTTGTTGAAGGTTGGTATAATATCTGAAAATAAAGAAAACATATTATAATTCCAAGAAAAAGTACTTGCAGGTATCTCTTAATAATTAAGTAGATCAAATTCAATGGATTCAATGGACAATGGACCAGAGAATTGAATAGTCATAGAACTTGTATAACAAAATATAACTGGGAGATTAATTTAAAACACCCTTCGCTTTAAAAAAATGGGTTATTCATTGAAGTAGAAATTTTATAAATATATGAAGCTTAAGGGTTTTTAAGTCTAAGGGAGTAGGTATACTGTACGTAGGCATTTAGCAATGCTTCAAAAATGAACTACGAAAACTCGACTGGAACTTACCATGAGTTATCCTCAAGACATTTTTTCATCTTCGTTCATGACTGTCTTTTACAATCATAACCTTCATTTGTCTATATAACGGTTTTTGAAATTATGTAATCTTCAAAATAGTCTTTCTTCTTCTTACAATGATCTTTTTTATATTTCTTCTTTCTTCCTAAATAATGGATGATCTTCTTGCTTTGTGGCAATCTTCTTTTCTCGTGTTAATCTTCTTGCTTCATAATAATTTATGATTCTTTGTAATTATCTTCTTTCTTCTTCCTTCGTAATAATCTTCTGTCTTCGTAATAATCTTCTTTCTTCGTAATAATCTTCATTCTTCGTAATAATCTTCATTCTTCGTAATAATCTTCATTCTTCGTAATAATCTTCTGTCTTCGTTATAATCTTCTTTCTTCGTAATAATCTTCATTCTTCTTAATAATCTTCTTCTTAATTTTTCTTAATCTCCATATTAAACTTCTTTCTTTGTAATAATCTTTATTCTTCATAATCTCCGTAGTAATATTTATTCTTCTACGTAATAATCTTCATTCTTTATATTTATTTATTTTTTGTTAGTAGCCAGTTGTCGAGCTTGTTTTTTAATGCATTGACAGAGGTAGCAGTCACAACGTCATCACAACGTCATTAATCTTCTTTCTTCACAATAATCTTCAAAATTCCTAATAATCTCAATTCTTCATAATCTCCATATTAATCTTCAATCTTCGTAATAATCATCATCTTCCTAATAATCTTCATTCTTCGTAATAATCATCATCTTCCTAATAATCTTCATTCTTCATATTAATCTTCTTTCTTCATTATAATCTTCGCTCTTACTAATAATCTTCATTCTTCATAATCTCCATGTTTATCTTTATTCTTCGTAATAATCTACATTCTTCAAATTAATCTTCTTTCTTCTTGATAGCCTTCGCTCTTCTTAATAATCTTCATTCTTCATAGTCTTCATATTGATCTTTTTTCTTTCTTATAATCTTCTATCTTCCTAATCATCTTCATTCTCATAATCTCCATATATTCTTCTTTCTTCGTAATGATCTTCTATCTTCCTAATAATCTTCTTTCTTCTTTGTAAGCTTCGATCTTCTCAATAATCTAAATTTTTGATTAACTCCATATTAATCTTATTTTTTGAGTTCTTACTTTAATGTGGTCTTTATTATTCGTGGTTTAGATTTTTTGGTTCATTGTTTTTTTCATTAGCTGTCTTCCTTCTCCGTGGTCTTCTTATTTCACTGGATTCTTTCTTCGTATTCTTTTTTATTCACCGTCTTCCTTTTTTATGGTTTTGCTTCTTCACGGTTTTATTCTTCGCCGTTTTCTTTTTCTATCATCTTATTTCAACGCCTTCGTTGTTTTTTTCTTCGCTGTCTTCGTTCTTCGCAGCCTATTTTCTTCGCCGTCTTCTTTCTTCGCCATCTTCTCTCTTCGCAGTCTTCTTTCTTCGCAGTCTTCTTTCTTCGCAGTCTTCTTTCTTCGCAGTCTTCTTTCTTCGCAGTCTTCTTTCTTCGCAGTCTTCTTTCTTCGCTGTCTTCTTTCTTCGCTGTCTTCTTTCTTCGACATCTTCTTTCTTCGCGGTCTTCTTTTTTCGCGGTCTTCTTTTTTCGCGGTCTTCTTTCTTCGACGTATTCATTCTTCGTGGTATTATTTTTTGTCATATTCTTTCATCGCAGTCTTGTCTTCGTGGTCTTCTTTCTTCGACGTCTCCTGTCAAGGTTGTGATACTAGTAGCAAGGAAACAGGACTGGAAATGAATTTACAAAAAACTCCAGCACTGACAAACCAGTAGGTACACAGAAGACTACGACACAAAACTCGAAAAGAAGCTTTTTTTCATTCTATTTTATTTGCAATGTTTTTTTTAGATAGACTCTGTTAAACAACTTTCCATTGTTGCTTACCACTGTATCGATTAGCTGAAATTCTTGAAATGCTACCTTGTTGAAGTGAACTCACTGGACACTATCTTTATGCTATTGTGTGGTAGTTCTATCTGTAAACAACTTTTGTTAAGGTTTCCCTAAACCGGGCCGCTAATTATCTCTCATTTCTTTCAGCTATGGTAGTTTATCTGCAAACAACTTTTGTTACAGTTGCCCTGAACTGGATCACGAATTGTCTATCATTGGTTCCAGCTACATTCTTAGGTCTTACCTTAACTCTTTTCTGCAGGTAGGTAAGACTTATGATACCTTTTGATATGGGGCTTGGTGGCTTCTGTAGGTAATTAATTAATTATGTACTTGCCATCATAAGGTATCTGAAATCGAGAGTATAGAACCTGGGGACAACTTTAATTAAAAAAGCGACGTTCTTATTTGGCTCGGACATTATTTTATTTCTTTTTTGTTTTCTGCAATTTCTTCAGTGCTATGGATAAAATTACTGAAAGTAGGTTCATTTCTATGGCTAATATCTTCAGCGAAAGGGTTTTACTAAAAGTGTATTAATTATGACTTCTGTTGTTTTCTTACCTCCTTCACTAGGAGTTTATGATGATGCAACTTGGATATCTGCTACAAAAAATCCACTCTATATCCGAAAGTTTTGTCGAATCTGGAAACAACTTTGTTTAAGTTTACCTTTCTTACTGTTGATTTTTCTTAAGCGAAGGCACGGGCTTTGTTTGTTAGACATCTGTGAACAATTGTAAGAATTTCCGTCCTTTTGGTACACATAAACCACGTTTCGTAAAAAACTTCTGGCGATTCCTTCCGATTATACAGTGTCCAGATTATTTTAAAGGTACTTACTACGAAAGCAAGGTATGTAACTATACTTTTGTGAGCGCCTCAGTAATTCATATCATTCTTCGATTACTTCAAAGGATTACCAGGGAACAATAGTTTAATCCCATTCTTTCTTACCTTCTTTGATATCCGTGGACAACTTTTGTTAGAATACCTTATGTTTGGAGACTTTTATGCAGGATTCAGTTAATTCTTGGTTTTATCGTGCTTTTGTTAAGTAGATCTCTGCTTCCTATACCTTTCCTGACGGTGCCTTGAAGTATCATAGCATCATCTTTATTACTTGGGTCTTATGTTTGTTTTTAAGTTTTCGTAGTGTATACCATATTATTTTTATTGTGGGTACTTGTAAGATAGTTTATATAACCTTTGCTTTTTAAAATATCACAGCCAGCTTTTTTCGCATTGATGAAAACGTCTTTAATATATTTCCTATGTTGAATTTTTAATCTTCATAACCCATCTTTACAAATCTCATCAACTATTTATAAAACAACGTTTTGATATTGCACTTTTGATACCTGAAATGCACTATCTGGGGACAATATGTGGTTATTAAATACTTACCGAAACTTCTGCGTTCTGTTATGCAACTTCAAATTCTTCTTGTATATTCTATTGGCTATTCTTTGTTTGATTTCTGCAGTCTCGGTAAAATTCTGATATTGATTCTGTTCGGTTCTGATTCTGAGGACAATACTTTCAATGTTTCTTACCAGCGGTATCCCGTTTGCAGCTGGAGTTTTAGTAGCAGCTTATCCTTTTACTATTTTAATTCTTAGATTTTCTTTGATTTTCAAGAGAAGATTTCCCAAAGTTTACCAATAAACTTAGCATAGCATCTGAGAACAATACTTATTTTTTTCTTACCTACACGAATTCTTATCTATAATAATTAATGACGGACGTTTCACACAGCATCATAATCCTCATCATCATCATAATAAAAGTCGTTGATCATAATTCTTTATATATGTTTCTTCACGGTGCTAATTTTCTTCATACTTTTAATTTAAAACTTAATATTTACTGTGATTATTAAAGTTGAGCTATTCCTGCTGAAATAGGTAGGTAATATAGGTACCTGAAAACGTATTAGTAAACTCACGTTCATTCTTTTGCTTTTCAAGTTTAACTTCCAAGTTGATTAGGTACATATTGCTGATTATACAAGCCATTCGTCGATATGTTCAAATGTTAATATTTCTTCATTTAGGTATATTCATGGTATATTCATTCGACTTAAATCTAGACGTATTGATGGTGTTGATTGTTGATAGATGAAAGACCTAAACACTGCTTTAATATTTATCTGTAGAATGCCACGTTGATGGGATATCGATGGACCAAGCCTGGCTAGGACATTGCTGAAAAAAATGTCGCCGATCATTCCGTAGCGGATACGTATTCCGTAGCGGAGTCGACGGGGAAATTCCCTGATTTGTAGAATTACACGTTGGACTATATTTTGCGTCCCCATATGGGATCTGTGGATGTTAATCCTGCATAATGTTTTGTTGCATGAAAGCTAAAAGTAAAAAGAAATAACTTTCTGGGTGAAGCTCTTGACTCTTGACCCATTTTATCTTGAGCTTATTATAGATACTGTACGAACATGTACCTACCTACATATTGGTTCAAAGTTCACAATACATCATTTATCTATAATCTAAGTATATCAGGAGACATTATATTATTTCTTGCGGTTCCTTTGTTTCTTCCTAAAATAAGACCGTTTTACTTGCAAGCATGTCCATGTGTGTGTTTTGTGTATTGATTTCCATTTCTAGATTATTTTAGTTCCAAGCAATATATAGGGTTTAGTGTTATGGTCTTTAGTTGCGTATAATGCTTGTAAACATTCCATTACATATTGTGATTCATCATACATTCAGGTTTGTATGTGTGCAAACCTGAAAATGCATGCATACGTGCATAGATGTTTTTACAATAAAATAAAAATTAAATTCCTGAAACAAAAAAGTTATGCATGCATGCATTTGCAAGCATTATGCAAACAATTGCGATATGTTTACCTGTTACCTTGTATCTGTAAATGGCTCTGATTATAAAACTGGAAGCTTTCTTGAGCATAACACTTTATACCCACATATTTTACACACTTTAAAATGTATACAGGCATAAGTAGTATTTATATAAAACTATGTGAAATTACGTGACAAAATATACTGACACACAACTAGCGTTCCAAAGTCCCAAGAGTGTTATTTTCACTAGGTATCACTGTGTTAAGTCCTCCTATGCTTGCATCATCCAAAATGCTTGTACATGCATTAACAATGCACTAATTCCGTTCACATGAGTGCCGTACAACCAACTATGTGCGTTTCACATTCTTGTAATCCCTTCACCGTGCATGACAGCTTCTATGAGAATGGAGTGACAACAAGACACAAAAACAAATAAAAACAATAGCTTCATAAATAAAAATAAGGCAACAATAAATAAAATGGTACACGCAAATTAATTGCAGAAAATGGCGGAACAGTACATCAGCGCATACATAATAAAATATCATACATAGTGCCTCATACATGCCCAAAATGCTTACTTTTCACGTTATACTTTCAATACCCCAAGTCGCTTGCATCTCGCTCGGTAGTGAGGTCGTGATTAGTTGAATTTGATCGAGTGACCTGGACATATAATTCGGTTATGTTGTTACTCACCACGAGAACGCTTGTAGTTCTGGTTGGCAGGCTGAACGAATCCTCGCGGAGCGAAATGATTGTGTTGCAGTTGAGTAGACATCCAAGTTTGCGGACACTCCGGAGTTGCCTGCAGAGGCACAGGCTGTGGAGTTGCCTGCAGAGGCACAGGCTGGCAGACCACGAAACTCTGGAGTTGCCTGCAGAGGCACTGGCTGGCAGACCACGAAACTCTGGAGTTGCCTGCAGAGGCACAGGCTGGCAGACCACGAAACTCTGGAGTTGCCTGCAGAGGCACTGGCTGGCAGACCACGAAACTCTGCAAGTTGCCTGCAGAGGCACAGGCTGGCAGACCACGAAACTCTGCGAGTTGCCTGCAGAGGCACAGGCTGTGGAGTTGCCTGCAGAGGCACAGGCTGGCAGACCACGAAACTCTGGAGTTGCCTGCAGAGGCACTGGCTGGCAGACCACGAAACTCTGGAGTTTCCTGCAGAGGCACAGGCTGGCAGACCACGAAACTCTGGTGTTGCCTGCAGATGCACAGGCTGGCAGACCACGAAACTCTGGTGTTGCCTGCAGAGGCAGAGGCTGGCAGACCACGAAACTCTGGTGTTGCCTGCAGAGGCAGAGGCTGGCAGACCACGAAACTTTGGTGTTGCCTGCAGAGGCACAGGCTGGCAGACCACGAAACTCTGGAGTCGCCTGCAGAGGCACAGGCTGGCTGAACACGAAACTCCGGAGTCGCCTGCAGAGGCACAGGCTGGCAGACCACTGGCTAGTTGTCCACGAGACTCGGAGGCTCGACTGCGGAGGTGCAGGCTGACTGTCCACGACACTCCCAGAGTCGCCTGTAGAGGGACAGGCTGGCAGACCACAGGCTGGCAGACCTCAGGCTGGCAGACAACAGGCTAGCTGACCACGAGTCTCTGGGGCTTCACAACAGAGACTCAGGCTGATGGACCACGTGACTCAGGGGGTCAACAACGGAGGCGCAGGCTGATTGATCACGGGCCTCGATAGTTCGACTGCGGCAGCACAGGCTGGCTGATCACGGGATTTGGATTGCACCAGGGTGCTCAACCGCAGTTGCAGGCTGGCTGAGCACGGGACAGATTGAACCAGGGACTCGACCGCTGTATCGGGCTGAAAACGGAACTCGCCTCGACTGCGGGGGCGCAGGCTGACTGACCACGGGACTCGGGAGCTCGACTGCGGGGGCGCAGGCTGACTAACCACGGGACTCGGGAGCTCGATTGCGGAGGCGCAGGCTAACTGACCACGGGACTGGAGGGCTCGACTGCGGAGGCGCAGGCTAGCAGTCCACAGGACACCGGAGGCTCGAGTGTGGCAGCACAGACTACCTGGCCACGGGACGAGAGGCGCAGGATGGCTGATCACGGGACTCGGGGCCTCGACTGCGTAGGCTCACGATGGCTGACCACGGGACTCGGTCCCTCGACTGCAGGGGCGCAGGCTGACTGACCACGGGACTCGGGAGCTCGACTACGGGGGCGCAGGCTGACTGGACACGGGGCCTCGACTGCGGGGGCGCAGGCTGACTGACCACTGGACACGGGGCCTCGACTGCGGGGGCGCAGGCTGACTGACCACTGGACACGGGGCCTCGACTGCGGGGGCGCAGGCTGACTGACCACTGGACACGGGGCCTCGACTGCAGGGGCGCAGGCTGACTGACCACGGGAATCGGGACTTCGACTGCGGGGGCGCAGGCTGACTGACCACGGGACTCGGGACCTCAACTGCGGGGGCGCAGGCTGACTGACCACGGGCCTCGGGACCTCGACTGCGGGGGCGCAGGCTGACTGACCACGGGACTCGGGACCTCGACTGCGGGGGCGCAGGCTGACTGACCACGGGACTCGGGACCTCGACTGCGGGGGCGCAGGCTGACTGACCACGGGACTCGGGACCTTGACTGCGGAGGCACAGGCTCGCAGTCCACAGGACACCGGAGGCTCGAGTGTGGCAGCGCAGACTGCCTGGCCACGGGACGAGAGGCGCAGGATGGCTGACCACGGGACTCGGGGCCTCGACTGCGTAGGCTCAGGATGGCTGATCACGGGACTCGGGGCCTCGACTGCGTAGGCCTCAGGATGGCTGATCACGGGACTCGGGGCCTCGACTGCGTAGGCCTCAGGATGGCTGATCACGGGACTCGGGGCCTCGACTGCGTAGGCTCAGGATGGCTGATCACGGGACTCGGGGCCCTCGACTGCGTAGGCTCAGGATGGCTGATCACGGGACTCGGGGCACGACTGCGATGGCCCATTTTAGCTGATCACAGGGCTCGGGCCGCGACTGCGGCGGCGCAAGTTAGCCGACCACGGGTCTCGAGAGCTCGACTGCGGGGGCGCAGGCTGACTGACCACGGGTCTCGAGGGCTCAACTGCGGAGGCGCAGGCTGACTGACCACGGGACTGCAGGGCTCGACTGCGGAGGCGCAGGCTCGCAGTCCACAGGACACCGGAGGCTAGGAGTCGTGGCCACGGGACTCAGGGCCTCGACTGCGTAGACTCAGGATGGCTGACCACGGGACTCGGTTCCTCGACTGCGGAGGCTCGGGATGGCTGACCACGGGACTCGGTTCCACGACTGCGGAGGCTCAGGATGGCTGACCACGGGGCGACTGCGGTGATCCATGTAAGCTGATCACAGGGCTCGGGCCTCGATTGCGGCGGCGCAAGTTGGCGGCGCAAGTTGGCTGACCAACGATTCTGGGGATCGTCTTCAGAAGCGGGCTGGCTGGCTGATCAGACTGACAGGCTGGACTGCAGCGGCGCAGGCTAGCTCACCAAGGACTGCTTCGACCGCATGGCAACTGCGGTAGCGCTGACCATCACAGAACACTCAGCTTACCCGATTGAGAACACAGTTCAGATAGCGAGGCCTATTAAAATACGTGTTTCGAAATTGCTTCCGAAATTGCACAGCGCTAGCAGCCAAATGAGTCAAAGAAATCCAAATCTTACCATGTTTAACAATCTTGCATTCCGGGCTTCGTGCTTTCAGACGGGCTTGGTGTTCGCAACTTGTGGTTGATGCTCGCAGGTGATATTAAAGTTGAATTCTATGTTGACTTGACTAAGACTTGGGCTGGACTGCCGGCCGCAGACCAGATTTTTTTAGGAAATTACAATAAGTACTGCGTGGCTTGAGATGAATATCTGAAAAGAATACAGATTCGGAAACATGTGCTAATGCATCTGCACAGCGCATAGTCAGCAGAGTATGAGTACACACCTTTAGGTGCAGTAGCATTCTGATTTCAGGAAAAGTTTAAAGACTTGAAGCTAACTGCAACTTGAGTGGCTGGCTGAGACTGGCAGACTCGTGCTTCACCTCCGTTGAATAGGCGCCTTCGAGACCCAGACTTGATAAGGCACACAGTGTTCGAAGGCTTCGAAGGATCAAGGATGCCACTAAGAGTTCAGTATTTCATAGATATAGCCTGTAAAGATGTTGGTCAGTGGAAACTAATCGCGTCACGTAGATCAGGATTCAGTTCTCGTTTAATTAGCAGCAGGCTCGCGTAGGTATTTGCTTTGGAGTGGTTGGCGCAGGCTATGATTTAGAAAGTTAGTAGCGCTTAGATATTATTCCGTAGCTCTCAGGAAACACAGCTCGCACATGTAGAAAAGATCTTCAACGCGCCAAGTAAAGTAACATGAAAGTATCTCCGGAGCCGGAACACAGGGTCACAGTGAAGTGCAGGCAGCTATGATAAGTAATTAGCAACATGTTAAGACTACGATGTTGGTACATAAGATATTTGTAGATGTTAGGGCTCACGCAACCAGTGTCAGTAATGTTGTGTTGCTTGTACAGTTATAGTAGTAGTCACACCTCCAACTTCCTATTCGGAAACGGGATAGTCGAACTCCTATAGGAAACGGGACTCGCTGAAGAAAATAATATGTTCGTACCAATCTGTGAAGTAGTAAAACAAAGGGTGCTAGTTAGGCACATGCTCACTACACTACCTATGATTATCTACATTGAACGTCGATCGACCCACTATGATGACGCAGCAGGGACTAGCAGCAGCTGGCCACGTTGAGCGGTGTTGAGGCTAGGCTATTCTTGGCACCCAGTTGTTTCGAAGCTATAACTGGGAATTTAGAGTAATGAACAATGCAGAGCTAACTCCGCGTTATAAGAACATCTAGTAGTACAACCTAGTGCAGGAATCGAACCCGGTCTATCAGTTTTGAAATTAAAATTCCATCTGTTACATGATACATGACAAGATAAATTAGCATTCCACTTCCCATATTTTATGTTCATGTATAAAAGAAAGAGATATGAATCTTATTTAGATCGCTGCTCGTAGTGTCGTCTCAGGTCCTTTAGCATTCATCGGTCATTATAAAGTACTGAATGCATACTTATTCGTTTATCACGGTCCCCTTTTGTCCTTAAAAATATTCGTCTTCAGGTCCGCTGTGTTCTGGTGAGGCGGCAGCAGCAGCAGACGAGGTAATCGCAATGAGGGCAGCAGGAGTGAAGGTCAAACGCGGTGAGCTTTGGCAAGGCAGCAGCGCTGTACGTCAAACCCACATTGCGGGGGCAGCATAGGTTAAAGTCAACCACGCTAAGTTCAGGTGAGGCTACAGCAGTTTGTCAA
The DNA here is from genome assembly GCA_948098915.1 of Lampropteryx suffumata. Lineage (NCBI taxonomy): Eukaryota > Metazoa > Arthropoda > Insecta > Lepidoptera > Geometridae > Lampropteryx > Lampropteryx suffumata. The sequence goes on from OX402563.1 coordinate 10,156,262, forward strand.
ACCCACTGTGCGGTGCAGCAGGGGTGAAGGTTAAACGCGCTGGGCTCGGTTGAGATAGCAGCGGTTTACGTCGAACCCACTGTGCAGGACCGCAGGGGCGGAGGCCAAACGCGCTGACCTCGTGTGAGGCAGCAGCGTTTACGTCGAACCCACTGCGCGGGCAACTGGGGTGAAGGCAAAACGCGCTGAGCTCGGGTGAGGCAGCAGCAGTTTACGTCGAACCCACTGTGCTGGGTAGCAGAGGTGAAGGCCAAACGCTCCGAGTACAGGTGAGGCAGCAGGAGGCAGCAACGATTTACGTCGAACCCACTGTGCAGGGCAGCAGGGGCGAAGGCCAAAACACGCTGAGCTCACGCGAGGTAGCAACGGTTGACATACCCATGTGTCGGGGCAGTAGGGGTGAAAGTCAAACGCGCTCTGCTTTGGCAAGGCACAGCGGTGTAGGATGCGAAGAGCCCATTGTGCGGAGCAGCAGAAGTGAAGCTCGAACGCGTTCAGCTCCAGTGAGAGTGAGGTTTACGTCTAACGTGGTCTAACGTGGTCGAACCCATGTGGGCGGCCCATCATGTTGGACACTGGCGAGGCAGTAGAAGTTAAGCAAAAGAGCCGAGTTTCGCAGCAGTGGTTATGTCGAAATCAGTGCAATTGCGTCAACCCAGAGACGAGGTAGCAGGGTTGATGGTATCTCCCTGAGCTTAAGCTTAAGCGAAGTATAGTTGATTGAGGAGCCAACTGACGAGGCAGGAGCAGTGGTCAGTGGTTATGTATTAATGCCTGATCCATTTCATTCAATTACTCATCATTCATACCTAGCTAAACAGACAGAAAAGGGAAAAAACAACGTAATCATTCGTTACCTACAAGCTAAAGCTAATCTAATACAATTATAAATTATAATTATAAGCATTCATTAAATTTACTAGTAAAAGAAAACATTACCAGATGACAGTTATCCATCATGAAGCTCTGCTTTAATTCATTCTAATAAACTATGTCCCGAGATGTTGTTTCTCCTGTCAGTTCATATCATTTACTCAGCTGTTTTTATTTTCCGAAACGGTTTTCCATTTGCGCCAGTGTTTAAATATTTCTGAGCTATCCTAATAAGTAGGTCCAGTAAGCCAAATTGGGAAAAATGGGTTATGACATCACAGAATAAAGTAGGTAGGTAGGTAGGTAGGTACTATAAGTAGTAGGTAGGTATGTAAAATGTAGAAGTAATTTTGAGAATGTAAAACAAGTTCTAGGTTGTTTTTCATTATGAATTACTTGCAGTCGTGTTTTTCTAAACATCTTATAGTTCTTCATGCTATTAATATTTAAGTAGGTATTTTACTTTAGTGATTATCATAAGAAACTGAATCATCTTGGATTTCCACTGCTCCTAAAGAAATAGAAGCCAAAAATATATGTTATACAAGAGAACTACTCTAAGTTTATGGTTAATATGTGATAAGTAAACTAATAATAAATTATGTTACCTCCAGATAATTGTGATAATGTTTATTCCTCTTGCTCTTATCATTTTCATTGGGTAAGTATAGGCGTAGGTAGATACTATTCTTCAGATTCGGCATGGTAAATTGAACGGCAGATATGCAGTTTTCTAATATTAATTCCATTGTGCAATTTAATTTTCCTAATGGTGTTCGACAGGGGTTTCAGTTCAGACATTGAACGCATTGATGTAGATAATAATAAAAATCAGAAGCGGCAATGCATTTCATAGCTTCATTCTATGTAGCAAAGTATTATGACCCTCGAGCTGAGCAAACAGAACACGCAAAAGACAAAAAGAAAAACAATTATGCATAAATAGACAGTAATCTAGAATTACTTCTTAACACCAAAAAAAGAATATATTTACATCAAAATGTAAGAAAAAAGATACCTACGACACAGCAACAGGATTACGTGCCAGGCATCTCGGGCTACTGCTACAGTTCAGAGATGCAGAAACAGAGTGGGTAAGTCATACATACTTGGTACATTTGACGCATGAGATGATGATGATGATTTCACGGTCATTTTGCGAAGTGCCCTCTGGCGTCATAGTAAGTAGATTTTAAATATATCTCTTGTCAATCTCTGGTCGGTATATAATCTCAATGTAGGTAAGTAGGTACCTTTACCGTTCAATATTGAGTATCGAACTCTGATACTCAGATTAAATATTTCAGATACAAATTCATCGTCTTTTTGGCAAGTCATTGCAGGAATCCAAATTTATTGTGAACCATATTTGATGGACTTCGGTATGGCCATGGTGCGCGTTTACTAAGCATGTTACTTCTCATGTTAAATCTCCTGATTTTAATTAATGTTAAAAGTGTTGTACAATTAGATTATTCATTCACCTTGCCCCATGTTCAAGCTAGACACAATAGAGCATGCAATAATGATTCAAAAATACAAGTCTCCATTACGCCATACCTCATTGTGTAGACGACTGTCACGTTCTTTATTCGTTCTCTCGTTTACCTACATAATATTATCCTTCAATGTTTTTTTCCATTGTGCATAAGGTTGAGTTTGCTATTGGTTCTTCCATAATTTCAGAACTAGTGAAATAGGTAAGTACTTGCTCCGGGTAGCTAAGCAGTTCCATTTTACCTGAATAGATAATGATTTAGGGCAAATATAGGGCAGAAGCCCGTGCGTTATATAATAGATAGGTAAATCAAATACCACACAGTTTATTGCAGTGGGATTGAGTCTGTTGTTGCGTGTATTCAAGGGCGCTTCATTGAGTTAGTCGTACCAACCAAAGGCCAGCTGCAAGGTTGATTATAAACGCCACCGCAACCTCACACCTGCCGAGCAAAAGCTAAACAAAGAAAATAAGTTTCCCCGAAAGGAAACCTTTATAATAAGCCGCTCCACAAATTTATGTACAGGAATATGTATTCTACATACCTTTATATAGTTACGGATACTTTCTTGGCATTATGATTTTATTTAGGTCAAATATGTCTGTTGATAATGTTACTTAGGTTTCTTTTGGTGTTTTTCACGGGAGTTAATGTAAATAATGATATTTTATTTATGATTATGATCGATGAAACTTTCTGCTGTTTTTATAAACATATTAAATGTATGAATTGTCTTGGTTTACATTATTTTGGTGTATATTAACGGCGCGGGCTAACATTTTTGTGCCTAGACAAACATAAATCTGTAATCAAAAGAAAGTTTAGCTGTCCCTAGCCGTCTTGCGACGGGAAAGTATGTCACGGTGGTCATAACATCGTTGATGTCAGACAGAATATATGTTTCTAAAAGGTTAAATAAACGCACGATGTAATATTAATCTGAAAGCTCTGTGAGGCCAAACACTTGCCTAAATTCAGTTCTGATCAAACTTTAGATATTCACTCACTTACCTAACATTCATTTAAATAGCTATCCCTCAACGAAAGTTCAGACACACAGGCAATCAGCTTCATAATACATCCGGCGAGAGTTTATAGTAAGACATATAAGTTCAAGCAGATCATTTCCAACAGTTTAAGTTCGAGTACCGTGGAACTTATCTGAGCTTAGGGTGTGTGACGTTCCATTCGGTTAGCCTTCACCGCAGGGAAGAGCCACCTTGTTTTCATATCTCTTAAGCATGAAGCTTCTCACGACAACTCGTTCCGCTCCATAGGTAACTGTAAGATTTTCAGAAAAATCAGATATTGCCGAAAAGTCCTACCTACCAACAATGATAGCAAGCATTCGCTTCCTCTATGGCATGTTTATTTAAGATTAGAGTAACATTTTGCCAAAGTTATGATAGCAAATTCAACTCACCGTAACTACTATCCATTATACGCCAGTCCCTATTTATTATATTTCAGTTCATTTTCCTATTATCTTCAGTATCAAGTTCAGTTTATCGAGCTCGTTTAGCTTTTAGTTCCGGACGTTTATCAGCCCACATTCATAGGAAGTTCTGTTGTAATCCATTTCCGTCTACATGATTGCGCTTCAGGGATTTTTATTGTTTGCCTACTTGTTTTATTCAATGCGCTGCTTCGCACGACTGCCTTCGTCGTATTCTCGCCTTTATAAAGTTCTGAGTGGATTGTGGATTGTGAAATATAAAATTACAATGACCTGGCTGTTACCTAAAAGTGAAAGTGTTGACGCCGCGCCGCAAGGTTTCGTCGGGCCGACCGACAGAGCACGGTGCTACGTCGGCCCTCGGTTCGCTCCCTCTCGCTCGGCTAACCAGATCTTCATCACACATCTGATCACAACATTTGCCTGTCTGGAGGAAATGTTAATGACAAACACGTCCCTACCGATCTAATGTTATGAATAACACGAAAGTTGTTTGCATTTATTTGAAGTCATGAGCACTTTTTGTCGTTCATTGTCCGCAAACATGACTCACCGAATTTAAAATTTGATCTAACTTCTCACATTCAGAACCGTTCGGCGCTGCAGGGCAGCAGGGTTTCGGCTCGGATGTGATCTGGCAGCCGAGCAGCTTCGGAAGGCACGGCCCGAGGAGCGAGACGGCCATAGTGCGTCCTGGCTTAGGGTGTGGCACAGTAGAACTCTGGGCTAAAGGTATTGTTACACGACAAGGCCCCCAGAGGGGCCAAACAATAGCAGGCACTAGGTGATTCTAACTAATCATTGAAATCATGACGCAATCACCTAACGTTTACCTAGTGGGCTGACGATTGGAAACTGTCACGTGAGCGCACCCATTGGCGCAGAGTCTGGGCGGATGTGCCGTAGGCATGCGCAGCGGAATGACGCAGCTCCACCCAAGATGACGCATATTCTCGAATGCTCCGAACAACTGCGCAGTAGACTCCACCATTGTCCTCCTCTCGTGTCGATGAAGCGATGACTCATGGAATAATACATTTAGGTTTGTGGTGAAGATACATAAATGTAAATCAGGGGTCGACAAACTTTTTTAGACAATATTCTTTTATTTTCATACTTATAAATAAGTTACAATTTTCTTATTCAATATGAATAAAACCAAAATTTCAATTTAACTATCGTGGGATAGAATAAATTGAAACATTTACATTACTTTATACAAAAATTGAACTAATAAAACTAAAAATGCATGATACCGTTACAAACCCATGCCGTAGCTCCGCGATGCTCCAGTGGCGACCAAGATGGCGGCCGTCGGATGCAGACCCACGCGAAACGCAATGGGACTGTAATTTAAAAACATCCTACATAATATCACAGATACAAAACCAGTTTTTCCTAATTCTCCTAGGTACTAGTGAACTGCTTGCATTGGCTTTACATTGTCTAATTCTTTAAAAAAACTATCTAAGCCGCTGAGATCATTCTTCCATATATTATCAATCTTTTCTCGCTGTTGTTTGGCGAGTTCTTCTTCTTTATTTCTTAGTCCGAGATCAGCTTGCATTTGCGCCCACCTTCTGGCGCGTTCTCTTTGTTTCGAAATGAGTTCGCTCTCCGCACGGGTCAGAGAGTTGCTCAAAATGGCGATTATTCTCAAATCACGTTTTCTCTTCGTCTTGACGCTTATTGATTTACTTTTAACTTGACGAACCCAATTAGAGAGGGATTCTGTTTTACTTTCACAAAAACCCACGATAGATTTCTCTTTATTACTGTAGCCCATGGTTAATAATTTAGGGCAGCAGAACAGAAAATTATGTGGCGAGGGTTACACACCTGTATCCAACCAGGCACAAAGTCACTTTGTAGATTTCTGTAGCACTTCACACACAGTCACGTCCACGCTTGCACCAGGTCGAGCGAGCAATAAGGGCGCATGACGTCATGTCCCCCTTTTATACCCAACGCTATCAGGGGCCGCGGGACGCGCGCATCTGCGTCATTTACTTCAAAATGGCTGCCACCAGCAGGCAGCCGATTGGCTGTGTAGAGACGAAGCGTTCCGAAAATAAACGAACTATATGGATCAATATTATGTTGGTTATTCCGCATACTGTACAGTCAGCCACAAAAGCCAAGCCATAAATATTATTTTTATAGGTAGGATAATATTAGACTAATAGTCAGCTATTTGGATGTTTTATACTATGTTTTATACGATGTTTTATACTTATATAAACGATACAGAAGGGAAAACTTAAGTAAACTCTCTGCAACATTTTATTTTCATTCGAAACCTTTTATGGTTTGAATTTGAGAAATTCATTTTTAGTGCTCTCTTAGTGTACCTAGAAGGAAAGCACTCTTTACAGTTATTTAGTACATACCTACTACTTATTTTATTTTTGTATAATTTTACTTAAGATAAATTAGCTCAAATATCTTTAGATGACAAAAGAAAAATTTCTAAACGAGATGCATGTCTTTTGTATGCAAAATTATAATTTACATTGGAAATATAAAATAAATAAATATTGGTGGACAAATGTTTTATGAACTGCAAGTATTTCTCTCTGGTCTGGTTGTTATTATGTAAGTACTTATAAAAAATGAAGGTAAAAGATGTAGGTACCTATATCAGTGATGTGGTGCCCATAACACAAACTCTTCTTATTTTAGGGCTAGATGATGCTGTGTAAAATAGCCGGCATTTTTTATTCATTTAATGCTCACCACACCATCTAGCCCCATACTAACTAGATGACTAATACTTATATATTTTTAAATACATACCTATTCATGATATTTTATAACACCCAGACACAGAAGAAATTTATATGTTCATGAATCGAACCCTCCAGCGAATCGAACCCTAAAGCGCAGAAGGCAGAGCTATTACCGTCTAAGCTGATAGGCCAGTCAATAATTGTATTACTTTATAAGTAAGGTTTTCCCGTTTCTGACATGGGTTTTAGAAATAAATAATGAACACACTTTTGCTACCGACTGTAGGAGCTCATGCTTTCACGACGTGGACCTATATCGTTGTCGCACTAAAATACTCCATAGAAGGCGGTTTATTTTAGGACCGTTCTAATCAATAGCATGACCGTTTCACATGTTACTTACCTAGGTAAGTAAGTAAGTATTAAAATAATTCTGTAGAATTATTTTAATACTTACTTAGTGTTATTTTATATCAGTAAGTATAAGTAGGTACCTAGGTGAACATGAAACATGGTGTTGTTTCTTATAATTTCAACGACGTACTAGGTAGGTATACCTACCTACTACGTATTACCTACCTACATCATTCTTGCAATTTCGCTATGTGGGCTCGGCATTCTCATTGATTGTCTGATGTTCATAACATAATACAACATAAATTCCTAGATAGGTACCTACCTAATAAAGTAGTTTTAAAATATCTACGCAAGCCGAGTCGAGGGGATAAAGGGAGGTGAGGTTGCACCAGTCCGGGGTGAGGGGAGGTGAGGTATGCCCGCGGAGGCCGGGTGAAGGGGGGTCATGCGACAAGCTGGGTATTGATCGTGGAAAGACCCCCGCATCGAGTAAATTCCATCTATCTACCTACCTGCTATGTCTGGTTGGTTTTAAACTGAATTTTTCCTTTGTTTAAAAGATACAGATTAGCAGGTACCTCGGTAAGTTCATTATAATGTTCTTAGGCAAGCAGTTGCTTAGCTAGGTACTTACCTAGGTACCCATCCTTCTAGCAACAAAACAACAAGTTGCGTAGGCAGGTAGGTGGGTAATCCACAAAATTCGTACCTATTATTAATTAGAAATTGTAGACGTGTTACATCTTCTCACATAAATAGGTATTCTGGTGAGCATGAATAACTGCGTAGTAGGTAGGTAGGTACTTTACCTACCTACTGCGCAGTCCATTTACCTACACATGGAAGAGATAAAACTGTTTACTTACTTACTTAATTAAGTACTTACCTACCTACATATCAATTTCTAAAAATAATTTACACTAGCATAAGTAGGTACTTACTTATGTAAAAAACAGTCGAATTGAGAACATTCTTTTTTGAAGTCGGTTAAATGTAAATTTTAACTTATTTTAAATCTCTAATAATAGTTAGGTAGGTAGGTACCTATGTAGGTATAATAATATCGTCAGAGTTTTACGAGAGTTACCTACCTAGACAACATTTCGTATTAATAAATTACCTACTTTATATCGGCGAAACAGAATCAGGTACTTAAGTACATACCTACTCTACTAAATTGTAGAAAAAACATGTCTTGCCTTGAGCAGACAAAAAGTTCCCAGGTAAAATAACGGTTTCGCGCAGTGTGTGGCCCGTCATTGAATAGACTTTTTTGTTTTTACCTACCACCGATACAAGGGCAAGGGCTCCCTTTCTGAGAGAATGTTCCAGAATATTCTTATTCTTTGTAGGTAGGTATGACGTGAGAACTCACGGCTTGTAGGGTTGTCGGTACGAATATTATTAGTGTCACGCATGCATGATCTTTTGTTAACGGCTTTGAAAGGTTCTCAGTATATTGAAACTATTGAAAGGTTCTTGAACCTACCAACTTGGATTTATTTATAGACAAAATAGTACTAAAACATGGAAGTAATGTCAGCCTGACATATTGTCGATAGCTCTCTTAGTGATAGTGATACTGCAATTCGGTTGTTTCATTTCTAAAATTAGGAATTGTCTAAAATATATTAAGTTAGTCATAGCATTTTTAAAACCTATTCGGTTGGTACCATCTAACTTAATTAGGAACGCTTAATGAAATTAGATAAAATTAAATTAGGATAAGTTGGTAGCAGCAGAATACCTACCAAAGTTACATTTGACAGTTCTAAACCTAATTTTAGCTAAAATAAGTTAAGTTGGTGCCAACAGAATTGAGGTCATTGATAGGTATTACAGAGTACTCTGTAAGGGCCTTATCACATTGGCGGTTTGCAAACGTTTTCAAAACGGGCGCGCAGCAAACACGCCGCGAGTGCGCAGCGAACACGTCGCGGGTGCGCAGCGAATATGCAACCTATTCGCCGCCTGAGTGCAGTGAGTTCGCAACGTACAATTGGATTGGCTTCATACGAGAAGTGTACAAAACTGCGTCCGCGACGCTAGCGAGTTCTTTTCGCGTCGGCAAAAAATTTGTTTACGAAAAACAAAAAAACAAAAGTTTGTTCTGTTTTCTGAGGTACCTACCTACTTAGCTTTGTAGATCAACGTTATAAAATTAATGAGCACCACTAGTTAGGTAAGTACCTACCTAGGTACATACAACCATAAATCTTATTTCAAAATAAGGTAGGTACGTACCTACATACCTACTAGGTAACTATTTCTTCGTTTATTCTATTGATTCTTCGTTTATTCTATTGAGGTCATTAACACTAGAGTACACGCGCGGCCTACTATAGTAGACCAGGGTAACTCTTTTTGCAATAACTTTTTAACTAAGCGCGCTAGAAACAAGTGATTCCAGGTAATCCTCGTCTGGTATATTTGACACAACCTCGGTACCCCGCACGACCCCAGCGGGTACGCATGCACAAGCAGTTCGACTCCAAAAGCGCGGGCCTACTAAAGTAGTCCGCTTGTGTTTTGGTGTACCAAATTCAGGTATGTAACTTTTGATGTATTATCGATTTATAACGCTATTACAATGTTCTCTTGTTAATAATAATATATTTATACGTATGTATATCAAATTATTAATAATTATTTATTAGTTACACATTGTAATTTTTTTTTTTTTAATTATTTTAGTTTTTTTTCAGATTTACGTCATAGATGATTTATATGTGGAAAGGTGGCTGCGAGAGCCAGATACTAAAGATGAAGAAGCGGTTGAGAGTGAAGATGATGAAATTCAGCTATAGCCAGATTTGCAGGCCCTAGTCTGCGAGTCAGAACTCCGTGAAAATGAAGAGGAAAGAATGAGCGAATCAGATGACACATCAGGTTCAGAAGACGTTCCACTCTCGGAAGTAGCAACCAGAAGGCGCGGTGCAGTCTATAAATCGACGAACGAACTATTTGGTACAAAGATGTTCCTACAGCAACGCGAACGCGACCCCGAAACATTAGGATAATACCACCAGGCCCAAAAGGAGATGCAGCTAGGAATGCTAAGGATCCGTTATCCTGTTTTGAACTGTTTTTCACGCACGCTATCTCTGACATCCTGGTAAGGTGCTATAATATAGATTTATTCCGTTCTAATACCAAAAACTAATACCACTGGTATTTGTTTGAACTCATATTTATTTTCGATTCCGAACGGATACCACTCTTTAAATCATTAAATTTTCTGTGCGAACGAATACCAACAACTTGAATTTGGTACTGTCAGCTCAGTAAAAGCTAGGCAAATTAAATTTGATCTTTAATATCTCTGTGATTATAAATCGTAAGGAATTAAGTAAAGCTATAAGCTCTAAACTTTAAACTTTCCAAATTTACTGCAGTCCAATATTTTTACAAATATGGTTAAGAGTAGTTTAAGTGAATCATTGCAAATTTTTTTACCTGCGAGTTTGCTCTATTTTTCCAAAATTCGAAACAACCAATAGATATGGTCCACCAGCCAATATGGTCTTGGTGGCAAATATATACGTAAGTCAATAGAATTAGGTTCTTTTCTTGATGATTTTTTAACCGACTTAAAAAAAGGAGGTTACTCAATTATGAATAGTTTGATAGATTTTTAGTGTAATACGATTGAAGGTGTGAAATAGTGAAATAGTGAATATCCTAAAAATCAACTGTTGTGGTTTGTTTAAAAATTTTATGTCTCGAATATGGCTGGAGTATAGATGGGATGTGACTGTCATTAGGGGTCTGATGATGAAGACATTCAAGAGAACTCCTTAACATTTTACAGTAGCTACCTTGTGTATATACATGAAGTCGGTTGTCTTTTTAGTTTTTAAAACGTAATTAAATAATTATTATTTCATTTGTGCTTTGACTCGGAGAGAAATTTTAGCTAAATAAATTCCATACTACTTACTACATTCAAAAATTTAATGACTACATGGTGTCACAATGGCTAGAAAAGGAGAGTTTTGTTGACATTTGGTGCGTTCATTGTGAACGCCATCGAACCACAAATGCCGTAGAATCTTGGCATAAGAAATTAAACTCGACTGTGACAAAGAACGCCAATTTATATCAGCTTCTGAACGTCCTAAAAAGAGGACGCAGATTTACAAACAGTGGTTGTTATTCAATATGAAACAAACGCACCCCCCGCAAAACGACGTGCAAACACAACTGTTTTGAAAAATTCGTCGATGACCTACGTAACTGACCAACTGCTTGCTATTAAAATCTCCGTTGGTCATTGCTTAGAAAAATTAAGGATTTTGGTACTAACTATTGAAATATAAAAAAATATTAACATATCATTTAGCTGATTTTACTAAAATTAGATTTTCTGTGATATTATTAGTGTTTTTGTTTATAAGTGAATTATTAATATTTAATGTTTTAGCAAAAAAAATGCTGATTCATTAATATTGTAGGTGATATTGTAGATATAATGATTGATTTGATCATACAAAAAAATATTTTTTACAATTGTTAGATTAAAACAATTGTTTGATTTGTTTTTGTGATAAAATTACATTGTAAAAACTTATGTCAGGTAAATTTTAATATACGTAAATTAAGAGTTGATGAGTTTTCTGAGATATTTTGAATTATTTCGATTGTAAGTAAATTGTTCTTGTTTGATGTTTTTGCAAAGATACACTAAAATTATAATAAAGTTGATTATTAGTCATATTTTATTATTGAACTAGACGTCTGCTAAATTTTATTTTGGATTTAACTGTTTTTTTCAATTAAAGGTCTTATAATTACATACAACACATTTTTCTGACTGTACCTTAGAGATATCTTTAAACTTGTTTTGGTATTCGTTTAAACAATGGTATCCGTTCGGAATAGAAAATAAATATGAGTTCAAACAAATACCAGTGGTATTAGTTGTTGGTATTAGAACGGAATAAATCATAATATATACATAGATAAAATAAGAAACAGGGATGGGAAACCCGCTGATGTAGTAGAAATGAGAGCATTTCTGAGCATATTATACGTCATGAGAGAGCCTGAAATCGGTCGACAAAAAAGTGGTGCAAGACTTGCAATAAATGGATTTGTCCCAATCACCAAGCAGTAATGTGTCCTGATTACTACAAAAACAAAGAAATTAGTAACTAAATTAAGTTTTAAGTATGAAAAAAACATGTTGATCTCAGAAGTGGCACTTTGTTACTTTTTCTTAGATATTAACAAAATTGTTGATTTTACAGTATTCTTAATAATTTATCTAATATGTAAGGTTGTACGAACAAAGTAAAATAAATACCTTTTCCATTCTATTTGTTGTTTTAATCAGATAATTAGGAATATACAATATATTGACGTTTTAAAATGGCCTAGGTACTATAGTAGGCCACGCGTGTACTCAAGTAAAAAAAACAAGCGCGTGTACTGTAGAGTTAAAATAAACGAAGAGGGTTCTTACCTCCTTTAATTTATGTAAGTACCTACCTACTTACTTTTGAACATTTGGTCCATTGATAGACCTCTACCATGAAATCGTTAAAATAAAGATGATGGATTTGGATACTTACAGGAGTAGGTATGCTTACCTAGGTAGGTATTCCTATCTAAGTACTTACAAGTAAGGAAATTAGGTAAGTAGATAGGTACTTCATAATCAGTAAATTAGTGGTAATGAGCATTGGTCATTAAGTAGGTAAGTACCTACCTACTTCATTAAGTAGGTAATTGTCATTAAGTAGGTAAGTACCTACCTACTTAATGTAGGTAGTGTAAACATCTCCTAAAAACCTACTTACAGATAGGTAGTTAAGTAAGTTAGTAGGTACCTAGGTATTTTCCAACATTCCTACCTACCTACTAATTCATTAGTTAAATAGCAAATAATACTTGGAATAACTGATATAAACGAGTACGAACATGAGAAGAAACGTGAGTAATATCGACCGACAGCAATGGTTGAGTCAGAAACGTGTTTATCAAACAATTTTCTCGGTTTCTATCGATATACTGTTGTAATGCTCAGTTATAAGGTCGAATTTTGTTTAATACTAAAGTGAATGGCGTAAATACAAGATGGTGTCAGGGCGGCCATTTTGTGACGTCACCCCTGTCTAACTGAGGCAGGCAAGTCGAATATGAAGGACAGATGTGTGTCCGTTCGTATGTAATTTTGTTTCATAGCAGCTGTTAATAGCGTTTTTGTCTGTCGTTACCGGAAAGGGGATTGTTTTACAGTAGGTACTTAGGTACCTAGTTAGACCTTTGTATAAGTACTTACTTAACGAAAATGTTCTATAGGTTTTTTTTTAATAAAACACATCTTAAAGTCTTGTATTGTTACTTTAATGTTAATAATCTTAATAAACCTAAGACAAGCTTTAAACAAGGCAGAAAAATAACACTAGGTAATTAATGATTAGGTAGGTAGTTAATCGTGAGCCTACCTTTTGTCCAATCGTTGTGTTCACACTGCTGCATGAGACATTATCATTTTCTGTAACAAAAACAATATAAAAAATATCTATCAACCATTAGGAAAGCAAATAACACAATTGGCTCTGTTTCTGTAGTTTAACCAGACTGACTAAAATCTCGCAAAACACGAACGATCTGATTTTGTTTGCATCAAAGTCTGAATTAGAGAAAAATTTTTAACTAACACTTAATTTTACTAAAATTACATGTTTCTATTCGTCTTAGATGCCATGTAATTTATTGTTGATTAGGTACAACTTGGAAAATCCTAGGGAATTCTATAATGGAACAAAATTACAATTATAATGCTACATTTCCATGCTTGCCAAGCCTTCACAAACGTCCACAAGCACAAACGTGTAAAGAGGGCGTTTGGCTTGACTGGCGTGAGCTTGTAGACGCTTGTCTCCGATCCGGTCTAGTGTCGGTTTTGTGACACAGATCAAAGGGCGCTTGCGGCAAGCGCTTGCGACGCATTCACACGTTGGTGCGAGTTTTGTGGCCATTGTGATCTCGCGACGAGTGCACGTTTGTTATTGCTTTTAATCATAAAGATAAAAAGTAAGTTGCAGATGCTTGGATTCGTCTTGCCGAGTTACGGGAAAGCCAAAAGAGATAAAATATTATTACGTTTTAAAAACTAAAAAGAAAACCGACTTCATTGAATGAAATTTGAGCCTATACTACATTTTTAGTGGAAAGTAGATGTATTTTGTATATATATCATACTAGCTGACCCGGCCACGCGTTGCTGTAGCTCAGTAGTTCTAATACGTTGAACCCATATACGATAACCTCTAAAATTATCAGTGTTTCTCTACTATATTATGCCTTCCTCTTACTCTATTTACTAAAAAAAACCGCATCAAAATCTGTTGCATAGTTTTAAAGATCTAAGCATACATCGAGAGGCGACTTTGTTTTATACTATGTAATGATGAAGGATAGGCCAAATAAACGCACCGCTCCAATAAGACAGCGAGGTATCGAAGGACACGAAAACATCATCGATGTATAGATTTTAGATTTTCGTTGATATTTCAGCTCGACCGATTTTGATAAAAATTTAAATGACCTGTGAAGTTTACCTACCCTTTCAAACAAAAAAAGAATTTTCCAAATCGGTTCAGGCGTTTTCGAGTAATCGGTGAACATACATAAAAAAAAATGATCCCGACGAATTGAAAACCTCCTCCTTTTTGATGAAGTAGGTTAAAAATAGATAATAACCCCGGACATTTCACACAGCATCATCTGGCCCCAAAGTAAGCAGAGCTTGTGTTATGGGTACCACATGACTGATATACTACTTATATACTTTTTTTTTGTAAATACATACATACATGTACATACTATACATAGAAACACCCAGACCCGAGACATATACTTGCAAATCATACAAACATTTGTCTCGCGGTGGGAATCGAACCCGTAACCTTCTATGTCTCAGCCGGACCTTAGCCCACTGCGCCACAGAGGTCGTCCTAAAATATATCGTTGATAAAATATAGAATAAATAGATACCTATATAAATAAAGGATAAAATAAAAGTTCATTAAATCAAACGCAATAGCCGATTCAAGTTCGGTGTTCGTCATGCTTGGCTGTACGTAGCACACTGACGCATTCACAAACATGTAAACGACTTCCAAATGCAAAGCGAGATTTGTGGACACTTGCGGCTTGTGGACGTTTGCCGACGCTTGGCAAGCATGGAAATGTAGCATAACATTTTCAAACTGTTAGGTACTTCATTTGAAAAATAAGATTTATTAAGTGTTAGGAAAATAAAGTTTAGGATAATATAGTAGGTATTTTAGGAAATTTCTATTTGGGCAGCGAAATAAACGTATCACTAGCTGTGTGTTTAAAATCTGTTACTATCAGTACACTACCTATTATAGTTATACATACTTAGTTAATGGCATTACCTTGCGGTATTTAAGACGCTACCTTCAACAAATGATCTTGACGTGACCGGGGAACAAATAGTGATTTTATATAAGAAAATACTTATTATAAATAAATAATTTAGAAAAAGTTAAACGTGTGATGTTTTAATTGGTTTGTTCTCTACCTATTAGTGTATGCTGCAAGTTATAACGACGTTAACATTCGGAGAAGATGATGGTAATTTAAAATTTGAGACAGTGGCCTCAATTCTGTTGACACCAACCTAACTAATTTTAGCTAAAATTAGGTTTAGAAGTGTCAAATGAAACTTGGTATTCTGCAGTTACCAACTTATCCTAATTTAATTAAGCGTTCCTAATTTAGTAGATGGTACCAACCGAATAGGTTTTACAAATGCTATGACTAACTAAAATATATTTTAGACAATTCCTAATTTTAGAAATGAACCAACCGAATTGCCACCGTATTTCATAATTTATAGAATTATTAATTTAAAACAATTTGAAAATGCAATTTTCTACAAAAAAATGAAAATACATAATACTCCGATAGCAGACGGGACAACATGCCATTACAAAGTAGGTACCAACGAACGCTATACCCATGCATAAATACCTATGATATGTTGCCCCTGCGCTTCACTCCGACTCACTCCGTCTACTACACCATGATGTACTTACATCTTCTATTGACGGAGTTTGTTCGGAAATAGTTTTTTCACACATAGTTTTTAATTCTGTTGCCATTCATTAATATAACAAAAGTAAGGTTAAACCATGCGCTGTTGTCTGAATAATTTGTATCGTATTTTATGGCAAATGCTGTGCATGCCGGTAATTGGTGCAAATTCCATAAAATGGTATTGTTTAAATATTAAATTCCTATGTTTGTTATGTGTACTGTTGGTGATGCCTAATAAATAAATAAATACATAAATGATACGCTACGTTGACTTTTGATTTTGGTCAGCCCATAATCGGATATAAGTAAGGAAGCGTAGCAGATAGAAAATAGCCTTGCAAAATTTGGAGTTACGAGTCACAACCATACATAGTCATAGCCACAAGAGAAGTTACTTACTACTGACTAAAGCTAATAGCTCAAGTTTCTTCTTATAAATATCTATATTTTTGTCAACAATTTACCTAAGTACCTACCTACTATTACAAATAATTGAACCATTGAATCAGAAAATATCTTCTTAGTGATTGCAAAATGTTAAAAATAGGTACCCGATGTAATTGTAACCTGCGTACTCGTATGTCATTTAAATAGTTTTTTTTCCATTAGGTATGTACTTAGTTTAAGTTTTTTTATTTATTTTATTTTAATAAGCCGCGGGACAAATGTTTGTATGATCTGCAAGTATTTGTTTCGGTTCACGTATGTATGTATGTATTTACAAAAAAAAAGTATTTATGTAGCATGTCAATCAGTCATGTGGTCAGTCACCTATAAAACAAGCTCTGCTTACTTAGGGGCCAGGCCAGATGATGCTGTGTGAAATGTCCGGGATTATTTATTAATTTATTGTTACTGTGATTTTACGTTTTGTTTTGTTAAATTTAAGTCCTCTTTTAGACCACGGAAAAGAAAGGAGTCTTCTATCACACAGGTTATTTTTAATTTAACAGGTCCTAGCCAAATAGATCCTAACCAAAATAATGTAATACGTAGGTCATACTTGTTTTTAATGAATAAAATACGTTTTATTATTTCTTATTTTTGAGTGAATTAGCTTTCATAGCTAGGAAAGTACCGCCTAAAGATATCGACATCTAGCCTGACTAACCTAGAAAATCACAGCAAGATCGCGGTTTGTATATTTTATACTTCTGTATAGATATAATTTATGTATATATAACTAGCTTCTGACTGCGGCTTCTCACGCTTCCAGCTACAAAAGTAGCCAATGCGCTATTCCAGGGTCATATTCCTATTTCTCGGAAACTATGCACTTATAGCAAAAATATATGGTTATAATTCCCAATGCTAGACCTTTTCGTCCCTTCTTTTGTGTAGAGACATAAAAGAAACGGTTACCTGCTGTAGATAAAAACCTTTTGGCTGCCGCCTCACCCGCCAAGCGTCCGCATTTCTACATTAAACGTCCTATAACTCAAAAAGTATGAAGACTAGAAAAAAAAGTTTTAAACAAAAGTTGTAGAGAATAAAGTGGTCTTTAAAAATGGATAGACGCATTGATTAATCCAATATTTTAAAAGTTATCGGCCGAGATAGAAAAACCGGTTCATTAAATGGGCCATAAATCTTAACCGGTAAGTTTTACAAAATAGTTTACGGGCAATAAAAGATGCGAAATTTTATTCTCTACAATAATGTTTATAATATTTGTTTATGATAAGATATCGGCCAAAAACTTTTTTCAAGATGGTGCTTGAAGCTCCACCTGGTTCTGTTAGCATTTTGTGATTGTATGCCTCAGTAAGTGACCCTAAGCCTTATAAAAAAAACTGAATCGGAAATTTTGTGCGAGGTTGACAAAAAAAAACGGTTATTTTTACTGGCCTATATTGGCTTCCTCCTATAGCGGAAAGGACAACATGCCATTACAAGTACCTACGCTATACCTATGCATAAATATCATGCTTATTTGTTAAACTTAAAGGTTATAAATCTTTCGTTAGACATGCGATAATAGTATTTTATCATTATATAAGTTAACATAAAAAAGAACCAACTTTATGGGTGTAAAATGAAGGTTCTGTTTTTTAGCGTTTTTTTTAAATCTTATTTATTTAAAGGAGTGTTGTCACTCAGTGACTATGTCACTCCCGTTAAGGCTAAATATATACTATGCTAATCTACCTACTTTTCTATTTACCTAATAATACAATGGTACACTGTTTACACCTAAATACTTCTAAGTACCAATGACGACAAAAAAAAAACACTAACAAAAACCTGCGCTCGCTTTTGCCAGCATATTGGCTTCCTCCGATAGCGGGCGGGACAAAATGCCATCACAAGTACCTACGCTATACCCATGCATGCATATATATCATATCTTGCCGCTGCGCTTCACTCCGGACACACTCCGTCAACACAATGATGAACATCTTCTATGATGTCGCATTCCGGGCAATTAGGTGTGTCTGAAATACTCATCAAAATTTGAACTTGTTTGTCGGAATGTGACCGCATCGAAGCCTTAGCAGCGCAATAACATTTTTCCTGTTAATTTCTTTCTGCTTAAACCATGGATAATAAGGAGGCTGACCTTGGATGGTCTTGTACCAGATCCCCTTAGTAAGCGACCGCTTGTCAAAGTACTCGCGCCACAGCTGTGTACCTACAACTTGCTCTTGCCCGGTTGATTAGCTCGCTATGCAGTGGTAAACAGCTGTAAGCAATACCGTCGCTTATCGCTTGTCTGGCCGCTCGGTCAGCCTCCTCGTTACCTATTATACCTACATGAGAGGGTATCCATTGTATGATTACCTCTTTGGTCATCGCACTAAGCTTATAGATAGACTTAAGGATACTATAGGCTATCGGTAATCCTCGAATACTCGTGGGCAGCCAAGCCAAATGTAAAAGAGAACTTTTTGAATCGGATAAGATGGTGAATTTGTTATAGTCCACTGATTCCGCGTACGATAACGCTTCTGATATAGCAATAAGCTCACAGTGCATAACAGAAACATCGGCGCTGATATTAAATCCTAAACAAATATCCATCTGCGGATCAACAAAAGCTGATCCACATCCGCATTCGTCCTTTGATCTATCCGTATAAAGCTTGTAATGTGTATTGTATCTTTCGTACAAGTACTCGTTGCATAGATTCTGTAAGTTATTGATACCAACATGTTTTTTGGCACATGTTATTCCTTCTACTGTGGTCCTAATATTAACAGATATATCGTATCATCTGATCCAATCCCTGAAAGAATATATTAACAGTTTGGTATCAGAGTAAATATCGAGATTGTGATACTTTCTATGGGTGTCAACTAGTAAAGGTATTTTTTTGTTCCTCCAGTATTCGCCCAGACATAAGTTATTTAGCTCTTCTATTGCTTGAATGTTTACATTATTACTAATTGATTTAGACTTGAACCAAAACTTAGCCGCGAGATATTTCCTGCGAACAATCAACGCTTGGAGGCACAGTTCACTCTCCATAACGTGTATGGGGGTACTCCTAATAAACCCACCTATTACCCTCATCGCTTGATTCGCTTATACAAGCTGGATAAAACCAGCTTGTATATGTGACTCTTAATGCTATTATCATACAAAAAACATCCGTAATCTAGTCGACTTCTAATTAGTGAAATATAAAGATACCTCAAGATGCCTTAAGCGTTTCTAGACGAATAAATTCATTAAATAAAAGTGGTACGAGTCGAACAAAGAAAATACTTACGATTATTTTTGTAATTAGTCAACTCATACCGCATGGTACCAGTTTTTCGGTGCGAGTCGACGAATTGACTCTGAATGACTCAATATATTATTTCTATGCAGTTCTAGGCACTTTTGAGAGAATAATTAAAACAATTAACTTTTTAGAGTTTTTTAAATATGGCATGAGATAAGACACAGGCTCCTACAATGATATTTTATCATTTTTAATATAATATCATTAGGCTCCTAATAAATACTACTTACCTAGTTACTAGGTTTGTGTAGGCTAATTACCTACACGATAGTATAACTAGGTTTGTGTAGGCTAATTACCTACACGATAGTATAACTAGGTTTGTGTAGGCTAATTACCTACACGATAGTATAACTAGGTTTGTGTAGGCTAATTACCTACACGATAGTATAACTAGGTTTGTGTAGGCTAATTACCTACACGATAGTATAACTAGGTTTGTGTAGGCTAATTACCTACACGATAGTATAACTAGGTTTGTGTAGGCTAATTACCTACACGATAGTATAACTAGGTTTGTGTAGGCTAATTACCTACACGATAGTATAACTAGGTTTGTGTAGGCTAATTACCTACACGATAGTATAACTAGGTTTGTGTAGGCTTATTACCTACACGATAGTATAACTAGGTGTTCATACGACTAACCTATTTTTAAGCGATAAATTCTTTATACTAAGACTGGCTTGTCAGCTCAGTTGGTAGTAGCTACTGCGCATCGGCGCAACGGTTGGGGGTTCGATTCCCTTGTAGGACAAACATCACAACATGTGTGATGAATATAGGTGTTCTGTGTCTGAGTTTTATAAAATAGGTATTATAAGTATGTATTTAAAAATATATAAATATTCTATCAGTCATCTGCGGGGCGATTATGGAATTCTAATACTATCAAAACTTTGATACTAATCGCTTTCAGTTACTATTGATGAATTGGTATTACGGAAGGTAAGACTTAACTTTAGTTATCATGGTCTCCGTCTATATATTTATTTGGTCTGAGATAGAGATAGAATGTACGTAATAGTAATCCAGCTTGTCAAAACTGGTTCCAATTACAATCAAAATTATGGTTGAAATTATGCCGATTGCTAATCGAAATTAATAGGCATTGATGGTGTCAAAGTTCTATAATCGCTATACTGGTCACCATAATACAACTTTGAGGGCAGATGGTGTTTTGTGCATTATGTTTTCATATTTTTAAAAATATATTTCTATAAACCTACATCAATTCTGTAGAAGAAGCTAGTTAACCATTCGATTCGATTCTGCCAAAAGAAAATAATGCGTAACGCAATAATATCATACTTAGCCTTACAATCACAATAACATCAACCTTGTAGGTTTAGGTATGTAGGTAGGTTACCTTTACGATAACAAAATGAAACCACTTAGATTATTGATTAAATATGTATAATTTTGACTAAGTATTTATACAAGTTTACTTATATTATATACTTCCTTAACACAGTAATACTTAACTTAATAATAACCTATAATTTTGATATATTTTTTTTATTGTTGGTGAACCATTGGCCTTGATTCTGTTGTTCCGCTGGGCTAATTAAACTAGGTATAGTAAATACGAAGGATCCTATTTTGTTACTCTGTTATTCAGACTTTGTCAGACGTTGTAACACTAAAGTCTAAATTGAGAGTAACATTTTTAATTTACTTTCTAAATTGACGTGATCTTTAAATTTTAGCCATGTACTTTAAAATTGATTAAAACTGCAGAAAATCCTAGAAACCAAAATGTAAATTTTAACTAAATTTAAATCAGTCATTGAAAACTTACTTTAATTTGGCTTTGTTGTAAGCAAAATAAGATCGATTGTATTTTATGAAATTTTAGCTAGTTCCGCTAAACAATATAATCACTACCATTGTAATTTTACGAGTATGTACTTACCTAATCTAGGTGTTTAACTGATAAGATGCATGGCCTCATGTTGCTTTGCCCTCTGACAGTTAACTGAGAGATTTGAAATGTATAAACTACTGTTATCTTACTGATATATATATTTCTGTAAATACATTCATTATTATACATAGAAATATACCCAGACCCGAGACAAAAACATTTGTACAGCGGCGGGAATCGAACCCGCAACCTTCTGCATCTCAGGCAGGATTTCGCCCACTGCGCCACAGAAGTCGCCTAAGTTAAGCGTGTTATTAAAATAATCCTACAAAAAGAGAGCTAGCACTAAGACGAATTTCTTGGCAGACCTGGCATGTCAGACGATTCGTAGTGATCCTTTATTCTTTATTAATAAATGTATTATAAACGAATGATGGGTATGAACCGTACAAAAGGGGAAAAAGAGAATGAGTGAATTCAGAAATACTAATACACATACAATTAGAAAAATATAGATACACACAGCCTTAAAAACGATTATAGAACCTGTGATTAGTTACACTAAATAAAATGACTTGGACTATGACAAATCATTTTCAAATTAACCAATTACAGAAAAAAATACATTCTCAGTACCTACCTAAGTGGTTTGAATTCAAATTATGAATCACGCACGGGTTAGGGACTAGTGTGCATATTCTCAGAACGATTTCTTTCAGATATCGAATGAAGATGACGTCATTATCTTCCGAAATGTACCGGATCTGAACCGATACTTTGCATTCAATAATAAATCATTTACGTGTTTCCTTCTCCAGCATTTTTTGATGATAAAAGCTGTTTTTAAAATGTTGAATATCGTAACCTATTCCAACAAGAATGCGGCGTAAAGTCTCGATGCACCCGTTGAAGTTGATCCTCTCCTTGAGAACAGATTTCAGCTTGATTAAAGTTGGTGGTTTATTAAACTCGCTCTGAAAGGTATGTATCGTGTGTTTTATAACGTCTTTATCTGTTTCAGCGATATCGCGACTTAAACATTTGCGGGGTTTTTTGTTTCTATGCGGCGATCTCATCGGTGTGCCGGTTGCATCAGCTATTCTCTTTTCTCTGAGAATTCTTGATACCGTCTTCTCGCTTACTCCTGTTGCCTGGCACGTTCTCCAACGAGCGTCTGTGACGTTTTCAACGCCATTTAAAGCTTCTTTTTTCATGTGGTAGTACACCATAGCTATTACCTCTCTTGCCTAAAAAGCATGCTTTAGTTAGATTATACAAGTACTGTACCTTCCTAATAATACAAATAATACCTATGACTGGTTTTTTGAGAATTGAATGAAGTAACTTTATGTGCAACATTTTATCAAATACCTACTTAAATAAAAATTGAACTCTCAGCAGTTGGTAGTAACTCTGCCTTCTGTTCTATAAAATAAATAAATAATCCCGGACATTTCACACAACATCATCTGGCCCCAAAGAAGAGCTTGTGTTATGGGTACCACATGACTGATATACTACTTATATACTTTTTGTAAATACATACGAGTAGATACATATTATACATAGAAACCCAGACCCGAGACAAATACTTGCAGATCATGCAAACATTTGTCTCGCGGCGGGAATCGAACCCGCAACCTTCTGCGTCTCAGTCTGACCGAAGCCCACTGCGCTACAGAGGTCGTCAAACCTATAGTTTATAGGTTCGATTCCCTCACAGAACAAACATTTGTGTGATGAACTTAGGTGTTTGTTCTGTTCTGTGTCTGGGTGTTATAAAGTATCATAGGTATGTATTTAAAAATTACAAAGTATTCTATCAGTCATCTTGGGCACCAAAATACAAGCTATGCTTGATGGTGTTATGTGCATTGTCCACCAATGTTCATTTATTTATTTACTACTAACAGCGAGGTCACCTGATTATGGATAGTCTATTTTGTTTGACAGACAGCACTACTTTTCGGTTTTTAGTTGTCTTTTAGCCGTGACGGTAGTTCACGGGCGAATTCGTCACAAGGTTATAGGTAGATTACACGAATACAGTGGGGAGCCAGTGCCCTCGGCCGAGAGCTCGGTCGTAGGATCACTAAGTATACCTACTCGGCCGAATGCATAAATAAATAAAAAAAATGCTGGGCGTTTTACACAGCATCATCAAGCCTCAAAGTAAGCAGAGCTTGTGTTATGGGTACCTACCACATAAATACTACTTATAAAAAGTATGTTTTATTATCTTTTGTAAATTCCATATTATTCCATTCCATAAATATTATAAAAGAAAACAAACAGAAGGCTACCTTTTCTCAGGCGAGCCTTGGCCCACTGCGTCATAGAGGCATAAACACTTATTCGCGCACCTCGATTCTCTCGACCCATTTTAATTTACCTCTGCCGCCACTGTATTCGAGTGGTCGAACCATTAGATCGAACTACGAACGTATCTACTCGGTACTTGTTTAACCGTAGTAAATACCTACCCACAGATCACAGAAAGAGGTTGAATGGCCTCTCAGCTCATTTGGTAGCACTGCTTTCTGCGCTGTAGGTTGTGGGTTCGATTCCCTTCCAAGACAAAAAATGTGTGGTTAACATAGATGTTTATTCTGTGTCGAGTGTTGTAAAGTATCTAAAAGTATAAACTTAAAAATATATGTATTTATTCTATTAGGTTTTTGTGTCATGTTTACATATACCAAATAACTTTGACGACGACTGTCAAATACAATGATACCTAGGTAGGGTAAGAAAAAAAAGTAAGCAGGATTTGTTTACCTGACTTCCCATCACTTTTCTTCTAATAATTTTCTCTTTCTTTTTAGGGCCTGTTGAGGTTGATTGTTCTTCAGCGTTTACTTCTACGTCTACATCTTCTTCTGACGAAGAATTGCATTCTTCTTTAACTATAATTTCGTGTGTCATATCGTAATCTCCCTCGTCTATCACGAATGTGGTGCTCTGTTCTTCATTGTTCGCCAATGGATTATCGAGAGGTTCTTCTTTGATAAACGAATCGGAGTACACAATTTGATCCATAGTCAAATCTATGTCTGCATCGCTGCTTGGTTGTTCCTCTTTATCGATAAATAGATCATCAAAAGGTTCTTGTTTGATATTTTCATCCATTGTGAATCTTCGATACTTACTTCCCGATACCTACTTTCATAAAGCAGAGCTGTGACTCAGTCCGCTGCCAGACTGCTACTAACGTTGAATATCTACGCTAACATGTCCCGCCTTCTTTAGAACCAGTCGGTATTACTTCAGCCGTATAGTATGGACGGTAAGGCTCAGTTTTGTATGATAAGGTTTTGCACGAGTTTGGAGAAGGGCGGGGCCGTGTTATAGTAGATCTATGCAAGTACAGTCTCCTACACAGCTGTAGGTACCTAGTCGATAAAAGGTCCTACAGGGAGTACAGGGTGTGCTAGACGGTCGTTGACTCTGATTCTGCGTTCGCAGGACTAACTTATATTTCGTAAAATTCGAACAATCTTATTTTATTTGCACCAAAGTCTGAATTTGATCAACATTTTTGATTGATTTGATCTGACGGGAATCAGATATGATTTTATTTTTATAAACTTATTTTAGAAATGTACCTACATACCTAATTAAAAATTGTTCTAATTTAGACTTTGGTAAGAGGAAAATAAGGTCGTTTGTGTTTTAGAAAATTTAGCTATTCAGGTAAAACTACATAATCAGGGCCTATTACTATCCTATTCTGTGTTTATTACCTTCACAGTAAGTACCTACTAAGGCTATTTCCTGTCTCTGTAAAAATCAGGTAAAAAAAACTAGGTACCTACATAGTCTGGTAAAACTACATAATCAGGGCCTTTTACTATCCTATTCTGTGTTTATTACTTTCACAGTAAGTACTTAGTAAAAATCAGGTAAAAAAACAACTGCAATTACTAATTATGTACCTACCTAGTGGGATGGCTGCTTCTACAACATAACGAACAAAATAAAATCCAGTTTCGTAATCAACGCCCTTAGCATTTCAATTCCGCATCTTGGACTTTATGATCAGGCGATCCCTTGGTTTATTCATATGACGCATTTTCTGTTGTGCTAGGATGATTTAAATACCATCCTGTGTCGGAAAGTGGTAGGGGGACCCGTTCCTGACGGTACAATTACGTCACGTCAAAAACACGTCTCGAGCTAAGTGCGAAAGTGTGGCCATATGATTCGTCATACTATAGACAGAGACAGGCACATAACACGAACAATCAACGAATCTCGCCCGACGACGAAACGGACGCGAGGGTGACGTAGGTTACTGATTGATTTTAAACATTACGGTTCAGTATGTGTGTTCATTACGCTATCAAAATGTTGGACGAATTCCAGGGTTTTGAGTATGCAGATAATAAGATCATTGTTTCGTGTAAATTGTGCTCGAAATTTCGTAATTGTGCGTTCACAGGAAAAAAGTTAACAAAAAACTGATTTTGCTAGGGATTATGGGATATATTTTTTAAACTAGTCGCTTGATATTGCTGAAAATTGCCAAATTCTAACTTGTCACTTGTCTAGAGCTCGTGTAACTGACCTTTACACGAGCAAAAACATGATAAGTATCTCGAAAGTCCTCGGATGCACAAATTTGATTTTTTGTGCACAACCGTACACAATTAATAAGCTTTCTAATCCACCTATTAGTTTTAAGCTACATCCATTATATAAAAAAAGATTAGCAAAATTATCAAAATTCGTTTATAACTATTTTTCCTAATATCTCGAAAGTACTTGGATGCACTGAATGTTTGTGCACAACCGTACACTATAACGATAAGCTTTCCAATCCACCTATTAGTTTTAAGCTACATCCATTATTTATTATTATTATATTATTATTGCAAAAATTCGTTCATAAAAAGTTATGACCGAATTTTGCAAATTTTGCTAATATTTTGTTCCTGTATACGCACAATTATGACATTTCGTGCACAATTACACGAAACAAAGATCTAATTATCTGCATAGTAGCCCTGAAGTTCGACAACATTTTGCTAGCGTAATGTACACGTTCAATATTGCTAGCTAGCACTACTACAAGGTGAGTTCTCTATGAACTTACGGTGTTGTGTAAGGAGATAGTGCTTGAGTTTTTACTATCGTCGAAATAACGATAATTTATTTAACTTGAACTAGCTTTTTCAAGTTAAGAGAAAGCGAAGAGAAATGGACAAAACAAATAACGGAATGGTACCTAAGGGATGGAAAAAGAAGTAAGGGTAGCCAAACTAAACGCTGGGAGGCTAATGTGAAGAAGACAGCTGGCCCAGCATCGAATGGGGTAGCAAGAGATAGGACACGGTGGAAATCTTTAGAGGCCTTTGTCGAAGCACAAGCTGTTGCAGAAGAACCGCTTGCCGATACATAATATTAGGAATAAACAAATTGAGTATAAGTTAGTACCTATAGTATTAGTTGCGGCATTTTTTATTTTATTAACTTATATGTACCCTATGCAGCAAACAGCAATAAAGGCTTATTTTATTTTATTTTTATTAGCTTTTTCAAATCCCAAATGATGATGAAATCCTAAAATTGTACGAGTCACCTGGTGATGAAATCCAGAGTTGTTTCATTGACTCTCTTAAGTAATAAGATAAAGGTAGCTCAACTACTATGTTTAGGATCATTTTAATCAGCCCGCGCTCACCTAACGAACGATTTTTATTTTTTATTTTTGTGTGTTACGTAGATACATAGCTACATAGCTACTAACTTATCAAATGCTGATACGTGTTGTACTTATCAGCATTCTCAGATAATAAATGCAATGCTTCTTATTTTATGAATTGTCAATAGATAAAACACTCGTGTGTGGCAGAGCCAAGTCGTTTCTAACGAATAGACTATGGCCAACCCATAAGCAATAGTGTGAATAGTTGGCAGGGACACAATACAGGCCAATGCGATGCGAAACTTCAGTGCATTGTGTACATGAACCCCTTAAGTATCGAAGTCATGATACCGTAAAAAAAATATAGAAAAACATATATTACATGTCTTATTTTAGTGGTTTTTAAAGAGTTAAGAGTGAATATGTAATTAGGAGTACCTAATGCCGAGAAATGTGTGTCAAATCACTCGATATCTAAGCAAAAAATATTGTTTGAGGCTTTGATTTGATGAACTAGCTAATATATCAGAAAATACGATTGATCTTTTTTTCTTTGCATCCAAATCTGTCTGATTTAGAGAAAGACTGAAATAACACTAAGTCTTTCTCTAAATCAGAGACATTTGAAATGTATATATAAACTCTCTTGTATTGTTTTTCGTAGTTTAGGTAGTTATAAGATAGATCATGTAAAAAAGCGCTAGGACCAGTAGGGCGATTATGGAACTCTTGATACAATCAATGTCTTTCGATTAGCAATAGGCATTATTTCAATCAATCACATACGATGTATTTAAATGCTAAGTACCTACGCTAAACACGGTTCCTACCACAATCGTACTTTGTAAATTGGTCGAGTTATAGTTTGACACCAACTTCACATTGTAACTAGCGATAGAAGCCGATAGATAGCCGATAGCCGTAATACCAATTCATCAATAGTAACTGAAAGCTATTAGTATCAATGTTTTGATAGTATCAAAGTTCCATAATCGCCCCACAGGACGAGTTTCTTGCCGGTTCCTCTCGGGCTTGGGTTAGGTGGAAATGGCACCTAAATTCACCTAGTATGTAAGACGTTTCAAAGTGATTCTTGTAATTGTATTGAATAAAGTATCTTTTGACTTTGACTATGTAGTTTGGTGTTTATTAAAAAACTCCTAGGAAAATCTATTTAATGATGGCACATAATATAAAAAATCATATTTTGCGAAATGTTTAGTGAACTACCTAATAGATTCAGGGTCAATGGCATAATTAGACTAAATTTTAATGGACGGAACATAATTCACGATTCATTTCGTCTTTGAATCTCAGCCTAGTAGAGTTGAGTGTCAGATCAGCTTAGCTCTGCTCAGTTGAGTGTCAGATTTACGTTATCTCTTCTAATAATATTTATCTCACGTTTCCCAGCTTAAAGCAAATTGACCTTCAAGAGTTTTGGGAGCTAAAATAGCGATTTTTATCACTAAAACAATATAACTTATAACTAAAACATAAATTAAAAAAAAATCGGGTTGCACTCCGGGAGTGCCGACAGAAGTAAAAACTTATTTTGGCGCGTTAGAGTTTAGTAATAAATCACTTCAAAATCAGTAATTATGGCGACTGCCAATCAAATACTGAACGAACACAGATGATGCAATATTTTTTGTTCAGAATGTAGATATAAACTTCTCCATACAAAAGTAGACTGTAAACATGTGAATTACGGTTTATAATCAAATGGGGGCGAGCGCGGCAGCCCTGCGTCTCACCCCAAAAACGGTAACAGTGTAGCGAATCCAGAGGTTTTACCTCATCTAAAAATATGCGTACCGCGCTAAAAGAAGTTTTCACTTCAAAAAAATGTTTTCTCTTCCTATTAGTGTAAGTTATAACAACGAAGTTTTTCGAAGAAGATGATGAATAGTTAATATTGACCTTATTTCATAGCTCAAACAAAACAATTAATAATTACGTTTTAGAAACTAAAAAGACAACCAACTTCATGTTTATAACAAGGTAGTTACTGTAAAACGTTGAGGAGTTCTCTCGACTATCTTTCTGCTCCAACATCAGATCGACTCCGAAAAATTAACAAACGCACTAGTCGCTACTACGATTTTCGAAGGTTCCCCTCGATTTCTCTGGGATGCCATCATCAGATCCTTGTTTTCTTTTCATGGTACCACCCTTGGTATATCTCCCTTCCAACCAAAAAAGAATCAGTCACCTAAATCGGTTCATAAACGACGAAGTTATCCGCGAACAAACATAAAAAATAAAATATAGTCGAATTGAGAAACCTTGTTTTTTTGAAGTCGGTTAAAAACGATCTCAAAACGAACGAAATAGTTTTTAGGCAAACTATTTTTATAACTATTGTTCTTTCAAATTAGCGAGTAATAACTGCAAAAATATTTTCTTTTTCATCCAAAAGATAATTTGTTATGGACACTGTCAAGGCATAAAGCAGATCAGTTTTAAAGGTAGATAAGGAGTAGAATTTAATAGAGATGGGTTCTTACCTTAATAGGGTGGAGTGCATTCGTAACCTGCAATCCCAGGCTTCTAAGAAGTACAATAGGCGGCAGATCGATGGTGTACAGTCGATGCAACGCTTCTATAGCCATCTGTGTTGGCACGTTGTGACGCTGTCGCGATGTCTCGTATTTCTGCATCCATGATGGATGATCTGTGGGTTTGGAATCCATGAAGCCAGTAAAATAAAATAAAGCTATTCTAAATAATAAACTAATATGTTCCTACATGCGCTTCTTCATATCAGGCATGTTAGGTTTGACGAACTCAAAGGAGCGGTGGGAGATTGGTCGGCTGAGTGAGACGCAAAGGTATCACATTTCAGGCAGAGAATATTTAGTTAGTATTGAGTACCTGCCAGGTGTAAAAGTACATTGACGCACCCATTCGAATGGGCATATTCATAGAGAATTGCAGCGCCAGACGAGATAGTTACGCGATAGAGAGGCACTATGTAGGTAAATATAATGTTAGGCACTAGGCGCTTGTGCAAGCTGAATTGCACTTTGTTGCGTTTGTGTTCTGTACTTGTTCTTTGTTAGTACTCGTACATAATGAACAAAGAGCTAACGCAAATACATTTAAAAAGCGACTTTAGCAACGACAGAATAAAGTGCATTTCAGCTCGCATCGCACAGCCCTGAATATCTAGTTCTCTTATATCGCGTAATTGTCTCTTCTGACGCACGCAGCACGTGTAACGTTAGGGTTGTCTTCTTGTGACGATTAATAATTGATTTGAGTATTTACTTACCAGTTATGTAGATACCTATATCCGTTTGCTAACAAATAACATTTCAAAAATACCTAAGTACCTAGTGTTAGATCAGAAATCTATTTTACAGTAAATGCATTCTTGAAACTATGCAAATAGCCATACTACGTACACTAAATGTTTCGGTATAGACTGACTTTACGGCCGAGTAGCTTTACTTTCTGCGCCGTAGTTTATGGGTTAAGGGTTCGATTCTCTCCTAGAACAAATATTTGTGTGATGAATAAAGATTTTTGTACTGTATCTGTAGGCTGTAGGTTGGGGGTTTGATTCACTCCCCAGAACATACTGTACATTGAACATTGGTGTCTGTATCTGGGTGTTATAAGGTATCATAAGCATTTATTTAAAAATAAATAAGTATCAGTCGTCTGGGTCTACCTTAATACTAGCTATGCTTGGTTTAGGGGGCTAGATGGTGTTGTGTGCATTGTCCACTAAAACTTATTTCTTTATATTATTTAATGCATTCTTATTGTACTTTATAACACACAGACACATACACAAATTAATCTGGTTCCTATAGTATAAGCTATGCTTAGTTTGGTGCTTGATGGTGTTAGATAGATAGATAGATTAACACATGGGCGGCCTTATCGCTAAAAGCGATCTCTTCCAGGCAACCTTTGTATGGACAGGATAAACAAAAACAGAACGGTGTTGTGTGTATTGTCCACCAATATTTATTTATTTATTTATTGAGTATCAAATCTATAATCGTGATGTAGATACAACACGAACAAGAAACAATAACTAGTTCGGGAGCCGGCGTCATAAAATCATAATTTTAGAGTTTTGCTACAGGTGCTAAGTTTCTATAACGATAACTTATTTAGTTTGCAATATATAAGTACATTGTACATAGATATAGATACCCGTTTCGGCGCTAACTAAACGAGTAGGTATTACATTTCATAGTTAAATTTCGTTAATAGGATAATTAGGCCGGCTGGGCCATGTAGGGTTTGACTATGTCGTAGGGGATATTTAGTAAGAACGTAAGTCTAGGTAATTAGGTATAATTAGTTTATATGATGGCCTCAATTCTGTTGGCACCAACCTAACTAATTTTGGCTAAAATTAGGTTTAGAACCGTCAAATGAAACTTTGGTATTCCGCTGTTACCTAAGTTAGTAACAGCTACTAATTTACTAATTTAATTTTACCTAATTTAATTAAGCGTTCCTAATTTAGTTAGATGGTACCAACCGAATAGGATTTACAAATGCTATGACTAACTAAAATATATTTTAGACAATTCCTAATTTTAGAAAGGAACCAACCGAATTGCCACCATTATTTAGCTGTATTTCTTTATTAGTTAGTTTATATTTGTATAAGTATTTCTAAATTTCTATAAGGTTTGGAACCCAAGGTCTTCTTAGGGTTAACCTCGGCTGTGTACATGTCTCATTTCTTATGTTGATATTATGTAAATGTTATGTGTACAATAAAGAATAGGGATATTATAGTGTAGGGGTAAAATCAGCCCGATAGTTTGTATCAATTTATAATATATGTTTAATTTACTTATCTTAATGTAGGCTTTTCATTCTCACTTTGGTGTACCTAATGGCAATGAAAAATTGAAATAAATTAGTAAATAAAAATGAAAAAATGTATAGACAATGATTAGAGTATTATACATTTCTAACCATATCATATTTACTACCTTATTGTAGCAAATATGCAAAATCAAATGTTGAAGGGGAAGTTGAATCTCGTTAAGTCATCATTGCGATCGGGAGCATAGATCTTACCACGTAGAACACATGGTAATTATTGATATTTCGCAGTTCTAACTTCTAAACCGTTATAGCCTAAGCAGCCCATAAAAGTGCTTGTAAAGAAAACGAAGAAAAACCTTGGTCTTATTCCAACAAGAGAGTAGGTGTGTGTGGCATTCCTTTCATGTGAATGCCACACACATGACCTAGCCACTAGCTTACTTCGCACTAACGCACAGAATATAAGTTTTATGACGTGACTGCTTCTATAAATACGGACGTTCTTCCATATCTTATATTATCTTCCATACAAAGCCCAGGCTTCGGAAGGATTCCTTGACTATGGATGTGATATGGATAAAGAATGTTAGCTTAATGTCAAATGTCTTTAACAGTTGTAGATCTAGTGATAGAATGACCATTTAGATTATATGAACATTTTATTGGGTGCCATATTCGACCAAACGTCATGACATTTTATTACATATAGATTTTATTTTAATGCCAAACTATATATTCAGCTATCAAATGGTATGGAGGAATATTATTTTATATTCTTGTCTAGTCAAGTCAAGATTTTACATGCCTTACATGGTAGTTTCAGGGTCATAGCACGTTAAGAATTATTTTGTTCCAATCCCTTTTTAATTTTCATAATTTCTTCATCAAGTTTTTGACGTTTTAATATAAATTCTTTTAGTTTATTAGTAAGTTTTCGTTTTCTTGACGTCTCGTCGGTAAGAGACTTTGAAGTCTGTATTTGTGCTTCCGTTGATTGCAATGATACGGTTTGAGTTCCAACGTTATAATAACTTTTATGATTCGGCGATATGTTCACTTCTTTTTTGATTTTTACTGATGTAGACTGGGCTTCTGAAGATGAGCCTTCTTGCGATGATTCTGTTTTAGTATCATATCTTTTATAATTTGGCGACATATCAACTTCTTCTTTGATTTGTACTGATATAAACTGAGCTTCTGAACATGATGAGCCTTCTTGCGATAATTCTGTTTTAATTTCAACGGTATCATATTTATTATAATTCGGAGATATATGCACTTCTTCTTTGATTTGTAATGATGTAGACTGAGCTTCTGAACAAGATGAGCCTTCTTGAGATTGGTTGAGTAAATGCATTGTTGGAGTAGCATTTTCTTTGAGATGTTTTATTATTTTCATTGACGATTCTTCGAAATGTGCAGAACAAACTACGTAGGAGCTCCACTTTATACCATCTTTTTGTAATAAGTCTTGTCTATCGACTATAGTCAACCATTTCTCCCGCCTGTAATATGAAAATAAAACGTGTGGTAGAAAAGTTTAGAAAATCTTGCCGCTGCGTTTGGTATTCTAACCTTATATATTTAATACAGCATTTTTTTTATTTTAAGTATTTGCCGTTAAATTCTTCAACATTATCTAAATCCAAATTTATGGGAACACCTCGGAATCGTACTGTACGCAATACTGAAAGCCATATCGAAATCGGGATAGCCGTTACGGAGTTACCAGTGTACATACATAAAAATTACTACGTGAAAGTCGCGCCTGATAAGGTACCTAACATACTTACCTACTTCCGTTTTTCAGCATCATGGTTATTTTACTACGGTTACAATTATAAGTCCATATATTTATTCTAAATCAACGCAATCGAAATATACGGTCATTTATGCCGCATATTCCGACACTCGCCATTAAATCAAAACCTATGGGGTATTCCCGTTGAAATATGGCGAGCAAGGTCACGGCAGAAGTAAAGGAAAAAATCGAAAACCGTGATTTTATGATACCTTTTTAGTACCTATCTAACCAGTTCGATAAACTGATTATTTAAGTACGAACCTAGTTGGGCAAATATAGTAACTCTCAGTCTACTTAATAAATCATAATGTGTATATATTTCACCCGTACGAAGCCGGGGCGGGTTGCTAGTTGATAATCGGCATCTATCTAACGGTATAAGTATTTACATTTTCTTACCTTTCAACGTCTTTCGGAAGTTTAAAAAACGTGAGTTTCGGATCCTTGTTATTATTTAAGCAGCCAAATGCGATACAGTACAGCTTTGCCTTCATTATGGCGAAACAAAATAATCTAAGCGAAGACGTGGCGCGAACTTATGTGCATTACGGGCGGCGCGCGGCAACCAACTGAATGGGCCCACTAAGTTGGGCCAGACAAGTACGATGACGTACTTGTACCCACGGAACAAGAAAATATTATGTTTTCTGTGTTAGTATCTATAAAAGTGCGAGTGCGCTTGGCCACAGGATATTTTAACACTACAAGTACAAAAAGCGGACTCCACGAAAACGTGCAATTAAGCTCGTACAAGTGCTTAGTGGCCTCATTCTATTGGCACCAACCTAACAAATTTTAGCTAAAATTAGGTTTGGAACTGTCAAATGAAACTTTGGTATTCCAACTATTCTGCTGTAGCCAACTTATCCTAATTTAATTTTATCTAATTTAATTAAGCGTTCTACTAATTTAGTTAGATGGTACCAACCGAATAGGTTTTATAAATGCTATGACTATTTAAAATATATTTTAGACAATTCTTAATTTAGAAATGAACCAACCGAATTGCCACCAGTGCCTAACATTATATTCACCTAAATAGTACCTCTCTTTCTATCTATCGCGCAACTCTACTGGCGCGGCACATCTGCTGAGGAAACCCCAGGACTGCCCAGGTGGCATATATATATATATGTTGTGTGACTGGGTGTTATAAAGTATCATAAAATATTCTACCAGTCATCTGTAGGGCGATTATGGAACTCTAATTACAATCAATGTCTATCGAAACGTCAAATTCGTCAAACCAATGATTGAAATTACGCCGAAAACTGATAGACATTGATTGTAATAAGAGTTCCATAATCGCCCTACTGGTCACCATAATACATGCTATGCTTAGTTTGGGCTAGATGTTGTTTGCAAGTAATTATTTGTTTAAAGTTGAACACTGAATTAGCACCCTGTAGGGGGCCGCGTGGAATCATTTTCATATCTATAGCGCGGAGTGCGCTTCTGGTGTCATGTAACAGTTGATCTAAGTATTAACTGTTAATTTAATCTGTTTCGTAAACAATGACATTTCAAAAATATCTACTTAGTATTAGATCAGAATTTTATTTCACAACATTATTCGACATTAAATTAGTTGTCCTGTTTTAGGGACATACATAGATATACGCATGTATCGTATCAAATCTGAAATGATATGATCTGTAATTTTACATTGTATTTTATTTCTACTAGCTGTTGCTCGCGACTTCGCGCATTTTTTGAAAGGAATTGTAGCAAAATTTTATTGATAAGTTACAAACCAATCACCTGACCACCCATTCAAAAGTTTCCATACAAACAATCACTTCTCATTTTACTCCTTTGTGAAGGTTATTTAAAAAAATCCTGAAACACGTGTCCATTTACTTTGCATTTTAAGTATCCAAACGAAGTTTCTAAAAAATCACACCACCAGTTAAAAAGTTCCCAAACAAACTTTGACACCCCATTTTACCCCTCCGTTAGGGTTATTTTGAAAAATCCTGAAATACGTGTCCATTTATTTTGCATTTTATTTATTTATATCAAGTTTCAAACAAATCGCAACACGCGTTAAAAAGTTTCGTACATTTGTTTTCACCCCTTTCACCTTCTTAAGGGTTGAATTTCAAAAAATCCCGCCTTAGTAGGTGCTTTTGCTGTAAAAGGAAGGTATCTTCCAAATGAAAGCTTCCTAGCTTCAGCCGTTTCGGCTCGGCGATGATACAGAACAATAGAACAATATATAACTTACAGTATTCACCAAAACGCTAGCTGTCTTAATGAAAACTTAAAAATTATCAATTATGAATAATATAAAGGTTGTCATCAAACAAGTCTATATGTTGGAACTCGTGTACGAATGCGTCTAACAAATTAAGCGCTCTTGATGTTGGCGCATTCTTAGCGTGATGCGTGTGTGTTACGTGATAGGCAAACAACGGGTGTCGACGCCGTTGACCACAGCGCACATAATTATTTGGTACGTACAGTGGTATGCTACACAATATAGCCGATGATGAATCAGTCAGTCAGGTAGAGATGTTTATTTTCAGAGAAATTTAGTCAACATACAAATTTAAGGAAGGAATTTTATTTTAAACTAGCTTGTACTCAGTTATTAAACTTTATTCGAATATTATCTTATAATCTAGTCAAGGTGCTTTTACAAGGTAGGTTCAGGGTCATT
Organism: Lampropteryx suffumata; assembly: GCA_948098915.1. NCBI lineage: Eukaryota > Metazoa > Arthropoda > Insecta > Lepidoptera > Geometridae > Lampropteryx > Lampropteryx suffumata. Next base: position 10,192,764 of record OX402563.1, read on the forward strand.
GCACGTTAAGGATTATTTGCTTGTAATTCTTGCTTAATTTTCGTTATTTTTTCATCTAGTCTTTGCCGTTTCAATAAACATTCTTTTAATTCATTTGAAAGTTTTCGTTTTCTTGGCGTTACGTCGGTGAGAAGCTTTGAAGTCTGTATTATTGCTTGTGGTGCTTCCGCTGATTGCAGTGATACTGTTTGAGTTCCAACGTTATAATAACTTTTATAATTCGGCGATATGCTCACTTCTTCTTTGATTCTTACTGATGTAGACTGTGCTTCTGAAGATGAGCCTTCTTGCGATGGCTCTGTTTTAGTTCCAACGGAATCATATCTTTTATTATTCGGCGATATATCAACTTCTTTTTTAATTTGTACTGATATAAGCTGTGTTTCTGAACAAGATGGGCTCTCTTGCGATGATTCTACTTTAATTTCAACTGTATCATATTTATTATAATTCGGCGATATATCAACTTCTTTTTTGATTTGAACTGATATATACTGTGCTTCTGTACAAGATGAGCCTTCTTGCGATGATTCTGTTTTGATTTCAACAGCATCTAATTTATTATAATTTTGGGATATATCCTTTTCTTCTTTGATTTTTACTGATGTAGATTGTGTTTCTGAAGAAGATGAGCCATCTTGAGATTGGTTGAGTAAAAGCATTGTTGGAGCAGCATCTTCTTTGAGATGTTTAACAATTTTTATTGAAGAATCTTCGAAATGAGCAGAACAAACTACATATGATCTCCACTTTATACCTTCTTTTTGTAATAAGTCTTTTCTATCGACTGACGTCAACCATTTCCGCCGCCTGTAATATTCAAATGAAATTTGGGATAGAAAAGATTTAATATAACAATAAACCAAGGTCTAATGTTTTAATACTTATGTTTGCTATTATTTTTTTATGTGTAACATCTTTCCTCTCGCTCTGCTGCAATCTGTGGGAGTGATTTCGTGAAAAGGGACGGAAGTGTGTAAGGGGAGGCCAGGGAAGCCTAGTTGATTTGACAAATGAGCGCGCGCAGTATTTGATTTGAGTAATGAGCGCGCGCGGTGGTAGAGTTGACCGTCCGATGGTAGCAACCCATTTTCCGAGAGGTTGGGACTGTTAGCCAACAGTGTGTGCGTGCGTGTGACAAGACAAGAATAAGAAAGAGAAATAGAGAAGGAGAACGCATCAGCTGTGCGCTTAACTTAGTGTTGTGTATTACGTGTGCTGTTAAGTATATAAAATAATTCAGGATATAATGTTTATGTTGCTTATAACCAAGGTGAGATGTCAGATGTTACACATCATAAATATGCGACTACTGGAAGGCTCGCTCTACAGGCTCGTGCCTACAGTGAAACCCTCCAATATTGTCCATGTCCAATTTTACGAGAACCCCAAAGGGTTCGTTCTGTAAGTAATTGTGAAACCTTTATTGAAATCGCAACATGTAATCGGTGTACATACATAAAAAAAACGTGTGCGTGTCGGGACGCCCGACAGAAGTGATAACTTAAAATTAATCTAACTAGCGCTGTGGGTTAGAGTGAGAGAGGAGGAACCTGCCTACCGCTGCCGTGTGCGTGAGAGAAAGGGAAGCCAGACAGACTGGAGCCGTAACGCGTTACGTAACACGTCACTTAAAAAATCAAGTCTAATTGAGAATCTCCGGCTTTCTTTGAAGTCGCTCTTCATGAAAATGGTGTATCGAAGTTATAAACGCACACACGTAGCCTGTTAAACTCTTAACTTTCCGTAATTGGGTAAAAATAGCATTTGTTAATGGGTAAAGTTAGGCCGGCTGGACAATGTTGAAGGTTTTGACTGTAGTTGAGCAAATAAAAAAGTAACTGCTTGCTCTCTGTCTATCGACCGACATAGTCAATATCATACTACCTACCTACTAAAGACAAATCACAGTTCATAGGTAAGTAGGTATGATATTTATACTCAAGTAATGAAAGAAAATCAACATTTGATAGGTAGGTATCTAACGACAGGCGTACATAACTGACCACTTCGACATACTGAACTGAATAGAAAATTTGTTATATATTAAGTAGGTAGGTAGGTACCTTACCTACGTACCTACTTACCCACTTAGCTGGGCAAATAAAACAGTACTTGTAAACCCTCAGTCTAGATTATTAAGATCATAAAACTTATTTGGTAAGTTACTTATCAGTAAAATTATTAACATTTTCTTACCTTTCGATGTCCTTAGGAAGGGTGAAAAACGTGAGATTCGGGTCCTTGTTATTATTTATGCAGCCAAATGCGATGCAGTACAGTTTTGCTGGTTTTGCCTTCATTTTGACGTACAAATAAGCTAGACTAGACGATGACACGGCGAGTAACGGCAGACATGTGCATTCAGGGCGGCGCGCGGCTACCCACTGAATTTGCCCAACAAGTTGGGTGCGCCAATTACGTCTGCCTGGCCTGGCGTAAACTCTCCGCAGAAACATTTAAATAAATAGAGATTCTTCCCACGGCGCAATAAAGTCCAATTCAGCTCGCACAGCGCTGATTACCTAATATTTTTACCTATTTATCGCACAAGTTATCATTAAAGGTGTCTTCTGGCGACAAATAATAATTGAGGTGATACTTAATTACCAGTGTAGGTATCTAGGTAAACCTATCTCCTTTTGTGAACAATGCCATTTCAAATATGCATAGGTACCTATGTAACAAAAACAAAAACAAAAGAAATCGAGCAAGCCGGGGGTGGCAATCGGTCACTTCACAGAAAAAACCACCCTAGTGGTGTAAAGGCAGATAGGAATCCTATAGTACCTACCTAGTATTCGATCTGAAAAGTACTTTATTATGGCTTCATATTTTAAAGTAAGCAGATAGACATACTACATGCTAAATAAACGATTAATAAGTTTAAAAAAAATCTACAATAGGCAAATTTAAGCCAGATAAAGCTGGGGTATGTTGGAGGTAGTGCGGAAAATGAAAAATGTACCACTACTTGTAGTAGCTCTCAGTCTACCGACCGACGTACTTATCATATTTATTACCTGCCTGATACTAAAATACTTCTAGTAACCCGACATTGATAATCTAACTAATATTATAAATGCGAAAGTTGCTCTGTCTGTTTGTTACGTTTTCACGCATAAAACGCTGAACCGATTTTGATGAATTAGACATAGACATAGACATAGACATAGACATTTGTTTATTTACTGAATAAGCACACAAACACATCAATAATAACAAAGAGTAACAAAATTAGGTAAAAAGGAAGTGACACATATCAAAAAGTATAAGGAGAAAAGACATTTAAACAGAATTGTGGTATAGTACTCGTATTTACATTTTCTTATCTACCGATGTCTTTCGATAGTGTGAAAAACGTGTAAAAAACGGGCCCTTTTTATTATTTACTAGCGACCCGCCCCGGCTTCGCTGCTAATAGATGGTATTATATAGTAGCGCAAAAGCGAGAAAATTTCAGGCAGATACTAAAGTACCTATGCTTAGAAATAACACGCTACTTGATTGCAAGTTGAAAGTCGGTCTATGTTTTCGTTCTTTCTAGCACACGGTTTGGAAGGTGAAGGAGTGTGTGCTCAAAAGCAAGTCTAAACTGAACGTGTTATTTGTGAGCATGCTTATTTGTTGTGAAGTGTGACGCGATGGCTCGATGGGCTGATGAAAACCTATATATTTTTATACCGAAATCTAGAATGTTTCTGGAATGCACGGTCACCACTGTACATAAACAAATTTTTGAGCAAAAACAGTACTTAGCTATCAAAGTTTATTAGAATCCCTGAAAGACAATACATTGAACATGATATGTGTTTCAGGGAATAATAATTCATTCCGCAAAGAAGCCGTCCTTTTTGAATGACAAATATAATAATAATAATATTGCCGGACATTTCAAACAATATCATCTGGCCCCAAAGTAAGCAGAGCTTGTGTTATGGGTAATGGGTACCACATGACTGATATACGAGTACTACTTATATACTTTTTTTTGGAAATACATACATATTATACATAGAAACACCCAGACCCGAGACAAATACTTGCAGATAATAATAATAATAATAATAATAAACCCGCAACCTTTTGCGTCTCAGCCGGCCTTTAGCCCACTCTCATCTCAGACGTGCTAGAAAGAAGTATGTTCATAATATGACATACTCATACATCTGAGGTTTGTGCTTTCAGAACAAATGTACCTACTCACTCGCGAGAGCTTGCTGTAAATGAGTATAATACTTACCTAGTGTCAAACATGCATTTTTAGTAGCATGTATATTCAAAGCTTTACTAACAATATCTGACACAACACGACATAGGAAACCAGACACGGAACTATAAAAGAAAAAAAAATAGGTACATATTGAGTTATTAGCGTGAACTTGTCACTTCGGATTCTTCTAGGTTGCGAGAAAATACCTACTTACTTGTGTATGTAAAAGCTTAGCTTATAAGGCGATTATTTGAAAGTGATTTAATTGTACTTAATATATAGGTAAAGATTGAATCACTTACTGATATCTAATCCCGCGTATAAAGAATCCGACAGCAGTCCTGTGAGATCTTTGACGTCACCGAAACCGAGATTGACTCCTTGCCCGGCCAATGGATGAACTCGATGAGCCGCATCTCTGTTAACAATATAATGTATGCAATTAGTGTAGGTGCGTACTGATTGAATTACAAAATGTTATCAGCCAAAGTTCTAATTTTCGTAAACCTGGTTAATTTTACAAAGCTACAGTGGCGCCATCTGTTGAAACCAACATACCGTTACCTAAGTTACTTGCTTACTTGCATCTTGTAGTACAATGAACATTGGATCGTCGAGGTGTCTATTGAAGCTGCTAATAGATGGCGCTATATACAAAGGCGTAATTGGAATCCGTCTATGTTTGTCTGTGTATTTGTATTAGATATACGTTACACAGGTTTAGATTGTTTCAAAACACCAAACAAACAACCGTTTTTGTATAAGCAGTATTAGTCAAAAAAATCATTTTACGTGGTAGTAGGGTCAACAGCAAAATTCTGTCTTGGGTACCACTACAATGCCAGATATTCTAGTCAAGCAGTAGTGTGTAAGAATTACTGTGTTTAGGTTTGTCTAGCATTCTTTACTAGAAGCTTTGACTAGATATGCGCTCATGGGACATACCTATGTCCCATGAGACATGGTAATGGGACATGGGACAAGTCACAAACTACATCTATACCAAGTTATATCGAAATCCGTTCAGTCATTACTGCGTAATAACGACAAACAAGCGTAAACATTTAAAACGGGCACTAAAGCAAGTAAAATTATAAAGCAAACAGACAAAAGAACTGATGTCTAGGGCCAGCAACGTGCTTATGATACCTCCTTGTATTGCAAGGAGGTAGGTTACGGTATAACTCCTTACACTCAGGTGGGGCATATGCTTGTTTGCTGAATCAGTTCTAAAAAAGTCTCGAGTAACTAAGAAAAAGCTTAAAGTCCTAATTGTTTACCAAAATGTATGCATACAAGTGTAGGTAGGCACAAAATGTTATAGAGACAATGCTTATCGTCAACACTTTTACAAAGCTATCAAACATACATATCTGTGGTGGCGCCATCTGTTGAACATCAAATCAATCACATAAGCAACTGGCAGGATTGTAAGCGTTGCATTACTATGGACATGGGCGTCGAAGCGTTTATTGAAGCTGCTAATAGATGGCGCTATATAAACAAACTTATAGTTGATGTCTGCCCGTGGTCGTTGTTTGTTGTATTACCAAACAAACGATTATTTAGTAGCAGTATTTGTCAGAATTAAGATGGGTGTCACTACACTGTCAGATATTATGCTAAAGCAGTAGTGTGTTTAGGTTTGAAGAGCACTGGAGCAAGTGTATATTACTGGGCTAGCAGAAAACAGAGCTTACCGGTAACGTAGGTACGTGTCTTACCTCCTGGTATTACAATCGTCATAGGTTACGGTGTTGGCTTAGTGGTACAAAATAAAGCCTAGACTAACTCAGAACTTGAAGTCTTAAGTTTTTACCCGATTAGAACGACACCGGGTGCGATGTATTTCGTGCTGTGCCCGAACCCGAGTGGGAAAGCAGCTCTTGACGACGTCACTATAGAGTGTACTGAAGGAGGCAGCTGTCTGGAGGCGCCATCTGGGGCTCCAACGCGTTTTAGCGCCGTTGAGACCCAGGACGTGACAGCGTCTACAGTACTGCTGCGAGGGTATTCCTTCCACTGTAAGAGAGAAATCAGGTTTTATCAACGTTCACATACACAAGAGCATGTATCCCTAAGAGAAGTGAAACGGAGATGTGTCAATTCTAATTAAAGGATAAAGCATGACGTTTTTATTTAGGCGGTACCCTCATCAAATGACTATTACATATATGGAAAAAAATATATTTTTTTGACACTATTTAGAGGCTATCTGCTAGTATAAGTATCTGCGTATAGTCAATATTTTGCCTACAATTGGTTCTTTACAAAATTGTTTTTAAAGTTGTTAATTCTGTAGTTTAATTATGAAATAAGGTCTTAAATACTCAATAATCAGCATCTTGATTTAACTTGCACCTTAAATCAATAATTAGATATTAAACTAATGAAAACATAGTTCTTAATTTTTTTATTAATCTACACTCGTGAGCAAAAAAATCGACTCAAGACGCACGCTCGCAGTTAAAAAACTCTAGCAAAAAAACTTAAGCTAAAACTAACAGCTTTGATTTTAACATCTCAAAGCTGTTAGTTTTAGCTTTAAAATAAGTGGTCTACGTTGTCATTTTTTTTTTTTTTTTTGGTAATGAAAAAATATTAACAGTAAAGAAAATTCTAGCTTAAATTCGTCAAAATATTAATTTAACTGAAATTAACTTATTAACATCAACCAGAATTGACCGCTGTCTTATATGAAATAGCAGTAGTTATTAAGAATTTTGATTTGAACGGAACTAAACCCTCAGATCAAGAGCTAAGCATACCTTGTTCTGAATGTAATGCAGTTAAATAAACTATGCTTAAACACGAACTTAGAACATGTTCGAGTTCTGTTCTAAAGACATGGGATCTGTAGATCTGGAGATGTTTACCATGCCTGGGTGTCGAACTTGAGAGGAATTCATTTTATGAGCACAAATCCTATTATAATCCCGTGGTTACCGTGGTCGATAAGGACTAATTAAAAGTGATTGTGGAAGATCTTGATAATCAAGCTACGGTTAAGTTTAACAGCAGCTTCCGACATTTCTTCTCCAACTTCTCCAGAGACGTGCAGGCTTGGGAGCAGCTATGGAGGTCCATATAAGTATTATATCAGTCATCTGGTCACCATAATACAAGCTATGCCTAGTTTGGGGCTGAATGGTGTTGTGAGAATTTTCCAGCATTTTTTTAAATTTTAATAAATATGCCCAGGATTTGGTAGATAAGTGTATGATATTAAATTGTTGATATACCAAGGCATCGTTCAGTGCATCAACGAATTCCTCTTCGGGCAGTTGCAGCAGTCCCTTAGCATTGTCCTTCCAAGTCGACCAGACGAGAGAGCTGCGTTTGGAGTCTAGTGGTAAGAGGGCGACTGGACCGCTGGGTAACAGACGCTGCCACGCAGTCGTGTTGTTACATTCCTAGAATACAAGTTTATGTAGGTTGGTGCTATGACGACCTCTGTGGCGCAGTCGGCTAAGGTCCGGCTGAGACGCAGAAGGTTGCGGGTTCGATTCCCGCCGCGGGACAAATGTTTGTACGATCTGCAAGTATTTGTCTCGGGTCTGGGTGTTTCTAGTATAATATGTATGTATTTACTAAAAAAAAATAAGTATATACGTAGTATATCAGTCATGTGGTACCCATGACACAAGCTCTGCTTACTTTGGGGACAGATGACGCTGTGTCAAATGTCCGGGGTTATTTATTTATTTATTAATACGGTACCATCAGCAACGTTCTTTGTGTAGAAAAATGTGTTTTATTCCCGCTATTTGGTAGCTCCAAGTAATACAAATTATAAAAAAACTAGCTGCTGCCCGCGGTTTCGCTCGCGTGTTACCTACATATAAAGTGGCCTATATGGTACAATCTATCTGCTTACCAAAATTCATCAAAATCCCTTCAGCCGTTTAGCCGTGAAAGATAATAAACAGACAGAGTATCTTTCGCATTTATAATATTAGTAGGGATATAGTACTTATGTATTTTTTGAAGTGAAAACTTCTTCAAGCATCGTTGTGATTTGATAGTCGATGAAACGCAACAGTAAAAAGAGACAGACACATAAATTCATAAGATTTATCGTGGGAGAAAATGAGATATGAAGCATTGTACGTTTGTGCGCGCATGCGTAGTACAAAGCTTGAGAAAAGGCATTACACCAGCCGTGGTGTTTTGAATACGTGTACGTATTATACGTTTCTTTTTTGAAGGTTTCACTTCTACCACGTGTGAATTGCACACATGTTTTTTGATTTTTTGATTTGCCTTCCTGGTTTCTAAATGTTTTTGATGTTATTGTTAATTCTGTAAATGATGATATAAGGTCTAAAATATTCAATATCATCTCCTAAAGTTGACATCTTTAAACATGCCGCTTACACTAATGTGTAGGCAATTAAATAATTAAAGCATTGTGCGTCAGTGTGGTGAATGGATTAGAGTGCGCCTCAGAGTCTCCTTTCGTGCAATGTCTTCGAACTTTCCAGGTTCTAGGACATGCTGGTGTCCTCTCGATGTTTTCCTTCGTCGTTTGATGGAAAATACATTGATGCACGATTGTATTCGAAAGCACGACCTTATATATGTCTGTGTGTCGCTCGGTTCCTTGAGCACCGTTGCAAATAAATTAATTTTCTTTCTTTTCTTAGGGTCGGAAGGCGACTACCAATAAACCACCAGAGCTCCCCATTTTTTCTGATTAAAAATCGCGATTGCCGTCAAAAGGCCTCAAGGTAATTTTGTTCGGAAAGGTGCCTTAATAATTTAGAGATTAATTTAGAGACAAACAAAATGAGCTGATTTGTTTATTACAGTTTTAGTTAACATCGACTATTCGAAGAGCAAGACAAAATATTACATTATTTTTATTACACTAAAGCTATTTTTAACAGTCTTCAAAAAAGAGGAGGTTGTCAATTAGTTTTTTTTCATCTTGTTAGGATATCATCTTGTCATTTGATAGGACATAAGTGCTTTCCGTATGATGCATAGAAATTTCATCAACATCTATTCAGTAGTTTCGTTTTTAAATCGAAATAGCTGAAAGAAATATGTCATCCAAGTAATCTAAATTTCGTATTTTGCTTTCCTGTGATAGACGTGTGCGCCGCGCCTGCGCGACGCCGCCGCCGCCGCCGCCATTTGTGTGCGGCGTGTGATTATTACTTTATATTGTCACACGCAGCCGAAACGCACCCCCGGTTGGCTTGCGATTGCCAGTCTAAGACTAGGGCCCAAATCAAAAACGTGTAATTAGTACTCTGGTTATCTAAATTTTCTCTATTTTGGGTTTAAATAGGGGCTTCGACATATTTCTCTATACCCTGGCTTCAACTCTCAAGGGCTGAGTCAGTTGGTCTTGTTGCGTTCTGCAACGGTACGTGGCCGTTTTGGTGTTGGCCTTCATAAGGAATTGTGCGCTTCCTGATTCCACGTTTGAGCAGTTAGAGGGGTCCAGGAGTTCCCTCGGTGTGGGCTGCCATGGAATTGGATGGTCTGTGGCACGTGCGCACAGGGGGGCTAAGACATTCAGGTCGCGTGGTGGCAGTTGTCGAGGATGTTTATGGTTCGACACCCCAACATCACCACGTACTCTTCCATGCTCTTCATCATCACGTCGCGAGCGATCTCATCGTCTCAGACGTAGCGACCGGCTCCTGTGCATATCCGCAGGGCATTCTGCACGGTTTACAGCATTTGTCGGTTGGTCGCAGAGAATCGGGACTGGATGTGTAGACCTTGTGGATTTTTCGTTTGGTTCTAAGTGGGAGATGCGAGGAGAGGACAGGTCGGAGGAGCTAGTCACGGGCAACGCGTGGTTTTCCTGAGGGCCCATCCTCAAAGACCTGTTGATTTCGATTCGATTCTGCGCCTATTGGCGATGATTGGGCTGCGCGAGGAGACGAAGCAGGCGCTGTCGTCTGCGAATAGTGCCAACGTCACATTCCTTTCCCCGGAGATAAAGTGCCCCTCCAGCGGGCCTAGCACGGCACGAGGAGAAATAGTCTTTCCCCCGTTTTTATCCACTTGTGGTGGACAGGTGGTGGTGTATTTCCACTGACAGGTGGATAAAAAGGTAGAAAGACTATTTCTCCTCGTGCCGTGCTAGGCCCGCTGGGTCAGGATATCATCGTTGAAGAGCACGTAGAGCGCGGGCAATAGGCCGCTTCCTTGTGGGATGGTGGTGATGGTGCGCAGACCGGAGTTGGCAGTTTCCACAGTTTCCACGGAGAGCTCTTTTGTTTTGCCAAGTGATATAGCACCCACGTCAGCAGGAGCATTGTGGAGTACGTGCTTCTGATTCCTAAGAGCGTGGAGGTTGGTTTCGTATTTCGAGGCTTGTGCGATGGTGTTCTCTCGATTCCCCACGCCAAGCCTTTACGGCATCCGATGTCAGGGCCTGTGCAGTCAGGGCGTTCAGGTCAGCTTTGAGACAAGGGCAGCGTGAGCGCGCTTATTCTCGCCGCAGTTCTCTATTCTGCTTTTTGCTCTCGTTTGATGTGCCCTGGCAGATTGTACTTATGCGGACGTGTCGTTTCCGTAGAGGCCTTCTCTTTGGCTTCCAGTATTTTCGTGGTCAGTGCTGTGGCTTCCAGCTCAACTTGGGGGTGGACTGACGGCCTACATCAACTGATTCCAGGGTTCTTAAGAAGGCCTCCCAATCCGTTTTCACGCCGCAGTCAATCCGAGCGTGATTCCAGCGTTAATCCAGAGTCGTTCAGAACATTGAGTTGGATAAGGCAGCGGATGTTGTTGGTGATGGCAATGTCGATCACATCCGCGGAATACAGCATGTTGGTGGGAATATCGGGTACCGAGGCCCGGAATGTACTAACAAAAATACACGAAAAGGGGACAACAGTAGCACACCTGTTAGAAATGTCAGCGGACCAGTGCAGGCGCAAGTGGCGGATAACGCTCCCTCGCGACGTCAAGCAGTGACGCATGCGTCTACGAATGATAGCGATACAGGTGTGGGAGGGCTGCGTCGGGAACTTGCAGAATGCATGTCGGAGTTGAAAGAGTTCCGAAGGGAGATGGCGGATCTTCGAATATCGCTCGTAGGAATCAACGAACGAATGGACGGCTTTGAGCGAAGGATCGAAGCGGTCGAGAAGCGAAGAGATCCCGCACCCGAAAAAGTAGCCGAACTAGAGTGCACCATTATACAGCTTAAGCAAGAACTGAACGACAGAGACCAGGAGGCCATGCAATCTGACCTTGAGATAGGACAGCTACCAGAAGAGAAAGCTGAAAATATGGTTCACACTATATCTGTCCTCGCTGCCAAGCTGGGGGTTACTCTTGAAGAACGTGACGTCATCTTTGCCGAGCGAGTAAGTGTAGCTCAAGGAGCGGCGGCTGCGGGACAGGAGCTCCGTGCTCGCCGCGTTGTGGTGCGCTTAGCTCGACGTGATCTACGGAAACGACTGCTGCAGGCTGCGCGTGTACGCCGCACACTGACGGCCGCGGACGCCGGACATAACGCGGGAGTGCATTGCATAAACGAAACTTAAGCCATATTGGTCAAGAGGATAAAGCTCCTAGTTTGCCAAGTTATAGACTACGTCATACTCCTAGACCGCGTGGTGAAAGGAAGCGTGGATGAGGGGTCGGATTCTACGTAAAGCGAGGTATAAGCGCGCGTACTTGGCCTCACCCTGTAAATCCTCTGCACTCACTGGTGGAACAAATGTGGATCACTACGACAATCAGTGGGAAGAAACTTGCAATAGGTACGGCATATCGGCCCTCTTGGATAAACATTGATTTGTTTTTTGATGCCCTTACTGAAACTATTAACGCACTCCCAGTTCATGATCATCAAATTTTAGTAGGAGATTTTAATGAAATTATAACAATGTCTAAGTTTGATACATTTCTTTCATGCCTGGGTCTATCGCAACTAGTAACCGCTCCAACACACTTTACGAAGACATCATCGTCTCTTATTGACGTAGTTTGTACAGATTTGCACGCAAAAAATATCACTCTCGACCTTGTTGGAAGACTTTATGGTCACTGCCTTATTGTTTGTGAATTTTATATTAAACGTGAGAAGCCCATACCGACAACTATTACGTATAGACCTTTAAAAAACATCGCATTGAACGATTTTGAGAGGGATCTGCAAAATATTGAATGGCATTCTGTGAAGGAGCTTAGGAATGTCAATGACATGGTAAAAGTTTTTACTCAATATACTGTTGCATTATTTGATCTACACGCACCTATGAAATCCGTTACCGTAAAAACACGTTCTTACCCTTGGATTACGGATACAATTAAACTTATGATGAGATTACGCGACGAAGCTTCGGTGGATTATCATAAAACAAAGTCGGAAACTAAAAAAGAATATTATAAAAGTCTTAAATCTATTACTAATCGAGCACTTTTCCATGAGAAAGCAGCATATTTTAAATTGAATATAAATGATAAAATTAAGTATCCTAAACAACTATGGAAGAATATTAAAAACACTTTATTGCCTAAAATAGATTCGGAACTTCCGCCACACTTTCAAGACCCCGATGCTATTAACGATCAATTTATGAATATTCCTGGTAATTTAAATATAACAATTTCACAGCTTACTTACTTTGAGTTTCATAGCCATAGTAATGCAGTATTTTCTCTGAAACCAGTAAGCCTGGATCAAATATTAAGAGTAATTAGATGTTTAAAATCAAACTCCACGGGTTGTGACTTAATTAGCTTAGATATGCTTATTCTGACGCTTCCACACTCGTTAGAATTTATTCAAAGTATAGTTAATACATCGTTATGTACGTCCACATTTCCCGATAGTTGGCAGTTAGCAGTGGTACGCCCTCTACCAAAAATCACTAATCCTGTAGAGCTAAAAGATCTTCGTCCAATAAGCACACTGCCTTGTTTGTCAGAAGTTTTAGAAAAGATAGTTAGCTTGCAGTTAACGGACTTTCTAGAAAGGAACCACATTCTACCAGATGTACAGTCAGGCTTTAGGAGGGGACGTAGCACGGTTACTGCCTTGTTGGATGTGACTGATAACATTCTTGTCGCGCAGGATAGAGGAATGTGCACACTATTAGTGCTTTTAGATTTTTCTAGAGCATTCGATTCTACAAACACTGACCTTCTTATCTTTAAGCTTGCATTCTACGGTTTTGATCTTAGCGCTCAAAAATGGTTCAGTAGTTATCTCTTTAATCGCCATCAGAATGTCAAACTAACACGTAATGATGGGACTTCTCACTTTTCCCGAACGGTGGCTGTAAAAAGGGGAGTACCCCAGGGGTCAATATTAGGTCCGATTCTCTTTGTTTTATATTCCGCCGATATTGAGTCACAAATTCATAACTGCAAATTTAATATTTATGCTGACGATATACAGGTTTACATTTCTTGTAAGCCTTTTGAAATTGACATTGCAATTCAAAAACTAAATTCTGATCTCATGAGTATTGCACTAAGGGCAGAAAATAATTGTCTGCTACTTAACCCCATTAAAACAAAGTATTTGATCTTTGGTAGCAGACACCAATTGGCCAGTATTAGTCCCGGTACAAGTGTTATGCTCATGGGTGAACCCATAGAGCGAATCTACAAAGCACGTAATTTAGGCTTGCAAATGGACTGTGATTTACGTTTCGAAGAACATATAACAAATACAGTCAGAGCATGTTTCTACAAGCTAAAGGTGTTGTACAGAATGAGGCCATACCTATCAGAAGAGCTGCGGATTCAGCTAGTGGAGTCACTAGTTCTTTCAAGGTTGAATTACACTGATGTGGTTTTTGGTCCTCGGCTATTAGAAAGAACTGCAAGACTAATACAGCGGGTTCAATATTCTTGTGCCTGTTTTTGCTTCAATATTCCGCGAAGAGGGCACGTTACCCCTTTCCTGAATGAAAATGCCTTACTAAAAATGAGGCACAGGCGAAAACTTCATTTGGCGTGTCTTCTTTTCGGAATATTTAAACACAATGCTCCTGCTTATCTCATTGTCAAATTTAATGAATCGCCTTCCTTAAGATCTTGCGATCGACGACAAGTTTCGATGCAGCTTCCAACGCAGAAGCATAAAACAGTAGCCTTTAGAGGCAGTTTTCGTTACGCTGCATTGAAATGTTGGAACAATATCCCACCACCGATAAGGAACCTACAAAATGTTCACAGTTTCAGGTTAAAGCTAAGAAAGTTTTTATTACTTTGGCAAATGGAGCAAGAACTATTGAGGCACGATACTAGTGCTATTTAGTTATTATAACAACCTACATTATTATTTTGTTTATTTATTACTTAGTATTATTTGCGTATCGACCTTTTCTGTACATTCGTATCTTCATGGCAATTATATTAAGGTATGATTAATACGCTGTCTGTATTATGTATGTCTGCTGCTATTACTTATTGTTTTGTATAATTGGAGAGCTTAACAAAAAGGGTATTATTAGTATTATTATCATTATTACTACTTAAAAAAAATACTTTTTCTTTTTATAAATCTTATGTCACTATTTTTGTTCATGGTTTACTGTTACCTCCATTTCTATTACTTATGATCACGTCCACTTGTGTTTTTTTTTCTATTACCTACTTGGTCCCAAATAAAGGCTAAACGGAAGACCAGCGCAGGTGGTTAACCTGCACACGCTGAGTTGGGGCCTTTTTGCAACTTAGCTAACGTTTATGCTATTATATTGTTTTTATTTTTGTTTTATGCTCTTATTCCATGTTTTGTTATATGTTTTCTTAGTTGCAAATAAATGTATTTGTATTGTGTATTGTATTGTATTATGGGTACCACATGACTGATATACTACTTATTAACATTTTTTTTGTAAATACATACATATTATACATAGAAACACCCAGACCCTAATCAAATACTTGCAGATCATACAAACATTTGAAATAAAGAGTGAATTTCGTGGTTAACACACTGATGGCATCAATGTCATCCTACTAGATATTGGCCTCAAATAAGTTGTTTTGCTAGAGTAACTAAAATTTACTAAAACAAAAACGATCTTATTTTGTTTGCATTAAAGTCTGAATTAGAATAACATTTTCTTGTGACACTTCCTAAATTAACGTATAACTAACGTGTTTTAGCTCAATTTAGTCATCATGTGAAGAGGTGTTTATTAAAACTGCGGTTATTTTCTGCAGTTTTATCAACACGTCTATACATTATTTTCAATAAAGGAATTAATTGGAATAAAAATTATAGCAATAAAACAAAAAATAATTTTAACTTATTTTAGAACTGTGATTTAAAATGGTTACTCTAACTTAAACTTTATTGGTAGCAAAACAAGGTCGTCCATATTTTAGAAAGTTTTAGCTAGTCCGGCGAAACAACAGAATTACCAGCATTGTCCTAGTGAGCTAGAAGTTTTGTAACAGATGGTTAGTACACTTGTTTGCTAAAATGTTTTCTTGTAATTTTTGTACTTACCTCTGCAAGATATACAGTGGCTACTACACCCATCTGGTCGTAATTCCAAGAGAGATATTGCACCCCCATCGCATTTCTAACTGCCGAGTTGGCTCCGTCCGCGCCAATCTGAAAACGATTTCATAATAGGATCGGAAATTCAGAACACAACTTATAATTGAGTGTACTTACCTATAGCTATTATGAGTATATTGTTGACATAGCATAGGATAAGTATAAATTCAAAAATTATAAATACCCTTAGACAAATAAAAAATATTTATCATTAACCTTGAATTATTAAATTATACCTTAAATTATATCATTAACCTTGAATAGGTTTGAGACCATTCCAATGCGTCCAAACATGATACCTCTGTCGTAAGTTGAGTATCCTGTAAATTCAAGGTGTTGCAGCAGCATCAGGTCAAAGTTACCATATTATTGCGATATCATTAAAGTAATAGGATAATAAATCGGACCTGTGGAAGTTGCTCAGACCCTTTCATCAACTAGAAAAGACCTGGTGATCTTCAAATGGCCGAACAGATTTTCTTGAATTATAACTAAGAACACTTTCGATCATGTCACCTATCAATTTATACGCTTGGAAGCTACGATGCCACAAACACACAGATAAACACGTTATTTATAACACCCTTCCGCTTGTTTTGGGGGTTAATAAAATACTTGTGAAATTGTTAATCTATCTTAATAAATAATGCTGGACATTTCACACAGTATCATCTGACCCCTAAGTATGCAGAACTTGTGTTATAGTGTACCTACCGCATGACTGATGTATCGACTACTTATATACTTTTGTGAATACCTACATACATAGATATTTGGATCTGGACTGGCCAGTCAGAATAGTTGGTAGTTGCTCTGCCTTCTGCGCTGTAGGTTGAAGGTTCTATTCCCCAGGACACACATTAGTGTGACGAACGAAGGTGTTTGTTCTGTGTCTAGGTGTTACAAAATATCTATGTATGTATTTAAGAATATAAGTATTCTATCAGCCATCCAGTCACCATATTACAAGCTATTCCTAGTTTGGGGCTGGTTGGTATTGTGATTTGTCCACCAACATTTATATTATACAAAGATACACCCATACTCTAGACAAATACTAGCAGATCATACAAACATTTGCCTCAGCCGGGCCTCGGCCCAATGCGCCGCCACATGTCATCCAAAGCTCATTATTGAGATATATAATTTCCAAAGTTTATGGGTTATTTATTTATGATGAAACTTCATGATTTTACCTAAAAGGGAAAACGGAACCTTTATAGATAACTATCTGTACTTCATGATTTTACCTAAAAGGGAAAACGGAACCTTTATAGATAACTATCTGTCTGTCTGTATGTTTTTCTTTTCGTGTCGAAGCTTCAGTCGTTATATGGTTTTAGAGTAGTATAGATGGCCATCTCAATCGCACTAGCTATGGCCTCGTTTAAGTCTACCCTTTTGAAAGTGCTTGGACACAGAGGGCACACGCGCAGATGCGGCATAGATTGTGTAGGAGCACCACAGTCGAATTGTCTGAACTAGGGCCCCTAAATCCTCATTCGTTCATGTTGAATCTTCAGCGACCTGGGTGAGATGTCGATTTAGCGACTTCAACGCAGGCCATGACAAGGCGTGACCCTTTCAGTGTGCCAAGACCTTTTTTTTCAGGAGGTATCATGGTAAAATTTATAAATACTAAAGTATACTACGGTCTCTTGGAGCTGTAAAAAACCCAAGCTTTCAAATTAAAAAAAACGGTGTAATGTTACACCGTATTTTTAGACTATAAATTTAATTTATGCCGCATTATATTGACGATCAGTCAATCAAAACCTATGGGTACTTCCCGTTGACCTAGAATCATGAAATTTGGCAAGAAGCAAGGTCTCAAAACACAAGTTTTTTGCGTTAATTTTCAACTGCAAAGTGAATTATCCTTCAATCCAACTTATATTTTCGATAGAGCAATATTCGGTGCTTAAATACTCGTAGTTTGTTACGGTGTAGTTGCCCTTAATTGGACCGATCGATAAAATGTGTAATGTGTAAAATAAACACAATGGTGAAAAAAGTTGATTAGTATAAAGGTACGGTCAATAGATGTTTTATTAAATTAAACCCTACCCAAAACATACATCAGTATCTGTGTAAAATTTCATAAGGTAAGCTTTTAATAGAAAACAGTTAAAGCATGTGTAGCTATTTGTGAACGTTTCGTGAAACGGGACAATGCTAATGGACTTTTCAACAAGTAGGTACCGACCACAAATATTACTGTTCCGAATACCAAATCCTGAATATTTTTATAACTAGCTGTAGCTAAACCTGCCATGATTTCTACAATGAACGGTAATGTCATGATCTTTCTCCGTCAAAAATCTCTACGAGACGGTTACAATTTCATTGGATGTTGTCAGGTAGGTGGTTGATGGTTGAATTTTGATTTCCTTATTTTAACTCTGAGACTCTTATTATAAATATTTTTCTCCAGAAATTGACAAAGCCAGAAACATTTTTATATTGTAGGTACTGGTAAATTTGCTCAGAATCAGAGAATCTTAGTTAGAAGCATACTATGAAGACTTCCATGAATTTTCATTAATCATCTTTATCAACAAGAACACCTAAATATAGTTAACGTATACAAAATATAACAAAGCAGTTTGCGGCACAAATTTACGAGTTTGTAAGTGAGTGTTCGTCTATGCAGTTGTGTGCGGTCTGGAATTTCATTCCGAAGAACCAATTTTGCAAGAGATAAATATTGTGATGTTCAACTTTCGTTCTTTACCGCAAGTGTTAAATACATTTATATAAAAAATCGTTGTAACGTTCAGGGAATGTTTTGGTAATATACCTTCAGTTTAATTAGATACTGATTGTGTTCTCCGTGATCCCAAAGTTTAAATAATGATGGAAATGAAATGATTACAAAATCACCTATCCAGATATAAAGTTTCGTAAATAAGAAGCTAAGACCTTTTGGGGAGAGCTAAGTCAAGCTTTGGGTGATGATGGGAATGCGAGATTCGTTTAAAGAAAATAAACAGACGGTAAGTCAATTAACTAAAGAATAACTAACGATTAAACAATCGTCTTTGGGAATGATAAAATTCTCAAATTATAATTCTGGAAACGATAACAAATCATCGCAAATTCAGTGAATATAAGCCGTAGGTAACAAATTATTCTTAGACATGCGAAAAACAAGGAAAGCCGTGATGGATGGATAAAAGAAAGAGATTCGCACAAAATCCGTCAGCTGGACGTGTGTCTAAACAAGAGTTTAAATAGAATAGCTAATGTAAACTACACAGAAAACTACTTACATTTATACAGGAAATATATTTTTATAAACATTTATTGAAGTATGAAGCACCAGATACAATTTGTGTTAAGTACGCAGAGTAGCGTGCTCTGAAAAAAACGAATGCATTTCAAAAGCTCTACCTTGCCTATCCGTTTATATTTTAAAAGGTGTATATTTTTTTTACCAACATAACAATTGTCTTACTTTGTATCACAAAATTCCATTCTTGTACGTAGTTCTAATATTGGAGCGTTGATCGCATTGTTTGCTTGAATTTCACGCATAGCATATGGTTTCGGTCACTTTATGACATGCTGGATATATTAGAACTCCGCTTTTCCAATATTTCAGATTTTCACGGATTATATTATCACCTTGGTATTAGATAAATTAATTTTACAGATTCATACTTATTTTTTAAGTTAAGACACTACAATGTAAATCTAAGCTAGTTAAAAACTATAATATAACTTTAAACTGTATAACGAATTTCTTGAACCAAGGTAATTTAAATATTTGCGTAGGAGGGAAACTCGTCGCGTTGTCGTCATAAAAAGTTGAAAATAAAAATACACAATAATATTACGGAAACATGATTTGTTGTCCTGATTTAATTCAACGAAATGACACACTAACACGTGTTGATCGTATAAATAATACGAACAACTTACGTAAAATTGAGAAATTGGCATATTTGGACCGGTAACATAAATAAAAAGTTGTGTTTGTATAAGTTTCTCGAATTGTGATTAAATAAATAGGCGGGGATGACACGATCGAGAGAAGTTTCTGTTTCGTTTTCAGTGGTTTGCTCGCGCTGGGTTGATATGATACGCACATACGCGCAACGGAATCGTAACGCGTCGCTTCGTAACGATGATTCCAAGAAAAACGACAGAAAGAAAAAGGTTGATAAATCAATCTAAAGATCTCTTTGAAGTGGAATGAGTGCGTAAATTGATTCTGAAGATGCAAAATAATTTTAGATTAATATTTCTCTGACATGCAAAGAAGAGTGTTGTGTTGTAAACTTTAGAATTTTTTTTTTTTTTTGAAAATATCGCTCTATACTTAATATACAATTTAACAAAAATGGTATTGTAGCTTAGTGTTGAGTGAATTTGACCAGTTTTTATTTTCTGAAGCGGCAAAAACTATCGTACCATTAATTTCATATTATTTAAAAATGTGAGCACTAAAAGCAATGGGCTGTAAGAAAATACGACAATAGCGTTTGATGTGATACTCGTATGTGTGGCAGGTTTTCCGCGAGGGTAGTTCGCGATGGTACGACGGCATGAGTGAGGTACCGGAAGCAGCGGAGGAGGATTTAGAAGCGGGCTACATATCGAGCGACGAATCGGCACATGGAGCTGACCTCGGCGAAAGGCTCAGAGTGAAGCCTTCAAGAGATATTTGGGAGTTAGGTAAGACATAACTACTTTAAACTTATGAACATGGAAGAGATCGCTTTTAGAGATAAGGCCGCCCATTGTACAATTTTATTTATATTATTTCTTGTGTTCTTTTTGTGTAAGTACAATAAAGTGTTAATCTATCTAACTATCTGCTAGTTTGTTCATCGTTCAAAATGAGTACATAGTTTAATCGATGGACTACTAGTATTGATCGATAATTGTAGTATAGTACAAATATCAGGGAAGAAGGCACCTTGGAATGTTATAGAATCTCTCTATATATCCTTTCACAGAGGAAATTCAATTCGTTCTGAACCATTTACCACACGCTGAAGAGATATCTCTACTAATAGAAACGGGACTGTACGACGAGACTATTACAATGGCCACACAATCACAAGATTGTCTGAGAACTTCAGCTCTCTGGGCGTGCTGGCTTGGGAAGAGCCAGCTTTTAGCTCATTTGCTGAAGTTGGACGGGTTGGATCCTAACACTTCAGATGAGGCTGGCAGGTAAGAATATAATGTTTATGAGCTGCATTTTATTTTGAGCTCTAAATAACCTAAGTTTGATTTATGAATACGTATTTGCAGAACATGCCTGCATCTAAGCTGCTTAGTAGGCAGTCAGGAATGTGCAAAATTACTACTGGAGCATGGAGCATGTGCCAACAGTTGGGACTCATCCAGCGAAACAAAAGCGACACCCCTACATTGCGCAGCAAGCACGAAGAGTTTAGCTTGCGTCAAGGTAAACAGGATGCAGACATGAAAGGTGACCCAATTTTTGATGATTGGGGACATTGGGATTATGTTAATTATATTATTGCAGGTGTTGATTGGTTACGGGGCCGATGTGAATGCGGGGCTTTCGGAGCGGTCGCCGCTACACTACGCAGTGCTCAGTGACGCACCGGAAGTGGTTAGCGAGTTGTTGGATGCGGGCGCATGCCCAGACACTCCACAGGTGCGTTATGTTTATATTCGATATAAATCTTAAAGAAACATTGTTCGTTGCTCCCTCCTGATTTTAACAAGAATGTTTCCAAATGTTAAGCTGTTATTGGATTTATCACTGCATCTATATTGTGACTACCAGTTTCGTATTCCTACGACTACTATTTGTGTATGCGAAGAGACCAACATCAATTTTATATTGATAGAATGGTTTTAGGTATTTACAGAAACGCCACTGCACGTAGCGGCGTCTCTCGGATCAGCATCCTGCACTAAGTTACTCCTAGAAGCTGGTGCAGATGTCAGAGCCGCGTTGGGAACTGGTAGAGCGACTGCTTTACATCTTGCAGCAGAGGATGGCCATGCGGAATGTGCTAGAATGCTGCTGGAGAATGGAGCTCACATTGATTGGCCTAACTTTAGAGGGCAGACACCATTGCATCTCGGTAAACATTATACGATTGTAATTTGTAACCGGTTGATGTTTATACAAACCCATTGGCTTCCGCGTTGTAAAAATAATGCTAGCTTATATAAGCATAAGCATGTTCACTGTTAGATACGCAACAGCATTTCAGCGGGATACGTGCCATATTTGTTCTGTGACGAAGAAACGAAAACTGCATAAAAAAGATAAAATCATCACATTTTACAGCAACTCTAGCTCAATCAGTGGAAGTAGTTGAGCTGTTAGTTGGAAAACGCGCTGACGTCAGGGCAAGAGACAATGATGGACGGACTCCATTGCACGGGGCTATCGTCAGAGGAGCGAGAGCGTGTGACGTGGCCAGACTACTCCTCACATCGGGGGCTGACCCGAACGCGCCTGACAATTTTGGCTACACACCTTTACATATCGCAGCTTTGAATGAGTTCTCTGCCTGCGTGTTATTATTGCTGGGTAAATGTAAATATTTGTTAAATAGCCAGCACTCCCACATGCTTTACATCTCTCTTTGAATGATGCTAAAACTGGATAACAACATTGTGGTACTCATTAAATTTTACGAGGTATTTTCTTCCAATAAGCGTTGAGCTATTTTGATCCTTACGTAACAGTAGTTTAGCCTGGAATTTCGTATTGATTAAGCATTGATTCCAGCTTAGCTCCCGTTTATTACAATTTCGACATGATATATGAGTAGCAAGTTTTTACTTATACTATAACTTTAATCCACTGTCGAATCGACTACACATAATCTATCAATTGAAAGTATTTTATCATTAAACATACGTTTACAACAATTGCTTTGGTATCTCTCAGATTACGGTGGAGATGTGACACTGAGGACAAACGGTGGAGTCTCAGCCTTATCGTTCATTGTCCGTCGAGTGCCGGACGTGGTACCCAGATATCTCTGCAAGTTTGACGACGCAGTGCATGTCAGCGAACATGAGTTAGGAGACGTCGACTGTGAGTTGACGATCGACTTCAGACCACTGGTGCCTTCCTTGCAGAGAGGCGAGGCAGAGTTGCTACTGGCTTTTGTTGAAGTAAGTATCTTATCTACCTAGTTTTTGGGCTTCAGAAGTCCATCAAGAAACCGTTATGCCTTAACCCTTAGTAACGTCATGTCTGTCTGTCCATCCACCCTATATCTAAGCTCTTGCTCGCAGTATTAGTCTTATCATAATGACGGTAATACGTTTCAATGGCTCTCGCAATGTTATGAAATAAAATCTTTTAAATTTTCGTCAGGTGTACATGTATAAGGGTTTAATTTGATTTATTGTACTACCCCATTGCAAGGCATATCGATGGATAGGTCTTTCCAAGATATCAAAAGGTTTCTTAATTTTATAGATTTTCGATAATGATATACTTTTAGAAATAACGGACAAAACATTTAAACGTTGAAGGAAATTTATGACGGCTAGTAAGACTACTACATTATGAGTACTGATTTGTAAACCATTAAAAAAATATGAAGCTCCATACTAAATTAGATGGTGTTAAATTGGTTTAGGTCCTGACCACTAGACATTTTTATCCTTTTTATTCGGGGGCCGTTACATTACGTGGTCTAACACTCTCTTGGTTAATTTATTGATTCACGAAATTGTTTCAAGAAATGAGACTAATTGGTTGCAACAAAAATAAAAAATAAAACGGGTTGCACTCCGGGAGTGCCGACAGAAGTGAAAACTTATTTTGGCGCGTTAGACATTTTTAGATGGGTACTAGGGTTATTGGGTTATTAGAAACTTTAAAATACATTTAATATTCTTTTATGTTTTTGTTCAGAATGTAGATAATATATCAAAGAACCTAACTCAGTAAACTTCTCCATACAAAAGTAGACTGTAAACATGTGAATTAAGGTTTATAATCAAATGGGGCGAGCGCGGCAGCCCTGCGTCTCGTAACAATGTCGCGAGTCCAGAGGATTTACCTCATCTAAAAATACGCGTACCGCGCTAAAAGAAGTTTTCACTTCAAAAAAAGCCAAATGACTGCGCTTTCCAGTTTAACTGACTATGGTTATTTGCTATGATTTCAGGTCGGCCGCAAGGATATTCTGAAGCATCCAGTGGCAGAAACGTTTCTCTTCTTGAAATGGCGAAGGATCCGAAAGTTTTTTGTCCTAAGCTTTATTTATCACGCGTTGTTTATATCATTGTACAGTCTCTTCATTCTGCGTAAGTTAACTAAAAGTTTTTACAAGTACAAGGTACTTTTATGTTTATAAATACGCTTTAAAAACTAAAAAGAAAACCGACTTCATTGAATGAAATTTGAGCGCATAAAATACAACGGAATTAAGGATACACAAGTCAGCCGCACAAACTCGTTAGTGGACGCAGCTAAAATGCATGCTATTTCACATAGCTTAGTGTGAGAAAAGGATAGACGTGCACCAAGGATAGAGATGAGCAGTAAGGAGATAGCGTGATTATAATTTAGGGTCATATGATCAGATTAATCTATGGTTTCTAAATAAAACGATTGCGTAAAAATAATGAATAGACCTTTGGCTCACGGGTTCTCATGAAAATACTACTGTATGAATGTATTTATAAAAAAAAAAGATATTTGAGCTCTTGAATAAATAATCTATGCTTGTATTGTAATATTTTTTAGTT
Source organism: Lampropteryx suffumata (assembly GCA_948098915.1). Taxonomy (NCBI): domain Eukaryota; kingdom Metazoa; phylum Arthropoda; class Insecta; order Lepidoptera; family Geometridae; genus Lampropteryx; species Lampropteryx suffumata. Next base: position 10,217,189 of record OX402563.1, read on the forward strand.
TGCGTACTCCGTTTGTTATTTATTCACACCTAAAGTTGCGCTAAAATCAGTGATGAAAAACGATTTTTTTTGAGTCTTGTATCTTTCAAACCCATATTATTTTTACAATTCTGTATTGATACAAGCATAGATTATAACAAGACAAATTTATCTCACCTTTAGTTTTGGTTGTTCACCATCAGACGGTGGTGTGATCTCCCTTCGACGTTTGTATGGAAAGATAATCGACTTGTTCACTCTTAAGAACTCCATCCTTTTTCGGTTACTTAAAAACTTTTTTAAGTACCTAAAGTTTAAGTTAAGTAAAGGGAAAGGTTAAGTACGCTTTTTTAGTACTTTATAATTATTAGAAATTCGTAAAGACCACTGAAAATTCACAGGAAAGCAAATGGTCGAAATTTCGCTCACTTGGATGACAAATTTCGCTCACATGGATGACAATTTTTTTTACAGCTATTTTGATTTAAAAACCACACTACTGAACGATAAAATTTCCATGGGCCCAATCGGGAAGTAGTTTTTCCACACGAAAAGTATTTTTTTTAATTTAAATAAATGACGGAGTTATGTGATAACAAACATTAAATGAATATATCCGAATTGTGAACCTCCTCCTTTTTTTGATGCCGGTTAGAATACACTTATATTTATTAAGTTCTTTTTTTCAGAGATATTTCTATGCGAAGAGGTTACATGCAACGTGCCGTCTTATCTTCGACCGGTGCAATATCTGATTCTTCTACTAAACGTGTGCTTCTTATTGAAGGAAACATTCCAAGCGTGCCTTGATTGGTCAGCTTATATACGACAATGGGAAAACTGGCTCCAAATTCTTATAATTATTGGAGTTTTTTTGTGTACCGTAAGTTTATCTCTACTGTGCTGCTGTCGGTACTAAACTGTGTAATATTATAGATAGGCAAATAAGTACCTACTTATCAGTGTTCACAAGAGGTTCCTAAAAATACGCAACATTTACGCTATTTGCTAAGAGGTTCTCACAGAGGTCGTCAAAATATAGTAGGCCAAAGCACGGCTTAGAGGCAAAAGGTTGCGAGTTCGATTCCCGCCTCGGGACAAATGTTTGTATAATCTGCATGTTTTTTTTTTGTCATAGATAGACCTACGTTTGACCACGAACTCGCCTGATGATAAGCTACGAAGTGGCCGACGACGCGGCGCGCAGGTCTAGGAGATACCTATTCACTCTTGACTTGAAGAGACACAAATTGTAGTTTATAGGAAAGACAGACGACGGCAAATCATTCCAATCCTTGGCTGTACGCATTACAAATGTGGAAGCAAAGCGCTTTGTTCTTAAGGGTGGTAGACTGACAAGGTATGGATGGTAATGAGCGGTGCGTCTGCTTGTCCTGTTGTGAAAAGGAGATGGTGGAATGAGATCATGCAATTCCTGGGCACATTCTCCGAAATGTATTCTATAAAAGATCGAAAGGCAAGCAACTTTACGCCGGTGCTAGAGACTCTGGAACTTAGTCTCAGCGTTTAGCTGCTCACCTATCACCCTCAATGCTCTACGCTCAATCGAGTCCAAAGCACCCAGCTGGTGTTTCGCTGAACCATCCCACAGATGGCAGCAATACTCCATACCCCACCGGACTTGAGCTTTATATAAAGTGGAAAGCTGTCCAGGTGTGAAGTATCGCCTCACCCTGTTGAGAATGCCAAGCTTCATGACAGCAGTCTTGGCCTTGGACTCAATATAAGAGCCAAAATTTAAAGTCCGAGTGAGTGAAACTCCCAAGAGTTCGAGATGATCTTCTACAGATACCGGTACATTTCGGAAAACGGGGACTTGGAGAAACCTACTTTTTTTCGCCGAAAAATCCGTTTATGTGCAGTAAAAACAGTGTGGCAGAGAGCACTGACCCTTGAGGTACACCGGCATTAATTGCCAATCGATCAGACGAGCAGCCGTCAACAACTACTCGAATGGATCTTTCCCTCAAGAAGTCAGCAAGCCATGAGCAGAACTGAACTGGCAATCCATAAGCTGGAAGCTTACCAATAAGGCTAGCGTGCCCGGTTCTATCAAAGGCCTTTGAGATGTCAAGTGAAACAGCTAATGCTTCACCGTATTTCTCTATGGCCTCACTCCAAATGTGCGTGACATACGCAAGAAGATCCCCAGTAGATCGCTTTCGGCGAAAACCGTATTGTCGATCACTGAGGAGGTCGTTGTCTTCAAGGTATGTAAGGAGCTTCGTATTCAGGACACGTACCATACATTTGCATAGTAGGGAGGTGACCGAAATTGGGCGCTAATTTGATGGGTCAGCGCGACTGCCTTTCTTGGGCACAGGTTGCACATTAGCAAGCTTCCAGGATTTTGGGACTAGTTCAGTTTTCAGAGATAGGCGAAAAAGTCTTGTTAGTATGGGAGACAACTTATGGGCACACGTTTTCAGCACTACAGCCGAAATGCCATCCGGACCACTAGCTTTGTTCACGTCAAGACTCCGTAACGTTTTGAGCACTTCTTTTTGATGAATGAGAATTTCCTGCATTGTCGCTTCGCATCGAAGAAGGCTAGGTGGGGTTTTGTTAGAGGTGTCTAGACGTGAAGCTTCCGCAAATTGAGCAGCAAAGAGATTTGCTTTCTCGATTGCATTATGGGCTAGAGATCCATCCGGTTTAAGTAGTGGAGGGAGAGAAGGGCGGCTGAAATTCGCTTCCACCGACTTGGCCAAGGACCAGAATGCCTTGCTGCCAGCTGGATGTGTCGCAAGCTTGGCACCCATACGGCCAATTCGATTGAAGCGAGCCCTCCGTAACACCTTCTTGCAAGTATTTGTTTCTGGTCTGGGTGTTTCTATGTATGTGTATATATATATGTATGTATTCGAACAAAAAAGTATATCAGTCATAAACCAAAACACAAGCTCCGCTTACTTACCCAAAACACAAGCTCTGCTTAGTTTGAGACCAGATGATGCTGTGTGAAATGTCTGGCCTTATTTATTATAATTATATTTAATTCGATATTTGGCCTTAAAAAATACCATGAAAGATTATTATTCCAAATTTAACATTTGTATACATATACCTCATAATACCTTAAAAAGGTCTACACAAAAGTCCGCAATGGTATATGTCTATCTCTTAGTCTATGTTATTCTCTTAGATAACGTTGTATATGAAGACATTCTGTAGTGTATTTAGTATCAGCATTGCATCCGTGCGAAGCCGGGGCGGGTCGCTAGTATCCATACAAGATAATCTATCAGCAGGCATGAAGGTCAAAAGAAAACATTAATCTAAGCATCCAGGTGTGGTTTATTTACAGATTCCAAACTGGGACATAGACAACGGAGTAATAAGGACAAATACATCAGATTGGCAGCACGATGTCGCAGCTGTAACAATTTTCTTCTGTTGGTTTGAATTGATGATGATCATTGGAAGGTTTCCGACATTCGGGCTGTACGTTCAGATGTTCACGACAGGTAATATGTGATAAGTGTGGTCTGTTTTTATTATTTTAATATAATGAACAGATTTAAACTAGTGGCTCTGTGAGCTACAACCTCACAAACATTTGTCGAAATTACTGAAATATATCTTTTTTTACGTTTTCAACCCCCATATCTCCACCATTTAGAAAAATTTACAAAATCAGAATCGACAAAAAAATCGATATAGTTATAGAACCTGCTCACAAAATTTCACGAGAATCGGTAGAGAAATGCGAACTGCAACATTCGGACAGACGCCGACCGGACGTACGAAAGAATTTTCGCCTAAGCTGAAACGGAGACACTCGCTCGCGCTAAGCGCTCTCTCGGTCAATTATTCAATAATCACAAGGACCACTTTGAATCGTCTTCTTACATGCTAGTGAATCCTCCTAGTTCCTCCTAACCCCAGTTTAAGAATCCGACAAGAACCTCGTCTGGTCTTAACACTTTTTTGTGCCAATTTTGTTACGGATGCCGAGTCGAGTTGGAGCAGATGATATTTTATGATATGTTTTAATATTGACAGTTCCTGTTTTATTACGTTTTTAAATTTGCCAATCGACAAATCTAACATAATTTGCATATAATTTGGGGTGAATCAAGGGCAGAAACAATTGACCGGGGTCCGATGGTCAAACAAATGCTCCTGTGTTGTTAATACTGACGAGAAACTGATAACGATTAATTGTGTGAACTTGGTTTTACATCTACTCATTTGTTTTTTTTTTCACTACTACTTATTATAGGATTGGATAAATATGTAAAGGATGGTTTTTTGTTCGTTGAAGTTTTAAAATCTCTGTGGTCCGGCTGAGACGCAGAAGGCTGCGGGTTCGATTCCCGCCGCAGGACAAATGTTTGCATGATCTGCAAGTATTTGTCTCGGCACTAGGTGCTTTTATGTATAATAAGTATACATTCACAAAAAAATATAGCTGTCTGTAAAGTCGGTTTACGGACGATAATTTTACGTGATAACGTCATAAGAAAACCAGCGTCACAAGCCGAACGCTTAGGCCGATCGTGCCTCTATCACTTGTTCCGCGCTCTCGCTTGCACGTTTTGCTCTGGCGGAACGTGACAATGAGTTGTGCTTTTAGGTGCGTGCAGCCGACATTCATCGATTTATAAGACGTTAGTTATACAAAAAAGTATATACGTAGTATATCAGTCATGTGGTACCCGTAACACAAGCTCTGCTTACTTTGGGGCCAGATGATGCTGTGTGAAATGTCCGGGATTATTTATTTATACAGATTATTTTGTTGCAGTGACTGTGAACTTTGCGACATTTCTACTAGCGTACAGTTGTATCCTCATCGCATTCGGTCTCGCCTTTAGTGTCCTATTCAGCAACTACCCAGCCTTCCACCTACCAGCTGGTCTCGTAAAGACAGTGATGATGATGTCCGGAGAATTGGAGTACGAGGATATTTTTTATAACAATTGCACGGATGCGCAAATCCATTATCCATTTACTGCGCACGGGATGTTTTTGATTTTTGTATTACTGGTAACGGTTATACTGACGAATTTGCTGGTTGGGTTGGCTGTAAGTGATATCCAGGTGTGTATACATATTGGCTTGCAAATCTGTCTTGTCTTTTAGGGACTTATAGTTATAGGGCAAGAATTCGTCTCACTTCATGTTTATGTTTTCAACCGACTTCCGAAAAAGGAGGAGGTTCTCAATTCGGTTATTTTAAATCTTTGTTTCCTAATAACACCGTGATATATGAACCAATTTGTTTATTTTTAAAGAGAAACTATATACTTTTCGATTAAATATTATATTTCCCATAGAATGTTTATCATAGCTAAATAGCTGTGATATAAATAGCATAGCTATATAAATAGCATAGCTATATAAATAGCTGTTATCAAAGTAAACAAAATTACGTATTTTGCATTCCTGTGACTTTCCAGTTCACGAATTTTGAAAAATGATAGAGCATTAAAAAGTTTAAAATAAAAACTAAATGAGTTAAAAAAAGGAGTTTCTCAATTCGGTATTCGGAAATCGGTTTTCTTTTTTTGAAGACCTCTGGCGCAGAAGGTTGCGGGTTCAATTCCCGCTGTGGAACAAATGATTTTGTATAATCTGCCTCGGGTCTGGGTATGTATAATATGTATGTATTTACATTTTAAAAAAGGTATATAAGTATATCAGTCATGTGGTTCCCATACCACAAGCTATGTTTACTTTGGGGCCAGATGATGCTGTGTCTAATCTCCGGCATTATTTATTTATTTTCAGTGCATTTAAAAACTTTCGGAACGTTAAAATCTGTTTTTTCCAGGCTCTACAAGAAAGTGCAGGGTTAGACCGTCTAGTGCGTCAAACGCAGTTAGTTGCACATCTCGAAAGCATGCTTTTTAGCTCACTACTGACGTGTGCGCCGAAGCAACTGCTTGCGGTTTTAAGATGGGGTGCTTTGCTGACGGCTTCACACATGCGCACTTTGAATGTACGTCCAAATGACCCAAGGGAAAATCGGGTAAGATATTGTGTTTTTGATTTCTTTCGGTTCAGTTTTTTTTGAGCTAATATGTAAAAATACATAAGTAGTATATCAGTCATACGGTACCCATAACACAAGCTATGCTTACTTGGTGGCCAGATGATGCTGTGTGAAATGTCCACAAAATGTTACAACAAACAGACATTTAACCGACTTCAAAAATAGGAGGTTGTCAATACGATTGTATTTTTTTGTTTGTTACCTCATAACACCGTCATTTATGAACCGATTTGAAACAAAAATGTTTTTAATCTTTGTTTCATTACAGATACCAAAAGACCTAATAACATCCATCTACAAAATGGTCGCCAGCAAAAAGGATACAAAGAGAAGTATACGTAAGAATAACAACTACGAGTTCAGGCTACGAAGAAGCAAAGACGAGGAAGATAGAAACAGACAAGTCAAACGAAAAAGCAACTTATATGACCGATACTCATCTGAAAGCCAACAAATAGAACGGAGGAAACGAACCACTTCAAATTCAACAACGGATCCCTTGAACCACAACACTTCGTTCTCGATCAACGCTATACAGGAGATTTGTATGGTCGATATAAAGAATCAGCTGTTAGAGTTAAATAAGAAAGTAGGCAAGTTGGTAGAAGCAGCAGCTAAAGGGGAAAGTAAACCTAGTGGTGTTCAACCTCCGTGATTGTATGAAAAAAAAAAGTGATTCTCCAATCTGTATGTTAGTTTAGGGGCGCTGCGCAAACGTAGACACATTTTGTTGCCGACACGGCACACCATCACAGGGAACAGTAGTTACTGTGTCCTGTAGCGGTGATCGGACACAGTCGCCCGTTGCCACTACTGGTAAAATTCGTTGCTTGTTTTCCATCAGTCTCACGATGGACGTCAATGAAGAAACTCAGTACAATAATTGTAAGGAAATTTGGTAATGTTGCTTGTGTTTTCAACTGACGACTTTTAGTTACCAGTTACCGACACCGAACACTTCTCGATCGTCAATGAGTAAGTGTTAAGTGGGAGCAACTGGACATAAAAAATGTTAACGTATGCGCAGAGAGTGGATGATTTCATACTATAGAAGGTTCTATAGAAATCAAATATACATCGGTAGCTTGTATCTGACACAAGACACAAAAGTTTCCACGTTTGCGCCCTACACGTTTGCGAATTAGTTAGGTGAGCTAGTTGGTAGGTACTTCCGAAGATAAGGACAATCTATGCGTAAAAAATGTTTACATACGAAGGAGCACAGCTGTATAACAAACTACCCTCAATTGTAAAAAAAACTTTGAAGTGTTAAATGTAAATTACCCCCCATGTTGCCGAAACCTGTTTATAGATTTATTAAGTTGACAAACACAGACCTAGGATATATCCTAGGTCTGTGTTCACAAATCTACCTGTATCATAGTTACCTATCATACCTACCAGTCTACTAGAGTTTGAATGTTATCCTACGTATCCAAATTTAGAATTAAAATTACCTAGCTATCTAACAAGAACGACACCTATACCTTAATTATACCCTCTAATGATAATTTCTCATGTAAGTGACTATTGTTTTTTGATAAATAAATAATCTATAAACCGAATAAGTGCCTTAGTACTTAAAAAGGGTTATAGTCTCTGACTAGATGGTGCTGCGTAAATTGTCAAGCAATGTTTATTTAAATTTATATATTTATAGTCATAGTTCTTTTTAAGAATTTTAAAGTCATTTTAAATAAGATAATTTAGTACTTCCATATTGTTTTCTTGTTATACCAAATTTGTTAATTCTAGTCATATTAAAACAGTTATAAGAATACTTTGTTTTACTCACCAAAAGCTGACAAGTGTATTTGTCTCCATTACTCATCTTCACAACACTCTTCTGATTTGAATCTTGGCTTTGTTGCAATGTGTACCCAGAAATCTTGGATCCATAATTTATAGTTAAGTTCTTATTGTGAGTAGCGGAGAGTTCTTTGTTGATTGCATGTAGGAGAACATCATTTTCAACGATGTAAGCAACGTCATCATCCATTATTTCAGCGCTACTGAATGATATATTGGCTTCTGAACATGCATCCCAGACCTGTGAAATCACAATGGGAACAGTAAATAACTTTTTTACAGATAACTGCTCATAGATGTATCAACATAACTCATAAATGTATCAACATGTATCAACTCATAAATGTATCAACATAACCATTCATTTTAGAATACACCTACTCATTTTAGAATTCGTTTTAATACTTTTTTCTAATAATTCTTTTAATAAGTACTGTTTCAGTCGGTAGGTCATAAATTCTGGTTCATTGAAGTAATACAGTTAAAGTTAAATAGTTCAGCACAGCTTTGCATGTGTAGTATGTAGGTACATAAAAATTAGCCTATATGCTATTCCACATACAAATAACTTACAAACATGCACATAAATATCGTATTTACAATAATATTGTAAATATTGTAAATCGTAAGTGCTTCATGTGTTTTAAGGGTATAGGTAGTCTTATACATTTTGAAAAGCACGGGGTTTACTCACGTATTATTTTGTCAATGGAGGCACCGATACTGTTTCGATTCATCTAGAGAATCTTCATCAGGGTGATTTGAGCCGCGGTCCCCTTTTACGAACCGTGAATTCGAGCGGCAACGAGCGGACCGCGGATAGAAATCACAATGTGAGTACACCCTTAAAACACATGAAGCAAGCTCACGAATGTTTTGAAAGTGAAATGTGTCGTCTTGTATAAAGTCAGACAGTGTGGTGTGTGCGACTACCAAGAAATTAAACAGATTGATTATGTAGGATTTAATCAATGCCAGGACTCTAATTTATCCAGTTGGACTCAATTACATTTACTATGCTGCTTTATTTTAAATCTCAGTACCCTTGCTGGCTGGCATATACCCATATGCCACATATGGTGAATACATCTATCAAAATTTATTACATGTTAGAGAAAACCTAGGCAATATGAGGACTAAGAAGGACGTACACAATATTAATACTAGGTATAGGGATCAACTGGTTGTACCTATGACACGACTTGCAAAAGTTTCGAAAAGTTATTATTGTACCGCAATCAAATTGTACAATAACATACCAGTACAAATAACGAATATGACAGACGCCCACTTCAAAAAGTATGTAAAAAATCAATTAATACATAAGAGTTATTATAAAATGGATGAAGTTTTTGCGGATAAAAAAATGTTTACTTTTAATAAATGATTCTTGTCTTTTGTTGTGTGTACCTAGGTTAAGGTTAGGTTAGAATATCTAGTTTTATCAGTGTTTGAATGTGATACTTGTTAGTTAGGTATTTATAAGTGAACCTTAATATATACATGACGATGCTTTTGCTGATAAATAATTATGTATGGAAAATTATACTCATATAACTACTTAATTAGATACACTTATATATTATAACTATTGTAAGACATGTCTAAGAACATTGTATTATGTCTAAAGATGAATAAATGAATTGAATTGAATTGAATATATGGGACTGGATCCAACTTGATTTATTTATTTATTTATTATTAATAATTAGAACGGTCTAGGACCACTTACACTAATTAATTAATTATTGATAAATTAGAGTCCTGGAATTGATTAAGTCACTACATAATCAATCTGTTTAATTTATTTCTTGTGTTAGCATATAGGATATTAGTTCCATTAAATATTTGCTAACGTAATTGGTTTAAGGTAAATTTACTATAATAATTACGTTAAAACTAAATAGAAACCGACTTCATTGAATGAAATTTGAGCCTATAATACATTTTTAGTGGAAAGTAGATGTATTTTGTATATATATAATATGAGTAGGCCAAATAAACGCACCGCTCCAATGAGACAGCGAGGTATCGAAGTACATGAAAACATCATCGATGTATATAATTTTTATTGTATACATCGATTTCGATCGATAAGATTCCGACGAATTGAGAACCTCCTTTTTGATAAAGTCGGTTAAAAATAGTACATCTATTGTGAACTGTCTCGTTGGCGCCATTCTGACGTCGGTGTTCGACGAAGACGGACGTGTTAACGATTGTTATTCATTTGAATTAAAACTAGAGTTGGAATATCTACGAGTGTTATTTCGGTTTGTATCCTTTAGATTCTAATAGTTCAGAAGCGGGATGAACGTTGTTGAAAATTTTGTGGTATGTACAGTTGTTTATTATTTTCCGTTCATTACATACATTGCATAGAATATACCTACTTAGACATGATATGGTTACAGTTAATACGTAGATAACTAATACTTAGAAAGGTTCTTATTTAATCTTCTCGAAGATTAAAAACTCACAGAAAAAAAAGATGTCTGCACAGTTCTGGCTATTTGAGGATTGTACAAGGTACGATCGTCTTGTTTGGCTGCAAGCTTACAAAAAGGTGCAAATACCTACATACCTATGTATCTAACCTACTACCGATGTAACAAAATCTTTGCTGGATTATAAAAGTTCAACGACATTCTTTTTTTTTTCTCTCTCAAACAAACTGCACCGAACACTACCTACATATTGTGTGCCGGCTGGAGGAGGTAAGAATTTTGTTTTTATAATCATTTATTCAAACTTTTTATTTGGTCTGTCATTAGTTATTACTTATTATGCACAAAGTCCCTTCCCATTTGTTTAAATAAAATAAATAGCAGGTAAGTTGGAATCTGTTAAAATCACTTTTATCACCATTGTATTTAACACTACCTATCATATTTATTTGAAACATAAGTTTAATTTGACTGGCCTGTCAGCTCAGTTGGTAATAGCTCTGCCTTCTGCGCTGTAGGTTAAGGGTTCGATTCCCTCCCAGGATAAACATTTGTGTGAAGAACATAGGTGTTTGTTCTGTGTCTGGGTGTTATAAAGTATCATAAGTATGTATTTAAAAATATATAAGTATTCTATCAGTCATCTAGTCACCATAATACAAGCTATGCTTAGTTTGGGACTAGATGGGGTTGTGTGCATTGTCCAGCATTATTTATTTATTTTTATTTATTTGATGATGCCTAGCAAATACTTAGCAGGTATTATTATATTCCATAGTGAATAATAATGCAGTGGCCGCGTTTGGGTTAACTGGCTTGGTATTCACATTAGTAGGTACCTGATTCAGTAAAAGCTAAGGTAGGATCGGATTTCAAAAGTTTTAAAATAAATTATAACATACATTAAAATAAATGTAATTCAATTAAATGTAATACCTACGTAGGTGCTAATAGACCAATTGTTTTGTTACCTTTGTAATTAGTTACAATAAATAACTTTGATAATAGGTTTATGTATGAAAAACTGTTTATTAAATAAATACAGGCCTCTCAGCTCATTTGCTCAGTGGTCATCTACGCTGTAGGTTATGGGTTCGATTCCCTCCCAGGACAAATATTTGCGTGATGATGATAATGATTGTTCTGTCCTGGTGTTAAAAAGTATCTTAAGTACCTATGTATTTAAAAATATGTAAGTATTATAATCAGTCTTCTTGTTCCCATAATATAAGCAATGCTTGGTTTGAGGGTAGATGGTATTATGTGGATTGACTATCAATGTTTATTCAATACTTTATGATGACCACCTAGTTTACCTACATCAAAATAAAAATAAAACATTTTATGATCTTCTATGATTCACAATAACTCATGATCATGATCTATTGATTAATAATTTTGTTTGTTTGTTTCTTCCTATCAAAACATTTTGGTTACCCTATAATATTTGTTACACTGTTCAACCACATGCATATAAGCTCCACGCTAAACCAGCTTTTCTGAGACTATGTCCTCTTCAGAGAGGTTGCACTACACACCGCCGTTTGATAGGCAAAATTATCTGAGGCCGTCTCGTAGTAAAAATCGCCATGATCGCCCTTTACGTAGGCTGCGGCCTGAAGCTAGCCCGATGGATAGACAGCGAAGAACCCGTGATACGACGCTCTTCTACTTCTACTTCATCAGAAATTAGCGAGTTTGAATTGACTCGCGCTCTCGGTTCAAGAGTAGAAAACGTCAGCGTTCTCGTTCTGCAAGCTTTTCAGACTCACTTTCATCGGAATCAGACTTATACAAAGCAAGGCCGACGCGTACAAGGTCTTGGCAAAACAAATACCGAAAAAGACGCCGATATTCAAGATCAAAAAGAAATTAAGACTATGACGTGCTAAAGAAATTAGCACGATTATTCGGTAAAATAGATCATCACTTTGAAGGGGCACAAAATGTTATTCCTGAATTTAACCCGGATGCAAATGTCCAGTCTGCTGTTAACCGGATACGTAAAGTTAGAAAGAAAGAAAGAAAGAAGCAGGACCGGACTACTATCAATCTGAATTGGCGAGACTGGCAAAATAAAATACTTAAAGCTTTTCCTGATGATCGAAATTACGCTGACCGACTAACAGAAATGTTAGAATGAAGAAGCAGACGAGAAGAATCGTTGGAAGACTATTATCATGACAAGGCAAGATTTTTAAATATATGTGGTATAACAGGGAGTAATGCAGTGGATTGTATCATCAATGGAATATTCGATGACATGTTCTAAACCTATAAAACGATTTGATAAATTATCTCGTGTAAGAAATGACAGCCATAAATACGAAGTAATAAACAATTTTCGAGGGAAATCAAATACTAATATCAAGGAGAATCTACTCAATAAAACGGAGCCTACGCAGAAAGTTTTAAAAATGGCACTTGAAAATCAAACAGATTACAAGTACTTAAAGTCCATAACCTTAAATAATACTAAACGTTCTGTATACATTGACTTCGGTAGTCAGTGCACATTAGTTTGGTTAACCCATTATTTAAGGTTTTGCTTTAAGAAGCGTGGTACCTTTGGGCAAAATTGTCGTAAATATTATTTATAATCGACGCAGTTGAGGAAGACGTCGAAGCTTATGTTGTTAAGGGTCATTTATTAGAGAGGGGGGGGTCTTGATAGGGCAATCCCTGACTGAATCACCAACTGTAGTGGCTCATACAAGAAATTCTACTTTAAGATTGTATTGCGATGATTCGGAAGCGGAAAGAGTAAATCTTTACTGCTATTCCAATATAACAATGCAGGTAGGATTAAATAGTGTGAACTTACGGACAGACGACGAATACCCCGGCCATTGATTGTTCTAAGAAGTATCTGCACGAAACATGATAATTAGTATGTTCTTTTGCAAGGGGTTTATCAGTTTCAGTATAGTCGGGGTCAACTTATAATCATTAACTCGTCTAATAAACATCTTTGCTTCAAAAGCAACAAACTAATCTTCTTCTTATCGTATCACTAGTTATTTCGAACCAGTGTGGTGAATGGATTAAAGTGCGCCTCAGAGGCTCCTTTCGTGCACTTAGGGTAAGCCTTAAAGTACGTTCTCGACCTTGCCGACAGGACCCGCAGGAAAGACGAATCGGTACTTGCGGTGTCGGTAAGGTTGCAGGTGCATAGCGGCTGGCACCGAGCCGGGCGTGTTTCAAGTTTTCCTTCTTTATTGCTAGTTCTTCTGTTAGCAGGGGGACTAATCCCTAATAATTTGAAGACTATCGCAGTCGTCTAAATTACCAGTCTCCAGGCAGCACTCATCTGGGATCACAAATGTAGAAACGTTCCACGTAGAAATGCTAATAGCACGAGCTATAAAATTACCACAAAAAAAACACATTTCTTCCTAGTAGTGAATCTTACGATGTCAACGAAATAAATTTAGACGAAGAATCGATTACGCTACACCGCCGAACCAAAATATCCGATTACAATGGCATGTCCACAATAAAAATTGGGCCGAATATATGCCAACCTGAGAAAGATCGACCAATTCGATTGCTTATTGATTTTAGAGACTGTTTCGCACTGAATACACATGAACTTGGTCTTACTAATATAACGGACGATACTACTCCTGTCACCTTTAAGCCGTACCGACTCCCGTTTAGTGAGCGGGCTAAGGTAAGGGAAATGATTGGTGACCTGTTGACCAATGACCTATGACCTGGTGAAATGGCATTATTAGAATCTCAATCAGCATACTCCAGCCAGATTGTCCTCGTTCACAAAAATATCGGTGAAAGGCGATATCGATACATAGGCGTATCGATTATCGAGCACTAAACAAGAAGACAGTTAAGGACAGCTATCCCATGCCGGTCATAGAAGACCAACTAGATCAACTCAGTGGGAAGACGTTACCAGTCTGGATCTTCTCAGCTTAGCCTCAGGTTATCAGATACCTGTGGCTGAAGACTCAAGACAACACAGGAAATCACAATCACAGGATTCGTAACTCCAGATGGGCATTACGTACACTTCATTACACGTACACGTACATTACGCATGCCCTTCGGCCTTGTTAATGCTCCTGCAGTTTTCCAGAGCATGATCAATAAAGCTCTAGATGCAAAACGGTTAAATTTAGCTATGCCTTACTAAGATGTCTCTTATGCACAGACAGTAATACCGAGGAAATGTTCAACAAACTCAAGTCAATTTTCGAACTATTATAGAAAGCTAACCTTACCTTAAATCTAAAGAAACGTTTCTTTTTCCAATCTGAAATTGATTATTTAGGATTTGAAATATCGGAAATGGGCCTTAAGCCCGGCAGTAAGAAAACACAGACGGTACAGGAGTTTCTCCAGCCAACCAATATTCATCAAGTCAGACAATTTGTAGGTCTGGCAAGTTTCTTTCGGCGTTTTGTTTACAATTTCGCAAGCGCTGTCCGACCTTTAACAAAACTGACTAAGACAGATGTAACTTGGACATGAGGAGAAGAACAGGAAGCGGCATTTCTCGATATAAAAACAAAACTCATAATGAGACCGGTACTGGCATTATACAATGCTGAGTTTATTACAGAGGTGCACTGTGATGCCAGTAAGGTGGGCATAGACGAAAAACTTTTACAGAAATGTAACGAAGAGACACCACTGTAACCGGTCGCTTACTTCAGTCGAAGTAAGCGACCTTCAGCTTACTTCAGGAATTGCAGATTCTCAATATCACCACTCATGACTGGCTTCAAACTGTTCAAAATAACTTCATAAACTTTACCGGTTCGATTAGCACCAAGCACGTATGCAACGCGGTGGAAACAACGTGAGCAAATAGGCAGATTGAACGGTACAATTGTACTATTTTGAACTCACTAGCGGCGATAAATCATGGCTGGGGTGAAAAATATTGGGACATGAATATTAGCAAGCTACAATGGAGTTTAAACAATACAGTAAATAAGGGCACGGGTAAGTCTCCAGACGAAATTGAATTTGGGCAAAAAAAAAATGATAGGACAATCACAGGGAATAATAAAAGACGCTTTAGAGCAACCAAAGCAAATGACAACTATATAAAGAGAGGACCTTAGACGAACTGTACAGGAAAACATAGATAACAATCATGAAAATGAAAGAAATAGTTGACAAAAGTAGGGTACCTTCGAAAACATTTCAAGACCTGGTAATGATACCTAATCATAACCCGACAAGGGTAGAAGTATTGAGGGCCATTCAAATCGTACACATAAAAATATATTTCCAGCTGATCATTTAAAATCACGGTTGACCCACCTCACTCCGGCAGTGATGCGGGCTCCAAAAGTGATGGGTCATCGACAGAATAGATGTTTATTAACTGGCAACCTAAACCTTACCTTCCTATCCTGACATTTACAGCCTAGGTGCTGACTGGAACAGATCGAGGCGACCAATATAATATAAGTGTCCTCTCCTAGTGTAGAGGACACACTGTTGTCGCCTGTTGAAAATGATGAGCCCCTAGTGTGGAAATAAAATATTAACATAAACCTAAATTCCCTATTGTGAATAACTGTTATTTTGTTTTTAAATTAAAATGTATCCCCTATTGTGGAAATTGAATATTAACATAAACCTGAATTCCCTAGTGTGAATAACTGTTATTTTGTTTTTAAATTAAAATGTATCCCCTAGTGTGGAAATTGAATATCAACATAAACCTGAATTTCCTTGTGTGAATAACTGTTATTTTGTTTTTAAATTAAAATGTATACCCTAAAGTGTGGTACACCTGTGAA